>CM028134.1:429843333-432324166 GCA_016271365.2 Neoceratodus forsteri
TATCAAATATGAAGAAAACTAGGGGGAAATGGCTTTAGCTGTACAAAGTTTGGTTTAGCATCATAAAATATTGTGCATTTTTGCAGCAGAAATTATGCTTTAAAGTGTGACTTTACAATTGGAGAGCCCCTTTTCTATGTGGTCAGCACCTGTTTCATGTTAGACAAACATGGGACTGAGACAGTCAGAGTGGTAGAATGAGGGATGCTCCTAATAGTATGGATGGTATCCATTTAACTTCCTGTGATCACTCTGCCCGACGCTCACTGTCCCGACACTGGGTGCCTGAAACACAGGTGCCTGACATTGGGATTTGCCCACGGTGGAGTTGGAATCCTAAAGTGGGAGGGCACAGTCCCTTGCGTTGGGGGTGTAGAGGGCGCAGCCCCCGAAACATCAAATAAAATCCCGATATTGGGCACCCATGTTTCAGGCACCCGGCATCGGGATAGGGAGAGTCAGCCAGAGCGATTATGGGACTTACTAATAGACCCATATGGACAGTTAAGGTTGAGGTATATGGTGACAATTGAGAATGGCACTACACTGCAGCCTGCCTGTGTTGTCTAGTCTTCCAGCCTCCCTTTACCCCTCCTTCTATCTCTTCAGCTGTGAACTGCCCTTTTGTGCTGCTCAGTATATAATTTATTGGCAGCAGGGGCTAGTGTCACTTCCCTCTGATTTTTACATATCCTTCTGCTGGCCTGACTCTTACTCCAAGGGAAGTCATTCTGCCACTACGCACAGTCCTTGCTCTTTTAAGTTCTCTGTGTTTGCTGCCAAAGACTCAATCTCACTCTTGAACAAGCAGGCAGCAGCACATGTGTCTTTTTGGGAAAAAGCATTATAAAAATGTATCAGGCTGCAGGCACAGCAGCAGTTTTTCCTGTCGGACCAGAGAGATAAGGTGGCACCAAGGAAATGGACAGTCCAGAAAGAAGTTTAAACAAAAAATAGGAAGAGACAGTTCAGGAATAGAAATCAAAACAATGCAGAGACTGGCTACAGAGCTGACTGGGGTGCCTACATGCCACTTACTCTTGGTTTACTCATGCACTCAATAGCCAAAGTACTTAAAAAGACTTTTGAAGCACATATAGGTCATGTCTGCTCCTTAACTGAAACAATAGTGTTAGGTGTGCTAATAGGGATTTGTGAGGCCTCAGTGGGAGAGATTTGTAGATGTCTGCTGAAATGGTTGTATGTTCAAGTCCTCTTTACCACAACATCACACTTCAGCTCTGGGTAAGTTCTGTGCCTCATCCCTCAGAACCAACCCACCAGAAAACAGAAAGTTTGATCAATACACCCTTTTTCCTGATAGTCTCACAGAGACTGCATTGCCAAAACAGCCAAGGAAGTAATGGGTTGATGTGGTCAACATATTGTTGTATGCTGGCAGGCATCTTCTAGGCAGGTAGTGCAGCTCAGTGGCTACAGCACAAAGCTCTGAACTCAGAGCTCCCAGTTTGCATCCCACCATAGATCTGACTCACCATGTGACTTTGAGCAAATCACTTGACCTTTTTATGCTTGAGGTCTCACATCTGTAAAGTTGGGTAGCAGTGAGATACCATGGAAAGTGAGATGAGATGGGCTGTCTGAGTAAGTAAACTGTAAAACAAAACTAAAATATTCTAACACGGTAATATAAGTTAGGTTCAACATGTGCTGCCATCTGTCAGCTAAAATGGACATAATACCCTTTAGCCGTGGTATTGTGTCATAGCTCTCATCAACGTTCTACATGCCATGAAAAAAATTTCTAAATAAATAATGCTCTCAATATTCTACTGAAGCAGCAGTTTATGTTATTGTAAAAATGTTCTACCTATACCTTTAGTATTCATTTTAAGATCCTATTTCCCTATTATGAGTCTGTATGTATAATTAGTTAGAAGATTTTCAACATGAACTGCTGCTTTAAAATAATAGGTGAAAAGGCACAAAGAACACATATGAAGTGTCATTAGAGATGGGCATTAGTATATGTTGGGTTTCTATAAAGTGGCACTGCAAGGCAATGCCTTATGTGAAATAATTTGCAAACCATATCATTAATATTCTCACTGAGATACTTGGGAATTATCTCGGGAGTGTTTTAATTTCACTATCTGACCATTTATTTATATCAGGCTATTTTCTGACACACAACTACAGCAATTGTCATCCAGCCAGCTATAAAGAAATAGTGCTCAAGCCTACTTGAATTAAACATGAGGATAGATATAAATCCTGTGTTACTGCCAACCCACTAGCGCAGCAGTTGGATTTCTGCTTGCAACGCTGATGACCCCAGTTCGGGAATAGACCTGGGAGTCAGAAGGCTGGCTGGGGGAGAAGAACTGAACATCCTCTGGACTGCTTTCCTTCTCTGAGGGGAGGCGGAAAGTGTTTCCAGTGATTCGTTGACCCCTGGCAGAGTCTGAGGGTGCTTCATGGCCGATGCCAGAATGTAGGGGGGGTGGGGCAGATGTTGGTCATCATTGCTCATCCTCACCCCTGGGGCATCAGCATGTAAAAGAAAAACTGATGGCCCCTGGCATGATGCCTCTGCCCAGCCATGGTTCTCACTGCCTTAGATGTCCACCAGAGGGGGCCCTCTCCTGTGTCCCTGACTTGGGGGTGCAAGCTGGGGGTCACCTACAATGACTGTTGGGGGAGAGCCCCCCCAGCGGCCCCACCCAGGGTGGGTAAGCCAGGGCATGGAGGGGTGTGGACAGGGTATGGACTGACCTTCAGAGGGAGGATTAGGGGGTCTGGCAAAAAAAAAAGAAATTCTGTGTTAGCTTCATGGCCAACACCTTTGATGCCTTGTAGATGGGCCCTCTGAGGTGCAGAATTAAAGATAGCCCTAACAGTGGTATCACTTGAAATGGGCTCTTAGAGTGATATTTGTAAGGATGGTCTCCCAAAATTATAACAGTAGAGATCTGCCTTCATACTGGTCCCAGTATTGATGGGCTTTCTTAGTGGGGTTCCACCACCAAAACACACCCATGATCCAGCACCTGGCAATTAGGGTGCCAATTGGCTATGTTGCCGATCACATTTTTTGCGCGGGAGGGCTGTGCCACCCACACTGCCCCTACTTATGGATTCCAACTCCGGAGGTGGGCAGACCTTGGGCAGGGGGGACAAATCCTGCCTTTGGTGCCCTGATTGCCCTGCACCATAATGCTGGTGCTCTGAGTGCCAGAAGGGTCTTACTGATGTCTATAGTTATGGACCCTCAGACTGGTACCAGTAGTGATTGTGACGCTTGGCCAGCTGGTTATGATTATTGTATGATATTGGTATTATAAATAAATGGTCAGTGTATGAAATGTCAGTCTGTGAAATTTGGCCCTTTAAATTAACAAGGTGTCAGAAGCTGAAAACCAGGATGTAATTAAACAGACTAGAAGGAAACAGTTAATTGGAACATCCTTCTAGAGAGACAGCTTATGGCCCTCATCACCTGCTGCTTCTTTTGAAGTTAGAACTTAAATACAAATTTTATTACATCAGGAAAGGATGTCATTTAGCTGATTCCTGTTGGCTATCTCACACCTGGGTGACAGACTGCAGGGTTGTAAACCTCAAAGGAACTGGTTGATCAAAGACTCATAATTTGGGAAATGGGTTTTTGCTGATGTTCACATTATTTAAAATACCTCCTGGTAGGAAATCATGTTTGTAATTGTATATTCTAAAAGGAGGAGCTAGATGACTCACAGAAGGGGGGTGGAGACACAGAGTTTAAACTGATACTTGTGTCTGAAATGTGGGTCATATCTTTTTTGGGCTCTTAAGAAACAAATATTTCTCTAATTTAACTGCACTTACTGAGGTAATACTTTAGATAGAAAAGATCTAAATGTATTATGCCAGGAGTTTTGTTCTGTAGTTTTCCTTGTTTTTCTTTTATGTGAATGTGACGCTCTTTGATATTTGTTCTGTATTTTATCTTACTGTTTTTATCCATTTTTAGTAAACATTTTCTTTAAGATATTGCCTGGGACTCCTCAGTAATTTTTTTGCATGTGGAGTGCCTATATTTTTAAGTCTAACAACTATTCAAGTTGCTTGATGGTGTTTACTAAACTTGGTAAAAAGTAAGAATATACCTAAGGTCTTTTACAGAGTTTTAAGGGCTCATTTTGGATACCTGGCTAGGTGCCCTTAGGAGAAAGATATATTGCACCCCCCCCAAAAGAATATTATCTGAGCCTGTACATTTGAGTACACTAGCATAAGGTTCACAGTTTGAATCCCCAGAACTTGAGACTACAAGTGATTCTGACCCAAAAGCAGACAGAAGGGTTACCCTGTCTGTTACCTGTTCATACTATTGCGCTCGGAGATTGGCACTGTGGGAACAGAGGGCCTGACCTGCGGAGTGCATTTGTGACCATGATCAGTCCTTATTGTGTTGCCTGTAGTGATGGGCCTCTTAGTCGTGCCAGTAATGATGGACCCTTATAGTGGTGCCTGCGGTGAGGGACCCTCAGAGTGGTACCAGTTAGTGAAGGGCCCTCATAGTGGTATCTGCAGTGATAGACTCCCAGAGTGGTACCAGTAGGGGTAGGTCCTCAGAGTGGTACCTGTATAGATAGACCCTCACCATGGTACTTGTAGACTTGGGCCCTCCATGTGGTACCTGTAGAGATAGACCCTCACAGTGGCACATGAAGAGATGGGTCATTGCTATGGTACATACAGAAATAGGCCCAAAGACTGGTACCCTTAGAAGTGAGCCCTTGGAGTGGTACTTGTAGAAATGGGTCTTCAGGGTGGTACCTGTAGTGATAGGCCATCTAAAGTGATACCTGTTGTGATGTACCATCAGAGTTGTACCTGTAGAGATGCGCCCCCAAAGTGGTACCAGTAGAGATGGGGCTATAGAGTGGTACGTGTAGTCATGGACCCTGAGACTGGTACCTGTAGTGATTGACAATTAGCATTATACTGTTAGAGATGTGCACCACAGTAGTACTTGTAGAGATGTGGTCATAGAGTGCTACCTGTACTGATGGGCCTTCAGAGTGGTACATTAGTGATAGGCCCATCAAAGTGGTGACTGTACTGGTGGACCCCTTAGAGTTGTACCAGTAGAGATAGACCCCCAGAGTAGTACTTGTAGAGATGGGTCTATAGAGGGGTACCAGCAGTGATGGGTCTCAGAGTGTTTTCTGTAGAATAGCTATAATATTGTGCTGCTGCCCAAGGGCCCTGCAGTCAAATTAGGTTATTTTACCTCAATCACATTTTCCCCCTGATAAAACAAAAAGACAAAACAAATAAAAACAACTTTATGATCATGTGTTCGTTACTAAAGGCTTTCAGACAGTGGAAAGTTAACAGCAAACACTGGTTTTGCAATTGTGCTTGTAGAGAACTGAAAACTTTTAAATGTTAAAGTTTGCATAAACTCTGATCTGTTATTTGCTGGCCCCACTGTCCTCACTGGGCAAAGTACAGTCTCTAAGGAATGTTAACCCCTGGAGAAAAGCAGCTGCAGAAAGATCTGAGATTATAAAAGCTCTGACATGCACTGCAGGCTGTTGAATCTCCCACTGCTTCCTCCTGCTTTGATGTCAGCTGCAGGGGATTCTGGGATTTGTAGTAAGAGAAGATGTTGGCCTATAACAAAGTAAAATGAATCTGATTCAATCTACTATACTACAGTAAACGGTAAGGAAACCAAAATGTTTTTGCACACAAAGTGTACATTGGGACCAGCCGCACATTTGAATGTGGGGCCCTTTGTGCTGACTGTTTCCTTTGAAACAAGGACTTCAATTTCTTTTTATCGGCCAGTGAAGCATATGATAACAAGATAAGGAAAAAATATCACATTTTCCTTCACATGTTACAAGAAGAGATACTAAATATTTATTACATTTTCCAGCTTAATGAAGACAAAAGTGTGATTTTAGATGTGATTGTGATAAAATTTAGATAGAGCATTTATTAGGAACAATCTTTCAACTTCCTTCCGCTTCACCTCCTATCTAGCTTTCAGATATTTTCTTTGAGATTTTCTGTCCCCTTCCTGCTCTTGCCCATAATCCTTAACCTACTGTACTTTTTAACTAGTTCCTTGAATTTCTGCTCCTCTGTGCCCTTGATTTACACAGTTTGATATTTACTTAGCATGCACGCTTAGTTGTTTTTTTGCCCTAGGGCTGCATTTGGTCTAAACTTCTTGTATATTATACAAACTAAATGCCTGTATTTGATTTCATGATTTTTTCCAATTTTATATATTGTATTGTATAATTTTTACCTGGTTACTTCCATGGTAACTATGTACCCTTTTGTTCCCTCTCCTCGAGTTGCACCTGGAAACAAGTTCTAGATCAGTGTGCCTTTCTATTACCAAATTTCAAATAAAGAAAATAATATAAATAATAAAGGTTTGACAGTTATTTAATTTCTAAGAAAAAGATAATTAGTGTAGGCATGAGATATTCACAAATAGTAATAGAAAATGTAAAACTCATTAAGGCATTGACTTCCACAAAGTTTCAAATAATGATAAGGTGCTTCAGACAGAAACCACATTCATATACACTGACGTGAACTCTTGCGAAATACATCAATCTATAACAAGAGTTAACTGCAGTCAGCAATGGCTCCTTTTACATTTTCTTGCAAAGTATATAGAAACATAGAAATTGTTGGCAGACAGGGGCCTTCGGCCCACCTACTCTGCAGTATTACCACTAACAATTGCGCGCTATCATGTACTGTTGGAATTAGGTTTGTATCCCCGACTACCAGCAATCCTCTATTCCTACCCCAAGCATATTTAAAACCTGTAATCATTTCTGCCCCCACCACCTCCACTGGCAGGCTGTTCCACTTGTCCACCACCTTCTCTGTGAAGAAGTACTTCATTGCACTCTGTCTGAACCTCATTCCTTCCAGTTTTATCTTGTGTCCACTTATCCTTGAGCATCTTTTTCTTTGGAAAATACTGCAGTATTCCCCTTTACCTTATTCTTCCCTGTGAGGTACTTAAATGTCTCAGTCATATCCCTCCTCTCTTCTAGGGAGTACATATTTAATTTCCTCAGCCTATCCTCGTAGGGCTTGCGATGTAGTCCCTGCATCATTTTGACTGCCCTCCTCTGAACCGCCTTCACTCCATATCCCTTTTTCTGCTGGTGATTCCCCTGCCTATGCATCCCAGCATCATGTTTGCCTTTCCTGCCACCTTGTCACACTGCCTACCTACCATGAGGTCATCAGAGATGATCACCCCCGGGGTCTCTTTCTTGCTTGGAGCATGCTATTCCCCCCCCCCAGCTGATATGTAGCTCCTGGGGTTTTGTGCCCTATGTGCATTATCTTGCAGTTTTTTGCATTGAAATCTAGCTGCCAGTCCTTTGACCAATCCTCCAGCTTCCTTAGATCTCCCCTTATTCTAACTACTCCCCCCTGGTGTGTCCGCCCTGTTGCAGAGCTTAGTGTCATCACTGAACAGGCAAATTTTCCCTTCCGTACCCTCTGCAGTATCACTGATAGACACTGAAGAGAACTGGACCCAGCACTGATCCCTGTGGTATCCCACTGGTCATTTTACTCTCTGCAGAGTGAATGCCATTTACCACCACATTCTGGGTCCACCCTCTGGGTGGATGATGTGAGCTGGAATGTTCAGTCTGACAGGGGGAGGGTAACACACTGCTGACAACAGTAACAGATGGGAACAGGGCCATGGAGTGGGGATTTACTGGATGTGAGGGACATGGACAACAAATTCACAAGATTCTGGGGCCATAACACCATGAGGAATGGGGAATAGTATACAATATATACATGTTGGCATGGCCTGCAAGGTATGGGTAAGGGGAAATACTTGGGTGGTAGTACCATGTGACCAGGGCATGTGCCATGGGTTAATGCCTGCATTCGACACAGGCGAGTATATTAGTGGTGATACAGCCCAGAGTCAACCACTAGTATGTGGACAGATGATTTGCATTAGTGTATGCTCTACTGCTGTTGCAGCAAAGAATCCACACCCTGCAAACTGTGACACTCATTTGTGAATGGCAGTTTTCAAAGGTAAGCACACAGGGAGCCCGGTGTATCCCCACACAGCACCACCCACCACTCTCCAGACTGTCAAGGAACAGCATACATACATATTGGCATGGCCTAAAAGCAGCCATCAAGGTATGGTGCAAGGGGAAAAACAACTTTGCGAGATACAAATTTGGCAGTAGTACCATGCACTTTGTGCCAGGACCCTATGCTATTGCAGTCCAGCATGTTAATGGTCAGACAGCACATGCACTACCATTAATATCTGGTCAACCAGTCTGCATACATGGAGCTGTGCCACTGTCAGCAGGGGAGAGTACATTTCCTGCAGATGGCAAGACCTATGTTTGCATAGCAGTTTAAAAGGACCTCGATGCTCTCCAGTGTAGTGCCACCCACCACTGTAGCTGTGTATGGGTCCCCTGTAATCGTGGAATGGGGCAGAAGGAACTTGCCTCATGTTCTTATTTATTTGGGTCATGGGGAGCCCAAAATAGAAAAGCAATTTAAAAGTAAAGAACATCAGTGCCAAAACCAAGATTTATCCTACTGATCTGGATATATTTCCCAAAATGCTTTGCATAAGTAGGACATGTGAAACATGGTATACTATGCAAGTCCGGTTATGTCCCCTCTATGGTGTTATCCTTAGGTAGGTAGAGTTAGACAGAGGTGCACACACAGCTATAGTCCATGAGGGAAGGGTAAATGTTTGACCACTTTGGATTGCATACATATGCTGCACCCATTTGTGCTGTACATGAAGGTTTACAAGTCTTTTCCTGCCCTAGTACATAGGTCAGAGTGCATGCACATTTTCACAGTGACACAGAATACAAAGGGCATACTCTTACAGTCTCTGAATTACTGGGAGCCTACAAGTCAGAGCTAAGCATTCGGCCATAGTCTTATAGCGACACACCCTCTAGTGCACTTGAGGCCTGCTGTTACTCTTTTCTCTGGGAGGCCTGATTTTATGTGGGTACATCTCCCCAGGCCATCTTGCAACCTACCTTCAGCTCTAGCATACTGTTGGGCCAGTTGTTTGAGTCTCCCAGGGTATGGACAAATACTTTGACTGGCCAGGCTTGGCACACGTGTGATGTGTGACCCCCCACAACTGGAGTAAGGCAAGGCAATCTTTATTTATAAAGTGCCCAATTCTGATGGCTCTAAGCACTGTACATAGTTCAACAGAAAATGACATACAGGAATTATATCAAAACAACACTTTACGATATAATTAGAATAAAACCATGCTAGACATAGAAAATTAACTAATTAGGGAATGCTTGTTCAAATAAAAAGGTCTTCAGGGAGGCTTTAAAGCCATGTTGGCCATACGAATACAGGCAGACAGTGACTTCAATGGAACTGGAGCAACTATTCCAAATGCTCTGTCCCCTGAAAGTGGTAACCAGGAAGGGGAAAACAAGCAGGCCCTTATTGGTGAAGTGGAGAGGGCAACTGAGTGGTAGGGAGCAAGGAGCTCTTTCAAGTAGTCTGGCCCAAAGTCTCAAGTAGTCTTAAGGACTGCTGAGTAGAGAATTTCTTCTTGATTCCCCTATGGATCTGCATGAATAACCTAGGCTGCCATCCTCCACCATCTTGAAACCTGGAGTGGGTTCTCATGAACCCCTGGGTAACCCCCTTGATGGTAGCCCCCCACTTTTCCAAGTACATTCTACTCCTCAGTGAGACCGTAGGGTGTCTGGATTCTCCATTCTGTACTCTTGTTGTCTAACTTGCTCTTTTTTTAGGTCTCATTTTCCTGTTTTCTAGATCTCTCTCTCTCTCTCTCTCTCTCTCCTTCCTTGCTGCCTATGTTCAGA
Source organism: Neoceratodus forsteri (assembly GCA_016271365.2). Taxonomy (NCBI): domain Eukaryota; kingdom Metazoa; phylum Chordata; order Ceratodontiformes; family Ceratodontidae; genus Neoceratodus; species Neoceratodus forsteri. The sequence continues at coordinate 429,853,203 of CM028134.1, forward strand.
AAGCACCTCCCCCCCTTAGGCAGGAAAAGCTGCTACTCACTGGTAGGGCTTATCTTCTCTTAGGCCCAGTTGTCTGCACACCTCCTGAGCTCAGGGCTCAGGGAAGAACTGACTCCATGTGAATGACCATCCCTAAGAGTACGGATGGGTGTGGCGGCAGGCAGCACTAGCATTTGCATAGGCACTGCATGTCAGAACATTCACAGTGACTCAACAGCCTAGCAAATGTTGGGGGAAGGGAGCCTAGAATATTCCAGGACTCAGAGCTTTTGGTATACACTTTAACTTGTTTGTGCTGTGGCTTGAACAGGCAGGAGAGTGACAGCCTGGTTACACTCACAATTCAAATGCATCCAGCCTGGGGAGCTCTGTGTGGATGGCAACCATGGTATTCAGCTGCCCATAGCCATATGTGCAGAGCACTGCACAGCTACTAGGGATGGTCCCAGGGCACAGCTGGGCTGGGCTGGGTTGGCCTGAGAGCGAATCTCCTATTCCATGAAAGCAGGGCATTGTGGAATAGGGCAGTCCTAAACAGGACAATATATTGTTTAACAAAAAACAGTCTGGAGCACTGTGCCTCCCAGCCCTTTATGCATTGTTGGAAGGCCATGGGAAATTGCCCCATAAATGTACATGAGTGCCATGGTTGGGTGAAGAGAATGTGTAGTACTTATGGCAAGGTTTCCCTTGCGCAGCCAACATGCCCTTCCAGCCACCTCTGTAGTGCACAGCTTGTGCTCAGGAACAGTGTGGGATGTGGCCACACCCCCTCAGTAGGCCCCGGCTTAACCACTTGGTTAGATATGTGGACTGGATCATGACCTCCTTTGCAAATGTGAAATTAAGTCCTGTGGATTCATGGAGGTGACTGTACATGTGAAGAGAGTTCTTTGCCCATCCTGACCCTCTGTATGCACCTGCATTGGAGTGTATATGTTTTTGTACTGTATACTGGACCTTTATTCTTTTGTGGGACAGTTGTAGTGCAGGGACTGTATGCAGTCATTTGCAGGTATCACATGCTAGACAGTTGTATCACATACAGTTTTATGGATGATGGGGAAATAAACCAAGACTGGGGGGGGGATTCCACACTTGCATGAGAAGTGCCATAGGATCTTTTACGTCCAGCTGGACAACCATCAAAGATGGACAGAAGGTAAGCACCTGCCTAGTACTACACAGCAGTGCCAGCAATGGACATGCAAGTCCCTGATGTGTGTCTTAATCCCACTACCTCATGGCCCAGAACCAAGAGTGCTGCATGCTGTTTCATACTTTTTAGGTTGGCTCAGGTAGTGGAACATGTGGAGTGGTACAGGTGCACGTTTGTTCATAGGAACACAAAAACACAGACAATGATGGCAGAAAAAGACCAAAGTTTCATCTAGTCTGCCCGTAACACCCTATCATACCCCAGGACCTTTTTCAATGCAGGATCTTTGTCTACACTATCCACCCCCTTGCTCCCTGTTGTATCACTGCTTCCCTGAGAAACTACTAAGCCCTTAACTCCGTCTCAACTGTGTTTGAAACCATTTTTGGTTTTGGTGCCCACCCCCTCTGCTGGCAGACTTCCATGGCTCAACCACTCTCTCTGTAGAATAAAACTTTCTCATGTTCCTCCTAAACCTCCCCTCCAGCTGCTTCCCCATGTTCTAGATTAGCAACTCTTGTCAAATAGTTCCTCACAGTTCACCTTGTTAATTCCTTTCAGGAGCTTGAAGGTCACTATCACATCATCCCTCTCTTGTCTGGCCTTGAGTGGGTACATGTTCAATGCCCCAATTCAATCCTTATAGGATCTGCCCTGCTGCCCCTGAATCATTTTGGTTACCCTATTCTGCATCATCCCAAGCCTGTCCTTGTCTTGCCTTAGGTGAAGACTCCAGAACTGAGCACAGTGCTCAAGGTGTGGCCTCACTAGTGATCTACAGAGTTAATACCTACAGAGAGGTAATAATACCTCTATAAGTATTACTCATCCCTGCTCCTTGTCAGTCAGACGATGGCCAGCCGAGGTGGTGAGTAGAAGGCCAGTGTCCATCCCATCCCTAGTGGGTTCTACTGCAGTACTGGGGTGAATGGGGGCCACTGGGGCATGGATGTGTGGAGGATTCTGAGAGGGTGAGATGGGAAGTGGGGTCATACTGCCAATTGGATGATTGGGAGGATTGGCACAATGATTGGAGGACCTCTAGAGCCAGGGATTGAATATAATAATGCTACAGGGGCAGCACATTGGTGATCGGGGTGGGGTGAAGTGGGAGGGACCACTAAATGCCAAGGATGTGATGGTCACCTATTTAACAATCTTCAGACTGGTGATAAAGGGGGGGGACGACTAGAGCCAGGGATTTACAGACCTAATACTACAGGGGCAGCCACATTGGCAGTCGGGAGGGTGGCACAGCTCTGCTTAAAGGGGCTCTGTCAACCTCTGATATGTGTAAATTTTAGTCTGTTGATATTTTTGCATAATTCAGGGGCTAATTACACACACACAGTTTGTATAGGTAATTATCTTCATGAAATGAGCATCTGTATTTGTTTTATTTAAGATAAAAACAAATGCAGCAATAGTTCTGTTACCATACCAACATCATCAACATGTTTACATTTCTGGTCACTTCTAGTCATTCACCTGTGTAACTGAAACAACATGTACATGCTCTTTCCTGACAGCATAGCATCACTCAGCTGATGGTGCTGTCATGTGTGTATGCTCACTCTCTTTTTTCAGTTGTCATATCTAAATTAGTGTTTTCTGCCAAGATTCAAGAGGTAAAAATGATCACATTCCATGTTTTTTTATGTTGCTTGCACGCATGTGCAAGAAACATAGTGCCATCATCGGAGATTTCGGAGGTGTGTCACCTCCTCCTCCAATTCAGACAGTGTGTTGGCAGGCGCAGCCCCTGTAAGCCAATGCATTTTGGAGCTGTCTATGACACGCTCCAAAATGCAGTGGCATACAGTTGAAAGGGGAGCTACGCTCAGTGAGCACTGATAAGATATCGACGCCACGCCAAGCCCCCCACAGACACCGCAGGCGTCGCGCGCCCGCCCCCGCAGACGACTGTATAGCTGACGGGTGCCCAATCCTCGCCGGCTGAGCTGCGCTCCCCAGTAGTAAGTGCCACACTGGGAGCCCACCCCAGCATGGCAAGCAATCCTTTGCCGATGGGGTGCCCAATCCCCGTCGGCTGAACGCCTCCCATCCTTGTGCTATGCTGGGAGCCCACCCCAGCGTGGCAACAAATGCCATGGCGACGGGTGCCCAATCCCCTGTTGGCTGAATGCCTCTATCCTTGTGCCACACTGGGAGCCTCACCCCAGCGCGGGCAAACATCCCACATAGTCATTTTAAAAAAACCTGTAAAATAAAACGTCTCCGCTGCCTCCCAACCCTCCCACTACCCGCACCCACCCACTGCGCACTCCAGCCTTCCCACACTCCCCTCACCCATACTTCTCCGACTCCGCGCCGACGATCTTCGTGGACCGGAACACGCTTGCACTTTTCAAAGCCGATCGCGAACTGAGGAAATGCCGTAAGCTGTATAATGGCTAGATAGGGGGTTTCAACTTGTTGCATATCTCGGCATTTTCGGAATTTTTGCACCAAATTTTCAACATGGGGTTTTGGGACCTCTTCATGAATGATGTCACTGTCATGGCGTTATTCGCCCAAGGGTGATTTTGCAGTCACTGGGCAAGTCACGTCAAAAATCACCCTTCGGCCTGAATAACACCATGACAGTGACATCATTCATGAGAAGGGTCCCAAAACCCCATGTTGAAAATTCTGGTGCCAAAATTCCCAAAAATGACTGTTTTACGAGCTGCTGTTGCGCAGTTCCTACGCAGGCTTGTAAGTTCGCAAAATTTCAATATTTTCACTCCAGATTTTCAACATTGCCATTTTACCACACCTTCTTATGAGAAGTATAGCTGTCATTTTTCACATCTCACCCAAAATGTGTTTCCGACCATGTAGCGCACAATGGCGCAGTCGGTGTGCAAAATCAATGTATGGGACAAATTAAGAAAATCACAGTGACACCATTCATGAGCAGAAGTCTTAAAATGGCTATGTTGAAAATTTGGTGAAAAAATTCCTAAAAATGACTGTTTTACTAGCGTCTGTTGTGCAGTTCCTACGCACGTCAGAAGGTCGCGAATTTTCAATATTTTCACTCCAGATTTCCAACATTGCCATTTTATCACACCTTCTTATGAGTAGTACAGCTGCCATTTTTCACATCTCACCCAAACGTGTTTCTGCCTATGTAGCACACAATGGCACAGTCGGTAAAGTAGATCAATGCACGGACAAATTAAGAACATCACAGTGACACTGTTCATGAGCTCAGGTGTTAAATGGCTACATTGAAAATTTGGTAAAAATTCCAAAATGACTGTTTTAATGAAAGCATGCAGGCCAGTTCCTATGCACGCCGTAGTTCATGAATTTTCAATATTTTCACTCCAGATTTCCAACATTACCATTTTGCCACACCTTCTTATAAATAGTACAGCTGTCATTTTTCACATCTCACCCAAAATTGTTTCCTGCCGATGTATGCACAATGGCGCAGTCAGTGTGCTAAATCAATGTATCGGGACAATTAAGAAAATCACAGTGACACTGTTCATGAGCAGCAGTCTTAAAATGGCTATGTTGAAAATTTGGTGAAAAATTCCTTCAGATGTTCTGCAATATTACTAATGAAGACATTGAACAGAACTGGTCCCAGTACCGATCCCCAGAGCACCCCACTGGTCGCCCCTCCCTAGACTGCATACCATTTACCACCACTCTCTGCCTCCTGTCTGTTAGCCAGTTTATAACCCAGTTTACCACCCTTTCCCCATGTCCAGCCTACCCAGCTAGTTTATCAGCCTCCTATATGGGATGGTGTCAAAGGCTTTGCTGAAATCAAGGTAGTTGTCCACTGCCCCACCCTGATTCATCCTTTGTCACCCAGTCAAATAAATCAACCAGGTTTATCTGACATGATGTCCCCACTGTGAATCCATGTTGTCTATGGTCCTGGGTTCCGATGGCATCTAGATGCCCCACTATCCTTTCTTTAAGCAATGTCTTCATGATCTTCCCCACTACTAAGATGAGGTTGAATGGCCTATTGTTCCCTGCCTCCTCCCTGCTGCCGGACTTGTGTAGAGGGACCACATGTGCCCTCCTCCAATTCACTCATGTTGAATGACTCAGTGAGCATGACTGCCAGAGGTACTGCTATCTCCCTTCGCAGTTCTGTTAATATCCTTGGGCGTATGCCATCTGGTTCCATCGCTTTGTCTACCTTCAATTTAGTGAGCTCCTGCAGGACTCTTTTGCCTTTGAATGGACTATTGTCCACCTCTTCACCCCCTTAGCAACTGCTGTACTGCTGTGGCCCTTGCCCCTCCCACTCTTCTGAGAATACTGAACGGAAAGACACAGTGGATGTCTTGGGAGGAAGGCATGAAACTGTCACTTCCAAATACCTAAACAGCACATACAAGCAAGCAACATGCGGCATTGACAAATGCTTGTTTTTACCTGGCAGGCACTTCTGGTAGTGGACATAAATGGTTTCTGTTTGTTTATTGTAATACTTCAGTGAGTTTTCTCATCTGTTCCTCACATTAGTGTCTCTCTGGACACGAGTTACAGTTATGCCTTGTAATTTCTTGCAATCTCAATAATGTTTACAGTCTTTTTATTCAGTGTTTCCTTTCATGTATTCAATTTTCAGTTGAATGTTCTATTACTATTTATAATTATTTCCATTTCATAAACCGGTTTGGGTACAATCAAAAACTCCCCCCACCTCTTACAAATCACATGTATTTCACACAGAAGAGAGTTACTGTAAATGTCTGATTCACTGAGATTGACAGACGGAGTCAATTTAGACTTGCAGTACAAACAATCAAATACAGATGCAGATAGACAGGAGGTAGCATTACAGAAGTATAAGACTGAATCAGGGAGAACAAAAAAATGTTCAGCTATTTCTACAAGGGTCTGCAAGCTGTAGCACACCACTCACACTCAGCAAACTTCAGATTCAGATTTCTGGTGGGCACAAGTTGCTATAGAGGACAGATTTAGATATCCTAAATTCTGACAACAGGTTCAATAAGTAAACGTGGCTATCCTTTGATATAGTGTTGATCCAGCATTACATGAGGGCAGCAATATAGTTACAGTAGGGTGGCAGCATTACTCGAGGGCAGCAGTATAGTTACAGTAGGGTAGCAGCATTACTCGAGGGCAGCAGTATAGTTACAGTAGGGTAGCAGCATTACTCGAGGGCAGCAGTATAGTTACAGTAGGGTAGCAGCATTACTCGAGGGCAGCAGTATAGTTACAGTAGGGTAGCAGCATTACTCGAGGGCAGCAGTATAGTTACAGTAGGGTAGCAGCATTACCGAGGGCAGCAGTATAGTTACAGTAGGGAGCAGCATTACTTAAGGGCAGTATAGTTACAGTAGGGTAGCAGCATTACTCGAGGGCAGCAGTATAGTTACAGTAGGGTAGCAGCATTACTCGAGGGCAGCAGTATAGTTACAGTAGGGTAGCAGCATTACTCGAGGGCAGCAGTATAGTTACAGTAGGATAGCAGCATTACTCGAGGGTAGCAGCATCAAATGTGCATCACTTGCATTTGGAGCTGTCTGTCACATACCATAACATACATATTAACTTCTTTATCCTGTCTGTCACATACCATAACATACATATTAACTTCTTTATCCTGTCTGTCACATACCATAACATACATATTAACTTCTTTATCCTGAACATATCACTAAACGTGGACATGGATGAGAAAACTCAAATTGATGTCAAACATTTTTATTAAGAGTTACACAACACAGTGGGGAAACTGCAGAACATATTGTCAAAAGAAGAGTTTCATTCAGATGACTAATGGCAAGGCAAGGCAAATTTTATTTATCCGGCACCCAATCCTTGAGGCTGTGGGCACCTTGCAACAAAAGGCAGGCTAGGTACAGCATGGCACACAATAAAACTCATATAAATACATAAATAGATGTCAGCATGACTAAAATAATAAAATAAAATTAGAACAGGTTAGTCACCCTCGTCAGGGAAGGCCAAGCGAAAAAGATGGGCATTTAGCCCCTTTTTACAGAGCCATCAATGGGGTGGGTCCCAGAAATAATCCTGTACCCATTCCAGAGTCACTCCCATCATGCCCGCAACCCGGCTCAATCACCAGTACCTCTGTCTTGTCCGACTTCAGTCGCAACCAGCTGGAGGACATCCAATCGTTGGTCCTGGTCAGGCAGTTATTAATCACTTCATTGGCATCATGTGTTCCCAGGGCAAAGAAAAATACAGCTGAGGATTATCTGCATAGCAATGAAACCCCACACTGTGTTGTCTAATGAGCTCTCCCAGGAGCAGCATATTTACTGCAAATAACAACGGTGACAAGCTCGAACCCTGAGGTACTCCACATGACAGGGGCCTCGGAGACTTAATAAAAATATGTAGCACTAATTTCTATTGGAAAACAAGAGAAAATACTAGGTAAATAAATCAGATATGAATACAGATATACCAATCTGATATTGAATCTAGAAACATAACATATATTTTATACCTCAGAGTTTGACAATTCACAACTTGGGTTACCAATAACTAATAAAAATGTTGCTCTGTCTGCGAGCCTGTGCATGGACTTCAGCGGCATGCACAAAGATTAGCCTTTAATGATTAAATCATAAAAAGGAACAATATTCTATTATGATTTGTGTCATTAAATAAGAACAACAGCCAATCAACTCCTTCTCAGTGCAGTTTAAATAAGCCACTGCTAGGCAAATTTAGATTATGAATTACAATGAAGAAGGGAAAAGGTGAACCACTAGGAATTGAACCAAGGACCTTTAGCATTCTGTGCTAGTAACTCTACCTCTGAGCTATGGTTGTATGTCATTAAATAACAAAGACTGAGTGAATAACTGAATGACTGTGTGTGGCTTGGGGAGAAACGGTGCAACACACAAGTGTTTTAAAATAATTCTGATACTCTGATGCACTACAATAAGACTCTGATATACTACAATAAAATTCACTATCAAAAACAAGGATGCAGCTCTCAGAATTTTTCATTAGGATCCAGATACCGAACTGCTTACATATTGTATTCTCATTTACCAGGCACCCTGGGGGAGCTGCACAAGAGGGGGTTCACAATCAGAAATGCAACTTCAGATCAGTGTGTGTGCTAATATTTTAACATGCCTAATGTCTATTAGTATTACTATGCCTAAATATTATTTTTATTTACCATAACTAGGTAATATCAAGGCTTCAGTAGTGCCAGTGACATGCTGTACCTACATTTTTGATAATTAACTCACAACAGTCAGATACTGACAGCTCAAATAGATGGATATGACAACATGTATTTCATTGTGAGCACATCTAAAATGACATAGTTCATACTGGGAGATCACAATACAACTTTAAATTTATTTTTTTTTTTACCTCAGATGATGACATGCTGTCTGTGAATAAGATATCCAGATGGGCATCAAACATTACAGCATATATGCATGGCTGCTAATGCAGATGCATGAATCTTGCCTTTGTGAGGTGCATGCATAAGTCTCATAGTAAGAACATTATCACATCACTTGTGTCTTGTGCCCTTCTTGATACCCGAGACCTGAGAGTCAGCATGAAAACCACAACAGTTAAAAAAAAAACAACAGTACTTCAGAAATTAATTTGATTCATAAAATAGTAAAAAAAAAAATACAAGACAATTGGTATACAGGCTCACTTTATTAAGAAACAACTGAGAGTGAAGCAAAATAAATGAACACACCTACATGGTTGACATTGTCCCTTTAATGCCTTCACGCAGTTATGCACAACAACATTGTGCTGCATGCTACTGAGCCCATAATGGGCATGCAAATGGACTGTCAGCACCTTGTACACCCAATGGGCTTATTAGCATAGCTCAGGAGCAGGAAACCGTACACACTGCCAAGCTGCCCAAAGGTGCTGATGTCGGCCAACAGGAACCGCACAAAAAAAGAAACAGGTTGCACACACGCCAGTACAGTTCAATAAGTTTATTGCCCAGACAGGAAAAAGGAAAGGCTTCACAGCAAACTCCCCTACATAGCACCTCCTTTGCGAGGCTTTGTTAGGGGGCAGAGTCTGCCAAACACTGCACCATGGCTAACATAGAAACATAGAATCTGATGGTAGATAAGGACCACTTGGCCCACCTAGTCTGCCCATTTTCATACCTAATGGATAAGCTGCAGATCCTAGTTAACCAACAGTCTACTTCCTCCTAACCCCCACTACAATTGCCTTATGTTTGTCCCATGCATTCTTGAATTCCCCCACTGTTTTTGACTCTACAACCTCCTCAGGAAGGCTGTTCCATGCATCTGCAACCCTCTCTGTGAAGAAATACTTCCTCACATTACCTCTGAGCCGTTCCCCCTCTATCTTCATATTGTGCCCCCTTGTTCTTGCACATCTCTTTTTCTGAAAGATGCTACCCTCTTGGACTTTGTTGATTCCTTCGAGGTAGTTAAAAGTTTCTATCGTGTCCCCCTTCTCCCTCCTTTCCTTGAGGCCATACATCTTAAGCTCCTTTAGTCTTTCTTCATATGTCTTCTGGTGCAGACCCTGTACCATTTTGGTTGCCCTCCTCTGGACAACCTCCACCCTGTCTGTGTCTTTGGGGAGATGGGGTCTCCAGAACTGTACACAATACTCCAGATGTGGTCTTACCAACTGTCTGTACAGAGGGATAACAACTTCCTGTTTTCTACTGGTGATGCCTCTCCCTATACATCCCAGTATCCCCCCCCAGCCCTCCTTACTGCCTTCTCACATTGCTGGCCCACCTTTAGGTCATCTCATATGACTACCCCAGGTCCCATTCCATTTTTGTTAAGTACCCACATACATGAATATTCAATTAATTCATTAATACGTTTAGCATTAAGTTACATGAGCAAAGGCACGCAAGAGAAACAAATTTAAGATGCTGTAATCCCTCCATGCAAAACATACAAAGTACTATACTTGAAATTTTCAGGACATATTAGTAATTCAAATCACAGATGTGCCAACTATAGGGAAGAAAAATAATTACAAACTAACATTAATGTCACAGAGATTTAATTAATGTGGTCAAAGAACTAATAAGTAATACTGAGCAAATATGTGGTAGAAGTACAACAATACACACCATTCAGAACAAGTTCAGGTCAGAGCCAACACAGCAGCATAATGCCATTCACACCACTCATAGAGAGCATGGAGCTCATGCGGGAAAGTTGCAAACAGAGAAAATTGATGGCAGATAAGGACCACTAGCCCCATCTAGTCTTCCCTTTTTCCTTACCTATAACAGCGGCTGGTGACCCTATTTTGGCATCGGCTAGCCTTTTCTTCCCACTTCTAGGGTTCCTTTATGTCCATCCCAAGCATGATCGAATCCCTCTACTATGCTTGCTCTCACCACCACTTGGGGCAGGCCATTCCATGTATCCAACACCCTTTCACTCAAGAAGAACTTCCTCATATTTCCCTTATCCTTCCCCCAGCAATCTCATATTGTGCCCCCTTGTTATTGTACTCATTCTATACTGAAAGATGTCACCCACTTGTACCTTATTAATGCCTTTAAGATACTTGAAAGTCTCTATCATATCTCCATTTTGTCTTCACTCTTCCAGTGAATACATATTGATGTCCCTCAATCTCTCTACATACGTCTTGTGGTGCAAGCGCTGTACCATTTTGGTTGCCCTTCTCTGAACCACATCCACCCTGTCTACTATATCTTTATGAAGATGTGGCTCCAGAACTGCACAAGGTATTCCAGGTGAAACCTCAGCAGCATTCTGTACAGATGCATCACCACCACCTGCTTATGTACTGTGTTAGAGCATTAAATATTCTATGGGATCAAAATGTTCAAAGTTAGGAGTTCTATTCTAGGTTACTGTGCCAAGTGGATGTGACAAAAGTGGCTCATTGTCAGGGACTCTATGTTCAAGTGCATTCTTCATCACATTTGAAATTCTGTGCACTTCTACCTCCCTGCATAATGCTTGCAACATCAGGTAGCAAGTGAGCTAACAGCATTGCAGAGCTGTATCCTCCAAGCACTGGCTGAGTGAACTTCTCTCCCATCTCTCCCCTGCCTTTACAACCACTCCCACTCCTTCCCACTCCCTAAAATTTACCGACACATGAACCCTGGTGGTCCCATGCTGCTTCACCCTTACTGGCCAATTGAGTTATTCTTATTATCTCCCAAAAATCTGGAATATCCAAGCCCTTTTGACTACACAGAGGCACCCACCAAGGCTGCCCTTTAACTCCCCTGTTATTCATGCTGGCCATAGAGCCCCTGGTGGTAGTTTTAAGGGAACACCCTGGGATAGGGGACATACAAATGGGAACCAGAGAATTCCATACAAAGGTGTACGCAGATGACTGCTTGATTCTAACTAGGAATCTGATTACCAGTATCCTGCACATCCTAAAGACCCAGAAAGCCTTTGCGAATATCTCAGGCTAAAAAATTAATTATGGGAAATCAGAAATACTGCCTCTCAACAGTGTAGCTTCCTCAGACCTAGCCAAGGGTACAGGGTTAACATGGGCTCCATACACCATCAAATACTTGGGAATAATTCTCACCCCAGATCTACAAAACTTGGTGGCTAAATTCTCAGAAGTGCTTCCAGTACCCAGGGTGAGCAGGGCGAAAAAGGCTAGGATTGTGGAGTTTAATTCATGGCCGGTGGAGTGGTGTCACTCACATGGATATGGGCTGGTGGGAGATTGGAGGAACATATGGGTCAACAGTGACCTATACACAGCAGACAGGTTGAACTTGAGTAGGGCTGGGCAGGGGGTCTTGAAGCAGAAACTGGAGGAATACATAGTTTCCATAGAGGTTTTAAACTAGGAAGGGGGAGGTGCATGTACAGCTACTCAAAACACAGCAACTCCCTGATTGGCTGGTGCTCTACTACTGGGCGGGATAACTGTTTCAAAAACATGGTGGCTCCTTATCCTGCAAACCGAGGAGCCACCAGACTGAGAGTCATCATTGGGTTCTCTTTATCAACCAGCTTAACATCTACAAACAATGACAAATCTATCTACTGATCCTGTCATTTGAAATCCACAGTGGACAACAACTACCAGTGGGAACCGGGAACAGCTCAGTGGTCGAAGTGCCTGAGCTAAGTCCGATCGCAATTGCAATCCAAATGTCTAGTTGTGCAAGTCTGCAAGTGAAAAAATAAATGCCAGATTATAAAAAAATACCTTTACAGGAAAAAACAAAAACAAAGGAGAAAGCGTGTGTGTGTGTGTGTGTGTGAGATCTATAAAACTACTGCTAATTAACAACACCAGTTTTGTTTGCCAAACTTGCATCTCAACACTCTCGCTCATAACCCTACTGTTTGTACAGTGTATTCTATCATTTTCACTTCTAGCTGGAGTTCTTTTGTAAAATGTGCTGTCTTTAAATATCCACGCAGTTATGCTGTGCTCTTTCCTGAGTGTCAGAACACCCTCACCATTGGTTAGTGCCTGAACAACACACTATGAAATTTATCATCAGCTCAAAGGTTGAGTTAATTCTAAATGAGAGTGCGCCACCAGTCATCATGCACAAGATAGACAGAGCGCTGCTGCATGTCAGAGGTAGAGCAAGTGGCGTACGACTGTTTGTGTGTGGAGATAGCACCTAACTGTGAATATGCCATATAAAGAAAAACTAAAACTGTATATAATATATTGAGTGCCTGATCTTCCGGTCACAAATATCAAACACAATCTAAGAGTTTGCATTACAACCATGCAAATGTTCTCTACCATTTATTTATGCATGTCCTTATCTTTATTTCTTTGTTTGTTTGTTTGTTTTTATATTTACTATGCTTTTTGTCCCAGCCAGCTTCGGGACATCTGCCCTGGTCATGGCCCCTGCTGCCTCCTGTTCCCAAATGAGCCGTGCTTCCCCCATGCCCCCTGGCTTACCCCCCAGGGCGGGGTTGCAGCACCGTCCATGGTGTCACGGAAGTCGGTTCGAGTCGGGGGAGCTGGCCTGGAAACACATGGAGAGGCAGCGAGGAGGGCATCATAGAGGTGCTGACTGTGGATTGTTGTATCCCTGAAAGGACATTGTTTCCTTGGGGGCAGAAACGAGCAATGACGTCCCTCATCTGCCACCCCCCCCCCAGGAAGTCCAGACGCTGGTGAAAAGAACATCCACTGCATAAAGAATAAATCTGTATTCTTTATTTTATGCATCCGTCCAGTTACTTGCACAGTCCAGATGGGGTCCTCACCAGCAGCAACTGAAGGGTCTGGCAGACCACAGAGATGGTAAGGGGTCCTTTAGTGGCAGATCAAATACCAAAAAAGCCACACATGGTGGAGGATGCGGACAGTTCTGTGTGGCTGTTGTGGAGCTGCTTTTGCTTGTGTGGCTCCCTGTGTGGAGCGGCTGTCAGGGAGAGCACAGTGCTTGTGGAGTCACGGCAGGTTAGTAGTGGCTTTGCAGTTGTTTGGGGCACATGGGCCGAGTGCTGCTGCTGGGAGGGCAGAGCGGTTGTAGGAGGGCTAAGAGGTATGTGGTTCCTCGAAGTAGCCAGGAGCCGGAGCAGAGTTCTTTGTGCAGCACAGGTATTTTATTCGGAGCTGCAGTCCTGCTGTGAGATGCACTGGGCTTGCTAGCTACAGCCAGTAGGGCAAGAAGGAGAAATATTGGCAATGAAGCAGTGCTGATGGACGCCCTGCCACGAGGTAGGAGCTGGAGTTGCAGTCTTTGAGCTCCGAGGGCAGAGGGCTGGGAGAAATACCTGGTAATAGTTCTTTAATTTAGTTGGAGGTGTGGTGCCATAGGAGGGCTGTAGAAATAGCTGACAGTTCATTTTTTTCTTTCTGCAGCCAGGTTGTGGCACAAGTAGCATTCATACTGCTCAGGCATACTGGGGTGATGACTTGGGGACCCAGCAATGCAGGCAAGCGAGATGGGGGTCTAGGTAGAAGAAGGGCTGCATTCTCCACCATGTGTGGTGTTGTTGGTATTTGGTCTGCCACTAAAGGACCCCTTATACAACAGAACCAGGCCCTCTGCACACTGCGGCTTCCTCTAACTCCTGCAGCCACACAGAGCGCTTCGTTCCATGCTTGCCCTGCTCCAATATCAGGAGGCATACCATCAACAAAAATAAATCAGATGGGGGCGCATCTAAGTAAAGAAAGGGGCAGGAAAAATAAATACATAACTCAATAAACCAACACAAATGGCAGAGCAGAACAAAATAAACAGGAGCAAAGAGAGAAAACAAAGCCTGGGAGCAGAACACATAATAATCAGAGGACAGCGGGGGGAGCTAAAAACTAAGAAGGGGGCAAAACAATAAACAAGGGGGACAGCAACACAGAGCAACCAACAGAAAAAGAAGCTACAATAAACAAAACAGAGTGCAGCACATAAGTACATGCCCCAGCATTTTTGTCTCTGTGCAACTCACCAAAATAAAAATCCCACCTTTTTTCTGTGCCCATTCATGGGGAAGAAGGCAGAAGGGCAGCAATCACCATTTTGATCATTGCAGAGAAGCTCCAGGCAGCCTCATGGCAATAATCCTCCATCTTGTCAGCAAAACAGCAAGAAAGGAAGTGAACCTTAACCCCCCCCCGCTGGTGGCCATCTTGCTACAGTCAGGCCAGTCAAAGCACAGGAAGTGCATGTCAAAGTTCGGCAATCATCTTGTGAAGGGCACAAATTGGCCTCATTCTATTGAAATCAATGGCAACCCTATTTAAATGAATGGACATTGTAACAAATAGCTGATTTTTGCAACGAAACCTATATTTATATAACAAACAACACAGAACTGAGTGGGAATTCTTTATTAAGATTTCACTTGATGAACTTTGCTACAAAAATGTGTACTTTTGTCTACAAAAATAATTTTTGCTCGGCACTTCATCCACAACACAACGTCCTGTCTCCTGCATGATGGCAACTCCTTCTCACCCATACGACCTTTGCTCAGCGAAATGCAGCTCATCTCCAACCATGCTGTCTAACGACAACACAAATATGGGAGCCGGTGTGTCCAGAGTTCTACCTTCACCCACTTCAAGAGTGTAGTGCTACAAAATAGAAACCATCCTGCATTACATCCAGTCATCCATCTCAGCTCAAGGAGCACCAGCTATGCAAGCCACTCAAGGTGACCTGGCTTGTACATTAAAGCTATTTCACCACAGTCCACACTCCATACCAGCCTACAATCAGTACCCTTCTCAGCCTTGTCTCATGAAGATGCTGTCAGTTGGCTCGAACAATTCCAAGCATGGATTTCTTTCAATGGTTGAACTAATTCCTTGTGCATCTCCAATGCCTTGCGCGTGCTTCTGAGAGGGACTGCCATTTCCTGGTTCAATGCACTTCCAGAACAAGGCAAAGGGGACACTGCCACCCTGTATACAACTTTCAAACACCATTTTCTCCAAACACACCCACCCTGGTTATTGGAGCAACAGCTGTGGGAATGTGCCATGCAACCCACTGAATCTCTAGAGGCATTCATTGTGGACATTGAGTCATGTTGCAAACACCTGCAGAAAACAGAGAAAGATCAAGTAACAGCCTTTGTCCAGGGACTGCCTCCTCAATTTCATACCTATGTCATACAGCAAAAGCCAACCACCTGGATGGATATCATCCTAGCTGCACGGTTAGCCCAAGAGTCCATCTCAATGTTTCAGTCTGCCAATGCTCAGGCAGCCCAAACTTCACAGCTGGCTGCAGTCGCCACACATGTTCAACAGCAACAAGCAACGATTGACAAGCTTATCTCAACTGTCAATACGTTACACATCAGTTCAACTGCCTCCTCTGCAAATTCTTTCAACACTATGCAACTACCTCGACAGCGACCTGATCCATCTCCACCTTCACGAGAGCCTGTAACCTGCCAGTGGTGTGGATTCAGAAGACACACTGTTGCTGTCTGCTGAAAGCTAAAGTATTACAACAGGACTCAAGAGAACCAAGGGCACAACCACAGCACAATCAACATGATAACCACATCTACTCCCAGGATCAGGAAAATGAATGCTTCCCAACAGACATGGGGCTTTTGTTGGGCAGGGGAACACAGCAACTGACTCTCACAATTCCAACAAAACGCATCCTCCAACTGCAAACTCAGGCAGACTCTCGCTTATGAGGGCAAAGGTACCTGTCATCAGGTCACCCCTCCTAGCCAACTATGTTCCTGTAACTATCGGAGATAGGTCCATGCATGCTTTGGTCGACACTAGAGTGGAAATATAGTTATCAACAGCAGTATTCTATTAACAACCAAGCTATTCGTCACATACTCAATGTCTCTCTAACTGACCTAAAGTACATTATCACAGCAAGTACAGCTACAGTACCTATTACAAACATGGTCCATCTCAAGCTCCACTCTGGCTCACAGCAAGCTACTGTCAAGTTTTACGTAGTGACTGATCTTCAACCTGCAATAATCCTTGGCCTGGACTTCTTCAAAGCTCACAAAGCCATCCTAGACTTTGTCTCAAACAGAGTGTCACTAGATCCTCGGAGGCAACTTGCAGCTATAGACTCCGTCACCATGCCTCCTCAGTCAGAGATGGTTTTGATTACCAAGATTCGAGGTGAACCACTTCCACAAGGTGTTGTTGGCATCGTCACAGGATCCTCCACACTCCATTCATCAGGTCTTCTTCCAGGAAACACCTTATCGGCGGTGCACGGTGGCGCAGTCTTCCAGAAATGCTGCAACTTCACAGATGAGCCAGTGGTCATTTCAAAGGGTGCCAACATTGGAATGTTTGTATGCTTATCTTCAGGGGGCCAGTTCCATCTCATGCAAGAACCTCATCCTGGTTCCACCTGCTTTAGTCCTGTCAGTACTATCACAACCACTCCAAATTCAACAGAGTTACCCTTCAGTCAGAGACTGTCCTCTTCAAAACTTCCAGCATCTCCAACAGAAAAGCAACAACTTTTGAAATTCCTAGAGAATTACCTGGATGTCTTTGTTGGTTCAGATAACAAGCTCAGATGCCATGATATCCTACAACACACCATGGAAGTGCAGCCCAACCAGAAACCAATCCATCAGCAAGCCTACAAAGTGGGACACAAATAGAAACAAGTCCTCAAGGACATAATCAAAGACATGCTGGAACAAGACATTGTCGAAGAGTCTACAAGTCCCTGGGGTGCACCTTGCCTGGCTGGTGGTAAAGAAGGACAAAGGGTATCACTTTGTGGTGGACTACAGAAAACTCAATGCCTACACGGTGTAGGATGCTTATCCCTAACCTACAACTGAAGATGCTTTAGAGAGCCTTGGTGTGGCCAGCTCTGCTTACTTCACCACTCTAGACCTTCAGAGTGGGTTCTACCAAGTTTCCATTGATCCAGCTTCTCGTCCATACACAGCATGACGCTGCCACTTGGGACTTTTTTGCGGTTCAAATGCCTGCCTATGGGACTTCAGAACAGTCCAGCCACATTCCAACGTGTTATGGAAGCAGTACTATGTGGGTTGTCTTGGAAATCTTGCCTAGTCTACCTGGACAATGTGATTGTCTTCAGCACAACTTTGCCAGAGCATCTGCAACATCTCAAAGAAGTGTTCAAACGTCTCAGACAAGCCAATCTCAAGCTTCACCCAGAAAAGTGTGTTTTGCCCAGCATCAAATTCATTACCGGGGACATGTGGTTAGTTCTCAAGGCATCTCTCCAGATCCACACAAGCTCTCAGTGGTCAAAGACTATCCAGAACCTAACAACCTCAAAGACCTTCAAGCTTTTTTGGGCTTGTCTGGCTACTACTGAAAGTTCATTTGCAACTATACCAATTTTGCAGTTCCACTGTATGCCCTCACCAAAAAGGGATGGGACTATATTTGGAATTCCAAATGTAAAGAGGCCTTTGAAACCTTGAAACAAAACCTAATATCCTCTCCAGTATTGGCCTACCCAAGGTTCGACCAACCCTTCAAATTCTACTCAGATGCTAGTTCCTTTGCAGTGGGGGCTGTGCTCTGTCAAATTCAAGATGGAACACAATGGGTTGTCTCCTATGTTGGGCACTATCTTTCCTCAGCTGAGCAGAACTATGGCATCACAGAGAAAGAATGCCTAGCCATGGTATTTGCCGTAAAGAAATTTGACTGCTACCTTCGCTACTCCTCCTTTACAGCTATCATTGATCACTCTGCCCTCAGATGGTTATTCGAAATGAAGGAGCCAGTAGGCAAGTTCACCCGATGGATCACCATGTTACAGAGTTACAACTCTGAAATTCAGTACAGACCAGGTCGAGTTCATTCAAATGCCGATGGTGTAAACCGGAGACGATATCCCTCCTCATTCTCCTCAACAGATGAGGAATCCTGGTTACAAGCTCTTCATTTCCACACCATGGATGTGCTTCCTGTGGACACTCCTACAGCACCTCAAGTTGCTTTGCTGCTACCAACTGCTTCTACAGAAAGACACACAAATCCTCAGTTACTGAAAGCAGGCAAAGAGCTTCTCATCTCCTCTACATCTGATCTGTCCCTGGCAACTGTTAAAATGCAATAAAGAATTGATTCTCAGTTTATGGACATAATCACCTACTTAGAGTCTGGAACCTTACCGCAACAAAAGAAGCATCGCCAAGATGTACTTTTCTTTGCTTCGCGATGCTTCCTCAATGACGGTGCTTTTCCACATTTGGACCAAGGAAGGCAAGGGCCATCGCATGGACAGAAATCATGGACAGCTAGTGGTGCCAACCTCTCTAATCAATCAAGTTCTTCTCTCCACTCATGCCTCTCCACTTTCTGGAGGTCATATGGGAATGCACAGAACTATCGAAAAGACAAGGCTTCACTTCTTCTGGCCTCACATGAACAGGGACATTGTCGGAGTTGTAAAATCCTGCCAGCCCTGCTCCAAAAGAAAGCTTCCTGCCAAACCAACAAAGGCACACATCTTTGCAATGCCTGTAGCCACTGAACCCTTCCAAAGAGTCAGCACTGACATTCTTGGGCCCTTAACAACATGCTCTGACTCTGGCAACAAATACATCCTTGTTTTTGTGGACTACCTAACAAAGTATTTGGAACTCATCCCCCTAAAAGACATTAAAGCTGCTACTGTGGCAAATGCCTTTCTCAACACAGTCATTTGTCATCATGGTACCCCATCGTACCTACATTCAGACAGAGGAACTTACTACCTTTCCACCATTGTCCAAGAAACATGCAAACTTCTCAACATAAAAAAGACACATACCACAAGTTACCATCCACAATGCAACAGACAGAGTGAAAGAATTATGTCTACCATTCTCAGCACACATTACGAGTACCTGGATGAGACTCATGACACCTGGGATCATTTTGTTCCCTTTGTGCAGTTTGCCTACAATACCAGCCCTTGTGTTGACCATACGGAGTACACACCATTCTTCTTAGTCCATGGACAACACCCAAGAACTCCATTGGACAGGGATCTCTCACTGCTAGAGGTTCCTAAATCAGCTTCTTTCATGATTCCAATGCTGGAACAGCTTGCACTTTCCAGATATGTTGCAATCACCATGTTGGGTCAGAGAAAATCTGCAATGTGGAAAATGTCATCAGCCAAGTCGCATGAACCTTCATTCTGTGTTGGAGACATTGTGTATTTGTACTGACCTGTTCTTGTTCTAGACACCACCAAGAAACTGCTTCTCCCCTGGACTGGTCCCTTCTACATCATAGAAAAGCTTCCTCCTGTCCAGGTTCATCTGCGACGCAAGTCGGATGGAAAGCTGGTACACAACAAAGTCCACATAAACCGACTGAAACATGGGTACCTGAGTAACAACCTTCCAGACAATCCCAGTCCACCTAACAATGAAGCTACACTTGAGCCTGCCATCCTCTCTGAAGCTGAGATCCCTCCAGACAACTTGCAGCTAGTTTATTTATTTATTTGCTTTTGGTAACCAGGTGGGTGCACTAGGCATAAGAATGCCTATTTTCAGGCACGATCCGGTAGAAAAAAACTTGAAATACATATGTATACATGTAACACAGCACATGAGAGAGGCAGCACAGTTAAGAGGGAAATACATACAATTAAATAGGGTATTGAGAAAACATTGATTCGACATGTTAAATCAAACTTAGGGCATAGAGAAAATATTAAACAGTAGATTAAGTACAGTTTGGACAGAATAAAACAAGATCAATACAATGTGAGAGACAGGCATTGCAATGGAGGCATACAACAGAAAACAAATACAGTAAGTGCCAAAAAAAATGTGGTTAGAAGAAACAGGGAGGAAGGAGGAGCTGTAGGAAGCAGAAGAAGAAGGAAAGGGATGAGAGAGAAGACATATTTGGAGGGTATTGGGAGAGGTGGAGTAAAGGTGTCTGAGATGAAGATTTCCTAGGGAAAAAACAGAGGGCAGGGAGAAAGACCGGTTCAAGGCAGATGAAAACAAGGGTGGAGGCTAGTAGCACGCAGATGCTTGCAGTGATGTTTCTTAAAGCTAGCATGGGTGGTTGCTTGATGAATAGTTTGAGGTATGGAATTCCAGCATTCTGGAGCCATGTAGGAGATAGGACGAGCACCCATATTGGTTCTGCATCTGGGAATGTGTAGAGGGGCCTGGTCAGTAGATTGTAGCACATAGGAGAGAGGTTGTGAGTGCAGCAGAGAGGCAAGAAATAGGGGAAGGCCTGATCTGGCAATGCAGTCAATTTGTGATCCAAGAGACTGGAGTCGATGGGCAGAGGGGCAAGGCCAATTTAGGTCAGCATAGAGCTGGCAATAGTGTTTATAACGAGGGGATGCAGATGCATACGGGAAGATGCTATTATAGGATGTGTCCCATTTATGGAGGGAGGATTTTGAGGCCAATAGGTAAATGACTAAGCCATAGGCCACAGTTAGCCTAGCCGAAGGGGTGAGGGCATAGCTAGTGCGGTAGGCACTACTTACCTTGGCATTTACAGATCTGCAGATGGTTGTTATGTGCAGGCTAAAGCTAGAGATTGGTCGAGAGTCACACCCAGATATTTAAAGGATCTGGTACTAACCAGTGTTGAGCCATCTGTACATGAGATTGTGAGGTCATCATAAGTCGCTTTAAGTCTGGCTGGCGAGCCAAAGAGCATACAGTAGGTCTTGCTTATGTTGAGAACAAGTTTGTTTTTGGCTACCCACGGTTGAATACTGGCAAAGTCCAAGGCAAGAGGGAGATTTATGTCTGTGATATTTCTTGCACTATGGTAAATGACTAGGTCATCAGTGTAGAACAGAGAGGAGCAGGTGAGTACAAGGAGCGGGATGTCATTAATGAAGATTGAGAAAAGCAAGGGGCCAAGTATGGAGCCTTGGAGCACTCCAACGTGTATCGATGCAAGATCTGATATAGCTGAGTTGAAAACTACAGCCTGTTTCCTGTCGGACAGATAGCTAGAACTTCCCACTCCTGACACTCTCCAGTCGGATTCTGTTTTGCCAGATGATTTGCCTGGGACTTCCTCTTCTTCTCAACCTTCTTCTTCTTCTCAGGACTCTCCTGTACACACATTGGTGTACCAGATCAAGAAGATCTTAAGAAAGAAGTTTGTCAATGGATCCTGGATTTATAGAGTCAAGTGGTGTGGATTTGACAGTGGGCAGAACTCCTGGGTCACTTTTAATGACCTGATCCCATCCTTTCAGGAACTAGTGCAATCTACACATGTCTCCATTCCCACTGAATGGAAAAGTCAACGGAGGTCTTGAACTTTTGTGAACTAGACTCAGTGTTGATTTAACTACTAATGCTTCCCCTCCCTTAGGAATGTCTTCCAATGGACAGCCCATCTGTTTGTTTTGGTATGCAACTGTTATTGTAACATGGCATTAATGGTTCAGAGAGAATCGGGAGCTGCAATAGGCGCAACAGCGTCACGGTACCCTAGCCGGAGTGGGCATTAACCCAGCTTATATGCCGTGCCCGCTCAGGCAGTATTGCGAGCAGCCAGACCCCCAGCCTAGCAGCACTGGGTCCTGTGGCCCAGCGAGACAAGGAGCGACAGGAGCGCCGGGCCGGCAGCCTCACTTGCCATCCAAGTGTGGAAACGGGGAGGGGGGACCTGAACCCACAGCAGACATCTGTGACACGCTTCACCTGGCCAGCGTGACACGGAATGCAGGCTAGCGCGGTGTCCTTTTCATGGAGAATTTCTTCTATGGAACGGGGCCGCCGGTGATGGAGAGCAGAAGCAGCCGGGCAGAGGAACAGAGCACAGGGCACACCCAGGAGCAGCACAGACAGCCTAGCTGGAGCATGGCAACGCCGGAGCAGTGTCCCGGAGGCAGCAGGAAGTGAAAGCCCCAGGCATGCACAGTGCGACTGCAATCCTCCTCGCAGCAGCCAATCTGTGCACCGGAGACCTCCCGTGGCGGGTATGAGGAGAATACCTACACCAAACTGCAGACAAGTGGAACAGGGATGTTGGTCGCATGCCTCCACGTGAATCTAGGGACAAAACCTGATGACCACATCTATATGTATCTAATGTCATAGACCGTTGTCTGAAACCGAAGTAAAGCTTTACAAACTTCGCACCGCCTCTGCCTGTCATTGTTCATGTCGCACAGTGGGTCCCCGCCAGATGCCTCCACCGACCCACGGCCCATGATACAAGCGCATTAAGCCACTCCGTCAGTGGCATCTAATGCGATTGATGCATGGGGGACAGGTGGCGGCCCGAGGCCGAACCGCCCCCCCCATGCATCAATCCAGCATTACATGCCACCTTCGTCGTGGCTTAATGCTTACTTAAAGTATGAGCCTGCATTCTGGGTATCCTCCTGCTGCTACCCTTCCCTCTCTTCCTTTTGCCTTTCCCTTCCCCTGCACTTTAGCACTTGTGGCATGGACAAGCCTCAAGTACTATTGTGTTCCCCTTCTCTGGGTGCTACTCTGACTGGTCCCCAGTGTATTCCAGATTCTTTCCTCCCTCCTTCCTCCTCCCTGCAGTGGAGTACTGTTTTATTTTCAATGTAATGCCTTGAAATGCATGACAATGTTTTTTGCCTTAAAACTTACTTAAAAATATTTATTATTTAGCAAGAGTTTATAGCTTATTGCTTGTTTGAGTGGTGCTCACATTCACTGTCCTGGTGGTGATATGAAGCACACATTAAGCATGGGGCTTAATGTTAAGCTGCCACCCCTTTAAGAACACTTAGACCTTGCATGTAGCTAATTGTTGCACTGCCTGGCAGTGCCATATATACCTCTCAGTTAGAGAAATTGTCAGTCTGGGGCTTGTCTCCATGAAGAGAACATCTACTGCACAGAGAATAAATCTGTATTCTTTATTTTATGCGTCCGTCCAGTTATTCACACGGTCCAGATGGGGTCCTCACCAGTAGCAACCAAAGGGTCTGTCAGACCACAGAGAAGGTAAAGGGTCCTTTAGTGGCAGACCAAATAGCAAAAATGCCACGTAAGGAATGACTAAATAAGGTTGGTTACATCATTTTTAGGAAATGTAAAACTAGTCAAAGATTATCTGTTAAAATTGTAATTGCACACTTGCCCTGTATAATTGATATGTATTTAACAATATATTCACAGCTTTAAAAAAAATGTTTTAAAAAATGTTGTGTATTTATATCATTTTGTATATTGTATAATATTCTATGCATGTCTTTTTTGAATTGTAAAGACCTTTGTGTCGAACAATAAACAACTACCTGCTACATAGTTAAAAAACTACAGCCTTGATAAATTGCTATATTTAGAGGCAAAACATTGTGGGAGCTGTACATGTTCTGTTATCTGAAACAATAGACTTCGTTTCATATTATCCTGCTTACTATTGCTGATTTGTGCTTTCCAAAAAACACCCTGAATGCCATATGGAATACACTTATAGACAGGGATAACAAACACGGGGCCAGATATTCAAAACATTGCCCCGTGGCTAAGGTAGCACTGCCCGGGGTACAAACAGAGCCCGGAGCAAAATGCCAGCCATATTCAAAGGGAATAGCCCGGTGCAAAACCAACTGAATATAGCAAGCAAAAGAAGCCGGGCAAACAGGGCCAGGAGTGCAGGGCAAAAACAGCCGGGGAATAAGACAGCACTGAATATAGCACAGAAGATGGCACTGAATATAGCACCCAGGCAGGCAGTGCAAAAACACAATGGAACACAATGCAGAGGTGAGACAGCCGGACCCTGGGACACATGCAATGAAACACAGGCCGGAATGAGGTAACAGGGGCAGACCACAGTGCACAGCCCGGAGGATGCCACACATGCACGGGAATGGCAAGCAACAACCCAGACCCATGTGGAGAACCCATGGAACAGTATATACCAAATGAAGCCCCAGCACCCAAGAATGATACATGACACAGTATAGTGGAGTAAATGTAATGTAATAACATATATTCAAAGGGAAAGGTAACAGGTACAGAACAGTGATGCAAACCCAAACTAAATGAAAGACTAAACCAAACACAGAACAACCAATGCCCCAAACACCACTGGACGACCCACCCCACAACAAGGAAAGACAACAGAACAAATCCCACTAAGCAACATGCCAAGCCCCCCCCCCAACCACACACAACCC
Organism: Neoceratodus forsteri; assembly: GCA_016271365.2. NCBI lineage: Eukaryota > Metazoa > Chordata > Ceratodontiformes > Ceratodontidae > Neoceratodus > Neoceratodus forsteri. The sequence continues at coordinate 429,877,943 of CM028134.1, forward strand.
AAGCAACAATAAGCCCACTACGGGAACAACAAATGGAACGCACAATAGGCAAAGTAAGGATGTAAATGGAAAACTTATGTACAAAACTAATAGGGTGTACAATAAGGCACAGGTGAAGGGTGCAAAGGGGAGGGGGATGCACACAGGGATGCAGGAATAGTCAAGGAAACAATATAATGTCCAGAAAGGGGGGTGTGAAGCCAACACAAGATGGGATGAAGGGCATGGCTAGCTGCCCGCTGGATCTGGGAGCCGAGCCTCCAACACAGCAGCCACTCTCCTCGTCTCCATTATCACAATGGCCTGCTGCTCTGTCAGAGTCCTCTGTTGGTGGATGAAGCAGTGCAGCAGGTCCTCCATCCCCTCCGACTCCTCTGGCCTGGTCGCCAACAGTGATGTCCGGAGTGGATCTACAAGGGGAAGGGTGAGACCATGAGGATGGAACACCAGACAGGAGGCAGACAGCAGCCACAGGTGGCCGTACAGGGATGGACAGCATGTCCAAATGGACAATCCCGAGTTGAGGTGAGTGCCACACTGGTAGGCCAACTTGGGAGGTGCCCATGAGGCAGCCCAGGGTGACATAGGCACCAACACAAACCCCAACAGACATGATGACAATGATCCCGACAGCACCAGGGTACAGGTGACACTGCCCACCCTGGCACAGCACACAACGAGACATGGCAGACACATAGCCGGACCCCCGGAGAGCTGGGTGCAAGGGCCATGCCACAACATGCACAAGGGCACCCACACGTTGGGATATGCTGCCCACCGACAGATGGCAATGTACTGTAATGCAGAGCACAGCACCAACAACAACTAAAGGCATGCTGTAGCAGCACTGAACTACGACAGTGGCCTGCCAATGACCGACCCAGGCCAGGGGATAACAGGCAGCCAGGCCACAGATGCTGGCAGTGAAGGGCCAGCACATGCCACCAAGCAAGGCCACTGAAAGCATACCACACAACTGTGACACATTACAAAGAAAGGTACCCAACCCATGGGGCAAATGCCCCCTGTCCCACCCTGTGAGCCAAGGTCAACATTGTAATACAACACTCAATAGTAAATGATGCACATAATGTATTAGTATAGTGATAACAGAACCTCGGAACATAACTGCAACACAGTAACAGCGTCATGAGATACCCAGGTAAGGAATCCACTACATGTACCACACATCACCAATATGTACCACAGTTTGACAGGCAATGTTCCACAGCTGGTGGACAGAGGGATGAGAGGTATGCCTGGAAGGTATGGGGCGTGATGTCCCGCAGCCACAACAGGCACGCAGGTGGCGCTATGCAGGCCTGTCCAGTGAATACACAGGACAGCAAGGTAATGCTAACAGTGCACATGCAGACACCCTGTGGTGGGGGAGCTGGAGGGACCCCAGAAGTGGGCATGGCAGCTGACAGCATGTGACTCCCACCGAACACTCACCGCCAGAGCCCCCAACACCATGAGGCACCAGCACAGCAATGCAAGCTGACAATGCCCCACCGCCCCTCCCCTGTGTCAGATTGGCAGCACCCAACTGTGGTGTGCAACACAGGTGTGCAGTACAGCACAGTGCCACATCGCCACTGACCCACTGCCTGTCACAGCCATGTCACCAGACCAGTCAGTGGCAGGACACCCAGATGAGACACACAGCACATTGAAAGAGCACAGAACACAAAGCAATGAGACAGGTACTCACGCAACACGCCACCGGTCTCAGGGCTGCTCTTCTGTGCCCACTGCAGCATGGATGGCACCCTTGGGCTGCCTCTCCACTGCTCCTGAGTCACGTTCTGGCCTCCTTCCCCGGCCATGGGCTGCTCAATCCACTCTACAGAGGACAGGTGAAACACTGGCATCAGAGCATGACACAGCATACACCACGTGCAGCACAGCAAGATGCACGTGCAACCCCAACAACACTGCACACACAGGGAGTGAACATGGAGGCCACCCATACAGAGGGTGGCATGGCCCATGGAGCATTCGCCATGCAAACACGACATGATGTTATGGCATCACAGTGGTGTGACAGTGCCTGTTGCAGCTGTCCTGCGATTATCCACATACCTGTGTGTGTATGTCGACAGTCACCCAGGGACAGGACCCTGGCACCATGGTGTCGCCGGCCACAGGCTGGTGCTGCACCAGGACATGCCACCAACCATGTCCCAATCCGCCACCCACACCCATGGTCACAGCATGTACCAGGCCCCTAGGGGGCCAACATGTGGGTCCCCGCTGGTGCCACATGTGCCCAAGCACCATGCATAGTGGCACACACATGCACGCGTGCACACACACACACACACACACTTGCAGCACGACATGATCGTGATAGTGGGTGTCAACATGCATCGCCACTTACCTGACACAGGCACAGTGCCCTCACACACCACGTGCCTGTACCGTTCAAGCTGCTGACGCTGCCGCCATCGCAGATCTGTGTATCTGTGCCTGCACTTCTCCACATTATGGGAGATTCCAGTGCGGGCACTCAGCTTCCATGCGACCGAGGACCACACCTGCATATGTGGGAGGTCCCCCTTCCTGACCTCCCTAAAGAGCCTCTAGTGCCTCTTCTGGACCAGCTCCACCAGGCTGGCTGTCTCCACCTCCCCCCGGCACCTGTCCCTGTGCACAACAGCATGCTGTCTCCCACGGCCTGGCATTGCCCACATAGCATGGATTCTCTTCCACCTGCTACAATACCCAGCAGTTGGTACACCCAGGACCCTCCTGCAGCTACTACTGTAGCGCTGCGCTATCACATGACGTAGTGCAGTGCTACCCGGAAGTGGTAGCACTGCATATGCGTGACCCCTGGCATGACCATGGAGATAAATGCCACACATGTGCCTAGCACTGTGCTGAGTGGGCTAGCGTGGCACTATATTGTGCTATGCCAGGATGCTAGCATGGCCATGAGGGCCTCACAAGCATGCATGGTGGTTGCGCTATACCACAGAGCACCACACTACTGGGATAGAGTGGTGCTGACCCCCCAATAGCCCGGCGCGGATGTTTGCACAGCGCTGAGGTGGTAGTCCGGCACTAATCAGGGCCATATGAAACTGGCATAGGCAAATAGGGGTACTTGTGCATGCATGGTGCAAACTGTGTGATTAGCATATCATTATGTGCTGCTTTGCATGCATAACAGGCTGGATTGTGTGGCTGGGCTATAAAAGGGCAAGCAGTGCACCACCAGTGTTGTGTTGTGGGACTGCAGCATACTACAGTTAGTGCAGAACAACACTGGACAGATGGAGAGATGCAACAGGGGGAAGAGCAGAGAGTTGCAGGTATGTACAACTGCTGTGGGACTCTCAGAATGGCAATAGCTCAGAACAGGGTCAGCCAGTACTGCAGCCCACAGATGTACTTGCTGGGGAACGGTCAGCCACACGTAGGACCACAGGCAAGCACTGTGCTGTGTAATGGTGCACAGCTACATATGGCCGCCTGTACAGCATACCATCCAGTGTACTGTGCATGTGCCCCTGCATTGTACTGCACTATGTGGCACTGCCTGCACACTGTGGGCACCGGGCAGGGGCCATTGTGCAATACCGCGGCATGTCCTGCAACACTGGCTCACTGCCATGACACCCTGGATGTGGGGCATGGTAGCCTTTGACCGCTCTGCTGGAGGAACACAGGGTCCCGGCGCTGTGCCATCCCAAGCACCATGTGGCCTGTACCTGGTATCCTGCCATTGTCTACATGTCAGTCTATGTGTCCACGCACTCTGCATAGTGAACATGCAGGGCACAGTACAGCACCAGGTGGTGGGCATAAGAGTGGCCCCATCCACGGGTGCACATGCCAGCCATGGGCAACAGCAGTGCACATGTGGGTCCAGGGCTTGCTGTCCAGACACAGAGTGGCCAATAACTATGTAGCCATTTGCACCGTACATGCACATGCTGCCCAGTGCCATGTCCATGTGGTCTGTGACATTCTAGGGGGTGGCATGGTGATGTGTATGCACGATGCAATGCAGTCCTGCCACAGCTGCTGACACATGTCCCTTTCCAACTGTCTCATAGGTAGAGCAGCACGGCAAGAGCACATCTGTGCACATAAATCCTCCCAGGATGAGCTAAAAACCCTGGTGCATGCTGTGAAGAAGAGGGAGCAGGTACTCCGTATGCACAGGGCCACGGATGCGGTGGTGTGCCAAGCTTGGGAGGAGGTGAAAGCTGCGGTCAATGCAGTCGGCGGCCGTGGCAGGATGACTGAGGTGGTGCACAAGCAATGGAATGACCTGCTGCACCGGGCAAAGGAAGAGGAGGCGCAGCGGCTGCATGAACGTATGCGGACCGGTGGAGGACCACAAGCCCAACAACAGTGGGTGGAGGAGCCGCTCATGGCCATGGTGGCGTTCATACTGTGGTTGGTGGCAGTTGCAGGTGTACCGGGTGGTGGCTGTGAGATGCCTCTCGCACTGCCCAGGACAGGTCTATATTCACATGTGTTTACCCTGCATGGTGTGACGGCATAGGTGCAGAGTCTTGCTGTCGGTGCCCTGCACAGGGTGCACTGTGGGCTACCGAACAGCTGCCTGGCCATGGCATGTGTACTGTGTGTTGGTTGGGTGCATGAGGTCACAGGCTGGTGTGTGGGGTGTGCATGACCACAGCAGGTGGCACATGTCCTGGGGTGCATGGTGTGGTGGTGGTGGTAGTAGGGCACACTGTCCATGTACAGGTGACTGACCCTGTCCTGTTTTTTTCCACAGCGGTGTCTGCAAGGCCTGCGGAAACACAGGATCAGCCCAGGATGTCTACCCTTGGTCCAGATGATGTGGAGGATGAGGATGAATGGCCATCGACGTCCAGTCTGGGTACCAGTCAAGGACACACAGAGCCACTGCATGTGTGACACTCCATTGGACAAGGGCTGCATCTGCCAGGGGAGGGGGGAAACACTGCAGGCGGGGAGATGGAATCCAATGAGTACCTGGAGGATGCCCAAGTGGAGGAACTGGGTGTTGGGCAGGTAGTCATGGTGACGGTCACCAGTGGCGATGACACGGATGTGTTGGAGGGTTCTCACTCCCTGGATGTGCCTGTGGAGAGGGATGCAGGGGTGGGGCTGGGAGCAGGCCATGGAACAGGTGCCAGGGGGTGTTCGGCTTTGCTGGCATGGCTGTCCCTGCGCAGCCGGTGGTGGGCAGTGTGGGGAACATGTGTGCACTGCTGGACATGTGGTGTCCCACACAGATTGTGGTCCAGGGCCATCCTGTACAACAGCACACCACCAGCGGTTGGCAGCAGCAGGCCATGTCGGATGTGCAACGGCGTCCTGAACCTTCTGTGCAGCAGGCACCAGTGCCAGCTGCCATTGAGGGGGATGCGCCCCTGAAGCAGGATGCCCCTGATGCCCGCCCACTCCTGCAGGCTGCTGTCACATCCCAGCAGGAGGCTTGAATGGACCTGCATGGCCTACGGACGGAGCTGAGGCATGAGCTGGCACTGATGCGGGAGTCCATTTCAGTGGGTTTTGCCCGTACCGAACAGCAGGTAGAGGACAGGTTGGGCCTCATGGTGGGTGCGATTGACCGTGGCTTTGCTGGCTTGACAGCTGCAGTGGTTGACATCACCACTGTACTTCATGGGGTGCATGGGGGTCACCAGCATGTGCTTGTTGGTCAGGGTGCACATGGCACAGGGGCCCACAGGCTAGCAAACCCGTGGCTGCAGGGCTGGCACTGAGTCCAGTTCAAATGTGTCACGCATCTCTTCAGGTACACAGTGCCGCGGTGGCCGTCCATCTTCCCTGTCAGGCTCTGCCAATCAATGGGGGCACAGGAGGGCTGCCCTGCCTGCCTCACCTTATTCGTCTGCCATGTCCTCAGCCCAGAGCACCCCAGGGTCTGTGACCCACACATGTGGTGCGTGACATGTGCATGGTGGTAGTCGGCGGTGATAGTCACGGTTGTACTGCACCTCTGCACAGTCATCACCCCCCCATGTCAACACTGGCACACCCACATCCCTGTGCACACAAGCACACACACCGACAAACAAACACCCTCACACTCCATCCCATGCACATTCACACTTCCACTGCCATGGTTGCCCTCCTTACACTCCCACCACACATCATACATCCCCAATTACACTATACCGTGGCTGTGTGTCCACCCCCCATGTGACCTGCACACCCCCCACACTGCACCACACGCACACATGTATTCTGTTCCATTCTGTTGTGTTCCTTTTGTGATTGTTGGTGTCACTGTTTTGGTTGTTGGTGCACATTAAAAAAGTTCAGCATTGTACTGTTTCATGTTGCTGTGCAGTCTGTACTTACTCTCTGGTCTGTGACAGTGTCCTGATGATGTTGGCCCTGTGCTCTATGGCCCTGTGGGCCATGCAAGGATCCCTCCTCTCGAGTTGCTCCACTATCTCCCTGACCACTGGCTCTGGGTCACTGTTGGCCTGTCCCTCAGGTTCAGGTGCCTGTATCCCATGGTTCATTGCCATGCTGTGCAGCATACAACAGGCTAGGATGATACGGCATACGTTCTGAGGGGTATACTGTAGGGCACTGCCTGATGTGTCTATGCTTCTAAAGTGCATCTTCAGTATGCAAAACATGCTCTCTATGATGTTCCTTGTGCTGGCATGTGCCTCGTTGTACATCTCCTCGGCCACTGTGGCCAGACGGAGTACCGGTGTCAGCAGCCAGGGTCACAGGGGATAGGCATTGTCCCCGTCAAGAGATGTGTACCTGTTAGTGCCATACTGCAGTCTGGCCATTGCTGTTCTGCACTCCTGTGTAGCCCTCCCACACCCCTTCCCTGGCCTCCCCTGCCTGCCCCCATCCATGCTGTCATGTGTGTGCCTTGTATGCTGCTACTCACCGACTAGTTGCCCACTGGGTATCCTGCCCTCCTCAAATGCCTGGCACAGCTGGGACTGGTAACAGATGAAGGCGTCGTGGGCACTGCCGGGGTACTGCGCATAGACATTTCTGATGCGCCCAGTTGCATCGCACAGCACCTGGCAGTTGATGGAGTGGCACCCCTTCTGTTTATGTACACATCACTGCCATTGCCAGGTGGTGCACGGATGGGGACATGGGTGCAGTCAGTGGCACTCAGTACAGATGGTAGGTGCGCAACTCGATGGAACTGCTGCATTGTTTCTCTGCACTCTACTGCCATGCTGGGGAATACTATGAACTCCCCAGCATATGGCAGGAAAGCCTCTAGGAACTGGGTCAGGAGGCGTGAGGTGGCAGACTGCGATACCCCGATGGTGTCCCCCGTTGGTCGTTGGAACGTCCCTGTGGCAAGGAAGCACATCACTGCTGTCACCTTCTCCTCCACTGTCATGTCATGGCTGCGTCTGGTGTTTGGGTGCAGCTGCTCATGCAGGAGTTCACATAGCTGCCTCAACATTCCCCTGTTCATCCTGTACCAGCCAGTGATGTGGTCATCTGGCAGGGTCTCGAAGGAAACCCTGGGCCGGTACCACCTGTTTGCAGCATACTGTCTCCTTGGCCTGCTTTGTGGCCCATATTGTGCCTGCTCCCTCTCCTCCTCCTCCTCCTCCACTACAGCTGCCATCAATGGCAACATCACTGCTATTGGCACTGCACACATTCCCACTTCCTGTTGTGGTCCCTCCTCCTAGGTGTTTTGCCCTGGGTTAAGACCAGCCTTTTCTAGGTGGTAGCTAGCGCCGCACTAGGTGTCGTGCTATGTGTCCTAGCACAGTGCTAGAGCTTTGAATATCCCTTAGCGCATGTATGTAAGCTACCACCCCCTCACTTTGCCCCTTGCATACATTATTGGTTTGCCCCGAGCTACTGCTATTAGTGCGCGCTAACAGGTCCTTTTAATATGGCTGCTCTGCACTAATCCTGCACTATTCCCATGCAATTGGTTTGCACGCTGTGCTATGCTTTGAATATCTGGCTCACTGTGTCTTCCATAGGTACCCAAATCATGGAACCCTGTTCTAAAGCTGATTCACATAAATCAATTAATTCTGTAAATACAGATTACAAAAGCTGCATAAAAAAATGAAATATCTAATAAGTCTTAAAAGTCTCTAAAATGTTTCCAAATAAAAAAAAAGTCTGCCCCTCATAAAAGAAAATTCCTTTGTGCAGCTTTCACCTTATACATATATCCTATACTAGACAAGGAAAAAATTGATGCATTTGCTAGAGACAATGCTGTAAGTGATGAGAGATGGAATTGATGACATCACAACTTTGAATGTGCAGGATTCCACTGAAAATGAGATGCTGCAACTCATCTGAGCTGTCCTGGGTAAATTAATTATAAATAACATTAGGATGTTCTTTATGATGTTAGCACTTTCGTAGCTCCATATTCCCATGCTGACAACATAAATCTCCATCTGCTACCAAAATGACAGTCTGTGTAAATAACTACCTGCATTCACCAAAAGCAGGATACCTCGAAAAACAAGATATTGCATCTTATTTCATCACTGTTGGAAGAATACACTGTAACAAGGGGTACAATCAGGACCCCACATAAAATTAGATAATGCATCTTAGCTGAGCTCTCCTGGTTAACTGAACTGTAAAACTGGATAAAAGCAGCACACCACTAAAAATCAATCAGACGTTGCATTTTAATGCTTATTGTTTTCATTTTAATTTTCTGCTAATGTGGTGTAAATGTGCAATTTTTACATCACAAGATTACAAGTACAACTAAGTGACACATTAATTCTACAGCTCATATCAGATTGATGCATTAGCAGCTGTTGTAGCTCCAACCATAACTTATTTTTGAAACCACTTGATCCAGATCCAGATAAAGCAGCTAGAGAGTGAGCCTGTACCACAGATTGGTAGTAAAGCTCAGTACTATACTATACAAAAAAGAGTTTGCAACAAACACATTTTTTAAAATAGGTTTAGTACACACCTGTCTCTACAGCCACAGTAGCTGAGAACATGAGTGATTAGTACAAGGGATCTGAAGTACAGCTGAACATATTGAACATTATTGCACTTGTATCATGAGGAGTCCTTAATTATATGCAGGGTCTCACTATAGAAAGGTTCCCTATAGTGTGGTGACACTGTCTGTAGCAGATAATTCACTACAGGGCATGTAGTGTGCTTTGATATACTCATGCCTTGATGTGCGTTCAACCACCCAAGGTGTGCGTATATCAGAGCAGGACCATATGCCCTGTAGTGTATTATCTGTCTTATAAAATGGCCAAACTTGTGTTTGAGAGATGAAAACAGTAAGAAAGCAGATGTGCAGTTGTTGTGGGATAATGCACAATCATGAGGTATGTTTTGTCCAATTACAAGAAAACATTTTTACTGATTTTTCTCACCTATTTTATAAATTATATATATATATATTTACAAAACGGTGTGTAGTCAATTCTGACTCCTCATTGGTCAGACCCGTCACATAGTACTACATTAACCTAGCATATACTCTCGCACATAAGATATGATAGGGGTGCAGAACCAGTCGTGGTCAGAAAGGTCAATATGCTAATTACATATACTGAGGGTCAAAAAGGTCACAATGCAAATCAAACAACACAGCAACATCAAAAAAAAAGAAGTCATGCAAACAAAATAATGCCCCCCCCAACAGCAACATTACTCAAGAATCACAAACTGTAAAGGAGATCCATCACAACTTTGAAAAAACATACAGTGCTTCCAACTGCCAACTCCAAAACCCACAATTCTCAATGCTGTTCACACAAGAAGAACATTTTGAATGCCTAATAAAAAATACAAAACATATTTCAAAACTATGCTTCTACACAACAGAAATGTGTACATATATCAGTGAACCATCAGAACAACTTCTGCAAGCATTGCTCTAAAAGCTAATAAAATATCTACATACCTAGAAACAAACAAATGACAGCTCAAACTCTCTGCCTGCTTGACTCAGCTACCAACCAGTGCACCTGAATGAGGTTACATGACATCTAATCAATAGCTTAGGCTACCAGGTCTGACTCCAATCACATTGACAGAACAGGAAGCACAGCCCAAGCTTCCAGCTTAGCCTCACAGATCACATGGGAAGTATACGAAGTTGAAAAGTCAGGAATACCTACTTAAAGCAACAAAATAACCCACTCCATTGCAATGCAACTGCACCCAACTCGTTCAGCATACCAGCTGCAACCTAATCCCCGCTGTATACCCAATTAAGCTAATGCCTTAAAGGTAGCCATTTAAAGATACAGAATCAAAATACAACACTACTACACTGCAGGGGCGTCATGCAGCCAGAAATTTGGGAGGGGCACAAAATCCAAACCTCTCTAAGAGGGTCCGGGCATGCCCCCCCCCCGGGAAAATTTTGAAAAACTGAAGTGAAATTGCTCATTTTGGTGACTTTTAGCAAGCCAGGAAGTTGTTCCCCCAACATGCTAAATGCCATCATAATGATAAGAGTAATACTTTTTTTTTTTCTGTCTTTGTTCAGTCTGTACCTTGATCTGAACTAAATAAAACTGGTTTACTTCTATAAAATTCTTATTCCAAATACTTATGTAATCCACTCAGTTGTATGCAATATCACTCTGTCATACTGCAAACTGTCTATTTTGCTGTTTCACTGGTTGTACAAACTCTAAGTCATGCTTATTTTAACCCTGTATGAAGCTCCGTGCTGATGTCTGAATAGATCTGCAGCACATGGCAACCAGCAGCACCCATTCCACCTTTAACTATTTGTAGAGACTAAAGGAAAGGAAAGCAGATTCATTTTAATTGTATGGGGACCAGAGAATTAAAAACACAAAACATAAAAAGTAAAATTAGAATCAGTGCCCTGACTGGATCCAGCCCTTGGAGTAGGAGGGGTAATATGGCTAGAACATCAACTGCTCCATTTTCCTGCCAATCCACATTATGTCTCCCCCCACACACCCCAGAAATTCCCAAATTAAGGCTTATTACTTAGGGCAAAACTTAGTAGGAGCACACCACGGGTTTACCATAGGGCTACTCATTCATACTACAACATATAGGAATAGCCCTTTTGGTCTGCCCCAACCCTCAAAAACCTGTCAAAGCCAAACCACCAGATAGCAGTTGCAATGAATATACATTTAGCTGATACATCCTGCTTCCCATCAGAAAAGTCAAACTAATTCATAACATTATTATCCTCAGATAGTCAGAATGATTTATCAGTCCTCAGATTGGAAGGCAGTTACTGATTGGACTGTGGTACGAATTGCTGCAATGTGTGAGGACTGGGAGTTATGCAGCATGTAACTGCTGCTTCGCCGTAAGTCCAGCAGATACTCCACACTGTTGAGAGGGCATGGGCAGGAAAATCAGCTGTGCAGGTCTCAACAGGCTACAACAAAGTGCAACCACGTCTCCAACAGATTGCAGGCGTACTCACGAGAATGGAAACCGGTGCTCAGTACCTCCCAGTCAGCAATTGCCAAATTGAGTATCTGACTCAGAGGCATGCAGATTCTGGCCCTCCCCTCCCCTTTGGTCTTCGATTTTTTTTTTTCTAGTTTAATTCAGCGAGGAAGGAGCTGTTGTTATAACTATACTTCTCTACTGAGACTATATTGCCCTCCTTCCCTCTCCTCCAGCCCCCCATCCTAAGCCAGTTCTGCTTTTATAGGCACAGGATTTGACTTGACAACCGGAACTTCCTGTTTGGGAGAAGCAAGTGTGTGATCACAGAGCCACTCACCCCCCCCAGAAGGAAAAGAGTAGCTCCCCCCAGCTGCTGGAGGTCTGACTCTGAGCAAGTAAGGAGACTACTGAGAAATATAGGAACTTCTTGTCTCAGAACAGGAAGATCAGGAGCTTAAAGGGCACAGAGGCAGTAAGTAAGTAGGGAGAAAAAAAATAAACAAAGGAAAGAGTAAATATTTCAAACAACAGTTAAGGGGCCATAAATAAGACATGATGGGAGTGGTGCAGTGCAGTGCAGTGGCAGTGGAGCAGCACTCTTCCGGGAGACATTCTGGAGGATGCAGCATTGTCCCATCTGCAGGCAGCTCTCTGGGCTGAGGGAGGAGGTTGCTCATCTCCAGGCTGAGTTGGCCAGGATTTGGGGATCTCCTCTCCAACCCAGGGACCACCAGGGCCACTGCCATTGCCTCAGAGGTTGCCAAGAAAGAGGAGCGGTCGGACCACAGTGGGCTCAGGGAGGGTGAGGATGGTGGAACAGAAGTGCATCCCTCCAGTTGTACCTCTCCACAATTCATATGCCATTCTGGCAAAGTGTGGTTCCTTTAAGGAGGCACCCGCAGTGGAGACCAAGGAGGATGCTGGGAACCTCCACAAAGGAGATCGACAGGAGGGTGGCATGGGATCCCACAGGGGAAGGAAACAACTCCTGGTGGGGGACTCCATTGTTAGGGGGTAGAACTGGGGGAAGAAGGGGAGAGGGCGGTTAGGTGGCCTGCCTGGCACCATGGCTTGGAGGGACAGGGAGCGAATCCTCAGGATCACTGGAGCAGCTGCATGGGGGAGGGAGCTGGATGTCACTGTCCACCTAGCGACAAATGACCTGGCTGAGAAAGGGATCAGAGCAGGGCAGGAAGAGTTTGAGGAGTTGAGAAGGGGCCTTAGACAAGTAGCACACACGGTAACCTTCTCGGAGGTGCTGCCTGTCTATGGCATGGGTGAGGCTAGGGTGCTCTACACCATGAGATTCAATCAGTGGTTGAAAAACTGGTGCAGAGGTCCATGATTTGGCTTCACTGGGGACTGTGGGTCTACCTGGAGTGATGTAGGCTTATACTGGTGTGGTGGTCTGCATCTGTCCAGGAGGGGAACCAGGATCCTAGGTGATAGGTTTAAATGCTTCATTGGCAAGCATTTAAACTAGCCAAAGGGAGGAGGCACTGGAAAGGAGCAGGGGAAATCCTAGCCCCCCCTGAAAAAAAAAATCAGGGTCATAAGTGAGGTGAACACCAAGATAGAGATGTCGATAGGGAGAAGGGCAGGGGTAAATGGAGAAAATGACAAAGGCAATTAGGACAGAGATGGGGCAAAAAGGGGTAAGACCATCAAGAAATGGAGGGTAATGAACACCAATGCCCATAGTCTGGGCAACATGATCCCTGAACTGGTGGCCTTGATGGAAGAAGAATGCCTGGATATCGTAGCAGTCACAGAAACATTGTAAAAACAGAGAACCATGACTGGGATGTTAACATATCAGGGTACATGACCTACAGGAGAGACTGGGAGGGGAGAAGAGAGGGAGGAGTAGCTCTCTACGTAAGGGAAGGGATAAAAGCAATGGAACAAAAGAGTAAACAGGGAGGAGAGGAGGCACTGTGGGTCACCTTAGAGACTGGAAATGGCACCACAGTCCGCACAGGGGTTGTATACAGACCCCCATGTCAGGGGGAGGGAATGGACAAGGAGATGATAGACGGTATCCTTACGATGGCAGAGAAAGGAGAGATACTGTTAATGGGGGACCTGAATATGCCAGATGTTAACTGGAGCACCTTTGCTGCAGCCACATCCAAGAGCAGGGCCATTCTCGATGCTCTACAAGTGGCATGCCTCAGACAGCTAGTTTTGGAACCCACTCATCAGGGAGCAATCATAGACATACTCTCAAATGGGGACAGTGAGAGGATCTCAGATCTAGAAGTGGGTTGCCATCTGGGAACAAGTGACCACCAAACACTGTGGTTCATGATAAACTCAGCTACAGAGTCAAGCCATACAAAAGTGAGGGCACTGGACTTCAGGAGGGTTGACTTTGGCAAGATGGGAGAGTGCCTTAGAAAAGCACTAGCAAACAGGCTAGAAGGAGAGGTGGAGCAATGATGGGGAAACATCCAAACTGCCATCACAGAGGCAACAAGCCTCTGTGTGAAGCTAATAAACAAGTCAAGATGAAAGAAAAAGCCACTATGGTTCTCAAAAGAGGTGGCGGGTAAGGTTAGGGAAAAAAAGATAGCATTTAGGAAGTATAAGGAAACGCAGAAGGAGCAGGACAGAGAACTGTACCAGTTAAAGCAAAAGAAAGCAGGGGGTGGAGTCAGAATAGCAAAGGCCCAAACTGAGGAAAAGATAGCCAACTTGGTAAAGAAGGGGGATAAAACCTTTTAGGTATCCCGTGAGGTGGGCGCATGGAGAAGGCCGATGTCCATAACGGCAACTCCTTCTGGGCGAACTCCCTCACAGCAATGGGGAGGGTAGGGTAACCTGATGGGGGTGACAGGATGTCGCTATATGTGTGCGCCGGGGGGAAACGAGCACAGCGAGTGTGGGCTGGGAGGGGGTGGAGCGGCTATGGGGGTGGTGCTGTGGTGGGTTGACAAGCTGTCTCGTGGCGTCAGAGGGTTGGCCTATGGTTGGGGTGGGTGAGGTACAGGGTTGAGGTCCGGCCACTGGTGCGATTTATATGCGCCCAGCCTGAACCTTTATTTTCATTACTTTCACCCCCCGACATGCACTCCCTGAGTTGAGAATCCTTTAGTGGGAGGGTGTGGAGGGTGCCTTCCCTCACAGAAAGCATTGAAATATATGTCCCCAGAGCCGTTGTCCTGTACGAGGGTGTTAGAGTGTCAAAATGTTTCGCATTCTGACTTCGTGATAACGGCGGTCGCCTTTAGATGTTTGCCGTTATCACATAGAACCAACCTTTTATAGGTACATCAGGGAGTGTAGAAAGACAAAGGGAGGGATAGTGAGGCTGAATAGAATGGACAGTGGGTTGGCAGAAAGGGACAGTGAAAAAGCAGGGATACTGAATGAATACTTCTGCTTAGTAGTCACAAAAGAGGAGGAGGGGGAGGTGCCTAATCCAATTAACAGAAGCACTCTGAATAGGGGAGTCGATCCCAGTCCTTTCACAGAAGAAAGAGCTCTGAAAGAACTCTTAAAACTGAAGGTGGACAAAGCAATGGGGCCTGATGGAATTCACCCCAGAATTCTAAAAGAATTAAGGGGAGAACTAGTGACACCACTGACTACCCTTTTTAACAAATCATGGGAGGACGGTGTGGTACCTGAGGACTGGAGGAAGGTGGGTGTGATTCTCCTTCACAAAAGTGGGAGCAAGACAGAGGCAGGAAACTACAGACCTGTCAGTTTGACCTCTGTGGTAGGGAAAGTGATGGAATCACTTATGAAGGAAAGAACTGTTGAGTACCTAGAGGCCAGTGGGGCATAGGACCCAAGGCAGCATGGGTTCACAGCGGGAAGGTCATGTCAGACAAATCTAATTAATTTCTTTGACTGGGTGACCAAAGTAGTAGACCAGGGAGGGCTGTGGACATGGCCTACCTAGACTTTAGCAAGGCATTTGACACAGTCCCACAAGATTAATAATCAAATTAACCAGTCTGGGAGTGGGTCCCAGGGTGGTAGCCTAGTAAAACATTGGCTAGACAACAGGACACAGAAGGTAATTGTAAATGGAGTCCATTCTGAAGAAAGAGGGGTTACTAGTGGGGTACCGCAGGGTTCAGTACTGGGTCCAGTCCTTTTTAATGTCTTTATAAATGACATTGCAGAGGGACTGGAAGGAAAAGTATGCCTCTTTGCAGATGACACAAAGATCTGCAACTGGGTTGATACACAAGGAGGCGTAGAAAGGATGAGAAGGGACTTGGCAAGGTTGGAGGAATGGTCAGAAGTCTGGCAGTTTGAATTCAATGCAAAGAAGACCAAAATAATGCACCTGGGAAACAAAAACCCAGGTGAAGATTACACAATGGGGGGGTAGTAACAACAACAAAAATGGAAAGGGACCTGGGGTAATCATATCGGATGACCTTAAGGTTAGCAAGCAATGTGAGAAGGCAGTAGGGAGGGCTGGGGGGATACTGGGATGTATAGGGAGAGGCATCACCAGCAGAAAACAGGAAGTTGTTATCCCTCTGTACAGACAGTTGGTGAGACCCCATTTGGAGTACTGTGTCCAGTTCTGGAGACCCCATCTCTGCAAGGGCATAGACAGGATGGAGGCAGTCCAGTGGAGGGCAACTAAAATGGTGAAGGGTCTGCATGAGAAGCCATATGAGGAGAGACTAAAGGAGCTTAATATGTATACACTTGAGGAAAGGAGGGAGAGGGGGGACATGATAGAAACATTTAAGTACCTCAGTGGAATCAACAATGTCCAAGAGGGTAGCATCTTTCAGAAAAAGACATGTGCAAGAACAAGGGGACAGAATTTGAAGATAGAGAGGGGATGGCTCAGGTGCAATGTGAGGAAGTATTTTTTCACAGAGAGGGTGGTGGACACATGGAACAGCCTTCCTGAGAAGGTTGTGGGGTCTAAAACTGTGGGAGAATTCAAAAATGCATGGGACAGACGTAAGGCAATTCTTGTGGATGGTAGGAAGAAATAGGCTGTGGGTTAACTAGGATCTGCAGCTTATCCTGTAGGTAGGGAAATGGGCAGACTAGGTGGGCCAAGCGGTCCTTATCTGCCATCAAAGTCTATGTTTCTATGTTTCTATGAGAAACGAATGGCTGAAAAATAAAATTGATGCTTTGTTTCATGTTTGCCGGAGTCTCAGACTCCGGCAAACATAAAACAAATGAAGTCCGATTCCATCTTGGATTCCTAGCTGGCCCACGATGACCTGTCATCCCAGATCCTACACATGATTCCCATCCGATCCTCAAATTAATCAATCCACATACACTGTGACCATAACTGGTGACCACGTGGGAGGGGACCCTGCTGACAAAATAATTAAATAATCATCACTGTAACCTCCCCTCAAGATGTGTGTCATAGTGTCAGATGGGACTGTCAGTGACTTACCAGGAGCAGAGCAGGTGGGAGATGACATAGGAGATTCATTTGGTTTCCAGCTTCATTTCCAGTCCCTTTCTAACCGTTAGTTTCATTTTAAAATCTATGCCAGAATTAATTGGTCTCTTGTTGCTTTTGGAGTTTGATCAGTTCACTGTGTCATCCCAGAGTTACGATTCTGACCACATCTAATGTTTTCCTCAAGAGGTAAAAAATTAAAATAATTGTCCCATTTCTTTTTAAGATCTGCAGGCTGCAGTGCAACAGAAAGTAATGCTCACTCCCCATCAACTCACTCCTGCAGAGCAGATTTAAACCAATGCTCCCAAGGCCCTCAGAGGCACTCTTGATCACTGCTCGTATGGGTAAGGTGTATGAATGGGGTATGAAGAGGCTCCAATCGTTGATAATGATCCCCCAATTGGTGGTGAAGCATTTCATAATACATAGCATACTTTAGGATCAGACTTTTTTATGCTAGAAGCCCTCAGGAGAATAGACAGCTGAAAATGTGGGCTGAAATTAAGTCATGGGATAGAGGGCTATTCAGCTGGACACGGCAAAGGCTGAAAGAGAACCATCGACATGGCACCTTTGTCAGGTGCCAGTCTTCATGTGAATTGTGACTGCGAATACAAAAAAATTAAATCAAAAAGAGAGAATTAAGAAATATACAATTTCAGATATACAGTATGTGTCAACAGATTACAGGAAGCAGCGATCGGGGTTCAAAATCTGATACAGCATGCTGCAGATGGGTGATGGGTGATACAATATCGGAGAGCACCAGAGCGAGATCTAGGCAGACATTCCTTATTTTATTAATTCATTCAACTTCCTGCCTTGTCTCGCCTAATGCTGGCCCTGTTGCTGCTCCATAATCCTGGCACTCCTCTGCTGCGATGTCTTGGCCGGGGGACAGACTGCAGAGATTGCATGGAGTCAGTGGCACACTTCCACCCCCCAGACCCCTGGGTCCCAACCTCCCTTGGCCAGGTGAGCAGCCAGCAGCAGCTCTTAAAAAATATCCAATGACCCTAGTAGTTGTTTTCTTTTTCCCAGAGTATTTTATTCTTTTTTAGGAAATGGGCACGCTGCAAACATCGTAAATGCAGCATTCTGATTGGCTGGCAGACGCTGGCACCGGGGTTGTTATTTCTTAACAACACCTGGTGCAAAACAAGTTCCTTTTGTTGCCAACATTGCCTACCTTATATCCTTGTGCTCAGAATGTATCCATACACTGCCAAGCATGTGGAAACGCTAATCCCTCATACAACCCGACTCCATACCGAACTCGGCATCGCCAAAAGAAATGCAGACGGCAGAAGTCAACTTTGACCTTCTCTCAGCAAAAGAATAAAAAATGTTCAGAACTGACAAACAAAGCAATACTGAACAACCAGCCACTAAAAAAATTAAAAAAGAAGTAAGTGACCGTTTAAAGATTTAAGCGCCACTGACGTAGACAAACTAGAAACAGACCGTCAAGAGCAAGCCACAAAACGGCAGACAATGTGGGCGGTCCAAGTTTTTCAACAGTGGGCGGCGGCTAAACACATTACTTACAATTTAAAGGCAAACTCCCTTGACAGCATAAATTCTCTGCTCAGGCAATTTTATGCAGAAGCACAAAAGGAGTCAGGAGAGCAATATTCAGTTAACGGCTATTGCTCTCTCCGTGCCGGTCTATCACGATACCTAAATTCCCCAAAAATAGGGCGCGATATATCACTAGTAACAGACCAACAACTCAAAACATCCAACAATGTCCTGTCCTCCATCCTCAAACAACTTCGCAAGAAACAGCAAGCCACAGCTTCCCACCATCCACCTATCACTCAGCAAGACCTGCAGAAACTCCGTTTGTCAAACACCCTCTCACCAAACACTGCACCAGGGTTAGTCAGGAAAGCATGGTTTGACGTACAAATTCATATGGCACGTCGCGGACGAGAGGGCTTAAGAGACCTTACACCACAGTCATTTACAATAAAAACTAATGAAAATGGGCACACACATATATAACTTTTAGCCATAATCCTGAAACAAAAAACCACAAAAACCCCCTTGAGCCCAACAAAGAATCTCAAAGAGGCTTCATTTATGAGAGACCAGAAGATCCATTATGCCCAGTAAAGTCCTTCCTTAAGTACCTCAGCAAAATCCCAACAGACTCAAAATGCTTCTACCTTCATCCTAGAAAGTTCCCACAAGACTACTTGGACAAAGAATCTACATGGTACACCCATAAACCTATGGGGAAAAACTTCCTTGGAAACTTCATGGCAAAACTAAGCACCGAAGCAGAACTGAGCCAAAGATACACTAATCACAGTATCCGTGCAACTGCAGTTCAACTCCAGTCCAACGCAGGACTAGCACATAGAAACATAGAATTTGACAGCAGATAAGGACCGCTTGGCCCACCCAGTCTGCCCATTTCCCTACCTACTGGATAAGCTGCAGATCCTAGTTAACCAGCAGCCTACTTCTTCCTACCCCCACCCCTAGAATGGCCTTATGACTGTCCCATGCATGCTTGAATTCCACCACTGATTTTGACTCCACAACCTCCTCCGGAAGGCCGTTCCATGCATCCACAACCCTCTCTGTGAAAAAATACTTCCTTAAATTACCTCTGAGCCGCCCCCCGTCTTCAAATTGTGCCCTCTTGTTCTTGCACACCTCTTTTTTTGAAAGATGCTACCCTCTTGGACTTTGTTGATTCCCTTGAGGTACTTGAAAGTTTCTATCATGTCCCCCCTCTCCCTCCTTTCCTCGAGGCTATACATATTAAGCTCCTTTAGTCTCTCTTCATATGTCTTCCGGTGCAGACCCTGCACCATTTAGTGCCCTCCTCTGGACAGCTTCCATCCTGTCTATGTCTTTGTGGAGATTGGGTCTCCAGAACTGCACACAGTACTCCAGATGGGGTCTCACCAGCTGTCTGTACAGACGGATAATAACTTCCTGTTTTCTACTGGTCATGCCTCTCCCTATGCATCCCAGTATCCCCCCAGCCCTCCTTGCTGCCCTCTCACATTGCTTGCCCACCTTTAGGTCATCTGATATGACTACCCCCAGGTCCCTTTCCATTTTTGTTGTTGTTAGTATCTCACCCCCCATTGTGTACTCTTCCCCTGGGTTTTTGTTTCCCAGGTGCATTACCTTGCGCTTCTTAGCATTGAATCTAAGCTGCCATATATTTGACGATTCCTCTAACCATGCCAAGTCCCTTCTCATCCTTTCCACCCCACCCTGTGCATCAACTCTGTTGTAGATCTTTGTGTCATCTGCAAAGAGACATATTTTTCCCTTCCAGTCCCTCTGCAATGTAAAGCTATAAAGACATTAGAGGACCGATCCTGATACTGAACCCTCATGTACCCCACTAGTAACCCTCCTTTCTTCTGAGTGGACTCCATTTACTATTACTCTCTGTGTCCTATTCTCCAGCCATCTTTACCCAGGCTGCCATCTTGGGACCCACCCCAGGCTGGCTAACTTGTATATTAATCTTTGTGTGGGACTGTGTCAAATGCCTTGCTAAAGTCTAGGTAGGCCATGTCCACAGCCCCTCCCTGATCTACTACTTTGGTCACCCAGTCAAAGAAATCTATCAGATTCATCTGGCATGACCTTCCGCTGTGAATCCATGCTGCCTAGGGTCCTGTGCCCTCTGGCCTCTAGATACTCGACAATTCTTTCCTTCAGAAGTGATTCCATCATTTTCCCTATCACTGAGGTTAAACTAACAGGTCTGTAGTTTCCTGCTTCTGCCTTGCTCCCACTTTGTGAAGGGAATCACATCTGCCCTTCTCCAGTCCTCGGTACCACCCCATCCTCCCGTGATTTGTTAAAAGGGTAGTCAGTGGTGTCACTAGTTCTACCCTTAGTTCTTTTAGAATTCTGGGATGAATCCCATCAGGCCCATTGCTTTGTCCACCTTCAGTTTTAAGAGTTCTTTCAGAACCCTTTCTTCTGTAAATGGGCTAGTATCAACTTCTGTATCCAGAGTGTTTCTACTGTTTGTTTTATGTACCTCCCCCTCTTCATTTGTAAATACTGAGCAAAAATATTTGTTTAGTATCTCTGCCTTTTCACAGTCTCCCTCTGCCCACCCTCCTCCCCTTTATTAAGCCTCACTATCCCTCCCTTGGTCTTCCTTCGCTCCCTGATGTACCTATGAAAGGTTTTATCCCCCTTCTTAACTGAGTTGGCTATATTTTCCTCGGTTTGGGCCTTTGCTGTTCTGACTGCCTTCCCTGCCTCCTTTTGCTTTAACTGATACAGTTCTCTGTCCCGCTCCTTCTGCGATTCCTTGTACTTCCTGAATGCTTTCTTTTTCTCTTGAACCTTCACTGCCACTTCCTTTGAGAACCATAGCGGTTTCTTACATCATTTTGTTTTGTTTATTTGCTTCACACACAGGCTTGTTACCTCTGTGATGGCAGTTTTTAATATTCCCCATTGTTCTTCCACCCTCCTTCCTGCCCATTTGCTAGTGCATTCCTTAGGCACTCACCCATTTTGGCAAAGTCAGCCCTCCTAAAGTCCAGTACTTTTGCCTTTATATGGCTTGACTCTATTGCTGTGTTTATTGTGAACCATACTGTTCGATGGTCGCTAGTTCCCAGATGGCTACCCACTTCTACATCTGTGATCCTCTCTCCATCTCCATTTGAGAGAATCAGGTCTAATATTGCTCCCTCTCGAGTGGGCTCCAATACTAGTTGTCTAAGGCATGCCCCCTGTAGGGCATCTAGAATAACTCCACTCTTCGAAGTGGCTGCTGCAACTGCACTCCAGTTAACATCTGGCATATTCAGATCACCCATCACAATCTCTCCTTTTCTGTCATTCTAAGTATACTTTCTATCATTTCCTTGTCCATTTCCTCCCCTGAGAAGGGGTCTGTATACAACCCTGGCGGATTGTGGTGCCATTGCCTGTCTCCAAATTTACCCACAGTGCTTCTTCTCCTCCTGTTTACCCTTTTGTTCTGTTGCTTTATTCCTTCCCTTATCTAAAGAGCTACTCCTCCTCCTCTTTTACCCACCTGTCCCTCCTGTAGATAGTGTATCCTGGTATGTTTACGTCCCAGTCATGGTTTTCGTGTACCATGTTTCTGTGACTGCCATGATATCCAGATGTTCCTCCTCCATCAAGGCTACTAATTCAGGAAGCTTGTTACCCAGACTATGGGCATTGGTACTCATTGCTCTCCATTTTTTGATGGCTTTACCTTCTGTTGCAGCATCCCCCACTGACCTTTCTACCTCGGTCTTTTTCTCATTTAGTACTCTGTTTTGTAGGAAGAGGCTGGGATTTTCCAGCAGCTTATCAGTGCCTCCCCCTTTGACTAGTTTAAAAGCTTGCCAATGAAGCATTTAAACTGATTGCTCAAAAGACTTGTTCCCTTCCTGGACAGATGCAGACCATCCTGCCAGTATAGGCTGGTGTCCCTCCAGGTGGAACCCAGTCCCCAATGAAGCCAAACCCTGTGCTCCACACCATTTTTCAACCATTCATTAAACTGCATGGTGCTAATTACCTCGCCTCCCCATGCCATTGACAGGCAGCACTCTGAGAAAGGATACTGTGTGTGCTACTTGTCTTAGGCCCCTCCCCAACTCTGCAATGTCCTCCTGCAGTGCTCTAATCTCATGATGAGCCAAGTCATTTGTCCCTAGGTGGACAATTACATCCAGCTCCGACTCCCTTGCAGCTGTTCTTGTGATCCTGAGGATGCGCTTCCTGTCCCTCCAAGCCATGGCACCAGGCAGGCACCTTACTTCAATTTTCCCAGCTCCCCCCAGTTCTATACCCCTAATAATTGAGTCCCCCACCAGGAGCTGCTTCCTTTCCCTGTGGTGTCCTCCGCCTCCTTCCTGTGGGCCTCCCTTGTGACAGTTGTCATCAGTCTTCTCTGCGAGTGCATCCATAGGGGAGCTATGCTTCCCCACAATGGTGTATGGATTGTGGAGTGGAACAATTGACTGGGAGAGCCTCTGTTCCACCATCCTCACCCTCTCTGAGCCCACTGTGGTCCAACTGCTGTGCTTTCTTCGCAACCTCTGAGGTAGTGGTGGTGGCGCTAGTGCTCCCTGGATGGGGGAGGTTCCCTTCCTACTGTCCAGTGTGGCCTGGGGGAAGGTTTCCTTACTACTGTCCAGTGCGGCCTGAAGGCAGGCAGCTTCCTCCCTCAGGGCAGAGAGTTGTCTGCAAATAGGAAGCATCTCAGCCTCCAGAAAGACTCCTGGAGACTGCTGCCCACAGCCATTACATTGCACTACTCCCACATGTTTATCTACTTTTTGTTTGTTTTGTATGTGTGTGTGTGTGTGCGTAGTGCGTGTGTGTGATTGGTTATATAGAAATATATATATTATACAATGTGTATGCTATATTGTCAGTGCAGTGTGCTAGAGATGATATTACAGTGATATGCACTTGCACTCTTGAGGAAATTATGTCAGAACCTCAGGTATAAAGGAACTATTTCCAGGTGGTGGTGAG
This sequence comes from Neoceratodus forsteri, assembly GCA_016271365.2. Classification (NCBI taxonomy): domain Eukaryota; kingdom Metazoa; phylum Chordata; order Ceratodontiformes; family Ceratodontidae; genus Neoceratodus; species Neoceratodus forsteri. Next base: position 429,901,239 of record CM028134.1, read on the forward strand.
GTGGAAGAGGTTGAGCCTAAACTGTGCCCTCACAAAACAATCAGCTAAAAGCTCTCACCCACCATTGCGATGAGTGCCTTCCTGTCAGCAAGATACCCTACACAACAATTTGACAGAGAAAATACCCTGCTAATCAAACAGAGAAAAATCCAGACATCCAAGTCAGACACAGATAAACCTCTCCAGCCCCAAAACAGCCTGGTGGTTTGTTAGCCACAAAGGAAAATCAAACATGCAGTTATTTCAGCCCTTCTGAAGATGCTGACAAGATAAGCAGTTTTGAAACCCCCCTTCCTGAATTAAAAACTAAAATAATTAAACACAAAGCAATACCAGTGTAAAAGTAAGGAAAACTTCTCTCAGATGTAAGCAAGAGAGAGAGATTAGTTACAGATATCTAGTCCAATATAGTATATCCCATGCAGCTTTTCAGTTGTTTCAAAGCACACCCAGTACACAACTTGGAAGAAGATGGACTTCACCAAGCACCAAGAGAGATTGTCAGTGTCACAGAACACCACTCAGAGTCAAGTCTTGCCAATTACTGGATGGCTTCCTCAACCAACAGAGAAAACTGGAGCAATATCCTTGGTGGACACCAGAAAACACCAACTAACCCAGAAATCACAGAACAGCCTTTATCATCAAGCGAACCAACAACAGTGCCACCTGCACCATCCAGCACACACGCACCACTACATCCAGAAATAAAAGGTATGATCTGCATTCTATTTTTTTTCTCTACTCTATATATAATTTCTACATTGTTTGTACATTATTTCCCACACTAACACATTTTTCTGTTTTTTCTTTAGCATTCCCTGACAATCCATTCAACTTGGTACAGTGCAGCTTCACAGGACCAGTTAACTTCATAACTTACCAGAAGTAGAAGAAACACTACATCTTACTTTTTGTTCTCACAAGCTAAAAATTACAACCCATGATTTATAGCATTTCAGTTTAGTTCTCCTCCCCAGTCCCCAAAAAAGGGACTATTTTTTTCAACCCTACTTCAAAACGAGTTTAAAGTTCAATAAATTTACTCATTCAATTGTAAAAATGCACTTCCTTGTCTCACTGTGGTTATTCCATTTTCTAAGTGTAATAATACCCTCCAGGGTGGGCGTTATGGGATATAACGGACCTTCCAGGGGCTATAAGACCATCCGCCTGCGGCGTCGGGCCTCATTACACCCCTTGGCGGTCCGTTATATCCCAATAACACCCACCCTGTCGGGTATTATTACTTACTTACTTCCCTCACGGAAGCTGACTAGAAGATGATTGCTGAGCAGGAGCCTAGGTTTAAATCTGGTTTGCTCAGTCTCTGAGAGGGAGACAGAGATTCTCCCTTGGACTCGCTCTCATTCACAACAGCCACTTAAAAAAAATCTCGACTTTCTAGCTTTGAGTAATGGTAACCGACAAGTGGTTCCTCAGATTGTGACTGCGTCTGACTCTTCAAGCGCACAGTGGAGATGGTGCCTGCACTTGTTTGCCATGCGGCATGTCATTGAGGCTGTTTCACTGTGCAACTGGACAGGCAGACTGACAGCACAAACCAGAGAAGTGATTGGTGGAAATTATATTGCGGACTACCAATCACTTCTAAAACCACAGCCAATTAGCATTTATGATTATGTTTTTGAAGTCACAGTTGAATAACAAGACACACACACATATGACTTCAAAAAAACACATATTGTTTTGGACCATGGGAATGTGGAAAATAAACTTTTAAAAAATGATATGTAATTTTTTTTTTCCAATTGTTTAACCAGGAGAGACACACTAAGCTGAAAGCTTGTTTACAGGTGCGACCTGGGAGCTCAGGGAAGTTAAATGACTTGCTCAGGGTCACACAGTATGTAATTAGGAAGCTGTGGGATTCAAACCCAGGTCTCCAGATTTGCAGCTCAGAGCCTTAAACCACTGCGCTATACTGCCTCCCTGATTGGATTTGGGGGGGCACATGCCCCCACGGGCCCTATGGGCACGACGCCACTGCTACACTGCTAAAAAACTAGAATTACTATACATTTTATAAGAGAAATAAGGCAGTTCCATCAGAGGGATTATGCTGTCTTAATGTACCTTGTATTGATTGAAGTTCCTCATCCTTCAGGCTTGGGTCTCCAACCTACAACTCAGTACATTAACATAGCATAATCCCAACTCCCTCATGTTTTTTCTTACCCTCCCATACCCACACACATATATATATATATTATATACATACATATATACACACACACATATACATATAGACACATATATTTAAGGAATAATGCCTGACAAGGTGGGAGTTATGCTGGGATAACATCCCAGCTTGGGTGGTTGGGCTCGAGGCCACCGGCCGAGGGCATCCAACACCCGAGAAGGGATGTTATCCCAGCATAGCTTCCACCCTGGAGGACATTATTCCTATTATACAATGGCTCATTGTTTTATACAGAAAAAAAATAATTCTAAAGAATTGTATTTAGTGTTTAAAAATATTGTTTTAAGAAAAGATGCAAGCAATGTATGGGGCTGGTCAAGCATATCATCAGCAGGGATGATATTACAGCATATACCACAGTCATGTGATGTGTTTTGACCAATGAGGTTACAGGATTTTCATACCCCATTGTATAATTACACATATACACATATACATACTGTATATAATGAATACATGTATGTATACCAATATACATATACACATACACACTCCCTTCACACTGCCCATTTTTGCATAATGGTATACATATGTGCTTACACATAAGTACGGAGACATACTGCAGCCCTAGAGTTATGAAAAGGAACCCTTGTAACACTAATTTGGCAACATCTCAGTAACCATAGCAACTATGAAAAAAATGTCACTGCAGTTGTAATCATGACTTGGAAGGAAACCTCCATGCATGCTTAGCCATGGGTGCTGCAATGTTATCCTATGGGACTTTTCTCAACTTCGGAATGCCATAACTATGGACCTGGTGTAAATACCAGCAATAGGAAAATTTGTGGGGCAAGGGTTTGCCACCCTGTAAATTTCAACCCAAAAGCCCCAACCATTTATTTGCAGTGAGGTGACAAAGAAACAGTGTTTTTTGGTACTGTCACAAATTGTGACACGTTTGCAAAATTTGTGAAAGAATGGGTGCGAAAGTGCCACAAATTGCAAAAGTGTAGCATCCGTTCTTTCGCAATTTGCAACAGTAGCGGGGGTCCTATGTTTAAAAACATATTTCTGGGGGGAATATTAAAATAGTGGCAACTGAGGTTTAATTCAAAAAAGTGCAAAATTTTGCACCTGGGAAACAGTAACCCAGGGGAGAGCTACAGGTTTGGGGGAGTTGCTGACAGTCACCAAAGAGGAAAGAGACTTGGGGGTTACTATTTCAGATGACCTGAAAATGTCAAAGCAGAGCACAAAGGCAGCAGGGAGGGCCAGTGGCATGCTGGATTGAATAGCAAGGGGTATCACCAGTAGAAGACGTGAGGTAGTGATGCCGTTATACAAAACCCTGGTCAGACCTCACATGAAGTACTGTGTGCAGTTCTGGAGGCTGCACCTTTGAAAGGACTTTAACAAGCTGGAGGTAGTCCAGAGAAGGGTGACTTAGATGGTACAGGGCTTGCACCACAAGACTTATGAGGAGTGATTAAGGGACCTCAATATGTACTTGCTGGAGGAGAGAGAGAGAGGGGACATGATAGAAACATTCAAGTACCTCAGGGGCATAAACAGGGTGCAGGGGGAATCTTTCAGTACAGGAGGAGCACAAGAACTAGGGGGCATGACATGAAATTGGAAGGTGTCAGGTTAAGAGGGAATGTGAGGAAGTTTTTATTCACAGAGAGGGTGGTGGATGCATGGAATGGTCTGCCACAGGAGGTGGTGGAAGCGAGCACTGTGGTTGGATTTAAACATGCATGGGACAGGCATAGGGGAACCATAGAGGTTAAGTGGGGGGAGGGTCAAAAACTGTAATCATGTACAGAACTTATGGGCAGACTGGATGGGCCTAGCGGTCCTTATCTGCCAACAATTTCTCTGTTTCTATGTTTCTATTCTGATGCCAGCATTGTGTTCCTCATGCCCCAATTAGGTAAACACAACTGTTAGTGTTTACCTAGGGGCAGTAACTTTTGAATTCTGGTTGTTTATCTCCACCATGAACTGAAAACAAGATGGCGGTGGCATGGCACTACTGAGGGCATTTGAGACATTAAAATGTACTGGCGGCAGCTTTCATGAGGCACATATATTTTTTCCTTTTGACTATAATGGGAAAATTTTAATTTTAATAACTTTTGAACGGATTAATATTTTTCCATCAAATCTTCAAAAGGCACATCAGTGACCCAGACTGCAAAATCCTTGAAAATTTCAGACTAGATGGACAAACTGTTTGGGCTGTAGCCCTGAGCAAAGAAATAGCCCAAAAAGTAGGGCTTTACACATTTTGTGGCACTTCGCAGCCCCACAACCTCACATTCTACCAGAGTGAAACTTGCCTTAACCAGAAAGTTACAGTGCCTAACCACACATGCACAATTTCAAGTAAATCCGTTGTACTGTTGCAAAGTTATTAATGTGCAAAATGTTGGGTTTAACATAAAAGTGACCGGGCAACCCTAATTATATTGCCACTACCGTGGCAGTGTAATATATATATATATATATATATATATATGTATTCATTGCAAGAAACTCTGTTAATGCATCAATTAGGGTTGCTATTACAGCAACAAAAGTATGGAAATTTGGCGTTAGAGTTCCCAACCCTACCCTCCACACACCAACAGCCATCAGGGTGTGTCTTAGGGTCATCAGCCCTAACTCTCACCACAATCCATGTGTAAACAAGCAGACACTGTACAGCAAAGAGGAATGGGGTTAGAGTTAGGCTCGATGACCCCAAGGTACACCCCGATGGCTGTTGGTGTGTGCAGGGTTGGGGGTGGGGTGGTAGGGTTGGGAACTCTAATGCCGAATTTCCACACTTTTGTCACTGTAATAGGAACCCTAACTGATGCATTAGCAGAGTTTTTTTGTAATGAATTCCTCTTCTTTTTGAAATAGTATAATAGTACCCGTGTTTTACTGTGGGAGCGTAGGGTCTTTTGGACCCTGTGCCCAAATCCCTCCATAGATGCGAATATGTGTAGGTGTGGAAGTGCAGGGCCCAGATGGCCCAGCACTGCCATGTGAGCATCAGGGCTGACAACCCCAAGGCACACCCCCAATGGCTGTTGGTGCATGGAGGGTGGGGGTGGAGAGGGGTGTTAGGGTTGGAAACTCTAACACCACAATTCCCTACTTTTGCTGGTGGAACCCTAACTGATGCATTAACAAAGTTTGTTTGCCAAGAATTTCCTTACTTTTTGAGACAGTATATTCATGGTGTTTGCTTGTGGGGGCCCTGCACTCCCTTCCCTGCATACATACGTATATGTATGTAGCTGTGTGAGCACAGGGCATAGGGCAAGAGCGATGATATTTTCAGCATACCCATGTTATTACCCCTCCTGATGTAACCTGTACAGCAAATATTTGAATCCTCACCAAAACGTAATTCTGGCAAACAGCAATGCCATTCTGCACCACAGGTGCGAAAACACATTTTGGGTAGGATTTGAAAAATGAAAGCTGTGACATGCATTTGGTGGGGTAATAAGAAGTGCATGTTGAAAGTTTGGTGTCAAAATATGTTACATTTATATATATATATATATATATATATATATATATATATATATATATATAGTGGCACGGTCGTGCACACTATAGTTAGGGTTCAGCTCCATTTACATACTAAAGTCAAAAGTTTGGGCATTAATAACTTTGGACCCATTCAATGGATTTGCCTGAAATTTGATACATTGCTTTGGGGCATGGTAGATCTCTTGATTTGCCAAATTGCGTTTTGGTTGGAGTGCCAGTCTTTGTGTACAAAAGCGCTGAAAAATGCAAAATTATCCATTTTTGGAGGCACCTTTTAGCATTCTTAATGTGGTCCTGCATGGCTGTTGTGTGGTGTGCTGCTCTGTGAGATGGCTTGTTTGAAAGAGCTTTGATGGCCAAACATTCTGCTTTTTGTTTGGTGAAAACATATTAAGGCATTCAAAAGTTATGGCACTTTTAAGTTCCCATTATAAGTCAGTGGGAAAATTTATATGTATATTTTGCTATCAAAGAATGGGGTTCTGGTCATCTCGTCCCACCTGACGATCAAAGAATTTTCAGTCTCACGGTTCAAGAATCGTTGTCCCCAAGGAATTTCAAAAATTCTTTGATCGCGATGTCCTCCATTTTGTTTTTTTTGTTTACGATTGATAAAACACAAATAACTCCGCTCAGGGGTCACTTCTGAAGTAAAACTTCAACGGGTTTTACTCAGGGGCCCCAATCTATCAAGCCATGTCTTTGGTTCCATCCAAATCAGTCAAAAAATAGAGTTATAAGCTTTTATAATCTTAATTTGCAGCTCGCTAACGATCTTTGATCGCGAGCCTGCAAATTCTTTGATCGTGAGATTCTTTGATCGCGATCTTGCATTGCGACCTAAAAACACAAATATCTTGGCTCAGGGGTGGGCTAGGGACACAAATGAGGATGGGTTTTGCTCAGGAGGGTCCGTTCTATCGCACCATGGCATTGGTTCACTTCAAATCAGTGAAAAATTCGTGTTTCACCATTTTTTATTCTTTGATCATGAGTGTGCAAGTTCTTTGATTGTGAGCCTGCAAATTCTTTGATCGTGAGATTCTTTGATCGTGATTGTGCATTGTGAGCGAGGGACGAGATGGCCAGATTAAAAAAATCTATTTTCTCAGCCCAGGGGTGCCCTAGGAAGTCAAATGAGGATGGGTTTTACTCAGGGGAATCGTTCTGTCGAACCATGGTGGTGGTTTACAGCAATTCCTTCAATTTTTTAATTTATAAGATTTTGAAATTCTTTGTTCGTGAGCCTGCAAATTCTTTGATCGCGAGCATGCAAATTCTTTGATCGTGAGATTCTTTGATCACGATCATGCATCGTGAGTGAGGGTGAGATGGCACAATTTAAAAATCTATTTTCTCAGCCCAGGGATGTCCTAGGAAGTCAAATGAGGGTGGGTTTTACTCAGTGGGGCTTCATTCTGTCGAACCATGGCGGTGGTTTACCACAATTCCTTCAATGTTTTTATTTATAAGGCTTTTAATTCTTTGCTCATGAGCCTGCAAATTCTTTGATCGCGAGCCTGCAAATTCTTTGATCATGAGATTCTTTGATCGCCACCTTTGATCGCAAGGGAGGGACAAGATGGCCAAATTTTTTATAATGGAAAAGATAGGGAAATTTTAGTAATGTGCCTTTTGGTGGTTTGGTCAAAAAATATTACAGGGTGGCAAAGTTACAACACTATGAATTTGATGCTTTTTCCCGTTGGATAACATTACAGCGTCCACCGCATTACAGGAATTCTTTGCCGCCCTGCTGCAAAATAATGGTTTGGTTTTTTGGGCTGAAATTTGGAAGGAAGAAAGTCAACATCCCACAGATGTGCCTTTTGGTGGTTTGGTGAAAAAATATTACAGGGCAGCAAAGATACGGCACTGTGAAGTTGACTCTTTTTCCAATAGGATAACAATATGCCCTCCATCGCGTCTTTCAGGGCCCATATCTCGGAAACAGTGCGAGATATGGACTTTTTGACAAAAAATGCTTAGCCCCCAGCTGGTGGCTAAGTACAAAACTAGCCAGGAAAGTCATAATTTATACGTAATTTTAATTTTTTTTCTACATCATACGGTTCCTGAGATATACAGTAAGCAATTTAGTATTCCAAATCCTAATTTTCTGCTCCGAGGTCAATTATTATGCATACATTCTTTGTTTTCACTGTGTTTTTTCAATGCAGTTTTTGGGGAAAAGAAGGGGTGCCCTTTTGTTACTGTGCCACTTAGCGTTTCCAGTTGTACTTCCGTTACCGTTCACATCACCATTCCCGTCTACTCCACCGTGTGCATTATGGTTTGCGTTTTTGTTTGCTCTTGTGTTTCCGTTTCTGTTTCAGTTGGTGTTATTGTTGCTGTTACCATTACCATTTGCATTTGCAATTGCGGTACCATGCCCGTGCGTGTTACGGTTTGTGTTTCCATACGCGTTGCGTTTCTGTTTCTTTTGGCTTTATTGTTGCTATTACCATTACCATTTGCATTTACAGTTGCGGTACTGTGAACTTGCACATTACCAATTGCGTTCTGTATGCACTTCCGTTTGTGTCTCAGTTTATGTCACTGTTCGCTTTGGCGTTAGTTTGCGCTTGCATTTCTATTACTGTTTGCGTTACCATTTATGTTTGCATCACCATGTGTGTAACTGTTTGCACTTGCATTTGCGTTTCACTTACTGTTACTATAGTCAGACAAAATCACATGCTTCATGCCCCGTGCTCCCACCAACTTGCGTAATTTTCTACTTTTCTATTCTTTCTAAATAAGTAAGGAAATTCTATGCAAAAAAACTTTGTTAATGCATCAATTAGGGTTCTTCTACAGTAACAAAAGTGAGGAAATTCGACATTAGGGTTCCCACCCCTTGCACCCCACCCCCACCAACAGGCATTGGGGGGTGCATTGGGGTCTTCGGTCCTAACTTTCACCCCATTCTCCTACACAATGCCCACCTCAGCTTGTTTACACATGAAATGGGGTGAGGAGTTAGGACCGATGACTCCCAACTACACCTCCGATGCCTGTTAGTGGGGCAGGGTAAAAGGGTAAACCTCAATGTCAAATTTCTCACTTTGTCGCTGTAGAAGAACTCCTAACTGATGCATTAACGAAGTATTTTGCATAGAATATATATATGTGTGTGTGTGTGTGTGTATGTGTATATATACTTCTGTTTGCACCCTTTGCAAACTGTGTGAGAGGCCTTATAGCACCATGCATTTCTGCTTAAAGTTGAACCAGCATAATATTCTGTGGTGATTTGCATATGCAGCCCATGATGCTTTGCATCGTAGGGGGCATGTGAATTTTGTATTTCTTTGTGTGTGTGTGTGTATATGTGTGTATATATATATATATATATATATATAGACAGAAAAGTTTGCAAATGTGATGTTAGGGTTGGAACACCCCTCCCCCTCCCTGCACATACCAACAGGCATCGGGAATGTGCTTTGAGGTCATCAGTCCTAATGCTCACCCCATTCCATAAGTAAATAAGCTGAGATGGGTACAGTACAGATGGGGTGAGCATTAGGGCTGACAACCCCAAGGCACACCCCCGACACCTGTTGGTGTGTGCAGGGTGGGGGTGGGTGCTAAGATTGGAAAACCTAATACCACATTTCCAAACTTTTGTTGGTGGAACCCTAACTGATGCATTAATGAAGTTTTCTGCAAAGAATTTACTTACTTTTTGAGAAACTATAATCGTAGCCTTTTTTTGCTTGAGGGAGTACAGGGCCCTCCGGGCCCTGTGCTCCCATCCCTCCATAGATATGTACATGTATGTTGCCATGGAAGCATTTGAGCCAAAACAGCAGCCAAACTGTCAGCATAGCCTTGTTATTACCCCACCTCATGAATGCTGGACTGAGCATTTTCTTTTTTTCTTTTTTTTTTTATACTTTTTATTTTAACTTTTAAGACACTTAGGAACATATGAACATACGAAATTGCCAGAAGAAAAAGACCCATGGGTCTATCAAGTCTGCCTAATTGTGCAGCTCTTAGTTTCATATTACTACACCTGCCCCAGCCCCACCCAAATCCCTCCCTTCCTCCCCTTTCCTGGTCTTTCCCACCCTTGTGCTCTTGTCTGTACTAATCCTGCCCTTGACTCTATCCCAATCCTGTTTAAAGCTATCCACTGTCTTCAGTTGGATTAACTCCTCCGGCAGTGTGTTCCATCTCACCACCACTCTCTCTGGAAAATAGTGCCTCTTCATCTCCCTCCTGAACCTTCTCCCTTCCAACTTCAGACTGTGCCTCCTAGTGGCCCTTCCCTCCTTTAAGCAAAACAATCCTCCCTCTCTGACTTTGTTTATGCCTTTCAAAAACTTAAAGGTCTCTATCATGTCCCCTCTTTCCCTTCTCTCTTCCAGTGAATACATGTTGAGCTCCTCAATCTTTCCTCATACAGCAACTCCCCCAGTCCCATGATCATTTTCATAGCCCTGTTCTGCACCCCCTCCAGTAATCTCAAATCCTTTTTGAGGTATGGGCACCAGTACTGCGCACAGTACTCCAAGTGTGGCCTCACCAATGATCTATACAAGGGCAGGATGACCTCCTCCTCCTTTCTACAGGTGATCCCTCTGACAATGCACCCCAGCATCCTATTTGCCCTTTCTGCCACCCTCCTACACTGTACTGATACCTTCATGTCCCCTGTGACTATTATTCTGAGGTCCCTTTCCTCTTCTGAAGCTGTTACCTGCACTCTTCCCCAGCCAGTAGCTGGTCCTGGGATTTCTTGCTCTGAGGTGCATGACCTTGAACTTCTTAGCATTAAACCCCAACTGCCACTCCCTAGACCAGTGTTCGAGTTTAGCTAGATCCTCCCTGAGTGCCTGCCTCCTTTCTTCATTGTCCACTTTTGCACAAATCTTAGTGTCATCTGCTAACAGCCTGATCCTACTCTTGACCCCCTCTGCAATGTCTCTAGTAAAGACGTTGAACGAGATAGGGCCCAGCACTGAACTCTGTGGTACCCCACCTGTTACTTGCCTTGGCTTGGATGTCTCCCCCCTTACAACTACCCTCTGTTATCTGCCCTGCAACCAACTCTCAACCCAACTCACCAGTTTCTCCCCCACCCTCATGTCCCTCAGCTTGCTCATTAACCTCCCATGTGGCACCAAGTCAAAAGCCTTGCTGCCAGGTACAGGACATCCACAGCATGCCTTTCATCAACCGCCCTAGTGACTGAATCAAAGAAGTCAATCAGGTTAGTTTGGCACAATCTTCTCGAGACAAACCCATACTGTCTGTCATCCTGTAGTCCATTATTATCGAGAAAGGTTATCAGCCTCTCCTTTAGAATGGTCTCCATCAACTTCCCCACTATGGAAGTCAAGCTTATAGGTCTGTAGTTGTAGTCCGGTTGGTTCTTTGGTCCACTTTTGTGAAGGAGCACCACGTGAGCCATCCTCCAGTCCCTGTGTACTTTCCCCATCTCCAAGGAGGTGTTGAAGAGGTTTGTCAGAGGGCCTGCCTACTTGAAGTAGTCATACATCATTATCTATGGCTTATACAGTCATAGCTAAAGAAATTTACAACAATTTCATGTGATGCAACATTCCAATTAAACAAGTCTTATATAGTAAGTACAGTATAAAATCTTAACTTTATACGGTGGAGTGAAGCATTTCTCCCCCCCCAAAGAAAGGGATTCTTATTATAAAATAATTATTTGGTTCACTCCCTCCCCCATTCCTATATATACTTAATCTATCTGCCGTTATTTGAAAATTCCAAGGGAAGGAGAAAAGAAACATGCCATGCAGGGCTGGTCCAACTGAAATATCAAAGGCAGTTCCCCTGCTAACTCCAATTCACCACCATTCCCCATCAGAAATACTCCTCGTCCCCCCCCCGACCCTAAGGCACCATGTCTGATCTTTTTTAAGAGATAAGAAGAAACCAGAGAGTCCATCTGTTTGTCAGTTTTGGCACCTGATTTTGTAACCTGGCTGTGAGATGCTCCATTTCATAAATATCATAAATGGTGGATTCCCATTGTGAGATTTCTGGAGGATTAGGTGTTAACCACAGGCATGTAATTACTTTTTTTTTTTTGCTGCCACTAGTAATATAGCTAATAAATATATGTGTTATTTTCCCCAGAAATATTTGTGAAGGTGCAATAATAATGCTATGATCCTATCTCTGGAGTCAGGGCTCCGAGGGTCGGGAAAAGGCAAAGCAATGTATCTCCTACTTCTCACCAGAAGGAGGCCAGCACAGGGCATAGTCAAAAAATGTGTGAATGTGTTGCCACTTCACAATCACAGCCCCTCCAGCAAGATGGGTCCCCTTGAGCAGAGTATTTAGCAGTGACCTGAGGTGTGCGGACGTACCTCACTACCACCTTCCAGGCAAATTCTTACCATATATAAGAATTGGTGGTTTGGTGTTGGCATCTCCAAATCAATAGCCAGTCCTTTGGGGTGAGATCCAAGACAAGTTTGGCCTCCCAATTATTTTGAACATTCTCCATCTCAGAGATTGGTAGCCTCTTGTATGGCGTTATAAAATCTGGGAGCTGAGTATTTTCAAATGTCTGCCGAAACATCATTCCATGCCACCGCAACATGATTCTACCCCACAGGTCAGAAAACACATTTTGGCCAGGAACTGAAAACTGATAGCTATCACATTCATGAGGTGATGCAACAAAATGACTATGTTAAATATTTGGGGTGAAAATATTGAAAATTATAAAAGTTAGGAGCATGCATAGCGAAATATCAACAGATGTGCAGAACTTTGCCATTTTAACCTCTTTTTGCCCAAATTTTCAACATACCCTTCTTATGACCCCTCCTCATGAACAAGTATGGTGAAAATTTTGAAATCTGGTCCAAAAGGTGATTTTGCTAATTGACCGCAAAAGCACCTTTTGGGCAGGATTTGTGAAATAGAACAACATTGTTCATGAGAAAGGGTCTCAAAAAGGGTATGTTTAAAATTTGGTGTCAAAATCTTTAAAAATTGTAAAGTTATGCACCAAAGTTGAAAACCCCATTGCAATACATTGAACCACATTTACCTTACTTTTTCAGTTCCCCAATAGTCTGGTAATCCCTCCCCCCTCCCCCATTCACTGATCACTGTCCCTGTATAAAAAATGTCTTTCCCTGGTAGTTTAGTGGTCCCTCCCCCCCTCCATCTCTGATGTCCGATTGTGTCCCTGTATACAAAAACATCTATTTCCATGGTAGTCTAGTGGTCCCTCCCCCTCCCCTGATGTCCGATCCACATCCCTATATAAAAATATTTTATTTCGCTGGTGGTCTAGTGGACCTCCCACCCTCCCACCCTGTGAGGCAGTCACCACCACCTCGTTTCCCATCCCGACCCCAGACGGCGACCAGCACAGCTTCCCTCTCACCACCACGGCTGGCCACCGACTGAGCTGTGAATGAGCACGTACTGTACAAAAAACTGCCTTTTTTGGGGGGGGATCTTTTTTATATACACAAACTTTTTTGAAGTTTTAAATAAACATCAGTACAGACTGGAGATGTACCAGGTAAAACAGAGGGAAGCAGGTAAGACAGTTAGGGGGTAAATGAGCAGACAGAGGAAAGAGTAAAAGGGGTAGCAAGTGGGAATAAGACTTTCTTCAGGTACAGAAGTGGTAAGAGGGACAGAGAGGATAAGGAGGATGGCAGAGGGAGACTGTGCAGAAAGAGACCAAGAAAAAGCAGACATCCTGAACAGGTACTTCTGCTCAGTCTTCCCAGTGGAGGGAGGAAGGGATGGACCACCAGGGAGATACAGGATAAAGGAAGGGTGGTGGACTCAAGTCTATTTTGAGAAGAAAGAGTCCTGAAGGGGCTTGCAGCTCTAAAAGTGGACAAGGCCATAGGACCAGATGGGATACACCCAAGGGTACTAAAAGAACTCAGGGAGGTGCTGGCTGCCCTGCTGATGGCCTTATTCGGCAGCTCACCGGAATTGGGCATGGTTCTGGAGTGCTGGAGGAAAGCAGATGTGATCTCTCTACATAAAAGCAGCAGCAGAGAAGAGGATAGCAACTATATTTATTTATTTTATTTTATTTTATTTAAACAGCAGTTTGGAAAACCTTTGAGCCATAGGCTCATTTACAAAGGTACCTTGTCACAGTAAGACAAACCAAAATACACAGTATAGCAGTACAACACATAAGTATAACAGTAAATTAAGACATAGATACAAACAAGCTGGTACAGGTAGGATGGATGCAAACAATACCAGAGTTATGTCGTCCTTAGCAGCTTAGTAATAAGCTTTGTCATAAGTATTGAGTATGGCTTTGACTAGCGGCAGTTACAGCATCGGGTGTTAATAAGGTGGTTACGTAAGGAAGTTTTGAAGCACGATATAGTTGGAGCTTCGGAGATGTATATGCCAGTGGGACTCACTTCAGATGGGATTCAATGCTACAAAAAGTGCAAAATCTTGCACCCAGGGCATAGGAAGCCAGGAAATGAGTATAAGACAGAGGGAGATACTGTCAGTCACTAAGCAAGAATGGGACCTTGGGGTTATAACATCTGATGACCTCTGAGTGGCAGGGAAGTGTGAAAAAACAGTGGGTAGGGCCCGTACAATACTGGGATGCATTGGGAGAGGTATCTCCAGCAGGAGGAGGGAAGTAGTTGCCACTGTATTGCTCAGTGGTGAGACCACACTTGGAGTACTGTGTCCATTTCTGGAGGACACACCTCAGAAAGGATATAGACAGGGTGGAGGCAGTCCAGAAGAGGGCAACTGAAATGATGCAGGGGTTGCAGTAAAAGCCCTATGAGTAGAGACTGAGGGATCTCAACATGTACACCCTGGAGGAGAAGAGCATGAGGAGGGACATGATAAAGACCTACAAGCATGTCACAGGTGTAAACAGTGTGCAGGAGGGGAGTGATTGAATAAGGAAGAGCACCAGGACCAGAGAGCATGCAATGAGGATGGGGGGTGGCGTTTAAGTGGAATATGAGGAAGTACTACTTCACTGATAGAGTGGTAGACATACTGCCACGTAGTAGAGGTGGAAAAAGAAGCAGGCTTGAAGCATGCATTGGACAGACATAGGGGAATATTAGTAAATAAGCAGGGAGGAGGGTGGGTTGCCAGAGACCAGCTAGGGTCTGTGGAGACAAATTAGGCTGGGACTATTTGGGCAGACTGGGTGGGCCAAGTGGTCCTTTTCTGCTGACAAATTCTATGTTTCTATGTTTTTCTAACCTAGAGGCTACAGAAGCTCAGGCAGGGAGCCATACAGGTGGGCAAAGCTTATGGGCCTTGACTAGGGGACCCTTCATCGGATGACCCCCTCCAGGTACCCAGTTACATAATGTCCACCAAAGTACATGACAGAGCAATATCAACTGCAATATGTTCTATGTTTCTATGTCTCCACAGACCAGTTTTGCCTGACTGATGCATACTTCACTCCGCCATCCCTTTGGCCATGACTCCTTCCAGTCAATCACCTTTGCCCCATGTGATTCTGCTGAGAGAGTTTGCCTTCAAACTAACTCCAGGTTTCGTTTCCGAAGCAGACCAGGATGCACCCCCCCCCACCTTCTCAAATCCCCATAATTGTGAGCCAGCACAAGTGCCACCAGGTCCTACAAGGGAACCCCCTTAAAGAAAAATACCCCTGCCTCCCACTCTCCTCTTGACCTCCAGAACTTCTGAATTATTCCTTCCAAAATTTTGCCAGACTCCAACTTTAATAGTAAGGCTGCAGTCACATAATAGAGAGCAAGTTCTGGCCTGGACGTCAACCACTAAGTGAACAACAGACATTGGAGAATTAAATAACTTTGTGCCTCCCTGGTGGCAGAGAAGGAAAATTTATCTTCAGATTCTTAGAAATAATGTTCTTCAGTCAGTTGTTGCAGTCACTTCCTTGCATATCAGAGAGTTGAAAACTTACAGCTGCATCCATTGTATTTCTTGGTCCACATGGAACTGACTCATGAAAAGATCAAGAAAACACAGTTCCATACACATAGCTTATTGTCATTCAAAGACTTATAGCCAAAAGGGAGAGGGTTAATTTCTACTTAGAAAGGAGCATTCTAGGTGGGTCAAGGTGTCCTTATCTGCCGTCAAAGTCTACGTTTCTATGTTTCTAAGGTCAGGATGGAGGCATTCTCTCCACTGCCTATAAATCCCTAGACTGAAACAACTATTACAGAAATCTCCATCAGATTTATTTTACAGCATTTCCTAGACTAGCACGCAGAACCTCCCAGAAGACATTGATTGGTTTTCCATCAGCCCTCCACAGGGTGCTCTGCAGTTTTACACTCGATGCTTTCATGTAATAAAATATTAAATCCTAAGGTGTAATTCCACATTATACAAGTAACTCTGTCTGTGCAATGTTACAGCAGCTGTTGCATGGGCGCTGACCTGCCTAGCAGACTACAGTAATTAACACCTCCAACACAGTTATAATTCAGCAATGTATAAATATGAAACCACACGTCTTTATTATTTTACTGGAGGAATGTAATGGGAAGGCTGTGCAGTTTTAAGATTACAGTACAAAGGTATGAACTTAGAGACCCAGTTTCTAATCACACGCTTACCTACCAATGCTTTAGTTCACCCAGCTACAGAAATGGGTAAAAGCAAATCCACTGTGAAAATTAGATGTTGTATCTCATTTGGAATATCCTAGGTAAAGAAGGTTTTGCAACGCTGATGACCCAGGTTCAGGAGTGAATCTGGAGCATCAGAGGGCCGGCCGTGGGGAAAAGGATCGAGCATCCATGGGACTGCACTCCTCCTCATTCTCCAGGGAGGGAGGGTTCTGGACTCTGGCATTTGCCTGATCCCTAGCAGCAGCTAGGGGTGAGGGAGTGTGGAACCACATACACAGTGGGAGGATGTGGTGGGCATTTATGTGCCGTGTACAGTCCGTGCATAGCAATGTGCTGACATCATTGCATGCCTACTCTCCTGGGGCAACTTAGTAAAGTGGAAAGCCATAGGTCGGTGGTAGGGAGATGATGCTCCACTAGCCACCCATGTCCATGCTGAGTCCAACCTGCCTGTGTCAAGACCCCCCCCCCGAGAGTTTCACCTCCAGCAGAGTCAGCTAGACAGTGTGGCGGTCACTGAGGAGCGGAAGGCAACCCCGTCCTGGAGGGCAAGCCGGGAAGGCCCAACTATGTTGTGTTGTGAGTGTCCTTGGGGCTTGGTGTCAGGTAGAAGGATTTCAGGAAGGTTAGGAAGAGGCGCTGCAAGGGCTGAAGAATGCATTGCCCCAGGGCAGAGAAGGAGCATAA
The DNA here is from genome assembly GCA_016271365.2 of Neoceratodus forsteri. Taxonomy (NCBI): domain Eukaryota; kingdom Metazoa; phylum Chordata; order Ceratodontiformes; family Ceratodontidae; genus Neoceratodus; species Neoceratodus forsteri. Next base: position 429,918,246 of record CM028134.1, read on the forward strand.
ACAGAAGTGAAAAAAAAAGAGAAAAGAAAATTCAGAGGATCCAACACAAGGCCAACAAGCTGATTGTGGGCTTAGAGGGCAATACTAAATAGGATGGAGAGAGTGGAGTATACACAGGCAATTGAGCTGGTGAGTGCAAACAGAACCAGAAGACATGTATCCCTAGTTGGGGGGGGGCGTGGAAAGGGAGAAACATTAAAAGAAATTGTTTAATAGAGAGGGTGGTTGATACATGGATTAGCCTGCACAGTAGCTTGTAGAAGTAGCACTGTTCTGGCTTTCAAAGCAGGACTAGATAGATTAAAGAGGGAGAATATAGTATTGAATGTTACACAGCAGGAGTTGGGTTGCATTCTGACTGCCAAGCTAGGATGTGGATCAAGTCCATATTGAGATTTGGAATAGCAATTGCCACGAAGCAGTAATAGTGGATAAGAAGCCCTAAGTCCCTTCTATCACCACAATACTATGTTATAGCATATAGTTACCCCTTGTTGTGCATTAATTCCCATCCTAACTACAGTAAAAATGCTGTTATACCACTGTTCAAAGGTCATGGAATGCTGTTGTGCCCTTCTGTGGTACAACAACTTTTTTTTTGTAGTTAATCTTTTTATTAAACATTTTCAGCATAGAGACATAGTATCCAATGTTGCAGAAATGTACATCAGAATATGAACCACCCAGTTACAGAGATTACAAGATCAACAGTGAAAACTAACATATCTGTTTTGAACTAGTTATCACAATGCAATGTAGTGTAGAAGCTGGTGAGAATGCACTCTCTCGATGGTCTACTACAGTCGGGGGGGGGGGGGGGGGAGAAGGAAAGTCCTTCCTGCCTAGAGTATCTGAAGACAGTATAAGTCTATATGAGAACTATGTACAACCAGTAACAGTGGATTAGTAGGTGCCTTCGGTTGGTTGTGCCCACAGGAAAGCCATAGCTGAAGGGGCTGTACTGATATTACAAAGGAACTAGCATTGCACAGAGATACTATATCTCAGATGATTTAGTAAAAGTCAGGGTGGGACTGCTCCTATGTGGGGTGAGGTATAGTACAGACTAACCAAGTCATGTCCTAGTTGGTAGTGCTTAATAGGGAACAGGGGGTCCAATGACTCCCAGGTGCATCAAGAAAGGAGTCCATATGGCATAACACTTATCCAGTGTATTACTACTCAAATGGGAGAGCCTCTCATATTTGGCTAAAAGGTTCAGATTTGTGAGGAGTTCATTAAGTGAGGGTATCTTTGAGGTGTGCCAGTTCTTCATCGGGGGCACTTTGCCTCCACTATTGTAGCTATTACCCATTTTAGTGTCTTGATCTGCAGGTACAGGCCCTCTCTTGGGAGCCAAGAATGTGTAGTTCTGGACACATATCTCTAGGTTGTGACAGGACTCGGATCAGAAACTGTGTGACTTACAGCCAATAGCATTGCAGAAGTATACATTTCCAGATGATGTGGTTCAGGTGCCCTCCAGGGGACCCACATCTCCAGCAGTCTGTATTGTGAGTAAAGTTGGCAGCATGTAGCACAGAAGCATGGAATATGTTAACAGAAAAGAACCAGTAGGCCCATCTAGTCTACCCTATTTTCCCTGGCAATCACCACATCCTGGACTCTATTTTGTCACAAATGTCCCTTCATTCTCCCTTACCTCTGTTTATTATATCTATGTGCCTATTCCACGCATGTTTGAAGCCTTCCACTGTCACTGCTCCTCCACCTGTGAAAGAGACACTCCCCTCCTGCACCTTGTTCACCCTGTAAGATACTTAAAGGTCTCAGTCATATCCCCTCTCACCCTCCTCTCTCAGGGAGTAATGTTGAGCTCCTGAGGCTTCTCCTCATATGGCTTCTCATTTATTTATTTATTTATTAAAGCGTTTCACCAGGAAAAACATACTGAGCACAAATAGTTCATTTCCAGATGTGTCCTGGAGGAAAGGGGATAGGGACGAGCTTAAGAACATACTACAAATATATATACATTTGCACAAGTGTAAAATTACAGAGAACAAAATGAGTGCAGAGGTGAATGCAATATACAGATGGCCACAAGTATGTAGGTATGTACAGTAAGTGCAATATACAGTGGCAGCAGTTAGTTACCTGGGTGCATACAATGTTCAGGTGGGTATATACATTAAGTGCAGTATACAGTGGCAGCAGTTAGGTAACCTGGGGAACAAAAGGAAGGGCAGAATATGCCTTAAATAATGAATTGGGGTAAGGGATCGAGGAGCAACGGTAAGCAGTACAGGTTGCTACTAAAGTGAATAGAAGCAGGAAGAAAAGAGGGATTTTACAGGTGGACATAAGAAAGGAGGATAGGAGAGGTCTCAGGTGTATAGAAGAAAAAGGAGGAGGTGAGGAGAAAAACAAGGCCAGGCATGTTAAGGACAGTGGCAGGAGGGAGAGATGTGGGAGTGAAGAGGAGCGATTAGGGAAGGTTTCGAAGAGGCAGAGCGAATGTTTAAGGGGAGAGAATTCCAGAGTTTAGGAAAGTGGAAAAAGAAGGCTGATTGACCAGGAAGAGTTTTCCAGGAAGGGAGCTTGAGGGACCGATACCCAGAGTTTCAGAAGAAGTAGGAGGAGGTAGTGGAGGGAGAGAGTAGGGACTCGAGATGGGGGGGTAGAGAGGATAGCCAGAGTTTGGAAGTAAAGGAGGCACAATGGGACAGCCAGTGATCCTCTAGGAAAGGGAGGGAAAGATCAGAGTAAAGAGTAAGGGTAGGGTTGTTAAGAGCAAAGCAGCAGAAGGAGTGGAAGAGAGGATCCAGTCTAGCCAGGGTGGATTTAAGGGCAGAACCACAGACTATATCACCGTAGCCAAAGATGGGAGTATCATCTTGGTAACAATGTCACGGCATGCAGGGAAGGGGGATGTAGCTTTTATGCCTAAAAAGGACACCAAGTTTAGGGTGAAGCTTTTTATGAATGGCATCTATATGCTAGGAGAAATGGAGGTGACCGTCGAGCCAGGTGCCCCGGTACTTGAAGGTAGGCACGTCGTCAATTGGGAGGCCATCTAGGGTGTGGAAGAAGGGATGGATGGGAATTTAGAAAGCCTCGGTCTAGTGCCAAAGCACATAGAGACCGTCTTTTTGGCGTTTAGTGATAACTAATTTGACTGAAACCATTTCTGGACTGAGTCAAAATCAGGTTGGTGCATTGACACTGGCTCAGCTGGCGATGAACCAGAGACAAATAGGGCTGTGTCATCTGTGTACACGTGTATGGATGCAGATGAGCAGGCAGATGGAAGGTCATTTAAAAATATGAAGAATAGGGCCAGCCCAGTGGCACTGAAGGTTGAGGACACCTGGGGCGCCACTGCGCCCGTGATCCGGGTTCGAGTGGACTCGGGTTGTGGGTGGGTCAGGCAGGGGAGATAGGCTTGAGCGTCCCACAACGGCTCGCCTTCTCCAGGGAGGGAAGAGACCGATGCCCGCACACTTGCCTGACTCCGAGGTGGGAGAAAAACATGAAAATGGTGTCAGAGGGGCTCAATGAAGCCCAGTCCAGCTGCTCCATACCTCGACTGCTGCTGGTCATCACAATGGTCCACCTCAGATATGTTGAAGATGGGGAAGGATGGCCCTTCCTCCTCGGCCCTGCCATGAAGCAGAAGCTTTTGGGAAAACCATATGACCAGGTAGGTGGCTGGGGTGGTAAGGAAGCCATTGGGGGTGTTGGAGACTGGGTTGAAGAGCCGCCCCTCTGGACATGGGAAGGAAACAAATGTATATTGAAAAATTGGCATTGTTTGCCTAGTGTGCTTACCTGGTTAACAAAAAAGAACAGTGATGTAAGAACTTACCGTAACAGTAGAGAATTTACCATAACAGTACATCTTTGAGAGAATCTCTTTCATCAGGTCACAACTTTGAAACAATACCCGCATCAGTGCTAGGACCACACAAAAACTTTGCTAGCTTGGGGCTGCCCATGACAATGCCATGTGCTAGCGTCCATATAAACATGGGCAGCCCTTACTATCCTCAGTTCTCCACCAGAGATCATGTTCAGAGGGCCTCTATCTAGGGAACCAGGAAAGAAGGCAATACTCTGCATACTAAGCAACTAGGAGTGCTGGAAAAGATAGTAATGTAAGCAGCAATGCAGGTATCTCGTGCCAAAACCCCCAAGGGGGGGAAAGAGTATGGGATGGCATGGCCTGATGAAAGAGATTCTTTTGAAGCTCTACTGTTATGGTAAGTTCTTATGTAACTGTTCTATCTCCTTCGAGGATATCTCTTTCATCAGGCCACACCTTTGGAATGAGTCCCAAGCAGTATCAAAAGTTAACAGTCTGGGCAGATGGAGTCTATGGGCATAGGAGAGTAAGCCCTGTAGGACAGCTAAGTTGAAGCCTGCTCTTCTCCAAGGAACAATGTCCAGACTGTAATGCTTATTGGAAGAGTGGACAGTACCCCATGTGGCCGCTGTACAAATCTCTGCAGCAGAAACATTTCTAAAAACATGCAACAGAAGTGGCCATACCATTTGTGAATGACTACGCACCACATCAGGAAGTTCCTTATCCCACTTCCTATAACAGAATGCAAGACAATGTGCCAGTCATTTTGACAGGCACTGCTTAGAGACAGGCGCACCCTCCTTCCCAGGGGTGAAGGAAACAAAAAGCTGAGAGGATTTTCTGTAATTCTTGATGGGGTGTGTGTATAATATCTGAGAATTCTATGCACATCTAATGTATGGAGCAATGCTTCCCCTGGATTGGCATGTTCTGGATAAGACCCTGCCAGATGGATGGTTTTATTTATAATAAACTCAGACACCACCTTCTGTAAGAACTTAGGATTTGTATGTAAAGACACTCTTTGTGGTTTAAATCAAATAATGTTTTCCAAGACAAGGAAGCTTAAGGCACAATTCACAGCTGGCTCAAATGTAGCCAAAGTCAGTTTTGCCAAAACAAAATTCAAGTCCCATGCCGTGACTGGATTTCGAATGGGAGGTTTTATGTGTAAAATACTTCTCACAAGCATATGGGCTATGTGTGTTTGGGCAACTGAATGTCCACCCATAGGTACATGAAAGGCTGATATAGCAGCCAAGTGCACCTTGAGTGAAAAGTACTGCAGAAGAGAGTCTGAACAGACAGTAAGTATTCCAACACTGCACTGACTGGATAGATGAATGTATCCAGGTAACCCGAAGTGGCCCACAAAATAAACCACTGCCACTGCATCAAATAAGTATGTCTAGTGGAAGGGTTCCTGGCAGCCACCAGGACACTGACCACGGTAAGTGATACCCACAATGAGCTGTGGCTCTGTCTTCAGGAGCCACACAGGTAGATGTAGGGATCATGGGTATGGATGGAGCAGGTATCCCTGTTACTATGAGAACGGGCCCTTGTGAAGAGGCCGAGACACGGAGATTCCACTGCAAACTGTTGCAGCAGCAGATACCATATCTGTAGAGGTCCTAGAGGAGAAAGGAGGAGTGGAGTTGTCCCCTCCATCTTCAGTTTGAGTAATATTCTCTGAATGAGATGAAAGGGATGAAAGGCATGCAGAAACATCCCCTTTCCCAGAGAGGGATACCACGTATCACCAGGAAACTCCAGTGCGTAAGACAAGCCCTGACTTTGGTGTCTGGTCGATGGGTGGGAAGGCAACAAGTTGATGGCGAGATCAACCCGGCAATGACGGCAATATACCGGCCATATAGGCTCAGTAGTGCCAAAGCTCAACCCCGAGCTTGGTGTCTGAACAATGGTCAGGGAGGCAACAAGTCAACAGCGGGGTCAACCCAGCAACAACAGCAACCTACCATCTGTATAGGCCTTATAGTGCCTAAACTGCACTTCCACCTTGTTGTCTGGTCGACAGTCAGGGGAGAGCTGTGGTACAACCACCGAGGAAAACAGAACCATAGAAGAGTGGAAGGAGGATCTCGCTCGGAGAGGCCTGAAAGCAATATCCCCATGTATATGCTGGAAGGCATCCTGTAGCAAGTGGCCTTATAAGGCTGATGCCCACATTTTTAAGGCAGTCTACCAGGACAAGCGACGTCAAGTGTTCTTGAAATCATATTCTTCCAGGCAGTCTAAAGGGCTTTTCAGGAGAAACCCAACAGTGCATCTGGGCAATGTAGCCTGCTGGCAGAAAGGCAATCTTGGCAACTTTCATAAGCGATGCCAGTGTAAAAAAGGCCAAAGCTGCAGACACCTATCTCGTGCATCTGGGTATGACAATATTCTCCACAAAACTGGAAAATGACAACAGTACTGTATATAGGTGACGTAAAGGTGCCGAACAATAGGAAGATATTTACTAATTTATTATATTTTAGAAAATAATAAACAATGGCTAGAAGTGGTCCTAGTGCTCACGCAAGTATTGTTCCAAAGGTGTGGTCTGATGAAAGATATATCCTCAAAGGAGATCTAAATAAATAAATAAATCAACAGAGGTTACTGTGGAGCAGATTTTGCAACCTCTCTGAGTTGCTTTAATGTGGGGCCCGGTGCACTGCGGATTTGTAAATGAGGCCAAAAATCTGCTTTGTCCAAATAGTATCTGCACAGAAGTCCCTGAAAGAAATCTAAGGAGGTAGATTCTGGGATAAGCAGGTCCCTGACCATGTGGCTCCCCTTGCCTTCCTATGTCTCTTATTTCACAGGGGTTCTCCCTTTTTTAACATTGGGATTACCCCACAGGGGAGAAAGGCAGAGTGAATCCTAGTTTGCATTGTACCTGCTTCCAGATGGTCATCAACTGCCCAATTGTTGGGTGTGAGTTCAGGAATTTGGTTTGAGCTGAAAAGACAATTTACGGGAGCCTCTCCCTCTATCTGGGAGGATTCAGTGCTGAGCCACAGTGGGGGTGTCTGATCTGGGGAATGTAACCACTTAATTGTCTGAGCCATCTGGAAAGCCCAGAAGTATGCTTTGAACTAGGAAAGCCCCCTCCTCCCCTGCTCCAGTGTGATGTGAGTTTTGTATGACTGTATCTGGGCTGTTTGCCCTCCCACAGCAAATTACCAGTCAAGTTATCCATGGCTCAAAACCATTTATTTGGAATGTGTACAGGTAGGTGGGCTAAAATGTGAAATATTTTTGTGGCCGAGACCGTTTTAATGGCCTCGATCTTTCCTGACATGGAGATTTGGAGTGATTTCCTCCTATCACATTCTGTGCATAACTCTGCCATGAGTGAGGTAAAGTTTATCTCACACATCTTTGTGATCTTGGGGGAGATACTGATGCCCAAATAATTTATCATCTCTGGAGCCCAATACAGCACCAGGGGCTGCATTAGGGGAGCCACACAATGATAATTCAAGGCTAGAATTTTGTTTTTTAACCGATTCATTTTTAGGCCAGAGGTGGTGGAGAACGGTGTGAGCAGGTACAACACAGGAGTTGGGCAGTAGAGCTTGGTGGCATGATCCGTGAGCACATGTAAATCATTAACACACAGCAGGGTTTTGTGCTGCTCTTTCCCAGCTTTGAAGCCATGGATCACGGGGTCCTTACAGGTTGCTGCTGCTACCAGGGGCTCTATAGCCAGAACAAATAGGAGGGGTGAGAATGGACAGCCCTGACATGTCCCCTTTGCTAGGCAGAATAGATCAGGAATTAGTAAGTACCCTTGCCATAGGGCTAGAGTATATGGTTTGTATGATGTTAAGGAAATGAGAGCCAAAACCCATTTGCTCCAAAACTTTGTAAAGGTACCCCCCACTAGACTGAGTCCAAGGCTTTTTTGAAGTCTACGGCTATGGCTGCAGCTGGAGTGGGGTCATCCTTTGCCAGATGGATCAAATTTATTAATGTACGCAGGTGGTCAGAGCTGAGCCTTCCATGGACAAAATCCACCTGCGGTGGAGAGATCAGGGATGGGAACAGTAATTCCAGCCTTGTGGCCATGGCTTTGGCAAATACCTTGCTATCCAGTACCTAGCCAAGCTTGTGACTTCTTCTTCCCTTTTTAGAAAGGGCAGTGATGGTTGCCATTCTCATGGCCTGTGTAAAAGAGCCTGCAGCTGTTGATTTCTGATATAGGCATTGCAGAATGGGGCACACTGTTGGAGACAGTTGTAGGAGTTTGACCAGGGAGCCATCTCCTCAGAGTGCCTTTCGAGAGCTGAGAGTTTTCCCAGCTGTTTCAATCTCGGGGTCCAAGAGTAGAGCTTCCAGGCCTGAGCTGCTCAGTCAACAGCCTAGGTATTTGAAAACGTTTTAGGAAAGCCTCTATCTGAGGAGCACTGGGGACTGAAGTGGAGCTATACAAGGTTTTGTAGTACTCTCTTACAATACTGTTGATACTACCTTCTTGGGTATAGACCTTCACCGAGGAGTTCTTAAGTCCAGCAGTATGGCACTCAGCCTACTGTTTGTTAACAGTAGGCCAGGACCTTGCTGCAGCATTCACCACCCTCCCAGAACCTATCCTGGATCTCAACAGGGAAATTTCACCTTTCTGGCTAGGAGGGAGTCTTCCATGTGAAGTTTATGTATCTCTGCGTTGAAAGGGGAGTTTGTGTCTCCCTTCAGTAAAGCCTTGAACTCTGCCTCTTTAAGTTTAATTTAGACTCTAGGTTTAATAGCTCTGACTTTCTCTCTCCTTCCTTCTGTGTGCAGTGTACCCAGTTATCAGCCCTCTAATGGTAGCCTTGAAGGCTTCCTATAAGGTGCTCACTAATGTTTCTCCTGTATCATTAATATGGAAGTAGGATGTAACTTCAACCTAGGCTTAGGTACTGGGGTTATTTAAATACCAGATATCAAATAGTGCCTGGTCTTCCATCCAGAACTTAACTGCCTGTACAGCCTTCAAGTGGTGATCTGCTGCTCCCTGGCTGCAGTCCACCGAGCAGTTGTTCAGCAAGTTAAAATCTTCATGCAAGAAGACAGGGGCATTATCATCACTGAACTGTGCTACTCAATCAGCTAACTGGTGGAAGAAAGAGGTTGAGTCTTCCTTGGGTGCATACAGGTTACCCAAGATTAGGGGGTCCAATGTCGTGTTTAGTAGTGCTAGGACCCAGCTTTTTTTTTGTTTGTTTGTTTGTTTAGTAATCAAAAGTTTATTGGTTTTTAAAGTTAAACAGAAAACACTATGACAACACATTAAAACAGCATCTAATATACTCCTAGCTGGGGTTCAGAGACCTCTGCCAGTCCCAATGTAACTGCCTCTAACTCTCATCCTGTGTTCATTGTCTGTAAATTCCTATCTATTAACTTATTCCTATTGCTTTTATAACTGTTTCCAAAAACTGCACTTCTCCATACTCTCCGAATTGATGTAAAATATTACTATTGTGTCACACTGAATGCTTGTAAAAACGGGCAGTATTGCTCACATGCCTTTTCCAGTATAAATATAACTAAATAAAATAAAAAGAGACCTCCCCACAATGGATATACAACTCTAAGTTTAAGGGGATATTGACAATAAAGAAATGCTAGAACCCGTCTACTGTCAGCGTCTAAAGCCACCTTTTGCACTTTCCAGTGCAGGGATTTGTGGATAAGAATGGATACGATACGCCACCTTTTTTACTTTAGCTGAGCTGTGTACTTCCACTCCTACCCCTTCCCTCTGGAGTTTCTTTGCTTGGACAATAGCTTAGTTTCCTGCAGAAGGGACATTTGAGTATATAACCTCTTAAGGTGTGTCAATACTTGCTTCTTCTTCACCAGGGAATTCATCCACTGTGCATTCCAACTATGAAATCTTAAGTCTGCCATCAAAGCTATTGTAACAAAGATGCACAGCTGGATGATTGCCCGGTTGAGTAGGATGCAAGGGCATTAGAAGTTTCGGAAGAATTGAGAGGGTTACAGCTAATTACCTGTTAGTACTCCTAAAAGGTAGTTGTAACAATGCTAACATATTTGAGAGTCCTGAGGCATTCTGGACCATATCACACATTTCAACATATTATCGTTCAAACAACAATGTATTTCTAAACATAGCAGATAACACAAAACAACTGCAACATGATCTGAGGCAGTTGGGGTAGTACCAGGCAGCAGACGGTGGCCCATGGCCTCCTACTTGCTCTCATCAAAGTTAGCCTACGGTAAGTGAGCGAGCCGTGAAACTACCGTCTGTTCCCTGGAAACCTAAAGTGCTGATCATCCGGTTTCCTAATCATGGAAAGATATCTCATTTTTCTATCGTGCAGTTATTGAAGGCCAACTCAGATTTGTCCCATAAAAGGATATTTTGAGTACATCACATAAGATAATCCAAACTATGATGCATTCTTTGGTGTGGGGGTTGGGGTCCTGACCACCTGACCTCCTACTGAGGAGGGACTAGACAGCTGCCTTTGTTCTCGGAGGGTGGGTTCTGGGTTTAGGCTTTAGAGAGAGTGCCATCAAATCATTTTCACCCTGTTCCTAGTCCTTGGGGTGATGGCTATGAATGAGCTCAGAGAATACCATTGCTATTTGGGGGTATGCAGGAGCCAACATTTAGCTGAGATTTGTACAGCATATAGTGGGCCTCACTTCCAGCACCTCCGCTAACACTCAGACTCCCTGGGCGCAACAAGACAGGAGCTACTAATGCCTACAATGAAAGTGCTGTCTCCTGGGTCGCCCCTATCTCTGAGGTCTGCTAGGCATTTCAAAGGATATTACCATTACCCATTCTGTGAACCATCACCTCCACCCCTACCTTGGCAGATTCAAAGATGGGGAGGTCACCACAGATGGGAGTGAAGAGCTCCAGAGGGTCGAGTGGCCCCCGTGTGTATCACTGCAACTTGTTTGGTAGTTCAGATCTCATGGGGGGGTCAGGAAAAGGTCTGAATCAAGCTAAGCATGTGGATCGCTTCTCTCAGGACATCATATCTGCTTATGCTTGTGCTGTCTACCAACTTGGAGTGGTGGTACCAGGGAGATAAAGTGTGGCGGGGGGGTCACAGATGTGTAGTGCCTCTACCTGCACCCCATTTGGGTGCTTCCTGACCCCTAGCTTGTCAGCTCATGTTTGTTGCTGGTGTTAAGGCCAGAGAAAATGGGAAAATAGCAGAGGTAGGGCACTGAACAAAGGTAAACCATACTGCTCTCCTCGCAAGATGGTATTGGGGAGACATAAGACATGACAACTAGCCAGCTGAATAAAGTCAGTTGCTATAAAAAAGGATATTAAAATACCCCTCCTGAGGGTGGGGTCTATGCACAGTCCAAACCACTAGTACAGATTCTCCATGTCCAGTCAACTGTGCCGAGTTCAGTGGTAGCGGGGGCTTCCCATGCATGTGCAGAGGTAGAAAGGGGGTAATAGTATCACCTTCTTTTCAGAGCCTCCAGTCTTGGTTCTCCTCCAATTACCAAATCTTAAACCTATCTAACACACAGGCCATGCTTTTTGGGTCCTCTTGACGGGTACCAACTGCGGCCCCTAATCTTCTGGTCTGTGGCTGCGATGGGTCTCCAGTCTCTAACACATTATCTTTCAAATACCTTGGGGTAACGCTTGACCCGGCTCTCGATTTTGTTGCACATGTCAATGAGGTCTGTCGCTCCATTAACTCTAAGATTGGTGTGGCCTACAGAGTGTGCCACTCACATACTTCGGCCACCAGGATTGCTGTTACGAGAGGTGTGTTACTGCCACAACTGCTATATGTTCTCCTAGTCCTCTCACATGCCAATGTCATGGTACTCCATAAATGGGACATTACGTACAATAACATCTGCAGATTTGCCTTATCGGCTCCACGTCTGACCCACCACTGCCAACTTTATTCTGCCTTAAATTGGCTGTCTCCCAATACCCTTAAATCATATACACTAGATTGTTTTGTTGACTTTTTAACCAGAATGCCTCACCCTGTGGCTCTGGGGGCCATGCTTACCCCGTCTCTCACTCTCGTACCCTCAGGTCCTCCGCCTTCCCTCTGCTTGCTGTTCAGCTCTGCTTCGCTAAAATGGGTGAGCAGGCTTTCTCATATTTTGCCCCATGGTTCTGGAACTCGCTACCCCCACATGTGAAGACCTCCTCATCTCACCTAGCTTTTAAGCATGCTTTTTTTCCCATTTTAATGCCCCTGGCTACTGTGACTGCACTTAAGGTTTTTGTGGGGCCTGCTGCTTGCCCTCTAGCTGCTCTCTTGCCCATTTCTGTATTCCTACTGTGTATGTGTGCCTCCTTGTCTCCTGTTAATTCTATTTAGGACTATTGACTTATTTGAATAATTTTTGCAACAATTGTATGACTGCTCTAACCTGTAGTATTCTTGCTGTTATTCTTATGTTGTTTTTTTAATGCCGTTTGAGTAGATTGTCCTGACAGTTATCTTTGCCTTTGTACCTCGTTGTCATCATTGTTGTCTTTGCTGCATTACTGTAACTGTACTCTCCCAGGTCATGCTTGAAAATAGGCAGGTTTCTTGCCTAGCGCACTTACCTGGTCATCAAAAGCTAATAAATAAACTATTTTGCCCTGAGCTGCAGTAAAGGCACTGCCCCCCCCCCAGTCTTGCCATTAAGGCATAGGTAGAGGAATAACTTAACTCAGAAGGAGTGAGTTCATGACTGTTAGTGATAACCATGCTTACAGTACCTCATGGTGCTGTGCCCTCCTGCACTGCCTAGCAGTCAGGAACACTTGTGAATGCCAGAGACCACATGCAGGAGCAGGTCCAATTTGGTTCATGGACTGTACAATGGTCCATGAGCAGGCATCAGTTGCAGTTTAGCCCTAAGGTTATGCAGCAGTTGGATTAGCATGCAGCCTGCATACTGGATATGAGCAGACCTCTACTGGGCACCACAGACAATGAAAATAAGTTTACCTCCTAGCAGGTAAGGCAAAGAGTGATGACACAACCTTAGATGGGTAGCTACAGTACTGTAGGACTTGAGAATTGTACATCCTGGAGTTAGAGCATAAGCTGTAGTCCAAGGTGCAGGGCTGTGCATCTGAGAGGGTGGCGTGGGAGAGATGTATTTTGCCGCATGGATTCTGGCTGCAAGGAGGGTTGCTGTGTTTTCATGGCAGCAGTTTATATCCATGGTGTTCAGGGTTTAGAAATGGGCACTGCTGCTGAGAGCAGGTGCACATGTGTGCAAGTGTGGAGAGGTGATGGGTAATTCAGCATGACTGGTTGGGTCTAGCAGAGTAATGTTCGAGGTTCATAAGTTCATAGGTATGTATGAGTCATAAGCCACTTGTCATTATGACTTGACAGAATCAACCCAAGAAGGTGAACTTGCTATCCCTCATATGCCTATCTAAGGCTATTTTAAATGTATCAAGTGTTTTACTTAGCACCACATCTATTGGTAGTCTGTTCCAGACATTAACCACCCTCTGACTTATCCAGTTTGTCCAACCATTCGCCCCTTAGTTGCAGAGGATGAAATCTATCACCCCTTAAGTTATCTTTTCTTGTGAGTCCCACACACTCCCACAGGTCGCCATTATTAAATGCCATGTAAGTCAGGCACAAATCCCCTCCTCGTTCTCCTGTACTGCAAGGAGTACAGTCCCAATTCACTTAATCTTTCAGTGTATGACAGCCCCTTTGTCTGGATGATCCTTTTTGTGGCCCTTCTCTGTATCCTGTCCAGCAATTGATTTTCCTTTTTGCTTGATGGCACCCAGAACTGCACACAATACTCCATGTGAGGCCTGACAAGCGATGTGTACAGGGGAAGTACCACTCTTCTATCTCTAATATTGATATTTCTAAAAATGCAGTCAAGCATTTTGTTACCCACACTTGCTGCCTTTTTACAACGTTCAGTTGGGGAGAGGTTACTGGTAATGTTGATTCCCAGGTCCTGTTTCAAGTCTGCTACCATTAGATCTTTACCATTGAGTGTATACTTGGCACACCTGTTTCCTCTACCTATGTGAATTATCTTGCATTTCTCTAGGTATAGAATTAAACTATTTTGTTCAACAGTGTCATCGAGGCACAGGTCAGGAAGCATAGGAGGACCAGGAGCAGGTATAAAATTCGCAATGAGTGTTTTATTATTATTAACAACAGCAAAATAAAAAATAAAATTGTGTTCAGTATAACTATTTACATAGGCAGTACAAACAGAAAAAAAAACAAAGTCTGAGGGTATGTCTAATTCAAAGTTTCAGTCTTGCTCTCTCTCTTTTTAGCAAAAGCATTGCTGCTCTTTTTATAAGTCTCTGTCTGGGAACTCATTAAGAAGACATACTGTTTTTCAGAAAATGTTCTTGTCAGTTTCCTTCCTTGTAGGTGCAACAAAACAGTACATGGTGTTCCAGAATGTACCTCCTGTTTACAGTTTTGAAAAGAGTTTGCAAACCAGCATCTCATGTTAACCTCTTGATCTCCAAATAGCTTTTTGCAATCATTTCAACAATATAACCATATACATTTTCAAACCAAGGGATCCCATTTTCACATAAAGATTCACAAATATTTAATAACTTCAGATACACAAGAGGAAAGAAAAGATAGAAACAGCAAGTGAAGGCAGAGAGATAGTGGTAGGGGGGAATAGCGAGACTGTCAGAGTGGTCAGTTCCTAGGTCTCACAAGAAAATTTGACTGCAGTCAGATAGACAAGAGACAGAACAGAAGAGGATAAAATAGATCATTGTATTTAACTCTTTCTACATAACAAATGGGTCAGGGTCTTATTCACCCTGTCACATACCCTCTCTTTAAGAGGGAACCTGTTTAAAAAAAAAACAGGTTTCCTAAATTTTCTTTAAATTTGCCTTTAACATTAGTTTATAATCTTTACAGTTCTCAACATATGCAGTATAATTTTCTCCATAACAACCAGTACAGTAAACAGTGAAGTTTAAACTCACACATTTTTTTCAGCCTTCAGAATTCTCAGTTCCTGATCCATATCTTGACAGAAAATCAGCATTGACATTCTCTTTTCCAGATTTGGGCAACACTTTGAATTTAAATGGCTGTAGTGCCAGGTAGTACCTTGTGATTCTGGAATTGTTATTCTTTATTTGGTTAAGCCAACAGAGAGGATTATGATTGGTTAGAAGTACAAAGTCAGTGCCTAGCAAATAAAACTTAAGGGACTCCATGGCCCACTTTGCTGCAAGGTACTCCTTTTCAATGGTGGAGTACCTTTTTTCACTGTTGTGCAACTTCCTACTGATATATAGAATGGGATGTTCCTTCCTATCGATACTTTGGCTCAAGACTGCACCTAGGCATACCTCTGATGCATCTGTCTGTAACAAAATTGGTTTCTCAAAGTCTGGGCTGCATAAAACAGGGGCCGAACATAATACAGCATTGATGGCCCAAAGAGCTTCATCACACTCTGGGGCCACTTCACAGTATTCAGGTGCCTTTTCTGCATGAGTTCAGTGAGGGGAGTAGCTAACTGGGCAAAGTTGGGAACAAATCTCCAATAGTAACCTGCCATCCCTAAAAATGGCCTGACATGTTTCTTTGTTTTAGGGGTAGGACTGTCAGCTACAGCTTCAATCTTAGAAATCTCTGGCTTTACTTCTCCATTTCCCAAAACATATCCCAAATATCTGGTTTCCTGCATGCCCAATGCACATTTGGTAGAATTAATGGTCAGACCTGCATTTTTGATAGCTTGGATAACTGCTCATTGGTGTTCCAGGTGGCTTTTCCAGTCTGTACTGTACACCACAACATCATCCAGGTAAACAGCACAATAACCAGTGTGAGTAGCTAAAATGACATTCATGTACTGCTGGAATGTAGCAGGTGCACTATGTAAACAAACAGCATGGTGGTGAACTGATATAACTCAACAGGCGTGGCAAATACAGTTTTGTCTCTGGATTCTTTAGCTAGGGGAATCTGCCAGTAACCCTTGGTGAGATCAAGGGTACTGATGTACTTGGCACTTCCCAATTTGTCCACCAAATCATCTATCCTTGGCATAGGATAGCTGTCAAATTTGGACACTTGATTAAATTTCCTAAAATCAAGGCAGATTCTTACAACCCCCTCTTTTTTACTTACAGTCACCACTGGTGATGACCAAGCACTTCTTGACTCTACAATGATACCCAGCTCTTTCATGTTTTGTATTTCCTTAACCATGTCTGCTTGTAATAGCTCTGGTAATCTGTATGTCTTTTGTCTAATAGGTGAGCATTCCCTGTCACTATTACATGCTCAACCCCTTTTGCTTGGCCTCTTTTTATTTTTAGTCACCGGGGCTACTTTCTGACATTTAGCACAACAACTGCAATAGGTAGCAACATCTTCATGAATTCCAGGCCAGTAAAATCTATACAGCAATCTGGAAAGGGTGCGATCCCTTCCCGAGTGACCAGCCATAGGATTATCATGTGCTATCTGTAACAACTCAGTTCTACACTTTTATGGTATAACCAATTGTTCTATTTGTTCTTGTTTCTGAGGTTTAACATAAACTCGATACAGTAACCCATAACATTTTTTAAACATTGGTTCACCTTGTTTTTGGTTCACCCTGAGCTGCTTAAAATAACCTTGGAGAGAAGCATTGTTAGTTTGCTCTGAAACAAAATCACAATCAGTTATCAGTCTAGTTGCAGCATTTTCATATTGTAACCCTTTATGTCCATCAGTCTTTTGTTGCCACTGTTGTTTCATGTGTCTTCTTCCTTTCCTGGACTTCCACATTTTGGAGCTGGGCTCAAACAAGTCCACATCAAAGTCATCGAAAGGAAGTGTCTCCACCATCTGAGATTTTCTTTGCCTGTGCTCTTGTTACCACTGCTGCTGAAACTGCAGGTTTCAGTTCCTCCGAGATTAACTCAGTAAATCCTGGACAGCCATTTCCAATAATCACAGGTAAAGGTAACTTGGGTACTACTCCCACTTTGCAGGCAGTATAGCGCAGTGGTTTAAGGCTCTGAGCTACAAATCTGGAGACCTGTGTTTGAATCCCACAGCTCCCACTTGCATACTGTGTGACCCTGAGCAAGTCACTTAACTTCTCTGTGCTCCCAGGTTGCACCTGTAAACAAGCTTTCAGCTTAGTGTGTCTCACCTGGTTAAACAATTGGAAAAAAAACAAACTTTCATTTGGTGCAACACCCCATTACTATTCAGTGTCACTTGTGTGGTGATACACTTACAAGCTCAAATGGGCAGACTGGGTGGGCCATAGGCCCTTATCTGCCGACACTGTCTATGTATCTATGGATAGTATCGCATGCCCCCATGGATGCAGATGACACCAGTACCTGGCCCTTTTAAATAGTGTTTTCCCAGCACTTCAACATGCACTAGTGTCTGTCTGCTTTCCGAATCAATAAGTCCCTTTACAGTCTTATCTCCCACCTTGACGTTGGTTAAATACTTGCCCCAATTTGCTAATGCCAATTCTGCTGCAGTGGTGCCCTCCTTATTTTTACGGCATTTCTTATGATATGGCCTGGCTTGTTACACTTATAGCAAATAAAGTATTTGGTGCAGACTTGTTATCCCCACGACAGTTTTTATCTGATTTGGAGTTAGACTGAGAAAAAGTGGATCTTACCGGTCTCTGGCTGTTACTTCGCTGCTGCGTGATCTGTCTCGCCATCTGATAGTCCTCAGCCAATTTCTGGTCATGTTGTTTTACTCAGAGCTGTATATCTGTAGGCAGGATGTTGATGAATTGCTCCATTGGAAATGTGTCAATGATCTGTGGGACTGTTTTGCCCTCTGGTTGGAGCCATTTAATAAGGAGTTCTCTGAGTCGGGTGAAGGCTTCTCAAGGATTGTGGACTGAGTTGTACTTCAGGGACCAGAATCTTTGCCTGCAGGTCTCTCCTGAGATGTCGTATTATTTTCAGGATTTCTCTTTCCACAAGGTTTTCCAACTGTGCAGTGTCCATATTGCTGTAGGCAAGTTGGACTGTACCTATCAGGTAAGGTACCAGCCTGATTGGCCATTGCTGTTTTGGCCACTGGCAGGCTGTGGCAACCCTTTCAAAAGTTGTCAGGTATGCTTCCATATCATCTGAGGGACACAGCTTTGTAAGTTTAAGGTCTTTTAAGTTGTTGGTGTTTTGTTGCTCTGCTGGACCTGTGCCAGATCCTCCTCCTTTGATAGCTTGCAAGGCATCCAGCCATTGCTGCTCTAGTCGCTGCATCTTTTCTCTTCTTTGCTGCTCCTGTCGCTGCATCTCTTCTTTTCTCTGCTTCTCTGTCACTTTTTGTTGTATAGCCCACCATTTGAAAAAGACAGATAGGTTTTCAGGTTCTGTTACTGCCTGTTCTTTTTTTTCCTATCACTGGTGCTGGCTGTACAGTCTCAGCTTGGACTTCTGTCTCTGCTAGTTTGGCTGCCATCTTTCTGATAGTGACTCCTGGGCTTGTTGCTTCAGAATCCATACCTTTCTACTATGCTTCCTTGATACCAGGTCTAGTACCCAGGCACAAAACTCCAGGCTTGGAGTATACATGGCATAAATCCCACTTAGTCTGACACCATCTGTCATCGAGGCACAGGTCAGGAAGCATAGGAAGACCAGGAGCAGGTATAAAATTTGCAATGAGTGTTTTATTATTATTAATAATAGCAAAATAAAAAATAAAAATGTGTTCAGTATAACTATTTACATAGGCAGTACAAACAGAGAAAACAAAGTCCTTCATCTGAGGGTATGTCTTATTCTAACTTTCTGTCTTGCTCTCTCTCTCTTTTTAGCAAAAGCATTGCTGCTCTTTTTATATGTCTCTGTCAGGGAACTCGTTAAGAAGACATCCTGTTTTTTCAGAAAATGTTCTTGTCAGTTTCCTTCCTTGCAGGTGCAAAAAAAAAAGTACATGGTGTCCCAGAACTGGCCTCCTGTTTACAGCTCTGCAAAGAGTTTGCAAACCAGCATCTCAAGGTAATCCCTTGATCTCCAATTACCTTCTTCCAATCATTTCAACAATATAACCATATACATTTGCAAACCAAGGGATCCCAATTTCACATAAAGATTCACACATATTTTACAACTTCAGATATGCAAGGGGGAAGAAAAGATAGAACCAGCAAGTGAAGGCACACGATAATGGGAGGGGGGAATAGCGAGACTGTTGGAGTGGCCAGTTCCTAGGTCTCACAAGAAAATTTGACTGCGCAGTCAGGCAGACAAGAGACAGAAGAGGATAAAACAGATCCTTACATTTAACTCTTTCTACATAACACATCTTTCTACATAACAAATGGTACAGGGTCTTATCCAACTCTGTCACAAACCCATGCTCCTATTTTGTCTGTTTCTTGTTGAGAAGCTGTAATGGAGTATAGATCATTGATGGCTGCTCCTATTTTAATGTCTTCAGCAAACTTACAACACCAACTTCCTGATCCAGTTTGAATAGGTGAGATGTATAAGCTAAATAGTGAAGGACAAAGAACGGACCCCTGAGGCACCTCGCTAGTGATCTCTAACCATTTAGAAAAGTGACTAGCCACATCCACTCTCTACCTTCTACCCTCCAACCATGATATTACCCATTTTACCAGTTTTATAATCTAGTTGTAAATCTTGCAGCTTCTTAATCAGTGGTTCATGTGGCATGGTATCAAAAGCTGAGGTGACCTGCAAATGCCTGCTTGTCCAAGCTAATGGGTTTCAGAAGTTGCCGGCTGTTACGATGAGTGAGAGAGGGCAAAAAACTGTTCAGCTAGTCTCTCTAACTTAGTATCCCGAGTTGGCATATCACTGAGGCTGTCTCACATTAAAACTAGTTGATTGCACCAAGTGATTAGGGAGATAGTTTTATGAAGATGCATCCTTCTGTTGTTTATTCCCTCTTCTGACTCTGCAAGTTTTATGAAGATGAGCCTGTCTGCTGTTTATTCCCTCTCCTGACTCTGCAAGGGTGTGCACACTTGCACTGGGATCATCTAGCAGCTTTAGTGGAGGGAAAGCAAGGAGTAAGATTCCAGAAGGAGAGGGAGGTTGGTAAAGGGGACAGTAGAGGCATGTAATTTGAAGGGCCTTGGTATCGATTAGGCTTCTTGACCTTCACCGTACCTGTCCCCCTCCACACCAAGTCAAACCTTCTGGTCAGAAAGTGTGAAAATTAAAAGTCAGAACCTTGTCATGATGTCACAGCCCCAGTCCCTTATGCTACACTGAGGGATGTTGTACCCCACTTAATTCATCTTTGGGGCCTGATAAATTTGAGGAGGGGAGAGAGACTGAGGCAGCCACCATCTCAGCCCAAGAGGTTAGAGTAGGGGCTTGTGTTTTCTCTTCAGCTGGTTGTTTGATCTCTGTTGGGGCTGCTGATATGGCTGGCATTGGTGGAGGCAGCTCTGCTCATGCTCCCACCTTTTTAGATACATCTGGGGCTTAAGAAGTTAAAGGGGCATAGCGGTTGAATGTCAACAGGGTTGAAAGTTTGGGTTCTTCTCCTTCAGACTCATCCTCACTTCTGCTGTGACTTCAGAATCAGATAGGTGGGAGGATGCACTCCTTCTGATTCCTGGACTGGATATGATTTCTATGCTTGGAGTTTGGCAGCCCTAAGCACTGTTCTGCCCCTGGGCCCTGCGGAGAGGTGTGAGGCTGCCCTGCTTGATCTACTGGGGTACTGTTCACTGGTGCCATAACAGAATTAGGAACTGAGTCTGCTGTATGATGTCCTCTGGGGCAGGTGCTGCTCCCTGCCATTATAGGTCACTGAGCATCAATGAAGTCTACAGTTGCTTCTGGAGTGTTAGCCTTGGGCTGACTAAAGATCTAATTTTTGTCTTCATTTGAGGGTATTGGTCTATTACTATCTCACTTGTGGCTTCGCTACTCATGAAATGTCAACAGACCAATACCCTCTTATGAAGATAAAAAATGTCATATACTATTGATTACAAAGTGTGGTATACAAGGAAATGCAGTCCCCACTGCTTATAATGGGCACATTGGTGTTTAACAGGTATGACCAATATAGTAAATGGATGTTTAAACCACAAACAATGGACTACCACAACCACACTGACTGTACTAAGCTGTTAACTGCATCCAGTGTGTTAAACACCTTATAACACTTTAAAACAACCAACATGATCAATAATGAGTGCAGAAGAATTAATTTATTCAGTGCAGTTCATTTTAGAAAAAAAAAAACTTTAATTGGCAGCATTTTGTGAAGTGTCAGTCCTACTTGGTTTTGATCATGGTCTGGACACTCTTCTTTTTCCTGTACAGCTGTCACACTTTTTCCAACTTGCTCAGAGAAAGCAATGACAATCGTATATAAGCCAGTGTGACCTAAATCTCCTCCAGGGTCTCATCTGGGTTTTGCTGTGCCTTGTCATTCATATCATCAGTTTAGCTTTCAGGATCTGGGTCGTTGTCACCTAGGTGACACTCTGTGGCTGTCTGACTGAAATAGCATACTGTCACCAGAGCTAACCTGAAGAGGTGACAATTGATGACAAATCACCTGAATTTTCACCCCAAATAGCCGGCGCTCCTAGTACGGTCTATGTGGTGGTATTTACCATAACAGCAATGGAAATGGAAAATGGAATCTGCCCATTAAAAGCAGGTGCCTGCAAAAAGCGAGGACAGTGTAAGTGGTGGGGAGTCTGTAATGCCATCAAGGGGTCGAACAAGTCACAAAGCCATGAGCCTGAAGGGCAAGTGGTCTTTATGGGCTTTTTTGAACCCAAGATGATGTCATTTCAAAAGTATGCCAGACTTTGCCAACTTTTATTTATTTTTTTTACTTTCCCCCATTCCCTGCCCAAGGAATACAATCCTCAGGTCTCTTCAGCTGGGCCCTGACATAGCAAGGACCCAGCATCATTCTGCGTGGGACCATTGCCTTTGGTTTTCTCCTGTTCCCATCCCCCTGAGGGCACCAACGCAGAGGACTGACATCCAGACAGGCAGCATGCTTACACACATTGCTGTCAAGTGTTCACAGTGCCCTCCTCACCCTTGGCTCCCATATAGAGAGACGTTTTACCCCCCACCACCCATGCTTCTACTGGCAGCAGCGCTGGTCAGCATTGCTGCCCTGGAACCTGCCCCCCGGACGAGGACAGCATCCATGGGGACGCTCAATCCTATCCCCCCCGACTGGCCCCTGGTGGCCGAGTGCATTCCAGAACCCGGGTCACCGGCGTAGTGTGAGGTGTGGCATCCAACGCCTCAACCCTCAGCGCTACCAGGCCAAATACCAACTTTTATTTCATATAATGCATTAGGTGGACACTTTTTTCTGCATCCTATGTTTTGCCATAGTGTGAGGGGGTAGGGTGGCTGTTACATGTGTTGTTAAGGGGCTTGTTATTTGTGTTGTTAAGGGGCTTGTTACTTGTGATATCAAGAGACTTGCTACATGTGTTGCTAAAGGGCATTTTACTTGTGTTAAGAGGCTGGTTACATGTGTTATTGGGGTTCTTTGTAGTGTGTTGGGTAATAATGTGTCATAAAGGTGTTAATAGCACATTAATATTTTATTTATTTATTTGTATTTCGGATGACACCTTTGAGCCGAGGGCTCTTTTACAAAGGTTCCACGTCAAGGCAATAAGGACAATAAGGTACAAAACATAACATGATCATTACAATGGAACTTATTAAAAAAAAAGACAAATAAGGTTACAATAATGGCAGCCAAAGGCATTGTCAAGGAATTGTGTTGCGAGTTAATTATACAGTACAAGTCATAGGCAGCTTAGTGAAGCTTTGTTAGGAGTGGGTTAGTGGGAAAAGAGAAAGAAGAGTGGTGGTGAAGGGGTGGTATGGGAGAGAGAGAGAGAGAGGGAGGAGGGGAGAAATGGGGAGGGCATTGCGTTGGGTATGTGGGAGATGGGAAACAGCAAGGGAGGAGGAAACGAGGGATGAAAAGGAGACAGATTCATCCTATACCCAGTAATGGGGGGTAGGAGAGGAGGAGGAGCTGAGGCAGTGAGGAGGGATGCTTGAGGGTAGTCTGCCTGCCTATAGTGGTAGTATATATATTATAGAAGTGCGGTAGCACCCCTATAGTTAAGTTTTAGTAGGGCGTTCAGTGTTAACCCCCTAACTTTGTACCTTAATAGCTTTGGCAGCATTTGACAAAATCAGCTGAAATTTTGCATGTGTTGTCTAGAGGGCAATATGTAAACCTGTGGAACGTTTTGTGATGGCAACTTGTGCAGTTTCTGAGATCCGCATGTGTCATTTTTCAGTAGATATCTAATTTTTTTTTCCTATACTTAACACATTTTCTTTTGCTGTTTTGCTCTCGCCTACATCCTACACAGAATGTAATTTTGCCCCCAGACTTCCTGGGTACAGGCGTGATGTCCTAAAGTAGTGCATTTCAAAGGTTTCATGAAAAAACTATGAAGTGGTTCCAGAGTTAAAAGGCTTTAAAGTTTTGTGTTTTTCTGTTCTGAGCATGCAAAGTAGGGTTCTTGGGATACCATTCTGATGCGACACCAAAAATTATTTTTTTTTAAATAATCTTTATTTGCATTTATATATATACAATATTCATTATTCATTTATAACAAAGAATGTATTTGCAGTTCCATTATCCATTTTTAACATACCATTCTACCATTCCCTAATGGGGGCTGGCAGTATAGCCTAGAGGTTAGAGTAATGAGCCATGAATGAGCTGGGTATATCCAGCAGACAGACCTGGGTTTGATTCCCACAACCTCCACTTGCATACTGTGCCACTCTGAGCAAGTCACTTGTGCTCCCAGGTTGCCCCTGAAAACAGGCACCCGTGCCTAGTGGGCCTTACCCAGGTAACAAAGAAGAAAAAAAAAAAACATTCCCTTATTATATAAAAAAATGTACCCCCCTCCACCTTCTTTTCTTGCTGGGACTTTTTAAGAAACATAAACTTATAAAAAATAAAGCTCTATAACTATTCAATTAGACCATCTATATTTTAATCAAAGGAGGTAGAGAGTCTTTTATTTCTGTCCATGTGGTACCAAATATATAATCCACTGATTCTTCTAATACATACACTATGTTTTCATATATCATGATTTCTCTAAATAAGTTCCACCAATAATTAGTGGCAAAATTGGGTAAATTGTTTCTGTTCCAGTTTTCTAACTTTAGCCTCTTTATGGCCATTGTTGCCAATGCAAAGATTTTTTGTTTAGTTTTATTTGAAATAATATTCTGAAAGTCATTAAAGGGGTACTGTCAGCTTTGCCCCTCCGTTTTATAACACATGTCAGGAGTGTGCCTGTAGGCACATACTTGTGAAGCAGTTACTCTACAATGTCTCTGCGTATCAGAAAAGTATTCTAGCTACTTTCTTCTGGCAATATTTGCATTATTTTCTTTATGATCGGTCCACTCCTAAATCCACCACCACCAGCAGAAGCATATCCATCCCGTGGACGTGTGTCTGCCAGCAAGCACTGTCCCAAATCACAACTTTTTACATGCACATTGTAAAAACTAGTTAATGCAGTAGATGTTCTTAGCCTCGATCGTCTCTGGTGTCTGTAAACAAAAACCGAGCACTACTACTGCCACAAAATACTTTTTGAAATTGGAGATGAAATTGCATGCATGCACAAGAGGGGCCAGAGCAAAGATCTCGAGCATGTGCAAGAGAGTTGCCCTCTTGTGCATGAGTGTGGTTTCATCTCCAATTTTAAAAAGTATTTTGTAGCAGTAGTAGTGCTCGTTTTTTGTTTATAGATGACAGGGACAATTGAGGCTAAGAATATTTACTGCATTAACTCATTTTTACAATGTGCATGTAAAAAATTGTAATTCAGGACAGCGCTTGATGGCAGATGCCTGTCCACGGGGTGGATATACTTCTGGTGGTGGTGGATTTAGGAGTGGCCAGAAGAAGGTAACTAGAATGTTTTCTGATACACAGGGGCATTTTAGAGTAGATGCTTCGCAAGTATGTGCCTAGAGGTACACTCCTGAAATGTGTTACAAAATGGAGGGGCCAAGCTGATAGTGCCCCTTTAAATAAGAAAAGATCAGTTTTTATTGGTAGTTGGATTTCTAATGTATTCTGAAGAATTTTTCTAATAGTTTCCCACCAGGTTTGTATCTGTGGGCATCTCCATACACAATGATACAAAGTTGCTCTCTGACCACACTTATGCCAACATGTATTGTTATAAGTAGGATTTACCTTGGCTATTTGTACATGTAACCCCCTTGTTACCCGGGGTTACTAGAATCCCAGTAAGACCTACTGGTAGGCAGGGAAGGCAGCTTGTGAAACTCCAGTTAAATGGGTTTCACACTGTCTCACTCTGTTCTCAGTCTCAGCTGAGACTGAGGGATGACATCACCAATAGAACTATCGCAGCTGCATGAGCCACACTGGAATCTGCAGCAAGGGAGTTGGTTAGAATGTTGGGAAGTTTTGAAGTCAGTCAGTCAGTCAGTGTGAGTCAGTGGAGTGTGAAGTTGGGAGCTTGCTGACAAAGCATCTCAATGAAGGCTCTAGGAGCCTCAGCCCTGACAGAGGGCTACTTTTAGTTTAAAAGGGTGTGTATCTCCACCTTAAAGAGAGACACAGAAGACAACTGAAGTGGTGGAGACCGCTGTTTTCGGGTCTCAGTGCCCCCTCCCCCCAGTCATGGGGGCAGGAAAGGTTCCCTGCAGATTCCTGGGGCAACCCCCTAGTTCTGTTTCTAAAGGAAAAGCTGCCTATGTGTTCCAGAGTGTATTTGGGAGAACAAGAAGATTTGTGAGTCGCCTGTGGGGCACCTGCAACGTGAGGGTAAGTGTCTGCTCTTGCTAAAAGGGCCTATGTTTTTCACCCTGGGACTTGTGTGACAATGTGAGGATTGAACTACTAAATATTGGGAAGCCTAGAGTCATGGACTAAGCAAAGTAAAAGTAGGTTCAAGTCCAGAGCTTGTTGGGATGAAAATGATATGTAGAGGAGATGTGACAGATGTCTACCCAGAATCTACATTTGAAAGTTCAGTAAAGGAATTGTTCAGTTTCCAGAGAAATGGCCGGGTATGGGCTGTGGGAGCTGGAGGTGGATGGCCCCCATCTTTAGTGACCAGGTCCACCTCTACGGATTTCTTCTGTGGATTTCTACTTTAGCTCAGGCACTTGGCCAGTGATGAGGGAAGTACCCAGATGTGGGATTGTAAGGAAAATTCTCTCTAGGAGTCAAAGACTCTAGTGTGGTTTGGGGAGCCACAACAGGATAATTGGTTCATTCTCAAATGGACCTGGATCAAGGGCTGGTCATGGGTGAGCCGCCAGTGGGGAAAACCCAAGTAGTGTACAAGTCGGGCTGTGTACCCAAAGCTGCGTGCAAGTCTGGGCTGTGTGCCTGGTGAATTTAGAGCCTGAGGGCTGGAAATAGTGATAAAGTGTTCTGTTGTCTCTAACCTGCATTTCCAGGAAATGTAGCCCCGTGGGGTCTGTCTATGCTTTGTTTGTTCAGCTTGGATGTGAATAAAAGCCACACTGAAGAATTCCATTCCTGGTTCTGGACATTACAGTTGTTGCTTCCTGTGTTCGGATTTACTTGGGTGCCCCTGTGCAGAGTAGCCAAACCTAGGTCCCCTGTGCCGAGTAACCTCATCCTCCCCGAACCCAGTCCCCACCAGGTACTGCTGTCAGCTTCAACAGCATGCCACCTGTCGTTTTGCTAAAAGGGCAGGGGTGAGGGGTTACATACAGGTGTAACATATGCTCTTTCTAAAGGTTTTCTGTGTATGGTTTTATTTCAAGCAGATACAAACATTTTACTAGCTGATATTCTCATATTTAGCCATTTTTGGTCATTAAAATTTAGACTGGCTTCTTTATTCCATTTTCAAATTAATCTGGGTTCTTCCATTTTTAAGATTTCCCACAATAGCATTATAAATTCTGGTCAGAAGCTTTATTGGTACATTTTTTATGTTTTTTTCTTGTTGTTTCTGTATAGTATTAGTTTGTTTGTCTAAATTACAAATTTGACATCATTTTTTTTAATTTCCATTGCAGTGTTCAATATTTTAAATGGTTTCATTTGTTATCACTTAACCATACTTTAAGTTGAGCAAAAGTAATACAATTGCTATTAGTCATAAGATCATTCCATATCTGGATTTCCTTTTTTTTTTTTTGTTGCCCTAAATGGAGTTGCATTGATTGTGGGGATTTACTCCATAGGCAGGATATTCAAACTGCGCCATTCTGTGGTGCAAGCCCTTGCGCTGCTCAAAAAAGTTGCGCTGTGGTGTGGCCGGGTGATATTCAACAGAGTTGCGCTTATTGAGCAACTCCCTTTGAAAACGCCTCAACCACAGCGCCACATGCATGGCGTTAGTGGAACTTGCACCACCGCAAGTGGTCAGAGTGGAGCATTAGATGCGGCGCGAAGTTCCATTGCGCCTGCACAAATTCGATATTCAAAAGGTGACATGCAAATGGGGCCATAATTCATGCAAAGAACGCGGGGCCATTTGCATCTACTTATGGCTATTTGCATGCTGTCTTATGCGATGCGCCCGATCCCAATGACTTGCACCTGGCACCACAGGCAGCAGCCGGGGACTGACGCCCCTGCAGCCCAATCGTGGGCATGAATAATCACTCTCAACTGGCCCCGATCATGGGCATACATACATGACAACTCCCCAATCCAGCCCGATCGCAGGCATAATGTGAAACTTCTGCCCCCCACTGGTCTGACCACGGCCAGAACAGAGTTCAGCCCCCAAAGAGCAAATCCCTGGTGGTCCAGTGGACGCCGGGCCCGATCGGGCATTAGAGTCAACCCCCAAGGTCCAATTACTCCTGCTGATCTAGTGGGCCCCTGCCCCACCCGCACTTCCTCACCACCCTGCTCTCCCCATCAGACGGCAGCAGCACTCCACTGCTAGGGGCCGCGTCCGTCATTGTCTGATTTGTTGCTGCGCATTGGTTCAGAGTAAGAGCTAATGGCGCAGAAGTTCTATCGCAGAAAGCTCAGATATGAGAATGACTGAATTCATTCACATATCTGGACTGCTTTGTAGAGTATGTTTGCATGCCCATTGGCTCTGCTCTGAACTAATGGGCATGCAGCTCTACCAGCAGCCGTCGGGCGGGCGGGCGTGGTGGTGCTGCCGCCCACCAGCTGACGGGAGCGGGGTGGTGGGGCTCCATGGGTGGGTGGGTGGGGCCACTAGATCAGCAGGGTAATTGGACCTTGGGGTTGACTTAATGCCCACGATCAGGCTTTTGCGGTCCACTGGATCACCAGGGATTTGCTCTTTGGGTTGACTCTAATGCCCGCGATCGGGCCATGTCCACTGGACCACCAGGGACTTTGCTCTTTGGGGGTGAACTCCGTTCCTGCTGCAACCGGGCCGGTGGGGGAGGGAAGTTTTCACATTATGCCCGCCGATCGGGCCAGTGGGGGAGTTTCTACATTGCTATGCCTGCGATCGGGCCAGTGGGGGTTCATTTATGCTATATGCCCGCAATCGGGCCAGTGGGGGGAGGTGTTCTGTGCCCGCCATCAGGCTATGGGGGTTACTATTATGCCCATGATCAGGCTGCAGGGGGGATTAGGGAAGAAGTGGAGGGCCACCCACGGGTGGCAGCTGCTGTGTTGCGCCCTGCAATGCGGCAGCTCACCTGTGAGTGGCCCTCCACTTGATCCTTTTTTTTTTGGCTCAAAGTCATGCAAGCGCAGGTTGGGGGTTGCGCCTGCACAACTCTTCACAGCCTGGCTGAATATCGGGCTGTGCAGTTTATGCATGGTTCCTCCCCTTCCGGTTGAGCATGCCTTCATTAGTATTGCGCTGTTGCTCAGCATGATTTGGGGGATGCAACTGCCTCCTGCTGAATATCACAGAATGGCACAATTTCGGACTTCGGCAGGCGCAACCCTATTGCGCATGGTGCAACCCTTTTGAATATCCTGCCCCATATCTCTCTCTACTTGTCCAGATAGCTAAAAAAAGCCAAGGAATTCCAACCTATCTGTTATTTCTCATTAAGTTTGTAGTCGAAGTCAACCAAGAACTAAAAAAAAATGATAGTTTGTGTCAAGTATTTGAAATCCAAAAATATATCCTGTATTTTGATGGATTCCTTATTATTTTGATTTCATAATTTCTGTAATATAGAGTCGTCTTCATTTTTGAAGAAGGTCCCATTCCAGATCTGAGAGATCACATGGGCTTATATGTATTTGAGAGGGTCTGGGCATCCAAGTCCTCCTGAATTTCTCGGGGTTATTAGTAGTGGTCACACAATGCATGGTTTCTCACCTCGCCATATTACATATTTTGAATATTCATTTTAGATCTTGGAACCAACTTGTAGATGGTGCTCCTAGAATGTTTTACATCATGTAAACCAAATGTGGCATAACCATCATTTTTAATGTACTGATTTTTCCCAAAAGTAATTGCAATAAGTTAACCCAATTGGTTAATAATGTTTTAATTTTTTTATTTTATTTTATCAAAAGTAATTTTTATATTTTTGTTTTGATTCGTGACAAGGTCATTCCTAAGTATTTAAATTTTTTTCTCTATTTTGAAGTCTCCCGTAAAGTCTAGCATGGTTTGTGATTTATGATTGGATATTTTCATTTTGACTGATTTTGTTTTATTTAGTTTATATCCAGATACTGATGAAAAGGTTTCCACTTCAATTAAAAAAGTGTTTTGTGAGTTATTTATATTTTTCATAATTAACACAATGTTGTCTGCAAACACACTTAATTTATGTTGTTCATTTTGGATATTGATTCCTTCAATTTCTGAGGAGTTATTTGAGCCTGTAAAAAGACTTCCTGGTTGGTCATTGCAACACCAGAAAGGAATGTATGAGTGATTCACATGGAAAACTCAGGGGCCTTAATTGGCTGAACTCTCGTAGCTCAGTTGGTTAAGAGCTAAAGCACGGATTGCTGAGGTCTTGGGTTCAAATCCCAGTGAGAGTCACACTTTTCCTTTAATTTCTACAATTGGATTTCTTGGTTTGATCTAATAATTTGTCAAAAGGGTTCAAGGCAAAGGATGAAAAGTGTTGGTGACAATGGGCACCCCTGTCTTCCTCCATTATTTATCACAAAGTCCAGCATTGGTAGTGAATTAATCTGAAACTTGGCAGTTGTTATTTGATATAACATTTTAATAAAATTGAGAATTTGGGGTGCTAAATTCCATGCTTTTAATATTTGGAACATATATAATCTCTATCTATTACATCAAATGCTTTATTAGCATTTAGTGTTACAGCATAATGAATGTCTGATGTATACTCTAGGCAAGAATTTATAAGACAAAAAATGGATAGTTTTCTCATTGCCCGTGGTATGGATCTCCCTTTAATAAAACGATATTGATTCCTGTGTATAAAATTATTTAATATGGGTTGTATGTTATTATTTATAAGTTTGGCCAGTATTTTATAATCTACACTATATTCAATATAGATAGTTGTCTAAAACTATCTGGTAGGTCCTGTGGTTTATCATCGTTACGTATTAAAATTATTTTAGCTTGTTGCATTGTTTGGGGAAGATCTGCTTTACTATTTATTATTTCTTCAATAATGGGGTGTGACCAGGGGGATAATTCTTCTACAAATGCCATATAAAATTAATTGGTAAAGTCATCTATTCTGGGGGATTTGTTCCTAGGTAACTTTTTAATTGTGTCTGTTACTTCTTTTATTGTAAATGGGTTATAATCTATATTCATTTGTTTTAAATTTGCTTTATTTAGGAAGTTATTTAGTTTCTAAAAATCTATTTTAGTTTGTTTTGAAATATAGTTTTAAAGTAGTTTATGATTATGTGTACAATATCTTTATCATTGGTTAGTGTTTCACCTTGGTAATTCTTTATAGCAGTAATTATATTTGTTTCTTTTTCTTTTCTTAATAGATTTGCTAAGAGTTTTCCTGATTTGTCCATGTGAAAGTATTTATATACCCTAATACTTATATGTATCCTACAAGTTTCTTGATTAATTTGATTTTGTTTTTGAAGTTTAAGCATTGCCATTATGTGGCGTATTTATTATAGTTCTGCTATACTAATTGATCTAATTTTTTTTTACGATTTTGATCTAAGGATTCTGATTTTTTTTTTATTTTAGTTATCTTAATCTGATAATTAACAATTGCCCCTCTTATTATATCAGATACAAAGTCAATAGTTTTTTAACAACTTATTATTGAAGGACCAATTTTAGTATACATTCTGTCTAGGTTACTAATTTTTAGGGTAATATTTATTAAAGCATGATCCTATATTAAAATGGATTGAATTTCAGCTTGTACTATATGCTAACATACTAAAATGCCAGCAGAATAGGCCTAATGGTCTTTTGTGTCTGCTCATTTGGTCAGCCCCCACCCTGGGAGCTGACCATGCTGTCCCCCTTGCCCTCTCTGGCTTCTCCCTTCCCAGTCTCGGATATTCCAGCTGCACAGGACTTTGCTTCCAGAACCCTTACCCTGTACCTGCCCCACCCCTTCTTGAACCCTTCCACCATCTCTGCCTCCACCAGCCCCCTGGGCAGTGCATTCCATGGCTCTACCACCCTCTCAGTGAAGTAGCACCTCCTCCTCCTTTCTCCCCTGAATCTCCCCCCTCCAGCTTCCACTAATGCCCTCTAGTTGCCCCCTCCTTCCTTCTGAGCACCCTGACTGCTCCTCCCATATTTAACCCCTTCATGTACTTGAAGACCTCTATCATGTCCCCCAGTCCCTTCTCTCTTCCAGTGTATACATATTTAGCTCTTCGAGCCTCTCCCCATAGGTCCTGTCCCCCAAGCCCCAGATCATTTTGTTTGCCCTCTTCTGGACCCTCTCCAGGAGTACAATGTCCCTCTTTAAGTGTGGCCTCCAAAACTGCATGCAGTACTCGAGGTGCGGCCTCACCAAGCAGTTATACAGAGGGAGTATCACTTCCCTCCTTCTGGAGGTAATCCCCCTAGTGATGCATCCCAGCATCCTGTTGGCCTTGGCCACTGACCTCCTACAAGTGTCAGAGTTGTTCATCTTGACATCCACCACCACCCCCAGGTCCCTCACAGCCACTGAGACTTGTAGCATTCCCCCGGTGTACTCTTGGCCCAGGTTTCTGGCTCCCAGATGCAGTACCTTGCATTTCCCTGCATTAAACCTCAGCTTCCACTTTCTAGACCACCTTCCAGAGCCTCCAGGTCCCCTGTAGGGCCACCTTCCTCCTCCCCATCCACCACCGCCCCCAGTTTTGAGTCATCTGCAAAGAGACTCATCTCACTCCTGATACCCTTCCTTATGTCAGAGACATAGGCATTGAACAGGAGGGGCCCAAGGACTGATCCCTGAGGGACCCCACTAATGACCCTCCTTGGGGATGAGGCTATCCCACCAACCTCTGGTCCTGGAGCCAATTGCCTATCCATCTGATCATCTGGTTCCCCAACCCCATTTCTCCCAGCTTATTCAACAGGCCCCCATGAGGAACAGTCAAACGCCTTGCTGAAGTCAAGATAGAGGATGTCCACCGGTCTACCCAGGTCCAAGGCTCTTGTCACCCAATCATAGAACTCCACAAGGTTTGTCTGACACAATTTCCCCAGGATGAATCCATGCTGTCTATCGTCCAGGCACCCCGACTTTTCCAAGCCCTACTGCATTTTTGTCTTACTCTTGCACAGGTGCTGGTAGCATCCTGCACCCCCCTCCTGATGATTTCCCACCTACTGTCAGCATCCATGTCTGGTCCAATCCCATCCAAATGCTTCTTAAGGATCTGTCCCATTTCCTTGAAATCCACCCCCTTGAAGTCAGTTACCTCCATCTTTATGCAGCCTTCTACCCCTCCTAGGTCCAAGCAGAACCAGACCATGGCCTGGTCACTCCCTGCCAATGAGTCCCTTACATCCAGGCCCCCAATCTGGTCACTGTCAGCCAGGACCACATCCAATATCCATGCCTCCCTGGTCAGTTCCCCCACCTGCTGAGTTAAGAACGCATCCTGAAAGACATCCAACAGCCTCTGTTCCCTGGCCACCGAGGATGTCATAGTCTCCCAGTCCATTCCTGACATGTTTAAGTCCCCCAACACCACCACTCTTCCCCTGCCCGATTTGCAGTGTCTCCCAACATCTGCCACCGGACTCTCCTCCAGCTCCTCTTCCAGCACAGGAGGTCTATACACCACTCCTATTTTCACTCTCTTGCCCCCACTTGTTATCAAGGTGACCCAAATCCCCTCCATGGTTCCCTCTGCCTCCTCCACTCCTCCTATGCCAATGCAGTTTTTGACTATTATTGCTACCCCTCCTCCCCTCCCCCCGTCCTTCCTAAACATGGTGTAACCCTCCAGGTTCAGGTCCCAGTCATGCTCTACGGTGGCCCAGGTCTCAGTGACCACTGCCACATCCACATGTCCCTCAGTTAGCATCACCTGGAGCTCAGGCATTTTATTGCCTAAGCTCCTGGCATTTAGCAGGACTACCTTCCGCCCTTTCCGTATACTTCCATTTCCCCTGCTCACGTTCCCATGGGGATTCCATCTTCCCTCGGTCAGCACCTTACCAGTTGGCCTTTCCCACATTCTCCAGCTCCCTGGGGGGTAGAGACTGAGTCCCTCCTTTATCGGACCCCTATCGATAGCCTTTTCTCCCATCCCTCCCCTCTTCACAAGTTTAAACCCCACCTTTCATATATTGGGCTAATCCTTTTGATACTATTATGTAATCAGTTCTGGTGAACATTTTATTCTTTTTATCGAAGTGGCAGTATTCCTGATTAGCTTGGTTAATAAATCTCCAGCTGTCAACCAGATTTTCATTCTGAAGAATGCCATTTAGTTGATTTGCTGTAGTAATATTACTAAGAGTACGATTAATTGAGTTGTCTAATTTAGGATTACTCATAGCATTAAGGTATTCAGCTAATATTACAGAACTAGTGTACTGCCTAAAACTAATATTAGATTTTAAAAGCAGCTAACCATTACCTTTTATATCTGAGGTACTTTTTCTTGTCCCTTTGTTTAATTAGAAAATTGTTTATCTGATGTTAGTAGGTGTGATGAATGGAACAGCTCTTAGCCTGACAGCTGACATATCTTGCTCTACTGCTCCACACTGTATCATCAGGATTGTGACCTCACTGACTGTGCAGGGGTTGAACAATTTTGGGGGGATGCATAAGTCCAGGACTTATGGTACATTTTTCGGGCAAGTCCATATCAGGATCCAGTAAGTCACAAAATTTTTCAGCGACGTACAATATTATTACCGAAAAAAATAATAATTTATCCCCCCCTTGGGATGCTCCAGTGGCAGTCAGAGAAAGGTTACAGAGAGGCAAGGAAATTATAAAACAGCAGTAGTACTGCAGCTTGCTTCTGGCTGATTTTCTTCTGTTTCTTTTGATGGACATTTGTGACCAGAGGAATGGATAGTACCCAGACTACTGTCAAGCCAGAACTTAACTGATGGCAGTGGATTAAATTCAGAGACTGATGGTCCTGCAGTCATGATAAGCAGCTGATTCTCAAAAGAATGTTGAGTCAGGGTTGTTTGTAATTTATTTTTAATGAAATTAGCTTTTGAAAATCCTCTTTCACATTCACTTGTGGAAGAGGAAATTGTGAGCAGAATCTCAATAAGCTTTGCATCATGCCCTTCGTGGAGTCTGGTCCACATTCAGCAATTTTCATTTGTCACACCAACTGGTACATAGTTATGCGAGGTTTGGTTCAGAATCCAGAAAGGTATAACTTCCACTGCATCCACTCATCTATAGCACAATCTTTATCAAATTCTGAGAAGTGAGAAGAGAAAGGGCTATCTTTGAGGAGTTCAGTTAGTTCAGCATTGCCAAATGTTGCTAGATCTTCCTTTTCCAGTGGCCAGTTGTCAAAATTCAAAATCTGAAGTAAAGACAAAGGTTTCTCTGAGAGAACACCAAACCTGTTCTGGATGTACGTGACAGTATCATTAAAAAATGTGTGAAGTTCAGCTTCACTTCAAGGTGTTCCATGAATTTTTGTTTTGCCAAACATATGTTCTTCTGCATTATACTGTTCCTGGAATTTTTTAAGATATTTTCCAGGAGTACTGTTAAGTGCTTCTAGCTGCAGAATGGCTTTTTCTATATGTTCTGGTATCTCAACAATTAAGTAGTCTGCCAACTGGAAAGTTTTTGATACTCTAGTAACAATTGGAAAAATATCTAATAAGAAATAAAGAACTTTAATGAAATGCACAGAGGTCAGTTCCTTGTGGTACCCCTTAGCTCTGTTAGCATCATCTGCCCTGTTGCCATCCACAAATCTGTACTCCAGATGCATTGTCACAATGTCCAGGTTCTTTTCTAATGCCACAGCTGCTCTCTCTTTGCTTGCTAGCCACCTGACCTGCTTTACAGCTGTGAAGTGTGCAAGATGCTCATTGAGAACTTCAGCAATTTCTTTAAGTTCTCTCCTGCATTTTGGAGACCAAAAATAAAAACTGAAAATGCCTTTCAAACAGTCTTCAAATTTGGTCATGTATTTGAAATGTTTATTTGCATCCAAAATGGTAAGCTCAAGTTTGTGGGAAACATAGCAAATGCCAATAACATCTGGCAAAAGTGATTTGAGTCTAGTAATGACTCCTGCCGTTCACCAAGATTAACTGATGCACAATCAAAATTAGCACACACAAGTGCTGGATGTCCATTGCCTGTCAGTTCTGGTAATGGTAAATCCACTGAATGTAAAGCTTTCTCAATAGCATTAAATACACTCTCAGCACCTGCAGTTTCAAGTGGTACCACAGATATTAGGTGTGTGACTGGCAACAGTTAGCACCTACATATCTCAGGTAGACAATTTCTTGTTCAATAATGGAGTGGTCTGTACTTCTGTCTACAAGAATGCTCAAAAAGAAGGCATTTTTGACCTCATCAATTATTGCTGGAAGCACCACAGATGATCAACACCTAGGTGTCTGACGTTCCCCCACAGCGACGCCTAGAAACCATCACCAATGAGCCCGATGCAGTGCATGCCAACAACTGGCAAATCAATGCAGCAGCAGCAGTGGACACCCCAATGCATGGAGGCACGACTGGCCACTGAACGCCACAGCACCAGCAAGGACGGACGCTGCGGGATAAGGACACAATGGTGCACACCCCCCTCCCCCCAGCCACAGATGCCCGACAGCCAGCAGAGTGACATGCAGGGTTGTGGGTGGGGGTCTCCAGTAGGCACTGTGTAGATGCACCAGGCAGGGATGCTGACAGAGTCACACACACATGGGGGTGCCCCTGGCGCAGCTGGATGCAAGACCCGGGCACCAGACATGGCATCACGCACAGCACAGTGGTAGTAGCAGCACTGACACAGCAGGACTAGGTAGACCACCTAGCACTCTCAGCTCCCCAGGGACACCAATGCTGGGCTACGGGACCAGTGCATAGTGGCTACTGTCCACAGGGGGTGACACAGACACGGCGCTTGCCACAGGTCCACTCCCGCTGGTCGGTGTGCCCAGCTCTACCAGCAGCTTGTGCCCCTTGACACTGTCCTTGACTATGGCCGACATGTCCCCTGTTGCTTTGGGAATGGGTCTGCAGGTGCAGCGATCGTCTGTGTGGTTGCTGCAGGCGCACCTGCTACCACTGTGAGGAGTGTGTCGGCTGCTGTGGCAGGTCAGCTTTGCTGCGGTCGAGCAATCAGCTGCTGCTGTTCTTGTGTCACTGTGGTGGTGTCGATCTGACACCATGATTCCATTATTGCTGAACGTATTATTTAACTATGTTGTCCACAAACAAATGGCAACCTGCTATATTCATGTAGTTGTTGCCAACATCTAAACCATTTTTACACTAGATCTCACAAATCATTTCAAAATCAGAAAAAGGTTTCCCATTCTTTGCCACACAGTATGCAGTGTTAAATAAAATTTTGTATTTCTCAAGTTCTTTTGGTGTCATGTGTCTTTTTTGAAAGGACTGACCCAGAGCAGTTTCTGATAGACGAATGGGTGGTTCTTGAGCGGTATCCTTTAAATAATGTTTTGTGCAACTGGTGTGTTCCCTTATCAAATCATGCCTCTTTATGGGGTCTCACTTAAGATCTCCTGAACCTTTAACCATAGCTGAGTTAGGGTCACAGATTTGGGGGGTAGGCATTACAAAATATGTAGTACATTACAAATTTGTCTTCATTGTAATCCAGCCATGGAAATTCTTTTTTTCCCATTCAGGATGGAATTTCCTGACCCTTTCTTCTCTGTCATATCTTTGACCCTTGGTAAGGCCATTGTCAGAACTTTTACGTTTAACAGAACTGGATGTTGTAGTACAATTAGTACTTAATCCATCGGATTTTGAGAAACCAAATTTTAATAAGTTCATTTTTGTCGTGAGAAATTGCTCTGGGTTAGAAGACTAGTTTCTGTAATTTGGAAATGTTTATTTTAATGAGCAAGGATGGAAATACATGTGAATGAGGCACTGTTATCTTATGGTCCAGAAATAATATTGGCTTAATAGGTTAGTAAGCCAGGGCAGATGGACACAACACAACTGACTGAATGACTGACAATGACATGAGATGACTCTAAGGGGTGACACTATGAAATGTTTTACAGTATTTATCACAAAAGGAAAATGTGGTGTGTTTCTGCAAACTTTGTGATTTCAGTGACACACTGACAGCTTCAGAAAAATATTTTGTGATTGTACCCTGACAGCTGGTCTGTCTCAAAGTAATAGATCTGGCTGCTAGACACAGTGATGACGTAGGCTTTGCTTCAGCCCAGAAAAATATTTAGTGACTGTAGTGACTTCTGTCTCAAACTAATATAGTCAGATGACTCAGGTTTTGCTTCAGCCCAGAAAAATATTTAATGACTGACTGTAGTGACTTCTGACTAATGTCCTAAACAAAAAATAATCAAACAGTGACGCAGGCTTTGCTTCAGGCCAGAAAAATATTTAGTGACTGTACTCTGACTTTTGTCTCAAACAAAATAAAGTCAGTGATGCAGGCTTTGCTTCAGCCCAGTATTTAGTGCCTGTACTCTAATGTCTCAAACAAAATATAGTAGTGATGCAGGCTTTGCTTCAGCCCAGAAAAATATTTAATGACTTGTACTCTGACTTCTCTGTCTCAAACTAAATAGATTTGACTGTCAGACACAGTGATGCAGGCTTTGCTTCAGCCCAAAACAATATTTAGTGACTGTATTCTGACTTTTGTCTCAAACAAAATATAGTCAGACAGTGACACATGCTTTGCTTCTTAAATTCAGCCCCGAAAAATATTTACTGACTCGTACTCTGACTTCTGTCTCATACTAAATAGATTTGGCTGTTAGCTAACCAGGTTTTGTTTCAGCCCAGAAAAATAGTGACTGTACTTTGACTTCTCTCTCAAATTAGGTTTGACTGTCAGATAACCTGGCTTGCTTCAGCACAGAATAATTTGTGACCATATAATCACTATGAATGACAGTCTGTCACAGACTTGCTATGTATGTGCAGTCTAAATTTGCTTAGTCAAAGTGGCTCAGGCACACTGGCCTGCCAGTGCAAATTCAGCCCCAAATTAATTTAAAACTGCAGGTTTGCTTTAATAGACAAGTCACGTACAAAAATAGAGTGTATGTCAACAATTAAGCACTGTTGTTTAGTGGCTGAAGTAATTATTTGTGTGTCACAGACAGTGGGTTAAACTTTTACTAGCCCCACCTGCACCAGCAACATAACTATACAGAGCCGAAAATAGTGTAGATCTCACATAAACTAAAGGTTGCTTGCTGCAGTGCTAAGAGCACAGAAAAATAAGGCTTAAGTGGCCACAAGGACTGATGATTCTTTTTCTGCAGCCCACTACTAGTCTGACCAGCTTAAATTGCCCTATATCAAATTGAAGGTCAGGAGCATTTCTGTCTCCTAGACAATTCCCCGTTTTGTTACAGCCTTTATTTTCTGCCTGTAATAACACCCATATGCATTTTTCACTCAATAGAACTGGAGGTGGTAACACCTGTCTTTTTTTAATTCCCCCATTGTAGCGGGCAAATAAGCCCTTAACTTCAACTACATAGCACTCTACGGCTGAAAAATCAGTAATTCAGCTGTTTTACTGCAGCAGTACTAATCGTCAGAAAAATAAAACTTTTTGTCCCCAAGAATATATCTTTCATCAAAAGGGTAGCCCCCAAGTAGTTATTTAGTCTGAAGAGGGGGCTGAATAGAGAAATCGAGTTAGGGGGCACAAGTTTTCAGACGACTGTATGGCAGCACGTCTGTTCAGTTCAACAGGCAGCTCCAGAAGATGGTGCACTTGAAAATTCTTACACAAGCACAGATTAGCCAGAGACCACCTGATCACATACTCTGTCACACATATGATCTCCCTGTGGCTGATCTCACCTGGTGTCATCACTCCCGCGAGACTGCTGAGACTGCTGTGCTGCCAACTTGAAGTTCTCTGATGCAGCCTCAACCCCACCACTCTTTCCTGGAGCTCTCGGGCTGAAGATATGCTGCACTGATCATTCCCCATTCCCCAGTGCATTCCTGAGGATTTCAGCTGAAGGACAGAGGTATGCGCACTTGGGGGGGAGCTCTGCAGAGCTGCACAGAAATGCACAGAGCCATGCAATGACACAGCATGCATATGCAGCAGCAGGAAACACAGCAAGTCTGTCCGACTTTATAGCATTGTGAAGTTCAAGTCCTGCTGCTGCACAAAAGCATCCTGGATATCGGACTTAGGGATTTGTCATCCCCTACTGTAACATCACAGCTACACAGGAACAGCACATGAGTGACTGCCAAGTCATTTACCTGTGATGTCATTGTCAGTGAGATCATA
The DNA here is from genome assembly GCA_016271365.2 of Neoceratodus forsteri. NCBI lineage: Eukaryota > Metazoa > Chordata > Ceratodontiformes > Ceratodontidae > Neoceratodus > Neoceratodus forsteri. The sequence continues at coordinate 429,957,948 of CM028134.1, forward strand.
ATGCTGATGATGAAGTGTGTGGTAATAGAGTTAGACATGTCAGCTGCCAGGCTAAGAACTGTTCCAGAAGTCCAGTACAATATTATGACATAGAAGACTTTCTGATGAGCAAAGGTAAAGAGACAAATACTTCAGGAATAAAAAGTTACAACTGACTACTACTTAAAAGTTGTATTATTTTCCTGTCTGCCTGTTTTGGCTCCACTACCTCTTTAAGTTAGTTGCTTGAAGCTTGTATAGTCCTTCAACAATGGTTGCCAAAAACATATCATATTTAGAGAAGGGTGTATGTAATGATCCATCTGCTATCTCCTTCCCATTAATTTGTCCCTTAACAAGCAGTATTCTACCACTGCCATCCTTAAATTGGTCCAATATTTTTTATATTCAAACCTTTCATAATAATAATAGCCACACCACAACTACATTTTGTGCCTAAACTGTATAGTAGGCGAGACATCCATTTCTTTTTTAATTTTTCAATTTCTTTCTTTTCCAAATGTGTCTCTTGGAGGTATATAATGTTGGCATTCGATTTTTTCATATATGTTAAAATCCTGGCTCTCTTAATGGGGGAGTTAATCCCATTAACATTCAGTGACACAACTTTTACTAAATCTTTATTATCCATGGTTCTTTTTAAATTTGTTCGGATATCTTGTTTTCTCCCACATTAATTTTGTTTATTGGATGTCATCATTTATTATAGTTGTGACTTGGCTCCCCATGTTTTTATTAGGACTCAACCTCTCATATAATCCATGTATTTCTTTGTTGTTCTCTACTGGAAAGTTAAAGCATTTCTCGTATTTTAATTTACACCACAGAACATAAAGTAAATCCCCCCTCTTGGCCTCAACCTCAAATCCCTAACCAGTAAAACCAGTAAATCTTAGTCCCCTGTGGATTTGATCTATTTTAAAATCTATAACGCTCGGGTAAGAGTCTAGATATGCAGCAGTAATTTGTTTAAATGTCTCATGCAAAGCCCTAGATTCATCCCAGTTCTCAGGCACTCCAAAGACTCTGACATTTTTCTTCCTAGCTCTGGTTTCAAAGTCTAAGAGTTTGGCTATAAAGTCTTTATTAGAAAGTTCCAAAGTGTTTACTTGTCTCTGTAAAGGGATATGTTCTTCCATAACTAAGTTTACAGTTTTTTTTTGTAGTTGTAAGATTTTTTTTTTGTTTCTTTCTGATCCTTAATTAAATTTTGAGTTATGTTAAAGTACATTTCTAGTTTCTCTTGCTGTCCCAGATCTGGTCCAGCTTTTTTGTTATAATATTAATTTGGCTTATCAGGCTTTTTGCCCACGTCGGTGGTTCCTCGTCATTCGCCTTCGGCTGACTAGTATTTAAACCAGGGCAAAGTTTGTTCTGTTTTTGTTTATCCAGTGCTAATTTAAGTAATTTTTGTCTGTCATCATTTTTGTGTTGCTCATTAGGTACTTCTAGAATATTGGAGCAGTCTTTTTGAATGTGCATACTGATATTTTCATTTGTGTCAGAGGAAACAGTTTTAAAGAAGACAGGGCTTACCGTAGTGCTTTCTGTAGGGGAGTCTGATTTGGATGAAAGTGATGTCCTGTATTCGTTTGTAAAACTCCCCTCATTTTTAGATGCTGAAGCCACTTTTTCTTTCTGAGGAAGCTCATTTGTGGTATTAAATCCTGAACCTTCTCTAATCCTTTTAGAATCTCTGTTGGTTGATCTACCACTCCAGGCAGGTGGAAATAAGCATTCTCGTAAGCTTGCCTTTCAAATTCTTGTTCATCCACAAGCATGGCTTCTTTCTTAAATTGTTTGGTATGGCAGTGGCCTGTATGCTTCAGTGTTCTTTGGTAAAAATATTGTTCCTGTCACTTGGCAACTGCATTTTGGTTCCATATTCCTTGTTGGGTGTGTTCCATGGTTCTAGCTCTCTGGGTTGGCTTGGGTCCCCTTGCGGCTCCTGTAGCAATAACTGCTCGGGTATGTGATTTGTATTGCCACTGTTTGTACTTATTGAGTCTATTGCTACTGGAGTCTTTATTGCTGTATTTTTGTCCATATTCTCCAATGAATTCAAATCCAGCTTTTGATTAGACTCCGACTTTTGTAACATGTCTGTTTCTTTTATTTTATTCGGTGCCTTCTAAGGTTGAAGAAATACCAGGAATAGGTGTGTAGAATCACTGGTCAATGGTGCCTAGGTGTCAATGGCTACTGAAGTCATCTTTTGTTTGATGGTTGATGACAATTTCCTCATTGTCATTGTTTTATTTGTTTTTAACTCTGATGAAGTTGTCAGTATTTTTAATTATTTTTTTGGAATCATTATTCCAAAGCTTAAGAGTGATTTGGTATCCATTTTTGAGATTTTTTCCTCTACGGTATTGGGTTCCAGCTCATAGAACATCCCAGTTTTTCTCGTTTAGCAGGGTTGCAGACTTATCCACTGGGGAGAGTTTAGCAGCTTCAGCCCTCACAGACAAACGTTGGGTCTGCCGTGATGCCCCACCCATGACACCAAAAATTCTGAGTTGCAAAACCATTTTTGGTTTCTCTCCACTTGCTTCTCATGACAAAAAGCAATTTTATTGTGCTGTGAGACCCACCATCTTGTTTTTTTTTTCAAGCATGGAAATGACATAAAAATACCCTCATTTTAAAAAACAAATACCAGAACCTAACTAAACAGGACCCATTTAGCTAGATTCTGATGTTTGTGTATTCAGTTCCTGGCCAGAAATACCTTTTCTGGGCACCCCAAAATCCTGGGTGTCCAGCTTAGCAAGAAGAGCTATTGACCCATGTTTTCTACATGACAACAGTGGGACTTTATTGACTTTTATAGATGTAGGTGGAACTTATCTTGCGGGCTGCTCTGAGAGTAGTGAGCCACCATTTCCCTGGTGTCTAGTGGTGCCCCCACCCTCCCATTGCCATCCCCTTATATATGTAATGTTTTCCTGCTGTCTAGTGGCACCCCCATCCTCCAATCACCACCTCCTTATGTATTTTATGCTTCTCTGGTGCCTAGTATTTTTTTTTTTTATTTAGTTGTTTAACCAGGTATAGCACACTAAGCTGAAAGCTTTTTTACAGGAGCGACCTGGGAGCACAAGAAGGTTAAGTGACTTGCTCAGGGTCACACAGTATGCAAGTGGAAGCTGTGGGATTCAAACCCAGATCTGGTCTGCTGGATGTCACCAGATTTGCAGCTCAGAGTCTTAGACCACTGCACTATACTGCCTCCTAGTGGTACCCCCACCCTCTGATCACCATCCCCTTATGTATGTAATGTTTCCCTTGTGTCTTGTGGCATTTAAAGACATATGAATTAAATAAGTTCTTTAGTGAACCATATCCTGAAAGGTAGTCTTAGAATGTTTGTTTCCTCTTGTCTTTATGTTATTTCGAATATGGATCTAAAACATTGTGGTTAATTTTATACTTTGCGTGCCTGGCTGCCTATCCACCCCCCTCATTCCCAAATCCCTGTTCCTTACCCTAAATGAACTACTGCTTCTTTAAAGAGAATACGTGATATCTATGAATGCTTACCACAATTAATTTGGTGCTGTTACTTCAGGGAGCTAGTATTTGATGCCTATTAATGTATTTCTGTTTCTCTCTTTTACAGCTGGAGTTTGATGGAGAGCACAGGACATCCTGTTTTATCCACAAATATGGCAATTTCTGGCATAGACTTACTTTAATGTGGACAAGCTCCTGGCTCCTTAGTCTGTTTCTATGTCTTTAACACTTTTGTTAATTGTAAAATTGTACTTGAGAAAACAGGCATTTTGAATTTTGGTTGACAATTTATTTTTGAAAATTCCTTGACTTTGGTATTATGTATAAATATGTGCCATGAATTTCTCATAAGAAATTACTAGAAAATGAACTTACCCACTCTATGTGTGTAATGCATTCAATGTTTTAGCACATGTTATAATGCTGAGTATACAAGGATTTTTTTAATTATTTATTTTATGTTTGATCACTATTTTAGTCACCTAAATATGATATCATGATTATTTCTGTATATAAGGTTGGTCTGAAATCCAGTTTGCTACCCCATGAGGAAGCTTCACTGAGGTGAAGTGCTGGGGCACCTGGGTCATGGTTGTGGCTGTTAAATTTTGTTTGTGGAACTTCATTGGCAAACAGCTGTTTGAATTGCTTCAAAATAAAGAATTTACTTTGAGCAGAGCTCTTGAATGTTTGCGACTCTGTTTGTGTTCCACACCCCTTGCTCTGGGAGTGAAATACCTTGCTGTTTATTTATGTATTCACATAACATTCACAGAAGAAAGGATTTTGAAAGAACTCTTAAAACTGAAGGTGGACAAAGCAATGGGGCCTGATGGGATTTACCCCAGAATTCTAAAAGAACTAAGGGTAGAACTAGTGACACCACTGACTACCCTTTTTAACAAATCATGGGAGGAAGATGTGGTACCTGAGGACTGGAGGAGGGTGGATGTGATTCCCCCTTCACAAAAGTGGGAGCAAGACAGAGGCAAGAAACTACAGATCTGTTAGTTTGACCTCAGTGGTAGGGAAAATTATGGAATCACTTCTGAAAGAAAGAATTGTTGAATTCCTAGAGGCCAGTGGGGCACAGGACCCAAGGCAGCATGGTTTCACAGCAGGAAGGTCATGTCAGATGACTCTAATAGATTTCTTTGACTGGGTGACTAAAGTAGTAGACTAGGGAGGGGCTGTGGACATGGTCTACCTAGACTTTAGCAAGGCACTTGACACAGTCCCACACAGAAGATTAATATACAAGTTAGCTAGCCTTGGAATGGGTCCCAAAGTGGCAGCCTGGGTAAAACATTGGCTGGACAACAGGACGCAGAGGGTGATAGTAAACAGAGTTCACGCTGAAGAAAGGGGGGTTACTAGCAAGGTACCGCAGGGTTCAGTGCTGGGACTGGTCCTCTTTAATGTCTTTATAAGTGACATTGCAGAGGGACTGGAAGGAAAAGTATGTCTCTTTACAGACGACACAAAGATCTGCAACAGGGTCAATACAGAAGGTGGGATGGAAAGGATGCAAAGGAGCTTGACAAGGTTGGAGGAATGGTCAAATGTATGGAAGCTTAGATTCAATGCAAAGAAGTGCAAAGTAATGCACCTGGGAAACAAAAACCCATGGGAAGAGTACACAATGGGGGGTGAGGTACTAACAACAACAAAAAATGGAAAGGGACCTGGGATAGTCATATCAGATGACCTTAAGGTGGGCAAGCAATGTGAGAAGGCAGTGAGGAGGGCTGGCGGGATACTGGGATGCATAGGGAGAGGCATCACCAGTAGAAAACAAGAAGTTGTTATCCCTCTGTACAGGCAGTTGGTGAGACCCCATCTGGAGTACTGCGTGCAGTTCTGGAGACCTCATCTCTGCAAGGACATAGACAGAATGGAGGCTGTCCAGAGGAGGGCAACTAAAAATGGTGCAGGGTCTGCACCAGAAGATATACGAAGAGAGATTAAAGGAGCTTAATATGTATACCCTCAAGGAGAGGAAGGAGAGAGGGAACATGATAGAAACTTTCAAGTACCTCAAGGGAATCAACAAAGTCCAAGATGCTAGCATCTTTCAGAAAAAAAGATGTACAAGAACAAGGGGCCCAATTTGAAGACAGAGGGGGGATGGCTCAGAGGTAATGTGAGGAAGTATTTTTTCATGGAGAGGGTTGTGGATACATGGAACAGCCTTCCTGAGGAGGTAGTGGAGTCAAAAACAGTGGGGGAATTCAAGAATGCATGGGACAGACATAAGGCAATTCTAGTGGGGGTAGGAGGAAGTAGGCTGTTGGTTAACTAGGATCTGCAGCTTATCCACTAGGTAGGGAAATGGGCAGACTAAATGGGTCAAGTGGTCCTTATCTGCCGTCAAATTCTATGTTACTATATATTTTATGTTTCCCTTGTGTCTAGTGCCACCCACACCCTCTGATCACTGTCCCCTTATGTATTTTATGTTTCCCTGGAGTCTAGTGGCACTCCCACCCTCTGATCACTGTACCCTTATGTATTTTATGTTTCCCTTGAGTCTAGTGGCATACCCCACCCTCCAATCACTGTCCACCCATCAATGCAGCCTGTGTTAATTGTAATAAAGAAAAGCACCCCCAATGTTTTTTTTTAATACTGTAAAAAAGAAACTGGTCCCTCGCCAGTCTGACCCCACCACTCTGACGTCTCACTCAACACTCACCACCTGACACCCCCATTACATCCCCACACACCCTCACTCACCTGAACAGGTCCCATGGTGTAGATCCACTCTCCGATCAAAGACATGTCTTGCTGCTGGAACTGGCAACTGCAATATGAGAAACTAAGGTAGGTGCGGTTCAATGTATTTCAATGGGATTTTGAACTTTGATGCATAACTTTGTAATTTTTGCATATTTTCACCCCCAATTTTCAACATGGCCTTTTTGGGAGCCCACCTCATGACCAATGATGGGGGAATTATGCCAAGCAGGCCTGAAATTTCATGGTCATTTGGCAAAATCACCTTTTGTGTGGGATCTGACATTTTTGATTGCCATCATTGATGAGGTGGGATCACAAGAATGCTACATTGAAAACTTGTGGTACAAATATGTAAAAATGGCAAAGTTATGAGCGTACATAGAAATTTGTCTATGCTCCCTCATAACTTCGGTAATTTTAAACATTTTGACCCCAGATTTTCAACGTAGCCATTTTTTCATACCACCTCATTAACATGACAGCTGTCATTTTTCAAATCCTGGCCAAATTGTGTTTTTGCACATGTGGTGTGAAATGATGTTTCAGTGGTGTGTAATCATATTTTGTCGGAGATTTGAAAATTTTCACCTACCGGGTTCATGATGTGGGGTAACAAAATGGCTATGCTGAAATTTTGGTATACAAATACAGTAAAATACCCAGGTTATGACTGAACATTGCACTATTTCAATGTTCACTCATGACTTTGCTAATGTTTAATATTCTGACTCCAAAATTTCAGCATTGAGATTTTTTCCACATCACCTCATAAACATGACAGGCATTATTTTTTATATCCTGGATGAGACATCTTTCCACACTTCTGGTGTGAAATGACATTTCAACCAATATACTATAAATGCTACATGTCATGTTTATAAGGTCAGTCGGAAAATGACTAACTTCAACATTTGGGGTCAAAATAAAAAAAAGAGTGAATGAAGACTGAATGTGTGAAGACTGCATGTGTTAAAAGTGAAGGCGTAGAGTGAACGTTTAAAGAGTGAATGTGCCAGACTCTGCACTTCTAAAGGTAGACAGATTCTTTCCATGGCACAGGGATAAATGGGCCCTGCACATCTGTACCTGGTCACGTAGGTCCCTAAAGGATATGTGTGAATGAAGAAACAATTCCACTACCTCAAAAAGAAAGGAAATTCTTTGCAAAAAACGTTGTTAATGCTCCAGTTAAGGTAACTTAATGCCACAAAAGAAGGGAAACGTGGCATTAGGATCCAACCCTAACTCCCCACCCCCAACCACCAAGCAGCAAAAGGAAAAAATCTTTATGGTTTTGGCTGTCCTGAGTCTTGGCTAATCAGGGTATGATGACCTACCCACTACTGTATTAACCCTCTAGCCACAGATGAGACCATTCCACACAGAGATAGGTGACATCAAGGATTTTTTGTTCCTTCCCCTGTGACAACCTTTTCCCAGTTGGGTACTACCTGAGTACAGTACCTTACCTCCCCAACTGGAGTAGCTAAGAGCTGCCAAGAGTAGGGAATGCTGCACCGGACTGACCTGGGGACCTGCAGGAATGTGAGGCAATGGTACTGCAAGCAAGGACACTGACACTTGGGTAAATGAGCAAAAAGGTAAAAGTTGACTGAAAATGTTTGAGAAATTCTGGTAAATACAGCCATGAATGGCACAGTTACAACTCAGATCAAAACAGCACTTCTTTAGCATCAAACACTTATTCTTACACTCTGCATATCCTTGCAGGGTACCTCCACCCCACTATTCACTCCTAAATCACGCCTGGAGACTGGAGGCACACACCTCCCACCAGCCCTCCAGATATCTCACTTTTCCAGGATAAGCACCCTCCTAGGCCTTCATCCCCAAGCTTATTTTAACATTGAACTAAGGCAATCAGTGACTACTTGGTCTACCTCCAAGCAGCCAGTCTACTGAATCCTTTTGCCAGATACCCTCCCTGTTATCCGGTTACTGTGTACACCGTATTTCTTAGAACTAAGGCAATTAGTGACTACTGGCAATACCTCCAATCAGTCAGTCCACCAACCCCTTCTGCCAGATACCCCCTGGTATCCAATTACTGTCACTTAAGGGTGTACAGTGACTACTAGGCCTACCTACCTCCCTCTGTCAGTCCACTGACCCCTTCTTCCAGATACCCCCTGGTATCCAAATACTATTCACTTAACTGTATTTTATACTCTAAAAATCATTTTAAATCAGTTAACACATCTAACATTCATTACTAATCACATTTAAACTAAATGATGGCATTAAACAATGTTGCATACTTGTACATTAAAAGTAAAGACAGAATCCCTCCTCAGTCTCTTCAGGGTCAGTCCTTCACTTTGACAGAGTCTCATAAAATCAGAAGGATTGCAGTAAATTCTATGTAAAACAGTGTCACTGAAGCATTTAAAATAGTCCTCAGTTTTGTATCAATAAGGTTTTTACTATACCACACTCCTTTGGAAATTACTGAAGAAATTCTGCAGAGATGATGCAGCTTGATATAGTTGGAGGGCCCTCTGTTGAGTCAGCAGGTGGTTGATGAGAATGATGATTTCTTCAGATTTGTAGATTTTTTTTCTGTGAGGAAACTGGTTACACAGGAACAACAGGCACTTGAAGCAACAGGCTTTCTACACTAGGCCCTGTTCTCACTTACTGCCCTGTCCCTATTCTGGGATACAGGTAATTCCCTATCCTTACACTGTAATTTAAACTGTTTCTGTCAGGTTTTCTTCTGTATGCCTCTTCAGACAGACACCCCTTAGCATGGGCACCTTCCTTGCTGGTCTCTCTCCCTGCTCAGACTGACTGCACACTGTCTGTACAGCTGTTTTTATAGACAGAATCTTATTAACATATTTAAATCTGTGGTCACTGAGTAGACACTGACCTGTCCAGCAGTTCAGCACCAATCAGATTCCTCCCTGCAGCAGCATAAGCCACAATGGAATCCTCAGTTTTGAAGCCCAACTGCCCTCCTGAACATTCTAAGGCTTCCTCTGTTTTTTCTAATGTTTGGTCATTTTAAAATACATTTCTTTTGACACACAAAATTAACATTTTCTCAAGGGCCAGGCACTTTATCACTACAGTGGTTGAAAAGCTGAATTTCTAAACTTTCTGCTGATTTTTTTCTGTTCACAATAACCCCCAAGAAAGAACAGTTGCTAAGACTTCTATTATTTTGATATTAAACCATATAAGTGATAACTTCTGAATGCTTTCCTATGCTTTTTCCTGTCAAAATAGTTATTTCCCCTTTAATTGAACTGATCACAAGATTTTTTCTCTCAGACATTAGTTATGCATTTCCAACGCTAAGCTCCACCTCTAGAGTAACTGTCTGCATGGATTTGCTTCACCCAAAGGACCACTCTCCCTAAAAAGGTTAGTGTCTCCTTTAAGTTACATTCTACACATCTCAGACTTTTTTCCCATGTGTAGGACATTATTCTAGCCATGTGTGCCAAGTTTGGTTCAATTTCATTAAATTTTGGCTTGGCAGTGCATTTCTAAAGATGTTCATTGTTTTATGACTTTTGTGGTTCACTGCTAACTGACTTCATTTTTAAAATGCTCCGTTTTGGATTCTGTACTTTCTGTAGGCAAACAATGATTGTGTGCTGTGTCCAGGATTCCCCTAGCCTCCGCATGCCTATTTATTTTTTTGATCAAAATCAGTGTATTTTTACCGCATGTAAAGCTGTGAGCTCCTATGCTTAACTGCACTCTTTTCCATCACATAATAGCTCCTGTGAGCTTTTATTTCATTCACTGTGCGTTTTACTGTGGAGTCTTCTCAAGCCCCATTGCCAGGCTGTGCTCTGTACATATTTATATTTATTTTATTCTTCAGAGCCAGTCCCTGCACTGCATTCCACTGTCTCAATGAATAATATGCTCACAATGTATTTTATAAGTAAACCAATTTTAACTGCTTATTTTGACTATACTACAATTCTGGAAGCTAAGTTTAGTCATGTTATTACTACAGGGACTGCCCCACATATCTCTGGCAGCTCCTACCTATTCTGGGTTTTGAATCTGCATCCTTAACTACTAAATTTATATCTACAATGAAACTATTTAGGCTGTCCCTATACTCTTGGTGGAACAGGCTATCTGAGGCTGTTACAAGGGGTGGGGTCTTCCTTGGGTTTTCAACCCTAAAGCTTAACCATTCCATGAGAAAATAAGGTCAGATGTGATCTGTTTTCTTCAGGGAGGGCCCACAAGTTGTTGACAACATGTGGGGAGACACAGTTCTGTATGTTTAAACACTATATTAGAATGGGGTGAGCATTACAGTTGAAAACCCCAAGGAAGACCCCAACCATGATTCACCAAGACTCAGGACAGCCAAAACCATAATGATTTTTTCCTTTTGCTGCTTGGTGGGTGGGGGTTGGGAGTTAGGATTGGATCCTAATGCCACATTTTCCTACTTTTGTGGCATTGAGTTACTATAGCTGGTGCATTAACAAAGTTTTTTGCAAAGAATATAATATATAGGTAATATACATACATACATATATATAATCTGTGTGTGTGTATAATGCTTGTGTAAGGATTAACCCACAACAGAGCGTGGGTTGCAAGAATTAATCCATGCCCGAGGGGTTGGGCTGACAACCCCCAGGCATGGATTAATTCCCCACATAACCCACACTTCGGAATGGGTTAATTCACATATAACAAGGGGATGAAAAATGGTACAGGTTCCCCGATACTCTGCCATCTGCTGCAGCTCCTCCAGCTCAGTTAAGATACCACGCAGTGCGACTGCCTTCCCGCCCAAAACCTCACTCACTGCCGGTTCACTTTCTAGTCTGCTGCGGCTCCTCCACCCAACTCTCTGCCCGCCTGCAACCTCCGTCACTCCCGGTGCACACTCTAGCACTGTAAAGTGAAATGTACTAATCAAATACAAGCCATTACACCAGACCTCTACTCTGCTGTGGCTCCTCCATTCACTGCCCCTCAGAGAATGGTGACTCACATACTGTAACTTGCTGACCCGAGGTCTGCTGCTGGCTTCTGTTTTCAATGCAGAACACTGTCTCCCTTACAATGCTCGATAGGTGCTGTGGCTCCTCCTCAGCTCACTGAACATGCCTGCCCGCCTGCAACCTTGCTCACTCCCACTTCATGCTGAGATCCCCATGTGTATAAAAAACATCAGATTTTGCAACTCTGCAACTATAGACGCAGTTTTCTTTTTACATCACAGTTTTCAAGAATGCATAAGATTGTCTCCCTCACAATGCCCAATCGGCCTGACGTTGCATGCCTTGGAGGAGCAACCATAGATTAATGGAGAATTAACCCATGGTCAGGTGACGCATCTTGATGAATCAGAGGGGAGCATTTTTCATCACCATGTTATAATAGGTATTATACAATGGCAAGAAAGAATCCTGTGTTCTGATTCATCAGGCTGGCACTGGACCCGTGATGTTATCCTGGCACAACATCATGGCTCTAGTCCCAGCACACTTCTGTCCGCATTCAAAGTTAAAGAAAATATCACTCTGCTGCCTATGAGCAGCTTCAGTGGTCCCTGCTCTGCCACTCTACTCACAATCTGCGCTCCCCGCCCCGCTCAGAATCACCCGCCCACACACACACACACACACACACACGCAGTAAATCCACCCATTATTTCTCACTTTACTTCTCTTAACACACACACAAAAAATAAATAAAAATGCATGAGCCACGTGAAAACACTGCCTTCCATGGAATCACTTCACACAGCCCCTTTTGATCTCCGCTCGGCGGCCCGCTTCCCCACATCCCGCTCACAGGCAGTGTTCAGTGTTCCGGCTTGTATACTGCCAAATAAAAACCAAAAAGAACCCAACAACCCTCACACAATCCCTTCAAATTGAGAAACATTTTTTTTTCATGCTTCAGGGACTGAGCGCGTGGCACACCCAGTGAGTAGGTTAGCAACATGTCTTCAACAGTCACGCCTCTCTCTACAAAACGCCACCATGTAAATCACTATGCTCTATTTTTTTTCAAACGGGACCATGTAAAACAAATCAGAAACATTCCCAGTGCCACCTCCGTACCTCCTCTCCTCCTACATCACAGGAATCTTCACAGCAGGAGGGCGTACAAAAGACGGGGACAGGCAGGAGTGCGGGGGGCGGGAGCATTGATGACACTAATTGCTGACAAGCTGCAGCATTTTCAGCCAGTCACCAAAAGGCAGATACAACAAAATGTTGACAAAAAAACTGCAACAGCAGACTAAAAAAAAAACTGGCACCACTGACAAAGATGCTATATGGAGTGCAGATCCACACAGAAAACACAGCAGCTCCACCTACTAGCTGAAAGACTAAATCAGCACTATTTTGTCATAAAGTAAGCAAAGAATATAATATATAGATAATATACACACATATATATAATATTGTCACAAAATGAAAAAAATAACTATTTTATATATAATTTTTCATCATTTTTTGTTTGTATTACAAACAAGCCATTGTATAATAGGAATAATGCACTCCAAGGTGTGTGTCGTGCTGGGATAACATCACTTCTGGGGTGATTGGTTGCACTCAGCCTGCGGCCTCGTGCCCAGTCACCCCAGGCATGATGTTATCCCAGCACTACACACACCCTGTCATGCATTATTCCTTTATTAATGTGCTATTTAGGTATTAATATATAGAATAATACATGAAGTAGTTTGTATAACAAGAATTTTACACACACACTTCGTGTTGGATACTATATAAACCCCAAGAGTGAAGCTTGAGGGGTTTATACAAACATCCAACACCAAGGGTGTGCGTAAAATCTGAGTTTTACACACTACCTCATGTACCCCATGTATTTAATTGTTTTATATAATTGCTGGGGAGCATTATTTCACCACAGCAATTATATAAATAGAAATTCATCTCTGTGCAGCCATGGTCGGGTTGAAGCACGGTTTAACTTTTTTTTTTCAGAGTTTGATAGTGATTACTCCAAAAGTGTAAAAGTATACTAAAAAGAATTAAAAGGTTGACGCTAGTGATTGTAGACACCCCAGCAAAAGATTTACTCTGAAGTCCAAGTGTGAGAGCCAGTGAAGTGTGCGGCGAAGAAGGGAAGAATGGAACAGGCGCATGCATAGACTGAGGGAAACCCAGCATATGTTTGCTATTATAATCAGCTGATTATAATGGCGAATTATAACTGGGTTTTCCTGGGGGAAGGGAATGCTCCCCAGTAATTATGACACATTAATACACTGAAATTAGCTAACTGATATCATAATACACTAATTGGCTACCATCACACATGGGAAAATATGTGATAGCTTTTTCTATGGGTACAAGGCCCCAACCATGTATTTTCTTTCTATCATGGGTACACTGATAACAAACTCCAGTTGCATCCTTCACAATATTAGCATGATTGATTCCAAGAGGGAGAATCCAAGAAGGGAATCAGCAGTAGGCAGTCGGAAGGACAGGAAGACAAACAAATCACTATGCAGATAATGCTTCTAATCCTTCCCAAAGTAGCTGCAAAATCAAGCCAGTCACATTGGTGCCAGTGGGTGCCACTGAAAATGATGACATAAGACTGTTAGATTTAAAGTAGAGATAGTTCAGGGAATACCTAAAGTTCATATTAGGCAGAAAATAACAGAACACTCCAAACCTTCTGACATTTCTCAACTGATACCTTAACATTCTCTATTTGTCTGCCTTTTCAGTACTCTGTCACTGTCAAGTGCAGTCATTTAAAAGTTCCTGCTTAATGCATATACCCATTTGCAGCATAGTGGGATAAGTGGCAGAGACTAAATGCTGAGAAGCATGGGCTGAGACTTTGGAATAAAACTTGTGGTGTCACATAACTGAAAAGTATGGGAACCTCATCACAATGCTATCAAGGGATCTTCTCTGGTCTCTAGCATTGTCTAGTGCAGGGCATAACAGGGTTAGCATGCTTCCCAGCAAGAGGCTGCGAAGGAGGTTAGCCAAGCCACATTCAGCCTGGTTAACTAATGATGTGGTTGGCAAAAAGGTCTTACAGGGAAAGAAAATGCCTGGGCTGCTGCTGAATGGTTGGTTGTTGTTGGTCAGCTACATCACAAGGTCTGGGACCACAGGTGGCTCCCTTCATCCCTCTGCATGAACATGTAAGCCCTACTCAGCCAAGCTGGGAGTCTAGGACCTTTTGTAAAGGGGGAGGGTTCTGCAGGGTGTGCTGAGTGGTACTGGTGTTCTGTACTGATGTCCTGAGTGCTGCTATCAGGAGAAGACCTATGGCCAGCCTGAACAAAAAGGAATAGAGTGAGGTACATCAGGAGAGGGTTTTCAAAAATTAAACAACAAAAAAGCTGATTAAATGATATGCAGGCATTAATAACTGTCCACAGATGTCAGCTAATTTAAATACATTTTGTTTGCAGAATTAACTGTAAACATAATTATAAATCAGTCTTACCTACCTGCAACACTTCAATTAAGCCCTGATTGCAAAGACTGTAAGTAACAAGGAACCATTACCTGTTGTGTGAATTAATTAGCCAGCAGCTGATGTCTTTAGTGGTGCCAGACATTAGTATTTAACAAAATGTCCCACAGGATGAGTTAGGAAGAAAACATAATTATACCCTAGTCTAGAAAATCACCAATTAATTATTCACTTCAGTAGGAGTGGAAACTGGGGAGCTTCACCTTCATCAAAGGTCGTCTGTCAGCATGCTCAAACACGTAAACAGCTGCTATGTGCAGCTGAATTGATGGTGCACTGTTTATAACACAAATGTATTCTTTCTCAACTGACCATGAATATCCACTGATAAAATAGACTCCTGGTTTTATGGTTATTACTCATAAAACTCTTTTTGCTTCTGCAGTCTCTGTTTTACCCTGCTCTTTCTCAACATCACTGGTCTTGCACCTCCCTCCCTCACTGCAAGCCATTGCCTATACAAGGAGCCTCTGGCATTTTTCTCTTGACATGGTCATCTTAACTCCTGGCCCCTCACCTTCTGCTGTCCATCCAAGGCTTTATTTCAAATGGCAAGATCCATGGGTGCTGGAAGACCCTGGGAGACACTTACCTCTGGGGTCTAGCAAGAGGAGGAGGAGAAGAGGCAGTTCCCAACCAGAGAGGGTAGCCTGTTGGTCTGATAGATGCGGAGGCAGAGTGGTACTTCATCTTCTTGTACAACTAGCATCAGTTTCTCCCTGGAACTCCACCCACCTCTCACATGATGTGATCTGTGGCATTGTTCCCTGCTCCAGGTCACCAGCGGGCAGCAGTACACCAGTAGAGGCCTCCCACCCTCTGTGAGACAGAGCTCTCTTCCACTTAATGTACAGCATTCAGGCTCAGGGTGGGAACCAGGACACTGGAATGGTACCAGTAAGCCATCAGGTCATGGAAACTTTGTTTAGTCCTGATTAGAAAAAGACTTAGTTTTTTAAAATATTTATTAACCCAAGGTTGCCCAGCTGAGACACAATGCATATTTTTTATTGGAGTCTGCAGCTACCTATTTTTACAGCTGTGGGCGTAGCCCAGCAGATGTTTTGCATTCAGAAAAGGGCTGATGTCATTTTTGCTACCAAACAACATGATAAGAGTGTTAACAATAGATTCCACAGATGAAGCCTCATTACTACGCCCCTGTGTGTATATAGGAAGCTGTAGAGCACTGTTTTCCTCTGGCTTGAGGAGTTAATTGAGCCCACAGAAAGTTAACTCATTATCTTCTGGCAGTCATTCTGTGTCAGATTACCAATAGATAGTACAGACATCAAAGAAAGCTATTGAAAGTAGAATGGGTTAAACACTTCCTGGAGCTTTCTGCATAACAAATAAGCACTGCTGTGCCCTCAGCCCCTGAACAGTCATTGTCAGAGGGAGATTCCCCGGAAAACAATGCACAGACAAATCTTAGTGGGTGCTCGACTGGCAATTAATTTATTGCATACATCACACACTGTTTTCACTTTTCATTTTTAAAATTTACATATTTACAACATTCCTTTATCTTTCCATGTTATCCTTCATACATTCATCATACAGTCCAGCATTTACAATTCTGTTAAATCACATATTTCGCTTGTCTTTTGTCAATTGTTTCCGATTGTCTTCTCGGGGTCCAGACGTTTTAAAGCCCGATACCCCTTGATCTTCTTTCCCTTGACACTGTCTGTTGTCCTTCATCTTCTTGGGGTCTGGATGCGTGAAAGCCCAATGCCCCTTCTCCTAGTCCCCTTGCTGCCCTCTCTTTTCCCATTTGCTGATGGCAACTGGCCCTCATATTCTTATTTCCTTACTTGTCCATCTCCTTTTTTGCTTGCCTCCACGTCCAGGCATCTGTGCCCGGCCCATGGATCTTACCTGGCCCCCTTTCCCCCTTTCCACCCCCCCTCCATTTTCAATTTTTCCAAAAATTTCCTCTCTTGCCCCAGATTCCCACTGGAGAAATCCTTCTTCCTTCTCCGTCCTGTAGCCCCCTTTTTGGCCACCCAATTAATTTCCCCTTGCCCTTTCTGACTGTTGCCCTCTTTTGGCAACCCATTCCTTGCACCCTTCCAGACCTGTTGCCCTCATTTGGCAACCCATTCCTAGCATCCTCTCTCCTTACCCCTATTGCCCTCTTTCAGCAACCCATTCCTTGTAGCTTGTTCTCCCCCTCCCCCCGTTGCCTCTTTCGGCAAACCGTTTCTTGCATCCTTGGCCTATTTGACCTGTGCTCTTTTCCGGCAACCCTGCTCCAAGCACATTCTGCCTGCCCTGGCATCTCTTCTTTCCTTGTTGGCCTCTTTAGCCAACCCACTTCAACTGGGGCACACTCCCCTTCTCCTGTCACCCTTTTTTGGTGACCCAGTGTCCCCTCCCTTTCCACCTGTCTGCACCTCTTTCCTTTGTTAGCCAACTTCCAGGCTGGGTGGGTGGGTGCTAATTCCAAAAACCCAGCAAAAGAGGGAGACCCCTTCCTCTGCTGGCTCCTAAATACCTCCTAAACCACCCCACTTCTTCCCCCCACCCAATCCTCACCTGCTTACCTGTACTGTCATATTTGTCATTGCAGGCATGACATCATGACCCCTCCCCTTTTACCTGAGTCCTCCTTCCTACCTCCTTACCATCCCCCACCCCTCAACCTGATCCTCCTCCTGGCATACCCCCCGCCCATATCCCCACCCCTGTACCTTTTTCCCTGGAATCCCCTGACAATTTAGGTTGTCCCTAAGGGGCAACCGCATTTGTCAGAGAGAGATTCCCTGGAAAACAATGCACAGACAATTCTTAGTGGGTGCTCGACCAGCAATTAATTTATTGCATACATCACACACTGTTTTCACTTTTCACTTTTAAAATTTACATATTTACAACATTCCTTTATCTTTCCATGTTATCCATCATACATTCATCATACAGTCCAGCATTTACAATCCTGTTAAATCAAATATTTTGCTTGTCTTTTGTCAATTTTTTTCCGGTTGTCTTCTCAGGGTCCAGATGTTTGAAACCTGATACCCCTTGATCTTCTTTCCCGTGACACTGTCTGTTGTCCTTCATCTTTTTGGGGTCTGGATGCTTGAAAGCCCAATGCCCCTTCTCCTAGTCCCCTTGCTGCCCTCTCTTTTCCCATTTGCCGATGGCAACTGGCCCTCACATTCATACTTGCTTACTCGTCCGTCTCCTGTTTTGCTTGTCTCCACATCCGGGCATCTGTGCCCGGCCTATGGATCCTGCCTGCCCCCCATTTTCATTTTATCCAAAAATTTCCACTAGACCATCTTCAGCTTATGCGATGGAATTATGGGCTTCCCCTTCCCCTTCCCTCTTTTTCCCACATTTCAATGCTATTTCCCAATTGTAGCAAATATGCTGACAGCCCTACTGTCGAAAGGGGCACTCCGTCCCCCCTGTATATCCCTGGGTTGGAAAAATCAATTTCTTAATGGACTATGTATGTTACCGCCACCCCCTCTAACCATGCTGCCATTTGCATGTTAATCCTCTTCCTAGCCTGTTCCACCCCTTTTATGTCTCTGGCCTGCCACCAAACCATCCGAGGTGCTATTTCTGACCATGCAATGGTCGCCTATGGCTACAATTGATGAACTGCCCCCAAGTCCCTTATCATTTCTTTGCCCAAAATTCCCCACGGCCGCTCTCCTAGATCATTACCTCCCAAATATATTATTAGAAGATCTGGTCTTGGCCACTTTTATTTCAACTCCTCCAAGGCTGGCATGATCTGTGCCCTCCTCATGCCCTGGACTCCTTCCAGTAAACCATCACTTTGTCAGGGTCTTGTCCTACTTGTTTCCTGCCCTGATGGTTGGTGGCCCACCTCTCAGCCCAATAAATATAGGAATGCCCTTGGATCCAGACCCGCCTGCATCTTTCTTGACCTGTGAAAACAAACATACGTATTAGACCATTTTCCTTACATATGTCTTATAGCAGTTTGACCACCACCTGCCTGCTTTTTTAATTTCTTCCTCTGATCCACCTTTCTCTGCCAGCATGGACACAGCTCCAATTGTAAATGAATGAGATGAGTAACTCTGTGGGTCCTCCCCCAAATGTGCCATTCCCTTTTTTAAAACTCCCGTTACCTGGAAACACATCACCGGCTTACCATCACTATGTGTAAAGAACTGCCTACGCCCTCTTTGCCTCTTCCCCTTGTATTTCCATAGCGAGACAACTGGGCATGTTGCCTCAGTCTCCTGTCTGTCCAATACAATCTCTGCCCCAATCCCCCTGTGGCCAGTCTTGGAACATCTAAGCCAAACTGTTACCCTCTCCTGCTCCCAGCATATTTCCTTTTCCCACACACCTCCTATGTCATCCTTTTTGCTGGCCACCACCACTTCGCTGACCCCTGAATGAGCCTTTTGCCATCATCGTAAAAATGGCCCTGAATAAGTAGGCTTCTAAGTCTGATGTACAGATGTCCCCAGGGCCCCCACTAGACCTTCGAGTTTATTCCCTGCAATGGGTTTCCTCGCATCTGCCTTCCCTCCTTTTAACCACTGCCACCCCATCAACATGCACCACACCACTTTAAACTTATTCGGTTCAGCCCAGCCTTGTATGCTACAGGCCCATCCTATCCCGGCTAACTGTACCCCCATTGTCCTGCTAGCCATTCCCGACTGCCACTTTTTAACCATGTATTTTGTTACTTGATCCTGTGAAACTGGCTCACTTACCTTGTACCCTTCCTGCTCCCAGAACTCCTGAAATGCCCCTCATGCCCCTTCGTATGCCCTCAGCATATTGGCAGACCAGGAGCTCCTGTATAACAGTCGGGCCCCTTCCAGCCAATTTCCCACACTCTCTCTGAGACCAGTGTTCTTTGTGCAGCCACTTGTGGCGCCACGGACCTGAACCTCACCAGCTGTAAACGGGAAAGGCTGTCAGCTATGTAATTTTTAACACCTTCAATATGCTTGGCTTTAAATGACATGTTTATCCTTAAGCCCCACAGCACTAGTTGCCCAAAACCCTGTTTGCTGTCACCGAGTGTCCTCCCTGCCGATTGATAACTTCTACCACAGTTCTATTATCACACCAAAACATGATCCTAGTGTTCCTTAGGTGTTCCCCCCACATCAGCACCGCCACCCATATTGGAAAAATCTCAAGCAATGTTATGTCCTTCAATAGCCCCCTCTCTCTCCAAGACTATGGCTATGCTTCTGAAATCCATCTCCCCCGAAAATATGCCCCCATGCCAACTGAACCGGATGCATCTGTGTATAAGT
Source organism: Neoceratodus forsteri (assembly GCA_016271365.2). Taxonomy (NCBI): domain Eukaryota; kingdom Metazoa; phylum Chordata; order Ceratodontiformes; family Ceratodontidae; genus Neoceratodus; species Neoceratodus forsteri. The sequence continues at coordinate 429,977,969 of CM028134.1, forward strand.
CCAAATCGTTATTCCCTAGCCACACCTTCTGCCAAAATGTGACCCTGTTGTAGTCTTTTAAAGATTGCTACCACACCTCTAGGTCCTGCCTAATCCCCAGTGAAATGTCCATCCAATGGTGTGGTCATTTTATCCCCCCTGTTGCCCTGGGTAGTCTCCTGGTGAACACCCTCCCGGGAGCCATAGCCCTGCATGCAAAGTTCAAATGCCCCAACAGTTGCTGAACCTGACTCAAGGGGACCCTCCTCCTTTTCTTAACCTCGTGTAGTAGTTAATTGAGCCTAGCCACGTTCTGCTGGGGTAACCTGAAAACCTGCTTCTCTGCATTTATCTCAGTCCCCAGGAATTCGAGTTTTCTAGCTAGCCCTTCCATCTTCACCTCTGCAAGTGGCACCCCTATCCTTCTGCACATGTCCTCAAACTCTAGGAGCATCGCCCTTGTCTCTTCTTCATTCGCCCCACCAGCAGAAAATCATCCAAATAATGTACCACTGCCTTGTGCCCGTACTTTTCCCCAAACGCCCATTACATCCAAGAACTGAATGCCTCAAACTTCGCACAGGCTGTGGAACAGCCCATGGGCATTGCCTTGTCAAAATAAAAGAACCCTTGGAAGCAAAATCCCAATGGGTCCCAATCTTCTTTCCTGACTGGTAGCAGCTGGAAAGCAGACTCAATATCGGTCTTTGCTAGCCATGCCCCCTCTTTCACTCTAATCCATTCCACTGCTTGTTCCAATGTTGCATACGAGACTGTGCTACATTCCCCAGGGATGTGGTTGTTCACCAATGCCCCCTCCGGATATGAAAGGTGGTGAATCAACCTAAATTCCACTTGTTGCTTCCTTCTTTATTTTCCTTAATGCTATGTCCTCTTTATCTTTTAGTGATGTCAAGTTCTTGGCCCTCATGCTCCTTCTCACCCCTTGGTACTCCAAACTAAACCCCCTTTCAAAACCTTCCACTAGCATCTTCCCTGCTTTCACTTCAGGGTATACCTTCATCCATTCTTTCACTACCCCCACCCTTATTGGAGTCCTAGCTAACCCAAACCCCCTTGTTGATGCCTAATTCTCCCTCATTGACTCCCCATGACACCTGTTCCATAACCCCCTCTTCCCTGGAATCCCCTTCCCCTTCCATTCTGGTAGCCCTTCTTCCTCCCCGAAAGGGCTGCCCATTTCCCCATAGCCCACTTTTTCTGTCCCCCATTGCTCTGCAGCACGTCACCGGATGCTGCCCCATTCATTTCGAACAAACGTGTCTGCACTTGCTCCATGAACCCGATGCTTTGTTGAATCCCAGCACATTTTTTCCTGTTGCCCTTTCCCCCCTTGTCTACTCCCCTCTCCTGCCCCCCCCCCCGTATCCAGATAGGCTCCTCACCCATATCTCGGAATGAGTGGAATCCTATCTCAAATCTCCCCAAGCCACCATCCTCTGCTGGAAAGCTTCGTCATACTTTAGCCAGTCCACACCCATTCTTGCTTTATAGGCATCCTTTATAGTGGAGGCATACGTGAGCAATGGAATGGCTAATTCCGGCTTCCTCTCAAGTAGGATGGCACTGAATATAGAAAATCCCAACTGCCATGCCTCTATGTTTTTCCCCCTGTAACTTACCTCCTCCACCTTATTTCCCGTGATCGCCAACGCCAATGTCATCTTGGATTTTCCCACCGTTTCCTTTTGTACATACCTCTTAGCAGACTCTTTGTCTACCAACGCAAATATATCCACATATTTCCCTTTCCATATGTTTTCTTTAATCATTAAAGATGCATGATCTCCCATTGTCATACTCGGTATCCCATCATTACCCACTCTGACTTTTGCGTTCACTTCCTTCCCAGCTGCCTTAAGTTCCTGCAATGCCTTTTCCATTTTTTCCAACCCCTTCTCCTCCATGTCTCCCAGCATACCTGCTAAATATTCTGTCAGATCCCCCTCCGGGGTCTGCTCCCCCTTGTCCTTACCACTCGTGCCTTCCTCTGCATCCAGTTCCTCAACCTGTTCTTGTTCCGGCACCTCTCTTGGCGTCCTTTTTTCTGCTGGGCTCTTCCCAGAACCCCCTGCTGGTGTCTTCCATTTTCCTGCTGTATCATTGGCCTCCTTCTGACTTGCTGCCTCTCTCAACTCATTTATCTTCTCCATCAGGCTCTTTCCCTGTCATTTCTTGTTCCTCGCCCTCGCAGCCTCTTCTTCTGCTTCCTTCTTTCATGCCATATCCAGCATCTCAGTCACCTTTTTCATAATCTCCACTGCCTGTTCCATCATCTGTACGCTTGTGATCTCTGCCATCCTAAATAAGTAAATATTTGTAGGGGATATACAACAAACGCAGGTTATCCACTGCCATGGTCCTACTTCTTATAGCCTATTCCTATTATGTATATATTTTTTAATTTTCTTTTAGAAAAACCCTCCTGTTCGTGCTGGTAAATCATTTATTTATCCCCCTTTTCAGATTAACACAGCTGGTATTGTATCGTGCCACTTTGTAATTATTCCATTTGCCTCCCCCAGGTTCAGTAGCCCCAGATTAGCCCCCTAACCTTCAGCACCACTGCGATCAAGTACTTGCCCTCTTGTGCTTCAAGCCTCAAGAGCAGCTTGTCTCTTTTTGTAGAAAATAAACCTTTTATTCTGTCCAACTTCTCTTTAACCCGAGGATAATGCGTTTTTCTGATGTCTGTATCCCCGGAACTACAAACATGGCGTGGCCCTCCTGGCCACGCATGTGTGATACTATTGTAGCGTGGAGCTCCTGGCCATGCATGCTCATCATCCCCACTTGCTTTTGAACGTGCACAGCCTGCTGCATCTGTTGCCCATCCATGCTGCGGCCTCCTTCGGCCTAGCACCTGCCCCAGGCTTTGATTAGCACAGCGCCCCAACTCCTCACTGTGCAAGCCACCTATCACCCTTGTTCTCCCCTACCCCACTGCCCCAAATGCGCCACCCCCCGCCAGCTCCCCCATGGAGCGTTCTGCCTTGCATCCCCCGATGCAACTCAGCCTCTGGATTAAAAAGAGCCAGTAGTAGTACCTAGCACTGTCATTTCTAACTAATGAAAAATCTAACAAACAATAAAGGGCTTTTGTTTTTTTGTTTTTTTTTGGTTTACAATACTTCCTACCCACTAGCTAGCTCCACAGCTGGGTCCTCCTCCCAGATACAGCCCAAACCTTCCCCACACCAACCCAGCCATTTCCTTTTAATATGTTATAGCTCTGCTCTCGAATTTACCAAGCCATCCCTTAGCAGTATCACCTGATTGAAACCAAGTCCTCTCCCCAGCATCCTGGCCCATGCAGGCCCTGCTAGGCCCTCTTTGCCCACACAAGGCCCACACCATGCGGCCAGGCCTCTTCTTATCCTACTGACCTTACCTCCCTTCCGAAATATTTGCCAGTCGAAGTGCTGAGTTCTGCTAATTCCAAAAACCCAGCAAAAGAGGGAGACCCCTTCCTCTGTTGGCTCCTAAATACCCCCTAAACCACCTTCACTTCTTCCCCCTGCCCAGTCCTCACCTGCTTACCTGTACTGTTGTATTTGTCATTGCAGGCATGACATCATGACCCCTCCCCTTTTATCTGAGCCCTCCTTCCTTCCTCCTTACAATCCCCCCCTCAACCTGATCCTCCTCCTAGCATACCCCCCGCCCGTATCCCCACCCTGTGCCTTTTTTCCCCCAGAATCCCCCTGACAATTTAGGTTGTCCCTTAGGGGCAACCGCATTTAAGCCATTTGACACAACCATCCTAAGAGCAGTCATTCTGCTACTTTGTCTTTGCAGGACATTCCATAACAAAGAGTCCCAGAGATGCCTGTTTCCAAAGAAATAATACACCACCTTCATTTTCTCAGGCAGGCAGTTCTGGGCTACTGTTTATATTCTACTGAATATTCTTAACCTGTAATTTGTGACTATAGGTGTTTATAACCGAATGATAGTAACCACATTTGCGGTATTTTGCAAATAGGTATGCATGTGTGTGTCTAATTGTTGTTTGACTTAGGTTACACACAGAATCTGACCAGTTCATAACATGCTGTATTGTGATTAAATGAACTGATAAATGGGGGCTTTGGTTTCTTTTACAATTTTTTCCCTGACCATGAAATATAGTAAAACAAAAATTTCTCAACAAAATGTTTAAAAATAAGGAGTTTAGCAGTAATTTAGTTGATGTGGTGTAAAGAGCTGTTCCCTGGAAAATGACCAGGTTTGGGGGGGGGCTGCCGGAAGCACAATGGGACTTCAAGGATGGGGGAGCTCATGACAGCAGAAGAGGCATGATGGCATTAAAAGCATAATGGTGTGGATGTAGAGGCACCAATATTTGAGTATGATTTTGGTACATATGAACATACAAAGGTTGCCAGCAGCAAAAGGTCATCCTGGTCTATCTAGGCTGCTCGAGATTGCAGCTAGCTCTCTGCTCAGCAGCTGCCCCATCCCCCTCCCCTTTCCCTCCCATTACCCTCCCCTTTGCCCTCTCCCACCCTTTCTTAAAGCATTCTACAGTTTTACATACCACCACCTCAGCCGGTAGTGCATTCCACTTTGCCACCACCCTCTTTGTAAAGAAATGCCTTCTCACCTCCCTCCTGAATCTACCCCGCTCCAATCTCATGTCATGGCCCCTAGTGTCTCTCCCCACCCTCCTCCTGAATAGACCTTTTGTGTCAGTTTTGATTATCCCTTTCATGTATTTGAAGGTCTCAATTATATCCCCCTGTCCCTCCTCTCCTCCAGTATGTACATGTTAAACTCTCTTAGTCTGACCTTATATGGCAATTCCTCCAGGCCCTGAATCATCTTCATTGCCCTACGCTGCACCCCTTCAGCAGTCTAATGTCCTTTTGTAGGTATGGGCGCCAGCACTTCATGCAGTATTCCAGGTGGGGTCTAACCAGGGAGCTGTATAATGGTAGAATAGCCTCCCTTCTTCTCGAGGTAATTCCCCTTGCAATGCACCCCAGCATTTTATTGGCCATTGCTTCTGCCTTTCTGCATTGTCAGGGATTGTTCATTGTTCCTGTGATGAGCACCCCCAGATCATTCTCCTCTTCTGTTACCTCCAGCCGCACCCCCCCCGATGGTAGCTTCACGTCGGATTGTTTGTTCTGAAGTGCAGTACCTTGCATTTTTTGCATTGAACCCCAGCTGCCATCTGTCAAACCATGCATCTAGCCTTGTCAGATTCTCCTGTAGCCCCCCCACCCAAACTGGTCTTCCACCACAATTCCCATCTTGGTGTCATCCACAAATAGGCTGATTTTGCTGCTGATGTCCTCCTAGATGTCCACAATAAATATGCCAAACAGCACTAGGCCCAACATCGACCCTGTGGAACACCGCTTGTCACAGGCTTAGGAGATGAGTATTCCCCACCTACCACCACCCTCTGCTGCCTATCTTTTAACCAGTTCTCCACCTACCCCACCAGTTTTTCTCCTGCCCCTGTGCCCAGTAGCTTGCTTCCAAGTCTCCCAAGTGGTACTGAATCAAAGGCCTTATGGAAGTCTAGGTACAGGGCATCCACCACATGTCTCCTGTCAATTTGCCAAGACACCCAGTCATAGTATTCCACCAGGCTGGTCTGGCATGACCAGCCCTTGACGAAGCCATGCTGCCTCCCATCCTGCACCTTGTTCACCTCCAGTAGTGCCACTAGCCTCTCCTTTAGGATGGTCTCCATTAGCTTCCCTACCATGGACGTTAGACTTACTGGCCTATAGTTCCCCAGTTCGTCTTTGAGTCCACTCTTGTGGAGGGGAGCCACGTGAGCCAGTCTCCAGTCATGGGGTAAGCATCCTGTGTCTAGACATGAATTAAACAATTCTGCCAAGGGTCCTGCCAGGAGCTCTGCCAGCTCCTTCAGCACTCTTGGATGTACTCGATCTGGTCCTGGTGCCTTGTCCACCCTCAATACCCTTAACCCCTCCAGCACCCTTCCCACTATGATTTCTCCATCCCTAATCCCCCCCATCTGTTTCTATCCTCCCTCCTACTATGGGTAACACCCCTTCCCTTCATAAAAACTGAACAGAAGTAATCATTGAGCACTTCTGTCTTTTCACCCCCCTCTTCCATCCATCCCCTTCCTTCTTAATTCTTACAATTTGGTCCATACAGCTTCTTTTCTCTCTGATGTGCCTAAAAAAGTCTTTTTCCCCTTTTTGTATGCCCTGCACCAACCTCAGTTCTCTTGCCACCTTGGCTGCCCTTACCCCTTGGTCACTTCCTTTGCTTCTTGCAGATATTCCTCCCTATCCTCCTCTGTCCCTGATTTTCTGTATCTCCTGTAAGCTGCCCTTTTTCTTCTCACCCTAACACTCCTTTGCTTATCCAGTTGGGTTCATTTCCCCTAGTCTTCTTAGTCTGGGACCTACAGCAAGTTTCTGTTGCCTCCACTATCCCCTGTCTTATCAGTTCCCACCTTTGTTGTGTGTCCATACCTGGTTAAAATCTGCACAGGAACCCCTGTACCCCTTTTCTCATCATCTTAAAGTTGGTGTTCCTGAAATCCAGCACCCTTGTGCCAGATGCCCTGTCCCTTTAGTCATTTGTAACTCAAACCATCCTGTCCTGTGGTCACTCTTCCCCCAGTGGTTCCTCCACCCTCACTCACTCCCCATTTGTAAGTATGAGGTCAAGGGTGTTCCTTTCCCTAGTTGGTTCCTTGGCCAACTGTACTAGAAAGCTTTCCTGGAAGGCGTCCCGCATTACCTGCTCCCTTCTGTTCTTTGTGGTAGGTGTGTCCCACTCCTCCCCCGGCAGGTTGAAATCCCCTATCACCACCCCCACTTCCTGGAGTTCCTCTTGATCTGTTCTGCCAGTACCCTGTCCATCTCTTCAGATTGAGAGGGTGGCCTGTACACCACCCCAAGTCTTAGTGATCTATTTTTGGGATCCTTTAGTTGTACCCACAGTGCTTCTGTATCTCCCTCGACTCCCTCCTCCCTTACACATTTAATCCCTCCTTTACATACAGTGCCACCCCCACTTCCTTATCTTTCCAGTGTAATCTGTACCCCGGAACCATCATGTCTCAGTCATGGATTTGGGTGGCCCATGTCTCGGTTATAGCGGTCAAGTCCACTCCCCCTCCCCCGGAGAGCCTGTAGATCTGGCCCCTTATTTCCCAGACTCCTAGCATTTAGTGTTACCACCCTCCAACCCATGTCTTTACCCTTCCCCACCTCTCTCCCGTTATGTCCGCTCCCTTAGTAGTTGCCTTCCTCCTTACCTTGTTATCACTGGGGGTATGCACATTTGGTTTCACATCACTAGGCCTCTGAACTCCTCTATCCATCCTGCTACCCCGCCTCCTAGTTTAAATGCTCATAGAAACATAGAAACATAGACTTTGATGGCAGATAAGGACCGCTTGGCCCATCTAGTCTGCCCATTTCCCTACCTACAGGATAGGCCGCAGATCCTAGTTAACCAACAACCTATTTCTTCCTACCCCCCACAAGAATTGCCTTATGCCTGTCCCATGCATTCTTGAATTCTCCCACAGTTTTAGACCCCACAACCTCCTCAGGAAGGCTGTTCCATGCATCCACTACCCTCTCTGTGAAATAATACTTCCTCACATTGCCCCTGAACCGCCCCTTCTATCTTTAAATTGTGTCCCTTGTTCTTGCACCTCTTTTCTGAAAGATGCTACCTTCTTGGACTTTGTTGATTCCACTGAGGTACTTAAAGTTTCTATCATGTCCCTCTCTCCCTTCTTTCCTCAAAGGTATACATATTAAGCTCCTTTAGTCTCTCCTCATACGGCTTCTCTTGCAGACCCTGCACCATTTTAGTTGCCCTCCTCTGGACTGCCTCTATTCTGTCTATGTCTTTGCAGAGATGGGGTCTCCAGAACTGGACACAGTACTCCAGATGGGGTCTCACCAACTGTCTGTACAGAGGGATAACAACTTCCTGTTTTCTGCTGCTGATGCCTCTCCCTATACATCCCAGTATACCCCCAGCCCTCCCTACTGCCTTCTCACATTGCTTGCTAACCTTAAGGTCATCTGATATGATTACCCCCAGGTCCCTTTCCTTTTTTGTTGTTGTTACTACCTCCCCACCCATTGTGTATTCTTCCCCTGGGTTCTAGTTTCCCAGGTGCATTATTTTGCACTTCTTTGCATTGAATCCTAGCTGCCATACTTCTGACCATTCCTCCAACCTTGCCAAGTCCCTTTTCATCCTTTCCACACCTCCTTGTGTATCAACCCTGTTGCAGATCTTTGTGTCATCTGCAAAAGGCATACTTTTCTTCAGTCCTCTGCAATGTCACTGATGAAGACATTAAAAGGACTGGACCCAATCTGAACCTCTGCGGTACCCACTGGTAACCCTCTCTTCTTCAAAGTGGACTCCATTTACAATTACCTTCTGTGTCCTGTTGTGCAGCCAATGTTTTACCAGACTACCACCCTGGGACCCACTCCCAGGCTGGTTAATTGACTATTAATCTTTTGTGGGACTGTGTCAAATGCCTTGCTAAAGTCTAGGTATGCCATGTCCTCAGCCCTCCCTGGTCTACTACTTTGGTCACCCAGTCAAAGAAATCTATTAGATTCATCTGACATGACCTTCCGCTGGAACCCATGCTGCCTTGGGTCCAGTGCCCCACTGGCCTCTAGGTACTCAACTATTCTTTCCTTCAAGTGACTTCATCACTTTCCCTACCACAGAGGTCAGACTGACAGGTCTGTAGTTTCCTGCCTCTGTCTTGGTCCCACTTTTGTGAAGGGAATCACATCCGCCTTCCTCCAGTCCTCAGGAACCACACCATCCTCCCATGATTTATTAAAAAGAGTAGCCAGTGGTTTCACTAGTTCCTCTCTTAATTCTTTTTAGAGTTCTGGGGTGAATTCCATCAGGACCCATTGCTTTGTCCACCTTCAGTTTTAGGAGTTCTTGCAGAACCCTTTCTTCTGTGAAAGGACTGGGCCGAACCCCCTATCAAGAGTGCTTCTGTTAATTGGATTAGGCACTTCCCTCTCCTCTTTTGTGAATACTGAGCAGAAATATTCGTTCAGTATCCCTGCTTTTTCACTGTCCCCCTCTGCCCACCCACCGTTCATTCTATTCAGCCTCACTATCCCTCCCTTTGTCTTTCTACACTCGCTGACGTACCTATAAAAGGTTTTATCTCCCTTCTTAACTGAGTTGGCTATCTTTTCCTCAGTTTGGGCCTTTGCTATTCTGACTTCCCTCTATGCTTCCTTCTGCTTAACTGGTACAGCTCTCTGTCCTGCTCCTTCTGTGTTTCCTTATACTTCTGGAATGCTATCTTTTTCTTCCTGACTTTCACAGCCATCTCTTTTGAGAACCATAGTGGTTTTTTTCTTTTGTTTTGATTTGTTTATTTGCTTCACACAAAGGCTTGTTGCCTCTGTGATGGCAGTTTTGATGATTTCCCATTGTTGATCCACACCTCCTCTTAGCCTGTTTGCTAGTGCTTTTCTGAGGCACTCTCCCATCTTGCCAAAGTTAGGCCTCCTAAAGTCCAGTACCCTCACTTTTGTATGGCTTGACTCTGTAGCTGAGTTTAATGTGAACCACACTGTTTGATGGTCACTTGTCCCCAGATGGCAACCCACTTCTAGATCTGAGATCCTCTCACTGCCCCCGTTTGAGAGTATGAGGTCTAAGATTGCTCCCTCACGAGTGGGTTCTGAAACTAGCTGTATGAGGCCTGCCACCTGTAGGGCATCAAGAATGGCCCTGCTCTTGGATGTGGCTGCAGCAAATGTGCTCCAGTTGACATCTGGCATATTCAGGTCTCCCATCAACAGTATCTCCCCTTTCTCTGCCATCCTAAGAATGCCTTCTATCATATCCTTGTCTATTCCCTTCCCCTGACATGGGGGTCTGTACACAGCCCCTTTGCGGATTGTGGTGCCCGTTCCAGTCTCCAAGGTGACCCACAGTGCCTCCTCTTCTCCCTGTTTACTCTTTTGCTCCTCAATGTGCTTCCCTATCCTTGCCTTCAGTAAATTGTTTCCTTCCTCATTTAGGTGCAGTTTATCTTTTGCATACAGACTGCTGTTCTCCCAGGTCCCCCCCCCCACCCTCCTACCAGCCCACACCCCTTTTCTCAACCCCAGGCCCCCAGCCATTTGTTAAACTCTTCAATTCTCCCTTTGCTTGCCATACTTGCCCTGGGAATTGGAAGTATCACTGAGAAGGTCACTAAGTGTGACTTGGGGGTGGGGGATCATCAGGAATTGAGTGAGTCTTGGTATTTTATCATAATGGTTTTCTGAAACTTCAACTTTCAATGGGTTAGACTCTGCATCCATCTGTACAGTATGTCACTAAGCTACATGCAGTGGGGTATGGGTAAAAGGCAGATCACCAGACCCGGACCAGAACTGTAAAACCTAGACTGGGCACAGCTTGTGCAAATATTGCTGATCCACTCATTCCAGATGATCTGGTCTGGCTTTTACCTATCTGGTCTGGTCCTGGCAGTTCTGTTTTCAACCATGCCAAGGGAGGGATAAAAAACAGACATCTAGGAGCAGACCAGATCATAAAAGTTGATCTGAACAGTGCAGCCAGAGTGATCAGACCAGCAGTATTTGTGCAAGTTGCACCCAGTAGGTCCAGTTTGGATTTTTACAGTATGCTGTGGTTCAGGTCTGTCAGTCCAGTTTTTAATCAATCAATCTTTATTTTATACTGAAAGGTATGTGAGCAAAAATGCCCATTTACACAACTGTCCAGTTAAGCATAAAATGAGAATAGAACATCAGGTCAAACAATTACATAGTAAAATACAGTATAAACAGGTCTAACATAAATAGGTCTAATACATATATCTTGAGGGATATACAGAAGAAAGGGGAAGCAAATAAATAACAGTGACAAATTTACAGCATGGCATACAGCTGGAGGTACAATTCAGGAACATGAATAGTTGAGTGATGCGTCAAAAAAGAAGTGCAAGTCCTGTGGCACCCAGATCCTGCATGCGAATGAGCATTCCCGCTGTGTGATCTGCCTAGGTCCCAAACACTAGGTCAAGGACTGTGTGGCCTGCCAATCCTTCAACCAGGCCACACAGATTAGGCAGCAAAAAATACTCGAAGCTCACTTGCTAGAGAAGCACTTAGCTTTGCTGGAAAAAGAGCTGTAGAATCTGGGGAAAAAATGTTCTTCTCCAACGCCAGAACCCAAAAAGAAGAAAAAGGACAAGGAAAGGCACTGAGACTGGAATAGGTCTCCATCCATTTGGTGGCAACCATTGGGCACCACTAACACCGGAAGGCCTCCACTTTGGTAAGTACCCCTACTGCCAGGTCTCCTACCGCTCCGGCAGATCAAACCACAGCCTCCCTGCCTGCTTTACTCACGGTGTAGTCGGGGCTCTTCTTGGACGACAGAACCCCTACTGTGCTCCTTAAGCCCATATCATCTTCAGGGTCTATCACCAGCAGCCATGTCGATACGTCACTCCCCGGCCCCACTGAGGAGTATATAGTCACAGGCGGTAAGCTGTACTCCAGCTCCACTGTTGTCTGCATGGCCCTGGCTGATAAGCTGGACATTAGTGCTTCTGATGTCTGCACGGCCATGGCGGATAAGTCACTCCTCAGTTCCTCTGGGGACCGCATAGCTGAGGCTCTCCCATCAGGTCACAGGATACCCTTGATGTCGAGCTGAGCCAGCTGCCGGACACACAGCAGTCTGTAGAGGGTTCCTCGCTCCCACTGACCCAACTGGACCCTTCAACCTTGCCTGAAGATCAAGAGCTGGAGGTGGGCAGTAATCTGGAGGTTCCCCTTCCTTCACTGGGTCAGTCTCTTCCTGGTTCACCCACTGGCCAATTCATGAACAGTTAAGTGATGTGTTGAAAAAAAGTGCAAATCCTGCAGCACCCAGATCCTGCATGTGGTCGAGCATTCCTGCTGCGTGATCTGCCTAGGCCCCTAACACCAGGTCAAGGACTGTGCAGCCTGCCAATCCTTCAACCAGGCCACACGGATTAGGCACCAGAAAAAGCTTGAAGCCCACTTGCTTAAGGAACATCTAGCTGTGATGGAAAAGGAGCTGCAGAATCTGCAGGAAAAATCTTCTCCAACACCAGAACCCAAAAAGAAGGAAAAGGAAAGACACCAAGACCGGGATAGGTCTCCATCCACTTGGCGACAACCATCAGGAACCACTGACACCGAAGGGGCCTCCAATTTGGTAAATATCCCTACTGCCAGGTCTCCTACCGATCCGGCGGATCAGACCACAGCCTCCCTGCTTGCATTATTCACGGTACAGTCAGGGCTCTTCTTGGATGATGGAACCCCTATTGTGCTCCTTAGGCCCATATCTTCTTCAGGGTCTAGCACCAGTAGCCAAGTTGATAAGTCGCTCCCAGGCCCCAACAAGGAGCACATGGTCACAGCTGGTAAGCTGGACTCTAGCTCTGCTGTTGTCTGCATGGTCCAGGCCGATAAGCTGGACATTAACTCTTCTGACATCTGCATGGCCACAGCTGATAAGTTGCTCCCCATTTCTCTGAGGACCGCACAGCTGAAACTCTCCCATTGGGGTCACAGGATACCTCCAACGTTGAGCTGAGCCAGCTGCCAAACATTCAACAGTCTTTAGAGGGTTCCTCACTCCCACAGACCCAACCAGACCCTCCAGGCTTGCCTGAAGATCAAGAGTCAGAGATGGGCACTAATTTAGAGGTTCCTCTTCCTTCGCCGGATCAGTCTCTTCCTGGTTCACCCACTGGACCTATTGTTAATCCCTCCAGGGACCTTCCATCAGGACCTCCTCAATCCAAGCCCATTTGGACAACCAGGTTCCTCCATCTTGGACTCCAGCTCCCCAGACAACAGTGGGTCTTCTGTCAGGTTCTACTCACACCCTAATGCCAAGTGACCCTTCGCCAGGTGACCCATTGCCAGGTCAGGGTATGTCTAGCACTCTGGCCATTCCTCAAACACTGGACAGCCTTTCATCAGGCCCCCAGGCACCAAATCTTCTGGCACCGGACATTCCTGTGCCTGCTCCAGTGCCAGCCCCCTCGAATGTCCTTATGAGGCTGATGCCTGGTCCTTCTGGACCTCCTGCCGGGCCTTCAGCCCCACCTCCTGCCAGGCCTTCAGCTCCACCTCTGGCTGGACCTGTGGGCAATGTTCTGGGCTATCCGCCCCCATAATACCTAATGTACCCTTCACCGGGGTATCTCATGACTGGTTATCAACCCAATTATATATCGTGGTACCAGATGCCGGGTTATGTGTAATCAAGGGTATGCTACTTCTGGCTTTCCCTACTCCTATCAGGCTCATGGATACCCTCAATATCAGATGACAGGCTATCCATTATATCAGCCTCCTCCTCCTTCCTCCTCTGCCTCCACAGCAGCCTCAGACTGCTATCCAGGCAGTGTTCCAGACCCTGATTCAGGGGGCCAGGACTCAACTAGCCTCAGAGCTTGACTGTCGGAAACCACTGGCGGCCTCTACTCCCACCTCCGACCCCTAGGTCAGCCTCTCCTGTGGATTCCCACCTTTCAAGAGAAGGCTCTTCTAGACACAAGGTCAGGGACAAAATCCAGGACACTTCTCTAAAATGGGTTGAGACCCCCAACAGGCAATATTTGGACACTGACTCTGACTTGTACTCTAGCTCTGGTACACATACACCTATACAGCCTCAGTCTGAGAAGTCCCCAAAGTCCTCTCCAGAGGACCCTTCCTTTGAAGAACTCCTCATAACTATACAAAATGCCTGTGGCTGGGCTATCCAGGAACAGGATCCAAAGTGGAAAAGGCTTGTGGAGCATCTAGACATAACTGACACAACTCCTATGCCCATACTGCAATGGACTGGGCCCCATGAAGACCTGACGTCTACTATCTGGCAACAGCCTTCCTCCATTCCAGCTGTTTCAAAAAAGGCAGACAGGATACACTACCCCACAGGTGGGATCACACACCTTACTGGCCATCCTAATGCAGGCTTGGTTGTTATCACAACTGCCCTTAACCGGTACTCTTAACCTAAACATTTGAGCATGTCTCCTCCTGATAAGGAGTCAAAGCAGCTGGACAATTTGAGTCACAAGATCCATTCCTCTTCAACTTGCACCCTCAGGTCCCTTAATTATGTGGCTCATTTGGTTTCCTACCAGAAATCTTCCTTGGCCTCACTCGAGTCCAAGCTGGAAGCTATCCATGCCCAGGAGCTTAAGGCAGAGATTGCCAAAACATTGAGAATGGCTAAAATCTCTTGTCATCTTGCCCTCCTGGCCACGTATGACACAGGAGACTCAGTTGCTTGCACCACAGCCACTACTGTCTGCATTAGGCAACATCCATGGCTCAGGATTACTTGCCTGGCACAAGACGTCCAGATCTCCATCCTGGATACCCCTTTCAGAGGATCCATGTTTTTCGGAAGTGACACAATGGCTATTATCACTGAATTGCAGGACGGTGGTAAATCCATCCATGACATCCACTTCATGTACTGAGGGGGTTACAAAGGCAAACAGCTTTTTTGTCGGCAACAGAGATGCCAGACCAAACAGGCCCATGCTGGTATCCAGTGTCAGGAATCTCTACTCCCCCTGCCAAGTCCCAGAAGCCCACCAGAGGAGCTGTCGGCTCCCTCCCCTTAGCCTCGTGACTCATGGGGGACACCCCACCTCCTCCAGATCCTCTGGAGGAACCAGTGGGGGGGAGATTTGCCCTCCACCTTCTGGGGTTGCAGTACATAACCACAGAGTTGGGTCCTTCATTTAATAGCAAGAGGTTACACCATAGAGTTCCTAGACAGGCCTCCGGACATCCCCCCAGGCCTCTCCCATTATCCTCCAAGGAAGCTGTCTCTGATAGGGGATGAGATCCAGGCTCTTCTGCAAAAGTCAGACATAGAGCCTGTGGCTCCAGCACAGATAGGAAAAGGGCAACTAGTTCCATTTCTTCCTAGTGCCCAAAAAGAAGGGCGACCAAAGACCCAACTTGGACCTCAGCATGCTCAACCTGTACATCGAGTACAAGAAGTTCTGCATGCTCACCATCCAGGGACTTCTACCCCTGCTTCACAAGGGCCATTGATTTTGTGCGCTGGACATGCAGGATGCTTACTTGCACAACCCTGTCTTCCAGACCCACCACCACTTTCTTTGGTTTGCCTTCCAAGGGGAACATTACCAGTTCAAGGCCCTTCTTTTTGGTCTATCTGTGACACTTCGGGTTTTTACCAAGTGCCTAGCAGTGGTGGCTGTGGCCTAAATGCCGCAGAGGGATCTAATTGTGCCTGTATCTGGATAACTGGTTTCTGTCTGCCCCATCACAGAGCAGTCTGAGGGAGTCCCCGTCCTTCACCCTGGGCCTCTTTTCCAGACTTGGAATAACAGTCAACTGTCCCAAGTCCCACCTCTCCCCTCCCAGTGCCTACAGTTGATTTGGGACAGTGCTGGATATGGTTCAGGGCAGGGCCTTCCTCCTATCAGACAGAGCAGAGACTCTGCAGGAAGAGGCCAGATTAGTGGCCAATACACGTTGGACCACAGCCCAGTCGAGCCTCTGTCTTCTTGGGTTGATGGCAGCTGCCATCCCTACAGTACCTCTAGCCAGACTGCATATGAGGGTGACCCAATGGACTCTTCATGTCCAATGGGATCAGCGGCTTGGAAACCTGGACCACAGGGTCCTAGTGTCTAGGTACAAGTTGTCCAATCTCTCCATGGGGGTTCCCTTTCAACCCCCTGCTCCTACCATGACCCTTACAATGGATGCTTCGTGTCAAGGCTGGGGAGCCCACCTAGGACACCATCAGACCCAGGGAACATGGTCTCAGCTGGAAGCATCTCTACACATCAATGTATTAGAAATGAGGGCAGTGATGTATGCCCTCCAGGCCTTCCAGCCTCTTCTTTGTCCGGGGACATTCCTGGTTCATATTGACAATATGCCTGTGGTCAGGTACCTGAACAAAAAGGGAGGCATTCACTCATACCCTCTATGCCTGCCGAGAGGCGATGCGAGTGTGATACTGGGCAGTCCAGCACGACCTCCACCTGACTGCTGTCCATGTGCTGGGCATCAGCAACATCCAGGCAGACAGTCTCAGCCACACCACTGTCAGGGATCAGAAGTGGGAGCTTAATCGAGAGGTGGTCAAAAGCTTATTCGACCTGTGGGGTTGGCCAGAGACAGACATCTTCATCTCCCCATCCAACGCAAAACTACCCAATTTTTGCTCATTTGCTCCCGGGTGTGGTGTTTTCTGGTGAGATGTGCTGTCTCTTTGCTAGACAGGAAGGTTCTTGTATGCCTTTTCTCCCTTCTCAGTGCTTCAGAGGGTTCTCCTGAATCTACAGGCAGAAGAAGCTCACATGATTCTAATAGCCCCTCTTTGGCCTCATCAGATTTGGTTCCCTCTGCTTCAGCAGCTATCGATGGAACCCCCAGTACCTCTGCCTCTCTGCCACAATCTTCTGACTCAGGAGCAGGGCAGACTGGTGCACCTGGCCTCAAATCCCTCCACCTGCATGCATGGCATCTGTGGACATAGCTGCTTCACACTTTGGAGTTTCTGCCCTAGTGGCCCAAGTCCCCGTAGAGGCCAGAAAGCCTTCTACCAGAACTACTTATGCCATGAAATGGAAAAGATTCTCCATTTGGGCAGCCTTTCTCTTGCCCGGTGCCCCAGGGCATGGAGCACCTCTTGCATCTTTCAGATCTCGGTTTCAGCTATTCTTCTTTGAAGGTCCATCTGTCTGCCATCTTGGCCTACCACCTCCCCATGGATGGCAAAACCATAGCTCAGTTGGAGTTTTCCAAAACCTTCCTGAAAGGAATTTTCCATCTGAAACCACCAATTCAAAATCCAGTCCCCCTGTGGGACTTGAATTTTGTTTTGGAAAAACTTACTTTGCCTCCTTTTGAACCGGCAGCAAGTTGTGCTATGCACTATTTGTCTTGGAAAGTGCCTTTCTTAGTTGCTATTACTTCAGCTAGAAGAATTTCAGAGCTTTAGACCCTTGTGTGTAAGGAGCCTTACTTGATTTTCCACAAAGACCAGTTGGTTCTGTGTACAAACACTAAGTTTTTACCCAAAATGGTTTGTGAGTTTACATTGACTCAGACAATTCAACTACCAGTATTCTTCCCTGAGTACTCTAATAAGGGGGAGGCTGTTCTGCACACTATGGATGTGCACAGAAATCTGTGTTACTACACTAACCAGACTAAAGATGTTTGTAAGTCCAATCAGCTGTTTGTTTCCTTTGCGCCCAAAAGGGCAAAGAAGTTTTGAAACAGTGCCTGTCTAAATGGTTGGCAAACTGCATTGTTTTCTGTTACCAGAAGTACAATAAACCTCTTCCGGGGGAAGTAAATGGGCAGTCGACCAGAGGCATGGCTGATTCTACTGCTTGTTTCAGAAACATCTCAGCCACGGACATTTGTGCAGCTGTGAATCTGCTCTGCAGTCAGCTGTATTTTGTTTATTTTTCTTTATTACCATATATGTTATGTTATTTTTGCCTGTGCATTCACCTGAGATCCAGAGCAATTGAACACATCACCTGTTGCCGCTGGAATAGCTCTGTATTTGCCCACCCCCTTCGTTTTATAGCTACTTCTCTTCCAATCCACTTTGTTTTATTTTTATTAACGTCATTCCTCTCATTTAAATTATGTGTTATGTGGAATAACTCCCATTGTTATTATCTTTTTACAAAAATTGTCAACTGTGCAGACACATTTTTAAAGAATGAATTATAATAGTGAGACTTTTTGGAATGTTATTGACTTACCACACTCATGCTTGTCTACCCACTTACTCAGTGTCCTACTTGTTTCTGTCCTTGTACTAATTTCTGTTGCTTCATATTAAGGGGTTGTTGATTTTCATATTGTTTGTGCCTAGGGTGGAGCAGCAATAAAAGATAAACTATGCAATTCTCTCAATAACACACCTACCCCAGTTTACAGTACTTTTATCTAACACCCATTTTTAGGCCTTGGACAGTAAGATCTTCCTTCAAGAGAACAACTTGTAATGAAATGTGTAAGATTTACATTGACATTTGGGTATATGCACTTTTATATTATACTAATTATGTGTGTGCCTACTGTATAGCAATCTCTAAAAAAATCAATTAAACACATCAAATGTCTTCCTAAACATGTCTCAACATTGTGTTCATCTTTCACCTTGTCACAACATATAGTTGTCCCAGCAGTGTTTTCAGTTAAGGTACAGTACCTTCATGTATATTATGGCCCGGTTCTGTTGCGCTGATTGCTATATCAGTGCATAAAATAAAATGTGAAACATATAGGTAACTGTAATACAGATGATCGCATTATTTTTATTTTTATATCTGCCCTTTCTCAATGTACTGTACTTTGATTCAGTTAGTGTATGCAATGGCAGTTCATGTTTATGTTTAAGCCCATGAAGTACCCTTATCTAGTTAATGCATTTACAGCCATAGTGGCTCTGCCAGGACTTGTTATAGCTGGGAGGATTAAAGCACAGAAGGTCCAATCTCTTCCACAAGGTTGCTTAACAAGCCAACAGCTGTGTTGGAATTTGAACTTGGGATCCACTGGTTCATAATTCTGTGTTCTATCAACTGGCCTATGACGCCTTACCAATTTGACATCTGTCATCCTTTTTTAAATAAGGACAGGTATGTGTTTCCTGAGTGCAGCCTGCCTGTTATCATATATTTGAGATAACTGTGCCAGGTGTTATCCTCTGAAAGCCACTGTGGCGCTTCCCTGGGGTCATGTAAGACCACATATAACCATACAGGAAAAGCCTGCCTACTCAACTCCGCCATGAAATTCCTGACCACCCCTTGTTCCATGCATTTGCTATGTTGTTTGCTCACTGTGTGTTTCTTTTTGGGTGGCACTGGTCTTCATTCTGTGAGCGAGTGTTTTGTGCATTCATATCTTGCAGGATCCTGCAGTTACACAATGTAATCTAATGGAAATTACTCCAATTTGTCATACAGTAGTGCTTCATTCTGATGGGCGGCACAATTTATAAGCATGGCTAATACAGTCCTAATAAAAAGAAAAGTTGCATGGATATTTCATATATTGCCCATAAACTGACCATATATTTTTCATATATTTTTCCTGTGTCATACGTATTTTAAATATATTAGAAATAGAACCATTTTGCTATGTTTGAATGATAATTGTTTGTTTTATATAAGAAATAAACAATAGTTATTTTTTGTATGGCTGAGTTATTTGTGAACTATAAGAGTTGTTTTTTTGAGCAAACCAATCAGGAATAAATCCTTAATAAAACCAGTCAACGTTCCTTTTCCAAATGAAGGCAATGGTTCCTTCAGTTTGTCCTCATCTTTCTCTGCATATTGAAAGCAATAAAATAGAACACTGAGTCTCTGAAATAAACCCACAACTGAGACTAATGCTGTTCTTCATGTTTCAGACCTCGTTGTGTCACATGGTCAACAGATCACATGGTGTTCAGCTGCCAGCCACCAAACCACATATGGTATTGTTGTTTTGGTTGAATTGCTCAGGAGATGAAGTGGACACTGTAATTTGTACAGCTTTGTAATGTTGTTTGAAGAATTACTAGACACAGGTAGATAAAAGGGTTCCATAGCCTGTAGCAGATGATGTTAAGTCTTCTAAAGGCAGGGTGAATTCCATGTTCCAGCAAGGTATGTGTTATTACAGAGTAATCTTTGCATCTAAAGATAACGAAAACCCTAGGAAGAACTAAATTTGCTGATTAACTGGTCACTGAGTCCCCCCCCCCCCCCTCTCTCTCCCTCTCTCATACAGTTAGCAGCAAGAGCCCCACACCAAAGAGTGGGGATGGTTCCAGTTTGTACTTTGTGTACAAAAACAGTTGAATTTACTTAATGTTTACTGAAGCATAGTAGAGTGTATCAGACTTGATTCTGTAGACCAGGGGGGGTTCAACCTTTTTGTGTGCATGGACCCCCAGAGCGAATGTCAGTGCTAGCAGGGACCCCCTACTTGCAATGGCGGACAAGTGAAATGTGGCTCAATTTATAACAAATAATCAGTTTTGACTGGACTCTTTTTTTTTTTTCACAATTGCTTGCCTCCAAGTACTTATTTTATGAAAAGGAGCATGAGCGTAGCTGGGGCTGCTATGGCAGAGCATGGAAAGACTGCTCAAAACACTGAGATGGTATTAAACACCGTTTCTACAGTTTAGTAGTTAACATTTTTCCTGCTCACTCCAATGACCCCTATGCCTTGCTCAGGGACCCCCAGGGGGCCTAGGACCCCTGGTTGAAAAACCCTGCTGTAAACTGACATTTGCTGTAACTGCAAATCCCAGAATCCCCTGCAGCTGACATCAGAGCAGGGCTACATCAATGGTAGTTTTAATAGCCTGCAGTGTGTATGTTAGAGCTTATATACACCCTGGGAAAACAGTGGGACCAGCAAACAAAAGATAAGAGCTTATCAAACTCTCTTAGGTGCTCCTTCCGGGACTCTTTCAATTAGTGTTAAATTGCAAGCTTTTGTTTATTTATTTAGTTTTTGTTGACTGGGTGGGTACACTAGACAAAAATTTGCCTATTTTCAGGCACAACCCGGGAGAGTTACAGACAAGATGAAACTGCAAATTACAACATTAACAAGTTCAATACAAAAACATAGGCTAGAAAAATATAAGATGCACATGAATCAATGGTGTACTGTTGTTAGAGTGAAACCATTAGTGTGAAACCATTAGAGCAACACAACCTGTACAATAGCCATTGTGTCGAATGGGTTGTCAAAGTGCTGTACAGACACAGCGACTCCCTGTGTTGGCCGCTCTCCCCAGTAAATTCCCCCCACCAGAGTTGATTATCTGTAAGTCTGGGGGGTGCAGAGGCAGAGCCCCCTGTGTGGGGGGTTGCAGGGGGTGAAGCCCCCCTCAAACAATGTAGAAAAGCCTAGTGGTTGGGGTGCCATGGTGGTCCATTGAGACATTTGCCAGGTGATGTGATCGCAGTCGGCAAATTTGTGTCACTTTACTGTCTGTTAACAACTTTGTTGTCGATGAGACGTGGTGAAACCTAAAACAACAGGCAGTGCAAGGATATATACAAATGCAGTAAGTGAAAAACTGACATGTGAATAGAGAGGTAAGACCAGATGAAGCATTAATACTCGATCATTTACATGTGCACTTATCAATGGACAGGAGGAGATCTTTCTTAATAGCCTGGTGAGACTTAAAGCATCTTAGTGACATAGGAAGGGAGTTCCAGAGCTTGGGAGCAAATATTGAGAAAGCCTCTTCCCCCCATCCTAGTGGCAAAAATAGGGACAATCAGTGTGGACTGATCCATAGACCGCAGTCTGTATGCCTGTGTGGAGGGTTTAACCATACTTGCTAGGGTGGCTGGTGTACCAGTTCTGATAATGTAATCAATGGTACAGGCAGCTGTGAAAAGCCAATACGAAAGTGGTGAGAGCCTTCCCAGTCTTGAGTATAGGGTGCAGTGATGAGTAAGCTTTAGCACAGAGAGAGTAAAGTGGCAGATGTTCTTATAGCATGTATTCCATTTATTTAGTAGCCCCTTGTTTGCTTCAAAGTAAGGCATCATCCCATATGTGAGGCTACACTGTAGGACCCACTGAACAATAACCAGTCTAGCGGCTGCAGCCTCTTTTGCAAAGAAAGTGGCAATATATAACTAATTACCCTACTAGTAATACCAGGAGGGAGTCATGCCAGAAGAAGAATCAGGCTGTTGGGTCAAACACAAGCAGGAAATTGGCAGAAGCAGTCAGAGAAGTGAGCGACCAACCAGTTATCCTAACAGATGTGCTTAGGGACATTTTGGCTCTCGATAAAAGGGTTGCTGCACTTGATACTAAGGTGAAGGAGTTTCATGCCCATCTCCAGACTTGCAAGAGCCAGTCTCAGGTGGCCCTCTCACAAGCATGAGAGACTACAGGATCAGCCCTGTGAATGGTGACTACATTATGAGTCCTTGTCAAGGAGAAAGGGCAGACAACATTTGCATCTTGGGCCTACATGACTCCACGGAGGTGGATAGTTCAACACAATTTGTAGATTTCTGGCTTCAGAATCTGCAACAGATGGAGACTGTGCTAGAAATGAACAAAGTGTACCACATTATGCCTTGGAAAAAGAGAAAGGATTTGAACGTAGCCCAACCCCTATAATTGTGCTGTCGGACAGACACGAGAGGGGCATAATCCTGGCAGCAGCAAGGAGCTGGTGCCCAATAATGTTAGAAGATGACCCTAAACTCTCCCTGTACCCAGACCTTAGCTTTGCTATGAAGGAAAGAAGTAAATCTTTTGATGCTCTGAGAGCGAATCTCTGCTCTTTGGGAGTGTCACATGCTTTGCAATACCCAGCCCAATTCAAAATTGAGTACACTGCTAAGATGTATTTGTTTAGTGATCCTAAAGAGGTTGGGGAGTTTGTCATCCAAATAAAATCAGACTTTGGCCAGCAAGGTCAGCAAATCTCTGATATGTGAACTTGAACAATCGGTAACAATAGGTACTATATTTGCTTAATTATCCAGCTCTGGTGGGGAAGGGAGATGAAGGAGGGTTTTTCTGGTGATGCTGTTTTTGGGGGTACTATATGAGCCGGTGGGTATAACCCTATATTTCTTAAATGTTTGAATGGGTGAGGTTCATCTCAAAATGGTGCCCATCATGCGGTGATTACCACATGGATCCTTCCTAACCCCTGTCCTCCCTGGGCTCCTAATTGTTGGAGCTCTGAGTTTGCTGTAAAGGCACAAGTTATATGAACTTGATGATGAGGGTCACTCATTGCAGTCAGTAAGAACTTTACTGAATGTTTATGCCAACACCAAAATATATGGTGTGTTCGGTATGGGTGTATTGTCTGTGACACAACATCAGCACCACCCCATCTGGAGCCAGTTACATACCAAAAAATGTGGACAACAAATTCATAATGCACAACTATGTATTTTAATAGAAAAAAATGGTACGAAAGTGGTCAGTCGCTCATGGAGATGCCAGGCAGGACAGAAGAACTTCAACCGGTTTCGCTAAGGTATCATCAGGGAGTGAATGGCTAGTTGTAACATATCCTTATTTAAACACATATTGTTAAAGTGACAGTGCCTAATAAATAACTAAAGTGCTTACACAAGCTCATTTCAGCATGCAGAAAGAGAACCCCTTTCTTAGCAGCAATCCAGACCCTAACACAAGTGGGGCAAAGAAACCTCAGAGTTCAGAGGAACCTGTTCTGGAAATTGCTTTGGCTTTCAAACAACTAGAGTAATTAACCCATAAGACCAAGGCCCCAGTATTCAAAACTTCTGCCCACTGGCAAAGTTTGCACTGCCCAGCAGGTAACACTAGCCCACAACCCAGTGAAAGCAATATTCAAAGGATTAGCCCACGGGCGAACACAGCTGAATATAGCATGCAAATGGAGGTGTGCAAAGCATAGCCCAGAGTACAGTGCAAAGACTGCCCAGCACTGAAGACACCTCTGAACATAGCAAATGGGCAATGCAAACAGCTACATCCAAGACTTCAGGAAAGTCCATTTTGGGAGTACTTGACTCCAAAATATAAGGCAAAAACTTCCAAAATAAAGGGGGAGGAAGTCAGTGACTTCCAAATGTAAAAACCAAAATTGGACAACTTTCAGAACTGAAGGCACAGAAGCTAAGAAATGATGGGTTTGTCTAAAAGAAATTGTGTTTTACCACTAATGTTTGTATGAACATCCATAAAGTGATCCTTGGTAGAATATTGGCTTTCAAACTGTGGGATCTGGGAAGAATTTTGACTTCCAAAAAATTGGAATGACAAAGATTTTGATTCATGGAACTATTTGACTCCCACTAAAACAAATTAATTGAACCCCTGGCTACATCGTAAAACCATTGCATTCGTGCAGTGCATTGCATGATGTGCAAGTGCAAAACCATTTAGCACGGTGGGCAAATTTGCTATATTCAGCCATGCTATGCAAATAAGCCTCACTGAGCAGTCAGTGGGCCAAACAACACATTAGCATGTCATTATAGATGGATATGCATACATTTACATGTTGAAATTGCCCAGACTACAGTATTTAAAGGGGGCCAGAGCCCCCCCCCCACACACACACACACACACACAGCCCACTGGAACTACAACCAGGACACTGCAGGAGAAAATGTCTTCACAGGAAACAACATCCATAGGCACAGGTAGGTGCTCTGCATGCCATACATATATTGAAACCTGTTGATGGGGGGTGTATATCACAGCGTAGGAACATGGGTTGCCAGTAGTGTGGCAGAAAATATATTACAACAATATGTGTTATGCAAACTAGGATGCAGCTGTCAAAAAATATCCCACCCCATCTGTCAGGTGTGTCCCAACAGTGTGCATCACTGCCATACAGTCTGCCCATGTAAACCCATGTTTCAGTGGCATGGAGTTCAACTGACAACACACACATTGCCGTACGTGGACGACAAGGTCTTGGTACATGTATGCTGTATACGATCATGTTTGGTGATGGGAACCACAGTAATGCCACATGCACTTGCACTGCACAACCAGCACTCATAGGCACCATGGTGTCATGTGCTGTCCCTGCATTGTCCTTTTTGTCCATCTTATACGTGCAGTGCAGGACATTATTCACAGCAGTGGGCTGCAACTGAACATCAACACCACAGGCCTGTATGACACGCATGTGTTTCCCCCACATCTGTGGGGTAGCTTCTGTGCTCCTCTTATGTTGCTGCCTGTTGACTGCATGACATTGTTTTGGTTGTATGTGTCACATATTCACCAACATTTGTGTGCTGCTCCATGATGGCCATTCATGGAACAATAGTGGCCTATGACAGGCTGGCAGTGGGCATTGTCTGACCCCATCAACATAGCTACATGGTACACAACAGTGCTGCAATGGTGGTTCAGACTGGGGAAGCACACACACACACGCATCCTACTCACACACCAGGCACTGACCACTGTCTCATAACCTTCTCCAACAGGTATCTCTGGTCAAGGGAAAGAGACTGCGGGCACACAAATTCTCCTGGGATGAGCTTATAGCCCTGGCTGAGGTGTACAAAGTCAGGAAGTCCCTGCTGACACAAAGCCATGCCACAGATGCTGCTGTCAGGCAAGTGTGGGAGGAGATCACTGCAGCAGTCGATGCTGTTGGTGGCCAAGGTCTACCATTAGACGTGGTGCATAAGTGCTTCCCAGACCTTCGGCACCATGTCAAAGAAAATATGGCTGCACAGCGCCATGTGCAACGTGCAACCAGTGGTGTGCAATGGCCATTGGTGGTTGCAAGACCACTTTACCCTGAAGAGGAGGTGATGGCTTCCATGCTGTGACCAGTGGAGGTAGCAGGGATCCCTGCGGGTGGCTTTCAGTCCCAGGTTGTGTCCTTCTACACATATAAGTACATGGCTGGGGCACATCCTTCTGTGCATGGGTACACATGTGGATCCTGCGGGTGTTGGGGCACACTGCAGCCATGGCCATAGCACTCATGTTGTGTGCTTTCCTCGGCCCAGTGTGCTCTGTGACATGGGCTTCTGCTATGTTTACACAGCAGCATCTGCCACAGACAACCAGACGGGTATTTTCCTGCACATAGAGACCCTGGCATTTGCCCATGCACATAGGGTGTGTGTCACATCTGCCAAGGTGATTGTCATGTGTGTTGGTGCATTCTGCCACTTGTGCTGTGTGTGCTACTGTGTGGGGGGTTTGGCATTCACTGTGGGTGGTGATGTGCACATGTGTGGCATGTGTGGGCTACATTGTTAGTGGGTACTGTTGTGCATGCAAGAGCCGACATTCAAGGGTAGCTGTGCGGCCAGTGTAGGTGCAGTGTAGTTTGTGTTTTAGTTACTAGTTGCATGATGACCATTGAAAACAGAGACTGGACTGCTGGGGCATGCATAAGACATCACTGGGACTTGACTAATGTGTAATGAGTGACACACTGACAGTGCACTCCTATCTCTACAGTGCAGGATACATCATCCGGGGAGGAGGAGGTTGGGCAATCCACCGAGGTGCACCCCAACCCCAAGAGACAATGCCAAAGGAGGAGGAGGAGGAGGAGGAAAACCCACTGAACTTGTTTGTGGAGGAAATGGAAGACAACAATGAGGACACATATGCGCCAACACATCAATACCTGGAGGCCATAGCTACCCAGGGGGGGTCTCACCAACCCTGTCCCCACCTCCCTGTCCAGCCAGTGGTGCCCTACAGTACTGACACACCTGCTGACAGCCACACCCCTGGGAGCAAAATTGTGTTGCCAGGGACAGCAATGTCCCAGGGGACAACCACCACCTCCACCGCCACCACCACCACCATTGGGGTGGTCTCTACATCCTTCATCTCCCACGCCACCTGCCCTGCACAGTGGGTGGATGTGGGCAGCCATCAGGATACCGCACCATCCCACATCTGCCCTGTGCATGCCTTCACATCCACCGAGGCCTTGCCACCTCCACCACCCACCTTGGACATGGTACATGCACTCCCCACTTGCGCTCATGCCTAACAGCACATACTGTCCCACAGGACAGTGTACCCAGAGGCAGGCTCCTTCTGACTCTCAGTAGCTGCTGCAGTCTGCCATAAAGTTGTGGTCAGCTGCACAATGTGAGCGGTGGCAACGCCATGGCATACAACCCAATGGAGTGGCAGGCTGGGTCAGGCAGCACACCAGCAACACCGTCATCCATGAGCACTCCCCGAACTGCTAGGTGCAACCTGGACATTCCATCATCCAGCCAGAAAAGTGAGCAGGCCAGGGTGATCCCATCCCCATGGACATCACCCTTCTCCTCACCATGGCCCATAACCCCTACAGACAGGGGTCACAGACGCCAGTCCCTGCCCACCCATGGTGGACAGAGCGCTTGAGTTTGGAGGCCACCCCTGCCTTTCCCCACTCATCCCCTGCCCCCTTCCCATGTCCTGGTTTTGTTTTCACAGGCATCTCCACCACCCCTAGCCCCATCCCACCTGCTGTACACAAGGGTGGCCTTCTGCCCTCTCCTCCTGCCCCATGACCTGTTCCATTAGGAACAGCATGTGAGTGTCGAATACAGCCATTTCTGCTCTGGCTGCAGTGTCACTGCCCACCTCTGGGGTTTGCCTGGAATAAGTCAACCGTTTCATAGGCAGTATTTGTGCACACAAACATGTCACACAAACTCACTTTGCATGACGCTAATGCACTGAATATAGCATAGTGCCTATATTCATGTCCATGCCCCTCTCTTTGCCCAGAGCATATATTATCTATTTGCCCAGTGCTATTCCATTTTGCCAGCGCTAATCAGGCTTTTGAATATAGAGCAAGCATGCAAACAGCGTGCAAAGCACATGCAATCTGTTTGCCCACTGCACAAAGTTTTGAATATTGGGCCCCAGATGTCACTTCTGGTACCATACAACATTAGAAACGTATGTAAAGCTTGGCCAAGTAAGTCATGGACTAAGAGTCCAGAAATGGCCTGGGTAATTCCAGGAGAGGCAATGTTTTTATGCAAGATTGGAAGAAGACAATGCAGAAAGCCTCCCTTTTGTTTGTTAATTGCAATATCAGAGACTATGTGGCCCAACAGGATTAGCTTCAGGCAGATTTAAAGCAGAAGGAGGAATCTGTAGCAAAATTCAAAGACCATCCAGACGTCACTCCCTTTGAACAAGCAGTGAAGCAAAGAATTGCAGCTCAAGATATGACAATAAAAGCCAACAAATGTAACAAATCTGGGTGAGACAAATAAGACAACTTCTCAGAATGGTTTTCACCTAGAAAATGAACAACAAAAGGGATGACCAGCTATAAAATCAGTTCTAAAGAATACCACTCAGGGCCATTTCACTTCAACGAGTGAATCAGGAACTGATTCATCAGATGATTGTTTACATTTGATGTCACAAGTGACACCACACTGCTCAACTTCAACGCCGAGATTCAGCAGCAGGATCACAGAGTTTCAACAAGACACAATGCATGGGGGGGCAGTGTTGGGTAAGTTACCTTTTCTATTACTTCTGGAAACTTGTTCCAGGAAGCTATGCACAGTCACTAGCAAGGATAGAGAAGCACTAGGAAAAGTAATATACCGTACAGTTACAGTTACTTATCTCTTTTTATACAAAAGTAATACGTAACTGTAACCGATTACATTTAATTGAAAGTAACTAGTAACTAATCTGTTACTCTCAAATAAATATTATCTGTTATAGTTACTTATTACTTTTGTATTGTTTTTATATAAAAAGAAATAAATAACTCTAACTGTAAGGTGCATTACTTTTTCTAGTACTTCTCCATCCTTGCTAGTGACTGCTCAGAGCTTCCTGGAACAAGTTCTCAAAAACAGAAAAAAGTAACCCAACACGGGGAAGGAGGCAAAGGAAAATCACAGCCACTTCAGTGCCAGAGCACGTAAGACACGAGGGAAAATAACAAAAACTAAACAGAGCAGGAAGGAGGTAAATATTATCAGTTTCTGTAGTTTTGAACTTACCGCTCCACAGATAAACATTCTCAGCAAAGGACTGAGCTTCGTCCCTACATACAAAACAAGGCAGTTTGATTTATTCATTGATCTCAAAAACACTATCAAGTGAATGTAATTTGAAAGACTCCTTTGATAGATGTAATAATACCAGTGATAATATTGAGACTGCTGTAAATACCCTTTGGTATTACAAGACAAGTAACAACCAAGAACAGCATAGACTGCTTAAACCTGTGACCGTGTTTGTTCCTCCATACTTCCCCTCTGTGTTCATTTTTGAAAAGGCCTATATCCAGGACTTTGAAAATCTGTTTTCTAGAGACATGGGGCTGGATTTTCCAATGTGTATGTATGCTGCAAGCCCTTGGTGCGGCGAACATATGGCACATGGGGCTTGTGGCATTCGCCGGGCGACATTCGGGAATTTCCATTCCTTGCGCCCGGCATAGGTCCTTAGACCACAATATTGTGGTCTTGCTTGCTCCATCCCTCCAGGACAAAGTTCGGTGCTTGCGCCAGAGCACTGGCACAAGCAGCCGTAAATTACAGAAAGTGTCACAACTGCACCCGTGAATGGAAATTCGGGTGCAGTTGCGGCAAAGGGGGATGGCACAACCCAATAGTTAAAGTCTCATGGTGCAGGACTGGACGCAAGCCCTGCGCTTCCTTTGGAAAATCCGTCCCATGGTTCCTAGATTTGTTGTTAATATCACCACGAGGGAGAAGGAAGCCATTAAAGAGCTCCAGCACAATTCACTTCTCATGATCAAACCTGCTGATAGAGTCGGCTCAATTGTCCTGATGGACACACAGCCACATTAATGAAATTTTCAGACAACTGTCTAATACTAACTTTTATACTGTACTTAAGTCTGATCTCATGCTTGAATTTAAGAGAGACATTGATATGTTTTTGAAGGTTCTCTAGAGTCTGGTATTACTGCAGAAAAGACCTGTGAATATCTTACGGTGCAACATCCGGTAAGACCTATGATATACAGTGAAGCCCACCAGGATGAAGCGCAGCACTGCAGAATTCTGAAGCAGAGTTACTGCAGCAAACAATGCAATTTCAATGGGAGTTAATCCCTTTTGTCATGCAGTAAACCTGTGACACTGCACTTCATCCTGGTGGGCTTCACTGAATGTCTTTCTGAAAGTTTACGAAACCCTGCAAACCCCTTCCCCAGGCATCCTCTGGTTCCACCCTCGGAACGTGCCAGCGGTAGTGCACCCATCATTAGGGCACCAGTCTGCAATTTTGCCAATTGCTGTTTATGGGAGGGCTGTGCCCCCCCCCACAGACACCCTAACTAAGGATTCCAACTCCAGGGGGATGGACCTCGGGGAAGGGGCAGCAAATTTTGATTTTTGGCTCCCTAATGGCAGGTGCACTAATGCTGGTGCCCTGAATGGGTGCAGTGGCCCAAGTTACCATCTTACATTAGGGACACAACCCAGATCCTTGGTGTCCTGGGGCAGTTGGAACTTAAGACTACTGGTGACGATGGATGTCGACTTGCTGCATACGTATGTCTCCCATGATGGAGGACATCAACCACTTAGAGCTTGGCTCAACATCTTTTCTGGCTACAGTAACAGTTTCAAAGACTTAATATGCAGGTTGGCAGAATTTGTACTGATAATGCAATCTTTTTTTGTTTCAGGTGCAATATTTCCTACAGGTCAAGGGTACAGCAATGGGGGCAACTTTTACCCCAATTGCATCAATTTGTACGTTGGCCTGTGGGAAAGGGAGATTGTGTACAGCCAACAATATGTGTAACTTTGGTGTAATTTTATCAACAACATATTGATGGTGTGGTACGGGGGGAGGGAGGAGGTGTTGCAGGCTTTTTTCACCTTCTTGGAAAAGTCAAATCCAAATCTTAGGTTTTCAGTCACATTTCATCATTAAAATGTTCAATTTTTAGATCTTAACATACACAAACTGTACAAGGAACAATCAAGACTGATTCATTTAGAAAAAAATACAGACAGGAACAGCCTTCTCCACTCCAGCAGTTGCCATGCATGCCACACCACCAATAATATCGCCAAATCATTATTTCTCTGTCAGGAGGAACTGTTCTGAGGAAGTTACCTTTGAACAAAGATCAGCAGAAATGCAATAATGTTTTTTTGAATAGGGATATGGTGTTCAGCTTATCAGTAAGGTTAGGAACGAAATCAGAAATACCCCCAGGACAAGCTGCAGCTGTACAGATAAAGAGTAAATGGGAGGGTGTCAGTTTTGTTACTCAGTATTCACTGAACTCTGGAGATATCAGGGAAATGACTGTTAAAAACTGGCATGTTATCCACCGAACTAGCATTACAAGAAATCTTTGCTATCCTACCAAAGATAGTCCACATATGGGAATCGAACCTGAATGATAAGTTAGTGCACAACTTTCAGAAGGCTGAAAAACAACAATTGGAAAGGCTATGCCTGGAATTCGATGGCCAAGCAGCCAGCCACTCCCACTTCCTGAGCTATATAAGCAGTTCCTCTCAGCCACATTGTGAAGCACTTTTTCTTTGCAGCCGAAGGCTCTGTCGGTTTGTCCTCTGAGCTGGTTGGGGCCTACCCCCCCCCCACCTGCTGCTCCTGCTTGTCTGCTAGATTTCTGTGTTTTTTTTTCCCGCTTCTGGTTTGTATTTTGCCTTCGGCTGCACGTGCTTCTTCTGTCTTTGTTCCCTGTTTTCTATGTTTGTGTGGTTTTGGTTTTGTTTTTTGGGGGCTTTGTTTCTAAGCTCCTGGCATACTGCTACTCCAGAGCTCATACTACTTGCTTTCAGTTACTCACAACTTGAATTGCTTTCAGTTACAACACTCAAATTCCTTGCAATGCAACTGCAAACATTATCTGTGTGTTCAGCTCAGTCATAGCTGCTTTCCATGTTGCATACTTAATTGCTTTCACCTGATCCTGGCTCACACTGAACCCTGGCTATACAGCTCAATCATGCTCAACTCATTCTACTTGCCTCATTGCTGCAGTTCATTGCACTGCATGTGACAGCTGCTTTCAGAGTATTGTGCCTCCTTTATTTTATGTTTATTGCAGTTTGCAACTCAGTATACTCAGTACAGATGCTGCTTCTATGTTTGTACACCTGCTTCAAGCTCAATCCTTGCTATGCAGTTCAATCCTGTTATTCCCTTTATACACTGCTGTTCTCCTCTGAGGTTAGCTAAAGCTCCTGCTGAGGATATTAACCAGCTTTAATATCTGCATGTGGTTCTCAGCCCTTCCATCGCTTCCTTGTTTGTCCTATGGCGGGGACTGGGAGGTGTTTGGGGGGTAGTGGCCCATGTGGCTAATTATTTCTGTTTTAAATCCTGTCTTGCCACTGAAAATCCTCAGAGTTTGTCACCTTGATTTGGCTTTGCAATGCCTGGCTGGCTCGCCCCAGTATTTAGTGCTGTTTCATTGCTACTATGTTATGCAGACCTACATGCAGGTCCACTTATTACTACTCTGTTACTGACCTACATGCAGATCTATGCTTGCTTATGCAATCGTTGCTCATTGCTTACGCAAACCATTGCTTCATGCCTACTACCATCCCCTCGGCTTCAACCTCTGGGATTCTGCTGCACTCAGTTCTGCATTCGACCTTACAAGGTCTCAGCACTCGATCTCAGCATGCTGTGCTCATTCAGCTTGACAGCTTTTCAGCTCTCAATCAGTTTCTGGGGCATGCCAGCCATTCTGTTCTGGCACAGGGTTCCTGCAGCCGACGCTCTCGCTCTGCATTTAGTCCACATCTTGAGTGTGCCCAACTTGGGGCGGGATCCTTCTCACCTGGCCCATAGTTGGGAATGTCCTCACTCCGGGTTTGGCTTTAGCTGCCTGCTATGTGACAGCAGCTCCTGGTGTAGAATTTAAGACTAGCGGTGAAGGGTGGTTACGATGATCTCCTTTGGCTCTAGTGTTCCACTATAACAGTTAGCCATTGACTTTAGTGGTTTTCCTAGCAAGGCATCTTCAATGCATTCTCCCTACGACTGCCTCTGGTTCACCTGGTTTGAGTTTAGGGTGGGTAGGCCAGGTGAGTTCTTCAGCAGTTGTTGCTCTCCTCCTCTGCCTTGGTTGCACGTATTGTTGCAGAGTTTTCTCACAACCTTCCATGGCGTTCCCACTAAAGGGTTTGAGTGAGAGCCTTCCTCCAAATTGGACTATTTTCCACCTCCCTTTAATTGGGTTTTCCAAATTGCAGCTGCAGAGCCATCACTAAATAAACTATCCCAAGCCTGGAGGGAAGGCGATCTAGGTCTTGGATCCCCAGAGATTTCCTCCTCATAGGGTTTTTTTCTCTCCTCCGTTGCCTCAGGTCATAACTGTTAGTTAGCATAGTAGTGTCCCCTACTTTCTTTAGGTAGGTTCCGCTGTTGGTTGAAGATGGAGGATGTCCTGCTGTTCCCTCTCTCCTTAGAGGATCCCCTCATTCTCAATGCAAACCATCTGTATCATGCTACGCAAGCCTGGGCATTTCATTACGTTATCAAACTGAGCATCTCATTACATTATCAAACTGCCTATGCTTCTCTACTACTATGTTGCAGTTACTGCTCCTATATCACAGCTACTGCTTGCTCATAAGCTTCATGCCACTTCCTTCTTTGGGATATGATTGTAGGAATCATAGGAATCACAGGAATTTTTACTGAGCCTGAAGACTTACATCCATTATGCTCACCATGGACATCAATTAACATTTGTAAAATTTGCCCAGTTTATGTTTAAAGGACTGTGTGGTGCAATTAGCCACCATCTCAGTGGGCAATCTGTTCCAAACATTTACCACCCTTTGACTAAACCAGTTTCTTGATCTCAAAAGCCTTGATTGTCTTGCCTTTAACTGTAATGGGTGGGATCTAGTACTATATACTTTGTTGGTATATATTTTTTTTGGGGATTCCTAAGGTACCTTTAGCCATGGGAATCATTCCGTGGCACCTGTAAGGGTGCAACCCTCTCTGAGGGTTCCTTGCCTTTCGTACCCCTACAGGGTGGTAATTCCTCTGGAATAGAGAGTGCAAATGGCCAAAACCAAACTAACACAGTTGCACAAGCATAACACTATACTGGCTGTGCAGGACATTGAATTGGAAAGGCTACGCCTGGAGTTCAATGTCCAAGCAGCCAGCCACTCCCACTTCCTGAGCTACATAAGCAGTTCCTCTAAGCCTCATTGTGAAGCACTTTTTCTTTGCCCCACCATTCTCCCCTCCTCCTCCAGCAGCAGCACTCTCTCCTTAGGGGAATTCCTAAGGTACCTTTAGCCACGGGAATCGTCCCATGGCACCTCTGGGGTGGAACCCTCTCCGAGAGTTCCCTGCCTTTCGTATTCCTACAGGGTGGTAATTCCTCTGGAATAGAGAGTGTGAACAGCCAAAACCAAACTAACACAGTTGCACAAGCATAACACTATGCTGGCTGCGCAGGACACTGAACCAGTAAACTGGTTGCTCTGACCCCCTCCACCAGGAGATGTTTCCTCTGTGGCTACTGCAGACATTGTGAGGTCATTCAGAAATGTAAATCTTCTGTACAGTAAATGGCTGTAAAAACTATGAGATTACTAAATTCATTAAGGGACACCTAAACCACTTTTTGCCAATAAAATATTCCAAATTCCAGCTGCATAGAGAGGTAGCGGAAAGGCTGCTATTTACATTGATACTAAAATTGCATGTATATAATTCACATAAATGCAGTTTCATATAATTTGAGAAATGTAAACAATAGCCTTTTCTTTTCAAAAAAACACCGTCAGCTCCCTAAAATGGCCACCGAATTTAATACATGATTATGTCATCAGAGCCAGAGGCAGAGAGCTACATAGCACTATACAGTGCTGACTGGGTCCTTGTATTTCCATTGTATTTATCATTGCTTCGCCCAAAAAAATCACAATCATGACTTAACACATGTATTACTTTTAGCAATCATTTTTGTTACGTAAAAATGCTGAAATTGAGTTAACTGCTGAACCACTCAGTATGTTAGCAAATACCTGGTGGTCTAGTGGTTATGTCCTCCTCATGTGCATTGCACCTTTTCAGTCGAAAGGAAGTTGAAAATCCATTTCTGCTCCTCTTCCCAATGTCCAACACCGCCCCCCGGGCAGTCAGCCCACCCACTAGCTGTCACAAATTTAAAGAAAGTTCAGCATTAGTCACAGTCTTTCTTATGTCTATAACCTGAACAAGAAAATTAGTTTAATTATACTTTTGCGGCACAACTGTCAGAATAATACTACCCTTAGCACAAGCCAGATCTATACAATTTTTTATTGTAATTTTCTAAAGCTGTGAATGCTCTTCCAGATGTCAAACACCCCCAACAGCCAGCCCACCCGCCAGCCCATCCATCCACTCACACATAGAAACATAGAAACTAATGGCAGATAAGGACCACTAGGCCCATCCAGTCTGCCCATTTTCCCTACCTACTGCAAAAGCCACAGACCCTACTTGATCTCCGGTTTTACCTTCTTGTTCCTATCGCTAGGATTCCCCTATGCCTGCCCCATGCATTTCTGAATTCCCCCATTGTTTTTGGCCCACTACCTCTGCTGGAAGTCTATTCCATGCATCCACCACCCTTTCCATGAAGAAATACTTACTCATGTTAGCCCTTAGTCTACCCCCTTCTAAACTCATGTCATGTCCCCTCGTTCCTGAACATCTCCTTTTCTGAAAGATGCCTCCGGTACCCTATTTATGCTCTTTTGTTATTTGTAGGTTTCTATCATATCTCCCCTTTCTCTCTCTCAGGGTACACATATTGAGATCTCGCAGTCTCTCCTCATATGACTTTTGGTGCAGGCCCTGCACCATCTTTGTTGCCCTTCTTTGAACTGCCTCCACCTGTTATGTCCTTACAGAGATAAGGCCTCACCAGTGATCTGTACGGTGGCATCACCACCTCTTTTCTTCTGTTGGTGATACCTCTCCCGATGCACTCCAGAATCTCTCTGGCTCTCCTAACAGCCATGGCACATTGTTTGGCCTCCTTTAGGTCATCAGATTTATTTATTTATATGAATTTTGATGACTGGGTAGACCAAACTGAGACAAGACAGTCCCTTTTTCAGTGGCGACCCAGGGAACCTAAGCATTCCACAAGTATTGGTCATTAAACAATGTCCCGACAGTGGTACCATCAGTAGTAACAATAACAAGTAGAGATATTAACAATATGATACAAAGTAGAACATAAGATAGAGAACAAGCATGCATTCTATGATATAACCACTTTCCAGCTCATATTTATACAGAGTACATAGACTAGAACATAAGATAGGTAACATATAGGTAACATCATACATTCTTGGACAATAAGAACTTCCCGTCTTATATTTCACAGTGTACATAAAATGAGAGCAAGGCATAGGATTATCCCCCACCTGTTAGGCAGGGGGGTTATGTGCAGTTGCAAGTGCCCAGGGAAAAGAATAGAACCTTGTACTTTTTTTAAATTGTGAGAGAGAGATGTACAGGAGAAACGTCCTGGTGGAAGGCTGTTCCATTTATATGCAGCAGCAAATGAGAATGACCTTGTTTCAACTGCTAAGTGAGTTTTAGGCATAATTACTAATGGTTAGTGAGATGATCGAAGGGATCTGGTAAATGGTTTCTGAGTCAGCAGTTTAGAGAGGCTGGGCGGGGAGGTGTACTAGTTTGAAGGTGGTACAAAGCAAGGGAAAGTCCAGTTTAGCCTCAAAACCTGGCCAATTTAAGGTACTGAGCACAGCACAGTGGTGAGTCCAGGCTGGGGCTGAGGCAGCAAATCTGGCTATCCGCTGATATGCTTGCCTGAGTCTGTTCAAAATTGATGGCTTTGGTGTAGTGATCAAGGATGTTCTATAGAGGAGACCTGGGAGTAGGGTTGCAGTACAGATGGTCTTTCTGGATTGGGAAGTGAGGTAGGGATATGATTACCCCAAAATCCCTTTCCTGTTTGGTGACCATCAGTATCTCCCCATCATGTAATCCTTCCCTGGGTTGTTGCACCC
This sequence comes from Neoceratodus forsteri, assembly GCA_016271365.2. Lineage (NCBI taxonomy): Eukaryota > Metazoa > Chordata > Ceratodontiformes > Ceratodontidae > Neoceratodus > Neoceratodus forsteri. The sequence continues at coordinate 430,014,564 of CM028134.1, forward strand.
CAAATGCATGATTTTGCATTTTTTCGCATTGAATCTCAGCTGCCACGCTCTAGACCATTCCTCCAGTTTAGCTAGGTCCTTCCTCATTTTTTTCCACCCCTCCCAGAGTGTCCACCCTGTTGCAGATCTTAGTGTCATCTGCAAAGAGGAACACCTTCCCTTCCAGCCCCTCTGCAAGGTCACTTATGAAGACATTAAACAGGACTGACCCCAGAACTGATCCCTGTGGCACACCACTGGTCACCCTCCTTTCCTCAGATTGAGCTCCATTTACCACCACCCTCTGCCTTCTACCACTCAATCAGTTCCTAACCCAGTTTACCAACTTGTGACTCATTTCTATGCTACCCAATTTGTCCACAAGTCTTCTATGTGGAAAGGTACTGAAGGCCTTACTGAAATCCAGGTAGGCCACATCCACCGCTCCACCCAATCCACTTCCCTAGTCACCCAGTGACAGAAATCAATTAGATTTGTTTGGCATTACCGTCCCACTGTAAATCCATGCTGTCTCGGATCCTGTTCTCTGCTGGAGTCAAGGTGTTCCACAATCCTTTCTTTGAGTAGTGATTCCATAATTCTCCCCACTATTGAGGTAAGGCTAACTGGTCTATAGTTTCCAGCCTCCTCCCTACTGCCACTTTTGTGAAAAGGGACTACATCTGCCATCCTCTAGTCCTCTGGAACCACTTCCGTATCAAGTGATTCATTGAACAGTGCTGCCAGTACCTCCCATAGTTCCCTTAATATTCTAGGATGTATCCCATCCAGTCCCACTGCCTTGTCCACTTTCAGTTTAGTGAGTTCTTTTAGGACTCTCTCATCTATAAATGGACTGGTGTCCACCTCCTTCCCATATTTGCTCATGTTGCCTAACTGTGGCCCCTCACCTTCTCCTTCATTTGTGAATACAGAACAAAAATATTTGTTAGCTAGTGATACTTTTTCCAGGTCCCCTTCCACACACTCCCCCTTCTTCTCCTTTAAGCCTTAAAATCCCACCCCTGGATTTTTTCCTTTCACTAATGTGCCTGTAAAAAGTCTTGTCTCCTTTTTTTACCTCCTGTGCTACTTTTTCCTCCGTTAGCACCTTTGTGCTCCTGACTGTTTTCCTTGCCTCCCTCTGTTTATCCATAAGCCATTGTACACTCCATAGAAAGTTCCGCTTACTCGGTCCTATCTTTCCTTGATCCCATGTTGAAGCATAACTGCTAGCTGCTAGCTTCCAGCCTCGGAAACGCATTGCTTACATACCAATCCACTCCCTCATTTCCTGGCTGGCACTACTAATACACCTCATTTAGTAGTGCCAGCTGGGCATCGAGGGGAACAGTTCAGTATGGTGAGGCACTCCTGAGGGCTAGAAGCTAACTTAGAAGTGCTTCATCGTGGGATCAGGGATGGGCAGTGTTCTAATACGTGGGACTGGGCAAGCTGAACTTTCTATGGAGTGTGCAAAGGCAGGTAGGTGTACCGGCGGCTGTTAGGGGGGGTGATGGACATCGTGAACTGCAGACAAAGGTTTAGAAAATTACTAAAAAGAATTCTATAGATCAGGCTTATGCCAAAGGTGATATTATTCTGATAGTTTTGCTGCAGAAGTCAAATTAAACTAATTTCCCTGTTCAAGTTAAAAATATAAGAAGGGCTATGACTAATGTTGCACTTTCCTGGAGTATTTGATGGTAAGCAGGTGGACTGGCTGGCTGGCTGCCGGGGGGGGGGGGCAATGGACATCAGGAAGAAGAGCAGAAATTGATTTTTAACCTGAAAGGAAGACTTGAACTTAATCTTTCATTTTGACTGAAAAGGCACAATGCACATGAGGAGGACATAACCACTAAACCACCAGGTATTTGGTAACGTATATTGAGTGTGGTTTGGCAACAAACACAATTTTGGCATGTTTATGTAACAAAAAAACTAAAAAAAAAAATCATAGCCCATCATGTGTATTGCTAAAATAAATACACATGTTAAGTCATGATTTTGATTATTTTGGCGAAACCAGAATAACAAATGGAAATACAAGGGCCCGGTTAGCACTGTAGAGTACTATGTAGCTCTCTGCCTCTGGCTGCTGTGACATAATCACATAGCATGTTTGGCGGTCATTTCTGGGAGCTGACCGGTGGGGGGTTGAAAAAGAACAGCCATTGTTTACATTTTTCAAATGCTACAAAACTGCATTTATGTCACCTGTATAAATGCAGTTTTAGCATCAAGGCAAACAGCAGCCTTTCCTCTACCTCTCTACGCAGCTGGATTATTGATTATTTTATTGGAAAAAAGGTGGTTTAGGTGTACTTTAATTGCAGTATGCAAGGGGTCATTTACTTAGCAATCTTTTTGTGTGAGCAGAACCAAAGGACCATTTAAAGTATGAGTGGGACAACATCTGAGCTCCATCAGAAACATAATGCCCTTTTTAGGCACCTATGTAGTGTAAATGAAGATGAACTACATACATTCTTGTTTTATGGCATCAAAAAAGTTGAGTTGAGCCCCCGGGGGGAGGGGGGACTTAAAAATGCAGATCTCAGGAACAGTACTTCTGGACTTTTGAATTGGATGCCCTTCAAAAACCAGGTCTGAATGACAATATTGAACTTAAGGCTTTTCTGTAAATTGGTTCCATACTACAGCTCTGTGGTTTCTGTCTTATACCCTGTTTGTAACGGTTCCATGTTATAATAGTGCCGATAAAATAGCGACTGTCATTTGCATGAGTATTAAATAGCAACATTCAAAATAGCGAAGACATTTTGTAGTGAATACCTGTATAGCGACGATGTAATAATCACAAGACTAGTAATCTTTTGTGCCTTATTTTACCAAAGTGTAGTCTTCTCCTCCAGAATCCCAGGATGCAGTAGAGTTACAAGCTGATGGCTGATTGCATTCTGATAAGTACAGGGTTGGTCAGGTGCGGCTCGCTACAGCACAGAGATGGAGATCGAACTGATTCTCAGCCAGAAAGGCAAGCCCCTTGCTCTATACGAGGGCTTCGTATACCGTAAGGACAAAGAAAATGCATGAAAAGTTTACTGGCATTGTGTTGACTCCCACAAGTTCAGTTGCCTGGTTCGATTGCACACCGTGGAAAATAAGGTAATCGCACGGCTAAGGGAACACAATCATGTAGCTGATGCAGGGGACATTGGTGTGAGTATATGCAAATGAAATGAGCACTCGGAAGTGGGATGTAGTATGCTCGTTTATTCCAAAAAGACAAATCCAAGACCCCTGCACTTCGGTTCACGCCTTCAAAGGGGGTATGGCAGGACTATTCTTACAAGGTGCTTAAATACAAACTAGATAGTGACGTCATCTTGATGGGACAATTCAACAGGGCAAATTATGAGAAAAGTACATACATATCCAGCAAATCCTGTCCCGTCAGAAAGCATGCCAGTCAGTACAAAAATGTATTTATACTAAAGAAGATATCTGTGCATTCAAACAATACGTATATATACTTACACATTGTTCAACCAAAAGGTATATAAATCACCTTATCAACTTCTCCTACTAAATGTATTTCTAGTTTATTCTTTTAAATCCCCACTATTTATTTGTTCATTTATCCACTTATTTAAATTGGTTACAATCCAAGTATTATTTTTTGTGGACAAGGGGGGGCATTCTTATATACATATAGTAGACAGAAAATATATATATTTTTTTGGTCCTAAGTAGAATTGAAGAACCGCTGAAAGAAATGTGGCTGGGCACCAAACCAAAAGGAAACCACAAATATCAGAGATGTAATATATGTAAATATTACGTCGTTGGTTCTAGATTTGAACATCCACATGACGGTGAAATGCATGAAATCAGTGATTTCATTAATTGTGATACTACATTTGTGGTTTATGCCCTTTGGTGTGATTGTAAACAAGTGTATGTTGGTCGCACTACAAGATCCTTGAAGGTGAGGGTACAGGAGCATGTGCGGAATATAATAATTGGCAAGTTAGATACCCAGTTGGAGAACATTTTCTGAAGGAACATGGCAGTGACCCAAGAAATTTAAATTTCATGGGTTTGGAGTGGCAACCACCTCGGATGTTTGGTGGTTCTAGAGTGAATGAGTTACTCAAGAAAGAGAGTAAATGGATATATAAACTTAACACAGTAAAACCTGAGGGGCTAAATGAACAGTGGGATTTTAAACCCTTCCTTAGGGATTGGAGAAAATAAATTGAATATTAAATAATAATAAAAATGTTTGAAATGTTGTGAAAACTGTATCTAAACATTCATGTCTTTTGTTTGTGTTCCAGATTCCATCCAGATGTTGTTCAAATTGATGCCTGCCCGAATGGTATCCCGGCTCCCTATTAGGCTTGAAGTGGACTTGGGTGATCATTAAAAATGCCATCTATCATTTCACCCTCATATCATGCATCATAATGTGTGAGTGTTGTCTCTTCATTTTGTTTCATCTCATGTTCTTTCTTTCCTCCATTGAACTGTGTCATTTGTCTGCCATCTAGTGGATGTTTTAGATATTTCATGTTCCATTTCTTTCTGAACACATAGGCATTACACTCATTCTATCTTACGTGCCTCTTTATTCTGAATTCTTCTTTGAAAACAAAAAATGAAATCTAAAGAAAGAAAAGTTACCTAAAATAGGATGTTTAAATTTAGAGTTGCACATTAGGTTTTAAAGAATAAGCATGAAAAGTTTTTTTTAGCAGCCCATTGAGTCAGTGAAATTATTTGGTTAACTAAAAAAATATTTTCTGTCTACTATATGTATATAAGAATTACCCCCCTTGTCCACAAAAAATAATACTTGGATTGTAACCAATTTAAATAAGTGGATAAATGAACAAATAAATAATGGGGATTTAAAAGAATAAACTAGAACTACATTTAGTGGGAGAAGTTGATAAAGTGATTTATATACCTTTTGGTTGTACAATGTGTAGATATATATGTATTATTTGAATGCAGAGATCTTCTTTAGTATAAATATATTTTTGTGCTGACTGGCATGCTTTCTGATGGGACAGGATTTGCTGGATATGTATGTGCCTTTCTCATGATTTGCCCTGTTGAATTGTCCCATCAAGATGATGTCACTATCTAGTTTATATTTAAGCACCTTGTAAGAATAGTCCTGCAAATATCCCCTTTGAAGGCATGAACTGAAGCGCAGGGGTCTTGGATTTGTCTTTTTGGAATAAACAAGCATACTACATCCCGCTTCTGAGTGCTCATTTCATTTGCATACAGTATATTTAACTTTTGAGGCTGGCACTTCATGCAGTGAGCACCTGCTGGTGCAGTTTGCGCGGTCTTCACCTTGTTTTTCTTTTGACATTGTTGTGAGGAAGGTAATGGCCAGTGTTAGGGAGAGAGCCCATGGTACTGTTGAAAGCATGTCTCAAGTTGTGGTGCAGTGTACCACTAGTGCACCAGATGCCGCAGCAGGGTGTTTACCTGGACTGCCATTGATAAAAAGAACAGTTCAAAGACTCAGACAGTTGGAGCGAGGATGTCCTATGACTCCTAGCTCTGTAATTGATCTTGAAATACCATCTGAGTTCATTCTAACAATTTCTGATGAACCTTTCCTGTTGTATGACAGTGGTATGGAGCAAGACAGATTCCTTATCTTTCCAACCAATCAAAATATGTGTTTCCTGACCGAGTGTATTGACTGGATGTTGGATGGGACCTTCACATTTTGCCCATCTATTTTTGACCAGCTGTATACAATTCATGGTTTGAAATCAGGGTCAGTTGTTACTGCATTATATGTTCTGATGTGCGCTAGAAAAGCTACCACCTATTCCAGGGTTGTCAATCAAAGAAAATCTCTCTCCCCTGGGCTAAAACCTTCTACTGCTGTAATGGATTTTGATAAAGCAGCATGGAAGGCTTTTGCTGTATGTTGCCCAGAGACTGAAGTAAGACGATGTTTTTTTAATTTTGCTCAGTCGGTATGGAGAAATATACAGAAACACAACATAGTGCACAAAAGGTATTGTGAAGACCCAGACTTCGTATTACATTTGAGGATGTCATTGATCCTTGCTTTTGAACCTGCAAACGATGTTGCCACGGTTTTTGACGAACTGACTGACTGGGAACTCTTTCGAATTAATGAAGAGTTGTGGTTACCAGTCATTGGTTACTTTGAGGCAACTTGGATCGGCAGACCAAAGGGGAGATCCAGTAGACGCAGAGCTACTTTCCATCTGAATCAATGGAACTGTAATGATGCCATAGCCAGAGGTTTAGCACGCACAAACAATGCCACTGAAACTAAAGGTGGCATTGTGACTTTAATAGCCATTTGGGGGCCTGTCATCCTAGTGTCTGCAGACTGATACAGTGCCTGCAAGAAGAGCAGAGAATGACTGAATTGAAGTTGGACCAGCTGGTGTCTGGTGCACTTTCCTGTGGCAGTAAGCACAAATAAAAGGATGCAAATGAGATGGTGCGAAGCATATTGGCACAGTATGATTCGAGAAGCCACTACAAGTTCTTGCGAGGACTCGCATATAATTTCCAGTATCAGGTGTGAGGTGCAGACAGAGCTCTGTGAATTGTTCACAATGAAGATGTCTGACTTCCCTTTTTTTGGCCTACATTACACCCGACATGATTCAGCTAATTGATTTTCTTTCCGTTATTGAAATAAATATTTTCCTTTTAATTTGGCTCATTCGGTTACAAATGTTTTGTTTTTTTTTCGAAGTTATAGTTGCTATTTTGACATGCCATATCACCCGGCACTTCAGTTCAGTCATTGGCAGTGGTCCCATCCAACATCCAGTCAGTACACTCGGTCAGGAAACACACATTTTGATTGGTTGCAAAGATAGGATTTGCTGAATTGCATGGCACTATTATTTACAATCTGTTCCCGATATAGTCGCTATTTTGTCTGTGTCAGGGTTTTAAACAGACTCACCATTAACACGGTCACTATTCTGTTATCGCTATTTTTAACTTGCGATTTTGTAGTTGCGATTTTCACGGTATACTGTTTGTAACTGGGAACCAAGGTAATCGTTATTAAAGCTATCATGCTATATGGTCTTATTATGTCATTATGTTTTGACGGTGGGAACAACAAACCAATTTGAATTAAATATGTGTTGGATACACTGTTTTATTATTAGCATTATAGTCTGTTGTCACAACTGTCTTGGGGTCTTGTAGTCCACATCAGTCACCCTCTTATCTCAAAGATGATGCCTTGCCTTTTTTTCTTGCTTAGTTAGATGTGACTTTAATATTCTGTAACTGAGTATCTTTTCCAAAGTTTAGCATTATCATAGAGATATGCCCTGTGAACCATTTTTTCTGGTTCACTAATTTGTGAGTCACACTCACCCCATGTTTTTTGAGGGAGTGGATTTGGGTTGCTGCTGCTTTTCCCTCCCCCACTTTGATTTTTTTCATTAGGTTTTATGACTGTTATGGGGAGTCCATTTATTTGATCGGGTTGTGATGCTTTTTTAAGTGACTGTAAGCCACTGAATTATTTTGTATGTACACTACCTATGATATAAACAAGTGACTAGAGATGCAGCGAAGTGTAATTTCACCAGCGAAATCGCCAGTTTTGCTGTGTGAAACATTTCGCAAAATTGAACCCTTACAGCAAAATTTCACCAGTAAATTTCTGGTAAAATTTCGCCATCAATTTTGATTTTCTTGTACATGTCACCACTAGTAAGTGGCAGAATCTATTTTTTTGGTCGCATGGAGTGCATGGGTGTGTCAGGTCAGGTGGTGAGAGGGGGCAGGGGGGTGGTGTGGCATTTACCTGCATGGGCACTTTTAAGGACATCAAGACAACATATCCTGCTGTAAGATGGGGTTGATAGTCAACATGAAAGTAAGATATTTCTGGCAGCAAAACATTATAACTGTAATCATGTGATTGCAAAATCTTTATGGTTATGGTAATTACATTGCGGCTGCTCTATATAAGCTGGGGGACTGCTGGTGACCAAATAACGGTTTTTGGCAAAGGGTGATCAAGTAAAACTTATACACACTGCAGCAGATAACACATTACCATAACCAATCCAATGGTACATAGCTAAAAGTAAGGTACTGTATAATACACCATACTGAGCTGAAAGTGGTTGGGGGGGGCCTTCGAGTAAACTCAGCCTTTTTCCACTTCCACATCATTCAAGAAGCACCCCTCACCAGTGGTGCAGGTGGCAGACAAGAAGTACAGGAACTCAGGCACTGGCAAATACGAAATGCAGAATGAATATCTTCAATCTGAAGGATAGCTGTGTGAAGGCACGTCTATCTGTTTAGACATTAGTAGATTCAGTTAGAGATATTAAAGTGTTTCTACCAAAATAGTACTTGCGTACAAGTCAAATGTTGTTATGGAAACCATGATTTCAGGTCACAAGGCCATAAACTGTCATTTTATTGCTGATTTAAGATTTTCAGTTCCAGTGTCAGTGGGAAGAAGTACAGGAACTCTGTTCCTGCTGCAAAAAAGGTACAGGAACTGAGTTCCTGTGCATTCCTGTTCACTTTCATCACTGCCCCTCACAGTCTTTAAGACTGGAGTTCTCACCAGGTGGGAATTATCTCAGCATTGCTGCTTCATGCACCTCACTGCTGGTGGATGCCTTAGTCGAGGGATTGTCATCATCCTCATCACCGAGACACAGTTTCTGTGGCAACACCACTGACATTACTCACAGAAGGTATCCACCTTTACTAAGAGTCACCACCCCTCACACTCCATACACCCCTCCTTTCCACCCGCCTCCCCTTAATCCCGTGTCATATATCACAGCCCTATACCCCTGTTATACAACCCCCCCCCCAGTGCCGCCCTCCTGCCCTCTTCATAAGGCCCACAGTTTATCCGTTCCACAGTATAGGCCCCCACCATCTTCTTCCTCCTCGCTCACCAGCCAGGCACACCACTTCCCGCTCCCCTTCCCCTCACCCCTTATTACCACGACACCTGAATTTAATGTATAGTCTGATTAGAATGTATCCTTAGACTGTGTGTATACTGAATATTCTATGTAGTATCCTAGAGTGTGTGTATATTGAATATTTTTTTTTTTTTTTTTTAACTTTCAATCTTTATTGCTTTTCAGAAAAAAAACATGATATGTTATGGGAGATAAGGGTATTTACATAAATGAATAAGTAAGGAGAGGGGAAAAGACAGTAGTTTCCAAATCAAAAGCAAAATACATTACATTGTGCACAAGTATCATATAAAGAAAAGATTATCTCATTTGTTTCATAAAAGGAAGCTGATAACAGAAATTAATCTGAGTGTATTACAATCGGTATGAATAAAAACTCTGGACCAAAAGAGGGAGGAAATGAGCTTTCCCTCAGCATCAGGGCACAAAGTCAGCACGCACTGACATAATGTACAGAACCCATTTTCTCCACATAATTTCAAAAGCCTCTAACGACTTATTGACCAAGGCTGTGAGCCTTCCATCCTATAAATCTCAATCATCAGATTTTGCCACTGCTCCATCGTTGGAGCGGAAGGGAGAACCACTTCCTGGTAATGGTCTTCCTTCTGCCAACAGGGTCAAATTCAGCATCCTTCTACTGGCAGCATCTAATATCATTGGGAGGTAAAGCCAAATAAAAAATTGTGGGTTCATCATTAATTCTGGGAGATAATTTGATGGAGAGCGTTAATAAGGTGCACAAAAAAAGGTTGCAAGACCTTACAGGTCCAAAAAATGTGCCCCAATGTAGCAGGAGAGGTCCCACACTTTCTCCAACAGGTCAAGACTATAGTGTTTTATATACTTTTGTGTTATTACTGGTGCTCTAAAATATCTAACAACACATTTCCACGAAAATCTTTCCATACCCCAGAACTAACACCTTTCTGTATGGCCCGCAAGAGCCTGTCCAAACAGGATCTGGTATATGTACCTCTAGATCCTTCTCCCATGCAGTCTTGATTTTATTTAATGATTTATTCTGCATTTTGGGGCGCCCCATATAGGGTAGAAATTGGATGAGAAGGAGCAGGCTCTCCGCCTAGTGTCTCGATTAAGATAAACAGTAAATCTGTCGAGGGAAGATTATCCCATTGTAGTTTCCCTAGTGTGTTTATAAAGTTTCTAGACTGAAAGTATCTAAACCTCTCATTATAGGTAATGTTATATTTCTGCGTCAACTCTGTGAGGGAAAGGATCCTGCCCTTGGGCGCAAAATGGTATACTAGGCGTAAGCCCATCTTGAACCAATTATTAAAGCCCTTATCCATTTTACCAGGAAGAAAAGCCTTATGGTAGGGAAGAGAAAACAAAGCCGGCCTACAGGACCTAAAATCCCTGCCTGATATGATGGTTTGCCAACATCTAAGTGTCGTCTGGGTGTAAGGATTAGCTACAGTCTCTATTTTAAGCATAGGGGGGTAGGATAATAGAGTGTTATAGATATCTTTAAATTCCGGTTCCTGTAACTCCACGGATTTCCATCGAGCCCTGTACGTGCCATCCAGCCAATAAAGGGGAAGCCTAAATTGACATGCCTGATAATACAGCTTGAACCGCAAGGAAAGGCCTCCATAGATCTGGGCATCTGTAGTAATGCTAGACTAATTGGGTTTTCGATTTGCCCAAATAAATGCGAAACCTTCCTCTGCAGGGATCTGAAAAAGGGGGTCTGGAATAGGGACCCGGCAGGGTCTGGGCCAAATACAAAGCGGGGTAATACCACCATCCTGACCGCCTCTATTCTTTGGCTCAGGGATAAAGGCAAAATCCGCCATCTCTCCATGTCCAATGCCATCTTGGACAAAAGAGGGGATAATTAAGCCTGAAGAGATCACAACTGGGGTTCCAATACTTAACTCCTAGATATGTAATACTGCTCAAATGCCATTTAAAACTATATGTCTGTCTTAGCTTCATACTAGGGGTAAATTGCATGCTAGGACTTCAGTTTTATTCTCATTAATTTTGTAGCCTGAGATTGCACCAAAACTTCTCAGGAGGTCCCATAAGCAGGGAGAGCACTTTCAGGGTTCACAGATACACTAAAAGGTCGCTCATGTAGAGAGCTAATTTGTGCTCGCCTCAGGAGCACCCTTAATCCTGTTACCTCCTCCCTCTGTCTCAGGGCCTGTGCTAAAGGTTCTAAATATATTGCAAACAAAAGGGGAAAGAGGGCAACCCTGTCTGGTACTCGTGAGAGGGATATAGGGCAGGAAATGAGCCATTCAATTTAATGTAAGCCCTGGGCTGATAATACATGGCTTTGATTAGATTGATAATTGGTTGGGGTATTCCCATCATACCTAGCACCCCCACAAAGGCCATTCGACACGTCGAACGCCTTTCTCCGCATCAAGGGAGAGAAGGAGAAAACTGCACTCGTGGCCTAACCCTTTGCAGAAGGTGCAAAGTTCTTTGATGTTATCCTGTGTCTGTCTACCTGGCACAAATCCTGCCTGGTCCAAATCTATTATTTCTGGGAGAAATGCTTGAAATCTTTAGCCATTATAGATGCGAATACCTTATAGTCAATGTTGAGGACTGAAATAGGTCTGTAGGAGGAACAGAAGGTCCTGTCCTGCCAGGCTTCAGAATGCTAGATATATACGCATATCGCCAAGAGTCCGGTGGGCTCCCTCTGGACAGCCCTACAGGCCTCCAGCAATGTAGGGACCAGGTCCATTCGGAAAGCCTTATAAAACTCTCCCGTGACAGCCATCGGGACCAGGGCTTTATTAGTTTTGAGGTTGACAGTGCCAGCTCTAGCTCTGCTCTGGAGATCGGATTTTCTAAAGCTTGTCTTTGGGTTATGGATAATTTGGGAAACTTAGGGTTTCCATAAAGGCCTGATAGGCCTGGGGATTTTCGGTATGTTCGGAGTCATAAAGGTTAGTATAATGCCTCTGAAAGCTTGTTCAATCTCCAAAGGGAGGGTAAGTAATTTCCTTGAGGCTGGGTCTCTTATTTGGCCAATGTTAGATCTGGTCTTATGCTGTCTAAGCCTGTGCGCCAGTAGGCGAGTGGCTCTGGGACCCCCTTCATAGTATTTTTGTTTCAGGAGTTGCAAAGCTTGCTCAGTTTGCATGTCTAAGATACCCTGGATTTGCTGTTTAATAGTTTGTATGAGAGGGAGCACTCCCGGATCCCCTGCTGCATGTTGAGACTGAAGCTCCTGCAATTGGCCCTGCAGCTTATTCAAATTCTGTCCTCGCTGCTTCTTCTGGTAAGCAGCATATTTAATTATTTCTCCCCTTAAAACTACTTTGAGAGTGTCCCATAGGACTCCCCTTTTGGTATCCTGAGCATTATTATCCTCTAATATTTGTTTTATTCGACGTTGCATAGTGTCCCTGAATTTTTTACTGTTTAGTAAGAAATTATTGAATCTCCAAAGAGAGTTTTTCCTCTTGGTATCCCAAATCAAGTTCAGAGTTATTAACGAGTGGTCTGACAGTGTAGTAGGGGATTGTATGCAGCTTTGCACTTTATACAGGTGTTCCTTGGAGAGATGTATATAGTCAATGCGGGTATACACCCTATGTGGCGCTGAATAGTGCGTGTACTCCCTCTTATTGGGATTTTGATTGCGCCCACACATCACCCAATGTGCCTCAGCAAGGAAGGCCCGCATAGTACGGTGTGAGGAGATTTCTAAATGGCTTCTTAGAGGAGGTATCTAGAGAAGAAGTGGGCATATATGATCTCCTCCCAGCACCAGAACCCCCTACCTCTCTCCAGAACCCTCTGCAGCAGCAGTTTTCTGGTTGCAGCCCCTCCAGGGGATATATATAGAGGCAAGAGTGAGTTCCTGCTCCTGAAACCGCCTAACTGTATGGCTAAACGGCCCTCAGGGTCCGAGTAAGAGTTTATTAATTGGAAGGGAATACCCTTAGGATTAATACAGCAGCTCCCTCCTCTTTCCCTACCATAAACAGATGCCACAACTGTGGCAAACCCAAATTTAGTTAATTTTGATGTTCTTGTTTGCTTAGATGGGTTTCTTGCAGTAGTATAAAGGAGGGCTTCAGCTTTGAGCGAGGAAATCACTCTGTATCTCTTAATAGAGTTGTTTAATCCATTGACATTATGTGAACATATTCTAATTCTTGTAGCCTCACCCATTATCAATAAGGAAAAACACTGACTCTCTTTGTATACCTGATTGGACCAGTATAACTGCACCTCGCTTGAGGATCCAGAGCAAGGACCTTCTTATATAGGATAAACTAAATAAAGTAATTTGCTTCCCCTGTAGAATAATTTCATAAAGAACTTTCAACTTGTGCACATTAAAGGAAAATAAACAACAGTAAGAAGTATTATGCAACCGTAAAACTAAACTATTTACATTAGCACTTCCAAGAGTGGAGGGCGTATATATTACCCCTCTGGGAAAAGGGGCCCACATCATACACATGCAGACGAGACCCCTGGGAGGTATTGTGACCTTTAAGAAGGCCGAACCCCCACAACCCCTGTATAGCACAGGGTTAAGTAGTTGGGACGTGGAACCAGGGATAATAGTGAACAGGGCCAACAGCAGTTGAAAATCCGCAAAGACCCTGGATAGGCAGCCACGAGGCCGTTGCATGGGATTATATCTATTCTCCCACACAGCCCCAGAAATAATAAGTTTAAATTCAACTGTCAGCTCGGCTCTCAACATATTTCAGACTATTCTGAAAACCCAATGAAAATAAAAGAGACCAAACAAAATTGTCCTGTATTAAGGAAGTTCCATCCAGTCTATAACAGGACCACCAATCCTTAGCTAGTGTCCCTGGTTGTTAAATTATAAAGTTCACTCAGAACCTTGAACTACAACCACAACTACCAGTCGGCTTCAGGTGTCCATGCCTTGTTGTTCCGCCTCCAGGATCACTTCGGGAGGTCCGGGACCAATGTACTGTCTAAGGTGTCTTAAGGATCGAAATCTTCCTCTCTTCTCTGCATCCCTGTGCGTATCAACGCTGTCATGCCATTCAGGTCGAGGGGGACGCTTTTGTTGTTGCACCAGACCAGTAGGGTGGAAACTCCAGCCTCTTTTTTTCAGTTCCGGGAGAATGTCTTCTGGGGCTGAGTATATTGCTGTTCCATTTTCCCAGAATACTCGGAGCCTGGCAGGGTATGGAGTTTGAAATTTAATATTTTTCTCTCTTAGCAGCTTTAATATGGGTGCATAAGCCATCCTTCGCTTCATGATGTCTGTAGGATAATCATGATCGAACAACAGTCTCACTGAGTTGTAGGTGACCTTTTCTGAGCCCATGCTGTTCGTGAGAATCTGTTCCTTATCTTTGAAGCTAGAAAACTTCATTACTATGGATCGAGGTCTTGCATTAGGGTCTGTAGGTCGCTTCATCAGAGCTCTGTGGGCTTTTCTATCCTGAATTGAAATGTAGGAGGGAGAGACAGGACATCTTTTAATAAATCAGACAAAAATCTTCCATTTTACCTGTCTCCGATCCTCTGGGAGACCATATAAGCGTAAGTTATCTCTCCGTGATCTGGCTTGATCTGTGATTTTTCTCTTATGTTCTCATACTGATCCACTAAATAGTCGATTGCTGTATGGAGCTTATGTGTCTGCTCTGTATTCTCATTGGAGGTTCGTTCCGATCTATCCATTCTCTCCTCGAGTTCCGTAAGGCGGTTCTGTAATACTGTAAACTCTTTTTATTTTCGGCTCTAAATGCCTTTATTTCATAAGCAGTGTCTCAAAGCAGGATCGGGAAAGTCTCCGCTTCCCCATCTGTGGTCGAGAAACATGATCCGCTAGTATGTTGCCCGACAGACGCCGCGGCCGTCACTAGGCCTCCGCTTGAATCTAGCTGCATCGGGTTTCTGAAAGCTTCTTCCAGAGCGCGAATTCAGTTTATTTTTACTCCCCATCATTTATTGACTTCAAATAAGCTGAATTAGAAGGTTTCCAGGCGAATTAGGGGAGAAATGTCTGTAGGCTGTGCGGGAGCTGCCTCTCTATGCTACCATCCCTGGCGCTGACGTCACCGGAAGTCCTATATTGAATATTTTTTATGTATCTATGTAAATTGAACCTTGACCTTACCAGGTCCATCTTGCAAATGAGCTGTGCTCAACGATGTTCGCCTGGATAAATAAAGATTTGATTGCTTGCTTGATTGATTGATTGATTGATTACTGTGTTGTGTGGAATGTGCCTTTCATTCATTTTGATGAATGTTAGCATGGACACATTCTTGGGTGACAAATTGGTCCTACGGTCACTCACAATGGCCCCAGCTGCACTAAACATTCATTCCACACTGACACTGGATGGTGGGCAGCTCAGGTATTTCACAGCAACCAATGTTAGTGCTGGCCAGTCAGTCATTTTGCTGCTCCAGTAAAGAAGTGGCTCATCAGTAATGGCAAGATGCTTTGGGTCCCCCATGCAGGTCTCCACCATTCGTTCTGCTGCCTGGAGTCCAGTTGCCTCATCTGTCTCCTCTTCCTTTTCCTCCATATCTTCTACTCCCACCTAAAGGGAACATTCCAAATGGGATTGTGTGCTGTTTTCTGCTGTGCCTTGCCCATTTTCTATGATAGGGTTTCCTGTGAGCAACTGGTGGTTGTAGCAACATCTGTTTTCACCGCAGTGCATGCCTTTTTCACGTGTGCAGCATGTACCATTCTAATGAGGTTCTCTGTCAACTGTTGTACTCGCTGACAACCTCCTTCAATTATAGAGGGCAGACCACATTTGTAATGTAGATCCAGCATGGTGGCAATTGCAAAGTCAGCCAACTGTAAAATGCAGGTTACATGGGTATTTGTGTCCAGCACATGGAGCATGTGATCCATTACATCACAACTGCCATGATCCCCACTTGCCTCCATCTGGTGTTGCACATTAACTAGTGTCTGCCTCAGCACGTGTATGAGGGGTATGGACTGACTTATACAAGCAGTGTCTCCACTCACTGCCTCTATAGCATGTTCAACTGAACAGAGAATGTGTATTACCCCATCCATTTGGTGCCACTGCTCTGTTGTTAGAGCGACAGACACTCCAGCACTGTCATGGATGATGTGCAGCAGCAGGTATTCTGACACAGCCTTATACTGTTCATACAGCCGGTCAAGCATGTACAGTCTGGAGTTCCACCTGGTCACAACATCAAGCTTCATCCAGTGCTGGGGCAGATGGTTGTTGCGCTGTAGCTCACATAGCAGGTCACGGGCCTTTGCAGAATGAGCAAAGTGGACACAGATGCAACGAGCGACAATAACTGTTTCCTTAATGTCCGTATGGTTGAGAAACTGCTGAACAACAAGATTATGGCAATGTGCCAGGCAGGGCACCCTAAAAAAAACACCATCGCTAATGCACTTCACTGCATTGGAGCCATTATCGCTTGCGATGAATCCTGCTATGAGTGACTGTGTGTGTAGCCACCCATCAATCTCATCCAGCAGAACACTAAGCATTTTTGCAGCTGTGTGAGAACCAGTAACACTTGTCATACTCAGAGTCGCATGCTGCTGAATACCAGGTGTGTTGCTACCACCACAGTTTTGCTTCACTCAGGTTTTGCCAGGCCCAAAATCAAGTACTATTCCCAGGCAACTGTGCCCAGTGTGCTATTATGCATAGATGCAAGCTTACTGCTGTTTGTCCACTGGTCCACATATCCATGCTAAGATGGATATATTGTGATGCATTATGCTTCAATGCATGTCTAATGGAATCAGCAACTCTACTGTTCAGCTCTGGCATGACACACTTAGTAAAATAAGTTTTTGATGGAACTTGCCATTTTGGGACAGGCACAGGCCATCATCT
Organism: Neoceratodus forsteri; assembly: GCA_016271365.2. Classification (NCBI taxonomy): domain Eukaryota; kingdom Metazoa; phylum Chordata; order Ceratodontiformes; family Ceratodontidae; genus Neoceratodus; species Neoceratodus forsteri. Next base: position 430,031,361 of record CM028134.1, read on the forward strand.
TGTGGAAACCAGCATTCTCCATGAATGAGAATGGCAACAGATTGATGGCCAGCATTTCAGCAGTGGCAGTATTTAACTCTTGTGCAGCAACATGATTGGGGGGGTACTTTGTCTGCCACTCAAGGATGGTCGTCACAGTGGTCTGCATCTTTGGGGCTGTTCGACCACAACGCTGTACTTGTGGCAGCAATGATGTTCTTTTAGGGATAACACTTGACTCTTGCGGCTTTGTAGACTGCATGAAACTAATTATTTAGGTTGCTTGTGAATGTGGTGGTGTACTTTTCAGACTCAAGGGACTGGGACTGGAACCTCCACTGCTATTCCCACTACTCGAGAGATCAAAGGATTGCTCACCCTCCTCTTCCGCCACCGACCCACTCTTCCCTCCCTCCTCCTGCTCTTGCTCTACTACATTTAACTTGCCAAGGGAGATGCCACCAACAGCTCTGGCATCCTTCTGGTGTTGCTGCCATCTCAGTGGGTGCTTGTTCTTCAGGTGGGCATGTCGGCCACCAGTGCCTATGTGGCTTCCCTTTTTCCCCCTGACTAACACATGCTTGACAAAGTTGGCATATTGCTATGGTGTCATCAGCAGGATCAAGCACATAAAAGTCCCAGACTAGGGACTTTTGACCTCTGGACTTCAGATACTTCTGGGATTGGGATCATTCAGAAACATGTGTGGAAGTGTGTGTTTTTTGGGTTGCTCTCATCACTTCCATAAGACTACTTTTGGAAGGGGGGGGTTACTTGACTGCTTGGAGGTTTGCTTATAGGCTTGGTGACAGACTGACCCATGGGCTGTGAATGTAAATTGCCTACATCACCCTTGACCTTTTTTAACTCAGGCTCCCATGTGGGATCATCCCAGTCATCATCATCACCACCAATTTTTATTTATTTATTTGCTTTTGATAACTGGGTAAGTATACTAGGCAATAACCCTGCCCATTTTCAGTAACGACCCGGGAGAGTACAAATACAAGCATCAACAGTCAGGTAACATCAAATCAGAAACAAGACAGCAATAAACAGTTTCCACGCAGGGAAAGCTGAAAGATTATACATATGAACAAAACATGCAGTGGTTATTATACAGGCACACAACCCCATACTCTCAGGGATGAGGAATTGATTGAGGACCAATAGCGATGATGTCCTTGTCTTCCTCCTCCTCCTCCCTATCACTGTCTTCTTGCAGTATGGCACATTTTTCTTTCTCTACAACCATCTCAGGGGGCTGACTATCCCTATCTCCAGGATCACCAGACTCTGGTTGAACACTATCATCACCAACTCCTGCAGGAACAGGGACAGTCACACTGCCAGACTTATCACCCTCCTTCTGGACCACTGTTCCTGTGCTGGTGTCAGTGCCTCCCTTCTTCTCACTGTCATCATCCCCCATAAGCATGGATGTAACAGTTTGAGCCTTGAAAGAGTAAGACACAGGTATGCCAAACCCAGTTCTGCCAACAACTCCGTTGCTGGTTCCTGCTGCACCACCAGTGCCCACATCAGAAGACACTGATGCAGACATACGTGTGCTTTCACTGCTATAGGGAACTGGAACTGAAGTTGTACTTTTTTCAGCAGACTTCTTAGCTCCCTCATTCCCCCTGCCATGTTTCCCCCCATACTGGGCCATCTCTTAGCAGGCATTTTTGCTGGCTGCTGCGTCGAAGCTTTGCCTTTCTCTGGGAGTATTTGAAGAAAGGATGTATTACTAACTGTGTGAATAACACCTCACACGTGATGTCACACCTACAGTACTGGCTTCCTTACAAGTCCAAACACAATCAGGACAGGTAGCAGCACTTGGAGTACAACTAATACCATATATGGTAGGTAACGTATTGTAGTAAAAACAAAAAGGTAACTTTTTTCTTTCCCCAAAAAGGAGTTAAAGAAACATACGCAAGGAAAAAGGGCACAAGTGACCGACTTTAAATACAGATCACCTGTGTCTGTACAAATAAAGTACTGTAATGTATTATTACTTAGTTAATGCCACATTTTTTTATTATATAAGGGCAGAGACAACCAAAAAACCTCAACAAAGGTGAGTACCACAATATGGTAATAGTCTGGATGGGAGGGATCACCAAGCAATCTCTTGAAAATCACTATATTAATATATTGTTTTTTTATAATGCACGCGTCAGGTGTTAAACAAACAATGCTATAACAGAGAAAGGGTAAGGTAAGTCAACTAAAACAGGAACACCACACAATGTGCAGAGGCAAGCTCCAGCAATAAAATACAGGGGAGAAATTCAACAAAGCAGTGCGACTGTAAAATGGACAACTTCAAGTGATCAAGTAAAAGTACTTAAGTAAACATACAAAAAAATATAGAACTGTTGATTTTCACAGTTTAAGTGACACAAGTTAACACTCCAGCAAACAGAAGTAACCACAAACAAATCAAATAATGGATCAGCTCTGTGTGTTTAAAACTTTAGAATTCACAATCCCAACTAAAAGCAGAAGAATGATATATATAACACAGGCTAACAGCGGCAGGAACTCTCTCAAACAGGATGGAGAAACTTTTCAGAGAAAAAAGTGGCAAGATATAACAAAATTAATAAGAAATAACAGTAAATAAACAACTCACAATTTGTGAGTAATCTGTTTGTAAAAGGCTAGAAATAGCCTGCACTGCTTTACACTCATACCCTACCCCACTCAACTCCTTCAAAGACACAGACAAAAGTAAAACCTAATTAAACTAAGTATAATGCAAACATTCACAAAATTAGAAAATGTTCCCTAGCAGCACTAGGAAAAAAAAGTTATATTTTGGAGCAATTAGCTCTTAAAAACAAGTTTTAACAAGGTTTTAAAAGGCTTTATTGGCTCTGATGCACCACAACAGACTGCTCTCCGACTCAACACGCAGTAGAATGAGCTGTAAACAAGCTGCACATGATATTTGACCTATTTACCCACAATGCATTGCAAATTTCACTTTTGGAGCAAAATTTTGCCAGCAAAATTGCGCCACAAGGTGAAATTTAGAACATCAATAGGTGAAATTGGCAGACCAAGGCATTTACACGAAATTTCGCCATTAAACAAAATCGTGAAACCAGGTGAAATTTCTCTTCGCCTAGGTAAAAAATTTCACCAAGGCATTTTATGTGAAATTTCACCATTATGCGAAATTGTGAAAACAGGCAAAATTTGTTTCGCCTAGGTGAAATATTTTGCATAATTGCAGAATTACGGGAAATATTTCGCCAGGCGAAATATTTTAATTTCGCACAACACTACAAGTGACATTCCTCTGGTCAGTTACTCATTTTGCAATTTACACCACTCTTTACCACACTGACTTACATGTCAGCATTCCTAATTCTCATCCCCCTCCCCCCCCTTTTTTCCACATTTAGGATCATTATGGGGAATGTTTAATAAGAGCAGACTGTGGTGCATCTTCTAAGTGACTAATGTCACTGATGCAATTTTAGATGTACACTATTAAAGTTCTTATGGCTTTATATTCACTCACCATTTTTGGCCATCGGCTATTACTTGACTGATGTGACTAGTAACCTTCTGTAAACACTAGAGATGCACAGATACCATATTTCCGCCGGATACCAGATTTTGGATAACTTGTATTGCTATCCAATCAGTTTGGGTTTTTACCAGGTCGGATAGCAGTTTCTAATTGCAGCATTCTCCTCTGCTCTAATTCTGCAAGCTGCAGTCACTGACCCTTTCTCCCCAACTGAGGCAACTGTCTTCCCCATCTCCTTGTTTCTCCTGGTTTACCTGGTTTGTTATTTAGACTTTCCGATATTATTCTGGGACTCCCTATCTACTCATCATTTAGTTCCGATGGCAGCACTCTAATTTGCTCCCTCTTGGTCTCCGTGGTCTCTGGGATTGAACTGACCACGTGACTGCTATGGGAGAGAATGCATGACTGAAAGGCTCTCTTTCTGTAAGGCACTTTATTTATCGTATTTAGCTGGGAGGATGTTAACTGAAAGGGTGGATTCTATCTGTCGATTTGTCATGAATTCCCAGGCTCAGCACCTGACTGGACTCTGAATTCCTTTCTCCTGTTTCTTGCATCTGGTTCCCTCATATTTCTATTTATCTAGACAGCTCCCTGAGGCAGGTGGGGGTTAGAAAAGATGGTATAAGGTGGGAGAAAGGCTGGTGGGATGTCAGAGTGTTGTTTTTTTTTTTAATCTTTGTTTGCACCAGTAAGACCGTGAAGATGGTGGAGGGCAGGTGAGGATGTGGTAAACCCGACCCGATTAAAACATCAGTATCCGAACTGGGCAAATATGGCCAGAAAGCTGATATCAGACAGGATCGGTTCACTGGGTCAGATATCCATGCATCCCTAGTAAATACTATGCTGCTATTTTAAAATTGCACTTTTGCACCATGTGTTTTCTGCACAATATTTATATACATATCACTGCTGAAATGAAATTATCTTATGTAAGTACTTTAGTTATTTAGTAGGCACTATCACTTTAACAATATGTGTTTAAACAGGTATACCAGTATGTTACAGCTAGTCATTCACTTGCTGAAGACACCTTAGCAAAACTGGTTGGAGTTCTTCTGTCCTGCCAAGCATCTCCATGAGGGGCTGACCACTACTGTACCAGGTTTTAGAATACATTTTGGGGCATTTTGAATTTATTGTCTGTATTTTTTGGTACACAATTGGCTTCAGACGGGGAGGTGCTTTTTTATCACAGATATTTGAGTTTCTAAACTAGCACACCATGTAGTGTTGCAGTCTTTGTTGTTTTGGTGCTAGAGATAGCACAGGATGTTGTAGGGAGTTTTGTTTATATCCTTTACTGCTGTTCACTGAGCTTTGCAATGTGTTAATTAAATAAGGGTTAAATATTAAAATGCCACTCAAGTAGTGGCCACTGTTTGATCATGTTAATAAGAATAATTTCACAAGTTTAACACTAGTGTTTATTAAATATCATCTTCCTACTTGGGAAGGATCGGGAGTCCTGGAGGGTGTTCCGTGGAATACACTTAAAGACTAATCGTGATTGATAATACCTACAAAGTGACCTGATAACGTTGAATGAGAACAGTGGATAACTCTGTGATGTTTTTGAAATATGTATGGACAGTCCACTCATGTCCTGACACTGAGGCATATTTGTGTTCTTATATCCAATGCCTTGTATACAGTATATTCGAATACCATCCCAAATGGAGTAAAACATTTAATAATGCTAATAAGTATCCTAACATAAGAATGTATTAACTCATTATGCTGTATGTTACTGCTATGGATTATGGTTCCCAAAATCTGTCTTTTTTTAAACTAACAAAAAGAATTTAAAAAAAGAAAATTACATATTGCACCTTCAGTGAATTCCACTGCCATTACTTTTTGGGATTCCTCAGTGTTGGGCAGTCACAGGTTTTCTATTAATAACAATAATAATTATAATACAATAACTGGTGATTGTTTATCCCTAAGGGAAACCAGGTTTGTAATTTGCTGTTATAAAAGAATGTTTATAATGGCAAACACGTGCTGCTTTTCCTTCTTCTGAGCAAGTGCCAGCCATCACTCTTCCTCTCCTCTGCACCGGTCGCCATTCCTCAGCACTGGTCAGTTCACTGCCACCCAGAGTCGGCAGTAAGTTCATTTAAAAAAAAAAAATTACTGAGCTAAAAAAATGCTACTGTAACTTTTATATTGTGCTGCTTTAAAAAAAAAAGAAAGCATTTCATTCAAGAGCCGCTACGGACTGTGCTGAAACCCGACCAGTCTGTGGCTCCATAGCAATATCTGTTTATTTTACATAATTGCTGTTGCAAAGAAACAATCCCCTACAATTAAATAAAAAAAAACATGGGCTGGTGTGTAAAACTCAAATTTTATACTCACCCTCAGTGTTGGATGCTTAGATAAACCCCTTGAGCTTCAGTCTTGGGGTTTATGTAGCATCCAACACCTCAGATGTATGAACAATTCTCAATACACACACCAGCCCATATATTATTCTATATATTATCCCCCATTGACAAAGGAAATGGCCAGAAAGCAAAAACATCAGTGCTCACTGCTGGCAAATGTCAAACTCTCCAAGGGTGAAACTACAAGGAAATCCTTCAGGGGAGGAACAAGCCCACTTAACTATTATTTGACACTATGTACAATATACAGGTATGTATAGAAAGGATTCAGATTCACTTTCCCTTGGTCTGAGCTACGCACACATGTGCACATGCACACACACACAGACACACACACGATAACCCCATGAGATGTAGCATCTCATTTTCATGGAAGTCCGGGGAAGGACAGTTGTAGTAAAGAGGATAACATAGTCCAGCAGGAATAGTTACATATAAGCTAAAACAAACAAGAAAAACTAAAAAAAAAAAACTGTTAAGGAAACCACTGTAGATCAAAACAGTGATCAAAGCAGGCAAACAAACTGGGGTTGTAGCAAACAAAGAGCATTGGTATGCAAGATGATCATGGTTAGGAAGAGGTGAATACTGGACCAAAGCAAATACTGGGAGTTCTAAGGTGGCAGAGAACACTGGACTAGAACACTTGCAAGCTAGAAGCATTCCTCAGCTGGAGAGGGCATTTGTTCCAGGTGTCTGGTATTGAATGTCTGAAAGCCTTTATGCCAAATTCATACCTTATCCTGGGAATTGTGAAGGTAAATGGTGGAATGAGTAGGCAATGCTTGACTGCAAGAAGTGGGCTAGGAAATAATCAGGGGCATTGCATTGTGCTAGGCTGTACAGCAAAGAAAGCCAGTGATACTGTACCTGTAGTCACACCTGCTTGAGGGACTTAGCCAGTTAAGCTGACTCTAGCAATTCAGGGCAACAATCATACTGTTTAGGGGTGCTTAAATGCTTTATATGCTATAAAGGTATGCATAACTGCACATTATTTGCTTCCATATTTTAGGACAAATTATTAATGTAATTGGGCAAAACAGATGGCTCTGGTAAATATATGTTAGATTACAAGCCAATGTGCTAGAACATTTCCCTGGTTGACACTCTGAAGTGGTGAATTCAGGCTTGGTCTTATTTCCTATGTATAACACTAGACTATTTAAACCATTGTTTTTCTTTTTTTTTTGACTCTCTCTTTTATTGACATCCATGAATCACTGCATCTGTTTTAGCTCTCAGTGTACAAATACAACAAATATTGAAGAACTGCCATAATTAACTGGGTACATCCCTTTGCCAGTGGAGATGCACAATGCCTTGAAATGGAGCCTTGTTGAGAAAGTGGCTTTTTCAAACCATCTGTCTCCTTGTTAATCTAGGATAGCAGTAGCTATCTCAGCCTAAGGACTGCTCTTTATCAAAATATGCAAATCTGTTTATGCAAAGTGGTGGCGTATCAGGTGTGCCATGGAAGAGACTGAAAGTTAAGCAAGGACCTTACCAGGTGTGTTGCTTCGATAAGAGCAGATCAGGGAAAGCTTAGGGCCACCTTAACTGAACATCTATGTTTAAATAGATCACTGAGTTTCCTCTTACACTCTGAGAGCTATAGATGAAAATTTGCAATGGGCAACAACAGTGTCTATCTGATTTACAATTGCAAATCTAACTAGTTTAATTTTTAGCCGATATCTTGGCACGCACTACTTCGGTTAAATGGGCCAGACAGCCCCAGGACTGATACCCACCTACAACTACCACCCTTCCCCTCTTCCATTATTTGTTATGCTACATATTTATCATATTTAATTTTGGGGTTATATTATATGTTATACATGGTATTTAGTTTTAGAAACAATTAATAGTGTATGAATACAGCTTAACTGTGTCAGTCGTTCAACATAATTTTTTACAGGTAGTAATATAATCTAATTTGTTCATATTTAGGATGTTTACTCTAGAAAGTCGAGTTTTTTATATATAGATTTAATTTGATATATTAATCCTATATATTCCTTACTAAGACACTGTATATGTTCTATCCACAACTTCTCTAGATGTGTGCAGGATGGCTTCAATTAAACTGGCATCCTGGAAAGTAAACAGCCCATAATCACCTGTGAAAAGAAAAATACTAAATTACTTGAGGAAACAACATGTGGGCACAGCCCTACTACAAGAAACACATCTTGAAAGTATAGAAGTAGGAGAATTATGCAGGGAATGGGTGGCTTCTGTAGAGCATAACTGCTTCTCATAAAATAGAGGAATTGCAATTCTAATTAGGAGAGGGATATCTTCTATCAAGGACCAACACATTATAGATACAGAAGGTAGATTTTCAAATCCTACTGGGAACTCTACAAGGAGAAAAGACAGGAATTTGCAACATTTATGCACCAAATGTAGGTCAAGCAATTGTTTTCGATAATCTTTTTTTTGTCAACTCTGTTTATCCCTCCTACCGCCATCATCCTAGGACCTCTCTCAGGTGTACCTCACCCGACCACGGCACCTACTGCCCACCTGAGACTCTCCCAAGCAGGGAATCAGGGACAGAGACACCCCACCCCACCCCTTGGTCCCGAGTCACCCCACAGATCTACACCCCCCAGGGTGGGGTCACCCTACTCCTTACCTGGGTGTCCTTAATGGAATCCAGACAGGCCAGGGTCCAGGAGTGGAGTGAGGGCTCAGGAGAGCTTGTCAAGACGAGTCTGGTGCTGGGCATGTGGGCCACAGCACCTCGAGGTCACCATCACCCTCCTGAGAGCCGGGGTTTTCTACCTTGGTTATTATGTCCTGAGGGCATGGACATGCCATGGCATCTGCTCATGACGGGCATGCTCCCATGCCCATACGTATGACGTTCGCTGACACCACCACACCTTGCGTGCATGCCCTTGCAGGCTGCTGTGCTCCCCAGTAGCCATAGAGAGCTGCTAGACCTGTGAGGAGCATCACCCAAACACCCTGGTAGAGGAAAGCAGTCCTTCAGATGCTCAACCCTACTCCTCCCCGCCGACCCCCAATGACCCGAGTCCGCTCCCAAACCCGGATCACTGGCGTGGCACGAGGTGTGGCATCCAGTGCCTCAACCCTCAGTGCCACTGGGACGGCTTTTTTCGATAATCTAAATGCTTAACTTAGTTTACAGCAGGAATAGAAGCTCATTTTAGGTGGAGACTTCAATGAAGTCTTGGACCCACCTCTAGATCGATACAAGTTATACCCCAATTTAGACCTAACCAAAGCAAAAGCTTCACTATTCAAACTGTTGTCAGACTGAGACCTTGGTGCCTAATACACCTGAGTGACAGAGATTTATTCAGTGGATGGCAAACAAGGGTGAGGTGGTGCTGGTGGGAGACTTCAATATTCCAGAGGTGGATTGGAGCCTCCCAACAGCAGCATTAACCAGGAGCAGATTTATCCTGGACTCCCTTCAAGGTGCCTTCCTCAAGCAACTGGTCATGGAACCAACTAGGCAGAAGGCAATACTGGACCTCGTGCTAACAAATGGTGACATTGTGTTGGGGGTAACAGTGAGGGAGCACCTGGGGAACAGTGACCACCAGTCACTGTGGTTTGAAATCACAGAAGAAACAGAACCAAACCACACAAAAACAGGTATCCTAGATTTTAGGGGGGCAGACTTTGGGAAAATGGGGACATGCTTGAAAGAGGCACTAATGGGAATGGGGAGGGAATCAGGGGTTGAGGAACAGTGGGCAATATTTAAAACAAGGATTACAAGAGCAACAGAATTATGCATTAAGCAGGTTAGCAAGGGGAAAAGGAAGAAGAGGCCATTATGGTTTTCCAAGGAGGAAAGTGATACCCAAAAAGATTGCATTGAGGCAATACAAAAAGACACAGGCAGAAGGGGATAGGGAGAAGAACCAGGAGAAACAAAGGGAGGCAGGGAGGTCAGTAAGGGAAGCCAAAACTCAGACAGAAGAGCACATCTCAAAATCAGTGGGTAGAGGGGACAAAACCTTTTAAAGGTACATAAGTGGAAAAAGAAGAGCAAAGGGAGGGATCGTGAGACTGAAGGGGAGGATGGGGACCACGTGGAGGATGACAACAGTAAAGCTGACATACTGAACAGATATTTCTGCTCAGTCTTTACTGAGGAAGAGAAGGATAATGGGCCTGAAGGGAGTACAAGGGGTGGGAATTGCACAGAAATGCACACAAGTCCCTTTACACAGGAAAGGGTCCTAAAGGAACTGGAAGGAATAAGAGTCGATAAAACAATGGAGCCAGATGGGGTGCACCCTAGGGTCCTAACGGAATTAAGAGAGGTGGTGGCTGAATCTCTGGCAATCCAGTTTAGCTGATCACTGGAAACAGGGAAGGTACCCAAAAACTGGAGGACAGCAGATGTAGTCCCCTTATACAAAAGTGGAAACAAAGAGGAAGCGGGGAACTACAGACCAGTCAGCTTGACCTCAGTAGTGGGGAAGATCATGGAAGCACTACTGAAGGAGAGTCTGGTGGAACATCTAGTTGGCAATGGACTACGGGACCCAAGGCATCATGGTTTCACTGAGGGGAGGTCATGCCAGACCAACCTCATTGAATTTTTTGGCTGGGTGACAAGGGAGGTGGATCAGGGGAGGCAGTGGACATGGCCTATCTGGACTTCAGCAAGGCCCCTGACACTGTGCCACATAGAAGGCTATTAAACAAACTGGGGAATATGGGCATGGGCAGGACAGTAGTGCGGTGGGTAGGTAACTGGCTGGGCGGCAGGACACAGAGGGTGGTGGTAAATGGCTGTCACTCCACAGGGGGAAGAGAGACCAGTGGGGTACCACAGGGATCAGTGCTGGGACCAGTCCTATTCAACATCTTCATCAGTGACATTGTGCAAGACCTAGAAGGCAGAATTTCACTGTTTGTTGATGACATGAAGCTCTGTAACAGAGTGGACACCCCAGACGGTGTAGACAGAATGAGGAGGGACCTGCAGATGTTTGAAGAATGGCCAAGGGTTTGGCAGTTGAAATTCAATGCAAAGATGTGCAAGAGAATGCATATGGGGCACATAAACCCTGGAACAACATATCAGTAGGGGGGTGAGGATATAGCATGCTCCAAGCAGGAAAGGGACCTTGGGGTTATCATCTCTGATGACTTCAAGGTAGAGAAACAGTGGGACAAGGCAGCAGGTAAAGCAAATAGGATGCTGGGATGCATAGGTAGTGGCACCACCAGCAGGAAAAGGGAGGTCATAATTCCACTATACAAGACACTAGTGAGGCCCCACCTGGAGTACAGTGTACAGTTCTGGAGACCTTACCTACTGTACATAAGGACATAGACAGGGTAGAGAAGGTTCAGAGGAGGGCAACAAAGATGGTACAGGGATTGCATCACAAGTCCTATGAGGACAGGCTGAAGGACTTGAATATGTACTCCCTGGAGGAGAGGAGGGAGAGAGGGGATATGATAGAGACATACAAATACCTTACAGGGAGGAACAGGGTGCAGGAATATATTATTTTCCAGTGAAAAAGATGTTCCAGGACTAGAAGGCATGGGATGAAGTTGGAGGGAGGGTGATTCAGAGGAAACATGAGGAAGAATTTCTTCACAGAAAGGGTGGTGGACAAGTGGAACACCCTGCCAGAGGAAGTGGTGGAGGCTGAAATAATCATGGGACTTAAGACTGCATGGGATAGACATAAGGGAATTCTGGAGGTCGGGGTAAGGGGCAACAGACTTCTAGAAAAACATAAAGTGAACTTACAAGCTTAAATGAGCAGACTGGGTGGGTCATAGGCCCTTATCTGCCAACAGTGTCTATGCATCTATGTATCTATGTACTCAGATAGGCATCAAACCTGCAGTAGGATAAGGCCAGCCCGGTGTCACTGAGGGTTGAGGTGCTGGACACCACACCTCATGCCACGCTTGGACCCGGGTTTGGGAATGTGCCCGGACTGTTGGGGATCGGCCGGGGAGGGAAAGGATTGAGTGCCTAGTGGACTGCTCTCTTTTCCGGGGAGGGATTGGGGCTTCTATTGCTCTGTAGCAGCCCCCAATGGAGATCGGGGGCACTGCAAGGAGTGGTGTACTTGGAGCTGAAGTACAGTGGACATTGGCACATTGTGCTTTAGACGTCATTGCACATCTGCACTTAAGAGGGGAGACATACCGGAGGAAAAAGGAGCAGACGACCGAGCAGCTTGATGGCCGCACTTCTCCGCCCTGGGGCCTGTCGTGGAATCACACTGTGGTAGTGGTTCCCAGCCCAGCATGGGGGAATAGGGGGTCCCCTCATTGGGCACAGTATAAGTGCCAGCCGGTATGTGAGTGAGCCTACGGGCCGAACTGGGGAATGGAGGTGGTAGCTGGATGATCGCAGGTCGGGCTGCAAGGAGCATAAATACAAGTATAAAAAAAACCTGCTGTAGAATCAACTATCTATGTATTCATAAAGATCTAGTAGAAGGACTAATAAGATCAGACACAGGGGGATGGATTTTCAAACCGCGGCACAGGGCATGCGTCCTGCCCTGCACTACGGGACTTAAGTTCTGCTGGTGCGCTGAACAACATTGCTGCAACTATGCTCGATTTTCCATTCCTGGGCATAGTTGTGACATTTTCCATGCTTTACGGCAGCTTGTGCCAAATATCTGGTGCAAGCTCCATTTCAGAGCCCCCAGGGAGTGGCGAAGGCTAGACCACAAATATGTGGTCTAAGGACCTGTGGTCGTGCAAGGGATCGAAAATCCTGATTGCTGACTGGAGAGTGGCGCAAGCTCCGTGCGCCCTACATTCAGCACACCAGGGGGCTTGCAGCATCTTGGCAGGTTTGAAAATCCTGCCCAGAATGTATTACTATATATCAGATCATGGTCTAACTAGTGCAACTGTTTTACTGCAAAAGAGTGGGAGTCAATCCTTTAGATGGAAATGTAATACCTCACATTTAAGAGTCAAAAGCTTCAGAAAATGCCTATGTAAAGAAAACCTTGACTGCTTTTTAAATAATGATAAAAAGGACACTTCAGACTTCTGGCTATAGGAAGCTTTTAAAGCTTTTAAGAATTATCAGTTACTGAGCCAAAAAGAAAAGAGAATCCTCTAAAAAGCTTTCTGAGATAGAGAACTACTTAAAAGAGCTAGAAATACATTACAAAACAACTCCATTAGCAAAAGCATTAGCCCTCTATAAAAATCACAAAAATATGAAATCAATAAAGCCTACACAACCCAGGCTGAGTACACCGTTACACACCACCCAAAAACTACTGGGAGTCGGGGAAAAAAGCTGGGAAATTATTAGCCTACCGACTTAAAAAGATGCAAACACAAACCCTGCTCCCAGCTATCAGAGATATACAGTAAATGGAGAACTTCTCCTGAAGAATAAGGATATTAATGAAACCCTGACCCAATTCTACATTGCTGTCTATAAAGATAGGCAAGGGGCAACAGATAAAGACATAAACAATTGCCTTAGTAAAGCAAAACTGCCTACGATTTCTGATACTAGAAACTGCCTACTAATACTAGAAAATCCAGTTAAAATTCAAGAGGTTACAGAAACCATTAAGGGGCTATTCATGGGAAAATGCCTGGACCTACTGTAACAGAATAACTGGAGAATTTTATAAATTCCTCAATGCAGATATAGCTACTTACTTACACAGAGCCATAAGAGAAACACACCAAACAGGGAAGCTCCCATTGACAATTTCCAATGCATACATTTCTTTAATACTAAAAAAAGGAAAAGAAGCAACAGATTGTACCATTTATAGGCCAATATCCTTGCTTAATGATGACTATAAAATCATTGCAAATATTCTAACCAAATGCCTGCAATCAGTTACTATTATGCTGTTGGGCAAGGAGCAGGTAGGTTTTGTTCAAGAGAGGTCCTTAGGATATGACTACATGAGGAGACTTTTAACGTTCTATGGCACAACAACAAACTTAAAATACCAGGAATGATTATGTCACTTGACATGAGAAAGGTGTTTGACTCACTAATCTGGAATTATAAGCAAAAAGGTCACAGACAGTATAATTTTGATAAAAAAAACTTTCCTAATTGGATTTCCATCTTGTACAGCAGACATACTGCTGAATTAATTTCTAATGGTTTGATATCTAAACCTTTCCATTTATATTGTGCGCAGACAAGGCTGCCTACTCTCCCCATATTACTTTATGCTGGCAATCAAACCCCTTATCAAAATCATACAGTTCTCCCTGCAAATACATGGCATCTCTATGGGTTAACATCTGCAACAGTGTTTGCTTTTGCAGACATCTTGTTCACCCTAAGCAGATCAGCAGACCCGACCTTAGGTCTCATGAAGTTATTTTCAGTCTTCAGTGACATTTCACGATTTACATTTGAACTGAGAAAAAACACAAGTTATGTTTTTACACTGCCCATAGTTCCTGGAAACTTCATTGACGACCGTGCTGCAAATAAGGGATTTAAAAAAATAAATTACCTATCTGGGGATTTCCTTCTCTAATACCACAGAAAGTGTTTTGGAAAGGAATCTCCAACCATTACTAACAGACATGCAAATAGAACTCACTAAATGTAAAACACTAAATCTGGCATTATGGGGAAAGGTACAAGCTACAACAATGATTTCTGCCCCCCACAATATTTTATGCCTTGCAGAATATTCTGGAGATATGTTTCAAGAAAATCATTCAATATTCAAGAGGGCTTTGCACTTCCATCATGTGAAAAGTACAATCTGGCATTCCTGATTAAGCAGACAGCTCATCACTTCCCTAACACAAGCAAGTCAGATAGCCCATTATGGCTAGACATTGAAAAGAGAATCCTTCAAAAAGCTAGACTAACTGGTTACCTATTTATCAAAATGCCCAATTAATTCCAAAACACCCCCCTGCTTAAACTGCTCGATTAGAGCGCTTAAAAAGCTATCCCTTAGAAGTAGTCATAACACAGAATAACCTTGGGAATTAGCACCTTTGAGAAGGCTTTTCAGATAAAGGATGAGATACATACTAACACACTAAGAAACCAGCAGAGTAGGACTTCTGGTCTATCGAGTCTGCTCAGGTATCAGTGCCCTTACAGGGCACCATTTACACTCCCCCCCCCCATCCCCCGGTGAGGTTCCGAGATGCACCCTCCCCTATACCTATCCCAGCCTCTCTGGAAGCCCTCCACAGTTACAACAGCCACCAGCTCCTCAGGCAGCCCATTCCAGGGTTCCACCACCCTCTCTGTGAAGTAGCATTTCCTAGTCGCTTCCCTTAGTCTCCCATCGACCAGCCTCATTGAGTGTCCCCTGGTGGTCCCCTCCTCCCTTAGTTGAAGCACCCCTTCCTGGCTTACCCAGAGAGTACAGGTTGAGCTTCTCGAGTCTCTCCCCATAGGGCCTGTCCCCCAGACCCTATATCATCCTGGTCACCCACCTCTGGACCCTTTCCAGAAGAGCAATATCCCTTTTCAAGTAAGGATGCCAAAACTGCACTCAGTATTCAAGATGCAATCTAACCATGCAATTATACAGCAGAAGGAGTACCTCATGGTTCCTTGAGGCTATCCCCCTGGCTATACATCCCAGCATTTTGTTAGCTTGGGTCGCAGCCCTTCTACACTGCTCTGAGTTGTTCATTTTGGCATTCACCACCACCCAAAGGTCCTTCTATCTCCTTGACACCTGCAGTGTCTCCCCTCCCAAGATGTACTGCTGAGCTGGGTTTCTGGCCCCCAGGTGAAGAACCCTGCATTTCCAAGTATTAAACTTCAGCTTACAGGTGTGTGACCACTTCTCCAGAGTCTCTAGGTTCCCCTGGAGGGCCAACCTCCACTCCTCCCCATCCACCACCGCCCCCAGCTTCGAGTCATCAGCAAAGAGGTGAATCTCACTCCTGATACCACTTCTGATGTCTGAGATATAAGCATTAAACAGGATTGGTCCCAACACTGCTAATGACCCTTCTGGGAGATGAGACCTCCCCCCCAACCATCACCTTCGGTACTCGACCCGCCAGCCAGCTTCCTATCCACCTGACCATCTGCACCTTCACCCCATCCCCTCCAGCTTTTCCAACAGCCTGGGATGCGGCACCAAGTCAAACGCCCTGCTGAAGTCTAGAAAGAGGACATCCACTGGCCTGCCCTGATCCAGTGCTCTCATCACCCATTCATAGAACTCCACCAGGTTGGTCTGACATGATCTGCCCTTAACAAAGCCATGCTGGTGATCATCTAGGTGACCCCATGCCTTCAGAAACCCCTCCAACCTCTCTTTTAAGATGACCTCCATCACTTTGCCCATCACTGACATCAAGCTTACCGGCCTATAATTTCCTGGCTCTTCTCGTGAGCCACCCTTGTGTATAGGCATGATATGGGCCATCCTCCAGTCCTGGGGCACCCAACCAGACTAAAGGGAGGAGTTATAGAGGTCCACCAGAGGTGCGGCCAGGACATCCGCCAACTTATTAAGCCCCCTGGGATGGATCCCATCTGGGCCCGGTGCCTTATCTGCTCTCAGGGCCCTAAGGGCTTTCCACACCCTCCCAATGGGGATTTCATCATTCATTCCCTCTCCCCAATCTGCCGGTCCTCTTTGCCACCCCCCCCCAGTAGAGTCACCCCCCCCGTCCTCCCTAGTGAAGACTGAGGCAAAATTGTCATTTAGTATCTCCGCCTGCTCCCCTGCCTCCTCCGCCCACCCACTCCCTGACCTCAGCCTACTAATCTGTCCCTTCCCTTTCCTTCTTTCTCTAATATACCTGAAGATCCCTTTTTCACCCTTTCCAATCCCCTGAGCCAGCCTCCTCTCCACCCCCGCCTTAGCTGACCTCACCACCCTGGTGACCTTCCTGGTAATCATATCATACTCCCCCTTGTCTATAGCCCCCTATACACAGCCTTTTTTTCCCCTCACCACATCCTGGAACTCCCTTGTCCACCAGCATGGCCTCCTGGTTTATCCCCCTTCCATCGCTCCTTTGTGCAGGCCTTGGTAGCTTCCAGGAGCCCCTTTTTAATAACTTCCCACCAGCTCTCAGTGTCCATACCTGGCCTAATCCCATCCAGGTAGCCCCTAAGGATGCACTCCATACCCCTGAAGTCAGCACTTCTAAAGTCAACTACCGTCATTTTTGTGTGATCTAACCCCCCACCCCGGTTCAGGGGTAACCAGACCATGGCGTGATCACTACCCACAAGTCGGTTCCCTACTACTAGGTCCCTGATGAGCTCCCCATCTGACAGGATCACATCCAGGACGCGACTGCCCTCATTGGGTCGGTCACCAGCTGGGCAAGAAATGCACCCTGAAAGATGTCCAACAGATGCTGTTCCCTGGCCGATGAGGATGCCATGGTTTCCCAGTCTGCTCCTGGCATATTTCCCTCATTCACTAAAAATACCACCAACAGCTTAATCTGGTTCAAGGTCAGTTGGCATTCATCTGTATCCCCCTCCCCCGGGTCGTGACTGAAAATAGGCAGGATTTGTCTAGTGCACTTACCCAGTCAACAAAAGCTAAATAAATAAATAAATAAATAAAATATTCAGATCCCCCAGCACAACAGTTCTACTCTCACCCTGACCGCAGTGGTCCCTAAGGTTTGCCACCATGCCATCCTCCAGGTCTTCCCCCTGCGCTGGTGGTCTCTATACCACCCCCATCTACACCTGTTTGCCCCCCAGAGCCTGAAAGGTGACACACAGAGCCTCCACCTGCCCCCCTGCTTCCTCCACCTTACTAATTCTTATGCCATCCTTAATGAAAAAGCTACGCCCCCTCCCCTGCCCACCACCCTATCCTTTCTGAACGTGGTGTAACTTAATAGGTGTAAGTTCCAGTCATGCCCGGGGGTGGCCCACGTTTCAGCGACAGCCGCCACATCCACTCCACCCTCCAATAGCAGCACCTGAAGCTTAGGCATCTTGTTTCCCATGCTTCTGGCATTAATCAGGATCACCCTCCATCGTGTCCCCTCACCCCCCTTTCCCCTGCCCTGAGGGCTCCCAGGTCACTGCCAACAAGAGCCCCCTTTTGCAGTATCTGGTGCTCCTGGTCTATGCACCCTTCCCCCAGCTGGGGGGAGAGGGCCAGGGCCATCCTGACTGGGCCTGCCAGGGAGTCCAAGCGCCCCCCTTCACAAGTTTAAACCCCACCTAGATTGGATGAATCCTGACAATCTATGCTTCAAAACCTCCCCCCCCACCGAGCTGAGGTGGAGCCTGTCCCTTGCGTACAGTTCCTTGTCCTCTCAGATTGCCCCCATTCACCCTCCCACCCATACCCCCTGGCCTTGCACCATTCACCGAGCCATTTATTTACTTCCTTTATTATTTGCTTATTCCCCACACTGGCCCTAGGTACCAGTAGGATCTGTGAGAAGGAGACCGAGCACCCAACGGCCTGACAGACCCTGGCTTGCTCTCTAAACCTAGCCTGAATCTCCAGCACATGTTACCCTCTATATCATTTGTACCCAGGTGTACTAATATGTCTGGGGTTCCACCACACTCTTTTGTCAGAGCACAGACCAGATGCTTGGCCTTGTTGGCTGTCAAGCGTGATATGCTCTTGATCTTTACACCACAAGATGTCCCCTCCCACTGTTCCCCCCACCCGATCCTCCTTATCATGGAGTCACCCAAGAGGAGCACCCTTACCTCCTCCTTTTCCCTAGGCCTACTCCCTATCCTGAGTGCTCCCCCTAACCCCCCACCCCATCCCCTATTCCATCTCCTCCCTCCCTGCATGCCAATCTCCATCCTGCCTCTTCCATTCCTGCTCCTTCTCCTCACTGACCTGACTTCCCCAGCCCTTCCCCTCCCACTATGGCACTCTGGTCCATCCCCTTAATACCCCCAGAACAAGGGCCACCCCGCCTCCAGCTCATTCTCCTCACTGATCTGTCCTCCCAGCCCTTCCTCCCCGCATGGCACTTGATCCAGCTTCAAGAGTACCCCAGGAACAAGGGACACCCCTGCCTCCAGCTCTTTCTCCTCACTGACCTGTCCTCCCTAGCCATTTTCCTTCCCCTACAGCACCCAGGTCCATTTCCTTGTTTCCCCCAGAGACGAGTACCCCTGCCCCACAAGGAATCCTCTAGACCCCTCTTCCCTACTCTCCTTGTACCACTCTCCTTCTCTGCCTCCTCATATTTCCCGTGTCCTATGCTCACCCCTTGTCCCCACTAGGTCATCTTCCACCCTTCCCAGGGCCTCCCCACTCCAAACTCTCCTCCTTTGTTGTCCACGTCTCCTCCCTTACCCTCAGTGTCCTGCCCCCAACCCTCCCCACCCTCCTACCAGTGCTTATCCTCCGTTACCCGCTCCGCCCACATCTCCCTGCATGGGAGCAACTCCACTACACCTGTCTGCCGAGCTATTCTCCACTCCCAGTTTACCTGTCCCCTCTGGAGCCTCCTCTGTTCCAGATTCCTCCCCTCCTCCTCGCTTGACTGCACCAGGGGTGCAAATCTATTGCTATGCACTACACATATTGTCTTGACTCCACCCGCCGGCTCCTTGCCCCTATCAGTCCTCTTCTGCCCATACCCCGGCTCCATTCTCCTAACCTCCTGCCAGGTCCCCCGGCCCCTATCCCACTCAGGGCCACCCCTACCCATGCCAACCGGATTCCCCCCTCCTCTATAGGGCCCACTCCAGTACTCCTCTTTTGTAGCGCAGTCCCACGCCTTTCATACCATCCTCCTCCTGTCTGCTCCTACCCAGTTTGGGTGCCGCACCTGACCCACTACAAACCCCACTCTTCCCTTGGCCCTCCCCCAACTTCGCTCCTCACAGGTCACCTTCAACCCCTGCTTGACCCAATGCCCATCTTAGCCAAGAGTCACCTTCTTTTCCTCCCCCTCCCCCCGCTCGACCCAACACCCATCTTAGCCACTTGACCTCCTCCCTGAGCTGTGCCAACCGTTGGCACACCTTGCAACCCCCCATCCTCCAGGCCAGGGCCAGTACCATGGCTGACCCACATCCTTCACACCCTACCACCCTCCCAAAGATGCCAGTCCTGGTGGTCTGTGACCCTTGCCTCATACCCAACCCCATCACTTATCAATTTTCCCTCCAAGTTGGGTGCTTCATCCCTTATCCTAACTAACCTAGCCCAGTCAGAGCACGTATGACTCCCCAACAATGCCCGCAGTGCTACCACAAAGTGTGCTTAAAAACTCTCCCCACAAACAACTGCAAACCAAGAAAAGGCCCTCAAATTAAAGAGGGAGTCTGGCCAAAATTTCTAGCATCAGTAAATTCAGAATTTGGATCAGCATATCCCCAGTCAGCCGCAGGCCAAAAATGAGATCTCTAAGTTACAAGTCATTTTGTAACCCTAAATTTACTGCCTGTTCAAAAAAAGCCAGTTTCAGTAAAGAGCTATTGATGATGTCACAACCAGAACTCACAGCCTAGTCCTTCTTGCAAACTACCTTACAAGACTTATTTCTCCCACATTACATAAAACTGCAGTGGTATTAAACATCTGGAAAAGGAAAGCTGACAATAGGTGAGTCAGGGCATGCATTTCCATAATGTGCAGATGCAAGGTACAGTACTTAAGAATGTGACAGGGGAGGTGGTTGGAATACAGTGGCAAACATGGCTTTAGAATGACAAAAATATGCACAATTTTTATAATTCTGCAGGGATGAGATTTCGAAATATCACCATACTGCAACTGTGGAATGCAGCAATGACACAATCTCAGAAAGTAGGTGGGACACACAGTTTTGGAAAGTGGTAGGGATGCTAAAATTCTTAATGTGGTGGTGTCATATGATTTTAGAATGTGACAGAGATACACAAGTTTGAAATGCGGGAGACACATAGTTGTGGAAGGTGGTAGGGATATGTAATTTTGTTATGTGTCTTGGATGGATTAATTTGCCATGTGGTGCAGTGATGCAAAATTTCAAAATGTAGTTGGTATGCTTAATTTCAGATTGTGGTGGCAACATTCAATTTCAGAATGCGACGTAGACACGAAATCTCGGAAAGTGGCAGTGACGCAGTCTTCAGAATCTGGTAGCCACGTGGAATTTCAGAATGAGGCAGGGATGCATAATTTTAGTTTAGAAAATGGGCTTTTTATTTCCTGGTCCCTGATTGACTGGTACCCCTGTCAGGGGGGTACATTAACTTTCAATAGACGACCAGTAAATAAAAAGCTCCAGCCCCAGTGCTTCTTCACCCACTAAGGTATCTTTGTGCCCACAGCCTGCTTTGTCATTGGCCGAAAACACTTAATTGAATTTAAAATCCCCGCCAATTTTTCTCTCACTTAGTGAGAGATACTGACCACCCAATGCTCCCTACTTAATTGACACCTGTCTGCCCTAAGTAAGCGCACATAAACTACAAATGTACAGTTATTTTTCTCCTCTTTTTTAGTATCCTTTTGTCCCATGCCTGGCACTGCCCTGTTACCTGACAACGTGACTCTCAGCGAGCAACAGATTTCCCCCCAGCCCCCAACTCTTGACACAAACACAGTAATGGGTCGGCAGACAAAGATAGTAACCTCCCCCCAACCCCATTTTGACAATTTCTTTTGTGCCTCTAAATGGTAAAACATTCTAAGCACTGCAGTGCCACAAACTAAAAGAAATCCTTCCATCAGCTCACAGCGCCTCGCTCCCTTCTCCAGACCCCTTCTCTGGCAGCATGACACCATCAGCGAGAGATACCACGCCCCACTCAGCACCAACCAGTATCCCCTCCTGACAAGCCTGACAGCACAAAATACATAAAAAACCTACTTATATGTGGTCGAGGAGAGGAAACATGAGCATTTCTCCCAATCGCAGTCATGTTACATGTTGACAGCGATCTCGTGCCACCTTCCACCACCTGCTTAGCTCGGTCCATCGGCTGCACTCCCCAATGTAAACCACACACAAAAAAAATACAAATATACCTGTTTAAACACAGGTACATACACGTTTTAAGTGTAGCTCAGTAAACAAATCAAAATAAAAAAGGCAAACCTTGCCTGTATTTGGGGAAATAAAAAAATCAATTTTGTGGTATCACTTTGTGCTGTACTTCTGGTTTTACGCACACCCGACATAACGGCTGATCTCCCCAAGGTAACGGCTCCACCGCTACAGTAAAGAAGACAAAAAGGAAAAGAAACAGGCTGCAAACACTTTAAAAAAAAAAACAGACAAAAAAAAAGTACTTTCAAACGCAAGCCCTGTATGCGCGGGGGGACATACGGACGTCCGAGGTAACGGCTCATCTCCCCAAGTCTACCACTTTACTAAACAACAAGGAAAAAAGAAGCAGGCTGCAAACAGAAATAAAAACTGGGGCAAAAAAAGGTTTTTTTTCTGTGTCCGGAGGTAGCCATGACAACCAACAACTTAGTTAAAAAATCTTAAAAAAAGCAGTCGTAGGAACTATTTTTTTAACAATACAAATAAAATACTTAAGATAGTAAAAGTTTTACCATGTAAACTTATTTATTTCACACATCTAAAATACAGTGCCCATTTTCTAAGCGCAATAATATTCTCCAGGGTGGGTGGTATGGGCAATATCGGACCTTCCAGGAGCTATAAGGCCCTCCGTCTGCAGCGTCGGGCCTCATTACCACCTTGGGCGGTCTGGTATTGCCAATACCTACCCTCTGTCGGATATTATTGCTTGCATGTAACTTGAGCATGCAAGTTTTGAATGTGGCAGTGACACTCATCTTCAGAAGGTAGTGGGGATGTGCAGTTTCAGAATATGGTGGGAATGCACATTTTCAGAATGTGAGAATGACAGGCAATACTGGAGCATGGAAGTTTATGCACAATTTCAGAATGTGGCAGGCAGGTACAATTTTGGAATGTGGCAGGCAGGTACAATTTCAGAATGTGGCGCTGACACTCAATTTCAGAATGTGACACTGACGAACACTCGTGCAAGTTTGGAATGTGGCAGTGATAAGCACTCGCATGACTTCAGAATGTGGCGGTGATAAACACTTGCGCAACTTCAGAATGTGGCGGAGACAAACACTCGTACAACTTCGAAATGTGGTGGTGACAGACTCACATGAATTCGGAATGTGGTGGTGACGAACACTCGCACAACTTCGAAATGTGGCGGTGATGAACACTCGCATGACTTCAGAATGTGGCAGTGAAGACCACTCGCACAACTTTGGAATGTGGTGGTGACAAACGCTCATGTGACTTCAGAATGGGGCGGTGATGAATGCTCATACGACTTCGGAATGTGGCGGTGATGAATACTCGCGCAACTTCAGAATGTGGCGGTGCTGAACACTCGTGCAATTTTGGAATATAGTGACGAACACTCGTGCGACTTCGGAATGTGGTGGTAACGAACACTCACGCGACTTTGGAATGTGGTGGTGATGAACACTCGCGCAACTTCGGAATGTGGGGATGACGTGTGAGTTTGGAATGTGGCGGTGCAGCATGACTTCGGAATATAGCGGTGCTGCACAATTTCGGAATGCAGTGGTAATGCACAGTTCTGGAATGCAGTGGTGATGTTCAGTGTCAGAATTTGGTGGTGACACTCAGTTTCAGAATGTGTCGGTGATGTACAGTTGTGGAATGTGGCAGTAATGAGCAGTTTCGGAATGTGGTGGTGATGCGCAGTTTTGGAATGTGGTGGTGATGCACAGTTTCAGAATGTGGCAATGACACAATTTTGAAATGTGGTGTGGATGTGCAATTTTGGAATGTGGTGAGGATGTGTTATTTTGGAATATGGCTGAGACGCACAATGTTGCATTATGGCGGGGATGTGATGCACAATTTTAAAATGTGGTGGAAGCATACAATTCCAGAAAGTGGCAAGAACAAGCAGTTTCAAAATAAAATGGTGTGTCCTGCCATATTCCAAAAGCATACATCCTTACTTATATTCCAGAACTGCCAGTCCCCACTAAATTCTTCAATGTGTGTCCCTGTCACATTCTGAGACTGAGTGTTCCACCACACTGTGAGATGGACAGCCCTGCCACATGCCAAGATTACATGTCTCCCCCCCCCAACGTTCTAAAATTGTGCACCACTTTGATAGTCTATATCTTTGTTCAGCACTGCATTCCAAAACCACCCCCTGATGCATGCTAAAGTACAGTACCATACATCTGAACTTTCTGGAAACACAAGCACTGCAGGCAACGCTGTGTCAGTTTTTGGTTTTTAAATAAATACTACAGCTACGGTTTCGATAACTTTGAAGAAATAGGTCCTATAAGGTTGCTGATAGGGAGGACTAGTCTGTGAGTTCTGGTTGTGACATCATCAGTGGCATTTCACTGAAACTGACTTTTTTGAAGAGGGAGTGAAATTAGTGTTACAAAATAGCTCCTAACTTTAAAATGAAGTAACACAGAAACCTAATTTTTCGGTGTGAGATTTATTGGGGGTAGGCTGATTCTAATTCTGCAATGTAGTACTTTTGACCAGACTCCCTCTTTAATAATCCCAACACGGGCTGAACAAAGCATGTGCCACAGGCTGAACCAAAACATGAAACCCCACCCCCAGCGATTCCTTCCCCGTGTCCTGGCCACAGCCCCCTTGCTAGCTCCTCCCTCTACGACCATTTAATAGAGGTCAGGGGCAGGTGACACACAATTCCAGTCATTACAGCTCTCCTCCACAATCCAGTCACTACAATTCTCCTCCAGGAAAAATTACAGTTGTAGCCTAACACGGCTGCCAGTCCAAAATGCCCACACTGGTGCCAGATCGCTTTTCCTCCCCTGCTGCGCTGTGGCGCTTGCCGGCCCCGGCCTGCTCCCTTGTGGCCAGGAAAGATACTACATGCCTTCGCTGTCACCGGCCCTGGCCCGCTGCCTTGCAGCCAGGATGGATCCATAGCACCCTGGTCCTGTTGGCCCTGGCCCACTCCCTTGCAGCCGGGAAGGATCCTCTGCACCATGGTCCTGTTGGCCCTGGCCCACTGCCTTGTAGCCGGAAAAATCCCCTTTTGTGGCCCTGAGAGCCGCCGCTGTCCAATATTCAATATTTTAATTCCCCACCTCTAGTTTACTCCACCCATCATCTTGCATTTAAATACCACTCAGTAGCTCTCCGCCTCCACTTGCTATCTACTGGTGCATCTTCCCTTGGGGAGGAGCCCAGTGAGTATTTAATTCTTAGTGGAGGTGGTGGGGGGGGTGGCAGAAAAACTTCAGTTCTCCCTCATCTCTCTTTTCCAATTACAGACCAGTGTCATCTGTGTGGTACAGGGGCAGGGGGCGTCCCAGCGGGGACAAAGCCAAACCTCCTTCCCCCAGTCGCAACAGCAGCAGCAGCTGATGAAGCCAAGATGTGGCTTGCTTGGCTTTTTCAAAGTTTGGCGCCTCCTACCAGGTCGGCTCTGATTGGTCCCACTCAGCGCTTTCCTCCCACAGTTTGTTTCAGGTGTTTACTCCGACAATTTGCAGCCGGAAAGTTCAGTTCTCCCTCATCTCACTTTTCCAATTGCAGTCAGGTGGCATCTGTGTGGTGCGGGGGCAGGGGGCGTCCTGGCGGTGACAAGCCAAACCTCCTTCCCCCAGTCACGACAGCAGCAGCAAGTGATGAACTGCTGCTGCTAAACTGGGAATCAGCAGGCTGACTGATTTAATTTCTCCCCCAAACTAAATATTGCATTCCTTTGAAGACCTAAGAGCAAAGTATAAAATGTCTGAACTTCACTTTTGCTGTTTCTTGCAGCTCAGAGAGCTGCAAAGAAATAAAATTCTACAAGCTAACCTATCTTTAAAAAGAACAAAAAACAGTGGGAAAATTTACATAACTTGCACCCATGAGAAAAGGTGCAAGTCTGATGTACAAAATGTTAACAAGGGAGAATCCATCCACCTCTATTACTGCTAAAGTCAATGGGAGAAGGAGTTAAGCATTACAATATGCACCAAATTATGGGAGGAAGTATGACAAAATGTGGTCAAAAGTAGTAGTGAGGTTCAAGGGAAACTGATCCAGTTCAAAATACTGCATCGCTACCACTTCACCCCACAAAGACTAGAAGAGATGGGACTGATTCCAGGAGGGCTGTGTTGGAGATGCAATAATCCACATGCTGACTTAATTTCTTTGGGATGCCCCAAAATTCAAAATGTATGGAGTGAAGTCCTGAAATTCTGCTCAGGAGTAACTGTAATTCTAATTCCTAAAGACCCTGCTTTTTTTGCTTTTAGCCATATCTCCAGATAATTTAAACATACGGGGCACCATAGTTAGACAATTGAGCTACTGCTGAAATTGCACTATGCTTGTGCCAGTCACCCCCCCCCCCCGAAGTATATACAAAGGCATCATGCAGGCACCATGCTGGCACATTTCCTCTGAATATAGGTCTGACTATGCACAGCTCTGAACATAGCACTGAGGACTGCGCTGAACATAGGGGCAATGCTTTTGTGCAGCACTGAATATAGCACTGAGGATTGCGCTGAGCTGAACATAGGGGCAATGTTTTTGTGCAGCACTGAATATAGCACTGAGGATTGCACTGAGCTGAACATAGGGGCAATGCTTTTGTGCAGCACTGAATATAGCACTGAGAACTGCACTGAGCTGAACATAGGGGCAATGCTTTTGTGCAGCACTGAATATAGCACTGAGGATTGCGCTGAGCTGAACATAGGGGCAATGCTTTTGTGCAGCACTGAATACAGCACTGAGGATTGCACTGAGCTGAACATAGGGGCAATGCTTTTGTGCAGCACTGAATATAGCACTGAGAACTGCACTGAGCTGAACATAGGGGCAATGCTTTTGTGCAGCACTTAATACAGCACTGAGGACTGCACTGAGCTGAACATAGGGGCAATGCTTTTGTGCAGCACTGAATACAGCACTGAGGATTGCACTGAGCTGAACATAGGGACAATGCTTTTGTGCAGCACTGAATATAGCACTGAGCTGAACATAGGGGCAATGCTTTTGTGCAGCACTGAATATAGCACTGAGGACTGCACTGAGCTGAACATGGGGCAATGCTTTTGTGCAGCACTGAATATAGCACTGAGGATTACACTGAGCTGAACATGGGGCAATGCTTTTGTGCAGCACTGAATATAGCACTGAGGATTATGCTGAGCTGAACATAGGGGCAATGCTTTTGTGCAGCACTGAATACAGCACTGAGGATTGCACTGAGCTGAACATAGGGACAATGCTTTTGTGCAGCACTGAATATAGCACTGAGCTGAACATAGGGGCAATGCTTTTGTGCAGCACTGAATATAGCACTGAGGACTGCACTGAGCTGAACATGGGGCAATGCTTTTGTGCAGCACTGAATATAGCACTGAGGATTGCGCTGAACACAGGTGGGAGCAGTGAGTGTGAGGAAGGCATGAATGGAAGACACACAACACAGCGGCACAGGTATCAAAAATAAACTTTAGTGCACAAAAATGGCAACAGACCATTCAACAAAATACAAGAACAAGAACAGTAACTACAACAACAGCAACAAGGGTGGAAGAAAAAGAAAACGGGCAACTGCCCATATGGAGTAGGGGGGTGGAGAAACCAAAGAAACAGGACAACTGCCCATATGGGGTGAGGGGCGGAAAACCAAAGGAAAAGGGCAACAGCCCATATGTGTTGGGGGGGGGTGCGGAAAAACATGAGAAAAATGGCAACCGCCCATGGGTGGGGGGGAGACAAAAGGAAAAGGGCAGCCGCCCATGGGGGAGAGAAACAACAGATCAAGGGCAACCACCTGTATCAAGGTGGGGGGAAACAAAACATTAAGGGCAACTGCCCATCAACACTCATTAATAAATAAAGGGCACCCGCCCATTACAGAAAACAAATAAAATGTCCGATGCCCCATCAAGGTGCTGCAGGTGATGGTGGTGGTGACTGCTGGCACAGTTCCTGTATAATGATGGTGCACTCTTGAATGGTATTTGTGTAGTCCCTCACACACTGCACAATCAAAAGTAGCAGGTGGGCCTCCCGTCGCAGGAGGTCATCCTGTCCTTCATTTTGGGCTGCATCTTGCCAACCTCTGCATGCTCCTGCAACCCTCTGAGTGCCTGTGGAAAGGAAATACACTGAACTCAGCCAGCTGTGCACACAGGGCAAAGGAAACAATGTGGCATAATGTGCATAACTGAAGTACAACCAGCAGACTCATGGGACTCCATGCCGCGCATTGGTGGAGGAAGTCAAACAGCCACAATGAAATGGGCATGGCATACCATAAACAGTACTGTTGACATGAACAGTAGAGGACTGGACATACAATGAGTGTACCATGCTGCAACAAAGCATGACCAAGATGTGCAAGGGACACACAACTATGGCAGCCATGCCCAATGTGGGAATGCAGTGCAAGTAACACAGCACCAAGCCAGAAGCTGATAGGCAGCATGATGGCCTACGTGGCTTGGAGCCACAAACACACACCCAGTGCCCTTCAGACAAACTATCCAGCACACAGACCAATGTAGGTGTGAAGGCCAACAGATATCCATAAGCCACCCTGGTCGGCTGCAGGGGCAGGCCCAGGTACAAACATGGCTCACAGAACACAGCTGTATGTGGAAGGGACTGTCACAAACACTGTGTACAGCGATGTTGTACGTGGATGTGTGCATTGCATACTGTATCACGGTCAGCAAATGACAGCGGTGTGGGATGCAGAGCTTCATGGAGGCTCCTCCTTCCAAGGGTTGCCAGCCACACCCTAGGTACAGGGTTTCTACTCATACAGAGCCAGAACAGGACAGTTGGCCTTGCAAAGACACAGTTGTGTCTGAAGGTATGCATGGCCCTGTCACTGTAGAGTGGAATAATCATACTCTAGTCACCACTGTGTTGGTCAGACACTACTGACTATGCATCACAAAGATGGCCACATATGGTAAAGTAGATTCAATGCCAGCAATGCCCACCCTGATACTGACCCCATGCTGCATAAGCCCAGCTCTGTTGAGATGCAGTGATGTCACACCCCATGCACATGGCGTTGGAGATGAAACCACTGCAGGAAGACTATCGCAGGTAATGTATGATGTACATGACATGATACAGTGGTGTACTGCTACAACATTGGCCTGTGCCTACCTCTGCAAGACAGCTATACATACATAGTCCCGATTATGTGGCACAGCAGACCTGACCGACACTGATGGGTGTAACAACTGGGACTGTGAGCATTACCACTAACTCCCTGGTGCACCAGGTTGGTGACATAGAGAACACACCACTGCACAGCGTAAGGCTTGCCATGGCACAGTATACATGCAGGGCAGCGTGCCTGCTGCAAGGAGGTGCACAACAATAGACTGCACTGACCATGACACACCACAATGTCAGTTGTGGGACAATGCTTTAGGTGCAGGGTGACTGTCCCCAACCACAACTGCATGGGTGATGCCCCAACAGGTGTGCATGCAGCATAGCGAGTCACACATCGACATCAGTCTCCGTCATCAAAAGTATGCAGCATAGTGTAGCCATGCAACCCCAAGTGCAAAACACACAATGCAAGGTACTTACATGGATGCCTGTCTGTAAACTGGCTCTGTTAGGCCCCATGATGGCCTGGTGATTCCTCTGAACAGTCCTGTCTGTGGCCTTGCTCTACCTGGGCCTGAGTCGGCCCTGCTGGCCACGGAGGTCTGTGAAGGTGGACATGAGAGACATGATCAATATCATGCAGTAAAACACAAGTCACAGTACCTTAAACCCTAAACATCATATGCACCCAATGCCGGCACTGTGCACCAGCTCCCACATGTGCATGATGTGGATGGACAGGACCATACAGGGCTACATCTTAGCACTGTGAACTGCTGTGGCACCACACACAGACAAGTGTGCCATGTCCCAGTCGAAGCAGGAATGTTACAACCCACTGTTGCAGGTATGGCCTAGCACAGTGTACGACAGACCATGCAGTGCCCCTATGCAGCCGTCCTTCCCACTCCTGCCCAACATACCCATGCATGTCTGCTGTAGGCTATGTACACCTCATAGTGTGCAGTATGATAGCCAGCCCAGTGGTGTGGAAAGCTGAGGCATCTGTACCTTACCTCCTGCCACACCGGTGACCCATGTTTGCGGTGCGAGTGGGCCGCTGGGGGTTGGCCAGGGAGAGAGAGGATCGAGCGTCCAGAGGACAGCTCCCCTCTCCCAGGGAAGGGTGGGGATGTAGTCTGCTGCTTGTCTGTACCCTAGCGGCGGCTAGGGGATGGCACAATGGACCCATATGAAGGGGGTGGATGCGGGGCAGATGCCTGGCTTGCCGCTTGCGGAAATGTGCATAGTGTGGCCATTGGCGTCATTGCACACCTCCGCACCACACTCGAGGACAGGAGAAACAAGGAAATATCCCGACCGGCGAGATAATGCCAGCCCCTCTCAGGTGCTGCACACAGCTAGCTGGCACCTTGCTAGAGATCGTGAGGTGAGTTCAGTGGACACTGGGGTGATGGGGCTGGGGGCGGTGGAAGGGGGCCTTTCGGGAAGCAGGAGAAACAGACAAGGCAAAAAAATATTAAAAATAGTGTGCCGTATGAAGCATGAAGCACTAGGTCCCATACAACAGGTGCACAAGAAGCATACCTGTGCAACAGTAGGGGGATGACATGGCACCATGGGTGTCGGCCAACACAATGCCCCCCCCCCATGCTGCATAACACAGAAAATGTGCACAAAACATATGGCGTCCACATCCAAGTGCTATCGGTTACACCTACCACCACACCTACATGTAGAACACATGCTACATACTCCCTGGACATAACTGACAACAGGCATTTACCTGCCTAGTATACCATACCTGTTAGAAAAAGCTGAATAAAATAAATAAAAACTTTAACCAGTCATCCACCCTGACACTGCAATCATGTCACTGTGGTAGCACACAACCATGTTGCCACAACAGCTGCACACACCAGGGATCCATAGTGGGTCCTGTAATGTAAAGGACACTGGGGACACCAGTTGGAACAGTGGGCCCATACACCTGCATCCATAAGATCAGGTTATAGAGTGAAGCAGGTCCAATAGAACAGAGGAGACACAACAGGAACACACAGGTGCAGTGCACATTCCTTCAGGGACAGTGCCCTAGAGATATATTATCATGGAAACAGTACTGTACACAGGAGACTACCCAAACCACGTGTACAGCCATCTGTACTCACCTGGCCTTGGCAGAGTGCCAGTCTCCACCATTGCCCACAGCTGCTTCAGGTGACGTGCCTCCCTCTGTTGGAGGTCACTGTATCTGCTGCAATATTGGTCACCTATGTGGGTGAGCCCAGTACATCTGGTGAGGTACTGACCTACAGAAGCCCACATCTCACACTTTGGCCTTTCAGACCTAGCCCCATCACTCAGTAGCTAGTCCTCCTGGTAGCCACCAGGTCAACCAGGTTGGCCAGCTCTGGTGTGGACCACCTCTGGTCCCACTGCAGCACAACCCTGCTCCTTCTGTCAGACATGTTTACTCCCTGTCTAGTCCTAGCCCTCTCTTGAAGCTTCAAAGTCTTGCAAAGTCCTAGGATTTATGGGTGTGTCAGTTCTGTTTGAGCAATATGTTTCTGTGTTAGCACAGCGTGAATCTCAATTAGCGCAGCTCAGTAGCACTTCTGGATGGGAGAGTTTCTTCAGCACACAGCAGGCATGCGGTGGCATGTGCACAGATCTGTACATTATCATAGCACAACAGCATAGTGTGCGTGCCTGCACAGTGAGATGACATTGTCCATGACATGTGACATCTTGTCTGTGCTGTATACGGACATTGCAGTGTCAGCGCTAGCACAATTACAATAGCGCTTGGAGCAAACCTGCAGTCTTAAAAAACAGTATGCAAATAAGCTAATTTTGCATTCCAAGGGCAAAAATCACATTAGCATGTAATTTGTGGAATATATTAATTCATTAGCATGCCTAATTGTGCCTAGAACAGCGCACCACCAAGATTCCACAGAGAACTGCAGGCGGCTAGAGGTAAGTGTTTTGTGGAATGGCTGGCAGCAAGGACATGGCTGATCACAGAGCACTGTGTATATGCTGTATCACGACTAAATTATTGCTGCCTCTGCACATGGCCAGGTGCAGTGATAGGCATGCAGCTAGATGTGTGTTTGAGCCGGACATGCAGGAACATGTCTGTGTCCTGGCCAGGGAGACAAGGGGCCTGCATGCCACTACACCTTAGATCTGTGCTTAGCTGTGTGTGTATACAATGCTCATGTTTCTTTCCTCCCTATTTCATGAAAGTACAAAGATGGAGGATGAATGACTCATGGAGGAAGAGTAATGTTCTTGAAGGAGGAGGTTCTCACTCTAGCCCAAGCTTATGTGGACTATGAAGACCTGGTTGACAGAGGAAGGGGGAACAGGTATGAGCTACATCAAGCATGAGACACAGTTACAGAAGCTGTCAATGCTGTGGGTGGAAGAGGTCACTCCAGGGATAAGGTGAAAAAGAGGGTGGGCGACCTAAAAAGGTACACAAAAGACATCATGGCCCAAGTGAAGGTCAGCTGACAGGCCACAGGCAGTGGGCTCAGTGCAGAAGTGCCTCCAACCACTGCAGAGGCACTAGTGGCCCCGACTGTCAATGCAGTGCAGGTGACCACCGTACCAGGAGGTGGCTACTAGAACTGTGAACTGTCACAGCCATGTGAGTAACTGTGTCACACCCATCACAATGAGCCTGTGTGTATACATGCAACAGTGGTGTTATGCATTGTATGCCATGTTGGGGGGGGGGAGCTGGTGACATGGACCAAGGCTGGGCAAGCAAAATGTGCAGGCACAGGGATATTCCACATGTCCGTGTTCTGCCTATACACCCTTCTGTAGCCCTGCACATGCACCCTGTATGGGATGCAGTCCAACAAGTGTGTGGCACATCCCTGATGCATGCCATCTGCAAAGGTGTACCTATGCGTTGTGTTGGCCAGGCACACCAGGATCCCCTAAAACTGCCTACACCCCATTCTCTTGGGTTCATGGTCACTTTTGCCCACTACAGCTCCTTGCATCTCCCATCATTTGTCTAATAAAATGGTATTTGTGGCAATACAGGTATATTTAGGAGACACACACTGGACTAACGTACCACATCAACCTACCATACTAGCATGCATGTGTCACCGGGTTCCCTTCCCTATTGATGCTCCCTGTTGGTAACCTTATCAACATGGTAGTTGTGCCATCACAGTCATGTCCAGACCATGACTTCTGGATGTGTTGCACAATGAGTGTAGTCTACATGGCGTAATCCATTTGTCTGGGGGTGTGGCAGCCTATTGTGTACTCACCTACTGTACCACATCTGTGTTATCTCCTGTGTGATCACTGGTAATGGGGGTGGTGTGGTGTGATCAGTACTGGTGGTGTATGGCCATTGCACAGCATGTGCAGCATGGGCTGTTAGACACAGTGCACTGGGAAAGCATGCTGCCATGGTTGGAACACAGGTATGTACAGTAATACACACTATCGCTCTTTTCTCATTTCTCATCAGCCCAGTCTATGGTGGAGGACACAGTCCTGGAGGACAGAGCCAGACCATTCCGGAATGTGCTGCCCCTGAGGGCCATCCATGCTGGGGCAGAAGGAGACAAGGAGTGCGGCAAGGAGGAGGACACTGATGAAGATGGCAGCACCTTTTTGAAAGAGTGGAGGTTCATGGTGTGTGGCTTGGACCAGGAGGGGTTGCCTACCCCTGCCAGCCCCCCTACACATGGGATCCAGCCCCCCCGGCACGGCCATTGCGTGCTGCCCCTGGCCACTGCCCTTGGCACAGCAGTAGTTGTGCCACCCCAGAAATCCAAACATAACATGGCCCATGCTCCTCCTCACTAGGCTAATCCCATTGACCTAATCAATGTTCTGCCACTTCAAGACTCTGCCACCGGCACGGCCACCATCCTGCCCCCCCCGTCCAATCCCACCAGCCCAGCCACTGCTGTGTCACCCCAACCACAACCTATCACAGCATTGACCACAGTGCAGAGGCTGGTCACACACTGGCCATGGGTGCAGCCTGGCCCTGTCCCAATGGACAGTCCACGGCAACAACAGAAGGCAGTAAACAAGTGTCAGCTGCTGCAGTCAGCTGTTGGGGCACAGGAAAGCATGCTGAAGGAACTGGCACACATATGCAGCATGACATGACAGACAACATGCAGCATGCTGAGCAGCATGCAGAGGCATGCTATGAGGAGCACCTGACTGCCATCCATGAACTGTGGCAGCATGTTTTCCAACATGGATCACCTGTGTGCCAGTATGTGAGAGGTTGCAGCCACACTGGCAGACACTGCAGGGAATGACCAGAGCCCTGACTGGTTCAGTGAGGTGGGGGGGATGTCACCCCATGGCAGACACAGTGGCATAACAGCACACCATGCAGTACTGGCTACAGGACCCCCAGCATACCCAGGATGCCACGGGCACCATACACACCTGGCTGTGGCTTGCTCCTCAGCAGAGTCAGTACTCTGCAAGGCCATATGGACAGTCAACACCATCCCCACATTCAGCCCTCATTCTGTGGATGGCAAGCCCTCCTCCCCTCCAGGGTACAGCGTACCCATACTGTCCGTACCTGTGGCAGTGGTAGGGGATGCACTTAAGGTGCATATTGGCCTCCTGCCCGATCCCACATGTGCCACCTTATGCCCCCCCTCACATTACCCATTTGTTACCACCCCCTGCTGACTGGCCTCAATTGTCCATTCCCCCCCAGGATGAAGATTCATTTCCTTTCATTCTCTTTTAACCCCCTGCCTGGATGGCATGTTATTTCTTTTGACCCCTGCTTGGATGGCATGTTGTTTCTTTTGATCCCCATTTAAACCCTAACCCCACCCCCATCTGGATAGCGTTATTTCTTTCAATCCTTTGAAACCCCCTGCCTGATGGTATGTTATTTCTTTGATTCCCTTAACACCCCCCCAGCCTGGATGTTATGTTCTTTCTTTGATCCCTTTGATCCCACCACCTGGATGGTGTATTATTTCTTTTAACATCCCTTTAACCCCCCTACCTCCACCACCACCTGTATGGCCTTCTATTTCTGTTTTATGTATAGTATCTACAGAATACATTTTCAAAAAAACATCAGTTTCCTGTGTGGTCTGTACTCACCTTCAGGGTCCAAAGAGATCTGTGAAGAGGCAGTCTCTGTACTCCTGTGACCACCTGGCTATCCTGAGGCTATGCTTGTTGAGCTGCTCCTGTATCTCCTGATCCTATGGCTTGGCATTCATGGCAGGGTGTTCCTCTGGGGCCAGCAGGCATATCCTACAGATGAGTGAAATGTTGCGTAGTGTGTAACAGGCAAGAAATATGCCACAAACCTTATGAGGGGTGTACTGTAGGGCACCAACAGAACAGTCAAGGCACCTAAACCACATCTTGAGCATTCCAAAGACACACTTGATGATGCTGCATGCAGTGATTTGTGTCACATTGTACCTGTCCTCTGCAACAGATGAGGGTCGTAGGACAGGTGTGCGGAGCCAGGGATGCAGTGGATATGCACTGTACCCGCTGTAGTTAAAGGGAATGGGTTAGTGACATCATCAGCAACATGGGGAGGGGGGAGAGGCATTTGGGGTATACTCATTGATGAGGTGCCCACTAGGGATGTCCCCACCTTCAAACCTCAGGCACAGGATGGAATTGTGGTAGATGAAGGCGTTGTGGGCACTACTAGGGAACCGTGCCAGGACACTGATGATGCACCCTGTTACATTGCACACTACCTGTCAGTTGATGGAATGATACCGCTTCCTATTCACATAGGTCTCAGATCCATCACAGGTGGGTGCCTGGATGGCAACATGGGTATAGGAAATGGCACTGAGTACAGATGGCAGGTGCACAACTCCATAAAACTGCTGCATGGTTGCTATACATGCTGCTGATGTGGTGAGGAATATAATAAACTCCCCAGCATGGGCCAGCAGGGCATCTAGGAACTGGCCCAACAGCCATCTTGTGGCAGACTGTGAGATACCAGTGGTGTCCCACACTAGTGTCTGGGAGGTTCCAGTGGCCAGAAAGTATAGGGCAGCTGTCACTCTGAACTCTATGGACATCACATAGCTGCACTGGGTGTCTGTCTGTCTGGAGCTGGTCATGTGGTAGCTCACGCAGCTGCATGATCATAGCCTGTTGAGCCTGTGCTGGTCCATGATTTGTTCATTACTAAGGACTTCAAATGTGAATCATGGCAGGTACTGTTGGTCTACAACATAGCATGTCCCAGGCCTGCACCTAGGCCCATGGGCACCGGCCCTCCTCTCCTTATCTTGTATGACCAGCTGCTTCAGGTACACAGTGTGAACAATTTTGGTTTGAGCTGGGTGAGTAGACATTCTGCTATGCCTGTCCCCACCTCTGGGTTTGCCTCATGTCAATAGCTGCTTTTTATAGGTGGTATCTGTGCAGCGCTATTGAGCTACACTATGCCATTAGCACAGTACTGTATCTCTGAATAGCATACTGCGCATAGTAAGCATGTAACCATCCCTAGTTTCGGTGCAGCATAAATTAATTCTGCACTAGAGCACTAGCACAAATAACACATGCAGCACAATCCTCTGAATATGCGAAACCGGTGCAAATACATGCGTAGCGGTAGCACAAGCAATTTGCGCCAGGTGCAATGCTTTGAGTATCTGGCCCAAGATACCATCAAAAGCTGTGGTTTCTTGCAGGCTTGCTAGGAGTCAAAATATTATTAGTGAGGCACTGGAAATCAATCTCAATGCCTAAGATTTCTGAATGTCACAAATATATGAGCAGACTAGCTAGCAATGAATGAATTAGCCTCCTCTTGTTAGATAAAGATGGTCTGTTTCAGGCAATTTGGTCTCCATTCTTAAAGAAGTTGAAGCAGAAACAATTGATTTGATTTGATTTTTATTTGTATACAGGTAAGCACACTGGGATACAATCCCTTATACAGGTACGACCCATGGTCAATCAGACACATACAAAGACTACAAGATCAGACAGATTATACTTAATACAAAAATAATTAAATAGGAATACAAATTCCAGGTCTAAATAAAATCACAGGTAAGTGTAAGTTTAAAAAACCCTAATACAATTTAAACTGTTATACAAATCCATGTCACAAGGGCCATGGCTCCATAGCTAATATATACATTCAGTAAGTATCAATCTAGAAAACAGCTACACTTAGACAAATTCAAAAAGTGTGTTTCAAGGCTGCTGTAAATGACCCATAACTACCCATACCTCTAATATGTACTGGAATATTGTTCCATATTGTAGGTGCATAGTGTGCAAATGACCACTGTCCTCTTGAAGTGTGCATTGTGATGCTTGGCCAGCTGGTTATGATTGTTCTATGATATTTGTAATATAAAAATAAGCATGTGCTATGGGTGCTCTCCCCTTCCCCCAGGTTTCAGAGAAGCTACAGGATATATTAACCTGAAACCAGGAGGTAATTAAAATACCAGAGAGAGACTTAATTGAGGGTCTCCTGTTTTTCTGTCTTAATTAGAACTGACCCAGCTGCCAGGATATAGGACTCATAAAGTTTTATGATACCTATAGAAAAAAAAAAACATGTTATACCACCATGGTGCTAAAAGTTATAAAATCCTTTGATATGCCTTGGGAATAGGAACTGCTCAAGATCAAAGAGAAAATATTAATTAAGGAGTCATATTTGGGAAATGAGTTTTTGCTGATGTCACCTTATTTAGTATACCTCCTGATAGGACATCCTGTTTGTATATTTTTTTTATTCAACAAGGAGGAGATAGATGACTCACAAAAGGGGTGTGAGAGAGAGAGACACAGTTTAAACTAGGACTTGTGTCTGATCTTTGAGACTTATCTTTTGGGCTCTTAAAAAAACATGATCTAACTATAAGCACTATAGAGGTAATACATAAGATAGAACAAGTATACCAGTATTGTGGTAGGAGTTTTTGTTTGTACTTTTCCTTGTTTTCTTTTAAGTGCTTGTATGCTCTTTGATATATTGTTCTGTGTTTACATTTTTCTTATTTTTATTGTCTTTAGTAAAATCTTTATTTTGAAAATACTGCCTGAGTCTGCCAGCTCTTTTTTGCATGTGATGTATAGAGGGTTAAGACTGACTAAAACTGTTCAAGAGCTTGATGGTGTTACTAAACTGGGAAAAGGTAAAAATATACCTAAGGTCTTTTATAGAGTTTTTAAGGGTTCATTTTGGATACCTGGTTAGGTACCCTTAGGTGAAAGATATATTGCATCTCCCAAAGAGAATATTATCTGAGCCTGTACATTTGGGTACGCTAACATAAGGTTCATAGTTTGAATCCCCCCAAAACTTGAGACTAAAGCTGATTCGGACCCACAGGCAGACAGGAGGGTTACCCTGTCTGTTACCTGTTCACACTCTTGTGCTTGGAGGTTGGCACTGAGGGAGCAGAGGGCCTGACCTGCTGAGTGCATTTGTGACAGATTTGGTTGGCAGCGGTGCGAATAAAATTGGTAACACAAGCTTTAACTGTTCAGTGTGTCAGCTTAATACTGTACAGCTCACTTGCAAAATAAGGCAGTGATTTATTTTTTTAAAAAAGGAAACAGAACTATATCATTTTGCTTACAGTCAAGTTCCTACCTGTTTTATTTTTTCTAAAGTGCAAGTTAGAGTAGCAGTAGTTAGGGAAGAAGATGGCTTCCAACTACAGCGGGTACACTGCAGACTACTTGAGGCAGTTGTGCCAGGACAAAGGAGTCCTGCATGAGATAAGAGCCACCAAGCAGAATCTCATGGATGCCCTGATGGCAGCAGATGCCCAGAGCATCGAGTCACAAACTGTGACTGTAAAGGACCAAACCTTGAGTGTGAAGGGGCTAGCAGCAAGTGCAGTGTCCAGATCCAGTGAGGAGGGCAGCAGGGCCAGTGCAAGCAAAGGGCCATAGCAGCAGGAGAAGGACACCAGCATTCTGGAGCCAAAAGCAATCAGTCTGCAGATTGAATTGCTCAGAATGGAGCTGGAGTTCCAGAGGGAAGCTGAGCAGGAACGGCGAGAAGCAGAGCGAGAACAGCGAGCTGCAGAGGAGAAGAGGGAGTAAGAACAGAGAGAAGCAGAACGAGAGAGACAAGCTGCAGAGGAGAAGAGAAAGTGTGAACAGCAAGAGGCGGACCGGGAAGAGTGTGAGCACCAGAGGCACCATGAACTGGAGAAGCTGCGACTCCAACCACCAGCACCAGAGCAGATAAGTGGCTTGGGTTTAACTGGAACTACGGGACTGGGTTACAAATTGAATTCCAAATAATTAATAGCTGAGTTTAAAGAGGGGGAGGATATGGATGCCTTTTTAAATTTGTTTGAAAAAGTTTGTATTCAGGCTAAAATTCCTAGAGGGTCCTGGAGCTTCCAGCTATCCCCACTACTTACCGGGAAAGCTTGGGATGCATTGGGTCAAATGGACAATGAGGACAGTAATGATTACAGCAAACTTAAAGCTGCATTTTTAAAAAAGTTTGATTTAACTGCTGAAGCATACAGAGCTAAATTCCGTAAGCTCAGGAGAAGCCCTGACATGAGCTATGAGGAGCTAGCCATGAAACAACATCAATGTTTGAAATGTTGGTGGGAAGGAATTGGAGCAAATTCTGTAGATAAAACTGAAAATCCTATTTCGTTGGAACAGTTTTTCTGGGCATGCCCAGCAGAGCTGAAAACCTGGCTGGAGGACTAAGATCCCAAAGCAGCGCAAGGGGCAGCTGAACTCTTGAACCGCTATGCCAAGAGCAGACCTGCTCTGAGAGCGAATGGAGCGGGCGTGGCAGTGCAGAAATGGAAAAGCATGCCTTCAGGGCAGCTAAAACCCTCTCTGCCACCACTGAAACCAGTTAGCTCCAGGTTTCAGGGAAAAGATTTCTCTGAGAAAAGAAACAAATGTTGGGTTAGTAAAGAAACTGGGCATATTGCCAAACAGTGTCCCAAAAGGGTGAGCAATATGCAGAATGGGGCTAGGAAAGAAGTGGGTTGTTTGTGTGTCCCTGGAAGCATGCCTGTGAACATGAGGGAACACATGTCCCCAGTCACGGAGAATGGGGTACAAACACAAGGGTTAAGGGACACTGGGGCATCCCTGGCACTGGTAAAAGGGAATCTGGTACAGCCTGGTCAGCTTATACCCAACGAATTTGTAACTGTACAAGACTTCACTGGGGGGGGAGAAAACATTGCCACTCGCTAGTGTTCTCCTAGACTGGGGTGAAACAGTGGGAACTGTGCAACAGGTGGCTGTAGCCAAAATGTTAGCAGTTGATGTCATCCTTGGCAACAATCTCAAAC
Source organism: Neoceratodus forsteri (assembly GCA_016271365.2). Lineage (NCBI taxonomy): Eukaryota > Metazoa > Chordata > Ceratodontiformes > Ceratodontidae > Neoceratodus > Neoceratodus forsteri. The sequence goes on from CM028134.1 coordinate 430,071,632, forward strand.
AGGGGATGGCGTGTGCAGTGACCCGTAGCCAAGTGGCAAATGAAAATTGTAGTTCTCTGGACCCCACAGAAGCCATTGTGGAAACCACTGGGAGGCTGGTTCCCTAGCCTGTGTCTCCTGATAGGGAGACTAATGAAAAGGGGTAGAAATTTCCCCAGTAGCAGTACATCACACAGCTACAGAGGGTTACTCTGAATAAGGAGGGGTGACCCATTTGCCAGAGGGTTAGTGATGACAGTGATCCTGAGTGCCCTGACGCTAGTGCTAGGGACCCTAGTTTAGAGACTGAAGAGGACCTGTCTCATGCCTTGGGAATGTGTAAGGAGTTTGCAGCTGCTCAGAAAAGTGACCCTAGTCTAGAGAAGCTGAGGGCTTGGGCAGACTCTGATGGAGCACAGGGAGGTGATGGTAAACATAAGGTTTATTGGGAAAATGGACTGATGTATACTACTCAGACTGTGAAGACAGAGGGAGGGGTGATAGGAAGGCAGCTTGTCGTTCCTCAGGGGTATCATGAGCAGTTGCTCAAGATTGCACATGATATTCCCTTGTCTGGTCATCTGAGAATCACGTGGACTACGCAGCAGTTGGACTAGAATTTCTATTGGCCCAACTTCACCCAGCAGGTGAAGGAGTATTGCAGGTCTTGTCACCGGTGCCAAGAAATAGGGAAGGCAGGTAAGAAAACCTAAGTCACCCTAATTCCATTGCCAATAGTGGAGGAGCCATTCCAGAGGGTGGGAATGGATATTGTGGGGCCTTTAAATACACCCAGCTCCTCTGGGAAGAGGTTCATCCTGACTGTGGTGGATTATGCCATCCAGAGGCAGTCGCCCTATCCTCACTGAGGACAGACAAAGTGGCAGATGCCTTACTTGGGATTTTCTCCCATGTTGGGTTTCCGCAGGAAGTTATCACCGATCGAGGGGGTTCCTTCACGTCGGTCCTGATGAAATGCTTGTGGGAGAAGTGTGGGGTGGTGCAGAGGTGCACAGCACCTTATCACCTGCAAGCCAATGGGCTTGTAGAAAGATTTAACGGTACCCTGAAGTCAATGCTCCACACGTTTGCTGAACAGCATGGGAGGTACTGGGAGAAATACCTTCCCCACCTGTTGTTTGCATACAGGGAGGTGCCCCAAGAGTCAACAGGATTTTCCCCCTTTGAGCTCTTATATGGACGCTGGGTACGTGGGCCCTAGACTTGATCCAGGAGGACTGGGAAGGCAAGCATGCCACCCAAGGTATTCCCATTGTGGATTACGTCCTTAGGTTTAGGGAAAGGCTGAAGGAGCTTATGGGGACAGCCCAGACCAACCTGGCAGCTGCCCAACAGAAACAAAAAGTGTGGTATGACTGCAGAGCCAGAGCTCGCTCGTACACGGAGGGTCAGGAAGTCATGGTCCTTATTCTGGTCTGGAAAGACAAGCTGCAGGCTGAGTGGGCAGGACCATACAAAGTAGTCAGAAAGGTAAATGACGTGAACTATAGCAGAGCTACCTGACAGAAGTCATACAGAAAGAATGTACCATGTCAACATGGTGACGCCATATGCTAATAGGGCTGACATGGTGTTTGCAGTATGTAGTCCTGGGAAGGGGATGGACGAAGGAGACCCCCTTCTGGACTTGCTGGAAGAAAGCAAGCGGGAGTTCTCTGTGGAGGCAGTTGCATCCCGCTGACTGCGAGGTGCAAAATTGTCCAGAAGATGATACTCCCCGTCTTTGACTACTGTAACGTAGTCTATGGTGCTGCTCCCAAATCTTCCCTGACAAAGTTTGACACTCTGTTTAACTCCTTCTGCCACTTTGCTATCGACTCCCCTTCCCGCTCCCACCACTGTGAACTCTATCACTCTCTAACCTTCCTTCCACTATCTTAGACGCATCTCTCACTGTGCCAAACTAACCTCCAAATTCTGGTTCCGGGGGCTCCCCTCCTATCTCTCATCCTCTCTCTACACTTCGCCTCCCCCCAACCGCTCTCTAAGATCAAATGACGCCCACACCTTGACGGTCCCTCGCTGCTCCACCCTCATTGGTCAGACTGGTTTTGCCCATCATTTTCCTAAAATCTGGAATTCCCTCCCACCTGAAATACGTCACTCCTCCTCCAACTACTCCCTTACCTCTGCCCTACACAATTACCTTTCCCTCAGCTGTTTCTGCTTTAACCCATCTTAATACCTATCCCTAGTTTCTGCCTTCCTACCATGACCCCCCCCAGCAGGGTTCTCAACATCCTGAAGGAAATCAGGAAATGGCTACCCCTTCTTCTCATATTCAGTTCTTGCCTCTCCCCCCTCTCTTCTCCTCCTGCCCTTCTGGGTCACCAGTGTGCACAGCCTAACCCCATACTTTTTACTACAACAGCACTTGCGTACCACCTCGAGCCTGCTCCTGGCACACTCGTGCACTATAAATGGTCCTATCACATTATTACTGTTTTGTATGTTCATATGTTCTTTTGTATGATTTTGGACATGTAATTTATCCAATGTTCCACTACTGTTTACTGCACAATACCTTGTGTTCCAACTGTTGCACAATCTTACAGTGTTGTATTGTTTGTACTACCCACATACTATTATAACTGATCATCCTTCACAACCCTATGTAACCCCTTCCCTGAGGTTGCACCATGAGACGAGCAACTTGTTGTTCAGTGTGCCCTCCTGGTGAAACATTTCAATAAATAAATAAATAAAATAAAAAAATTGTCACCCCAGCTGGCCCTGGACAAGAACTAGGAAGTAAGGGAGGTTTTAGCAGATTTTGCCCCCCTGTTTAGCACCAAGCCTGGACTAACCCCCTTAGCGATGCACGATGTAGAGACAGGGATACATACACTCATACGGCGGACAGCATATCAGGTGTCAGAAGCTGTCCAAAAGGACATTAGGAGGGAGGTGGAGAAAATGCTGGATTTAGGGGTAATCTAGAGATCCTACCGCCCCTGGGCCTTACCCGTAGTCTTTGTGCCCAAGCCAGATGGCTCTACTCATTTCTGTGTGGACTATCATGGACTGAATGCAGTCATGAAGTCAGATGCCCACCCGATCCCCGGACAGATGAACTCCTGGACAAGTTGGGAGGGGCGACATACCTTACGACTATTGACCTGACAAAGGAGTATTGACAGGTAGAATTAACTGACAGAGCTAGGGAGAGGTCAGCCTTCATCACTCCAATAGGCTTATTTGAATTTAAAGTAATGCCTTTTGGAATGAAGAACATCCCAGCCACTTTCCAAAGGTTGATGAACCAGGTGTTAAATGGTGCTGAGAAGTACGCCGTGGCATACCTGGATGACAGTGCCATCTTTAGTGCCAGCTGGGAGGAAAACCTGTCCCACCTTAGGGAAGTGCTGGGCAGGATACAGAGGGCCAGGCTCACAGTCAAAGCTGAGAAATGCCAGGTGGCCATGGCTGAAGTGGCATACCTTGGCCATGTTGTAGGCCGGGGACAGCTCTGTCCTAACCAAGTAAAAATAGAGGTGATCAAGGCATGGCCCAGACCAGAAATGCAGAAGCAGGTCAGGATTTTCTAGGGACAGCAGGGCACTACAGGAAATTTGTACCCAATTACAGTACCCTGGCTGCTCCCCTATCTGACCTGGTAAAGAAAAAGATGCCTAAAAAAATTACCTGGGAACTAGCCTGTGAAAAAGCCTTTACCAGACAGAAGCAGGCACTGTGCAGTGCTCCTGTATTGACAAGTCCTGACTATAGCACACAATTTATAATCCAGACTGACACCTCAGACGTAGGTATTGAAGCAGTACTGAGTCAGACATCTAATCAAGGGAAAGATCACCCTGTACTGTGCCTGACTAAAAAGTTACTTCCCAAGGAGCATGCTTACTGTACTGTGGAAAAAGAGTGTCTTGCCATAGTGTGGGCCCTAAAGAAGTTAGAGCCATACTTATATAAGCATCATTTTGTGGTACAAACTGACCACAACCCCATGGTTTGGCTGACTCAAATAGGAAAAACTAATGGTAGACTCTTAAGATGGAGTCTTGCCTTGCAAGGGTATGACATGATGATCTTACATAGGGCTGGAGTGACCAGTCAGAATGCAGATGGCTTATCGCGTCTGTATGAGGAGTGAACTGACTTGGGAAGCTCATCCCATGCAGGGGATAGAGTCCCAAAATTCAGTCTAGGTGGGGAGGATTGTGATGCTTGACCAGCTGGTTATGATTGTTCTATGATATTTGTAATACAAAAATATAGTAGGCAATTTGTCTCACATAAGACAGCCTGTGCTATGGGTGCTCTTCCCCCCTTCCCCAGGTTTCAGAGAAGCTACAGGATATATTAACCTGAAACCAGGAGGTAATTCAAAGACCACAGAGAATTAAGGGTCTCCTGTTTTTCTGTCTTAATTAGAACTGACCCAGTTGCCAGGATATAGTGCTCGTAAAGTTTTATGATGCCTATAGAAAAAAAAAAGCATGTTATACCACCATGGTGCTAAAAATTATAAAATCCTTTGATATGCCTTGGGAATAGGAACTGCTCAAGATCAAATAGAAAATGTTAATTAAGGAGTCATACTTGGGAAATGAGTTTTTGCTGATGTCATCTTATTTAATATACCTCCTGATAGGACATCCTGTTAGTATATTTTTTTTATTCAACAAGGAGCTAGATGACACAAAAGGGGTGTGAGAGAGACACAGTTTAAACTAGGACTTGTGTCTGATCTTTTTGACTTATCTTTTTGGGCTCTTAAGAAACAAGTTCTAACTATAAGCACTATAGAGGTAATACATTAGATAGAACAAGTCTAATTGTATTGTGGTAGGAGTTTTTGCTTGTACTTTTCCTTGTTTTCTTTTAAGTGATTGTATGCTCTTTGATATATTGTTCTGTGTTTAAATTTTTCATATTTTTATCATCTTTAGTAAAATCTTTATTTTGAAAAGACTGCCTGGGTCTGCCAGCTCTTTTTTGCATGTGACGTATAGAGGGTTAAGACTGACAAAAACTGTTCAAGAGCTTGATGGTGTTACTAAAGTGGGAAAAGGTAAGAATATACCTAAGGTATTTTATAGAGTTTTTTAAGGGTTCATTTTGAATACCTGGTTAGGTGCCCTTAGGCGAAAGATATATTGCATCCCCTGAAGAGAATATTATCTGAGCCTGTACATTTGGGTACGCTAGCATAAGGTTCACAGTTCGAATCCCCACAGAACTTGAGACTAAAGGTGATCTGGACCCACAGGCAGACAGGAGGGTTACCCTGTCTGTTACCTGTTCACACTCTTGCGCTTGGAGGTTGGCACTGTGGGAGCAGAGGGCCTGACCTGCTGAGTGCGTTTGTGACATGCATAAATGGGATTCTTAACATAGTTGGATCCCCTGATAATCTAGTATGTAATTTAGAACTAGAAATCTCAAGTTGTTTTTTTAATTTTAAAGGTATCTCTGTTTGTTGTGTTTTATAAACAAATTTAGACATTGCATACTTATGGTAATATTCGATTGATAACCATCCAAGATTCTCCAATATAGTACAATGATTTACATTGTTTGATGTTAATAAAGTAAATCGTCCAAGTTTGTGCAACAGTACCGATTTCCGCCTTATAGTACTATAAGGAGCACTGTCCACCACTATGGAAGCATAGTCCAAAACGGGCAGCAGACATTGGTTAGTAATTGCCAAATGCACCTCATCTGTCAAGAAGCTGCACAGCCTGTATAATAAAGCAATTTTGGAATGAATTTTAGATGTAACAGCAAGTACATGTGACTCATATGTTAATGTGGGATTTAAAACTACCCCCAAATACTTAAAGCTATTTACATTTTCATACAAAACCCCATTTAACGACTCAACTTGTAAACTAGAACCAATAGCTTTTAACTTGACAGGAGTACAAAATACCATAATTTTTGTGTTTTGCTAATTTAATACTAATTTTTGTTATTTATCAACCAATTTTGCATTGCTTTAAGTTCCTTGGTCAGTTATATTAAGCTCTGATAGTACTCCCCCATGGCAAAAGACAACAGTGTCATCTTCATACATAACCACATGTGCATCCTTAACAGATGAAATAACAGAATCAAAGAAAATAGAAAATAAAATTGGCCCCAGTATGGAGCCCTGTGGGACTCCACACTTGGCCAAAGCCTTATCAGATAAACTACTTCCAATCTTTACCATCTGAAACCTGTTTGAAAGATAATTTGATACCCAAAACAATGCTGGTGTCCCCACCCCAATATACTTGAGTCTCTCAACTAGAAGGGAATGGTCCACCAAATCAAATGCCTTGGTCAAGTCCAAGAACGCAGCCCCAGTCAGGCACCTCCTCTCCATGCCATTATGGACCGCGCTCGCGAACTCAACCAAGGCATTCTCAACACCCCTTCCCTTCCTGAAACCATGCTGACATTGTGATAATAGACCATATGTTTCCATGTAGTCAGTTAATTGCCCAAAAACAATCTTTTCCTGCAATTTAGATAGAGCCGACAGAATAGAAATTGGTCTATAAATACAGGTTACTCATCTGTAACAGGAGTTCTAGGAGTGGTATATGTTGTTCATCCATACTTACTGGCAGGTTCCTTGCCACTTTAAATCTTGCTGGAAGGTCTTCAAGCTGGCTCCTCCCACCTACCCAGGTGATAAAACTCTCGGTTCCGCCCCATGATGCCAGATCTAGCCCGCTGGAAGCCAGGTTGCACGTCAAAGCCAGGGAGGTTGGGTGGGTTGTGTAGATGAACAACATATGCCACTCCTGGAACTCCTCATTGAAGTGGTATACTGTATTCTAAGAGATGGATATATGTTTCAAGCCACACTTACTGGCAGACTCCTAGCAGATCTCTGGGATGAGGGAGGCAAGGCGTGCACCCCCTACTTGGAAAATAAGGACTGGAGAACCAAGGTCCCAAACCAGAATCCTGGCATGACTCAAGGTCAATGTGGTAGCGGGTAATGAAGGTATGTGTTGGCTTCCAGGTAGCAGCCCTGCAGATTTCCTGGATAGGGACGTCCCTGGAAGCAGCCACCAAAGCAGCAGTATGACAGGTAGAATTAGCTCATATCCCTTTGGGAGGCTCCATGCCCGCCAACCTGTAGCAGAGATCTATGCAGGAGGTGACCCACCTGCCTATCATCCACTTGACTGCAGGTCTGCCAGGTGAGGCTTCAGCGTAGGTGACAAACAGCTGGCGAACCTCTCCCCGAACTTCAGCCGTCTGCTCCTTGTAATAAGACAGCGCTCTTCTAGAGTCCAAAGTATGGTGCCTATATTCAGCCTCCGAGGTGTAATTGGGGTAGAACACCGGCAGAGTCAACACCTGGTTAGGGTGAAACTCCAGCACCACCTTTGGAAGGAATTTCGGGTGGGGGTGCAGGACAACCTTGTCCCTGTGGAAGACCAGAAAAGGAGCCTCGATGGAAAGTGCCTGGAGCTCTCCCATCCTTCTGGCTGACGTGATAGCCACCAAGAAGGTGGTCTCCCACAACAGGTGATAGATATCACACCTGTGCATCAGTTCAAATGGCTTGCCCATGAGCTTAGCCAGTACCAGCAGTAGATCCCACGGAGGTGGAGGTTCTCACACTGGAGGGAATATGTGATCAAGGCCTTTGAAAAAGTGCCCGACTACCTTCTCCTGCACCATCGACTGCTTCCTGGCCAACACCCAGTAAGCAGAGATGGCTGCCAGGTGCATCTTAAGGGTTGTCGACCAAAGCCCTAGCTGAGAAAGGGACCACAGGTAGTCCAGAATGCTAACCAAGGAAGAGGAGGAAGGGTCCAACCCCTTATCCTGACACCAAATGGAGACTCTCTTCTATTTGAAGGCATAGCATTTTCTGGTCGACTCCTTACGGGATGCCTCAACAACATTGAGGACCTCATCGGAAAGACTCAAGGCCTGGAACTCTAGCTGCTCAGGAACCAGGCCGCCAAGTGCAGGGATTGAAGTTCTGGGTGAAGTACCTTCCCCTTGTTGACTGAGATCAGGTCCGGGCGGGCTGGAAGCCTCCTCGGGAGCCTGGAGCTGAGGCTGAGGAGATCTGGATACCAGAACTGGCGGGGCCAGTCTGGGGCTACCAGAATCACCTGCACCATGTCCCACTTCACCTTGAGAAGCACCTTGTGGATCAAGGGAAATGGAGGGAAGGCACAGAAGAGGCCCGGGGTCCACGGCCTCGACAAGGCATCCCCCTGCAGCGAGCCCTGCTGAGGGGGGCGGGCATGAAACAGCCTCAGCTTCACATTCTCTCTGGAGGCAAACAGGTCCACCTGAGGTGTGCCCCAGTGGGAGAACAGATCCTGTACTACCGCTGGCAGGAGAGACCACTCGTGAGATGCAGAGTCTATCTGGCTGAGGGCATCGGCCAGAGTGTTGGAGGCTCCTGCCACATGGATGGCTAGGAGATCCGCCTCCAGTCTGCTCACAAGAGACCAAGTGCAGAGAGCTTTCTTGCACAGAGGCAAGGAGCACGTCCCGCCCTGGCGGTTTAGGTAGTACATGGTCGTGATGTTCTCCGTCTGGACCTGGACCACTTGACCCCGTACAAACAGAGCGAAGGCAGTGAGGGCTAGTCAGACTGCTCAAAGCTCCAGCAGGTTGAAGTGACATCGAGACTCCTAAGGGGACCAGAGGCCATACGTCCTGAGCTCCCCCAGATGGGCAACCCAACCCATCAGAGAGGCGTCGGTCGTTAGAGTGACCGTTGGCTCTGGGAGGACAAACGGGATACCCTCCTGCAGATGAGCTGGAACGACCCACCACTGGAGAGCATTCCACATCTCCTGGGTCACTATCACTGGCTGGTCCAGAGGATTGGAACGCTGTGACCATTGGCGGGCCAGTTCCCATTGTAGGGGACGCAGGTGCCAGCGGGCCCAATGGACCACGCTGGTGCAGGCCGCCATGAGACCCAGGAGGCACAGGAAGTCCCAGGCAGGGTGCAATTGCCCAACCAGAAATGATTGGGCAAAGGAAGAAAGAATCTTGGCCTTGTCCGCCGGAAGCCGAGCTCTGGCTCGAAGAGAGTCGAGCTCTGCTCCGATTAACAGAATCACCTGCATTGGCACGAGTTCCGATTTGGCCTCATTGATGAGGAGGCCAATCTGAAAGCAGACCTGGAGGGCCAGATCTCTGGACTGCTCCACCTCCAACCTGGAGGGGGCTGCAATCAGCCAGTCATCCAGGTAAGGGTATACCTGGACCCTTCGGCGCCGCAGGAATGCTGTCACCACTGGCATGCATTTGATGAAGACCCTGGGAGCTGGAGAGAGGCTGAAGGGCATGGCCTGGAACTCGTAATGGGATCCCTCTGCCCTGAAGTGGAGGAATCGCTGGTGAGATGGACGGATTAGGACGTGAAAGAACGCGTCCTGGAGGTCCAGAGGACAGAACCACATGCCTCGTTCCAAGGATGGAATGATCTGAGCCAGAGTGACCATCCTGAAGGTACGAGACCTTAGGAACTTGTTCAGGTTGTGCAGGTCTAGAATGGGGCGCCAGCCCCCCATCCGTTTTGGGACCAGAAAGTACCTGGACACAAACCCTGGGTCTGGAGGAGGATCCGCCACCTCCTTGATTACCTCCTTCTGGAGGAGCAGGGCAATGTCGGCTTGACAAGCTGACAGAGAGGCTGCGGACCCCGTAGTCCCCCGTGGGGTGATGACTTGATAGGGTGGGGACTGCTCGAATTCCAGAGGCAGACCCTTTCCTCCCACTTTCAACACCCAGTGGTCCGTGGTGATATCAGACCAGGTGGAAAGGAAGTGGCAGAGCCATCCTCCCATGGGGGGAACCCGGGGAAGAGTGACGAGATTGGGGGCGACACTCCTCAACCCGTCACTGGGCAGGCTTGGAGGAAGGGCTGGCCAAGGTACCACCTGGACCTTTCCCTCCCGGCTTCCTGCTGGAGGAAGCAGCAGGATTGGCTTTGGGGTGCCAAGTGCGAGTCTGCTGGCCCTGATGCTGGTGTTGCTGGGCCAGATGTGCTGCAGGGGCTGAAGGACGAAAGGGCTTACACTGCTGCTGGCAGCCTTTGTCTTTCTGGGCAGACGTGACCGAGTCCAAGGTGGCGTTGGACTTCTCGATCCATTGAAGATGACCCTCCACCCCGGGACCGAACAAGTCGGTGCCCAGGAAGGGAACGTCTGCCAGCTTGTGCTGGGTATCCCCCATAAAAGTGTAGATCCGCAGCCAAGCTCTGCGGTGCATGGCCACTGCAGCCGCTACTGACCAGGCATATGAGTCAGCGATGTCCAGGGAAGCCTGGAGCTGCTGTTTGGCCACCGCCCTTCCCTGATCCCACACCTGTTTGACCGTAGTTTGGAGGTCAGCCGGGAGATGAGGAATCACCTCATCCAGGGAGCCCAAAAGGGCGTGTGAAAAGTGTGCCATCAGAACAGCCGAGCTGACCTGACGAAGGCCTAGGGAGGAAGCAGCATAAACTTTCTGCCTGGAGTAGTTCAACTTCTTGGACTCCTTGTCAGGAGGCTTGTCCTTGTCCCGAGCATTCCCAGAATGCCAGAAAACGTTGTCGGTCATGAGCCCCTCTGCAGAGGGGTGCTCCGAGAAACTGGAGAGTGAACCAGTGGGAACAGCATACTTCCAAGCCATCCTGGCTGAAGGTGCTGGACAAGAAGCTGGCCGCTTCCATAGCTCCAGGGCTGGGCCAACTATGGCTTCGGCTACCGGGAAGGCCTCCGTGGGGGAATCCCCTCTGTCCAGTATCTCCGTGAGGGGATACTTGGCCCATTTTGAAATGGGTTCGAGCTTCATCCCAGTGGACTCTGAGATGAGTTGAAGCATTCCAAGGAACGAGGATGGGCTCTCGTCCACTGACTGACCCCTGGTGGACTCCAGGTCAAGCGGCCTGGAGAACAAGGAGGAGTCATCGTCAGACTCCAAGGAGTCTGCGAACAGCTGCCGAGAGCCTGAGCCACCCTCCACCTGCCAAGGTCGATCGGGAGTGAGGGTGACTGACAACCAATGGGGCAAGCCCTAACCCGACCGAGAATCCTTGGTCGGGGCCCCAGTTGTAGGTTGTGGAGGCGGGGGTTCCACCACAATAGGTGGCGCAGCTGGTTTCGGCTGAACAACTGGTGCTGGCTTTGGCTCCTCGACTACAACAAGGGGTTGTTTCGGCCGTTCCAGTGAGAGGCACTCAATAGCTAGGGAAGGTGATGGAGTCATCTTATTCATGGTCAAAAGGAGCTGCTGCCACATTAGATCCTTGCAGCGCCAACGCAATTTGCGCCGGAGCCTATCCTCTGAAGAGGACGATGATGAGGATGAGTGGCACCGCTGCTTTCCACTGTGCCAAGACCGAGACCAGCAATGTCGGCGGGATTGCCTGGACCTGGAAGAGGTCTGAGACCAAGACCTTCGGTGTTTCCAAGGGTGGGTCTGAGAGGGGGCAGGGGAAACCCGCTCCTTCCTTGGTTCAGGGACCTTAACCAGCAACTCCGGCACAGGAGGCACAGGCAAGTCCTCAGTTTCCACCGGGAGAACCGGTGAAGAAGGGTTGTTGGCTTCTCCAGTGAACAGACCATCAGACAGATCAAGAAAAATCTCAACCGCGTCGATGGGTGTCTCGGCCGGCTGACCTGATGGGGACACCGTGAAGCCAGCGACCTTAGCCGCAACCTCGACTGAAGTGGAGTGTCAACTATTTGGGGAAGGGGACCTCTCCCACTCCCACGAACGTCGACGGTGAGACCTACCCTTAGAGTCCTTCTTTTTGGACTGAGAGGAATGTCCTGAAGGCCCCTCTCCCTTGGTGGAGAGGGATTGGCAAAGCTCCTTAAATGAAGCCATGTAGGAGGAGCCCAAGGAGAGTGGGATAAATGCCGCGACTGAGGATGATGATGATGATGTGGCCTGGGCCGCCTCCTCCTCGAGGGCAATCAACTGTTTGAGCTGTTCAGCCGAGCCCGCAGCCGCGGACACCGCCCAACGGGCCTCCTTCGACTTGACCAGAGGATAACGTTTCTCTGGGCACCCAAGTTGTAATCTGGCAGCACGATCCTCTAAGACCGTAGCCGAAAAGGACTTACACAAGTCACAGGCTTGCGAATCGTGGCCAAGCCCCAAGCAGTAAACGCACATGGAGTGCAGATCAGTCTGGGACATCTTCTATCCACAGGGGCACCGACGAAATCTGGGAGTCGATTTGTCCCATCACAGCCATGAGGGAAGATAAAGACTGAAGTCTTGTGAATTTTAAAATTAGTTTCGGGTTAACCAAAGAGTTTGGATCCAGGCCTAAAACGCAGAGCTCAAAGGAGGGAACCTGAGCTTCCAAGCGGTAAGGAAGATCTGGTGTCATGGGGCGGAGCCGAGAGTTTTATCACCCGACTGGGTGGGAGAAGCCAGCTTGAAGACCTTCCGGCAAGATTTAAAGTGGCAAGGAACCTGCCAGTAAGTGTGCATTGAATAACATATCCACGTCCCTAGAACTTGTAAATTCACTAGTTGAACCTGCCTTATGGATTGGTATTACATATGAATATTTCCACAAGTCAGGTTCTTCTCCCAAACAGAAAGACAGGTTAAAAATCAAACTGACAGGATATGCTAGCTCTGCTGGAGCTAGCATTTGTTTGTTTTAAATTGTTTCAAGAGTTTGTACACCTCTGAGTGCATAACTGCCTTTATGTAAAATTTTGGATTATCCATACAGCCCCCTGCATTATCACCAACTAAACCAGGTTTATATTGTGCTCTATAACGATCCGAGTCTGTAAATAGTGTATTAAATTAATTTGCCACTGTCAAAGGATCTGTTAACTTTTCACTGCCCTTATTCATGTGAAACTTTGATTCATACCAAGGATCTATCATGTTATTAATGGTTTTCCAAAATTTAGCACTGTTTGTCAATTCTGCTGTCTGCTGTTGCCTCAGATACTGAGCCTTTGCTTTTTTTATCTCAACCTTGCATCTGTTCCTTAAACACCTATAATCCTGTAAGTTTACAACTCTTTGATTTTTCCTATAAAGTTTCCACAATTTGTCCCATTCCTTCATTAGTTTAAATAAAGAAGATGTTAACCATTTGGATTATTTACCTCTAACACGTCTTCTAATAAAAGGAGCATGCATGTCCAGTACCCTAGTAAACTCTGTTATAAAGCAATGCAGTGCACAATTGACATCAGGTATTATTTCAAGAAAAGACCAATCTATATTCTGTAGGCTATCTCTAAATCCAGAAGTATCAAAAACTGAAAAGTTTCTAAACTCAGAAACCATGGATTTAACTGTGGGTCTATCTGAGTGTTTCCAGAGGCAAAATATGGGATGATGATCACTAAGTGAGTCTGAAATTGGACCACACCTTGAAATATGGTTTACTTTATTTGTAAGAAGCCAGTCAAGCACAGTGTGCTTATTTGTTTTTAAATTCAGTCTTGTGGGGGTGTTAATTAATTGCTGAAGACCAGTGTGTGACAGAGCATCAATCAGCCCAGGTACTCCATTCCCAGACCAATTTGAATTAAAATCTCCCAACATAATGGTTTCTCCCATAGTGTTAAAGAACAGGTTCTGGGTAGCCGCCTGCCCCAGCCTAATCGATGACTTACCCCCTCAGTAGTGCTGTTACCAAATGTGGCATAAAAACTACTTCTGTTTTAAGAGATTCATCACTCATAAAATTGAAATATGCAGCCCGGGCCAAAAACAGACTGACTTCCCGGTCCTGAAAACATGCCTCCACATTGGCCCATGCAGCCCTGTTTTGTAATGTCACAAAACGAAGGCTGTGTGAGCGTGCCCCATTTACTTCTATGGGACCGATATTTTCTAATACTTTTATACCCTTTGATGTTGGGATTTTATTCAATCAAAGTGATCGCTCGAATAATAGGTTCCCTATTAATCGATCGGTCACTGATTGAATAAAATCCCAACACCAAAGAGTATGAAAGTTTTATAAAAGGTTATTGGGGCATGTAGCCATGTTTCACTAATTGCCAGAACATCAGGCTGATAATCTGTAACCCATGCCTCAACCTCATGAAATTTAGAGACGAGGCTGCGAACATTAAAATGCATAATTCGCATACCGTTGCCAGCATTAGTAAAATAATCTAAATCTGCTAAATCGTTACTCATTGGACCAGGGTTACATTCAATGTCCCCAGCCCTTAATAGCAGATTAACCTTTATTGTATCCACTACAAGGAATAACATCCCCAACAGCCCCTTAGATGATCTCATTGCAAACCCAATGTTGTAGCCCACATATTTATAACACATTCCCATTGAGTGGCTTTGTGACATACTATAATTACTTAACATATACTCATGACCCACCACATTCTGATTGTAAGTATTTGCATACTGATGATGGATTCCTTCAACAATAACAACATCCATCCCCAGGATACACAACACACATATATAGTCCACAGTATAATTCCCTTATTAGCCATGGCCCAACACACAATCCCTTAACACCCTAAATGTATCAGTTCTATTACACACAGTCTTACCTTTGGTATTACCCAGTATGACTCCAGCATTTGCACTTTCCCTCAGCACTTCCCCACTGCCGCTTTCACGCTGCCACTCCAAACCTGGATCTGATTTTAAACTGCAGGTTCCCAACTTGAACAGTGCTGCCACCACTGTGATTTGCTCCTAAACAGGACAACTCAGGTGTATGCAATGCAGGCAATGATTACAGCCCCTTTGATTGAAGTTTACAGCAGGGCAGCTAGCTTCACAGTAAAACACAGTCTCAGCATACAAAACATTATCTAAAGTGCATAACAAGCAGCACAGACACAGCCTCCCCACAGTCTCAAAGGGCACATTCAAAATGAGTATGTTACAATCCACACACTAGAATCCTTTCTAGTTATTTGATGTGTCTTTATATAAAGTATAAGCTACCATAGGTGTTCAATGTAAAGTTAAATTATACTCTTAATAACTTATTTGGAACATCATTGCTCCCTGCCTGCTAGCCCCTGGGCACTCCTCCTGCACTACCTACTTCACTCATTCCTACCTTCCCCATCCCCCCGACCCTTCTTCCACCATGTCCTTGTATTTGACTATGCCTTTTTGGCGGATATACATTAGCAATCTATTTTTTTCCACTCTCTGTCATTCCCCATTGTCACTAGTCCATGCTTTGTGCATCCTCTATTCCCCTATAGTTCTACTGTAACACTCACAGGCTGCATTTGTACAAACAGGTACCTGAATATTCTTGTTGAAATGCTCTAAACACCATGCATGTATTGTTGACTTATTTGCCAGTATGTACTGTTGATTTACCCAATTATTGTTCCTCCTGACAATTACTATGTATGTTGTCTTTCCTTTTTCTATGTTCTAATATGTCTATTTGTTATGTACGGTATTCAAATGATGTGGAACCTCTGCACATGAGCTTCTAGTTCAAAGGTATTTGTAATCCTAGAACCTAATAAATAAATAAAAAAATAAATACTCTATCCTTACTTCACCTTAATACTGTTTTGCTTGACTGTTACCACCTGTAATGTTTTAGCTGCATGTTATTAGTGAATTGCTGAATTGTTTTATGTTATGGAATTTCTCAAATAAAAAAATGGAAAAAAATACAGCCCAAAGTCCCTAAGGCAATGCCGCCACCACTCCGGACAGAAACCCCCGCAAGTTGTCAACTCGGGACACCATTGCTTCTATCATGAGGCAGAAGGCTCAGAATGTAAAGCTTCACCCAGAAGCAGCTCGGCCACAGCAACAGAACCTATGGGGCATGTGGCACAACACAAACCTTGCCCCATATATGGTCCATGGTATGGGGCTCTTGTACATCATGGCATTAGCATGGGTAGATATAAAAATGTGCACCTGCTACGATCCTAACCTGCATAGGGGAGCACAGGGCCACCACCTCCCGTACCTGACAATCTGCCCTGCATCCACAACTCTGGAAGCCCTGATCTTGACAAATGGCCTAACGCGAAGGGGAGCCTGCTTCCACATCTTCGCAGGAGTGCCCAAAAAGCATGCAAAACTGTCACCCCTCATCCAGCAATGGTCCTCCACCTCATTGTGCTCGCACTGTTAATGAGATTGAGCAATGTCTAGCCCAACCCTGGGCCACAACTCACTAACTCAACTCTGGGGTCCCCCAGGGACCCCATATGGCATCATGCCAGAGGCCTGAGAGTCGCTCACATGAACATCTGTAGTTTGCGACCCAAGATGCAAGAGGTCCAGTCCTGGGTGGAGATGTACAGGCCAGATGTACTTGCTGTCTCTGAATCCTGGCTAAAGCCTCACATTCTCCCCCTTGAAGTGGAGCTTGCCACTTACCACACCTTCCAAAAGGACAGAGAGGGGAAAAAAGGAGGGGGTGTCCTAATTTATGTGAGCTCCTTGTTGGAGGCCTCCCCATCCTCTATTGACCTGCCAAGCTTCTCAGGGCTCGAATCTCTCTTCATCAGAATCATACTGGGCCATGCTAAACACCTAACCATAGGCTGCGTCTATAACCCCCCCTCCCACTAGTTTCAATATTGCCGTCCAGAACGTAGCTCGCTCCCTAGCAGAGACTCCACCCACTGAGCTGCTGGTCTTAGGGGATTACAACCTGAGGTGGGATCCCACCACTAAGCAAGCCCACAGGGCCTCACTCCTTGAAGCAAACCTGATGCAGGTCACAAACGAGTTCAGGCAAAATCTAAAGACTGGGAACCACTCCACCCTTGACTGAATCCTAGTCTCCAACCCAACCAACATCCAAACAGCTGGTGTGATGTCCAATACTCTGAGTAACCACTCCCCCACTTTCTGCATCTGGAAACCAGGCCGCCTAAGATTCCCCCTAGGCTCATAGTAGCCAGGGACTTCTCTGGTTTCTCTGCTGAGGCCTTCCAGAGCTCACTGAGAAATGTCGACTGGGCACCACTAATACTGCTATGCAGTATTGATGAAGCTGCTCAGTACTTCCAGCATACATTCTCGGCAATGGCCAATCTCCATGCTCTGGTAAGGAAATGACGTGCGAAAGGCCAATGCCATAAATGGATATCACGCGGGCTGAAATCCCTAATGATAAGAAGAGATAAGGCTTGGATAAAGGCTAGGTGCTCCACAAGTCCAGCAGACCTAGCTGACTACAGGTCCCTGCGGAACCAGTGCAAGAAAGCCTCAAAATCTGCTAAAAGGGACTACTTCAAAACCCTTCAGCAGGATACCTTGTCAGACCCTAAGTCCTTCTGGACCAGTATGAATTCCCTGTTAAAAGGCACAAATAAACTTCAGCAGGGCAATGTAACCTGCAACGGGCTAACCTTTACTGGTGGAGCAGAGGCCACCGTGGCCTTCAACAGCTTCTTCACAGACTTGAGCACTTTCAGAAACAATTACCTACACCACAACCAGGGTCCCCCAGTCACTGAAATGGAGGACTCTCTGACCCCCCACTTCCATCTAAGAAACATGCACATTAAAGAAGTGCTACCCATCCTGCAATCCTTAAAACCCACAGGATCACCGGGCCCTGATGGACTGGACTCTCGGCTGCTCAAGGTTGCTGCCCCCACAATAGCCTTACCAGCATTCTGCTAATAAACAGATCCTTGCAGGAGAGAGTAGTCCCCAAAATCTGGAAGCAGGCACATGTGGTCCCAATCCATAAGGGTGGGACCAGAGATACAACTGGCCACTACAGATCCATCTCTATCCTCTGCCACCTTGCCAAGATCCAGGAGAGGCTCATGTATGGCCAACTAAGGGATTACCTGGAAGTCGACCAGCTCCTGGTCCCTCTCAGCATGGTTTCTGACAAAAGCACGGGACTGACACTGCCCTCATCAGGTTTACCTCTGACGTCCTAGCTGCCTTTGACAAGGGCACCCCCATGGGGGCAGTCTTTCTAGACCTGACCAAGGCCTTCGACCTGGTAGACCACCCACTCTTGCTAGCCAAGCTGGGTACATTTGAACTGGATGAACACTCTCTGAACTGGTTATGAAAATACCTGACTGGCCGCTCCCAGCAGGTCAAGTGGAGAGGTGATACCTCTGACTCACTACCTTTAAACGAGGGGGTACTGCAAGGCTCCATCCTGGGCCCACTCCTGTTCTCCCTGTTCATCAACGACCTCTGCCACTACTGTGGGAGCAGCTCCGTAGTGCAGTACGCTGACGATGCTATACTCTATAGAACCAAGCTGCACCTGGACAATCTAGGACCCCTGCTCCAGTCTGACTTCACCCAGGCAGAAGCTTGATTGGTCGAGAATCACCCGGTCCTTAACCCAAACAAGACAAAAGCACTCCTGTTTGGTCCAAAATTCCTGGGTCCCTCCTGGGCACATCTTCTGCCATTGGTCACTACATCTGGCTCTACAATCGAGGTGGTCCAGTCCTTCAGATACCTGGGTCTTACACTAGACCAGGGTCTCACTCTAAAGTCTCACATGGATCTGATCACAAAAAACATCCACCAAAAACTCGGGCTGCTCTACCGCCTAAGCACTAACATGATACTTGGGACAAGACTGGCTATCGCTCAGAGTTTCTTACTACCTATGCTTACCTCTGTGGCCCCAACCCTACTCGGCATTGCAAAACTTGACCATGGTAGACTGCAGACATAATACCACAAAATTGCGCGATTCACCACAAAAGCCCATCCAAGAACCCACCACTGTGAAGCCCTTGCCTCACTCAAATGGCCCACCCTGAACCTTAGGCTCCAGTACCCCCTATTAAACTGGACACATAAGCTCCTCTCGGAAGATCCTCCTGCAGGGCTAGTCAGGCTAGTTGCCCCAAAGTGGTCCAGCAGGCCTCTCCACATTTCGGGCAAAACACTTCTAGAACTGCCCAGGACCAGATCCACAGCTGGCAGTAAATCCTTTGCCCACATAGCCCCTACACTGTGGTATAAGCTCCCCTGTCAACTCCAGAAAGCCCCCTCCCTAGCGACTTTTCAGATGGTCACGGGACTGCGCACTTACCTCCTAACCACAGCTCCTGCATATGTCCTGAAGGCTAGCCAATCATGCCCCTTGTAGTCTGGCTAAGGAAAGTCCCACTGCCCTAATTGGCATCAAGCTGCCACTGTAAATTTTGTGAACATGCACTGTAAATTAGCTGTCCTCTTCCATGAAATCCCGTCATTGCCAATGTAACCTTGTACCCCATGTCCTATACTGTATTGCTTGTATATTTTGTTGTACTACTTCTAAACTGATTGCCCTAGGTCTAACAGCTGCCACTGTGGCTGTGCTGTATGTCACCGCCTTCTTTCATGAAAATTGTACTCTGTCATTGTATCCCTGTACGCAATGTCCTACTCTGTATTACTTGTCTGTATTTGTTCAGCTCTATATAACTAACTCCGGGTTGCCCCTGAAAAAGGGACCTTCGGGGCCCAGTGGGCTTACCCAGGTAACACAATTTAACAAATAAATATATTACTAAAATAACAGCTACATTTGACTAGTTTCTCATGCTCCATTTTTGTATGTGTCTTACCTCTGAACTTCAATATCATCTCTAAAACTATGTCCTCTCCTTTAAATTGTAAGAACACATTTTTCACAGTGAACTGAACACAAGAAGAACATTGTATATTTATTACACATTCATATTTATGACACTTTCATGTGGGATATTATTCTATGGCTCATTCTTTTAAAAAAAATATGTTATCAAATTAGTTCCAGTATATGAAGTATGCAAAATCTACCTGGCAAAAAATTAAAACAAATGGGATAAAAATTAAATTTCTGTATTTGGATAAAGTACACTGTTTTGGGTATACTACCTTTTATTTGAGTAACCAAAATATATTAGTCCATAGACTTTCAGGTCCCAAAAGGTCTTGACTTCAGATTTCTCCAATACTTGAAGCAAAAATGGGGGTGGGGGTATGTTATGTGAACAAATGCCAAGTGATTTTTTCCACATCATATAAGAAAATGAAATGTGATACTATAATTTAAATTAGAATCTGCACTATATAATTAACTGCTGTACAGGTATTTCTTTAATTATACAGTGCTGGTGACAATAATAATAACATATATATATATATATATATATATATATATATATTACATGTTTCTTCACGTTATCCAAAGTCCAAGAGGTTAAGGTGATTTAACTAGGGAGTTATGATGAACTTGGCAGAATACCTTTATTACTGATAATGTCAAGTTATAAAAGGGCTTAAATGAGAAACATATGTGCAGATAATAATATAATATAATAATAATATGCTTTATTTATACCGCTCCTTTCTAAAATCAAGGTGCCTTAACAATAAGATACATGAGAATAAAACAGGGTACAATAAAACCATCAGTACAATATATACAGGGTTTCATAAAATTCGATAAAATACCATGAGGTAGGGTAGGCTTAGGACCATAGATGGGTCTTGAGGGCCTGTTTAAATCCCTCCATGGTCACGCACTCCCGAAGCCGACATGGTAGAGAATTCCAAAGGGCTGGGGCCATGCACATAAATGCACGGGCCCCCGAAGATTTTAGAGAAACACTTTGAATTTCTAGGCAACTCCTCATCAGCCGAAAGGTGCGATCATTAAAGTAGCTGTTGTCAGAGAAAAGGAAACAGCATGCATCAGGAAGACAGGGGTTAAGGTGCCCACAAGGATTAAAGGTCACCTTTAATTGGGATATATAGTTGTTTTTCTTTTTTCCCCTTCTTTTTTGTGCTGGACACTAACATTACAAGCTCATTGCAAAACTGCTCAGCCCAGAGGGGAAGCAACAGTTGAATCCCTGGGAAAGGAGGCTGCACAGAAGAAGTGCATGCAGAAGGAGGTGGGACATGGTAGGAGAAAGAGGAGGATTCTAGTACTGGGAGATGCTATAGCCATAGGTATGGTCAGGAGGAGAGAACTGTCCACTACTTACCAAGGGTAACAGTGAGTGGAGGGCTACCTCAGTGGGAGAAATACATCAAGGCAGGGGAATCGAAGCCTGATAGCCTTGTGCTGGTAAACCTGAAAGAGACGAGAGAACAGTGAAGCTAGGCTACACCGAATAAGGAACTGGGGGATATGGACATGGTCCATATTGTAGTGGCATGGGAGTCTCTCAAGAAGGAACAGTACAAAGGGATGAGAGGGATCTGCACCCCGTCTGGACAGGTACATGGAGGAGGTGAAAGCAAGCTTCCATGCTCTAGGCAGAGTAGTCAAAGAAAGGGCAGCAGCTGTAACATTCTCAGTGGTACTACCAAGGCCACATAACACCTGAAAGAGAGGGAACATCTATATTTGTACCTGTTCAATGTGTGGCTAAAATGTGGTGCATGGAGGAGAGATTTTGGTTTCTCGGGGACTGAGGAGCAACTTGGATTGGATGGAGCCTCTTTAAAAAGGATGACCTACATCCTAACAAGGAGGATATGAGACTGTTCAGGAAATGTGTGCAGCACATCCAAGATGATCTAAACTAGAAAAGGGAGCCCAGTTGGGGTGAGGCACAAAATCACAACTGAGGGGAGCTGACTGCCCCCAGAAAAGGCAGGAACTAAAATGGGAACTGGGCAGAAAAATGTACAGAAAATGTGGGGCAAAGGGTACTGGAGGGTAATGTGCATGAACATCAGAAGTCTGGAGAATAAGCTCTCAGACATACAAGCATTAGTGGCAGAACCATAGCTAGCTATGATAGCGGTCACATAACATTGGGCAACACTGAACCATGACTCGGATGTGACCATACCAGGCAATATGCTATTCACAAAGGCTAAGGAGAAGGGAGAGGGATGTGGCTTTATACATTAAGGAAAGAATAAAGGCCACAGAGATCAACATCTGGGGAACTAAAAAGTTGGAAATCATGAGGGCGCAGATCAGCATGTGCAAAGAGAGGAAGATCAAGATCAGGGTGGTATACAAACCTCCATCACAGAAAAAGGAGGTGGACAGGGAAATGGGGAGGTCATTAGTTAGGCAGTGGAACTTGGGGAGGTGCTGGTTATGAGAGACTTCAATATGCCAGATGTGGACTGGAGTGTCCCAGTGGTGGAAAGTGCAAGAAATCAGCTCTTGTTGGATGCATGTCAGGAACGTTCCTGACACAGCTAGTACAGATCCCTACAAGAGTTGGACCTGGCTTTCGCCAATGTGGAAAAAGACCAGAATGTCACAGTCTGGGAACTGCTTTGAACAAGTGACCACCAGAAAGTGTGGATGCAGATCCAACTAGAAAAGCAAGACACATACTCAGACATCAGTATGGGCCTTCAGGAGGGTGGACCTTTGAAAAATGCAGGAGATGCTGGGAGGTAGCCTGAAGAAAACTGTGTTAAATGGGAAGCTTCTAAAGAGCCACGGATGCCTCAAGAAGAACTCTGAAAAATATATGGCCACAAAGCTGATTTTATTTCTCATAAGCACTGTATTTCTTATCCACACTACTTATTACTGAGGTCATATGCATAAAAACAGGATAATTGATCCTTGAGGGTTCACCAGTTCCTACTGCTTCTTCCCAGCCTGATAGCATAATACTCTGCTTGTGGCATTCAGTTATTCCCACGGCAACATACAGTGATGTCACAACAGAACATTGTAAGTTCAAGTAGGGAGTAAGCTATAGAGGCAGATAAACTCTAAGGGATAAATATTGTGTTTTTGTGGGAATTTCTTCAGTAATAACTACTGGAGAGGAGAAATTTAAACAAGATATATGAAATACAAGCTGAATTGTGTCTGAATGTTATGTTTTCCAAAGTTTCCCCAAAGTTGTCAGTTGCTTTTTATTATGGGGGTACCAAGAGCTATGGAATTTTGTGTTGGGGAGGTAAGTAAGAGCAGAAAAGCAAAAAAGGCCAATGTGGTTCATGAAAGTGGTAGAAAAGGCAGAGAAATAAAAAAAAAAGGAATGCACTCAAAAAATATAAAGGAAGTCAAAAAGATGAGGACAGGGAAGTATACCTAATAAGAGCAAGGGAAACTAGTAGAACAGTGAAAAAAAGCACAAAGTCTAAGGCTGAACTGAGATTAGCAGAAGGTGTGAAGCAAGGAGATAAAACATTCTTCTGGTACAGGGGAAATAGCTTTCTTCTTCACTGCCCCCACTGTCTAGAACTCTATCCCTACTTTGGTCTGTCAGCGTTCATCCCTTCATGCTTTTAAAATAGCATATTGCACCTTCCTAAATCAGGCATCTATGTGTTCTTCTTGCCGCTAGGCTGCTACTGACTGGATCTACATTCCTATCTTTGCACAATGCTCCTAACAACTGATGTTACTTCCTCTGAACCATATGCCGTATGGCAGTTGTTGAATACTGAATTGCAATGATTTGTAACTATATCCTAGAATACTGTTTTGTGAAACTTCCAGCACTGTTTTATCCCTGCTCGTCTGTATTTTTATGTACTGTACCCTGTATGTTATGGAATACTATGTCATTTCTGTTATATTCCTGTTGACCACTTCTGTCGTATTCTCCCAGGTCATACCTGAAAATAGGCAACTGTTTTTTGTCTAGCATGCCTACCTGGTAAATAAAACTGAATAAATAAATGTGGGAAAAGTACAAGACTAAAGAAGGAATAGTTAGACTAAGACAAGGAGGGGGTGGCAGGAAGGAGACAAGGGTAAGGCTAACATACTGAACTACTATTGTTGTTCAGTTTTCATAACAGAAGAGGATGACTGCGCGACTGTGCAACTGGACAGAAGGATAGGGAAGAAGAGGAGTCCTATAGCTGTTTTTTTGATATTCTATATTTATCAAGCCCTCTTCATCTAGCCTGCAATATTCATCACACCTTCTCTAGGGCTCATCCATCTCCATTGTCCACCCCTTGTGACCTACCCCCTACAGTAGGGCTGTTTCATCATGGTCCTTAGAGGGACTCCAGTCCTCTCGAGGCAAATCAAGCCAGCATTGATAAAGTGGTGCCACAGTCGAAGGTATGAGGCTTACAAGCTATGGACTGGAGTCATCCTGCCCTACAAGTGTGTTTTTGACTTAGTTTTTCTCCTGGCCCAAGATGTATGCACACTAGGGGGCCAAGGGGCACATGTACACTAGCTGTGTATGATGCACTGGCCTCTGGCTTTCATTGCCCTTCCCCAGCATCCTCTGCTGCACTGCCACCTGTGGTCACCCAAATGGCAGTATAGCAACGAGGACGGCAACCTTCCTGCCCTGGAGGAAGAGAGCATCTCTGCAGATGCTCAGTCCTCCTCTTCCTGTATGGCGCCCAACAACCCACGCTTGCTCCCAAACTAAGGTCACTAGCATCGTGAGTGGTAGCACTATCACTGTGCTAACGGGATGGCAAGAGGAGTTCAGTAGTGATCACATCACCAAAGGAAGGGTGCTGGAGGAAGTGAGAGTGTTAGAAGTGAACAAATCTATAAGACAAGGCGTGATCCACCTATGAGTGTGAGAGAAATGGCAGCGGTGCTCACAGCACCATTAGCAGATATCTATAATTGCTCTCTAAACACAGGGGTGGTACCCAGCTACTGGAGGATAGCTGATGTAGTGCCCCTGAACAAAAAATGGCAGTACGGATGACCCAGAAAACTACAGTTCAGTCAGCCTGATGTCTGCAGTAGGGAAATGGCTAGAATCAATCCTAAAGCAAAGGCTGGTAGAATTCCTGAAGGCAAACAATCTCCAGGATAACAAGCAGCAAGGGTTCACAAGGGTGAGGTCATACCAGACAGGTTTTTGATAGGGTAACAAAGGCAACTGATAAGGGGCAGATGCTTGAATACTGTAAGACCCACCCCCCTGAGGATTTTCTCCTTTTGACTCTTGGGAGGGGGTGGGCTTCATGACCATTTATATTTACACCAGGAATCTGGGCAGTGAAGCTATGGGTGACCTGTACAACCTGATGGGGCACCAGAAATACATACTTTACTGAATTACTAATGCCCTCTCTTTAGAGATAAGAAGTAAGCTTTAGTCTGTTCACAAATGGCATTAACAGATAAACGCCCTGAAGGGGTTGCAAGTGCAGATTGTACAAATGCAGTTGAAGTCCCAAAATGGGAGATCAGGAAGCAGCCTTTTTGTCCATCCTTTCTAGGATAAAAGCCAAGACAGTGGATGTCCTCACAGATCTGTGACAATTCTGGGTTCACTCTAACATTTTCTGCACAGAGAACAGAGACTGGAACAGTACATGCCCTACATTTTTACAGCTGCATAGCAAGAGCTATGCATGACGTAGTGCAATTACATCGAAAAGGGGTTTATGGTGCCCTGTGACTGCAAATACCCCACAGCTGTGTCCTTCCACAGGAGTGGGCTTGAATCACATCTCATTGCGTTCTTTTCATTCAGTACAGTGTGGCTGCTTCCTCCCTCCCCCCTCTGCCGCACTGTTTTCTTGCTCCCTGCACTATTTTGTTGCTCCTGAAACATATGCTTGAAAATTACTAAGAAAAATATCTTACACAATATGATAACATTAAAGTCCCAAGTCCTGAACTTGAGTCATCCCCTCCTTCCCACGCATTACCAATGGTGCTGTAACGCTAATCGTACCAAACTCGTGCATGAATGAGTTTGGTGATTTGGGGGTCATACCAACTAAATATATTGATGTATTCCATGAATGAAGCTAATTTCAGCAATATGTTCTTTTTTAAAAAGCAAGGATTGTTTCAGTTTCTATCTCCATTTGAGTTTAATTCATGGAATGCATCAATATATTTAGTTGCTGTGACTCCAAAATTGCATTTATAAATGCAGCCTTTATTTAATATTGCCCTCATGCTAGTTTTTATTGCAGTTAGACTGAAATCAAAAAAAGGTGATTTCTAGTTTGAACACTGAGAACTTGGATCTAAGCTTTTTTTGTCCTTGAATGAATCACACATGGAGTTGAGCTGCTGGCAGCGGGTTAAAGAAACTGAAGTGTACTGCTGAGGGAGAGAGGCACATTGAAAACAAACAGATTGACACTTGTGTTGCAAAGATTAAGGAAGTTACTTGTTTTTATATATTTTGCCAGGGTGGAGGTTGGTGGGATGAAAAGGACATGTATGTACTAACCAACCTCTTTATCTCTCTGCTTGGGACTGCTGTGCCTAGAAAGCGAGTTACAAGAGACACCTCCTTCCCCCTCTGTCCCTCTCACATGTTGCACAGCACATTTCATCTTGCTTAGCTGTCATTATTATAATACACAATACTGTTGGATCAACAGAAGACATCTGTGAAAAGACTGACTAAAAACATTATAGCACAAGCCTACAGACTATCACCAGCTCAGCGCTCTCTTTCCTAGTAATAGTTACAATTACTTCAGTAGCTTTTTCTGATATGAACAGTATGGGTCTTCTCTTTTGGCCTCTGAAACACTATCCTCTACTCAGAAATTCATACTAGGATTCATACTAGGAAGTAATAGATGTACAGAAGGCCGTGGTCCATGTAAGTACATCTCCAGCAAGCTGGAATCAGGTTACTTGGTGATTTCGTAAATGGATATCAAGGTTTTTTTTAAAGATCTCAGGACTATTGGTATCAACTTTGTCTTTTGGGAATGAGTTCCATAGTGGAATTATTCTCTGTGTATAAAAGAAGCGTCTGTTGTCCTTTTTGGGGTAAGTTAGTGCAAGTTGGTGTTGCCTGCATATATTCCATCTTTACTGCTTGCTGAAGTGGCAGGTATCTTACTTAAATGTGATTGTGTACAAATTTGCATAATTTTATAAATCAATGAATTCATTACTGGTAGTGCAGTGGCTGAAGAGAATCTGATCAGCCTTTACAGGGCTATAATTTTCCATTCATTTGGTGCTTCCAACAACAACAAAACAACTGCAAATGACTTGCCAATTTCCAACTGCAGGTACTACATTTCCCATACAAGGTGTTACACTTTTACAGCTGTATAGCGAGAGCTATACTAAAGTAGTGCAATTACATTGAGAAGAGGACTTTGGTAGCACATGACTGCAAATACACAACAGCTGTGTCCTTCCACCACAGTGGAGTTGAAGGAAATCTCTCTGTGTCCTTTCAGTTCAGTACAGTGTGGCTGGTCCCCCCCCTCCCACCGTACTATTTTCTTGCATAGCACAAGACCACAATGCTGACTAGTAGTACTGTTCAACAGGCTGCTAATTACTTTTTATTAGCTGATAAGAAAAAAGGTTCCTCCAAGCTTAATAGCAAAATGGATTTAACCTAGAATGTTTCTGTTCAGTATAGTATCCCTCAGCACCTAACATGTTTGCTAATACAGTATATGCCTCTTCCAAAAACAAAGCCTCTAAGTGTATTTATTGTACCCTTTTCTTTGCTCTGTTTTTGATGCTTTCCCATGGTTTCCTGGCACTTCAGCTCCCAACCACTCAATGTGATGGTGAAAAGTGGGGAGTGACAGCTAGGGAATGGCTCACAAGCATAGCACTGTTGTCTATGGCATGAGGTTTGACAGATGCTTCCCGCAATGTCACTCAGCTCAATTTCCTTTTGCAACATTAATTTTAGGGTGTATTCACTGATGGGTCAGCAGATCACCCCTATGCACCGCTTGCCCATTCCTTTTGTAATGATGTACATTCCACCTCCCCATTACCTGTTCAGTGAAATATTCCCTGGTAGTCCAACTGTTACACCCTAACCCATGACCATATCCTGGTCACCAGCTGACCACCCATCGAGAACAAACCCCATGAATCCACAGGATCCTGGGGGCCATCCAATGAAAGCAGCAGTCATCAGATCTACAAATTAAGGTAGACTGAATGGAGAACCATTTGAGAAGACAAATCTAAAATTAGTAGGTGTTCTAGAAGGCTCTGAGGGTCATTAACCTGAACAGTTTTTTTATTGATCTTTTCAACCAGTTTGCCACTACATCGGGGGGATCCCTGAAAATTGAACTGTACAGAGTACACTGTGCACTCTTTCTGAAGTTGCTGCTGGATGCAGACCGATGACCAGTTCTGGTTCAGTTCTACCCCTACACCGAGAAGGAAAGATACTCTACAAAGCAAGAATAGATGTTAGTAATTTCTGGCAAGGGACTAAGATTGTGGTGTATCCTGATATTAGTCCACTTCTGCAACAAAAGTGCAAGGAGTTTGATGAAGTGATGGCCTTACTACACAGGATGGGTATCCAGTTTGCTCTCCTTATACCAGTCAAGCTTATGCTCATTGTGGTAGCTATGGAAGTTGTTGAGGTTTTGCCGGGCACTCGACTACAGTGTTGTTTTCTAATTACTGCTACACATCTATGTCTCTTTAGTTGCCCCCCCTTTTTTCTTTGGCACATCAGTAAGACTTAAGTCATATGGATTAAATACCATGTTTGTCACAGTGGGGAGTGGGGTGCACTCGTGGGGAGAAGCTGGTGGCAGGTGTGCCATGCTGCAATGGGGCATTGACTTGTGTGATGTTTCACTAACTTTTTTCAGCCCTGTACCTTTTACCACTGTGTACTGCCGATTGTCTGGCCTCCCCTTGTGTTGGACTATGTTTTCCCAACACTGAAGTGCAACATTTCTCATCATTACAGAATTGGGCTTAATCTAGTAGTGGGAGACCTCCCCCCTCTTTTTTGTTTTTAAAAAATGCCTTATATTTAGCTTAAGACCATCCCTCCATTTTTTTGGGGGGGGGGTTTGCCCCCATTTTGGTGAGGACTTTTTCTTTCACTGTGGCTCTCCAGGTTGGAATGGGATGCTATTGCCCTTTCTTGTTTTCTATATATTTTGCTATATTAGTTACCCTTCCAGAGAGACACATGGAAGAGTGAGAGCAGTCCCCTTGGCATAGCAAAATCAAGGGCAGTATAAGGTAAGATTCCTGTCTTGATTACGCTCACCCTCTCTACCCTGCTGCTGGAGGAGCTTTACTCCTTCCTTGAACTGACCGATGTCCTCACCATACACCAACATGGGTTTCATAAATCACATGGGATGGAATCTGCTCTTCTGAGGGTCACCTCAGACAACTTTCAAGCCATGGAGCGAGGCTGGGCCACCGGGGCCATCTTCATAGACCTTACGAAGGCCTTCAATCTTGTAAGCCATCCACTCCTCACCTCCAACCTCCATTGTCTCGGCCTTGATTCCAACTCCCTAGATTGGTTCACTAACTATCTATCTCACCAATTTCAATGTGTCAAATGGGCTGGTGCCTACGCCTCATCTCCAGTCACCAATGGGGTTCCCCAGGGATCAATTCTTGGGACTCTATTATTCTCCATCTTCATCAGTGAACTTCCTCTGAACTGTGGGGGGGGGGCTACGGTTCAGCTATATGCAGACGATGGCCTTCTATATAGATCCAGCCGTGATGTGTCTTCCATTATGTCTGACCTGGAAAAAGACTTCCAGCAGTTGTAATCCTGGTTCAAGGAGAATTTGGTGGTGTTAAACACCAAGAAAATGGAATTAATGTTGTTCCATCATACCTCCTTCAATATCACTTCTCAGCCTCCCCTGGTAGTCCATACCTCCTCTGGTGCTCCTTTAGAAGAAGTGAGCTCCTTCAAATTTCTGGGATTGACTCTTGATGAACATCTTTCACTGGAATCACACACAACTAATGTTATCAAGGTAGCTAATCAGAAATTTGGCCTCCTTTACCGTTCTGCCCCTTCCTTACACCCCACACTCGGAAAACTATTGCCTCAACCACTCTTCTCCCAGGGCTTTTCTATGGGGCCCCAATAACTCACATCCAAGACCTCTATTTAGGCCAAGCTTATGCAAGCCTTTCATAGAATCACATGCTTTGTGGCCAGTGCACCTGCCCAGGCCTACCACTGTGATGTGCTCAATGCCCTAAGCTGGCCGCCCTTTGAGGTCAAAATGGATTTCCCTGTACTATGCACCATCTTCAAACTCATCCACCATTCCTCCCCACCCAGCCTCTCCAATCTACTCTCTCTCTGAAACCCTTCTCTAGGACTCCTAGATCCTCTCACTTCCCTATATCAAACATACCCAAAACCCACTTAGCCATAGGAAAGAGATCCTTCACTACAGCAGCAACACAAAAATGGAACAATCTCCTGCACAGCTTACTCTCATGCACAACTCTCCCCCAGTTCAAGAGACTCTACAAAGAAATTTTCTTTCCACATCCTACTTGTAACAGTACCTGTTCCTAATCCTCCCCTTCCAACTCATGGCTCCTCCCCTTCTCTCTTCTTGTCCGTCCGCACCCTGACACTCCGGTACCTTATCGTCTCATCACCTCCTCCCTTTCCTGACTCTACCTTTCTCAGCCTCGTGTGTGTATATCTATACGTGGTTTCTGTATTTAAACTTTCATTTTCCTTTTGCCTGTCTAGAATGATGTAACTCCGTTCACTGCCTGTGTGATGCTTTTGCTCTGTTCATTACTCTGCTTATGTATGTCTTGTAAAAGTCTCTGTGCACACTTGCCATGTGTTATTTATTTTACTGTATCACTGTTACTCCCTTTGTAACCCTCTTCCTCGGGTCGCCCCTGAAAAAGGGCCGTTCGTCTCAGTGGACCCACCTGGTTATCAAAATTCAAATAAATAAATAAATAAATATTGTGCTGTTAGTTTCATTTCACATGTATGTGATAGACCCCTTTTCTACCCACAGGGCTCTGTTGTAACTAAAAAGCATAATAGAGAAGTACAGTATTTCTGGATGTAGGGAGGTGCTGGACAGACTGATAGGGGTTTGGGGTGCACTGGAGAGACAGCCATACTTTAATGATGCACCTTTTGATGGCTGCATAGCAACAGCTATGCTGACATAGTGCTATTATATTGACAAGGGGCTCATGACTGCAAATGCACCACAGCTCATCTCCTTCTGCTGAGTGGTGTTGAAGCACATCTCTCTGCATCCTCTTCATTCAGTACAGTGCAGTGGCTTTCTCCCATCCCCATTGCACTATTTTCTTGCTTCTGACCCCGCTGTCTGCTTTGATCTTATATCACTGTAAGTCAGCCTGTTGCAAAGTTGCAACCAAATAGTCAGATCAATAAAATAAACTGTTGCTTGGTGCCATTCAAAGACTAGAGCCTTCGTTTTTTTTTCTTCCAGAGCTTTTGTTCTACTTTGGCGTTGAGACAAGGCACTACACACACTTGTGTTGCTGCTACTGCATACTTTGTAACTTTACCTACACCTACCAAGGACAACACTTTATACTTGTTGGATTCACAGACTTTCCTCCGCACCACCCTCTTGTGCTCCAGGTCAGTCAAGGTGAGCATGACGACTGCAGGCTGCCCTGTGGGTCCACCCCACTGGTGGTGATGCTGCCACTGCCATGCAGCTATCTGCGGTTCCTTGTTACATCTTCCCTTATTTTCTCTCACTCAGGATACTGAAGGTGGCTGTCCTGCAGCTGCTGGTTACAAGGATGGCCCAGCTCCGACCCATAATAGGAACCACCTCTACAAGTTGTATCACTTCCCAGTGCTAGCCGGCAGCAGCAGCAGCTGTGCCCATGGACAGGCTGGGACAAGAGCCAGGAGCAGCGCAACTCACTCACACCATGACTGGACTGGTAACCCCTGCTTTTCCAGCTGTTGCTGATACACGAAATCCACCACCACCACCATTCCCAGTTGTTGTGGACTCTGGAGCTCCCATTTGGCTTTTTTTTTTCACTCACTCACATTTGTTCTTAAACTTGTTGTCACTGTCAGTCAAAATGGTGGTTGTTGTGGGTAATAACAGCACGCTGGAAACAGATTTGGGGACATGCAGTAACTTTCCTGCATCTGAGTTAACTTAGGACTTTCTTCAATTGATAACATTAAAAGTGGAGGAAGTTAAGAACTATTGTACTTTTTATGATGGGATTCGAGGAGTAATGCAGTATGATTGATGAGTTCTATAGCGGGAGTGATTTTTTTTTAAAGATTTCTTAAAGAGCCCCTGACACCATTGTGACAACTTTGAGAAAATAAAATGTTTGGCACAAGTGTGCTTATATTTTAATATTGTTTCTGTATTTCTCATTCTTCTTTATTACTGAGGACATTTGCATGTAAACAGGATCACTGCCCGATCTGTTCTGGCTGCTTCCCTACATATGACATCACAGTTCTGTTTATAACATCACATTCTATTGCTGTGGGGATAATTATGATGCCATAAAAGGGGGATTATTTATTTTATTTATTTAAAAGTTGATAAAGGGGAAAAGCACCATGACCAAAGCTCGTTTCCAGGTGCGACTCAGATTATGATGTCATATGTAGGATAGCAGAAAGAGCAGATAAAGTCTATGGGACAGTACACCTCTTTCACACAGTTGTCCTCAGTAATAAAGAAAAAAGGCAAATAATTATAGAAAATACATGAAATATAAACTGAACTGTCTAAATCTCACATTTTTTCAAAATGTTCTAATGGTGTCAGGGGCTCTTTAACGCAGTACCAGCACTACATCTAGAGGTTCATCTGGGCTGGAAATCACAACAGTTATTCTTAATATATGTACCTGACTTCCTGCTCCTTTCATATCTTCCACAGTCTGCCTCCAAGCAGTCAACTTTTTTTAATCAAGAATGCAATCATATACCATGGTGCACATATAGTGTTATATATCAATACCTCATTAGCTTAGCTAATATTTATGCTTGCTGTTATGGGTTATCCTTAACCCATTGTCAAATCTAGTGATGAGAATTCCTGGCTTCAAGACATTTTACCAACATTAAATAATGCAGATCTAGCCAGCCTGGTGGCACTGAGGGTTGAGGCACTGGACGCCACACCTCGTGCCACACCGGTGACCCAGGTTCAGGAATGGATTCAGGTCATCGGGGGTTGGCAGGGGAAGGAAGGGATTTGAGCATCCAGAGAACAGCTCTCCCTTCCCAGGGTGGGTATTGGGGTATGCCTCGCTCTGTAGTGGCACCTGGTGGAGACCAGGTGACCCTGCAGGTAGTGAGGCTAGATGGAATGTTGGGGGACAGAGTGGCAGCGGACTGCACACTAGGTGTGTTGACATCATGGCATGTCCGCACTCTGGGGGAAGTAACACACTCTGAAAAACCCTGGCAGCCAGTGGAGGCAAAGGGGGCCCCAGAGATGTGCCCACATCCATTGCCAGACCTGCCCGATGGATCTCCTGACTGCATCCCCTGCCTCGTGGTAAGTCCCTCTAATATCAGATAGACCACCAAGCGAGGGAGGGCCCTCCTCAGAGGGTGATCCGGGGGGGCTGGATGAACCATAGGGGCTGGGCGGGAGATCATGCAGGAGGTTTCAGGCTGGGAGTAGAGGCACCATCGAGAGGGCACCCTGGAGAGATGCCCTGGTGTTGCCAGTGAGAAAAATAGTTAACAAAAAAAAATTAATAATGCAGATCTGATTTATGTCCTTTTCTATGGTAAGTAATTCCCCTATATTGTAAAATCTTAAGCAGGGTTCCCAAGCAAACTACATTTTTTTTTTGCATTATGAAGCAAATCTTCTGGTATCACTCACTTTACGATGGGCTGCTGCCTGCTCTTTCAAATAAATCAGTTGGTACCTGTATCATGTACATGATTTTGTTTTTACAGTTTATTTATAAAGGATATAAAAGCTAGGATGCAATCACCATCAATAACATCATTTTGCAGCTGTATGGGCTCTGACCAGAGTTTGTTACACAGTCCTGTGACACTTCACATCTGTTAAGTAGTCAGGAGATCCCCTCCATCTACTAGGAAATTAGCACTCTGGAGGCACCCTTTGGGATGGTTATTAACAGTTCTCCAGAGAAGCTGGGGCCTAAACCTACTCCCGCACACAGGCATTCCCGTTTAGGGCAAATCTTAATCCTTCCAGTCATCGTGCAGCATACCAAAAGAAAGAATTGTAAAGATGGGATAGGCACCCACAAATTACTTACAATTCCTATGACCACATGCCTTTCCATTATACACCCCCAGAGGTGAACTACAGAAGATGATTGTCGCCACAACGTCTTTCTCCTGACTTGCTCCCTGCATGATCTAGGGACCAAAAAAGGACAGGCAGAGGTTCCCATCTCTCCTGAGGCCCTCTTCAGTCAAACTGAGAACTTTCTCTTAGTGAGCAACTGACAAGCACTGCAACATTTCATAACTTACGTTGCTCTGTGGTTCCTTCCACTTAGAACCTTGGCCCAGAAGATTGACAAGTGATCCCTGGGAGCCCTAGATGTTAACTCTTTGCTACCCAGACTGGCTAACTGTAAAAACCGTTAACAATGCAGAGTACTAGTAACCACAAGGGGTCACAGGGGTTATAATACTGGATTTTAGCAAGGTCTTCAACTCAGAACCTCATAAGAGGCTTGTCAAGAAACTAAGAGATCTCGGGGTGGATGAAAGGGTAGCATGATGGATTGAAAGCTGGCTGAAAGGATGAACATAGAGGGTGATCATAAAGGGGGACTACTCCAAGGTTAGCGAAGCGATATGTGGGGTGCTGCAGGGTTCATTCCTGGGGCCTGTACTATTTAACATATTCATTTGCTGCATTGGGATAGAAGTTCAGGGGAAGATTTGCATTTTCACAGATGACATCATAAGATCTGTTGTAGGGTGGACAGTGAGGAAGGGGTCAGAATAATGAGGGAGGATTTGGAAATGGCAGGAAAATGTTCCAGGATATGGTTCTTAAAATTCAACACCAAACAACATAAAGTACTGCACATCGGTGCAAACCCCCCAAAATGCAATACCTGATAGGAGGGGCTGCAGTAGCAAAAGAGTGTCTGAGGAAAGAGACCTGGACATGATGACATCTGACAGCCTGAAAGCATCAGCCCAGTGCTACAGAGCAGTGGGTAGAGCTAACAGGATGCTGGAGTGTATAGGAAAAGGGATCAACAGCAGAAGCAGAGAAGGGATCCTTCCACAGTATAGGTTCCTGGTTTGCTCCTCCATCTAGAGTACTGTGCAGGGTTCTGCAGTCCACAGTTGTGGAAGGAATGTAACAGGGAGGAAGCTGTGCAAAGGGTGGGTGACCAAAACAATCCAGGGGCTATGGGACAAAATATACAAAGAAAGGCTTAGAGGTCTTAGCATGTATACCCTGGAGATGAGGAAGGAGAGGGAGACATAATAGAAATGTACAGTATAAATATCTCCATGGGATAAACAAGGAAAAGTGGAATGAGTTGTTCACCCTAAGTACAGATACTAGCACAAGGCATAATCCACTTAAGCCAGCTAGGGGAAAGTTTAGGAGGGACATCTTAAAGTAGTTTTTCATAGAAAGAATGGTGGACAGGTAGTACAGACTGCTGAGTGAGGTGGTATGTGCTAAAATAGTGGAGGGATTCAAACAAAGATGGGCCAGGCACATGTTCCTGATAAGAACAGGAGATGATAGAGCAGAGGAGAGAAACGAGGGGGTGGATGGCCAATGAAGCCATCACACATATATTAGGCAGGGTTGGACAGACTGGATGTGCTGAAGGGCCTTTTTCTTCTGTCATATTCTGCTTCTACGTTTCTATAATTCAGATGTGGTAATTCATTTAGGCACCAATCACTTGGCAGGCAGCAGCATAGACAGGGTAAAGGACAGCTTCCTTGAACTAGGCAGGACATTGAGGGCAGAGGCAGGGAGGGTAAACTTCTCTGTGGTCCTTCCGGTGCCATTTGGGGAAAAGGATAGCCATGAGAAAATTAGTGAGTTCAACACATGGCTAAAGAGCTGGTGTGGGAAAGAGGGATTTTTCTTTCTGGACGACTAGGAAACTTTCTGGGAAGAGTGCAGGTTTTTCGCTAGGGATGAAAGGTACCTGAGTAGGGATGGCACAAGTACATCATGGCAGGTTAGGTGTAGAAATTAGCAGGTTTTAAACTAATGAGGGCAGAAGCAGTACTTACTGACAGGTCTTAAACCATACACAGACAGAACCACAATGGCTCTCCCCATACACACATAAGCAATGTCTGTCCCTAGACACATAGGGCAGATTAAGAGGGTACAAAAAAATACAGGGAGCACAGAGAAGGGGCGGAAGGGCAAGGTGAAGGACGAACTTAGCTTCTGGAAGGTAGTTTTAATTAATGCTAGGAGTTTCAGGAAAAAAATGGAGGACCTCCAGGCAGTGGTGACTGAAGCCATAAAGAAGTTAACAGCAGTCACAGAAACCTGGGCAATGTTGGGGCTTCACTATCCCAAGGCAGGCCCTATTCAAAAGAGATAAGGGTAAAGGCTGGGCTGGGAGTACTTTACATGAGAGACAACTAAAAAGTGATGGAAGACAAGGATCTAGGAAGGGGATGGAGGAAAAACAGAATAGATACAGCTGGTAGTTGAAAATGGAAGAATCTAAAAGTGGGAGTGGCATACAGGCCACCAAACCAGTCTGAAGAGGGAGCCAGAGAACTCGGGAGCTAATAAGGGTAACCACCCTAGGGAATGTGGTACTAATGGGCAATCTTAATCTCTCAGATATGGACTGAAAAACATCAACAGTAGAGTAAGATGCCAAGCCCTTAAAGATTTAATACAAGATGGCTTTCCTGCACAGTGGGTAAAAGAACCCAGCAGTGAGGGCGCTTTCCTTGATCTGTTTCTGTTGAACCAAGACATGACGGAAGAGGTTGGGGTAAGGGAACCCTTGGGGACGAGTGATCACAACTCAGTTTGGTTCACCTTGGCCCTAGATGACCAGAAGAGAAAATCTAGGACAGAGGTCTTAGATTTTAGGAAGGCTGATTTTAGGAGAATAAGGAAGATCCTCTGAGACAAACTGAGGGGGCAGAAAGGGTTGAGAAAGTAGATGAAATGTGGTAACTAATTAAGGGTTGTATTTTGAAGGTGACTAAAACCTGTTTTGAAGCAGGTAATGAAAAACACAAGAAGCCACTCTGGTTATACGGGACACAATCCAGGCAAAGAGGGCTGTGTTCAGTTTATTTAGTGCACCAGACTCCTGCAAAACGAAGGATGCAAGCAAAGTCATAAAGAAGAGCAAAGGCGGAGTTGGGACCGAGGATAGCAAAGGAGGTAAATGAAAATGAAAAGGCCTTCCTTAGATATATTAGAGAAAAGGAATATCAATGAAGTTATTGTGAGGCTGTAATTGAGAAATGTAAGTGTAGAGCAGATGGGAAGAAGGCTGACATTTTCAATAAGTATTTTTGCTCAGTATTCACGTTACAGGCGGGGGGGTCCTT
Organism: Neoceratodus forsteri; assembly: GCA_016271365.2. Lineage (NCBI taxonomy): Eukaryota > Metazoa > Chordata > Ceratodontiformes > Ceratodontidae > Neoceratodus > Neoceratodus forsteri. The sequence continues at coordinate 430,108,735 of CM028134.1, forward strand.
ACCCCTACTGCAGCAGGCAGGCTATATAAGGGGTGCAGAGGGAACTGAATGTGGGACTGGGATTAGGGGATTGGGTACTTAAGAAAATCAGGGCACTTAGGGTGGATAAGTCTCTAGGACCAGTTAGGTTACAGCCCAGAGTGTTGAGGGAGTCGGAGCAGGAACCAGCATGACCCTTGATGGTCCTGTTTAATTTCTCCCTGGAGACTTAAGTTCCGATGGATAGGAGGCAGGCAGACATGGTCCATCCATACAAGAGTGGGAGCAGGAAGGACCCAGGAAGCTACAGACTTGTTAGTTTGACATCTAAAGCAGGAAATCTCCTGGACTCTGTCATCAAAGAGCATCTGGTGGAATTTATCGAAGCAAATGGGATTCAGTCACAGGATGAAGCAAGGATTTATGAAGGGAAGGTCATGCCAGACTAACCTGACTGAGTTCTCTGACTCTGTAACAAGAGCAGTCAACAAAGGCCAGACAATTAATCTGCTATATCTAGAATTCAATAAGGCCTTTGACCTACTACCCCACAGATAGCTTATTAAGAAAGTGGGAGATTGGGGGGGGGGGGCAACTGGCAAGCATAGTGGATGCTTGCTAGAGCAGCTCCTAGGGGCAACAACTGAAGAATGACTCTGACAGCTGATTAAGAGACTTTTGGCTAGATATTTGTTGATCGCTTATCTCCCTGTCCTCATGGCATCTGGTAAATCTAAAGACAAACAGGAGAAGTTGCAGTTCGAAGCTCGCCAGCACTCGAAGAAAAGTGAAAGCGACCCTTGTGGTTCTGGGTCTGCTTCACCAGGCACTCGCTCTCACGGCAAGCCACAGAACCCCAACCTGATGGAGCTAACACAGTCAATGGCAGGAGTTCCTGAAACGCTAATATAAATGCAGCCTGATATGAAATCAGGTGTTAACAACCTAAACACCCAATTCGCTCACCACAATCCGTGGTCACCAGCCTCACTGAAACTACTACTACGCATATCACCCAAATCTGTGAGTTGGAAAAATGGGTCAGCAACATGAAGGACTCTTATACTGGGGTGAATGCGGAGAGAAATGGTTTACTTTCTACCATAGCCGAGCTTCATGAGTGCTTAGATGACCAGGAGAATAGATCCCGGCGGTCAAATCTGCGGATCATTGGCTTGCCTGAAGGGACAGAAGACAGAAACCCTAATGTGGAAATTCATCAGTGGTTAGTGAAGCACCTAGGCCTCCCAGAGGAGGCATTAAACTATGAGATCGAGCGTGCCCACCGGATGGACCCACAGCCGAAACCAGGAGAACGCCCTCGTCACTGTCTAATTAAATACATGCAGTTCTCTGACAAAGAAATAAGTACTCTGTAAGACTAAAACGCAGGGTCCCATAGTCGTTGGAAACACCAAAGTGCATATATTCCAGGATTTCAGCCGGGATCTACAAGTTAAGCGTCAGAAATTTAACCAGGCCAAGAGCAGACTCTACAAGTTGGAATGGAAATTTTCTTTCTCCTACCCGGTCCGACTGCGGGTGTACCGGCCTGGGCAGAGTTCTCGCTTCTTTACCTGCCATAGATCAGCCGAGAAATGGATTGAGGAGGAGGAGGAGGCGAGGAGGGAGAGCATGTTACCTTATGCAGAATAAGGTACACAATTAAATATTCCTGTTGTAATGTGATGTCTCTGAAGGATGTGGCAAATATGATAGAGGGGTCTATTTCGGCCTATATCCCTGGTGCTCTTATTTTCTCCTCACACTTAGAGAGGCCTTGTGGTGATCCAAAGCTGAAGGTGGTGAGAGGCAGGTTCACTACGACCCTGACCAAGTCTGGGGACTCGGGTTCCAGCGGGAAAGTGCCACCCTTTGGATCTGCTAAGCGGGGGCTTCGGCGAGCCTGGATCCCTTATACTCTCTTGGACATATGCCCAGTGAGGAGGTTATGAGAAAGTCTTGATATGCTTAATTCTGGGGTTAAAGAAACCTGTATGGGGCTCTTGAAAATTCGGATTAATCTGTGAGAATAGGGAGGCATGCCTCCTTGCACATGCTATTCAATGCTTGGGGGCTATGAGGGCGTGACAGCAACTCTCTCTAACTGAAACTATCCTGACTGCACTAATTCCGACCTCAACCCCAATGAATATTGATGCTACCTAGGCTGTTTTGTTTGGTTTGCCCGTACATGGATATCAGCCTTTAATACCTACCCGACCATATCTAGGGATGCAGGTAGCAGCGGGCTGGTCTTGAATTCTCGCCTCTATCTGGTGGTCCCTTAAACCATACCAATGGGTGTGCTGGTTGGGGAGAGTCACACTTTTAGGGGTCTCAACGTGGAACTTGCACCCTTCAGAGACTCACAAGTGTCTTGTTTGACTTTGTGCAGTACCATAATGATAGCCATAGTAGAAGTTATGTACTGTTCTGGCATTCTGAATTTTAGCTGTTATGCTTTACTGCTGTTCGATATAGCTACTTGTTGCCCCACCTTTAGATGGTGACAGTCTCAGATATGAAATTCTATGTCTGCCTTATGTTTGTAGTGGGTATCTGGTGGGTTTCTACTCACTGGGAGGGAAGGGAACAGTCCTGGGTGGACTGAACGCAAGACATACATGTTACTCACTGGGGATATGAGGGGAATTGTTGGGGGAGGTGGGAGGGTTAATACAAAACTCAGCTTTTGAATTACTTTTGACTGTGACCAATAGGAGTGGGGGGCACTAACTCGGTGGTGCCTTACACTGCTGAAACTGGTGTACGCTGGATCTGGGCCCAGTTAGGAACATATTGGTCCACAGCATGCAGTCGGGGTGATTGCTATGTTTCTGGGGGTAACTATTCTGAGGTTGGGTGGGAGGGGGGTGGTGGGGTTAAATAAAGGAGAAAATTTGGATGTGAGTTTGCTGTATATCAGATTGAAGGAAAGCCAGTGGTGGATTTGGCATGATGGGGGTTGATCTAAAATTCATATTGTGGAATATTAATGGCCTTAAATCCATTCTGAAATGTAAAAGGGTAGTCTCAGAGGTGCATCGGCATAGAGGAACAGTGATTCTGTTGCAGAAAACGCATTTCTCTCCTGCTGAAGCACAGAAAACTGCAGGCTTTATGGGGGGTGTTTGGGTTTCCTCTATCTTTTCCTCAAAGGTCTGGGGTGCCTCCATATGGCTTCCTAAGGGCTCACCAGCCCAGATATTGGACAGCTTGGTGGATCAGCATGGTCAATATGGGCTGGCTAAGGTCAATGTACCTGGCAGAGGTGTGCTCCTGGTTGGATCTGTCTATGCCCCGAATGTCGATAGCCCAAGTTTTTTCCAGAAACTGGCCCTTGACATGGCTAGGTTGGAGGGTCCCTGGATACTGGGGGGTGACTATAACTGTGTTTTGGATACAGTGCTGGACCATTCCAACAGGACCCCTATTCCAAAATCACAAAATGAGAAAGCTTTGGAGGCGGTTCAGATGGATTTTGATCTTACTGATGCCTGGCGGCACCTCTACCCCTCTGGCAGGGAGTATAGCTTCTATTCCCTCGCACACAATTCTTATGCATACATTGATAGACTACTTCTTCCCAGCACCCTAGTAGTGCAACTGAGGGAGGGGGGATATTTGCCCATTCTCATCTCTAACCATGCCATGCACTACATCACTGTTCGTGGTGTGGGGACCCCCCACCCCCGGTCCTACAGCCTGGAGGCTAGATCCTCTACTTCTTAAGAATCGGGAATATCTCACATATATGAAGAGGACCTTACAAGAGTTTTTAACCTTTAACCGGTGAGGGGAAACCTCTCACTCTGCCCGTTGGGAGGCTTTAAAGGCCTATGTGAGAGGGCAGTCTATCTCCTTTGCCTCGCATAGTAAGAAGAATGTCACTAGTGAGTTAGAACTCCTTAGAAGAAAAATTGCAGCCTATGAAAAAGCACATATGCTGAACCCCACCTCAACCCTCTATGCAATAGTTCAGAAATTAAAATGGAGGTTTAAAACCCTGTCTAGTGCACAGCTGGTGAGAGCTATACTCTTGTCCAACTCGGGAGCCTATTTTGATGGAGACAAGGCAGGGAAGTATCTGGCATGGCAGTTGAAAAGGAAGGAGTATGCTAAGACAATTAGTCAAATACAAGATGCACAGGGTAACCTTGTTCAGGACACCAGGGAAATAGGTAATGCCTTTAGCAGTTTCTATAGATCTCTATATGCTTCTGAGTGTAATCACTCTCGAGAGGAATATGACAAATTTTTTGATGGGGTACCGCTGGATAGAGTCAAGAGGAAGGACGCTGCAAGGTTGGATGCACCCCTATCTAGACAGGAGCTCAAGGAAGCTATGCGCTCTCTGAAGAGTGGAAAGGCCCCAGGGTCGGACAGCCTCCCTATTGACTTTTATAAAGCTTCTGACAGTCAATTAATGAAACCCCTTTTTGATGCTGTTACAGACCGCTTGCTTCGAGAGGAACTGCCCCCATCCACACAGTCTGCAACAATAACAGTCTTTCCTAAGTCTGGAAAAAATGTTAATAAGCGCGCCTCCTACAGGCTAATTTCACTCCTTATAGCAGACTATAAAATTGTGACAAAGGCCCTTGAGGCTCGCCTGGAGGGGTTGCTCCCGGGCATTATTCACCCGGACCAGTCTGGTTTTGTAAAGGGTCGAATGGGGAAACATCAGGCGCACGGTCAATATTATACTTAGATGGGCCTGTACTAAAAGATCTTATGGGGCGGCGGTGGTGGTGGCACTAGAAGCAGAAAAGGCATTCGACCATGTGGAATGGGGGTATCTCTTTTACACACTGGACAGGATGGGGTTTGGCCCAAATTTTTGTTCCTGGGGGGGTCCTGTATCACGACCCATCTGCACAAATTCTGGTCAATGGAGAACTATCAACTTCATTTGTACTGGGCAGGGGCACAAGGCAGTGATGCCCTCTCTCCCCATTGTTGTATGTATTATCCCTGGAACCCTTGGGGGCTGCTTTGAGAGCCAATGTGGGCATTAGAGGCTATTGGGGAGGAGGTAGGGAGCATAAAATCGCTATGTATGCGGATGATCAATTACTTTACCTGCAGCATCCTGACGAGGACCTACCTAAGGTGCATCACCTGATGCAGGCATTCAGCTCTATATCAGTTCACAAGGTCAATTGGTCAAAAAGTGAGCTGATGCCTGTGGTTTCTATGAATCGTGCACAGCTCATAGCTCAATTAGGGGGCCTCCAACTGGTGCATAAATTACAATATCTGGGGGTTTCAATTTCAACATCTGTGGGAGCACTATATCAGTTAAATCTGAAACCGTTGTTAGCAGAGATCACAGAGGATTGTGAGAGGTGGGCCGCTTTACCCCTGTCTGTCCTGGGTAGGGTTGGGGTTATTAAGATGACTGTCCTTTTCGAGGGTATTGTATCTCTACCAGGCTCTTCCTATTAAAATTCTGCAGACCTATTTTAAGCAATTAGATGCAATCCTGCATAAGTTTCTTGGGCAAAGTGGGCGAGCTAAAATTTCCAGAGCCTGCTTGCAGAAGGCACCAGGAAAAGGAGGTGCAGGGTTACCAACCTTTGGCTGTATTACTGGGCTGCCCAATTAGCCTTCCTTCCAACTGGAAGTTCGGGACCAGAGTGCCCCTGGTTGGGTCTGGAAGAAGATATGCTGCAGGGGAATCTCCGAAATGATACATTAGTTAGACAACTATGAGACATGAGAGAGATCCATTTGAGCAACCCTATTACTGCAAACACTTTGAGGGTCTGGTTATGGGCACACAGCCAGATAGGGCATAGTGGTGGTAGCTCCCCGAACCTTAGCATACTTGATTATATGAAATCTAGGGGGAATTACTCCATAATGATGATACAAAGGCTGTAGATATGGAGGAAAAAAGGTCTTCTTACAGTAAATTAAATGTACGAGGGGGGCTTATTGAAAAGCTTTACACAAATATGCCAGGAGTGGAGTGCACCAGTGGGAGACTTCTTTTTATACTTGATTATTTGACAGAGGTGTGGGACTACACTCACCCCTGCGAATGGGTGGACCCCACCCTCCCCCTTAGAGGAAGAATTGTTTTACCCTCAACCTGGAAACAAACCCATGCTCCTATACTACCACATGTTACATGGAGACTTCCCTCATGAGTCCAATCCCAGCCGGGACAGATGGAGCGAGGACCTCCAACTGCCTATAACTCGGAAGGAGTGGGACACAGCTTGTGCCCACTACCAACACTGTTCTTGTAGTAATAAACGGTGACAAGTTTAGTTGTTCTTCCTACACAGAGCCTACGCAACCCGTCTGAGGCTGCATACCATAGACCATGCTAAAACACACCAGTGCCCAAAATGTGCATCAGATAGGGCGGATTTTATTCACCTGGCACTCGTATGCCCAAAAGTTGCTCCTTTCTGGCACTTGATATACACTCTAATGACTTGTGTCATGGGTTACAGCCCTTCAAAATCCCCTTTGAAGTTGCTGCTTGGGGCAGACCCTATACACCCAGGTCGTAGGGCATCAAAACCTTTTTGGTCTATTGCACTTATTAATGCAAGAACAACCATCACGTAAACGTAGATGGCACCCACCCCTCCTTCAGTTACCAGATGGGTAAAAAATGTGAAAGAGTGTATGATGCTTGAAAGAGCACAGATGAGTGCCAGAGGCAAGATGTCTCCGTTTACAGAGATCGGGGGCCCTTGGTTGTCAGCAGTGGAAGACGACCTTATTCTGGACTGACCAATTTTACATGCCTACAAATGGTTGTTCAATATGTGTTTTAATATCCCTTAATCCTAATGTCAGTTACCTAAGTTAGTATTATCCCGTGCACACCCTTGAATGTAATTGGAATGTAATAAGTATGTTGGACGTCTTGGCATTATACCTCAGGTGATACTGTACATCTGTTATTATTTGAAGTCTGACTGTAGTGTAAGCTTATTCACATCCTCAATAAACAAATTTTACAAAAAAAAAGAAAGAAAGTGGGAGATCTAGAGGTTGGACCAAATTTAACAAGGTGGGTGGCAAACTGACTAAGTGGTAGGACCCAGACGATGACTGTAAATGAGGAACATGCAGCGGTCAGAAGTAGAGTACCTCAAGAATCAGTGCTAGGTTCAGTACTGCTTATGCATTCATGTGCAATGTAGGGTAAGAGATCAGGGAAAAAATGTGCTTTTTCCCAGATGACGCAAATCTCTGTTGCAGGGTAGACTCCAAGGAGAGGGTCAGGGACATGAAGAAAGACTTAGAAAAGTTGAAGGGGTGGTCCAAGGTGTGGTAATTGAAACTTAATGTGAAGAAGGAGAGCAAGTTATATGTAGGCAAGGGTAACATGAAGATGGGTTATTGGCTAGTGGTTTAAAAAATGAGCCCTACCTCTGAGGAAAGGGATTTGGGGATCATTATCAGAGATAGCCTCAAGTTAATGACCCAGTGCACCAGAGCACTCAAGAAGGCAAAACAGGATGCTTGTTTCTATAGGAAGAAGGTTTTCTAGTATGAAAAAAGAGGTGGTGTTGCTCCTCTATGGTTCACTGGTCAGTCCACACCTGAAGCTTTATGCAGTTTTGAAGTACACTCCCGAACAAGGATAAAGACTGCACAGAATGAGTCCTGAGATGAGCTACAGACATGATTCAGGATCAGCAAAGAAAATCATATGAGGAGTGTTTAGCTAGCCTAAACATGTACTTGCTGGAGGCCAGAAGGGGCTGGGGGAGGTGGGGGGACATGATAGAAACTTTAAGTATCTGATAGAGGTAAACAGGGCAGCATGTCTTAACCTGTTTAAGCATAGTGGGAGATCATCAACTACAGGGTGCATATAAAGCAGTGGGAAGTAGTAGTAGTAGCAGTAGGGTTTATTTATATGGAGCACCCTTCCCCACAGGCTCATGGCACTCTTATAGCAAGAAAATACAAACATACAAAATCAATGCAGAACAATCAACATACAATACATACAATTTCCTTAAACCCGCTAAAAATCTAAAACCAGACTAATTTCTAAATGGTCCAAAGGTCCCCGTAACTATATCAGGTCCCAAAAGCTTGTTCAAACAAGATCTTTAAACGTTTTTTGAAAATCTCTACAGAAGGTGCCTCCCCGAGGAACCCCGGCAATGAATTCTAGAGGACCAGGGCTGCCACTTCAAATGCCCGGTCCCTGGAAGATTTTAACCTCACCCGTGGGACCTCCAGGAGGGCCTCTCCAGCTGACCTGAGAGAGTGAGATGGGACATAGGGATGTAGGAGTTCCTTTAGATAGCCTGGACCCAACCCATGTAGGGCCTTATAGAAGAAGAATCAGCATTTATATAGTGCTTTTCATACACAATATCCCAAAGCGCTTTACAAGCAATGCTAGACTGGTAGTGAAGTGACTGAATGTGTGGTAGCAGCCATATCGCACATCATCACCCACACACAGCCTGGATAATTGCATGAACCGGTTTATGGGAAGGGGAATGTTGGCCAGGACACCAGGAATGCTCCCTGCTCTTTGCGAAGAGTGCCCTGGGTTCTTTTACTTCCACCTGGACACCCAACCAGGACAACACCAGGACGGGCAGAAGGGACCTTGGTTTAACATCTCATCCGAAGGACGGCACACCCCAGCAGTACAGCACCCCCCAATACTGCACTCGGATGCCAGCGATTTTTAGGTGCAAGTCCAATCCCGGTGTGGGACGAGAACACACGACCTTTTGGTCTAGAGGCGGATGTACTACCGTCTGAGCCATGCTGACACCTCATAGGGCAAAAGACCTACTTTAAAGGAGATGTGTCAGCACACTGGCAGCCAATGCAGTTCACGCAGCACCAGTGTAATATGACTGAACCTCGAGTGTCCAGTCAACAACCAGGCCGCAGCGTTCTGCAAAAGCTGCAGGCACCACATCACACCTCCTCTGACCCCGAGGTACAGTGTATTACAGTATTGAAGCCTCGAGGTGACGAAAGCATGTACCAGCATGGCCAGGTCGTTGGGGGGGAATAAGGGACTTAATTCGGGCGATGTTCCGGAGATGGTAAAACCTGATCCAGACAACAGCCGACACCTGAGCATCCAGTGTCAGCTCATAATCCAAAACAATGCCCAAATTCTTCCTCTTTGCAGAGGCCTCCAGTTCAGTCAGGCCAATAAAAAGTCCCAACCTATCACCAGAAGCCCCCACTCCTCTCCTTCGACCCAGTTCAGCCACCAGCACCTTGGTCTTCCCTGGGGTTAAGTCCCAGCCAGTTCAATGATATCCAAGCCTGGATCTCAGCCAAGTATTCATTTAGCATATCGACCACATCAGATTTCCCGGGTGCAAAAAACAGGTACAGCTGAGTATCATCAGCATAGCAATGAAAATTCAGCTCATACCGCCTTATAACCTCGCCCGGGGCAGCATATACACTGGGAACAACATGGGGAGAGGACAGAACCTTGGGGAACTCCACAAGGCAGGTCCGCTGGTTCTGAGAAATAATTCCCCAGTGCCACCCTCTGAGACCTGCCCCAGAGAAAGGACTCAAACCAGCTGATGACCTTGCCAGTGAGTCCTACATACTAGATTCATTAAGGACATAAGAAAGTATTTTATCACAAAAAGAGTGGTGGACTGATAGAAAAGTTGCCAAGGGAGGGGGTGAATTCCAAGACAGGGACAGATTTTAAGAGGGCATGAGGCAGCTATAATGGGTTGGTGAAAACTAAGACAACAAAGAGGGCAGAGCGAGGGAAACTGATAACATAACAATGGGCATTCAGCGTAGGCATAACCAAAGGTAAGATGTTATGGCTCAGCTAGGAAAATGGGTAGATAAGAAGGACTATGAGTCTTTTTCTGCCAGCACCTTCCTATGTTTCACATGACATTGGTTTGAATAACCAAAATCAGTATCTATTAAACTGGTTTGAAAAAAGTAAGAGATTTGAGCCTATGCAAAGATTGTCTCCTCCACCAGGCTCTTGTAAAGATTATCTCCACCATAACAGTTTGCGTCTGTTTTAAGGAATTGAGCCCCTGCAATTTGAAGGGTTGGATTGCTGCATTTCAGTTTTGCTGTCAGTTCAGGTTGCAAGCTTTGATTACTGCAGCACCAAGGAACTGATTCCAAATGTGAGTAAATCAGATTTCACCCCTGTAGTTCCCAGTCCAAAACTATGAAGTCTGTTACAAGGGAGGCAGAAGAGACACTGCAATCCTGCTGCCACTTGAAACCTCATGCCCATTGGCATCCAGATGGCAGGGTCGTAACAGGGAAAAATCCCAGTCAGCAGGATGATGTGAGGGTACTCTCAGATCCTACTGCAGAAACCAGCCACCATCCACCACAGAGTCTCCCACCAGGGGGACACTTACCAAGGGGTCTGACCAGCCTGAATGGCTCAGCCCTGGGGAACAAACTGAGAGATGATGGAGGGGTACGCACTGGAAAAACGGAAAGCTGAGGCTGTGGCATCTCCTGGCCGAATGGGCTGTTCTGGTGAACAAGAGGATAAATAAACAGTTGTAAAACAAAAAGATGGAGAAATGGAACAGCAGTGAGAGTGCAGGCTTTGTGGGCAGCATTTCCATTAACCCCGTAGTAAAGGGCCTAGGATACCTGAATTGTGCCACAGACTGAGGGTCAGAAGAGCCTGGGAGGCCATCATTCCTTTTACCCACGTTTTGTAACGTGCTTGTCTGGGTATAATTTCCATAAAAAGAAGGCAGTTTTCAAGGATTTGATGCCTAAACATTTGTGTTGGTGTCTGGGAAATCTATGGGTGTCCCAGGCTCCTTAAAACTGTTTTTCTGAGAATAGTACCGGTGGTTTAGTTCTGCACTGTGACTGGATGGCACATTGCCATTCATAACAAAATTAGTTTATGTTTACAATTTATTAACCCAGGATAACCCAGCTAACTTGCATCATCTCATTTTCAGTAAATACAATTTAGTGGTGACATGATGCCAAGCAAATACAAGTATTTTTTTCTCCCAAAGAGTTAAAGTGCAGGCAGCCTTACAAGTATTCAATTAGAATTATAAAACTGGACTATGGATTTCAGCCTTCTGATTAGTTGGGGCCATGTAAATACCATACCGTATTTACATGGGGTCGCACGCGCCCTGTCATTTCTACATACAGTGATCCACACACAGGAAGAAAAGTAAGTTTTTTTCTTAAAGTAAGGTTTTTTTTTGTTAATAAAGAAATGCTGCCAAGTCACCTTACTGGGTTAATAACAGCAATAAGGTGACTTCAGGGGGTGGGTCGACCGTTATAAAATGGGTAGGTAAAATCCTGGATGCTGATTTACTGCAGCAGGCTGGCACCCATGTCTCAATCTCAGCACAGATCCTGGGAGCAAAAAGTACCGCTGCCAACCCCATTACAAAACACATTAATGCACTTTTTCAGAGCCTTCAGTTTTTAAAAATGCCATCAGTTATACCCCTTGATCACAGCTACCTTTGTGAAATAAGCAGAATTTTTGGCTATACATTCCATCAACCCCACTATTCAAAATTGTTCAGGAAAGGAAAAAAACTTCACACATATCATGTCAATTTGTTGACCCATCTGCCCACTAAATCATTCACTGTCTCCACATCTAAAAAGTCAAGCAAGCTGAATTCCCAGGCATTTCATCCACCAAAGCAGCACTTTTCTCTACAGATGTAAGTTAATTAAAAAAACAAAAAAACTCACCTTGCAATATGTTTCTCTGCACTAACCTCATTGTAAACAGTTTTACTCATTGTCCCAGTCAAGACACCTATAGCTCCCAAATCCTAATTCCAGCCTGCTGTTTCCATTTGCCAAGTGCATCCATCTTCAAAGCTCACCACCCAAACAAAAAACACATCACCAAAGCCAAAACAGAACAGGCATGAATTAGTTTAAAAAAAAACACTGTACCCAGTACCCTTGTTTACAATAAACATAAACAACTACAGGACATGGGTTGGTATAGTTAGGGGGAGGGAGCAGAGTGAATACACCAGTCAACACAAGAAAGCCTATTCTCCTATTGCTCACAATCTGTGGAAGGACTTTTTAAACTTAAATGAAATGTCACATCATTTTACACTGTTTTAATATGTTTTATCTACTCAAGAAAATTTCACTAATTATAAATTTTATAAGTGCAAGAAGACACACCAATATGTGATTTATGCTGAGAATACCGTACTTCCAGGGGCTATAAAGCCCTCTGCTGGCAGTGTCTGGCTTCTATGCCCCTGGCCCTGTGGTAATCTCAGCAAAAAAATCACACCCTGCTGTCTTTTGTTTACATAATCCCACCCCAAGGCAAACCACACACGGAGGTGGGTTTACCTCATGATAACCCCTTCTCCTGTTATGTCTTACTACTTAATTAACCTGAGGGATGTACCAGATTTCTCCATCATCATGAATGGTATAGTAAAAATGCAATACGACTGACTCCATAGGTTCCACAAGTTTTTATATACTGTATTTATGATGGAGAACTTCATTAAGGCCTGATTAGTGAATTCTGAGGTACTGTGAAAGTATCTGCTGAGCTTTCGGGTCTTCCTACCTTACTTGCACTGTGATTCAAAGAATTCCCTTTAGTTCTGGTAACTGAAAAAAGTTTGGTTGTCAAGCATTTTGCTGCCATCTTGTGTTGAGACTGATAAAGAACAAAAGAAAAGTGTATAAAACTGCTCTGCTATTAGAATGTCATGACAGAATCTGACAGTCTGGTTGTTATACAGTATATAAATGTATAAGTGGAGCAGTTAGCGTGCCATATCCCACTGCAATGCATGAGCTATTTGATTTTCCAGGATCCAGGAACATGTTTTACTATTTAATATTCTGACACTATTCAATGTACATTTCATTAATTTTTCAGTCTTTTGTCCTCACATTTTTAAAACTATACTGAGGACATTTGCATAAAAAAAAAACAATTATCTTTGTCCCCCAGACTCCTGGTGCTGGCACTTTTTATATACTAAGGTATACATCTGCAAAACTGAGGGGGGTATATGAGACATATAGTAGATGCGTGCCTCAGTGTTTTGTGAATTAGGGCTGATTTTTGAGTTATGTGTGTGTCTGCAACTGATTCTTGATGTACTGATAAAGGAGGGAGGAGGCGCAGCACAGCACAGCACAAGGGAATGGGCTGGTGATTTGTCTCCGAGTTTGTCTGCCTCCAGCCCAGTGCCATTTTGGTTTTAAGCAAGGTTTCCCTGGAACAGTCCAGTGGTCCCCTGATCCACCCTGGAGGATTCTGATTACACAGTCCCCTAGCCCATTGTCTGGACAAGTCCAGAGCCCACTCCACTGGGCTGTACCCCCAGCCTGTTCCAGGCCTTAGGCACTTACCGCCCCAGGTGGAGTGGCGTTACTGCTCTTAATCATTATCCGCCCCCAGTCTAGCACCGAGTCCTCTCTCTCACTACAGGCGTCTAGGCCAGGCAATAGCACACATATGTACTCATAACAATTTTGATGTTTTGCTCCTGCTTGTGTTGTTCTTGCTGCGAATTCCTAATTGTTATTTGATGTTATCGCTGTATTACCCAATGTCGGAGCATGTTACTCCAGTATGTAACCTCTACTGTATTACCCACTGTCGGAGCACGTGGCTCCTGTATGTAACCCCTACCATGTATCTTATTTTCATGGATACCGTGTAACTCTCCCGGGTCGCACCTGAAAATAGGTACTTTGCTGTCTAGTGTGCTTACCTGGTTAACAAAAGCAAATAAATAAATAAATTACTGGATGTGGGCATGTCAATTGTCCCCCACCAGTGGAAGTGCTCTTTATTTCTATGGTTGGCACCATCCACCAGTGGCAACTATTTAGTTGCCTCATTTGGAGCTTGATACATTGAGACCGGGCATTGAGGTGACCAGAAGGATACTGCAGCACTGGCCTGGAGAACCAGGTTGAATATCTTTGGTAGTGTATCTTCATCCATGACCTTCGGGCGCTTTGTAACCCCCCCATGTTTTGGGAGTTTGGCAGCCCACCAGGACAGCCCAACTCAGTAGTTTCCACCTCTTCAGGCTTCCTTTTCTTAACACCACTCCAATAGCTTTAACCCAGTCTTTCAACACAGGGCTTTAACAAGATAAAGGACCTGTCAGGGATAATGCTGGGTGAAATACCCGGGTAATGGACAGGGACCATGGCAAAGATTATGGCTGAAAGACCAGGACTGGGACTGGTGGTAATGGACTATACCCTGAGGCTGGCCCATGTGCTGGCAGGTGGTGAAGTAATCTGTGCCAGGAATCTGCTCTTGGGCTGTCTCCCCAGTTTGCTACTGAATATGTTCTAGTAATCTGGGATCTTGGTCTAGGTGGCAGACTCAGGCAGTGGGCCTCTGCGGTATTGATCAAGAGTCTAGGATTAAAGTTTTCCCAATTCAGTTTTGTCAGTGAATATTTTTCACTTTACCACTGTTGGATTTCACTGAGTCTATAAACAGTGGCCAAGATATTCAAAAGAGTTGAGCCATGCGCAATAGGGTTGTGCCTGCGCAAGTCCAAAATGCGCCATTCTGCGATATTCAGCAGGAGGCAGTTGCACCCCCAAATCATGCTGAGCAACAGTGCAATGATAATGAAGGCATGCGCAACCGAAGGGGGAGGAACCATGCATAAACTGCACAGCCCCATATTCAGCCCGGGCCATGCAGTGTAATGCAGGCGCAACCCCTACCTGTGCCTGCACAAAGTTACGCTGATAAAAAAAGGAACAAGTCGAGGGCCACCCACAGGTGAGATGCCACATTGCAGGGCGCAATACAGCAGCTGCCACCTGTGGGTGGCCCTGGATTTGTTCCCGCTGCACCTGGCGGCGCCTCCCCATGCCTAATCAAGGGCTGAAGTGCCCCCAGCAGCCCGATCGCAGGCATAACGCTATACTTCTCATTAGCCCGATCGCTGGCATAACCAAACGTCCCCCACTCCCCGGTAGCCCGATCGCTGGGCATACAGTTTACTCCCCAGTAGCCCGATTGCGGGCATACTAGTAGTGTCCCCACCCCCAATAGCCCGATCACGGGCATACTAGTAGTGTCCCCAATAGCCCGATCGCGGGCATGACTGAAACTCCCGAGTAGCCCGATTGCGGGCATCAGACCTCCCCAAAGTCCAAGATCCCTGGTGGTCCAGTGGACGCAGAAGTCAGATCGTGGGCGGCATCCTCAACCCCCAGTCCGCAATCCCTGGTGATCTTGTGGCCCAACCCACCCACGGAGCCCCACCACCCCTCCCCTCCCGTCAGCACCCCACCCGCCTGCCACCTCCGCCCCCGACTGACAGCTCGGTAGGGCTGCACGCCCATTGGTTCAGAGCAAGAGCTAATGGCGGTAGTCATTCAGAATAGTCCAGATATGTGAATGAATCCATTCATTCACATATCTGGACTGACTTGTATGGTACGGGCTATTGGGGGACACTACTAGTATGCCCGCGATCGGGCTAATGGGGTGGGGACACTACTAGTATGCCCGCGATCGGGCTAATGGGGAGAAGTACTATTATGCCCGCGATCGGGCTGCAGGGGCGTCGGTCCCACGGACGGCTGCTGCCTGGCAGGGCGCCAGGCGTAGTCGTCAGATCGGCGCACCTGCATGCTAATTTCGCAAGTGGGGCTATAACGATGCAATGGCCCCCATGCGCCTTTGCATAGATTATGGCCCCATTCTGTCACCTTTTGAATATCGCAGGTGCTGTGCATAGCGCATTGAACTTCGCCACCGCATCTCAATGCTTCACTCTGACCACTTGCGCTGGCGTAGTTCCACTGCGCCATGCACAGTGGGTAGTGGCAGAGCGATGTTCAAGAGTTCGCCGCGCAACTCCATTGAATATCGCCCTGGCCACACCCTGCGTAACTATTTTGAGCGGCGCAGGGGCTTGCGCCACAAAATGGCGCAGTTTGAATATCTGGGCCAGTTTCCCCAGCAGTTTCCTTTCCATGCTGATATTCGGTTATTCTATATTATTTGAATGTTTATTTTTTTCATCAGTGTTATTATGCCATGATGTTACCAAAAGAGACACAACTGATTCAAGTGACTATTATTATTCCCTCGGTCTGTCCCTTGATTTCTGAATGCAATGATTTGATTTCGATTTCACATAAGGGTTCCAAATAGGGCCCTATGTCACTATTATTAGGTTGTGTAGATACTATCTGTCCGATCCTTGCTGAAATTGCCTGGAAATCTTTGGAGCAGGGGGTCTTTCCTGATCCCCTAAAGGTGGCAGTCATTTGACCACTCCTAAAAAAGCCTTCATTAAATCCAGACTGCTTAGCTAACTACAGACCTATCTCTAACCTGCCCTTTGTGGGTAAGGTTATTGAAAAGGTGGTTGCACTACAACTGGATGACCATCTTAAAAATCACAATGTCTATGATACTCTTCAATCGGGATTTAGGAAAAGAAATAGCACTGACACCGCCCTTGACTGGGTTTTAAATGATCTCCTGATTGCGAGTGATCGAAAGGCTCACACTATTCTAGTCCTTCTTGATCTCTCTGCAGCATTTGATACTGTGGACCATGGTGTGCTTTTGGAGTGCCTGCGGCTTTATTGTGGAATGACTGGTACAGTTCTGCATTGGTTTTGATCTTTCCTCACGGGTCAGAGGCAGAGGGTTGTCACTGGAATTTATTCCTCTGACGCCATCTCCCTGTCTTGTGGGGTGCCGCAAGGCTCCATTTTGGCACCCATGTTGTTTGCTGTATATATGCTGCCATTGGGAGACATTATTAGGTGATACAATCTGGGTTTTCACTGCTATGCAATGATACCCAGTTGTATCTGTCCTTCAATCCCGGACAGGAAGATGCGATCTCTATGCTTAACAACTGTCTATCCGAAATCAAAGACTGGTTGAGTACCAGCTGGCTGAGGTTAAACCCGGATAAGACTGAGGTGCTGGCTGTGGACCCTTGTCACCTTGAGGTGGGTTGTAGGGCTGCGGTTCCATCGGGCATATGGCTTGATGGTATCCAACTCCCAACCTCAGACCAGGTACGTAATCTGGGCATTATTACAGACAACGGCCTGACCCTAAAATCTCAGGTGTCGGCCTTTGTCAAATCCTCATTTTACCATCTTAGGAATATCGCTTGGGTGAAACACCTGGTTCCTCTGGTTGACCTTCCTACCTTGGTCCACGCCTTTGTGACCTCTCACCTTGATTACTGCAATGCCCTGTACCTAGGGCTACCAGGGGTTGATATCCGCTGTTTGCAGCTGGTGCAAGCATGATGGGCAGGCTTTGTTTCGGACATCTAGAAACAGTCATGTGCGCGCCTGTGCTGCTTGCCGGGACTGCACTGGCTGCCGGTTCAGTGGCGGATCACCTTAAGGTCAGGTTACTGACCTATAAAGCCCTACACAAACAGGGACCGCGGTATCTGCAAGATCTCCTTACTCCCTACTGTCCCTCTCGCTCACTCCGATCTGCCAACGAGGGATTGCTAGAGATTCCCAGGGTTCATTTAAAGACATCTGGGGCACGTGCATTTTCTTACACTGCCCCCACCCTGTGGAATTCTCTACCTCGCCGGATACGAGGCTGCTGACCGTCGAGAGTTTTAAATCTGAGCTTAAAACATTTTTGTTTTTAAAAGCATTTGAAGAATGATTTTATTGTTAATATTATGTCTGTTATTTTAAATGTTGTTAATGTACAGCGCTTTGGTTTTGAAAAGCGCTTAAAAATAAAATTTTACTTCCTTACTAGAGAAAATGGCATTAGAATTAACTTTTTGGCCATTAGGACTTCTTCAGAAATGATCAGGAATAAAGTAAAAAAAAAATCTAGTTACAGAAGAGGGCAGGGAGAAAGCCAAAGCATTTCAGTACATTTTGCGTCTCCAGATTCTCATTATTTGGCCCTAACATTAAACCACTTTCCTAACCTAGGCAACTGATTCTTAAACAAATGCAACTCTTCTGGCATTGTGCAAGAAGATGAAAGCATAACCTGATTCAATCCCCACCCCCCCCCCGAGAATGGTTCCCCAAAATCCCAAAGAGCCATTTGTAGCAAGTAAGCCTCCTTTTGACCCCTGATTGGGAAGGGGGCAATAACAGTCAAAATATCAGCTGGCATGGTATGTTCCCCTCCCTGATTCACATCCTGCCTTTACCTTAGTTACAGCCATTTGACTGTAGTAGCAGTCTGAATAACAAGGAGGGGGAGGAGCAGTCCATGTCATTCATGATGCTTGGCAAACTAATTGGCCTAGTATCATCAGTTATGTGGACTCTTTCCCCAGCTGTACATGCGGCTACTACAGTCAGATGGTTATAAAGCAAAGGCACACTGTGGGGGACCAGTTGAACTAGCCAAGAAATGATTAGTACCCCCAAATCATTAATCAGGAGTACGGTGCTTACTACATAGAGGCTATTGTATGGGGTTGGATTAGTAACTACACTGTAATCGCTCTGAGAGGTTACCATGACAACTGTAAACCTCAAAAGCGAAGCTTGAGAGGTTTACTATATTGTCATGGTAACCTCGAGATGCGATTTCAGCAAGGTTACTAATCAAAACCCCATACATTAGCTTTTATAGTATATGGGGTATTGAGCATAGATACAATCCCCCCCCCAATGATTGAAACATTGTAGCAATCATTCAAAGATTTGGGCTTACCTATGGAAGTCAGAAAACCAGATATTTCGATGAATTTTAAAATATTTATTTGCAAAAGCGTGGAAAACATACAAACTAATTACAAACTGAATCACTCATTTTAATTAACTATAAATCTTAAGTAGCAACCACAAAAAAAAGCGAGCTGGCCCGGTGGTGCTGAGGGTTGAGGCACTGGATGCCACACCTCGCGCCATGCCGGAGACCCTTGTTTGGGAGCGAGCAAGGGTCATCGGGGTCCGATGAACTGCTCTCCTTTCCCGGGGAGGGGGGATTCGCACAAGCCGTTACACTAGCAGCCCCTGGCGGTGGCTGGGGAACTGAAGTGTTCGGCAGCAGCAAGCAGGGGATTGGAGCTGTGGCGGACGTCCTTCAGGTGAGCACAGGAGCATGGTCACACTGAGCTGTGAGGAGACGGTGACCATCGGTTGCCCCGGCCACACGCCCAAAGTCGACCACTACTCCAATTCTCCCTTGGGACTCTAGGGCCTCTCCATGGGGCCGGGAGAGCCTGGAGTCCCCCCCTTACCCGATGTAGGTTCTGAAGCAGTGGTTCAGGGAGGTGTTTGAGTTGAGGGTTGTGTATGGGGACCTGAGAGATGCCCCGAAGGTAAGGTGAATAAACAGAATGTACAAAAGAACCACAAAACAAAGCAAAACACATCTTAAAACTGCGGCCGTTTTAAAATAAATGCAGTAGGGAAGATCCGGTTGATTGACTACATGTGGTGTCAGGTTGCAGGGAGTGCTGCGGCATGCATCAGGACTGATTCTGTGATGCGAACTTGAAGGTAGCTAGAATGGAGACAGAAAAAAAAACTGATGTAGATGCCATCGTGATCACTAGTTCCTGCAAGCTCTAACTAACAGAGTGGAATTCACATTTGAAATGCTTGCAGGGGCCAGTAATTGGCATTCTAGCAAAGGAATACTGCTTACTGCTAGCATTCCATTTTGTAATCCCATTGCTATGACATACTTAAGAGGGGTTAACAACACCCTGACATCATAGCAATGGGATTACAAGGATGCAATCTGGCTGATTTCTACTAGTAATACACCTCTCCAATACATTATAAGCCTTTCTTCATAGCATTTGTCTTCCATGCCTGCATACTTACATGATCCACACAGATCATACCAGTGCCACCATTTGTGAAAAATTACTTGCCTGCACCCTGGCCAGCCCCCCTTTTGCCCTTGACTGCTGCAGAACTTTACTCTGGTCCACTATATACAGTGTCCTGCACCCACCCTCAGGTCTTTGTGAAGATGGTATGCTCTGGACACCTGGACCCTTTGAGCCTCTATTTATTTATTTATTTATTGAAATGTTTCACCAGGAAAGCACAATGAACAACAAGTTGCTCGTCTGCCGGTGCGACCTGGGGGGGGGGTACAATGAGGATGAGAAAACAGAGATTATACAGAATAAAAGAAGGTAAGAACAGTTAAAAAATTAAGTAAGAAGCATACAGATGGTATAGTACAACAATTAGAGCACAGTACAGATATTACAGCTTGGGAAATTAATACAACCATTAGGAATACACAGATCAAGATACAGTATTACAGACGGTACAATAATGCAGCAGTACAATCATACAGCAATAATGTTCCAAGTGCTAGGCTCAAAGGCAGTAAACAAGTGCAATTGAAGGAGTAAGGAGGTAAGGAGAAGGGGGGGAGGAGTAGCTAAGAAGTGCTGAGGGAGTTGTAGTGGGGGAAGGGGGAGGGTGGGGGAAGACAGCAAAAACCTATTTCCCCTTCAGGATGCAGAGAACCCTGCAAAGGGGACAAAGAGCTGTCAAGTAGGAACAATATAAAGAGGAATTAAGGAGGATTAAAGCAGGAGCAGCTGGACGAGAGGAAATTATGGAGGGAAGTACTAAGGGAAAAGGTGGAAGAGGAGTGATGAATTTGTGGGGGGATGGAGTTCCAGATTTTAGGGAAACAGTGGGAAAATCCAGACTGGATGATGAAGGTAGAACGGTGTGGGACTAACAAGGTGTGCATGTCGCTAGATCTGAGGCAGTGGGAGGGAGGAGGTGGGGTAGACAGAGAAGGTAACAGGTAGGGAGGGAGTTCACCAAACCAGAATTTTGAGGTCAGTTTAGCACAGTAGGCGAGGCGCCTGTTTGCCAGTGGAGGAAAGGCTAAGGCATGATAGAGGTCACAGTGATGAGTACGAGAGTGGGAGTCCAGGGCAAAGTGGCAGAAGGAGTTAAATAGAGTATCCAATTTGGTCAGGGAAGATTTGGGAGCAGCACCGTAGACTACATCACAGTATTCAAAGATGGGGAGTATCATCTTCTGGACAGGTTCATGCCTCACAGTCAGAGGGATGCAACTGCGATTCTTGTACAGGGCACCAAACTTGGGGCACAGTCTCTTCAGGATAGCATCAACATGTATAGAGAAGTTGAGGTTTTGGTCCAACCAAACCCCAAGATATCTAAATGAGGAAGTGTCCTCAAGGGTCGACCCATCAAGGGTGTGGAAGGAGGGCAGGCCAGGAAGCCTAGAGAGTCTCTGCCTGGTGCCAAAGGTCATAGAGACTGTCTTCTTGGTGTTTAGGAAGAGCTGGTGGGAAGCAAACCAGAGTTGAACCTTGCTGAAGTAAGTAAGCTGGTTTCCACAGCAGCAGAGTTATTGCCGAAGCTGAATAAGACAGTATCATTGGCATACATATGGATAGTGGAGGTGAAGCAGGCTGTAGGGAGGTTATAAAGGAAGATGGAGAAGAGCAGGGGACCAAGCACTGAGCCTTGGGGGACTCCAGTGTTGATAGGGAGTGGAGAGGAAGTAGAATCAGAGATTCTTACCGACTGTGTCCTACCAATGAGGTAAGATTTAAATCACTGTATAGCAGATGAGGACAGGCCTGCTGCAGATAGGGAATCAAGAAGCAGTGTGTGAGAGACAGTGTTGAATGCTTTGGCTAGGTCAACAAAGATGGTTGACGTGATCAGGCCATCGTCCATACCAGTAAGTATGGAGTCGGTGAGCCTGAGAAGGGAGGTGGTGGTGGAATGGTTCTTCTGAAAACCAGATTGGAATGGGGTGAAAAAGGAGGAATCAGAGAGGAAGAAGGAAAGTTGGGAGAGAACCAGATGTTCTTGGAGTTTAGCAAGGGTAGGAAGGAGCGAGATGGGGTGATAGTTGCCAGGAACAGAGGGGTCACCGCCCTTGGAGAGGGGGAGGACAACAGTGTGTTTCCAGGTGGTAGGGACTAGAGCAGAGGTAAATGAGGGATTTAGGATTAGTGAAATAGGGTAGGAAACAGCAGGAATGGAGAGGTAGTGAAGTTTAGGATCGAGGTTGTCTAGAGAGGAACCTTTTGGGGTGTTAAGGGAGAGGAGGACACTTAAAGCTTCATCAGGGAAGATGGTGGAAAAGGAGAAGGGGAGAGTCAGACGGAGGAGGTGAGGGTAAACATGGGGAGGGAGAGAGCTTAGAAAAGTCGTAGCACAAGAGGTGTAGTAAGTACTAAATTCATTGGCCACCAAGCAGGGGTCAGATATTAGGGAATAATTTATTTTAAGGACTGGGGGTGGAGGGTGAGAATGAGGGGAGAAGAGGGCATGGACCACCCACCAGAATTTGGAGGGAGAGTTTACATTATTGAGGAAAGATGATTTGAAATACTCAGACTTTGCCAATCTGGTAGCTTTTGTACAGGAGTTGAAGAGCATTCTGTACTTGGTGTAGTCACTGGGAAGCTTAGATGTTTTACATCTTTTCCAGGCCCGGTCGTGCTCCCTGAATTGGGACAGTGAAAGGAAGTGTAATATGGGTGACTAGGGCCTCAGAGGTAGCTGGGAGAGAAGAAGATAGAATAGTAGTGAATTGCAATGACAACTGGATGTACATGGCCACTCCCTCACCCCTACCTGCCTGGTTTTGTCTAGAGAGGGAGTAACCAGGAACAGCGATGGTGTTGTCCGAGATGTTTTTAGTGAGCCAAGTCTCAGTTATAATTGAAATGTCTGGAGTATGTGAGACCACGAGAATTTGGATGAGGCTGATTTTATGTAGTAGGCTGCAGATGTTCATGTGAAGAAATGTCAGCTCTTTGGGAATAATCGCAGGGGTTGGGGAGCTATGTGCATTTGAGTGGGAGGTGACCACTGAGGAAAGTAAAGAGGGAGGCCAAAGTTAGGATGGATATTACCTGACGAGAAGAGGAGGCCTTGTCACCAGTCACCCTGTATCAAGCCAAGGCAGACTGCTCAAACCCCAGGTGGAGTATGGGTTTGTCTTACCAAACTTCACCCAAATCAACTGTATCAGGAAGGATTCTGTTTATCAGATTACTTAAAATAGATTGTCCCTTTGGGATGATGGCTATTGCAGAGGTTCACAATACCTTCTTTAAAATGCACCACCAGTCTATTATGATAAAAAGTTATTTTATTTACACAATATATTAAGAATTAGCATGAATTAAAACAAAAGTGCTTAAAGGAGAAATATGCCAAATAAAAGATAATTATACAGAAACATGGGTGGAAAATAACAAGTGGTACAATGTTTCAGGAGATTACCACAAAACCCTCTACTTTTTGGGAGTTTGTAAAAACATCAATGCCCCCCCACACTGTCTTACACATACAGCTACATACTGCTCAACCTTTTGTCACTAAAATGAAGGACACTGACCTCATAATGAGGGACGCATCTTCAAATTCAATTGCTCAAGTGGCCAACACTATTCCGTGCATCACGTGACTCCACACAGATGGTTCTTGAATGCAGGTTACTACCTCAAGGTGGTAGACAAGCCCCCATGAGCCTGCAAGCCATCCACATCCTGGGATTATTATCGAGTCTGGAGAAAGTTCAGGTTATGGTACACTCCGAGGGCCATAATACTTCTAGCCTCCACTCATAAGCACATACTCGATTTCCTTCAGGAGAGGTTAAACATAATACTTCTGCTTGCACTCATGAATACATACTCGATTCTCTTCAGGAGGGGTTGGGCGAGGATCTCTCATAAGCTCACAAAGTGTACAGGTTGTGGCTTTTGGTTGCACTTAGTGGGAAGATTGGTTACCTCCCCATCGGTCAGCACCCAGACATTATCTGTTTCCTTAAAGCATGCATCAGGATCAGGCCAAGGGTCAAGTTTCCAGTGTCACCATAGCAGTTCAGTGTAGTCCTTGAGGCCCTCACAGACCCCACTTTTGAGCCCCTCAGACAAGTTTTCATGCTGTTTCTCACCCTTAAGGTCCTTTTCCTGGTAGCTACCTGCTAGGCTTTCTTTATTTTTCACAGGGACAAGATGGTCTTCTGGATGGTGCCTGCTTTCACCCCAAAGGTTTCATACGATTTTCACAGGAATTAGGAAATTGCTTTCCCTTCCCTTTGACCTTCTCTGAATAATGACAAGGAGTGGTGTCTCCACACAAATAATGTCCTTACAGCCCTCAAATTCTACCTTTGTCATACAGAATACATCTGTAAGATGGATAGACTATTCATCCTGGGTGGAGGAAACAGGGTCTGGACCTTGCCAAATGCTCCCTAGATAGATGGCTTCATTCAGGCATCAAGGAGGCTTCCTTGACAAAAGAGTTGACTCTCTGGAGGACAGGAGGGAGAGAGGGGATATGATAGAGACATACAAGTATCTTACAGGGAGGAACAGGGTGCAGGAAAACACTATTTTTAAGCGAAAAAGATGTTTCAGGACTAGAGGGCATGGGATGAAGTTGGAGGGAGGACGATTCAGAGGAAACATGAGAAAGAATTTCTTCACAGAACGGGTGGTGGACAAGTGGAACACCCTGTCAGAGGAAGTGGTGGGGGCTGAAACAATCACGGGATTTAAGAATGCATGGGATAGACATAAAGGAATTCTAGAGGGCAGGAGTAAGGGGAAACAGACTTCTAGGAAAACAAACTGAACTTACAAGCTCAAATGGGCAGACTAGGTGGGCCATAGGTCCTTATCTGCCGACACTGTCTATGTATCTATGTATAAAGGAAAACGGTGTTCCTCTATTGGTAATTATGATTGATTGTGTCTGCGGGTGTTATACAGTTCTGTTCCAGGGGTTTCCAGTGTATAATCTATTACACTACTGAGTTCCAGATGCTGTGCAAGACTTGCAACTGAAGAGGCCAGGAAGGGGGTAGTTCCAAGAAGCTCTTCAGTTTTCAAACCACCTCCTTTCTGATTATGGAGCATGCCCATGCACTCTCAAACCATGTACAAAGGCTAGACACAACCCAGAATTACCAGTAAGAAATGCAATTCTCCTTTTTTTATTTATTTTTATTTAATTTTTCTTCACAAGGGATGCATAACAGACATTAGCAACAACAAACATTGCTGTGGTACAATTACAATCAGTTGTAAATACAGACATATATCTCACAGAGGTATAGGGGATAATCTTCTGGTTCAATAACACTGTATATGAAGTGCATTTTGCTAGATTAGAAGACTGTCATTATATTTAGTCATTTCATACATAACCCACCTTCTCCAAAGTATTCTGAGTTTTGGAAGAATCTACGACACCCTGACAGTCAACTTTTCTATAGTATAGATAGCCTTTATGATACTGTTCCACATGGAGACCATGGGTATCATCATAATTCTCCTTTTTAATGTGCCTGTTATCACATTCCTTGAATCTCTTAAATGCAGTGTGACAGTGCTGTCATCCAATTCCCCTGACTCTGACATTCCCCAAGACTCCCTCTAAGTAATATTCCAGCTCCAGGAGCCCAATCCCGGATCTGGCAGCCTCCCCAAACTTAAATTCCACTACCAGAAACATGTTCCCAACATTGTCACCCCCCAGAAAAGGGCAGAACGAAGCCATTAAATTAAGGAAATACAAAGTATGGGTACAAATTCTCTGAGTCTTGCTAAATGTGTAGCGTGGTGTTTCTAGGGTTTAAACAATTCCACAAGGTGTTGGTGTAACTCTAACTTTGTCACTTTTGAGGTAAGGAAATGTATTCATACACAGATCTAGTCCTTTCCGCTCTCAAAACGCTTCCAGGGATCATTTTGCCCCCCACCCCATAACTGCAACTAGCCTTTCTGTGTCGCTCCCTTTTCTTTTTACCAATGAGAATGTATTAATGATGTCATACATTTTTGCATCATCTTAGCCTCGACTAGTTGCCCAGGACCCTTTCTATCACACTCTTTCCTCCCCCTTGTTCTTTCATCATCCCTTTTCTCCATCAACCACCAAGACATAGTTTTTTGTGTCCTCCCCTTGCCTGAGTTGCTGCCTCTTTTCGAAAACATAGCATCACTACTGCCATAGGCCCCCATTTTCTCTTTTGCTCCCATCCCTCTTAACCCCCCCACCACCCTTTTCTCCTTTGTTTCTCAGGTTTTGTTTTGTATTGTGTTAATTTTATTATATTACTATAGCTGTGCACTTTGTTTCAGTTCCGAATTGCTGCTGCAAGTTTCTTGCCTTGCTTTGATTTCACACTACTTTTGTCCCTTGCACCTTTACTGACTGATTTTATATCCTTGTAAACCCCTTCCTCCCTTAAAGCTGCACCTGGAAATTAGCATCCAGCTCAGTATGCCTTTCCAGGACAACAATTTTAAATAAATATAAATCCTAAATTTGAAATAGGGTGCAAAGTAAGGTAATTAAAATGCAGCTTTATGGATTTTTCAAGTTTTACAGTAGGAACACAACATTGCACATTTATCAAGATTCAGGAAACTTTATACTTTAAAGTCACATTTCCCTACTTTTGTGGCATTCTACTGGGCAATTGAATGTAGATTGGAAGTTAACTGGTACCACACATAATTTATATGATTTAAATTTAAGCCTTGACTTAACCCAATTATTGGAAACCAAACTAGAATTAATCCAAAGGACCCTACAGCATCTACAACTTTGGATTTGATATTCACTTCTAAGAGTGAAAAGTACAGAACCAGTGGGTTCTTATCTGATAGTTAAAGTTATCATCAGGGTATTGTCTGTGAAGCAGTGAAAATAGTTTGGATACTGGAAGGTTTGGATTCCCAGTTAGAACAAAAACAAAGATTACACAGGGCTGGCGGTACTCCTCAATATGTAACTCAGCTGCATAAAAATAAGAAATTGCGCACTCACTGCCTCTCTGGAAAATGCTCACTCACAGTTTAGTTGTGCAAAATCACAAAATCTTTATTGAACAAGTGCTGTATGGACTATACATCCACCTGATGTGTTTAACGTTTGTCATCGAGGCACAGGTGAGGAAGCTTAGGAAAAACCAGGAGCAGTTGTAGAATTCACAAAAAGTGTTTATTAGTACTAGCAGTAACATAAAAAATAAGACTGTTCAGAATAACTATATACAAAGGCAGAATAAACAGAGATCCATCTGAGTTTTCCTTCAATCTCTGTGTGTCTCTTGCAAGAAATTGCAGCTTTGTTTTTATAAGTCCTTGCAACCCCCTTCTTGACAAGCATCCTGTTTTTTTCTAAAATGTTCTTGTAAATATCATGCATGTGCAGCTACAACACAATGTCCCAGAACTGATGCCCCTTTTCCACAGCTTCTGCAAAAGGCTTAACAATTGCATTTCAGGTTAATCCCTTGAGTTCCCAATAGCTCTCTGCAATCATCTCAAACTATAATTACATACATTTCAACAGTAACACTATAACATTTCTAAACAAAGGGATCCCAATATCAGTTACATATCCACATAATGATTTGCATATATTTTTATACCAGCAGATATGCAAGGGAGGAAAAGACAGAAACAGCAAGTGAAGGTAGAGAGATAGCGAGAGGCAAAGAATTGCAAGACTGTTGGAGTGATTAAATCCTAGGTCTCGAAAGAAAATGTGGTGGCGTAACCAGACAGACAACAGACAGAAAAGGAAAGGACAGAACAGATCCCTACATTTAAATTCTCCATAACAACTGGGAAAGGGTCCGATTCTACTCTGTCACATACACCCCCTCCTTAAAAAGGAACCTGTTTTATCGAAAAGTTCTCCAAAACTTTCTATTAATTCTCTACTAACATTAGCTTCTAATTTTCAGAAATTAACAATGTGCAGTATAATTTTTTCTATAACAGTACAGCAAACAGTAAAGTTCAAACTCATACATTTGTTTTTCAACCTTCAGAATCCTCAATTCCTGATCCATATCTTGCCAGAAAATCAGCATTGCTATTCTCTTTACCAGATTTGTGTATCACCTTGAATTTAAATGGCTGTAGTGCCAGGTACCACCTTGTGATTCTGGAACTTTTATCTTTCATTTGGTTAAGCCAACAGAGAGGATTGTGATCTGTTATAAGTACAAAGTCAGTTCCTTGCAAATAAAACTTAAGGGACTCCATGGCCCACTTTGCTGCTAAACATTCCTTTTCAATGGTGGAGTACCTTTTCTCTCTGTCATGCAACTTCCTACTTATGTACAGAACAGGATGTTCTGTTCCATCTATATTTTGATTCAGGACTGCACCCAGGCCTACCTCTGATGTATCTGTAACAAAAATGGTTTCTCAAAATCTGGACTTCTTAAAACAGGGGCTGAACATAATGCAGCCTTAATAGCTTGAAAAGTTTCTTCACACACACTGGGGTCCATTTCACATTATTTGGTAATTGTTTCTTTGTGAGTTCAGTGAGGGGAGTAGCTAACTCTGCAAAGTGGGGAACAAATCTCCGATAATAACCAGCCAGCCCTAAAAATGACTTGATATGTTTCTTTGTTTTGGGGACAGGGCTGTTAGCTACAGTTTCTATTTTAGAAATTTCTGGCTTAGAGTATGCATAGCGTAAATCTCATTAAGGCTGACACCATCTGTCATTGAGGCACAGCCTGGAAGCATAGGAAAAACCAGGAGCAGTTGTACAATTCGCAAAAAGTGTTTATTAGTACCAGCAGTAACATAAAAAAATTAAAATTGTTCAGAATAACTATTTATAAAGGCAGAATAAACAGAGACAATCCATCTGAGTTTTCCTTCAGTCTCTGTGTGTCTCTTGCAAGAAACTGCAGGTTTGTTTTTATAAGTCCTTGCAATCCCCCTTCTTAACAAGCATCCTGTTTTTTTCTAAATTGTTCTTGTAAATATCAGGCATGTGCAGCTACAACACAATGTCCCAGAACTGAGGCCCCTTTTCCACAGCTTCTGCAAAAGGCTTAAAAATAGCATTTTAGGTTAACCCCTTGAGTTCCTAATATCTTTTTGCAATCATCTCAAACTATAATTATGTACATTTCAACAGTAACACAATATAATTTCGAAACAAAAGGATCCAGATATCAGTTACATTTCCACATAATGATTTGCATACATTTTTATACCAGCAGATATGCAAGGGAGGAAAAGACAGAAACAGCAAGTGAAGGTAGAAAGATAGCGAGAGGCAAAGAACTGAGAGACTGTTGGGATGATCAAATTCTAGGTCTCACAGGAAAATTTGGTTACGCAACCAGACAGACAAGGAAAGGACAGAACAGATCCCTGCATTTAAACTCTCCATAACAACTAGGACATGGTCTGAGTCTACCCTGTCACATATACCCCCCTCCTTAAGAAGGAACCTGTTTTATCAAAAAGGTTTCCAAAAGTTTCTATTAATTCTCTACTAATATTAGCTTCTAATTTTCAGAAATTAACAACGTGCAGTATCATTTTTTCTATAACAGTACAGCGAACAGTAAAGTTCAAACTCATGCATTTTATTTGCAACCTTCAGAACCCTCAATTCCTGATCCATATCTTGACAGAAAATCAGCATTGCTATTCTCATTACCAGATTGGTGTATCACCTTGAATTGAAATGGCTGTAGTGCCAGGTACCACCTTGTGATTCTGGAATTTTTATCTTTCATTTGATTAAACCTACAGAGAGGATTGTAATATGTTATAAGTACAAAGTCAGTTCCTAACAAATAAAACTTTAGGGTCTCCATGGCCCACTTTGCTGCTAAACATTCCTTTTCAATGGTGGAGTACCTTTTCTCTCTGTCATGCAACTTCCTACTTATGTACAGAATAGGATGTTCTGTTCCATCTATATTTTGACTCAGGACTGCACCCAGGCCTACCTCTGATGTATCTGTAACAAAAATGGTTTCTCAAAATCTGGGCTTCTTAAAACAGGGTCTGAACATACTGCAGTCTTAATGACTTGAAAAGCTTCGTCACACTCTGTGGTCCATTTCACATTATTTGGGAACTGTTTCTTTGTGAGTTCAGTGAGGAGAGTAGCTAACTGTGCAAAGTGGGGAACAAATCTCCGATAATAACCAGCCAGCCCTAAAAATGACTTGATATGTTTCTTTATTTTAGGGACAGGGCTGTTAGCTACAGTTTCTATTTTAGAAATGTCTAGCTTAGAGTATGCATGGCATAAATCTCATTAAGGCTGACACCATCTGTCATTGAGGCACAGGTCAGGAAGCATAGAAAAAACCAGGAGCAATTGTAGAATTCACAAAAAGTGTCTATTAGCACTAGCAGTAACATAAAAAAATAAAATTGTTCGGAATAACTATTTACAAAGGCAGAATAAACAGAGAAGATCCATCAGATTTTTCCTTCAATCTCTGTGTGTCTCTTGCAAGAAACTGCAGCTTTGTTTTTATAAGTCCTTGCAACCCCCTTCTTAACAAGCATCCTGTTTTTTCTAAAATGTTCTTCTAAATATCAGGCATGTGCATCTAGAACACAATGTCCCGGAACTGAGGTCCCTTTTCCACAGCTTCTGCAAAAGGCTTAAAAACTGCATTTTAGGTTAACCCCTTGAGTTCCCAATATCTTTTTGCAATCATCTCAAACTATAATTATATACATTTCTCCAGTAACACTATAACATTTCTAAACAAAGGGATCCCAATATCAGTTACATTTCCACATAATGATTTGCATACATTTTTATACCAGCAGATATGCAAGGGTGGAAAAGACAGAAACAGCAAGTGAAGGCAGAGAGATAGCGAGAGGCAAAGAATTGTGAGACTATTGAGGTGATCAAATCCTAGGTCTCACAAGAAAATGTGGCTGTGCAACCAGACAGACAAGAGACAGGAAAGAAAAGGACAGAACAGATCCCTGCATTCTTACTCTCCATAACAACTGGGACAGGGTCCTATTCTACCCTGTCACAAGGTTGACAAAATCCTTTATTAAAGGCCTTTGATAAAGAATTTTGTTAGCCCGAAATGTGTCAGACAGATTTGGAGTCTGTGCAGAACTTGTTAAAGATTATGTGATGTTTGCACATCAAACCATGAGTGAGCATTGTATTCCAGACAGTGGTGAGTGCCCCAATTTTTGTTTTTACAAAATGTGTACTCTGAAGAGTTTTCAAGAACTTTGATTACACTGCATTCACAATGGATATACAGGCAATTGACTGGAATAGATTTAATCTAAATCCGATAGTAAACGATGCACATAAGTATTTTCATGATGAATTTTTAAAGGTTTGCGATGGACACACCCCAGTAAAAAACAATTTGTTAAACACAATAATGCCCCATGGTTTGATTGTAAATTACATATACTGTATTTAAAAACTTGAAAAATAAATACTGGCAGAAAGCAAAGAAGTCTAACCTACAGAGGGACTGGGGTGCCTATAACCAGATCAGAAATAAGTACCTGAGTGTAATTAAAAAAGCCAAGGTACAATACAATACTATAAAGAAACATTTGAAAATACAAATACACTAAACCCAAAGGATTTCTGGAAACTAAAGGAAACATTATGGAAAGCAGGAAGAATAGATTTTCCAAACTCATTTAAGACTGAAGTGCAGATATTCCGAATTGGTAATGAAGTATCAAATTAATTTAAGGATTTTTTATTATTATCATTAACATGGGCACTGAGTCTTGTAGGAGAAATCCCTTGGCAGGATATGTACATGAAATGCCTATTCCCTTCAAGTCAGCAAAAATATTCAATTTTCAGAAAAATGAAGTAGCGGAAATAACATGTGAGTTATAACACAGATTATTCTAAAGCTATGGGTTTGGATAATCTCTTTAGTAACCTACTGAAATATGATGCACCAGTTGTTACCCATTGGATTACGGCTATGTTTAATGCATCATTTAAAACTGGAGAGTACCCAGAGGATTGGAAAAGTGCTAATGTAATTCTCATATTCAAATCTGATGCAAAATATGAAATATCCAGTTATAGACCCATATCCTTCTTCTCAATCGCATCTTAAATATTTGAAAAAATAGTGTCAAATCAGCTACAATTTTTCTTTAATTCAAATGAACTAGTTAGCCCACATCAATCAGGCTTTAGAGAAACATAGACTACCTTAATAAAAGTGGTTGGGGATCTTCAGCAAAGTATGGAAGATAAATTTATGGTGGGTGTTATTTTTATAGAACTGTCAAAAGCATTCAACGCTATAAATTACAGCATACATTTGAATAAGTTATTTACTATGGACTGGATATTCAAAAGGGTTGCGCCATGCGCAACAGGGTTTAGCGTGCGCAACTCAAAAATCGCCATTCTGCGATATTGGAGAAGGGCCAGTTGGATACCGACCAAAACACGCTGAGCCACAGCGCAATGGAAATTAAGGCATGCGCAACCGAAGGGGGCGGGTCCATGCATAAAGTGCGCAATGCAATATTTGAACACTTGCGCAATGCGCAAGAGTGGCTCAGCCGGAGGATGCGCTGTACCGGATGTGAGCCAAAATAAGCGCCATGGAGCGCGCAAGAACTCAGGCAGGCCGCAAACCGGGGAGAGAGAGAGAGAGAGACAGAGACAGGAGCAGGAAGGACAGAGAGGGACAGTGGGTCCTGGAGGACAGAGAGGCCAGTGGGGGTGCCTGGTGCAGTGGAAGCAGCAGTGGGGGCAGTGGGGTAACACAGGAACAGCAGCTGGGAGGGCAGAAGCCAGGAGATGGACAGTGTCAGCTTCCATATGGAAGCTGTAATGAGAGGTGAGACAGCATGCTGCAGGGGGCGTGGCGTGGAGGGGCCCGTGCGGTCACACCGACAGGCGGTACCGTCCGCATCAGCTACGAGCTGTACAGCGCGCGCGCAGATCGCGGGCCCGGCACCACCTGAACAGGGCAATACTGACGGCTCAGTGAGCTGTGCAGTGATGTGATGCAGGCACCCTCACCACGGGCCATGCTCTGTCCGGAGACCAGGTGACAGCCTGCATGTGCCTGCCGCGCCGGCACCTTCCAGAGGCCGACAGGGGACACCACAGGCATTATGCAGTCGGCCACGTCACGCATCCTCACCCAATTCCTCAGCGCACTGCTGCCTCATGCCGCGGAGTACATCCATTTCCCAGCACCGCGGCAGAGCGCATAGCAAACATGCAGGAGTTCCACAGGGTAGCACAAATGCCTGGCGCTAGGTGCCATATGACTGCACCCATGTGGCCATTCGCACGCCACCTGGCCCCGACGGGCAAGCATATCGAATCGAAAGGGCTTCTCGAGTGTCAACTGCCAGGTGGTGTGATGCCACTGGGCGATCATCAATGCCTGTGCCACACTCCTGGCGGAGCATGATGCCTTCATATAGCACCAATCTGCACTGTGCCATCGATTCGAGAGTGGGAACATCCCCAGGGTCATCTAGTGGGTGAGTACACATGTATGGAATGCAAACTCTGTGCAAGGGTGGAATGACACAGGTGCCATGGTAGTGGCACACAAGGATATGGGCAACATGGACCTGACCTAACACTGATCTCCACTATCTCCACACAGGTGACTGTGGATACCCACTCGTCCCTGGCTGCTCACACCATACCGCGCTCCACGTCCCCAGTGCAACACGGTTTCAATGAGGCACATGCCGCAACACGGAACATCATAGAGCGGGTTCTGGGATACTCAAGGCACGCTTCGATGCCTGGACACCTCCGGCGAGCTCCTACAGTACAGCCCCAAAAGGCCTGTGGATATTCCTGGCCTGTTGCATCCTGCACAACATGGCCAAAGACCATGGGATAGCCGTACAGGTCCAAGAGGGGGACAGCGATGGGGACGCCAGTGGCGCCGGTGATATGGGTGATGAGCCGCCCCCCCTAGGATGGAGGGACCCCCGACTGACACGGCAGACCCAGCTGCACCGGGACACCATTGCAGAAGAGCACTACGCCCAACACAGGTAAGTCAAGGGGACATGTGCAGGCAACACTGTCTATGCGCAAACCACAGGCACACAGGGAACACACCGGCATGAAGGTCAGGGAGTTGAAGGTCTAGGCATACCAACACATCATCAGAGAGGTGAGCACTCAAATGAACACACACACACACACCAGGCAGCATACAGGGCAGCAGCACAGCACTGCAGGAAATTACACGCTATCACACAGCACCACCAACCACCCTCACCACCTGGACTGTCCACGTACGTGTGTCAGGACCTGGGCAACCTTGCACCTTGGTGTACAGTGCAATGCAGGCATCATCATCCACACGCACCTGTGGACAGCAGTTGGGAGAGTGTGCAGGTGGTCCGGTGTCAGTTTGGTGAGCAGAGCACCCAGCAGTGCACTGCCCACCATGACACACTATGCACACAGGGCAGCACCAGACAGGGCCTGCATTGGGAGACAGCTCAGTCAGGAGCACTGTCCCACGGCCACCACGGATGCTGGGCGGCCCGCCGTGGCCTAGCAGCACTGGCAGGCTCGCGCAGGGGCCACACCGGGTGGCGCTAGTGCACCACCAGGGGTCCCAGTGCGTGACCGCCGACCTTGCCCGCGACAGGGTCTGCATCCCGCCAAACAAACTTGCACCAGGGGTGCTCGGATGCCACAGCAGAACCCGGCGTCGACAGGCCTGGTGTCGTACCACGCCGAACGGGAGTGGAGGCGCACTGTGTGGGTGCGTGGTACAGGGTCACCAGACAGTGTGGTCAACGCGTCGCCACAGAGACCACTGCCTGGGTCAGCCTGTCGATGGCAGCGTTACATCCGTCCGCATATGGACCATCTCGGCCCGTCCCGAGCACACTCCCTGCTATGCCGCTCCACGGACACAGTCAGTGCCTCCACGGACCTTGCAACCCACCCCTGCAGCTGTACCGACTCCTGCAGCAGGCGGTGTGCACGTCAAAGGGTACTGTGCCCCAATGGCATCGTGACCCCAGGGTGTGGATGGTCCTGGTGCACAGCACCCTTGAGGGTGGCCGCTGTTGCCAGGACCAGGTATGGGCTGATCTAGAGGCGGTGGACAAGTGCCACTGCCTGACACTGTCCCCCAGGCCTGGTGTGCAACTGCTGCTGCCGCCTCCAACTGCTGAGCCCCAGGTCCACCTGTGCCACCCTGTGCTGTCAACAGTGCCAGACACCTGCTCAGCCACGATGCTGCCCCACGGTGCTGACAGGCCCAGCCTGTGACTGTGCCAGCATGCTGGTACACCGGTGTGGAGCTGGACGCCCAGGGGCACGTGCTGGCCTCGCCATGTGTCCTCGTGGGACACACACCTCTCACTGGCCATTGCAGGCCTGCCATCATCAATAGTGCCGGTGCGTGCCACTGCCATAGGCACAGCATGCTGGCACACCTGCATGCCAGACTGCTGTGACACAGGCTGTGCACCCTGCACCCAGATCACTGCGGGCGGAGTTGTCGGCCCAGCCGCCTGTTGCTGCAGTGCGTGCAGGCTGCTGGGCGGAGGTGGAAGGTCCCTCCTCCTGGTCCAGCAGGTCTGCCGCACTGTCAGCACCCACCACCACCGTCTCCTGCAGACGAACAGGATCTGAAACAGAAAGAGAGTACATGTGAGTGCATGTGAACAACAGCCGCCCCCCCCACAACATCACCATGACATACCGTGCAGTGATGGGCTTCCACCTGTCTGGAATCCTCCGCCAGGAACACCCGCAATGGCACTCGGCTGCATGGCCGTGACCAGTGTCTCCTCGGTCGGGGTCAGCTGCAACACCACTGGTGGTCCCCCACCAGTGGCAGCACGTGCCACCCTGAAGGCTGCCACCTTCTCCTTCAGCCTCCCGCGGTCAGTCCCCATCTTCTTGTGGCACTCCTGCACGGAGCGCTGGTGGCTCTGTGCAGGTTGACGCCAGAGCTACCCCTCCATGCAGCTGCACGCTGCTGAGGGTGCCCGTCCGCCCACTCAAGCGGTTCATCCTCCAGGTAGGCCTGGAAGAGGGCCTCGGTCTCTGCTGTGGTGAAGTTCGGCCTCCTCTATGCCCGCCCGTCCACACCTCGGCCTGGTTCTCGCCAGTCATGCTGATCTGTATGGGTGGAAGTGGACACCTGTCACTGTGCAGTCCACAGCATTTCCCCATGAGCATAACTGCAGGCGGGGGCAGAAGCCCCCTTTCCTCGCCGCAATGGCAGATACTGATGGAAAGGGTGCCCTCTGCCCTTCTAAGTGCCCTCATCATGCTCAGCCCCTCAACCTGTGACATCCTCCAGCACCCCTGCCCATGAGCATTGTCCTGAGCATCACACAGCATGTAACTCACCTCTCAGCTGCAACAACCAAATCTGGCCACCACAACCCAGTGTCGCATTTTATAGCGCAACACATGCAAATGAGGTGTGGCGCAACTTTAATGACATGCTAATCGCGCCACTGGCCTTTTGCATGGCTGATCGACTGATTTGCATATGTCGGCTGAATATCGCGTATTTGCGCTTAGCGCAATAGGGAAGGTCCGGCTGAGCCGATGGCGCATGTTTGTGGCTGTGTGCTACACTGCATTGCGCATGCCCAGACAGGTTACTCAGGCGTCGATCGCGCTGCAGACCTGCTGAGCGATAGGCGATTCTGGCCATAGCCACCATTGTGCCAGTGGCGCTACAGCACTGGGCACTATATGGCGCTGTGGCACTTCTGCGCGATAGTCCACTGTGGCACTGGTGCTCTGCTTAGCAGTCGTGCAGGATGCCTATACATCCTATGGCGCTGTGCGTAGCCTTGCGTCATTGCCGTGACCTTGTGTATGCCCTCTGACCCCTGGCGCTGTGGGCATGCCATGTGTACGTCCCTATTGCGCTGTCTGGTTACAGCGCCATGTAGAGTGATAGGCGCTGTGTGAACAGCGCGATTGGAGCCTGTGCTGGTCTATTGCTAACAACAACTCCACGTGGGGTCACAGGCAGCGGCCATATTGCCTGCTGTAAAGTTGGGGCCATGGCTCGAGGAGGGCAGTGTCCTGAGTGCAGTTGAAGTGGCCAACCTGGTGGCCTAGTGGAGCCCACTATGAGGGCCTATATGGTGAGGCCCCTCACGGACCTAGGACCCATGTGTGGCAGCAAGTGGCCACTGACCTGGTGGGGGTCACTGGCCGGGGCCCGTCTGCAGAGCAGTGCCGGCACCGGTACAGTGATCTCCGCCGGAGGGAGCCGGAACTATTAACGCGGCTGCGTTCCCGTGCCAGGCGGGGCCTGGTGCCTAGGCCATGTGAGTGTACCATCTATTCACCTATATCCTCTGTAGGGGTGTGTGTGTGCCTGGGTGGCTGTGCATTGGTGTGTCAGTGTGTGCAGCTGTGCGATGGATGGTTATGGCTGTGTGGGCAGGCAGTCTTACTGGGGCAGGGGGCACTCTGCTTTTGCGTCACACTGATGTTTGTCTCACCATATGTCTCCCACAGGCCGGATGGTGAGGGCGCCGGACGAGGCTGATGTGGGCCATGCCAGGGCCCCAGTGCCACAGGCCGTCAGGCCAGAGCAGCAGCAGCATCAGCAGCAGCAACAGCAGCAGCGGCAGACACAGCTGCTGGAGGAGTGTGAGTATCATTACGTCATGGATGCTATTGCATGCTGGGGGGGCAGGACCACCAACCATGATGGACACAACCAAATGGGAGGTCGTGGTTCCACTGGGCGAACACTAGTGACTCCCCCACTGGGTACAGTGTACAGTTCCGGAAAACATACCTGCGTATGGACAGGGACTGGGTGGAGAGCGCTCACAGGAGGCGACATGGATGGTGCATGGATTGCATCACAAGTCCTTTGCAGACAGGTTGACAGAACTGAACATGTACTCCCTGGAGGGAGGAGGCTGTGGGGATATGATGGGACATACAAGTATTGTACAGGGGAACAGGTGCAGGAAACAATATTTGTCAGCGTAAAGGATGTTCCAGGACTAGAGGCATGGGATGCAGTTGGAGGGCTCATTTAAGAGGAACATGAAAGTGTTTCTTCACATAATGGGTGGTGGACGAGTGGAACACCCTGCAAGAGGATGTGGTGGGGGCTGACTTGGTCACGGGATATCTGTATGTGTGGGTTCGCCATGAGGGACTTCTGGAGGTCAGGGGTGAGGGGGAACGGACTTATAGGACAAGAGAGTGATCGTACAAGGCCAAATGGCCAGACTGGGTGTCCCATAGGCCCTTATCTGCTGACACTGTCTATGTATCCATGTATGTAGGCGTGACACAGGTGACCTGCATCACAGTGCAGCATCACGACCGTCTGTGTATGCATCACAGGTGGTCCAGGCATGCACTGGGCACATAGCTGTGTAACTGGCATCGCACCACGTTGCAACATCACATGACAGCCCTAGTTTGTAGTGTGATTGGCGTGGGCAGTGTGTGTGTGATGCGCATAGCTGGTGCCGCCTGTTTGTGATAATCATGTGCATGTTCACTGTGGGTGGGTGCATGCCATCAAGGTGTGGGACATTGGCTATGTGGCTTGCAGGTTGGGTGGTGTTCAGGGTTGTGGTCAGTCACAGCCATTGACTGTGTTCCCATTTTCCTAGGCCTCGAGGTTCTCCGGAGCATTGGGAGGGATGTCCGGAGCATGAGACAACTGCTGCAGGACGACCAAGCCATCCTGCAGTCCATCCACAGGCATGGCCTTCGGAGGAGGCGGCATGGGACGGGCCAACACCAGCCAGGAGACGGGCGGCCGGCAGGACCATAAATTGTTGTTACCCTTCCCACTTCTCCCATCCCTACCACCCTGCCTTCCTCTCCAAGTTTGTAATCCCTACCCCTTGAACAACCCGACCTTGTACCCATCCCCCCCTTGTAAATAGTTCTGGTTGATTGTTTTGTACTTTACTCTTTGAGAATACATTTATATTTTGATATGAATGCTGTGTTGATCTCTGATTTGCAGCTGGCTATGGTTGTTCAGTTGCAGTGGTGTACAAGCCATCTGGGGTGGTATGGTCCTGGGTACATGTGTGTGTGTGTGTGTGTGTGTGCGTGTGTGTGCATGGGGAGGTACCACCAACATGGCATTGACTTTCTGTTGGTCTTGCTGTCTGCTGCCACCCACTGCTGGGTGCACAGGGTGGGTCTGGCTTGTATGCTTCTCTGCAGCACGGGGTTGACGTGTGCCGGGGGGATGCATGGTGTTTCCTGCAGTGCCAGTCACTGCACATGGGTGGTGTCTTGGGGTCACGGTGCAGGGTGTGCTGTGCGTATGGGGGGCTGATGTGCACTGTGGTTGTCAACCCCCTGTGTGTGGCACTCTCCACCTGCCAGTGGTTGTGCTGGGGTGTCATGGCTCTGCTATGCTTTGTTGGCTTGTCCCCATGGGCACGTGGATCATCCGTCCCACCCCCAGTGATGCTGTGCTAGGGGTGTGCAGGTGTGGTGTGGGTTCTGCAGTGTGTTCCTGTGCCCATGTGTGGCATGGCTGGCGGTGGGCCCCAGCCTGCCTCCCTGGATGTGCAGTTCCATTGCTCTGGGGGCTGTGCTTGCGCTATGGCAGCTCTGGAATGCTCAGCTGAGCTTCCCTGGTTGCTCCATAGCGCAGCATTTTGGCTCAGCCTCTCCTACCTGGTTGCGCCATGGCACAGTATGTGCGATATTGAGACGTTAGTTGCTTGCGCAATTTGCTGTGCTCCATGTTTGAATATCGCACCTGTTGCGCATTTGCGCAACGGGTTTGTGCTTGCTCCTGCTGTTGCGCTACTTTTGAGCGCAGTTTGAATATCTGGGCCTATGAGTTTATCGACTGAGGTAATAAAATGGTTTCAAGACTATCTTATGGGATGTAGGCAAAAAGTATTATTACAAGAGTACTAGCCAAAATTTGAGATATATTATTTCAGGGGTCCTGCAGGGATCAATTCTGGGACCCTTATTATTAAACTTATTTATATATGCATAATCTTATCTTTAAAGAACTAGTGGAG
Organism: Neoceratodus forsteri; assembly: GCA_016271365.2. NCBI lineage: Eukaryota > Metazoa > Chordata > Ceratodontiformes > Ceratodontidae > Neoceratodus > Neoceratodus forsteri. Next base: position 430,148,502 of record CM028134.1, read on the forward strand.
CCAAAACAGGCTGACAGGAAAATAATACAAATTTTAAATAGCTGTCAGTTGTAACTTTTATTTCTGAAGTATTTTTCTTTTTACTTTTGCTCAGCAGGAAGTCTTCTATGTGATAATATTGTGCCGGATGTGTGGAACAGTTCTTAGCCTGGCAACTGACATATCTAATTCTATTGCCCCACACTACATCATCAGCATTATGATCTCACTAACAGTGACATTACAGGTGAATGACCTGGCAGTCACTCACTTGCTGTTCCTATGTAGCAGTGATGTCATAGTTAGTGAGCTCACAATGCTGATGATGTAGTGTGTGGCAGAAGAGCAAGATACATCAGCTGCCAGGGTAAGAGCTGTTCTACACATCACACCTACTAGCATCAGGTACACAATCTTTTAATTAAACAGAGGGAAAAGAAAAAGTACCTCAGATATAAAAGGTAGTGGTTGGCTGCTTTTAAAATCCAATATTAGTTTTTATTTATTTAGTTTTTGTTTACCAGGTGGGTGTGCTACCCATAGAGATGACTCTTTTCAGGCACAACCCAGGAAGTTACAGAGCAATTACAAAGAAAGCACACAGAAGGTGAAATTCAGTAATATACAAACAGGGCATTATACATGAGGTTAAACAGAAAGTAATATACAAACAGGGTATTATACATCATGTGTAAACAGTATGAAGAAAGCACAACATTTTTAGTGCAGGGTACAGTACAGTACTGTAGTTTTAATCACCAGCATAGGTACAGGGCTAGAATACAGGTAGGACAAAACAGCAAAATCATATATTGTGAGGAGTTCATAGACATCTAGCAAAAGGCAATAGGAAATAGAACAGTCAGCAAGTAAAACCCATAGGGGGATGGCCAAAAAGTGGGTCAAGGAGACAGAGACAAGTAGCAAGTAAAACCCATAAGGGGATGGCCAAAAAAACAGGTCAAGAAGACAGAGACAAGTAACAGATAAGTGCAGGAGGGAAGGCAGAGAGTTGCAGGGTAAGAGCAAAAGGAGGCAAGCAATATACTATCGGGGCTTGAAACAGGAGAACTGACTAGATAAGATGAGGTAGCAGCAGAGTGCTTTTTTAAAGGCATACTGCATGGATGCTTGGCGGACATCAGGTGGGAGGGAGTTCCACTGCAGGGGTCATGGAGGGCAAAAGCACTGGCACCCTTGGTCAATTTGCATTTTGGAACACTAAGGAGAGATTTGTCTGTCGAGCGCAGTCCATAGTTGGAGGACTGGGGGTGAGTAGCTCTGCCAGTGTTCAGGGGGTTTGAGTCCTCATAATGCTGTCAACTGTGGAGCAGAGGGAGTGACGTCTGGTGGCACTGGGAGATAGCCAATTCAACTCAGAGTATAGGCGGCAATGGTGTTTCAGCCTATGAGAAAATGAGGCATACCTACATATATTGTTGTAAGTTATGTCCCATCTATGGAGGTTCAACTTAGAGGAGGCAGCATATGTAGCAACCCCATGGTCAGAGTAGGCATGAGAATACCCCAGGCAATAGTCAGATGGTGTTAGGACATAACTGGTATGGTATGCAATGCCAAGTTTGGAGTTTACAGATTTGCAAGTGATCTATATGTGCTGGTCAAAGTTTAAGGATTGTTCTAAGGTTACCCCAGGTACTTAAATGAGGTCACAATGCTGGTGGGCGAGCCATCAAGACAGGAAACTCTAAAGTCATGTTGGCTAGTTTTTAGCCTAGCGAGAGTTCCAAATAGTATTAATTGGGTCTTTGCCTCACTTAGAACAAGTTTGTTGTGTGATAGCCAGGTTTGTGTATGCTGGAAATCTGTGGCTAGCTGTTGATTGATGTCATTTACATCTTTAGCACTGGTGTGTAAGACTATATCATCGGCATAGAGTAGGACCGAAGTGGAGGAGATGCTGGAGGAGATATTATTAATAAATATTGAGAATAGTAGTGGCCCCAGAATGGAGCATTGGTGTACTCCAATATTCACTGTGGCTTGATCCGAGTAGGTTGAGTTGAACGTCACAACTTGGATTCTGTTAGATAGGTAACTACAGAACCAGTTGACTACATTTGATGCCAATCCCATAGTTTTTAAGGTGTGGGGGAGAAAGGAGTGGTCCACCAGGTCAAAAGCCTTTGTCATATCTATGAAAATAGCCCCAGTTAGTAGACCTGTCTCCATAGCGGAAATGGTGTCAGTTGTGAATTTGAGGAAGGCAGTGGTTGTACTATGCCCTTTGTGAAAGCTGTGCTGGGCATTAGATAAGAGGTTGTTTCTAAGAAGGAATTAAATAGTTTGTGTGGCTGCTAGTTTTTCTAGAATTTTGCTTAGCACTGACAGGATAGCTATGGGCCTGTAATTGGATAGGTCATTATGGTCACCTTTCTTAAACACAGGCGTGACTCTTGCTATCTTCCAGATGTCAGGGATGATACTTTGGCACAGAGAGAGGGTAAAAATTCTGGCCTGCGGAGCAGCAACGAGCAGAGCCGCTAGTTTTAGTAGTCTGGGTTCGAGGCTATTACAGCCTGTGGCAGTGCTATCCAAGATCGATCTAAGAAATATTGTTACCTAGCTTGTTAAAGATCCTGCAGTACATTTCTATCTGTATCTGGATGATACAGTCATATGTGTATCAGGAAAGGCCCAATATTAGATTCAGGAAACACTCCAGAGAGCATTTAAGTCATTACAAACTTTTCTTACAGAAAATAAATTGGTATTGAATGTTAATAAATCAAAAGTGATATTGTTCAGACAAAGAAACAAGGATCTGGGACCAGGGGATATGCTGAACATAGTTGCAAGTGATGGCACTAGAAATAGACACATAAAATTTGACAGCAGATAAGGACCACTTGGCCCACCAAGTCTGTTCATTTTTCCCCTACCTACTGTATTACCGCAGACCCTACTTGATCTCCAGCTCTACCCATCCCCTTGCCTTACCAGTAAGGTTCCCTTATGTCTATCCCTTGCATTCTTGAACTCCACTACAGTTTTTGGCCCCACCACCTCCACTGGGAGGATGTTTCAGGCATCTGCCCCTCTTTCCATGAAGAAGTACTTGCTCACATCTTCCCTGATTCTACTCCGCTCTAGCTTCATAGCATGACCCCAAGGTCACCTTGTAACTGTACCTGTAATTGTATATCATTGTATCAAACTGTTCATTGTATTGTTCTCTCCTAAATGTTGTACTTATGTTGTATTGTTCAAATCTGGGTTGCCCCTGAAAAAGGGACTGTACTGGCTCAGTGGACTTACCCAGTTACCAAAATCCAATAAATAAATAAATAAACAAATGACCCCTTGCTCTTGAGCATCTGTATTTCTGAAAAAATGCTTCCCTCTTGTAGCTTATTTATACCTGTGACGTATTTGAACGTCCCTATCATACCCCCCTTTCCTCTAAGGTGTACATATTGAGGTCCTTCAGTCTCTCCTCATAGGGCTTATTTTGCATACCCTGCACCATTTTAACTGCCCTCCTCTTGACCATTCCACTCTGTCTATGTTCTCCCAGAGATGTGGTCTCCAGAACTGTACAAAGTACGTTAGGTGGGGTCATACCAGCGATCAATACAGAGGCACACTACCTCCCTCCACCTGCTGGTGATACCCCTCCCTGCATACCACAGCATCCCACAAGCCCTCACAACTGCCTTGTTACACTGTCTGACCACTTTTGAGTCATCAGACATGATTACCCCCAGCTCTCTTTCCTGCTTGGTGCTCGTCAGTACCATCTCACCCATTTTGTACCCCACCCCTGGGTTTCTGTGCCCCAGGTGCATTGTTTTGCACTTTTTTGCATTGAAACCCAGCTGCCATACCCTTGACCACTCCTCAAGCTTTCTCAGGTCACTGCTTATCCTACCCACCCACCCCCACTGGAGTGTCCATCTTATCGCAGATTTTGGTGTCATCCACAAAGAGGCAGATCTTCCCTTCCAGCTCCTCTACAATGTCACTTATAAGGACATTAAAGAGGATTGGTCCCCACACTGATCCTTGAGACACCCTGCTAGTCTCCCTCCCTTCCATGGAGTGAGCTCCATTTACCCCAATTTCTTACCAGTTTACCACCTTTGGAATCACTCCTATGCTACACAGCTTGCTTACTAGTCTCCTATGTGGACTGGTGTTGAAAGCCTTACTGAAATCTAGGTAGGCCACATCCAGTGCTCCACCCTGATCTAGTTCCAGTGTGAACAGTGGCTCTATTTCTCATCTCCAGGGTGACTCACAGTACTTCTGCCCCGCCTCCGTATTCCTAGTGTCTTCATTGCCTTTATACCTTACTTCACATACAGTATCACACAACCTCTTTTCCTTCTCATCCTGTCCTTCCTGAACAGAGTACAGCCTGACAAGGCAATGTCCCAGTCAAGGGTTTCAGTGCTCCATGACTCATTAATGGCCACAGTATCCAGGCTTGCCACTGCAATGATGGTCTCTAGGTCCAGTATCCTATTAACTAGATTTCTAGCATTCACATCCATGGCCTTCCAGATTTTGTTACTGTGACACGTGGACAGCCAGTTCTGAGTACACTATTAATTTTTGTAATATAAAAATGTGTTATGGACTGTCTCTCATGAGAGATGCTGAGACAGCATGTGAGATCACACACACACACACACACACACACACACACACACAGGTTTTAGATACAAGGTGATACCTGGAAGGCCAGAAGCTAATTACAGACTAGAACAGGCCTTAGTCAAGAATCTCCTGTTGTTCTAAGTTAAATATAGCTTTAACTGCTAAGAGGGAAATCAGTATCCCTTTTATGATGTTCTGAGGAGGAAAACCAGGTTTAGCACACTGGTGTGAAATCATAAATGCTTTGATGTCTGTGTGAGAGGGCATACTGCTCATAGATGAAAGGAAATTTACAGACTTGATTGGAGAAGTCACATGGGGAAAGGAGTTTCTGCTGATGTAACCTTAATTAACTTTCCTTCTAAAATGATAAAATATTCCTGGGTGTATGATTTTTAATAAACAGAGGAGGAGCTAAGTGACCTCACACAAAGGGGTTGGCCAAGACAGTTTTTTAAACAGTATTCTGTTTTCCTTCAGGGACTCTTTTATCTACACTCTGATAAAGAAACATCTTTGAGCACTTTAAGCAAGTATACAGGTAGACAGAGAGACACAATCTAAGTACTGTAGTAGGAATTGCACTGTTAAAACCTTGTTCTTTTAAAAGATTGTATGGTTCTTGTGATATTGGTTCTGTATTTTATGTTTTACATATTTTTTATCTATTTTAGTAAAACTCTATTTTTAGAGCCTACTTGGTCTGTCTTTGAATTTCTTTTCTTTCACAAGTGGAGTATATATGGTTAAAACAGATACTGTGCATAAGCTTGAATGGTGATACCAAACCAGAAAAAGGTAAGAGCAATCTGAGGTCTTTATTAGAGTTTTTAAGGGTTAATTTTGTACACCTGGTTAGGTGCCCATAGGCAAAGATATCTGGCCCCCGAAGACAGAATGATCTGAGCCTGTGCATTGGGTATACTAGCAAGATGTTCACAGTTTGAATCCCTCCAGAACTGAGACCAAAGGTTGTTAACTGTTCACAAGACTGCACTCGGATGTTGGCACTTTGGGAGTAGAGGGCTGACCTGCTGAGTGGGTTTGTGACAGACTGGCAGCAGTGTGGATAAAATTTTGGTTACAAGCTTTTATTGTTCAGTGTGTCAGCCTGAGACCATCAGCTCATTTGCAAAGAAAGAAAAAGGCAGTTTTATTTTAAATGGAAATAGAACTATATCACCTGGTGAACAGTCAAGTTCCTACCTGTTTTATTTTTTTTTCCCTAAAGTGCAAGTCAGAGTAGCAGTAGTTAGGGAAGATGGCTTCCAACTACAGCAGGCACACTGTAGACTACTTAAGGTAGTTGTGTGTGGACAGAGGAGTCCCATTCAAGGCAAAAGCCAGCAAACAGAACCTAGTGGATGCCCTGATGGTAGCAGATACCCAGAGCACTGAGTCACAGACTGTGACTGAAAAGGACCAAACCTCGAGAGTGGCAGGGCTAGTGGCCAGTGCAGTGTCCAGATCCGATGAGGAGGGCAACAGGGCCACTGTAAGTGAAGGGCCACAGCAGCAGGGAAAGGTCACCAGTATCCTGGATCCAGAAGTACTCAGGCTGCAAATTGAGTTGCGCAGGATGGAGCTGAAGTTCCAGAGAGAAGAGAAGCGTGAACAGTGAGCTGCAGAGAAGAAGAAGAGAGCGCGAGAATGCTGAGAGGGAGGGGTGACCCATTGTCAGAGGGTTGGGATTGACAGTGACCCTGAGCGCCCTGACGCTAGTGCTAGGGACCCTAGTTTAGCAACTGAAGGGGACCTGTCCCATGCCTTGGGAATGTGTAAGGGGTTTGCAGCTGCTCAGAGAAGTGACCCAGTTTAGAGAAGCTGCGGGCTTGGGCAGACTCGGACGGCGCACAGGGAGGTGACGGCAGACATAAGGTTTATTGGGAAAATGGACTTATGTATACTCAGGCAGTACAGACAGAGGAGGGGTGCTAGGCAGGCAGCTTGTCGTTCCCCAGGGGTCTCGTGAGCAGTTGCTCAAGATTGCCCATGATATTCCCTTGTCTGGTCATCTGGGAATCACGTGCACTATGCAGTGGTTGGCCCAGAATTTCTATTGGCCTAACTTCACCCAGCAGGTGAAGGAGTATTGCAGGTCTTGTCACCGGTGCCAAGAAACAGGGAAGGCGGGCAAGAAAACCCATGCTGCCCTGATTCCATTGCCCATAGTGGAGGAGCCATTCCAGAGGGTGGGAATGGATATTGTGGGGCCTTTAAATACCCCCAGCTCCTCAAGGAAGAGATTCATCCTGACTGTGGTGGATTATGCCATCCGGTATCCAGAGGCAGTAGCCCTATCCTCATTGAGGACAGACAAATTGACAGATGCCTTACTTGGGATTTTCTCCAGTGTTGGGTTTCTGCAGGAGGTTATCACTGATCGAGGAGATTCCTTCATGTCAGACCTGATGAAATGTTTATGGGAGAAGTGTGGGCTGGTGCAGAGATGCATGACACCCTATCACCTACAAGCCAGTGGTCTTGTGGAAAGATTCAATGGTACCCTAAAGTCAATGCTCCAGGTGTTTGCTGAACAGTGGGAGGGACTAGGAGAAATACCTTCCCCACTTGTTGTTTGCATACAGGGAGGTGTCCCAAGAGTCAACAGGATTCTCCCCCTTCGAACTCTTATATGGATGCCGGGTACGTGGGCCCTTAGACTTGATCTGGGAGGACTGGGAAGGCAAGCACACCACCCAGGGAACTCCCATTGTGGATTACATCCTTAGGTATAGGGAAAGGCTGAAGGAGCTTATGGGGAGAGCCCAGAGCAACCTGGCAGCTGCCCAACAGAAACAAAAAGTGTGTTACGACTGCAGAGCCAGAGCTCGCTCGTACATGGTGGGTCAGGAAGTCATGGTCCTTATTCTGGTCTGGAAAGACAAGCTGCAGACTGAGTGGGCAGGACTGTACAAAGTGGTTAGGAAGGTAAATGACGTGCACTATATTGTGGAGTTACCTGACCGAACACAGACAGAAAGGAGGTACCATGTCAACATGATGAAGCCATATGCAAATAGGGCTGACATGGTGTTTGCAATGTGTAGTCCTGGGGAGGGGATGGATGAAGGAGACCCCCTTCTGGACTTGCTGGAAAAAAGTAAGCAGGAGTCCTCTGTGGAGGCAGTAAAATTGTTTCCCCAGCTGGCCCCAGACCAGATCCAGAAAGTAAGGGAGGTTTTAGCAGACTTTGCCCCATTGTTTCACGCCAAGCTTGGACTAACCCACTTAGTGACACACGATGTGGAGACAGGGACACAGACGCCCATATGGCGGACAGCATATCGGGTGTCAGAGGCTGTCCAAAAGGACATTAGGAGGGCAGTGGAGGAGATGCTGGATTTAGGGGTAATCCAGAGATCCCACAGCCCCTGGGCCACACCCATAGTCCTTGTGCCTAAGCCAGATGGCTCTACTCATTTCTGTGGGGACTATTGTGGACTGAATGCAGTCATGAAGTCCAAAGCCCACAAGATGCCCCAGACAGACAAACTCCTGGACAAGTTGGGGGGGGCGACCTACCTTATGACGACTGACCTGACCAAGGGGTATTGGCAGGTAGAGTTGACAGACAGTGCTAGGGAGAGGTCAGCCTTCATCACTCCAATAGGCTTATCTGAGTTTAAAGTAATGCCTTTCAGAATGAAGAACACCCCAGCCACTTTCCAAAGGTTGGTGAACCAGATGTTAAATGGTGCTGAGGAGTATGCCGTGGTGTACCTGGATGACACTGCCATCTTTAGTACCAGCTGGGAGGAACACCTATCCCACCTTAGGGAAGTGCTGGGCAGGATACAGAGGGCTAGGCTCACTGTCAAAGCCGAGAAGTCCCAGGTGGCCATGGGAGAAGTGGCATACCTCTGGCATGTGGAGGACAGCTCCATCCTAACCAAATAAAAATAGAGGTAATCCAGGCATGGCCCAGACCAGAAATGTAGAAGCAGGTCAGGAGTTTCCTTGGGACAGCAGGGTACTATAGAAAATTTGTATCCAATTACAGTGCCCTGGTTGCTCCCCTATCTGACCTGACAAAGAAAAGGATGCCCAAGAGAATTACCTGGGGCCCAGCCTGTGAGGAAGCCTTTTCCAAACTAAAGGAGGCACTGTGCAGTGCTCCTGTTTTGACAAGTCCTGACTATAGCAGACCCTTTATAGTTCAGACTTATGCCTCAGACATGGGTATTGGGGCAGTACTGAGTCAGACATCCAGCCAAGGGAGGGATCACCCAATAGCATACCTGAGTAAAAAGTTACTTCCCAGGGAGCAGGCATACTCCACTGTGGAAAAAAGAATGTCTTGCCATAGTGTGGGCCCTAAAAAAGTTGGAGCCATACTTATATGGGCAGCATTTTGTGGTGCAGACTAACCACAACCCCCTGGTTTGGCTGATGCAGATGGGAAAGAACAATGGTAGATTGCTAAAATGGAGTCTTGCTTTGCAAGGGTATGATATGACAATCGTACATAGAGCTGGAGCCAGGAACCAGAACTCAGATGGTCTGTCTCGGGTGTATAAGGAGTGAGCTGATTTGGGAAGCTCATCCCATGCTGGGGATAGAGCCCCCAAATTCAGTCTCGGTGGGGAGGATTGTGACACGTGGACAGCCAGTTCTGATTTTTTGCAATATAAAAATGTGTTATGGACTGTCTCTCATGAGAGATGCTGAGACAGCATGTGAGATCACACACACACACACACAGCTTTTAGACACAAGGTGTTACCTGGAAGGCCAGAAGCTAATGACAGACTAGAACAGGCCTTAATCAAGACTCTCCTGATTTTCTAAGTTAAATATAGCTTTAACTGCTAAGAGGGAAATCAGTATCACTTTTATGATGTTTCGAGGAGGAAAACCAGGTTTAGCACACCGGTGCAAAATCATAAGTGCTTTGATGTCTGTGTGAGGAGGATACTGCTCATAGATAAAAGGAAATTTACAGACTTGATTGGGGAAGTCACATGGGGAAAGGAGTTTCTGCTGATGTAACCTTAATTAACTTTCCTTCTAAAATGATAAAATATTCCTGGGTGTATGATTTTTAATAAACAAAGGAGCAGCTAGGTGACCTCACACAAAAGGGTTGGCTAAGACAGTTTTTTAAACAGTATTCTGTTTTCCTTCAGAGACTATTTTATCTACACTCTGACAGAGAAACATCTTTGAGCACTTTAAGCAAGTATACAGGTAGAGAGAGACACAATCTAAGTACTGTAGTAGGAATTGCACTGTTAAAACCGTGTTCTTTTAAAAGATTGTATGGTTCTTGTGATATTGGTTCTGTATTTTATGTTTTACATATTTTTTATCTATTTTAGTAAAACTCTATTTTTAGAGCCTACTTGGTCTGTCTTTGAATTTCTTTTCTTTAACAAGTGGAGTATATATGGTTAAAGCAAACACTGTGCATAAGCTTGAATGGTGATACCAAGCCGGAAAAAGGTAAGAGTAATCTGAGGTCTTTATTAGAGTTTTTAAGGGTTCATTTTGTACACCTGGTTAGGTGCCCGTAGGCAAAGATATTTGGCCCCCCAAAGACAGAATTATCTGAGTCTGTGCATTGGGTATGCTAGCAAGAGGTTCACAGTTTGAATTCCTCCAGAACTGAGACCAAAGGTTGATTTGAACCCACAAAACAGACAGGAGAGTTACCCTGTTTCTGTTAACTGTTCACAAGACTGCGCTCGGAGGTTAGCACTTTGGGAGTAGAGGGCGACCTGCTGAGTGGGTTTGTGACAGTTACCACTCTGGTTTTTTTTTGTATTTAAGTTTTTATTAAAACATTTTTTCTCATACAAAGGAATCAGACACCTATGAGATACAATAGACAACAGACTACTGAACACAGCCATATTACATATCTGAACAAATCATGAGGCCATGGAGTGCAACAAGCAAGTAAGAAATGAGTTAAGGGGGGAGAGGCTAGGGGCATCCTTAAGTAGTGCCAGTATAAACCAACCCGTAGGTCAACATTCACTGAATTAGAACTCTGAATATATGAGGGAGAAATGTAATCCATCCAAGATATGTTATCCAGGCAATTCAACCTATATATGAACTGTAAAACCAGGACCCTATGGGACAAACAGTGGATCGATAGTCGCACAGTGCAGTTTTCAGGGCCTCCAAATGTACTGAAATCTGTTCTCCCACCCTCTCAAGCAATAAGTGAGTCATTCTATTTGATAAATTGACAAAACTATCTGGTGCCATTATGGCATAGTGGGGGAGGGGGGATTTGGAGCTACAGCCTGATGATAGCCTTTTTAGCCACCAATAATAATAATAGAGCAAGGGACCATGATTAGACCCATAAACCCACGGGGGGAATAGATAATAATATAAAAATTGGAGATAGCAATGTTGTATCCAGGGAAAGTTACCTGAAGAAGTGCTCCAGCTCCCACCAGAAGAGCTGTATGACAGTACAGAACAAAAAGATATGTGCATGATCTGCCACTTCAGCCCCACATCTTCTCCAGCAGCAACCATATCATGGTCCCATATATTTTGTGGGTTCTCGGGGAGTATAAAAATAGCAGAATTAGCATTTAAACATGAATTCTAACAGGAGGAATGTTCTCTGTATATTATCCGTTGTTTGTCTATAGAAGTTGATGGCAGAATGGGACCACCAGGCCCATCTAGTCTACCCATTGTCTTTTAGCTTAGCCTTCTAACTGCCCTTGGGTTTGAGAGCTCCCTTGTATCTGTCCCAAGCATTCTTGAAACCAACTACTGTGCTTGCCCCACCACCTCAGCAGGCAGGCTGTTCCAGGCATCCACCACTCTTTCTGTGAAGAAAACCTTCCTGGTGTTGGTGGAGAACTGCCCTCCTTTCAGCCTTAGATCATGTCCCCTGGTTCTGCTGCCGTTCTTAAATTGGAAGAGATTGTCTATATGCACCCATTTTATGCCTTTCATGTACTTGAATGTTTCGATCATGTCACCCCTCTCTCTCTTCTCTGTTCCAGGGAATACATGTTCAGTTTTTTCAGTCTATTCCCATAGGACATCTAATGCAGTCCCTGAATCATTTTTGTTGCCCTTCTCTGCATCGTCTCCACTTGGTCAATGTCCTTTTCGAGGTGGGACCTCCAGAACTGGACACTGTACTCCAGGTGAGGCCTAACCAGTGATCTGTACAGCGGCAGGATCACATCCTTCTTCCTGCTTGTGATTGCCCTCCCAATGCATCCCAGCATACCGCTGGCCTTTAATGTTGCCCTCTTGCACCGTTTAGCTACCTTCAAGTTGTCGGAGATAATGATTCCCAAATTGTGCTCTTGGGTGGAAGCAGCTAGTCTTACCCATCCAAGGTAATATGCTTTATTTGGATTTCTTTTTCCTATGTGTATGACTTTGCACTTTTTGGTGTTGAATCTCAACTGCCATGCTCTAGACCATTCTTCCAGTTTCCTGAGATCAGCTTCCATCTTGTCCACTCCCTGCTGGGTGTCGACCCTGTTGCATATTTTGGTGTCGTCTGTAAACAGACACACCTTTCCCTGCAGTCCGTTAGCTAGGTCCGATATGAAAATATTGAACAGCAGGTGCCCCAGTACTGAACCCTGGGGCACACCACTGGTTACTCTACCTTCTGATGATAGTGCTCCATTTACCTGCACTTTCTGGATTGTGCCCTGTAACCAGTTTTTAACTCATCTAACTACTTCTGATCCAACTCCTGCATGGTCTAGCTTCTTTACCAGTCTTCTGTATAGAACCAAGCCAAAGGCCTTGCTAAAGTCTAAGTAGACCACATATACCGCCCCGCAGTCATCTATAACCTTTGTAACACAGTCAAAAACTCAATCAGGTTTGTCTGGCATGACCTACCTGCTGTGAAATCATGCTGCTTTGGGTTCTGATGGACGCTAGCTTCCAGGAATGCCATGATCCTCTGTTTGAGTAGTGTCTCCATTAACTTCCCCACTATGGATGTGAGGCTTACAGGCCTGTAATTTCCAGAGTTCTCCCTGCTGCCTGATTTGTGGAGTGGGACCACGATTGCCCTTTTCCAATTTTTGGGTACCTCCCCACTCTTTAGGGATTTGGGGAATAATTTAGCCAGTGGGGCAGCCAACTCTAATCTCAGTTCTTTTAAGATCCTGGGGTGCATTGCGTCTGGCCCCATGGTCTTGTCAACTTGCAGTTTATTTAGTGCCTCCAGTACTTTGGACTCTGTGAAGGGGCTAGTATCAATCCCCTGTCCAGGGGTGTTGCATTTTGCCATTTCTGGGCCATCCCCTGGGTCCTCCTCAGTAAATACCAAGCAGAAGTACTTGTTCAGGATTTCTGCTTTTTCTGTGTCGTCTCCTGTTGTTTTCTCTTCCTGAGTTGTAATCTTGACTATACCCCCTTTTGCCTTCCTTCTTTCCCAGATGTATCTAAAGAAGGATTTGTCTCCTCTCTTTGCCCTCTCTGCTATACTTGCTCCTGCCTGCCTTATTTTTTTGCTGGCTTCTTTCATTTTCTCCTTGTACAACACCCAGTCTTCTTCCTTGTTTGTTCCCTGGTATAGCTTGAACACCTTCTGTTTTTCTTTCACTATTTTAGCCACTTCCTTTGAAAACCTTAAGGGGTTTTGTTTTCTTTTCTCTTTGGTAACCCTTCTGGCACATTGGTCAGTGACTGTCTGGATTACTTTCTTAAGTTTCCCCCACATGACATTGACCTCATCCACTTGTAGATCAATTAAGTTGTTTCTTATGTTGGTCCTCATTTGGTTGAAGTCCGCCTTTTTAAAATGTAGTACTTTTATTTTTGAGTGGCACGTGTCCTCAGTTATGTTCACCTTGAAGCTAACCATGCGATGATCACTGTTACCCATATGGCATCCCACGTCGAGTTCCTTTATCCTCTCAGTGTTTGTGAGGACCAAGTCAAGTATGGTAGCTCCTACTGTTGGTGTTTTGATCAGTTGACTTAGTCCTGCTCCCTGTAGTGCCAATAAGAAATCCCTGCTTCTTGCTGCCGCTGTTAGTGTGCTCCAGTTTATGTCTGGAAGGTTGAAGTCCCCCACCAGTATCACCTCTCCTCTCTGAGTCATTTTGTGTATTTCTTCTATCAGGCTCTATCACCTCTCCTCTCTGAGTCATTTTGTGTATTTCTTCTATCAGGCTCTATCACCTCTCCTCTCTGAGTCATTTTGTGTATTTCTTCTATCAGGCTCTATCACCTCTCCTCTCTGAGTCATTTTGTGTATTTCTTCTATCAGGTCTTTGTCCCCTTTCTGTCCATTATTTGGAGGTTTGTATATGACACCGATCCTGAAGGTTTAGTCTATCCTTCTGTGCTTGATTTGGAGGTCTGTATATGACACCGATCCTGAAGATTTCACCTATATCTGACAAACTTGATTTGATCCATCTGGATCAACAGTGGGAGCAGTTGATCCCTCTTGTGAGCCCAATTGGCCACGGAAGGCTTGTAATCCATATTCACTATGGATATCGGCCGGTAGGAAGCCGGGTTAGTGGTATGTTTTCCAGGCTTTGAAATGGTCAATATCATGGCTCCATTCCAGCTGGGAAGTGGGACAGTCTGTCCATCCTGTATTGTCCTAAAGGTTCCATGAAGGAGAAGATTAAGAACCCAGGGAATGCTTTGTAAAAATCTATAAGGAGTCCATCCAAACCCGGGCATTTTTGAGTTTTAGCTAAGGCAAAGCTTTCCTCCTCAGATATAGGTCATAACAAAGTTTGTTGCTGCACCTCAGAAAGGCATGGGGGGGAGTTACAATATAGGAATGAAGCACCTCTGGAGCAGCAGATGAGTCTGCTGTATAAAGCTTTCTGCAATAATCCTGCATAATTCTTAAAATCATGTCTCCAGCATGTTCCAGCATGCCTGAATGGGGGCAACGGAGTTGCAATCCACAGGCGTGCTTCCACTTTGCATGCAAGTGATGAGCCAAAAGGCATGCCCCATGAGCCCCTCCTTCATAAAAGGACTGTTTAAGATAAAGCATAGCCCAGTCAACTTTCTCCTGCAGAATGGCCTGGAGCTCTGCTTGGGTTTGAGAGATCTGCTCAGCCATGTGAATTTCCTGCACATTTAGTTGTTGCAGAGTGGCCAACTTACCTGTTAGCTCATCAAGTTTAGCAGCTTGGAGTTTTTTTCCATTTGGTGGTGTAGGGAATAATGGCACTCTGAACAACCATGTTAACAGTGTCCCACAATATCAGATTACTGACGTTACCCTTGTCATTATCTTGAAGGATCTGCCTCCAGACCTCATCAAGGTGGGTACGGAAGTTGGGGTGGCATGAGTGGGAAGTGTTGAAATGCCAAGTACTTCTTTTAAATGGTTTATCTAGGTCAGCTTTAAGAATAAGGCAACTGTGTGCAGAAAGATGGCAGGGGTGGTAAACTAGGTCCTGAACTGTAGAAATATGTTCACAAGTCATTATAAAGTAATCAAGGTGTGCATAGCTATCATGGGGGGGAGGAATAATGAGTGTAACTTCTGTCAGAGGAAAAGCAGTTTCCTCCTCCACACACCAATCAAACCCAGATGTGATAACAATTTTTGCATGTATTTCAGAACCGAGGTCACCCTATGGTGCCAGGGCTTGGTTGTGCAGAGAGTTGCCCCAAAACATTATTAATACATTTCTGAAGGTAACAAATATAAAGATTTAGAAGGGAGGTAAATATTAACTAGGGTGACCTTGGCTGACAAAAGTATCCCGTTAGAGTAACATAGCAGCCTGACTGATTAATATATTCATTAGTACAGTAAAAGGGAGTTGTGTTGAGGATCAGCGTGGCCACCCCTGTGTCATTTACCAGACAGATAAGTAGAAGAAAACAATCTATATGTGCTCCCCCAGTCAATTTTTGGTGCTCCGCAACAGAAAGGTGGGTGTGCTAGAGAAAAGGCAAATCTAGCTGTTCTTTTCATAGTAGCTGGAGCATTTTGCCCTGCTTGATGGGGTTATTCAACCCACTAATGTTCCAAGACAAAATGTGGGTACAATTAATTGCCAGCTGCAGTGCCACATACTGGAGACCCTCTAGAATAGCTCTCTATAGTGATATGGAATGGAGAGGGACAAGCCTTATCTATCTGCTATGGGGACCAAATAAAAATAAAAAGCTACAGCACGCCACTTAATATTCCAATGTGCCTCACTCGGACTAGCATACATCAGGAAAAAACCTTGCTGTATAACACAGAACACCAAAAGGATGAGTGCCAGCTGGGCACCTGGGGTGAAGGCTGCCAATTGGGCAGCCCCATAAGGTATGGCTGTGATCCTGCTACAATCATACCACAGAGGTTAAGTAGCAAAACAGGGAATAAAGAAATGGCCCCCAACAATGAAGGGATCAGAGAAGTGCTTGAAATGAGGGTGTGGAGAAGAAGTGGGAAAAAGGGGTATTTCTACGACTTTCAAGGTTGGGGGATGGGCACCTGCCCACCCCTAGAGGAGGTATGGAATGACTTCCGTGGGGATGGAAAAGCACTGCCTAGCAGTGGGCCCTCAAGTAGGAAAGCTTTAGCAATTACCAGGAATAAATTCTCATATGATTGACAGGAGTGGCTGCTCTCTGACCCCACCATAATCAAAAATGGGGTACTAGGGCCTCAGCGCATCATATGAAAAGGAAACTACGGGGGGAACTCTTTTAAAATGCCAGTAGGGGACCCTCTATTTCATACTGCATAGTAAGATATTAAGCAGGGGGCAAGCCCAATTCAGGAGAAGTCCAATAACACGTAGCTAATTCAGATGAGAAGGCCCGCTAAAGTAACATTGATAAAAGGAACTATAAATACAATCCATCTATGGAGTGCGAACCCTTGACAGTAATGTTGTTCTCATAAGTTCAAATAAAAGACCAAATAAAAAGTGTCCCACAGAAATTTCAGATAGTTCAGGTGGATGTCCATCTAGTGAAATACAGTAAATCCAATCATGAGCTGTGCTTAATGTCCTAATTCCCTCCACAGCTCTGGACCACTCTGTTTGTTACCCACCGTCTTTCCTTTTTGCCCTCCCTTTCACCTTTCTGTTCAATGCTACCATTCCCATTCCCCTTCATTTCCACTGCCCTGCTTCCTTTAATAATTTGTACCATGGGGGATTCCACTCCACTTGGGTTCTCCCTACTCTCTATTTCAGCCTTTGGGGGGGGGGGCAGCAGTTTCCGCCTCTGAATTCTTCCACCACCCCCTTCAGCTATTTCAAATGTTCATCAAAGTAACATCTAAGCCATCCACTGGGGACTGCGGTTCCCCTCCCAGATGGATGCAGGCCATCACCACTGTAAAGGCCCTTATCCCTCCAGGTGGATACCCAGTCTCCAATGTATCTGAACCCCAGCTTTCAGCACCATTCCTTCAACCCTGAGTTGAAGGTTTAGCTGCAGAGATCCCTCTCCTCCCTGTTGTAGACAGACAGCACCTTAGTGAAAGCCACTAAGCACGCTACCTGTCTAAGACCCCTCCCCAGCTTCCTAAACTCCTAGCCAGGTCATTAGTCCCTAGGTGGACAATGACATCCAGCTCTACCTCCAGTCCTGCTGCCTTAGCAATCCACAGGATCTGCTTCCCATTCCTCTGGGGGTGGTGCCACCTAGGCACCTAACTTCCCTCTCCCCTCCACTCCGTATTCCCATATCCATCCCCCTCACACTTGAGTCCCCCACCGGAAGTTGCTTCCTCCTCCTCTGGGGTCCTCTTCCACTCTCCTTGGGGTCTCCACTACGAAGGACCCCCACATCCTCCTTGGCCACTACTATGGGTGTCTCCTTATGATGATAAATATGACAGGGTCCAACAGCTGCGGAGATACTCCCTGTTTAAGGGGATTCTAGAGGGTCCATCAGAGGTGACTGTACTGCAACTCTGGAGCAACTTGGAGCTTGTGAGAGGGAATGCTGCGGTCTGAGGGTTCCAGTGGCAGAGGAGAGGCAGTTGCAGCACCCAAGATCTGAGTCTGGCCCACTGTACCAAACTGATGCATGCCTCCATGAGGCCTGATGTGTGCATGATGAGATTTTACTGTGCACTTGCTGTGTAAGGCATAACAGCCCCTGATCATGTCCTGAATCCTATGAGGAACCAGTATTGCAGTGCTCCTGGATGTGTTGAACACTGCTTTCAGGTGTTCCAGTTTGTCATGCTAGGATGGAGCTCTATTTGAACTGATGATCCAGCTGAGATCCTGTAACATGGTGGTCACCCTGTTGACTACAATTTGTCCCCTGTGAAAGGAGTTGGTTATAATAAGACTATCATCAAGGTATGGTAGTAAATGAAAAGTATCTGCCCTGAAAGCTGGTGCAAGGACTGCCATTGCCTTGGTAAACACACTGAGGGTTGAGACCAGGCTGAAGGCTTGAGCCTGGTACTGATAAAGCTGGTTGCCCACAAAAAAGCAGAGGCATTGGTAATGCTCAAGCAGGTAGTGACATGCAATTAGTCATCTCTGAGGTTGATGGACATTGGGTAGTGCCCTGACAGAACAGCTGCCTGGTAGACTGTAGAGTTTCTATCTTGGACTAGGCAGCACATGTCATTCAGTTGAGCCTCCTGAGATTCAAGACTACCTGGAAAACCCAGTCTTCTTGGGGACTAAGTAAAAGATAGAGTAGAAACCAGAATTTCTTTGATAAGCTAGCATCATCGAGATGGCCTGTGACTGATGGAGGCTGCTGACTGCTTCCTTTGACCCTAGTCATTTTTGAAGGTTAAATAAATGGGACGAACAGGTCTCTCAGAGAAAGAATTGAACTGTATGGTGCAATCTGATGACACAACATCCCGAACTTAACAGACCAATGTAGTTTCCACACATTAGCTGACAAAATTCGTAAACCTTGCTCCTTCAGGCTCTTCTGACCTGTGGGCAGGCATTATCTCAGTATGTGCTACAGGCTGGTACCTTCACCCTTTGTTTTGGCCCCTGCTGTGGCCTACTCTGAATTGTTGAAAGCAGCTTTGTTGCAAGACAGCTGAAAAGCTGTTCTGGATGAAGTTAGCTTTTCTCCCAGGATGGTATTGCTGTGCCTCCCTGAAAGATTGACACCTGCCTTGCAGCTTCTAGTCTTGAGAGAAAGAGAGTGAGCTTCACATCCAGCCCCTGTTTTACCATTTGTTTAAGCTCTTCATTGAATACTAGCTCTTCTTGAAAGGGAAGGTTAAGCAGGTGACTTTGATGACATGTTTCTCACTTGAAGTTTGAAACCAGATGGTCCTCCTAGTCAAACAGAGTAGGGATCTGGAGGAGAGTCTGTGAAGAACATCTGTTACCTCCGATATAACCAGCAGCCATAGCAAGTAAGAGTATAACTTGTGCTGTGTCCAGGTTGAAGAGAATATTATTTACACTGTGAAGCCATCTGATCAGTGCTCTTGAACCACATGCTTTGGTGAGAACCGCTTTCTTTGAGATGCAGGCTGCCTCATACAACTTTTTCAGTATGCCTTCCAGCTGGCGATCCAAGGAATTTTTATGATCTGTGACACCTTGCCTAGGCAGAGTGATCTTTTTGGAGACCACTCCCATAGAAGTATCAACTCACTGGCAAGTGTCCATGGCCTTGGCTAGTTTTTTGATGACCCGGTATGCCCTAGCACTAGCAGCATGTGGAAACACTATGAACTTTTTGTAGGGAAATTCCATTCACTCTCAAACAAATTCTGCATGGACCTGGAAGGATTTAGAGATTCATATAGAAACCAAAGCAAATCTGCCTCTTCTCCTCCTCCTTCTGGGATAGTCGAGTTTGACAGTGAGACTGGTTTCTTTAATCAGGTACTGAAGGTTTTCATGGTAGAAGATTCATCCTGCCTCTTCCTAGTCCTCCTCCTGGTCCGAGGAAAAGCAATCTCTTTCCTCAAGTTCAGAGGCAGACCAACAGCCAAGGACTATGGATCTGAGATGCAGGGAGAGAGCATGCACAGCAGATGCCTAGCCTGGGTGCTTTGCAGTGGGTTGCCTACCTCAGTCATGAACACTACACACAACATTGCAAAAGCACTCTCACAGAACTTGCTTACCAACTGATGCCACACAACTGTGTAAAATTATTTTTTTCATAGATTTATTAATCCAAAAAGTGCTCAGGTCAGATGTAAAGTGGTAAACACAGTCTCTAGTTGATCCACTGCCAGAACACCCTTTCGCTTTACCTGTTAATGCTTTGTCATGGTGTGTGTGGCATCTGTTGGTAAGTAGGCTCTGTGAGGGTGCTTTTGCATTTTTGTGTGTAGGGAATGTGGAGATTACTGGTGATTTGATTCTTAAGATCGTGGTTAAACCACAGTTATACATCATCAGAGACCATGGACATTCATGGTTTGCCAGTGATTTTAACCATGGTTATCCATGGACAAACTCTAACTGTAAATGGCCCAGGGAGAGACAATGGATGTTCATGGTCAATATGGTTTGAGAATTATTCAAGTTGAACATGATCATTCGTGGTTTTCCATGGCTGTTAATTTCAGATATTTCCTGCATTAAAAAAAATCTATGCCACTCAGGTAATTTCAATATTTCTAACTACCTTAAAGGCTACCGTAACAATTATTTTAAGCTGTCTGAAATTGCAAAATGGGGCTCCATAGGTCTGTTAAAAAGTCTCCCCCAATTAAACAATTCTGCTTCTTACCTCTAAATATGCAGTTTAACATGTCTTCATAGCTTTCAATGTTGTAAACAATCCCCCCCCCCCCAACTCCTCTTATGGAAGCAGGTGCAAAGAATAGCTCCTAAAATTGCCGGGACATCATGCAGAATGACATCACTAAAGTGAGACCACCGGCAAGCATATATATGCATTGATTCATTGACTGATTGATTTAGTTATTTATTGATTTATTTAAGTTTAGTTTAGTTTTTGTTGATCAGGTAAGTGCACTAGACAATTATATACCTGTTTTCAGGCATGATCCATAAGGTTACATAAGGTCAAGGGTCAGTGAACAGCAAGTACAAATAAATACAAAATCACACATACCCCCATAATGCAAAGCATCATGGGCTGTATATGAAAATCACCACAAAATGTTATGCTGGTTCAACTTTAAGCAGGAATGTGGAATGAACCAGCTACCCTAAGCTGGTCTGTCAGGTTTGGGTTGTGGTGAGCCCAATAAAAATAAAAAAAACAAGCTAAAAGACAAAGAACCTTATTGCGTAAACACTGAGTCAAGGGTTACCCCAAAGGGCATTGGCCGGGAAGCCAAATTTCAAAGAAACACAAAATCACACATACCCCCATAATGCAAAGCATCATGGGCTGTATATGAAAATCACCACAAAATGTTATACTGGTTCAACTTTAAACACGAATGTATGGTGCTGAAAGGCCTCTCACACAGTCCACAAAGGCTGCCAACAGGAGACACAGACATGTGTTTCGTCCTACCAGGACTCATCAGTGTGCCTCGTCTGTATGACACCCCAGTGGAATGAACCAGCTACCTAAGTTGATCTGTCAGGCTTTGGTTGTGTTCAGCCCAATAAAAACCAAAAACAAACTAAAAGACAAAGAACCTTAGTGCACAAACACTGAGGCAAGGGCTACCCCAAAGGGCACTGGCCTGGAAGCCAAATTTCAAAGAAATACAAAATCACACATACCACCATAATGCAAAGCATCATGGGCTGTATATGAAAATCACCACAAAATATTATGCTGGTTCAACTTTAAGCAGAAATGTATGGTCTCGAAAGGCCTCTCACACAGTCTGTAAAGGGTGCCAGCTGAAGACACAGACACGTGTTTCGTCCTACCAGGACACATCAGTGTGCCTTGTCTGTATGACACCCCAGTGGAATGAACCAGCTACCCTAAGCTGATCTGCCAGGTTTGGGTTGTCTTGAGTCCAATAAAAACAGAAAACAAGGTAAAAGACAAAAAACCTTATTACATAAACACTGAGGCAAGGGTTACTCCAAAGGGCATTGGCCAGGAAGCCAAATTTCAAAGAAATACAAATTCACACATACCCCCATAATGCAAAGCATCATGGGCTGTATATGAAAATCACCACAACATGTTATGTTGGTTCAACTTTAAGCAAGAATGTATGGTGCCAAAAGGCCTCTCACACAGTCTGCAAAGGGTGCCAACAGAAGACACAGACATGTTTCATTCTACCAGGACTCATCAGTGTGCCTCATCTGTATGACACCCCAGTGGAATGAACCAGCTACCCTAAGTTGGACTGTCAGGTTTGGGTTGTGGAGAGCCCAATAAAAACAAAAAACATGCTAAAAGACAAAGAATCTTAGTGTGTAAACACAGAGGAAGCCAAATTTCAAAGAAATACAAAATCACATATACCCCATAATGCAAAGCATCATGGGCTGTATATGAAAATCACCACACATAGTATCAACTTTCACCCACTGACTCCATCCATCGAGATAGTTCCTAAACATTGGTAGAGTGGAGGAGGAGACTCCCAGGTTCCCTAGTTTGCTACACAGAAGATGATGGTAACCAGCTCAAAGGTCTTAGTGAGGTCTATGGATACTGCTCCTGTGTACGCAACCCTATCCATGGCATTTGCAACTTGGGAGGTGAAGGACAAGACACTAGTGGTACTGCTATGATTTTTATGAAAACCATTTTGTGCTGGAGACAACAGGTTATGTTTGGTTAGGAACTCAGTTAACTGAGAAGCTACTAACTTTTGAAGTATTTTATTGACTACAGGAAGGATGGCAATTGGTCTGTAGTTCCCAAAAAGTTTAGTGCCACCTTTCTTAAAAACTGGGATTATGTCCCAATATCAACTGGGTAACGCCGAACAGTACAACATCCACTGAAAACAAATTTAATGATTTATTTATTCAGCAGAATTTGGAACAATTGGTCAATCAATCTACAAGGGAAGCACACATACTCGACTTACTTTTGACAAACAGTGAGGACAAAATTCAAAATATAGAGATACTTCCCCCACTAAGAGACTCCGACCATAATATGGTGGCATTTGAATATAAAAGTGTTATTACATATACAAAAGGAAATACAGTAGTAAGAGACTTTAATAAGGACTATTATGGTAAGATGAAAACTCATTTGGCTAAATGGAATTGGAAAGAGGAATTAAAAGGTTTAACCCCGGAAATAACCTGGGCAGAGATAAAGCAACAATTTGAATAAAGTATTGATAAATATGTACCAGTAAGGCCCAACTACAGTAACAAAAGTCATGTCCCCTATGGTGGAACAACACAATTAGGAAACAACTAAACAAAAAAAACTATATCATAAATATAAAAGAAATCCATCTATAGCAGCTTGAAACAAATGTAAGCATAGTAATAAAAAACTAAATATATGATTAAAACTGCCAAGAGGAGACTCAAACTGAACTTAATAACTAGGGTAAAAGACAACAAAAAACAATTCTACAACTACATTGGGTCACTAAAAGGGAAAAAACACGTCACTGGACCATTTGTATCTGAAAATGGCATAAAAATAGGGGAAGATAAAATAGATAAGGAACTAAATAACTATTTTTGGAGTATCTACGAACCTAGAAAAGAATTAAACAAATCAGCAGAAGTGACTATAGATAGCGCCATAGAATTCAGCACCAGAGAGGTGAAACTGATAATAAAATCACTAAAGCCAAATAGTTCACCCGGCCCTGACAGAATTACTCCAAGATTCCTGCAAGAATTAAGTAAAGAGATTGTGGGACCACTCACTTTGCTATTTAACATCTCCATCTCAGAAGGAAAAACAATAAAAGAATGGCGAGAGGCACTAGCAAGTCCAATTCATAAGGCAGGAAAAAAAAGAGGACATTAAAAATTATCAACCCATTAGTCTCACATCTGTAATTGGTAAAATAATGGAAAGACTCCTGCAAACATACATAACTGAACATATAAAAAACACTGGATTAGAAGATCTTACTCAGCATGGTTTTACCTCTGGAAGGTCATGTATCACGAACCAGATACATTTTTTCGAGCCAGTAAGTGCAGTTCTGGGTAAGGGGGTTTCATGTGATGTTATTTTTCAGGACTTTGCCAAAGCATTTGACAAGGTATCACACAAAATACTGTTACAGGAACTAAATAGGACAGGCTTACACTCAAACATTATTAGCTGGATAAAATTGTGGCTGGGCAATCGATATCAGAGGGTATCGGTCAAAGGACATTTGTCCAACTGGGGTAGGGTGACTAGTGGAGTCCCGCAAAGATCAGTTCTGGGTCCCACACTTTATAACATCACAGTGACCAGAATGAAAGTATCCAGAAACGAATGGATATGCACATACGCCAATGACTGTAAGTTGGGAGGACTTGTTAACAGGAAAGAGGATGGCGTATTGTTACAAAAACAGACAAACTTTATGATTGGGCAAAGGCCAACAAAATACAGTTTAATGTGGACAAATGCAAGGTCATGCATTTAAGAAAGAACAACCCACTTTTATGTTATAAATTGGGTAACAGTATACTGCAAACAACAACTGAAAAAAAAGCCCTAGACACAATAATAACACAAAAGCTAACTTTTGATAGGAACACCACAGTAAAAGTCAAGAAATGTCATACAATTGTAGGCTCGATCCTGGCCAATATTAAAAGCAGGGAACCAGAGGTGTTAGTGCCTCTTTTTTCAAGTTTGGTGCGCCCATACCTTGAGTACTGTTCCCAGTTTAATTTACCACGCACTAAGAGAGACCGGAAACTTATTGAGGGAGTGCAAAGGAAAGTCACCAAGAAAATCAAACTCTTAAAGGATATGAGCTATGGAAATAGACTTAGGAAATTAAACTTATTTTCAGCTAAATACAGGCAGATCAGAGGAGAGCTTTGTCTAACATACAAAGCAATAAATAATGAATAAATAAAGGACACTGTAGCACTGACATTACAGGAGGGTATAAAAAACACAAGAAGTAATGGTTATAAAATAAAAGGGGAATTAATAAGAACAACCAGGAGAAGTAGCTTTTTTACACAGAGAGTTGTAACACTACAGAATAGCCTTCTACAACAAGTTATTACAAGTCATAACATCACTATATTTAAAACTAGGTTTGATGAGTACATGAGAGATGAGAAGTATGAGCTCCACCCATAACTGTATGGGTGGTGAGTTCAATAAAGGGCTCATAGCCTACTGAACTCGTTTTATTCCTATGAACCTATGTGGGAGAGTTTTCATTTTTCAGGTACAACCCCAGACATAAGGGACAAGTTGATAATTCGAGCAATAGGTGATGACAATTGGGTAGCAACCTTTAGTAAATTAGGATCAATGTCATCAGAACCTGGTACTTTGGCTGCGGGGATGTTCTGAAACAGTTTGTACACTTCAGACACCTTAACCACATGGAAGTAAAACTAAGTGTAACTCAGAGGGTCACAGCATGGATCTTTGATGGGAGGAACCATCTGCGGTGAAGGAGGGAAGGCTGTCATGTAAGATGAGAGATCAGAGAAAAATTAAAGGCACTGGCTGTAGTCTTAGGATTGTTACAATTGACATTGTTTATACATATATCATGCAGAGTAGGGTTGTTTGATAGATCCATGGATAGTTTTATACACTTCTAAAAGTGTTTTGGGTTACCTATCAATGAGTCAAGGAAAGACCTGTAGTACCTGCTCTTGTTTTGGCAAATTACTTTTTTTACATTTGTTTCTAATGGTACAATATTTTAGCCAGTTAGATGTGAGGCTAGTGGCCTTGTATGCAGACCAGCATTTATCCCTAGCCTTGATCAAAGTAAGGAAGGATGGTCGTGCCATTTGGTTACAGAGCCATGAACCTGTCCAATAGTAAACAGGATATGTTTGTCCTGTAAGTCAGACAGCACTTTATTGAAGTGTGTCACACCCAGATCAGCATCATTTGTGTTCCAGAGGTATGACCAGTCAGTGCTCCTGACACGGAAGTAGGGTTGAAAAAACAGTGAGGTCATGAAAGTGGAGAAGTCTCAAGGGGACCTTAGGGGATTTTACTCTCCACACACAGTGAACTGATGAGTGGTCACTGAGTACATCACGTAGAACTCCAGAGGAGATGATCCTGTCAGCCCTGGGTGTAAGAATCCAGTCTATTAAAGAGGCTTTATACCCATTAAAAGCCATTCTAGTTGGTTCTGATATGATTTGAGTAAGGTGCAGCTTGCTGAAATGTAGGTCAATATCTTTACTTTTGGCACTGAGTCAGTGAAAATTAAAGTCACCAAAAAGTAAAAATTCATTATTTTTATCTAACAGCCCTACAGTGTTCGAGAGCAGCTGGAGTACCTGCTGACTACAAGCAGGGGAGACATCAGTACAGAAAAGATGCAAGTTTTTTGTTCCTCCAAGCAGAAGAAAAGCATGAGTAAGTTCAAAGTCTTCTGTTAGTGGGGACAGGGGTGCCTGGGACAGTGATGTTAAGGTGAGATTTATAGTACACCATGGTTCCCCCCATTTATCTTTGAACCAACACAATCATTTCTGATAAGGTTATATCCAGACACAGCATAGAATTGGTCAGGGATGGATGGTTTCAGCCATGTTTCTGTGATCCCAAGTATTTCAAGGGAGAATTGCTTAACCCACACAATGAGGTCAGCATGGTTAGGGATCAGGCTTCTGATGTTCGTATGTGCAATTTTTGATCCTTTGTGGCCTTCCACATGCATATTGGTATTAATAGGGAAGCAGGAGGGGGCCCAGGGTTAGGTTCACATCCCCAGCAATTAGTAGAAGGGAGAGTATCAGTATTGTTATTATATACAACCAGGGATAGGGGTGAAAGGCTACATGAATCCAGTGGGACCTTTTGAGAAAATGGACTGCATGGCACAGGCATTGATACATAAGGAAGTAAGTATTTTTCATATTCCTATCCTTATATAACAGTTCATTGGACATGTCAAAGTGTGATGCAGCCTGGGATGGCTCAGAACAAGAGTGTATTAAAGGCATATAATCAACAGTAAGTAATAGGCAAAGAAAGAAGCATGAAGCATCAACAGTTGATAATGCTACGCAACCCACAGAGCAACACCCTAGGCACAACATAATTTCTGAAGGTAGAGAAGCTTAGGATATGACATGGGTGGCAGTGAGACAGCAGAAATATCTCCACGAGATGCCACTGAACTCTTGATATTCCACGAGTGGCGAAGCCATGGGTGGGATACCTAGAGTTCAATGACAGTGAGTGGAGATGGAGGACTATCACTGCACAGGTGCACTGATTTTAACCTATAACCATAAGCAGGCAAAAGATTATTATAGCTGAAAGAAAAAAAAAAGGTTAGCACTAAGGAGAAATGGGAAATTGTTTAACCATGAAAGGCTCACTAAGCTGAAGCCTGTTTCCAGGTGTGACCTGGGAGTGCAAGAAAATAAAGAGACTTGTTCAGGGTCACACAGTACGCAAGTGGTGGGCTGTGGGATTCAAACTCAGGTCTCCAGGTTTGCAGCTCACTGCCCTAAACCACAGTGTTATACTGCCTCCATATGAGACATATAGTTACAGGGGCAGGGTAAATTTAGTAGTGACTTGTAAGACTGTGAGACTGACAACACAAGATTACTGCATGATCCAGATAGAGAACTACAGCACTTCAGGTTATTAACTAGGAATAGAGAATCTAAACAGGCAGAATAAATTACAACAAGAGTGCTTAAGTCAAGGCAGTTATGCTGTACCTATGGCATGTAGTTCAATAAGCTGATTTATGGCTACACAGAGTTATATATATCAAGGCAGAAGGCAGTTATACCTAAAGCCTTACTATAATACAAAATAAGCAAATCGAAGGCTACACAGACATGTGTAAGGATGAAGGATACAACTGAGCACCAGCCTAAAGAATAATACATTTCAATTTATAGAGACCCATAAAAGTTGCAGACAGTACTTAAGAGTACCATTTGAAATGCAGAGTGCACACTGAATTCCTAAGGTGACTGTGTAAAAATCTTTGCATTTCAGCTCTGTAATGCCCCCTCAGTGCACTAAATGGTGCCAAATACCTGTATGGTGCCAAATACCTTTGTCTTATTTCAACTGTATTGTATATATGTAATCTCCCAGGTCGCATCTGGAAACGGGTGGATTCCACTCAGTATGCTTATCTGGTAAATCTCTTAAATAAATAAATAAATAAATTAGCATTACAGATCTGAAATACAAAACAGTTTTACAGAATCCCCATAGGAATTCAGCATGTGCTCGCTGGCAGTCTTGCTTCAGTGATGTCATTCCACATAACATACTGGCCATTTCAGGAGCTATTCTCAGCACCAGCTTCTCCGGGGGGGGGGGTGTTACAACATTCAAAAGCTATGGAAACATGTTAAACTGCATATTTACAGGTAAGCAGCAGAACTGTTTAACAGAGGGGGATCTTCTTAACAGACCTTTGGAGCCTGATTTTGCGATTTCATACAGCTTAAAATAAGTATTTAGATATCCTTTAATTTTCTGTAATGAATACATATTATCCACACATATTTTTGATGCAGCCTTTATTTACTTACACATGACTGTTGGTGTTCCTCTTTCTAATGGAGTCTTTCCTCATTTACAACTGATAGAATGGCCTAATTTCTATTTATACCACCATTAAACTAAACTAATTTAAGATGTGGTGAGTTCTCCATGTACACTTTTTTAAGCTTAGTTTATTTCTTTGTATAAACCTTATTTTTCTTCATAAATTACAAAGTTATTATTGTGTTTATTTATGTAAGTTTAAAGTGTCAAATTCTGCATTGTGACATTCAAGAAAATTATGAAAATGTGGTTGCCATCCCTTGCTATTATGACCATGTCCTTATAAAATGGGTCTCCTGTAAAAAACCAAAAAAAATTAAGATAAGTTTAGCAGTGTGGTTACTATGTCTGAAATGCACTGCTTTGGAATCTTTTCCACCAATCAGGAAGCAGGATTTTCCCTACCCATTTTATAAAGCTATGATAAAGGATGACATAATTTGGTGCAAGAATGAAACTATCATGGCAAGGCTTTGGCTGTATTATGATTTGCTAAAATAAATGACGGCACATACTTCAAAAAAAGGCTAACTAGAAACAAAATAAATCAAAAGGGAGCTGTATCTGTCAGCCTCATCTTCACAGTTGGGATCGATACCCGTAAGACTGCTTAAAATACCCTGACTCCTGCAAATGACTGAAGTGCACCCATCTCAAAAAGCAGAAATATTTTATAAAATTTTCCATAGACTGTATTCTATAAGTTGTTTAAATGATGGGGCCACCAATATGACAAAAGAAAAAATTACTCACCTTAGTAATGTTGTTTCTTCTAATGGAGTCTTGCTGTATTCTGACAGTAGCAGTGTGTCCCAACCTTCGAACTGCCCCAGAGATGAAAGAGTTAACTTTCCATGCCAGGCATGGAACACTGAGCTCGAGCTCGGTTGAGACTCTGTCTGTTGTTCTTCAAACTCAAACCGTCAGATCTTTACGAGCTAAACTCACTAAGGTCCTGTGTGGAAGCTGTAAACCTACACTCAGCCAAATGGCTACTAAACATAAAAC
Organism: Neoceratodus forsteri; assembly: GCA_016271365.2. NCBI lineage: Eukaryota > Metazoa > Chordata > Ceratodontiformes > Ceratodontidae > Neoceratodus > Neoceratodus forsteri. Next base: position 430,177,629 of record CM028134.1, read on the forward strand.
ACATTTTTGGTCCCAAAACAAAGACTCAAGTCAGGAGACCCAAAAAATGAAAAGCTAACTCCCACTCACCCCAAAAAGAAGGGTGAAACAAAAGGGTGGGCACCCTCAAAGTGCCAACACTGCACTGCCCACCCACATCCCAAAAACAGAGGTTCTGAGAGGGGCAGGCAGGGGGGGAGGTCAGAATATAGCAAGACTCCATTAGAAGAAACATTACTAAGGTGAGTAATTTTTTCTTCAAACAACATGAAGTCTTGCTATATTCTGACAATAGCAGACTACAAAGCAGTACCTCCATGGAGGAGGGACAGAACCTACTTAGGAAATAGGCTCTGAAGCACAGCTGTGCCAAACCGAGCATCACTCCTAGCCTGGATGTCCAGGGAGTAATGCTTGGTAAAAGTGTGCACTGTTTTCCAGGTAGCTGCTTGACATATCTCTAGAATAGGGATGTCCCTGGCAGTAGCCAGGGAAGCAGCTGTACCTCTGGTAGAGTGAGCCCTCAGGCCTGAGGGAGGAACCTTACCCAGTTTTTCATAGCAAAATTGGATACAGGAGACAATCCACCTGCCAATGGATCTTTTAGTGGCAGGTTTCCCTTTACCAACCTCACCATAAGTGAGGAACAGTTGGAAGGAGTCAAACCTGTGACCCTTGGTACGCTCTATGTAGTAACTAAGGGCTCTTTTCACATCTAAACTGTGCAGTCTCCTCTCGCCAGAGGAGGAATGGTCAGTGAAGTACACAGGAAGAGACATAGATTGATTAAGGTGGAAATCTGAAACCACCTTAGGCAAGAACTTCCTGTTAGTCCTGAGGACCACCTTATCTCTATGAAAGGAGATAAAATCAGGCTCCACTGACAAAGCTTGTAATTCACTTATGCGTCTGGCAGAAGTGATGGCTACCAGAAACACAGTCTTCCAAGTCAAGTACTTAAGCTCTGCTGAAGATAAAGGCTCAAAAGGGGGTTGCATAAGCTGAGCAATGCAAACATTGAGGTCCCAGGCAGGGGCAGGGTCCCTGAATGGAGGGTTGGTGTGAAGCAATCCCTTGAAAAACTTGGAGAAAACAGGGTGAGCTGAGAGAGAACAGGGCTTACCTGCTGAAATAAAAGCAGACACAGCTGCCAGATGCACTTTCAGTGTAGCTGGTCTCAGCCCCAAGCTATTTAAGTGAACCATATAATCAAGGACTGTGGGCAGATCAGTAGATTCTGGGGAAATATGCTTCCCAGAGCACCATATGGAAAATCTTTTCCATTTAGAATTATAAGTAGCCCTGGTGGAAGGCTTTCTAGAAGCCTTCAGGATATCCATTACACCCTGGGAGAGGTGTAAGTCAGCAAACTCTAACTCTTCAAGAACCAGGCCTTGAGATTGAGAGATTTGAGGTGCGGGTACCAAACCCTCCCCTGAGCACAGGTTAACAGGTTGTAATTCCTGGGAAGACACAGGGGAAGATGGACTGCTAAGGACAGTAGGAGTGGATACCAGGGCTGTCTGGCCCAGTCTGGAGCAATCAGGATCATCTTGCAGGGTTGAGATCTGATTTTGACTAGCACTTTGAACAGGAGAGGGAAGGGGGAAAAGCATAGAGAAACTTCCCTTCCCAATTGAGAACTAAGGCATCCAGGGGGACTGAGCCCAACACTGGGGGTCTGCAGCAAAAAAGGGGAAGTTGGTGATTGTGTGGGGCTGCAAAAAGATCTATCTGCGGGGTGCCCCATCTGGAAAAAATCACTTCCAAGACCAAGGGATCCAGTGACCATTCGTGATGGCCCTGGGAAATCCTGCTGAGAGCATCTGCCAGGACATTGTCCTTTCCTGGTAGGTGAACTGCCGTGAGGGAGGTGTTCAGGGAGTAAGCCAGAGACCACAACTTCATTGCTTCGGTGCACAAGGCCGTAGACCGAGTGCCTCCTTGCTTGTTGATGTACCACATTGTGGTGGTGTTGTCTGTTCTGACCTTTACAACTTTGTTCTGAACAGATTTGGAAAAAGCTTGAAGTGCTAGAAATACTGCTCTGATTTCCAACAGATTGATATGGAGCAGAGATTCCTGAGGGGACCACAACCCCTATGTGGTGAGGTCGCCCATGTGAGCCCACCCCCACCCAAGAGGGAGGCATCTGTAGTAAGGAATAAAGAGTGAGACTGGGTGACAAAGGGAACCCCTTGTCTCAAATTGTTCTGATCCTGCCACCACTGTAGGGCCTGGATCAGGGTTCACGTTACTGGGATCAGTTTGGTCAGAGGGTCCTTCCTTTGAGACCAGAAGGCTCTCAGATGGAACTGAATGTCCCTCATCTGAAATCTTGCTCCCTGCACTACTGCTGTAGAAGCAGCCATGTGCTCCAGGAGCTGTAGAAAATGCCTTGCTGGTCGAGACACCTGCAGGGTGAATGAGGTGGCCAGAGAGACCAGGGTCCTTGCCCTGTCCAGGGGAAGGAAGGCTCTGGCCTTCTCTGTGTCTAGCTCTGCACCTATGAAGGTGAGGAGCTGGACAGGCTCTAGAACTGACTTTGAAAGATTTAGGAGGAAACCCAAAGAAGTGAGCAGTTGCTGAGTTATCTGTAAGTGTAACTTGACTTGGTCTGGGGACTGGCCTACTATGAGCCAGTCGTCCAGGTAAGGGAAAATGGCAATTTTCTGCCTTCTTAGAGAAGCAACTACTACTGCCAGGCATTTTGTGAATACCCTTGGAGCAGAGGTGAGGCCAAAGGGCATTGCTCTGAACTGGTAATGGCTTGAGGGCAGGTCGAACCTGAGGTACTTTCGATGGGAGCTTCTGATGAGAATATGGAAGTAGGCATCCTTGAGGTCCAGGGACACTAGCCAGTCCCCTGGCCTTAGAGAGGGTAGAATAATTCCCAGAGTCACTATTTTGAATTTTGGTTTTAAAACGTGCTTGTTTAGGTATCTGAGGTCCAGGATGGGCCACCATTCTCCTGTCTTTTTTGGGGTAAGGAAGTACCTGGAATACAATCCTTTGCCCTGGTGTAGGGGTGGAACCATTTCCACAGCTCTGAGAGCTAGGAGGGAAGAGACCTCTGCCTCTAAGGCAAGTGCCTCTGATGGATTTGCAGGTGGAAAGGATCTGGTTCTCATCTTTGGAAACTTTTTGAAGCTGAGAACCAGTCCCTGGCTTACTACTTCCAGGACCCATTTGTCTAATGTCAGAGACTCCCAGTCCTGGACAAAGTAAGCCAGCCTGCCCCCTACAGGTAGGTGAGAATTGGCCTAGCAGCCCCATCAGGGTGCCTGCTTGGCAGGGAGCTTTAGGCTGAGGGTGGAAGCAGGCCTGCTTGTCTCCGTCTGCCTCTCCCTCTAAAGAACCCCCTCTGGGCATAAGCAGAAGAGGAGGCCTGGCTTGGTAAAAGGCCTCATAAAAGGCCTGCCCCTGCCCTGGGAAGCTGCCTTTGAGGAGTGGCCTGCCTTTCCTTGGCCTGTGCACCCTATAGGTGGTCCTATACTCATCCATTTCTTCATGTAATTCTCTGTCTGCTCCCCAAACAGAGAATTACCCACAACAGGAAAATCCATGGCCTTAGTCTGGGTATCCTGTGACAGGCTAGTACATCTGAGCCAAGCCATTCTTGACAAGTGCACAGACGTAGCCATGACTCTTGATGACACATCATTTGAGTCCACTGCAGCATGGAATTGCACCTTGGATGACTCAATACCATCAGCAGCCACCTGCTCCAGCTCCTCGGCAAGCTGGCCAGGGACCTGTTTTGCTAGAGCCATAACAGCGTCCCATCTGGATTTCTGATATCTAGCAACATAAGCCATATAATTCGCCTGTCTGAGTCCCAAGGATGCTGCCATGTACTGTTTCTTTGCCATGGCATCAATCCTCCTGGAGTCCTTGTCTGGGGGGGTGTGAAGCCAAGGGAATATTTGCCTTGTCACAGGCTGCAGTCTGCACTACCCCAACATGGCTGCATTGTTGTGTAAGGAACTCCATATCAGAGCCTGACAATGTGTACCTCTTGTCCATTCTCTTATCCACAGGAGGTATAGTGTGAGGAGTTTTTAGAATTTTAAATGTCTGTTTCCCAAAAGATTTATGCAAGGGAATGGACAGTCTCCTAGACTCTGGGATATCCATCATTTCCACATAGTCAGGCTCCTCTTGATCATCCACAGCTTCCTCCATAGGGAGCTGGAGAGTTTCAGCCACTTTTTTATAAAACATAAAATGAGAAGGGGACTCAGAAAGCCAAGGAGGAGACACTCCTGATGGTCTGTCTGGGGAGATGTCCGGGTCAAATGGCACATCCAGACTTTCAAATCCACATTCACTCTCCTCATACTCCTCTTCCCCCTCCTCCGGTTCATAATATTCCTCTAAATCATTGAACCAGTGGAACCCGCCGCCGGCCACCTCGACGGTGCCGTTCGTCCGAAACCGGGAAAGCGACTGGACAATTTTTGATCTGCCTATTTCTTCAGCGGTTGGAGAGGAAAGTTTTGGCTCCACACCGCCTGATTTTCTAGTCCTTTTGCTGGAACCGACTCTCAGAGTCAGATTCTTTTGCCCGAAGAAGTCTCGCCTGGTCAGAGGGCACTCCTTCTGTTCCGTTTGAACCGAACCGGCTGGCCATCCGTTCAGCGGACTTTTGGCCTCCTCTCTGAGCCTACCAACTCTCTTCTCCAGGGTAGCTGCAGGAAAATGTTTACAAATCTGGCAGTCTGCATTGAGGTGGTCAAACCCCAGACAGTAAACACAGGTGGTGTGGGGATCAGCCTTGGCAAAGACTTCCCCACACACACTACAGTGTTGAAACCCAGTGGGCCCGGTTTTTCCTTTGGGTTTCTCATAGTGCCAGTCCTATCCAAACTTACCCGTTTATGGCAATCCGCCAGGTAAGACCCTCTTATCGGTTCCCAACCGTGTCACTGGTCGTGGAAAAAAACGTAATAAAATCCGTTTCTTTTAGAACTGATAAGAACCGGTAACCACACTCTAAATCACAGATTAAGATTTTTTAAACAACTTGATCGGTTCAAACCGAACCGATAAACCGTTTACAAGTTCCACACAGAATAGAATTAATGTAAAACCTATCTAGTACTCACAAATACCACAGACAGAGACTGAACCGACAAGTTGCGGTTTAAATTCGGTCGAAAACCGAGAAAACCGGTACTTTAACTGACAAAATGGACCGAGCAGAAGGAGAAATCTCCGGAGCGACTGTTCAGTGAGGCGGAGTAAAGAATCTGACGGTTTGAGTTTGAAGAACAACAGACAGAGTCTCAACCGAGCTCAAGCTCAGCGTTCCATGCCTGGCATGGAAAGTTAACTCCTTCATCTCCGGGGCAGTTCGAAGGTTGGGACTCACTGCTACTGTCAGAATATAGCAAGACTTCATGTTGTTTGAAACAATGTTTCTATTTTAACTGGAATATCACCCATGATAGCAATTTTGCACAGGATACACAGACAGAATGAATTTGAATAATACCATAATAAACAAGCATTTGTCAATGATGGATGTGTGCCACTGGTACTGCTGTTCACAATGATAAGGGAAATAGGCTACTATCAGTTCCTACTTGCTGGCTGCTATATTTTGCCTTTAACTGCATGCCTGGCAGACCATTCTGTATGGTACATCAAGACCCCGAGATGGTGTTAGATTGTTCCCTGTTTGAGGGTGACACCCACAGGTTTAGATAAAGTCAAGGTGATTGATGTGTGAACCTCAGTATGTTTTCTGAACTTTCAATTCCTATCAGTCATGTGGCAGCATAACTTAGTTACACCAGAAGGGACTCCGGGTCCAACATGTCCATCCCTCTCAACACAGTGTAACACAGTAATTTGCAGGAAGGGACACAGGGTCCATCATGCCCCCCCACCGCGGTACATAGTAACACAGTAATTTGCAGGAAGGGACACAGGGTCCATCATGCCCCCCCACCGCGGTACATAGTAACACAGTAATTTAAGATTGGAAGGGACACAGGGTCCATCATGCCCCTCCACCGCGGTACATAGTAACACAGTAATTTAAGATTGGAAGGGACACAGGGTCCATCATGCCCCCCCACCGTGGTACATAGTAACACAGTAATTTAAGATTGGAAGGGACGCAGGGTCCATCATGTCCATTCCCCTTCCCGCAATGTAACACAGTAACACAGTGATTTAAGGTTGGAAGGGACTCTAGGTCTGTCATGTCCGTCCCTGCCCACTGAGGTGTAACATACTAACACAGTAATTTAAAGCAGGAAGGGACACAGGGTCCATCATGCCCCCCCACCGTGGTACATAGTAACACAGTAATTTAAGATTGGAAGGGACACAGGGTCCATCATGTCCATTCCCCTCCCCGCAGTGTAACACAGTAACACAGTGATTTAAGGTTGGAAGGGACTCTAGGTCTGTCATGTCCGTCCCTGCCCACTGAGGTGTAACATACTAACACAGTAATTTAAAGCAGGAAGGGACACAGGGTCCATCATGCCCCCCCACCGTGGTACATAGTAACACAGTAATTTAAGATTGGAAGGGACGAGGGTCCATCATGTCCATTCCCTCCCGCAGTGTAACACAGTAACACAGTGATTTAAGGTTGGAAGGGACTCTAGGTCTGTCATGTCCGCCCCTGCCCACTGAGGTGTAACATACTAACACAGTAATTTAAAGCAGGAAGGGATACAGGGTCCATCATGCTGCCCCCTGTAACATAGTAAAACAGTAATTTAAGGTTGTAATGGGCACACAATCCATCATGTCCGCACCACCATAGTATAACATAGTAACACAGTAATTTAAGGTCATAAGGGGCACAGGGTCCATCTTGTCCACACCCTGCCACAGTATAACAGTGTAATATTTTTTTTTTGTTTTGTTACCAGGAGAGTCACACTAAGCTGAAATCTTGTTTACAGGTGCGACCTGGGAGCACAAGGAAGTTAAGTGACTTGCTCAGTGTCACACAGTATGCAAGTGAGGGCTGTGGGATTCAGACCCAGGTCTCCAGTTCAAAACCTTAAACCACTGCGCTATACTGCCTCCTAATATACAATAATTTAAGGGCGGAAAGGTCTTTAGGTCTATCAGGTCCCCTTGCCTCATAAGCAGGAATTAACACACATTTTGCGCAAACACGAACTACATTGCAGGGCTTCCCTGAATTTACCTTAAAAATAGTGAAAAAAATTGAAATATGAAAAAGAGCATATAATTGGATGCTATTCACGAATGGGCGTAAGGTATGTGCCAAAAGCACATACCCCACCCGCACAACTCTGTACCCGCGAACAGGTGAGTATCTGTCGATATTCACAACCATCCGCCACCTGTCCATGCCCCCCCCCGCATGCAGGTAGCTGGGGGCAGGGTTGCAGACCCAGGCAGGCATCCACATGGATGCCCAGGCTAGGTCCTGGAGTGCATCACTTGTACCCAATGTCAAAGTGCGTGAATAGCACCCGCGTGCACCCGGACCGGTGCAGCCATGCCCCATCCCCCACTGGTCCCTCCAGGCCCAGCCCATGGTACACAGCACCCACATGGTGCACAGACGATCCCAAGCAGTAGGTTCCCACTCCCCTCACCAGTATTTATCTATTTTGTTTTTGTTAACCGGGTTAGGTGCGCTAGCCAAAGTTGACTATTTTCAGGCACGACCCGGGAGAATACATACATAAAATGAGATGAGATTATACAATATATAGTATATAGTACAGGTACACAGTATATAGCACTGGTAGGTTAGAATACAGATCAAGTCAAACAGTACTCGAGATAATACATATAGCTATGCAGAGCTGACAAAAGTGACATTAGTACATGCAAATAACTGAAACTGGGCTAAGTGGCAGCTATAAAGACATTTTATAGCAAAGCTTGTTTAGAAGTGCAGTAGTGTCTTGGGCGAAATAGGGTGGTTAGCTGTGAGGCATTAAGTGGGATCAAAGCATGTGCAGGGGTCCTGGGATAGGTGGCGATATAGTTCTTTTTTGAAGATTGGGTGGGAGTTAGCCTGCCTCAGGGCAGGAGGGAGGGAACTCCAGGTGATTGGGGCGGTGCAGTGAAATGCTCCAGAGCTTTTTGAAGTAAGACACCTGGGTATGGTGAGTAGAAATTTGTTTGCCGAGCGTAGTCCGTGGGCAGGTGTCTGTGGTACAAGTAGAGCTGCAAGGGAGGAGGGGGTTTGGTTACGGATTACAGAGTCTGTGAGGGTCCCTAGGGAGTATAGTCGGTAGGCAGTTGGGGAGAACCAGCCTAGGTCACTATATAGTGTGCAGTGGTGCTTGAGGCGATGGGAAGAGGAGGCATAAAGACATATGTTGTTATACGTGACATCCCATTTATGGAGAGCAGTCTTATGGGCATTAGCAAAAGTGGAGACACCATATGTCAGCGCTGGAAGCAGAATACCCTTGGTAATTGCTAATTTGGCAGATGGTGTTAGCAGGTGACAAGTATTATAGGAGATTCTAAGTTTGGCATTTGTTGCTTTACAGGTTGACTGGATATGCAGACTGAAATCAAGGGATTTATCAAGGAGGACTCCCAGGTATTTGAAGGATGTGACACAGTCGATGAGAGACCCCCCAGAGTCATGGACTAGGAGGGGTTCCTTACAGGCCCTGAGTTTGGGGGTAGTGCCAAATAACATGGCTTGGGTCATTTTTGTGTTGAGGAGGAGCTTATTAGCATTTAGCCATGTTTGCACATTCCTGAAATCCGAGGAGAGGCTTTTGTTAATGATGTTAAATTTGTCAGCACTGGAGTAGAGGACAAGATCATCAGCGTATAAGATAGCTGAGCAGGAGAGTATGGCATAATCTATGTTGTTGATGTACAGCGAGAAAAGAAGGGGTCCCAGGATGGAGCCCTGGGTACTCCGATGTCAGTGCTGGCCACATTCGAGAGAGCGGAGTTGAATTTAACAAGTTGTAATCTGTTTGATAGGTAGTTGCTAAACCAGTCAACTACTGAGAATGAGAAGTTAAATCTATGCAAGGTTGAGAGAAGCAGGGTATGATCAACAAGACTGAAAGCTTTGGTAAGATTGATAAATACTGCTCCAGTGAGTAGGCCTTTGTCCATGTTGCACAGTACATCAGTGGAGAATTTGAGAAGAGTGGTTGAGGTACTGTGCCCTTTTCTGAAACCATGCTGAGTGTCTAAGAGAAGGTTGTTCTTTGTGAGATAGTCAATGGTTTGGGTTGCAACAAGCTTCTCCAGTAGCTTGCTTAGCACAGAGAGGATGGCTATGGGCCTGTAGTTGTTGATATCCTTTGGGTCTCCTTTTTTAAGGATAGGCATAACTCGGGCAAACTTCCAGAGATCTGGGACAACACTAAGAGAGAGAGAGAGAGAGAGAGAGAGAGAGAGAGAGAGAGAGACAGAGTGAAAATCTTGGCCAGTGGTGAGGCAATCAATGGTGCCGCTAGCTTCAGGAGTCGTGGCTCGAGTGAATCTGAGCCGGGGCTAGTATTGTCGGATATGTTTTGCAATAGCCTTTGGACCTCAGATCTAGATATAGCTTTAAAGTGGAAAGGGGGGTAGTAGTTAGTTGGCAGTGGTCAGCACCAGATGCAGATCTCTGGGGTGTGCTGTAAGGCTGAGATGCTGTGGGAGGTGAAGCAAAGGATGAGGTGTACTGAGACAGGTCTGTGACTAATCTGTTAAAGACATTTGCTATAGTGTTCGAGTCATTGCAATGTACACCATTTAGGATCATATCCCCTGGGGTCGATGACTGGGTAGCCCCAAGAAAGGTCTTGATGTGTGTCCAGAATTTTCTAGGGTCACCAGCAGAGTTTGTGAGCAGTTCCTTGCAGTAGATGCTCTTTGCTGTTCTGATTTGTTTTTTACAGGTGCTCCGAGAGGTCCTGTAGGTATTGTAATCCTCCGGTAGTCTGGACACTTTATACTGTACTTCTTCCAGAGTTTGTCCCATGTACGCAGGTTAGCCAGCAGGTCCTTGTGTAGCCATCTTGTTTGTTTACCCCTGATCCTTCTGGTGACCTTCGGGGTATGTTTATCCTGAAATGCTGTGAAATTATCAAAGAAGATATCAAGAGCTATTTGAACATCATGGGAGTGATAGATGTCAGACCAGTTGATACAGGATACCTCATAGAGGAAAGCTTCCACGTCCAGTTTGGCAAAGTTGGTAACTGTAATGTAGTGTGGAGGGGGTTGGGGAGCAGTCTCCGGGCTCCATACACAGAAAGTGGGGGAGTGGTCTGTGATAGCATCTGCCAAGATGCCTGCAGTTTGATGCCCCTGCCACCAGAGATCGGTGCCCCGACCCTGTGGTGGCAGAGGCATCCCATTCAACCCTATTGCCCAGGTGAAGATACCCACCCCATCCCATTGCCCGTAACAGCCCCCTCCATAGCAGCCCCATCATAAGTTCCCATTGAGGTGCCATACAGTTCCTTACGGCATTCCTTGTGACACCCATGCACTGTGTTACATGCGGAACACCCCCGTGCCTGCAGCACTCACACCCCCATTAGTGGTCAGTGTCCTCCCCCCCCAGCAGTGACAATTCTGGGAGCAATGCCTATATATAGGCAGCACAATCCCAGCAGCACTTGGACGGCCGGCGGCCAAGGAGGTGAAAGAAGGATGTGCTGCTGGCAATTCCATGCTCGGCACCAATAGGTACGGAAGTCGGGGAGAGAGCCACTGGTGCTGGAGGGGAAGGGACACTGACCACTAATGGGGGCATGGGTGCACCAAGCTCGGGGATGTTCCGTATGTAACACCACACACGGGTGTCACGAGGAGTGCCATACGGAGCTGTACAGCACCTCGATGGGCACAAACGATGGGGCTCCTGTGGTGGGGGGCTGTTTTGGGACGAGATGGGGGAGAGGGGTATTCCTTCCTCGGGCACAGTGTTGCTGGGGGAACTGGCCCATGGGGCCCAGGATGCCATGTGTTGGGGGGGCCTGGGTGGGTACAATGGAGAACAGGGGGATTGCGGCTCAGCGGCAATGAGTCACTGTGCCCTGCAGTACGGACACCCACCAGATGGGCTGCCTCAGCCCTCTCCAGTGGCCTACTGGGCTATAGTGGCACAGCAGGGCATCACACGGTCCCACTGCGACTGGTGGGTCATATCTGTGGGGCCGTGCAGTGGGTTATGGCAGGGTCCTGGCTGCCATAACTTGCACAGTTCTTCACACCCCTGTGGCCAGCACATCCCACGTTGGTGCATGTCGCTTAGTGGCAGCAGGCCCCTCACCCACTCCCGGTTCATTGCTGTCCACGTGGCCAGGGGATCAGGTGCGTAACTGCTGCATGTCCCATTTGTGAATGCTGCGCTGCCACCGCTCTGCGGCATTCACGCGTGACGATGCCAAGGTGCCCAGTTTACGTGGTGCATTAGCATTGTGCATAGGGCCCTATATATGTATAATAAAGTATGAGTTTCACTACTCCTATCACTCGGTGCCCTCATCAAGTTAATCTTCTTTCTGCTGGTCTGTGTTGGCACTGTGGAAATCAACCCTGGACCCACTGAAAGCTCGATCTCTCCAACTGACCTAACCTCCATAAATGGATTGAGTTTTCTTCACTTCAATGCCTGCAGCCTCCTAAAAAAGTTCTCATCAATACAGGCCTGGGTTGCACACACCCTACCGAACTATCTGGTTATATCTGAAACATGGCTCAAATCTGCAACAAAAGATAGTGAAATAAACCTTCCCAACTACCAGCTCTTCAGATCTGACCGTCTATCCAGGGGCGTGGGGTAGCCATCTATGTCAAAGCAAATATCTCTGCATCCTGCCTCAATTCTACATCACAACCAAAGGAATTGAATGCTTGTCAATTAAAATAACCCTTCCCAACACATCATCCTTTCAACTGATTGGTTGCTATAGGCCCCCCTCTGCAGGCCTCAAACTCCTATCCCACTTAGGATCTATACTTAATCTGGGCCCTGAAGACACCATCATCTTAGGAGACATGAACTTAAATTGGCTGACTAATGCATCTGCACCCCTGGTAACCTTCTGTGACACCTATGGATTCTCTCAATTAATCAAAGAACCAACAAGGATCAACCCAAAGAATACTCTCAACAGCACACTCCTGGATATTATATTGGTAAATAAACCTCATCATTATCCCTTTGCAGGAGTACTATTCAGTGACATAAGTGACCACTGTCCCATAGCTGCCATTAGATCAACAATCAAGCCACCCAATCCTGCAAAATTCCTCCCACGAAGGTCAAAAAAGAACTTTAATATTACAGGATATCTCCATGATCTGTGCCACACCACACGTTGGCAAGAATTCTATCTCACAGCCTCAATAGAGACAGCTCTTCAAATCTAAATGATATAATCATAAGTGCCCTCAATTCACATGCACCCTCACCAGTGTCAGAACCAAACTCAAATCCTGTCGCTGGTTCTCTGCCACCTTAAACCAGCACTGCTTCTTGCCAGAGACAAACTCTGGAAAAGGGCAAGAAAGACAAAGGACCCAAATGACTGGCTCCAATTCAGAAAAGCCAGAAACCCTGCACAAAACAAGTAAGAAAAGCCAAGGCAACCTTCTACACAGCTGAACTAGATGCCTCCTATAACAACCCTTCCAGGTTCTGGGGTACCATAAAGGGCATCCTAGGTCAAACCTCTACCCCTGTCTTACCATCCAAAATTCAATTAAATAATATTGAAATCACCGACAAGCAAAATATCTTGAATGCCTTCAATGATCATTTCACTACAGCTGGCCTGGCTTTCGACTCCTCTCCTGCAAACCTTTTAAGACCATCTCTAAACCTACAATCTACTGAGAGTCAAAAGGTTGCTTCCACATTCTCATTCAAACCAATATTGTTCAAAGAAGTAGAAGACCTCCTACTCCAACTAGATACCACCAAAAGTGCAGGTGCAGACTCCCTGGATCCCTACTTTCTAAAAGTAGCACTGTATGCCTTAACCGCCCCCCTCACCCACCTCTTCAATCTATCACTTGCCACTGGTTCTATCCCCTCAATATGGAAAACAGCTCAAGTGTTTCCATTACTTAAGCTAAGCGATCCCATGGACCTCAATAATTATAGGCCCATCTCCATCTTACCAATACTATCCAAGATGCTTGAGAAGCTGGTAAACTCTCAGTTAACTGCCTACCTTGATACCAACAATCTCCTAAATCCAGCTCAATCTGGGTTTAGATCTATGCATAGTACCATCTCTGCACTAGCAAAAGTCACAAATGACTGGCAGACTGCCCTAGACAAAAAGAATAATACCTGTGCTGTGTTTCTGGATCTAAGCAAAGCCTTTGACACTGTGGATCATGATCTTCTAATCACCTCACTGAACTCCATAGGTCTTGACTCACTCTCTCTTAAATGGTTCAGATGCTAACTCTCTGGAAGACTACAATTGGTAAAGAATGATGGTGATCTATCTACCTCTAAGCCACTCCTAAGAGGTGTACCGCAGAAGGTCCATCCTGGGTCCCATCCTTTGCCATTTACATCAACAATATTGACTCCAATCTCTCTTTCTAATATCCACCTTTTGCTGATGACACTGTACTTTATGTGAGCGATCCTCACCATCAAAAGCCTGTGAGCTCCTACAATCTCAATTCTCCCTCCTCCAGCATAACCTATTAAAAAAGAAATTATTACTAAATGCTAAGAAAACCAAAGCTATGTTCTTTGCCACCAAGTACTGTTCTTCCACTATCCCATCATTCACCCTCCCACAACTCTCTACCATCCTTGGTGAAAATCTGGAATATGTTGACAAATTCAAATACCTAGGAGTATGGATAGACAATAAACTAGACTATACTACCCACGTTGAAGAGCTCCTGAAAAAGCTAAGACAAAGACTTGGTCTATTCTATAGGATCAAACACTACCTGACCAAAGATTCCAAACAAAGATTAATCCTTGCATCATTCATGTCCCTCATTGATTATGCTGACTTCCTCTATGGTCATTGTCCCTCTCCCATCTAAACAAACTGGACACCCTGTATCATAGAGCTATTAGATTCATTACTGACCTTCCCTCTAGCACCCATCATTGCTCTCTCTACAATGCAGTCAGCTGGACATCCCTGCAACATAGAAGAAGAAAAAATGCTGCTACCTGGATCTACAAAGCTCTGACAAACAAACTCCTTTCCTACATCTCAGACTGCTTCAACCAGATCACATCCAGGCCCTACACCTTGAGGATCAACAAACTGATCCTGCTGAAGATTCCTATCACCTGCACTCGGTATGGAAGAGCTGCAATCAGTTATTCCCTGGCACTTATCTGGAATTCTATCCAAAAGACATTGAAAATGGAAACATTGATTCCCCTTACATCCTTCAAAAAGCTGTACACCAGCCTAATCCCAGATTCGTGCAATTGCTTCCACAAGGCCTAGTCCTCCCACCCCCACCCCCCACCCTCTCTCTCCCCTTCTAAAGCTCCTCCCTATTCTTCTATCATTCCTCTGGTCCTTTCCAATCAAACCTCAAACATATATGCCCACCCATGTACCATTATCCAAGCCTTATCCCTACTAGACTGGTTGTTTCTCTCCTTTATTAGGTTTTTGGTTTACTGTCCTTTGCCTTGTATATATGTAAATATTTGTACATCTATCTCACTCATAAATGATTGTATTTGTGCTTATTCAATATCATGTTTTTGTATACACTCTGTAACCTTTTTTTGTTATGACCACTCAGGTCCATCTTGTAAATGAGCTATGCTCAATGATGTTCGCCTGAATAAATAAAGATTTTGATTGATTGATTGATTGATAATATTTAGACAAAACTCAATGTACAGTGTACAAACCGTGCACATTTCTCTTCTCTTTGTTTTTCCCCCCGTAGGTACTTTTCATAGGAAAGAGCTTTGTTCCCCCAGAGTTTATCTGCTGCTGCTTAATCCTTCGGTGAAGTCAGACTTCTCTGCTGGTGACATCAAAGCTTGTTGCTGTGGAAGTGATTCTGGTAACACCAGCAGAGTCCCCAATGCTCAGATGTGTCCTGTGGAGGACAGTAAACTGCTTGGCCAACAAAGGGGTCACTACAAGGGAGGGGAGGATGTCCTTTATAGTGCAATTCAGACTCTTTCCAACCATACCACTCTACTGTCCAATATAAGGAGGAACAGTCATTCTACCACTCGAAGCCCTTCTGTCCATACCTCTCTACTGTCCCGCATTATTTACTTAGTTATTTTAAAATTAGTAACAGAGAGAAGCACACTGAGCCAAGACTCGGTTCCAGGTGCAACTTGGGGAAACAGGTTAGATGAAAAAGCATTAGGATGGACAGGTCCTCATTCTACCATTCAGAGTGCTACTGTCAGTACCTCCCTAATGCCCAGCATTAGGTGGGATGAAACCTCATTCTACCACTCAGAGCCCCTCTGTCCATACAGTACCTCTGTACTGTACCACATTAGCAAGAACAGTTTCTCATTCTACTACTCAGAACCCCTCTATCAATACTACTCTTCTGTTCTACATAAAGTGAAACAGGCCCTCATTCTATCACTCACAGTCCCCCTGTCCATACCTCTCTGCTGTCCTACATATGGATGAACAGACCCTAATTCTACCATTCAGCACCCCTTTGCACATACCTCTTTACTGCCCTACATAAGGAGGGAGGGATCCTGATTCTACCACTCAGAACCCTTCTGTCCATGCCTCTCTACTATCCCACATCAGGAAGGAATTTACCCTCATTCTATCTTTCACAGCCCCTCTGTATGCACCTCTTTACTGTGCTACATAATTTATTTATTTCAATTGTTTGGAAAAAACCTTTGAGTGAGATGCTCTTTTCCAAAGATTCCACGTCAAGGAAACAACAACATACAAAATACAGGATTGATGAAATATCAGTGAATGTTACACAATTGGTACAAGGTCAATAACAGGACTTACATAAGATAATACACATCAGGTACTTACAATGTCAAAAAGTGAGTACAGGAGTATTAATTTTCTGAAACTGATGAACAGCAAGCTATTTACATCCTGCAAGGGACAAGGGTACAGGGTGCACAGTGCAGAAGGGAGCAGCTTCCTGGAGGCCAGGCTTAGTCAAAGTACAAAGTGTTGGGGACGGAGGTGTTACCCAAGCTGGTGGAGTGTAGGCAAGCTCATGGGAGCTGGTGACAGGGAAGAGGAGATGAAGAAGTGGGGCCAAGTAGGACCATATGGTAATGAAAATGCAGAGGGCAGAGGAGGTGCAAAACTGGATTGGGGTCGGGGACCCAAGTCATCCCAACCAAGTGTAAGAGCAATTTAAGTGGTGGGCGGGGAGGGGGGGACTCTATATTTTTTCTGCATACAGACAGCAACCCATCTACCTGCAATTACAGGCTCCTGCCTTGAGAGATGCAGCTTCACATCAGTCTTGAAGGAGGGAGGGAGTTGTTGAGGAATATATGCAGGGATTTCATTCAGCCAAAGGGGAGCTCTGTAGGCAATGGAACACTGTCCTAATGTTGTTTTCCTGAACGGGACAGCTAACAAGCACCTTGTCATTCCTCGGGTCTGGTGGCTAGAGTGATATGCTGAGAGTACCTCCTTGAGGCTAGGGGTGGATTTTCCTAGCAAAGCTTTCTTACCCAGGAGGGACGTTTGATGTTTTATTCTATTGCTGAGGCTGAGCCACCTGGTGTGCTCATAAAGTGAGCAGGAGTGAACTAGATTGTCAGCTCCAAGGGTGAGTCTACAGGCCTTACTGAGGACCATCAATACTTATTTCAGTGCAGTGTCAGAAGCCGTCCCATACACTACCAAGCCATAAACAATGACTGACAAGATGGAGGAAGATACAGTCAATCGCAGATCAGCAGGCGTAAGATACTGTCTGTGTCTATACAGGACACCGAGTTTAGAGTTAACTCTTTTTACAACTTGATCGATGTGTGGTACAAAGGAGAGTGTACCATCAATGATGACCCCAAGGTACTTGAAAGTTTGTACCTGTTCAAGGGGAACACACTTATTGTTTGTAATGCACAAGACCGGGGATGATTTCTTAAGTTGGGGGCTGGAGATCAGCATTGTTTTAGTTTTCTTATAGTTAAGAAGTTATTTATGTGTGCTGAACCAGTTCCCCATGAGGGAGAAGGTGGATTGCAGCTCCTTCTGCAAGTGATCTGGCTGAGCGCTGCTGCTCAGGATGACTGCATCATCAGCATACAAGATAATTTTAGTCATGCATGCTTCCTGAAGACTGTTTAGAAATTAACTGAAAAGGAGAGGACCCAAGATGGATCTTTAGGGAACCCCAAGTGCAATTTCCCCTAGGGGAAGAGGTTGTAGTCCCAATTTTTACACACTGGGATCTTTGGGATAGGTAGTCATTGAACCAGAGGACTGCTTCAGAGGAAACCCCCAGGTTTACCAGTTGTTGTAGCAGGATGGGATGGTTGACGCTGTCAAAGGATTTAGTGAGATCTATAAAAATAGAGCCCACTAATTTGCCACCATCCATAGCCTTGTGTACATAGTCAGAGAATTCAACTAATGCTGTAGCCATACTGTGGAACTTATAAAATCCATGCTGCTGCAGGCACTGGAGAGCGTAGTTATGAAGGTACTCAGATATCTGATCAGCCACTATCCTCTCAAGGGCTTTCGATAAAGGGGGAGAGGATGGATATCGGTCTGTAATTGGCTGTACTGGTACGATCTCCACTTTTTAACACAGAGATGACCATGGCAAGCTTCCATTTAGCTGGGAACGTAGCTAGGGAGTGTGATTTGTTAAACAGCTTGGTGATAGGTACCAAGAGGTCTTCCAGCGCAATTGCCACCAACTTCATATCTGGGTTGTCTCTGCCAAGCCTAGTTTTATCTAATACCTTATGTATACAGGTTCTGTCTTCCTTGAGCATGATGCTTTTAAAGTAGAAGTTAGGGTGGTTTTGGCTTTCACTAGTGTTTAGCAAGGGTATCACAGTGGTTAAGGTAGTCAGGTGGGAGGACAGAGCTGAGAGCAGAGAAAGTGGAGTTAAAGGATTCTGCAATGGTATGGGGATCCAGGGTGGCAGTACCATTGATCGTAAGCATAGTTGGGTGCTTCTTATTCTCTTTATCAAGCAGTTCCCTGATATTCTCCCAGAAACTTTTACCATTACCCCAGTTATTGTCTAGTTGTTCCTTGTAATATTTAGCTTTTGCCTGGCTGGTGAAGTTAGTACATTTGTTCCGAGCAGCCTGGTACTTCTGGTAGTCTGCCGGATTTCCAGTGTGTCTGGCCATACTCCAAAGATTGTCCCTTTCTTTCATCTGATCCAGAAGGTCACTTGTAATCCACCCATTATGGGATTCCCTGATCTTCCTTCTCATCACAGGGGCCAAAATACTGCAGATACCATTAAACCTATCAGAAAAGATTTGAAGTGCCTGATCAATGCCATGAAGATTGCCTAAGAGGGACCAATCAACATGGAATAAGGCTGTTTTAGAGGTGTGGCCACACAGAACCCTTTTGTCCACAGCTCTTAACTGTCCCTCATTAGGAGCGCTGGACCTAATTTTGCTACTCAGAACCCTTCTGTCCACACCTATGCAATGTCCCACATTAAGCAGCACATCTCTTATTTTATCATTTAGAACCCTTCTGTTTCTACCTCTCAACTGTCCCACATCAGGAGGGACAGACCAGCTTCTTACCACTCAGACCCCCTCTGTCACACAATAGGCACACTGGACCCTCATTTTACTACTCAGAGACCCTATATGCACATCGCAACTGTCCCACCTTAGACAAGACATTCCTCATTCTGCCTCTAATGCCCTTTTGAGGTATCTCAGCTATAGGATAGTTACTCAAAAATCTATTACTTGTTGGTTTCCTTTATGAGACAAACACTGACATTTTACTTTTTAGTTTCAAAGTTAAACTTTGCAAACATAACAGCACTACTAGTTTCTACAGTGATCAGAGCATGTATCTCTATATCTGATGTGTGTCCCACATTTTGAGGGTCAATGGCCCAAACTTCAATGACAAAAGTTGAAGGTATGATCTGGACAAAGAAATCAGGTTGCAACTATCTGTGGTGATCAAGTTGTTATACTGTAGTCCTAAGATGCAGAAGCTCATGCCCCCACTACACCTGCAGCATCACCAACCTCAGCACCACTGTACTATCTTCACCATTATCTACCTCGCGCAGTCTTGCTCAGCCAGTGTTGGCAGCAATAGTCCAGGATCCAAAGTTGGAGCTCTGGAATGTGCTGGATGATACAGTACAAGTCTGAAATGCTGATAATGTGTACCAGTAGGTCGGGACTTCCATCACTCAATGACTGGACCTACTCAGCTTTGTAAGCTACTGGGTGCTAGGTACATGCCCAGCCCAGGATAGCTGCACAGCTCTCCCAAAACCTGAGCAGCACTGACACTCCCCTATGCAAATGCAACCATCGAAGCCAGCAAAGTGTCCAGATTCAGTGCATGGTACCTGGTTCGGGACCGGGATACAGTGTCCACTCCTGCTCGGTGCATGACACCTGGTCCAGAAAAGAGGGCTGTTCACGTTCACCAGTGCGGCATCGTTCTTCACTCAGAACCAATTGACCAGCTGCAGCCCCACAGTCATTTCATGTATACCACCCAGCACCCAGGACAAGCCCTGACAGCGCACCACAACGATAGCCAATGAGAAACTCCCCATGAAGTCACCTAGTGTGGCCATGTTTCAACGGAGCCGAGAATCTCGTATCATGTGATGGTGACTGTTTTATTGGGTAATGGGGCCACAGAACTAGAATAATATGAGTTGGGTTTGGGAGGAGGTAGTTACAGCAGAGTAGCAACCGACATCGATGGACGGTGTGTATTTAAAAAAAATAAACTACGAGGGACAGTTTTCTGAGTTCCTGTCACCAGCGGAAATACTATGAAAGACTGAAACTCGATATCCCGAGTTTCAGTAGCCCAAAACCGATTGCCCAAAACACAGTTGCCTGACAGTCAGAAATTGCCTGCAGCAGAGTTTTTGTCATGTCCCCCCAGTACCCCCTTACTTTATATAATAAACTTTGCCGCTGGCAATTTCCAACTGTTAGGTAACCGTGTTACGGGCAACTAGTGTCGGGCTCATGAAACTCGGGATATCGAGTATCAGCCTTTCAAAATACCTCTGTCGCCGGTTGCTGATGTCATCATTTGTACAGCATTCAGCAGCAAGTGGGGGTTAGCGAATGAAGCAGCCCCTGGCCTCCAGTGGTGGGACTCTGAAGCGTACAAAAAAACAGTTTTTCTCATGTTTTCCCCCAGTCAAGAAAAGCACTGTGACCTAAACTTGAGCCAGTGAAATAGTGCTGGGGCAGAGTACAGTATGGGACATGAGAGCACTGTGTACTGGGGCAGCTGTCACAAGAGCAGTAACAAGCAAACCGAAAGTGGGTGACATGAGGCAGGCTGATCAGAACACTGATCAGCTGTTTGCTGGGTGGTGCCATGCAGATCAAAGGAAAGAACTGGGAGGAACTGGCTAAACCTCTGGTTAAGCTGTTCAGTGGGCACTGGAAACAGGCGTGGTTCCGGAGGAGTGGAGGAGGGCACAAGTGGTACCCCTGCACAAAAGTGGTAGCAAGGAGGAGGCAGGAAACTACCACCCGGTCAGTTTGACCTCGATAGTAGGGAAAATGATGGAAACCCTACTTAAGGAAAGGATGGTGGACTACATAGAGACAAGGGGGCTGCTGGACCCAAGGCAACATGGATTCATGGCAGGGAGCTCATGCCAGACCAATGTGATTGATCTCTTCAAGTGGGTGATGAAGGAAATAGACCAGGCAGCACAGTAGATGTGGCCTATCTGGACTTCAGGAAGGCCTTCGACACAGTCCCACACAGGAGACTAATCCACAAGCTGGCACATCTGGGGGGCGGGGACAGAGGTGGTCACATGGGTTAGAAACTGGTTGAGTGACAGAACACAAAGAGTGGTGGTAAATGGGGTTAGCTCACAGGAGGGACGGGTAACAAGTGGCATACCCCAGGGATCAGTGCTGGGACCAGTGCTCTTAAATGTCTTCATAAGAGATATTGCAGAGGGTCTAGAAGGGAGGGTTAGCCTGTTCGCGGATGATACAAAGCTATGTAACTGGGTATATACACAGGAAGGTATAGACACAATGAGGAAGGATCTAAAGAGGCTAGAAAACTGGTCCAAGGAATGGGAGTTGGGTTTCAATGCAAAAAATGCAATATTATGCACGTAGGGAAAGGGAATCCTAGGGCTGAGTGTGAACTAGATGGGGTAAAACTGGAGGCCACCACAGAGGAAAGGGATCTAGGGGCAGTCATAGAAGACAATCTCAAAGTGGCTAAACAGTGCGACAAAGCAGTTGGAAAGGCTAACAGAATGCTAGGGTGCATAGGGAGGGCTATAACAAGTAGAAGGCAAGAAGTACTGGTACCATTGTACAACTCCTTAGTAAGGCCTCATCTGGAGTATTGTGTTCAGTTCTGGAGGCCCCAGCTCCAAAAAGACATAGACAGGATGGAGACGCAACAGAGGAGGGTGACAAAAATGGTGTCTGGGATGCAGCATAAGTCATATGAGGAGAGACTCAGAGATCTCAGTATATGTATTCCCTGGAGGAAAGGAGAGAGAGGGAGGACATGATAGAGACCTTCAAATATCTAAAGGGGATCAATAGGGTACCGGGGGTGGGGCATCTTTCTCATGAAGGGAAATAACAGAATAAGGGACACAGCATGAGACTAAAAGGGGGGAACTTAGAGGGAAATTGAGGAAATACTACTTCACTGAAAGGGTGGTGGAGAGATGGAACAGTCTCCTCCAAGAAGTGGTGGGGTGGCCACGGTTCAGGGATTCAAGAATGTGTGGGATAGGCATATGAGAATTATCAAGCTAGGGCAAAAGGGGGGTGCTTGAAGCATCTAGGGTACCTTAAGCATTAGAAAGAGAGATAGGGCAGACTGGATAGGCCACAAGACCCTTTTCTGTGGACATCTATGTATCTATAAGAACCACCCTATGATTGAGTTGGCTCTTTCTTTTGAAATACACATATCCATCCAGCAAGCCAAAAGCTGCATCATGATCAGCCTGGCTGATGATTGGTGTGGCACTTACGTGCCCCTTGCAGACTGTTCTGCATTAGACTGAGACCTATGCTAGATGTATTTGGTGATGGATTGAGGGGGATGTACTTTCCTAACACAGTAGGTTAAGCAGTGGTCCCTAAGAGCATCAGAAAGAACACCTGCAGCCATGGTGAGATGGGGAACGGAGGATAGCACTCAGTCCAGGAGGGAGAGGTTGGAGGTGTGAGGGTTAATTCTGGCTGGTACAGTGATTGACTGTGTGAGATTTAGGGACTTGACAGTATGGAGGAAGGGTTTAGAGGCAAGGGAGAGCCAACTGACACTGAAGTCACCGAGGTAGATGAGCTCACCAGAGGCAGAAAGGGAGACATGTGAGGAAAGAAAGTTGAGGAGAGAGGAGTGAGAGATCTTAGGCAAGGTGTAGAGGATGCTGAAAAAGAAGGGGGTAGAAGGGAGGGAGCGTTTTACTAGCAGGAGCTTGTGAGAAACAGAGAGGACTTCCTTGTACGAGATGGAGCAGGAGAGGGTTTGCCGGACATATAAGGCAACGTCACCACCATGCCTGCCTCTGTCCCGGTAAAAGAGGTGGAAGTCTGGGAGGACTCGGTGACAATCTGGAACTCTAGAGGAAAGCCAGGTTTCACAAATACACAGGATGTCAGGAGAGTGCAGGGAGAGTCATAATTTGAGGGAGTCAGGCTTAGAGAGGAGGCTTCTTGCATTGAGATGGGAGATGCTAAAGTCTTTGGATATATCTAGGGAAGAGGAGGGGGGCCCAAGGTTTCGTACCATGTCACCAGCCAGGAGGAGGAGGAGAAAGAGAAGAGGGGGAAGAGAAAGGAGAGAGTTTTCCACCTTTTATGAAAGAGGGGAGAGAGAGAGAGAGAGAGCGAAGGGATGGAGAGGTAGGGAGAGAAAGAAGCAGTGGAGAAATTCAGGTTTAATGAGGGGGTATACAGAAGACCAGGGTGGATGTAGAGGATAGGGGGGAGATGAGGTAATGAGGGTGGAGGGGAAGGTACGGGAAAGAGGGATGGACGTGATGAGATGGGGAAGAGATGAGGGAAGGGAAGTGAGAAGGAGGGGGGAGGGCAAAAGGATCGAGAGAGGATCTGGGAGAGGGAGAAGGGGTAGGGGAGAGAAGGGGAAAATGGTAAGATAGATAGGTAGCAAGAGGAGCATGGTATAAGGGTTCCAACAGAAGAGAAGGCGGTAAAGGTTAATTAGGCACAGACAGAAATTGAACCAAGACAGGCGTGTATCAAGAAACGAAATACGTATGAGTAGGGAGTCATAGGTAAGAATGGGCCAGGAGAGGAGCAGAGAGCTAAAGAGGCAGTAGATGAGCGAGCACAAATAATTACCAGCAAGAAGTAAGCCACTGTGGAAGGGTAAATAGGCATTAAATACAAATGGACCCAGCTATTATGCAGTTAGGAACAGTAAACTTAGAGCAACAACCTTATACTGGGGCAGAAGCAACCCTAGGCCAGAGAACTAACTAACCAACACAACAATAGGCAGTAGGCATATATACAGATTGAAGCAGCAGGTGTGCAGATAGGAACACTTACAATTGCTCAAAACACTTGTGCAGGTGCTGGAGGAAGACTAAGCTAGGTAGCCAGCTAAACACACATACAGTAGGCACTCAGACGCTGGCAATGTGATAGTGGAGAATGCTAAACAGGTACACAGCAAGCACAGCTTGCATATATTAACATAACTAGAGAACTGGTTACAGATGCAGACACAGTATAAAGGAACTTACAATGTAGGTACAGATGTGTGGGGGGGGGGTTGGGGAGCAGCGTGGCCAGCCGACCAGCTGACTCCAGGCAGACTCCTCAATGTCCTTAGCGCATGGTCCTTTGTGTGAACAGGCTACTGCATGGATGGGTTGCTTGATAGGCACCTATGAAACACAGAGCATAGTCCCCTGATAGGCTGAAAATTGCTGGGCACCCAAGCGGAGTTTCCCGGTGGTTCTGAAGGCAATTGGTTGGGGGGGTAGTGGATGGCACTGGAGCCCCCTCTTGACCCATTGCAGCATCCGTGCATGTGCCATGTAGAAGGGACAGCCAAGTCCTTTAGCCTATACTCCCCCCAGCCTGCAGCCTATAGCCACCTCTTGTACTGGAACATTTGCTCAATTGTTGAGAAATGCTAGGGGTCTCCGGTTTGTAGGGTTTTGGTCTGGGGACCCACATTATATGATCTAGCTTTAGTTTGTTTATCCCCCTCCCTGGTAGGGAAGGAGGAACAGGTGCAAATGCATAGTGGTTCAGCCTTGGCCCACACTTTCAAATGTAGCTCCCTTGCACATAGCCTGAGTGCACTCAGCGTGGACATCGGAGGGCCCTCAGGAGGAACTAATAAATGGACAGGTGTACTGTTTGTCCATAGCCCAAATGAGGTACGGATGTGAATGTAGTTCTTTATTGACTTTATCCTCAGTGAAGCTGACTAAATCAAAGGTCTGGTGGGGTGCCCTTACCCTTGCAACCTATTGTACAGTGTGGCCTTGTGCCTGACAGTGCTCCCCGCCCAAATGTTCTGCTCTGTGTAAGGGAAATGGATGTGGCTTGCTTGGATTGTGCCCAGGGTTCAACCCTGCACACAGAGTGGGCTCCTTTGGTCACCCCATAGAGGGTGAACTTTAATAACAAGGGCCATTTATTCTCTTTTCAATCTAAAAAACTGTGTGTGTGTGTGTATGGGGGGGGGACTAACTGACTTGACCCCAGACTCGGTATTTCTCTTCAACTGGTAGCTTTTGAAGTGACGTATTTCGGTGGGGTTAAGGTCTGGGAAGGTGCATTATATGGTTAACTGAGATATCATGTTTGTTGTACTGAGCCATGAGTTATTATTTCTGGAGTGGGGAGCAATGTTTTGACTGCTTACTTATGCCGGGGAGCGGGGAGGGAAAGGCAACGCTGGGTGTGCTATTCAGACTGTACTTCTTTGTCTAGGGTATTTTCCTAGCTCTAGTCCCGAGAGAAAGTGGCACACAAAAACATCTGTATTTTTACCTGGAACAGAGGTGGGTCATGGCACTGGAGGCAACAATAAATCACACAGTCCACTCGCAGAAAGCTGTCCAAAAGTAGAAATCGAGCCAAGTAGTAGGCTTTATTCCAACAAGCTGGACTGACAGAAGAAACATTTGCCCACTGGGGGGGGTGCAGAAACAGGTACGACAAAGTCCACAAATCCACAACAGTGCTTTGCTACTACTTCACCTGTTTGATCACCCCGAGGGCATAAAGAGCACAATCACATCCATCCCTCTTCTGAGCTATGGACAAACAGGACACCTGTCCAGTATGAAACAGAACATCATCGGGTTTACATATCCCAGGGGTGAACACTCCGGGCTCCCCCAATTACTAGTCTCAATAGCACAAAGTCCTTTACAGGACAGTGCATGTCCTCCAAACTGTGTTGAAAAGTTCCAGAAAAATTCATCCCAAAACAAGAAAAGCTTTCTCCTCTTGTATACCAGACAGAAGCATTTTTTTAAACTTACTTTATTGAGTCAAACAGAATACCTCACATGTCGTTGCTTTTAGAAACATTTTTGCATCAGTTAGGGTTGATAGCACAGCAACAAAAGTTTGGAAATGTGATGTTAGGGTCCCCCCCCCACGGCAACATTCCACACACTAACAGACGTCGGGGAGTGCCATGGGGTCGTCAGGCCTCTCACCCCATTCCACATGTAAACAGGCGGATATGCTGCAGTATAGGAAAATGGGGTGAAAGTTAGGTCTGACAACCCCATGGCACACCCCGACGTCTGTTGGTGTGTGAATGTGGGGTGGAACCATAACATCACATTTCCAAACTTTTGTCACTGTGCTATCAGCCCTAACTGATGCATTTACAAAGTTTTTTGCAATGAATTTCCCTTCTTTTTGAGAAAGTGTATTCTAACTAGTAAATGGTATGCAGCAGTGGGCTGACGGGACCTCTGCTCCCCTCACGCTGCCCATTTTTGCGTAATGGTATGTGTATGTGGGGGTGTGGGCCCTCTAAAGGAACCCTTGTAACACTAATCTTCCAATATCTCAGTAACCATAGCAACAATGAAAAAAATGCCACTGCAGTGGTATTCATGACTTCGACACCTCCACATGAGCTTAGCTATGGAGAATGAAAAATCCGTATCTTGCACCGTTTCAGAGATACGAGCGTCGAAAGCCGCCGCAGGCACCGCGTTAGCCTATGGGACATTTCTCAACTTTGGAGAGCTGTAACTATGGGCCTGTTGAATGCTTTGGGACCACTCCTTCAAAAGGCA
Organism: Neoceratodus forsteri; assembly: GCA_016271365.2. Classification (NCBI taxonomy): domain Eukaryota; kingdom Metazoa; phylum Chordata; order Ceratodontiformes; family Ceratodontidae; genus Neoceratodus; species Neoceratodus forsteri. The sequence goes on from CM028134.1 coordinate 430,204,024, forward strand.
CATCTATGGGACCAGGCTTGTAACCCTGCAAATTTCAGCCCAAAAGCCCCAATCATTTTGATGCTGTGCGGTAGCAAAGAATTGCTATTTTTGGGTGATATTCTGTTGCAAATTGCGACAGTTTCACAAAATTTTGCAACAGAATAGGCACGACATTTTCATGATTTGCGAAAGTGTTGCATCTGTTCTGTCGCAATTTGCGACACTACAGGGGGTCTGATAAACAAAAAGGTATTTCGGGGGGGTTCCCCCCCCAAAATGATTGTGCTGTAATCCTCAGGGCCCAACTAGGTAAACACAACTGCCAGTGTTTACCTATGGGGTCCCAAATTTAAACGTCAGGCATTTTTCTCTCTCACTAACTGAAAACAAGATGGCCACCACACAACCGTAAAAGGGCCATTTGCGACAGTAAAATGCAGTGGCGGCAGCTTTCGAAAGACACATTTTTTTTCCCATTGACTATAATGGGAAACTTGTTTTTGAATAACTTCAGAACAGTTTAATATTTTTTCACCAAATCTGTGAAAGGCACATCAGTGATCCAGAATGCATCTTCCCTGAAGATTTCAGACCAAACGGACAAATTGTGCACGCTGTAGCCATGAGCAAAGAAACGTTCAAAACCTTTGTCTTTGCACATCTTTTTGGTGCTCTGCAGCTCCACAACCACTCATCTGACCATAACATAACTTGCCAGAACAAGAGATATATGCTACCAGACTGTGCACGTAAAATTTCTGACACATCTGTCATACGGTGGCAAAGTTATTAAAATGCAAAATTTGGGTTTAATATAGAAGTGGCCGAACAACCCTAACTATACTGGTACTACCATGTGCAGTATAATATATTTATATATACATATATATATATGCATGTATATATATATATGTATTATACGGGCACGGTCATGTCCCTATAGGGTTATGAAGGCAGTTCTATGTTAAACTCGAAATTGTGCACGTTAATAACTTTGGACTCATTCAACGGATTTGCATGAAATTTCATATGCACGGTGGGGCATGGCAGATCTCTTGATTTGCCAAATTTCGTTTCGGTTGGACTTACGTTTTTTGCACACCAAAACGCTGAGAAATGTATTTTTCACCAGTTTTGTGGGCAGTTTTTCGGATTTTGTCCATGGCACTGCACAGCCATTGTGTGGCATGCCACTCTGCAACTTGGCAAATCGACCGAGCTTGGGTCAAGGAACATGACACTTTTTGTTTGGTGAAAAAATATTAATCCATTCAAACGTTATTGAAGTTTTAAGTTCCCATTATAAGTCTATGGGAAAATTTATATGGTTATTTTGCGAAAGAATGGGGTTTTGGCCATCTGGTTCCTCCTCACGATCAAAGAATTTGCAAGCTCACGATCAAAGAATCTTTGATCGCGAGGAGTTCTTTGATCGTGATGGCCGCCATCTTGTTTTCATTTTGCAGTCAGAAAAAAACAAATATCTCGGCTCAGGGGTGACTTTTGAAGTAAAACTATGATGGGTTTTACTCAGGGGTCTTCCTTCTATCAAGCCATGCCTGTGGTTTCTTCTAAGTCTGTCAAAAAATAGAGTTTTAAAGTTTTAAATTCTTTGATCACGGCTCGTTAACAATCTTTGATCGCGAGCCTGCAAATTCTTTGATCGCGAGATTCTTTGACCGCGATCTTTGATGGCGAAGGTGCAACTAGATGGCCAGATTAAAAAATCTAATATCTCAGCCAAGGGGGTGACTTATCAAGTGAAACTAGGATGGGTTTTGCTCAGGGGGCCTCGTTACATCGAGTCATGCCTGTGGTTTAATGTATTTCTCTGAAAAAAATTTGTTTTACCATTTTTTATTCTTTGATCGTGAGCTTGCAAATTCTTCGGTCGCGAGCCTGCAAATTCTTTGATTGCGAAATTCTTTGACTGCGATCTTTGATCACAAGGGAGCGACTAGATGACCAGATTAAAAATATCAAAAATCTCAACCCAGGAGTGACTTATAAAGTGAAACTAGGATGGGTTTTGCTCAGGGGCTTCGTTCTATCGCGTCATGCCTGTGGTTTAATGTATTTCTGTGAAAAAAATTAGTTTTAACATTTTTAATTCTTTGATCGCGAGCCTGCAAATTCTTTGTTCACGAACCTGCAAATTCTTTGATCGCGAGATTCTTTGATCGCGATCTTTGTTCGCGAGGGTGATACTAGATGACCAGATTTGGAGGGACCAGATAGCCCAATTTTCACAACTTTTAAAATTAACTATCTCAGAAACGGTTTGGTCTTTTAACTTAAAATTTGGAAGGTGTTGAGGGGATGTCCTGTAGATGTGAATTATGGTGTTTAGGTGTTGGAAAATACATTTGTTGTGGAGATATTGCGTGGTACAGTTTACTTTTTGTGGAGAGCATTTTGCATTGTGGTACTGGCTTGAAATTTATAGGGTAGCTAGCATTACTGCCATGGACGTACTTTTCAGTGGTTAGGTGTGTAAAATGTAAACAGGTGTGGAATTATGCCACTCTGACAAATGAAAATTTCAAACTTTTAAATGTAATATCTCGGAAACGGTTTGGTCTTTTAACTTGAAATTTGGCGGGTGTTCAGGGGATGTCCTATAGATGTGAATTACTATGTTTAGGTGTTGGAGAATTAATTTGCTGTGGAGATATGGTGTGACACACTTTACATTTTGCGTATAGCATTTTTGCATTGTGGTAGTGGCTTGACATTTATAGAGTAGCTAGCCTTACTGCCATGGAGGTAATTTTCAGTGGTTAGGTGTATGACATGTAAACAGTGCGGAATTATGCCACTCCGATGAATGAAACTTTGTTTTGTTTCAAGTTGGTGGAAGCGTGGGGCCCTGATATTCAGTACTTATACTGTTATGTTAGGCAGAAATTTGCAAGTTGGTGGGAGCACTCCCATCAACTTGTGTGAGTTTGTACTTTTCTATGCTTTCTCAAAAAGTAAGGAAATTCTATGCAAAAAAATGCATTAATGCATCATTTAGGGTTAAAACACAAAAAGTCAGGAAATAAGACCTTCAGGGTTGCCCCCCCCTCCCTCGTGTACCTCCCATCCTCCCGAAATTGACAGATGCCGGGGTGTGTCACTGGGGTTGTGAGGCCTAAATGTCACCCCATTCTTCTTTACTGTGGCTTGTGAATACGATTACACATGGAATGGGGAGACATTTAGGCCTCATAACCCCAATGACCCTGAGGGAATGTCTGTGGATGGGCAGGGAAACCACAGTTCCGATTTGCCTTAAAGGTTTTGCTGAAAACATCTGCTTCTTTGTTTCTCTCTCCCTGTTTACTCTGAGATCCCAATACTTCTAAGGCTGCCAAGCAGGCCAAGCCTGGACAGAATGCTTCATTACCTACACTTGAAATGTTAACATGTGCAAACCAGGTGGCCGTACCGGAGCTCTCGGGGTTCACCTCTCCACCTTTCCCAAGGAGGCCGGCCTGGGTTCCCTAAGGAGTTTGTACACTGGCCTGAAATGGCGTGGTGCTTCTACCTGGTGCAGTGATATGTGGTACCTGGCTGCTGAAACAGAAGGATACCACCCCCCAGGAAATGCTACGTAAAATGCCCACACAGTCCCACCCCCAAATCAAGTGACACAGTAAGCAATGACAATTTATAAACCTTATAATGCAGTTTAAACAATGTACTTAAAGGGGAAGATATAGAGAGGACAAGGGGAAGCAAGGATAAAATGGAGGAGATGGGGGTAGAAACAGCTCAATACTATATGTAATAAAGGCAATAAAGAGTTCCAATACCTTGCCCAGCACTCTGCCCACCCACCAGCAGTTCTCAACCATAGTGAGTGTGCACCTGTCTCAATTCCTCTCAAAGGCCATGGGACGGAGATCTCTCAATAGTGGTGGGGCACCACACTGGGGACAATGATGCTGCTAGTAGGGTGGAGCTCAGTGGCGCACATAAAACAGCTGCAAGAAAATACTTTTAAACACTCTTTTGTCGAACACAAACATAAACTGGTACAACACTTGAAAAAGGGGTCTCTATTTGTAATCCAAATGGGTTTTGTGGTTAAATGGCCTCAACAGATCTTCTGCCTGGGCTTCTCACACTGACAGAGTCCTGGACAGGACTTTTCCTTTAACTCCTGACATGCTGACCTCTTTCCCCAGTTGCAGGGTTGAACCCTGGGTATACTCATGGTTCTGAAACATCAGACTCTACCTCTAGTACATGCTGCTGGCCAAAGCTGAGTGGATGTGGTGCTCCCAGCTAGGACACTGACTTCTCCAGGCTGGCTGGTGTCTTTTCTGCTTCACTTTTCAGCTTGCTCTCGCTAAGGTTTGGAACATGGATGAAGGCAGATGCCTTCCTGGACTGGAGACACCGAAGGAGTTGATTCCCCCGAGGGAACGTCTGTGGATGGGCAGGGAAACTGCAGCTCCGATTTGCCTTAAAGGTTTTGCTGAAAACATCTACTTCTTCTTTTCTCTCTCTCCCTGTTTACTTTGAGATCCCAATACGTCTAAGGCCACCAGGCAGGCCAAGTCTGGACAGACTGCTTCATTACCTACACTTTAAATGTTAACATGTGTAAACCTGGAGGCCGTAGCCGGGCTCTCAGGGTTCACCTCTCCACCTTTCCCAAGGAGGCCAGCCTGGGTTCCTTAAGGAGTTGTACACTGGCCTGAAATGGCATGATGCTTCTACCTGGGGAAGTGATATGTGGTACCTGGCTGCTGAAACATAAGGATACCATCCCCCAGGAAATGGTACATAAAATGCCCACACAGTCTCATCCCTCAATCAAGTGACACAGTAAGCAATGACAATTTATAAACCTTATAATGCAGTTTAAACAATGTACTTAAAAGGGAAGATATAGAGAGGACAAGGGGAAGCAAGGATAAAATGGAGGAGATGGGGGTAGAAACAGCTCAATACTATATGCATTAAAGAGTTCAATACATTGCCCAGCACTCTGCCCACCCACCAGCAGTTCTCAACCACAGTGCGTGTGCACCTGTCTCAATTCTTCTCAAAGGCCATGGGAGAGAGATCTCTCAATAGTGGTGGGGCACCACACTGGGGACGATGATGAAAACATCTGCTTCTTCTTCTCTCTTCCTTTTTACTTTGAGATCCCAATACTTCTAAGGCTGCCAGGCAGGCCAAGCCTGAACAGACTGTGACACACCAGCCCACATCTTGACACAGTCTTCTCCTTGAGGGCTGACTCAACTGCCACAAATATTTCAAAACAGACTCTTTTAAACAGGCTGAAACTCAGTGTCTGATTGGCTAGGCTGTTTCACAGGCATACTGTCTCTGGCACGAGCTGTTCTCTGATTGGATGAGATTCGTGGGCAAACAGAAACTGACTTCTGAGCCCTTCCCATGGGTCTAGCTGCATCTTGGAAACCTATGAGGGACACCATCCTTGTTTACATCCCCATCTCTAACTTTGGCAGGTTGCTGTCACTTTATTAATAGTTCCCCAAAGTTGCCATGCGCATATCCTGCCCCACTTGTAGTGCTGGGGCCAGGGCTGTGCTTATTTTTCTGGGCTCATAGCCCATTTGGCAGTCGGGCGCTGGAGTTTTGGAGGTGGTCATCTGAGCTGCTTTCCCTTCTGTGTGCGCATGTGCATTTTACATTCCCGGAGCTGCCTTCCCTGAGGCTGGAAATCCTCATGGCGCCCACAGAGCACCAGGTCCAAAAATATACTTACGCGCATATGCAGTAGCCCAACACTGCTGCCGTGCACCACAAAGTCCCATTCTCCATCCCTCTCTCGCTCGTGTGCTGGGAAAACAAAACTAGCCACTCACTTTTCCTCTCTGCCCCTTACCTCAGCTCCCAAGACTCTGGAAGGGCCCGATGTCAGGGTGTGGTGGGTGGTAATGGCCACAGATTACATGAGTGGAGCCCTGGTTCACATCCCACCAGAGCTCCTGGACTTCAGCAGTACTACCCTATGGGTCCCCCCACGGCAGTCCTGGGGGCTGGTGGGTGAAGAACTGGTCTTTGTGTACCACTGGAAGCAATGCAGGTAAGCCCGCACTATATGGGGGGGGGGTAAACATGCCAGTATGAGCCAAGGTCCATTGCTTTCTCTCCTAATTAGTGAGCTTCCTCATGGTCTCCTGTAAGCCCCTTATAGGCCAGAACACACTATATAACAGATAAAACCAGAGAGTTGCTTCCACACAAGAAAGAGAAAAAGCAGTGGAATCTCTGCCCATAATGGCATATTAAGATTTAAAGAGCAGCTAACACCTCTGGTAAAACTTTGAAAAACATAATAGCTGGACACAGTTCAGCTTGTAGTTCATATATCTTCTATAGCGTTCCCCTTTCCATTATTACTGAAACAATTCCCATAAAAACAAGATATTTATCCCTTATAAGTTCATCTGCTTCTGTAGCTTACTCCATACTTGAAATCATAATACCCTGTTGTGACATCACAATCTGTTGCCATGGGTACAACTGTGATGTCACAAGCAGAGTATTATGACATCAGGTTGGGAAGAAGTAGAAGCTGATAAACCTTTAAGAAACAACTATCCTGTTTTTGAAGCAAATTACCTCAGTAATAACTAATGGGGATAAGAAATAGTGAGTTGAGAAATATAAGCTGCTTTACGTCCAAACATTATATTTTTCAAAGTTCTTCTTGAGGCATCAGTGGCTCTTTAAAGTGTAGATAATGAAGCCAGGGAGTGGTTTCCACACGAGAAAGAAAATATTGGGACCTCAGCTCATACTGGCATGTTAAAATGTATAGTGTAGATAGATGACCGATGGGGTGGGGTGGGGTGGGGGCACCTTGTTACCAGTGGTTAAGCTAATCGTAATTCCGTGGAATGATGAGACCAAGAACCCTTTAAACTGTTAAAATAATGGAATGAAGACAAAGTAAGTAAAATGAACTAACTTAAATGAATTGCAGGCTTTCAAGCAGCTGGCGGGAGGCGGCACTGGTAACTACTTGATTCTAATTCTGACCAGACACCTGGTGCAGCACTGGAAAGATTTAAGAAAAAATAATAAGAAATGTGATAAAATCCCTGTGTAATAGTTTATGGCTGAGTTTGCTTCTGGTGTGGTTGAAGGCACTTAGCAATCCCACAATCCACACCCTGGAGTGCATTATTGCTCACACTTACCCCCAGTGGTGGCACATTCACTAATAAATAGTACTACTCCTCCTCATCTATCAGATCAAGGAAAAAGCAGTGTTTAAAATTAGTAGTGTAACCCCCCTACGCACAGGTGGAGCTTACTGAGCCTGTCTCCCGGCTGCCAGCTCTCACTAGTCCCGGTCTATGGTGTCTCCTTCATGTGCTCCTGTCAGTCCCAGTGTGTAAATCCTGTCACAGGACCTGAGGAGCATTGGAAAAATTGAATTATACAATGGTGTTTGAAAATCCTGTAACCTCATTGGTCAAAACATCTCACATGACCGTAGGTAAATGCTGCATAACCCATGGCTGAGAAATGGCATTTATAAAAAACATAATTAAACACATTTTAAATTTATTTTACTCATGGCTCCATTGTATAATCACAATAAGGCACTCTAGAGTGTGAGTTATTGGGTGATTTACCCACTTCTTGTGTGGTTAAATCACTCGGCTGTGCCTCATGACACACCACTCAAGGAGTGGATAAATCCCGAATAACCCACACCCTGTTGTGCCTTATTGCTTAAATCTCCAGCCTGGTGGTTGCGAATGCTGCACTGCCTGTGCAAGCGTTTGAGCGGGATGCCTGCACGAATGTGCAAGCTGGTGGCTCCCTGCTCGAGCACTGCAAACAAAACACTACGGCACTCTGGGGTTAGTCACTCCTGTGGCTCACCCCAGTTCCCCTTTTGTGTGCTCCGGCTCCAGGGACAAATCAGCAGCAAAGGGGTTCCGGAGGCACACTGAAAGGGGGGAGAAATAAAAACTTTGTAAAGCATTTTTAAGTGCTATGACTTAAAGAGGGTTCACCCACGACGATGCACCTGTAAAAGCGCCACAGGAAACCAGAGCGCACACAACAGTGCGCCGTCAATTAGGACGCCCAGCACCACCATGCACACACACAGGGCACTGATCATTTTTTTGGGGGGTTAATGCTGGGGGTTCTGCCTGCCACACATCCCATTATGGGGGCTGTGCTCCCTGCATCCCCCCCTTAAAAAAATATAATCACCTCCACCCTCAGGCATATCAGGGTGGAGGTGGCATAGAGAATGGCACTCAGAACTCCCGGATCAGTTTTGCCGTCATTTGGGCGCCCTGACGTTGCTGTAATCAGAGTGCCCCGTCAATGGTATATGCTTTAAGAGCAGGCTAGGCGAGGCTGGCCCAGTGGTGCTGGATGTTGAGGTGCTGGTCGCTACACCTCGCGCCATACTGGCGACCCGGGTTTGGGAATGAGCCCGGGACACCGGGGGTCGGTAGGGTAGAGACAGGATTGAGCATCAGAGGACTGCTCTCCTCTCTTGGGGAGGGAGGGTTTACTGTCCTGTTCATCGATCACCATCTGGCATCAGCCAGGGGGAGATGCAAGTTAGGAGGCACATTACGGGGGGGAGAAAACTTGGAGGAAAATGAACTGGCAGGCTCCATGATGACCGCACCAGTGCATCATCCAGCCCCAATGTCTGGATTTTGTTCGGGGTGGGAGAAAGCCAGTGCCCCTTCACCTCAACCCTGCCAGCTGGGGGGGGGCCTGTGGGGGATTTAGGGGGTGTCGGATGGGGAAACGGTGTGGATGGAGACAGAGTCCCTCCGAGGGAAAGACCGCAGCTGCCTGCCAGGCTCAGGAGAATAAATAGATAATAAGAAAAAAAAAAGAGCAGCCTAGTCTACTATGTAATGAACAGCCCTGCCTGCCACCTGGGGGAAGAACGTTGCGGAGCTCACGATAGGTAGGGGGAGGCCCTGCAAAGACCCACTCTGCCACTGGACACCAGGGCAGAGTGGCGACTACAGACCTTGGGGGTATTTAAATGTTAAAATAATTCAGAAGCCCTAGAAACAGAGCATAAAGATGGGACTTTGCATAAACTGTTTTGCAGCAGCCATATTTGCTACCTTTGACCTGTCAAACAGCCAATGGTAGTTAAGGAGCTCAAAGGACTACAAGAAGGGGGCTCCTGGGGGTAGGAGAGGATTGTGACTTGGCGCCTTTTCCCCAACCAATCAGGCATTAAAGGAGCATTCTGCATATTGATTAGATGGATTGACAGCCTGACTGACAAACTGGAACTCTGATTTGATCTCCCGAGACCTGAGGCACAGATCCAGCTGGGGGCAGTTGTCTGGGAGTACCCAGAGTGAGAGAACATCAGAAGTGGATGGCAGATGGGGACCACGTGATCCATCTAGTCTGCCCAAGACATTTCTACCACACTATCCATTTTTATTATCCAAGTGTTCACATTGTCTGTCCCATGCCAGCTTAAATTCTCATACCGTCTTTAATGCCACCACCTCTGGAGGCAGGTTGTTCAACCACCCTCTCTGTAAAAAAGTATTTTCTTATATTGGTTTTAAATCTGCCTCCCACTAGGCGCAGACTGTGTTCCATAGTACATGTTTTGTTCTCCTGGAATAGGTTTCCAGTCTGGCCTGTTTATTCCTGTTATGTATTTGAATGTCTCTATCATGTCCCCCCCATTTCTTCTCTGTTCCAGTGAGTATAAATTTAACTTGCTGAGTTGTTTCACATTGTTCCTGATGTAGACCCTGGACCATCTTGGTGGCCCTCCTCTGAACCCTCTCCAAGTGGTCTATAGCCTTTCTTAGGTGTGGTCTCCAGAACGGCACGCAGTACTCCAGGTGTGATCTAAGGACCTGTACAGTGGGATAATTACCTCGTGCTTCCTACTTGTAATCCCCCTTCTTATACAACCCAGGATACTACTGGCCTTCTGAGCTGCTTTTTCACAGTTTCCCTACTTTTAGATTCTCAGTAACAATAATTCGATGTCCCTCTCCATGCTGGTTTGTTCAAGTTGATGCCCATTCACAGTAAAGGTTTTCCTTGGGTTACGTTTATCCATGTGCATCACTTTACACCTCTTGGCGCTGAATTTCAACCGGCATGTTCCTGACCAGTCTTCTAGCTTCTTGAGGTCAGCTTCTATCCTAGAGGCACCCTCCTCTGTGTCTACCCTGTTGCAGAGCTTGTATCGTCTGAGAACAGGGAGACCTTCCCCTCAAGTCCCTCAGCAATGTCACTGATAAATATGTTGAAGAGGACTGGGCCAAGTACTGACCCCTACGGAACACCATTGGTAACTCTGATCTCCTCTGATAATGCCCCGTTGACCAGGACCCTTTGGGACGTTCCATGAAGCCAGTTCCTAATCCATGTGATTATTTTATTGTCTATACTTGTGTTTTCTAGCTCATTTGCTAATCTCCTGTGGGAGACAGTGCCAACCGCTTTGCTAAAATCTAAACAAATCACATCCATTGCATCCCCCTGGTCTACTGTTTTGGTTACTCAATTGAAGAAGTCTACCATATTTGTTAGACATGAGTGGCCAGCTGTGAATCTGTGTTGCTTTGGTTCGAGTCTCCCATTATCCTTTAGGTATTCTACTATCCCCTCTTTGAGCAGTGCCTTCATAATTTTACCCACCACTGAGGTTAGGCTGACAGGGCGATAGTTCCCTGTATCCTCCCTGCTTCCACTCTTGTGCACGGGCACCACTGTTGCCCTTTTCCAGTCTTCTGGTACTACACCACTTTCTAGTGACTTACTGTACGGTTCGGACAGTGGAGAAGCAATCTCTTCCTTGAGTTCTTTTAGGATTCTTGGGTGGATCCCATCTGGTCCCTTTGCCTTATCTATTTTTAACTTACTTAGCTCTTCTAGGACTCATTCTCTTGTGAACGGGCTCAAGATGATCTCACCCTTGTCTTGCTTCTTGTTATTTAATGCTGGACCTTTGCCACTGTCTTCTATAGTGAAGACTGAGTAGGAGTCTCTGCTATATGCTCTGAGAAAATTTGGAGGCCTACATGGGGCTTTCACAGCCAAGAGCTCAGGGAAAGCCTAACTAGTTACAATATCTGGAAAGTCAGGAGAAGGATAAAACTGTTGTGATTTCAAAGCCTGAGCATTTAAGAGTCTGAAGCTGAGAGACTGATTCCTACTCACGGCCTGGTAGGATATCCAGAACTGTGTTGTTTACATACAAACATACGAAACAGCCAGCAGAAGGCCAACTTGGTCTATCGATTCTGCTCGTTAGTAATGAAGTGTCCCTGGCTTATGCCATTGACTCTGCGCCCTCATCCCCTTTTAATCTATCCTCAACTCACCTCACATGATCTCTCATATTCCCTTTATGCCCATCCCAGGCCCGCTTAAAGCCACCCACCACTTTATGTGATACCACCTCATCTAGCACTGTGTTCCATGAATCCACCACCTGCTGTGTGAAAAAAATATTTCCTGACATCCCTCCTACATCCCCCCCCCCACACCAACTTCAAACTGTGCCCCCTCATGGTTCTATTGTCACTCAGTTTGAAGAGGCATTCCTTACCCACTTTATTTACTCCCTTCAGGTACAGTATTTAAAGATCTCTGTCATATCCCACCTCTCTATTCTCTCTTCCAAGGAATACATTCTCAGGGCTGCCAGACTCTCTTCATAAGATCTCCCTTGCTGTTCCCCAGTCATCTTGGTTGCCCTCCTCTGTAGCCTAACAAGTTGATATCCTTCTTATAATATGAGCTCCAGAACCTTACCCCATATTCTAATTGTGGTCTCACCAGTGATCTGTACAAAGGCAGTATGACCTCACTCCGCCTGTGTTGAATCCCCCTCGCTACACACCCCAACATCTTGTTTGCTTTCGCTGCTACCTTTTTACATTGTGTGGAGTGTTTCAGGTTTCTGGTAATCAACACCCCCAAATCTCTTTCCTCCTCTGTTGCTGCTATCTGGACACCCCCAGGTAACACTCGGTCCTAGGAATTTTGGCTCCAATGTACATCACTTTGCACTTCTTGGAATTTAAATCTAAACTGCTAGATCCACAACCATCTCTCAAGTTTCTTGAGGTCTTCCTGTAGGACCTGTATTCCTTCGTGTCTATCCTGCCACCAATTTTGGTGTCATCTGCAAACAGGCACATCTTGCCCTTAATGCCCTCCCCTATGTTGTTTTTGGAGACACTGAACAACACTGGCCCCAATACCAATCCCTGCGGTAGCCCGCTGGTAACCTCCCTGGCACTGGACAACTCACCCCCTATCACCACTCTCTGGGTTCTGTTACTTAACCAGTTTTCTACTCATTTTGTCATTATTCCCCGACCCCAAAATCCTTCAATTTATTGATTAGCCTGCTATGCAGCACAGATCTGAAGACCTTGCTAAAGTCCAGGCAAATGGCATATACTGCCTTGCCTCCATCCAGCACACTGGTGACCCAGTAAAAAAAAATCAATCAAGTTCATCTGACAAGACCTTCCACCTGCAAACCCATGCTGCCTCTCATCCTGGAAACCATTTTCCTCAATGTAATTTACCAGTCTCTCTTTGAGTGTGGTTTCCAGGAGTTTGCACAGGATCAATGTCAGACTAACCAGCCCATTGTTTCTTGGGACATCCCCGAGTCCACTCTTGTGAAGAGGCACCACAGTGCACTTCTTCAGTTCAGCAGCACCACTCCCAACTCCAGGGAATGATTGAAAAAGTCTGCCAGCGGCCCTGCTAGCTGCTCAGCTGGTGCCCTTCAGCACCTTTGGGTGGAAGCCGTCCGGTCCTGGGGACTTGCATACTTTTAATACCAGGAGACCCTCCCTCACCATATTCATGTCTATTACCAAGTCTGTTGCCCCCCCCCACCTTCAGTAGATACCAGGCCATCTTTTTCTTTAGTAAAGACAGAGCAGAAGTACTCATTGAGCACCTCTGCCTCGCTTACTTCTTCCTCCACGCATCCATCCCCCTTTCTCTGTTTGACTATACCATTTTCTTCTTGACTCTTTCGTTTATAGAACACTAGAAGGGTTTTTTCCCCATTCTTAATTCCCTCTATTTGCAGTTCCTTTTGTGCCTTTGCTTGCCGCATCACCTTACAGTAGCTAACCTCAGGTATTCCTCCTTATCCTCTTCTCTTTCTCTTGTATCTATTATAGGCCACTTCTGTCTCTCACCACCCTGGCAACCTCAGAGTTGAACCATATGGGTGATTTGGCCTTTGATTTCTTCTTCCTGAACTCAGCACAGTTCGCTGTTGCTGCTAGTACTGCATCCCTGACAATAGCCTAAATTCTGTCCTCCCCATGTCTGCATTTATGCCATCTAATGTCTTCCTTTGTACCTCCCATATTTTCTGAACGTCTACTCTCCTAAAGTCCAGGGTCTTAGTTTTGGTGTAGAAACTATCCTTTCCCATATCCAAAATGAACCACACTGAACTGTGGTCACTACTATACAGGGGGTTCTTTGACCACTATATCCTGCATGTGCTCCCCATTTGTGAGCACCACGTCAAGGATAGCCCCCTCTCTGGTGGGTTCCGTAACTCCCCTGAGTCATGACCCTCTCCCCATATTGTATCCAGAAACATTTGACTCCTGGTACAGGATGTGGCTGGTGTATCCCAGTCCACTTTACTAGGTAGATTAAAGTCTCCTACCACTACCAACTCCCCATTACCCGCTGCTTCTAGCAATTCTTTACATAGTTCCATGTCCCCTCTGTTCCTCTTGGTTGGGTGGTCTGTAGACCACTCCCAACCTTAGTTTCCTCCCCATACTGATCTGAAACTGGCTCCATAGTGATTCCACATTCCTCTGAACTTTTTCCTCCCTAGTGCATGTTATCCCCTCCCTGATGTATACTGCCACCCCCCCCAATAAATCTGTTCCTTTTATACAGATTGTACCCGGGGATAGAAAGGTCCCAGTCATGGTGTGCTGTAGCCCAAGTCTCGGTAACTACTGCTATGTCTATCTATGCCTGTATGTCTGAAATCTTTTTGCCCAGACTGTGAACATTTGGTGACTCCACCCTCCACTTTCAGTGCCTCTCTGCTTAGATTGTGTGTCTTTCTTGATCTTCTAGCCCACTATACTCCCCCCCGTCCTCAAATGCCCTCCATTACTCATACTCCCTTCTTTCCAACTTCTATTTTCTGCTTGAGGGGGGTCCACTGACGGCACTAGGCATCTGTGTTCTCTGGCCCACCACTCCTCCCCCCCAGCAGTTTAATCTCAGGTCTTTTACTATGTATTCCCACAACTTGTCCCCAAGTACTTTTAAACCCTCATAGTTAAGGTGCAGCCTATTTGTCAAATATAAAAACTCCTCTAACCAAATATCAGCCCAAACTCCAATACTAATGAATCCTTCTACCTTGCACCAGATCCTTACCCAATCATTAAGTTCCTCAGTTCTCTTCTTTCTAACTGTGCTATCTCTGGGGACTGGGATCACCTGTGGAAAGGCTATAGAGCTCACCAAGTCTCTGCAGTTCTTTGCTAACTCTTTGAACCTGCTCTGCAGCACCCTTACCTCTTCTTCTGTTAGATCATTGGTTCCTAGGTGGATGATCAAGTAAGGTTTACCACTTCTCCCCCCTTTCCACTTCCCTAATCCTAGGTTCTGTACTCCCCACCTCCATCCCTAGTACACAAACAACCACCTTTCTATTCCTTGGGTCCCTCTTTCTTCCCCAGTGGATGCCTTTAATTATGGAATCCCCAAATATAACCACCCTTTCATCCCCTACTGGCCTATTGTTCGACCTACTATGCACACCTGATGGACCAGCCTAATTGCCTACTGGTCTACTGTTCGACCTACTATGCACACCTGATGGACCAGCCTCATTACCTACTGGTCTATTGTTTGACCTACTATGCACACCTGATGGACCAGCCTCATTACCTACTGGTCTATTGTTCGACCTACTATGCACACCTGATGGACCAGCCTCATTACCCTTCTGCTGCTTCCCAACTGTTATGGATGTATTCCCATATGTTCCCTACTGCTGTTTCTCCTAACCCCCTTGCTTTCATTTCTTCCTGGATATCTTTTTGGTAGTAGCAAGTAGTAAAATTTGTATTTATACAGGCTATGAAGACAGCTTCAAACACCATTAGAGTTACAATAACCCTCTTTACAAGGTGCATCTGTTTAGATGTCAATACAAAGTTACAATAAAAATAAACAAACCATAAAAGCTGCACATAAAACAGTACAATAAATTACACAGTACAGAACAACAATTTGTGTCATCCCCTACACTACTGCCCAATCCCACCCCTAAATCCACCTTTCCCACCATCCTTTGCTCCACCTTTACGACTATCCTCTCCACGCCTGCTCCATACATTAAAAGTTTAAAGTTGAACCGTTGCACCACAGCTGCAAGCCTGCAGTGTGGCCGCCTTTTACAGCCTACATTCCTGAGCTCCAGAAGAGTCACTGCCATCAGAGGACGGTCTGGGGAATCGGTCAGTCAAAATCACAGCCAGGCACTACCCATCATCTCCCCGAGAGCTGGATGTCTGGACATGTTGGGTGAGGCATGTGGCCCTGGTCCCCAGCACCCACAATGACACAGAAGACAAGGTGACAAGCTGCAAGAGTCTGCCACCCTGCAAAGGTGACCAGCTGCAATGCACCTGCTGTTCCAGTCACGCACTCAAGAATTGCAAGCTGCACTTTGTTTGAAGCACCCCAGAGTTTCAAACGGAGTAGAGCTGTTGCTGTACAGACCGTGTATCCTGAATCTTCCAAACTGTGATTCAATACAGGGGTTGCCCTTTCTCTGGGAGAAGTGTAAATAGTTTACCACCAGTTTCTGCTTTATTTAAAACTGCACCAATGTCATCAAACTAACTACACCTAAACAAGCTTGCACCGACTCCTTAGCTGGGTACCCAGAAGGGGCATTAGGGGGGCACTGGTACCTGTGGGGAAGTAGGTTTAGTGGTTGTATGCTGCGGTGGGGCACTGCTATTATAATTTAAATTTTTCTAAACATTTACCTTTGCATCCCATTTTCCTGTACCCCTTGTTTAAGAAACTGGTTATAGTTAGTTAACCTGTCTCATGAGCATATTATTAGCTAAAGTCAATAACTGAACGTGCATGCTTAGTGAAACATTACATTGGTTTCTGGTAATCCACTTGTGGAGTGACTGCAAAGGGAGGTAGGCAGCTACAGGACCCCAGTGGGGTTTATCATTCAGACACCTGGCCCACTGTAATTCATCTCTGTGTGGAGGCACCAGGCTGATCAACCTTTATTGGGAAAGAACACCATTTTCAAACCTGAAAAGAGCCCAGGCCCCTCAACATTGTTTGAGCCCACAAAGCAGGGTCTGTGACCTCAAGTTATACGGCACCTGGTTATAGTGGCAGTATGGAACAAAAAGAGAATAAGAAGGAATGGGGTACTTATTTTCAAAAAGTGCAGACAAGCATGGCTACCACTTTATATTTTGAGTGCCATCACCGGGCATTTACCCTTGCTCTGTGACGGTTTACTGACGTTCCGAATAATGTTAAAGCTATTTCTGGAAATACCTATACAAACTATTAAAACACTGAGAAAACACTAAGCATACGAGGCCCACTATTCTTAATCATATTCTTCAAAATAAGAAAGCGCTACACTTTCCGGCCTTTTTCTCTTAACTGAAGGCCCGTACTATGTATTTTAATGCTGAAAGGTATGTTTATGACGGTGTGTGCGCCCGTTTTCGGATCTCTATGGGAAAAAACGGTTGAAAATTGCGATTTAATTAAAATAATGCATGCAAACCATGGTGTGCTATCATGCCCTCCTCACCCGCTGACGACTATTATGTCCTGAGTATAGCGTTCTCTTTTGTGCGACCGTTGATTAAGTTAGACCCAACGCGAACACCGTAGCGTGACGCATTCTCTGAGTGACAGACAATAGCTGTGAGCTGCGCGGAAGATGGTGAGTGAGCAGATTTTTGCTTTCTGTTTTGTTAGATTAAAAGGGTTATTGCGGCATTTTTTGTATCTAGTGAGAAGAACCGGAGTCTGTTCGGCGACATGTCACTCGTCACTTAACTGTTGTTACCAAAGGTTCTAGTTTACAGGGAGCGGGGACCGCCAGTGTTCTTTAGCCGTAAGGTTTTGTCTACTCATTGCCCAGCCCCCACGCTTAGACAGTAGTTCTAGTTTTTGACAGGGAGAATAGGTTTTTTTTTTTGTTTCTGGTTTGGATTTTGTTAATAATAATTTCACAGTCCTCTGTTTATAAAGTTCCACTCGGCGGTACGTGGCAGACAATAATGAACCAGAATTATGAGCAATCCTTTATCATAACACTTAGATGTGCATTTGGAAAGATAACACTTGCAGTTGATCAGCGTGTAATTCTCATGGTTTTTAATACAACGCGATGGGGCACAAATATCCATGTAGTACATTATCAGAAATATAAAACAGTCATATTTAACCATCCGAGTATTATGATAATTACAAAGATCAAATACAAAAAAAAAAGACTGCAGCTGGGTGTAATGTCGCTAATAATTTTTAGCAGCAAAACATCATTGGCATTTAGAAAGATAACATTCATAGCTGGTCAGGAAGCTTGCAATTCTCCGGGTTTATAATAAAAATGCCATGTAGAGCAAATATACACGTAGTACATTATCAGAATGTAAACAAAGTCATATTGTTGTTATAATGCTTTGTTAAAATATTATCAGCAACCTTCTGCCCAGCTACAGTCTTTTTAGAGCGATGTGAATTTAAATAATTTGTTTAATTTTAGTATATTATTTTAAGTAACTAGTTTAGTCATTATTTACAGGATAAAAAACTGTGATCACTGTGTAATCTTGAGCAATCTGTAACCTCTCATTGCTCTTGCAGTCTGCCCAGCTATGGAAATGGGGGGAAAAAGAGAGGCCACACCGAAAAGGAAGTGTTACACATCTAAAGTGGGCTATCTTTTCCCTCCCCTCAACAGCTTCATAAGCAGGGATGAATAAATATGTAGTGAAAACAGCACTAATTCATAGTGACATCCCTTTTCTGTCCTCTACTAGCGTGTGGTATTAAACCACATAGGAGTTTTGTGATGGAATCGGACCTTGTAATCCATTAGTCTCGCACGTGTCCTCATAACTGTTGCATCCCAAACTTAGTTCCTGTACTTTCGTTGCACACTAAGTGGTATAACACTACTTTCTGATCAAGGTCCTGGCTCTGAACAGTAGAACATTCTGTAGTATAAAATGGTCTAGAGACAGCCATGCCAGTCCTCCAGTAGATAAGTCAAGTCATGTGGGCATGCCCCTGGAAACCCCATAGTTAGCTTGCCAATCTTGACTTTAGTTAGCTAAACTCATTACAAAAATCACTCCAACATGTTTTTCACGCAGTGTGTTTGACAGCAGTGCAACTAACTTTAGGCACCATATTCGAAAAACAGGTTTAGCAAGAGTGAAAACACAATATAAAACATAGACAAAAAATATGCGAAATATTATTGTCCCAGTTTGATCTTTTAAACGGTGTATCTGCGGAATGTGGATAGCACACAGTTTCAAAATGAACTGGCTGCAAAAAAAAAAATTAAGCTAGAAATGACATTGGAGAGTGTACCTAATGAGAGTGACAGCTGCAGTGAAATTGACATGGAAGAAAAAGGAAACTGTGTTGTGCCTGTCTCTAGACCATTTTATAAATCTCTGTGTTTGGTGGTCCATACTTGGAGCATCATTGTTTGACGGCTCCAACCTACAGTATAATTTGGAAAAAAAGCAAAACTTCCGTGTTTCAGTTTGTTTGGCACATGTTTTGACAAGCGCTGTACAGTTAATAAACATAAGTTGATTTAGCACAAGTTTTGAAAATGAAAAGAAAAAAGATACCATAAAAAACTGGAAGGCAGGGTTTATTTCAGTCTGTTTGGTGTTCCATACACAGTGTCACAGTTTGATGTCCGTGACTTACCATATAATTAGAAAAACATTCCACGTTTCACTTTGCATGACCGAGTGAGCTCATGAATCAACAGAAGATGTTTTTAGTAAAACTATTTGATGAATATGCTGGAAAAGTATATAGTTAAAAACAAAAACTGAAATAAAATAAGTCATGTAATAAATTACATTTAACAATGTTTTATTGTGGAACTCTTTTTTTGGTGGCAGATTAGAAGGCTATTTCATTCAATAAAACGGTTTCAGAATTTTTAAATTGAAAAACAGGTAATTTTATAAGTGCAATAACCCACTTCAGGGCATGGGTATACTGGGTATTAATGTACTTCCCAGGTGGTTGAAGGTCACTCGGGCTTCGCCCTCATGCCTCGCAAGACACCTGGGGATTGCATTAATGCCCAGTATACCCATGCCCTGTCATGGGTTATAACTTGTGTAATCCAAGACTCTGTACACCTGTCTGTTCCTCCTAGACATAGTACTTCATGCTAAACACTGTGAATTGAATGTCCCTCCTCATTACACAGTTCCACATTCCTTGACTTTTCATATCCCACTATTTTACTATCCATTAGAAACTTGTCTAGCTTCACTTTCAGAGCTTTAGTGCTATTTCCTCCCACTGTGTGCTTCAGTAACCTATTCTATAATCCCACTTTACTTTGAGTAGAAAAGAAAGTTGTACATTGCCATGTGTCATCCCTCCCTAAGGATTAGAATTTTGCTTCCTGACCTTACAGATTAGTACATGTTTGCTAGGCATGCTTATTGACACTTGCTTATGGGGCGGGGGTGGGGTGGGGGGCAGACATGATGGACCTAGAATCCCTTCTAACCTTAAATTACTTTGTTACTGTGTGACTGAAATACATATCCCTAGATAGTGTTATCAATACCAGTATGACTTTGAACTCTGTAATCATCCCTGATAATCTCTTCATCTCCATTATGGACCTCCGGATGCCTTAATCTTTTTGTTTCATAACTGGCGTGGTATTTACCTTGCTTACTGCCCCAATGCATTGATTAAATGTTCCTTATCCATATTAACCACTACATCCATTTCATATTCTGGTCTACCTGTAGTTATATTTGATGCTTTTATTCTGGGCAGTTATGCACAGCACCTTGCACTTAGTCACTTTGCATTTAATTGTTTATACGTTTTGAGCTGTTTTGAGGATGTACATACATCTCATACCTAAAGCTTGAGAAGTGTGTCCCCTCTAGTCTGCCACAGTTTGAGAAAATTCTGAAACAAGACTGTCAAGCTTGCCTGCAGGCAACAGAAATAAGCATTGCTTTCATTACCTTTGAAGACACTGTAAAAGGCTCTTGAACAAACTTTTCCTGTTCCTGTTGGCTATAGCGGCTAGCAATCAGTTCCCCTGGTTAAAATCTGCTATAGTGTCTGTACTGTATTGCATGACAGTGTTATTTCTAATGGTACAGGTGCAAACCTTTCAGTATACAGGGCCATTGCTGAAGCACAGCTTTTATTTTTGTGTTTTGCAATCCTTACAAAATCCCATTTAGGGACCTTGGGAGAGGGGCTGCATGTCCAGCGGATATAAAACAGGAAGAGTAAATTGTGGAATATAAGTGGTTGGAACATGGTAAACTTCAGTCAAAGCTGCAACATCTGTCAGAGAATCTCCATGCACCATGTTTTGGTTTAATTAGATAGGTGTGTTTTTAAAGAGACACTGTCAGCTTTGAGGGCCATATGTGTCCCTTTTTGAACAAACCAAATGCAGTCTAGCTTCTCTATATGGCTTTTCCAGAGAGCCAAGCATTTATTTATTTAGTTTTTGTTTTCTGGGTAAGGTGCACTGGACACACATGTACCTATTTTCAGGCACGACCTGGGAGAGTACAACAACCAGTTAAGAAAAATACAGTGCAAGACAGTGACTACATTGTTGGAGCACATAATAACCTTAGGACTACAGTTCTGTGCACGACAAATTAAGCAATAGGGTGAACAGAGAGTACAGAGAAAACAGTATGGCACATGTCTGATATTGAAAGAACAGTAATTGGCAGAAGCTCATATGTGCATATAGTGTTAACAGGTAACAGAGTAAACAAGTGCAAGGAATAGTCAAGTAACTGTGGCTAGAGGTCACTGGGCAAAAGCTAGGAACAGGAGCATACTGCCTGTTGATGCAAATGTGATCAGTATTGATATTGGAAAACTTAAGTAACAGTACAGTGTCTTAACGGGAGCAGATATACTGTTCCATAGTTTCAGTGCTGCGACAACGAAGGCCATCTTTCCAAGTTTGGTCCTAGTTTTTGGTGTAGATAGAAGATCGAGGTCAGAGGATCTAAGGGGGGTAGGTAGTTTTATAAGGCACCAGGAGGGAAGTGAAGGATTAGGGCGCTTGGTTATGTATTATGCTGTGGATAATGCTACCAGAGGAGAGGTCATGTTAAGTAGCAGGGGAATGAGAACCTAGTTTGGAGTACAAGGTACAGTAATGGACAAGTCGGTGGCAGGTAAGGGTAAATTGACAGATATTGTTGTAAACCACATCCCATTTGCACAGGATTTTGAGGCATTAGAAAAAAATGGGCAGACCGTAGGGTCATTTGTAGAGTAGGAGACCACAGGCTAATGTGATACTGGTGCATTGTATTGTGGTGCAGACCATAAAGTGGCTTAAGGTAAGGGATAGGTACTGTATTTTTGTATCCAGTCTGGGATTATAGCGAGGCTTTTGTGTTTTGTTTCTTAGAGGCTGCATTGTACTGAAATTTATCTTATATATAGGTAGTGCTCCAAATAAGGAGAGTACTAGCCTATTTTACTCACCAATTTTTAAGAAATACTCTCTCTAAAAAATTGTTTGCGGAGTACCTGTACTCCTCCTAAGCCTTGGAAATGCTTCATAGATACTTCAAATATAGAACTGTTTCTCCAAGTTTTAAACTGCTTTTTTTTTTTTACTTGTCAAAATTATATTTCACTCACCTAATGTCTAAAATGGTGAGCACATTACTGTTGAATGCCAACATTCTCTGGAGCATTGTATATAGACGTATCGGAACAATTGGTTGCTTCCCATAGAATTTGTTTTCTTATTAGGTTTACAGAGGTCAGCACAGTGTGTGCAGCCATGGTTTAGAGTGCTGAAAATGTCATTCAGTATAAAAGGGAGTTACTAACTTTGGGGGGGGGTCACTGTTGGAATACAGTTGTGCTGGTTTGATGTTCAAAGACTGCCATGCAAGCTTAAAGCTAAAGTCTGCTTTATTGACTGCTTATTGAATATTTTTTGAAATGCCTTATTTCCTGAGATAACATATTTTAGAAACCATTATGTTGATTGCAGTTGAATTTTAAATGTAATATTTACCAGGTTTTTAACTTTGTCCCACTATCTGTCTTATAAATATTTTCACATTAACAAGTACTGTTTCAAAAACTCCTGACTCCCCAACTGACGTTACGGTTGCTGTTTTGGTGACATCACAGTCTGTTGTCATTGTAAGCATTTTGAGATCATAATGAGCACACTGTGATGTCAGAACATCCGGATGAGTGCTAAGTAGGCAAAACAGCAATTTTAAACTTGCCCTGTGCACTGAAATGCAACTGTAATTGAGTCTTGCTGTCTGTTCTTCCATGGTCTGTTCCAGTGAGCTGGCTCCTTGTGAACTCAGGCTTCATGACATAATTGTACACCGTGGGCCGCCTCAGATCTGCCTGTAACATAATGTAAAATGCTGTGATTGAACTATACGGTGTTCTATTTATTTATTTATTTCACAATTCGGATTTACAACCTTTAAGTCAAAGACTCCTTTACAAAAGCACCTCGTTGCAGGGAGAGTAGACAACAATTGGTGGAGTACAACAATGGAGAACATTACAGGTGAGATACAATAAAAGAACACACAAATTGATTCCAGTAATACAGTAATGTACAAGGCTTCAATTAGTTACAATAGTCTAGCGTACATATAAATAATAAGGTATCACTAGGGGGTCTAGGTAGTGATACCGAGGGAGTTGCTGGGGAGAAGGCAGTCTGGAAGGACGTTGTCTGTAAAAATTTTGCCAAGCGGAGCTTTAGGTGTGGGCCAGTCATGGGCATTTACAGCTCTGAGTGTCAGTGAGGTGATTTTGGAGGGCGATTTTGAAGGGGCCAATTTTGGGGATGTTTATGATATGAGTGGGGAGGGAGTTGTACCAGTAGGGGGCTCTGTAGTGGAATGATCTTTGGGCAAGCGAGGTCCTGGCTTTTGGGACCTGGAAGGTGGCTTTGGTTGCGTTACGTGTGGCGACCGAGTGGAAGGTCAGTTTTAGGGATGCAGCAACCACGGGGTGGGGGGGGGGTTCTTACTGTACTGTTCAGTATTGCTCTGGAATATGATGTAGCCTGCCCCTTCCTCTCCCCCCTCCCACAGGACACTTCTGAGCTAGGGTAGTTCTAATCCATGTGATCCTTTTTGGGGTTATGTAAATATTTATTTTTTTATCTATTTTTCTCTTGGGGTTCAGCTATATCTTTGCAACTTCAGTTGACTTTCAGAAAATCATTTCCTCTTAGGAAGGAAACCATCCCAGAGGTGAAACCGTTTTGCCGATAGATATTTTCATCATAACCCCCAACTGCCCCTCCTAAGTTATACTGTCCTAAACTATCTCTTCTAACACTTTAGCTCATTCTTTTGTTTTTA
This sequence comes from Neoceratodus forsteri, assembly GCA_016271365.2. Taxonomy (NCBI): domain Eukaryota; kingdom Metazoa; phylum Chordata; order Ceratodontiformes; family Ceratodontidae; genus Neoceratodus; species Neoceratodus forsteri. The sequence continues at coordinate 430,227,672 of CM028134.1, forward strand.
ATTGTTTTGGGTGGAGAAGTTCCCGTTATGCTTCCAGAGTTCTGAAAACAAAAAAGAAAGGAAATCTTATCTCCCTTCTCGTAGTACCCTTCCTTCCTTTCTGTTGTAACCTACTACATTATCGGGGGGATATTCTAAGTGTAAAGTCTGTCACAAACGCACTCAGCAGGTCAGGGCTCCCACAGTGCCAACCTCCGAGTGCAGTAATGTGAACAAGTAACAGACAAGGTAACCCTCCTGTCTGCTTTTGGGTCCAAATCACCTTTAGTCTCAAGTTCCGGGGGATTCAAACTGTGAATCTTATGCTAGCGTACCCAATGTACAGGCTTAGATAACGTACCCTGTTCGGGATTTGCAGTGCATTCTTTCACCAGGAGCACCAAGCCAGGGTTCCAAAATGAACCCTTAAAACTCTATAAAAGACCTTGGATGTAGTCTTACCTTTTCCCAGTTTGGTAACACCATCAAACTCTTCAGAACAGATGTCAAACTTAACCACGTATACATCACATGCATACAAAGAACCTGGAAGACACACCCATGCAGTATCTTTTAAATAAAGGTTTTGCTAAAAGATGATAAAAATGTAAACACAGAACAATATATCAAAGAGCATACAATCACTTAAAAGAAAAATCAGATAAAACTACAAACTCCTTCCACGATACATTTAGACTTTTTTTATCTAGTGTATTATCTCTTTAGGTGCTTATCAGAGCTGTGTGTCTTTCCAGAGTCCCAAGATGGAATGTCAAACAGATCAGACACCAGTATTAGTTTAAACTGTCTCTCCCCACACCCCTTCTGTAAGTCATCTAGCTTCTTCTCTTAGAATATATATATATAAAAAAATACAAACAGGATGTCCTATCAGTAGGTATATTAAATAAGGTGACATCAGCAAAAACTCCACTTCCTAACTATGACTCCTTAATTAAACATTTTCTCTTTGATCTGGTGTAGTTCCTATTCCCAAGGCATATCAAAGGGTGTTACAACTTTAGCACCAGGTTGATATAAAATGTTCTTCCTGTAGGAATCATAAAACTTTACAAGCTCTATATCCTGGCAGCTGGGTCAGTTCTAATTAAGACAGAAAAACAGGAGACCCTTAATTAAGTCTCTCTGGTCTTTTAATTATCTCTTGGTTTCAGGTTAATATATCCTGGTAGCGTCTCTGAAACCTGGGGGGGGGGAGGGCACCCATAAGCACAGGCTGTCTTATGTGAGTCAATCACCTACTATATTTTTATATTACAAATCTCATACAACAGTCATAACCAGCTGGCCAAGTGTCACAATGCTCCCCACCTAGACTGAATCTGGGAGCTCTATCCCCTGCATGGGATGAGCTCCCTAAGTCAGGTCACTCCTCATATAGACGCGATAAGCCATCTGCCTGCTGATTGGTCGTTCCAGCCCTATGTAAGATTGTCATGTCATACTCTTGCAAGGCAAGACTCCATCTTAATAGTCTACCATTAGTTTTTCCCATTTGTGTCAGCCAAACCAGGGGGTTGTGGTCAGTGTGTACCTCAAAATGCTGCCCACATAAGTATGGCTCTAACTTCTTTAGGGACCACACTATGGCAAGACACTCTTTTTCCACAGTAGAGTAAGCCTGCTTCCTGGGAAGTAACTTTTTACTCAGGTACACTACGGGGTGATCTTTCCCTTGTTTGGATGTCTGACTCAGTACTGCCCCAATACCCATGCCTGAGGCGTCAGTCTGGACTATAAAGGTTCTGCTATAGTCAGGACTTGTCAGTACAGGAGCACTGCACAGTGCCTCCTTCAGTCTGGTAAAGGCTTTTTCACAGGCTGGCTCCCAGGTAATTTTCTTGGGTATCTTTTTCTTTACTAGGTCAGATGGGGAGCAGCCAGGGCACCGTAGTTGGGTACAAATTTCCTGTAGTACCCTGCTGTCCCTAGAAAACTCCTGACCTGCTTCTGCGTTTCTGGTCTGGGCCATGCCTTGATCAGCTCTATTTTTACTTGGTTAGGACAGAGCTATCCCCGGCCTACAACATGCCTGAGGTATGCCACTTCAGCCATTGCCACCTGGCACTGCTCAGCTTTGATAGTGAGCCCGGCCCTCTGTATCCTGCCCAGCACTTTCCTAAGGTGGGACAGGTGTTCCTCCCAGCTGGCACTAAAGATGGCAGTGTCATCCAGGTACGCCATGGTGTATTCCTCAGCACCATTTAACACCTGGTTCACCAACCTTTGGAAAGTAGCCGGGACGTTCTTAATTTTGAAAGGCATTACTTTAAATTCAGATAAGCCTATCGGAGTGATGAAAGCCGAATTCTTCTTAGCTCTGTCAGTTAACTCTGCCTACCAATACCCCTTTGTCAGGTCAGTAGTCGTAAGGTATGTCGCCCCTCTCTACTTGTCCAGGAGTTCGTCCGTCCGGGGCATCGGGGGGCGTCTGACTTCATGACTGTATTCAGTCCATGTTAGTCCACACAGAAACAAGTAGAGCCATCTGGCTTGGGCACAAGGATGATGGGTGAGGCCCAGGGGCTGTGAGATCTCTGGATTACCCCTAAATCCAGCATTTCCTCCACCTCCTTCCTAATGTCCTTTTGGTCAGCCTCTGACACCCAATGTGCTGTCTGCCGTATGGGCGTCTGTGTCTCTGTCTCCACGTCGGGTGTCGCTAAGGGGGTTAGTCCAGGCGTGGCGCTAAACAGTGGGGCAGAGTCTGCTAGAACCTCCCTTACTTCCTGGATCTCGTCCGGGGTCAGCTGGGGTGACAGTTTAACTGCCTCCAAAGAGGACTCCCCTTGCTTTCTTTCAGCAAGTCAAGAAGGGGGTCTCCTTCGTCTGTCCCCCTCCCCAGGACTACATACTGCAAACACCACGTCAGCCCTGTTAACATATGGCTTCATCATGCTGACATGGTGCATTCTTTCTGTATGTCTTCTGTCAGGTAACTCTGATATAGTTCACGTCATTTACCTTCCTAACTGCTTTATACAGTCCTGTCCACTCGGCCTGCAGCTTGTCTTTCCGGACCGGAATAAGGACCATGACTTCCTGGCCCACCGTGTACAAGCGAGCTCTGACTTTGCGATCGTACCACACTTTTTGTTTCTGTTGGGCAGCTGCCAGGTTGCTCTGGGCTGTCCCCATAAGCGCCTTCAATTTTTCCCTAAACGTATGGACGTAATCCACTATGGGATTCCCCTGTGTGGCGTGCTTGCCTTCCTAGTTCTCCCAGATCAAGTCTAGGGGCCCACGTAGCCGGCGTCCATATAAGAGCTCTAAGGGGGAAACCCTGTCGACTCTTGGGGCACCTCCCTGTATGCAAACAACAGGTGGGAAAGGTGTTTCTCCCAGTTCCTCCCATGCTGTTCAGCAAACACTTGGAGCATTGACTTCAGGGTACCGTTAAATCTTTCCACAAGCCTGTTGGCTTGTGGGTGATAAGGTGTCATGCGCCTCTGCACCACCCCACACTTTTCCCACAAACATTTCATCAGGTCCGACATGAAGGAACCCCCTCGATCGGTGATAACCTCCTGTGGAAACCCAACACAGGAGAAAATCCCAAGTGAGGCATCTGCCACGTTATCTGTCCTCAGTGAGGATAGGGCGACTGCCTCTGGATAGCGGGCGGTATAATCCACAGCAGTCAGGATGAACCTCTTCCCGGAGGAGCTGGGGGTATTTAAAGGCCCCACAATATCCATTCTCACCCTCTGGACTGGCTCCTGCACCATGGGCAATGGAATTAGTGTGCCTTGGGTTTTCTTTCCCCTTCCTTCCCTATTTCTTGGCACCAGTGACAAGCCCTGGAATACTCCTTCACCTGCTGGGTGAAGTTTGGGCTAATAGAAATTCTGGGCCATCCGCTGCGTAGTGCACACGATTCCCAGATGATCAGACAAGGGAATATCATGTACAATCTTGAGCAACTGCTCACGGTACCCCTTGGGAATGACAAGCTGTCTGCCGATCACCCTTGCCTCTGACTTAGCATCCTGAGTATACATCAGTCCTTTTTCCCAATAAACCTTATGTTTACTGTCACTTCCCTGTGCTCCATCAGAGCCTGCTGAAGCCCTCAGCTTCTCTAGACTAGAGTCACTTTTCTGAACAGCTGCAAATTCCTTACACATTCCCAAGGCATGGGACAGGTCCCCTTCAGTCTCTAAACTAGGGTCCCTAGCACTAGCATCAGGGCATTCAGGATCACTGTCATCCCTAACCCTGTGACAATGGGTCACCCCTCCTTCGGAGTAACCCTCCATAGCTGCGTGCTTAACTGCTACTGGGGAAATTTCTACCCCTTTTCATTAGTCTCCCTATCAGGAGACACAGGCTGGGGAACCAGCCTTCCAGTGGTTTCCACAATGGCTTCTGTGGGGTCCTGGGAACTACAATTTCCCCATCCCGCTTGTCTACGGGTAACTGCATACACTATCCCCTGTTTGAGATTGTAGCCAAGGATGACGTCAGCTGCTAAAGTTTTGGCTATAGCCACCTGTTGCACAGTTCTGCTTGTTTCACCCCAGTGTAGGAGAACAGTAGCGAGTGGCAATGTTTTCTCCTTACCAGTGAAGTCTTGTACCGTTATAAATTTATTGGGTATAAGCTGACCAGGCTTTACCAGATCCCCTCTTACCAACGTCGGGGATGCCCCTGTGTCCCTTAACCCATGTGTCTGTACACCATTCACCGTGGCTGGGTGCATGTGTTCCTTCATCTTCTCAGGCATGCTTCCAGGGACACACAAACAACCCACTTCTTTCCTAGCCTCATGTTGCGTATTGCTCGTCCTTTTGGGACACACTCTGGCAATATTCCCAGTTTCTTTACAAACCCAACATTCATTTCTTTTGTCAGAGAAATATTTTCTTTGAAACCTGGGGCTGACTGGTTTCAGTGGAGGCAGTGAGGGTTTTAGCTGCCCTGAAGGTGCATGTTTCCCTTTCTGCGCTGCCACGCCTGCCCCATTCGAGCTCTGAGCAGGTCTGTTCTTGGCATAGCAGTCCTATAGTTCAGCAGCCTCTTGCACTGTTTTGGGATCTTGGTCCTCCAGCCAGGTTTTCAGCTCTGCTGGGCATGCCCCCCAAAACTGTTCTAACAAAGTAGCATTTTCAATTTTATCTACAGAGTTTGCTTCAATTCCATCCCAGCAACGTTTTAAACATTGACGTTGTTTCATGGCTAGCTCCTTGTAGCTCATGTCAAGGTTTCTCCTGCGCTTACAGAATTTAGCTCTGTACGCTTCTGCAGTTAAATCAAACTTTTTTAAAAGTGCAGCTTTAAGTTTGCTATAATCATTACTGTCCTCATTGTCCATTTGACCCAGTGCATCCTGAGCTTTCCCAGTAAGTAGCGGGGATAGCTGGAAGCTCCGGGACCCTCTAGGAATTTTTGCCTGAGTACAAACTTTTCCAAAAGAATTTAGAAAGACATCCATATCCTCCACCTCTTTAAATTCAGTTATCAATTTGGAATTTAATTTGTAACCCAGTCCTGTAGTTCCAGTTAAACCCAAGCCACTTACCTGCTCTGGTGCTGGTGGTTGAAGTCGTAACTTCTCCAGTTCATATCTCCTCTGGTGCTCATGCTCTTCAGAGTCCGACTCTAGCTGTTCACGGTCAGCTTCTCACTCCCTCTTCTCCTCTGCTCTCACTTCTCTTCTCTCTGGAATTCCAGCTCCATTCTGCGCAACTCAGTCTGCAGCTTGATTGCTTCTGGCTCCAGAATGCTGGTGACCTTCCCCTGCTGCTGTGGCCCTTTGTTTGCACTGGCACTGCTGCCCTCACCGGATCTGGCTGCTGGCCCCTCCATGCCCAAGGTTTGGTCCTTTACAGTCACAGTCTGTGACTCGACACTTTGGGCATCTGCTGCCATTTGGGCATCCACAAGGTTCAGCTTGGTGGCTCTCGCCTCATGCAGGACTCCTTTGTCCTGGCACAACTGCCTCAAGTAGTCTGCAGTGTACCCGCTGTAGTTGGAAACCATCTTTTTCCCTAACTACGGCTACTCTAACTTGCACTTTAGAAAAAAAATTAAATCGGTAGGAACTTGACTGTAAGCAAAATTATATAGTTCTGTTTCCTTTTTAAAAATAAATCACTGCCTTATTTTGCAAGCGAGCTGTACAGTATTAAGCTGACACACTGAACAGTTAAAGCTTGTGCTACCAAATTTATCCGCACCGCTGCCAACCAAATCTGTCAGGCTCAGATTTGTACCCTCTTCGGGATTTGCAGTACAATCTTTCGCAAGGGGCACCAAGCCAGGCTTCCAAAATGAACCTTTAAAACTCTATAAAAGCCCTTAGGTATATTCTTACCTTTTCCCAGTTCGGTAACACCATCAAGCTCTTCAGAACAGATGTCATACTTAACCACGTATACATAACATGCAAAAAAAGAACTTGGAAGACACACCCATGCAATATCTTTCAAGTAAAGATTTTACTAAAATATGAAAAGTGTAAACACAGAACAATATATTGAAGAGTATACAGCCACTTAAAAGAAAAAAGCAAGAAAACTACCAACAAAGTCCTACCACAATACATTTAGACTTTTTCTATCTAATGTATTATTTCTAAGTGCTTATCAGAGCTGTGTGTCTTTCTAGAGTCACAAGATGGAATGTCAAACAGATCAGACACCAGTATTAGTTTAAACGGTGTCTCTCCACACCCCTTCTGTGAATCATCTAGCTCCTCCTTTTAGAATATGAAAAAAAAATTACAAACAGGAGTCCTATCAGGAAGTATATTAAATAAGGTGACATCAGCAAAACTCCATTTCCTAAATATAACTCCTTAATTAAACATTTTCTCTATGATCTGGTGTAGTTCCTTCTCCCAAGGTATATCAAAGGGTTTTATAACTTCAGTACCAGGTTGGTATAAAATGTTCTTCCTATAGGTATCATAAAACTTTATGAGCCCTATATCCTGGCAGCTAGGTCAGTTCTAATTAAGACAGAAAAACAGGAGACCCTTAATTAAGTCTCTCTGGCCTTTTAATTACCTCCTGGTTTCAGGTTAATATATCCTGGTAGCTTCTCTGAAACCTGGGGGGAGCACCCATAAGGCACAGGCTGTCTTATGTGAGACACTCACCTCCTATATTTTTATATTACAAATCTCATACAGCAATCATAACCAGCTGGCCAAGCGTCACACAGTCTACCTATTACATTAAATGTGTTATCTTAAGTATTTAGTTAAAGACTATAGTCCGCTGCTTGGTATGATTATCCTTAAATTTTACTAATTCTTAGTAAATTGTCTATGCATTCCCATATTAGTCTAAGTTTCTGTATCTGGTCTAAAGTAGGTAGTGCAAACTGGGAGTGTCACTATAACAGTTTGATGATACGATAACTGTGATGAAATTATTGGTTATTGTGATAATTTTGCCACTTGTGCAACAATGTTAGAAAAAATATTTAAATTTAAAGTTTTTTTTATATAATTTACATATTTGACTCTTTTTTCAAGCAATGCTGTGCATTTAGGCACATTATTTTGACGTCTTTGTTGTAAAATGTTTAAAAAATATTTTTCGCATTAAAATCTCTGAACTTTATAAAATTGTTTTTTTCACATAAAAATTCAAATACACAATTAATACGTGTGTTATACACACCGAGTACAATACAGTTTAAAATGTGGACGAGCAAATATTTTTACATACTTATTTAAAGAGCACCTTTCCTGGATTTTTCTCCTTACCTACAAAATCATCAGGAGACTCCCTTACCTGACTGGGAGTTCCTCTGTAGTAGTTGAAATATTTTCTCCTTAGCCACCTAAGGAAGGGAAGGGATCGTATTTGCCCCCAAGGGGGGTTAGCCTCTCAGTCCCAACCACTTCCTGATCGCTGATGCCATCCCCACGCTTCCTTGTCTTGTGAGGTCATTATATGCCTAGTGCAGGGATGTGCTGTCTACAAGTCTATGGGGTGGCATTTTAAAACTTATTTTTACAATTTTAACCCAACTTGTACAAATCAGTATTCAAGTAACACAATCATTGTTACTTTTGTTTGATCAGGGTGGAGGCTTGGATGTAGCCTGCCTAGATTTCAGTAAGGCCTCCAACACCATTCCACATAGGAGACTCATAAACAAGCTGGGCAGCCTGGGAGTGGGTCCAAAGGTAAGAAATTGGTAGGGGGATAGACAATGGAGAGTGGTGGTAAACAGAGCTAAAGGTGGCCAAGCAGTGTGACAGGGCGGTGGGGAGAGTTAGTGAGATGCTCGGGTGCATAGGGAGGAGTACTACCAGCAGAAGGACCCCAACCCTGCATGCAGGAACAGGTGTGACAAGTGTACCTTGGCATTTCGAACCCTAATGTTCACCTCATTCTCTTATTCTGTACCCATATTGCCTTACTTAGTCTTGGAATGTGGTGAGCATTGGGGTTTGAAACGCCAAGGTACACCATCACACGTGTTCTTGCATGCAGGGTGGGGGTGAGGTCTTACGAATGGAAGCAGAGGGTGTGGCTGGGGTGTTGGGGTTGGGAAGCCTAAGTTCCCCTCATACCTGTTCCTGTATGCGCAGTGGGAGTGGGGCCTTATGCTTGGGAACCCTATAACCATTCAACCCTAATGGTGCATTAAACACAGTTTTTTTGCAATGAATTTCCTTATTTTTTCAGACAAACTCTGCCATTGATAGGATTTTTTTCACCAAATTTTCAACATGACCTTTTTGGGACCCCACCTCAGAATACTGCCACTGTCATTTCATTCACTGGTCCCAAAAGGTAATTTCACACAGCAACCGTGCCATTCTGCACCACAGATGCAAAACCACTTTTTGGATAGGTTGTGAAAAATGACAGCTGTACTGTTCATAAGGTGGTGTAAAAAAATGGCAGTGTTAAAAATTTGGAGTCAAAATATTGTAAATTACTAAAGTTATGCGCGTGCATAGAAACTGCGCAAATCACGCTTGTAATGCAGCCATTGTTTGGAATTTTTTCACCAAATGTTCAACATGGGCTTTTTGAGACCCCACATCATGAACACTGGCACTGTCATTTTGTCGATCAGGCCCGAAAGGCAGTTCTGCGAAGCAACCGCAAAATCACCTTTTGGGGCTGAGTAACGAAATGACAGTGCCAGTGTTCATGAGGTGGGGTCCCAAAAAGCCCATGTTGAAAATTTGGTGCAAAAATACCTAAAAATGGCTTGGATATTAACATAAGTTCCAAACGCCATTGACTGCCATTATACGGCGCTTACCTTGATTCTTCAGTTTGCATTTCAGTTTTGAAGAGAGCAGACATGTCCCGGTCCACAGAAGATGACAGCGCTTGACCTTCAGGGGTAAGTATAGGGTGAGAGGGTGTGGGAAGGTGGGTGCTCAGTGGGAGGGTGGGGATGGGAGGAGATTACTGGGATGATGGTAGACCGTTTCTTTTTCAGGTATAAAAAAGAAGACGTCAGGAGACAGTTTTCTCTTTACAGGGCATTATTAAATGAGTGCTTGGGACACTGGGAATGGGCTCCCCAGTGTCCCTGCACTGGTGGGGGGGGGCTGCCTTTCAGTGGGGGAGACATACAGGACACTGGGAGTGGGCTCCCCAGTGTCCCTACATTGGCAGGGAGGACGTGACTTTCAGGGAGGAGACATATTGGGACACTGGGTGTGGGCTCCCCAGTGTCCCTAAACTGGCACTGGCGGGGTGCATGGCTTTCAGGGGGGAGACATATCTGAACACAGGGAGTGGGCTTCCCCTACACTGGCTGGGGTGCGGGGGTTTCTAGTGCCGACTAGGGGTGTCACAATAATAAAATTGTGACGATATGATAACCCTGATGAAAGTATTGCGATAATCTTATCATGACAATTTTGCCACTTGTGCAACAATGTTAGAAAAAGTATTTAAATTCTGATTTTTTTTTTTTACTTATTTACATATGACTTTTTTTTTTTTTTTGAGCAGTGCTGTGCATTTATGCATATTATTTTGAAGCCTTTATTGTAAAATAATGCAAAGCGTGAAATATTTAAAAATATTTTATTTTTTCATATTAAAATTTCTGGACTTTATAAAATTGTATGCATTTTTTTTACAGAAAATTTGAAGTATACAATTGGTACATGTGTTTTATATACACAGTATAATATGAAGAAAAAACACTATGGTTCTCAAAAGAAGTGGCAGGGAAGGTAAGGGAGAAAAAGACAGCATTCAGGAAGTATAAGGAAACACAGAAAGAGCAGGACAGAGAACTGTACCAGCTAAAGCAGAAGGAAGCAGGAAAGGCAGTCAAAATAGCAAAGGCACAAACTGAGGAAAATATAGCTAACTTGGTTAAGAAGGGGAATAAAACCTTTTACCGGTACATTAGGGAGCAAAGAAAGACTAAGGCAGGGATACTGAGGCTGAATAAAGAGGAAGGTGGTTGGGCAGAGATCGACAGTGAAAAAACAGGGATACTGAATGAATACTTCTGCTCAGTATTCACAATGGAAAAGCAGGGGGAGATACCTAATCCAGTCAATAGAAGCACTCGGGAGAGGGGGGTTGATATTAGTCCTTTCACAGAAGAAAGGGTTCTGAAAGAACTCTTAAAACTGAAGGTGGATAAAGCAATGGGACCCGATGGGATTCACCCCAGAATTCTAAAAAAACTAAGGGAAGAACTAGTAACACCACTGACTACCCTTTTTAATAAATCATGGGAGGATGATGTGGTACCTGAGGACTGGAGGAGGGCTGATGTGATTTCCCCCTTCACAAAAGTGGGAGCAAGATAGACACAGGAAACTACAGACCTGTCAGTTTGACCTCAGTGATAGGGAAAATGATGGAATCACTTCTGAAGGAAAGAATTGTTGAGTACCTAGTGGCCAGTGGGGCACAGGACCTAAGGCAGCATGGATTCACAGCAGGAAGGTCATGTCAGACAAATCTAATTGATTTCTTTGACTGACTGGGTGACCAAAGTAGTAGACCAGGGAGGGGCTGTGGACATGGCCTGCCTAGACTTTAGCAAGGCATTTGACACAGTCCCGTACAAAAGATTAATAAACAAATTGGCCAGCCTGGGAGTGGGTCCCAGGGTGGTAGCCTGGATAAAACACTGGCTGGACAACAGGACACAGCGGGTAATAGTAAATGGAGTCCACAGTGAAGAAAGGGGGTTACTAGTGGGGTCCGCAGGGTTGAGTACTGGGGCCGGTCCTTTTTAATGTCTTTATAAGTGACATTGCAGAGGAACTGGAAGGGAAAGTATGTCTCTTTGCAGATGACACAAAGATCTGCAACAGGGTTGATGCGCAAGGTGGGGTGGAAAGGATGAAAAGGGACTTGGCAAGGTTGGAGGAATGGTCAAATGTATGGCAGCTTAGATTCAGCGCAAAGAAGTGCAAAGTAATGCACCTGGGAAACAAAAACCCAGGGGAAGAGTACACAATGGGGGGTGAGATACTGACAGCAACAGAAATGGAAAGGGACCTGGGAGTAGTCATATCAGATGACCTAAAGGTGGACCAGCAATGTGAGAAGACAGTAAGGAGGGCTGGGGGGATACTGGGATGCGTTGGGAGAGGCATCACCAGTAGAAAACAGGAAGTTGTTGGTCCTCTGTACAGACAGGTGGTAAGACCATATCTGGAGTACTGTGTAGAGTTCTGGAGACCCCATCTCCGTAAAGACATAGACAGGGTGGAGGCTGTCCAGAGGAGGGCAACCAAAATGGTGCAGGGTATGCACCAGAAGACATATGAAGAAAGACTAAAGGAGCTTAATGTGTATAGCCTTGAGGAAAGGAGGGGGGGGGAGGACATGATAGAAACTTTCAGATACCTCAAGGTAATCAACAAAGTCCAAGAGGGTAGCATTTTTCAGAAAAAGAGATGTGCAAGAACAAGGGGGCACACTTTGAAGATAGAGGGGGGACGACTCTGAGGTAATGTGAGGAAGTATTTCTTCACAGAGAGGGTTGTAGATGCATGGAGCGGCCTTCCTGAGGAGGTTGTAGAGTCAAAAACAGTGGGGGAATGCATGGGACAGACATAAGGCAATTCTAGTGGGGGGTAGGAGGAAGTAGGCTGTTGGTTAACTAGAATCTGCAGCTTATCTGTTGGGTAGGGAAATGGGCAGAGTAGGTGGGCCAAGCGGTCCTTATCTGCCATCAAATTCTGTGTTTCTACATTTACATTTTAAAATGTGAATGAGCACATATTTTTACTTGCTTATTTAAAGAGCACCTTTCCTGGATTTCTCTCCTTGCCTGCAAAATCATTAGGAGACTCCCCTTACCTGATTGGGAGTTCCTCTGTAGTAGTTGAAAAATGTTCTCCTTAGCCCCTTTGGGAAGGGAAGGGATCGTATTTGCCCCCGAGGGGGGTTAGTCTCTCAATCCCTTCCACTTCCTGATCGCTGATGCCATCCCCATGCTTCCTTGTTTTGTGAGGTCATTATATGCCTAGTGCAGGGGAAGTGCTCGATGCAAGTCTGTGGCGTGGCATTTTAAAACTTATTTTTACAACTTCGACCCTGCTTGTAGTACAAATCAGAGTTAGTATTCAAGTAACACAAGCCTTGTTACTTTTGTTAGTTCAGGGTGGAGCCTTGGATGTAGTCTGCCTAGATTTCAGTAAGGTTTCCAACACCATTCCACATAGGAGACTCACAAACAAGCTGGACAGCCTGGGAGTGGGGCTAAAGGTGGCAAACTGGGTAAGAAATTAGTTGGGGATAGACGACAGAGAGTGGTGGTAAACAGAGCTCACTCCAAGGAAGAGAGGGTGACCAGCAGGGTGCAACAAGGATCAGTACTGGGACTGGTCCTCTTTTTAATGTCTTTTATTAGCAACATTACAGAGGAGCTAGAAGAGAAGGTATGACTTTTTGCAGATGACATAAAGATTTGCAGTAGGGTAGACACTCCGGGGGAGGTAGGGGTGTGTATGTGTGTGTGTTTTAAAAAAAAAAAAAAAAAAAAAAAATTGAAAAAAGCTTGAGGAGTGGTCTAAAGAGTGGTAACTAAGGCTCTGTGCTAAGAAGTGCAAAATCATGCACTTGGGGCAAAGAAACCCAAGGCACAGTACAAGATGGGGGAGTGGTACTGATGACCACGAAATAGGAAAGGGACCTGGGAGTAATTATATATATATATATATATAATGACCTAAAGATAGACAAACAGTGTGATAAGGCAGTGGGGAGAGCTAGTGGGATGCTAGAGTGCATAGGGAAGGGTATCACCTGCAGAAAGAGGGAGGTGGAGATACCGCAGTATAAATCATTGGGGAGACCTCACCTGGAGTACTGCATCCAGTTCTGGAGACCACATCTTCAGAAGATAATGACAGAGTAGAGGCAGTCCTGAGGAGGGCAACTAAAATGGTGCAGGACCTGCATCAAAAGCCCTATGAGGAAAGGCTAAAGGACCTCAGTATGTACATCCTGGAGAAAAGGAAGGGGGAGGGGATATGATAGGGTCTTTCAAATACCTCGGTATAAATAGGGTACAAGTGGGAAGCATTTTTCAGAAAAAAAGATGCTCAAGAAATAGGGGTCATACTGTGATGCTGAAGGGTGGTAGATTCAAGGGAAATGTGAGGAAGTACTTCTTCACAGAAAGAGTGGTGGATACCTGAAAAAGCTTCCCAGCGGAGGTGGTTGGGGCAAAAACTGTAACGGGATTCAAGAACGCATAGGATAGGCATAAGAGAACTCTATTGGTTAAGAAAGGGAGGGTAAAGCCAGAGACCAGGTAGGGATTGTGGTATTACAGTAGGTAGGGAAAATGGGCAGACTAGGTGGGCCAAGTGCTCCTGATCTGCCATCTGTTTCTATGTAGGTAAGTCGACTAGTGCACATACCTTCCCCCCCCCCCCCATTTCTTTTTCGCATCCCATGGGTTGGCACACATGCGATGGTGCGAGTGTGTCACGTAAAGATGTCTCACGTACTTGGCCCCTGCACCCAGACAGTTAGAAGGTTGTTACTGCTGCATCATCTAGCCTCCGCTAGATGGCAATCAAGTAGCAGCTTGCACTGTTCCCCCCCCCCCCAAAGGAGGAGAGCCGTCAATGAATGCTCAGTCCTCCTTCATGCAGTCAGCCCTTGAGCGTCCCAGATCTATTCCTGAACCTGGTTTACCAGCATGGCGACAGGTGAGGTGCCCAGGCCTTCAAAACTCCATGTCACATGGCTAGCACTGCATATCTTATTTTAAAGAAAAATACTAAAATTCTGATAGGAGGATGGTGGGGAATTAGGAATCATGGTTGCACCTGGAAAGGGATGCGCTGCTGGAAAAGCAAGCTGATGTATATCGTGCTGCATGATAATCACAATACTGGTTTTTTTGTTTTTTTTTTTTTTTTTTTACAACGATAGCTTATCATCAGTGGTAATTATCGTGCTATATCATCATGTTGTGTTATCGTGACATCCCTGGTGCTGACAGGGGGATAGGGCACCCCCCCATCAGAAAATATATAAAACCTATGATCTTACTTCGAGAGGGCTCTTGCAATAGGTAATTACATATAGGACTGACTCCGGCCGGCGGCAGGACCACACAGAAAAATTTCTAGCTAGCAGTCCACGTCAGGTGACTGGCGTCAGATGACGTCGGTATAAAGGGGCGGTCCCGGACGCCCGCCTTCCAGTTCTTTCCCGCCATCAGCTCGTGCAGCGCCTCGCGATGAAGTTCATATTGCTCAGTCCTGTTACTTCATCGGTTTTTCCGAAAAGTTTCAGTATTTTGTATTTTCTATCATCAGGTGAACGTCGGTATATGTTATCCCCTTCAAAAAATAAGTGCGACTCGTGCGGCGCCTAACTGCCTCACAGAGATGGTCACTCCCTCTGCCTATTCTGTTTAGGCCCTGACCATGGGTCGACAAGTGTCCACACTGCCTTCATTTCAATGCGCCACCGCAGCACGACGCCAGCAGTCTCTCAAGCCCATCTCCTCAAGAAGAAGATGTCCATGATGAAGGAGTTGAAGAAACTTGCGGCGTCGACCTCCCTGAAGGGCACAAGAAGCAGGACAAGGAAAGGCACCGGAGAAGGCTTCAGCCCCAGTACCGCCGCAGGCTTCACGGCCTACTGATGCGGGCGCCTCCATAAGCCAGGCGTTGGCTCCTCCGGCGTCCACCAGGAGAAGGCCGCAAGACGCCCGACCGCTTCGGGCGGCGCACGGCAGTGTTCCATCGACCGGGCCTCTTCTCATCCTCGGCCCGCCTCCGGCGAGGGACCGTCGGACGCCGCCCTTCTGGCCCGCCGAGACTCGGCCCCTCACACGCCGGCTCCCCTGACGGTGCCAGGCCTCGAGCTCACGGCAGACCCTGCCATGTCTGTCGTACCAGGTTCCCCACAGCCTTCGCTGCCATCTGGGGAGCCCGAGTCCCCCATGCCTGACCCCGGGGATTTTTCTCCTCTGTCCCCGGATGAGGCTTGGATCCTGGGCTACCGTCCGATCTCTTTCTACAGAGCCGGATCTTGACTGCCCCCGACGCCGGCTCCGACACCGCCCCGCTGACGCCAGGTTCCTCGCGACCGCCCTCTGATGCCGACGGGGATATTCCCCTTCCATCGGGCCTCCACCCACGGGCCTATCACGGTTGATCCGCCCGTGGAGTTCCGACTGGGCCGTCTGCTCCGGCAACTCCTCCGGTGCCTGGGTATCCGCCGTCCTATCCGACGCCGGTTTTCCCAGGTCCACAGTATCCTGCGCCACAGTACCCGGCGCCGACTCCATCAACGCCGCAGTACCCTGCTCCGGTATTCCCACAATGGGTTACGGATACTCTCCTTACGGTTTCCATCCGTACAGCTATCCCCCACCTCCTCCACTGCCCCCCGGGCCGGCGGTGGATCTCCAGGAGACTCTGGCCTCCTGGTGGGCTGAGGCCAAGGCTCAGCTCACCATGGAAGTTGAGAGCCGTCTTACGGCGATGGTGCCACCTCCGGCTCCCGTACGCCTCAGACAGCACACTCCCTCTCTGCCTCCGGATTCCCGGGCTCTGCCCTCGGGATCCAGAGAGGGGCAGGACACATGTTCGGGATCCCCCTAAGGAACCCGTTCCTCCCCTAGGCAGAGTCAGAGTCTTACTCTCTCGAATTCTTCTTCTTTCTCTCTCTCTCTCTCTCTCTGACTCCTCGGAGGCCTCCGATGGGTGTTCAGAAAAAGCCACGAGCAGCGCTCTCCGTCCAAGCCCCGGCCGAGGACTCCCGAAGTCTCCTCCGGAGGATCCTTCCTTCACAGAGTTGCTCAGGAAGATCCAGGAAGTCCATCAGTGGCGTTCCTTAGAGCCAGATCCTCAACAGGTTAAACTCGCCGAACATCTGGACTTGCCCCTTACGGCTCCTACTCTAGTGCCACCCTGGATCGAGCCTCACGCCCACCTTGTTTCCACTATTTGGAAACAACCGTCGGCTTTAGCCCCACTTCCTCGGAAGTCCAACAGGCTATACCAGGCTCCGGAGGGTGTAGACTTTTAGACTCTCACCCCGTGCAGACTTGGTTGTGATTAGCGCATCGCGGCCGGTCAGCACATCCAAACATTTGAGCTCGCCTTCCCCCGGATAAGGAATCTCGCCTTCTGGATCAGTATGGAAGGAAGATCTATGCTTCTTTCACACTGGGGATTAGGGCCCTAAATTATGTAGCACATATGGGGGATTACCAGAAGGCTGTCCTTACCCAGGCGGAATCTAAGATTGACTCCTTGCCTGACTCCCAAGTCAAGCAGGAGTTAGCCGACCTTGTCTGTTCTGCTCGTTCGGCCAGTCGTCATATTCTGAGGACGACCTACGATGCAATGGACACGCAGGGACAGGCTGCGTTCGCCCGTAAGAAGTCTTCAAGCGTCATGCATGGCTCCGTGTGTCAGGTTTGGTCCGGAGTGTAGTCAGCAATTCAGAAGCACCTTTCAGGGTTCTGTGCTTCGGTGATGATGTCAAGACATCATCACTGACTTACAGGAGAAGGGGACGGCCCTTAAATCTGTTGATTCAATGTACCGTCCCCATTCCCCACAGCGCCGTCCCTTTCGCAGATGCAGCCGGCCTCAAGCGAAACCTCAGGGAAGGCGGGCCACTAAACATCGGGCCCCCACAGCTGCCAGGCCCCCGCCGCCCAAAAAAGCAACGGGTGCCCCAGCTGCGGCGCTGCCTCACACCACCTGACTCCTTCCCTCTCCCACCGCCTCCGGACGCCCGGAGGAACCGGTAGGAGGGAGATTCTCCCTCCACCTTCCGGGTTGGGAGAGGATAACATCGGATTCATGGGTGCTTCAGATCATAGCAGAGGGGCACTCCATAGAGTTTCTGCAGAAATCTCCATGTCACCCCCCTCTGAACTCCTCTTACTCAAGGGACCATCTTCCTTTGGTCAGGGAAGAAATCTCTGCTCTCCTTGCGAAGCAGGCTATAGAGCCCGTCCCCCCTCACCTCCACGGGACGGGTTACTATTCCCATTTCTTCCTTGTACCAAAGAAGACGGGAGATCTCGGACCCATTCTCGATCTCAGCTCCCTGAACCTATATGTGGAATACAAGAGGTTCAGGATGCTCTCCCTTCAAACCCTCTTGCCTCCTGCTCGGGCCAATGGCTTTGTGCACTGGATATGCAGGATGCGTACTGCACATCCCCATTCGCCTTCGCACCGGCAAAGTACCTCAGGTTTGCATTCAGGGGACCACTGCCAATTCGGGCGCCTTTGGTCTTTCCTCTGCTCCCGAGTCTTTACCAAATGCCTGGCGGTGGTAGTGGCCCACCTGCACTTTGGGAGTTCAGGTTTTCCCTACCTGGACGACTGGCTCCTGGCGGCCCCGTCCAGGGAGGAACTCCTGCATTTCCTCTCCCTCACCCAGCAGGTTTTCACTGGCCTGGGTGTCACCATCAACCATTCCAAGTCTCACCTGGATCCTTCTCAGAGACTCCAGTTCATCGGGGCAGTCTTCGATATGACTATCTGCAGGGCCTTCCTGCCTCCGGACAGGGGGACCTCCCTCCAGTCCCAGATTTCCCTTCTATCGGAATACAGGAGATTTCTGGCGAGGTCAGTGCTCCGTCTACTGGGGCTTATGGTGGCGGCCATCCCGACGGTTCTGCGCGCGCGCCTCCACATGAGAATCTCTGGGTGGACTCTCCGCTCTCAGTGGGATCAACGGGTAGATGACCTAGATCATCTGGTTCTGATCTCCTCGCCGATGGTAAGAGACTTGCAGTGGTGGATGGTTCAAGAGAACCTATTCCGGGGTCCCTTTTCATCCTCCCCATCAGACTCTGACCACAGGCGCTCAGGCGAGGTTGGGAGCCCATCTGGGTCCTCACGAACCCAGGGCCTATGGTCAAAATTGAGTTAGTTCTCCACATCAACGTGCTTGAGCTTCGAGCAGTGCTGTATGCTCTCCAGGCCCTTCACCAATACATCCTTCCCGGTCACCTAGCTGTCCAAACGGACAACATGTGCGTGGTGTGGTACATCAACAAGCAGGGAGGGACTTGGTCCTACCCGCTCTGCAGGGAAGCGATGAGGGTTTGGGAATGGGCAACGCTTCACAGCCTTCACCTCATGGCGATCCATGTTCCGGGAGTCGACAATGTCCTGGCAGACAGGCTAAGTCGCTCGTCGGCTCTACCACACGAGTGGGAACTGGACGAAAAAGTTCTAGAAAGCATCTTCCAGATTTGGGGGACTCCTCAAATAGACCTGTTCGCCTCCCCCCAAAACGCAAAGCTTCCAACCTTTTGCTCGCTTGCTCCAGAGCGAGGCGCTTTCTGGAGCGATGCTCT
The DNA here is from genome assembly GCA_016271365.2 of Neoceratodus forsteri. Classification (NCBI taxonomy): domain Eukaryota; kingdom Metazoa; phylum Chordata; order Ceratodontiformes; family Ceratodontidae; genus Neoceratodus; species Neoceratodus forsteri. The sequence goes on from CM028134.1 coordinate 430,246,437, forward strand.
ATCTCTAAGCTGGAAGGACAGATTCGTCTGTGCTTTCCCCCCAATTTCTCTGGTCCCTCGTGTGCTGCAGAAGCTTGCTTTGGAAGGAGCGAGAATGATTCTGATCATTCCTTTCTGGCCCAGGCAAATCTGGTTCTCTCTTCTACAACAATACTCAGAGGTTCCTCCTCTTCCTCTTCCTTTATCTCCAGGATTGCTGACCCAGGATCAGGGGACCCTGGTCCATCCAGGACTCGGGTCCCTTCAACTTCATGCATGACTCATGCAGACCTAGCTCAGTCTTGCTTTGGCGTTTCTCCTAAGGTGGCCGAGATTCTGGTGGAGGCTAGAAAACCCTCCACTAGGTCCACCTACACCATGAAATGGAAAAGATTTTCCACCTGGGCTGCGTCCAGGAACATGGAGCCCTTTCCTGTCCTGTGACCATTCTCCTTGATTACATGCATCATCTTTTCAACCTGGGTCTCAGTCATTCCTCTTTGAAAGTCCATATGGCGGTTATTTCAGCTTACCATGCCCCTTTCACTGATAAGGCATTTGCCCAACTGGAGGTATCTAAAACTTTTCTCAGAGAGGTCCTTCATCTCAGGCCCCCTGTCCGGACTCCAGCTCCCCCTTGGGACTTAAACTTTGTCCTCGAGAAACTTACTCTTCCTCCCTTTGAGCCTGCGGCTTCCATGAGACTTGAAGTTTTATCATGGAAGACGCTCTCTGGTGGCCATTACTTCCTCTCTCAGAATTTCTGAGCTTCAGGCCTGATGTGCAAAATCCCTTTATCTGATTTTTCACAAAGAACGAGTCGCCGCATTTAATCCTAAGTTCCTTCCGAAGGTGGTAGCAGAATCTACCTTAAATCAGTCTATTGAATTACCTGCCTTTTTCACGCAGTACTCCAACCAAGGAGAATACTTGCTCCACACCATGGATGTTCACAGGATTCTGAGATACTACACCGATAGAACGAAGGATCTCAGAAAGACTGATCAGTTGTTCGTCTCTTTTGCTCACAAAACAGAAGGCAATGCTGTTTCTAAGCAATGCCTATCAAAATGGTTGGCCCATTGCATCACTTTCTGTTATAACAAGTACAACAAGACCCTACCGGGTCAAGTTAGAGGTCACTCCACTCGTGGAGTAGCAGCCTCTGAGGCTTGTTTCAAGAACGTGTCTGTGGCAGACATCTGTGCTGCCGCCACTTGGACTTCCGTCCATACCTTTACTAAACATTACAGTTTGGACATTGCCTCTCGCCGTAGAGCAGGCTTCGGGTTAGCGGTCTTGCAAGGCCTCCTTTCTTGAGACTTGCAAGGTTTTCTTTGCTACTTCTTGGAGTAGTACCTCCTCCCGGTGCCTTTCTTTTGTTCCAGACTGCTTGGGATTCTGTCCTATACGTAATTACCTACTGCAAGAGCCCTCTCAAAGTAAGATAGTACAGTTACGTAAGAACTTACCGTAACAGTAGATCTTCGAGAGAGGCTCTTGCAGTAGGTAATACCTTCCCGCCCTCCATCCCCCTAGGCTTTTTCAGCTCCTTTTCCATTGAGGAAAATATCTGCTTCTCTCTCGTCCGGCCTTCCGGGCCTGTGGCGGAAAGAACTGGAAAGGCGGGCATCGGGACCCGCCTTTATACAGGACGTCATCTGGCGCGGTCACCTGATGTGGGCGGTCCCTCACAGGGACTGCTAGCTAGAATTTTTCGTGGGGTCCTGCACGGCCGGCGTCAGTCCTATATGTAATTACCTACTGCAAGAGCCTCTCTAGAAGATCTATTATTCACGGTAAGTTCTTCACGTAACTGTACTTTGGGACACTGAGAGGGGGTCTCAGTGCCCCACAATGCTTGGGGGAGAGCTTGAAATGCTGACACAGGGACTGGGCACCACGATTTTGGCAAACACAGTTAATATTAGAATGGGCGGGGAAGTATGCGACACCGGGGCATACCGTGTCGGAAACGATATTTAAATAAGTTAATGCTTTAAGTGCACTGGGCTGGCTTCCCAATGTTCCTCAATAATTATACCCTTTTAAAAGTATACAGTGCCTTCAGAAAGTATTCACCCCCCTTGGATTTTGTCACATTTTGTGGTGTTGCAAACTCAAATTAAAATACACTTTTATATAGGATTTTTTTGTCACGTATCTACACAAATTATAATGTCAAAGTGGAATGAAACTTCTGGAATTTTTTGTACATGTAATTTAAAATAAAAACCTGAAATGTCTTGATTTGATAAGTATTCACCCCCTTTGCTATGACACTCCAAATTGAGTTCAGGTGCATCCAATTTCCTTGTGAGATCACTCTAAAACTTGAATGGAGTCCACCTGTGGTCTGTTCAAATGGTTGACATGATTTCAGAGGAAATACACCTGTCTGTATAAGGTTCCACTGTTGACAATGCATGTCGGAGCAGAAACTGTACCATGAAGACCAAGGAGCTGTCTGTAGAACTCCGTGATAGAATTGTGAGGAGGCATAGATCTGGGGAGGGGTATAAAAACATTTCTAGGGTGTTAAAAGTTTCCAGGAGCACAGTCAAGTCCATCATTAGGAAATGGAAAGATTACGGAACCACCCAGAGACTTCCTAGAGCAGGCTGTCCTCCTAAACTGAGCAACCGGGCCAGAAGGACCTTGGTCAGGGAAGTGACCAAGAACCCAATGACCACCCTGCCAGAACTACTGAGTTCCATGGCTGAGATGGGAGAACCTGTCCAGAGGACAACAATCTCTGCAGCACTTCACAGATGGTAGCCTCTATGGGAGAGTGGCTAGACGGAAGCCACTCCTGAGAAAAGGCCACATAATAGCATGCCTGGAGTTTGCAAGAAGGCACGTGGCAGACTCTGAGACCATGTGGCAATAGATTCTCTGGTCTGATGAAACAAAAATTGAACTCTTTGGCCTGAATGCTAAGCGCTATGCCTGGCACAAACCGAACACAGCTCATCACCCGTGTAACACCATCCCTACCATGAAGCATGGTGGTGGCAGCATCATGTTATGGGGATGCTTTTCAGCGGCAGGGACTGGGGCACTTGTCAGGATAGAGGGAACAATGAATGAAGCCAAATACAGGCACATCCTTGAGGAGAACCTGCATCAGTCTGCAATAGACCTTGGACTGGGGCGAAGATTTATGTTCCAACAGGCCAACGACCCCAAGCATACAGCCAAAGCAACACTGGAGTGGCTTCAGAACAAGAAGGTGAATGTCCTTTAGTGGCCCAGCCAAAGCCCAGACTTTAATCCCATTGAGAATCTGTGGAAAGACTTAAAGATTGCGGTTCACCGACGCTCCCCATCCAACTTGACAGAACTTGAGCAAGTCTGCAAGGAAGAATGGGCGAAAATCCCCAAATCCAGATGTGCAAAGCTGATACAAACACAGGGATTTATTTAACTCTAGAAATTGATTAGCGTTTTGCTCATAAAAGTGCTAAATCTTTGTGAAAATGCTTAGCTCTTGCCACACTGTGTTTAACAAACACAGCACTTCTAGAAAATCTATATAAATACTTTCTGTACGGTTAGTATAGTCCCAAGAAAAAAACTGCTAATCAATTATTTAAAACCCTGCAAACGTACCCAAGAAGACTCAAAGCTGTAATTGCTGCCAAAGGCACTTCTACAAACTCAGGGGGTGAATACTTAAGTAAACAAGATATTTCAGTTTTTAATGTTTCATAAATTTTTGTTATACAATAAAAATATTTTTGCCCCTTTAAATTGTTGAGTATGGTGTGTGAATCAAGGGGGGGAAATAATTTAAATGTATTAAAAATTCTGGTAGTAACACAACAAAATGTGACAAAATCCAAGGGGGGGTGAATACTTTCTGAAGGCTCTGTACATTATTAGTTTCTCTTACTAAGTGGAAAAACAACATGACTGGCAGCATATACATTATGTTTGACCTGGAATCCCACATCGCAGCTGCTCCTGCAACATGAGATACTTCGTCATGCTAAACATCTATTTTCTTTTCCCCATAGGAAATAATGGGAAATGCAAAATGATTAACTTTGGAACGGATTAATATTTTTCACCAAACGTTCAAAGGTCACATCTGTGAAGCTAGGGCTTTCTACCCTGAAAATTTCAGTCGAGAAGCTAAAGCTGTTTCTGAGATACAGGCAGACACAAAAAAAAAAAAACCAGCAAAAAACTCAAAAACCTGTTTTTTCAACATTGTGTATCTCGGAAACCACACATGAGATTCAAACCAAATTTCTCAAATCAAGGAACCTGTGCCCTAGGTTGGCGCATGCCGAATTTTCCTGCAAATCCGTTTGGAGGGTTGAAAAGATATTAGGGTGCAAGGTGTGCAAAACTGGATGACAGTGTGCAAAACTGACTTTCCACATCTATTTTTTTCGCGTAGGAAATAACGGGAAATTCAAGATGTAATCACTTTGGAATGGATTAATATGTTTTACCAAGCCTTCAAAGGCACATCTCTGAGGCCAAGGCTTTCTACCCTGAAAATTTCAGCCCAGAATCTAAAGGCGTTTCCAATATACAGGTGGACACAAAAAGTGCCAAAACCCCAAACCTTTATTTTTAACACTCTATGTCTCGGCTAAAGCTATTGAGACAAAAGTTCCCACGTATAAACACCTACCCAGGGTAAGTTTGCTTGCTAACTTTCATAGAAATCACTTCAACCATTAAAAAGTAATTAAGGTCCAAAAATTGCCCTTTAACATTAAACACTCTCATCAACCCTAATATATAGGCACTGCCATCCCTAAATGTTCTGCACACATACAGTCCATAACATAAGCAGCATCAGAGAAAAGTTGGGTTCATTTAGCATAGCACCATCGGAGCACAGCTCACCAGTTCATGTGTATGAAAACCTTTGGAGCACAGATTGATTTGATTGGGGGAGGACAGTTTTAACTGCCTCCAGTTCTTTAGTCAACAGATAATGAATTATGCTAGCTGTAGACTGGTAGAGCTTGTCCTATTTTGGAAAGTACTTATTTAAACAGTAACACCTGAACAAGTGGGCATTTCCTGGGAATTTTATATTGCAGCCTTTACAGCATTCAGACATTAGCAGAAGTAAGTGTGTAGGCTTGCCCGATAGGCTGATGTATAAACAGTACTCCAGCTAATGTCAGCAGTGCTCCAGATAACATTTGCATTCAAGAGTAATGTACTCTGCATTTTTGACATTAGATGAGTAAAATGTAATTTTGATCAGTAAAAGTGCTTTAAACTTTTGTGTGTGTGGGCGGCTCGTGTTGATGTATCTATGGAGCATTTCCAAGGGTAGAGATGAATATCTGTAGTTAACAAAACAAAAACCAAAAAAATCGTGAAGAGTATTTAAAAATTGGTGAGTAAAATAGGTCAGTACTCACCTTATTTGGAGCACTGTGCACAAACGTTTGAATTTTGTTGCAGTCTGATCCTGCCTCCTCCCTTTGGGTTCAGATTTCTCCAGTTTAGTGTGTGCATACGCCCTGCTAAGGTTTGAAGATGGCTGAGCGCAGCCGAGGGCCATTAACCCTAGTACGGTCATTCAGTCCAGGAAATGTCCACTGTGGGTTTGTTTGACATTATTTCCTGATGTTGTGTTTTGTTTTTGTTTTTGTTTTGCAATTTATATTTGAACCTCCTTGGCACAGTGTTCCATCCTCAGATTGGGTCCAGCACCCATTCCCCCAATCTCCTGCGGCTTACCTCCACACTTCTAGATCCCATGGTTTATCCCATGGTGGGACCAAGCCAGGTAATACATTCCCCCGCCACTCCTGTGAATGCAGTGGGAGATGCCCATGGTGGGGTTGGAGTGGATTGAAGCAGAAAGCGGGGCCCAGATACGTTCGCTATCTTATCTTGCCTCTTAGCTCCAAGAACTTTTCTGGTTTAGAATCTCCCTGGCAAGTACCCAGTTAGAGCCCATGGTACTGTCTTGGAGACGAGGAGCTGCTGATGCTGCCTTGTCTCCCTCCGCATCAGATCAGTCTGTCTTTCCTACCTGCAGGGGGTTACTCTGAGAGTGGGATGCTCAGCAGCCTTCCCCCAGGGTTGACACACCGTGCCTCTGCATCATGTTGCAAACCTCTTTGGCCTTAGTGAGTCAGTCAGTACCAAGAATCAATCCGGTGTGGTAAGGCGTATAGTACAATATTACATTATACAATAATAAACTGTGTGTGTTTGTGGGTGTGACTGAAATTCCTGGTCCAATTCGAGTTTCACTCTTTTTCTAAAATTTGAAACGCTGCAGACTGTCATATCAGTATACTATTTACACAAAAATTGATCTACTCAAAACTTATGTCTTATGAGAGAGAGTCAGCCCAGTCAATCTTCTTTCCTCGGGTGTCATAGTAGAGGAAAGTAACATAGTACTTTAAGGTTCAGAAGGGACTCTGTAATACCATCATGTCTGCAACCCCCCCCTTTCATAAATAAGCAGGGATGAATAAATGTGGTATACAGACATGTTTTTTTTAATGTCATTTGAAACTGATGCATAGTACAGCCTAGTTTTATTTCATACATATTTTGCGTTGTCTTTTTTTGTTAACAGGGTCAAAGTCAGAGTGGCGGACATGGCCCAGGAGGTGGCAAGAAAGATGATAAGGTGAGACAAAAGAAACTAGTTAACGTTTGATTCAAAACCATGACCTGATTTTCAAGACTGTTTTTCCTGGCTTTTCTTTTTTTTTTTTTTTTGTAATCAAGCTTTCTCTTGTCCCTTGATTCACACAACAGCATACTTCCAGCCCTGTTACCAACCTTCTCATGGACTTATCCACCATTAGCCCAGGATAATGATAGTGGTGGGTGGCCTGCTGTGTCTGTTTTGGGTGCCTGCCAGACTGCTAGCACAAGGGCAGACCTGGGCTTTTCCCACCAGCTCCTGATCCCCCCAAGAGGGTGATGGCATGCAATGACTCTCACATGTGCACACCTGGTGTCCTTTTAGACTGGATCTGCTGGCACTCCGAACCCCTGCCAAATTGTTTACATTTCAGCAGGCGTATCGTACATATTTTTTATTACCACTACTGGTATTGCTATGGTCTGCTGCACTTACTTCCTGTTTCCACGGTTTGCCCTGCTTTTTGGTTTCCGGTGACAATGTTTAGATTGTCACATATCACTTTTCATTTATTTTTTAGCTCTATACTGGGGTTTGTATTTATTTTTTTATCTTTACTCATTCACACTATGGGGACGTGGTACATGTCGTTTTTCTCTTATTGATTTGGCATTCTGACTTGTCATTCAGCTGTTGGACCATATGTCTGTCAGTTACATCTGTCTTCTGTTATAGGATTGGTCTATGGCTATGGACCCACCCCCTGATGAAACAGCACATCATAGACACAGAGTGCCAGAGTTTCTTGTGCTGCCGTCTGAGCCTTTGCTGTTTACCTTTTGCCGTAATAAATTTACTTGTTTTTCAGCATTACCTTTTGACTTTGAGTTACTTTAATTTTTTCAGTCCCATTGAGTGTGTCGAGCCTTGTGTTTTTCTGGCACTTAGCATCCAGCTGCCCCTCAGCTTATCTGCTTCCACTGTGCTGCCACCGGGCCTCCATCAGGTGGCAGGCCAGTAACGGCATGCAGGTTCCTCTTTCCTCCCCCACTTTGAGGGAGGAAAGATGTCCATAGGATCCTCCCTGTGCAGCCTGCCTTCGAGCCTGTTCCCGAACCTGGGGTTTGGTATAGCAAGCAGAAGCAGTAGTGTTAACACTGCTACTGTGCTGGAAAGGGTTTTATTCTTATGAGGTTCCTCTAATACACAAACGAGGGTATGAGGTAATGTAATGTAATCAAATACTAATACAAAGCATTCAGTGGGATAAATAAGTAGATATTGTACTTGGAGAGCACATCCTGATGGCATCGTAGAGCCGTTCATAAAGCCAGAAGTGCGCATTCGGTTGCATAAATAAGTATATATCATATATAGAAAGCATATCCAGGGGGCACCATAGTGCCGTGCATCAAGTCAGAAGTGGTGGGAGCTATGTGAAGAGACTGAAATAACATTTTTTTTTTAATTAATTGCTGCACAAAATCAGCAACATTTTTGTCTCTTATAGTGTCTGAATGCTTTATCAATGCTCTGATGTTAAAATAGAGTGGCCTAATAAGTCGGTGGTTATGGTAGAAGGACTGAAACAGTAGCCATCCCCGACTGGAAAGCCTGGTGCACCAGGGGAAGCTCCTCCATGGCAGTCTTTCTTTCTTAGCCATTATAACAAAAAAAAAAAAAAAAAAAAAAAAAGGAAGCAAAATGGAAATGATTTTATAACACCTAGGTGGTCAAGACGAGAGGACTGAAGTAGTATTGTAGCACTGTCCACAGCACTTGCAGCAGATGAGAGACACTAAAGCTTTAGCCACATCTGCGGGTTAGTTCAGGAAAATGTTGCATTCTGCAGTTGACTGGAGTCCCTTGAAAATGCATAGCGGGCCCCAAACATCAAGTCATTGGGGCTTCTGTAGGACTATGAAGGAGGAGACATTCTGTAGTTTTTAAAAACTCACCTACTAACAGCACTCTTAGTTGAACAACTGATTACCCATGGCAAATTCATCTGATCTTACCAAGTGAACTCGAGAGCAGTAACTAAAATCTTCTTAAGACTCTGTGACAAGGAGCTCCCGCCACTCTTGAGGACCAACCTTTTCTTAAATCTGTTGCAACAGTTCTTCTATTTCTAACCTGATCTGTCCTTTACAATTTCTAGTCCATAAGGTTGGCCACCCCTTCCCTTTCTTGACTATGCTATAGTGTTCGCTTTAATTTTCCTTTTCAGGTCCTCGTACAGGGAGGTTATTGTTGTGACCTCTAAGCGTATGTAAAACAGGTTGTGTTTATCGTTGTTGGATTTAGTATGTAATAGCACTATGTTATAAAATAGTTTGATGTATATATCTTATGTTTATGAAACCTGTAAATGTTGAAAATACCATGACACTAGGCATTTTTTTATAATAGTAAAAAGCACTAGGTGACTATTATAGAAATTGTTAGTGGTGCTATTTAAAATGCATGTAAATTGCAGTAAACTGAACAAGTCTGAAATGTCATGGTGATTTGCATTATGGAAGTATGTATGATGTTGTATTTCTTTGAAACATGATTTGTTGCCAATGCCCTTTGGGGTAACCCCTTTTTTTCAGTGTTTCTGCACTGAGGTTCTTTGTTTTTAGCTGCCCCCCCCCCTTTGAGCCCCCACTACCCAATCAAACGGGGCCCACATGGGGTGAAGGGTTTTCACTGAAAAGTGGTTAGATCAGTGTCAGTAGGTGCTGGCTAAGTACAGAGAAAGAACACTCATAGTCTGTTGCTGCAAACTGATGTACTGAAGAAGGAATATGCCATTGCTCAAGGTTATTTCCTGTATTTTGAATAAACATCACACAGAGATTGTGCGTTGAACTTGAAGTTCGGTGTCTGGTCCATCTGTTATCCTACAATCTCTCCCACAGATTCCATGAACCATTCTGCTTGTTATGGATGGGGTACCAATCAGCGTTGAAGTTTTAAAAGCAGCCTAAGCGCTATATATAAATTTTTCTTGGCAAGTCATCCTAACCTAGCTTTTTCTACTAGGACCATGCACAGACATTTTAATCCTGACAGGCAGAGAGCCTGAGGGCTAGGCCCTACTTACTCCCTGCTTATCTCACCAAGATGTGCACCATGTTGAAATTATATATCTTGGTTCAGTGCTGCATTTTAAGTATCTGGGGTAGTGCATGACCCCCTTGCTCACTTACATTGATCACATAAACAGCATTGTCAGGAGAGTAAATCAGAAACTGGGTGCCGCCTACCGCCTGAAGTCTTACCTGACCTACGAGGCTCGTCTTGCGATAGTCACTGGAAACCTACTCCCTATCTTCGACTATTGCTCTCCCATATACTCCAGTATCTCGACCACCCTCCGGACTAGGCTTACGGTTGCCTACAATAATTCCTGCCGTTTTGCCCTGTCTGCTCCTTACACCACTTAACACTGTGACCTATACTGCTCACTAGGCTGGCTCCCCTTGCAGGGGTGATTTGACTATATCCTTAGTTGCCTCATGGATTCCACCACCAGAATTGGCAATGGCTGTCCCCCCACCACCCTCTTCAGTTTCAGAACACCCACCGGGAACCTATGCTCCTCTTCGTTGTCCTCCCTCCAGGTACCCAAAACCCTCACCGGTATGGGCATGAGAGCTCAATCTAGTGTGGCCCCCTCCTTGTGGAATGGTCTGGCCACCCCTATTAGAGTATCAGACACTCACCAAACGTTCAAACGCAACCTCAAATCCTGGCTCCTGGACAAATACAACTGTCACTGCACCTCCCGCTAGCACTCATCCTGCCTGAAATGCGCCTCTGGGCGCTTCTCTCTCTCTGCCTCCCTTTGTCATACCACACAATCTATCTTTTGCATCTTTATCCTCCCCAGCTTTCTCCCTCTGCAACCTCTTCCCAAGTTCTTCACTGTCTGCTTATACTCTTATGGAATCGGCTTATTTATTTACTTGTTCACTCCAATTTGCTACCTGTCTGTACCTTATAGTGACTTAAATTTACTCCTACCTGTACTGTGCTATATTTCTGGGTGTGCTACCACTGAATACTACTGTTTTGTATTAATTACATGTACTGATTTTTGTATTGCGGTTATTACCTATTATGCTTATGTACTTTGTTGCGACTAGCTGGCCTGGGTCGTGCCTGAAAACGGTCCCCAGGATCCGTGCACTTACCCGGTTACCAAAGAGTGAGTGAGTGAATGAACGAATAAAATAAAGATTACAAATGTCTTATGGGGGAAGTTTTATCAGCTTCATGATGCCACAAATGTATATTGCTGAACGGGGAAAAAGAACTGCATTATAATTTTAATTGACATCTGTAGAAAATCTGACGGATTTCAACAGAGAGTGACTTATTGAAATGTATTTGTTCATAGAAGTGCAGTGATGAGTGTGACACTTCATTTCATTTTGTCCTTGTGATTTGTGCCAGTTGCTCTTTGGTTACCTTTTAAAATGCATCTGCTGTGTTGATGCACTGCATATGTTGATAAAGGCAGCAAACAAAAAATGCGTGGCTCCAGGATTCAGCAAAAACATACGTTTATTAAATGACAAAAATTGTTCCAGTTCTTGGCTGTGGTTGAAAGTGCAGAAAGTCTCGGCCAGATAAACACCTGACCTGGTTTTGCCAATATAGACTTTTTCAAGGGACAAAGAACCAGGAAATGTGGGCATGTTTTGTATTCAAGATACGGTCACGTGTGCAAAGTGTACGGTTTAAAGGTGCAGTGTGCTAAAGTGCATTGTGCTACCAGAACCAAAATTAAATCTGAATGGTTAAGAAATCAAGTTTCTTCCTTTGCAGTAGGTTCGTATCTCATTTCTATTACTACATGACAGTAAGTGCTCGGAAGTGGCCAGGTGCTAATCCATACTAGATAAAATGGAGTCAGTGAGCTGGAGGTAGAGTGTGACTTTTAAAAGCCAGATTGGAGGGGAGTGAAGAAGGAAGAGAAGTGGGGCTGTTGTTTCTTGTTGATTTCACTTGGTAGCAAGTTGATTTTTTTCTTACTACTTATAAGGGGCTAGCAGGGAATTGTTTTGGGGCTTTTGAAACCTGTTTTGGGCTGTTAAAACTTTGAAGCCTATTTTGGTGTGCCTTAAATGGGGCTGTTATTTCTTTGAACTGGAGGCCTGTTTCTTTTGACTTCAAGCCTATTTTGGTGTGCTTTTGGTGAGGCTGTTATTTCTTTGCTGTCTTTACTTGCTGCAAATTGTAGTGCATATTAGGGGAAGGGTGCTAATTGTCTGGCCTGGGGCCTCAGCTACCTGATTGTTTCTGGAGGGCATGGGCCTGATCCCACCCACCCCAAGTGCATCATTTCCTTTATACCTGGGGTTCTGATATCACTTCCCCAGAAGGGCAGTGGACATACTGTACACATGTCATATCCTTAACAGCTCAGCACACTGGTAAACACACACACACACACACACACACACACACTCACATACACTAATGAAAAAGAAAACAAAATTTAAACAGGAAGTGAGAGAGACGTGAGGAGTGGTGCAGTGCACTGGCTGTAGGGTGGCAGTCTTCCAGGAGACGTTCTGGAGGCTGCGATGCTGCCCTATTTGCAAGCACCTTTCTGGTCTGAGAGAGAGGAGGTTGCCCGTCTCCAGGCCGACCTGGAGAGGATTCAGGAAACCTCCTCCCCACCCAGGGACCACCAGGGCCGCCGCCTCAGAGGTTGGCAAGAAAGAGGAAGCGGTTGGACCATGGTGGGTTCAGGGAGGGTGAGGGTGGTGAAACAGAAGTGCATCCCTCCAGTTGTACCCCTCCACAGTTCATACGCCATTCTGGCAGAGTGTGGTTCCTCTATGGAGGCACCCGCAGTGGACACCAAGGAGGATGCTGGTCTCCTCCACAAAGGAGACCCACAGAAGGGTGGCACGGGACCCCACAGGGGAAGGAAAAAACTTCTAGTGGGGGACTCCATCGTTGGGGGGGTAGAACTGGGGGAAGGAGGGAGGTAAGGTGCCTGCCCGGCACCATTGCCTAGAGGAACAGAAAGGGAATCCTCAGGAATGCGGGTGCAGCTGCACAGGACAGGGAGCTGGACGTCATTGTCCACCTAGGGACAAATGACCTGGCTGAGAATGGGATCAGAGTAATGCAGCAGGAGTTTGTGGAGTTGGGGAGGGGCCTTAGACAAGTAGCACTCATAGTAACCTTCTGAGAGGTGCTGCTTGTCTATGGCATGAATGAGGCTAGGGTACTCTGCACCATGGGATTCAATGAATGGTTGAAAAACTGGTGCAGAGCTCAGGGTTTTGGCTTAATTGGGGACTGGGGGTCCACCTGGAGGGATGCAGGCCTCTACTGGCATGATGGTCTGCATCTGTCTGGGAGAGGAACCAGGATCCTAGGTGATAGGTTTAAATGCTTCATTGGCTAGCATTTAAACTAGCCAAGGGGAGGCACTGAAAGGAACAGGAAATCCCAGCCCCCACAAAACAGGGTAGTTAGTGAGGTAAACACCAAGGTAGAGAAGTCAGTAGGGAGCAGGACGGGGTAAATGGAGAAGAAGGCAGTAAGTACAGGGATGGGGCTAAAAAGGGGTAAGGCCATCAAACAATGGAGGGTGATGAGTACCAATGCCCTGGTCTGGGTAACTAGCTCCCTGAACTAGTGGCCTTGATGGAAGAGGGATGCCTGGATATTGTGGCAGTCACAGAAACATGGTACACAGAGAACCATGACTGGTATGTCAACATACCAGGGTACAGAATCTACAGGAGAAGCAGAGAGGGTAAAAGTGTAGGAGGAGGAGTAGCTCTCTATATAAGGGAAGGGATCAAAACAACAGAAGTAAAGGGTAAACAGGGAGGAGAGGAGGCACTGTGGGTCACCCTGGAGACAGGAAATGGCACCACAATCCGCACAGGGGTTGTATACAGATCCCAGTCTCGGGGAGGAAGTGGACAAGGAAATGGTAGAAGGCATCCTTAAAATGGCAGAAAAAGGGGAGCTGTTGTTGATGGGGGACCTGAATATGCCAGATGGCAACTGGAGCACCTTTGCTGCAGCGTCATCCAAGAGCAGGATCATTCTCAATGCCCTACAGGGGGCATGCCTCAGACAGTGAGTGTTGGAACCCACTCGTGAGGGAGCAGTCTTTGACCTGGTACTCTCAAACGGGGAAGGAGAGAGGATCTCAGATTTAGAAGTGGGTAGCCATCTGGGAACAAGCGACCACCAAACCGTGTGGTTCACTATAAACGCAGCTGTAGAGTCAAGCAAGGGTATTGGACTTTAGGAGGGCTGACTTTGTCAAAATGGGAGAGTGCCTCAGAAAAGCACTAGCAAAACTGGCAAGAAGGAGAAGTGGAAGAACGATGGGGTAAAATCAAAACTGTCATCACATAGTCAACAAGCCTTTTTGTGAAGCAAAAAAACAAAACAAAGGAAGAAACCGCTATGGTTCTCAAGAGGTGGTGTGGAAGATTAGAGAGAAAAATATAGCATCCAGGAAGTATAAGGAAACCAGAAGGTGCAGGACAGAGAACTGTACCAGTTAAAACAGAAGAAAGTGGGGAAGGCATTCAGGATAGCAAAGGCCCAAACCAAGGAAAAGATAGCCAGCTCAGTTAAGAAGTGGGATAAAACCTTTTATTGGTACATTAGGGAGTGAAGAAGACCAAGAGAAGGATAGTAAGGCTTAATAAAGGGGGGTGTGCGTGGGCAGAGGGTGACCGTGAAAAAGCAGGGATATGGAATGGAAACTTCTGCTCAGTATTCATAAAAAGGAGGAGGAGGTACCTAATCTAAACAATAGATGCACCCTGAATAGGGGAGTCGATACCAGTCCATTCACAGAAGAAAGGGTCCTGAAAGAACTCCTGAAACTGAAGGTGGACAGAGCAGTGGGGCACGATGGGATTCACCCCAGAATTCTAAAAGAACTAATGGGAGAACTAGTGACACCACTGACTACCCATTTTAACAAATCATGGGAGGATGGTGTGGTACCTCAGGACTGGAGGAGGGCAGATGTGATTCCCCTTCACAAAACTGGGAGCAAGACAGAGGCAGGAGACTACAGACCTGTTAGTTTGACCTCGGTGGTAAGGAAAATGATGGAATCAATTCTGAAAGAAAGAATTGTTGAGTACCTAGAGGCCAGTGGGGCACAGGACCCAAGGCAGCATAGATTCACAGTGGGAAGGTCATGTTAGACGAATCTAATTGATTTCTTTGACTGGGTGATCAAAGTAGTAGGCCAGGGAGGGGCTGTGGACATGGCCTACCTAGACTTTAGCAAGGCATTTGACACAGTCCCACATACAGGATTAATAAACAAGTTAGCCAGCCTGGGAGTGGGTCTCAGCGTGGTAACCTGGGTCAAAAAACTGGCTGGACAACAAGACATAGAGGGTAATAGTAAACTGAGTCTGCTCCGAAGAAAGGGGGGTTACTATTGGGATACCGCAGGGTTCAGTACTGGGACCCATCCTCTTTAATGACTTTATAGGTGACATTGCGGAGGGACTGGAAGGAAAAGTATGCATCTTTGCAGATGACACAAAGTTCTGCAACAGGGTTGATATACCAGGGTGTGTGGAAAGGATGAGAAGGGACTTGGCAAGGTTGGAGGAATGATCAAAAGTATGGCAGCTTAAATTCAGTGCAAAGAGTGCAAAGTAATGCACCTGGGAAACAAAACCCTTGGAGAGAGTACACAATGGGGGTACCAATAACAAAAATGGTAAGGGACCTGGGGGTAGTCATATCGGATGACTTGAAGGTAGGCAAGCAATGTGAGAAGGCAGTAAGGGGGGCTGGGGGGTATACTGGGATGCATAGGGAGTAGAAAACAGGAAGTTGTTATCCCTCTGTACAGACAGTTGGTGAGACCCCATCTGGAGTACTGCATACAGTTCTGGAGACCCCATCTCCGTAAGGACATAGACAGGATGGTGGCAGTCCAGAGGAGGGCAACTAAAATGGTGCAGGGTCTGCACCAGAAGCCATACAAAGGGAGACTAAAAGAGCTTAATATGTATACCCTCAAGGGAGGGGAGGAGCATGATAGAAACTTTCAAGTACCTCAAGGGAATCAACAAAGTCCAAGAGAGTAGTATCTTTCAGAAAAAGAGATGTGCAAGAACAAGGGGGCACAATTTGAAGATGGAGGTGGGGACAGCTCAAGGGCAACATGAGGCAGTATTTTTTCACAGAGAGGGTGGTGGACACATGGAACAGCCTTTTTGAGGAGGTTGTGGGGTTAAAAACAATGGGAGAATTCAGGTATGCATGGGACAGACATAAGGCAGTTCTAGTGGGGGTAGGAGGAAGTAGGCTGTTGGTTAACTAGGCTCTGCAGCTTATCCAATAGGTAGGAAAATGGGCAGACTGGGTGGGCCAAGCGGTCCTTATCTGCCATCAAAGTCTGAGTGGAGGATGGGGGGAGTGCTGAGAGAGGACAAGGTGCCCTGTAGCTTAGCCATAGTGGGAGTGAGATTGGGTCAATTGGAGGGAGATTTTGGGGGGGGGGATGAGTGAGATAGGGCAGGAGGTGCCCGAGGGCTTCAAGGTATAGCCAAAGAGTTGGATGGAGACTGCACCCAGGATACCAGGTAGAAATGGGATAGGGTGGGGAGGCTGAAGGAAAGAGGAGGTAGGCAAGAGTAAGTGGTAGGGGGAGGGGAGAATAAACAAGAGTGGGAGAAGGAATGGGGTTAGGAGCAGCACGCTGAAAGAACAGTGAAACAGCTGTCATCCTGAAACTTCAGCTGTGTAGGTAGCAAGCCAGAGTGGGGGGAAAAAGGAGAGTGCTTGCAAGCTTCACTGATATAGGAAGCTTGAGACTAATGGGGATGTAGGCTTCACATATGTGGAGAGAAAGCCAGGTTAATGGGGGGGTGTAAGCATTACTGATATGTAGTCAAGATAAAGTGAGAGAGATGTAGGCTTCACCTACTGTGGATGGGGAGGAATTAATGTCAACTGGTGTGTGTGTGTGTGTGTGTGTGTGTGTGTGTGTGTGTGTGTGTAAGCTTCACTCAGACGAGGAGGAGGCCGCATTAATGGGTGGGGGGTGGTAAGCTTCACCTAGATGAGGAGGAAAACAAGATTAAATAAGAAAATTGGATGAAAACTTCATCCAGAGAGGTAGGAAGCCAGGTTAACTGTGGGGGTTGTAAACTTCACCCAAATGGGGAGCAAAGCGGGCTGGGGGGGGGTATATGTTTTTCTGAGAGAAGTAGAAAGCCATGTTACATGGGTGAATGGAACAACGAAGGAGTGAAACAGGTGACTGGCATCGTAGGCATCAGCAGAAGGAAGGGGAGAAGCGGGGGACTCTGCCAGTTGACTGAGGCAAGACACCTGTTCACTACTGTGTAATGATCATCGCTGAGAAGGGCGGAAGGTCAAAGGTAGGCCAAAACTGGGAATAGGAGCAATACCAGTTTAGGGTAGCAGTGTAAAAAGATTTAAACAAGGTACGGGAAGACAATCAGAAACATACAAAAAGTGGAAAAACTAGAAACGCCCTGTCCGGAGTAAGGGTACAAAAGTATTTCCTGGAAACACAGGGAGAATAGAAGTTGAGAGTGCTGAAAGTGGTGCAGTACAGTGGGTGTGGGGTGGTATTTTTTAGAGCGACGTTCAGGAGACTGTGTTGCTGCCCCATCTGCACACACCTCTCTGATTTAAGGGAAGAGGTCACTAGACTCCAGGCTGAGTTGGTTAGGATTCAGGGGACCTCTTCCCCCACCCAGGGGCCACCAAGTCTGTCACCGTTACCTTAAAGGATACCTGGGAGGAGGAGGAAGAATGGTTGGACTGTAGTGGGCTCTGGAAGGGTGGGGGTGGACGGACAGAGGCACATTCCTCAACCAGTACCTAGCTACGTAATTCCCATGCTGCTCTGGTGGGGCAGGACTGCCAGGAGTAGGCACCCATGGTAGTGACCAGGGAGGTTGTGGGAGCAGCTCCATAGTGGGTATCCCAGGGAGCTTGATAGAAGACCCAGAGAAGGAGGAAGCATTGTGGGACTCAATAGTGAGGGGGATAGATTTGAGAATAGGAAAGGGGAGAAGAGGCAGATTAGGTGCCTACCTGGTGCCACAGCCTGTAGGAACTGGAACGGATCCTGAGGATCGCTAGAGCAGCAGGACAGGAGAGAGAGCTGGATGTCATTGTCCACCTCGGGACTAATGACCTGGCTAGGGACGGTAAGAAGCTGGGGGACGGTCTTGGATAGCACGCTCAGTGGCTTTCGATGAGGTGCTGCCTGTCTGTGACAGGGGACAGGATAGGACTCTCTCCACCAGGAGGTTCAACTCGCTGCTAAAGGAATGGTGCAGAGAGGAAGGGTTCTGCTACATTGGGGACAGGGGGCCCACCCAGGAGGATAAGGGACTATACAGGGGTGATGGCTTTCATCTGTCTGGGAAGGGAATTGCAGTCCTCAGTGGATGGTTTAAATGTTACTTTGATGAACATTTAAACTAGCCAAGTGGGTGGCAAAAGGAATCAGGGAGTCAGAAACTGACCCCCCCCCCCCAGACTGAAGTAGAGACTAATGAGAACCTGAGGGGAGAGGAATCCCCCATGATACAAATTAATAAAGGAAGCAGGGTGTTAGAAATAAAGGAGGGAAGGAACAGGAGCATTAAAAAGAAAGGCGGGAAAGAGGGAAGGCAAAAAAGAAAAATGGGGGCAACAAGCAGAGTGGAAACAAAATCTGGAAGGCCATGAGTGCGAATGCTAGATGTCTAGGAAATAAGATTCTGGAGCTAGAAGCCATCATGGCAGAGGCCGACCTGGATATTGTGGTCATTACCAAGATATGATGCACTGAAAACCATGACTGGGATGTGGCCATACCGGGCTACACTCTGTTCATGAAGGACCGGGTGGGAAGGAAAGGAGAGGGTATGATGTATTATGTAAGGGAAAGCATAAAAGCAATGGAGACACAGGGAATGCAGGGGGAGGCAGAGGTACTGTGGGTCACCCTGGAGACTGGGAATGGAGCCACTGTTCACATTGGAGTGATCTATAGACCTCTAGCGCAGGGAAGAAATTGGATAAGGTACTGGTGGAAGCCATTGGCAAGATGGCAGAAAAGGTGGAGGTGCTGCTGGTGGAGGACTTCAGCCTGACAGATGTAGACTGGACCCTCCCAGCAGCAGCTTCAGCTAGAAGCAGTGACATCCTGGACTCTCTACAGGGGACGTTCATCGGGCAACTTGTCAGTAAACCCACTCGTGACGGGACAGTACTGGACCTGGTACTCAGTAATAGGGACAGTGTTGCAGTCATCCAGGTGGGAGGACACCTGGGCACCGGTGATCACCATATGGTATGGTTCAGTATAAGGACAGCTGTGGAATCGAACCACACAAGGACTAGAGTCCTGGACTTCAAGAGGATGGGTGAATGCCTCAGGGGTGACCTGGTGGAAAAGAATGACCTGGATGGGGTGGAGGAACAGTGGGCAGAGATAAAAGGGAGTATAGTAAAGGCAGCAAACCTCTGTGGCAAACAAATGAGCAAAAGCAAGAGGAAAAAGAGACTGCTATGGTTCTCAAAAGATGTGGCTGAAAAAATAAAGCTAAAAGAGTAGCATTCAGAAAGTATAAGGAGATGCAGAGAGAGGAGGATAGGGAGGTGTATCAGAGACACAGGGAAGTCATGAAAACAGTAAGGCGGGCAGAGGCTGAAACTGGAGCGAGAATAGCCTAGGAGGGAATGAAAGGGGACAAGACATTTATTTAGGTATGTAAGTCAAAAGAGAAAGACCGGGTGGGATTGTAAGGGGGATCAAGAAAAGGAAGACATCCTGAGCAAATACTTTTGTTCAGTGTTCACAAGAGAAGGAGCAGGGGAGGGGGCCACAAAAAAGTAACAAAAGCTTTGGAGGGAGGGAGGTGGACATTAGTCCTCTTTTGGAGGTGAGAGTCCCAAAGGGACTTGCTAATCTGAAGGTAGACAAAGCGATGGGGCCAGATGGGGTACATCCAAGGGTATTGAGGGAGCTCAGTGAAATACTGGCTGCACCTCTGACAGTTTTGTTTAATAGTGCACTGGAAACAGGAGTGGTACTGGAGGAGGGTGGACGTAGTTCCACTACACAAAAGTGATGGAGATGAGGCTGGCAATTATAGGCCAGTCAGTCTGACATCAGTGGTGGGAAAGTTAATAAAATCACTGTTGAAGGAAAGGATTGTGGAATATCTTGAATCCAGTGGGTTATAAGACCTGAGGCAGCATGGTTTCTCAGGGGGGAGGTCATGTCAAATGAATCTGATTTCTTTGACTGAGTGACAAAGGATTTAGATCAGGGTGGAGCAGTGAACGCGGCCCACCTAGATTTTAGTAAGGCTTTCAACACGATTCCATAAAGGAGACTGGTAAGCAAGCTAGGTAACTTAGGAGTGGGTCCAAACGTGGTAAGCTGGATAAGAAATTGGTTAGGGAATAGATGGCAGAGGGTGGTGGTAAATTTGAGTTCATTCTGAGGAAGGGAGGGTGACCAGTGGGGTGCTGGGGCCAGTCCTGTTTTTAATGTCTTTATGTGACATTGCAGAGGAGCTGGAAGGGAAGGTCTGCCTCTTCGCAGATGAGCCAAAATCTCTAATAGAGTGGACACTGTGGGGGGAAGGGGTTGGAAATGATGGGCAGAGACCTGAGAAAATTAGATCAGTGGTCAAAGGTATGGCAGTTGGGTATCAAAGTGAAAAAAGTGCAGAATAATGTACTTGGGGCACAGAAACCCGGTGGTTGAGTACAAAATGGGTGGAGTGGTATTCACGACCACCAGGCAGGAAAGAGACCTGGAGGTAATCGTATCAGATGACCTAAAGGTGGCCATGCAGTGCAACAAGACAGTAGGTAGGGCTAGCGCAATGCGGGGGGGTGCTTAGGGAGGTGTTTTACCAGCAAAAAGAGGCAGGAGGTGTTGCTTCTGTACAGATCACTATTAAGACACCACCTACAGTACTGTGTCCAGTTCTGGAGACCACATCTCCAAAAGGACGTAGACAGAGTGGAGGCGGCCCAGAGGAGTGCAAATGAAATGGTGCAGGGTCTGCATCTAAAGCCCTACAGGAAGAGACTAAAGGACCTCAGTATGTACACGCTGGAACAGAGGAATACCTCACTGGGGTAATTAAGGTATGGGAGGGAAGTATTTTTTCGGAAGAAAAGGTGTTCAAGAACAAGGGGACATGCTATGAAGTTGGAGGGGGTAGATTCAGAAAAGATGTGAGGAAGTTACTTCACAGAAAGAATGGTGTTCCTGGAACAGCCTTCCAGCGGAGGTGGTAGGGGTGAAGACAGTGGGGGGGGGGGTCAAGAATGCATGGGAATCGTAGTGAAAAGGAGAGGGGGAGGTACAAAGAGCTGTAGATCGGGCACTGTCTGCAGTAATAGTGTAGGTCGGGAGAAATAGGCAGACTGGATGGGCCAAGTGATCTTCATCTGCAGTCAAATTCTTTGTTTCTGTGTAGAGGGTTGCAAGCTTCAAGCTCAGAGAGAGGGGAAGCCGAAATATCAATGGAGGAGTTTCAGGCCTCAGCCATATAGAGAGGATACCAGGGGCTTTATGGAGTAAAACAAGCACAAGGTACAATCACTGGGGTGAATAACAGAATGTAAAATGAGGTAGTCTAATATAAGGTAGTCTAACAATCAGTGCAAACAATTGACAGCATACAAGAATCACTGTAACTTTACTGTGTGTAAATAGCTAGAATACAGTACTAACAGTTCTGCTGTAGGGAATAATTAGCAGTGTTAACAAGTAACAGCTGTAAGAAACATATATACAGGGCAGCAGAAATTGAGTACCTGGAAGTAGAACTAGAACCCTAACTAGCAGGACAGTTGCCAAGAGCCCACCCGGTTGATAACACACACAGTATGAGTTGTACTTGCACAGTCCACAAGGCAGAGTCTCTTGGTGCCTCTCCTCTGGTGACTTCCATTCAGGAGCCACTGACATCTTGAGAAGAACTTTGAAAAACATAATATTTGGACACAAAGCAGCTTATATTTCTTATTAGCTCTGTATTTCTTATCCCCATTATTTATTACGGAGGTCATATGCATGAAAACAGGTAGCTGTTCTGAGATCATCAACTCCTGTTGCTTCTTCCCAACCTGATGTCACGGTACTCTGCTTGTAACATCACAGTTATACCCATGGCAACAGACTGATGTCACAGCAGAGCATTATGATTTCAAGTAGGGAGTGAGCTATAGAGACAGATGAACTCTTAGGCTCTGGACACACTGGGGAACGTAAAACGGTTTAAGTGCCTTAAAATGTTTTAAATCCCCCTAGCAGCCGGCCTGGTGGCGTAGAGGGCTGAGGCGCTGGTGCCTTACCTCGACCCACGCCAGCGACCTGGGTTCGGGAATGGACTCAGACTCTGGATGCCGGGGGCTGGCAGGGGAAGGAGAGGATCGAACGTCCGTAGGACTGCTCTCCTCTCCTGGGGTGGGTAGTGGGTTGACGTCGCGCTGTAGCAGCATCTGGTGGAGACTGGGAGCACTACAGACGCACGCAGGAGGGAAGGTGCCAGAAAAGCGGAAATACCACTCCACGTCAGCTGGATGATGGCTGCCCGGCCCTCTGGTGCCGTTCATGTCTTTGCCGAGTCCTCCATCCCAGCAGCACCCTGGGGCCAACTGTAGTGCTGGCCTGCACCCTCTGGGGCTGGCGCATTCCCCCTTGGTGGAGGGAGACCCATCCGGCTAACGGTTACACCGGATTACCCTGGAGGTGGCTGTCATGTGGGATCGGAGGGCAGATGGACCAGAGTAGCATTGGAGAGGCTGAAGTGGAGCATGTAGGAGGTAAAAAAGAGAGAATACAGAAAAAAAATTCCCCTAGCACTGTTTGCAGACAGACTACAAGCCCCTTAAAATATTTTAACAAAAGTGTTTTTAAACCCTGCTAGATACCTGGTCTTAAAACTGTTTTAGAGCTAGCATATTGGAACAGCTAACACGCCTACTCCTTTTCCTCCTCCTGATCTCAGGCAATGTGAACTACAATCCTGGTCCACCGCACGACTCCTGGTTTTGACACTGAAAATCCTCAGGGCTTGTGCTCGCCTCTGTAAATGTCTGCATTCTCCTCCCCAAGATGGACAGCCTGTGAAGGTCTGTGTCTCTCGTCACAACCCTGATGTACTGTTGGTTGTGGAGACCTGGTTATCCCCGAAGGTACAAGACTCTGCCATCGCACTTCCTGGCTACGCATTGTTCAGGCAGGACTGGATCTCGAAAAGAGGAGGCGGCTGCATCATCTACACTAAAGACCAACTATAGGGACATGTCCTCACACATCCATGCAGCAACGATCGCCTCCAAGCACTAGCCCTAAGACTACTACTAGGGGCGCACAATAAAATTTTAACTCTGATCGCAGTATATCTGCCACCAACGGCGCTAGCAAACTGTTTGAGTACATTAGTTCTCTGAGCCTAAATACCGAAATAATACTGCTTGGGGATTTTGATATGAACTGGCTCTCACCTGCCTCTACACACACCAAGGATACCCTATCAGCAATCCACTTCTCACAGCTGGTGAAATCACCGACACGAGTCAGCTACAGGACTGGAACCAGCACCCTGCTGGACTGGGTGCTTTCCAACAGTCCTACACACATTACTGGTGTCACTGTCCTCCCGGGCTCATTGAGTGACCACTCCCCTGTCAAATGCACCTGGAATAACTGCTACTGCAATCCCCCAACAGGACCATAAGAAACTGCCTGCTCCTAACAGGCCACCTACCGCAGCTACAACTTGACCTAAAACTTCTGGACTAGACGGACCTTTATAACGCTAATGATGTGGACGCAGTCTTGGAAATCTTTATTACAAAATTCAGTTCTGTCTGCGACATATATGCCCCTGTCATCACAAGACAAGTAAAAGGGCCATCTAATCCATGGATCACCCCGGCACTCCTGGAACAACTTGCCTCTAGAGACCATCTCTGGCTTATTGCACGAGCTCAGGGCATTACTACTAACATTCAGCGATTATTAAAAGGCCCGAAATGACTGCACTAAAGTCATCGGCCTTGCAAAAAGTTCCTATTACATGGAAGCTCTCACCAACTCATGGAACAGCAGCAGGTCTTTCTGGCAAAACTTAAGTGATATCACAGGGGAAGATCCCAAATCTACCCCCTCCATGCTCAATGTCGATGATACCCTAACAATGGACCCTCTGCTTATTGCCAGCTACCTGAACTGTGCATTCACCGACATTAGTAGTGTATTCCCGTCTGGCTTCTTCAGTCCCCCTAACCCAAGGGATACTAGTTGGATACCTGTGCTAGCCCCCACCAAGCCACTTCTCCACTTTAAAGAGGTATCTGAAGCTGATGCCAGAAGGTACAGTGTAAAGGTACTTGGTAAATCAAGGTACAGCGGGGACTCCCTGGACCTTAAATTTGTTCACCTGGCATTGAAGGAACTCCTAGGACCACTAACCAAATTAATTAATCTGTCACTCTGCCACTCTCAATTCCCCCAACGTTGGAAATCCGTAACAGTCACCCCGTTCACAAAAGTGGGGATCGGGCTCTGCAAAACAATTACAGACCAATTTCCATCTTCCCACCACTCTCCAGGGCTCTTGAACAGATTGTGGCTGACCAGACGTTGGAGCACCTCAACCTTTACAAACTTCTATGCCCTCAGCAACATGGGTGGCCATAGCACCATTATAGCCTTACTTGAGTTTGCTGGATTCATTCATAATGCCCTAGACCTGAGTCACTTGTTGGTGCAACCTTTATTGACCTATCAAAGGCATTTGACATGGTGCATCATGCGCTCCTCCTTGAACAGCTATCTGGCATTGGTCTGGCTCCTGAAACTGTGAACTGGTTCTGCAGCTACTTAAGCCGCTGCTCCCAGCAAGTTAAGATTGGTGATGTCCTCTCTGACAGCCGGCCTGTCAAATCTGGAGTACTACAAGGGGTCAGTCTTGGGTCTTCCATTGTTCAGCATGTTCCTAAATAAGCTCTCGGACTCCTGTCACTGTCGTATGCTTCTCTATGCTGACAATGCAGTCATCTGTACCAGCAACTCGTGTCCTGAACTTCGGGAGGCAGATCTGCAACGTGGTTTCACATCCGTGGAAGGGTGGTTCAAAGAGCAAAGGCTGATCATGAACTATAAAAAAAAAAAAAAACTAAGATCCTGCTCTTCTCAGCAGCACAAAACAAGCTCAAAAACTACTCACTGGCAATAGAGAATGGCAGCTTCACCACTCTGGAACTAGTCCTCAAGTTTAAATACCTGGGGATCACAATAGACTCTGCTCTGTCCTTCTGCCATCACATTGATATCACTGCAAGGTCCATTAACTCAAGATTAAGTATACTTTACTGGCATAGACACTCCCTAACTCACGAAGGACTAGACCTGGCAATCAACAGCTCCATTATCTCCCTCATAGACTATGGGCTGGCTGTATACGGAGCTGCAACAGACACGGCCCTTCATCGCATTGCAGTTGCCCTAAACAAAGCCTGCAGACTACTCACAGGTGCTCAGAGGCTCACCCACACCTGTGACCTTTATACTTAAGCTGGCTGGTTACAACTGAAGGACAGGATCCGATACCAAATCTGCATATTAGCCAAAAAAGTATTATTAAATCTACTACCATCTGCGGTTCAGGACCTCTTGTCCCTACCTCTAAGACCCAGAGTTACCAGAACATCCACCTCCCAAGTTTTTCATGTACCCAGATGCACTACCATGGCGCAGCATTCCTTCCCACATTGGGCAGCCCCCTGATCAAATGCACTGCCTCCTGACACCTTGGGTGCTCCCACAATTGGATCCTTTAAAACCAAACTGCGCCACCACCTCCTTGTTTCGAATACCTGTATGTGCCCCAGCTAATCTGCTACTCGCAACAACTCCTCCACTAGCACTTTCCCGACTTATCAGTCCTGATCGCCCTCCCAAGCACTTCCTCCCCCCTTCCCCTCCCTCCTGCCACCCTGTCCTACATGCCTGCCTACTTAGTCCCCCATCCCCCTCTGAACCCACTCCACTCCTATTCTGTCTCTTTCTAAACGTAGGCATAAATTGTACAGTGCCTCAACTTGTTTTTCCTATTGCCTTATTCAAGTATGTTGTACTCAAATGTTTATTGTCCTTAGTTTTTGTATTTGCTGTCTCATGTAACTGGCATGGAACCTTAAAAGAACATCCACTGACAGGTGTTTTCCAAGATTTCAATAAATAAATAAATAAGCATGGTTTTACTCACAGGTCTGGTCAGGAGTACAAAAACGTTTTAAGCTGTAATGGTTTAACTAAAACAGTTCTAGCTGCAGTGTGTACAGGCAAGCACAGTTCTGTGTGTTGGACTTGACACAAAATAGTTACTAGAAGAACAGGTTTAACACTAGCAGTGTGGTCACACTAAACTGTTATCAAAAATAGTTACTGAGTAGTGTGGACACACTAAAATAGTTTTGTAAAACTGGTTTTAAAAACAGTTCTGTAGTGTGTCCAGGGCCTGAAAGATAAATATCTTGTTTTCTGGGAATTTTTTCAGTAATAAATAGTGGAGAAGAGAAATATATATAGAAAATATATGAAAAACAAACTGAATTGTTTCCAACTATTATGTTTTTCAAAGTTTTCCCCAAAGGCGTCAGCTGCTCTTTAAGGACTTTCACTCTTGCTGTACTGCTCACACAGGGACTGATGGAAGAAGGTGACTTAAAAAAAAAAAAAAAAAAAAAAAAAAGGCTTATGTTCCACCCTGAGACGAGTGCTGACAGACCCGATTGGTCAGTAGCAACTGACTGTTGGCTCCTGTTGCTCCTGGCGGCCTGGCTGACTAGCATACTCTGCAGGGAAGCCCTGACAAAAAAAAAGAAAAAGGCTTATGACCCCTAGGTTTAAGATAGTGGCTGGAGGCAAGTCCGGAGCCCTGACTGGGCTGGGAACTGCTCGTCAGCTGGCTCAAGTAAATACTGAAATAGTGCTGGTTGGGGGGGGGGGGGCCTTTGTCTTCGGGGCCTCCACTGTTTGGAATGCCTTACCAGTTCACACCCATGCTGCCTTCAAGGCAAGTCTCAATTATCTCTCTCTGTGAAAACTGCATGCAGTTGTTTCTGAATACTCTGTATTCCACCCCTGCCAGTCACCCCTTTGTTTCTGTATATTTTTCACTCTGTGCCTGGGTTGCTTCTGTAAAAGGGACTCTGTCCCAGAAAGCCCACCCAGGTAACAAAATAAATAATACTGAATGAATAAAATATATTTTTTTATTACTGTACCCACAAACTGATTAAGGCCAAATATTCAGAAAATGGCACACATGGTGTGCATATATTTGCACTGTCCCCCCTTGCGGCTGCTGCAGTTTTCATACGGATAATGAACAGCACTGTCCAACTGAATATCGGGCCATGTTGGCACAGTGCTAAGTGAAACTGTAGTGCCCTGACACAGACCTGGGCTGTATGTAGCCCACAGGGAATAGCACTGCCCGAAATGGGACAGGGCCAAGACCTCTGTAGGCTATATTCAGCCTGACAGTGTAGATGAGCTCATTGGACATGCAAGGGGCCATTTGCCTGTTCATTATGAGTTCATTTGCATGGTGCACAGGAGCCCCATAGTGCCACTGGCAATTCTGCAATGAGTACCCAGGTGGTCTAGTGGTTCCCTCCCACCCCCTGTCACCCATCCAGTAGGTTAGTATGCCTCCCTTTTCCTGTGGTTCCTCCCATCCCCAAATTGCCCATCCAGTATTCATGTGAGGATGTAGTTCTAATAAAAAGTCTATAAATTTCTGTGTTTTTGTGTGTATTATAAGCATGCACAATCTTTTCAAGATGCTGAGGGGAAGATATTGCTTATCAAAGGTAAACTGAATGGAAAAATGTTTTACTGGATTCCCGTTTCTCTCATGTACATTATTATAGCACACTTGGTGGTCCAGTTTACTCCCCTCCACCTGACCCACGTGCTGTTATCCCACCTCCTTGTAAACCCCCCTCCCCCTTTACCCTGGTGCCCAGACACCCCTACCAGCTAGATACAGTGACCAGCACAGCCCTCCTCTCACCTCCATGACTGGTCGCCATATGAGCCATCAGTAAGCGCTCGCTGGGCTATTGGATCTCCCACTGCTGCAGTCCTGCTCTGATATCTGCTGCAGGGGATTCTGTGATTTATAGTTACAGAAGATGTCAGCTTAAAAGTAAGCAAAATTAGTTTGATACATTCTGTTACACTGCAGTAAGTAAAACAATCTATTTTTGCACACAGAGTGCACATTGGGACCAGACCCACACTTGTGTGTGGGGCCCTTTGTGGTATCCCCTTTAATCTCATGCTGACAATTGCAACTCCCTCCTTACTGGCCTACCCTCTTCCCTTATTAGTAATCCCCAGCACGTCCAAAATGTGGCGGCTCGTCCTCTGGTAGGAAACATAGGCAAGAACACATTACACACATCTTTCAAGAGTTATACTTTTCTTCCTTTTGGACAGTGTATTTCAAAGTTGCTCTTCTGATTTTCAGATCTCTGCATTGTCAAGTTCCTGCCTTTCGTGCAGATCTGATTCTGTCTTTTGTGCCCAAGTGTTTACTTTGCAGTGCTAGAGGTAACGTCCTCTCCATTCCTGTTGTAAATCTAATAACTGTGGGTGATCCTGCATTTTCCTACACTTCACCGACCATATGAAATGGATTCCCATCACACCCTCTGAAATTCCATCAGTTTACTCCCTTTCCATTTTAAAGCCCTTACTAAAAACTTGTCTGTCTCTATGGCTTAGAACTGTTGACCTGTGTGTAGTAATTGGATGCTGGGTACTGCAGGCCACACCCCTTAGGGTGAGGAAACTTGCAGGATTCCATGTGTCTGGCACAGGGGCTAACAGTGGGTGCTTTAAAGCTGCTACCAAGTGCAGTTACTAGTTATACATTTGCAGTTCACTCAGGAGCAGTAGAGGCAAGCATAACTAATTAATTTATTAAGTTGCTTACACAGACATTTGTCCCTTTAGGGGGACACTACCCGTTTACAAATAAAACGCATACTTTGGACTACTACACAGGGTCCCAGATGTACAGTGAACCCTCTATGTAGGTTTGTAAGCCCTCCAAACACTCCTTAGGGTTTACAATTATTTGTACCCAGGGAGGTTTACTGTTGGGGGCAGTCACAGTGCTATAGGGTCCACTCTCTCCTCTCTTGTCATACCGGCCACTTGTAATAAACAGAGATGCAAACACCTCTGCTGAAGCTGCCACCTTCAGCAGAAGCCTGGGAGTCTCAACCCCTGTAGCTTAACCAAGTCCGCAAAGGCACCATCACTTCCCATTGAGAGAGCTCCAGGACTTAAAATGACTGTACCTGTAACCGGTACCAATGGGAAGTTGGCTAGATCCCCCAGGGTCACCTACAGCTTATCGTTCCTCCTGTGGTCACCTGCTCCTAACTCCATCTGTCCAGGATGGAGTAACAGTTATCCCTCTCTTGGAGATGATACAGATCTGTTTGCTGATGATACCAAGGTAGGAGCAGTGGTGGATGACCTAGGGGGATGGCAGGGGTTGCAGGATGATCTGGCAAAGCTTGAAACCTGGTCAGACACCTGGCAACTGGGGTTTAATGCCAAAAAGTGCAAGGTGCTGCATTTTGGGATGAAGAACCCAAGGAGGAGTTACCAGCTAGGGGGAGTACACGCTAGCCCAGACAGAGGAGGAGAAGGATCTGGGGGTGCTCATTACAGGGTCAATGAACAACTCGACACAATGTAGGAAGGCAGCTGCAAAGGCCAACAAAATGCTGGGTTGTATTGCAAGAGGTATATCCTCAAGAAGGGAGGAGGTGATTCCGCCACTGTGTAAGTCATTAGTTAGACTGCACCTGGAGTACTGCATGCAGTACTGGCGCCCGTATCTGAAGAGGGACATTAAGTTACTGGTGGGGGTGCAGCGCAGGGCGACAAAGATGATCAAGGGGCTGGGGGACTTATCATACGAGAGGAGGCTGAGGGAGTTGAACATGTACTCACTGGAGGAGAGAAGGGACGGGGGGACATGCTTGAAACCTTTAAGTACATGAAAGGAATAAACAAGACTGGTACAGAGGGGCTGTTCAAAGTAAGGGAAGGGAGGGACCCCAGGGGCCATGATATGAGACTGGAGGGAGGAAGGTTCAGGAGGGAGATGAGGAGACACTTTTTTTACAGAGAGGGTGGTGGCTGGGTGGAATGCATTACCTTCAGAAGTGGTATCCAGTAGAACAGTGGACTGCTTCAAAAGGGGATGGGATAGGACAAGGGAGAGGGTTAATGAAGGGGAAGGGTGGAAGGGAGGGGCAGCTGCAGAATAAGGGGTGCTAGCTGCACATTCGAGCAGACTTGATAGACCTCTAGGCCTTTATCTGCTGGCAAATTTCG
Source organism: Neoceratodus forsteri (assembly GCA_016271365.2). Taxonomy (NCBI): domain Eukaryota; kingdom Metazoa; phylum Chordata; order Ceratodontiformes; family Ceratodontidae; genus Neoceratodus; species Neoceratodus forsteri. The sequence goes on from CM028134.1 coordinate 430,276,454, forward strand.
TATGTTCATAATACCCCAGATTGACTAACCGTTTACATTTAACAGCTGCCTCCAAACACTGGAGGACAGTGACTTGCAAATAAGACTACTGTCAAATGTCCAGGCTGAATGCCAGGCCACTGAAGACAGAAAGAAACCTTATATACACTTCGCAAGCCACGCTTGACACATAATATGACCTCCACAGTTGTAGGGACTCAATGGCTGTAGCTGGAAGAATTCTCCTAGACTCCCCTGCAGCTGTGTCTCATGGCTTAGGATGCTGTCCACCTCTGGCTTGAAACCTGGAGTGGGTTCTCACAGAGGGGAGACTCCCGCTTGTCCACTGTTGTCTGATCTCTTAGGTAAGACCTTGTGGCCTTAGAATCTCATGCTGCCTTCTCTGTTCACAGCATATTTTTTTTCATCCTCTGATTTGTATCTAGCCAGATCACCTCTTCCCCCACGGGGGGGGAGTTTGGCTCTGTTCTGTTTCTCTCTTACCTCATGCTAGAATGTCTGTGCGCGCGCACACACAGCTGATAGCTCAGAACTGACTTGAACTAGAACTGTGTCCACAGACTTCTCCTTTTTAATTGGAATGGGAGTGGAAGGCGGCTCCCCGGTATGTAAAATTAAAAAGAAAGGGAGATTGTTGTGCTCTGAAGGTGGAGGTGGTGCTAAGTGTGAAGCAAGATGGCCAGCCTGCCAACAATCTGAGAATAAGGAAAGCTCAGCACTCACGGACCCAATACAGCAAGAATCGAGGCAGAGAATAGATATTAAATAAATTTATTGTGTGTCAAACAAGTAGGAAACTCCTAACTAGAACCCTGAGCACTGGTGCTTCAACCCTATCCGGGTCTCCGTCAAGGGGTGGCTCTGACAAAAACCTCGATAGAGTAGAAGCGCCGGGGGTCAGGGTTCTAGTTAGGAGTTTTCTACTTGCTTGCCACATAATAAATTTATTTAATATTTATTTTCTGCCTGGAGTCTTGTTGTATTCGGTCCGTGAGTGCTGAGCTTTATTTATTTTTAGCGCCCCAGTATTTGCATAGGCCTCCATGTGCAATTATACACTGTGACAAGCAGCCTGTCGAAGCCAGTAGGAGGGGGACAGGGAGCCTGGAAGGTTCCAGGACTCGCACACTTGTTTCTCTAAACACAGTTCACTATTTGTACCTAGGCTTGAACAGCAGGGGGTGTGAGGGCTTGGTTACACATGTAAAGTATTGTACTTGTACTATCATGGACATCCTCTATTAGATATTTGACAGTTTTATCTGCTTCATTTTTCATATGATTCTTCTAATTATTTATTACTGTATCTTATTTTTTTTCTTGTTCTTTCTTTTCACTTTTCCCCTTTGCAAAGTATTTTGTGATACCGTACTGTGCATGGCAACCATTTTGGTCACCATAGCAACTTGTGTTTTAATTTGGTCACCATGATTTTTTTTGTAGTAGCCAGTGTGGTGCTGAGCACTGCTGTCTGTCACTGCCATTGAGCCTGCTGCTTATCCTGTGCCTTAGCCTGCCCTAACCTTCTCTGTGATGTCTGACACCTCTGCACCATGCTCCAGCATTCTGTGGACTTGAAGAGGTGTTTGCTGTGCTGGAGGCAGCACTGGAAGAAGCTCTCCTGAGGGAGCAAGAGTGAAGAAGAAAGCTGCTGGTAGAATTGGATGTGATCAAGCCGAGCTCTAGGGCACACGTGGCAAGGCCCATAAATACAGGGAGCAGAGCCGCACTTGCAGTGATAACCAGTGCTGCTTATAGTGAGCGTCAAGCTTTTGAAACACGCTACCACCAATGCTTTTTCGTAAAAATATCAGATTACTTAAGTTTGAGGAGTCAACGGGGAATTTTCTTGCTTAGAAACTGTGAACCCTATACAGCATTTAAAAGCGTGAGTTTTATTTATGAACTGTAGCACCCTTAGTTAACTGTTTCACAAGTTTACTGAGTAGGTCACTTACTAGATGATATGTGATGAGTCAGGCCATTGATATACGTTGGTGATGGTAAACCTGCCCTAAGCAAATTATAAAGCTTATCTCTGTATTTACCCGAATTAGTCAAACACTTTGTAAATTACAGAAGGAGAATGTGAAGATGCATTGTCTAATAACATTGTTGTAATTTAAAGGATAAGAAGAAAAAATATGAACCTCCAGTTCCCACCAGAGTTGGGAAGAAGAAGAAGAAGGTAAAGGGACCAGATGCTGCCAGCAAGCTTCCCCTCGGTACTGTATATCAATAATTTACTTTCATGTAGATCTTAATGCAACAGTAAAACAAATGAAACTAATTCAAATTCCAGTCACCATTTAGAACAAACAAACACAGCATTTTATTAAGTAGCAGTAAAATGAAGTGTCTGTGATTTTGCTAAAACCTGCTCCTTTGCCATACCCGTCGTGTTGAATTTTGGTCTGGGTGGTGCCGTGCTTTCTGTCAACATACTCAGTCAATAGGTCAGAGTTCTTCAGTAACCCTGTTGAAATAACAAAACTGCATGACAATTCCCATAACATAAACGGAATACATGATCCAATTAAACGTGCTAGGTTGATACAACACCTATCCAAACAATCAGTGGACTTAATCTTTCTACAAGAAACCCACCTCTCTGAGGCTGAACGCCTCAAGCTCAAGTGGGGAGATAGATATAGAGTGGTGGCTTCTTCCCATCCCTGGGGCAGGAAGAGAGGAGTGGCCATTCTGGTCCCTAGAAACACACACTTAGAAATCCAACAAACACACAATAGACCCTAATGGTCGATACGTGGTGGTCCAGGGTCTCCTCTTCGGCACACTTGTTACCATAGCAAGTGTTTATTTTCCCCCTCCACCACTCTCCCGGTGTATAAACGCTTTATAAACACACTGCTCTCCCTTATGAAGGGGCAGTTGATACTGGGTGGCGACCTCAATTTAACTCTATCCCCCACCTAGACTGCTCTAAACCTCTTAATCACAGAAATAGCAAAATAGCCAGGCAATTCAAATTGACTTTGGAGCACTTGGGTTTGCTAGATGTCTGGCGTCGGATATTCCCTACAGATCCAGGATTCACTTATTATTCCCCCAGATTTAAAACCTATTCAAGATTAGATTATTTCCTTACTACCTGTGAACACTTGGCTCTAATCCAGGATATCTCTATAGGTCCTAAATTCTTATTGGACCATCACCCCCTAATTATATCTGTTGACCTGGGGAGGGAGGGAAGGAGGACGCTCTGGAGGCTTAACCCGGCTATCTTGTCAGACCAAGAGTTTGTAGACTCCCTTACATCTAAAACTTCTCGATTTTTTGCAAAAAACTCTGACCCCTCTATATCTCAAGCTATGCTCTGGGACGCAATGAAGGCAACCATCCGTGGCGAGTTGATTGTCTATTCCTCTAGAAAAAATAAGGAAAGAGACTTAGAATATCACAGATTATCCAACCAATTAAGGAACTACCAATTGTTGTATAGAGAAGGCGACGCAGAACTCTGGCTTCTGATTAGAAACACAAAAGCAGAGCTTCAAAAAATTATACATAGTAAAGTCCGGCAATCCTTATATTTCCGACGCTAATCAGTTCACAAAGGAGGTCCCAGAAGTGTTAAGTATTTGACCCGCAGACTAAGGAACAATAGGGCCACGGCTACAGTCCTCCGTCTCAGAACCCCCCTTTTGGGTCAGACCCATCATACCCTCACCCATATTCAGAAAGCTTTTACTGACTACTTCGCCAAGCTTTACTCCTTGCCAAATACTCAAAACCACCTAGAAATAACCCAATTTCTAGATCAAGCTAACCTTCCAACCCTCACTCCCCATCAAATCAGCTCCCTACAGAGTCCAATCGCTTTGAGGGAGATCGAAGAAGCAATCAACAACACTAAATCAGGAAAATGCCCTGGCCCAGATGGGTATACCCCAGAGTGGTACAAAAAATTTAAAAAGGACCTAGCCCTTAATCTTCATGCTCTCTTCAATGACATCCCCCAGAGAGGATTACCTCCCCCTTCATGGGACTATGCCACCATAGTGCCAATATTGAAACCCAACAAAGACCCTGCCGACCCTAGATTTTATAGACCAATTTCTATCTTAAATGTTAACTATAAAATATATATGGCCATATTCTCAAAAAGACTTGAGAATATAATTCCAACTATAATACATCCTGACCAAACAGGATTCATTAAAAACAGGAGCACAACCGATAGTATTCATAGGGTCCTCCTATTACAAGAATTTATACTTACCAGGCAAATCCCAGCAGTACTCATCAGCTTAGACACGGAAAAGGCGTTTGATCGCGTCTCATGGCCCTTCTTGTGGAAGACTCTTAGGAAGTTTCAATTCCCCTTACAATTTATAGCCTGCCTACAAAAAATATACAGCTCCCCCAAGGCGTATCTTAGAGTAAACGGCTCCCTTTCACGCCCCTTCCCATTGACCAGAGGGACTAGACAGGGTTGCCCCCGTCCCCCTACCTTTTTGCCTTGTTTATTGAGCCTCTAGCTGCCTCCCTTCGAAATTCACCTTTGGTGGAAGGCATACCGGTTGCCCAACGAGAATATAAAGTGGGGCTATTTGCAGATGATATAATGCTTACTCTTCTCTCCCCCTCTCAATCTATTCCATCTACCTGGAAAATTCTGGCGCAGTTTGAAAATCTAGTAGATTACAAACTAAACATAAATAAAACGGAGATTTTATCTTTCAACTATTCCCTCCCCCCCACTTAAAAAAGGCCTTCCCTTTTAAATGGCGTACAACTAAAATAAAATACCTGGGCATATATCTCCCTTTTGACCCTGGGGTTATTGAACTCTCGAATTATGAACCTCTTACAGTTCAGATACAAGCAGACCTAGACAAATGGTCTTTAACATGTTTCTCTTTATACCAAAAAATCTTAATAATTCACACTAATATCCTTCCACGGATTCTATATTTACTCCAGACCATCCCCTACTATCCTTCTAAATTTTATTTCACATCCTGGAACAAAATTCTGCAAAACTTTATTTGGGGGAAAAGTCGCCCTAGAATTAGATTATCTATCCTGTAATTATCCTTAAATCAAGGTGGACTGAACCTCCCAGACTTCCGCTTATACGCCCAAGCAGCAACTTTAAGGGTTCTTTTATATTATGGCTCACTGAATCATATAATGCCCCCTGGAAAACAATTGAATTTCAACTTAATGATATGTACAATATAAACAAGATCCTGTTTTCCTCAGACAATAAATCCCTTAACCCCTCCGCTTTAACAAAAATCAAGGCCCAGACGTATAGAATTTGGAAACACATAAGAAAGGCAGGACCCATCCAAAAAACTTATGAATACTGTAAACTAATATCCCAAGACGAAAAATTCAAACCCAACTATATGGACCAAGCCTTCTCTAGATGGCGAAGATTTGGCTTATCGCATATATAACGGTTTTTGTCCCCTGAAGGGATCTTTGCCTTTGACAGTCTCCAATCTTCATTTGACCTTGGCCCTTCTGATCATTTTAGATACTTTCAGGTTCGTAACCACATTCTTCACAATACAGTAATACCCCCCAAAATTCCCTTCCCTGTCCCTACCCTGTTAAAACTGTTTATTGATGTGACAAAGGGTAAGCTAGGAACCCATCTAATCGGCCAGATTCACGTGGAGCTACGGTTGGGCCTCCCCTCTACCTCATTAACAATTTTAACTTCCTGGAATAAACACCTACAACTGCAAATCTCCCCAGAATCGTGGTCTAGAACATCCTTAGTTGAATTAAAGTCTACTTCCTCTCCTTACTGGAGAGAATTTGCATGGAAATGTCATTCCAGATACTTTAGAGCTTCTTTAGTACTGACGAAATATCTCCTGGACATATATGGAAGGTGCTGGAGGAACTGTGGTTGTCATCAAGCCACCCTCGGACACATCTTTTGGTCCTGCACTCTTTTAATGCCCTTTTGGCTAACCTTCCAAAACGAACTAACTACTCTTTTTTCTGAATCAGTAGAACTTACTGCGAAGCTGTTTCTTATAGGGGTTTATCCGGACCACGCTCCCCCCTGGGAAAAATCTCTTCTTCCGATAACCTTTGTGGCAGCAAAAAAGGCAATCACAAGGTGTTGGATGAAGCCCGAGATCCCCACAATCCATGGTTGGAGACAAATAATGTACGAAATCTACAAAAATGAGTCCTTTAATGTAGAAGTGCGAGGAGGATCACCTCCACGAATGCGGAAGTGGGGTCTTCGGATCCAATGCGTAACCTTGCAAAGCTTGGATTTCGCTCTGTGAATTTGATCGGGTAATCTGGTTAAAAGGGTGAGGAGGGGTAACCCTCTATCATGTTTTCCCTCTCCGACTCTCGGCCCATGGCTTCATCTACATAATTTAACAAGTGTTATTTTTCTACGTGTGATAGAAACGATAAAGTATTCTATAAAAGCCAACCACTGTAACTTTTTCAGAATGGCTGACATGTAACTTAGAACTATCCATAGTGTAACTAGATGTAAAATCTCTAATAAAAATAAATTAAAAAAACAAAACTGCAAGACAAGTTTCTTTCAGTAGGACATGATATATTCAAAATCTTCAAGAAAAAATGGAAGTGGCTTACTCACGCTGTCAGTATTTTCTCATCTCATTTTTTTGTTTTGTTCACAATTTTTATCATCCAGTTTTATAAAATGGGCCATATAAATCCTGTAACCTCATTGGTCAAAGCAGTCACATGATCAGTGTGTGTGTTTCTTTCCTCTGACAACCACACTAGTAATACACTCCAGTGTGTAGAGTCAGCCTAAGAACCACTATGGCTCAAGTTGAGGAGCAGTGGGCTCATCTGAAAGAAGCCATAGTGGAGGCGACAAACCTTTGCATTAGACAAGTAAACAAGGGCAAGAGAAAGCCACTGTGGTTCTCAAAGGTAGTGGCCAGGAAGGTAAGGGCGAAAAAGATGGGTTTCAGGAAGTACAAGGAAAAACAGCGGGAGGAGGACAGGGTAGTGTATCTGGATAAACAGAGGGAAAGCAGTCAAGTAGTGCAAAGGCATAAAAGGAGGAAAAAATAGCACGGGCAATAAAGAAAGGAGACAAGACGTTTTACACGTACATTAGTGAATGGAGAAAAAAAAACGGGTGGGATAGTAAGGCTTAAAGGGGAAGAAGGAGAGTGTGTGGAAGGGGACCTTGAAAAAGCATCAATGCTGAACCAGTTTTTTGTTCTATATTCATAAAAGAAGAAGAAGGAGGCAAGGAACCACAGTAGGCAACATGAACAAATATGGGAGAGAGATGGACACCAGTCCATTTACAGAAGAGAGGGTCTTAAAGGAACTCGCAAAACTGAAAGTGGACAAGGCAATGGGATCGGATGAGATACATCCTAGAATATTAAGGGAACCATGGAAGGTGCTGGCACCACCACTGGCAGCACTGTTCAACGAGTCACTCAGTAAGGGAGTGCTTCCAGAGAACTGGAGGAGGGCAGATGTAGTCCCTCTTCACAAAAGTGACAGTAGGGAGGAAGCTAGAAACCAGAGACCAGTCAGCCTCACCTCAGTAGTGGGGAAGATTATGGAATCACTACTTAAACAAAGGATTGTAAAATATCTTGAAGCCAGCGGAGCACAGGATCCTAGACAGCATGGATTCACAGCGGGAAGGTCATGTCAAAGAAATTCAATTGATTTCTTTGACTGGGTGACTAAGGTTGTGGATCAAAGGGGAGCAGTGGATGTCACCTACCTGGATTTCAGTAAGGCCTTTGATACTGTTCCACATAGAAGACTTGTGTACAAGCTGGGTAGCCTTGGAGTGGGTCACAAGGTGGTAAACTGGGTTAGGAACTGGTTGAGTGATAGAAGACAGAGGGTCATGGTAAATGGTGCTCAATCCGAGGAAAGGAGGATGATCAGCGGGGTGCCACAGGGATCAGTCCTGTTTAATGTCTTCATAAGTAACATTGCGGAGGGACTGGAGGGTAAGGTGTGCCTCTTTGTGGATGACACTAAGATCTGCAACAGGGTGGACACTCCGGGAGGGGTGGAAAAAATGAGGGACCTAGATAAACTGGAGGGAATGGTCCAGAGTGTGGCAGCGGAAATTTAATGCAAAAAAGTGCAAAATCATGCATTTTGGGTGCAAGAACCCAGGGGAGGATTACATGATTTGCAGGGGCGGGGGGGATGATGGTCACCAAACAGGCAAGGGATTTGGGGGTAATCATATCTGATGACCTAAAGGTGACCAAACAATGTGCCAAGTCTGTGGGGAGAGCCAGTGGGATGCTGGGGTGCACAGAGAGAGGTATCACCAGCAGAAAGAAGGAGGCAGTGATGCCACTGTACAGGTCATTGGTGAGGCCTCATTTGGAATACGGTGTCCAGTTCTGGAGGCCGCATCTTCGTAAGGACGTAGACAGGGTGGAGGCAGTTCAAAGAAGGGCAACAAAGATGGTGCAGGGCCTGCACCAGAAATCAAAGTCATATGAGGAGAGACTGGGAGACCTCAATATGTATACCCGAGAGGAGAGGAGAGATGGGGGAGATATGATAGAAATCTACAAATATCTAAAAGGCAGAAATAGAGTACCGGAGGGTAGTATCGTTCAGCAAAGGAGATGTCCAGGAACGAGGGGCATGACATGAGGCTGGAAGGGGTGGACTTAAGGGGTAGCGTGAGGAAGTATTTCTTCACAGAAAGGGTGGTGGATGCATGGAATAGATTCCCAGCAGAGGTGCTGGGGCAAACACAGTGGGCGGATTCAAGCACGCATGGGACAGGCATAGGGGAACCCTAGCAATAGGAACGAGGAGGTAAAGTCGGAGATCACATAGGGTCTGCGGCATTTACAGTAGGCAGGGAAAATGGGCACACTAGATCGGCCTAGCGGTCTTTATCTGCCGTCAATTTCTGTGTTTCTGTGTAAGGCGAAGGCGAGCATTATTCCTTTATTATCATACATCTTGTCATGTGTTTAGCTTTTGTTAACAAGGTAGGTGTTGTTCCTTACATATCAATTTGGGTTCATCACTTCATCCGGACACTGCATAACCATTAATGATTTAAAATGAAATTGGTAGTAAAAATGTTTTGTAATGATGTTTTTCTTTAAGGAAGGACTAGGGTAACACTCTTGCCTTTGATAAAATGAAACAAACTGTTCAACAAGAAAAGGAGACATCCCTCAAGTCAGGGACACTAGGTGGAGACAGGCCCCTAGCACAACCCCCCAACCCACAGTATGGGAAATCCTGACCACCATCTGGCCACCCTGGTACATACATTGTTTTAAGGGTTCCACGGTGGGTGACCAGCACAGCCCTCCCTTCACGTTTGCTGGTTTTATTTTATTTATTTCAGTTTCGAAATTACAACCTTTGAGCCAAACTGGCTCTTTTACAAAGGTTCCAGGTCAGTAGAAGAACAGACAAAACAGTACAGTTTACATCATATGACGAGAACATACAATAGCCAAGTGACAAGACTATTTTTCAAGCAAGATAAATGTGGAATATAACCTCAAATACAAAGACTTTTATTACAGAAATATTTCTAGTTTATAGGTTTAGTTACTAAGTGCAGGTTGCTTGTAGTTGGCAGCCAAAATCGGCTTTGTCAAAGAAAAGGGGAGGAGGTATGGAGAGTATTGGCATGGGTACAGAGGAGGCATATTGTATAATCTTATTGGGAATAGGAGAAGGGGGTATGGTGATGAGGGAGAACAAGCTGATAAGTGCTGTATGCACGGGGCAGCCTAGAGGAAGTGTAAACCGAGGGGAGGGGGTGAGAACTCGTGGGGTGAGAGGGGTAAAAAGGCAGTAAAGTAAAATGGATTTGTTTAAAGCGCCCTTCCCAGGCTCAGGGTGCTTTTACAACAATTCAAATACACACCAAAATGAACAATAAATATAATGAATAAACATAAATAACCCTTAATTATCAAGTCCCAGAAAATGTTTGATTAAAAAGGAATGTTTTTAGCTGTTTTTTTTAAACTTTCCACAGTCGGGCAATCTCATATCTGACATGGTCGGGAGTTCCACAGGGTAGATGCCATATAGGCAAATGATCTTCCACCAGATATCTTTATGTATACCCTGGGTATCTCTAGCAATCCCTCGTCAGAGGATTGGAGTGAGTGGGCGGGGCAGTAAGGCACCAGGAGTTCTTTCAGGTAGTGAGGTCCCAAATTGTGTAGGGCCTTATAGGTCAGCAATGCAACCTTGAAGGTGATCCGCCACTGTATAGGCAGCCAGTGCAGTTCACGCAGCACAGGTGTTGTATGGCTAGATCTAGAAACTCCCATCAACAGCCTGGCCGTCACGATCTGCACAAACTGCAAACAGTGGATATCCACCCCCGGCAGCCCTAGATGGAAGGCATTGCAGTAATCAAAACGACTGGTGACAAAGGCGTGGACCAGGGTAGGAAGATCTTTGGGCCGGCCCAGGTGTTTCACCCGGGCTATATTCCTCAGATGGAAAAAGGCAGACTTGACTACAGCTGACACATGCGCCCTCAGGGTCAGGCCCTCATCAAATCCCACGCCCAGGTTACGCACTTGGCCAGAGGCCATAAGTGGGCCCCCCCAAAAAATATAAACCTGAGGGTTTCCCCGCCCAAACCCCTGTTGTCCTCACTCCAGGGTCCACCACCAATACTTCAGTTTTTCCTGAATTCAGCTGAAGCCAATTGGTACTCATCCACTCCTGTATCTCCAGTATGCAGTTATTAAACACTGTGATGGAATCAGACTCCTGTTCAGGCGCAAAAGACAGGTAGAGGTGAGAGTCATCAGTATAACAATGAAAACTCAATGCTTACGTCTTATAATGTCCCCTAATGGAAACATATACACCGCAAACAACATGGGGAACAGCACCGAACCCTGTGGAACCCCACAGGGCAGCCAGTGAGGGGCCGAGAAATAAATCCCCGACACCACTCTCTGTGATCTGCCCTCCAGGAAAGATCAAAACCAGCTGTGGACTGCCCCCCTCAGTCCACAGAAAAACCACAGGCGGTCGAGCAGCACCCCATGATCTATGGTGTCAAACGCTGCTGAGAGATCCAGGAGAACCAAGATGGAACGGGTTCTCCGATCTCTTGCCATCAGGAGATCATATAGAACTGGAACAAGAGCCATCTCCGTGCTGTACCTTTTCCTGAAGCTGGATTGGAGAGGGTCATAGATACTGTGGCTAGTTAGATGATCCTCCAGCTGCAGAGCGACCACCTTCTCAATAACTTTCCCTACAAAGGGTAGGTTAGAGACCGGTCTGTAATTTGCTGGGCAGTCAGGATCAAGAGAGTTTTTTTTCAAAAGGGGACTCACTGCCGCCTCCTTTACGGGATCCGGGAAGATCCCTCTCTCTAATGAAACCACCACTGTCCCAGCCACGACCGGGCCGATGACATCTACACACCCCACTAACAGACGAGTAGGGCTTGGATCCAACTTACAGTAGGTAGGTCGCAGAGTCTGGATGATCCTCACTATATCCATGACTTCCGGGTTGGTTAAAGGTGAGCCAAGTCAACTGGGCATTAGTACCGTCTGATTGATCAGTGCAAGGCCCAGTGGACTGGTGCTGGCAGATCTCATCCCTGATGGTGGATACCTTGTCAGCAACGAATTTCGCAAGCACCTCACATTTGTATTTGTGACAATGCTTGACCGGCTTGTAGACAGGCTGGATTGCACAGTGGGGTGAGGGGTAAGGGTTGGAAGTCTAGGGCAGGGGATGGAACTCCTATCATTGTGCACAGCATTTGTACTCTTGGGATTCTACCAGGAGGCAAAGGAGTTCTTTTTTGAATTGGCTGAATTTCTTAAGGTGAAAAAGGGAGGGGGGTAAGTCGTTCATCCAGAGAGGGCCTCGATAGGAGAGGGACCTCTGGGCGAAGGCGGTTCGTTTTGTAAGGCACATGCAGTACCCCTCTAGCAGAGCTTCGGGTTGTTTTTAGTGTTTGGGTTACGTTGGAAAAGCTTAGAAGTTGATTCTGGGACCAGTGCTAGGAGGGCTTTTTTTTCCTATGATACATGCCTGGTACTGGCACCTTAGAGGTAATGGGAGCCAACCAGTTAAGGAGTAGAGACTGCAAGAGTGGGAATACTGATTAGCTCCTAGAACAAGACGGCAGGCTTTGTTTAGCAGGAGTTTAACCCTTTGGAGAGCAATTTCAGTGGCCGCACTATAGATAGTCCATAGTCAACGATGGACAGTATTGAGCTTTTGGTGACAAGGCCTCGGGGCCTCGGTGGTCATAGCATTTCTATGTCAGTAAAGGAGTCCGAGTCTGATGTTGGCTGTTTTCATGACATGGTCATTCAAACAACATGAAGTCTTGCTATATTATGACATATGCAGTATAACCCCAGGTTAGAACTGCTCCAGAAGTGAAAGAGTTAACTTCCATGCAGAGCATGGAATCTTGAGCGTGAGCTTGGTTGAACACTCTGTCTGTTGAAGCTCAAACTTAAACTGTCAGATTCTTTACTCCGCCTCACTGAACAGTCGCTCCGGAGATTCCTCCTGCTGCTCGGTTTGTTTGTCAGTTTTAAAGTGTAATTCTCGGTTTATTTTACTGAAATTTAACCGCAATCGTCGGTTCAAGCTCTGTCTGTGGTATTATAAGTAATAGATAGGCTTATTTATTATTTTTTCTTCTGTGTGGAACTTGTAAACGTCTTTTTCGGTTCGGTTTGAACCGATCAGAGGGGTTTACTTTCTAGCCCTTTAGAGTGCGGTTCCCAGTTCTTATCCGTTTTCTAAAAAAAACGGATTTTATTACGTTTTTTTCTACGACCCATGACACGGTTGGGAACCGATAAGAGGGTCTTGATTGGTGGATTACCATTAACGGGCAAGTTTTGGTTAGGCTGGCACTATGTCTGAGAAACCCAAAAGAAAAACCGGACCCACTGGATTTCAGCACTGTGGCCTCTGTGGGGAAGCCTTTGCCAAGGCTGACCCACACACCATTTGTGTATATTGTCTGGGGTTTGACCACCTCAATGCAGACTGCCAGATTTGTAAGAATTTTCCTGCTGCCACCGTGGAAAAGAGAGTTGGTAGGCTCAGGGAAAGGGAGGCCAAAAGTCCGCTGACCGGATGGCCAGCCAGGTTCAGTTCCAACCGAACCTGAGGGTGCCCTCTGACCAGGCGATGCTTCCTCGAGCAAGCGAAGAGCCAGCTCTGAGGGCGGTTCCAACTAAAGGGCTAGAAGGTCAGCTAGTTTGGGCCAAAAGTTCTTTCTCCGACCGCTGAGGAAATAGCCAAAGCTATCCAAATTGTCCAGTCTCTTTCCCAGTTCCGTCCGAACCGGCACCATTGGGCAAGCGCCGGTTCAGTCGGGTTCCTCGGTTCAAGATTATGATTTTGAAGATTTTTATGAACCAGGGAAGGGGAGGAGGGTCGAGGAGAGTGAGTGTGATTTTGACAGTCTGGATGTGCCCATTGAACCGGACATCTCTCCAGACAGACCCTCAGAGTATCCTCCCAGGCTATCTGAGTCCCCTTCTCATTTTTGTTTTACAAGAAAGTTGCTGACACTCTGCAACTCCCTGTTGAGGAAGCTGTTGATGATCAAGAAGAGCCTGATTTTGTGGAAATGATGGATATTCCAGAGTCTAGGAGACTGTCTGTTCCCTTGCATAAATCTTTTAGGAAACACAGTAAAAATTCAGAAAACTCCTCATTCTATCCTCCCTGTGGATAAAAGGATGGACAAGAGGTATGCTTTATCAGGCTGTGATACAGAGTTCCTGTCTCAGCAGTGCAGCCATGTGGGGGTAGTGCAGGCTGCAGCCTGTGACAAGGCTAATATTCCTCTAGCCTCTCACCCTCCTGAAAAGGATTCCAGGAGGATGGATGCCATGGCAAAAAAGCAGTACATGGCAGCATCTTTGGGACTCTGACAGGCAAATTATATGGCTTACGCAGATAGGTACCAGAAATCCAGGTGGGATACTGTCCTGGCCCTAGCAAAACAGGCCCCTGAACAGCTTGCCAAGGAGCTGGAGCAGGTGGCTGCGGACGGTATTGAGGCATCCAAGGTGCAATTTCATGCTGCTGTAGACTCTAATGATGTTTCATTTAGAGTTATGGCTACATCTGTGTCTCTTTGCAGAATGGCCTGGCTCAGATGTACTGCCCTGTCACAGGATACCCAGTCTAAAGCTATGGATTTTCCTGTTGTGGGAAATTCTCTGCTTGGGGAGCAGACAGAGAATTATATGAAGAAAATGGATGAGTGTAGGACCACCTATAGGAGTGCACAGGCCAAAGAAAGGCAAGTCACTCCTCAAAGGCAGCATGGCAGGGGCAGGGGCAGGCCTTTTCATAGGCCGTTCTACCAAACCCGGGCCTCCTCTTCTGCTTATGCCCAGAGGGGGTTCTTTAGAGGAAGGGGCAGAAGGGGCTCTAGTAAGCCTGCTTCTACCCCTCAACCCAAAGCCCCTGCAAAACAGGCTCCCTGATGGGGTAGCCAGGGCCGATTCTCCACTACCGGTAGGGGGCAGGCTGGCTTACTTTGTCCAGGACTGGAAGTCTTTAACATCAGACAAGTGGGTCCTGGAAGTAGTAAGCCAGGGACTGGTTCTCAGCTTCAAAAAATTTCCGAAGATGAGAGCCAGATCTTTTCCACCTGCAAACCCATCAGAGGCTCTTGCCCTGGAAGCAGAAGTTTCTGCCCTCCTGGCTCTCAGAGCCGTGGAAAGGGTTCTACCCATACACCAGAGCAAAGGGTTGTACTCCAGGTACTTCCTTACCCCAAAAGACAGGAGAATGGCGGCCCATTCTGGATCTCAGGTATCTAAACAAGCACCTTTTAAACCAAAGTTCAAAATGGTGACCCTGGGGATTATTTTACCTCTCTAAGGCCAGGGACTGGCTAGCCTCCCTGGACCTCAAGGATGCCTACTTCCATATTCTCATCAGAAGCTCCCATCGAAAGTACCTCAGATTCGAACTGCCCTCAGGCCATTACCAGTTCAGAGCAATGCCCTTCGGCCTCTCCTCGGCTCCAAGGGTGTTCACAAAATGCCTGGCAGTAGCAGTTGCTCATTTAAGAAGGCAAAAGATTGCCATCTTTCCTTATCTGGATGACTGGCTCATTGTAGGTCAGTCTCCAGAACAGGTCAAACTTCATTTACAAGTAATCCAGCACCTGCTTACATCTCTAGGTTTCCGTCTCAATTTTCCAAAGTCAGTTCTGGAGCCTGTCCTGCTTCTCACCTTTATAGGCGCAGAACTGAACACCAAAGAAGCCAGAGCCTTCCTTCCTCTGGAGAGAGCAAGGACCCTGGTGTCTCTGGCTTCCTTTTTCACCCTGCAGGTCTCTGGACCAGCAAGGCATTTTCTACAGCTCCTGGGGCACATGGCTGCTTCAAAAGCAGTAGTGCAGGGAGCGAGATTTCAGATGAGGGACATTCAGTTCCATTTGAGAGCCTTTTGGTCTCAAAGGACGGATCCCCTAACCAAATTGATTCCAGTGACTTGAACCCTGATCCAGGCCCTCCAGTGGTGGCAGGATCAGAACAATCTGAGACAGGGGGTTCCCTTCACTCCCCAGTCTCATTCCTTGACCCTTACTACAGATGCATCCCTCTTGGGGTGGGGAGCTCACATGGGCGACCTTTCCACCCAAGGGCTGTGGTCCCCTCAGGAATCTGCTCCACATCAATTTGCTGGAGCTCAGAGCAGTTTTTCTAGCACTTCAGGTTTTCTCCACAGCTGTCCAGAACAAGGTAGTTCAGGTCAGAACAGACAATACCACTACAGTGTGGTACATCAACAAGTAAGGGGGCACTCGGTCTATGGCCTTGCGCACCAATGCAGTGAAGTTGTGATCTCTGGCATATTCTCTGAACGCCTCCCTTATCGCAGTTCACCTCCCAGGCAAGGACAGTGTCCTAGCGGATGCTCTCAGCAGGATTTCCCAGGGCCATCACGAATGGGCACTGGATCCCCTAGTACTGGAGGTAATATTTGCCAGATGGGGCACTCCGCAGATAGATCTCTTTGCAGCCCCAGACAATCACCAACTTCCCTTTTTGTTGCAGGCCCCCAGTGTTGGGCTCAGTCCCTCTGGATGCCTTCCTTCTCAGTTGGGAAAGGAAGTTTCTCTATGCTTTTCCCCCTTCCCCTTCTTTTCAAAGTGCTAGTCAGAATCAGATCTCAATCCTGCAAGATGATCCTGATCGCTCCAGATTGGGCCAGGCAGCCCTGGTACCCACTCCTCATGTCCTTAGCAGTCCACCCTCCCCATGCCTTCCCAGGAATCACAACCTGTTAACCTGTGCCCAGGGGAGAGTTTGGTATCTGAACCTCAAATCTCTCAATCTCAAGGCTTGGCTCTTGAAGAGTTAGAGTTTGCTGACCTACACCTTTCTCAAGGTGTATTGGATATCTTGAAGGCCTCTAGGAAGCCTTCCACCAGGTCTACCTATAATTCAAAATGGAAGAGATTTTCCATATGGTGTGCTGGTAAACATATTTCCCCAGAATCTGCTGGTGTGCCCACGGTCCTGGATTATTTGGTGCATTTGAATTCCTTGGGGCTGAGGCCAGCTACCCTAAAGGTGCATTTGGCAGCTGTGTCTGTCTTCTTGTCAGCAGGTAAGCCCTCTTCTTTATCAGCTCACCCTGTGTTCTCCAAGTTTTTTAAAGGGTTGCTTCACACCAATCCCCCGTTCAGGGATCCTGCCCCTGCTTGGGATCTTAATATTTGCATCGCTCATCTTATGCAACCCCCTTTTGAGCCATTGTCTTCAGCAGAGCTGAAGTACTTGACTTGGAAAACTGTGTTTCTGGTAGCCATCACCTCTGCCAGGCGCATAAGTGAGCTACAAGCCTTGTCAGTGGAGCCTGATTTTTATCTCCTTTCATAGAGATAAGGTAGTCCTCAGGACTAACAGGAAGTTTTTGCCTAAGGTGGTTTCAGACTTTCACCTTAATCAATCCATGTCTCTTCCTGTGTACTTCACTGACCATTCCTCCTCTGGTGAGAGGAGATTGCACAGTTTAGATGTCAAAAGAGCCCTTAGTTACTATATAGAGCGCCAAGGGTCACAGGTTCGAATCCCTCCAATTGTTCCTCACTTATGGTGAGGTTGGTAAAGGGAAACCTGCCACTAAAAGATCCATTGCCAGGTGGATTGTCTCTTGTATCCAATTCTGTTACGAAAAACTGGGTAAGGTTCCTCCCTCAGGCCTGAGGGCTCACTCTACCAGAGGTACAGCTGCGTCTCTGGCTGCTGCCAGGGACATTCCTATCCTAGAGATATGTCAAGCAGCTACCTGGAAACCAGTTCACACTTTTACTAAGCATTACTCCTTGGATATCCAGGCTAGGAGTGATGCTCGATTGGCACAGCTGTGCTTCAGAGCCTATTTCCCAAGTAGGTTCTGTCCCTCCTCCATGGAGGTACTGCTGTGTAGTCTGCATATGTCGTAATATAGCAAGACTTCATGTTGTTTGAAAAAAAAATTACTCACCTTAGTAATGTTGTTTCTTCTAATGGCGTCTTGCTATATTATGACCTCCCCAGCCTGCCCCTCTCAGAACCTCTGTTTTTGGGAGGTGGGTGGGCAATGCAATGTTGGCACTTCTTTGATGCCCACTTTATTTCACCCTTCTAGGGTGCTTAGGTGTTATGCTTAAGTTTCTTCTTGAATCCCCCGACTTGAGTCTTTGTTTTGGGATCAAGATCAAAAAGGTGTTTTTGTAGTTAGCAGCCAACGGCTAGTGTAGGTTTATGGCTTCCACACAGAACCTTACTGAGTTTTTGCTCGTAAAGATCTGACAGTTTAAGTTTGAGCTTCAACAGACAGAGTGTTCAACCGAGCTCGCGCTCAAGATTCCATGCTCTGCATGGAAGTTAACTCTTTCACCTCCGGAGCAGTTCTAACCTGGGGTTATACTGCATATGTCATAATATAGCAAGACTCCATTAGAAGAAACAACATTACTAAGGTGAGTAATTTTTTCATGTGGGTGTTGAAAGAAAGGGTGTTGTCTAGGAATAATCCCAGGTATTTAAAGGTAGTAACCTGTTTGATTACGTCGCTTTTGTTACTTTGTATGGTAAATGGGCCACCCTGCTTTTTTTGAGCTTTTTAAGGTAAAGTGCATTGCTTTTGTTTTTCTGTAGTTAAAGAGAAGTTTAAGAGGAAACTGTGACTCCAGTTTGGTAAAGCTACTTTGAAAGGCAGCTGTTATTTCGTGGTGGTGTGTTCCTGGTACGGAGATCACTGCATCATCTGTGTAAAGCAGCATCTTAGGGCACGCGCGTGGCAGGGAATTGATAAAGAGGCCGAATAGTAAGGGCCCTAAAATTGATCCTTGTGGGACACCTAAAGTAACATTCTGAGGTTCAGAGGATACACCTTTTATCCTAACACACTGGGACCTGTGCGAGAGGTTGCTTGAGTACCAGGACAATGTATTGGTGGAGAGGCCAAGGGATGCGAGGCTGTTGAGCAGGATGTAATGATTGACGGTGTCAAATGTTTTGGTTAGGTCAATAAAGATTGACCCAACCATTTTTCCACCATCCAGGGAGTCCTATAGGTTTGAAGTAAAGTTGGTGAGTGCAGTAATAGAGCTGTGAGATTTACAGAAACCCATGCTGCTGAGGTCAGAGTAGGTTATATTTGTTGAGGTAATCCGTGAGTTGACGTGACACAATTCTCTCTAGGGCTTTTGAGAGGGATGGTATAATAGATATGGGGCGGTAGTTGCTTATGCTGGTCCTGTCTCCACTTTTAAAGACTGGAGTGATGAGGGTGGTTTTCCACTTGTCAGGGAATATATTCAACTTAAGGGATTTTTTTTTTATTTTTTAATTTTTTTTATTTATTTATTAAAATTAGGATTACAAGTATCTGTTATGCTAAATAGTTGCATTTAGTGAGTGGGCAAGCTCTTCTAGGGTGATGGCGAGAAGCTTCATGTCGAGCATATCACTACCCATTCTAGTTTTGCCAAGGATCTTCTTCACATATTTAACAGCGTCTGCCTTCGTGATCATTTTGAAGTAGAATGGGGGTTGAGTGGTGTTTTCGGTGTTAGTGGGGTTTGTGGGCCGGCTGTTAGGGTCAGTAACAAGGAACTCTGGAAGGGACGGAGCTGAGGTCTGTAAAGGCCAGATTAAAGGCATTAGCTAACTCTTTGGGTTGCTGGAGAGGGCCTGCCGGGGTGACAATTAGATCTGGTGGAGCTTTGGATTCTTTCCCAGTCAGTGTCTTTACATTCTCCCAGAGCGCTGTCCCATTCCCCCAGCACTTTTGAAGTTCCTTTCTGTAATAGGAAGCTTTAGCCTTCCTTATCAAGCAGGTGCATTTATTCCTTGCAGTCTTGTAGGCCGTAAAATCTGCCTGTCTTCCAGTAGCTCTTGCTACATGCCAGAGGTTGTCCCTATTCTTCATTATTTCAAAGAGGGGGCCGTTAAGCCAAGGATTGGATGTCCCTTTTGTTTTGGATGTTCTGAATGGTGCGAATAAGTCACAGGCTGTATTGAAGATGGTAATGTAGTATTCCAGAGCCCGGTTAGGGTCAGGGCAAGTGACAAGGGGAGACCAGCCGGTGTCTCTCTGGTAGCTCTTGAAGAGGCCAAGTTACCCTTTCCTCAGGGAGTGTTTTTTTTCTCGTTTGTGGTGTGTCCTTAGGGCACTTGTTAGACCAGGAGCAGATAATGGGAGAGTGGTCGCTCAAGGTGTCTGTCAAGATGGTGATATTTTTTATGTGCTTGGGGCAAGCAGCTGAACCAATCAATGAGCGTGCTAGTACCTGTTTGATAGTTCATCTTAGTTGTTTGAGTTACCATCTGCATTAGGTAAAGGGCATGTATTTTGTCCCTGACTGTAACCGTATCCATAGCTAGCCAGCTGGAATTAAAGTTCCCAAGGATAACCTGTTCCCAGCCCTGCTTTGCTTTTTGTTGTGTTCAGTGAATAACTAGAGTCCTGGCCCTTGTTTTCCTGGGGGTATATAAACTGTTCTAAGTAACAGTTTTTTACTTTGTTGGCCAACTGAAAGTTTAATGGAGAGTGTCTGAGCTTCCTTGGCATTTGAATTGTAAGGCATGATTTGTCCCCAGATGCTGCTCCTCAGGTAGACTAGGCACCCACCCCCTCGTTTGGAGAGCCTATCTCTACGAAAGATGGTGTAACCATCCATAGAGATTGAGGAGTCTGGAACCTTGGAGGAGAGCCAGGTTTCTGTGAGAGCGAGAACATCAGGTTTGTGAATTGTTACCCAAGCTTGGAGTTGGGCAAGTTTGTGCAGGAGACTACAAATGTTAATAGTGGCAATTTTTATAGAACCAGTAGGCTGTGGGTTGTGGGTCCCGGATTGGGGTGAATATTCCCAGACAGAAGCAGGAGGATAATAAGTAATCTGGTGAGGTATCGTTTCCACCAAGTTCTTGCTATTCGAGCTAGCCTGCTGCTGTCGGGCCTGGGTGTGCGGGGATCCTTGGAGGAGATGTTGTAGCACATCGGAGCCAGAACGGTTTCATGGGAGATAGGTGTGCATCGGTGCATCCTGTGGAACTCCTGGAACAGGTATGTGTCAATAGGGATTTTGAGCTGGATATCTATTGTGACTGAACTAGTTGCTTGTGTACTTCGATTTATTGGCAGATCACTAAGGGGAGTGGAGGTGGGTGCTGGCTGGTCATTTTTGAGAGTTACACTGCCCTTTCCCTCATGACCCACCGTCAGGTAGTTAAGGAGAAAAAAGATCATCACATTTACTAGCTGTGAGGAGCTAATTTTGGAGGCGTCTTGGATCCTGTCACTTTAAGAGAAGTTAACTTCCTTAAATGAAAAAAAAACAAGGTTCCTCTAGTGGCAGATCTGTATAAACTGCTAATGGGAAACTCTGGAAACTTGAGGGGGGGACTTAAATCAACTCCAACAAATCTCTACATCAGACTAAACATTGTTTAAAGTGAGAAATTAAAAAATTTCAAGCAGAGTGCAGTCCTGGCAACATTTTTTTTGGCAGCAGTTCCTAGAGGACTTCTGGATTGCTGCACATAGTGTGAGGGACAAACTCAGCTGGCAAACAGGAGCAAGTGAGATTCTTCCAGGGGTAGATGCCAAAATTCAGAGAGTTCCAACCCGTACCTTGTTTGTAGGGTGAGCTTCGGGCGGTTTCGTCTTAGGCAGGTTTTCAAACTGCAGATGCAGTTTGCTTGAGAGGAGCAGCACAAAAGGGCACAGCAGTCCCCTGAGAAAAGAGTGGGAGAGGATGAAATTAATTGCGTGTGGTTCAGAGCTCAGGCTTGTGCTACTTATTGCAGCTAAGATGTAGGTTGTGCTTGGATATAGAGGCCAGACCATTAAGTAGGATACTGCTTACAGAGCAGTAGTTGTGTGAAATGATTAGTGCTTAGATGCTTCAGCATGGCATGAGCAAGTCGGTGATTGTAGTACATGTGAACTAGATAGTATATGCATGGTGCTTAAATGCTTGAACTGATGAGTAACTTGTTATGACTTGTTGTTTTGGCCTTTCTCTGTATCCCACCTTAGGAAGGCTGCTTAGTCGAGTAGGATGAGACCCCTCAGGTGGGATAAGAGTGCCGGAGAAGGAGGAGGTGTCGGGAGGATGGAGGGTGAGTGCAGCTCGCTCTAAGCAGTGCGGTTAGAGCCTGATGGCTTAAGTAGGATGTGGGGGAGGAGCTCTTCCCCCACATAACCACAGGCATGCGCCTTTCAGTTATGTGTGGTTCAGAGCTCAAGCTTGTGCTACATATTGTAGCTAAGATGTAGGTTGTGCTTGGATACAGAGGCCAGACCAGTAAGTAGGATAATGCCTACAGAGTATTAGTTGTATGACATGATTAGTGCTTAGATACTGCAGCATAGGCATGAGCAAGTCAGTGATTGTAGTACATGTAAACTGGATAGTATATGCATGGTGCTTAGATGCTTGAACTGATGAGTAACTTATGACTTGATGTTTTGGCCTTTCTCTGTATCCCACCATAGGAAGGCTACTTAGTCGAGTAGGATGAGACCCACAAAGAAATAATGTTTACAAGTACGATTACCTCTTCCAACTCCGGAGAGTGTGGCCAGCAGCACGCAGGAGAGGAAAAAACCCCTTGAGGGGGAAACCTCTGAGGACCCATGGCTACTGACCTGCCCGTCCTTCTGGGCATACTAAGGAAGAGTAATCCTAAATTAGCAAAATACATATCGGCTAGTCTGAAACCCCTAGACGGGAAAATCCAAAGGTCGAGAAGAGCAAATCGAATCCAGTACTGATGATGAATGGACAGCGAAGATGGTAGCATATCCGGAGCAATTCCCAGGCCGAGCTGTTACTCTCCAGGGTAAACTATCGATAGAAGGTCATCCGGAATCTAGGTGAAAGCACAGTCAATCATGAAGTTGAGGTCTGAGTTACGTTATACGAGGTCATGGAAGCAGAGAGTCCGGGAAGGCGAGGCGAGTAAGCTGGAGACAAATGGGAAGCTGAGGAAGGTGGAACAACTGAACCCCTGGTCCTGAGTGGGCGAACAGTAAATGGACATAAAGCCAGAAGCCCAGAAAACCTCTGACTCGTCCAGCGAAGCAAGTCCAGCAAGGGGCAGGACCTCTCCACCCCAAGCTGGGCGAGGGAGGAGTACCGCAAAATTTAAACCTCCAGGCCCCGATGCTGCATCATACTGGGCGAGGCAGGTGTAGGGTAAAAATAGTCAAACCTCCAGGCCCCAATGCTGGGCGAGGCAAGTGCAGAGTAGAATTTGAACCTCCAGGCTTCGATGCTGGGCGAGGCAGGTGTAGGGTAGAATGGTCGAACCCTCAGGCCCCGAGGTTGGGCAAGGCAGGCGCAGGCTAGGCCCCCAAATGGCCAGCAAAAACAGCCAGATCCCAGGTAGGCCTGGCAAAGGGATAGGGAACGGCCAAGCCAGCCTCTATGAAGGCTAGCAGAACCGGGGAACGCCGCCATGGAGGGCCGCTGGGTGCAGTTAAACCAGCAGTACAAGGAACCTGATGTGCAGGGCAAACAGGGACTGTTACAAAGTGCAGGAGCAATGTGGAATGGTAGCTCCAGCTACGAAACACCTGTATGCAGTAACAAATATGGTCAGCCCGTGGTATCTGACCCACAGATAGATTCACAGAGAGGTTGTCAGAAGCCAAGAGAGTCTGCATGCTTCAAAGTGCAATCTGTGCAGGTGGTGGAATGCCGTTTGCAGTGTTATCCTGTCAGAGGGGTGTGGGTTCAGATTAGGTTAAACGTATCATCCCGCACCCCATTCAGTGTCAGATGAACTGTCCCATAGAGGAAAGGAGTTTAAAATGAGACTGGGGAATTACCTCCTGCTGTACTCACACTGGTGCTGGATCCAGGTCTGGCCAGATACATTCAGAGAGGTGCAAAACAGACGAGTTCCAAAGAAGGCTCACAGCAAACACACAGTGGGATGCCCTGAAGTAGCAGAGAGTAGCTCGAAAAGAGAATTCGGGTAGGTTTCAGCGGTGCGGTGTAACAGGATTGACCCTGCCAAAGGGGTCCACAGTGGCGAATAGCGAAGTAACTAGAGTCCTGCATAAAACAGAATGCGAGGTGCTATGGAGTGGAAAGCGTAAGCTGGCATTGTGGTGCGCTCTTGTAAGGCACAGGTAAAGGAAAAGAGAACTCCGCAAAACACTAGTGGCAGCAGTAGAACAGAACTCGGCGGACGCTGTACTGCAAGGCAGATATGTGGCGGACAATAGTCCCATGAGCGGTGAACTAAAACTGGTGACATTCCACAGGTTCCGAAAGGCTGCACAATCCGAAGTTAGAACAGCAAATGGGGCAGAAAAGCCGCCAAACAGTGCTGAAGTCCAGCAGAAGCCAGAGCTGCAAGCGGAGCACAGCCACACTCAGAAGCACTGGAGAGGGGCAATAGATGGCGGCCCCAGGCTGTAGCGAGCGTGAGGATGAAGAACATGTCGATGGAACGAACTGAGCGAAGCTGCGTCCGGTGCCGGAGGACCCCAGAAAAGAAAGGGATGGGGAAAAGAGCGAAAGAAGGGGAACGCAAGGGGGGGCACAGAGCAGAATGGAAGAAGAAAGGAATCCAGCCCCAGCGCACAGCACGGAGCGAGCGCAGCGAGTGTGACTTGCTCTAAGCAGAGCGGTCAGAGCCTGATGGCTTAAGTAGGATGTGGGGGAGGAGCTCTTCCCCCACATAACCACAGGCATGCTCCTTTCAAATACCAGGCTTGGAGGGGAAGGGAATCAGAAAACAAAAGGGAGAGTGAACAGGATAGGAGGGGTTGACAATTAAACAAAGGGAGAATAAGCAGGGAGGTCCTGAAGCAAGTTGGTGGTTGGGGAGGACACTGCAGTAACCTCTACAGGAGGAAGCAGTAGCCTCTACAGGAGTTGTGGAAGCAGCTCCGATTTAAACCGGGGCACAGAGCTGAAAATTAAACAAAGGGAGTTCAGGCAGGGAGGTCCTGAAGCAAGTTTGAGAGGGGGAGTGACACTGCAGTAGCTTCTAAAGGAGTTGTGGAAGCAGCTCAGATTTAAACGGGTACAATGCTCCAACCGCAGCCCAGAAACATTAAAACAACTATAAAAGCAGGGGACACGGAGCTCATAGTTGCAGCCCACAAACTTATAACGGCTCTAAGAGAAGGGGCACAGAGCTCAGGGCAGATAGCATCACACTAGCTTAAAAAACTCTATCAAAACTTAAATCAGCTCTAACAAATCTCTACATCTACATCAGATTGTTGTCTGCTCTGGTGTGAGCCATGCACTTGCTGGCTTAACAAAAATTTAAATAAAAAAACTAAAAATACTAATTCCAAAATAAATGCATTATGCACATGCAGGGACTTGGGTGTTTTTAAAGCCAAAATGGAGAGAGCTGAATTTGTCCTTGAAAATTTATTTCAGAGTCGGATTTAAACCCCAAAATTTCATGGTCGTGAGGTGGAGGTAGTGGAAGTAACCACCCTGTCCCTCAAATTTGACAAAAAAATTAATAATAGAAGGTTTGATACCTTTTATTGGACCAAAAAGTGTCTTGTACAAAGATGGAATTGTACACAAGCTTTCAGGGCCTCACAGGTCCCTTCTTCAGGTGAACAGCACAACTGAGCAACATAAGCAGTATACATAGCTACTGAGGAGCAATTAAAAAATAGCAGGAAATGAAATTTTTTAATTGCTCCTCAGTAGCTATATATACTGCTTATGTTGCTTAGTTGTGCTGTTCACCTGAAGAAGGGACCTGTGAGGCCTGAAAGCTTGTGTACAATTCCATCTTTGTACAAGACACTTGTTGGTCCAATAAAAGGTATCAAACCTTCCATCATTTCCTGTTTTCCAAGGACCAATACGGCTGGAATCTCTTTTTGCAAAAAAGTTAGAAAATGAAAAAGTTAAATCACTGTAATGTTAAAATTTTTAAGCCCAAATTTTAGTGATGTTACCTACCCCCCACCCCCACCACCAACTGCCAAAGTGCGAACTTTTTGACCTGCCTGACAGATTTGCTGCTTTGTGTAGAGCCTTCAGGGCTCTGTGCGAAGCAAGTCACAGGTTTGTCCCTGTGCCCAGTGGGTCTGTGGGCCATACTGATGCTACTGGTATAGCACCCTGTCTGATGGGCTGCAGCTTCTCACATTGTAAGGTACAGGTCTGTGCTCCTGCTCAATGGGTCTTCTGCAGGCCCTGCAGGAAGAAAGTTATACTTGTCAGTTATATACTGTTTTCAGAAAGTAAGGAAATTAATTGCAGAAAGCTACAGTACGTTAATGCATCTGTTAGGGTTAAAGCACAAAAGAAGTAGAGAAATGCTATCCAAGCATTGCTGTGTCAGTATTTTACTTTGACAAGGAAGTGCCAAAGTTAGGGCAATGCCAACACTGCGTTACATGATTGTTTAAAGCCCAAGAAACACCACACAACAGATTCACTAAGGCTCCAGGACTTTTTCCTCTTAACTTTTTATTTCCTTACTTTTTGTGCTTCAACATTAACAGATGGATTTAGTTTTAAAAATATATGTTAATATACTGGATATATACTGTAACTGTATGTTAATATACCACACCAGCAGTGAATAAATTGGTTAAATAACCCAAGTTATTTTGAGATAAATATTTTCACTTAGAACACTGTTTATTTCACTTAAAACACAATTTCACTTAGAACATGTTATTTCCACTTAGAATCTGGAAATAGGACACCGAGAACAATGGGCCAGATAGAGAACTTACAATGGAAAGAAAGCCAATCTTCAGCTAAAACAAAGTAAAACACCAGTAAAAACATTACAAATGGTGTGGTATATATCAAATACATAATGGGTTGTAGTAGAGTAACACATTTATCTCCACACATGAGTAGTAAGACCCCAGAAGGGGAAGGAAGCAAACATATTCAATCCAGTGCTTTAGAGTAACTGGTAATTGCTATTTTTCTTTTAAACTTAGATTTTGGGCTTGTAGTGACACTATACTTTCTTTGTTGTCTTTACTTATAATTGTTTTTAGGCTGTTGAAAATTTAAAACATAGTGGTGGTGTAATTCTGTGCTGTCTTTAATTGCTGCAAATTTTCGCCCCCCCCTTCCCCCAACTCTTAATTATATGCCCTGTTAAATCTGATTGACAGGAGCTAAACACAGGGTATAGTAAGGGGTGTGAAGTAGGAGGGGCATAAGGGGGAAGAAGCCCACCCTCTGCACGACAAGTGTTTTGATTCATTTATTTATTTATTGGTTTCTTTTTCTTTAAAATAACAAAAAAAAAAAATTTGTCTGAGGATCAGTGGCAGGATTTTTAGGACAGTAAATTAATAAAAAGGGAACTAGGAGAGCTTCAGTAGCAGACAAGTAGTGGAATTGCAGTATAATGTGGGGAGTGGTGCAATGCAGTGGCTGTGGGGCAGCCATATTCAGGCAGACCTTCTGGACACTGAGGTGCTGCCCTATCTGCATGCATCTCTCTGGACTGCAGGATGAGGTAGCCAGACTCAGAGCGGAAGTAAACTGGGTCAGGAGTACCATCACCCCTATCCAGGGACCACCCAGTCCAATGCAGCTGCCTCAAAGGATGCCGAGAACGAGGAGCACTTGGATGACAGTGGGCTCAGGGAGGGTTAGAGTAGTCAGGCAGAGGCACATCCCAGATCCTATTCCACTCAAGAACTCATATGCCACACTGGCAAATGAGGACAACCAAATAGAGGTACCCAGAGAAGTGGAAGGAAAGGATGTGGAGGTTAGCCAAGGAGGTGACCTCAGCGCAGGGAAAGCAGTGGACCCCAGAGGAGGAGGAGGAAGCAAATCCTGGTGGGGGACTCCATCGTAAGAGGGATCCAGCTAGGAACACAGGAGGGGGAGGACAGGGAGGTGAGGTGCCTACCAGGTGCCACGGCATGGAGGGATGGAAGGAAGATCCTGGGGATCACTGGGAAGGCAAGACGGGAGGGTGAGCTGGATGTCATTATCCACCTAGGTACTAATGACTTGGCAAATGGGGAGCCAAAGGAAGTTCAGGAAGAGTTTAGGAAATTGGGAGGGTCTCAAGCAAGTAGCTACTTCTGTCACTTTCTCAGAAGTACTACCTGAGAGGCAAGGGAGCAGCATAGGAGTGCATGCACCAGGAACTTTAACTCATGGTTGAAGAACTGGTGCTGTGAGGAAGGGTTTGATTCATTGGTGACTGGGGACCCACCTGGAGGATGGAGGTTTGTTCAAGCCTGACGGCCTGCATCCATCCTGGAGGAATCCAAGCACTCAATGATAAGTTTAAATGCTACATTGACAAGCATTTAAACTAGCAAAGGGGTAACAGGCCAGCAAGGAGGGTACCTGCTCACCCACAGCTAACCAGTGGAACCAGTGAACCAGAGGAGTGGCTATCTCTGCAAAGCAGTGTGCAAAAGATGGAGGTTAGTGCCCAAGAGGTGGATAAGCAGAAAAGGGGCAAATTCAGCAGAAGGGCAGACAGCAAGGAGAACCAGGGATAAATGACAACCAAGGAAGGGGCTGAGTAGAACAGTGAAGCAGTCTAGGGAGGTCAAATCATGGAAAGCCATGTGTGCAAATGCCAGGAGCCTTAGCAACAAGATGGAAGGTCTGGAGGCTGTCATGGTACAGTCAGTCCTGGACATTGTGGCCATCACTGAAACCTGGTGTAATGATAACCATGACTGGGAGATGGCCATACCTGGCTACAACATATTCAGAAGAGACAGAGCAGGCAGGAAGGGAGGAGGAGTGGCACTGTATGAAAAATGACATAAGGGCCACAGAGATCCAGGAGGAACAAAATGGGGAGAGATACTGTGGGTTAAGCTGGAAAGGAAAATGGGGACAGCCATCGCACAGGTGTGGTCTATAGACCACCAGCCCAGGAGGAAGAAACAGATAGGGAGCTGATGCTAGCTATCCAAAGGATGGCAGACAAGGGTGAGGTAGTACTGGTTGGAGACTTCAATATTCCAGACGTGGACTGGAGCATCCCAGCAGCAGCATCAACTAGCAGCAGATTTATCCTGGACTCCCTTCAGGGTGCCTTCCTCAAGCAACTGGTCATGGAACCAACTCGGCAGAAGGCAATACTGGACCTTGTGCTCACAAACAGGGACAGTGTGATGGGGGTAACAGTGGGGAGCACCTGGGTAACAGTGACCACCAGTCATTGTGGTTTGAAATCACAGAAAGAGCAGAACCAAACCACACAAAACACGTATCCTGGATTTTAGGGGCAGACTTTGGGAAAATGGGGAGATACTTGAAAGAGGCATTAAGGAATGGGACAGAATCGGGGTTGAGGAACAGTGGGCAGTATTTAAAATGGGATTACAAGAACAACAGAATTATGCATTAAGCAGGTTAGCAAGAGGAAAAAGGAAGAGGAGACCATTATGGTTTTCCAAAGAGGTAGCAAAGAAAGTGAAAGCCAAAAGATTGCATTCAGGCAATACAAAAAGACACAGGCAGAAGGGGATAGGGAGAAGTACCAGGAGAAGCAAAGGGAGGCAGGGAGGTCAGTAAGGAAGCCAAAGCTCAGACAGAAGAACACATTGCAAAATCAGTGGGTAAAGGGACAAACCTTTTACAGGTACATAAGTGAAAAAAGAAAGACAAAGGAGGGATAGTGAGACTGAAGGGGAGGATGGGAGCGCGTGGAGGATGACAACAGTAAAGCTGACATATTGAACAGGTATTTCTGCTCAGTCTTTACTGAGAAGAGGGGTAATGGGTCTGAAGGGAGTACAATTGGTGAGAATGGTGCAGAAATGGACACAAGTCCCTTTACACGAGAAAGGGTCCTGAAGGAACTGGAAGTAATAAGAGTTGATAAAGCAATGGCAGGCGGGTGCACCCCAGGGTCCTTAAAGAACTAAGAGAGGTGGTGGCTGAACCTCTGGCTATCCTGTTTAGCCGGTCACTGGAAACAGGGGAGGTACCCAAAGACTGGAGTACAGCAGATGTAGTCCTCTTATACAGAAGTGGGAACAAAGAGGAAGCAGGGAACTACAGACCAGTCAGCCTCACCTCGGTAGTGGGGAAGATCATGGAAGCACTACTGAAGGAGAGATTGGCGGAACATCTGGTTGTCAATGGACTACAGGACCCAAGGCATGGTTTCACCAGGGAGGTCATGTCAGACGACCTAGTGAATTCTTTGACTGGGTGACTGGGAGGTGGATCAGGGGAGGGCAGTGGACATGGCCTATCTGGACTTCAGCAAGGCCTTTGACACTGTGCCACATAGAAGACTATTATACAAACTGGGAATATGGGTGTGGGCAGGACAGTAGTGTGGTGGGTAGGTAACTGGCTAGGTGGCAGGACACAGAGGGTGGTGGTAAATGGCTGTCACTCCACAGAGGGAAGAGTGACCAGTGGGGTACCACAGGGATCAGTGCTGGGACGGTCCTATTCAACATCTTCATCAGTGACATTGCAGGATCTAGAAGGCAGAATTTCACTGTTCGCTGATGACACAAAGCTCTGTAACAGAGTAGACACACCAGAGGGTGTAGACAGAATGAGAAGCGACCTGCAGAAACTTGAAGAATGGTCAGGGTTTGGCAGTTGAAATTCAATGCAAAGAAGTGCAAGATAATGCATATAGGGCACAAAAACCCTGGCACAATATATCAGTTGGGGGGTGAGGATATAGCATGCACCACGCAGGAAGGGATCTTGGGGTTGTCATCTCTGATGACCTCAAGGTAGGAAACAGTGTGACAAGGCAGC
Organism: Neoceratodus forsteri; assembly: GCA_016271365.2. Lineage (NCBI taxonomy): Eukaryota > Metazoa > Chordata > Ceratodontiformes > Ceratodontidae > Neoceratodus > Neoceratodus forsteri. Next base: position 430,306,689 of record CM028134.1, read on the forward strand.
AGGTAAAGCAAATAGGATGCTGGGATGTATAGGCAGGGCATCACCAGCAGGAAAGGGAGGTCATAATTCGCTATACAAGACACTAGTGAGGCCCCACCTGGAGTACAGTGTACAGTTCTGGAGACCATACCTCGTAAGGACATAGACAGGGTAGAGAAGGTTCAGAGGAGGGCAACAAAGATGGTGCATGGATTGCATCACAAGTCCTATGAAGACAGGTTGAAGGAACTGAACATGTACTCCTGGAGGAGAGGAGGAGGAGGGATATGATAGAGACATACAAGTATCTTACAGGAGGAACAGGGTGCAGGAAAACACTATTTTAAGCGAAAAAGATGTTCCAGGACTAGAGGGCATGGGATGAAGTTGGAGGGAGGACGATTCAGAGGAAACATGAGAAAGAATTTCTTCACAGAACAGGTGGTGGTGGACAAGTGGAACACCCTGCCAGAGGAAGTGGTGGGGGCTGAAACAATCATGGAATTTAAGAATGCATGGGATAGACATAAAGGAATTCTAGAGGTCAGGGGTAAGGGGAAACAGACTTCTAGGAAAACAAACTGAACTTACAAGCTCAAATGGGAAGACTGGGTGGGCCATAGGCCCTTATCTGCCGACACTGTCTATGTATCTATGTATTTATAACTAACTTGTGGCTTCACCACTCATGAGTTATGGGTCTTACCACTCACTAGTGGAGATAAATGTGTTATTCCATTGCAGTCCATTATGTATTCCTTATTTATACCGTACCTGTGAGTATATTTCTAGGCAAATATCACTAATATTTTTCCTTCCTTGGGACCTAGACTGAGAAGAAATATTCTCACTCTAGGTCCAAATGTATACCTGTAGTAGATGTTGGGCCTCAGTAGCAGTACTAATTGTATTCAAGTGCAAATAACTGTAAAACAAAAAAATGATAGCTAGCATGGTACTGTCAGCACGAACATTGTTCAGCATAAAAATATTTAAAACATGAGTGGTGTTTCATTTATAGCTACCTTTTTTATACAACTAGCAAAAAAATTAATTTTTATCACTTTTTGTCACAAACAAATGCAAATAACCTTAAAACGAAAAATGATAGCATGGTACTGTGAGCAGGAAATTTGTTCAGCACAAAAATATCTACAAAATAAGTGGTGTTTCATTTATGGATACCTTTTAATGTTTTCTTTTTTATATAAGTGACAAAAAAACTGCAGAAAATTCAGTTTTTTTTCACGTTTTGCAACAAAGAAATGCACATAACTTTAAAATAAAAAATGATAGCATGGTACTTTGAGCACAAAAGTTGATTATCTGCAAAATTAGTGGTTTCCTTTAAAGATGCCATTTAGTTTTTTTACAATCACAAAAAAAGGCAAGAATTTAAATTTTGTCACTGTTTTGGAGGTTTGGCATATATGAATACCTACCGACTGGAAATATTGTCGATATCGTGCTAGTTGACTCGATGAAATCAGTCATAGCTTTGCCACTCGTGATGTTATTGGGTCAACTGGCACTTGAACAAAAAATATTGAAAATACTTCCAGTAGGGGGGGTAGTGTATCCCTTATAAACTAGATATCATATATAGAAACTTATGTGGATATACTAAATATAGGATCTTGTGAAGTTCGACTCCATTTTGCTGAGGGCACTGCATTACAAACTCAAACTCCTGGAAGATTGGGTATATGAGAAAGCCTCAGAATCTTGTACTAGGAGGCCAAATAGGTCATAGAGAGAAGTCCTCCACCTATACACCTAGAGTAAAGGCTGCCAGGCACATCCCTGTCATCCGATCATAGAGGTGCATTGGTGTCAGTTGCCAAGGCAGCTGTCCTCCCAGCCAGAGGATGGGTGCAGTTGTGGCCACGACAGTCCTGCTTTTTGGGGCGAGGGGCAGGTTTATAAGGGAGACTAATGTAGGTTTCTACGGTTGTGTGTAAGATGCTGCTGAACACATGACTGCCATATGTGCTGCCTGTATACAGTTACTGCATTGCAGAGATCTAATCCGTTACACGGACATTTATTTGAGTTCGTAAGGCACTATACAAGTGTAAATCGGAATATCAGACCTAGTCTACCTGTCATCTCAACCACATGATTCCTACATGTGGAGGCTAGAATTTGACCAAGGCTGATGGAAGTTTTTGGGGTAGTCTATTTTTTTTTAAGCAACAGTTTCTTGTGCCTTTTTCTTTGCAGTGACCCCTCACACACACTGTAGATTAAAATTGCTAAAGCAAGAGAGAATAAAAGATTACCTCTTGATGGAAGAAGAGTTCATTAGAAATCAGGAGCAGATGAAACCACTTGAAGAGAAACAGGAGGTAAGGTTTCAGAACATTTTGCTTGTTCTTATGGAACCGTAAATGCGAAGAAGAACTTGCAAATATTTTAATACGTGGGATTTTATCTTCTCTAGTGAAAGTGAAGTAAAAGTTAAGTGCTAGTGTATAATTTTGATTTAAAGATTATTTCAAACTGTAGTTATTTTTTATATAAGTATTGAAAAAATAATAATGTGGTTTCCCCAGCTCTTTACTGTATGCATATTTTTCTGGTAATAAGCAGTGGGTTTGCCAGGAATATATTCGATGTCTTTCCGGCTAGGAAGTTCAGTTGACTTTCTCAAGGTCATTTGGTCAGCCATTTGCTGTTGTAGAATCCAAACATGGAGTCTCCTGGTTTATAGTTCTCAGCCCTTACTAATGGACTATACTTTCTACTTTTAATTACTTGAACTGTGGGGAACTTATATGTGTACAGGAATGTGCATGATTAGTACTCCCACAGCAAGAAATATTAGACCACACAGTGTAGTAATTTTGAATTGGGCATGTTACTTTGAAACACTAGTTTCTTTTTTCCTTTTCTTTTTTTTTTTATTCTGTCTTTTACCTCTTATTTCCCAGGCCAGCTCTGGTTCTCTTTCCATTTGTCCCAAGCCCGTTTCTCTATCGGAGAGCCCTAAGGGATCCAACCCTTCTCTCCCTCCTACCACCACCCCCATCCAGTCTTAGTTTCACTGCCTAGGACCCAACTCCACAGTAACCCATGACTTATCCCCATTGTGGGCGGGACCCTGGAGACCAGCCATTTCTCCAAGGACAGTCTCATTCAACTAGTAGAGAAGGATGGGAGGTGGACCCTCTGTGGGCATGAGAGCGGGGAGACTTAATTCACCCAAAATTGCCCTTTCTGATCTCCATAGAGGCCCCCTGCATCCCTGCCTCAGGGGTGCAGCTTGTGGGCGAGCCTAGCACAGCATCTTTAAAGGGTGTCTGAGGGTGAATGAGACTGTTATCCTCCCCACTCTGGGCACATGATACTTTCATGTCATGTGTCAGGAGAGTGAGTGATGCCAGCCTGAGGCTCTGTCTTGAGCCACGTTATCCTTCCCACATAGATTTCCTCCCCCTTGTGTTAGATTTGAATCCCACAGCCTCTACTTACTCACTTAATGATCTAAGGAAGTAACTTAACTTCCATATGCCTAGCCTGTCTGTAATCTCTCTGGTCTAGATCTGTGCTGTTTGAACCTCCATGATCACCTAAAATTATACCCAACATTCTCTCCCCTGCCTCTCCTGGACTGTGAAGTGCTTTGGAATACAGTTTGTGTGAAAGCACTGTATAAAATCTAATTTCTTTCCTTTTTGTATGTAGCTGTAGAACAGCTGATCTTTGAGAATATCTCCCTCAGTAGAGCCACACCTTTGAAACTGTAAGCCATCGGTATCTGGACCACTTGGAATCTTTTGCTTAGATGGGATTGCCCACAATGATGTACATCGTTGGTGTGTATATGTGTATATATATATATATATATATATATATATATATATATATAAAATATGGGCGGCCCCATACCTCTTCAGTTGTTGTTCCTCCCACTTCAGGTTGGACCAATTAAATGCCTTCAGCAGATTCCATCGCTGATGTTTTTCTTCTTTTTCTCAAGGCTTTTCGTGTTTCAATAACATTTGCTTTCACAGTTGTAGTCAATGAAGCCATCACTTTTTTGTCTCTGCTCTGGCACAGTTTTCTGCTTTTCTTTAGGCAGCTCTGTTTTGTTCCACACAGTGAAGCACCCTAGGCCCGTCTCTGCTCCTGGCTCGTCTGTTGCTTTTTATTCCAGCTTCTTCTTGTGTTGGTCTCCCTATTCAGGAATAACACTGCTTCTTCTGCATTGTGCTGTTCTTCTCCTGGGAATAACTGTCTACTGTTGGTGCTATCTTACTGGTGCCCACTTTGATTCCTTCTGTGGGTAAGTCCTGGCTGCATTCTTAGCCTCCATTGGTTCCTGTCGCTGGGCTCGGGTCCTAATGCTGGCCCACAGCTGTCCCTGCTGGTCGTCACTTAGCTTTGCCTCATTGATGTTCCTGTTGCTGTCTTTGGTTCTGCTCTCTGTTTTACTTCTGGGACTGTTGCCTTCTTTGTAATTGACATTCCTGTCATTGATTCTGGCTGCGCCGACTGTGATTATGGCATCATGGCCAATTGTTGACTTTATGTTCAGGTCCTGATGCCGTCCCGTGGCTCCTGACTTGCTGGTCATTGCCTGGTTCTTCTTCATTGCATTCCAGTTGCTCTCTTTGGCTCTGTTCTCTGTTTTACTTCAGAATCTGTTGCTTTCTTTGCCATCAATGTTCTTGTCGGCTCACGCCTCTTCATCTCTCATTATGACACCGTGACTGGTTGCTGGCTTTGTGCTTTAGATCCTTGTACTGTCCAGTGGCTCTCTGTTTGCAGGTCATTGCTTGCCTTATTGACGCTGTTGCTACTGCTGTGTGGCTGTGTTCTCTATTTTATTCCATAGCTTCTTGCCTTCTATGTGGTCTCTCTGCTCGTCTGCTGCCACTCTGCCTGTCCTTGTGACACCACTTCGCTTATCCTTATGACACCACAGTCAGTGATGCTGTGTGCTTGGGTCCTTCTGCTAAGGCCTGTTGCTTTCTGCTTGCTGGTAATTGCCTGACTTTGCCTCATAGTTGTTTCTGCTGCTGCTTTGGCTGCTGTACTCTGCTTTACTCCAGAGGCTGTTGCTGTGCGCACCATGGACTCTCTCAACCCTATTTGTACTGCTCTGGCCATTTTGAGGACATCTGTCAGTTGCTGACTCTGACTTGAGCCCTTGTACTATCCAGCAGCTTTTTGCTTGTTGTTCATCTTCTGGCGTCACTTCACAGCCATTTCTGCAATTTTATTGGCTCTTCTGTGTGTTACTCCAAGGGTTGTGGCCAGCTTTGTTATCAACAGTCTTTTCACTAGCTTCTCACAGGGCTGTTTCGCAGTACTTGTGGCTTGCCTTCCCTTGCTAGCCACTTCTGCTGCCATTTCTGTCTGCCGTCCTGGGTGTCATTGGTTAAGCATGTCAACATGCTGTGGTTTGCGACCCTTTTTCTGGGTTTCCTGTAAGTTTTCTGGTTTCAAGGACATACTGTCCCTCTTCTGGCTGGATTCTTTGTCTTCTGCTCCTGGGAAGTTTCTACCGCTATGTATGGCACTAGCTGCCTTGACTTTGGTGGCCCTCTTCCGGTCGATTATGGTTGCGGCCCTTCCTGTCAGGCTTCCCTCTCTCCTCCCTTTGGGTAGGGCTTTTTCCTCTGTCATATGCTGCTTATGGCTTCTGTGGTCTTGCTTCCCTGCTATGTCTACTGCCTGGCTTTAGCTACCATGGCTCTGTCCTGTTCGGGGATTCCCCCACTAGTTCAGACTTCCTCTTGGCCACTTGACCACCATGTTCTCTAAACTCATGTTCATAGTTATGGCCACGTTTCCGTATTTTGTGTGCCTCGGTCCCTGAACTTTTCTACTGTCCAGTCGCATGTGCTTTGCTCCATCTTGTTTCTCTTGCCCTATGACTGCCAGTGCCTCCTGTTCTGCCTTTAATGCCCTCCCCATGGGCACAGACGTGGCTTGGTTAGTGGTGTAGATGGTTCCCGCATGGTTCTGGAGTCCCTTACACAGTTTCATTGGTGCCTGTTACTACTTATGATATGCTTTTCCTGGTCTGCCAGACATATTGTCTGGCATGGGAATGTTATGATTCTCTGGCTTGCAGGTTGACATGCACACAATCCTACCGTATTTTTGGTTCGATCGCAACGAGCATGGTGGGTGCCCCTATTTCTGTGTCCTTCCATTCCAGAATGGTTGGCATCTTGGATTTTGTTTCAGGATGCCTGGCAAGGTGCTTCCTTGGCTTGGCCATGGGCATGCCACCTGTGACATGACCTGTTTTATGGCCAAATGGAATTCAAACCATCCTTTCACTAAATACTGCAGTTGGAGCTGGTGTCCTTTAGATGGGATAACTTCAACCTTGCTGTCTTTCAAGGCCTGCTGTCACTGTGGTCCTTCATCTCCCTACTTTCTGGCATTCCTAATGCTTTGTCATCGTGTACTGCTTGGGAATTGTTCCAGAGATGTGGCTGTATGGAGGGAGAGGTCCTTGAAAAAGATGGGTTTGTTTCCTATAAGTAACAGTAGATCTTACTTCGAGAGGGCTCTTGCAGTAGGTACTCGCATATAGGACTAAGCCGCCAGGCGTTAGGACCAAACAGAAAAATTCTAGCTAGCAGTGTCCGGTGGGGGGACCGCCCCCTGATGTTACATGATGGACGTCATTGTGACACTATAGAAGGAGCGGTCCCATGCCCGCCTTGTAGTTCTTTCCCACTGTCGACCTGCGCACGTCTGACCTCGCGGAACAACGCTGCTTCTATTGATGCCATCTTTTAATGAGTATAATTTAAAAAAACAGTTTAATGGTATTACTCACTTTGTGTATACAAAAAATCGCCATGTATGTTGTCTCCGATGCCTTCAGAATCACATTGGAACTCAGCTCCCTCACAAGGATGGCAATTCCCTTTGCCTTTTTTGCCTGGGCCCAGGCAATAAGGTTGAGGGGTATGAGCACTGCCAGACGTTTAACGTGGCCGCACGTAAATGTAGGCAGCAGTTCCTGGAGGCCCATCTTTTAAAAGAAAAATGGCCAGTATGGAAAAGGAGCTAAAGAAACTCTGGCAATCGTCATCCTTCCCAGAGGGCCACCACAAAAAGAAGGAGGAAAAGGAGAGACATCAGGACTGGGAACAGTCCCCAGCGATCCCACTGCCTCCTGGCCCTCAAGGTAACATCCCATTTGGGGGATCAGCCTTCGACGACTGCTTTGGTGGCTACCAAATGGCCGTCGGCTCCCCCATCCGGCCTGGGCTTGGGCCCGATGGGAGCCTCCAGGGATCGGGAAGCACCCACCTCCTCTGTGGCCTCAAAGATTTCAAAGCCTAACGGTACGAATGGGACCGGTAAGTCAAGTTCCGACTCTGGCAGTTCTCACACGGCTACGGGCTGCTAAGCCTTTCGCCGGCTCCTCTGCCGGACGCCCAGCCCGGATCCTCTGTCAGGCCCCGATAACAGGCCTGACAAAGAGGTGATGGTCCAGCTGACGTTGGATACACAGCTAACGACGGAGACTTCTCCGACATCTCCCTTACCGCCGATAGAGACGGTACCTTCAGCTTCCCCTGGGGGGGGGGATGCACAGCCAGGAGATCGCCAGTCAGGGGTTTTGTCACCCCTTCCACCAGAGCCTCAAACGCTAGAGCCATCGTTGGACCAAATGATTGTCCCTCCGACTCCCTCAGGTGTCTTGGTCCTCCGGGTTCGACGCCTGGACCAGCGGGACACACCCTGCTGCCTCCTCCAACGGGGCCTTCTGCACCCCCCATGGGACGCGGTGTAGACCTGACGATCCCTCAGTCAGGGCCAACGCCGGGCCCTTACACCACTCCGTCAGGACCACCTGGTAACCCTTTTCGGGCAGCCAACACTTGGCTATCCTCCGCAATACCCAACGCCAGGATACCCCATGCCACAGTATCAGACGTCAGGATTTTAAATGCCGGGCTGCCCTACATCGGGCTTTATCTACCCCTGCTATGGGTACCCCATCTATGGGTTTAATGACCTCCACCGCAGCCGCAAGTGGACCTTCAAGCGGTCCTTAAGTCTTGGTGGGTGGAAGCAAAGTCACAGTTCACGGAGTTGGAAAAGTGTCAGCCGCTGATGTCCCTGAAGCCGACTCCAAGGCCTCCTTTGCCGGATCCTTCCCCGCTGTCCAGCCCTAAGGGCCTGACACAGGGTAGATGACCGGAACCTTTATCCAATCCTTGGCCCTGGGAATTTTTAGGGCAACGGAATTTTCAAGGCTAGTAGACCTTCCGCTTCCAGCCATCAGTTCTCTTAGTGACCAGGATTCCTCGGACTTGGACAGTGACATTGCCCACTCCGACTCCGATTTGGAAACCCCTACACTGGAGGAACCTAAACCTAAAGAGTCTCAACCCCCGGAGGACCCCTCCTTCCTCCTCAGGAAGATTCAAGCAGCCTAAGATTGGCGCACCATTGCCCAGGATCTGCAAAGACAGAGAATGGCAGCCCACCTTGATTTGGCAGACTCTTCTCCAAACCTCATTCCGCCCTGGATAGAGCCACGAGGACTTAGTGACCACTATCTGGAAGCAGCCTTCTTCACTGGCCCCAGTGGCCAGAAAAGCAGACAGGCTTTATCAATCTCCAGATGACAGGGATTTTCTTAGTCTCCACCCCAAAGCAGACTCTGTGGTGATCAGTGCACCCCATGACTGGTCCGCAAAACCGAAACACCTTAGTGCTTCCCCCTCCGATAAAGAATCTAAAATTCTGGACTAGTATGGGAAGAAGATTTATTATTTTTCTACCTTGGGAGTTCGGGCACTTAATTATGTCGCCCATATGGGATACTATCAAAAATCTGTCCTAAGTCAGAGTCCAAAATACTCTCTCTTCAGGACTCCACTGTAAAAGAGGAGAGGGCAGATTTAGTTAGATCAGCTAGATCTGCATGCCGACACATTACGTGCCACCTACGATGCAGTGGACGCTGCAGATAGGGCTCGGCAAGAGCCATTAGTCTGAGACGTCACGCGTGGCTTCTGATTTCAGGCCTGGCACCTGAGGTCCAGACGGCCATACAGGATGCTCCCTTCAGAGGGTTGGTCCTTTCTGGCAGAGACGTCAAGGATATAATTACTGACCTCCAAGATAAAGGCAAGGCCCTACGTTCCATATTGTTCATGTACAAACCTCCACAGAAACCGAAACAGCCATTTCGGAGACAGCAATATCGCCAACAAAGACAAAATCAGAAGCAACGTCAAAAAAACGTCTGGCAACCTCGTCCGCTAGAGCCCCCCACTAAGTCTCACAAGCCTCAGGAGCCGCAGCCTCGGCCTTGCCCTCCACCTCATGACTCCTTAGCCCCCACCACCTCCACTGATCAGCACCCCAGAGGAGCCAGTAGGGGGAAGATTCTCCCATCATCTTCCAGAATGGGGGGAAAATCACAACAGATTCATGGGTGCTTCAACTGATGGCAAAAGGCCACACAGTAGAATTCATAGACAGACCTCTGACAAAACCTCCAGGTCACTCATTCTACCCACTCCACCACTTACCTTTGGTAAGAGAGGAAATAACATACATGCTGGCAAAGGCAGCAATAGAACCAGTTCCCGCAAAACATCAAGGGAAAGGTTACTACTCTCATTTCTTCCTGGTTCCCAAGAAGACAGGTGACCTCAGACCAGTTCTAGATCTGAGCTCTCTGAACCTCTTCGTACAATACAAGAAGTTCAGAATGCTGTCTCTTCCCAGCCTACTTCCTCTCTTACAGAAAGGTCAGTGGCTCTGCATCCTGGATATGCAGGATGTTTACTTGCACATCCCGATCTGTCCACCACACCGCAAATTCCTCCGTTTTTGCTTTCATGGGGAAGATTTCCAGTTCAGAGTACTACCCTTTGACCTTTCCTTGGCTCCCAGGGTGTTCACGAAATGCCTGGCGGTGGTGGTAGCTTTTCTGCGCAGACAAGGGGTCCAGGTTTTCCCATACCTGGACGATTGGCTGATCTCAGCCCCATCCAGTGAGGCCTTTAATGTCCGCTCTGCATCTTACCATTGACACTTTCCAACGGGTGGTTATAATGGTCAACTATGCCAAATCCCACCTGGTCCCTACCCAGCAGCTCCAGTTTATTGGGGCAGCTTTGGATACATTCCAGGGTAAGGCTTTCCTGCCACAAGACAGGATAATGACCTTGCAGCACCAGGCATGCCAGGTGGCCTCTCAAAAGAAAATCTCAGCCAGAGTGATTCTTTGGCTGCTAGGGCTCATGGTGGCAGCCATCCCTTCAGTCCCCGTAGCCAGACTACACATGAGGATTTCTCAGTGGACGCTCAGAGTGCAGTGGGACCAGAGGTCAGACATTCTGGACCACGAGATCCTAGTCTTGGATCCGATGGCACAGGATATTTTGTGGTGGCAAGACCAGGACAGCCTCTCCGAGGGGGTTCTGTTTCGCTCGGACAACCCCTCCCAAACACTGACAACGGATGCTTCACGCCTGGGATGGGGAGCGCACCTGGGACCACACAGAACTCGGGGTCTTTGGTCCCATGTTGAACTGTCTCTTCATATCAACACACTCGAGATGAGAGCTGTGCTGAATGCCCTCGAGGCCTTCCAACATCTCATTCTCTCGGGTCATCTTATGATTCAGATGGACAACATGTGTAGTCTGGTATATAAACAAACAAGGCTGAACCTACTCTTATCCCCTTTGCCAGGAAGCAGTGAGAGTGTGGTACTGGGCAGCCAACCACAGTTTACATTTGGTGGCAGTTCATGTGCCAGGCATTCAAAACATCCTGGCAGATGCACTCAGCCGCACATAAGCCAGAGCACACGTGGGTGCTCAGACAGTCTGTGGTAAACAACATCTTCGCAAGGTGGGGAAGACCTCAAATAGATCTGTTGGTTTCCCACTAACGAAAACTACCAACCTTCTGCTCGCCACCCAGGGTGTGGCATTTTCTCACGAGACGCGCTGTCTCTTTGCTAGAGGGGGAGGTTCGTGTACGCCTTCCCTCCACTCCCATTGATTCAGAGAGTGCTAATGAAGCTCCAGGCAGAAGGAGCACGGGTGATTCTCACTGCTCCCTTCTGGCCGAGACAAATATGGTTCAAATCCCAGGAAATCTTACTGTATTCTGACGAGTGCAGTATGGTCTCACCATAGGACTGCCCCAGAGCCAAAATGGTTAATAGAACCTATGCCAATAGTGGAATGTTAGGCTCAAGCTCAGTTTTCAAATCACTGTCCCTGGTTGCATTTCCTGCAACTGTCAGTCTTTACTCCGCTTTCCTCAGTAAGACGTCTCCGGAGAGCTCTCCTTCACTCTAACTGAAGAGATTATTTTCTCGGTTTATTTTAAAGTCCGTTTACTTTGTTTGATTTTTGAAGCACCGTCCTTGGTTCACAGGTAGAATTAGTTAGATTAGTGTGGTTTTGGTAAGTCTTTTTGGTTCCTCCTCGGTTCTCCCAACCGGGAAGGAACCAATAATATTTTGTGTCTTTATTTAAGTTAAATTTACTGCTTACCATCCGGTAAGGCGGTTTTTGATAGCTTAAATTTACCGGGTTAATTCTCGGTTTAGTTCAATTTTCACAACCGATAATGTCACAGACTAAGAAGCGAACGGGCCCCACAGGTTTCTAGCATTGTACAGAGTGTGGGGGAACCGTTCTCAAAGGCAGATCCTCATCTTGTTTGTGTTTTTTGCTTGGAGTTTGAACACCTCAAAGCGGATTGCGATATCTGTAAAAACTTCCCTCAGTCGATGCTTGAGAGGTGCTTAAAACGACTGCAGGAGAAAATGACTGAGAAGGCTGCTGAACCGGCTGCAGACAAACTGATTTTGGGCCAGAAAGAACCGGAGGATCAGCTCTCTGACCAGGGTGACAGTTCATCGGCAAAAAAGAGACCTGCTGACCCTGTCAGTAACCTGGCAGCCACAGGAAAGAGAAAAAGAAAAGAAAAACATTCAGCAGTTGAATCGCAACCGAGTAACCCATTTCCAACTGCTGAGCAAGCAGCAAGTGCTATTAGGATAATTCAGTCACTTCAACCAGTAACCCCCGGTTCAGGTTCCGTTGCGACCACGTTTGTATCCTTCAGGTTCTACTTCGGTTCCCAGTTCCTTGGAACCTGAATTTGATACTTGTGCTGAGGAATATGAGGAGGATGATGATGATGAAGAGGATTATGGTGAACCCATTGATCCGGGTATTTCACCTGGTCCTCATTGTCCTGACTCCCCTGACAAGGGAACTAAGGACTTTACCTCTCATTTTAAATTTGTGAAATGGGTGGCTCAGTCCCTGGACCTCCCCACACATGAATCAACTGATGAGGAGGAGGAACAGGACTATAGAGATATGACGGATGTTCAGGCTCCTAAAAGAGTTTTACTGCCCATCAAGAAGTCCCTGAAGAAGCAGGTCATGAAAATCCTGCATACCCCAACTTCTATTCCACCAGTTGATAGAAAGGTGGATAAGAAATATTGGGTGGCTAAGGGTGGGGGCTGAGTTCCTGTTCTGTTACCCTTGCCATGAGGGTGTGGTACAGCCAGCTGTCTGTGATAAATCAGGCATTCCCCTGGCATCACATCCTCCTGATAAAGATTCCAGAAAGATGGATTCTATTGCAAAGAAGCAGTATCTGGGTTCTTCCCTGTCAATTAGGCAGGCTTCACACATGACTTGTGTTGCCAGGTACCAAGGGACACTCTGGGACACTGTGCTGGAGATTACAAAATATGTGCCAGCACCAATGGCAGCAGACCTGGAGGAGGTTGCCAGAAGAGGTGTAGAGGCCTCCAAGGTCCAATTCAGAATGGCAGTGGATAGCAGTGACACTGCAGCCAGGTAGATTGCTTCCTCGGTGTCTCTCAGGAGATTTTCTTGGCTAAGGACTACCAGTCTTACCCAAGATACCCAGTCCAAAGCCATGGACTTTCCCATGTGAGCCCTCGTCCCTGTTCGGACAGCAGACAGAGGCTTACATGAGGAAGATGGATGAATACAAAGCAGCATACCAAAGTGCTGCTGCTAGGGATCAGGCTCCTACCCACCAAAAGCAACATGCCAGGGGTCATGGGGGCAGACCTTACAGACCTTTTTTCCAGCCTCAAGCTTAGCCACAATATCCGCAGCAGAGTGGCTACTTCAGAGGCAAGGGCAGGAGAGGCACCAACCGCACTTGCCCCAGAACCCAGTCAGCACCTCAAAATAAGCAGACACCCTGAGGATCTGCTCGAGTCGCCTCCCCAGTTCCAGTAGGGGGCAGGCTGACCTACTATCTCCAGGAATGGCAGTCCATCACCACAGAACGGTGGGTCCTGGAGGTAGTGGATCAGGGTCTTGCACTCAGTTTCAAACTCAGACCAAGACTGAGGGTATGAGTTTTTCAACCTTCCTCCCCCTCAGAGACACTCTTACCGGAAAAGGAGGTATTGAATCTGCTTTCATTAGGAACAGTGGAGCCAGTTCCTCTCTTACATAAGGGAAAGGGCCTTTGCTCAAGATACTTCCTTACAACCAAGAAAACGGGAGTGGCAACCCATATTGGATCTCAGACCCCTGAACAGGCATTTACTGAAACCAAAATTCAGAATGGTCACCTTAAAAACAATTCTGCCAACCTTAAGGCAAGGAGACTGGCTGGCATCTCTGGGTTTAAAAGATGCCTACTTTCATATCCTAATAAGCAAATCTCATGGAAAATTCCTCAGGTTCAGACTTCCATCAGGCCATTCTCAGTTTAGAGCAATGCCTTTTGGCCTTACTTCTGCTCCAAGAGTGTTCACAAAATGATTGGCTGTGGTTATGGTACACCTACGAAGGCAGGGAGTGGCAGTTTTTCCATACTTGGATGATTGGCTGTTAGTGAGGCAGTCTCTGGCCTTGGCACAGGAACTGTTACAGTCCCTGGGGTTCTTGATAAACCAGCAGAAGCCAAGTGCTGCAGCCAGTACAGCTGCTGGAGTTTATAGGAGCAGAGTTGGATTCAGTCAGAGGAAGGGCCTTTCTTCCTCAGCTGAGAGCAGACACTCTCATACAGCTGGTAGGCTCCTTCAAGCCTCACAGCCCCAGACCAGCCAGGCACGTTCTCCAGTTGTTAGGCCACATGGCAGCCTCAACTGCCACAGTGTCAGGAGCAAGATTTCAGATGAGGAATATTCAGTATCTCCTCAAACATTACTGGCAACAGAAAAGAGACAGGTTATCAAAGCTGGTCCCAGTCACTCAAACATTCGTGCATGCACTCCAGTGGTGGCAGGATCTGGAAAACCTCAGACGGGGGTTCCATTCCTCCAAGAGCAGCCATCTCTGGTGCTCACTACAGATGCATCCCTACTAGGGTGGGGAGCACACCTAGGGGAGCATACTATCTACAGTACTTGGCTCAAACAGGAGTCGTTGCTGCACATCAGCCTGTTAAGAGCTCAGGGCAGTGTTTCAAACAACATGAAGTCTTGCTATATTATGACAATTGCAGTTTGTCCCACCATTAGAACTGCTCCGGAGGTGAAAGAGTTAACTTCCATGCCAGGCATGGAACTTAGAGCACGAGCTCGGTTAGAAAAGCTCTGTCTGGAATATTTCAAACTGAAACTGTCAGATTCTTTACTCCGCCTCACTGAACAGTTGCTCCGGAGATTCCTCCTACTGCTCGGTTCATTTCTCGGTTTAAAAGAGTTTTCTCGGTTAAATTCAACGCGATTATTATTATTTTAACATAAACCGATCGGTTCAAGCTCTGTCTGTGGTATTGTAAGTAATAGACAGGTTTATTTCTGTGTAGAACTTGTAATGTTTATCGGTTCGGTTTGAACCGATCAGGTTGTTTTAAAACTTTATTCTGAAGCATTTAAAGCTATTTAGAGTGCGGTTCCGTTCTTATCGGTTCTAAAAAAGCAGTTTCATTACGTTTTCCCGACCCAATGACACAGTTGGGAACCGATAAAGGGTGTCTTGCCTGGCACTGCCGGAAAAAGGGCAAGTTTTTGGTTAGCTGGCATTATGTCTGAGAAACCCAAAAGAAAAACCGGGCCCACTGGGTTTCAACACTGTAGTGTCTGTGGGGAAGCCTTTGCCAAGGCTGACCCACACACCACATGTGTTTATTGTCTGGGGTTTGACCACCTCAATGCAGACTGCCAGATTTGCAAGAATTTCCCTGCAGCTACCCTAGATAAGAGAGTTGGTAGGCTCAGGGAAGCAGAGGCCAAAAAGTCCGCTGACCCGGATGGCCAGCCCGGTTCGGTGCCAACCGAACCGGAGGGAGTGCCCTCTGACCAGGGCGAGACTTCCTCGGGCAAACGTAAAGCTGACTCAGAGGAGCCAGTTCCAGCAAAGAGAACTAGAAAATCAGCAGGTGTGGAGTCAAAATTCCTTCTCCAACTGCTGCAGAGATAGCCAAAGCAATCCAAATTGTCCAGTCACTTTCCCCGGTTCCGTCCGAACCGCCACTATCTGGCAAAAGGTCAGTTCGGCCAGTTCCACCGGTTCAAGAATATGATATAGAGGAGTTTTATGAATCAGAGGAGGGGGAGGATGATTATGAACAGTGTGAATGTGACTTTGAAAGTCTGGATGTGCCCATTGAACCGGACATCTCCCCAGACAGACCTTTAGGAGAATCTCCCCCTAGGCTTTCTGAGTCCCCTTCTCATTTTCTGTTTTATAAAAAAGTTGCTGAAACCCTCCAGCTTCCTTTGGAGGAAGCTGTGGATGAGCAAGAGATGCCTGACTTTGTAGAGATGATGGATATCCCAGAGTCCAGGAGATTGTCTATTCCTTTACATAAATCCTTTAGAAACAAACAATAAAAATGTTAAAAGCTCCTAATTCTGTGCCTCCTGTGGATAAAAAGATGGACAGGAGGTACACTTTCAGGTCCTGATACAGAATTTCTTTCACAGCAATGCAGCCATGTTGGGGTAGTTCAGGCTGCAGCCTGTGATAAAGCTAATATTCCCAGGCTTCACATCCTCCTGACAAGGACTCCAGGAAGATTGATGCCATGGCTAAAAACAATACATGGCAGCGTCCTTGGGACTCAGACAAGCAAATTATATGGCTTATGTTGCAAGATACCAGAAATCTAGATGGGATACTGTCATAGCTTTAGCCAAACAGGCCCCTGGCCAGCTTGCCAAGGAGCTGGAGCAGGTGGCTGCTGATGGTATTGAGGCATCTAAGGTGCAATTCCATGCTGCAGTGGATTCTAATGACGTATCCTCTAGAGTCATGGCTACATCTGTGGCTTTTCATAGATTGGCTTGGCTCAGGTGTACTAGTTTGTCACAGGATACCCAGGCTAAGGCTATGGATTTTCCTGTGGTGGGAAATTCTCTGTTTGGGGAGCAGACAGAGAATTATATGAAGAAAATGGATGAATATAGAACCACTTATAGGAGTGCACAAGCCAAGGAGCGGCAAGCCACCCCTCAGAGGCAGCCCCCAGGGGTAGAGGCAGGCCTTTTCACAGGCCTTTTACCAAACCAGGCCTTCTCTTCAGCTTACGCTCAGAGGGGTTCTTCAGAGGAGAGGCAGGCGGGTACAAGCAGGCCTGCTCCCACCCCTCAGCCTAAAGCCCCTGCCAAACAGGCACCCTGATGGGATGCCCAGGGGCCGGTTCTCCATTACCTGTAGGGGGCAGGCTGGCTTACTTCGTCCAGGACTGGGAGTCTTTAACATCAGACAAGTGGGTCCTGGAAGTAGTAAGCCAGGGTCTGGTTCTCAGCTTCAAAAATTTCCAAAGATGAGAATCAGATTTTTTCCACCTGCAAATCCTCCAGAGACTCTTGCTTTGGAAACAGAAGTCTCAACCCTCCTGGCTCTCAGAGCTGTAGAAAGGGTTTCTCCCCTACATCAGGGCAAGGGTCTGTACTCCAGGTACTTCCTTACCCCAAAAAAGACAGGAGAATGGTGGCCCATCCTGGACCTAAGATATCTGAACAAGCACCTTTTAAAACCAAAATTCAAAATGGTGACTCTGGGAATGATTTTACCCTCCCTAAGGCCAGGGGACTGGCTAGCTTCCCTGGACCTCAAGGATGCCTACTTCCATGTTCTTATCAGAAGCTCCCACGAAAGTACCTCAGATTGAACTGCCCTCAGGCCATTATCAGTTCAGAGCAATGCCCTTCGGTCTTACCTCTGCCCCAAGGGTATTCACAAAATGCCTGGCAGTAGCAGTTGCTCATTTAAGAAGGCAAAAGATTGCCATCTTTCCCTACCTAGACGACTGGCTCATTGTGGGTCAGTCTCCAGACCAGGTCAAATCACACCTGCAAGTTACCCAGCAGCTGCTTACCTCTCTGGGCTTCCTTCTCAATCTTCCAAAGTCAGTTCTGGAACCTGTCCAGGTACTCACCTTTATAGGTGCAGAACTGGACACAAAGCAGGCCAGAGCCTTCCTTCCCCTAGAAAGGGTAAGGACTCTGGTGGCCCTGGCCTCCTCCTTCACTCTGCAGGTCTCTCGACCAGCAAGGCATTTCCTACAGCTCCTAGGACACATGGCTGCTTCCACAACTGTAGTGCAAGGAGCAAGATTTCAGATGAGGGACATTCAGTTCCATTTGAGAGACTTTTGGTCTCAAAGAAGAGATCCCCTATCCAAGTTGATCCCAGTGACTCGAACCCTGATCCAGGCCCTTCAGTGGTGGCAGGATCAGAGCAATCTGAGACAAGGGGTTCCCTTCATCCCTCTATCTCACTCCTTGACCCTTACTACAGATGCGTCCCTTTTGGGATGGGGAGCTCACATGGGCGACCTCTCCACCCAGGGATTGTGGTCCCCTCAGGAATCTCTGCTCCACATCAGTCTGTTGGAACTCAGAGCTGTTTTTCTAGCACTTCAGGTTGTTTCTGCATCTGTTCAGAACAAAGTGGTACAGGTCAGAACAGACAACACCACTACAATGTGGTACATCAACAAACAAGGGGGCACTCGGTCTTCGGCCTTGTGCACCAAGGCAATGAAGTTGTAGTCTCTGGCTTATTCCCTGAACACTTCCCTCAAAGCAGTTCACCTCCCAGGCAAGGACAATGTCCTGGCGGATGCTCTCAGCAGGATTTCCCAGGGCCATCACGAATGGTCACTGGATCCCCGAGTACTGGGGATAGTTTTTGCCAGATGGGGCACCCCTCAGATAGATCTTTTTGCAGCCCCAGACAATCATCAACTTCCACTTTTTTGTTGCAGGCCCCCAGTGTTGGGCTCAGTCCCCCTGGATGCCTTTCTCCTCGATTGGGAAGGAAGTTTCTCTATGCTTTCCCCCTTCCCTCTCCTGTTCAAGGTGCTAGTCAAAATCAGATCTCAGCCCTGCAAGATGATTCTGATTGCTCCAGACTGGGCCAGGCAGCCCTGGTACCACTCCTTCTGTCCTTAGCAGTCCATCTTCCCTGTGTCTCCCCAGGAACCACAATTTGTTAACCTGTGCCCAGGGGAGAGTTTGGTATCCGAATCTCAAATCCCTCAACCTCAAGGCCTGGCTCTTGAGGAGTTAGAGTTTGCTGACCTACACCTTTCTTAAGGTGTTCCCGAAATCTTGAAAGCTTCTAGGAAGCCTTCCACTAGGGCTACTTATAACTCCAAATGGAAAAGGTTTTCCATATTGTGTTCTGGGAAGCATATTTCCCCGGAATCTGCTGATTTGCCCACTGTTTTGGACTATATGGTCCATCTTAATTCTTTGGGTCTGAGACCAGCTACCCTGAAAGTGCATTTGGCAGCTGTCTCTGCTTTTATTTCAGCAGGGAAGCCCTCTTCTCTTTCTGCTCACCCTGTATTTTCCAAGTTTTTCAGGGATTGCTTCATACTAATCCACCATTCAGGGCCCCTGCCCTGCCTGGGATCTTAATGTTTGCATTGCTGAGCTGATGCAACCCCTTTGAACCTCTGTCTTGGCAGAGCTAAGTACTGACTTGGAAAACTGTGTTTGTAGTAGCCATCACTTCTGCCAGGCATAAGTGAGTTACAAGCTTTGTCAGTGGAGACTGACTTTATTTCCTTTCTCAGGGATAAGGTAGTCCTCAGGACTAACAGGAAGTTTTGCCTAAGGTGGTTTCAGATTTTCACCTTAATCAATCTATTTCTCTTCCAGTGTTCTTCACTGACCATTCCTCCTCTGGTGAGAGGAGGTTGCACAGCAGATTTTAGGGGCCCTAAGTTACTACATAGGCGTACCAAGGGTCACAGGTTTGACTCCCTCAAACTATTTCTCACTTATGGTGAGGTTGGGAAAGGAAACCTAAGAGATCCATTGCCAGGTGGATTGTCTCTTGTATCCAATTTTGCTATCAAAACTGGGTAAGGTTCCCCCTTCAGACCTGAGGGCTCACTCTACCAGAGGTACAGCTCTGTCTCTGGCTGCTGCTAGAGACATCCCTATCTTAGAGATATGTCAAGCAGCTACTTGGAAAACAGTACACACTTTCACCAAGCATTACTCCCTGGATATCCAGGCCAGGAGGGATGCTCGGGTTTAACACAACCGTGCTTCAGAGCCTATTCTCTAAGTAGGTTCTGTCCCTCCTCCATGGAGGTACTGCTGTGTAGTCTGCAATTGTCATAATATAGCAAGACTTCATGTTGTTTGAAGAAAAAATTACTCACCTTAGTAATGTTGTTTCTTCTAATGGAGTCTTGCTATATTATGACCTCCCCAGCCTGCCCCGCTCAGAACTTCTACTTTGGGTATGGGGTGGGCAGTCCAGTGTTGGCACTTACTGATGCCCATTTTATGTTTTCCACCCCTTCTTTTTTTGGGGTGTTTGGGTGTTGTGTTTTATTTTATCTTATCTTGTCTTATCTTTTTCTGGTCCCCTGACTTGAGTCTTGGTGTTGGGGCCAGGAAAATGTGTTAATATTTAAGTAGCCAGTTGGCTAGTGTAGATTACAGCTTCCACACAGGACCTTAGTGAGTTTTGCTCGTAAAGATCTGACAGTTTCAGTTTGAAATATTCCAAACAGAGCTTTTCTAACCGAGCTCGTGCTCTAAGTTCCATGCCTGGCATGGAAGTTAACTCTTTCACCTCCGGAGCAGTTCTAATGGTGGGACAAACTGCAATTGTCATAATCTAGCAAGACTCCATTAGAAGAAACAACATTACTAAGGTGAGTAATTTTTTCTTCTAGCACGTCAGGCATTTGCCAGCATGCCGCAAGGAAAGGTGGTCCAGGTCAGGACAGATAACATGACTACTATGTACTATATCAACAAACAGGGAGGCACAAGGTCCACACCCCTGTGCACAGAAGGTATGAGAATATGGACCTTGGCCTATTCCCTGAACATCTTGCTGTCAGCAGTCCACCTTCCAGGGAAGGACAGTGTGCTGGCAGATGCACTGAGCAGAATAAATTAGAACCATCACGAATGGTCCTTAAACAAGCAAGTTGGTGTTCAGAAGGTGGAGCACTCCAAAGGTAGACCTCTTTGCTTCCCCAGACAATTACCAGCTCCCTCTGTACTGTTGCACACCCCCACTGAAGGGCATAGTACCACTGGATGCATTGACCCTGGATTAGACAGGGAAGTTCCTGTATGCCTTCCCTTCCTTCCCATTGTTGCTGAGAGCCCTGAACAAACTCAGATCCCAGCCAGCCTCAATGATTCTCATTGCCCCAGATTGGGCCAGCCAGCCATGGTATTCCCTAGTTCTGTCTCTATCAGTAGCCAAGCCAGTCAGCCTACCCAGGAGGCACAATTTGCTGACCTTTTCCCAGGGCAGGATCCTGTACCCCAACCTTCGATCCCTCAGACTCAAAGCCTGGTTTTTGAGGACCTAGAGTATGCAAATCTGAATCTTTCAGAAGGGGTAATGGAAGTCCTTAGGGTATTCAGAAAACCCGCTGCCAGAAAAATCTATACTTCTAAGTGGAAAAGATTTTCGTTCTGGTGCAGGGACAAAAACCTAGATCATACCCAGGCTGGGTTATCAGTAGTTCTTGACTGTCTCACCCATCTTCACTCTCTAGGCCTCAGGACCCCTACTTTGAAGGTGCATCTGGCTGCAGTGTCTGCTTACCTGTCAGCAGGTAAGCCATCCTCTTTGGCCTCTAATGCAGTGTTCCAAAAGATTTTTTTTTAAAGGACTACTGCATTTGCACCCTCCTCATAGAGCCTCTACCCCCGTGGGGGACTTAAACATTTGCATAGCACAGCTAATGCAGCCTCCTTTCAAGCCCATGTCATCAGCTGACCTTAAGTATGTGACTTGGAAGGCAGTGTTTTTAGTGGCCATTACTTCTGCCAGAAGGATTAGTGAGATTTAGGCTTTGTCCATGGAGCCCAATTATGTGGCCTTCCATAGGGATAAGGTGGTACTCAGGACTAATAATAAATTTCTCTCTAAGGTGATATCTGACTTTCACATTAATCAGTCTATCACCCTGCCAGTCTTCTTTACTGATCATTCCCCCTCAGGTGAGCGTAGACTATTTATTTATTTAGTTGTTTAACCAGGTATAGCACACTAAGCTGAAAGCTTTTTTAGAGGAGCGACCTAGGAACAGAAGGAGGTTAAGTGACTTGCTCAGGGTCACACAGTATGCAAGTGGAAGCTGTGGGATTCAAACCCAGGTCTGGCCTGCTGGATGTCACCAAATTTGCAGCTCAGAGCCTTAGACCACTGCGCTATACTGCCTCCTTAGACTACATAGCTTGGATGTCAAGAGAGCTATTAGTTACTACTTGGAGCACACGAAAGCTCACGGAAGGGGTAGAACCCAGCTCTTTCTGACCTGTGGAGAGGTTGGCAAAGGTAAATCTGCTACAAAGAGATCCGCAGCAAGGTGAATTGTGTCATGTATCCAATTCTGTTACAGCAAAGTGGGTAAGCAGCCCCCACAAGGGCTTAGGGCCCATTCTACTAGAGCAGCAGTTCTCAGACTTTGTCACAGTGAGCCTCCCCAAATCCATGGAAAAGATTCTGAGCCTCCCCAAATCCATGGAAAAGATTCTGAGCCTCCCCAAAGAAAATTAGCATACTGTACTTTGCACAGTACACTATGAATAAATTGAACCCCCTTTGAGTACTTGGCTGTCATTCAGTTCTTTGTCTTTTACTGACCTGAAACCTTTGAATAAGATCACATGTGCTCAATGGTGTTATCTGAATAATAAATAAATAAAATAAAAATAAATGTTATTCAGCTTACTGTAACCCCCACCACAGGCCAGCCTACTTGCTCACTATTTTGATTCTTGAACCATTGTTCCCTTGTTGCGAGTACCTTCATGGGATCAGACAACTTTCTCTGTTTCCTCTCTATCTAGAATAACCTTCCTATATACCTCGCCTCTCCCTCTTGCCTGCTCTTAAGCAACTTCTCAGGGATTACTTTGCTCTTTCCTACTATTGCTCTTAGCACTTCTATTCTCTGCCCTTGTATTTGGACTGTTCTACCATCAGTCTACAAATTGAACAATTACCACCACTCATTGTTAGTTTATTCTTCATATTTGTTTGCACTATTATTCATTTTGTATTGCTTGACTGTTCTGCAGTTACCTTTTGAATTGTATTCGCTGCCTACCCTTCTCAGGATACACCTGAAATGAGCCTCGACTCATTCACTTTCCCTTGTCAATGATTTGTAAATAAATACATAAATTTCACCTACAATTATCCTCTTTTAGTTTGCTTCATCCTTTCAAACAAAATTTATATAAAACTCAAAATTAAAAAAACATTACTTTTTCAGACTTGCTTGAGCCTCCCCTGGAACAGGTTGGGGCCTCCCCAGGGAGGCTGGCCTCACCATTTGAGAACCCCTGTACTAGAGGGACTGCTGCATCAATAGCAGCTTCCACAGACATCCCTCTTCTGGAAATCTGTAAGGCAGCTACCTGGAAAACAGTTCACACATTGACCAAGCACTACTGCCTGGACACCCAGGCTAGGAGTGATGCCAGGTTTGGCACAGCAGTTCTGCAGAGCTTGTTTCCTAAATAGGTCCTCTGCCCACCTCAAAAGGCACTGCTTGGGTAGTCTGCACTTGTCAGAATACAGTAAGATTTCCTAGGATTAGAAGAAAACATTACTTACCGTAGTAATCTTGTTTCTTCTAAGGGAATCTTACTGTATTCTGAACTCCCTCCCTTCCTCCCCTGCTAGGACCTACAGGGCTCTGCTCACTTCTGTATCATGGATGTTGGAAACCTGTGGGTACCTATTAGTTTTTTGGGCATCTGTTTACTTGAGTCTTAGTGATGCCTCTTGTTGTTTGGAGTTCCTTTTCCCCCAATAGGGGTTTTTAAGGGTAGAAAACTTAGTTTGGATAGTTAATATTTAGCTTCAGCATGCTTCGTAAGAATCTGACAGTTGCAGGAAGTGCAACCAGGGACAGTGATTTGAAAACAGAGCTCGAGCCTAACATTCCACTATTAGCATAGGTTCTATTGACCTGGGCAGTCCTATGGTGAGACCATACTGCACTTGTCAGAATACAGTAAGATTCCCTTAGAAGAAACAAGATTACTATGGGGAGTAATATTTTCTTCTCTCTACTGCAACAACTGTTAGTGGAACCTTCCTTTCCACTGCCGGTCTCTCAAGATCTCTTGACACAGGAACAGGGGACCCTGGTACATCCAGGTCTCAAGTCCCTTCATCTGCATGCATTGCACCTACTGACATAGCTGCTGCTTATTTTGGGGTTTCCCTGAGGGTAGCACAAATTCTGGTGGAGGCCAGAAAGCCCTTCACCAGGGCCACGTATGCCATGAAATGGAAACGGTTTTC
Source organism: Neoceratodus forsteri (assembly GCA_016271365.2). Lineage (NCBI taxonomy): Eukaryota > Metazoa > Chordata > Ceratodontiformes > Ceratodontidae > Neoceratodus > Neoceratodus forsteri. The sequence continues at coordinate 430,330,400 of CM028134.1, forward strand.
CATCTGGGCAGACTCGAAAGGGATAGAACCTTTCTCCTGTTCAGTCACGAAGGTCTTAGATTACATGCTGCATCTCTGTGACATGGGTCTTAGTTACGCAACTCTAAAAGTACACTTATCAGCCATTTCTGCCTGTCACATTTCTGTGGGACAGAAGACTTTTGCCCAGTTGGAGGTATCCAAAACTTTCCTGAAAGGGATCCTCCATCTGAGACCACCAATGTGGAGCCCTGCTCCTCTCTGGGACCTGAATTTCATACTAGAGAAACTCACTCTGGTCCCCGTTTTGAGCCGACAGCGAGTTTGGACATGCACTGTCTTTCTTGGAAAGCACTTTTTCTAGTAGCCATCACTTCGGCTCAGAGTTTCAGGCTGTCATGTGTCAGGTTCCTTACTTGATTTTTCACAGAGACCGGGCGGCTCTGCGGACCAATCCTAAGTTCTTACCCAAGTTGGTATCAGAATCCACCTTGAGTCAGTCACTGGACATGCCAGTGTGCTATCCGGGGCACTCCCAATAGGGGTGAAGCAATTCTGCACACTCTGGACGTACACAGAATTTTTCGGTACTATACGGATAGGACAAAGTCTGTCCGTAAGACTGACCAGTTGTTTGTTTCCTTTGAGCCCAAAAGAGAGGGTGCATCTGTTTCTAAACAGTGTTTGTCCAAATGGTTGGCAAACTGCATTACTTTCTGTTATCAGAAGTACAACAAATCCCTTCTGGGTCAGGTTAAAGGACATTCAACCAGGGGCATGGCTGCTACTACTGCTTGTTTCAGGAATGCTTCATCCGCAGACATTTGCGCGGCTGCAGCTTGGAGTTCTGTCCATACCTTTACCAAGTATTACAGTCTGGACATTGCATCTAGGCGCAGAGCAGACTTTGGCCTTGCTGTCCTACAGGGACTCCTTTCGTGAGTACCATAGAGTCGCTGGGAAACACATTCCTGCCTCCCATGTCTCAGGTCAATGCTTGGGACTCGGTCCTATATGTGAGTACCTACTGCAAGAGCCCTCTCAAAGTAAGATAGTACAGTTACGTAAGAACTTACCATAACAGTAGATCTTTGAGAGAGGCTCTTGCAGTAGGTAATGCTGTCCCTAACCCAACCTCCCTCTGAGTTTCCTTCTGTGGCTTTCCATACTAGATATAATTAGGCTCCAAAAGCCCTCTCCTTTTCTCCTGTCACACCTTTTTAGGTCTCTGGCGGGAGAACTGGAAGGTGGCCGTGTGGACCGCTTCTTGTATAGCGTCAGGCTAACGTCCATCACGTGACGTCGGGGGGGCGGTCCCCCGTTGGACAGTGCTAGCTAGAATTTTTCCGTGAGGTCCTAACGCCTGGCTGCTTAGTCCTATATGTGAGTATCTACTGCAAGAGCCTCTGTCGAAGATATACTGTTACAGTAAGTTCTTACATAACTTTACTATCTTCAAGAGAATCTCCTCCACAGAGCCACAGTTCACCGTCCCACCTGCCTCCTTCTGTATTTTCTGGTTCGGTACTCTGGAAGAAGTCCTTGTTTTTAAGTGCTTGTTTGTTTCCTGCTTTATGGAACCTCCCGCCTAGTCAGGGTTCTTGTCTCCATTTTCTTTCACCATGATACAACTCTGAGCACGTGTCCATTTGAAAAACTGAGCAGGTATGGAGCACTTACAATATTTAGGCACCAAAGATGTACATCATCATGGGTAGCCCTGGTTAGGCAAAAGTTTCTGAGTAGTCCTGACGCAGACAGCTTAATGTTGCAGAAGTGTGCCCTTGTAGAGGAGATTCTCTTGGAGGTCTACTGGTAAACTATGAACCTGCCCTACTAGATTCACTAGAGGCTATGGCTGTTGTATATATTTTTGTATGGCTTTCCTTTTGAGTCCCAATGAAACAAAAAAGTGAAAATCAGATCAAATAAGCACTATGGTTTGGTAACTGTAGTATTCACAAACAAAAATCAAAATGGCGCCTCTTTTTGTTGTAGGAGTGGCTGGTGGCTAGGTACATTGCAAAGGGGAGAACCTGAGGCTTCAGCATTTCCCCCCCACCCCCAGTTGGCCAGCCATAGATCAACATTGGTGTGTGCTGTGAAGGCAGATGCTCACCCACTCTTGCAGGGTGTGACTGCTGCACTTGTGATTGGATTGGGAAACAAGGAGGGAAGGGAGAACTCTGAAAGCAAGCATTTGGTAATTTAATTATATATAAAAACTAACACTGGTGTTTATCTCTGTGTTTTGGGCATGAAAACCATTTCAACTTTCTTTGCTTGTTAACACTTCTCTTTCAGAACACTGTCTGTATACAGTCATTTGCCAGTTGCAATTTTTGCTTTCCCTTCATTGCCACTTTCTCTCTTTTACTAGGAAGAGAGATCTAAGGTTGATGACTTGAGAGGGACTCCCATGTCAGTGGGCACCTTGGAGGAGATTATTGATGATAATCATGCTATTGTATCAACATCTGTCGGATCAGAGCACTATGTCAGTATCCTGTCATTTGTAGATAAGGATCTACTAGAGCCAGGCTGTTCAGTCCTCCTCAACCACAAGGTGAATCCATTATTAATGCTGAATTACACTTTAATTTGTTGCATGTTGTATGTGATGACTTGCAAGAGAGAGGTTTCCACCATGTATTTTTATTACCATCATTTACTAAGCGATTTTGTTTATTTAGACAATGTTTTTAAACGTCCAGCTGCCTTGTTCATAGTTTCCAGTAAAGATTTGTCAGCTTTTTCTTAAATATTTGCAGAAAGCTTCAACATATAGAAAAATGTATGGGCAAACATACACAAATAACGGTGTTTCCATTGAGTGGTTGAGATGGCAACATATGAATCTCGAGAGCTAAGTCCTCTGGGACTGTACTTAACACAGGGAATTCAGCGGGACCATGAAACAAAAGATCAGAGCCTATAAAAACTCCAACATGCACTGTAGGCTGTTGAATCTCCCACTGCTGCAGTCCTCTGCTGTCAGCTGAAGGGGATTCTGGGACTTGGAGTTACAGAAAATGTCAGCTTGCAAGTCTGCGAAATCAGTCTGATGCAATCTGCTATACAGCCGTGAACAGTAAGTTGATGAAAACAAAAGTTTTTGCACACATAGTGCAAAATTGGGACCAGCCACACAACTACTGTCTAAGATCAAGATATTCCCGAAAAAACTGCAAACAATCCAAAACTATTCTGATCCCTAAGTGGGATGATATAACAAACACCACAAATTATAAATCAGTAGCGATGTTGTTTGTTCTTTCTAAGCAGTCCGAGTGCCAGGTTCGTTCAAGTTTATTTCCAACAATATCAATATTTTCATCTGCTTACCATTTTAAGCAGATAACCTGCAGGTGCTTTCTGCCCGGAACGTCAGAGTAGTGTGAAGCAATCCAAGCGTTGATCACATTGCCATGGAGCCTCAGCTGCCAGATCATTTTCAGTTGCAGTAAAGACTTAATGCCTTGGACTTAGCTGTGCAAAAATCCTTGGTTTCATTAGTAAAAACATAGTATAAAATATCAGTTAGTTGGCCTTTGCAAGGTACGAATCAAACCAGAGATTATAAGACGATAACAGTGTTATTAACCATTGCAGTTTATTAAACACCAAATGGAAAAAAGGCTACAGGAGGATTTCTCACTAATGCAGAGGTGATTTATCAATTTGAATTTGATTATAAATTTAAAAAAGACTTAAGCCACCACTTCTCATCATCACTGAGATACAAATAGTAGTCATTTGGATGAGTTAAAAGTGTATACCTTGCATGGCCAACTAATGGATGCTACCAATTTTCATAAAGATCTAGGTTTTATCATAGATCAAACAGTAAGCTTTGATTCACATATTGCTAAAATATAAAAAGATAAACGTCTAAATTGGAACTCTGAGAAGAGTACTGAACTGCCTACCCAAAAAATGCAAGGGTTCAAATAGCAACCCAAATGATTTTATCTGTCAAGAGTGCAGAAGTGTTTTATACAGAGATGCTGTCAAAACATCTCTTGGCAAACTGAATGTTCTTCATAACAGATTTGCTCACTTTGAACTACTCTGCGAATTTCACACACATCAGTGCAAAATGCTTTCAAATTTAAAATGTCCTCCAGTAGAAATAAACACAGAAACATCTATATATTTGAAAAAATAATTCTTACATAACTACACAACATTATACACTTTAAGAGATGTGCACCACCCATTCCAAAAGTAAAATCTGGATAGGGTGAAATGTCTAAGTTCAGTGCTGCTCGATCTTAGAATAAATTAACTCCAGAAATTAAAATCATTAATTTGAGCTAAAAAATCCTTGCAGAAACTTGACCAAGAATTTACTTGTATGTCAGTGGACATTAAATAGTCCTAGTCTGCACACAAATAAAGGATCTTCCAAGAGTCACCCTTCATTATTGATTTATACTCATGGGTCTAGGACTGGGGGCACTAGGTCCTCGTGGGAGTTTTTTCTTGCAGGGAGGGAGCCGACATCAGCTATTGATGGCGCCTGCGTATCTTGCGTGGTGTGGTGTGCGCCAGTCAATTACTGTTGCCGGCTCCCTCACGCACCTCAGTTCTGCTCAGTCCGCTGGTGAGTGCATACCCTGGAAGCGAAAGTGCCTCAGTTCGACTGCTGTTGACTGAATTTCTTGTGTGTCACTGCTGAAACGTTTCTGTCCACAATGCTACCTTTCTTTACTACTTTCTTTACTCTTTTTCTACTTTGCTACGTTTCTGTATTTTCCATGGTGTTGAAGTCCAAGAAATCAAAGAAAAGGGCTAAGAAGAAAGTCAGCCAGACCCCCATCATGCATTGTTGCCCCTGTGGGGAACGCATCGTGGCAACAGATCGACATCAGTTGTGATAGACCTGCCTTAGCTTGGCTCATGACACTGATGCATGCAACGTCTGCTTCTCTGTGGACCACGGTACATTAGAAAACCAGAAAACTATGCATTGAAGTGGGGTCTCCCGATCTCCACCTTCTGAGGCAGGCGACTCATGAGTGAGGCCAAGGCATAGTCTCTCGGCCCTTCCCAGCATTTCTTGTGCTGAGGAAGCACAGGATCCTCCTCAGCCACACCTCACTGAGGCACTGGAGGCCCTGGGGGATGGATCTGGTGGACAACCTGGTGCACCCTCCCCCTCCTCTGTCTGACTGCCCTGGGCAGCAGAAGTCATTGGTGATGAGACTGAAGCTGTACATTTGGTCTGCACTGGTGGACACCTCAGTGTTACGGCCTGGTGCCATACCAGCTCTTGATACTGCCCACAGTGTCAGTGAGTGGGGTGGTGCCAGCCGTGATGTCGAGTCTACTCCTGCCACCGTTCTTGGTGTTGGGAGCAGGACCAACACTGGGGCTGTGCGGCATCCAGATGCTGAGATGCTGGTGCGGTTCCTCCCCCCCTCCACCCCAACACATGTAGCCTTCGCAGCTCTGGGGGTGGGGTCAGTGCTGTGAATGGCATGGCACAGACCCTGGCTTCTGTCCTGGGCTTGACACCAGGTGCAGTGACTGTGTCGTCTGTATGTCTGTCCCTAGTCCTGGTGCTATTCCTAGCACTGATCTGGCTCCTGACACTGTGTGCATTGTTGGAGGTGGGGGTGGACCCAGGGACAGTATAGGACCTGGCACCAGGCCCGGCATCGGGGGTGATGTCGGCTGGGGCACCGGAGAGGAACCCCCATCTAGGCCAGTTACTGGCTTTGGGCCTGGCGCCAGAGGCGGCACTGGCTCGGGGTTGGAGAATGGTCAATGCATGGATTTCTCTCTGAGCTGCAGGCTGAGCCCACCATCAATGAGGACCAGAGCTGTCCTGAGGGGGACTGTATGGCACTGCTCTCCTCACCTGGGGGTCTCCCCTCATGGGTACTGACATGGTCATTCCTCTTCTGTAGGTTGACCTTGTTCCAGCGATCCTGACAGAACCTCTCCTCGGATGAGGTTTTCTGAGTGTCCCTGCAGCCCAAGTATAGGCCATGGAGCCCCCGGCTCCTGATCCCCTCTTGGGTCTGTACCACCTCTGCCAGAGCTTCAAGGGATCATGGACCCTCTAAGGCCAGTCGGCTGGAGTCAGCATGGAAGTGAGGTTGGTACCTTGTACCAGTATCATAGGCATACTGAACAGGTTCAGTTTTAACCCTGCCCCCAGGCGCCACCCACTTCCATGTCCAGCACCTCCTGTCTGTCAGCGTCCTCCTCTGATGGCACAGAATCTTCCCTTTACATGTCCTCAGCCTCTGAGTACTCCCTGTACAACAGATTCCTGGCAGACATGCTGCAGGTGCTGGACATCATCGGATTTCAGTAATGCAAACTGTGTCATTCTTCCTTGACCTAGAGCCTTCAAGGAGTGTTCAAGGGCAGTCTGGAAATGTCCCTTTGCAAGCCCTCCAGCTTTAGATACATCCAGCTTTGGTACTGCACATGCTCGGGCTCTGTAAGAACAGTGCCTTACCTCACTTTGAGGATTGAGATCATGCAGACCCCAGTAGAGCCTCAACGCCCAGTGCATTACCAACCTCCTGAGGCTGACTCTTCTCAGACAGATGCTTTAGGTAGGAAGGTGTTTACCTTGGCTTGCACCATGAAGTGTATTGCTACACATCAGACATACCAGGCAGCTTACAACAAGCACCTGTGGAAGCAAGTCAGCTCTTAGCAACCATACCACACACTGAGTTAGTTGGGCAAACCATCTGCCTCTCTGCCAAGGGCCTGGAGTTGGCAAGGCACTAGTCAAAGGCATTGTATGATGCCAATGAGGTGGCCTTCAGCCTGGTGGGAACTGCAGTCTGCCTTCAGCAGTCAGCATGGCTTCACCTTGCAGGACTGGCATGGAATCCATACTAAATCCCGACATCTGTTATCCCGTCATTCGATTTGCAGACGTTAAAATCCCAGTGAGGTTGGAAAACCATCAAAATAAGCCCGAAATGCTTACATGCCAACAAAGCTTTGACCGATTGTTTAAAATCTCGGCTTGCATATCTAGTGCCATCTAGTGGATGTAGTTGTGACAGTTTCTGACAGCCGTCAAGTTAACAGTTATTTACAATTGGTGAGCCATGTCTGCGGACTGTTAATTATACTAAACTACAGTTAATTGTACTTCAGGTGACATTAATTAACTAAGGAATCTGGGTTACTTAACTCACATATGATGCATAGTCCGGTTCTTGCTGCATCTGCCACATCATACCACATCACACAAGGTCTTTCTCATTGCAGAAGGGCAAGTTGTGTGTGAGACTGTAAAGTCTCAGAAAGGCAAAGATAAGATTGCCGTAGCTGGATACCTGTACGTGTAGGAAAGAGGGAAAGCCTGTTATTATGTCAGAATTAACCACAGGTGACTGAAAGGTCAGTAAATGCAGAGCAGTAATAACATGTCAATCAGTAATTCAAAGCAGCTTCTACAGGAAAACACAGCGTACACATTTAGTGCAGTTCTCCTTAAAAGCATAGGGATTCTAGAAAAAATCGTCAGAATGTTCATCATTACTTCAAGAGAAATACCACAATACTTTATGTTTGTACCACTGCAAATAATATACTTGTTATGAGACACTTTTTCTATGGTTTGGTGTCCTTGCAAGTTTTTCAGGGTTCCCACTAAAACCGTCAGGAGTCCCATTCTAGCAAAAAAAAAAACTTTTCAGTGAAAGAGATGCATGCGAATACAGTTTGTAAGGATAAGGTAAAGAGAAATCTTACTTCGAGAGTCAGCTCTTGCAGCAGGTAACACAGTTAGAACTGTAGCCGGCAGGTGACAGGACCCCACGGCAAACTTCTAGCCAGCAGTATATGGCGGGGACCACCTACCACGACGCCACATATGGTATAAAGGGTGGACGGTCCCCAGCATGTCCCCTTTTCTTTTCCAGCCATCGACTTCCGTTCATCGGCTCAACGGCTTGCCTCGTGCCAGTACGACTGGCATTCTGTACAACTTGTAAAAGTTATTTTTTTCGTCCCGCATGTATCAACTTCACTTATTTCTGTATGTCATCTTCCCTGATGCCCTCTTGTAGGCCCACTAATATGTGTGCCGGCGGGAAGCAGATCCCGGCAAAAGATGGTCATTCGGCCTGCCTGCTGTGCCTGGGCCCAGATTACAACATCCCGAACTTCCAGCCTTGTCTGAAATTTAACAGCCGGACATGGATCCATTGTCAGAAAACCTTGCGGGCCTACCTTACTGAACAACAATTGGCTGCCATGCAGCGGAATTCCTCTTTGGAGAGAGTCTTCCCACCACTCCCACAAAAAAATCAGGGAAACATAAGGAAAAAGGAGCGATACCATTCGCGATCGAGATCCTCTGCATCGCACTCTGCCTCCAGGGGTAGCTCCGACTTGGCCAACCATGACGCCAGACTCTCTATCATCAAGGCCCCAGCTGCAGCCTGAGTCTCGGGTAATAAAGATAGAGGATCTCGGTCTTCGGGTCATCTCTCCAGCCGATAAAGATCAGGGCTCAGGTTCCTCTGACAAGCCATTCTTCGGACTCTGGTAAGGGACACCAGTCAGTTCCTTCCCGGTCAGCCTCTGTATGTAGCGCTGAACCCCAGGAAAGACAGAAGGCCTCCGGTCATTCGTTGGGGAGATCCTCATCCCTCCCACCCAGGCACTCCAAGAAACCGTCAGAGAAATCCCCTAAACCACCATCGGACAAACAGTCATCAGATAAGCGTCCGCACTCCTATCCTTCGTCGGACCAGCACCGACGTCGGACCACTGACAACACTGCCAAGGTTCTTCATATGCCGGCTCTGCCGGCACGGACCCTGTCGTCTCCACTGCCTCCGGTTGACGACCGGACCGCGACACCCCATTGGAAGAGGAGCAGGTGTTGGCCCCTAAAGACAAATTGACGCCCGACGACTATACGGCTACCACCACCCCGATGACGGTACCGGCACCAGTGATGGCACAGGACTCGGACCAACGCCAGACCAGGCAGCAGGTTCAGAACCTAAGCTGAACCAGTCACAGGTTAAGGACCTATTTAGCCACTGGTGGGAGACCATCCATCTGGACATCCCCCAAGGCAACCAGATGTGACAAAAACTCCGGATGGGGGCGCCCACAAACCCTCCCCAACTCCAGACATTACCAAGGTCCCTCAACCCCCTCCAGTGGAGGGCCATGGCAAAGAGCCTACTTCGCAAGATAGGCCCAATGGAAAGGCCAAACGTAAAAGAAGCAGATCCCGGTCTAGGTCATGGAGTCCGAATCTTCCAAGCTCCCTTGACAGGCACGGGCATAGGAAGAGGCGATGTAGATCTTCCTCCTCAGATTCGTACCAGTCCTCAGATTCCTTCTAATCTGATTCGTCCATAGGGGAGTTATCTCCTCTGGACCCAGAAGAGACACCCAAATCACCTCGTGATGATCCCTCTTTCATGGAGGTTATGAAACACATCCAGGCCAACATGGGTTGGGATACTGAAGCTCTAGATCCAGAGAGAATGCGTCTGGCAAAATACCTCCGGCAGAAGGACCTGAAGACGGTCATCATCCCGTCCCGATAGACACCTTCGCGGATGTCACCCAAGCAGCTTGGAAGCACCCTCATTCTTCCACAGCTATCCCTAGGAAGGCTGATTGCCTTTATAGGGCCCCAAAGGAGCAACCCTTCTTGGCTGAACATCCCTCAGCTGATTCCGTGGTAATTTCAGCAGCACATGACTGTTCCCAGAGGCCTAAACACCTTAGCACTCAACCCCCGGATAGGGAGTCCAAGCAGTTGGACTCCATGGGGCGTAAGGTGTACTCTTCAGCCACTTGCAGTATTAGCAGCCTGAACTTCATGACACATATGGTTCAGTTCCAAAACTCTCTCTGGGAACCAAGGGCTGGATATTGTGCAAGAACTGCCAGACTGCCCGAAGAAGGCTGAACTCCTAAAACTTCTGCAGATGGGCTTGGATGTGGGCATCCATGATCTTACTTGGAGAGGGTTTCTTCAGTAGGTCATTACATATAGGATTGGTGCCACCTGGCGTCGGGCCACACAGCAGACTTTTCTAGCAATCCCTGATGGGGGACTGCCCACCTGACGCTACGTGACCGATGTCAGCGTGGCCATATATAGTTGGCAGTCCCCACACCCACTCTCCAGTTCTTTCCTGCCGTCACCTCGTGTCAGTCGCATAGCAGACTTCCAGTAATGATCGTTGTGTTAGTTCTTGAGTCAGATTTTTCCTTTGCCATTCCATTCAAAATTTTTGCTTTTGTCGTCACACAAGAAGAAGTGCTCGTCCTGCTGCACACACATTCCTCATAAGGACGGTCATCTGAAGTGTGTGATCTATCTGGGCCCAGACCACCCTGTCTCATCCTGCTAGGAGTGCTAAACATTCAATCAGGCCACCAAAAAGCGGAGACAGCAGGCTTTGGAGGCCCACCTTTTAAAAGTCCGTTTTGCTTCTCTTGATAAGCAAATGGACTGGATCCGTGAGTCCTCTTCAGAAAAATCTTCTCCCTCCAAGAAACACCACAAGGAAGCATGCGGCGCTCACGGCGAACCTGGGGCCTCAGGCAAGGCACGCCTTACGGCCGCCTTACAGCCGCCACCTAAGAAAGCTTCAGATGATACGTCTGATAAAAGTTCCGCGGGTCAGTCGTCCGTTGGCTGCTCCTGCCGCACCACCACGGCTGTTAAGTCGGCCCCCAGCATCACCATGGCTGTTAGGTCGGCCCTCGGCTCCATCGGGGACCACCCGGCGCCAGTTAGTCGGCTCCCCAGGCCTCGTAGACCTGCCCGGCTATAGCTGATAAGTTGGCTGCGGGTTCCTCCCCCTGCTCGCACCGTCTGGTAAGACGCCCATCTCTGACGACCACTTAGGTGTGGTTCTCCCGTCGGGACCTAACGGCGCCACCCCCGACACCCAGCAGAACCAGGGGGAGACTGCCCCTCTCCCCCGCCAGTACCCTCCCCATCTCAGGCAGGTACCTCAGACGAGGACAGTGCGGAACCCCTCGACTTCGAAGACTATTCCTCAGAGCATGTCCTGCGCTCCCCCGATGGGGTCATGAGGAAGAAAGCTCCTCCTCAGCCGTCTGGCCTTATGGTGGATGTCCCTCCTCCCCCATCGGGTGGGATCCCTTCAGATCCGGCGTATATTCCAGTCCCAATCCCACCGTTGGATCTGGCGACTCCCAGCCCGATGCCGGAACCTCCAATGACTGTTCCTCAGCTTGGGCCCAGTGGTCTGCCTCAGCCTTTGGCTCCGGCGGTAGCCATGATCCCTCCATTGGGTCCCCTTTGCCCGGCCCTGATGCCGGATCCTCTTCCGGCATCTGATCAGGTGGCACCGGTCCCAATGTCAGTACCCTTGACGTTGGCTATCCCGACGCTGCATCCGCCACCGATTTATACAACGGCTGGTCAGACATGGGTCCCCCCTCCGTCAGACCCCCTACCCGGCTGGTCCTCCTCCTGATTAAGTTCCTTGGGACAGTATTACCCTGGGTACAATCCCTACCAGGGTTACCACTTCCAGGGTTATCAGGGGTATCATTACCCCCCCTCAACCGGTAATTCTAGCTCCTCCACCACCACCCCAGCCTCAACCTCCTTCCCCTCCGGCTATGCCGGGCTTCAAGACCTTAATCCAGTCTTGGTGGCAGGGGGCGCACTCGGAGTTGTTCTCAGATCTGGAGAGTAGGCTCCCACTCTCACGCTATCCCAGATCTCCGTCCCCGAGAAGCTCCTCTACTTCCACGGTCCATGTCTCGGGGACAGCACGTCAAACCATCGTTCTTCCGGACATTCATGGTCTCGCGAACAAGGGGTGGATGATGCCGCAGCTGAGGATGCCGACAAGTCGACGGAGGATATTTTGGAGGAATCCGAGGGTCTGAAGGGCAAGGTTTCCCCCAAGTTGAAGATTTTTTTCGACTGGGAGTCAGAGGATCAGGACCCCATGAGACAGAGATTAGCCGAACACCTGGACTTAGAGTCTCTGTCTCTGGTCCCGATTCCTCCTTTGATCGACCTCACCCCTGCGGTCTGGCAGATGCCTCATTCTCTCCTGTCTGTCCCCAAGAGGGTGGACTGAGTGTACCAGGCGCCGAAAGAAGCTCCCTTTCTCAGGACTCATCCCAAGGCAGACTCTGTCGTTATTTCAGCTGCTCATGATCGCTTGTCTGCACCCAAGCACATGAGCACCTCTCCTCCAAAGAATCGAGGCAGATGGACCAGTTCGGTAGGAAGGTTTATGCTTTGGCCACATGTGCGCTTCGGTCCCATAACTATGTGGCCCACATGGTGTCACACCAAAATGCTTCCTTGGCCAGGTTAGAGGCCCAAGTCCAAGCGACTGACCCCTCGAGCCTCAAGGAGGAACTTGCCAAGGATTTTCACCTCTCTCGCTTCTCCTGTAGGTGTGCTTTACGGGCTACATACGACTCTGTCGATTCTGTAGCTTGCGCCTCGCGACCGCCACCTTAAAATGGCATTCCTGGCTTTGCATCTCTGGCCTTGCCAACGAGGTACAGTCTGTGGTTCAGGACGCCCCCTTCCGGGGCTCGGTGCTTTTGGTAGGGACACCAAAGGTATTAGTACTGCTCTCCAGGACAGAGGCCTCACCCTCAGATCAGTGAGGTCCATGTACCGATCAGGCACTCAACAGCAGCAGCAGCCCTTTTGGAAATGGACCTGGAGGCAGAGGAAGCAGGCCTCGGCTCGACGCCAGGGCAAACGCAAGGCCACGGGTTCTGCCACTCCTCCTACCTCCAAAAACCAGAGACGTTCAGGAGGCCCTCCCCCTGAACGCCCTGCTACTTCCTGACTCCCTATCCCCACTACCTCCTCCGTCTCACGACGAGGAGCAGGTGGGTGGGAGGTTCGCCCGCCATGCGCAGGCATGGCAGGCAATAACCTCAGACACATGGGTCCTGCAACTGGTGTCCATAGGACATGTTATAGAGCTTCTGGAAATTCCTCCAGAATCTCCGCCAAAAAGGTCTTCCTACTCCAGGGATCAGGCTCTTTTCGTTTGGGAAGAAATTCAAAGCCTTTTGCTCAAGGAAGCAATAAAACGCGTTCCCCTCCGGCAAAGGGGCAGGGGGTTTTACTCCCATTTTTTCCTGGTTCCAAAAAAGTAGGGAGACTTGAGACCCATTCTCGACTTAAGCAGTCTCAATCTGTTTGTCAGGTACAAAACATTCTGGATGCTAACGCTCCAGAGCCTTTTTCCACTCCTTTTGGAGAATCATTGGTTGTGTGCTCTGGACATGCAGGATGCTTACCTGCACATCCCGATCTTCCCCAGTCACCGTCAATTCCTGCAGTTCCTTTTCCAAGGGGAGCACTTCCAGTTTCGGGCCCTCTCCTTTGGTCTGTCCTCAGCATCTCGGGTGTTTACCAAGTGCCTGGTGGTGGTGGCCTTTTTACGCCGCCAGGGTATTGCAGTTTTCCCTTACCTGGACAATTGGCTGATCTCTGCCCCTTCCAGGGACTCCTTACTGGAAGCTCTATCCTTTACTCTGGATCTCTTTGGCAAACTGGTAATTACTGTCAGTATTCCCAAGTCATCCATGACCCTGTCCCAGAGACTACAATTCATCAGGGCGGTTTTGTGCAAAGCCTTCCTTCCTCCAGACAGCACGGAGACCCTGGTCTGTTGGGCTTCTTTAGTGGCTTCATCCACGTCCATCCCGGCCCGGGAGGCCCTCCGCCTTCTTGGCCTGATGGCGGCCTCCATCATTACCGTTCCCCTGGCAAAGCTCCACATGAGTCAGTCAGTGGACCTTGCGGGTGTAGTGGGACCAACTTCTGGATGACCTGGACCATCCAGTCCTAGTCTCCTCAGCAGTTCAGAAACAATTGCTGTGGTGGAGGGACACCTGCAACCTTTCCTTGGGTCTTCCTTTCAGGAGCCTGGCTCCCTCGGCATCCCTAACTACAGATGCATCGAACATGGGATGGGGAGCACATCTAGGGGAGCACCAAGCTCAGGGACTGTGGTCCAGCTTGTAAGCATCATTACACATCAACATTCTGAAGATGAGGGTGGTCTTGTATGCCTTACAGGTCTTCCAGACCCTCCTTCCCAAGGGATCACTGCTGGTCCAAAAGAACAATATGTCGGTAGTTTGGTACCTCAACAAACAAGGAGGAACTCGCTCGTACCCCCTGTGCAGGGAGGCGATGCGGGTGTGGAACTGGGCAGTCCAGCACGATCTGGTCCTAGTGGCCGTGCATGTTCCAGGCGTTCAGAATGTCCTGGCGGACAGTCTCAGCAGGTCTTGGACCCTAACTCCACGAATGGGAATTAAATCAGGAAGTGGCAGAATCTCTCTTTCTAAGATGGGGTGTCCAGAAATCGACCTTTTCGCTTCCCAATACTTCCCAGTTTTTGCTCGCTCATTCCAGGGCATGGTGCTTTCTGGCACGACGTGCTGTCTTTCTCCTGGACAGGGAAATTTTACACCTTCCCTCCGTTTCTCATTCTCCAGAGGATCTTTCTCAAGCTTCAGGCAGAGAAGGCGAGGAAGATCCTCATCGCCCCTCTCAGGCCGAGACAAATTTGGTTCCCGCTGCTACAACAGCTAACTAGGGAACCACCAGTTCCACTTCCAGTGACTCACAACCTCTTGAATCAGGATCAAGGTCGCCTTGTCCATCCGGGGCTCTGGACTCTGCAACTTCATGCGTGGCTACTGCAGACATAGCGATTTCTCACTTTGGGGTCTCCTCTCGAGTAACTCGGGTTCTTTTAGAGGCTAGAAAACCCTCTACTCATTCCACTTATGCCATGAAGTGGAAACGTTTTTCCATCTGGGTGACTTCCAAGAATTGGAACCCCTTTTCTTGTTCTGCCCCACAAGTCATGGAATACCTCCTTCATCTGTCAGACTCGGGTCTGTCATATTCTTCCTTGCAGGTCCACCTTTCGGCAGTTTCGGTGTACCACAAGCTGGTGGATGGTAAACCCATGGCTCAGCTGGAGGTCTAAAAAAACCTTTCTGAAAGGGCTCCTCCATCTGAATCCTCCCCCCAACCCCCAATCTGCAGCCCAACCCCACCTTGGGATTTGAACTTTGTGTTGGAGAAACTCTCTCTCCCCCATTTGAACCAGCGATGAGCTGCGATTTACGCTTCCTTTCTTGGGAGACATTATTTTTAGTTGCCATTACGTCAGCTCAAAGGATTTCAGAGCTTCACTCTCTGGTTTATAAAGAGCATTATTTTATTTTCCACAAGGACCGGGCAGTCCTCAGGGCAAATCCTAAGTTTCTACCCAAAGTGGTGTCAGAAGCCACACTGAAGCAATCAATAGAGCTTCCAGTTTACTTTCCATCCCCTACGAACAGAGGTGAGGCACTCCTGCAGACCATGGACACCTATCGGATCCTTCGGTGCTACACACACCGAACAAAGGATATCTGTAGCAGCGATCAGCTTTTTGTTTCCTTTGCTCGCAGGTCGAAGGGCAAAGCGGGTTTGAAGCAGTGCCTTTGCCTTTCCAACTGGTTAGGCAACTGTATTCAGTATTGTTACCATAAGCACGAGAAACCTCTGCCGGGTCCCATCAGAGGTCATTCTACTAGGGGCATGGCCGCTTCCGCTGCTTTTTTGCGGAACGTCTCTGCGGCTGATATCTGCACCGCAGCCACTTGGAGTTCTGTCCACACCTTTACTAAACACTACAGTCTGGACATTGCTTATAGGCACAGGGCAGATTTCAGTCTAGCTGTCTTGCAGGGCCTTCTGCCCTAGGCTGGGTCCATTCTTGTTCCCAGTTTTGTTAGTTATTTTCTCCTCCTCCCTTGATTCCCTCGGTCTCTCTTTGGAAGGACTGCTTGGGACTCGGTCCTATATGTAATACTAACGTAGTGACATGCCAGCAGAATAGGCCTAATGGTCTTTCGCATCTGCTCGTTTGGTCAGCCCCCACCCTGGGAGCTGACTTTGCTGCCCCCCTCGCCTTCTCTGGCTTCTCCCTTCCCACTTCCGGATATTCTCGCTGTATTGGATTTTGCTTCCAGAACCCTTCCCCTGTACCTGTCCCACCCCCTCTTGAACCCCTCCACCTTCTCTGCCTTCACCAGCCCCCTAGGCAGCACATTCCATGGCTTCACCACCCTCTCAGTGAAGTAGCACCTTCTCCTTTCTCCCCTGAATCTTCCCCTCTCCCGCTTCCACCCATGCCCTCTAGTGGCCCCTCCTCCTTCCTTGAGCACCCTGACTGTTCCTCCCTATTTACCCCTTCATGTACCTGAAGACCTCTTATCATGTCCCCGGTCCATTCTCTCTTCCAATGTGTACATATTTAGCTCTTGAGCCTCTTCTCATAGGTCCTGTCCCCCAAGCCCCAAATCGTTTTGGTTGCCCTCCTTTGGACCCTCTCCAGGAGTTTAATGTCCCTCTTTAAGTGTGGCCTCCAAAACTGCACGCAGTACTCGAGGTGCAGCCTCACCAAGCAGTTATACAGAGGGAGTATCACTTCCCTCCTTCTGGAGGTGATCCCCCTAGCGATGCATCCCAGCATCCTGTTGGCCTTGGCTGCTGCCCTCCTACAAGTCTCCGAGTTGTTCATCTTGACATCCACCACCACCCCCAGGTCCCTCTCAGCCATCGAGACTTGTAGCATCCCCACCCCCGGTGTACACTTGGCCGGGTTTCTGACCCCAGGTGCAGTACCTTGCATTGAACCTCAGCTTCCACTTTCTAGACCATCTTTCCAGAGCCTCAAGGTCCCCCTGTGGGGCCACCCTCCCTCCTCCCCATCCACCACCTCCCAGTTTTGAATCATCCACAAAGACTCATCTCCTCCTGATACCTGTCCTTATGTCAGAGACGTAGGGGTTGAACAGGAGGGGCCCAAGGACTGATCCCTGTGGGACCCCACTAATGACCCTCCTTGGGGATGAGACTATCCCGCCAACTACGACCCTCTGGGTCCGGTCCTGGAGCCAATTGCCTATCCATCTGATCATCTAGTTACCCACACCCATTTCTCCCAGCTTATCCAACAGGCCTACGTGAGGAACAGAGTCAAATGCCTTGCTGAAGTCTAGAAAGAGGACGTCCACTGGTCTACCCAGGTCCAAGGCACTCGTCACCCAGTCATAGAACTCCACAAGGTTTGTCTGACACGATTTCCCCGGGACAAATCCATGCTGTCATTCGTCCAGGCACCCTGACTTTTCCAGGTCCCCACCTAGCCTCTCCTTGACAATGCCCTCCATCACCTTGCCCACCACCGATGTCCGGCTGACAGGCCTGTAGTTCTCTGCCACCTCCCTTGATCCCCCCTTGTGGATAGGCACTATATGCACCACCTTCCAGTCCTGAGGCACCCACCCTGTCCTCAGAGAGATGGTGAAAAGCTCCATGGGACATCTGCAAGTTCCTTCAGCACTCTGGGATGTAATTTATCTGGCCCCGGTGCTTTCTCCATCTTGAGGACTTGAGGGCTTCCCTCACTCTCTCTGCTGTGATTTCCACTTCTGCTACCTCTTCTCCTTGCTTAGCCTTCCCTCCTGCCAGTGATGCCTCCCTCTCCCCAGACCCACTGATCGGTAGGGTCCCCCTTCCTCAGTATCACTGTCTCCTCCACGTATGATGCAGCACCCCATTTTCCTTGGTGAAAACTGAGGTGAAGTACTCATTAGTACCTCAGCCTGCTCCCCGGGTCTGTGCATCTCTCCCCTGTTTTAATCCTGCTAATCTGCCCCTTCACCCTTCGTTTTCCCCAATGTATCTAAAGAACCCTTGTTCCTCTCCCTAATTTCCCTGGCAGGTTCTGCTCCTTCCTTGCCTTAGCCACCCTCACCACCCTAGTGGCCCTTCTAGCCATCTGCTCGTACTCCCCTCGATCCCTTTCACTCCTTGAGCACTTGAATTGCCTATAGGCTGCCTTTTTCCCCACCACCTCCTGGACCTCCCTGGTCCACCAGCAGGTTTTCGGGCCCTACCGCATTTTCGTCTTACTCTTGCACAGGTGCTGGTAGCATCCTGCACCCCTCTCCTGATGATTTCCCACCTACTGTCAGCATCCATGTCTGACCCAATCCATCAAATGCTCCTTAAGGATCCTTCCATTTCCTTAAAATCCACTCCATGTCAGTTACCTCCGTCTTTGTGCAGCCTTCTACCCTCCTAGGTCCAGGCAGAACCAGACCGTGGCATGGTCACTCCCGCCAAAGGGTCCCTTACTTCCAGGCCCCCAATCTGGTCACTGTCTGCCAGGACCACATCCAGTACCCGCGCCTCCCTGGTCGGTTCCCCGACCTGCTGAGTTAGGAACACGTCTTGAAAGACATCCAACAACCTCTTTTCCCTGGCCACCGAGGATGTCATAGTCTCCCAGTCTGTTCCTGGCATGTTTAAGTCCCCCAACACCACCACCCTTCCCCTGCACAGTCTGCAGTGTTTCCCAACATCTGCCACCAGACTCTCCTTCAGCTCCTCCGCCAGTGCAGGGGGTCTATACACCACTCCTATTTTTACTCTCTTGCCCCCCTTGTTATCAAGGTGACCCAAATAGCCTCCACGGTTCCCTCCGCCTCTTCTACACCCCCCTATGCCAATGCAGTTTTTGACTATCATTGCTACCCCTCCTCCCCTTCCCTCCCCCCTGTCCTTCCTGAACATAGTGTAACCCTCCAGGTTCAAGTCCCAGTCGTGTCCTGCGGTGGCCCAGGTCTCAGTGACCGCTGCCACACCGCTCCCTCAGTTAGCATCGCCTGGAGCTCAGGCATTTTATTGCCCAAGCTCCTGCCATTTAGCAGGACTACCTTCCACCTATTCCCTATACTTCCATTTCCCCTGCTCATGTTCCCATGGGGATTCTGTTTTTCCCTGGTCTGCACTTTACCAGTCGGGCTTTTCCCGCATTCCTCCAGCTCCCCAGGGGGGTGGAGACAGAGTCCCTCATTTATCGGCACCCCCTCGACAGCCTTTTCTCCCATCCCTCCCCCCTTCACAAGTTTAAACCCCACTTTTCCCCAATGAACCCCTCTATTTTCAACTTAAGGATTCCCCTCCCCTCCAAATTGAGATGGAGCCTATTTCTAGCATACAGCTCCTTATCCTCCCAGGTCTCCCCCCAATCCCCCATCAACCCATACCCTCTGGCCTCACACCACTCCCTGGGCCACTGGTTTATCTCCCTAATCTTCCTTTTGTGTTCCCCACTAGCCCTTGGCACCGGCAGGATTTCTGAGAAGGAAACTGTGCATCCTATGTCATGACAGACCCTGGCAAGCTCCTGAATCTTGCCTGTATCTCTAGCTCGCTATTTCCTCAATGTCATTTGTACCCAGGTGGACCAGTATGTCTGGGAACCCCACAATCCTTGCCAGCTGATATACCTCGTGCTTGGCCCTGCACTGCTTAATCCAGGAAGCATTTTGTTCTAACTGGCCAGGCTTCTCCCTCCCTATCCCATTTGATACCCCTGATCATGGAATCCCCCAACAGGAGCACTCTGAGCGCTCCTTTTCCTCCATTTCCCCCCTTCCATGTCCCTCATCCTTTCTGCTGGTCCCTCCACTCAGCCGGCTCCTTGTTCCTCCCCCTATCTGGGTGTCACATGCCGCCCCCTCCTTATTTACCCTGGCCACCCCCTCCCCTCCATTCCTATGCCTCTCCTCCTCCCGAGTATCCTTCTGTACCTCGCCAACTCCCACCTCGCTGCTCGTGACTGGTCCTTCTCCCCCATCCGCTAAACTAGCCTGGCTCGTCCTCCCTTCCTTCCTTCCTGTCTCCGTTTAGTCCCTCCTTGCTTGTCGTGCTCCCCTGGCCTAAACCCTCAGTTCCCTTTACTGTATCCTCCTTGTACTTCTGGTCCTTCTCCTTGCCCTTTCCTCCCAACTGGTCCTTCTCCTTTTTCCTCCCTCTTCTCCTGCCCCTCCTGCTCTGATTCACTGCTCCCCGTTTTCCTTCATTCCAGGTTCCCCTTTCCTCCTGCTATCCGGTCCCCGCCTCCTGCCCCCCTTTCCATCTCTAACCACCCCTGTCATGGCTACATCACCCCCCTCATCCTCAAGCAGAAGAATAGAGTTGAAGTGGTTACTGAGTGTAAGGTCTGATCCACCTCCCCGCCTTGCTTCCTTCTGTCCAGCCCCAGCCATCTGCCTACTTCCCTGAGAATGTTGTCCCTCTGGCCCCCCCTTTGTGAGGGTCCCCAGTTACCTGCCTGCTTCCTTGGTAGTGTCCTCCTTTTGGGCCCTCTCTGCCAGGGTCCCTATGTGACCCCCGAGTATTCTCCTGCACTCCTTTTCCTATGCCCCCGCCCCTAGTGCTTGGTGCAACCCCATGGGAGATCCCTGCCCCTTCCCCAACCATACCTCGCGCCTTCCCTCAGCTGTCTCTAATTTCCATAACCTCCTCCCTAAGCTGTGCCAGCTGGTAGCACACTGGGCAACCACCGAACTTCCAAGCCCAGTCCAGTATCATGGCTGCTCCACACCCTGTGCACCCCACCACCCTCCCAAAGATGCCGGCCCTAATGACATGTGGTCCCATCCCCCTCCAAGTAGGTTTCCTCGGGTGAGCCACCGGGTTCCCCACTAGTCCAAGATACACCCCTACTGCCTAATCAGGTCACCCACTAATCCTAGATACAGTCCCACAGTAAACCGGTTACTAGGTGCAGTACAACACAGTAAACTTATAAGGGAAGTGAACAACTCCCTAAGCTCCTCTCTCCCAGCCCTTAAATCCAACCCCAGTGGCTAGACCTACATGAGCAGCACCTGCAGCCTTTTCCTCCAATTGCAGGGCAGGTGTTCCCCTATAAATTAGCAGAGCTCTGGGGAGGTGGGGGAAGGTGGGTCTTGGGCCTACACCTGACTCTCAAGAGAGTGTATCAGCCCTGTGTCTGCCCCTCCAAGCCCGGCAGCCAAAGAACCAGCCCCAAGCAAATCCCACCAAATAGGTTTTAAATCAGAAGAAATAGGCCTCCACCAGCGCAGCCTGTTACACAGTGAAACATCCAACAAATGAGCCCACTTACAGCCACCAAACCAGTTTTCAAACTTCTAACAGCCCCCAAAACAATACCCTACTAGCCCCTTAGAAGAAAGAAAGAAAGAAAGAAAGAAAAGAAATAACCTTCTACCAAGTAAAATCCACAAGAAATCCTGTAAAAACAACAAGAAGCAGCTACTGTCCTGGAACACAACTGATCCTGTCCCCTTCCAGTTCCAGAAACCCTCTCGAAGTAAGACAGTACAGTTACGTGGGAACTTACTGTAACAGTAGATCTTCAAGAGAGGTTCCTTCAGTAGGTCATATTTTTCCCTCCCTCCTTCCCCTCATTTTATTTCTTACACAGGGACTCCAAATCCTGTTTACTCCTGCTGTCAGGCCTCTTCCTGGCTCCATCAGGAGACCTGGAGGGCAGGCGTGGGGACGGCCACTCTGACGTCAGTCACGTGATGTCAGTGGGTGGTCCCCTGTCAAGGATTGCTAGAAAAGTCTGCTGTGTGGCCAGCCGCCAGGTGGCGCCAGTCCTATATGCAGTGACCTACTGAAGGAACCTCTCTCGAAAATCTACTCTTATAGTAAGTTCCTACATAACTGTACTTTCTCCGCTCCACTTATGATTCAGCGGACACAGCAGCGAGAATGACTGTGACTGGGGTGTGCCTACGCCATCATTCTTGGCTTTGGGTCTTACGGTTTGTGCAGGATGTTCAGTCGAACCTCCTCGACACTCCCTTCCAAGGATCAGTCCTTTCTGGAGAGGACGCAGAAAAGATTTATCACCAAGCTTTAGGATTCTGGAACGGTAGTTAGGACTGTGCAGTCCATGTATCGCCCAAAACCATTTCGTAAGTCTCATTTTAGTGGCCGAAGGGGACAACAACCACAGCAGTCCCGTTTCCAGCACCAACAGCCTCAGCGGGGAGGCTATGGCCAGAGAGGCGCCCATAGAGGCTTTGCAAGACCCGCCTCTCGCCAGGCCAAACCAACCCAGGCTGCTTTTCCCCCCTCCCACCACTGCCTGACTCTCCATTGGACCCGTCCCTTCCCAGCACTTCATCAGGGGAGGCGGTCAGAAGATGTTTTTCGCTTTATGCTGCAGCATGGCGGAAGGTGACACCAACTCATAGAGAATGGACACTCAGTAGAGTTTGTCCAGCTCCCATCGGACAGGCTCCCCCTTTCCCGTTATTCTGCAGATCACGCAGGTCTGATTCACACAGAAATTCAAATCCTGCTATCCAAAAATGCCATAGAACCTGCTCCCCCAGCTCAGAGAGGAACAGGATTCTGCTCACACTTTTTCCTAGTGCCAAAGACGACGGGTGACTTGAGACCCATCTTGGATCTCAGTGAACTCAGCCATTTTGTGGAGTACAAGAGGTTCAGTATGGTCACCCTCCAGGGCCTGCTCCCCATGTTACATCAGGGGGACTGGCTGGCATCACTGGACATGCAGGATGCTTACCTCCACATCCTTTTGGCAAAGTCTCACAGGAGGTTCCTCAGGTTCACCTTCCAGGGAAAACATTTTCAATTCAGGGCACTACCCTTCGGCCTGTCATCAGCGCCGAGGGTATTCATAGAGTGCCTTGCAGTCATAGCAGCGGCACTTCGAAGGATGGGTCATTACATATTCCCTTACTTGAACGACTGGCTTTTGATAGCACTGTCCAAGGAACAACTGCAAAGATCCATTCGGGACACCTGTTCTCTCTTTGAGGAACTAGGTACCACAATCAGTGTCCCCAAATCCTTCTTAACTCCATCCCAGAACTTGAATTTCATTGGGGCCCATCTTGACACTATTCGAGGGAGAGCCTTCCTGCCATGAGACAGAGCCGCCCGGCGTCAGGTAATAGCTCAACACATCTTTACAGCCTCAGTGGTACCAGCCAGAACTCTGTTATGGCTGCTAGGCCACATGGCAGCGTCCATCATTACAGTCCTCTTTGTGAGACTTCATATGAGGATGATTCAGTGGACCCTTTGCGTCCATTGGGACCAGAGATGGGATGACTTGGACCTTCTGTTCTCTGTCATGAGGCCGGTACACCAAGAAACTCCAGTGGTGGATGACATCCTCTTCCTTGAAGGAAGGGATGCCATTCCAAAGGGAAGCGACAGACCAGATCCTAATGTCCGATGCTTCAGGCACAGGATGGGGAGCACATCTAGGCGTTCACAGAACCCAGGGCTCCTGGTCTGTGGACGAAGAATCTCTCCACATCAGTATTTTGGAGATGAGGGCCATTCTGTACACCCTACAGGCCTTGAGCTCTGTTCTTCGACCAGGACACCTCCTTGTGCAGACAGACATGACGGTGGTGTTCTGTCTCAACAAACAGGGAGGCACACACTTCTACCCCCTCTGCAGGGAAGCGATGAGAGTGTGGCATTGGGCCACGTCCCATCACCTAGTGATCTCGGCGGTCCATGTCCCTGGGGCCCAGAATACCCTGGCCGACGCTCTCAGCCGAACCCGGTTGAGAGCGCATGAGTGGTCCCTTCTCCAGTCCGTAGTCAACGATCTATTCATCAAATGGGGAACACCCGAGCTGAACCTCTTTGCCTCCACTACCAATGCAAAACTGCCCAGTTTTTGCCCGCTAGATCCTGAGCCTGGTGTTTTCTGGCAAGATGCATTGTCACTTTCCTGGAAGAGGAATTTCTTTATGCCTTCCCCCTGTTTCTGCTCCTTCAGAGGGTCCTCCTTAAGGTGCAGGCGGAGGGGGCAGTAATGTTCCTGGTTGCGCCACTATGGCCTCGACAGATCTGGTTCCTACTGTTGCAGCAACTAGTGGTGGAACCTCCGATCGCCTTACCATTGAGCACGTACTTGCTCTCCCAGGACAACAGGACCTTGGTTTACCCAGACCTGTAGTCCCTCCACCTACATGCGTGGCTCCTGAGGACTTAGGTTCTGCTTCGGGGTTTCTGACGAGGTGGCCGACGTTCTTGTGGCAGCCAGAAAACGTTCCACTAGAGCGACCTATGCCAGGAAGTGGAAGCGATTTTTGTCTGTGGGCTGTGGCCTGTCACCTTGACGCTTTGGCCTGTCCTGTGAATACCCTCCTTGAATATCTGTTGTTTCTTTTGGACTCAGGCTTGAGCTACTCCTCCATCAGAGTGCATTTGGCCGCCATTTCCACCTACCACTTCCCTGTCCAAAGCAGAACAGTGGCACAGTTGGAGATAACCTGCACTTTTCTTAGGGGTGTCCTATATATTAAACCTCCCACAAGGGACCCTGTCCCCCCTTGGGATCTACTGTTCATTTTGGAGGAGCTGACCTTGCCCCCTTTTGAACCGGCTGCGGAGTGCAAGCTACGTTTTCTGTCTTGGAAAACGTTATTTTTAGTTGCTGTTACTTCTGCTCCTATGATTTCTGAGCTCCAGGCCCTTATGCGCATAGAGCCTTATTTGATTTTTCACAAGGACCGAGTGGCCTTGAGAACCAATCCTAAGTTTCTACCCAAGGTGGTGTCTGTGATGACCTTAAATCAGGACATCCAGCTTCCGGTTTATCATCCTACTAACAAATAGAGGAGAGGCTCTTCTGCACACTCTAGATGTGCGCCGCATCTTGCGATTTTATTTGTCCAGAACCAAGGGCCACAGGCATTCTGACCAGTTATATGTCTTCTTTGCCCCCAGAATCCTAGGGGCTCCCGTGATCAAACAGACACTGTCCAAGTGGCTAGTACATTGTATTTCCTTCTGCTATCAGAAATACAACAAACCCTTGCTGGGGTCTGTAAGGGGCCATTCCATAAGGGGTGTGGCAACTTCCTTCACTGCACTGAAGAATGTATCGGAATCAGACATTTGTGCAGCAGCCATGTGGCACACAGTCCACACTTTCATCCAGCACTACAGTGTGGACATTGTCTCAAGACGCAGAGCAGGCTTTGGCCTCACAGTTCTGAAGGGTCTCCTCTCATAAGGGAATTCCTCCCTTCTCTCTCCTTGGTTACTGACCACATAGGAAACTGGTTTTTGTTTGTACTGCTTGGGAATCTGTCCTAATTGTGTTACCAGCTGCAAGAGCTGACTCTCAAAGTAAGATAGTACAGTTAAGTAAGAACATACTGTAACAGTAGATCTTCGAGAGAAGCTCTTGCAGCACGTATATTTCCCACCCTCCTTCCCCTTTGAGGTTTCCTGCTGTCAGTGACCAATGTCACCTTATGCTTCACAGTTCTGTGAGATATTGCCCTCGGTTCCCTGTTCGGGACATGTATCCGGATGCCGGAGTCTCTGGTAGAAGAACAACTGGGGCACGCCAGGGACCACCCACCCTTTATACCATACGTGACGTCGGGGTGGGCCGATTTGGGGGGGGGGTGGTCCCCACCATAGACTGCTGGCCAGAAGTTTGCCGTGGGGTCCTTTCGCCAGCCGGCTATGGTCCTATCTGTGTTACCTGCTGAGAGAGCTTCTCTCAAACGTCTACTGTTATGGTAAGTTCTTGTGTAACTGTACTTTCAAACAACATGAAGTCTTTCTGTATTCTGACATTATGCAGTCAGCCCCAGCACTTGAAATGCTCCGGAGAGGAAAGAGTTAACTCTATGCCAAAGCATAGAATGATGAGCTTGAGCTCAGTTCAAATCTCTGTCTGCTGCACTTTGAAGTGTAACCGTCAGATTCTTTACTCCACCTAACTGAACAGTTGCTCCGGAGATCTCTCCTTCGCTTTCTGTTCAGTACAGTAGAAACGTCGGTTTTAAACCGCTATTTCTTATTTTTGTTTCAGTTCAGATCCCTGTCTGCAGTACAGTAAGTACTTAGGTAGTGGACTAGCGCTATTTTCTGTGGAAATTGTAAAGCAATATTTTTCAGTCGGTTCGGCTGAACCGATGGTCTATATTTTCTCTTAATTTTACTTTGGTTTTGTGAATTTAGTGTGAGGTACCGGTCCTTATCGGTTCTCCAAAAAACATATTTTTAACGTTTTTTTCAAATACCCGTGACACGGTTAGGAACCGATGAGGGGGGTCTTGCCTGGCTTTTGCTGAGTAAAGGGTACATTTTTAGGATGGCTTTGTGTGAGAAACCCAAAAGGAAACCAGACCCACTGGGTTTCAACACTGCAGTGAGTGTGGGGAGGCATTTGCTAAGGCTGATCCCCACACCACCTGTGTTTACTGTCTGGGTTTTGACCACCTTGATTCAGACTGCCAGATATGTAAAAATGTTCCTAAGGCCACCCTGGATAAAAGATTGGGCAGGCCTAGGGAACAAGAGGCCGAGAAGTCCGTTGACCCGGATGGCCAGCCCAGTTTGGTTCCGATCGAACCTGAGGGAGTGCCCACTGGCCTGGGCGAGACTCCCTCGGGCCAAAAGAGAACCAATCCTGAGGGGTCGGTCCCGGCAAAAAGAAAGAAAAACAAATCGGCCAGTTCGGATCCAGAACCGCATCGTCCAACTGCCGAGGAAATTGCCAGGGCGATTAGTATAGTTGAATCGCTCGGTTTGGTTCCAGCGGATCCGACGCCTCCCGGTAGGCGTTCAGTTCAGTCGGTTCCTCTGGTTCCGGACTATTCCCCAGAAGACTATTATGATCTGGATCTGGAGGGGGATGAAGATTACGATGATGATGTAGAAGGTCTGGATGAGCCCATAGAACCGGACATCTCTCCAGACAGACCTTCGGGTGTTTCCCCTCCTAGGCTTTCTGAGTCCCCTTCCCACTTTATGTTCTACAGAAAAGTGGCAGAAACTCTCCAGCTTCCACTAGATGAAGCTGTCGTTGAGCAAGAGGAGCCTGACTATGTGGAGATGATTGACATCCCAGAGTCCAAGAGATTGTCTATTCCCCTTCATAAATCTTTTGGGAAACGGACACAAAAGTTACTTAAAACTCCAAATTCTTTACTTCCTGTGGACAGACGAATGGACAAGAGGTATATGATGTCAGGCCCAGGTACGGAATACTTGTACCAGCAATGCAGCCATGTTGGGGTCATGCAGGCTGCAGCCTGTGATAAGGCTAACATACTCTTGGCTTCATACCCCCCAGATAAAGACTCCAGGAAGCTGGATGCCATGGCTAAAAAACAGTACATGGCATCTTCCTTGGTACTCAGGCAGGCTAATTATATGGCCTACACAGCCAGATACTAGAAGTCCAGATGGGATGCTGTTCTGGAACTGGCTAAACAGGCTTCCCCTCAGCTTGCCAAGGAGCTGGAGGAGGTGGCTGCTGATGGGATTGAGGCATCAAAAATCCAGTTTCATGCTGCTGTGGACTCCAGTGATGTGTCATCACGAGTCATGGCTACATCTGTGGCTCTTCGGAGACTGGCTTGGCTCAGATGTACTAGCCTATCACAGGACACCCAGGCTAAGGCCATGGATTTCCCTGTCATGGAGAATTCTCTGTTTGGGGAGCAGCCAGAGAATTATATGAAGAAAATGGACGAATACAGGACCACCTACAGGAGTGCACAGGCCAAGGAAAGGCAGGCAACTCCTCAGAAGCAGCAATACAGGGACAGGGGCACAGGCCTTTTCACAGGCCTTTCTACCAGGCACAGGCCTCCTCTCCTTTTCCTCAGAGGGGGTTCTTCAGAGGGAGAGGCAGAAGGAGGATGAGCAGGGCTGCATCCTCCTCTACGTCTAAAGCTCCTGCCAAGCAGACACCCTGATGTGTCAGCCCAGGTCGACTCCCCAATTCTTGTAGGAGGCAGGCTGGCTTACTACTTCCAAGCCTGAAAATCTGTTACCTCAGACAAGTGGGTCTTGGAGGTAGTAAGCCAGGGGACTGGCCCTCAGCTTCAAAAAATTTCCAAAGGTGAGGTCTTTTCCAGCTGCAAACATCTCTGAAAACCATTGCCCTAGAGGCAGAGGTTTCATCTCTGCTGGTTCTCAGAGCCATAGAGAGAGATCTTACTTCGAGAGGGCTCTTGCAGTAGGTAATTACATATAGGACTGACGTCCAGCAGGTGGCAGGACCCCACGGAAAAATTTCTAGCTAGCAGTCCCTGGCGAGGGACCGCCCCCACGTCAGGTGACCGGCGTCAGGAGACGTCGGTATAAAGGGGCGGTCCCGGATGCCCACCTTCCAGTTCTTTCCCGCCGTTAGCTTGTGCAGCACCTCGCGGAAAAGTTTGTGGTTCATCAGCCTTACCTTCGTCGTTTTTTTACCGAAAAATCATCATTTTTTCGACTAACGTCAATACTAGCGTCGGTGTATGTCGTCCCCTACACCCTCCGAGCACAAGAATAAGTGCGATTCGTGCGGCGCCCAACTACCCCACAAGGACAGCCACTCCCTGTGCCTGTTCTGCCTAGGCCCCGATCACCCGGTCGAGAAGTATCAGCACTGCCTCAGTTTCAACATGGCTACCCGGAAAAGGCGGCAGCAATCCCTGGAAGCCCATATTCTAAAGAAGAAAATGAGTTCTATGGAGAAGGAGCTAAAAAAAACTGAGGCAGGCGTCCATTTCCCCCGAAGGCCTTCGGAAGGAGAAGGAGAGGCACCGGGACAAGGGTTCCTCCACCACGTCTCCCTCAGGAGTCGCTGGGATGCAGAGTAACATCCTCTGGGGATCGCTCCTCGACAGCCGCCTCGGGAGGTTTCCGGCGTTATACCTATCTGGCACCGTGCTCGGGCCTTGCAGGCGCCTCGAGCAGTTGGAGGCCCTGCCCCTGGTTCGGCCGCAGTCTCGCGGCCTATCACTGTGGGCGACTCCAGTAAGCCAGGTGTTGGCTCCTCTGACGTCCGCCCGGAGAGGGCCGGTAAGACGTCCCACCCTCCGGGGCGACGCGCGGCCGTCTCTCCACCAGACCAGGCCAATCACTCTTCTCGACCTGCCTCTGGTGACGGCTCTCCTAAGTCGGACATCGGCTCCTCCGGCACCCGCCTAGAGCTCGTCACTAAGCTTCATGTCGGCTCGTCCGGCCGGCAAGGGATCAGACGACGGACCCCCCACACACACACACACACACACATCTGTCGCACCCGGTTCCCTGCAGCCTTCGCTGCCGTCTGGGGAACCAGAGTCTCCCCAACTCGACCCCGGGGACTTTTCCCCTCCGTCCCCGGGCGAAGCTGGGGATCCTTGCCTCCGCATCCTTCCTTCACCTGGAGCACTGGACCTGACGTCGGCTCCCTGGACACCGGCTCCGACGCTGGCCCATCCAACATCGGAACCACCGGCGCCAGGGCCTCCGCCGTCGGCCCTGACGTCGGACTTACCGACTCCGGGAGACACTCTGCTCCCTTCGGGCCCTCCAGGCTCTCCACTATGGACCCACCCGTGAGGCCTCCAGCCGGGCCGTCTGCTCTGGAAGCCCCCCCGGCTCCCAGGTATCCTCCGTCTTATTCGACGCCGGTGTACCCAGGAACGCAGTATCCAGCGCCACAGTACCAGACGCTGCAGTACTCGATGCCACAATACCCGACACCGGGCTACCCGCAGCCGGGTTTTGGATACGCTCCGTACGGTTATAACCCTTATCCTTATCCCCCACCTCCTCCTTTTCCACCGCCCTCGCGGCCACTGGTGGACCTGCAGGAGACTCTGGCCTCCTGGTGAGCTGAGGCCAAGGCTCAGCTCACCAAAAAGGTCGAGAGCCGCCTTCCGGCGACGGTGTCATCCCAGGTTCCCGTACGTCTGAGGCGGCACACTCCCGCACCACCTCCGGACTCTAGTTCTTCCGTCCGGGTCCAGAGAAGGGCAGGACACGCTTCCCAAGGGGCCCGTTCCTCCCCCGAGTCAGGAAAGGGAGTCTTTCTCTTCTTCATTCTCCTCTTCACCCTCGGACTTCTCGGACTCTTCCAACGGTTGCTCTGAGAGAGATGACGAGCCTCGCTCTCCATGGAAACCCAGGCCAAGGACTCCTCCGAAGTCTCCTCCGGAGGATCCTTCTTTTACGGAGTTGCTTAGGAAAATCCAGGAGGTTCATCAGTGGCACTTCCTGGAAACAGATCCTCAGTGTCTGAAACTCGCTGAACATCTGGGTCTGCCCGTGACAGCTCCTACCTTGGTGCCACCCTGGATAGAGCCTCACGCCGACCTGGTTACCACTATATGGAAACAGCCGTCGGCCTTAGCTCCACTTCCTAGGAAGTCGAACCGGCTATATCAGGCTCCAAAGTGTGTTGATTTCCTGGATTCTTACTGTCGTGCCGACTCGGTCGTGATTAGCGCCGCTCACGGCCGGTCGGCAAACCCTAAACACCTTAGCTCATCACCTCCTGATAAGGATTCACGCCTTCTGGACCAGTATGGGAGAAAGATTTATGCTTCCTCCACACTGGGGATCAGGGCCCTGAACTATGTCGACCATATAGGAGACTACCAGAAGGCCATCCTGACTCAGGCGGAAGCCAAACTGGACTCCTTGCCTGACTCCCAAGTCAAGCAGGAGTTGGCTGATCTCGTCCGATCTGCTTGTTCGGCCAGTCGACACATGTTACGTGCGACATACGAAGCAGTGGACACTGCTGGGTGGAGCTCAGCTTTCACTGTAGGCCTACGGCGTCATGCTTGGCTCTGCGTGTCAGGTTTGGTCCCGGAGGTGCAATCTGCTATCCAGGAAGCACCCTTCCGGGATCGGTGTTTTTCGGGGTGATGTCAGACATCATCACCGATTTACAGAAGAGGCGGCTCTGAAGTCAGTTGATTCCATGACCGTCCCCATTAGCAGCAGTGCCATCCCTTTCGCAGATGGAATCTGCCAAAGGAACCCCAGGGAAGGCGGGCCACAAAGCGCTGGGCCCTGCAGCTGCCTAAGCCCCCCACCCAAAAAAAGCAGTAGGTGCTTCAGCTGCCGCTGCCCACACCACCAGACTCCTTTCCTCTCCCTGCCTCCGGACTCCCTGGAGGAACCAGTAGGAGGGAGGTTTTCCCTCCAGCTTCCGGGATGGGAGAGGATAACCACAGATTCTTGGGTGCTCCAGCTTATAGCAGAAGGACACTCCATAGAGTTTCTTCAGAAACCACCCCACCACCCCCCTCTGAAGTAGTCGTATTCACGGGAACATCTTCTCTTGGTCCAGGAGGAAATCTCTGCTCTTCTGCTGAAGCAAGCGATGGAGCCTGTCCCCCTTCATGTATGAGGGACGGGTTACTATTCCCATTTCTTCCTGGTCCCAAAGAAGACAGGAGCTCTCAGACCAATTTTTGATCTCAGTTCCCTGAATCTTTACGTAGAGTACAAAAGGTTCAGGATGCTGTCTTTGCAGAGCCTTCTGCCCCTCATCCGGCTGGGTCAGTGGCTTTGTGCTCTGGATATGCAGGATGCTTATCTGCATATTCCCATTCGCCTATCTCATCGCAAATACCTTCGTTTTGCGTTCCAGGGGGACCACTACCAGTTCAAGGCACTACCGTTCGGTCTATCCTCGGGCCCCCGAGTATTTAGCAAATGCCTGGCAGTGGTGGCGGCCCACCTGCATACCAAGGGAGTGCAGGTTTCCCCGTACCTGGACAACTGGCTCCTGGCGGCCTCATCCAAGGAGGAACTCCTGCGTTTCCTCTCCCTTACCCAGCAGGTTTTTGCCTGCCTGGGTGTTACCATCAACCATTCCAAGTCTCATCTGGACCCATCCCAGAGGCTACAGTTTATTGGGGTGATCCTCGATACGACCATGGGCAAGGCCTTCCTGCCTCCGGACAGGGCGGCCACCCTTCAGACCCAAATAAGTCTGTTGTCCAACCGCAGGATGGTCTCTATGAGGTCAGTCCTTCGCCTTCTCGGGCTCATGGCGACTGCTATCCCGACGGTACCTCGCGCTCGACTCCACATGAGGATCTCTCAGTGGACTGTACGCTCTCAGTGGGATCAGCTAGTGGATGACCTAGATCACTCAGTTCTGATCTCCTCGCCAATGATGCGAGACTTGCAGTGGTGGATGGTTCGAGAGAACCTGTTTCGGGGAGTTCCTTTCTTTCATCCTTCCCCCTCCCAGACTCTAACCACAGACACCTCTGGCGAAGGTTGGGGAGCCCATCTAGGCCCTCATTGGACCCAGGGCTCCTGGTCCAAGCTAGAACAAGCTCTCCACATCAATGTGCTCGAGCTTCGGGCAGTGTTGTATGCTCTCCAAGCCCTTCACCAATACATCCTTCCCGGCCACCTAGCTGTCCAGATGGACAACATGTGTGTGGTGTGGTACATCAACAAGCAGGGAGGGACTCGGTCCTACCCTCTATGCAGGGAGGCAATGAGGGTTTGGGATTGGGCAACACAACACGACCTTCACCTCACTGCAATTCACGTTCCAGGAGTCGACAACACTCTGGCAGACAAGCTAAGTCGCTCTTCTGCTCTGACTCACGAGTGGGAACTGGACCAAGGGGTCCTAGACAATATCTTCCAACTTTGGGGAGCACCACAGGTCGACCTGTTCGCGTCCCCCCTAAACGCAAAACTTCCCATCTTCTGCTCGCTTGTTCCAGAGCAAGGCACTTTTTGGAACAACACTCTGTCTCTAGACTGGAAGGACAGATTTGTCTATGCCTTTCCCCCAATTCCACTTATTCCACGAGTCTTGCAGAAACTAACTTCAGAAGGAGCGAGAATGATTCTGATCGCTCCTTTCTGGCCCAGGCAAATCTGGTTCTCTCTTCTACAACAATATTCAGAGGATCTTCCTCTTCCTCTATCTCGAGGTTTGTTGACCCAGGATCAGGGGACCGTGGTCCATCCAGGCCTCAAATCCCTTCAACTGCATGCATGGCTCATGCAGACCTAGCCCAATCCCATTTTGGAGTGCCTCCCAAAGTGGCGGAGATTTTAGTGGAGGCCAGAAAACCCTCCACCAGATCCACTTATGCCATGAAGTGGAAAAGA
The DNA here is from genome assembly GCA_016271365.2 of Neoceratodus forsteri. Lineage (NCBI taxonomy): Eukaryota > Metazoa > Chordata > Ceratodontiformes > Ceratodontidae > Neoceratodus > Neoceratodus forsteri. The sequence continues at coordinate 430,363,155 of CM028134.1, forward strand.
TTCACTATTTGGGCTGCTTCCAAGAACATGGAACTTTTCTCCTGTTCAACGGGGCTTGTGCTGGAGTATCTACGTCATCTGTTTGACCTGGGTCTCAGCCATTCCTCTCTGAAGGTACACATGGCCATTTCAGCCTATCATGTTCCCTTCGCAAACAAGGCTTTTGCTCAACTGGAGGTCTCCAAGACTGTTCTCAGAGGGGTCCTCCATCTGAGGCCCCCCATCCGTACTCCTGCTCCCCCTTGGGACTTGAACTTTGTTCTCGAGAAACTTACTCTTCCTCCCTTTGAACCTGCAGCTTCTGCGGATTTGAAGTTCCTTTCATGGAAGACGCTCTTCTTGGTGGCCATTACTTTGGCTCAAAGAATCTCCGAGCTCCAGGCCCTGATGTGTAAAATCCCCTACTTGATTTTTCACAAGGAACGAGTTGCTCTTCACACGAATCCTAAGTTTCTCCCTAAAGTAGTAGCCGAGTCTACCTTAAATCAGTCCATAGAGTTACCTGCCTTTTTTACACAGTACTCTAATCAAGGGGAGTATTTACTCCATACTATGGATGTTCACCGAATTCTGAGATACTACACCAACAGGACGAAGAATCTCAGAAAGACTGATCGGTTGTTCGTCTCTTTTGCTCACAAAAGGGAAGGCAATGCTGTTTCCAAGCAATGCCTGTCTAAGTGGTTGGCTCATTGCATCACTTTCTGTTATGACAAATACAACAAGACCCTCCCGGGTCAAGTCAGAGGCCACTCTACAAGAGGAGTAGCTGCCTCTGTGGCTTGTTTCAAGAATGTGTCTGCGGCAGACATCTGCGCTGCCACCACCTGGACTTCTGTCCATACCTTTACGAAACACTACAGCTTGGATGTTGCCTCTCGCCGTAGAGCAGGCTACGGGCTGGCTGTTTTGCAAGGCCTCCTATCTTGAGACTTGCACAACCAGAACTACCTTTTGGAGTAGTTTTCTTCCTCCCGGTGCCTCTCTTTATTCCAGACTGCTTGGGATTCAGTCCTTTATGTAATTACCTACTGCAAGAGCCCTCTTGAAGTAAGATAGTACAGTTACGTAAGAACTTACTGTAACAGTAGATCTTCGAGAGAGACTCTTGCAGTAGGTAATACCTTCCCGCCCTCCGCCCCCCTAGGCTTTTTCAGCTCCTTTTCCATTGAGGGAAATATCCGCTCCTCTCTCGTCCGGCCTCTTTTGGCCTGTGAGGGAAAGAACTGGAAGGGCGGACATCCAGGACTGCTCCCTTTATACGATGTCTCCTGGCGCGGTCATGGCGAGGGCGGTCCCTCGCCAGGGACTGCTAGTTAGAAATTTTCCGTGGGGTCCTGCGCCTGCCGGCATCAGTCCCTACTGCAAGTGACCTCTTCGAAGATCTACAGTTACGGTAAGTTCTTACGTAACTGTACTTTCCTACATCTCACAGAGGCAAAGGTCTGTACTCCAGATGCTTCCTTACCCCAAAAAAGACAGGGGAGTGGCGGCCCATCCAAGATTTAAGATACTTAAACAAGCACCTAGTAAAGCCAAAATTAAAAATGGTGACTCTGGGAATAATTCTTCCCTCTCTAAGGCCAGGGGATTGGCTAGCATCCCTGGACCTCAAGGATGTCCATTTTCACATTCCCATCAGGTGCTCCCACAAAAAGTACCTCAGGTTCAAACTGCCTTCGGGCCATTATCAGTTCAGAGCAGTGCCCTTCGGCCTAACATCAGCACCAAGGGTTTTCACAAAATGCCTAGCAGTAGTAGTAGCCTTTCTAAGGAGACAAAACATTTCCATATTCCCATACCTGGATGACTGGCTCATTGTGGGTCAGTCTCCAGACCAAGTCAAGTCAAACCAGCAAGTGACCCAGCAAATGCTCACTTATCTAGGATTTCTCCTCAATCTTCCAAAATCAGTTCTCGAACCAGTGCAGCTCTTGACCTTCATATGGGTAGAGTTGGATACTGTCAAAGGTAAGGGTAAAGGCCCTTATAGACCTGGCTTCTTCTTTTCACCTTCTGGTGCCTCGACCAGCAAGGCATTTCCTTCAACTCCTGGGCCACATGGCAGCTTCCACTGCAGTGGTCCAAGGGGCCAGATTTCAGATGCGGGACATCCAACTCCCTTTGAGGGTTTTTTGGTCTCAGTAAAAAGATTCTCTAACCAAACTAATTCCAGTGACTCAGACTCTGATCCAGGCTCCCCAGTGGTGGTTGGATCAGGACAACCTCAGGCAAGGGGTCCCATTCATCACTCAGTCTCATTCTGTGGTTCTAACCACAGATGCTTCTCTCCTGGGATGGGGAGCTCACTTGGGAGTCCTCACAGCACAGGGAGTGTGGTCCCCTCAGGAGTCTCTTCTCCACATCAATCTTCTGGAGCTCAGGGCAGTGTGCCTGGCTCTACAAGCCTTCTCGGACTCAGTACAGAACAAGGTAGTTCAGGTCAGGACAGACAGCACCACCACCATGTGGTATATCAGCAAGTAGGGAGGCACTCGTTCTACGGCCTTGTGCATGGAAGCCATGAAATTATAATCCCTGGCTTATTCTCTACAGACGTCTCTGATAGCAGTCCATCTTCCAAGGAAGGATAATATGTTAGCAGATGCATTGAGCAGGATTTCCTAAGGCCATCACGAATGGTCCCTGGATCCCCTAGTGTTAAAAGTGATCTTTTCAAGGTGGGGCACTCCAGAGATAGATCTCTTTGCAGCCCAGACAATCACCAACTTCCTCTCTTCTGTTGTAGCCCCCCCAGTCTTGGGCTCAGTCCCCCTGGATGCTCTATTTCTGGATTGGGAGGGGAAATGTCTGTATGCCTTTCCTCCCTTTCCTCTACTATTCAAAGTTCTGTTCAAGATAAGGTCACAGTCTTGCAAAGTGATCCTGATTGCTCCAGACTGGGCCAGACAGCCTTGGTATCCCCTGTTGCTGTCCCTAGCAGTCCATCTTCCCCTGTCTCTCCCCAGGAATCACAACCTGTTAACCTCCTCTCAGGGGAGGATCTGGTACCCCAACCTTCAGTCTCTCATTTCAGGGCATGGCTCTTGAAGAGCTAGAATATGCAAATTTGCATCTGTCTCAGGGGGTTCTGGACATTCTCAAAGCCTCTTGAAAACCTACCACCAGAAAAACTTATAACTCCAAATGGAAAAGATTCAGCATTTGGTGTTCCATTAAGCACATATCCCCAGATACTGCTGACTTGTCTACAGTTCTGGATTACATGGTTCATCTTAATGGCTTACGCCTCAGACCAGCTACCGTCAAAGTACACTTGTCAGCTGTTTCTGCATTTCTGTCAGTTGGAAAGCCCTCCTCACTGGCATCTCATCCTGTTTTCTGTAAATTCTTCAAAGGATTGCTCCGTACCAATCCCCCCTTTAGGGATCCTACTCCAGCTTGGAATCTTAATGTTTGCATTGCTCAGCTGATGCAACCCCATTTTGAGCCTTTGGCCTCAGCAGAACTTAAGTACTTGACTTGGAAAACTGTGTTCTCGGTAGCTATTACCTCTGCCAGGCGTATCAGTGAATTACAAGCTCTGTCAGTGGAGCCTGATTTTATTTCATTCCATAGAGATAAGGTGGTCCTTAGAACCAACAGGAGGTTCTTACCCAAAGCGGTTTCAGACTTTCATCTGAACCAATCCATCTCTCTTCTTGTGTTCTTCACTGATAATTCTTCTTCAGGAGAGAGAAGATTGCACAGTTTGGATGTTAAAAGGGCTCTTAGCTACTACATTGAGCGTACTAAGGTACTTAGGTTTGACTCCCTCCAGTTGTTCCTCACTTATGGTGAAGTGGGGAAGGGTAAACCTGCTGCTAAGAGAACTATTGCCAGGTGGATTGTCTCTTGTATTCAATTCTGCTATGAAAAGCTATGCAAAGTACCCCCTCAGGCCTGAGGGCTCATTTGACTAGAGGTACAGCTACTTCTCTGGCTGCTGCCAGAGATATACCCTTATTAGAGATCTGCAAAGCAGCCACCTGGAAAACAGTCCATACCAAGCATTACTCTCTGGATATCCAGGCTAGGAGTGATGCTAGGTTTGGTACAGCAGTACTGCAGAGCTTATTCCCAAAATAGGTTTGTACTCTCCTCCAGGGAGATGCTGCTTGTTAGTCTGCATAACGTCAGAATACAACAAGACTTCATGTTGTTTGAAGAAAAAATTACTCACCTTAGTAATTGTGTTTCTTCTAATGGAGTCTTGCTGTATTCTGACCCCCCGCCTCCCCTCTCAGAACCTGTTTTTTTGGGAAGTGGGCTGTCAGGTGTAGTGTTGCACCTCAGGGTGTACTTGGCACTCTTCCCTTTTAGAGGGGGGTTATCTTATATGTTTTTGATAATTATATTTGTTCACTACCTAGTTTTTTGTTTTGGATTTCTTGACTTGAGTCTTTTGGGGATCCAAAATATTTGGTTGCCTTTTGGCTAGTAAATTTACAATTTCCACATAGTGGAGGTAGTTAGTTAGTGTTAGCTCATAAGAATCTGACAGTTACACTTCAAAGTGCAGCAGACAGAGGTTTGAACCAAGCTCAAGCTCAACATTCTATGCATTGGCATAGGGTTAACTCTTTCTTCTCCGGAGCAGTTCAAGTGCTGGGGCTAACTGCATAATGTCAGAATACAGCAAGACTCCATTAGAAGAAACACAATTACTAAAGTGAATAATTTTTTCTTCTGTGCCATTGAGAACCAATAATCACTGCATTGGAGATTAAAACAAGTCTTTCCTTGACTTTCTAGGTTCATGCTGTGATAGGAGTTCTGATGGATGACACTGATCCTTTAGTCACAGTTATGAAGGTGGAAAAGGCTCCTCAAGAGACATATGCCGACATTGGTGGGCTAGATAACCAGATTCAAGAAATTAAGGTATCTATACAAACTCTGAACTTATAACTGGGGAAATGTTAAGGGTTCTGTCAGAGATGGCATATGCAGTCCAAAGGGAATGTGAGCAGAAAATGCCTCATCAGAAGTGGCCTTTTAGAGTTTCCTGAACTGAAATATTTTTATTCTTAAAGAATTAAAGAGCTAGTGTAACCAAAAATAGCAGGCAGGAATATGTTACAAATTTTATGAAGCAGTCAGTTGTAAAGTTTTATTTCTGAAGTATTTCTTTCTTTTTCCTTTTGCTCATTAAGAAACTTTTATATGTGATAGTATTATGTTCTGTTCCTTCCACAACATCATTAGTACTGTGACCTTACTGGCAGTGACATAACAGGTGACTGACTTGGCAGCTAGTGAGTGGCTCTTCCTAAGCATTTTTGATGTTACAGTCAGCGAGGTCACAATGCTGATGATTTAATGGGAGGAACAGGGCTAGACATGTCAACTGCCAGGCAGAGTGCTAGTCCACACATCACACCTACTGACATCAGGTAAAAATTCTTCAAATTAACCAAAGGCAAAAGAAAAAGAACATTGGGTATAAAACATAATTGTTGACTGCTTTTAAAACTCATATTAATTTTAGGCAAAACACAAGCTCTTTAAGTAAAAACAAATGTGCTTGTTTTTTGGTGTGTTCTGGGTTAGGTGAGTATATATTGGTTGTTACATTTTTACATTGGAAATTAGGGTGGGAAGGGGTGGGTCCACAGGATTCCCAATGTTGATTAAGTTTTACAACAGGGATTGGGCTTTACATCGAGGATCTTGCTGGGGGGGGGGTGCCACTAGACTACCATGGTTTATTTTTGTATAACCTATGATATTGGGGAGCGAGTGGGTATTACTAGACTACCAAGGTTGATTTCGTATGATATTGGGGATCAGGGCAAGAGGGGTGGTATCATTAGATAACAGGGGTTGATTTCATAGAGCATCAGGGATTGGGCGGGAGGTATGTTCGTGAAGTAGTAGACCAGGGAGGGTCTTTGGACATGGCCTACCTAGACTTTAGCAAGGTATTTGACACAGCCCTGCACAAAAGATTAATAAACAAATTAGCCAGCCTGGGAGTGGGTCCCAGGGTGGTAGCCTGGGTAAAACACTGGCTGCACAACAGGAAACGGAGGGTAATAGTAAATGGCATCCAAAGTGACGAAATGGGGGTTACTAGTGGGGTACTGCAGGGTTCAGTACTGGGGCCGGTCCTTTTTAATGTCTTTATAAGTGACATTGCAGAAGGACTGGAAGGAAAAGTATGTCTTTTTGCAGATGACACAAAGATCTGCAGCAGGGTTGATGCACAAGTTGGGGTGGAAAGGATGAAAAGGGACTTGGCAAGGTTGGAGGGATGGTCAAATGTATGGCAGCTTAGATTCAACGCAAAGAAGTGCAAAGTAATGCATCTGGGAAACAAAAATCCAGGGGAAGAGTACACAGTGGGGGGTGAGATACTGACAACAACAGAAATGGAAAGGGACCTGGGGTGGTCGTATCAGATGACCTAAAGGTGGGCCAGCAATGTGAGAAGGCAGTAAGGAGGGCTGGGGGGATACTGGGATTCATAGGGAGAGGCATCACCAGTAGAAAACAGGAAGTTGTTGTCCCTCTGTACAGACAGTTGGTAAGGCCACATCTGGAGTACCGTGTACAGTTCTGGAGACCCCATCTCTGCAAAGACATAGACAGGGTGAAGGCTGTCCGAGAGGGACACAAAATGGTGCAGGGTCTGCACCCAGAAGACATATGAAGAAAGACTAAAGGAGCTTAAGATGTGCAGCCTCGAGGAAAGGGGGGGGGGGGGACATGATAGAAAGTTTACAAATACCTCAAGGGAATCAACAGAGTCCAAGAGAGTAGCATCTTTTAGAAAAAAAGATGTGCAAGAACAAGGGGGTACAATTTGAAGATAGAGGGGGGACGGCTCAGAGGTAATGTGAGGAAGTATTTCTACACAGAGAGGGTTATAGATGCATGGAACAGCCTTCCTTAGGAGGTTGTAGAGTCAAAAACAGTGGGGGAATTCAAGAATGCATGGGACAGACATAAGGCAATTCTAGTAATTCTAGTAGGGGGTAGGAGGAAGGACGCTGTTGGTTAACTAGGATCTGCAGCTTATCCTTTAGGTAAGGAAATGGGCAGACAAGGTGGGCCAAACGGTCCTTATCTGCTGTCAGAGTCTATGTTTCTATGATTCTAACGGGGATCAGGTGTGGTGGGGGCAGCAGCTGAGTCTCTGCACAATGCCACCATGCTTGCAGATGTGTAATGGCATTTCCGGGGAGGACTTGGTATCTGCAGACACACGGTTGGCTTTTTCAGACAATATAGCCCAGCTCCTCCTCAAGGAGGTCATGGTCAGAGTAGCGGATCCTCCAGAACATCCAGGGTTTGTCTTCAGGTACTTCTGGTGCCAAAGCGGAAGGTGGGCTGGCGCCCCATTCTAGATCTGCATGACCTGAACAAGTTCCTCAGGTCGCGCACCTTCAGGATGGTAACTCTGTCTCAGATCATACCATTGCCAGAGCAAACATAGAAACATAGACATTGATGACAGATAAGGACTGCATGGCCCACCTAGTCTGCCCGTTTCCCTACCTAGAGGATAAGCTGCAGATCCTATTTAACCAACAGCCTATTTCTTCCTACCCCCCCCCAACAAAAATTGCCTTATGTCTGTCCCATGCATTCTTGAATTCTCCCACAGTTTTAGACCCTACAACCTCCTCAGAAAGGCTGTTCCATGCATCCACCACCCTCTCTGTGAAAAAATACTTCCTCACATTGCCCCTGAGCCATCCCCCTTCTATCTTCAAATTGTGTCTCTTGTTCTTGCACATCTGTTTTTCTAAAAGATGCTACCCTCTTGGACTTTGTTGATTCCACTGAGGTACTTAAACGTTTCTATCATGTCCCCCCGCTCCCTCCTTTGCTCAAGGGCATACATATTAAGCTCCTTTAGTCTCTCCTTGTATGGCTTCTCTTGCAGACCCTGTACCATTGTAGTTGCCCTCCTCTGAACTGCCTCCATCCTGTCTATGTCCTTGGGGAGATGGGGTCTCCAGAACTGGACGCAGTACTCCAGATGGGGTCTCACCAACTGTCTATACAGGGGGATAACAACTTCCTGTTTTCTGCTGATGATGCCTCTCCCTATACATCCCAGTATCCCCCAAGCCCTCCCTACCGCCTTCTCACATTGCTTGCCAACCTTAAGGTCATCTGATATGATTACCCCCAGGTCCCTTTCCATTTTTGTTGTTGTTACTACCTCCCCCATTGTGTAATCTTCCCCAGGGTTTTTGTTTCCCAGGTGCATTATTTTGCACTTCTTTGCATTGAATCCAAGCTGCCATACTTCTGACCATTCCTCCAACATTGCCAAGTCCCTTCTCATCCTTTCCACGCCTCCTGTGTATCAACAGTGTTGCAGATCTTTGTGTAATCTGCAAAGAGGCATACTTTTCCTTCCAGTCTCTCTGCAATGTCACTTATGAAGACATTAAAAAGGACTGGACCCAGTACTGAACTCTGCGGTACCCCACTAGTAACCCCTCTTTGTTCAGAGTGGACTCCATTTACAATTACTTTCTGTGTCCTGTTATCCAGCCAATGTTTTACCCAGGCTACCACCCTGGGACCCACCCAGACTGTTAATTTGACTATTAATCTTTGTGTGGTACTGTGTCAAACTGCCTTGCTAAAGTCTAGGTAGGCTATGTCCAGAGCCCCTCCCTGGTCTACTACTTTGATCACCCAGTCAAAGAAATCAATTAGATTCGCTCTGACATGACCTTCCCTTGTGAACCCATGCTGCCTTGGTTCCTGTGCCCCACTGGCCTCTAGGTACTGACAGTTCTTGCTTCAGAAGTGATTCCATCACTTTCCTGCCACAGAGGTCAAACTGACAGGTCTAGTTTCCTGCCTCTGGCTTGGTCCCACTTATGTGAAGGGAAATCACATCTGCCTTCCTCCAGTCCTCAGGTACCACACTCATCCTCCTATGATTTGTTAAAAGGGTAGTCAAGTGGTGTCGCTAGTTCTCTGCTTAATTCTTTAGGAATCAGGGTGAATTCCATCGGCCCCATTGCTTTGTCCACCTTCAGTTTTGTAGTTCTTTCAGAACCCTTTCTTCTGTGAAAGGACTGGGATCGACTTCCAATCCAGAGTGCTTCTGTTTAATTGGATTAGGCACCTCCCCACCTACTCTTTTGTGAATACTGAGCAAGTATTCATTCAGTATCCTGCTTTTTCACTGTCACTCTCTTCCACCCACCATCTATTCTCTTCAGCCTCACTATCCCTTCCTTTGTCTTTCTACGCTCCCTGATATACCTGTAAAAGGTTGTATCCCCCTTCTTAACTGAGTTGGCTATCTTTTCCTCAGATTAGGCCTTTGCTATTCTGACTACCCTCCCTGCTTCCTTCTGCCTTAACTGGTACAGTTCTCTGTCATGCTCCTTCTGTGTTTCCTTATACTTCCTAAATGCTGTCTTTTTCTCCCTAATCTTCACCGCCATCTCTTTTGAGAACCATAGTGGCTTTTTCTTTCATTTTGATTTGTTTATTTGCTTCACACAAAGGCTTGTTGCCTCTGTGATGGCAGTTTTGATATTTCCCCATTGTTGCTCCACGCCTCCTTCTAGCCTGTTTGCTAGTGCTTTTCTAAGGCACTCTCCCATTTTGCCAAAGTCAGCCCTCCTGAAGTCCAGAACCCTCACTTTTGTATGGCTTGACTCTGTAGCTGAGTTTATCGTGAACCACACTGTTTGGTGGTCACTTGTTCCCAAATGGCTACCCACTTCTAGATCTGAGATCCTCCCACTGTCCCCATTTGAGAGTATGAAGTCTAAGATTGCTCCCTTACGAGTAGGTTCCAAAACTAGCTGTCTGAGGCATGCCACCTGAAGGGCATCGAGAATGGCCCTGCTTTTGGATGTGGCTGCAGCAAAGGTGCTCCAGTTGACATCCGGCATATTAAGGTCCCCCATCAACATTATCTCCCCTTTCTCTGCCATCCTAAGTATGCCTTCTATCATATCCTTGTCCATTCCCTCACCCTGACATGGTGGTCTGTATACAACCCCTGTTCGGATTGTGGTGCCATTTCCAGTCTCTAAGGTGACCCACAGTGCTTCCCCTCCTCTCTGTTTACTCTTTTGTTCAGTTGCTTTTATCCCTTCCCTTTCATAGAGAGCCACTCCGCCCCCTCTTCTCCCCTCCCTGTCTCTCCTGTAGGTTGTGTACCCTGGTATGTTAACATCCCAGTCATGGTTCTCTGTGTACCATGTTTCTGTGACTACTACGATATCCAGGCATCTCTCTTCCATCAAGGCCTCCAGTTCAGGGAGCTTGTTGCCCAGACTACGGGCGTTGGTACACATTACCCTCCATTTCTTGATGGCCTTGCCCCTTTTTGCCCCATCCCTGTCTTTATTGCATTTGTCACTTTCTCCATTTACCCCTTCGCTTCTCCCTATCTACATCTCTATGTTGGTGTCTACCTTACTTAGTACTCTGATTTTTTTTTTTTTTTGGTGGGGGCTAGGATTTCCCTGCTCCTCTCCAGTGCCTCCCCCCTTGGCTAGTTTAAATGCTTGCCAATGAAGCATTTAAACCTACCACCTGGGATCCTGGTTCCCCTCCTGGACAGATGCAGACCATCACGCTAGTATAGGCCTGCATCCCTCCAGGTGGACCCCCAGTCCCCAATGAAGCCAAATCCCTGAGCTCTGCACCAGTTTTTCAACCGCTGATTGAATCCCATGGTGTGGAACACCCTAGCCTCACCTGTGCCATAGACAGGCAGCACCTCCGAGAAGGTTACCGTGCATGCTATTTGTCTAAGGCCCCTCCTCATCTCTACAAATGCTTCTTGCACTGCTCTGATCCCTTTCTTAGCCAGGTCATTTGTCCCTAGGTGGACAATGACATCCAGCTCCCTCCTCTGTGCAGCTGCTCCTGCGATCCTGAGGATTCGCTCTCTGTCCCTCCAAGCCAAGGCTCCAGGCAGGCATCTTACCTCCCTCTCCCCTTCCTCCCCCATTTCTACCTTCCTAACAATGGAGTCCCCTACCAGGAGTTGTTTCCTTCCCCTGTGGGGTCCCATGCCACTCTCCTGTTGGTCTCCTTTGTGGAGGTTCCCAGCATCCTCCTTGGTCTCCACTGTGGGTGCCTCCGTAGAGGAACTACAGTTTTCCAGAACGGCATAGAAATTGTGGAGAGGTACAACTGGAGGGATGCGCCTCTGCTCCACCACCCTCACCCTTCTTGAGCCCACTGTGGTCCAACCGCTCCTCTTTCTTGGCAACCTCTGAGGCAACGGCAGTCACCCTGGTGGTTCCTGGGTGGGAGAGGAGGTCCCACAAATCCTGGCCAACTCAGCCTGGAGATGAACAACCTCCTCCCTCAGCCCAGAGAGGTGCCTGCAGATGGGACAACACTGCATCCTCCAGAACATCTCCCGGAAGACTGCTGCGCCACTGCACTGCACCACTCCCATCATGTCTTATTTCTGACCCGCTAATTGTTGTTTGGAATACTTACTCTTTCCTCTGTTTATTTCTTTTTTTTTCTTTTCTGTCCCTACTTACACCTCTGTGCCCTTTTAGCTCCTGATCTTCCTGTTCTGAGACAAGAAGTTCCTGTATTTCTCAGTAGTCTCCTTACTTGCTCAGGGTCAGACCTCCAGCAGCTGGGGGGGGATGGAGAGCTACTCTTGCCCTTTTAGGATGGTGAGTCTTTGGTGGCTCTGTGATCACTCACTTTCTACTCCCAAACAGGAAGTTCCTGTTGTCAGTTAAATCCTGTGCCTATAAAAGTAGAACTGCCTTTGGGTGGAGGGGAAGGAAGGAGGGCAATATAGTCCAAATAGAGAAGTTTAGTTATACCAGCAGGTCCTTCCTCCTGGTGTTCTGCTTGTTCTCTGGCAGAAGCTATCTAGGGCAGTGCTTAAATCTGGTTTTAACCTGGCTCCTTCTAGCTAAGCCACTCCCCCTACTTTGCAAATCTTTCTACACTTAGTTAATTTCACAGATAATTTCCTTCAGCCACCTGTGACAAGCACCTAGATAACACAGATAACAATTCACTTCAACTAACTCTGACAAACTTTTTTTTTTTTTGTTACCCTAAATTGAAGGTCCCAGTACAAGAGTTCTAGTTCTTTAGTCCAAGTAGAGAAGTTTAGTTATACCAGCAGGTCCTTCCTCCTGGTGCTCTGCTTGTTCTCTGGCAGAAGCTATATAGGGCAGTGCTTAAATCTGGTTTTAACCTGGCTCCTTCTAGCTAAGCCACTCCCCCCGAGTTGCAAATCTTTCTTCACTAAGTTAATTTCACAGATAATTCCCTTCAGCCACCTGTGACAAGCACCTAGATAACACAGATAACAATTCACTTCAACTAACTCTGACAAACTTTTTTTTTTTTTTTTGTTACCCTAAATTGAAGGTCCCTGTACAAGAGTTCTAGTTCTTTAGTCCAAGTAGAGAAGTTTAGTTATACCAGCAGGTCCTTCCTCCTGGTGCTCTGCTTGTTCTCTGGCAGAAGCTATATAGGGCAGTGCTTAAATCTGGTTTTAACCTGGCTCCTTCTAGCTAAGCCACTCCCTCCGCGTTGCAAATCTTTCTTCACTAAGTTAATTTCACAGATAATTCCCTTCAGCCACCTGTGACAAGCACCTAGTTAACTACACAGATAACAGTTCACTTCAACTAACTGACAAACTTTTTTTTTTTTTTTTTTTGTTATCCTAAATTGAAGGTCCCAGTACAAGAGTTCTAGTTCTTAGTTCAAGTAGAGAAGTTTAGTTATACCACCAGGTCCTTCCTGTTCTCTGGGTCTTCAGGATGTGTTCTTTCACGTCCTGGTCTGTCTGTCCCACCGAAAGCTACTCCACTTTCGAGCCGAGGGAACCCTCTATGCATTCTGGGCCATGCCATTCGGCCCCTCCTCAGCCTCCAGGGTCTTCACCAAATGCATGGCAGTGGTGGCAGCATACCTGTGGCACCGAGGGGTCCGGGTGTACCCCTATGTGGACGGCTGGCTGATTGCAGGTCCCTCCAGGCCGGAGGTGGAGCGGTCCAGGGACCTGGCCCTTCAGACCTGCACCTCCCTTGGCCTCCTGGTCAACGAGGCCAAGTCGAAACTCGTGCCCTCGCAGATGATCAACTTTATTGGGGCAGAGCTTGACTCTTGCCAAGCCACAGCCCAGCTTCCAGCTCCCGGCAGAAAGGGCGGGGGCTCTCTTCTCCTTTGCCCGATCATTTCTGGTTGGGCAATTGTGCCCTGCCTGTGACTTCCTGCACTTTCTGGGTTACATGGTGGCCTGCACCAGCGTGGTCCGATGGTCCCGTTGGAATATGCACTTCCTGCAGTGGGAGCTGGCCAGCCAGTGATCTCAGTGCAAAGGTCACTTTGACCAGCTGGTCACTGTGACCCAGAAGATGGTGTATGTCCTCCAGTGGTGGCTAGTCCCAGAGCATCTGCAGGAAGGGATCCCGTTTGTCCGTCCGAGCTGATGGTCATCCTGATGACTGACTCCTCTCTCACGGGCTGGGGTACCCATCTGGGGGAATACAGAGTCCATGGGCTCTGGACCCCTGATGAGTCCCGATGGCACATCAACCTGCTGGAGTTCTGGGCAGTTCGTTTGGCGCTAACTGATTCACTCCACATATTCAGGGTCAAGTGGTCCAAGTCCAGACTGACAACACCACGACCACGTACTACCTCAACAAATAGGGCAGGACGCACTCCCTGCCTTTGTGCAAGGAAGTTCTCTGCAGTTGGACCCTCATGTGCAGCCTGGAGGTGGATCTCCTAGCCATCCATGTGGCGGAAGCCTCCAGTCAGCTGGCGGATGCCCTCAGACGGGTAGGCGAGGCATCTCACAAGTGGTCTCTCCATCCGGAGGTAGTTCACAGCCTGTTCTCCCAGTGGGGCACCCCTCAGGTGGACCTGTTCACCTCCAAGGAGAACACAAAGCTGAGACTGTTCTTTGCCCGGCCCCCTCAGCAGGGCTCACTGCAGGGAGATGCCTTGTTGAGGCCTTGGACCTCAGGCCTCTTCTATGCTTTCCCTCCACTTCCTTTGATCCACAAGGTGCTGCTCAAGATCAGGCGGGACAAGGCACGGGTGATTCTGGTGGCTCCGGACTGGCCACGCCAGTTTTGGTACCCCAGTCTCCTCAGCCTCAGCAACAGGCTCCTGAGGCGTCTACCACTCCGCCCGGACCTGCTCTCCATCAGTCAGGGAAAGGTACTCCACCCGAACCTTCAATCCTCGCACCTGACAGCCTGGTTCCTGAGCGACTAGAGTTCCAGGCTTTGTGTCTCTCTGAGATGTCCTCACCGTGGTGGAGGCATCTAGAAAGGAATTGACCAGAAAATGCTGTGCCTTCAAATCAGTGTGTTCCCATTCACGCATAGATGTACATGAATCATGTAAGAAATACAAACTTCATGTACATCTATGTGTGTAGAGGGTACAGCTGCACATAAAGAAGCTTTACTGAGTTTTGTGTATGTAGGCATGGGAGCTGCTTTATGTGCAGACTGTGCCATTTTTTTTCTCCCCACATTAGCAGCCATCGTAGGATTGGTCTAAATACAGAAAGTAAAAAAAAAAAAAAAATTCCCCTATCCTGTTCTGTTCCACCAGTAGTTGCCAGTGGGTGTGCATCTGTGACTGTTTTCTAGGGGCGATGGTACAGCATCTTCGCGGGCTTCACATGTGCCGCTGAGCGGGGGAAAAGTACAATGGTAGCCAGACTAGAGAAAGGTGCAAACTGAGCAGCAGAATTTCGGAGGGACAGGGCCAGCAAGTGGGATCTCTACCATTTGCTGCCCCGGAAGACGAGGAGAGATCTATAACTCAGTCAGGTTTGTGTATTCTTTTACAGGTGGAAATTAATGTGTGGATCGAGTGACTAGTGGACTAGATTACTGGCCTTAGAAGTTGTGGTTTTCCTTGCCGTATGCTGTCGGTGACCGTGTTCCTTCCCTAGTCCCTGCCAGTCATCCATCTTCTGTCTCCGGACCCGGATTCCCTGACCTGGATCTGGCTATCCCTCCCTGTCTCCAGCCATGGCTGCATCTGTTGCCCCTTGAGGATGCCCAGCTTCGTCAAGACTACTGTTAAAGTCCGTCTCCCTCTTCTCCACCACCAGAAATCGTCGGCTCGCTGAGGCTCGGCAATGATGATGGCATTTTGCAATCCCTCCCTTGTCACGGTGATTGATCTGATCATCAGTCCTACAGTGCCAGCCATACACCCGGCCCGTTGTGCCCCCGGCCTCATCCGATCACTTACCTTGAGTAGTAAGTACACCGATGATGCCTGCATCATCTAGGTCCATCGTCCTCCTCCTAGTTTCTCTCAGCTCAGCAGCTTCAGGCCCAGCCCGTTTGTTTGTCCCTACCACCTCCCGAAATGAATCGGATCACCTTCTCACTTGTTTGTATGGGGCTGTTCCTGGTGTGCTGACTGAACTGAGAGGAGTCTGAATGGTGAGTAGTGAGCCAAGGTCACCGGGGTCACATTTCGTGTTTAGTGGGACTGGGAAGTTTGGGAACCAATTCTAAATGGCTGCTATGCTTGCTCCCCCAACCAATCCACTCACCAGCTTGGCTGATCTGTGAAGCGGTTTGGGTGCTCCGATTCTCAACCGAATCCTCAGTCTGTCATCTCTCCGAGACTCCTACGATGGGGCATGGCATCTGATCCATCTCCCTCAGTAGTGCACAGTCTGTTGCAGTGAGCGACCTTCCCCTAACACTGATTAGTGCTGCTCTGCTGTGTGCTGCTGGAACTAACTGGTCCGGTTTCTCCAGAGACTCCTTGGTCTGAGTCTGAGTTATTCCGTAGAATCTGTGGCAGGCAGATGCCACGGCTAGCTCCTGACCCTATTGCTGATGCCCTGGTGCCGTTGGTTGGTCCGGTTGGGTGACCGGTCCTGTCCTGCTTTCCCATGCCATCCTCCTAAGACTCCCCAATAGCTTTTGACAAGCAGTACTACTGTAAAAATGTGCAGAGTAGACTAGCACAGTACTTCTTTGTCTTCTACTAACCTCTGCTGCACTGCCTACATACAGCACTGCTTTGTTGTTGTTGTTGACACAGTACAAGCAAGGCTGCGGCAGCAGAGGCTATTTAGTAGTCACTACTCTGCTTGCGTCCTGCAGTCTGTATGTGTGTGTAGTCAGTTGCTGCAGTTCACTACCGCGCTTGCAGTTGCACACAAGAAAACCGTGTCATAGAAGTTAAAAGTAAACTAAACTGACATCTTTGAGTGCTAATCTCTATATGCTAGTGCTACTGGAACTATAAAAAAACGAAACAATGCCAATTCAGTTTTTAACGTCACTTTTTTTATTCAGGTACATTATTAGCTACAGATGGATTAAATTGAATGAACAAATGGATCCCTTCCTTCGTCATTTGACTTTACAGTTATGGACTATAATTCAAATGGTTAACAGATCAGATATTTATTTGTGGCAGCCCATGTTAGGTAACCATTAAGAACAAGTTCAGGGGGGAAATACCATGCACTAGTACTGCTGAATAGATGAGAAGAAGAGTAGAAGACTAAGTTTGTGTTTCTGAGTTGCTGTGGCTGTGACAAACCTGCTGTTGTGCTTTATGTTGAGGCAGTGATTGCTGCTGTGCGGCATACCCCGTAAAAACAAATACAAACCTCCACTAATGTTCTGCAAAGGGTGCAGTGTACCTTCTGTACACAGTTTGCACCCCTGAAATATTTGGAGGGGGGTACGCTGCACCCCCTCTTACGTGGACCTGGTGGGAACACTGCTTCAAATGTAGGCAAGGGGCTGGACCCTTTGACCTGTCTGGTGGCCAGCATTTTGGACTACCTGTGAACCCTCTCCAAAGGGGGACTTCGGTTGATGACCCTTAAGGTGCACCTGGCAGCCATCTCTGCTTACTGGACATGGGCTGGTCAGCAGTCAGTGGCGCAGGAGAAGGTGATCTGGCACTTTTTCAAAGGCTTGGATCACATTTCCCCTCTGGTGCGTGAACCACCACGGGACTTGTTGCTGGTTTTGGCAAAGCTCATGGGCAAGCCATTCAAACTGATGCACAGGTGTGAAGTGTCTCACCTATCATGGAAGAACGCCTTCTTGGTGGCTGTCTCGTCAGGCAGAAGGATCAGTGAGCTCCAGGCACTTTCAGTGGAGTCTCCTTACCTGGTCTTCCACAGGGACAAGATTGTCCTATGCCCCAACCCGAAGTTCCTCCCGAGGTTGTGTCGGAGTTTCATCTTAATCAGATGATGACTCTTCCGGTGTTCTTCCTAGATCACATCTCGGAGGCCGAACACAGACTCCATACTCGACCTGAGGTGCACACTCGCTTATTACAAAGAGTGTGTGGCCGGAGTTCGGGGAGAGGTTCGCCAACTGTTTGTCACCTGTGCTGAAGCTTCATCTGGCAGACCTGCTGCCAAGCGGACAATTGGCAGGTGGACCACTTCCTGCATTGATCTCTTCTATAGGTTGGCAGTTAAGGAGCCTCCCTGAGGGCTAAGGGCTTATTCCACTCGTCATACTGCTGCGTCGGTGGCTGCTTCTAGGGACATCCCTATCCAGGAAATCTGCAGGGCTGCCGCCTGGAAGTAAGTACACACCTTCATTTCCCATTGCCACATTGACCTTGAGTTATGCCGGTATGCTGGTTTTGGGGCCTCAGTTCTCCAATCTCTGTTCCCTAAATAGGGGGTGTGCGCCTTTTCTCCCTCCTCCTGGAGAACTGCTAGGAGTTTGCCAGATAGTGTGGATAGAACAACCTATCCACGTCCCTAGAAACACAGCTTACTCACCTGTAACAGTACTTCTAGGAGTGGTATATGTTGTTCATCCACACGGATCCACCCGTCCTCCTCTGGCTTAGGTGCACAACCTCTGCTTCCAGCAGGCAAGATCTGGCATCATGGGGTAGAGACGAGGGATATACCACCCGGGTGGGAGGGAGGAGCAAGCTTGAAGACTTTCTGGCACTTCTTAAAGGAGAAAGGACTCTGCCAGATAGTGTGGATGAACAACATATACCACTCCTAGAACTACTGTTACAGATGAGTAACCTGTGATCTTACTTCAACAGGGCTCTTGCAGTAGGTAGTCACTTGTAGGACTGCACCCCTGACATCAGGATCACATGGAAACCTTTTGCTAGCAGTGTCTGACAGGGGACCACCCACCCAACGTGACGTGATCGACGTCAGCGTGACACTATACAGTGGGCGGTCCCCACGTCTGCCCTCCAGTTCTTTCCCGCCATTGACCTGCACACGTCAGACCGACCTGAAGCTCGTCGCAGCAGTTTTGAGTGTCCATCTGGATGAGTATCCACTATTTCTTATTTTTTCCTCTTACAAGACGCATTGTCACTTTCTTGGACAGAGAGATTTCTGTACGCATTCCCTCCAGTGTTGCCCAAGCTCCAGTCGGAAGGAGCACAAATGATTTTGATAGCTCTGTTTTGGCCTTGACAAATCTGGTTTTTCGCTGCTTCAGCAACTAGCAGCGGAGCCTCCGATCCCTCTACCTCTATCCTACAATCTACTCACCCAGGAAGGGGGCACAGTGGTACATCCGGGGCTAAAGTCCCTTCATCTTCATACGTGGTGCCTCAGGACATATCTGCTTCTAGGTATGGGGTTTCCCCCAGGGTAGCTAAAATTTTGGTGGAGGCGCGAAAACCGTCCACCAAAACTACCTACACCATGAAGTGGACGCGTTTCTCCATTTGGGCCACTGCGAAAGATCTAGATCTCTTTACGTGTCCCGCTTCCCAGGTTATGGAGTACCTTCTTCATCTGTCGGACTTGGGCTTGAGTTATTCGTCCCTGAAGGTGCATCTAGCAGCCATTTCTGCCTACCGTGATCCAGTAGGAGGCAAGACAATGGCTCAGTTAGAGGTCTCCAAACCCTTTTTTAAAAGGTATCTTGCATCTGAAACCCCTGGTGTGTAACCCTGTTCCACCGTGGGACCTTAATTTTCTTTTTGAGAAATTGACCTTACCTTCCTTCGAGCCAGCAAGTTCTTGTGATATGTGCTTTCTGTCCTGGAAAGCGCTCTTTTTAGTTGCAGTTACCTCGGCTCATAGAATTTCCAGACTTCAGGCCCTGTTGTTTAAGGTACCTTATTTGATTTTTCATAGAGACAGGGTGGCTCTACGTGCAAATCCTAAGTTTCTTCCTAAGGTTGTTTCGGAGACGACCCTTAATCAGTCTTTAGAATTGCTGGTTTATTACCCCGAGCATTCTAATCGGGGGAAGCCATCCTGCATATGTTAGATGTTCACAGGATTTTATGTTGTTACACAAACAGGAGTAAAGGTGTCCGCAAGACAGAACAACTTTTCGTTTCTTTTGCACCAAAAAGGGAGGATGCGGCAGTTTCCAAACAATGCCTTTCAAGATGGCTGGCAAACTGCATTATTTTTTGTTACTAGAAGTATGATAAGGTCCTTCCGGGTCAGGTAAAAGGACATTCTACCAGGAGAATGGCTGCTTCCACAGCCTGTTTCAGAATTGTATCGGCTGCAGACATTTGCACGGCAGCTACTTGGAGTTCTGTCCACATTTTTACAAAACATTACAATTTGGACATTGCCTCGTGCTGTAGGGACGGTTTTAGACTAGCAGTCCTTCAGGGACTCCTGTCTTAATTTGGGCTTTCTATTAGGATTATGTTCCAGCCTCCCATCTTGTTTCTTGTCCCTTGGACTTTTCTACTGCTTGGGATTCAGTCCTACAAGTGATTACCTACTGCAAGAGCCCTCTCGGAGTAAGATAGTACAGTTACGTAAGAACTTACTGTAACAGTAGATGTTCGAGAGAGGCTCTTGCAATAGGTAGCCTTTTTCCCTCCCACCTTACCTCTTTTTGTTTACAGCTCTTCTTCCAGAAAACCATTTTTTGGATTCAGGAGCCTCTTTTCTTTCTCTTGTCATGACTATTGGTGGTCTCCGGCGGGAGAACTGGAAGGTAGACGTGGAGACCACCTGCTATATAGTGTCACGCTGACATCGGTCACATGACGACGGGTGGGCAGTACCCTGTCAGGCTCTGCTAGAAAAAGTTTCCGTGTGGTCCTGATGCTAGGGGGCGCAGTCCTACACGTGATTACCTACTGCAAGAGCCTCTCTCGAAGATCTGCTGCCATGGTAAGTTCTTACATAACTGTACATTTCCAGTGGCCCCCCGCCCCATTCATTGTTGAGGACTGTACATATCTTGCAGCAACATAAGGGCCTCATTTTTATTCTGGGAACGTAGAACCTTAGGGGCTTTGTGTATATATCTTGCAGCAGACACTACTTGTCTTTTGTGATATGGGGGCTATTAGGAAGTGGCACCATGGAAGTTATTGGATATCTGTCATGTTTAAGAGATATAGAACCTGCAGGAGAATAATGAGACCCTCCCTCCTATGGGTCTTATTGCCCTAATTGTGTAATGTAATCTAACATGTCTGTTTTGGTCCCCCTAGCCAAAGCCCCGAATGGGGTGGGGGGTGTGACTGGTAATGGTAAGGCTGAGCTGCACAAATCCTTTTTGCTGCTCTTAAATGAGCTGCTGCATTCTGATGTCCCTCAGGACACTCTCGCCATTACGCTTGAACCCAGGGCGGAACCCTAAGATCAGGGGGTCCTTACAGGCGAACCAGAACGGAGCGATACTGCTTACCCAGATTTGCAGACACCCTCGGCTTTGACAACATGGAAGGTCAAAAGGAGGATACAATGGGACTTGAAGAATATCCTGACTCGACAGCTCTGTCAGATGAGAAAAAGATCTTCCGTGGAGGAGGAGGAGGAGGAATGGACGGAGCCTAAGAAAAAGATTCTGATCCCTCCCCTATTTAATACAAAATCTTTATCATATTTTACAACAGAAAGCTTGTCGGACATTGCAGCTGAAGGAGGTGCAGGTCACTGAGTCCTTGAGCTTGAATCCTATCCTGTCCGCCTCGGCCTCTGCACCAAAATGTTTTGCAAACTTTGTACACTACAATCAGATTATTGAACAGGAACGATCTAGGACGGATAAGCAGAAACAACTCCCTAGGCCGTGGATGAGATGTTACCTGTTGCTGGAGGAGAGCTGCAAGAAATTGGAGGGTTCCTCCTCTGGCAGACAAGACTGTGCATAATTCTGTCATGCACACGACTGTGCCTGTTGATGGTTTGCTGGCTGCAACTGACTCTAACGATAAGAGAGTGGACACTTCATGCAGAAGGACATTTGCTTTGAACAGGGTAAATCTTCAGATCTCTTATGCACCCCTTATCATTTCCAGAGCATTAAACTCCTGGGTCACAGCCTTGGGCAGCTGTGTGTCTCCATAGTCCGAGTGGAAAAACACATTTTTGCGGCTTGTGTCTATGGCTTTTGCTTTCCTGGGGATGCAACAGTGGACAGTTTGCAGATGTCCGCCCACTCCGCTTATCATATTGTGGTGGCTGTGATAGGTGTCTGGCTTCGACTCTGGGTTGTAGACCAGGCATCCAGGTCAAAGCTGTTCAACCTGTCCATTAATGAAGGACTATTCAACCTGGACCTGGACAGTATTCTAAAAGACATCCAGGACAAGAAGGGGCAGCTACCAGTATAAAAAAAACTAACAAGGCTATTCCAGCATTGAGAGGACATAGGTTTGATCGTCAGTGACAGTCTAGAGGCAGTTTTCGACCCTCTTGGTATTTTGGAAACTAGAGGGCTAGAGGAGCCTATTCCGGATTTGATGGTAATGGTAACAGAGGATTGCAAATATAATGGAAGTGTAGAAAGAAAAGGTAACTCACAGTGAAGGTATGCGGGTCCGTCTCTGCCCCTTCCCTTGGTGGAAGACTGCAGAATTTTTACCAGTAGTGGGTCTAGCTAACGTCAGATGCGTGGGTACTGGAGATCCTGGCTATGGATTACACCATAGAGTTCTCCACTGTTCCCGTGAGCGGTCGCTTCCTGCAATTGCCAGTACCTCAAAATCAAGTGAAGAGGCAGGCAATGAGTCAGACCTTGGATCACATGATACAGATCGAGGAGGGCCTGTCATTCTAGTAGATTTATTTTGTGTGTTCCAAGAAGTCTTTTGTGTGGGGGTGGGGGGGCGGAGGATTTCCGCCTGCTTCTGGATCTGAAACATTTACACAAGTTTGTTCACCACACATCTTTCATGATGGAATCCTTAAGATCCATCATACAGGCAGTCCAACTAGGGAAACTAAATGTGCAGGCTGATTGGCTAAGTCAAAATATAGTCCATCCAGGGAAATGGACACTGAACTCAGAGGTATTCAAACTTCGGTGCAGAAGATTTAGTTGACCTCAGATCGACATCTTCGCATCACAGGAAAATGCCCGTGCACCAAGGTTCGTCACCTGGTAGTAGTGTTCTCAGGCGGAGGTGGTGGAGACTCTGACCCAGACATGGGATTTTCTCAGAGCTTATTCTCTCCACTACTGCTACTTCTCAAGATATTTCACAAGATAAGGTAGTCAAGAAGAAACTTCCTTCTGATAGCCCCAGAGTGACCAAGAAGTACATGGTTCTCAGACTTCGTGAATTTAGCTTAGCAGGCCCCATCTTGACTCCCGCTTTGGGGGGACCTTCTCTTTCAAGGTCCCATTCTGCTTCCAAATCCAGAGGTGATGCAGTTGGCAGCTTGGCTCCTGAGAAGAGATTGTTAAAGGAGGGTCTCTTCAAGAAGGTGGTAGATAACCTAATGGCCTCAAGGAAGGTTTCTTTGCAGCTTACAGCTGCATGTGGAATACCTTCTCTGATTGTGCCAGAGAGAGAGCAGCATCAGACCTTCTAAAACTACTGTTCCGCAGCTCTTAAATTTCTTACAGGCAGGGGTAGACAATGGTCTCTTAATGAGCACCCTGCAAGGCCAGATGTCTGCATTTGGGGAAGCCCTGGGAACATCCATTGGCTCATCTCTGGAAACCAATTTGGATGCTATCCACTTTCTTAGGGCAGTCAGCAGAAGCCGATTGTTGTGTCCATCTCTGGTGCCCCCATGAGACCTGACCCTAGTGCTGAATGTGCTGTGTAGGGCAACTTTTGAATCTCTTTCATCAGTGCCTTTACATTTTGTCCTGTAAGGTGCATCTCTTAATTGCATTCTGTTCATCCAGAAGAACTGATGAACTTCTGGCACTGTCCCATAAAGAGCCTTACCTTATCATGCATGTGGAAAGGATGGTATTGAGAATGGTCCCGTCCTTTTTGCCTAAGATCCCTACTGCCTTTCATGTAAATTAGGAAGTCTGTCAGCTGTCCTTCTGTCTCAAGCTGGCAAATCCAAAAGAGAATGAACTTCATAAGCTAGATTTGCACAGGGCAGAGTTCAGAAAATCAGAATGAGGAATGGCAAAGGGTCAGAAAGCTTCTGAGGTCACCTTGGCTAAGTGTATAAGGGCATGCATCCTTAAGGTGTTTGTGGCTGAGAAGAAAGCTCCTGCTTTCATTAAGGCGCACTCCACCAGGTCAGTTGCTACATCCTGGGCGGAGAGAGGAGAGGCATCTATGTTGGAGCTGTGTAAAGCAACAGCATGGTCCTCTGTTCATACATTCACTAAGCACTACAGATTGGACATTCAAAGCTTCACTGATGCAGCCTTCAGCCACAGAGTCTTACATGCGGTGGTTAGCAGATTATTATTATTATTATTATTATTATTATTATGTTGCCTGTATGGGTTATATATATGACAGTATTCTCCCCCACCCAGATTAGGAATGGGTACTACTTTTTAGAACCGATGTGTATTAATTTCCCATTGACAATATGGAGCGATACAGAAAGGAGAAATTCCTTCATACTAAACATTTTTCTGTTAGCTCCAGCGTTGTCCATGAGACTTCTCTCAGGAGCCACTGGCTCCTATTGGAGAATATTGTTTGATATATCTAAGGACTTTGAATTTCAGTAGATTTTGTATGTGATTGTAGCTACTTATTTAGTATAGTCTGCTAGCAATGAAAACGTTTGTGTAATTGGACTTGCAGCCATGCAGATTTAACAGGTTGCAATTTTTTAGCATAGTGTGGTGCTTCAACATTACAGGTTAGTGCTTAACTTGCTGTCTTCAGTTATATTTAATGTTTTCTTTGTTTAAACCTCAGTATGTTGCAAGTGTTGTCAGCAGCATACCAACCCTGTCAAAGGATTAGTGGCCAGACGCTTAAGAAGCATGACAGAAGAATTGATTGGAGAGGCTCCTTCAGCCAGATCTCCATGTATCCTTTTTATAGTGTCGTAAATTATTTATATGTCTAAGTTGTTGGCATACGGTTATGAGAGAGTTCATTGACCTTGGCGACATGGAGATTACTGGTTATATAAACATGTACTGTGTGGACAGAGGTGACTAAGGAATTGGTGATCTTCAAATGCTCAAGTTTGTATGCTGATTGACAGCTTTGGGCTGTACCACTATCCCAGTAGGGGATGTTCATTACCCATATGTAAGGCAGTATTATTTTCACGATTTTTTTGATCAAATTTCACGGAGGCTGCACGGCAAAAACTCAGTTTTTCACTTAATAAAAGAAGATTACAAAAACGTGTAATTGATGCAATAACATGATGCTTTAATTGCAAAAAAAATCGATGGCAATTTAAAACATAATTTTGACCATTCTAAAAATTGTGCAAGAAAACAAAATGTTCTTTTCTACATCTATCGTGTGGGACCAACTTCTGATTCACATGAAGGATTTTTTTGGATTAATGCAAGAAAAAAGGCTGGTTGGGCCAAACTAAACTAATTAACGTATTCATTGTGAAATTATCATGATGTGCTCCAGTCGACAAGCAAATCATTTCTTTTGTTTTCATTCATTTCTGAAAGCTCCTGCAGAAACAATCCGCTTACTATGCTCTAGTGAGCATTCAGAAGTTTTCAGCTTCCTCACACCCAAGGCACCACAGCACATACCTTTCACCCTTTTATTAATTTATTAAGAAATCGGTGACTTGCAAAGATGCACTAAGAGGAGCTTCATTTCCAGACGAAACTCTTCTGCCGTGTGGGACACAGTGACTCCCAAAATGTAAAACATATCATGAAGCTACACGCTCAGAACACTGTGGAAGCTAATACTTATAATTGTATAAAGTTTCATTTTGCTTTAGCATCATAGAGTAGTGTTCGTTACATTGTTTTTTTTAATGTGCAGCAGCACTACAAACTTGTTCCAGACTTGCTCTTAAAACAATATTTTACCAAATTTCATGCTACATTTACCAAACATGAGGATTACACGGACGTCTGCCTGTTTCACGGTAATCGTGAATTCCATGTGGTCCACGATTTTATTACTGCCTTACCCATATGTATTAACTCCCCATTGATAACGCTGGAGCTAAAGAAGTAAGTATGAAGTAATTTCTCCTTTAAAGGAGAACATCATTGAACCTGTAGGACCTTTTTCCTTTGGTGGATCCCATTCTTCTCTTGTTAAGTCTGTGTAGGCCTTTTAATAAACTAAGTAGTGTTTTTGATTTACATACCACTGGTGGCCTGTACCATTTTAGAAAAAATGTATGATGTAGTTTATGTCCCCTTGAACCACAGAAGTCTGTAGTAGGACATAGCTGCAGTTACTAACAAGGACATAAACTACCTTATACTGTCCTACAGTGGTCTTGACCACCAGAGTACAAATCGGAAACCGTTACTTAATTTATGAAAAAGCAAGCAGACGTGGAACAGTAATGGAATGTTTAACCAATATTTGAAACACAGTTTTTACAGCAAACACAGAGATTAAAGGCAGTTCTACTTTAAGGTTGGAAGGGGCCATCTGTGTCCCTCAGATGCCCCCACACCCCTGCTTCATAAGCAGGGATGAATAAGTATGCTGTGCAAACATACTGATTTATTGATGTGGCAAGTTTTCCAACACCTCCATAGTAAATACTGAGGTGAAATATTAGTTTAGCCTTTTTTTTACAGCCAGATTCTGTGCTTAACAGTCCCACATTGCCCTTAAATGTCCTTATGTTGTGATAGTTGCCCTCCCCTAGACTCTGCGCTTAGCAGTCCCACTCTGTCCTTAAATGGCATGTTTTCCGTGATGTATCTCTTGCCATGCCACTCTCAAATTTCTTTTTTGACAACTGGATATGCTTTTGACATTTTCAGTGCTCATTTATATATGGCCCTGTTTTCTGTAGTGTAGCTCTTCCTTTTTACCTCGAAGAGCTAGCGTACTATCTGGAATTCATAGTAACTTTCAGAAGTGTAGTCAGCTGTCATGTCTCTCATACAAGTATTTTTTTCTTTTCTGTTTTGCTAATTAGAAGATTCAAACAACATGAAGTCTTGCTGTATTCTGACTATATTCAGTTAGCCCCAGCACTTGAACTGCTCCGGAGAGTAAAGGGTTAACTCTATGCCAAGGCATAGAACGTTGAGCTTGAGCTCGGTTTTCAAACCTCTGTCTGTGGTACTCTGAAGTGTAACCGTCAGATTTCTTACTGCACCTAACTGTGAAGTCGCTCCAAAGATCCCTGCTGCGCTTCCGTTCGGTACAAGTTGGAAGCAGTCGGTTTATTCAACCGCTTTCTTATTTTTTCGGTATTCTTACCTCTGTCATTGTACAGTAAGTGGTAGTTTAGTAGGTAGTGTTGTTTTATGGATAGAAATTTATAGAAATTGTTTTTCTTGGGAACTTTCACGGTTGGTCCAGTTGGGAACCGAAATCTATTACTAATTGTTGATTTTCTGTAAGTCTTTAGTGGTTTTCCGGTACCTATCAGTTCCTAAAAAAAATCCAGTATTTAATAGGATTTTTTAACCGACCCGTGACATAGTTGGAACCGATAAGTGTTTATTACCTGGCTTAACACTGTGAAGGGTAATTTTTTTGAATCTGGCATGTCTGAGAACCCCAAAAAGAAAACCAGGCCCACTGGATTTCAGCACTGTACTGAGTGTGGGGAGGCCTTTGCTACGGCTGATCCCCACCTCGTCTGTGTGTATTGTCTGTGGTTTGACCACCTCAAGGAAGACTGCCAAATTTGTAAAAACTTTCCCAAAGCCACTTTGGAAAAACGTTTTAAGTAGGCTAAGGGAAAGGGAGTCTGAGAAGTGTGTTGAACCGGATGGCCAGCCCGGTTTGGTTGCGACCAAACCTGAAGAGGTGCCGACTGACCTGGGCAATACCTCTTAGAGCAAAAGGAGAGCCGACTCTGCGGAGTCTGTTCCGTCAAAAAGGAAAAGAAAGTCAGCCAGTTCAGATCCTACTCCCCATGTTCCAACCGCTGAAGAAATAACGAAAGCGATTGCAGTAGTGCAGTCGCTTTGCCCGGTTCTGACCGAACCGACATCTGTTCAGAGGCAGTTGGTTCGGTCAGAAGTAGTTGCTTCTGATGTAGATCGTGAAGCATTCTATGAGGGCGATTGGGAGGAGGAAGAAGATTATGATGAAGGTGAGTTTGAAGGCCTAGATGAGCCAGTAGAGCCTGACATCTCCCCAGATAGGCCTTCCAATATTTCTCCTCCCAGGCTTTCTGAGTCCCCTTCCCATTTCTTGTTTTACAAGAAAGTGGCTGAGACTCTTCAGCTTCCAATGGAAGAGGCTGAGCGGGATCAGGAGGATCCTGATTATGTGGAGATGATGGATGTTCCAGAGTCAAAGAGGGTGTCTATCCCCTTACATAAATCCTTGGGGAAACAGACACAAAAAATTTGCAGTTTTCCACATCCATCCCTCCTGTGGATAACAAAATGGACTGGAGGTATGCTTAATCAGGTCCTGGTACGGAATTCCTTTCAACTCATTGCAGCCATGTTGGGGTCATGCAAGCTGCAGCCTATGACAAGGCTAACATCCCCTGGCATCTCACCCCCCCCCCAATAAGGATTCCAGGAAAGTGGATACCATGGCAAAGAAACAGTACTTGGCATCCTCTTTGGGACTCTGGCAATCAAATTATATGGCATATACAGCCAGGTACCAGAAATCTGTGTGGGATACGGTTCTGGAGTTGGCTAAGAATGTCCCTTCCCAGCTAGCCAAGGAGCTGGAGCAGGTGGCTGTGGATGGTATAGAGGCATCCAAAGTGTAGTTTCATGCTGCTATAGACTCGAATGATGTTCATTCCAGGGTCATGGCTACATCTATCTCCATGAGGAGGTTTGCTTGGCTTAGGTGTACCACTCTCTCACAGGATACCCAGGCTAAGGCCATGGGTTTTCCTGTAACTGGTAATTCTCTATTTGGGGAGCAAACAGAATTACGTGAAGAAGATGGATGAATCTAGGACCGCCTACAGGAGTGCTGCGGCCAAAGAAAAACAGGCCACTCCTCAAAGGCAGCAATTTAGGCCTGGCAGGGGCAGGCATTTTTACCAAGCTCAGGCCTCCTCCTCTTCTTTCCAGCAGAGGGGGTTCTTTAGGGGAAGAGGCAAACGTGGGATGACCAGGACCCATCATCCATGCAGTCTAAGCCCCCTGCCAAACAGACACCCTGAGGTGTCTGTCAGGGTCGCCTCCCCAGTTCCAGTAGGGGGCAAGCTGGCTCTCTACTTCCAGGCCTGGAAGTCTATTACTTCAGACAAATGGGTCCTGGTAGTAGTGAGCCAGGGACTTGTTCTCAGTTTCAAAAGGTTCCCAAAAATTAGAACAAAGTCTTTCAGTCCTCCCTCTCCCTTGGAAACAAGGGCCCTGGAGGCAGAAGTCTCCTCTCTGCTCCTCCTTCAGGCATTAGAGAAGGTACCTGCTTGTCACAGGGGAAAAGGACTGTATTCCAGATGCTTCCTTACCCCCAAAAAAGGTAGAGGAGTGGCAACCCATCCTAGATTTAAGATACCTGAACAAACATTTAACAAAACCAAAGTTCAAGATGGTGACTCTGGGAGTAATTCTTCCCTCTCTGAGACCAGGAGACTGGCTAGCCTCCCTGGATCTCAAGGATGCCTACTTCCACATACCTATCAGACATTCCCACAGAAAGTACCTCGGGTTCGAGTTGCCCTCAGGCCATTACCAATTCAGAGCTATGCCTTTCGGCCTGACATCTGCTTCAAGGGTGTTCACCAAATGTGTAGCAGTAGTGGTGGCATTCCTCAGAAGACAGGGTATTCTTCTGTTCTCATACCAGGACGACTGGCTCATTTTGGGTCAGTCCTCAGACCAAGTTAAGTCAGCCCTAGAGGTCACTCAAAAGCTTCTAGACTCCTTGGGATTCATTCTGAATCTAGAAAAGTCTGTTCTGGAACCAGCTCAGCTTCTCGCCTTCATAGGGGTGGAGCTAGACACTATCCCAGGCAAAGGCATTTCTCCCACTTCCAAGGGTACAGTCCCTTATCACTCTGGCTTACTCTTTTCGTCCTCTAGGACATTAGTCTGCTGCCGGCTAGGGATCTTCTCATGGAACCTCCTCCCTCAGGACCTTCGGGGGCCCTCCCAGATCCCATGCCTCCCCGAGGCGCCGTGGCACTTCCCCCAGCAGGACCAGATTCTCTGGGCGGGTTTACGGGCTCAGACCCCATTGTCCCGCCTCCGGGTGGCCTGCCGTCGACTCCACAATATCTGACGTCAGGCTATGTGCCTCCCGACGCCGGGATACCCTGGGTACTCGTACTATCCACAAACGGGTTATCACTACCCTTCTTGGCCTCAATACCGAGGTTATCCTACCTTCCACCCTTCTCCTCTGTCACCACCGGCGCCGGAGACAGCACCCCAATGGTGGCAGGAGGCCAGAATCCAGCTGCTGTTGGAGCTCAGGCAGTTGGTGGGGGAACCTCCCCAGCCTAGGGCCCCCCCCTCCACTGCCTCCTTTGGGCAGAGCCTCGGGTTCTCTTGCTGTGGGTACCGCTGGTATGGAACATTCCATTCCCATAGGCTCCGAGCCATCTGACACCGAACCTTCGGATCCCAGATCTCCGGTTGAGGTTCCTCCCAAGGAGACACCTAAGTCACCTCCAGAGGACCCATCTTTTGGAGACCTCTTGCGCTCCATACAGGCAGCGGGAGGTTGGCCCACAAAAGAGATGGATCCGTAATGTAAAGGGCTAGCGGAGCACCTGGATCTGGCTACGTCGGATCCCATCCCCATCTCCCCATGAGGACTTGGTGACCACAATATGCAACAACCGTCCTCCATTCCAGCGGTCTCCAGGAAGGCAGACCGGACCTATTATCCCCGGAAGGGATTCAACACCTTCACTCCCATCCTAAGGCTGACTCCATGGTAATTACTGCCACTCACGACCAGTCAGCCCAACCGAAACACCCGAGTTCCTCACCACCAGATAAGGACTCTCGTCAGTTAGACCAGTTCGGGTGAAAATCTATTCTTCTTCCTCCTGTGGCATTAGATCTCTCAACTATGTCTCGCACGTGGTTGTTTTCCAAAAAGCTACTCTTTCGGAGCTGGAAAGGGATCTACTTGAGGTTCAGGATGAAAACCTTAGGAAGAAGCTCCTGGACAAGGTCAGGATGAGAAAGTCCTTGTGTCGTCACACGCTCCGAGCGACGTACAACTCGATGGATTCTGTGGCTAGAGTGGCAGCCACCGGGATCTGTCTCCACCGGCTCTCCTGGCTTTGGAAAGCCAGTTTGGCACAGGATGTACAGACTTCCCTCTTGGCTGCCCTTTTTAAGGGTTCCGTCCTCTTTGGTGGCGATGCCAAAGATATCATAACAGGACTGCAAGAGAGTGGACACTCTTTAAGAGACATACGCTCTATGTACAAGACAGGTCAGAAAAAAACAGCCCTTTCGCCGCCAAAGAAGGTGAACAAGAACCAGGCAAAGCATCAGGGAAAAAGACGTGCCCCTGGCTCAGGAGCCCAAACCCCACAGGCTAAGTTCTCCAAACCAGCCTCAGGGGCTAAAGCTCACCTCCCCTCAGCGCCCTGACTCCTTTCCCCTCCTTCTGCTCCCTCTCTTACTTCAGGAGGAACCGGTCGGAGGGAGATTCGGCCTCTACCTGAAAGGTTGGAGTCTCATCACCGCAGAGTCTTGAGTGCTTCAGCTCATCCAGCGGGGTCACTCGATCGAGTTCCTCGAGATTCCAGCCCCTCTACCTCCGGGACAGTCTTTCTATCCACAGGATCAGGTTCCCCTCGTCTCGCAAGAGAATCAGGCACTTCTTCTAAAGGAGGCCATAGAACCCGTCCTCCAAAACCAGATAGGAAGGGGATTTTACTCCCACTTCTTCCTAGTCCCAAAGAAAAGGGCGACCTGAGATCGATCCTGGACCTCAGCTCACTAAACATCTTCGTCACGTACAAGAAGTTTCATATGTTGACCCTTCAGGGGCTCCTACCCCTGCTCCATCCCAACTCCTGGCTTGGCTCCCTGGATATGCAGGATGCCTATCTGCACATCCCTATCCTTCCGGCCCACCACTGCTCCTCCATTTTCTTTCTGTGAGGATCACTTCAGTTGAACTTGCTTGCAGCCTTTCCTTGGCCCCGGGTGATTCACGCGAGTGTCTAGCGGTGGTGGCGGCGTTCCTAAGACGCCGCCAGGGCATTTATGTCTTCCCGTACCTGGACAACTGGCTCCTCGCTGCACCGTCTCCTACCAACCTGAAAGAGTCCCTCTCTTTCACTCTGAACTTGTTCTCCCTTCTGGGGATCACGGTCAACTTCCCCAAGTCCCAGCTAGTACCATCTAAACGACAATTCATTGGAGCCGTACTAGATACAGTTCAGAGCAAGGCTTTTCTGCCATCGGATCAAGCTGAGACTTTGGTTACTCGGGCTACTCTTGTGGCCCAGGCTCGATGGATCCCAGCACATGCTGTGCTCCATCTTTTGGGACTGATGGCAGCAGCCAGTGGTCCCTCTGAGTCCAATGGGATCAGAGGACGGACGACATGAACCAAAAAGTCATGAGCTCCAGCAGCCTTCAGAGAGATCTTCGCTGGTGGCAGGATCTCTCCAACCTATCAAGGGGAACTCCTTTCCATTCCCCTGTTCCTACCCAACTCCTCACCACGGACGCCTCAGACTTGGGCTGGGGAGCCCATCTGGGGATACACAAGACACAGGGGTCTTGGTCCGATCAGGAGCTTATGCTCCACATTAACGTTCTGGAGACCAGGGCGGTTCTTTACGCTCTCCAGGTGTTCCAGTACCTTCAGGTACCGGAATTACTTCTGGTCCAGATGGACAATATGTCCACAGTTTGGTACATCAACAAACCAGGGAGGAACCCAGTCGTACCCTCTCTGCAGAGAAGCAATGAGGGTCTGGTACTGGGCGATCCAGCACAGCCTTTACTTGACAGCAGTCCACGTACCAGGAGTAAGCAACATCCTGACGGACAATCTCAGTCGATCAGTGGCCAAGGCCCACGAGTGGGAGCTAAAGTCAGGGGTGGTCAAATTACACTTTCTTAGATGGGGTCGTCCAGACTTAGATCTGTTCGCCTCCCCATTCAGCGCAAAACTACCCACCTTTTGCTCGCTCGTTCCCGGGCATGGTGTCGAGACTCATTGTCTCTCTCTTGGACAGGGAGGTTTCTTTACGCATTTCCTCTCATTCGGAAGGTTCTGGTGAAGCTTCAGCAGGAGGGAGTGCATATGATTCTTATCGCTCCTCTCTGGCCACGCCAGATTTGATATCCTCTTTTGCAGCAACTGGCACTGGAACCTCTGGTCCCTCTGTCGTTTTCCCACTACCTTCTGACGCAGGAGCAGGGCACCCTGGTGCACCAGAGCCTTCAGTCTCTCCACCTTCATGTGTGGCACCTGTGGACATAGCAGTTTCCCGCTATGGTGTCTCCTCGCAGGTTGCACACATCTTAGTAGAGGCCAGAAAACCCTCTACTAGATCCACTTACGCCATGAAGTGGAAAAGATTTTCAATCTGGGCCCTAGCAAGGAGCTGGGATCCCTTTTCGTGCTCGGCGGCCCAGGCGTTGAGTACTTCGCACATTTATCTGAGACAGGCCTTAGCTACTCCTCCATTAAGGTCCATCTCTATGCAGTGTCAGCCTACCACCTACCGGTGAAGGGCAAAACCTTGGCTCAGTTGGAGGTTGCCAAAACCTTTCTGAAAGGCATCCTTCACTTAACCTCCTGTCCGGAATCCCTGTCCCCCCGGGACCTGAATTTCATGCTCTAGAAGCTGACTTTACCCCCGTTTGAACCAGCTTCTACTGGTGACTTATGCTTCCTTTCTTGGAAGACCTTATTTTTAGTCACAGTTACTTCCGCCAGAAGGGTCTCTGAGCTTCAGACTTTTGTTTGTAAAGAACCTTATTTAATTTTTCATAGAAACAGAGTTGTCCTTCGGACTAACCCTTCTTTTCTCCCCAAAGTGGTATCAGAAATCACTCTGAATCAGAGCGTGGAATTACCAGTGTACTATCCCCAGTATTCCAGCAGGGGGGGGATACCTTCTGCATACCCTAGATGTGCACCGGATTCTGAGGTACTACACAAACCGGACTAAAGAGGTTTGTAAATCTCCCCAACTTTTTGTAGCCTTTGCTCCCCAGTGCCAGGGCAAGGCAGGCTATTTCCAAACAAACCATCTCTCGATGGTTAGCCAGCTGCATCCATTTTTCTTACACGAAATATGGGAAGTCCCTTCCGGGGGCAGTCAAAGGCCACTCCACCCGCAGCGTGGCTACCTCTACTGCCTTTTTTAGGAATGTGTCCACTGCAGAGATCTGTGCAGCAGCCACGTGGTCGTCTGTTCACACTTTCACCAACCATTACAGTCGGGACATTGCCTCTAGGCGCAGAACAGGTTTTGGTCTTGCAGTTCTGCAAGGCCTTCTGTCATGATTCCGTATGGCGACTTCTCCTCCTCCCGGATGCACCTCTGCATAAGTTATTTTGGGGACTGCTTAGTATTCAGTCCTATATTTGAAGACCTACTGCAGGAACCCTCTCGAAGTAAGATATGCAGTTACATGAGAACTTACCGTAACAGTAGATCTTCGAGAGAGGTTCCTGCAGTAGGTTTAGTTTCCCACCCACCTTCCCCCAGTTCCTAGATGTTTTTTCCTTTATTTTCCATCCTACCTAGCCCTTGGGTCTAGAGAGGAAGTGGGGTCCTAGGAGTTCTTCTATTCCTAGCTCTTATTTACCTTTCTTTAGGTCTCCGGTGGAAAAGAACTGGAGAGCGGGCACGGGACTGCCTCTTTTATAGCCGGGCTTACGTCGCGACACCCGATGTCAGGGGCGGTCCCTGCTGATGATTGCTATCTACAAGTTTGCCGTTTGGACCTGCGCCAGGGGGCGCAGTCCTATATGTGAAGACCTACTGCAGGAACCTCTCTCGAAGATCTACTGTTACGGTAAGTTCTTACTTATCTTCAATTTCTCAGTTGTTTCTCACTTATGGAGAAGCGGGAAAGGGTAAACCTGCCACCAAGAGAATCATTGTCAGGTGGATTGTCTCCTGTGTCCAATTCTGCTAGTCAGAGCTTGGAAAAGAGCCCCCCCTCAGGCCTGAGGGCTCACTCCGCCAGAGGTACAGCTGCTTCGGTCGCAGCAGCTAGAGTCATACCATTAGTGGAAATCTGTAAAGCACCCACCTGGAAAACTGTTCACACATTTACCAAGCATTATTCTCTTGACATTCAGTCAAGAAGTGATGCTAGGTTTGGCACAGCTGTGCTGCAGAGCTTGTTCCCAAAATAGGTTCTGTGACTCCCTCCTGCAAGGGGGTACTGCTTGGTAGCTGCACATAGTCCGAATACAGCAAGACTTCATGTTGTTTGAAGGAAAAAATACTCACCATAGTAATGTTGTTTCTTCTAATGGAGTCTTGATATATTCTGACCTCCCTCCCCTCCTTGAACCTAGTCCTTTTGGGATGTGGCTTGGCAGGCACAGTGCTGCACCCTAGAGGTGTACTTGGCATACCTTAACATGTTAAGGGTTTTTCTGGATTTTTGTTATGAATATTTTGGTTGTTTCACTACCTGCTTAGTTTCTTTTTGGGGTTCTCGACTTGAGTCTTTTCACCCTAAAGATCTGTTTATTGCCCTTTGGCACAAAAATTTGAAAAACAATTTCTCCTTTTTTAAGTTAGTATAGTGCTCGTAAGAATCTGACTGTTACGCTTCAGAGTACCACAGACAGAGGTTTGAAAACCAAGCGCGAGCTCAACGTTCTATGCCTTGGCATCCGGAGCAGTTCAAGTGCTGGGGCTAACTTCGTATAGTCAGAATACAGCAAGACTCCATTAGAAGAAACAACATTACTATGGTGAGTGATTTTTTCTTTTCTACCTCATATTACTAGGTGTGATGTGTGGAACAACACTCAGCCTGGAGGCTGACATAGTTCTGCTTCTCCCTATTCATTATCTTCACCACTGTGATCTCACTGACTGTGACGACACTACTGACCAAGAAGAGCAAACCCCTGCTACTTGACTGTTAACTTGTGATGCAGCAATGAGTGGAGATCACATTCTGATGTAGAGGGAGGAACAGAATTATATATGTCTGCTTCCAGGTAAAGCAATGCCCTACACATCACACCTGATAATGTTAGGTACAAAACCATCTAATAAACACACAGAGAAGGAAAAACACTTATAAATAAAAAGTAACAAGGGAGTACTTTTAAAATTGCTAACATTTTCTGCCTGCTGTTTTTTGGCACTACTAGCTTTTTAAATGCTTTTCTGTGCTGGCCACCTTGATAGCACAGTTGTTCATTTTTATTAACATTCGCAGCTGCCTGTCCTTCATTTTGATATCCACAGAAACATTGAATTTGTCAGCAGATAAGGACCGCTTGACCCACCTAGTCTGTCCATTTTTCCCTGCCTGTAGTATCACCACAGATCGTACTTGATCAAGATACTGTATAAATACCTCACCTAGGATTACATTTTCATGCTTTCTTTACATCGATTTTCAGCCAGTTAATTTGTAATTTTTGATAGACTGTAGGTTGAAGTCATACAGAATATTATTTGGAAGATGCCATGTTGGTCAGTAAAAACCCCAGAATTTGTTTGGCAGAGATGATGATAACTTTTTACTTCCCTTACACATTTTTCCTCACCCAAGGCATGTCACCCTTCTTCTGATTGAGACAGTCACCCAGTCCCATCAACCACTAGCCCACCACCAGCTTGATGGGTTGTGGGGTCCGTGGTGTGGGGCCCTAGTGTATCCACAGTCATCACTCTGACAGCTTTGAGTAGTTCCCCATGTTTATTCCTGCCCACCCCCTTGATGGCTCTGCCAGTGCCACCGATGACTTTAGGCACTGCAGTGGAGCCTCTGTATATGAAGCAAGCTGCCTGGCCCTCTGCAAAGGTTGCTGCTGGGTCAGAAGCAGTGCCATTCCACCCCCACCCCCCATTGGGAAACACTGCTCCCGGCAGCACTGTCTCCCAGACCTGCTTGATCGCATATCCCAAGTTCATTTCCAATGCACTGCTGCTGTGCCAACATGTGACAGAGGGAGAGAGAGAGGGAGGGAGATGATGCCTTTATTAGGTCACCAAGTAATTTCTGTATACCAGCTTTCAAGACCCTTACTGTCTACTCATCAAATGTTGCAGAATCAAAGCTGGAATTTCTTTTATATAGGTGAGATGAGAGTGTACGAGTCGACGGTTCCAGAGGTCTATAAAGCTTGCTTAGATCCTCACAGTTTGTTTACCTTCGGACTTAGAAAATTATACCCTGACATCTGGATCTGTTATGCAGTTCTTTTCATGTGGCCTCGGTAAAAATAATTTCAACTTTGTACAGCATACCTGATGAAGAGGGCTAATACACTGAAGTTAATATTATCTTTTAAAAGTAGTCAGCTGTTATTTTTGTATCTGTAGTACTTTTTCTTTTCCCTATGGCTTTAGGAAGATTTTCTACCTGGCAGTGCTAGATGTGAAACGGAGCAGACTGGATGGACCAATGGTCTTTCCTGCCAACATTTTCATTGTTTCTATTTGTGGAACGGTATTCTAGCTGGAAATTGACACATTTAGTTCTGCTCCCCTTCCATCCACTGTTATGGCCTCTATGACTGATATTACAACTGGCCAAAAAGACTTGCTCACCTTCTGCCAGACTGGTCACTAGTGATGTCATGACGAGTGAGGTCACAATGCTGATGAGATAAAAAGGGGAATAGCACTAGTCATAACATTTGCTGGCTGCTATTTTTGCACCACTAATCCTTTCTAAGGGGACGTGAAAGCTTGTATACCTTAAAGAGCATGTGGCTGATATTCAAAAGTTTGTGCAGGCGCTAACCAGTGTTTTCCCGCGCAAACCGGTTTTTGCGTTGCAGCCCAATATTCAAAAGGCTCGACTGTACCAGCAGACAGGATTAGCGGCAGCACCAAAAAAAATGGGGGGGAAGGGTGGAGACAGGAATATTGGCCCAAGCCAATAGTCAGCAGATTCCTGCTGCGGAAATGGGGTTTGCATGGTCCTTTACTTCCATGCAAATGCTGCAAAACAAAACCTCCTCTTACTCTGTGCAACCCTGGTGGCTGCTGGAGGTAATGCAGCCAACTAGCCAGTTGGCGTTGAGGGACACAGGCGCCCCTGTGGGCGTGGCCCCCCAATTACCAGTCCATAATTTACAAAAAAAACTCACTGGTGCTAGTGGCCCCCCCCCGGATCGCCCAGCCCATAATGTGACTCCAATACATGTGTCCCCCAAACACCAGTCCATAATGTTAAAACTCCCTGGCGCTAGTGATTCTTACCCCCTTTTCCAATTGCCAGCCTGTAATGTAACATAAAAACTCCCTTGTGCCGGGTCCCCCCCTCCAGTGCCATCCCCCACCTCCCGCTCAGATTGCCAGCCTGGAATTAGGAAAAGCTCCTCCCTGGCATCCTGTTCGCCCCCATGCACTGATTCATGGAAACTGCTGCTCGAAATTCCATAATCCCTGGCATCTAGTGGCCCTCCCTCTGTGGCACCAAACACCCATCCCCAGTCACCTTACTAGTACCCTCGGACCCCACAGGTGCACATCTGGCGACCGGCCTGGCCCTCCTCACACCTCTTGGGCCGGCCACGTATGTCCAGGCAGGAGTCGCCTTTATCTATAGGACAGGGCGTGCCACCTTGTCCCTTTAAATAAGAGGCACACTGCCTGCCTATTGCATATGTTGACTGGCCGAGGCGTGTGAGGAGGGATCGTCGGTCGCTGTCACGCACCTGCAGCACCTGAGGGGTCTGGTAAGGTGACTAGGGAGGGTGTGTGTTTGTGCCATGGGGGCTGCTAGGCTCAGGAATTATGGAATTTCAATATGTGGTACCATGGATCGGGGGTTTGTTTTGTTTTAAACTTCGGACTGACGATATTGGGGCACTAGCAGCAGGAATTTATTTTTAACATTACAAGCTGGCAAGTGGAGGTGGGGGAAGGGAACACTAGCACCAGAGAATTTCGTGTTACATTACGGGCTACCGATTTTTTTTGGGGGGGGGCACTAGCACTAGGGATTTAATTTTATCATTACAGGCTGACGATAGAGGGGACCACTAGCATTTTGAAAATTGCAGATAGCGCTCCAATACTATCCATTCTTGATGCCCATTTCGGGAGCCATGTCCGGAAAGCGCTACTTGATTTAGGGCTGAGCCGACATGGCCCTGTATTCAATCGGATAGTGCCGGTACCCTGTCTGACTGAATATAGCATCCTCTGACCCCTGGGCAAGTGTAGAGCGCAGTGCAAAACTTTGCGCTTGCGTCGCAATTTTCCGAATAATGGGCCCCATGTGTTCACTTCTAAAAGACAATTGACTGTTTCATGTATAGTGTTTTGATATATGTGTTAGTAATTACTTTCTACTTTTATAATATTTGTGCAGTGAAACAAGTGAGTTTTCACCTTTTCATACTGCTAGTAAAAAAACAATTCAGTCATATTCTGAAATTGTGACATCATAAACTGCCAACTACTTATGAGCCTATTGTATTTTAATGAGAAATTATCTTTTTCAAAAGAAATAGTTGCTTCTTTCAACAACAGACTTTGTCTTTTGTATGTTTGCACTATTGTGGTTCATCTGTATGTTTTTACAATTTTTTAAAACAGTAATTTGCTTCTCTTTTCTTCTTCTCAAGTAAAATCTAGTTAGTTAGGAAGAAAGTTTTATTCCTGTATAAAATCTGAAAAAAGATCTGGAGTTTCCTGTTGAAATACACTGCCAGCCTTGCCATTAAAGACTGTCTGACTTCATAATACAGCCATTCAGAAGAATTCTTTTTTCACTAGTAGTTGGCAAAATAGAATAAAATGATAAAACGGTAAGTAAAGAAACAATAAAAGCAATGAAAAATAATTACCCAGACACCTAAAGGCCCCAAACCGTCATTCTTTAAGAGATGTATCGTTACTAATCTCATGCTCCTAAACTGTTCGTTACCCCTATAAAGGCATTATCTCCCCAAACAAAAAATGATTTTGTTAGTTCTGTGACAGAATATTATGTAACCAGTGACTGTGGCCTAGGGTGAAACTGACAGATATTTGTGGCATTTTCTTGAAGAATGTATGCCCGTGTTCAGATCTGGGGTGTGTTCTTTAGTAATTCTGTTTAATAGAATGTAAATCTTAGGGATTGTTCTTGTGACATAGAAGCGCTACAAGTGTTTAAACAATGTTTTTTAAATTTTTGCTTGTAGGAATCTGTAGAGCTTCCTCTTACCCATCCCGAGTATTATGAAGAGATGGGTATTAAACCACCAAAAGGAGTCATTCTGTATGGAGCACCTGGCACAGGTAAAGGGATTGCTGGATGCCTACAACAGGCAGCACAGCAAGTTGAAATTAGTAGTTGTCAGTGACATTTTGATTTTTTTTTATTTTGTTAACCAGGTAAGCTCACTTGAACAGATTTATTTTCAGGAGTGAGCTGGGTTGAAGTATTAGCATAGATAACAAAAAGACAACCAACCATGCAATTGTAAAACAAGATAATAACAGTACACCAATACAAACCTGAAGATTTGTATCAGTGGCAAGTTCCATTTAGCAGAAAACAGCAAGTATTTCTTAATTTTTATGCAAGTCTGCAGATGATGGCTCTATAATTGATGGAGATAAATGATTCCAGATGAAGGATACCGAATGCACAAAAAAGCACTAAGCCATACTATTTTTCCAAGAGAGGAATATTCAACAGATCATCAAAGACATCTCCTTCCATAGAGCCACACCTTTGGACCTGTAAGCTTTCGGTGTCCGGTTCACTTGGAAACTTTTTCCTAGCTTAGGCCACCTGCAGTGACATCAGTCGATGTCTGTATGTTGTGGGCAGCCCCGTACATCCTTAGTTTTTTTTTTTTTTTCCTCCCCCTTCCCTGCCGTCGAGAACTCCACATTGGATTGTAGAATCGTAGAAATGCTTTCTTTGTAGTTCATCAGTCATGTTTTCCTTTTTCTCAAAGCTTTTTATGTTTCATCAATATTTCCTTTTGGCGCTGTAGACGTTTAAGCTGTTGCTTTCTCTTCTATATGGCTGTGCACCCTGCTGCTTTTCCATGAAGCTCTTTTGTTCTCCACCATGATGCCCCTCACTAGGCTTGTTTCTATGCCAGGTTCTCATGCTGCTGTTCAGCTACAGCTTCTCCTTGCATTGGTCTCCCTATTCACACTGCTGCCTCTGGCCTGTGTCATTTTTCTCTGGAGAATCTGTCTGTCCACCATTGGTACTGTTTTCCCTGTAGGTCCCATGCTCCGTTGTCTGATTCCTCCTGTGGATAAGTCCTGGTAGTGTCCTCTGCTTCCGTTGCTGCTTCAACAGTCTTTGTGATGCTAGGGTCGGTTGCTGGCACTGAGCTCAGGGCCATATGCTGGCCCATAGCTCTTTGCTTCCTGGTCATTGACTGGCTTTGCCTTTTCGATGTTTCTGCTGCTCGTATTGTCCCTGTTCTCAGTTATACTTTAGAGACTTTGCATTTTTTGGCGTCATTGTTCTCATCATTGGCTCCAGTCGCTTTGACTGCAGTTATGGTACCTTGTTTGGTTGCTGGCTCAGTGCATGGGTCCAGATGCCGGCCCGTGGTGCTCCGCTTGCTGGTCTGGGCCTAACTGTACCTCATCAAAGTTCCTGCGGCTCTTTTTGGCTCTACTTTCTTTACTTCAGAGACTGTTGCCTTTGCCATCATCTTGCTTGTCGGCTCCTGCCACTACGCCTGTCGTCATGACACCACAGTTGGTTAATGTCCCTGAGCTCAGGTTCTTCTTCAATTTGCTTTCTGCTTCCTGGTCACTGCCAGGCCATCCTTGTCATCATTCCTGCCACTCTTCGGCTACAGTACTCTGTTCAACTCCAGAGGCTGTTGCCATTGACGCTGTCTATATTCTCGCTGTTGATCCTGTTTGCACTGCTCCAGCCATTTCACTGACATCTGTCGGTTGCAGATTTTGACTCGGGGGTCCTAGTACAGTCCAGCAGCTTTTTGCTAACTGGTTGTCTTCTGGCTTCACTTTGCAGTTGTACCTGGTACTTTATTGACTCTTTCTCTCTGTTACTTAAAGGATTGTGACCGGCTTTGGCATCAGTGTTCCATATTCTTGCCATGTCCCTTTCACCTTTGCTGTTTCACAGTGCTTGTGGTGGCTTGCCCTTCCTCTGCTAACCGCTCTTCCTGATTTTTTTTTTATATGGTGCTGCCTGGGATTTCCTTGGTGGCAGCCTGCTGCGGCCTTCCCTCTGACACCTGTCTGTTGGCCTGGTTGACATTTGGTTAAACATGCCAACACACTGTAGTTTGTGGCTTCATTCTTTGGTTTGCCTTTGAATCTTCTACCACCCTTGCCGTCGCTGGTTTTTGCCACCAGGGCTGACTCTGTCAATGTTACTGTGTCAGGGCTCCCTGGAACTTTGGTCCCTTTACGAGTCACACTGCTTGATCTTTCGGCCCCGTCTTCGTTTGTGTAGTATTACAGGCTCATTATCCGTTATTGGACTTGTCATGTTTATATCGTTGATGCTGTCTTCTCATCTTGGTATGTTGACGCCATCTCCACAGCTTTCCATGCTATCATTTTTTGCCTCTGTTCTCTGTGTTCATCCTGAGACTGTGGCCTCTTTTACCCATACCGTACATTTTTTTCCTTTTTTTTTTTCTTATTTATTCTTTTGGTAACCAGGTAAGGCCCACTAGGCACAAGTGCCTGTTTTCAGGGACGACCCGGGAGCACTGGGGTGGTTAAGTGACTTGCTCAGAGTCGCACAGTACACAAGTGGAGGTTGTGGGAATCAAACCCAGGTCTGCTGGATGTACCAAATTCATTCACAGCTTGTCACTCTAACCTTTCTGTCAGTTCAGTCCCCATTGCTGGTATAATCGCTGTCTTGGGGGTGGGGATTTGGCCTTTCTGTCCTCATTTTCTAGGGTGTTTTCCCTCTATCTTCCTGATACTGAGTGTGGGTCAGATGTAGCTCCTGCTCTTCTAGATAAAGTGGGCTAGACCTTGTAGTCTGCCTTTCTTGTTCATCTTCCAAGAATTGATCTTCACCATGGATTCTCACTTATGGGTTTGAGCTGGAGGCACTAGGACCCCATGGGAGAAAAGCTTTTGGCCAGGGGGCCAGCCATGGCTACTGCACATGGCACCTGTGCACCCCCATGTGGTGCCGTGTGCTACCCAATAACTTGCTGACTCCCTCACCACCCTTAGTTCTGTTCTTCCTACTGTCGGGTGCACACTGTGGGAACAGAGCGCCTCAGTTTGCCTTGTCGCCGCTTATTCTACTGCATCACTGTGACTTTTTCTTTATTTTCAGTGTCACCTGTATATATTATTTTACTGCGATGTTGGAAGTCTGACAAGAAAGTGGCCAAGTCATCATGAAAAGTTCACCATCTACCCATTATGCGTTGTTGCCCCTGTGGGAGACCAGTGGCTGCGATGGACCAGCATCAGTCCTGTGCAGCCTGTCTTGAACTAGAGCATGACATGGATATGTGTAACATCTGCTTCTAAATGAATCACCATACTGTTGAGAACTGTGCGTTG
Source organism: Neoceratodus forsteri (assembly GCA_016271365.2). Lineage (NCBI taxonomy): Eukaryota > Metazoa > Chordata > Ceratodontiformes > Ceratodontidae > Neoceratodus > Neoceratodus forsteri. The sequence continues at coordinate 430,406,035 of CM028134.1, forward strand.
AGGTGGGGTTGCTTATTCTTCACCTTCAAATACGGGTCTCGCACACCTGTGTCCAAGACCAGGTTTTTAGTCCTTTCCACTGAGCCTCTTCCCAGGACCTCTGGTTCCATGGAGGTACACCAAGTTCTCGACCTCACAGCACTGAGGCATCAAATACTCCTGTGGATACCTCTGGTGGACAGTCATCTCCTTCTGGGCTCTCGACTGTGAACCCTCCACAGTCTGCCTGCCTTGAGCAGCAGACCTCCATGGTGGTGAGGCTACAATTGTAAGCTTGATCTGCACCGGTGGATGCCTCTGTCATCTTCCGGTGTCACCCATGCTGTTGTCACCATTTGCAGTGACAGCCTGGCAGGTAAAACTGGAGATGACGTCAGGCCCCCTTCTGACACTGTTCGGTGAAAGGAGATGGATCACAACCGAGGCGGTTGTCCATACTGTTGCCAGTTCAGATTTTGTCACCATCCGTGGTGCTACTAGCAACACTGAGGAGGGTTGCTGCTCTGGACACGGTGAAAGAAGTGATGCCAGTCCTGGTCTGAGCTCCATGCGAGGGGCTTTTCTCCGGAGTCGTTAGGTGTCACCGCCACCAGTGAGGACCAGAGTCGCCCTGTGGGATCTGTACTGCTACACTCTCATCATCTGGGGTTTTCCTCCCATGGGCAACAATCTGGTCACTTCCCGAATGTAGGAGGACATCCGTCGTGTCACTCTGCTATAGGCCCTTCCCTAGGGCGAGGCCCCTACCCCATTCTGCAGCCCAGACTGAAGCCCTTGAGACCAGAAGTGTCAACCCTCACTCGGGCCTCACAGCTTCCTAGAAAGATTGCCCTTGTTCATAGGCCCTGATGAACTGTTAACACTGGAGCAACACCCAGCTTTCTTTGGTACCTTAGAAAGCTGGCATAGTTGAGGCTGACCAGGCCCAGTACAGGCCCTTCCTTCAGTCACCAGCGGTATCCCGAGGCAGCGCCTTGTCTCTATCAGTGTCTTCCTCTGAGGACAGTGAATCATCTGTCCACCTTTCTTCAGCTGCTGATTACGTCGTGTGCAAGCTGTTTTTGTTGGAGATGCTCCAGCATTCAACCTATATGCTTTTACAAGCCATGATCTGGTAGTCCTGCCATTTGGACTCTGAGAGTTCCCAGTATCAACATTACTGTCATTCCTCCATGGCCTAGAGCCTTTTAGGAGGTATCGAGGGCAGCGTGGAGATGTACTTTCTGCAATCCAGCCATCTCCAGGGACCTCTTCACATGGCATTGCACACCCACAGGGCCTGCTGGTGATCCTCTGTGGGGCCATGGTGCCTTGTGCATGACTGACCTGCAGAGGTAGATTCTGCTCAGATGGAAGCTCTTGGAAGGAAGGCCTTTATTTCGGCACGTGCCCGAACGTGCCTTTCTGCACACCAGACCCATATGGTGACCTGTAACTGTTGCCTGTGATTGCAGCTAAGCACCCTCTTGGCTACAGTGCCACAGAGTGAGACAAACGGGCAGTTGACCTTTCTGCCCCGGGGCCTGGAGGTAGTTCAGCATCAGTTGAGGGCATCTTACAATGTCAGCGAGGTGGCCTTTAGGTTGGCAGGAACTGCAGTCTGCGTCAGACAGATGGCATGGCTTCTCTCCTGACTGGCACCTTTAGCTTGGCATAAGGTGCTTAACTTGCACTTCGTGGGCTCATTTCTTCCCTAGGTTCAAGCGGAATCTATCAGAGAACCCTCCTGCTCCTGTGCCACAGGAGCTGCTGTCTCGCCCTGACCAGTCTCAGGTCTTGTCAGACCTGTGAGGACTCCCTGCCCTCATGTGTTCTCCCCCATGCAGAGGGCTGAGGGCTTCTGACTGATTAGTGGGAATCTGTGGTGAAGATTGATTTGGAAGATATGAAAGATGGTACATATTTAACTGTTGATCTTCCAGACTATCTTCACCATTGATTACAGCATCTGCCTACCATCCCCTGCTCTAGCAGAGCCAGGGCTCTGGGCAGCTCACCCTTATAGTGCTGGTATTCACCACGTAGTGCAATGGCATCTCTGTAGTTATACTCCCTATGGAGTAAATGTTAAACAGAAACAACAACAAAAAAGGATTTGGGAACCCATTTCTGGGTTTCCACTCCCACACACACAAAACAAACTGGGGTGAGGGTTCCCTTTCAGAGCCCTCATAGCAACCAAAAAAAAAAAAGAGAACAGAGAAGGTAGCTCCTTTCCTCTATTTTTTTGTTTTTAACGGCTGCATAGCGAGAGCTGTGCTGATGTAGGGGAAGAGAGGTTACCGAATGCATCACATCTGCCCCCGTGGAATTGAAGCACATGTAGTTCCTATGAATCACCGCACTTTCTTCTCTCCCCGCCTTCCTCCCCAAGTGTAAAAAAACAAACAAAAAACTCCCAATCCCTCCCTCTGCATTCTCCTTACCCTGCACCTTCCATTCCCAGCCCTGGCTCCACATAAAAAAAATTCCTCCCACCACAAAACATACCTTCCTCCTCGTGATCACTGCCCCATCACAGCTCCACAAAAGATACCGCTTGCTGCCAAATGTCCCACCCCCCTACCGATTACTGCCTTGTCCTAGCTCAGCATACAAAACAAGATCCCACCCACATCTCGCCCCGCGGTAGACCACCACTTACCCCAACAGTTGGGGACACTGAGGAGCCCACCCCAGTGCCCTCAAACATCAAGCCAACACTGGAGTGCGTAGTCTTTAATGTCAGTAGGTACTGTACCTCAATAAAGAAAACCATCCCTCAATGTCTTTTTCCCTTTTTTTTCTTTTTTAAACCTGAAATAAAGAAAACAGTACCTTGTTGTCTTGCGTTGCTTTTCCAACCCCCACTCCGACCCCCCCCCCACTCAGCACCCTGCAACCCTCACCCACCCGCCATTACCCTGCACTTACCTACTGGGGGCCAATGCTGTAATCCTGTCCGGGCTGGAGACACATCTTCACACTCCAAAGCCAGATGGGGAACTGAGGAAATCAACTGAGTGCAGTTAGTGTATTTCAATACATTTTGAACTTTTACTCATACCTTAGTCATTTTTTAATATTTTTACCTCAGATTTTTCACAAGGCCATTTTGGAACCCCACCTCATGAACAAGGTAGGTGAAATTTTTCAAATCTGTCACAAAAGGTGATTTTGCAGTTGCTCTACAAAATCACCTTTTGGGCAAGATTTGAAACTTTTCACCTACTAAGTTCATGAGGTGGGCTCATACGAAGACTGAAAATATGGGGTCAAAATATTAAAAAAACAACAAAGTTACAGTGGTGAGTTGTAATTTTTCAATACTCTTTCATAACTTTGATAATTTTCAGTATTTTGACAGCAGATTTTCAACATAGCCATTTTTTTTTATACACACCCTCATGAACATAATGGGTGTCGTTTTTCAAATCCTGGCCAAAATGTGTTTTGGACTACTGGCACAGAATGACGTTTTATCCAATATCTTATAAATGACACCTGTCATGTTCAGAAGGGAACAGGGTCATTAAAAGACTATGTTGAAAATTTGGGGTCAAAATGTGCCCCAAAATAAATTTATAGTGTGATGTTGTTTACAGGGATGGCTGTTGTCCCACTGGGGGCCATGTTGCCTTCCCATGCCAGTGACCTTCATTTCGGTGCGAGCTCAGTGAGCTAGCTGAATGGGCTGAAGCTGGGGGGGAAGGCACTGCGGCGTGTGGCACCAGTTCCAGCCTGGGAGGGACAGTGCTGTGTTCCGGCACGCAGACTACACCTTGTGGTAGGCTGGGGAGCCTTCCCTCACAAGGTGTTGATGTGCACTTCGAGGCCTGAAAGGCCCATGCACTGCATCAGATCTCCCTTATCAGGTTAATGCACTAGTAGCTATTTTGCCTCTGACCAGAACTTGTCTTTCTTGTCCTCCTCATTCCTGCCCGAGGTATAACCCCTTCTTGTGGTATATCCCTGTTAGTTGCTAGATGCAGTCTGTGCCTCAGGACACTGTCCAAGCTAACTCAGCTTAACAGCAACACTACTGTCTGTTGTGGCATGCTGTGCACTGAACTGGATCAAGTTAGACTAGCTCTTATGCAGAGTACATCCCTGTTGTTGCAGGAGAAGCAGGTAATTTTTTCTGATTTTGTTTTCCTTCTACCTATGCCAGAATATTCCTTTTGGTTGGTATGCTCCTTTTTCCATTTTTATGCCAGCTGGGCTATTTGCCCACTACCCTTCAGGGTAACTGGGAAGATGGACACAGCCCAACTGTTTTGGCAGCCCATCCCTACTGTTCTGCATGCACCAAAGATTCCCTTTTCTTTTTCCTGACGGGGAGGAAAAAGGGGGCATATATTAACTGATTATTTCAGTCAGTTCTTTGTCTTGTTTTTCAGGAGTCTATTTTCATTTCTATTTTGGCACTTTTGTGCCATCTCTATTACGAGATCACATGATCAGCTGTTTTACTGTGCAAGCACAATAGAAACATAGAATTTGACGGCAGATAAGGACCGCTTGGCCCACCTAGTCTGCCCATTTTCCTACCTAACAGATAAGCTGCAGATCCTAGTTAACCAACAGCTTACTTCCTCCTACCCCCCACTAGGACTGCCTTATGTCTGTCCCATGCATTCTTGAATTCCCCCAATGTTCTTGACTCCATGACCTCCTCAGGGAGGCTGTTCCATTCATCCACAACCCTCTCTGTGAAAAAATACTTCCTCACATTACCTCTGAGCGTTCCCCCTCTATCTTCAAATTGTGCCCCCTTGTTCTTGCACATCTCTTTTTCTGAAAGATGCCACCCTCTTGGACTTTGTTGATTCCCTTGAGGTACTTGAACGTTTCTATCATGTCCCCTCTCCCTCCTTTCCTCAAGGTATACATATTAAGCTCCTTTAGTCTTTCTTCATATGTCTTCTGGTGCAGACCCTGCACCATTTTGGTTGCCCTCCTCTGGACAGCCTCCATTCTGTCTATGTCTTTGCGGAGATGGGGTCTCCAGAACTGCACACAGTACTCAGATGGGGTCTCACCAACTGTCTGTACACAGGGATAACTTCCTGTTTTCTACTATTGATGCCTCTCCCTATGCATCCCAGTGTCCCCAGCCTTCCTTACTGCCTTCTCACATTGCTTGCCCACCTTTAGGTCATCTGATATAATTACCCCAGGTCCCTTTCCATTTTACTGTTGTCAGTATCTCACCCCCCATTGTGTACTCTTCCCCTGGGTTTTTGTTTCCCAGGTGCATTACCTTGCACTTCTTTGCATTGAATCTGAGCTGCCATACATTTGACCATTCCTCCAACCTTGCCAAGTCCCTTCTCGTCCTTTCCACTCCATCTGGTGTATCAACCCTGTTGCAGATCTTTGTGTCGTCTGCAGAGAGGCAGAGAGACATACTTTTCCTTCCAGTTCCTCTGCAATGTCACTTATAAAGACATTAAAAAGGACCGGTCCCAGTACTGAACCCTCGGGTACCCCACTAGTAACCCTCCTTTCTTCACTGTGTACTCCATTTACTATTACCCTTTGCGTCCTGTTGTCTAGCCAATTTTTTATCCAGGCTTCCACCATGGGACCCACTCCAAGGCTGGCTAACTTGTGTATTAATCTTTTGTGTGGGACTGTATCAAATGCCTTGCTAAAATCTAGGTAAGCCATGTCCACAGCCCTTCCCTGGTCTACTACTTTGGTCACCCAGTCAAAGAAATCTATTAGATTCGTCTGACACGACCTTCCCATCGTGAATCCATGCTGCCTTGGGTCCTGTGCCCCACTGGCCTCTAGGTACTCAACAGTTCTTTCCTTCAGAAGTGATTCCATCATTTTCCCTACCACTGAGGTCAAACTAACTGGTCTGTAGTTTCCTGCCTCTGTCCTGCTCCCACTTTTGTGAAGAGGAATCACATCCGCCCTCCTCCAGTCCTCAGGTACCACCCCATCCTCCCATGATTTGTTAAAGAGAGTAGTCAGGTGTCATTAGTTCTACCTTAGTTCTTTTAGGATTCTTGGGTGAATCCCATCAGGCCCCATTGCTTTGTCTACCTTCAATTTTATTAGTTCTTTCAGAACCCTTTCTTCTGTAAATGGACTGGTATCGACCCCCGTCTTCAGAGTGTTTCTCTTGTTTGGTTTAGGTAACTCCCCCTCCTCTTCCTTTGTGAAGGCTGAGCAGAAATATTCGTTCAGTATCCCTGCCTTTTCACTGTCACCCTCTACCCACATTCCCTCCCCTTTATTAAGCCTCAGTATCCCTCCTTTGGTCTTTCTTCGCTCCCTAATGTATCTATAAAAGGTCTTATCCCCCTTCTTAACAGAGTTGGCTATCCTTTCCTCGGTTTGGGCCTTTGCTATTCTGACTGCCTTCCCAGCCTCTTTCTACTTTAACTGATAAAGTTCTCTGTCCTGCTCCTTCTGTGTTGCCTTATATTTCCTGAATGCTATCCTTTTCTCCTTAACCTTCCCTGCCACCTCTTTTGAGAACCATAGTGGTTATTTCCTTCGTTGTGTTTTGTTGATTTGCTTTACACAAAGGCTTGTTGCCTCTGTGATGACTGTTTTGATTACTCCCCATTGTTCCTCCACCCCTCCTTCTTGCCTGTTTGCTAGTGCTTTTCTGAGGCACTCTCTCATTTTCCCAAAGTCAGCCCTCCTAAAGTCCAATACTCCTGCTTTTGTATGGCTTGATTGTATGACTGTGTTTATCGTGAACCACACTGTTTGGTAGTCGCTTGTTCCCAGATGGCATACCCAGTTCTAAATCTGAGATTCTTTCTCCATCCCCATTTGAGAGTACCAGGTCTAGATTGCCTCCCGAAAGTGGGGTTCTAATACTAGCTGCCTGAGGCATGCCCCTGTAGGGCATCAAGAATGACCCTGCTTTTGGATGCCTGCAGCAAAGGTGCTCCAGTTAACATCTGGCATATTCAGGTCCCCATCAACAATATCTCCCTTTTCTGCCATTCTAAGGAAGCCTTCTATCATTCCTTGTCCATTCCCTCCCTGAGATGGGGGTCTGTATACAACCCCCATGCAGATTGTGGTGCCATTTCCTGTCTCCAGGGTGACCCAGAGTGTCTCATCTGCTCCCTGTTTATTCTTTAGTTCTGTTGCTTTGATCCCTTCCTTTACATAGAGAGCTACTCCTCCTTCTCTTTTACCCTCCCTGTCCCTCCTGTAGATTGTGTATCCTGGTATATTGACATCCCAGTCATGGTTCTCTGTGCTTTCATTCACTAGAGGGCGGCCAGCTGTGGAGGAGGGAGGGCTGTGTCAGTCACCGTCTAGCTTCTTTTATCCAGTTGTGTTTCATGATATGGGGGAAGGGGAGGAAGGTGCTGCTGCCAGGGTGGGGGGGACATAATTGTTTAAGGGCAACAACCACTTAAAGACAGCGGCAGGCCGAGGAGGGTATTTCCTGAATAAATAGGCACAAGTAGTGCCATTATTCATTATTCCGGGTCTGAATAATGAATAGTGCATTATTCATGGTATTCAGGAAATACTATTTGTTACTCACACACCCGTAGTCTGCTCTTTCAACAGGTCTACACGTTGTCATATTCCATCTTTTTTTTTTTTTTAAGACAGGTTAATTAATTTTACCAGTTATTCATATCAGAGGGCTTCCCTATACCGTAAAGGCACAAATAAATTTGTACAAAGTAAGGTATTCTTTTTTTTGTTTTGTTTTTTGGTTTTTGGAAGACAAATTAATTCATTTTACTAGTTATTCATTTCAGAGGGCTTTCCTGTACCTTAAAGGCACAAATACATTTGTACAAAATAAGGCATTTGATTAACTGGTCTATGCTCTTGTCAAGTGTTTGTTTAAGCTAGCCCCAGTATAATAACCTAGGACTGAAAATATTATTAGGCTGTAATAAAGACTGAGGAAATATCACAGTACCTGATGTGCTGTGCCATTTCCTCAGGGAGTGGGAGCAGTGGTAGATAAACGGGTATTCGTTTCTGTGGCAGAATGCAGCCCTGTCATTAACTAATGTACAATGAGATGTCATTAATAACATCACATGCTGAGCATAGAGGGGTTTTGGATATAAAAGGAGGGGAAGTGGACCAGGTGCTATGGAAAAACTGCAAACTTTAAAGAATCACTAAGAACGGTGAATTCTGCAGCACTGAAGATATTCTGTGGTAGGTTGCACATTCTGTGCAAAATTCTGCGACTGTAGAATTCTAGGGACCTTGCACTAAATACTACAGTTTGGTTCTGATTTCCCATAAACAGGCTGGATTTGGCTTTGCCATACTTCAAGCCTTGCTGTCACGGGGGTCCTCTACGTCCCTACCATCTGCCCTTCCTTCGATTTGTTGTCTTGTACTGCTTGGGACTTATTCTAAAGGTGTGCTTTATGGAGGGAGATGTCCTTGAAAAAGATAGGTACATTACTTTACCAGTAATATTAGATCTTTAACAGACTCTACTCCATAGAGCCATAGCTGACCATCTGACCCCTTCTATATGTCTTTCCTGGTAAAACTTGAAATAAATAAGTAATATTTTGATGGCGTGCTCTGTAAGACATGCCTATTGCTGCGCGTTTGATCTTCTGCTTCTCTGCTCACATCCAGTGGGCATTTTCTTTCTGGAACCACCTCCTTTCCTATTGACCTGGTCTCCCATTTCCTTTCGGTATGGTACAACTCCAAGCTTATCTATGATGGGAAAACTGAGGAGCTGTAGGGCTGTCCTACAGTTCCAAAGGTATGGCTCTATGAAGGAGCTTCTTTCCAAGATCTGCTGTTACTGGTAAGTGATGAACCTTTTTCCTGTTGAAGAATGTGAGTTATAATTACTGTTCTACTAGGAAAATTGTGCAAATAGGCACTCTGAGACCTTTCTGTGCAAAATGTTGTATGTTAAACAGGTAGCTTTGTACATAATCTTCATATCCGAAGAGGGTATATTTTATGAGTAAATTGTAATTTTTAGCACAATTTGGGTGTAAGAAACAGAAGTGACTGCCCAAACAGGAAAAGATAGTAATGTACCAAGTAATTTAAGGTCGGAAGGGAATCTAGGTCCATCAGGTCCACCCACGTATCCCACCTCTTCATAAGCAGGTATGAATAAGTATGCTATGCAAGCTTGTACTCATTATAGATTTCCCTACCAACTCTTCTATTGAGTACCCTGTGATCCCCTTGGTAAGCTGACATTTGTCCAGGTTGACCTTGAAGGCTTGTACTATCTTCACGTCCACTGTTGGTCAGTTCCATAGATTCACCATCCTTTGGGAAAAATGTCTCCTAATGTTACTGCTGAATTTACCGTCTCTGAGCTTCTGGACATGTCACTGCATCCTGTTGGGGTACATCTGATGAGACATAACCTTCTGTTTGATCGTACTCTTGAGTATATGGAAGACTCAGGTCATGTCTTCTCTCAGCCTCCTGTTCCATAAGGTGTACATGTTAAGGGCCTCCTGCCTCTCCTTATAACTTCCCCCACCCAAACCCTTTATTAAGCTAATTCATCCCTGTTGCTTTATTGCTGTTAGTAATTTTTTCCATGTCTAACACAGCATTTTTACTGCCTGCTTTTTGATAATGTACCTCCCTTCCCCCTAGGACGCACCTGGAAACTAGCTGTCTTCTGTTGTGTGCCCTCCTGACCAAACACTTTTAAAGAAATTAGATCAAGAATAGTTGACAGTGCTCCGGGAGGCGGTACCTGACCAGTGCCTTGTAAAGTGTCAGGATTACTTCCCCTACCTGCTGGTAACCACACTTATTTTTATTATTGTTTCTCCACCTGGTTCCCATCGGCCATCTCTGACATCACCGTCCCTGAGCATCAGCTCCCCCTCCCCTGTTGCCCCCATGACTTACCCTTCGTGGCAGGGGGTTGGAAGCTGCTCAGCCCACCGGCACGGATCTAGCTTTGGGAGGTGTCCTCTTGGGGTGGCACTACGGAGGGGGACCATCGCCATCCTGCTGTGGCGGGAACCAGTTTTTCCGGTTTTCTTGTGCGGCTTGTGAGCATGCAATGCCGCCAGTGATGCCCAGCACACGCGTCCACACGTTGTAGGTCAGGCAGCTGCTCCAACTCCGCCTCCACGTTATGGGACCTGGCATGTTGGCCCCCAGCCGCTGCTAGGGGTCAGGCAAGAGCTGGTCTGTGTCCCCACCCTCCCTGGTAGAAGAGAGCTGTCCTTCGGATGCTCAGTCCTCTCCCTTCCCGGCTGACCCCTGGCAACCTGCTTGCACCGCGAACACGGGTCGCCTGCGTGGCAGGAGGTAAGGCAGTGATGCCTCAGCCCTCCGCACCACTGGGCCGGCTGTAACCACACTTTTTAATGTACCCAGCATTCTGACAGCTCTCTTGAGACTGACTACACACTGCATGTCATGCTTCACAGCCCGTTATCTATTTTATGACTCCCCCAGGTCCTTTTCTTCCTCCACTGCATCAAGAGAAGCCCTACATTTTGTGCAGGTCTTACCTCTGTTTTTCCTCCCCAAGTGTAGCACCATACATTTGGCTACATAGCTTATGAGTTCGACCTACTGCCCAGCTTGTTCAGGTCTTTCTAAAGTTTGTCCCCCTCCACAAGGGAGTTCACCACTCCGATCAGCTCAATGTCATCTCCAGAATTAAGCAGCCTTTTGGAAACTGAATCTCCCAGATTGGTGACCATAGCCTCAACCAAGTAGGTGTTCCATTATAGTAGCCTTGATAATGTAGTCCAGGATTTCCCAGTGTATTGTTTGTGCAGTCAACTTGTAACATTAAGGTACTGTTTCAAACATATTTTTATTTTATAAATTTTAATTTATAAATTATTTAAACAGGGATATATAGGAAACATAAAATACGGAACTCCATAGAGATTGGAACATTTTATGCACATAGACCCCTTGTTGATGTCAGCAGCACAAAATGACATCAGTATTGGAGTGGAGAAACACTAAAGCATCCTAGCCAGTTAATGAAAAAACAATCTTTCAAAAACAGTACACTGATCAATAAGTGCACTAAACAATTTAGAATAAAATTTAGATAATTTCAGACGAGTGAGTCCTTTCTCACCCTGGTCACGTGTTATTTAATGCCAGTGCCTTTTTTTGCTTTGTTTGTTTAAAGCACTTTTGTTGACTAGCCAGTGGGGAAACAAAATAGACTCTCTTGTCTAAAATGTCCAGAAAGTTTATTTAAATAACATAATTCACTTATTGGTCTGTTATGAGATTACTTTTGCTCTCTATTCTCTTCTCTGGAGTTCAGTCTACCCTTCAGTATGACCACAGGCCTCTTATTAACTCTGGAGAACTTGCCTTCTGTTTACTCATAGGCTCTGACACCCTATACAAGCCTCCAAGGGCTGCCCTCCCCCTTCCTGGGGAGGACTGACAGACAGCTAGATCTGGTGAATAGCGTATAAAACCTGAAACATGTTCAAGAGGCTCAGCTGGACTGTGGGGGGGGGGGGAATAAGTTGGTACCATCCTTCTGAATCTCCACTCTTATCAGCCATGGCTACAATGTATTCACACTGCATCAGCAAGGGGTAGTCAACAGACGGCCAATCTACCCTCCCTGGAAGATGGCATATACCGGAACGTTAAATGGGCCAGAAGATTAGATTTTTTTGGAGGTGTGGGGAGATTCACTTAGAGGAGGACTGACACATATTAGGGGCTTGGGCAAGAAATTGCGGGGGATGCACGGTGAGGAAGTGTAATTTACCACACCAAGGACCAAGGAATCTAGGTCACACATTCACCCTGTGTGGTACAACAGAGAAAAAGGATCTAGGTGTAACAGTGGACCGTAAACTGAAGGCAGGCAGACAGTGTGTCACCACAGTCAAGGGAGCAAATGCAGTTTTGGGATGCATTGGGAAAGGACAAGGAGTATATCGAGGGGGGTGAATGATCCTCTGCAAGGCCTTGGTTAGACCACACCTGGAGTACTGCGACCATTTCTGGCAATAGTACATACTGAACAATGAAAAGATTGAGATAGCCTAATACATGGTCACCAGGCTTACTCATAGCTTGGGAGGGGGGGTTCGGCAAGAGCTACAGGGAGAGGTTGAACTTACTTGAATTACTCATCCTCGGAAATACTGAGAGGGGACATAATCATGGTGTTCCCAGTACCAAAGGGTATGGACATGGTAAAGCACATAGATGGTTGAGCTGGTGAGTGTAAGCAGAACTAGAGCATGTGCAGTCAGACTTGGGGTGGGGGTGTGAAGGGGACACAGTGCTCCAGATAAGGTGAGCACCAGCCTATTTTATTCACCACGTTTAAGGAAATAAAGTCCTTAAAAATGTTGTCCTTAAAAAAAAAAAAAGGCCTTGAGAGGGTTATAGCATCACAGCTAAATGACTGTATTGCCAAATACAATCTCCTCTCTCCTGCCCAGCTCTGGCCAAACTGACAAGTGATATCAGCCTGTTAATGTTTGTACACCATACAAAGGCATTTGACCTGGTCAGTCACTCGCTCCTGAAAACCAAACTCTCCTCCCTTGATGTGTTCCCACCTGCAAATTCCTGGTTCTCCAACTACTTAACTAGAAAACACAGCAAGTTTGTCTCCACTCTGCCAACTCCAGCCTGGCTAACATTACCGTTGGGGTATCCCAGGGCTCAATTCTAGGCTCAGTCCTCTTCTTTGTTAATATCAACGATCTCCCTGATGTTGCCTCCGGCTGCAGCTCTCTGTTGTATACAGATGATCTTGTCCTGTACCACAGTGACCAGCCTGTTCCCGCCATCCAGAAATCCCTCTCTGATGCCTTCACATTCACTCATTCGTAGCTGTACACAAACAAGCTCATCCTAAACCATAAAAAGACCAAATCCATGCTATTTGGTTCTAAGCTGAAACTGCATGCTACCTCCTGAAAACTTGTCATCACCTGCAAAGATGGATCCCTTCTCGAGGGTGTCCATAGTTTCAAATACTTCACAGGTGTATGGTTAGACCCCTCCCTTGATTTCTCCCCCATATCTCCTCAGTCAGCAGATCTGTAAACACTAAGCTGGGCATGGCTTTTAGGGTCAAACACTGCTTACCTCCAACTGCCAGACAGTGTGTAGCTCAAGGTGTTCTCTTGCCAGGTCTCGCGTATGGCCTTTCTGGGTGCAAGCAAAACTGTCTTCTCTAGATGGGATATGGCATATAATAGGTGTAATTTTACCTTGGCCGACTCAAAGCTCACACATCACTGCCTCCTCTACACTGGTCTGGGCTAGCCTTTCCCTGCTGCCCAGTGATCTCTTGCTGTAAGCTGTTTTATGGACAAACTCTTCCAAACAGGCACCCCCTCTTCCCTAGCGAGTTATCTGCAGCACACGTCCTCTACATGTTTGCTGAGATCTGTGGACTTCCAGCCTCTCATTGAGCATCAGTGCTCCACCGTCCTGGGAAAATTGGGTTTTGCAGTCTATGCCGACTGGGACTCCCTTCTCCCCGACTTGCGCTTTTCTCCCAGCCACTCGTTTTTCTGCAAGGCCCTAAAGGACTGACTGTGTTTTCCTTGCTCTTGCACCTGCTAGAAACCTAAGGACTGGCTGCCCTAGCACTACACACTTCCCGCTCAAATCCCTGTTGTGTACTATTTATATGCTACGTGTTACTGTTCTCTGTTTGCTTTACATGTACTCACAATGTTGATATCGACGATAATTTGTCCCGTACCATGTTTCATTTTTTGCAAACACATTTTCAACTACACCTGCCGCTATATATTTGGTTTGCACTACTGCTTATTATGATGTAATTTTTTTATCATAACCAGGACTGATGATGTTGCTCTGTAATTTATTTATACTGGTACTGTATTATTTCTCTTGCTGTTTAGTTTGAAACTCTCCCAGGTCGTGCCTGGAAATAGGCATATGCATGCCTAGTGTATCTTACCTGGTATCAAAAATTAATAAATACTCTGAAAAGATTTTTTTAATATGTACAAATACTCATCCCTACACCTGAGAATGTTATTATTTCTTCAAAATGAACATTTTTCCTCAAGATCTGCAATACTTCTACTCACCAAAATTTCATTGTACTCGCATAATTTAAAAAATTGGGAGTAAATTACTCTTGCCTGCCAAAATTATGTGGAGCACTGAGGGTAAATGTCAGAAAACATTGCTTCACACAGAATGTGGTTAACATGCTGAATGGCCTCTCTGGTGAGGTTGTGGAAGGTAATACTGTCCATGCTTAAAAAGCAGGACAAGATGGTATCCTGGGGAGAATTGTATTGAGGATTACACAGTACGAGTAAGGGTAACATTCTGACAGATTAGCTTGGATGTGTGTCCATGTTCAAAATGGGTATTGTCACTATCATGTGGCACGATGTTCAAAATGAAGGATCCCAAGACTCTTCCATGATCACAATATTATGCTGTTTTCTCCTGCCTGCCTGCAGTGGCCAGTCCCTATCCAGGGGGCCTGAATTGCAAATACCACCCCTGCCATATCATGAGATTTGTATCAAGCTTGTGTGCTGCAGTTAAAAATCTTTTTTTAATTAAATAGGATGACCAACATAGAAACGTAGGCACTGTTGACAGCAAAAGGCCCCATGGTCCATTGAGTCTGCCCAGCCCTACTTTGACGTAAAACTGCAGTGAATTATGTTCACTGTTAATACACTGTTTTTATGTTTTTTTAAAGGTAAAACTCTGTTGGCCAAAGCAGTAGCAAACCAGACATCTGCAACCTTCCTGAGAGTGGTTGGTTCCGAGCTAATTCAGAAATACTTGGGTGATGGTCCCAAGCTTGTGAGAGAACTGTTCAGGGTTGCAGAGGAGCATGCCCCATCGATTGTCTTCATTGATGAGATTGATGCTATTGGTACCAAAAGGTAAGGGATTGCAGGTGAAGTCATGTGTTTATTGATGCTATTGGTACCAAAAGGTAAGGGACTGCAGGTGAAGTCATGTGTTTATTGATGCTATTGGTACCAAAAGGTAAGGGATTGCAGGTGAAGTCATGTATTTATTGATGCTATTGGCACCAAAAGGTAAGGGACTGCAGGTGAAGTCATGTATTTATTGATGCTATTGGTACCAAAAGGTAAGGGACTGCAGGTGAAGTCATGTGTTTATTGATGCTGTTGGTACCAAAAGGTAAGGGATTGCAGGTGAAGTCATGTATTTATTTATGACCATCAAATGAAAGCTGAACCTGAACCATAGAGCCATACCTTTTTCCCACACTTTGTCCCCCGGTTTGGTTTCAGCTACTTGGCAAGACATAAAAGATAAAATGGAGTTTTGTAGCATACTGTATTTAAAAACCTTGGGGGTTTTTTGTTAATTTTTTTGTTGTTGCGTTCTTTTCAGATATGATTCCAACTCGGGTGGTGAACGAGAGATCCAGCGTACCATGCTGGAGCTGCTGAACCAGCTGGATGGCTTTGACTCTCGGGGAGACGTGAAAGTTGTTATGGCCACAAACAGGATAGAAACGCTCGATCCAGCTCTCATCAGACCAGGTTAGTTGGGTAGTGGTGATGGTGGTGAAAAGTAAATCAGTTGATTTCTTTAACAGTAATTCTGTTTTTGTTTTTTGAATGAGACCTTATTTCAAATAAACAAGTGACCAACTATACAATATCATGAGACAGAGAGTGCAGATGTACAAGATTACAATTATTCAAAACACAGTTTACACAAATTAAACATTAATGAGTGAGAACTTAGAATTTATTAACTTAAGTGGGCAGTGGTTGACTAAATAATGTATCAAAACCATGGTAAGGGGAGTATCTGTTGTCATACAGGCATCTTCTTATTCAGTTCCTAATTATTCTGATTTAATTTCCATTTCCACCCAAATGTGTTTTGACAAAAAGAGACCATATTTTTTCCAAGTCAGATTGGCTTTTCCTAATGTGATGATGAATTTTCTCTGCTTTAGTCAGGTCAACCATAAGATTAGTCCAGTGTGTTTTGTTTCTGCAGGATTCACATTTTCCAGTGTGATAAGTGATAATGTATACATTTTTGTTGAATAGTGGAAGGTGACTAGTTGTATATCTACCTAAATAAAATAAATTCAGCATTGTTGGGTGGATCCCCATAGCTTTTGAAATGATTGTCAACATTTCTTGCAAGAATTTTGTGTACTAGGACAGTTTACCAACATCAATAAGAGATGCTACTGATTATTACATTTTTTGGCTGAAATCTGTAATATCTGGATTGATTTTGTTGAGTTTGGCGAGGTGTAATAGGTACAATGTACTATAGTATATTGAATTTGTTGTAGTTTAGAGGAGATTATTATACCTTTGAAAGGTGAATCTAAGAATCTCTTGCCCCTTGTCATCTGAGAAAGAAGTGTTTAAGTCCTGTTCCCATTTGACATTTAAGTTCATTAATATTTTCCAAGTCGATGATAACAGAGTTAAAGTATATTCTGGAAATTAGTTTATTTGTGGGGGATCCGGGGACCATATGGTCTAAAATAGGTGGGTTGTTTGGTACCTTAAAGCTGTTATTGTTTTTGAAAATAAAATCCCTAAACTGTAGGTATCGAAAGAAATGTTGTTTGGGGATTTTGAATTTTGTCTGTAGATGTGAAAAGGTCATATACTGTATGTTCCATATTTGTAGCATCTTGCTAAATGGGTCAGACCTAGTTCCTCCCATAATCGAAAATCTGCTGACTCAATAGATAGAGGGAAGTTGTGATTTCCTGAAATGGGCAAATATAGCGAGATGATGTTCCATTTAATAAGTTTATGTACTTTAGTCTAAATTCGGATTGACGAGATAGTTGATGGTAAAGGGGGTATACTATTACCAATGGGGTATGCTTGAACAGTAATTCTATTACTTTGCCTCAGTCTTGAATATTTTTTACTTTAATTTCCTTCTTTGCACTTTCAGCTTCATTCATCTCCCCACCAGGACCTTTTCTTCAGTCTGTGCGTTTTTTTATCTGTCATTACTCACCATTTTTACTGCTCTCACCCCTCTTCTTTGGTTTATTTTTATGTCTTAATCATTTCTTTCTTTTCCATTCGTTTGTTTATTTCAGGGTGTTTTTTGGTTTACAGTTCATGTACATAGGATAACCTTGCTGAGATGCAGTATTTAATTTTCCAAGGAGTCAGCTTTTACCCATTTTTTGCAGCTGG
The DNA here is from genome assembly GCA_016271365.2 of Neoceratodus forsteri. NCBI lineage: Eukaryota > Metazoa > Chordata > Ceratodontiformes > Ceratodontidae > Neoceratodus > Neoceratodus forsteri. Next base: position 430,423,164 of record CM028134.1, read on the forward strand.
GTAGAATGAAGTATTGTTAGGATAATAGACTCGCTCAGGGTCACACAGCAAGTTTGTGTTTCCTTCCTTATCTCCAGTTGTTTTGTCTTCTGCCCCTCCAAATTGGTGTTTGTTTTCCTGATCTGTCTGGGCTGCACCACGTGACGACCTCCCCAACTCCATCACCTGACTTCTGGGGACTTATATACCCTCTGTCCTAGGACTGTGGGGGGTGCCCAGTTTCTAGTGCAGGGCCTGCAAGGGGTCGGTCTTCATATTGCAGACAAGGTGTTTTTTCCGCCACGTATTTTCCCCAGGCTCACAGGACGTGCAGTAGGCACTATGTGCGAGCTCCGCCTCTGTGGAGATGCCTGGGCACCCTGAACATTTTTTTTTTTTTATTATTATTATTCAACTGGGTAAGGCCCACTAGGCATAGGTGCCTGTTTTCAGGGGCGACCCGGGAGCACATGAGAGGTTAAGTGACTTACTCAGAGTCACACAGTATGTAAGTAGAGGTTGTGGGACTCAAACCCAGGTCTGTCTGTTAGATGTACCAAGCTCTTTCATAGCTCGTTATTCTAACCTGTAGGCTATACTGCCAGCTCATGGGATTCCTTCCCTCTACGTGTGGCTCGCTTGCTCCTTGACCTGGACATCTCTAGGTGGCCATCAAGTAGCAAGCCACAGCAAACCCCCTCCCCGAGGGAGGAGAGCAGTCTTATGGATGCTCAATCCTCCCTCCCCGACCAGCCCCCAACTGACATGCATCCATTTCTGAACTGGGTGCCTGGCATGGCAGGAGGTGAAGATGGTCAGCGCCTCACTCATCCATGCCACTGAGCCAGCATACTTCATTTTTAATGGTTTTCTTTTCCTTGCATGGTTGTCTTTTCTTATTTCTGTGAGTGCCTTTGTGAGGAGATCTCTGCTTCTATTCTCCCTTCTTATAATTCCTTTCTAACCCCAAGAATCTCTCACTTAATGGTTACACTCTAAGCATCATCTCCTAGGAAACAGATGCCCCAGAGATAGAACCCTATTCTAATTAGCAGAATTAAGAATTTAGAATAGAGCTTTGAAAAACTCTTCAGCTACCTTCTACTCTGGCAGTTATCAGATTTGTTTTTACACCTAGAGAGAATGGTCACCCTGAGTCGAGCTCTGGTACTGCTGGGTCTCCAGTCACTTATTTATTTTAAAACAAGTTATTTGTTAATTTTTAAAGTGTTTAAATATATTTATTAATACTCCACCTTTAGTTAGGGATTTTTTTTTTTTAGTGTTTGATCCTTTCTGACTCCCGTTTTTATTCCCAGGAACTGGAGGCCACCCTGTGGCTACCCTTTTCTTTTTTTAGTTGTTTTTTTTTTAATATACTTCTTTATTGGAGTTAATGTGAAACACATCCAACAATTCCGTTGACATTATGTGAAAGCTGAACAGCCAAATTTCTGAAAACAGTAATAAAAATATAATATACATCTGTTGTAACATAACTTTGATTTTTTGTTACACGTATATGAAGACCAGGAAAAAACAGGGGAGCAGTAAGAATAAATAATAACAACAAGAAAAACATGTAACCAGGCCATATGCCATAACAAATCCATCACTTGTGGCTTAAAGAGCTACTGACGGCTCAAAGAAAACCTTAAGAAACATAATAATTGGGTACAATTCTGCTTGCATTTTATTTATATTTTGTGTATTTCTACTCCCCATAATTTATTACTAAGGAAATGCGTATGAATATATGATCGTTGTCCCTTACAGTTTATTTTGAGTTCACCTGTCTGTATAGCTTATCCCTACTCCAAGTCATAATCCTCTGTTGTGATATCACAATCTGTTGCCATGGGAGTAATTGTGAGGTTACAAGTAGTGCTCTTTGACCTCAGGTTGGGAGAAGGCAGCAGGAATAAATGATCTATTTGGGAGTAAAGATCCTGTTTTCATGCAAATGACCTCAGTAATAAATAATGGAGAGGAGAAATACAGAACTAATAGGAAATACAAGCTGGACTGTGTCTAAATATTGTGTTTTGTTAAAGTTCTCCTGGATGTGTCACCAGCTCTTTCAAATCTAAAATGGAAAGTGGATTATAACAATTGCTCCAAATTTCATCATAGCTATACACTAAAAACAGGAACATTTTCAAATACATAGATAAGCACCAAGAAAGAAGAAATGTTTTGTTGCAGGGTGTTAATTACCCTGTCTTATTTAGTATAATCCGATAGAGTGCTGATAGAGGTCTCATTAGGTCCAGTGATTAATGAATAATGCAGTTTTGTCTTGTAGGCCAAATGTTATCCGTTCAAAACCCTGTATGTGGAGGATAATCACCTTCCATTCACTAATCGTGGGGGGATCCTTCTGTAACCATTTTTTTGTGATAGATATATAGGCTGCCCCCAAAAGGATCTCCCACAAATATAAGGCCTCTCTACCATAAAGTGTTCTTGGGGGAGCACCTAATAATAGGTTAACAGGTGTCAGGGGATCAGATACACTAACAAGAGCAAATATATGTTGGGGATGTTCCCTGCCAAAAGCCAAATAGCCCTGGGCAAGTAAAAAAATATATGGGCATGAGTTGCAATAGATGTTCCACAACTTCTCCAGCAAGTAGCGGGAAGGCCAGGGGATCTTTTAGTTAAAATGGAGGAGACCAGAAAAAATCAGGCTCTAACTTTCCAAACAAATTCCTTCCACACCGTGAAGGAGGAGGTAGACCATGTTCCTCACCATATTGTTTGCCAGGTATCTTCTGCTAGTCCTACGTTTAAATTTTTTTCCCCCCTTAACATCAGACAATCAGCCACAGAGAACTGCTGTTGAATTAGAGCCCTGTGTAAAAGAGATAGAGCCCTTTCCCCTGTAGCCGAAGTCTATATTTTAATAAGAGAAAATTTACTCAGATGCTTGTAGTTGGGGCCCTGTTATTCGAAGTTGCGTGTTTATAAAATCCCTTATCTGATAAAAATGAAACCTATCTTGTTCATGCCATGCAAATTTCTCCCTAGCCTGCTCAAAAGTAATTACTGCATTTTGTCGTAGTATTTGCCATGGGGCAACGAAACCCCTGGAGGTCTGGGATTTAAACCAGGGGTCATGCTGAGAGGGCAAGAATTGCGGATTCTCAAGGAATCAAGAATATTTCCAAGAAGATGGTCGTAAGACCCTATTCTGGGTCCCACGTCTCCAGCCCTCCAATATAACCATGGCCTCCTTCGGTAGCAGGAGTTGCACATATTTAAATTGAGCAGGGTTGAAAAGAACTGCTGGTAATGGGAGAGGTAAAGGTCTAGATAGATCGATTACTTTCCAGTGGGCCGAGTAGTCATAAGAGTTCAACATCATCATCATCATTTTTTATTTATAAAAAGGTGCCCTTCCAGAGCTCAGAGCGCCTGTACAATCATATATAATAAAATAATCCAATAACATTACAGACGGGTACATCCCATTTATACATTACTACAGATACACAGACAGCAGAAAATCAAGTACCATTAAAAGCCTGAAGAAAAAGATGTGTTTTAAGGTTAGCTTTAAAACCCTCGACGGTCAGGCTATCTCGTATCCGGCGAGGTAGAGAATTCCGCAGAGTTGGAGCCATAAAGACAAAAGATCGTGCACCAGATGTTTTTAGGCGTACCCTGGGAATCTCTAGCATTCCCTCGTCTGAGGATCGGAGTGCTCGTGAGGGGCAGTAGGGATGCAGAAGGTCTTGCAGGTAATGGGGTCCCTTGCCATGTAGGGCTTTATAGGTCAGCAAAGCGACCTTGAAGGTCATCCGCCACTGTACTGGCAGCCAGTGCAGTTCACGCAGCACAGGTGTTATATGGCTGGATCTGGAGGTTCCAGTTAACAACCTGGTCATCGCATTCTGTACCAGATGCAGTCGGCGGATATCTACGCCCGTTGTCCCTAGGTAGAGGCCGTTGCAGTAGTCAAGCCGGGTGGTGACAAAGGTGTGGACCAGTGTGGAAAGATCTTCAGCTGGGACCAGGTGCTTCACCCTGGTGATATTTCTCAGATGGTAAAAGGCAGAGTTCTCCATTGCAGAAACCTGAGATTTTAAGGTCAAGCCTTCATCTAAGATCACGCCAAGGTTTCGGACCTGGCTTGAAGCATATAATGGGGTTCCCCCAAGTGTTATTCCAGTGGGTTGTCCTCCCCATGCCCTGGCCAGTCCACGACCTGGGTCCACAACCAGCACCTCTGTTTTTCCCGAGTTTAGCCTCAGCCAGCTAGCACTCATCCAGTCATGTATCTCAGACAGTTGTTAAACACTGAGACAGTATCTATCATGCTCGGGCACAAAAGACGGGTACGGCTGAGAATCATCTGCATAACGGTGAAAACTCAAACCATACTGTGTTATAATGTCCCTTTATGGCAGCATATACACTGCAAACAACATGGGTGACAAAACTGAGCCCTGCAGCACCCCCGCAGGGCAGACAGGAGCCGAGGAATAAATCCCCGACACCACTCTCTGAGTTCTGCCCTCGAGGAATGATCAAAACCAACTGAGGACTGCCCCCCAGTCCACAGAAGAAACATAGGCTCTCAAGTAGCGCACCATGATCAACAGTGTCAGATGCTGCTGAGAGATCGAGGAGGACCAAGATGGTACGGGCCCTCCGATTCCTCACCATCACAAGGTCATTTAATACCTGAACTAGGGCCGTCTCAGTGCTCAGTGCTATGTCTTTTCCTGAAACCCGACTGGAGAGGATCATAGATATTATGGATTGTTAAATGATCCTCCAGCTACAGAGCGACCACTTTTTCGATAACTTTCCTTACGAAAGGTAAGTTCGAGACTGGTCTGTAGTTTACTGGATAGTCTGGGTTCTGGAAGGGCTTTTTTAAGAGGGGCCTTACTACTGCCTCCTTTAAGGATCCGGACTTTAGAAGGTGTCCCTTGAAAATGAGTGTACTTGTGTACTCAATGGGATTGTTTACCTTGTTCATTTATAAATGAATAAAATCATTACTACTACTGCTATTCCAGCAAGGACCAAGGTGGTCATCTCAACACACCCGACTAGAAAATGAGTTGGGCTCCGGTCCAGACTACAGCAAGTCAGCCACAGAGTCTGGATGATCCTCACTATATCCATGATTTGATTACCAGTTGGCTGAAGGTAAACCAGGTCACCTGGGTGTTAGTACCATACGACTGATCACTGCAAGGTCCAATGAGGAGGCACTGGCTGATCTCATCCCTGATGGAGGCCACCTTATCAGCAGAAAACTGCACAAACTCATCACACTTAACTTATGACCGTGCTCTGCTAGACTGCAGACAGAATGGATTGCACAGTCTGTCCACAGTCCGGAAGGGTTGAGCTGGTCTGTTTTTTAGCTGCCGCAATTTCCCTGGACAGGAACTCTGCCTTCTTATGGGAAATTGTCTATTGGTAGACCTTATAATGGTCTAATAATTTAAACCTGTCCTACTCCAGGTTAGTTTTCCACCAGTGTCTCTCCAACCTTCGTCCTAACCTCTTCATCTCCCTCAGTGCCCCATCATACCAGGGGGCACCCAGGCAGAGAGTTAGGGGACAAACACGTACCGGAGCAATGACATCCAGGGCTCCCAATATCACCTTATTATAGGCAACAACGAGACTCCCTGGGTCATCGCTATCTCGGAATTCCCAAAAGGTAGAGTACCATCATTAGGCTTTCTGAGGTAACTCCTCTTAAAGGACGGTGCTTTACCATTTCCATCGGTGCAGGCCTACTCTGGGGGGGTCACGAAACTGAAACTCGGGGCATGATGGTCCGACCAACCAATAGGATCCACCTCCATCTCGGAGATTTCCATCCCCAGGAGGAACACCAAGTCCAAAGAGTGCCCCCCCCCCAACCGGTGGGTTGCGGAGGTAACTACCTGTGTCAGGCCCAATGACTCCGTCAGTTGGAGGATGTTTCGTCCAAATGGCGAGAGTTCATCGACCCAGGCGTTGAAGTCCCCAAGAATCATCCATTTTGGGGACTCCAACACCATGTTGGTGATGAAGTCCACCACCTCCTGAAGGAAAACTCTCCCATCACGTGGTGGACAGTATATGAGAAGGATCCTACAGCCTGCACCCACTCCCACAATACACTCAAAAGAGTTGGTGGATCCTACTGGCACCTCCCTGAGTCCCAGTTCTGATCTAAAACAGATTGCACCCCCCACACCCCTTCGATCCTCTCTCGGGCGGTGTATCACAGAGAACCCAGGCAGAACTGCGGCTGCCAAAATGGGCCCCGCATTTTTATCCAGCCAGGTCTCAGTGATGCATGCCAGGTCCACAGAGGCAACCAGATCCACAATTATTGCGATCTTGTTCCCAGTAGTCCTGGCATTGCATAACACTTCCTGAGAGGGATGAGAAACCGAGGATGACCGCATTGCCTGCCTGCAATAGTCAGAGCCCTTGGGTATGGGCCCAAGACAAGGTGGACCTCGCTCAAGTACCCATTTCGCCGCAGGGTGCCTTCTGGTCCCCACAGTCCCTATCCGCCCACTCCTTTCCCAACCCCCTCTAAACCCCTAGGACACCCCTCTGCCCCCTCATTATACCCAATGCTGTACACCTACCGTATACTTCTGGGGGAAGCGGGGGGCAGTCAAAAGGGCGGAGGTCCCAGAGTCTCGAGGGGGAATACTGCCTGACCGTCCCAGTCTTACCCCAACACATTTTCACTCACACTACACTCAGTCACTCACTATAGCTACACTATAAAGCTCAGTTCTATAAAACTAAACCCCTTCTTGCTATTTCCTGAACCAACCCACCAAACCTTCCCCCTCAAATTCCTAACCCTATTCTCTCTACCTCACTCACACACACACATCCACTCAGTATCAGTCTTCAGCAGTTATAAAATTCCCGCTACTCCCTTTCCACCTCTTTACAGCAGCCTAATCCAAGTAGCAGCAGATAACTTTAAATGTAATTTCTTTCTTTATAATATTTTAAAAGTCTTTTATGTTCCTGTGCAGTGCTGTCACCACTACAGACTTAAGTCTTAGTACCTTCAGCCCCCTCTCACTGGGCTTGTTTGTACCAGTACAGAGTAATTTTAAGAATGATTCTCCTGATGTAATCAATAGTATAACAGATTCCTTTAAGGTACCACACAATTATAGACAAAACTTCTGTACATCACCGCCTCTGTAATCCTGCAGAGCTTTGCACCATCAATCCCCTGCTTTAGTTTCCTCATACACCATTCAATATTCTCTACCCAGATTAAGATATTTCAGTCCCAAAATCCACACTCCATGAGGCTCCACAGTGTTCCAGAGCGCCCCTTAGGGAGGTTCCCCACAGTCCCTCACCTCGGCAGTTCAGAAGGGTCTCCCTCCGGAACCCCCCACCCACCCTAAGGAAAAAGTCTCTACCTCATCCTCCAGCGACTGCAGGACCTTTCCTCCTTCAGGACCGTAAGTCCCCCAAACTTCCCATACCTTTACGGCCTCTGCCACTGCTCCGATAACCTTCCTGCTCAACAGACGCTGCTTGCATCTCCTTCCTCCATCTGGTTTGCTGATGTACTCCGTCGAGTCCCTTCCTCTATCTGGTTCAGCTGGTCTCTCACCCCTGCCGGCTACCTTAACCACATCATTCGTTCCACCTTCAAGTTTTTCTCCGCTCTGACCTCAGTTACGCCTCCATAGACTCCACAGTGTCCGTTTCACTGAGATCTCGGCTCCTACTTCCACAAAGCTCCAGATATTCTTTCACAGAAACATAGACTTTGACGGCAGATAAGGACCGCTTGGCCCACCTAGTCTGCCCATTTCCCTACCTAGAGGATAAGCTGCAGATCTTATTTAACCAGCAGCCTGTTTCTTCCTACCCCCACAAAAATTGCATTATGTCTGTCCCATGCATTCTTGAATTCTCCCACAGTTTTAGACCCCACAACCTCCTCAGGAAGGCTGTTCCATGCGTCCACCACCCTCTCTGTGAAAAAAATACTTCCTCACATTGCCCCTGAGCCGTCCACCCTCTATCTTCAAATTGTGTCCCCTTGTTCTTGCACATCTCTTTTTCTGAAAGACTTTCCAACTACTTGAGATGATTTGGGAAAAGTTCCTCCAAAGAACCGTGTGGCACAATAACGGAGGTAAGATTAACAGTTCAAATAACCAGGGATACTACCACTACTTGGCCCAAAGTAAAGCTAGTCTAATTTGAGAGGCTATCCAGTAAGAGGGCAAGTGTGGTAATGCAGTTCCCCCCCACACTTCTAGGCAACGTCAGAAGCTGCTGTCTAAGACGAGGCTTTTTATGTTGCCATACAACGGAACAAAAAAGTTTTTGCCAACTTAATTCTTTGATTGATATTAAGCAGGGTACACACTGAAAGTAATATAATAGTCTGGGAAGGGCATTCATTTTTGGCACCTGGACTCTGACATGTAGGGAAAGTGGGAGAAGGTTCCACCTTCTCATGTTTTGTTTTATAAGAGAAATTAATGGGGTGTCGTTTAAATTAAATAACTGCGACAGGTCAGTCAGTATTTTAATTCCAAGATATTTAAGGGAGGGTAAATCCCATCTCATGGTGAAAGTTTTACATATTTGAGGGGAGGCTGCATAGTTGAAGGTGGGAACCTCAGTTTTTTGAGTGTTAAGAGTATATCCAGATAGATTAGAAACGGTCGACAATTTCTGAAATCAGGCTATAAGACATCACGTTTTTTTAGATATACCAGCATGTCATTGGCAAAAAGCACCAATTTATGCTCAGTACCTGCAAGAGGGATGCCCTGTATTTCTGGAGTTTGATAGATACTTTGCGTAAGCAGCTCAATGTAGAATGCAAATAGGGGTGATGGGGGCAGCCCTGGCGAGTGCCCCTTTGCAACAGGGAACTTTCGGAAATGTGGCCATTAGATCTAATAAAGCCCTGGGGTTTTTCATAAAACTTAAATATAATGTCTATAAATTATGAGGGGAACCCGAACCCCGCAAGAACCCCCCGCAGAAAAGGTCACGACACTTTATCAAACGCCTTCTCTGCATCTGAACTTAAAAACATGTCTGGGTGTCTGCATTTTTGGATATGCTCTATAATGTAAATACTTCTCTTTATGTTGTCCTGGGCTTGTTGGCCCGGAATAAAGCCACATTGATCCTGATGAATTAAGAGAGGAGCCAGTTGTTTTAGTCGGTGCGCTAGGATAGCTGCCAACTAGTTATAGTCTGTGTTTAAGACGGAAATGGGTCTGTAAGAGGAACACAGGGTGGGGTCCTTGCCAGGTTTCGGGATAGCTGAAATTATAGCATAATACAGGGGGGACTACTCCCTGAGGGGTTAGGATAAAGGAAAAAGTACGTTGCAGCAGAGGAGAAAGGTCTGTTTTGAGGGAATTATAAAATTCCCCAGAAGGCCATCAGAGCCCAGGCACTTGCCTGTTTTTAAAGTGCCAATTTCTGTTTATGTTTCCTGCAAGGAAATACGGGAGAGGAGGGACAAGGACTGTGCCTGTGACATGGAGGGAAGATTTAATGTTTGCAGAAAGGATAGTATGTCTTCCTGTGGAACACTTGGTGGGGCAGAATACAACTGGGTGTAAAATTCTAGAAAGGTTTTAGAAATAGCGGGAATAGAGTGGTGGAAAAGGTTAGATTTAGGTTCTTTTATACCAGCTATAGACGCTCTTGTTCTTGGTATTCTCAGTCACCCAGCTAACAATTTTAATGACCTGGGGCCCCCATCATAGTATCTTTGCTTGAGGAACAGCAATTTTTGTTCAACACATTAGTCCAAAAGAATGTTAAGCTCTTTCTTAAGAGAATTTAACTCTTTGAGTTCTAGCTGTACATATTTTAATTTTTTTTGTTCTTCCAGAGCTTATACGTGGGAAGTGAGGGACTCCCTGCAGTGGTGTCTCATTTTTTATTTCTAGCAGAGATTTCTATGAAATTCCCCCGTAATATAGCCTTGAGGGTATCCCAAAGCATAGCCGTATTCGTATCTGGGGATTCGTTATCTGCCACAGCCGGTTGGAGTGTTTCTTTAATCTGCTTTAATGTTTTCTGGTCCCTCAGTAGGGACAGGTTTAATCTCCAGAAGGTGTTTTTCTTATACACACCAATCTTAATTTTTAATAAGATAGGCGTGTGGTCGGACAACACAAAATCTCCAGTCCAGGACTTAACGGTAGCAACTAGGTGTTCTTGAGATAACAAATAATCTAACCTAGAGTAACTGGAGTGCACATGAGAATAAAATGTACAATTCTTTCTATTGCCATTCAGAAATCTCCAGATATCTGTGTACCCTACTTCCGTCAACAACTTGGTTACCTCCCATGCAATTTTATTGCCCTTTCTAGGAGTCTGGTAAGTGCTGTCATCTCTAGGGTCAAGTGCTGAGTTAAAGTCCGCACCCCATAGGATTTGCGCCCCCCCAAAATTGGGCTAGCAAAAAAAAAAAAAAAAGAGCAATATGTTTTAAAGTCTGTATTTGGGGGGAATATACTGAGGCAATAGTAACCATAGTGCCATTAACCCATTAGCGCTATATGGTGTCAGAATCATCCATTGCTTAACCTGACACAAAATGGCAGCATCAGATAGAATGAGTTAAGCCTACCTTTAACTAGAGCATATCTGCCCTCTTTATCAACCATTTTGTCCAGACTTTCAATGGGCACCCTGGAAGGGATCAATATAGCCACACTTCTGCGCGTTCTCCCTTTATATGAGGCCACAATAACCTGAAAAAAAAAACAGCCTTTCTAACTTTTTATGTTCTAAGGAGGAAAGGTGCGTCTCCTGCAAAAGAGAGATGTCAACCCCAGACTGCCTCAGAAAGGACAGTATCTTGCTTTTTTTGACAGGGTTTAATAAGCCATGCACGTTATATGTACAAATTGTATATCCTGTAGTCATCCTTAAAGGAAGAAAGAAGCATTTGATCTGTCTTCGAGGGTGTACAGGGGTTGAAATAATAGCCGCAAGGGTACATTTCCACTGGAAATGTGGATGGTCTGCCATACATTGCCTGACCAAATTGCTCATTTCCACATTAAAAATAATAGAATAGTAAAAAAGAAATGGAGACATGCTTATTTGATCTGCAAAACAGTCATTGCTGCTAATAAAGATTTTTCTTAAAGTGAGTTGTTATACGTGTGTGTGTGTGTGTGTGCGTGTGTACATACACACACACACACTTATACTTATTATTGTCCACTGTTTTTCCCTATCATGTGCAGCACTGTTGTATCACTGTTTATAACATCTACCTTACAACTGTATGTTAATGTTGAACTTTTAACTTGAATGTTTAATGTCTCATTCCTAATGTACCCCTTCCCCCCAGGTCACACGGGGAGACGAGTGACTTGTCGCTCAGTGTGCCTTCCTGGTGAAACATTTCAATAAATAAATAAAGTTGTGTGAATCTCTCTTTCTTTTAGTCAACAATCAGAAATAGGTCAGAGAGCAGACACAGACTGCCTGCTGTTACGTAATGTTGTGGTAGCGGCTGGTATAATACGGTAGTTTATTTTGTTTAATACAACACACAGACAGTTCCGACAGAGAGTGTTCCCCACAGGGATCCCCTAGTAGGGCAGGGAGCAGAGTAGAACTCAGGAATTTTTTTTTTTTTTTATATATATATATATATATTTCACACAGTACAGAGTGTTCCCCCACAAGCATTATAGTAGGGCAGGGAGCAGATTAGAATGCAGGAATTTTCTTTATTTTAATACACACAGTAGCTAGCCTCCGACAGTGTCCCCCACAAGATCCCTTAGTGTTAGGGCAGGGATTAGACTGCAGGAATTATACTGTATATATTTTTTGTGGTTTTATTTTTTAGACCTCACTTAAGCTCAGACACAGTCGAGATTTAATCTTCAGCAGACTTTCCCTTCTAGTGTAGCGCCAATTGAGCTTAGTATGATGCCAATAATTAGTTGTAATATACCAGCTCAGTGCAGCTCGCACAGAAAATTCTACACAATAACTTTTCCCACTTATGGCAATGTACAGTCTATTTTATTTTTTTTTTTTTTTTATTCACACTGAGATTTCCTCACAGGGATCCACCTTGTACTGTAGGGCAATACTCCAGCTCAGAGTTCAGCTCAGATAAATCCCAAACTGACGTCAGAAATTAATAGGCTGCACAGTCTCTGTGTACTGTTGTTGAATTCTTATTCATGAAATTTTTTTTTTTTTTACACCATACAGTATACCTTAGCAGACAGTGTCTACACCAATCAACTGAAATAGGGTAGACTGCTGTTTTAATTACTCTCTATGCAGCAGCCCTCTTTATCAAATGTTTCAGATTTAAATCATAAAACACCATGCAGCAAATACAGTGTACACTGCTCTGCTTTGTTTGTGGTAAGAAACAAACTTAGTCTGCACATGTCCCACTTGCCGAAAACCAATTTTTTTTTTAGCAGCCAAGCAGCAGATTTTTTTTTTTACCCCAGACAAACAGAAAATATAACTGACTGCAGCACTGATTAAATCTTTTTTTTATAGCCCCCAAGACATTTAGTCCTATATGGTTCCTCGTTTGGTTAATGTATCAGTATTAATTTGCATTCAGTCATTTGTTTTTTTTAGCCTCCGAGATGTTTGAGCAATATTATAATTTATTTTATCACTCTCTGCTCCTTGTCGGCTAAAAATGAGCCTCCTAACTTTACTGAGTATTCTCAGTATTCTTTCCCCCACAAGAATGTTTTAATATTTACCCTTGGCTCCACCTCGGTAAACAGATTCCTTCCTCTCACTCTGCGGCCCGTCGTCTGAGGAAAATCACGGTCAGCACAGGGAGAAGAGAGCGCGACCAGCCAATTGGTGTGCAAGTTGTAGGTCACACTGTTCATGCTTTGGCAGTCCCCGACACCGTGCCGATTGGAGCATGTTCGACCTCAACATTAGAAGACAGGAGCATAGCCGCAGAAACATTGGAGTATGTTTGGCCCCGCCCCCCGGATATCGGACAGAAGCGCAGCCGCAAAAACACTGAAGGAGGGGGGGAAAAAAGGCTCCAGCGCTCCACCACTAGGAAATATATGGCACTACATCAGTTTTTCAAGGTAACAGCCTGGAAGCATTTCCAGACGGAAATGCTGAACTGGAATTTACATTTCCTGCAGCCTGACCATATTTCCACGGAAATATGGAAAGGCTGTATTTCGAGCCCTGGTGTAGCTCTTGCAGCAGGTAATACCAATAGGACTGAAGCCACCGGGCATCAGGCCCCCACAGAAAACTTGTAGCTAGCAATCTGAGGCAGGGGACCACCCCCGACATCGGCTCCGCCTGACGTCAGACGTGGTATAAAGGGGGCGGTCCCCTGGTGCCACCCCAGTTCTTTTCCCGCCGTCGACCCACATAGTTCGGCTCCATGGACGTCTCTTAGCAGTCAGCAGTCATCGAACATTAGATCAGTTGTTATTCCTTAGAATCCTCTTTAATCATCGCTTTGTTTATGTCGTCACCCTCGGTACCGCAGTGAAAGTCAAAGTGTGCATGCGGGAAGCAGATCCTGGCCAAAGATGACCACGCGGACTGCCTCCTCTGCCTAGGCCCGGAACACCAGCCTGACGCCTGCACACATTACTGTGGTGTTCCAGCACGGATCGGTTTCAAAAGAACCGGACTTTTGCTGGTTCTTTTAAAAAGCCCATGACACGGTTTGTAACTGATCGGTTGCTCATTACCTGGCTTGAAAGCTGCTATAGGGTAATTGTTAGGTTGGCCATGTCTGAGAAACCCAAGAAGAAAACTGGTCCCACTGGGTTTCAACACTGTACTGAGTGTGGGGAGGCCTTTGCTAAGGCCGACCCTCACCTCATCTGTGTTTATTGTCTGGGGTTTGACCACCTCAAGTCAGACTGCCAAATCTATAAGAACTTTCCTAAAACCACTCTAGATAAAAGACTGGGTAGGTTGAAGGAAAGGGAGGCCGAGAAGTCCGTAGATCCGGATGGCCAGCCTGGTTCGGTTGCAGCCAAACCTAAGGAGGTGCCTACTGACCTAGGCGATACCTCCTCGAGCAAAAGGAGAGCCGATCCCGAAGGGTCGGTTCTGTCAAAGAAAAAGTGCAAGTCTGCCAGTTCAGATCTTGTATCCCTCTCTCCGACCGCTGACGAAATAGCCAAAGTGATTAGTATTGTCCAGTTGCTTAGACCGGTTCCGTCTGAACCGACACCACCGGTTCGGTCGGATCTGTCTCCTCCAGATTATGACCCAGATGTTTATTATGAGGAGTGGGAGGGAGACGAACACTATCCCGGTGATGACGATGAAGGGGGTCTGGATGTGCCCATTGAACCGGATATCTCCCCAGACAGGCCCTCAGGTGTCTCTCCTCCCAGGCTGTCTGAGTCCCCTTCACACTTTTTGTTCTACAAAAAGGTAGCACAAACCCTGCAGCTTCCCTTGGTTGAAGCAGCAGAGGAGGAGGAGGAAGAGCCTGATTTTGTGGAAATGATGGACATCCCAGAGTCCAAAAAGCTGTCTATCCCTCTTCATAAATCTTTGTGGAAACAGACACACAAAATTTTACAAACCCCTAATTCAGTACCTCCTGAGGACAAGAGAATGGACAGGAGGTATTCGATATCAGGCTCAGCTGCGGAGTTCCTTAATAGTCATTGCAGCCATGTTGGGGTAGTGCAGGCTGCAGCCTGTGACAGGGCTAACATTCTTTTGGCTTCACACCCCCCGGATAAGGACTCTAGGAAAGTGGATGCCATGGCCAAAAAACAGTATTTGGCATCCTCTTTGGGACTCAGGCAGGCTGCTTACATGGCCTACACAGCCAGGTACCAGAAATCCAGATGGGACAAAGTTCTGGAACTGGCTAAACAGGCCTCTCCCCAGCTAGCCAAGGAGCTGGAGGAGGTGGCTGCTGATGGAATTGAGGCATCCAAAATGCAATTTCATGTTGCTGTGGACTCCAGTGATATGGCATCTAGAGTCATGGCTACATCTGTGTCTCTCAGGAGACATGCTTGGCTCAGATGTACTAGCCTTTCGCAGGATACCCAAACTAAGGCTATGGATTTTCCTGTAGTAGGTAACTCTCTGTTTGGGGAGCAGACAGAGGCTTACATGAAGAAAATGGATGAATACAGGACCACGTACAGGAGTGCACAGGCCAAGGAAAGGCAAGCCACTCCACACAAGCAGCAGTCTAGAGGCAGGGGCAGGCCCTTTTACCAAGCCCAGGCCTCCTCTCCCTTCCCACAGAGGGGGTTCTTCAGAGGGAGGGGTAGGAGGGGGATGAGCAGGGCTGCTCCCTCCTCCTCTGTCCAAGCAGACACCCTGATGTGTCAGCCCGGGTCGACTCCCCATTTCCAGTAGGAGGCAGGCTGGCTTACTACTTCCAGGCCTGGAAGTCTGTGACCTCAGACAAGTGGGTCCTAGAAGTAGTAAGCCAGGGACTGGCCCTCAGCTTCAAAAATTTCCAAAAAGAGGGCCAAGTCTTTTCCACCTGCATCAATCTCAGAAACCCTTGCCCTAGAGGCAGAGGTTTCTCTTCTAGCTCTCAGAGCTATAGAGAAGGTTCCTACTCAGCATAAGGGAAAAGGACTGTACTCCAGGTACTTCCTTACCCCAAAGAAAACGGGAGTGGTGACCCATCCTAGACCTAAGATATTTGAACAAACACATTGTAAAGCCAAAATTCAAAATGGTAACTCTGGGAATAATCCTTCCCTCTCTAAGGCCAGGGGATTGGCTAGCATCTCTGGACCTCAAGGATGACTACTTCTATATTCATATCAGGTGCTCCCACAGAAAATACCTCGGGTTCGAGTTGCCTTCTGGCCAATACCAGTTCAGAGCCATGCCATTCAGTCTAACATCAGCTCCAAGGGTGTTCACAAAGTGCCTTGCAGTAGTGGCGGCTTACCTCAGAAGACAGAGTATCACCATTTTTCTGTATCTAGACAACTGGCTGTTAGTGGATCAGTCTCCTTTACAGGTCAAGTCAGCTCTTCAAACTACCCAGGACCTACTCAGCTCCTTGGGCTTTCTTCTCAATCTTCCAAAGTCTGTGCTCGAACCAGTTCAACTTCTTACCTTTATGGGCATAGAGTTGGACACTGTACAAGCAAAAGCCTTCCTTTCCCCGGCAAGGGTAAAGGCCCTAGTGGATCTCACTTTCTCCTTTCGACCTCAGGTCTCCTGCCCAGCAAGACAGTTCCTCCATCTCCTGGGCCACATGGCAGCTTCCATGGCAGTGGTGCAAGGAGCAAGGTTCCAGATGAGGGATACTCAGTTTCATCTGAGGTCTTTTTGGTCTCAGAAGGAGGATTCACTTACCAAACTGATTTCAGTGACTCAGACACTGGTCCAAGCTCTCCAGTGGTGGCTGGACTAGGACAACCTCAGACAACGGGTTCCATTTCTCCCTCAAGTCCCATCAGTAGTTTTAACTACAGATGCTTCTCTCCTAGGGTGGGGAGCCCAGCTGGGAGCCCTGACAGCTCAAGGGCTCTAGTCTCCACAAGAGTCTCTCCTTCATATCAATCTCCTGGAACTCAGGGCAGTTTTCTTAGCCCTGCAGAGCTTCTCGGATTCAGTCAAGGGCAAGGTGGTCCAAGTCAGAACGGACAACACCACCACAATGTGGTATATCAACAAGCAGGGAGGCACTCTGTCCTCGGCCTTGTGCACAGAGGCCATGAAGCTGTGGTCTCTGGCCTATTCTCTTCAGACTTCTCTGGTAGCAGTTCAACTTCCAGGGAAGGACAGCTTACTAGCAGATGCTCTGAGCAGAATTTCTCAGGGTCACCATGAAAGGATCCCCACATACTGGAGGTCATCTTCTCCAGGTGGGGCACTCCAGAGATAGATCTCTTTGCAGCACCGGACAATCATCAACTTCCACTGTTTTGTTGCAGACCTCCAGTCCTGGGGATGGTCCCCCAGGATGCTCTCCTTTTGGACTGGAAGGACAGGTTTCTCTATGCCTTCCCTCCCGTCCCTCTGCAGTTCAGAGTTCTGATCAAGATCAGGACTCAACCCTGCACAGTGATACTGGTGGCTCCAGACTGGGCCAGACAGTCTTGGTATCCTCTACTGCTGTCCTTGTCAGTGTCACGTCCCCTGTCTCTGCCCAGGATATACAATCTCCTGTCCTCCTCCCAGAGGCGGATCTGGTACCCAAATCTCCAGTCTCTCCATCTCAAGGCCTCGCTCTTGAAGAGTTAGAATATGCAGCTCTACATCTTTCTCAGGGAGTTCTGGCTATTCTGAAGGTCTCTAGGAAACCTTCCACTAGAAAAAACTTACAACTCCAAATGGAAAAGGTTCAGTATTTGGTGCTCTCAGAAAGGCATCCTGCTCGATTCTGCAGACATTTCCACAACCTTAGACTATCTAGTTCATCTCAATGATTTAGGCCTTAGGCCTGCCACTCTGAAGGTTCATCTGGCAGCAGTCTCTGCATTCCTCTCAGCAGGGAAGGGCTCTTTCCTGGCATCTCATCCTGTTTTCCAAAAGTTTTTCAAAGGTCTGGTTCACATTAACCCTCCCTTTAGGGAGCCCACTCCGCCTTGGGATCTTAATGTCTGCATAGCTCAGAAAATGCAGCCGCTTGAACCTCTGCTGGCTTCTCGCCGACCAGTACTTGACCTAGAAAACTGTTCCTGGTAGCTGTTACTTCTGCCAGGCAGATTAGTGAGCTACAGGCCCTGTCAGTGGAACCTGACTTCATCTCCTTCCATAGGGACAAAGTAGTCCTCAGAACCAGTAGGAGGTTCTTGCCCAAAGTGGTTTCAGATTTTCATCTGAACCAGTCTATATCTCTCCCTGTGTTTTTCACTGACCATTCTTCTTCAGGTGAAAGAAGGTTACACAGTCTGGATGTTAAGAGGACCCTTAGCTACTACATTGAGCATACTAAGGCACATAGAAATGACTGTCTTCAATTGTTTCTCACTTATGGTGAAGTGGGTAAGGGTAAGCCTGCCACTAAGAGAACTATTGCCATGTGGATTGTTTCTTGTATACAGTTTTGTTATGACAAATTGGGTAGGATGCCCTCTTCAGGCCTGAGGGCTCATTCAACCAGGGGTACAGCTGCTTCTCTAGCTGCAGCCAGAGATATACCTTTGTTAGAGATCTGTAAAGCAGCCACCTGGAAAACAGTACATACTTTCACCAAGCATTACTCCCTGGACATCCAGGCTAGGAGTGATGCTAGGTTTGGTACAGCAGTACTGCAGAGCCTCTTCCCAAAGTAGGTTCTGCATTCCCTCCTCCATAGGGAACTGCTTGGTAGTCTGCATTATGTCTGAATACAGCAATACTTCATGTTGTTTAAAGAAAAAATTACCATAGTAATGTTGTTTCTTCTAATGGAGTCTTGCTGTATTCAGACCTCCCCCCGCCTCCCCTCTCAGAACCTGGTTTTGGGAAATGGGCTGGCAGGTACAGTGTTGCTCCTCAGGGGTGTACCTTGTACCCTCCCTCTTGGGTGGGGTAGATGTTATTTTTCTGGTGTTTTACTAAATATTGTCACTACCTTTCCTTCTTGGGTTCTCGACTTGAGTCTTTTGGGGCCCAAGAAGATATATTTTGCCATTTGGCTATATTTGAACAATTTCCTTACTTTAGTTCTAGTTAGTTAGCTCATAAGAATCTGACGGTTACACTGGGAAGTACCACAGACAGAGGTTTGAAAACCGAGCTCGAGCTCAACGTTCTATGCTTTTGCATAGAGTTAACTCTTTCCTCTCCAGGGTAGTTCAAGTGCTGGGGCTAACTGCATTATGTCTGAATACAGCAAGACTCCATTAGAAGAAACAGCATTACTATGGTGAGTAATTTTTTCATCTGTGGCATCAAATCCTATTTTTAAGAGGTTCCTCAAAGGGCTGGCTCATCTGCACTCCCCCAATAGGGAACCAGTGCCAGCTTGGGACTTGAGTGTATGTATAGCCAAGCTCATGGATACCCCCTTTGAGCATGTAGCCTCAGCCCATTTGAAATATGTCACCTGGAAAACAGTTTTGCTGGTGGCAGTGACCTCTGCCAGAAGGACCAGTGAGCTCCAGGCTCTGTGCATTGATCAGGACTACATTTCATTCCACAAGGGCAAGGCAGTCCTGCGAACAAACAGGAAATTTCTCCCCAAGGTGGTTTCTGATTTCCATTTGAACCAATCCATTACTCTCAACTCAACTCAGAATTTATTTATAAAAAGCGCAAGTCAGCAAGTATCCAAGCACTTGTACATTCAACAACATAAAAATAACAGTTAAAAACAGCATAAATAACACTTCATACACATATCTAAAATACAGTATAATCATTAAAATTCAGTCATACTCTGGAAAAACAAGATCATATAAATATGTTTTTAGTGCAGATTTGAAGCTCTCCACAGTCAGACCCTCCCTTATCCGGTGAGGTAGAGAGTTCCACTGGGTTGAGGCCATGAACACGAATGCCCTGGCACCCGAGGTCTTCAGACGGACCCTGGGAACTTCTAACAGTCCCTTGTCAGCAGAGCAGAGTGGGCTAGAGTGGTGATTGGGGCACAGAAGTTCTTGCAGGTAACATGGATCCTGTCATATAGGGCTTTATAGGTCAGCAAACCGACCTTGAAGGTGATCCACCACCGAACCAACAGCCAGCACAGTTCGTGGAGCACAGGCATGACATGGCACGAACGGGAAAGGTCAGTCAACAGCCTGGTAGCCACATTCTGCACTAGCTACAAGCAGCGGATATTCACCCCTGGAAGCTCTGGGTACAGGGAGTTGCAGTAGTCAAGATGAGAGGTCACAAAGGCGTGGACCAGTGTTGGAAGATCATCAGGCGGGACCAGGTGTTTAATCCAGGTGATATTCCTCAGATGGTAAAAAGAGGACTTGACGACGGGCAACACCTGAGATTTCAGTGTCAATCCCTCATCAAAAATAACGCCCAGATTGCGCACACAGTCAGAGGTCACTTGATGAGCACGCCCAAGCCAAAGCCCGAAAGGCAACCCAGCTGAAGGCCCATCAACCTGGCGATCTGGGTCCACCACCAGCACCTCAGTCTTGTCTGGATTCAACCTCAACCAATTGGTAGTCATCCAGTCCTGAATCTCGGCGAGGCAGTTGTTAAATACCGAGATAGCATTACCCTGCTCGGGCACAAAGGACATGTAGAGCTGAGTATCCTCTGCATAGCAGTGAAAACCCGGCCCATACCGCCTAACAATGTCTCCCAACAGCAGCATGTACACCGCGCACAACATTGGTGACAATACAGAGCCCTGCGGTACCCCACACGGCAGGGAGACTGGGTCCGAAGAAAAAAATCCCTGACACCACTCTGTGAAACTTGACGGTGAGAAAAGAATGGAACCACATGAGGACTGTACCCGCCAGTCCACAGATGAACCGCAGGCACTCTAGTAACACACCATGGTACACGGTAGCAAATGCCGCAGAGATCAAGGAGAGGACCAAGATGGAACATGTCCTCCGATCTCTCGCTATCAGGAGATCATTGAGCACCCTAACAAGGGCCATCTTGGTACTATGCCTCTTCCAAAAGCCGGACTGGAGAGGGTCGTAGATGCCGTAGATGCCGTGGATGGTGAGATGGTCCTCCAGCTGCAGCACAACAGCCTTCTGAATAACCTTACGCACAAAAGGAAGGTTAGAGACAGGCCTGTAGTCCGCTAGACAGTCGGGGGTCAAGAGAGGAGTTCTTAAGGAGAGGTGTAACCACTGCCTCCTTCAGGGTGTCCAGAAACACATCTGACTAATGAACACCTGACTATCTCCACCAGGACCGGGCCGATGACCTCAGAGCACCCCATTAAAAGGTGAGTTGGGCCTGGGTCTAAACTACAGCAAGTCAGCAGCATGCTCTAGATGATCCTCACGACATGCCTGACCATCAACTGATCGAAGTCGGACCAGACGAACTGAGGGGCAGCAACCTCCCACCGAACAACACAACCCTCTATTGGAGCGGGCCACACAGATTTCAGACCTGATGTCAGCAAACTTAGCCACAAAGAATTGAGCAAACTTGTCACATTTCTCCTGTGACAATGCTCTCCATGAATGGAGACAGGCTGGATTGCACAGTCTGTCAACAGCCCAGAAGAGCTGAGCTGGTCGATTCTGTGCAGCAGTGATCTCCCTGGACAGGAACTCTGCCTTCTTACGGAAGATGGCCGATTGATAATCCTTATAGTGGGTCACCAATCTAAGTCTATTGGCATCACAGCCGGACTTCTGCCAGCACCATTCCAGCCTTTGTACAACTCGCCTCAGCTCCCTCAAGGTCCCTTCAAACCACGGGGACCAAGAGTGAAGAGTGAGTGGACGAACCCAGACAGGAGCAACGGAATCCAGGGCCTCCACCGCAGACTTATTATAGGCCTGCAGCAGATTGCCTGGATCCACGCTTACACTCTGAAGGCCCGATAGATCCAACACCACCATCAGGCCTTCTGGGGTCAAACCCCTTAACTCATTGCCTCCTAGAATACGCCTGTAGGCGGCAGTAAATGTACTGCAGTGTATCCCAGAACCACTACAGAAGTTACCCACAGACGTCCTGTGTGTCCTAGTAACATCTGGAGACGTCACTCATGTTTTAATATTACCTGCCAGCCAGAATTGATTAGAATTGACTGCATAGCACTGTTAGAAAGGCAATGTTGTGTTGAACAACTTTGCCACTGATACTTTGTATGTATCATGTTCACTTTAGGAGTTATTCACATTTGTTTATGACATGGTGTGTATGGCAGACATTTTGTCCCTCAAGAACCACCTAAGCACTCTGAAAAAAAAACACGCATTCTGGGTATGTCAGCCTGTAAAAAACCAAAAACAAATTGAGCACAGTTGATTGCATAGCACCGTTGTAAAGGCAATTTTGTGTGGAACAACTTTGCTACTGATACATTGTGTGTATCATGTATACTTTAAGAGTTATATGCATTTGTTTATTGTATGGTGTGTGTGATTCGGATTCATCCCTCAAACCTCACCAACGCACCTTGACTAAAATGGGGGGAAATTATGTTTAATACTACAGAAACAGCTGTTTTTGTTTTGTTTTTTTACAAACAAATTATTAAAACTACATCTAATGTCTGGTTGCTTAATTTGGTGTTGATATGTTACATATTTCCCGACAAAAAAAGGCTTATGGTGCATTTTTTTTTTTTAGTGGAAAAAAATTTTTTTTGCTGTTTCGACCAGCATAAAGAAAAAAATGTTACCTTTTATTACTTGCATACCACCGTTGGAAAGGTCATTTTATACTGAACAAGTTTGCTACTCATACTTTGTGTCTAGCACTTACAGTTTTTGTGCTATTAGCATTTGTTTGAGGCATGCCGATTATGGCTTGATTTTGCTTAGAAAGGCCCAGGATTCACTTTTAACAGTATACAGGAGACAAGTGCTGCAACTTCAGAGAGTTCCTGTGGAGACAGTGAGTTAAAGGGCGGTTTTGGACCATCTCCTCAGGGGCAGGCCTATGAGGGGGAACCTGAAAATTGAACCTTATAGTGTGATGTTCAGACCACCTGACCGGCTCCACCACCAGGTCAGAGATCTCCATCTCTAGTAGGAGTACCGGTATTTTTCACTGAACATTCTAGTTCAGGTGAGCGTAGACTTTACAGTCTTGATGTTAAATGAGCCCTTAGCTACTGCATGACGGCCACCAAGGACCACAGGCAGGACAGGAAACAGCTGTTCCTAATTTATGGGATTGTGGGGAAAGGAAATCCGGCATCTAAGAGGTCCATCTCCTGCTGGATAGTTCAGTTGTGCTACTCCAAAGCTGGAGAAGAGCCCCCAGCAGAGCTGAGGGCCCATTCCACAAGGGGTACAGCTGCTACTGTAGCAGCAGCCAGGGATGTCCCTTTACATAGAAACATAGAATTTGACAGCAGATAAGGACCGCTTGGCCCACCTAGTCTGCCCATTTCCCTACCTAACGGATAAGCTGCAGATCCTAGTTAACCAACAGCCTGCTTCCTCCTACCCCTCCACTAGAATTGCCTTATGTCTGTCCCATGCATTCTTGAATTCCCCCACTGTTTTTGACTCTACAACCTCCTCAGGAAGGCTGTTCCATGTATCCACAACCCTCTCTGTGAAGAAATACTTCCTCACATTACCTCTGAGCCATCCACCCCTCTATCTTCAAATTGTAGTAGAGATCTGTGAAGCAGTTACTGGAGAACAGTGCACACCTTCACAAAGCACTATAGCCTGGACACCCAGTCCAGAAGTGATGCCAGGTTTGGCACAGCAGTCCTGCAGAGTTTCCAAAGTAGGTTCTGTGCCCACCTCCAAAGGTACTGCTTCATAGTCTGCAAGAGTTAGGAATGTTGGAGAGTTCCTGGGGTGGGAAGGAAAAAATACTTATCATAGTAATCTTGTTTCTTCCAAGGTATTCTCCAATATTCATAACTCTCCCACCCTGCCTCCCCTAAGAACCAGTTGCCTCTGCACTCCAAGCTGAGCAACTATGTGTGAGAGTGGCACACACTGGCATATCTGTTTTTTGAGCCCTTTGGGCATTGGTTTCCCTTTCTTCAGGTGATTCTGACATTCGGGGGGGGGATTGTGTTTTTTTTTTTTCCTCCAGTTGGAGGTTAATGAAATAGTTTACTGTTGTTTTTTTATTACTATTAGCTATAGCTCCTCGTGAGGCCTGTCTTTGCAGGCTTCCATGAAACCTGAAGTGTTAGAATGTAGGCAGTTGATAAGGGCAGCATTTGAAAAGTGGCGCGAGCCAGTGATGGTTCCATCATTACCATACATTTGGTCTCCGGGCAGTTCTATCTTTAAGGTTGACTGCAAGAGTTATGAATATTGGGAGAATACCTTAGAAGAAATAAGATTGCTATGGTAAGTAGTTTTTTCTTTTGCTTCCTGGATCTTCAGGACACGTTTTTCCATGTCCCAATCCATTCATCTCATCGAAGATTCCTCAGCTTCTGAGCAGAGGGAACCCTCTATGAGTTCCAGGCCATACCTTTTGGCTTCTCCTCTGCCCCCAGGGTCTTCACCAAGTGCATTCCAGTGGTGGCAGCTTACCTGAGGTGCCAAGGGATCTACCCCTACCTGGATGACTGGCTGATCGCCGGTCCCTCCAGGCTGGAGGTGGAATGGTCCAGGGACCTGGCCCTCCAGACCTGCGTCTGCGCTTGGTCTACTGGTCAGCAAGGCTGTTAGAACTTGCGCCAGCAGGTGATAAACTCTCATCGGGCAGAGCTCAACTCTTGCAGAGCCAGGGCCCGGCTCCCGGCGGACAGGGTAGGGGTTCTCTCCTCCATTGCCAGATCATTTCAGGTTGGGCAATTGTGCCCTGCCCAGGACATCCTGCGCCTGCTGGGCTACATGGCAGCCTGCACCAGTGTGGTCTGTTGGGTCCACTGGAAAATGCTCTTCCTGCAGTGGGAGCTGGCCAGCCATTGGTCTCACCTCAAGGGTCACTTCGACCAGCTGGTCACTATGACCCAGCAGATGTGAGATGCCATTAGGTGGTGGTTAGTCCCAGCGCATCTGCAGGAAGGGATCCCATTTGTCCGCCCAGAGCTGACGGTCATCCTGACAACTGATGCCTCTCATGGGCTGGGGTGCCCACCTGGGGAACACAGAGTCCATGGGGGCTGGACCCCCAAGGAGTCCCAGTGCCACATCAACCTGTTGGAGCTCCGAGCAGTTCGGCTAGTGCTGACTGCATTCCTTCCTCAAATCCAGGGTCAGGTGGTCCAGGTCCAGACGGACAACACCATGACCATGTATTACCTCAACAAATGGGGCGGGATGCATTCCCTCTATGCAGGGAAGCTCTCCATGAGTGAACCCTCATCCGCAGCCTGGAGGCGGATCTCCTAGCCATCCATGTGGTAGGGGCCTCCAGTCAGCTGGCAGACTCTGTCAGCCGGGTGAGTGAGACATCTCACAAGTGGTCTGTCCACCCAGAGGTAGTACACAGCCTGTTCTCCCAGTGGGGCACTCCTCAGGTGGACATGTTTGCCTCCAAGGAAAACACAAAACTGGGGCTGTATTGTGCCTGCCCCCCCACCCCTCCAGCATGGAATGCTGCTGGGGGATGGCTTCTTGGGGCCCTGGACCCCAGGCCTCTTCTGTGCCTTCTGTCTGATTCCTATGATCCACATTGTGCTGCTCAAGGCCAGGAGGGACAAAGCACAGGTGATCCTGGTGGCTTCAGACTGGCCACACACACCAGTTCTGGTACCCCAATCTCCTCAGCCTCAGCAGCAGGCTTCTGAGGCGTCTTCCCCTATGCCCGGACCTGCCTTCCATCGATCGGGGAAGATGCTCCATCCGGACCTTCAGTCCCTGCACCTGACAGCCTGGTTCCTGAGCGGCTAGAGTTCCAGGCTTTGGGTCTCTCTGAAGATGTCTTCACCGTTGTGGAGGCATTTCGGAAGGCGTCGACCAAGAAGTGCTATGCCTTCAAATGGAAGAGGTTCTCCATTTTGTGTCAGGGCAAGAGGTTGGAACCCTTGTCCTGTCCAGTGGCCAGCATTCTTGATTATCTATGGTCCCTCTCTCACTTGGGCCTTCGGTCAGCTACCCTTAAGGTGCATCTGGCAGCCATCTCTGCTTACAGGACGTGGGCCAGTCAGCAGTCAGTGGTGCAGGAGAAGGTGGTCTGGTGCTTCTTCAAGAGCCTTGACCACATTTCCCCTCCAGTGTGTGAACAACTGCTACCGTGGGACTTGTTGATGGTTTTGACAAAGCTCATGGGCAAGCTATCCAAACCGATGCACGGGTGTGACATGTCTCACCTGTCATGGAAGGCTGCCTTCCTGGTGGCTGTCCCGTTAGCCAGAAGGATCAGCAAGCTCCAGGCGCTTTCCTTGGAGTCTCTTTAATTGGTCTTCCACAGGGACAAGGTTGTCCTGCGCCCCAACCCGAAGTTCTTCTCGAAGTTTGTGTCGGATTTTCACCTTAACCAGGTGATTAATCTCCCAGTGTACTTCACTAGTCACACAGGCTCCATACTTTGGACCAGCAGCCAGCACTAGCCTACTATAAGGAGTGCACGGCTGGAGTTCAGGAAGAGGTTCGCCTGCTGTTTGTCACCTACGCTGAAGCCGCACCTGGCAGCCCTAAAGCTAAGCAGACGATTGGCAGGTAGATTGTATCCTGCATTGATCTGTGCTATAGGTTGGTGGGCAGGGAGCTTCCTGGAGGGCTCAGGGCTCATTCCACCCACCATACCCCTGCTTCAGTGACTGCTTCCAGGGACGTCCCTATCCAGGAAATCTGCAGGGCTGCTACCTGGAGGTCAGCACACACCTTCATTTCCCATTACCACGTTGACCTCGAGTCATGCTAGGATGATGGTTTTGGGGCCTCAGTTCTCTAGTCTCTGTTCCCGAAGTAGGGGGTGTGCATCTTGCCTCCCTCCTCCTAGAGAACTGCTAGGAGTCTGCCAGAAGTGTAGATAGAACATCATAGCCACTTCCTAGAAAAACAGGTTACTCACCTGTAACAGTAGTTCTAGGAGTGGTATATGATGTTTATCCACACGAACCCACCCAACCTCCCCTGGCTTTGGCGCACACACTCTGCTTCCAGCGATTAAGATCTCTGATGTCATGGAGCGGAGCCGAGAGCGTTACCACCCGGGTGGGTGGGAGGAGCCAGCTTAAAGACTTTCCAGCACACCTTAAAGGGAAAGGACACTGCCAGAAGTGTGGATGAACATCATATACCACTCCTAGAACTACTGTTACAGGTGAGTAACCTGTTTTCATTGTCAGCCCCCCGCCCCCAAGGGAACCCCCCTTCAAAATTAGGCTATTAAGCCTGTTAATTTTTCTGTGACCTGCCTGCCAGTATATTTCATTTGTATGTAAACAATGTCGGAGCAGCACGGAGCCCTTTTGCATGCACAGTGTGGTTGCGTGCCGCGTCACTGTTTAAAGTGATACAGTGGAGCCGTGCTTTGCATGCAGACTGGCATCACACTGCTCCAGCATTGTTTATGAGCTGAAACACAGAATAAAATATATTGGAAGGCAGGTCAGAGAAAACATTTTTAACAGGCTTAATAGCCTAATTTGGGGGGGAGGGGGGACTGACAGTAACAAGTGTTTTACTTCAAGCAAAATCATTCCGGGAAATCATGAATGGGCCTTGAACGGGCAGATTCTGGACACAGTGTTCAGAAGGTGGGGAACTCCCCAAATAGACCTTTTTGCTTCTTGGGAAAACGGTCAGCTTCCACAGTTTTGTTGCAGACTACCAGCCAAAGGGACAGTCCCAGAGGATGTCCTGCTGTTGGACTGGACAGGGAAGTTCCTGTATGCCTTCCCACCATTTCTGCTCATACAGGAAGCCCTTCTGAAACTCAGGAGGG
Source organism: Neoceratodus forsteri (assembly GCA_016271365.2). Lineage (NCBI taxonomy): Eukaryota > Metazoa > Chordata > Ceratodontiformes > Ceratodontidae > Neoceratodus > Neoceratodus forsteri. The sequence goes on from CM028134.1 coordinate 430,450,548, forward strand.
AATTTCCAACAGTGATCCTATTGGCTCCAGACTGAGCCAGACAGACCTGGTATTCAGTTCTGCTAGCCCTGTCCAGCAAACCTCTAATCAGTCTGACACTGATTCACAATCTACTTACCCTGTCTTGGAGCAGAATAGCATTCCCTGAACCCCAAGACACTGTGCCTGAGGTCATGGTTCGTGAGGAGTTAGAATATTCTGGATTGAAGCTCTCTGAGGAAGTCACAGAGGTGCTTAAAGTTTGAAGGAAACCAGCAACCTGGAGAACATACTCCTCTGAACAAAAGAGATTTCCTTACTGGTGTACCCCCCAGAAGAATAATCCCAGTAGAGGCAGGGTTGTCTGTTGTCTTGGAATACCTGGTACACCTACAGTCTCTAGGCCTAACGCCTTCAGCACTAAAGGTGCACTTAGTAGTAGTGTCAGCCTGCATATCACAGCAGGTAAGGGAAGGTCACTGGCCTCTCAGCCTATTTTCAGAATGTTTTTAGAGGCCGCAGCCATTTGTACCCAGCAGTAAGGGATTAATCCCTACATGGGATCTCACTGTCTGCCTTGCCGAGCTCATGGGCGCTCCTTTCGAGCCTATGGACACTGCTGAACTAAAGTATTGTCTCATGGAAAACCATATTCTTGATTGCCATGACCTCTGTTACAGGGACCTGAGATAACTGCAAGCCCTCTGCACAGAGCCAAATTACATAATCTTCCACAAGGGTAAGGTAGTCGTTTTGGCAAAAAAAAAACCCATCCTACATAAGGTGGTGTCTGAGTTGCACTTGAACCACTCAGTAACACTTCCTGTGCTCTATTCAGAACATACTACTCGAGATGAGCAAATAACTGTACAGCCTTGACTTGAAAAGAGCTATGGGTATATACATGGATCAGACAAAAGAGGTCAGGTCAAGAAACACTCAGCTTTTTGTTACCTGTGGTGAGGCTGGCAAATGTAGACCAGCAACTAAGAGGACTATCACACTGGATAGTCTGTTGAATACAGTTTTATTATGAAAAGGCTAGAAAGGTACCACCCAGAGGCCTAAGAGAACACTCCACAAGAGGTACCACTGCGGCATCCCACTAATAGACATTTGCAAAACAGCTACCTGGAAAATGGTGCACACTTTCACAAAGCACTGTTGTCTGGACATTCAGTCTAGAAATGATTCTTGCTTGGAACTGCTGCCTTGCAGAACCTTTTTCCATGTAGATTGTGGATCCAGCCTTCCAAGGTACTGCTGTATGGTCTGCTTAGAGTGTAACTGTTAAGTAAGTGATTCCTAGGGTTAGAAGAAAAAATTAGTCACCATAGTAATGTTTCTCCTCAGGGATTCCTCACTGTGGTTGCACTCTCCACACTGTCTTCCCTGCTAGAATCTGAAAATAGGTTCTTATAGTAGTCAGTTCCTTTTACACAGGTTGCTTGAGCAATACTGTTGCGGTTTCTCTACAATTGTAAGTTGTGTTTTTTCTTATATTTTACATGTCTGCTTCGGTTTTATTGATGTTTTTCAAAAAATTAGAAATTTGCATAATTTTTGGTAGCCTTTTAGCTAGCCACTTTTCCACTCTGGCTAACAAATCTGGCAACTGCCAGAGTGGAAGGTGGGTGCAGAGCTTTTTAAACCTCTATTCTAAATTCTTAATTCTGCTAATTAGAATAGCGTTCTATCTCCAGGGCATCTGTCACCTAAGGGATGATGGTTAGAGTGTAATTATAGTGTGGGAACTTGGGGGGTGGAATTGAACCTCTCAGGGGTCTTTCTTTGGGAATGGAGGCTTACTGGCACTGCTGTACTGCCACCTGGTTGACCATGTTCTGTCGGGCACCTCTCCCCAGGACACCACTGGGTGTGCATGAAGGAAGTGTTGGGGAAGAAGAGGGGAAGGTGCTGTCTGATATGCGTGATGATGGCTTCTGGCACTCCCCCCATGCCACTCAACCCCACAGTGAGCTGTCTCCACTCTCGTCACCCTGTCAAACTAAGGATTAGATGCCACGCCCTCTCTAGTGGCAGCAGAGAGATGACCCGCCCCCAAGCCGACCCAGCAGGATAAATATAGATTGTGGATCCCAGGGGATCAGGTGGTGGATGACCAGAAGACCACAGTGAATCCAGCAGGTAGAGAGGCAAAATAAATAAATCCCACAAATAAACTGGAAGTCAGTTTGTTATGCAGGTGTATCCCCTTGTTCATACTGTAATGTACCTTAGTGTTTGGGTTTCCCATGACTGTTTCCTTCCTCTGGCCATGAGGGCTGGCAAGTGGCTACCATCATTGCCATTGCAGCTCTGTGGTTAGCTGGTAGGTGGTATGTGAATACCAGTTTGCCCATACCTAAACCTGGGGAGCAGAGGGTCTTACCTGTGTGACGTGTCTGATGGTTCATCAACCCCATCCCTCTGCTTATCTAGCATTTGTATCCTGTGATGTGATTCTGTTGGAATTCATCCTGTTAGTGCTTAAAGCATCCAGTGGAATTTGATTTGATTGCCTCCTGGGACAAGCTACCCCACAGCCCTGCCAGCCAGGATTAGGATGGTTCAATGGGCTACATGTGGCCTTTCAGTAGTCTTGATCTGGGTTCCTCACTGTGCCATACCTTCTCAGGATGGGCAGTAGCCGGCCAGCCCAGTAGTGCAACAGTAGGGCTTCCGCTCCATACACCAGTGATCCAGGTATGGGAAAGAGCTCAGTTCACATGAGGGGCCGGGCGGGGAGGGAGGATTGAGTATCCTGTAGACAACTCTCCTCTCCTCAGAGAGGAGGAGCAATGCATCTTGGTGCCCCCTGGAGAAAGTGGGGTGGCAGCACAAGTAGGTACACAACATTGGGGAGGGGCGGTCACCAGAAATGCGTGACATATTGCGTGCACATCATTGCATGCTGGCCACCCTCAGAGGGGGGAAGGAGAAGTAGAAAATCCCCAAGCTGGCAGGATGACACTGGCACCCTTGCTGGCCCTGTACCATCAACCATGGCACTCACGCACTAGATGTTCGTGATAGTATGTCTCACAGAAGGTGGTTGACGGGCTGCGGGGTGCAGTCAGATGGGGGGGTAGGCTAGACAGTATAAGGATATAAACAGAGGATTGAAAAAAGATGGGCAGTAGCCTGCAGTACATTGTAAAGTTCTTCTCAGCTTGGAATTGTTTTTCTTCATGCCCTCATCTGTACCTTCTAAAAAGGGGGCGCTATGGAGCCCAAGCAAGATGGTGACTTTTCCGTAGAGCTCTGATATCCACTGCAGATATAAAGAATATAAAATATTCTTTCCTGGCAAAATATCTAGCTGAACCTGGAGATATTGGTACCCGAAGAAACATTGCTGAAGATGGGCAACCCTCGCAAAGATCGGATGACGGGTGAGGGTGCAAGATCGAAAACCTCAACTGGTCTGCCCGCCACGAGATCTCAGCCAGGCCTAGTTGCTGAAATTGCAGAAACGGCATCAGAAGAGTCTCTCCAGACGATCGGTGCAAAACTCAGCAAGCTTATAGCATCAGTCAGAGGACTCTGACAGATTTGTTGCCTTAACTAATAGGGTGGCTAGCCTGGAGGCGAATGTAGAGGCAATACAGGGGGCATCAGTGGAAGCATCCAAATGTGCAGACTCAGCAATGGGAGCAGTGATAACTGTCATAAAAAGAAAATACCCACCTGAAGAATCGATTGGAGCCTTTGGAGAATCAGGCGAGGGAGGTGGATCTTTGGGTTTTGGGACTACCGGAGGAATGTGAGGGGATCACCTTCTCCTCTTCATCACGGACTGGTTGATTGAATGTCTAGGGGAGGAGGTCTCAGATCAGGCCCATCGCTTCCAAAAGGCCTACCGGGTAACCTCCCTTGGCAAACCAGTTAACCCAGAGGGTCCCAGGGTAGTAGTTGTGGTTACCGACGCCATCGGCTCAAGTGACTTCTTCCTGGCGCTCGTCTGTAGCAAAGAGACTCTTCTGTGTGCCAGGGAACAGGTCCGTTTGTTTCCCCAACATCGGGTTTGCAACCCGCCAAAAAAGAAAAATATTCTACGGAATACGGGCACTGTTGAGAGAAGCTGGAATCTTCCATGGGCTTATTTTTTCAGCCAGGCTGCAAATTGTACATAGGAGCTGAGTGTACATGTTTAATGACCCCAACGAGGCAGTGAAGTGGGTACAAGGACATGAGACTCCCAGGTCTCGAGAAAGGGACCGAGAAGCTTAGTCTTCGGAGGATGAAGATGCATTCTGAGGACATTTTTGGACACTTGTTACCTGCTAAGTACCTAGGGACTTGAAATGTAATACTTAAATATCCAATATGAGGTAACCTTGATATGATTCGTCTTCGGAATGGGATATTTACTGAAGCTTGTTGTATGACCACATGTTAAAATGTAAAGTTTTCTCAATGTATTGCAACTGGCAAAATACAGTGGGTAACCAGTTTGTTAAAATGAGTGTTGATAGTTTACTGAGAATAAGTTCAGCTCAGATTTAGCAGATCCTATTGAAAGATATGTTTTGAATATAATGCCTCAATAGCTGGATAGTGTGGGGTTCTGCAGTGAAATATCTTGTGTTATAGGGCACAGTGCTAGTGCCTACTTACTTTGATTAAGCGTGGGGGTTGCCTTCCTCACTGGTGGAGTAGGACGACTGTGGTCATATTTTTTTAAAGTTATTTTATTATAACCACACAGCTCATGGACTCTAAATGCAGCAAATCGAATAATGAATCTCTTTTTTATGTACCCCCGTATGACGTATCTTGAAGCATTTGAAGGATATGATTATGTTGTGTGGTGGAGTGGCACCCTCATGGGATAAATATTGTAATACTGTATTTCACTGCTTGAAACATCACTGTATGTTTGTTTCATATATATTAAACATAAAGTTTAAAAAAATAAAATAAAAAGAGAGCGGACAGGCTACCCAACATCCTTATTTATTTATTTGAATTTTGTTGACTGAGTAAGCCCGCTGAGACCAACGGTGTCTTTTTCAGGGGTGACCCGGAGTTAGTTACATACGTGAAAGCACATGGCATTGACCATCATGCAATACAGAAATCATTGTTTGTTCTACTCGTAGGCGAATGTTTTCACTGCAGATTAACAGTTTGATCTATATTTAGGTCAACTTACTTGTGGAGACACTAGAGAAAGGAAAAAAATATAGTCACACAGTGTGGAGCAAGCCATTAGTTACCATAGTACAATAATAGGAGACTAGTAACTACATAATTGCCCTTGTAGGAAGTGCTGTCTGGTTTGAGGTAAGAGCTTATAATCTTTATAGCAGTATCAGTGTCTGCCGGGGGAGGGGGGGGTTCCGAGAGTATCCTAGTTCAGGGGGATTGATGTACTGTCCTAGGTATTTAGGGAGTAGCCTTTTTAGTGGGTGCAGATGCAGTTACTTTTTGTGGAGGCGTGTGTTCTTAGTGAGCGCTTGAATGAGGGTAGCGAGGAGGAGCTCTCTAAGCTTGTGGAGAGCTTGTTCCAGGACTGTGTGATTCGTTATGCAAAGGATCTTTGCCCAATAGCCGTGGATATTCTGGGTACCATAAGGAGGGGTTGCGACGGTGGGTGGAGAGTCCTGACATGCTGCTTATGTGCCACGAGATTCTGCAAGTGAGGAAGATGATTATTCAGAATTTTGTACGAGGCAGAGCGATGGGTGCATAATTCTGTTGTCCTGTTGGAGCCAGTTTAACGATGCAAGTGTGTTGCAGTGGTGCTCCCTGCAGTTTGCTTGTGCAGCAAATCTGCTAGCCTTGTGGTAGAGTGTGCAAAGCCTGCTGAGCTCAGTTTCCCTCAGGGATGCCAGTATCTGAGCTCCATATAGCAGCGCGAGGAGCAGGATGGAATTCGCCACTGTTAAGCAGGAGGCCTTAGTGAGGTATGCCCTAAGTCTGTAGAGCAGGCCTATCTTCTGTTGTATCATCTTGGTAGTATGGTCAATATGCGATTGCAGTGTGAGTTCTTGATCTAGCCACATTCCGAGGTATTTTATTTTGTCCACTACTTCCAGCGTTTTCCCCTTGGTGTCCACGATCTTGAGGAGCTCAGTTCTATCAGAGCCTAGTCTTCTGGAGTGTTTGCTTACCAAGTGGGAGTGGAGTGGTGGTGTGTGTGTGTTGGTGGCAAATGCCTAGGATCCCAGTTAGGTTAGGAGAGGCTGAGCTCAAAGTGAAATTGTGACTCCAAAGGCTCTCCCCCCCAAAAAAAACCTCACACATTTTCTGTTGTGAATAGTTTCCAGCAGGAACTGTCATAGGATGGTGGAAACAAGGCATTCAATATGTGGATTAAGTGGTCACCCAGTTTGTGTTGTTTCCCCCTTAAACCATATAAAAAATATCTTCTACTACACAAACAGGATGGGAATGCATATGTTATCATTAACTGAGCTGTGAAATACAGGATGTATTAATTGCCATGGAATTAAAATAATATTCACTTTGGTTTAAAAAAAAAAATGAATTATAAAATAATTTCAGATTAACACCCAAATATTCTGCAAACAGAAAATTGACAATACTCAGTGTGTATCTGATGTATTTTATGTGCTGTTATAAAATAGGTAGAGAAATCTCTGTGCACTGATTGGCTAGGACTCATTTTTTGAGACAGCATAACCAATGGGGGGAAAAGAATCCTGCCAACAAGGATGCATGACACATTTTTTTTGTTTGGTTACCATGACCCGCCTGCTAACTCATTTATTTGCTGCTTCCATTCTTCTGTCACTCCAAACATTATCCAGTACAAATAGGGAACAAAACAAAAAAACTTTCTTGCTTGCTTGTTTTTTCATTTGGCATTGATGTTGCCCTCCAGATCACTTGCTGGATCCTCCACCCACTGACAAACACTAAAACCCTGTCACTCGCACGTCCTTCTCCTTGACCTCTCATTTCTTCCCTTCGTTCACTCTCCCTCTCTATTCCCATAACTCACACTAGCTCTCCAGTTATATAATTTTGTATGTGTTTTTATGCCACCATGCTCTAGCTTACCTGCTGTCCTGCCCTGCGTTCATTCAGACTACTCTCTCGGTCACTCACCTGAATGCTGAATCCCTTTGCTTGCCTGTCCTTCAGTCAAACAGACTGTTGCCTGCACTTCACCAGGCTTTAAAATAAAACAAGCAAACAAAAAAAAGCTGATCCAAGTAGGAGAAGAACATTTCTACCATTATATAAAGGGGAAAAAAGAAAGATGGGAGGGGGTAATGGGTAGGGTGATGGAGGAAGACGGGCAAAAGGCTGCTGTCCTTTATGATTTTCTTTCAATTTTCAATAGGGAGGAAGGTGGGCCCTTGCCTGAGAGTAGCATCAAAGCGGTATCCTGTGATATGGTGTACTAGCAAGTGGGCGCCTGCTGAAACGGCGACCCACTTTCGACTAGTGCCCTGACGGCAGGGGTGTGGGGTCAGTGAAAAGGCCACAGGGTGTCGCGTGCGTGGGGGGGGGGAGCAAGCCCGACGAGGGGTGGGCAGGAGGGTATGTGAGGGGTGGTGCCGCAGGGGTTCCGGCAAGCTGGCGTTGTGGCGTGGTGGGTTAGGTGCCGTCTTGGGGTGGCGGGGATGCAGGGTTCGGGACCGGGCACTGGTAGTTTTTGTTGCGCCCGGCCCGAGGCAGTAAAATTTATTTTTTTGTCCCCAGGTATGCACCCCGACTTGCATCCCCTGGAGCTGAGAATCTGAATTTTGAGGTGCAGGGGCACAGCCCATAAAATAAAAAAAAGGTATTGCGCGCTTTGTCTCATAGGATCACATCACGAAATTGAATTTGACGATGTGGGGTTAAAATAGGGGTTCAGCGTTTAAAGCGCCTTATCACATAAAACCCATCAAGCGACAAAGGGGGTCCAGGAGATGAGGCAGCCACTGTTTATAGTCAAAAGGTTCCTGAAAGGGCTGGCAGCCCTAAAGATAGGTAAGGCCCCAGGACCAGATGGGTTATTTAAAATTTTTGGTAATCGGGAAAGGCACACTGAGCCAAGGCTCGTTTCCAGGTGCGACCCGGGGCAAGGGGTAAGGTGAGATATACATAAGATACGTGTGATACATGAGATACATTTGATACAGGAAAACACCATAATTTACAAAGGTTCAGGGGTGAAGACACAGCAGTTTACAGTTATAGCCGGTGCATAATTTATAAATGGTACAGGAATGAGGTCACAGTAGTTTACAATGATGCAGAAATGGAATCAGTAGCAATTACGATACTAAATAAATAAGAGCAGGAGTTGGCGCGTTGCAAGAGCAGGTTGTTGGGGTTAGAGTGAAGGAGGGATAGGAGCCAGAAGGGGTCAGCACCGAGGAGAGACGCAGCTAGGGAGGGAGGGGACATAGGCTGGGGGGGAGTTGACTGAAGTACTTTTTGATGGAGACCGCGGTTGGCAGACTATGTACATTGAGGGTAGTGTGTTCCATAGGGCAGGGGAGCCAATGTGAGAGCTTGTTTCCAATCAATGAGTCCGGAGTGGCTAAGTTAAAAGAATGTTTGTCTCGGAACCGTAAGGTGTAGCCAGTACTGGGAGCAGGCATTAAAAGGGAGGAGGGAAGAGTGTTGAACCAGAACATAGCAATGAAGAATGCACAATGTGCAAGGTGGCGGATTAAAAGAGGTGGAAGGGAGACTGAGTGGTAGAGAAGGCAGTGATTAGTTCGATATGGGAGGTTTGTAGCAAATCAACAGAAGGCATGAAACAGTGGATCAAGATTGGCGAGGGAGGATTGTGGCGCAGAGCTATATACCACATCTGTATAATCGATGGAGGGGAGGATAAGCTTGGTAATTAATTCCTTCCTGATGGGGAGAGACTGTCCTTATGCCTGAACAGCATGCCAAGTTTAGGACGTAGCATATTGTGGATGGCGTCTGTGAAAAGTCCAATTTGGGGTCGAGCCATACACCCAGGTATTTGAAGGAGTCGGCCGCCAGGATTTTGGAGCCATCAAGGGCATAGAAAGAGGGAGGGGAAGGCAGTTTGGCCAGTTTCTGGGCAGAGTCGAAAACCATAGCAACCGTTTTATTTGTATTGCACTTGTGAGATTTGGAGTCAAGCCGATGCAGCTTGTTTGCAAAATCGGTTTGGAGGATGGGTTCGGTGTGGGTCTATGGAGTGACCAGAGGCGAAGATCACAGTGTCATCAGCTTACATTTGAATGTGGGAAACTGAGCTGACTGAAGGGAGGTTATTAACGAATATTGAGAAGAGGGTGGGGCCAAGGAATGACCCCTGAGGTATCCGGCATGGATGGGGAGAGGGGGCGATTTGGATTCCCCTAGTTGTACGAACTGGAACCTGTCAGAGAGGTAGGCCTTGAACCATACGGTGGTGGAGGGTGAGAGGCCTATAGAAGATAGGTCATCTTTGAACAATTTATGGGTGACCGAATCGAAGGCCTTAGCTAAGTCGATGAAAATAGCCGAGGATACTTAGACAACTGGCAGCGGAACTGGCTGAACCCCTGGTTGGCATGTTCAGCAGCTCATTACGGTTGGAGGTAATTCCGAAGGACTAGAAGGTGGCGGATGTCATTCCTCTCCATGAGGGGGAAGGGGAAAGGTACAAGCAAGCAACTACAGTTCTGTCCATCTAACCTCTGTTGTAGGGAAGCTGATGGAGTCACTGGTCAAAGAGGACCTTGTGGACTGCCTGGAGAGCCAGTCTTCAGGATAGTAAACCAGACAGGCTGCACCTTTGTAGTGGGGGCTCAAGGGTCCTCTGGGACAAGCTGGGGGGGTTCGTAACCCAAAAACTTAATTTAAACTACTGGGGGGACAAGTGGGCCTGCAGGCTCTGAGATTCTCGGAGGAGGTGGTCAGCAACCCCAATATCAGTAGGAGGGACTGGAGGCCTGGAGGTGGAGCCAAAGGGATAGCAGCGGGAGGTAGGGGGACACAAGCAGTGGGGAGAAATGAGAAAGGCAGATGGGAGTGATGGAGGTTCAGATTCTAGGTGGAAGGTGGTGTCCCTGAACACACGAAGTCTTGGAAACAAGATGGATGACCTGCAGGCATTGTTGGCAGAGAGGGGAGTGGACATCGCAGTGGTCACTGTGACATGGGCCACACCCAGCCATGACTGGGACCGCTCAATCCCTGGGTACAAATTATACATGAGGGACGGGGAGGTAGGAAAAGGGGGAGGAGTGATCGTTTACATAAGGAAGGGTATAACATGTACGAGGGAAGAGTTGGAAGAGGGGAAGGCGGAAGCATTGTGGATTCAGTTACTGTCTAATAGTGGGAGATTTTAGGTGGATTGGAGGCCGGGTACTGGCCACAACCTGTGCCAGGAGTCAGATGATCCTAGATGCACTGCAATGTGGGTTCCTGACTCAGCATCACAGAACCTGCCAGGGAGGGAGCAATCCTTGATCTGGTGCTGATGAACGGGGATCACATCCAGGACAGAAAGGTGGAGGAGCCCCTTGGGTGAAGTGACCATCGCATAGTGTGCTTCCGGTTGGATATGGCTAGGGAAAAGGTCCCCACTAAGACTAAAATCCTGGATTTTATAAAGACAGACTTCGGAAAGATGGGCAAGTTACTAAGGAGTCACCTGGCAAGTATCGGAGTGGATATGGGGGTGGACCAGAGGTTGTCCATCGTCAAGGAGGGAATAACTGTTGCCACAGAGGAGTGTGTTAGTCTGAAAGGGAAGAACTAAAGGGCCAAAGCACCCAGCTCATCTAGTACCAAGGCCATCCAGGCAGTAAGGGGTAAGAGGTCAGCCTACAGGAAATTCAGGAGGACCAAGAGGGAAGAAGATGAGGAAGACTACCTGAAGAAGACTAGCGTAGCAGGTAGGTAGTCCGGCAGTCTAAAATACAAAAAGAACTGCAGCTAGTTGATGGAATTAAGAAAGGGGAGGAGGCCTTTTTTCACTATATTAGCAAGAAACGGGATAAGAAATATGGGATTGTTAGGCTCAGGAAAGGGGACGGGTGGGTGGAGGAGAATGAGGCAAAGCAGAGGTGCTGAATGAGTACTTCTGTTCCGTCTTCACCAGGGCAAGAGACAGACTGGTACCACTAGGAGGAAGGAGAGTGGTAGGTGGGGAACACATGTTTTGATTTGGGGTGGACAGGGCTGCTGGTATTGAGGGTAGACAGATCTCCAGGCCCAGACGGCATACACCCAGGAGTGCTGAGGGAACTGGCAGAGGAGCTTGTAGATCCATTGGCTGCCCTGTTCAGTAGTTCACTGGGGTCAGGAGTGGTACCGCAGGACTGGAGAATGGCACATTTATTGCCTTTCCATAAGAGTGACCCCAGGGATGACCCAGGGAATTACAGACCAGCCAGTCAGACCTCAGTCATGTGCAAGCTCATGTAGACCATACTTAAGGAAGTGTTGGTGGAGTATCTGGATGAGCATGGTCTCCAGAAAGAGAGGCAGCATGAATTTATGGGAGCAAGGTCGTGAGAAATCTGATTGACTTCTTTAACTGAGTCACTAAAACAGTAAACGGGAGGGGGGGCCAAGCAGTGGACATGCTTTACCTGGACTTAGCAAGGCCTCTGACTCTGTACCCCACAAGAGGTTGATCAGGAAGTTGATGGATCTCAGAGTTGGAGAGGTGTTGACCAGATAGGTGAAAAGCTAGCGGAGGGCCAGGACCCAGAATGTGGTAGTGGTGGGAGAAGAGCTACAGTATCTAGCATCAGGGAGGTCACCAGTTGGGTCCCACAGCACTCGGTGCTCAGACAGGTACTGTTCAGTGTCTTCATCAGCTATATTGGGGATAGCATTAAGGGCAGAATTTGCCTATTCGCGGACTACAACAAGCTCTCTGGGAAGGTGGACACAGCAGAAGGGGTACAAGACCTAAGGGAGGATCTGGAAAAACTGGAGAGGTGGTCCAGGATTTGGCAGCTTGGCTTCAATGCAAAGGGGTGCAGAGTTATGTACATTGGAGCCAAGAACCCAAAGACTAAGTACAGCCTGTGCGGGGTCTGGGTATCTGCATCAGAGGAGGAGGAGAAGGATCTGGGAGTGCCAGTGACCTGAAGCACTCCATGCAATGGAGGAAAGCAGCAGTAAAGGCAAGTAAAATGTTGATCTGTATTGCCAGAGGGTCAGCACGGGTGAGAGGAGGTAATACTGCTCTTGTAAATGTCATTAGTGAGGCCACACCTGGGGTATAGTGTACAAAATACTGGTGCCCATACCTTAAAAAAGGACATTAACCTGTTGGAGATGGTCCAGAGGAGGGCAACAAAGGTGATCATGGGGCAGTAGGATGTATGAGGAGAGGTTGGAGGCCACAGACATGTACTCCCTGGAGGTGAGAAAAGAAATCAGCAATATGATTAAGACCTTCAAGTATTTGAAAGGAATAAATAGGATGGATAAGGAGGGTCTCTTCAAGCTTAGTGGAAATCTAAATATGAGGGGACACAGTCTCAAGTTGGGGTTAGGAGAGAGGCTAGGAGGCACTTCTTCACAGAGAGGGTGTTGGTGGGTTGGAATGTGCTTCTGAAGGAGGTAGTTTTGTTGAAGATGGTTGGAAGCTTCAAGAGAGACTGGGATAGAGTTATGGGGATAATAATGATCAAGGGAGGGGCGGATTGGGGGGCAGGGTCAGTAGCTTAAGCTGAGGACCCTGTAATATGAGCAGACTAGATAGACCTAATGGCATTATTCTAGTGGCTTCTTTGTATGTTCATAAACAGCATGGGTTCATTGCAGGGAGGTCTTGTCAGGCTAACCTGGTAGTTGTCTTTGGGTGACGAGGGGATTTAATTGGGGCCATGCCGTGGATTTGCTGTACTTCGACTTCAGCAAGTTTTTCGACTCTGTGCCCCACAGAGGCTTGCTGAAGATTCAGGCTCTGGGTGCGGCTAAGGACATAGTAAACTGGGTAGGTAACTAGCTAAATGGGAAGCAGCAAAGGGATGTGGTCAAGGGGGTCAAATCAGGAGAGAGGGAGGTCATGAGCGGGGTGCCACAAGGATCTGTCCTGGGCCCGGTCCTCTTCAATATGTTCATCATCGATATTGGAGAAGGAATTCAGGGCAGGTTGTCTCCCCCTCACAGTTGACAGTAAGCTCTGTGGGAGGGTGGATAGTGATGAGGGAATCTTGGAAGTGCAGAGCGACATACAAAAACTAGATGGGTGGTCTAAGGTTTGACAGTTGAAATTCAATACCAAAAAGTGCAGAGTAGTGCTACTAGGAAATAAGAACCACAGGACAGCATACTGGATGTGTGGAGTGAGGCTTAGCTCTGCGGTTGAGGAACAGGACCTTGGAGTCATCATCAGTGACTCCCTTAAACAATCAAGCCAGTGCAACAAAGCCTATGGTAAGATAAGTGGGATGTTGGGGTGTATCAGGAGGGGTATCGATAGCTGGAGCAGGGATGTAATACTGCGCCCTTTCTAGATCATTAGTGTGGCCACAACTGGAGTACTGTGCCCAGTTCAGGAGCCCTCACCTCAGGAGAGAGAGGGGAATGCTGGAGATGGTGCAGTACAGGGTAACAAAGATGATTCAGGGCTGGTTTTGACAAGGAGCGCCTCAAGGACCTGAATATATATTCACTGGAGACCAGAAGGGAAAGGGGAACTATGACTGAGGCCTTCAGGTTCCTGAAAGGAATTAACCAGGTCAGCTGAGAGGAACTATTCAGTTTGAGTACTTGTTCGAGGTCATAAGTGGAAACTGACAGGAGGGAATTTCAGGAGGGACATTAAGTATTTTACATAAATGGTGGTGGAGCCATGGAACAGTCTGCTAGCCATAATGGTGGGTGCTAAAACAATTAATGGTTTCAAGCATGGGTGGTACAGAATGATGGGTATAGTGGTCACTCAAGGCTAGAGAAACTGGAATAACGGGGTGGGGGGGGAGGAGGGCTAGGACATTGAATGGACAGTAGGTCCCAAAGTTAGTTAGGGAACTCAGGCAGACTGAGTGAACCATTGGTCTTTTTCTGCTGTCAGTGTCTCTTTCTGTGTTTCAACACCTGGCACCAGCCATTACCCTCTATAGTGCCGATAGACCACAACCCTGCTCCAAAGTTAGCATTTTCTGTTTCTTTGGATACCAAAACTGACTGTGAACTAGCACACACACCACTGCTGCCCATTGTAAATGTTTCGCTAGTGCCCACTGTTGCCAGCACATCAGCGGAGGAAATATTCTGTAACATAAATGCTCGTTTCAAAACTTCTTGTGTTAAAATTTCACCTCGAATTCAATTTTATAAGAACAAGACGACACCCTAGTGTGTTGGTTGCACTGACATAACCACACACTTTACTATAATTCTAAGAATGAACTACATATAATGGTAAGAGAATTCCTTCAGGACCAGGACATCTTTCTGTGACTGGTAAGGAACTAGTTATTGCAGAGAGATTATTATTCTTGGGAACTATTCACTGTACTCTCTGTCTATGTATCATACGCATGGTTTGTAAAATGTGGGAGTACCTCTTGTGTCATGAAGCAGGGGTGTTAAACTGGTATTATTTTGTTGGTTTCTAAAGTGTTGAACTGTGCTGTTTCATAACTACAGGACGAATCGACCGTAAGATTGAGTTCCCATTACCAGATGAAAAGACAAAGAGGCGCATCTTCCAGATCCACACAAGCAGGATGACATTAGCAACTGATGTGACTTTAGATGATTTGATTATGGCTAAGGATGATCTCTCCGGAGCAGATATTAAGGTAAGCATTGCTCGTTAGACAAGACTTAGTCCTTGCCAGGGCACCCTGGTAAATCAGATTTGGCGGATAAAATTGTTTTCCTGCGTAAACAAGTGGAGATGTGTTCTCCTTTATAGGAATAGACACTATATCTATGTGTTCTTCTGCTTTGTTACTCACCCTGCAGCCCATGTTCTTTTCCCCAATAGTTGTCGGTCATGTTGGATCTTCCAAGAATCAATCTTGAGTTCCACTTTTTGGTCCTGGGGTGGGAGGTGCTAGGACCCCACGGGAGGCAGAACCTTTGGGGTTGGCGGTGTAGGTAAAAGGACCTATGCATGCACGTGGTTTGTGCACTTCCATTATACAGCGGCACCAGCCCCAGCAACCTCAGTTCCTTTTTTCTAGCTGAAGTACTGTGTCTCTTGCGTTCCTCATCACTGACTAGAAATAACAGTTTGCATTCTAATAGCATTCTAGGCTGGTTTGTCGTGTTACTACAAGTGTATTAAGCTAGTGTTTTATTATTTATCAGTGTCTATTAGTGTTTTAATGTAGTGTCTGAGAAAAGTTTCCTCACATCCCTACCAAGTTTGAAGAGGTACGACAGCCATTGTGGCAGGTAGTGTGTCAGAATAGGCATGTTGCTCCGGCAGCGAAGTTGTGCACAACCACCAGTCCTCTCTGAGTGAGTGTTCTGGTACCACGCAACCTCGTGCCCAGGAGGATAAGTTGCCTCCCAGAATCACAAAAACAAGCAGTCCCAGCCCCTCTCGTGCTCTGCGTCAGGTTACAGGGACCATTCGACCTTAACCTCATCTTCTTAAAATGAATATAAAGATAAAACACAGATTAAGCTCAGACTCTCACCACTCTGCACTGAGGCATTCATCTTCAGGGAGCCCATGTTCTCTATTGTCATCTCAGTCAATGACACCAGATTTTCTGAGGCCTATGGAGCTGATGCCTCCATCTCAGATTCTCTCTTTCTGCAGAAGAGCCTTTAGATGAGCAGTTTGGTCGTTGGGCCGCTATTATGGAGTTGCAGATTCAGTGCGCGTTGACATCAGTGGTTCAGTTATGGTAGCAGCCCTGGTTTCTGGCAACCTCGGTGTCATCAGCGCCATTGCTGAAGCCTTGTGCGTATCCACTGTTCAGTGGTGCTTAACTCCAGTGGTGGCGCTAAGCTGTACAGGGACTTTGCCTGCAGAGTCGCCATCAGTACCACCGCTGGCCTTTGTGCCAGCAGGGGTGTCGTTCTCAGACCCAGTGCTTTTGTCAATGCCAGGCATTGTGCCACTGTCTTCATCTCATCCCACTGAGGATATTTAATATAATCAAGACCTTATTTCAGAGTTAAATTCTGAGGAAGAGTATCCCCTGGAGCCAGTAGAGCCTGCACCTGCTCAGCAGGCCAGGCCCCCTCAAGAGGTTTTCTACTTTCAAACTCTGCTCAGAAATCTTCAAATGACAATGGACTTTTAGACATTAGCCATTGATGAGGCTAGAAGGCTTCAGCTGGAATATTTAAATGTGCCTACTGTGCCTGTGTCACTGGTGCCTCCAATCCACAATCCAGTCTGCTGTTGACTCAATCACAGAGGAAGCCTGGAGCCAGGCTGGTTTCTATTCCAGCAGTCCCCAGATTTATGGAGAAGTATTTGGCTCCTAGGACAAAACCAATATACTAAACCCAGTCTATAACGAATTCTTTCGCTATTTAGGGTAACAGTGACAAAACAATAGCCCTTAAATGGACACTGCGCAACCTCCCAATAAGGAGTTTCACAAGATTGACATTATGGATGAAAGGATATTTGCTTTGGCCACAATAGGCCCACCAATTGCAAGCTACCAGGCCTACATGTTAAAGTACAAGTACCCCGTATGGAACCAGCTCAGAACTGTAGCTGAAAGGTTGCTGGAGTCCTCCTCAAAGCAAGACCGCTTGGTGGCTATTGCTCAGGGTTTTAAGTCAGTAACCATCAGCTTAGGGTTGCTATGGATTCCTCTGATGCAGCAGGATTTGTACCCAGAAGTAATTTATTTATTTGAATTTTGGTAACCGGGTGGGCCCACTGAGACAAGGTCCCTTTTTCAGGGGCAACCTGGGGGAGGGGTAACAAGGGGAGCAAAAGGAAGTGTTCCCAGAAACTTAACAAGAACAAGTAAAAGGGGAGTGTGCACAGACTCTTCTTCAGCGTTAACATATAAAGCAGTTAATTAAAGTGCAAATAAACAGTGGACAATAGATAAAGTACAGACAAAATATTCAATCAAACATCAAGTTCATACTGGTGGGGGAGTTTCAGTCTCCTCCTAAAGTATAGTAGGTTGGAACGCGGTGTACAGCGTAACAGAAGAGAATATGAGCCGGAGGGAGTGGGAGAAGATAGTGGGGAGAGCAGGGGTGAGGTAGAAAAGTGGGAAGGCAGTAAAGGTATTGCAAATTAGTGACAGCTGCAAGTAGGAGGAGGAAAGAAGATTTCCTTGTAAAGTCTCTTAAAGTGAGGAAGAGAAGTGTAGGAGAGTAATTCAAACAGCTTGAAGTCTTGCTGTATTCTGACAAGTGCAGTTAGCCCCAGCCTTTAAACTGCCCCGGAGAACAAAGGGTTAACTTTCTATGCAGAGCATAGAATGCTGAGCTCGAGCTCTGTTGATGTCTCTGTCTGTTTCCCTTTGAAATCTAACCGTCGGATTCTTTATTCCGCCTCACTGAACAGTTACTCCGGAGATTTCTCCTGCAGCTCGGTTCGAAAGTCAGTTGAAGTGTTGGTTTTCCATCGGTTTTTAACTGAAAAATTAATCCGCATAGTCAATTCAGTCTCTGTCTGTGGTATTGTGAGTACTAGATATGTTTTGTACTGTTTTCTGTGTGGAACTTGTATCATTTGTTAATACTTGTGTTTAACTTTAGTGTGTGGTTACCGGTCCTTATCGGTTCTAAAAAAAAAAAAAAAATGTGTTTTGGTACGTTTTTTTCCAAAACCCATGGCAGGTTAGGAACCAATAAGGAGTCTTGCCTGGCAGTTGCGAAAAAAGGTAAGTTTGGTTAGGTTGGCCATGTCCGAGAACCCCAAAAAAAACAGGCCACTGGGTTTCAACACTGCAGTGAGTGTGGGAGGTCTTTGCTAAGGCCGATCCCCACACCACCTGTGTTTATTGTCTGGGGTTTGATCACCTCGATTCAGATTGCCAAATTTGTAAAAATTTTCCAAAATCTACCCTTGAAAAGGTAGACTGAGGGAAAAGGAGGCCGAGAAGTCCACTGATCCGGATGGCCAGCCCAGTTTGGTTCCAACCGAACCTGAGGAGGTGCCCACTGACCTGAGCGAAACATCCTTGGGTAAAAGGAGAGCAGACCCCGAAGGGCCGGTTCCATCAAAAAGATGAAAAAAGTCAGCCAGTTCGGATCCAGCATCCCTTACTCCAACCGCTTAAGAAATAGCTAAAGCGATCAGTATTGTGCAATCGCTTTGTCCGGTTCAGTCCGAACCGGCGCCGTTGGTTAGGTGCTCGGTTCAGTCAGACCCAACCCCATAGAATTATGATCTGGATGCCTATTACGAACAGGAGTGGGGGAGGGACGAAGAGTTACCAGATGATGATGATGACAGTGATTATGAAGGTCTGGATGTGCCCATTGAACCGGACATCTCCCCAGACAGACCCTCCAATGTCTCCCCTCCAAGGTTTTCTGAGTCCCCATCTCAGTTTTTGTTTTACAAAAAGGTGGCTGAAACCCTCCAGCTCCCTATGGTTGAAGCTGTTGAGGAGTAAGAAGAGCCTGATTTTGTGGAGATGATGGACATCCCAGAGTCCAAGAGGTTGTCCGTTCCCCTCCATAAATCCCTGGTGAAACAGACGCAAAAGATTTTACAGACTTCAGATTCTTTACCTCCTGTGGACAAGAGAATGGTCAGGAGGTATATGCTTTCAGGCTCAGGTACAGAGTTTTTGTTCAATCATTGCAGCCATGTCGGGGTAGTGCAGGCTGCAGCCTGTGACAGGGCTAATATATCTTTGGCTTCACACCCCCAGATAAAGACTCCAGGAAGGTGGATGCCATGGCCAGCAAACAATACTTGGCATCCTCCTTGGGACTCAGGCAGGCTAATTATATGGCCTACACAGCCAGATACCAGAAGTCCAGGTGGAATACGGTTCAGGAACTGGCTAAACAGGCTCCCCCAGCTAGCTAAAGAGCTGAAGGAGGTGGCTGCTGATGGGACTGAGGCATCCAAAGTGCAGTTCGATGCTGCTGTAGACTCTAATGATGTGGCATCGAGAGTCATGGCTACATCTGTCTCTCTCAGGAGATTTGCGTGGCTCAGATGCACTAGCCTTTCTCAGGACACCCAGGCTAAGGCCATGGATTTCCCTGTGGTGGGTAACTCTCTGTTTGGGGAACAGACAGAGGCTTACATGAAGAAAATAGATGAGTACAGTACCACCTTCAGGAGTGCACAGGCCAAAGAAAGGCAAGCCGCTCCTCAAAAGCAGCAGTCTAGGGGCAGGGGCAGGCCTTTTCACAGGCCTTTCTACCAAGCCCAGGCCTCCTCTCCTTTCCCACGGAGGGGGTTCTTCTGAGGGAGAGGCAGGAGGGGAATGAGCAGGGCTGCATCCTCTTCCCAGTCCAAGGCTCCTGCCAAGCAGACACCCTGATGTGTCAGCCTGGGTCGACTCCCCAATCCCAGTAGGAGGCAGGCTGGCTTACTTCTTCCAGGACTGGAAGTTTGTTACCTCAGACAAGTGGGTCGTGGAGGTAGTGAGTCAGGGACTGGCCCTCAGTTTCAAAAAGTTTCCAAAAATGAGGGTCAGGTCTTTTCCACCTGCAAACATCTCCGAAATCATTGCTCTAGAAGCAGAGGTTTCCTCTCTGCTGGCTCTCAGAGCCGTAGAGAGAGTTCCTACTCTACATAGGGGCAAGGATCTGTACTCCAGATATTTCCTTACCCCAGAAAAGACAGGGGAGTGGCGACCCGCCCTAGACTTAAGGTATTTGAACAAGCACATCTTAAAACCAAAGTTTAAAATGGTGACTCTGGGAGTAATTCTTCCCTCTTAAGGCCAGGGGACTGGTTAGCATCCCTGGACCTCAAGGATGCCCATTTCCATATTCCTATCAGGTGCTCTCACAAAAAAGTACCTCAGGTTCGAGTTACCTTCAGGCCATTATCAGTTCAGAGCCATGCCTTTCGGCCTAACATCGGCTCCAAGGGTGTTTTCAAAGTGCCTTGCAATAATAGTAGTAGTAGTGGCCTTCCTCAGAAGGCAGGGGATTTCTCGATTCCCATACCTGGACAACTGGCTCATTGTAGGACAGTCTTCCGGGCAGGTCAGATCAGCTCTACAGGTCACTCAAGATCTTCTCAGTTCCCTGGGATTCCTTCTCAACCTGCCAAAGTCCATTCTTGAACCAGTACAGCTTCTCACCTTCACAGGGATAGAGTTAGGGACTGTTCAAGCAAAGGCCTTCCTCCCACTTTCAAGAGTTCAGGCCCTTACAGATCTTGCTTCCTCTTTTCATCCTCTGGTTTCTTGTCCAGCAAGACATTTTCTTCAGCTCTTAGGCCACATGGCAGCTTCCACTGCAGTGGTGCAAGGAGCCAGGTTCCGGATGAGGACATGCAGTTCCACCTAAGGTCCTTCTTGTCTCAGAAGAAAGATTTTCTTACCAAGCTGATTCCAGTGATTCAGACTCTGGTCCAAGCTCTGCAGTGGTGGCTGGACCAGGACAATCCTAGGCAAGGTGTCCCATTTCTCAAGAAAATTCCTTCAGTGGTCCTGACCACAGATGTTTCTCTTCTGGGCTGGGGAGCCCACCTAGGAGTCCTCACAGCACAGGGGGTTTGGTCTCCAAAAGAGTCTCTCCTTCATATCAATCTTCAGGAACTCAGGGCAGTATTCTTGGCCCTTCAAGTTTTCTCAGACCCGTGAGGAACAAGGTGGTTCAGGTCAGGACAGACAACACCACCGCCATGTGGTACATCAACAAGCAAGGGGCACTCAGTCTACGGCCTTGTGCACGGATGCCACGAAAGTCCCTAATAGCAGTCCACCTCCCAAGGAAGGACAATGTGCTAGCAGATGCTCTGAACAGAATCTCCCAGGGCCAGCATGAATGGACTTTGGATCCTCTCATCCTGAAAGTAATCTTCACCAAGTGGGGCACTCCAGAGATAGATCTCTTCGCAGCCGCAGACAATCATCAGCTTCCCCAGTTCTGCTGCAGACCTCCAGTTGTAGGGACTGTTCTCCTGGATGCTCTGATATTGGATTGGGAAGGCAAGTTCCTTTATGCCTTTCTTCCCTTTCCCCTGTTCAGGGTTCTAGTCAAAATCAGGTCACATCACTGCACAGTGATTCTAGCTGCTCCAGACTGGGCCAGGCAACCTTGGTATCCTCTATTGTTGTAATTAGCAGTCTCACTCCCCCTGTCTCTTCCCAAGAGACACAACTTTTAACCTCCTCTCAAAGGAGGATCTGGTACCCCAATCTCCAGTCACTCAATCTCAAGGCCTGGCTCTTGAAGAGTTAGAATACACAGGCCTACATCTTTCTCAGGGAGTTTTTGACATCCTTAAGGTTTCTTGGAAGCCTTCTACCAGGAAAACTTACAACTCCAAATGGAAAAGAGTCAGCATTTGGTGTTCACACAGAGATATTCTGCCAGATGCTGCGGGTAGTGCCACAGTTTTAGATTACCTGGTTCACCTTAATGGCTTAGGCCTTAGGCCAGCTACTTTAAAAGGTCATGTAGCAGCTGTCTCTGCATTCCTGTCAGCAGGGAAGGGCACTTCTCTAGCATCTCACCCTGTCTTTGGTAAGTTCTTTAAAGGTCTGGTTCATATCAACCCTCCTTTTAGAGAGCCTACTCCGGCTTGGTATCTCAGTATCTGCATTGCTCAGCTTATGCAGCCACCCTTTGAACCTCTGGCTTCAGCTGAGCTTAAGTACTTGACCTGGAAAACTGTGTTTCTGGTAGATATCACTTCTGCCAGGCGAATTAGTGAATTATGGGCCCTGTCAGTTGAACCTAATTTTATCTCATTCCACAGAGATAAGGTGGTCCTCAGAACTAATAGGAGGTTCTTACCAAAGGTGGTCTCAGACTTCCATCTAAACCAGTCCATGCCCCTTCCTGCATTTTTCACTGATCATTCTTCTTCAGGAGAAAGAAGGTTACACAGTCTGAATGTTAGAAGAGCACTTAGCTATTACATAGAGCATACTAAGGCACATAGGAATGACTGTCTTCAATTGTTTCTCAGCTATGGTGAAGTGGGAAAAGGTAGGCCTGCTACTAATATAACGATTGCCAGGTGAATTGTAGCTTGTGTACAGTTCTGCTATACCACGCTAAGTAAAACACCTCCCTCAGGCCTGAAGGCCCACTCGACTAGGGGTACAGCCGCTTCTCTGGCTACTGCCAGAGATATACCTTTACTAGAGATCTGCAAAGCAGCCACCTGGAAAACAGTCCATACATTCACCAAGCATTACGCTCTGGATATCCAGGCTAGGAGTGATGCTAGGTTTGGTACAGCAGTACTGCAGAGCCTATTTCCGTAATAGGTTCTGTACCCTCCCCCATGGAGGTGCTGCTTGGTAGTCTGCATATGTCAGAATACAGCAAGGCTTCATGTTATTTGAAGAAAAAAAATTACCTTGGTAATTGTGTTTCTTCTAATGGAGTCTTGCTGTATTCTGACCTCCCCCCGCCTCCCCTCTCAGAACCTAGTTTTTGGGAAGTGGGCTGGCAAGTACAGTGTTGCATCTCAGGGGGTGTACCTTGCACCCCTCCTCTTTCTGTTGGGGTGGTGGTTATGTTTCAGATTTATATATTACATATCTTGTTCACTACCTGTTTTTTTTTTATCTTGGGTTCTTGACTTGAGTCTTTTGGGACCCAAGTAGTTGCTTTTGGTATATTTTGTTACAGTTTCCACACTGGAAGTGTAGTTAGTTAGCTGCTCGTAGGAATCTGACGGTTACACTCTGAAGCACTACAGCTCGAGCTCACGTTCTATGCTTCTGCATAGAGTTAACTCTTTCCTCTCCGGGGCAGTTCAAGTGCTGGTGCTAACTGCATATGTCAGAATACAGCAAGACTCTATTAGAAGAAACACAGTTACTAAGGTGAGTAATTTTTTCCTTTGAGCCAGACACGACCATCATGGAAAGCATTATTTTTAGTTGCTATTACTTCTGCTCAAAGAATTTTAGAAGTATAGGCTCTCCTATGCAGACTATCCTTCCCACCAACCTGTGTATTTCCTAAGGTCACACACAGAAGCAGGTGAGGAAAGGCTGCGCAGCTTGGATAAGCAAAAGAGTTCTTTCTTTCTATATGGAAAGAATTATTGAGCTGAGAACTGCAGCACTTAGCTGTTTGTCACTTCTGATGAGGTAGGAAAGGGAGAACCAGCAGCTAAGAAGACTAGCTCCTGCTGGGTAGTCTCTTTCATCTTGTTTTGCTGTGAAACAGCAGGAAAAGAGCCACCAAAAGGGCTAAGGACTTATTCCACAAAAGCTACAGCTGCCACCGTGGCAGAATTAAGGGGTGTGCCCCTCCAAGAGTTCTGTAAAGCTACGTGGTCAACTGGCCCGGTGGTGGGGAGGGCTGAGGCACTGTGCCTCACCTGCCACCACACTGGCAACCCGGGTTCAAGAACGGACTCGGTCACTGGGAGTTGGCTGGGGGAGAGGAGGGTTGAGCTAAGAAGACTAACTCCTGCTGAATAGTCTCTTTCATCCTGTTTTGCTATGAAACAGCAGGAAAAGAGCCACCAATTTGGGAACGGGGAGAGGAGGATTGAACGTCCGGCAGACGGGAGGGAGGTATGCAGATCCCGACACACATCTGGCCTCTAGCGGTGGCTAGGCATGCAGGAAGCCAGGGACCACAACTTGAGGAATGGAGGAGGAACAGCAGCCAGCAGTGTCCCATGCACAGGAGCATGCATGGGTATGTCTAGATGGCATTGCATGTTCACCCCTCCAGGGGAGAAAAAGTGGAGGAAAATGGACTTGTGCAGATGACACTGACCTCTCAGGCTCCACACCAAGCTACAAGGTCCTCTCAGGAACTGGATCCATTTCATTGGCAGTACGCTGCTGACCCCTACCATGGGGGGGGGGAGCCCGTAGGGCAAGCACCAGGATTGAGGTAAGTCCCTGAGATGCCAGGGGTCATTGAGAAGGATAACCTGCACCAGCTGCAGAGATGGAGTAAATAGATTAAACAAAAAAAAAGCTATCTTGTCAACAGTTCACACCTTTGCCTCTCATTATTGTTTAGACATCCAATTTAGAAGTAATGCCAGGTTTGGTACAGTTCTTCAGAACGTTTTTTCCTATGCTTTGCCTCCTAAGGTACTGCAGAATTGTATGATGTCACTCGTAAACTCAAGTTGCTAGAAGAAACATTTACTCTCCATAGTAAATTATGTTTCTTATAGAGAGTTCACTAGTGATTCATACAAGCCCTGCACTACCTTCCCTTCAGGAAGCTTAGTAAAAAAAAGGGTACTTCAGATTTAATAAATGGTTATTAATGAGTATTAATTTTACTGCTTGAACACTTTTAAACTTTGCAGTTAATTACAGTTTCTTTAAGTGGTGTTAGCATTCTTTATTCTATTTATTATATCTAAGAATACTTAGAATAACCTAGATAGATGGTCGCTGTTCTCTTCTGGTCTTCAGCCACAGTTCTAGTGTTGGAACACTAGAGGAAAGCTGGACTATAGTGCAGAGTTTGAATTTGAAAGATTCCGAATTCAGTCTCTAGGGCAACAGCTTGGACATGGAATGATTGCAGAATTGTGTGATTCAGTGGTAAACTCTCTAGAAGAAACATCATTACTACAGTGAGTAATGTTTTCCTCAAGAGCTTGAGGCAGTCTCCCTTCTGTTCTTCTGCCCTTCTTGCTCTATCAAATCAAATACTAAAAGTTGGCTCCCATCTGGCTAAGCATTTGTCAGTGGCAAATCTGAGTTACACCGTCTCCTACTTCTTCTACAAATGAAGATCTTTTTCATGACAAAGAATCACAGAAACCACCTGTAAAAGACACCCGAACCTCATGTGGGTCCCTCAGGCTAAGGGTGCTCAAGATAGACACGTGGAGATTTTCCAGAGTATTACATGGATGCTGTTCCAGCTTTGTAGTCCTCTTCAGATTTTTTCAGGGCTTTGTTTTGCTGCAACCAAATAGTGACAGTTATAATAAAGTTCTTACGACTTCAAAGATTCTTCAGGGGGAAGGTGAAGAAGAGCTGATAAAGAGGAAGTAAACTATTTTGCAGCATTTTTCTGGGCACAAATACAGTGATTTTTAAAAGTTTGCTGGTTGGGGAGAGAGCAGGGATTGTGTGGCGGAGAAGAGGAGGGACTGTCCTCTGATGTGACTTACTTAGTGTCTTGAGCACATAACTGCAATTAGCCAATAAGCTGGGATTTAAAACAAAGCCCTGAGTTATTTGGTCTGTTGGGAACTGCTGGGGCTAAACTCTGCAGCAATAGTAAGTAAACTCCAATGGAAAGAAGAAGGAAATCCATTATAATCTGTGAAATATGGTAATGCAAAATGATGCTTAACTAATGTGCAAGGTAGACACACTAATCTCCAAGCTCCGCCCCAAACTCAGATTTCTTTATCGAAATAAAGACTCCCGCTGTCTCCCCGTATGGCACGATCTTGTCTCTAAAATGATCCTTCCATTCCTAGACTACACAGAGATTGTCTACAGCACAGCCCCTGCTCCTTGTATGCGTATTTCACTGTATCTTGTCCCCGGGTCACACCTGGACACGGGTTTTGGCTCAGTGTGCCTTTCCCAGTCACAAAAATGTTAAATAAATAAAAGTCACAAAATACTATTAGATTATGAAGAAATGTGCATAACATGATAATACAGCAAAATAAAGGAGCAAAGTCTAATACCTTTATGGAATGGGGACTACATATCAGAAGAAGATAACCACACAAGCTGTACATGCAGTTGACAGAATCTGTGCAGTTCTCAGAAATACAGTTCACCAGAAGGGAATTAAGCTCAGGTGTAAAATTAGCCATACCAAGGGGGCGGAAAGATTCTGGAGGGGATAGGGGGTGCTTGTGCTGACCAGGGTTGAAAGTTAAGGAGAGAGGGTTTGCTACAGCAGCATATATGGGTAATATGTGCATGGAGCAAGGCTTCAGGGAGTAGAGAGGAGGGGGGGATGTTAGGCCAGAGAAGAGGGCGCCTGTAAAAGAAGCTTTCTCTGTTTTGGTCTTAGGTTGAGGAGGAAGAAGTTTGAGGAGGAGAGTGAAAGAGAAGATCAAGGTAGCAGGGAAGGAAGCCATACCAGAATTTTGAGATGGAATAAATACAGTGGGAGCACCTGTTACCCTCAAGGGAGGGGAGAGAGCAGTTAGAGTATAGGCAGCAGTGGTGGGTACTCTTTGTTAAGTTATAGTTACGGACATTTAAGGGCATGGCGTCAAAATGAGTAAAAAAAAAAAAGGGGAGTCCAGTTTAGCCAGGGTGAGTTTATAGGCAACACTATAAACTACATCCTCTGCAGTCAAGCAAGTCTAACCTGTAAAAGTTTTCTCTGGATGGCATTGATGTGATATGAAAGTAAAGAGAAACCACCCATACACCTAGGCATCTGAACTCTTAATGATGCATGGCAGTGCCATTGTTAATTATGAGCCCATGTCCTTAATGTAGACCTTCAACCCTGTTCTGTCCTTCTTGATAATGCCAAGCCACCTGATTCATTACTGCATTCAAATTCATGTGCAGTAGAGGCATTTAGAATCAGTATTATTTATAGGAACAATTTTTCAGTTTCTTTTTGCCGTGCTTAGACGTGGTAGCATTTCCTCCACGACTACTTGTCATCAAAGAACTGAGATTTGGGCCTTCTGTACTAAAATCCTGAAATGCACTTCAGTCTTATTTATAATAGCGCAAATATGGGATAACATTTTCCTTGACAGTAAGCACAGTTCCATGTTTTTCCTTTAAATGCTTATCAACCTGCTGGATACGTGCTGATATAATTAGAAATACAACTACTGCTATCTGTGAATTGTCATTAAACAAGGTATTTTGCCCAAAATATGGTGGAGGCACTAATCTTTTTAATACATTGCGTAGTAAAAGCTCAGATTTGTGTAGCACAGTTTGTTACTGTTTGTGTCGGTCTTAGATTTGAACTTAGTTTTAAAATTCAGGCTCTTATTTTTCGGAGAACAGTTTTGGATTTATTATGCCACTCACAAAACTTGTCATGGGGTGGGGGGAGTAGTTGGACCCATTGATCTTGCTGTACTGAGATTTTAGTGTGTTCCAGGTGCTTGATTCAAACAGTACTTTGAAATTCACATGCTGTTGAAATGCAGTCACTTTGGATGAGACTTTAAACTAAGGTCTATTTTGCCCATCCCTGGTATAGGAGTAGGGAATTTACTCAAGTGCCCTCGCCATCGTTTAGCATCATATATGCTTGGTACGTTTTTGCGGAGGTATTAGGACAGTGAAATTTATGCATTTGTGTTTATAAAAAATGTATACATTAATATATATTATACTGTGCTATTTAATGTTAACCCTTCGCTAAAGGACCATTGCATTCAGTCTTCAAAATATTAGTGTGAATTATAATGCTTTTTTAAAGGGACGCTGTCAACCAGTTTTGCATTATATTATTTCTAGTTAAAAACCCACGTTTTATGATTGCTTACCTTCTCTAAAATTCATTGATGTTGCTGTTTGTTTTGTCTGTCTCCTTGATTAGTGGAGCTGAAATGCATGGAAATGTATATTTATAAACAACTTTGTTTTGTGTCAAATCCTGAATCTGTTCTTATTGAATACTTCCTGAACATTAGGAGCACCCCCAAACAGTGCAGTCACCCATGGTGCAGTAGCCTCCTAAACTCCTACTGCATCATGCGCAGATAGACTGTGTTTGAGGTCTTTCCAAGTCCAGGAAAGATGCAGTGGAAGTTGATCAGGGAATGTAAACCTGTTTTTGTGTGGTAACACCAGTATGGTGGGCAGTCTGTTTTTCACTTTCTAAAAGAAAATAATCGGAATCAAGCTACCAGCTTTATCAGCGATCTTTACAGAATGTTAGCAATCATAAAAAGTATTTTTTAAACAAGGGACACTTTGAGGCCTAAGGTGGTTGACAGTGTCCCTTTAATGTTTGCATGATCCTTCCTTGTACAACCTTATAATTTTATGGAATCTTAACACTCTGTAAATGTATTTAAAAACATGTTTTAGAAAATGGATAAAAGAAAACTCGTATCCTGATTTGGCTAAAACAGCCTGGGACCCGGGCTGTTATTTCTCAACAACGCCCGCAAAGTAACAAGTGCCACTTTCTGGGGTCCCATTATTTAGGGTACCCTAGGGCTACTCCAAATCTCACTACCACCATTTTTTTTCCCATCGAAAAGCGAGTGATAAACTAGCCGCTACCTACTTCCATTACAACCACTCGCTGAAGCCGTCACCACCCGATCGTGACCATTTCAAAAACAATTTTTTTTCTTACTCAGCCAACAGTACTACATGCCAGTAGAACTACAACCAAGTGTGACTCGACTTAAAACTGCCACACACAAGCTAATAAACACCACTCCCCCACTACTCCTGGCAGCTTAACTTTCATACTTTCGTTTTCCCCAGCTCGCTCAAACTTCCACTTCTGCAACTCAGTTTCAGTCGCTGCTGAGCACCTGCACAGTGCAGCGGTCCACTCGCTAGAAATCCCCAAACAACCTGGAAGTCACACTACAGCAAATGCCGTGGGGAAGGGCAGCAACATTTCAAACCAGTCTGCAACAAATTATACTGCAAAAGAATGCTTATTCTGGGTTCTCTGCATAATCACCACAATAAAACGATAGCACCCTCTACTGGCAATTCTTAGCAGTTCTGTCACTTGAGGGACTACTTTACAATAAATAAAATGTTTTACTAAATTGTATCTATTTTATTCTTTTTTTTTTCTTAATGTTTCAAATTTACACTTAAACTTTCATGTTCAGACCATTTTCTAAGTGTAATAATACCCTCCAGGGTGGGCATTGTGTGATATAACAGACCTTCCAGGGGCTATAAGGCCCTCCGCCTGCGGCGTTGGGCCTCATTACGCCCTTGGGCGGTCCGTTATATCCCAATAACGCCCACCCTGTCGGGTATTATTACTTACTTAACATATATTCCAGACATGACTGACAATGGGCTAGTGGCTCAGCCCATTTACCTGGTTATACTAAATAGGTGCTGGTATTCTGTTCTAATCAACATGCTCTTTTGTTCATTCTAGGCCATTTGCACAGAAGCTGGCCTGATGGCATTGCGGGAACGTCGGATGAAAGTGACCAATGAAGATTTCAAGAAATCTAAGGAGAATGTTCTTTATAAGAAACAAGAGGGAACACCGGAAGGACTTTACCTTTAAACAAAGCAAAATATACACCTATACAAAGAGTATTTGATATTTCTTTTAAATAATACAACCCTAAATAAACTGTTAAAAAAAACTGTGTGTGAAAAGACATTTGTTCGGATAGACTTTGAGCATGGTATAAGTTGGGGATATACTGTAATATTGTTCACTGTAACTTTCTTTTACAGTAAATGTAAAATATTACAAAATTATACTTTATCAAGTAATTCAGAAAAAAAAAGCAAATCTGTGGGAGAATAAGCCTGGATAAGTACACTGGGCAGTTTTAAGTAATAATATGTATTTATTTACAGTACTTAGTGTGTGTTACCCAGTTAGGTAAACTAGACATAAAATGCCTGTTCTAGGAGCGTGGATATGGTTCATTTATCCACACTCTGCCAGTTCTACTGGAATGCAGTGATTGGCTGGAACATCTTTTAGCTAAGCTTCCCCCACCACCCAGGTGGATATATCCCCTGATTCCGCCCCGAAGTGAGATCTTTCTTTCCGTTGGAAAAACAGGACACCTCCATCACGCTTCATTTAATATTTTTCTGCACCATTGATGAACCTTTTCTTTCTAAATTTTTGAAGTTTAGAATATAGTTTTGCAGTTCTTTCGACTCTGTTTCCAGACTGTCACTGAGGCGCAGGTCAGGAAGCATAGGAAAACCAGGAGCAGTTATAAGATTCACAAGGAGCGAGTTATTGTCATCAAAAGCAGTATAATTAAAATTGTGCAGGATAACTCTTAAACAGGCCGTTCAAACGAAACAAAGTCCTTCATCTAAGGGTATCTGTAAATTTCAGTCAGTCTAATCAAAGATTGCTCTCTTTATATAGAATGTATTTTCCTGGCAGTTAACTTCTGCATCCTGAGCTCATTAAGATACATGTCCCGTTTTTACACAATGTTACAAAACTGTCAGTTTCTGTCCTTGCAGGTGCAACAAAATAGAACATTGTGTCCCAGAACTGATCTCCTGCTGACAACTTTGCAAATGAGCTTGTGGAAGTCTAACTGCATCTCAAGGTTAACCCCTTAAGTTCCAAATAGCTGTTTGCAGTCATTTCAACAATATAACTATATATATTTTCAAACCAGAGAACCCAGTTTCACATAAAGATCCACGTTTATGTTTATAACCATGGATAAGCAAGGGGAAGAAAATATAGAAACAACAAGTGAGGGCAGAGAGAGATACTGGGAGGGAGAAGAGAAGAGAGAGACTATCAGTGATTAGTTAATAGGTCTCACAAGAAAATTTGCACAATCAGGCAGATAAGAGACAGGAAAGGAGAGGATAGACCAGATTCTTGCTTTTAACTCTTTCTGTATAACAAATAGGACATTATCTTATTCTGCCCTGTCACATGGACCAACGATAGAACATAAGAAACAGGGATTTAAATTCTGTGGTGCCATCAGAAGATGAGTCACTGATCCGCACTACATGTTCATGTACTGCCTGGGCAAGCAACACAACGTGGCTGGGTGCGGCCTGTGCGTATCCATGCTTCCTGAATCCCTTGCAGACAGGAAGGTTTGGCTCTCACTGGGTTGGCCTGCAGAACGGTATCTGAAGGATTGCCCTAAGGGCTGCAGAAAGGCCTCGGCAGTGGCCAGGTCTTCTGCTCAGCTTGTGGCCCTTGAGGCAGAAGCAGCAGCTGCCGCAGCAGGCTCCTCCTCCTCGGTCTCAGTGCTGTTCCCACCCAGGGCTAGACTCTGTGGGACTTTGACAGACCAATTCCATGATATGTGTAGATCCTGCAGACCTGGGGGAGAATCCTACCCTCTGTAGTTCGAAAACCAAATCAAATCTAAACACCGCCGTCGCCAGTAATGGGACTGGGAGAGCTGCTGGATTGCTGTCGAGTGCCCCTTGACTGAGTGGCTGGTTAGGCAGGTCGAATGCTCTTCGGCTCTGCCACTGAGTCAGTCGACCCCTGCTGTAGTAGACCAAGCCATCAAGATTTGTCTCAGCCCTGTCGACCAGTTGTTGCATGAGGTCGAGGAATCTGCTTCGCAGAGCTCAGTGCACCTGGTCCTCACTCGAGGGTGTGGACCAATCGGTCAGTGACCCCAGTCAATCTTTCCAGGGACCAGCCTCCACCTGGGGTCACATCTTTGATGCCCTTGTTGCTAGATGTTGGTAGGCGCATAATCTATGGCCAACCTTAGGAAGACCTGTCTTGCTGTCAACTGGGTGGGCAACGATCAAGGTCGCAGTCCGGGCATTCACACTCTCAATACTTTTCGACTGGGAGACAACACCATTAATGGCTCTCATCCTCCTCAGCCTCTAGTGAGCAGAGACACCAGTGGAAGATGCGCCAGTCCTTCAAGGAGTTCCTCTGGCAGCAGTGGGCCGTCGTCAGGCAAGGCTGTACCCCCAAGAACCTCTGGATCCCTGGCAAGCTGCCAGTGGTTGCCCCACCAGTCCCGGTTCTGCAGGTGCTCGCCACACCAGCTTCTCCACCAATTATGGTGGTGCCACCACCCCAACAGCCACCCATTGTCACTTCAACCAAGGAAGCCAGCTCTTCAGCTCCCGATTGCCAGGCTGGTTTTCAGTTTGGAATACTCCGAGTAAGGATTCCCGGTAGGTCCATGGCGAACACCGGCCAAGGACTGTCTTCAAGGAGCCATCGGATGACTCAGATCAGGAGTCCATGGTCTTCTGAGGGACTTAGCTCTTCGACCATGGCTCGGTCAAGGAGCCTTCCACCGACCATAGGCTGGTGTCCTTCAGTGGGATGCTGTGAGTTATCTTGGAGTCCACATCTATCCCATTAGAGCCAGTCCAGAAGAGGGCTAAGTACCCTCTTATGGATATTTTGGACTGGGATGAATCCCCAGGGGTTGCCTTCTTGGTGGCTGAGGCCATCTTGTGACTGGCCCGGTTGCAGAGGCCATCTTGTGACTGGCCCTGGAGCTCTGGCAGCATCCTGCTAGGAACCCTCGGCACTTATGGCCCACAAGTACGCAGTTCCTATGGGCTCCCTTGCAGGGTTTTCGGACCACCCTTCAGCTGAAGTCTGATCATGGTTTCTATGTTCCATATGTCCAGACACCAGGAGAACGTAGACAAGCCTCCAGACTAGAAGTCCCGTAATATTGACCATGCCACAGAAAAAGTGTATGCTGCAGCTACTGTAGGTCTCCATCAGGCTACCTGTGCCATCAAAAAATAAAGGCAACAGCACTCCAGAAGTTAGATTCCACCATTTTTAAGGTGTATTATTTATTTCAAGCGGAGATAGCAGAACAGAGAGCAAAACCCCTAGCGCCTCGACCGTTAGGTCTTCCAGGGGGTATGAATGCAGTACAGACTTGTTTTCCTTTTGTACACAACAAATTATTCAATTAGTCCTACAGATAATTGATAGATAATTGCCGATAGTTACACAGAGCTAAAAAAGGAAATAGTGCTTGAAGAATGATTTTAACTTCAAAAGGTGCATACAAAATCCAAGTTTAAAAGGAGAAAAATAACACAGAAGTACAGTCCTACTCCAATCCTATTATCCATTTATCATTTGAATGCTCACTCGTGTTATAAAATATCAAATCAAAATAAGTGAGCCATTATAAAGAGAAAAAAGGGGGGGATAAATTCTTGGTAAAAAGAAGGAAAGGAGTTTGTACATGAGTCAGACAGCATATAAGTGATACATAGCAAATGAAAATAGTACATTTTACTCTCTTATAAACATTCTCTTTTTTGGTAAAGGATATATAATTTCTTATTTTGAAAAGAAATAAGCTGAACATATCAATTTAATATCCACTAATTATTGTTTAACTATTTCAACTTAATACTATGATGTCAACTTTTTTTAGCACTTTCCAAGACTTACATAGAAATCCTAAATAATGGGAGGTCATGAATAGCTGCCAAAGGTCAGCAAAAAATAAATGTAAGTTATTTTGGTTATTAGACATCATTAGTTTATGCTGAATATCCTTTAAGCTTTTTTTAAAAATAATTTTGTACAGAAAAAAAAAATACAAAGGGATTTACAGATCACTTTCATTTGTAATTCATTCAATAGACACATAAGATAGAGGATAATGGCTGGGGATCGGGTGATAACCACGCTGTAATCACCTCG
Source organism: Neoceratodus forsteri (assembly GCA_016271365.2). Lineage (NCBI taxonomy): Eukaryota > Metazoa > Chordata > Ceratodontiformes > Ceratodontidae > Neoceratodus > Neoceratodus forsteri. Next base: position 430,483,803 of record CM028134.1, read on the forward strand.
AGTAGTTGCTAGGGCAACATAGTAAACCTCGAGAGAGCAGCTCGAGAGGTTTACTGTAGCCCTAGCAACCACGAGAGGTGATTTCAGCGTTGTTGCCAACCGATCCCCAGCCATCATCTTTTATAGTGTATGGTCAAAAAAAAACTGTTTGCATTCTATATGTGAGAATTATGGAACTCTGGTGCATTCTATTTTGTTATGCAACTGTCTGGAAATTTCGAAGTGTGGTTAACAACTTTTAAAATTCTAAACAGTGCATAACAAAGCTGTGTGACTGCTGATTATGGTGGTTAATAGGCACTTACCATACATTATAGTTAATTTATCAACACAGTAAATATCACAATGGAAATTCTTAAGCATATAAGTATTCTAGCTTGTATCTTTATTATTTAACAAACAAATTTGCCAACGTGAGGATTTTCAAAGATGTAAGCTTTCCGACTTGTTTCATGATATTTTTTAGCAAACAAAATAAGATCTGAAAAGAGAAAGCATAAAAGTATGTTAAGAATAGACAGTTGAAACATCAAAAAAAAACAAACATATACATAGGTGGCTCAGTAGTCAAGAAAATGATACAATCATGTCGAAACTTAATCCAGCAACAAGCTATATTTTAATACTGTTATTGTTTCTTCAAATAAGGAGTTAAAGTCCTCATTTAAACCATGGGGGCTAAGTGTTTGTAAGTGGGAAATCCACCGACTCTCCTTTTGTTGTAAAGTTATAAGTCTGTCACCTCCCTGAATATGAGGTGGGATACATTCTAGAGCAGTAACTTTTAAACCTCTAGGATCTGCATTGTGTAAAATTGCAAAATGTTCCCCTAACGCTTTTCCCAAGTTACGATTATATATAGCACATATATGTTCCTGTATACGTACTTTTAGGAAACGGTAGTCATACCTACGTATTGTAAGCCACAATGGCACCGCACTACATAAACTACATAGGTACTGCGACAAGTGAGAAATTGCTGGATATGTGTTACCAAATCATGTTTAAGGGAATGAACGTAAATTTCCTCCTTCAGAGGCATATGAACAGATGTTACAAAAAACACATTTATGAAAACCATTAGGACGAGCAGGTAACCATGTCTTATTTAAAGACTCAGTCGAAAAATGGCTGCTTGTAAGAGCATCAGTTGGTGACTTCCCTCTAGGAAACGTAACCCTCGGAGAGTTACCTACACATCTTAGCAATTCAGGATCTGTAGTCAAAATGAGCCAGTGTTTGAAGATATTGCTTGCTACCTATTTGACCTGACACTGGGCTGAAGTCAAGCACCATAGTGACAGGATTATCAATTGTAATTTTTCCTTTTGGTGTTAATAATGTTTCTCTATGAAGTGTTTTCACTTTATTAAGAGCTTCTGTTAATAAGCCATGTTCATATCCCCTTTTCAAAAGACGCTGTACTAGTTCTGTAGCTTGTTTTTTAAATAAAGTGTCATCCGAGCAATTACGTCTTATCCGGATGACCTGTGAATAAGGGATAGACTGAAGTAAACGTTTAGGATGTGCACTTTTGTAGTGTAAAATGGTATTTGCTGCTAACGGTTTTCTATAACAAGATGTAATTATTTCACCACTGTGAAGACCCAACTATGTGATATCTAAGAAATTAATTTGTTCTTGCTCCATACAGTATGTAAACATCAAATTGAAATCATTGTTATTAATATACTCCAAAAATTGTGCTATTTCTGATTCAGGGCCATCCCAAATACATAAAATGTAATCAATAAAGCGCCACCAATGAACAATATGTTTACAAAAGGAATTATTTGATCCATAAATAAAAATATCTTCCCAATGGCCCATGTATAAATTTGCGTAAGATGGTGCAAAAGATGCACCCATTGCTGTACCTCTTTGTTGCAAGTAATATTGTTTATTAAATATAAAATAATTGTGTCAAAGCAAATTTAAGGCCTTCCAATATAAATTCAGTGGGTACTTGGCCAAAGTCCCCATCCCCCCAAAAAAAATTTTCAACTGCCTGAAGGCCCTTACTGTGCGGTATGCTCATATACAAACTAGAAACATCTATTGTTAACCATTTAAAGCTGAACACCAATTGATGCCTTTGATGTTAAACAATAGATGCTTCGTATCTTTGTTGTGAGTTTTTAAAGTAGTCCCAAAAGACTGTAAGAAGAAATCCAGATATATTCCCAGGTTTTCTATGAGTGACCCTATTCCAGAGACGATTGGCCGTCCCAGGGGATCTGTACTGTGTTTGTGTAGTTTTGGCAAAATATTGGGGTAACCGGATATCTGGGTTTAATAAACCCTGCTTCTGAGAATGTGATCCAACCATGTTCTAATGTTCTATTTACCAGGCATTCTAATTCAGAAAGAAATGCAGTGGTGGGATTATAACTCAGTTTGCAATAATCTTCATCAATTAATAACAAATCATACACTTTTTTAAATAAAAATCTTCAGGCATACCACAATATTTCCCCCCTTATCGGAAGGTTTTATTACGATAGCTTGCAGGTCCCTCAGCTCCCTGAGGGACGTACATTCAACCAGTGTCAAATTTGTGTTTGAATGGAACTTTTTCCCTTCAGTAGCTTTGTAGATTTCATTTTCTACAGCTTTTTCAAACACCAAAATCATAGGATGCGTCGGACCTGTTGGAGTGAAAATCGACTTTGGCTTAAAGGGTGTACATTTGTACTGAAGAAAAGATGTAACAGGATCTTAATCTGTTAATAGTTCATCTAAATCCACATTATCCAGAAGATTTTGTCCCCAAAGTTCCTGCCCCGGGAAATCCACTTGTGCCATTGTTCATTCTGGTGAGCTGTCAATTCTTGTGGTTTCTTTCATAGCCCATATTGTAAAATACTGATAAATCTCCTTCTTGAAAATTCCAACACAGCTTTAATTTTCTAATAAATTTAAATAAATCAAGCTTGATGTTAAACAAATCTACTGGAGGTGTTGGTACAAATGTTAGTCCTTTGCTCAGGAGGTTTTGCTGTTCTTCTGTTTAGTGTGATATTTGTGAGATTAATAATATTTATTTCCTGAATTGGTATCTTGTTGTGTTTTCTTTTTCCCCTCCTCTCCCATCTGGTTGTTTTGTACCTACCACGTTTTTTGATTGTTTAGATTGTTGACTCTTGTTTATCCTTATTCTTTTTTCCTTTTTGTTTATGTTGCTGTTTATCAGATACGACGTCCTGATAAGATTGTTGGTGGGGGGGAGACATCAATAGGCAAACTTTCCTGGCTGGAATCTGTGTTGTCAGTATTCAAAGGTTGTGTTGCAAATCTTGTTTTTTTTATAGTTTTGTTGTTGCTTAGAGGCACTTTGTTTGGGCTTAAAGCTACGTGCTCTAGATCGTGGACGACCTCTACTTTCCCAGATAAAGATTTCACCTTTTTCAAAATCAGTCGAATCACGGTTCAGTTTGTTTTTTTTTTCTTTGGAATAGGTCTTTTTCATGCTTATTCTAATTAAGTAGTTTTTATTTAGTTCCTGGAATCTAGTTCCTTCTTGATAAGCAGCTAAACATTTCTGCAATTCCTCTATTGTCTGGTTCAGTTGTGCCTGATGCTTCTTGTCTCTCTTAATAATGATTCTCATTAAGGTATTAGTACAAGTCGTTAAACATTTTTCCCATTCTAAGTTTAGATCAGCTTCATCTTCATTAAATCCAAATGAAGGTGATTTATCAATTCAGAGTCCTCTAGGAGAAATATTTTGTTCCACATACTTTTCCAAAGTGATAGCGTTGTAAAAATGATTTAACTCAGTCTCCGTTTAATAAGCTTGCTGAAGAGATCATCTAGCTGCTCTATAAATAAATCAGTTTCTGAAGTATCAGAAAATAAATAATGCTTGTTTGGCCCTTTCTCTGCGTTCATGTACTAATTCTGTATTCTTCAGGCAGTGGTGTTCCCTCGTTTCAGCTGATATACCCGGACCCTGATCCTGATTCATATTAGGAAGTAGTTCTCTCAGGTGAATATATTTCAAATGAAATCAGTTTATCACAGAATCCAATAAGGTAGTGAAAATACAGAGGGAGATGACACACTCTTAATCTGAATTCAGATAGGGAAACAAAACTTCAAACCTGTTCACAACACTGAACTGCGTCAATCGGCAGCAACAGTAAAAAGCAGGATTCCGAGATAAAGACTTATTGTTGTGCACTGGCAGTAGATGGTGGGTGCTAGTTGAGGCTGCAAATCCCTATAATCCAAAAATAAAAGCACCAGCACTCCAGAAGTTAGCTTCCACCATTTTAAGGTGCATTATTTATTTCAAGTGGAGATAGCAGAACAGAAAGCAAAACCCCTAGCGCCTCGTCCGTTAGGTCTTCCAGGGGGTATGAATGCAGTACAGACTTGTTCTGTTATACATAAATGATTCAGTTAGTCATACAGATAATTGATAAATAATTGCTCATAGTTACACAGAGCTAAAAAAGGAAATAGCACTTAAAGAATGATTTTTAACTTCAAAAGGTGCCTACAAAATCCAAGTTTAAAAGGAGAAAAATAACTCAGAAGTACAGACCTACTCCAATCCTATTATCCATTTATCATTTGAATGCTCTCTCTTGTAATAAAATATCAAATAAAAATAAGTGAGCCATTATAAAGAGAAAAGGGGGGGATAAATTCTTGGTAAAAAGAAGGGTCCCTCTGCCCCTCCATTGGGGTCTTCACATGGTTATCTGCCGCCAGGGCCTCCATCAGGACCCTCGGCTCTGCCGTCGGGGCCTTCATCCGGCCTCCCGACGCCAGGCTTCCCTGCGCCTCACTACCCCTTTCTAGGGTATCTGCCGCCAGGATACCCCACACCAGGGTATCCGACACAAGGCTATCCCTCGCCCAGCTGTGGTATCCGAGCTGTCATTACCCGACGCCTGGTTCTTCAGCACCTGGTTATCACTTTCCGGGCTACCCGCCCGCGTACCAGCCTCCTTCTCTGCCCCCTTCTCCACCTTCTCAGCCTCGGGTGGACTTTAGGGCGGTGCTTTAGTCTTGGTGGAGCAAGACCAAGACCGAGCTGGTTTCTGAATTAGACCATCATCAGCTGGTCACGGCCTCCCCGCCGGTCCAACTGGAACCTACACCCAGGTCTCTTTCACAAGTGGAATCTCGTCCTTCTACCTTGAGCCAGGCCTCACACCCCACCCCGGTAGCTGGCGACGATAGACGCCTCACAGTCTCCTCTAAGGAGATCCCTCTTTAGCGGGCTCTGTTCCCGGACAGAAGCCTTTCATCGGACTCTGACTCTTCCGCCTCCTCCGCTTCAGGCTTTGAGACCTCCTCCCCCGGAGGATCCCAAGTCCCCCCCCCCCCCAGAGGATCTCTCTTTCACAGAGATCCTTCGGAAAATTCAAGTGGTGAATGGGTGGAATATAGAGTACCAAGACCCTAAGCATAAGTGACTGGCAGAGCACCTAGACATGCCGGAGCTGTCACTGCTCTTAGTCCTTCGTGGATAGGCCTGCATGAGGATTTGGCCTCCACGGTTTGGCAACAGCCTTCATCGGTGGCCACGGTCATATCGGGCCCCTGAGGGCAAAGACCATCTCAGTTCTCATCCTAAGGCAGACTCTGTGGTCATTAATGTGGCCCATGACCGTACAGCAAAGCCAAAGCATATAAGCACCTCCCCCTCCTGACAAGGCATCAAGGTAAATAGACCAGTTTGGTCATAAAGTTTATTCGTCTTCCACATTGGCCGTCAGAGCCCTGAATTATCTGGCACACATGATTGTATACCAGAAATCTATTCTGAGTCAGCATAAGTTGGCGTTCGAGGCTTTGCCTGAATCTGCCGCTAATACTCAGATTGCCCAAATGGTCATGACAGCAGAAAATCTCCTGCCATCATTCCCTAACTCTGGCCCTTCATTCATTAAGACTTCCTCCCCTTCTGCTCTGCCTACCTCCCCCACCCTGAATACCCTCCCTGGGGGCTAAAGATTCTCCACCTTAACACATTTGGAGTCTAGTCCCAAAACTTAACCTACTGCTCCCCCCTGTAGTGGCCGCACACCCAGACATCCTTATAGTAACTGAGATCTGGCTTACTAATAAGGTCCCCAGTTCCTCTCTCACAATCCCTGGTTATTCTGTCATCCACCAGGACAGATCTAGCAGGGGTGGGGGAGTCACTATCTACTCTGCCACCTCTCTCCTAACCACAACTGTCCTATCTACCACAGTTATCAAGACCTATGAAGCCCTCATTCTAAGGCTTTCTCTCTACCTTTCTCATCCTCTATATTCATTGCAGGTGTGTACTGCCACCTGGGTCAACACTACACAGTTGCCACTGAATTAATCTCCTCCATCTGGTCCCTCTCCTCCTTCGTGAGCTCTACCTCCTCGGTTGCCGTAATCTAGACTGTTTGTCCCCCTCCCTGTGTAAAGCTCGCACTGACTTATCTGCCCTTAACCTGTCTCAACTAATCATGGAACCCACTCGACAAAACTACAGATCCCATAACCACACTCTCCTAGACTGGGCACTCACCTCTCACCCTCACAGGGTAATCCAGTCCGGCCTGCAATCTCATGCCCTTAGTGATCATCACATGATCTACATAGTCAGGAAAATCCATCAACTCAAGGCCCCTCCAATACTGCTAACTATCCGGTCCTACAACACCTTTGACCCTGCCTGTCTACATCAGGACCTAACCCCCATAGCCTCTGCTAATTCAGTTGACCGTGCTCTTGCTTATTTTAGGGACAGTCTTCTCTCCATCTGGAACAAACATGCTCCCCCTAAGCAAGTCAGAGTTCATGGAAATGACCTCTCATGGATCACTGCTGAGCTCCTGGCCCTTGCAGCAAACTCGTGATCTAGCCTTGAATGCCTTCAAATCCACCAAACTCCCTTGTGACTTATCTAACTACTGTACTCTTAGAAATGCCTACATAAAAGCCATCAGGCAGGCCAAATCTGCTTACTTCCGGTCCACCTTTAACTCGAATATTAGTAAACCATTAAAATTTTAGAAAGTCATACACTCTCTTTTCTTGCCCCAAACTAAACCCCCTCCTCTTTTGCTTAAAATTAACCATCTCACTTCCAATCATCATTAGTAGCTGCTGAATTTAATTCTTACTTCACTTCCTGCGCCACCTCCTTGCTAGTCTCCCTCCCAACCTTCCCTTCTACCACCCACTGTCCCATCACACCACCACTAATCACCCCTGAGCTTTGCCTTTTTAGCAGTCTCTTCATGCGACACCTTTAAGGCTCTCCTCTCTCGCAACCCCACAAAGGGAACTTCTCCTGATGGCCTTGATCCAATGCTGCTCTACTTATCTGCTCACTCCATTTCCCAGCCCTTGGCTGACCTACTCAACCTGTCCTTCCACACATCAACTATCCCTACTGTTCAGAAACACAGTCATCCTTCCACTTCCTAAGGGTAGTGATCTCTCCTCCCCTGGAAACTATCACCCTATCTCGCTACTACCCACCCTGGCAAAATTACAGGAACACCTAGTTCTAGCCCACATCTCTCCCTTTCTTGCTGACTCCTCCGTCTTCACCCTCTTCCAGTCTGGGTTCCGGAAGTACCACTCCACTACCACCTTCCTTCTCAGGCTCACGGACTCTATCCATTCTGCCATGGATAAAGGCCACATCACGTCTGCCATGTTTGATGACCTTGCTAAGGCCTTCGACACTGTCTCCCAACCTCTCCTTCTCAAATCCCTCTCATCAGCCGGCCTGTCAGAACCTACCTGCGATTGGTTCAGATCCTACCTGGTAAGTAGAACTTAGTCTGTCCGAATTGCTGACGCTACATCCCCACCATTACCAATCTCTACTGGTGTGCCTCAAGGCTCTGTTATTGGCCCACCTCTATGCTTCTCATCCCTTAGCTATATGTATGCTGAAGATACAATTTTACAATTTTGTTTGCCTCTGGCCACTCACCCTCCAATGTGACTACCAGACTTCAGCTTGACTTCAGTACTGTTCAGCGCTGGCTAAGTTCTCGTCAACTCTCCCTCAATGCCAAGAAGACCGTCTCTGTGACCTTTGGCACTAGGCAAAGACCCTCTCAGCTGTCCTCCCTCCCCTCCTTCCACACCCTTGATGGAACAACGTTAGAGGACTCCACCTCTTTTAAATATTTGGGTGCATGGCTCAACCAACACCTAAACTTTTCTGATCATATTGATGCTATTCTGCAAAGATTGCGCCCCAAGCTCGGCGCCTTTTACAGAAACCGCAGTTCATCACCACTACCGGTTAGGCGTGAACTTGTTCAGGAAATGATTCTCCCCATAATTGACTATGGTGACATTGTCTACAGTGCTGCTCCCAAGTCTTACCTTGGCAGACTGCATTTCCTCAAGTACCTTCTTCCGTTTTGCCAGCGATTCCCCCACCTACACTCATTTGCATTCTATATCACTCTCTAGTGCTGCCCTTCCTGGAGAGCAGGCACCTCTCTCACTGCGCCAAGTTTACTTCCAATTTCTGGTTTGGGTCCCTCCCCTCTTACCTCTCCATCTCTCTCTACTCCTCCTCCCACCTCCCACTCTTTTAGTTCCTGAGACTTCCGTACTCTTGCCAACCCCCGTTGCCACATCTCCATAGGTTAGGATGTATTCACCTTCTGTTTCCTCAAACTCTGGAACTTCCTCCTCCAATCCGGCTCTCTTCATCCCCATCATCCCTCCACCAAGCTGTATGCAACTTCTACTCCCCTAACTGCTCCTACCGCTAGCCCCCCCCAAATCCAACCCTCTGCTCCTCACTATCATCAGGTAGCCCTCCTTCTGTCGGTCCTCTACCCCGGCTCCCTGCTCTAACCCTTAGGCACCTGCTGTCTTCATCTCTCTTGCCTCCCCTTCTCATCTCCATTACCCTGATCTTATCTGTGTCAGTTTTCACCATTCATCACAGTTAGGCATGTGGCGTGAGTCACGACCCTACGAGGCGCCTTTTGGTGGTGGGAACCGAGCGAGTGATGGCAGCACCGCCCTCGAGGCTGAACACTGCATGGCGCTCATGATTGGCCAATAGCTGTCATCGGCCCTGCCCTCCCGCCAGTCTTCGACTCCCGTAGTAGAGGTTGCACCTCGTGAGAGCTCCAAGCAACTACACACTTTGGGCCTAGTCTTCGTCTGTTGATGCTGATCTACCTGCCGGTTCTGTTTTGCCCTACTCGATGCTGCTGTTTGGTAAGATTGTTCCTTTACTATTTTCAGCGACGTCGAGTCTGTTTTTTCATTGTTTTCCGTTGATCATGTCTAGGTCGGAGGGCAAAAAGTCGCTGAAAGGGGGTGGCCTCCCATGCGTCGGTGACCATGCGTCCGCAAGTACTCCGTTACCGACCAGCATGATCTTTGCCTTACATGCCTTGACCCACTACACGACATGGATTTGTGCGATGCCTGTTTCTCTATGGATCATCATGTCCTGGGACAGTGCGCATGGAAATTTGGACGAGCTCCACTGACTTTGAGACGGATCGCGCAGGTTGAGCGCGGTCTCTCTCAACCCTTTCCTCCAGGTCCCGCCCAGTTCTATATGGACCACGGAGGAAGGGCTTCTGCTTGTTGTAGCCTGTGCCATGCAGGAGGCCCAGTCCATTACGGAGGCGGACTGGAGGCACCGCTCCAGCAATCCCACTTGCACAGGCGAAAGGCTCCCCAGTGTTATTTCCTCGGGCTGGAAAGCCTGGGTGTACCGTCCTCGCGCAGTCCGTCGGTGTTGTTTGGGCCTCGTGCCGCTCGTGGCACCTTGGCCCTGATGGCACTGTGGTCACCACGATCGGTGCCATCGCTGCTGTCAACGTCATTCACGGTGCCGATAGGTGCTGGTGGCGCCGTGGGAGTTATATGGTGCCATTTTAGGCTGTGGCTGGGGACAGTGCTGTGTCTAGGCTGGCACGCGCTTGCAGCACCGAGCGAAGCCATGGCACCATGGGGGTTGTTACTCTCTGCGCCACTGGCGGCACCGAGGAGGCTGTCAGTGTCGCTGTCTGTGCCGTCCCTGACCCCAGTGCTGTTCACAGCGCCATGGCTGCCATCTCTTCCTCGGGCGCCGTTCACGGTGCCGACTCTGGTGCGGACACCCGGACTGGCACCTCCCTCGGTCCAGACAGGAGCAGGTGTCTGCGTACAGTCTGGCACAGGACTTCGGTCTCTACCTCTTCGGAGGTGGACTCTGAGTCTGGTTCGGACCTGCTGTCTGACTCTTTGGAGTTGGCAGCCCACGTGGATACCTTGGTAGTTACTTTGGCTGACCGGAACCTGCCTCCCTCTGAGGAGCGAGCGGTAGCCCCCAAGTCTGGGATCAGGGGTGCTGACCAGCAAGCTGTGGTCCAGGCCACTATTGCCCTGCAGCCTAGGCTTGGAGGGTTTTCTGTCCCCTCAGTTGGGTTACCCCCTCATGTGGTGTGCCTGGATCGCCCAACTTTAGGGCCGACCAGTGCGCCCTTGGGAGGGGAAGGTACTACTCTCTGTGTGGTCTCCTTGGGGACAGACCAGGGTTGCTAGCTGCCCAGGCTGGTGTTTGCCAGGTGGAGGGCTCTTTCGGACTCTGAGGGGTCAGGGTTCAATGATGCGGCCCTTCTCTGGGACCCATCCGGGTTTGGGGAGGAGTCGCAGTGCAGACCCCCACCCTTCCTTCTCAGTCTCCTCAAGAGGGCCCTGGTCTTTGGAGGGGAGGGAAGGGGCCGTCCTTGTGGGTTTACATGGTCCCAGTCACCTCACGGGGGATTCTTCAGGGCACAGTCTAGGCAGTTCCAGCATGGTTGATCAGCTGTTGGTCTTCCCGGAACTCCTCCTTCCTTAGAGGCTTCTGGTGTGCTCTCTTGCCCGGACAGAGGACGGTCCTCTTCTGGTGTGGACCTAGCCCCAATTCCTCTGTCACCATCTCCTGCTCTCCCAGGCATTCGTGGTCCTACGGGACCTCTCCTGAGAACAGTTCAGGGTGCGGCTGCTCACTTCCCTACTTATGTCAGGGCCATGGACGAGCGGATGTTCCACCCTTCCCCTGAGCAACCAACCTGTGGATCTCTGAGGTTCTCCGCTTCCTCATCCTCCTCCTCCTCCTCTTCTGGAGGTGAGGAGCCTTCCATCCACATCTCCCCTGCTGCTGATCTCGCTGAGTATCAGCGTTTCCTCGTGAGGATGATGGAAGACCTGCGTGTCACCCCACCCACTCCTCAGCACAATCCAGAGCATTTGATGCGTGCCTTTTTAGGCGACTTCAGTGCAGCCACCCTTGTGCCCACCTGGCCTGCTCCTTTCCAGGAGGCATCATTGTGGTTCTGGCAACTACCCTTTTCCGGAGTCCCAGTCCCTAGGGATCTGAGCCAGAGGTATTGTGCCCCCCCCGGAGTCTCCAGGTCATATGCCTCATCCTCAGTCAGGACTGACACAGCTGGACACTCCCAGTGGGCTTCGCACCTTCCTCTGTGACCAGCCCCCAGATCAAGATTCCACAGATTTTGACTTATGGGGGAGGAGGACCTTCTACTCGGCACGGTTATTGATTTCTGCTCATCAGGTCAACTATGTTTCCTATGATAGGTTCTTGTGGTCCAGGCTGGGTCAACTCTTAGCCTCCTTGCCTGATTCGGAGGTAACCAGGCAAGCCATTGCACTCTCTGCATGTGGCCTGGAGCTAGCAAGGCACCAAGCAAGGGCATCTTACGATGCCGAGGTAGCTTCCAGGGTCGTAGAGACAGCGATCTGCACTAGGCGGGCGGCATGGCTACATCTTTCCCGGTTGTTACCCTTGGCCTGGCGTAGGGTGATTTCCTCCGCTCACCGGAGAACCCACCTTTTCTCCCATAGAGTGAAGCGGCGTCTGTCGGGGCAACCTCCTGCCCCCTCTGGGGGTCCCCATCTCACTCTCCCCAGTCTTGGGCCTCGTGGGGCCCATAGGGGTTCTCCTTCTCAGTGTTTTCTGTCCCACTGGGAGCTAAGGGACTTAGTCCTTTAGGGTCTCGGGCCCCTTCAGAGAGCTCGGTACTCACCCAACTGTGAGGAATGGTGAAGACTGACACAGATAAGATATGAAAATGATGTACCTACCGTAATTCTTGATCTTTCTGTATATCTTCACGATTCATCACAAATCCCAACCACCATCCCCCTGGGGCCTCAGTCTTTGGTCCTCCTCCCTCTGTGTGCCCTTTTCTGCCCACCCCTTCCTGTTGGGTCAGGAGTGGGGAGACCCTGGAGCACGCAGTGGTTGTTTTTCCTGCATCCTTTGGCTGGGAAGGGGGAGTCAGGGGGGCTGTTTTTTCCTCATTGCCTTTGCCCCCCCCCTTTCAGGGTTGGGATGTTGAGGACTGCCTCATCTCTCCCCTCCCTTTAACCCTTGTCCTTTGGACTATCCTTTTACTTCTTTTAGAGGTGGAATTTTTCCTCCCCTACTCTTATTTTTGGTTGGATCAGCTCATATCTTTCCTGGTGAAACATTTTATGAATAAATCATTCCCTAAGGACTGCATATGATGCCATAGATGCTTCTACCCGGATCACCGATACTGCTGTTAGCATGTGGCAGTACTCCTGGCTGCGGGTATCTGGATTGGCCCCAGATGTCCAAGCAGCCATTCAGGATGCCCCCTTCTGAGGTGCAGTTCTCTTTGGGGGTGATGTCAAAGACATCATAACTGAGATACAGGACAGTGGCAAGGCCTTGCGCTCCGTCTAGTCCATGTATCATTCCAGCTCCAAGCCTAAGCAGCCTTTTCATTGGCAGCAAAGGCAACAGCCCGCCCTGCATCAGATCAAACATCAGGCTCCTTCGGCAGCGGCCACCCCTCCAGCCAAGTCACAGCAGGCTTCCAGGACGCCGCTGCCCCCCCCACCTCCTGACTTGCAGCAGGGTCCCCAGCCTCTGCCATAAGCTCTGGAGGAACCGGTGGGGGGCAGATTAGCCAAACATCAAACCGGATGGGAGGTGATCACCACAGACTCATGGGTGCTTCAGCTAGTCGCCCAAGGCCACACCATAGAATTCACAGAAAGACTTCCCACAAATGCTCCAGGTCACTTTCACTACCCAACTGGTCACATTCTTCTCATCAGAGAGGAAATACAGGCTCTTCTGCAAAAATCCACCATAGAGCCCATTCCTCAGAACCAGATGGGAAGGGAATATTACTCTCACTTCTTCCTGGTCCCCAAAAAGACAGGGGACCTCTGTCCGATTCTGGATCTCAGCACGCTCAGTGTGTATGTAGAGTACAAAAGATTTCACATGCTAACCCTTCCGGGTCTGTTGCCACTACTTCACCAGGGACAGTGCCTCTGTGCCCTGGATATGCAGGATGCTTACCTGCATATTCCAATCTTCCCCTCCCACCACCGCTTCCTCCGGTTTACTTTCCAGGGGGAGCATTTCCTCAGCTCCCAGGGTGTTCACCAAGTGCTTAGTGGTGGTGGCAGTGGTGTTACGCCACCAGAGCCTGTATGTGTTCCTGTACCTCAACGACTGGCTTCTGTCAGCACCATTAAGGGACATCCTGGTAGCCTCTTTGTCCATCACCCTGGACCTTTTTCGGCAGGTGGAAATTACGGTGAACTATCCCAAGTCCCACCTTATTCCTTCGCAGTGCCTCCAATTTATTGGGGTGGTGCTGGATACAGTTCAGGGTCAGGCCTTCCTCCCCTTGGACAGGGTGGAGACCTTGCAACAACAGGCCAATCAAGTGGCAACCAGCCAATGGCCCGGTCCATCTTACGCCTACTAGGTCTCATGGCTGTGGCTGTTACCATTGTTCCTCTAGCCAGGCTCCACATGCGAGTTGCACAGTGGACACTGAGAGTACAGTGGGACCAGAGATCAGACATGGATTACAGAATCCTGGTATCCATCCCCATGTGTCGGGACCTCCTATGGTGGCAGGATCTGAGCAATCTCTGTCGAGGGGCTCCTTTCCAGTCTCCCTCCCCTACCCAGACCCTGACAACGGTTGCTTCCAGCAAGGGCTGGGGCGCTCACCTGGGGAATCACAGGACTAAGGGATCCAGGTCTCAGCGAGTGCTCTCTCTGCACATCAGTGGGATGCACACGGTGCTGTATGCCATTCAGACCTTTCAGCCTCTCCTCCACCCAGGCACACTCCTTGTCCAGATGGACAATATGAGTGTGGTGTGCTACAAGAACAAAAAGGGAGGCACACGGTCATATTCCCTTTGCAGGGAAGCGATACGAGTGTGGTATTGGGCAGTTCAGCACAGCATCCAGCTGATGACAGCACACGTCCCAGGAGTTCACAACGTCCGGGCAAACAGCCTTAGCCGCACTCAATCAGTAGTCGAGGATCTATTCAATCTTTGGGGTCATCCAGAACTAGATCTGTTTGCCTCCCCATCCAACACAAAACTACCCAGTTTCTGCTCACTCATTCCCGGGCCTGGTGTTTTCTGGCGAGACGCGCTGTCTCTCTCTGCTGGACAGGGAGGTTCTTGTATGCCTTCCCGCTTCTGCAGAGGGCACTTCTGAAACTATAGGCGGAAGGGGCTCGCATGATTCTGATCGCCCATTATTGGTCTTGCCAGATTTGGTTCTCTCTCTCTGCTCCAGCAGCTGTTGATGGAGCTTCCGGTACCGCTGTTCATCTGCCAGGACCTGCTGACCCAAGATTACAGCAAGCTACTACATCCAGGTCACAAGTCCCTTCACCTTCATGCGTGGCACCTGCTGACATAGCTGCTGCATGCTTTGGGGTCTCTTCCAGAGTTGTACAGGTCCTTGTGGAGGCCCGGAAGCCATCCACAAGAACCACATATGCTGTGAAGTGGAAGAGGTTCTCCATTTGGGCAACATCCAAGGGTTAGGACCCTTTCTCTTGCCCAGTCCCACAGTTCATGGAGTATCTGCTACACCTCTCTGACCTTGGCTCTAGATACTCTTCTCTGAAGGTCCATTTGTCCACCATTTCTGCCTACCATGCCCCAGTGGATGGCAAAACCCTGACTCAGTTGGAGGTTTCCAAAACCTTTCTGAAAGGAATTCTTGATCTGAAACCCTCGGTCAGGAACCCTGTTCCTCCATGGGATCTGAATTTTATTCTCGAAAAGCTCACTTTGCCTCACTTTGAACAGGCTGTGAGCTGTGACCTGCGCTATCTTGGAAAGCACTATTTTTAGTTGCCATTACTTCTGCTCGATGGATTTCCAAGTTTCAGGCCCTCGTGTGTATGGAGCCTTATTTGATTTTCCACAGAGACCAGGTGGCTCTGCGTACAAATCCTAAGTTCCTACCAAAGGTAGTTTCTGAGTTTACTTTGAATCAGATACACTTACCAGTGCACTATCCTGAGCACTCTAACCAAGGGAAGGCCATTCTGCACACACTCGATGTGCACAGAACTTTGCATTACTATATGAACTGGACTAAATCAGTCCACAAAATGTATCAGCTTTTCATTTCCTTTGTGCCCAAGAGAGAGGGCGCTGCAGTTTCCAAACAGCAGAAGAGTTGTGTCGGGGAATTTTTCTTCTGACTCACTCCCTCTGTCTTGTGGGGTCCCTCAGTTCTCGGTGCTGTCCCCCATGTTGTTTGCAGTGTATATGCTGCCCCTTGGAGGCATTGTAAGATGGTATGGGCTGAGGTTTCACTGCTGTGCAGATGATACCTAGCTCTACCTGTCTTTTGCTCCTGAACAGTTTAGTGCGCTCTCAGTATTTAATAACTGCCTCGCTGAAATCCAGGATTGGATGAATTCGAGCTGGCTAAAGTTGAACACAGGAAAGACTGAGGTTATGGTTGTGGACCCAGATCGCAGGATAGAGGGGGTTGAGGACTCGTCAGCCCTCTGGATTATTTCTGGGGGGCTCCCAGATTCTTACCTCCAAACAGGTACGCGACCTGGGAGTGGTACTTGATGATGGGCTGACCCTTCTGTATCGGATGTCTGCCTTTTATAATCTTTGGAACATTGCCAGGGTCAAACACCTTGTTCCGTCCAGCGATCTGCCTGTGTTGATCCACGCCTTTGTGACCTCATGCCTTGACTATTGCAACTCCCTTTACTTAGGCCTTCCTGGGGTTAATATTCGTTGCTTGTAGCTAGTGCAGAACACAGCTGCTCGATTGTTGACTGGGGCATCTCGGGGTTCGCATATTACCCGTGTTGCGTGATCTGCACTGGATGCCGATTCAGTGGCGGATCACCTTTAAAGTTGGTTTACTGACTTATAAAGCCCTACATGGACTTGGTCCTGATTACTTGAAAGAGCTTCTGATTCTCTACACCCCCCGTGCGACAGCTCCGTTCGGCTGACAAGGGGTTGCTGGAGGTTCCGAGGGTGACTTTGAAATCTTCCAGGGCCCGTCCATTTATGTTTGTGGCCCCTACCCTCTGGAACTCTCTACCCCATCAGCTTCATGAGTGCGTGACCGTGGGGGGGTTTAAACAGGCGCTTAAAACTTTTTTGTGGGGTCAGGCTTACCAGTGAATTGTTGGTATTTGTAATTGCTGCATTATATATTATTGTAATTATCTTATGGAATCATGTTTTATTATTGTAAAGTGCCTTGGTATTTGAAAGGTGCTTAAAAATAAAGTTTATTATTATTAATATTATTAAATGGTTGGCAAACTGCATTTTGTTTTATCAGAAGTATAACAAGCCACTCCCAGGGGCAGTTATAGGACACTGAACCAGAGACACGGCTGCATCTACTGCTTGTTTCAGAAATGTTTCTGCCACGGACATTTGTGCGGCAGCCACTTACAGCTCTGTCCACACCTTCACTAAGCATTACAGTCTGGACATTGCTTTTAGGCGCAGGGCAGGCTTTGAACTAGCTGTCCTTCAGGGTCTCCTATCTTCATTCTGTACCTACTGCAGACCTTTCCTGCCTCCCATGTTTCTCCGTCTTTGACTTCCACTGCTTGGGACTCAGTCCTAATGGTTATTACCTACATGTTCCTAAATGTCTGTAACAAGCATGCCCCACTGTGTCGCTTCAGAGTATGCGGTAGCCACTTGCCGTGGATCTCACAGGAAGTTATAACCTGCCAAAATGCCCGCTACAAAGCATGGTGTGTGCATAAATCCTCGCGTCTCCCACAAGACTATACCACATACCGAGTGCTGCGTAACAAGTGCACCAAAGCAACTTGGCTCGCTAAAGCAGACTACTTCAACTTCTCCCTCCCGTCTAGCTTAAATAGCCCATCCAAATTCTAGAAGGTCATCCACTCTCTCTGTTCTTCGCCCCCCCACCCCGGCTGCAAGCCCCATACCGCTCCTAAACGTAAATGGCACACTCCTCTCAGACCCAGGGGCAGTGGCTGCAGAGTTCAACACATACCTTACCTCTTGTGCCTCAACTCTCCTCTCCTTCATACCACCTACCACTCCACCTCACACGTCCACTGGAGCCTCGAACCCGCTTGCACCTTCTCCTTCCAAGCTATTTCTCAAACTGAGGCCCTCCAGGCCCTTCTGGCCCTAAACCCTTCTAAAGGCTATTCCCCCGATGGGCTGGACGCCAAACTACTACTCTTATCTGCACCAGCCATAGCCACACCTCTAACCAACCTCCTAAACCTCTCCTTTACCTCTGCTGCTGTCCGCCAGCCTGGAAACATGCCGTTGTCATTCCCTTCCCTAAAGGGGGGCCCCCCATCTCCGCTTCTAACTACCGCCCTATCTCTCTCCTCCCTGCCTTTGCCAAACTTCAAAAACACCTGGTACTTGCCCAACTTACCTCCTTCCTCACTGACTCTAATTTCTTCACGCAATTTCAGTCTGGGTTCAGGAAGGACCACTCCACTGCTTCTTCCTTGTTAAGACTCACAGACGCCATCCTCTCAGGAATGGATAGGGGACAGATCTCCTCGGCAATATTTGTCGACCTTGCTAAAGCATTCGACACTGTCTCCCACCCTTTGCTGTTAACTAGGCTCTCTGATGCAGGCCTCGCTAACTCAGCTACTAACTGGTTCAGTGCCTATCTCATTGGAAGAACACAATCTGTAAAAATTGCAGACGCCATATCCATCCCCCTCCCTGTGACCACAGGCGTCGCCCAAGGTTCAGTCCTGGGCCCCATCCTGTTCTCCACTTTCCTCAACAACCTGCCACAAATCTGCACAGCTACATCTATTCACATGTATGCCGACGACACCGTCCTAGTCACCTCTGGCTCCTCACTGGATGAAGTAGCATCCAACTTCCAGTCCAATTTCAATAAAGTTCAACTTTGGTTCAGCTCGCACCAGCTGTCTCTCAACGCTAAAAAAACTGTTACTATGTCCTTTGGCACGAGACAGAGATTATCCCAACTACCCTCACTCCCATTCTTTCACACCCTGGATAGGACAACCCTGGAGGACGCTGCTTCCTTCAGATACCTAGGGGTATGGTTCGACCACCACCTTACTTTCACCGATCACATAGATGCAATTATAAAAAAAACTTCACCCCAAGCTAGGTGCCCTCTACAGGAACCGCTCCTGCCTCCCTTTCACAATCAGGCGGGAACTAGTGCAGAAGATGATCCTTCCTTCCTTAGACTACTGTGACATAATATACAGTGCTGCACCAAAATCTTTCTTAGCTAAACAAGACTCCCTCTTCAACGCCTTCTGTCGCTTCGCTCTCGATGCCTCCCCCCGTTCCCACCACTGTGACCTCTACCGCTCCCTCGCCTTCCCTTCCCTCGAAAATCGCCATCTACAGCATTGCTCCAAGTTTGTCTCTAAATTCTGGCTTGGCGCCCTCCCCTCCTACCTCTCCTTCATACTGTCACTGGCTCCCACCCACCCTCACGCCCTCTAGTCCCTTGACACCCGACTACTACATATCCCCAGAAGTAAGTCCTCTGCTGGACAAACAGCTTTCTCATACCACTTCCCAAACTCTGAAATCGCTCCCCTCAAATCGTCACTCTTCTTCTACCCATTTCCTATCAACTGTATTGGCTAACTACCTCATGGTAAACTGTGCCTGCACTTCATAATTAAGACCCCCCCCCCATCAAATTTCCATTGCCTGACCAGCGGCAAATGCTATCAAGTAAGCTGGCATGCATATATATATATATATATATATATATATTAACAAAACAGGGGCACTTACTCGCCCTCTCTTGTCTCTCTCTCTCTCTGTCCTGACTAGATTTAGCCATGCATTATCTGCAGCAGCAATCTGTACTATATGTAGGTATGAATGTATGTCTCGAGTTGTACATAAACACTGGCGCATGCTTCTAGCTGCCTGTTAACCAGTGATGTACCCACATACTTCCATGCTACTGTATACACCTGTTTAATGTACAGTATCCCTATTGCGATAACCTGCGAGTTATCCTCCCCTTGTAACCCTTCCCCCAGGTTGCACCGGGAGACGAGCATCATTTTGCTCAGTGTGCTTTTCCTGGTGAATCAATTTCAGTAAATAAATACTGCAAGAGCCCTATTGAAGTAAGATAGTACAGTTACATAAGAACTTACTCTAACAGTAGATCTTCGAGAGAGGCTCTTACAGTAGACACCTTTTTTCCCCTCCCACCTTCCTACTGCTTCTGCTTTCTAGCCTTCCCGTTGGCTCCAGGAGCACACTCCTTTCACCTGTCGCACCTTCTTAGGTCTCTGGCGGGAGAACTGGAGGGCGGGCTTGGGGACCGCCCACTGTATAGTGTTGTGATGTCAAGTGGGCGGTTCCCCACCAGACACTGCTAGCTAAAGTCTTCCGTGTGGTCCTAGCACCTGGTGGCTCTAGTCCTAATGGTTATTACCTACTGCAAGAGCCTCTCTCGAAGATCTACTGCTATGGTAAGTTCTTACGTAACTACTTTCTAGGAGTGGTATATGGTTCACATCCACACAACCCTCCCAGATAAGTGGCACCTGACCTTGCTTTCAGTGTGTAAGATCTGACATCACAGGGAGGAGTCGGGGGAATATGTCTGCCCAGGTGATGGAAGGAGCTTAGCTTAAAGGTGATCGTACTTAGAGAAACAGTTCTTGCAGCAGATTACACCATTAGGACTGAAGCTGGTAGCAGGACCCCACAGAAAACTTCTAGCTAGCTACACCCAGCAGGACCCGACAGAAAACTTCTAGTTAACTACACCCAGGGAGGACCGCCCTGACGTCAGATACTTCATAAAAGGGGCAGTCCCCCAGCATCCCTGAGTTCTTTTCCCGCCATCACCTAGCAAGCGTCTGCTGCATGGACACCATCAGCTACCGAATGAAGCCAGAACTTTTCTTCAAGGAATTACTTCATAGAATCAGTCCCTAGGACAGACGCCCCCCCGTCTACACCGGATGCTGGGCACCCTCGGAAGATGACGGCCTGGACGTCTGTAGACAGCCAGTAACTGACGACCAGACGTCTGGGGACAAAGAGGAGGAAAATACCCCTCAAAATCCGAGGTCACCCAAAGACCCGTCCATGGGCACCTTGGAACCTCAGGGACCGAACTGAGGTCTAGGGCAGACGCCCAGGAAGGACCAGACACCAGTCCATCGTCAGGCTTCAACATAGAGGAGGTTAAGGAGATCTTACTTCGAGAAGGCTCTTGCAGTAGGTAATTACATATAGGACTGGCGCCGCACGGCAGGACCTGAGAAAGATTTCTAGCTAGCAGTCCCTGGCGAGGACCGCCCCCGCGATCAGGTGACCAGCGTCATCACGGCGGTATATAAAGGCGGTCCCGGACCCGCCTTCCAGTTCTTTCCCGCAGTTAGCTCGTGCAGCGCCTCGCGGTAAAGTTCATGCTTCGTCAGCCCTACCTTTCGTCGGTTTTTACCGAAAAATAGTTATTCTTCAATCAATCGTCAGGTACATCGTCTGTGTAAGTCATCCCCTACACCCTCCGAGCACAAAAACAAGTGCGACTCGTGCAGCGCCTAACTGCCACACAAGGACGGCCATTGCCTGTGCCTTTTCTGCCTAGGCGATCACCCGGTCGGTGCCAGCATTGCCTCAACTTCAACGTGGCTACCCATAAACGGCGCTAACAGTCCCTTGAAGCCCATCTCCTCAAGAAAAAGATGTCTTCTATGGAAAAGGAGTTGAAAAAGTTGAAACAGGTGTCTACTTCCCCCGAAGGACATCGGAAAAAGAAGGACAAGGAGAGGCACCAGGAGAAGTCCTCTACCGCGTCTCCCACTGGAGACGCCGGGACCAAGGTAACGTCCCCCCCCGGGGGACCCCTCAAAGGCCACCTCAAGGTTTGAAGGGCGTCGGCCCACCCGTCTGCTGGCTCGCTCGGGCCTTGCGGGTGCCTCCAGGCGATTGAGGCCTCCGCCCCGGTTCGGCCGCAGGCTTGCAGCCTACTGGCGGGCGACTCCTCAAGTCGGATGTCGGCTCCTCCGATGTCCGCATGGAAAGTCGATAAGCGCCCGACCCTTTGGGCGGCGCCTCTACCGGACTGGGCGATGCTTCCCTTGGCCCACCTCCGGTGAGGCTCCCGTAAGCGGATGCCAGCTCCTCCGGGCGCCCACCAGGAACTCGCCCCTAAGCCGCGCGTCGGCTCCTCCCACGTGCGCCGGGCGACTGAACCAATGACGGACCCTCCCACGTCCGTCGTACCCGGTTCCCCGCAGCCTTTGCTGCCATCTGGGGAGCCTGAGTCACCCCAGCCTGACCCCAGGGATTTCTCTCCTCCATCCCCGGACGATGCGGAGGATCTTCCTCCTCCGTCAGACCCTCCTTCGTCAGAACCGAATCTGACGTCGGCCCCCCGGACGCCGGCCCCGACGCCGGTACCTCTGCCGATACCTCTGGCGCTGGTGCCTCCGATGCCGGTTCTACCGGCTCCAGGAGACATCCTGCTTCCGGATGTTCCCCCTCCGTCGGGCCCTCTGCCTTCCGGGCCCCCTAATGTGGACCCGCCCGTGAGGCCGCCGACCGGGCCGTCTGCTCCGGCAGCCCCCCCGGCTCCCGGGTACCGCCCGTCTTATCCGCGCGTCATACCCGGCACCACAGTATCTAGCACTGCAGTACCCGGCGGCCCGGTACTTCGACGCCGCGGTACCCGGCGCCGCAATACCCGGCGCCAGGTTTCCGCGCTGCCGGTTTTGGATACTTGCCTTACAGGTACAACCCATACACTTTCCTCCTCTCCACCTCCACCGCCCCCACGGCCGGCGGTGGATCTGCAGGAGACTCTGGCCTCCTGGTGGGCCGAGGCCAAGGCTCAACTCACCAGGGAGGTAGAGAGCCGCCTTATGACAACGGTGCCGCCACCGGCTATCGTATGTCTGAGGCGGCACACTCCCTCACCACCTCCGGACTCCAGAGCTCTTTCCTCTGGGTCCAGAGAGGGGCAGGACATGCGTTTACGGGTACCACCCAAGGAACCCGTTCCTCCCCCGAGTCACGTAAGGGAGTCTTATTCTTCTTCCTCTTATTCTTCCCTCTCGGATTCCTTGGACCCTTCCGAGGGATGCTCCGAGAGAGACGACGAGCCCCGCTGTCCGTCTAAGCCCCGGCCAAGGACCCCTCCGAAGTCTCCTCCGGAGGATCCATCTTTCACGGAGTTGCTTAAAAAAATCCAGGAAGTACACCACTGACACTCTTTGGAACAAGATCCTCAGTGACTTAAACTCACTGAACATCTGGATCTGCCCGTGACAGCTCCAACATTAGTGCCACCCTGGATTGAGCCTCACGCCGACCTTGTTCCCATGATTTGGAAACAACCGTCAGTGTTAGCCCCACTTCCCAGGAAGTCAAACAGGCTATACCAGGCTCCTGAGGGTGTGGACTACCTAGACTCTCACCCTCGGGCTGACTCGGTCGTGATTAGCGCTGCTTATGGCTGGTCAGCACATCCAAAACATCTGAGCTCGTCTCCTCCTGATAAGGAATCTCGCCTTCTAGACCAGTGTGGAAGAAAGATTTACGCCTCCTCCACACTGGGAATTCAGACCCTGAATTATGTCGCCCACATGGGGGATTACCAGAAGGCTGTCCTTACCCAGGTGGAATCCAAGCTGGACTCCTTACCTGACTCCCAGGTCAAACAGGAGTTAGCCGGCCTCGTCCGTTCTGCTCGTTCGGCCAGTCGCCACATTTTGCAGGCGACATACGATGCATTGGACACTGCTGGATGGAGCTCCACTTTCGCCGTGGGTCTATGGCATCATGCCTGGCTTCGCGTGTCAGGTTTGGTCCCGGAGGTGCAATCCGCTATTCAGGAAGCACCTTTTCGGGGGTCAGTGCTTTTCGGGGGTGATGTCAAGGACATCATCACCGATTTGCAGGAGAAGGGGACGGCTCTGAAATCCGTGGATTCCATGTACCGTCCCCAACAACAGCAGCGCCGTCTCTTTCGCAGACGGATTCGGCCAAAGGCGAAACCACAGGGAAGGCGGGCCCCCGCAGCTGTTACGCCCCCCCGCCTAAAAAAGCAGCGGGTGCTTCAGCTGTGGCACCGCCCCACACCACCTGACTCCTTTCCTCTCCCACCGCCTCTGGGCTTCCCAGAGGAACTGGTAGGAGGGAGGTTTTCCCTCCACCTTCTGGGATGGGAGAGGATAACCACAGATTCTTGGGTGCTCCAGCTTATAGCGGAAGGGCATTCCATAGAGTTTCTTCAGAAATCACCCCGCCACCAACCCCTGAAGTCATCCTATTCAAGTTAATATCTTCCTTGGTCCGGGAAGAAATCTCGGCCCTTCTCGCGAAGCAGGCGATAGAACCCGTCCCCCTTCATCTTCAAGGGGATGGTTACTATTCTCATTTCTTCCTGGTCCCAAAGAAGACGGAGATCTCAGACCCATTCTAGATCTCAGTTCCTTGAATCTTTATGTGGAATACAAAGGTTCAGGATGCTCTCTCTCAGAGCCTTCGGCGGGTCAATGGCTTTGTGCACTGGATATGCAGGATGCCTATCTGCATTTCCCATTCACCTTTCTCACCTAAGTATCTTTGTTTTGCGTTTCAGGGGACCACTACCAATTCAAGGCGCTTCCCTTTGGTCTATCCTCGGCCCCGAGTATTTACAAATGCCTGGCTGTGGTAGCGGTCCACCTGCGTACAATGGGAGTACAGGTGTTCCCTTACCTGGACGACTGGCTCCTGGCGGCCTCATCCAGGGAGGAACTCCTGCGTTTTCTCTCCCTCACCCAGCAGGTTTTCACCTACCTGGGTATTACTATCAACCATTCCAAGTCTCATCTGGATCCTTCCCAGAGGCTGCAGTTCATCTGGGCTATCCTCGATACGACCGTGAGCAAGGCCTGCCTGCCTCCGGACAGGGTGGCCTCTCTCCAAACCCAGATTTCCCTGCTATCAGAACGCAGGAGGGTCTCGGCAAGGTTGGTCCTCCATCTTCTGAGGCTCATGGCGGCCACTATTCCGACGGTCCCCCGAGCTCGACTCCACATGAGGATCTCTCAGTGGACTCTTCGCTCCCAGTGGGATCAACATGTGGACGACCTAGATCAATTAATTCTGATCTCATCGCCAATGGTGCGAGACTTGTAATGGTGGATGGTTTGAGAGAACCTGTTTCGGGGGCTCCCTTCTTTCATCCTCCCCCCTCCCAGACTCTGACTACAGACATATCAGGCGAAGGTTGGGGAGCCCATCTAGGTCCTCATCGGACCCAGGGCTCGTGGTCCAGACTGGAACAAGCTCTCCACATCAACATGCTCGAGCTTCGAGCTGTGCTATACGCTCTCCAAGCCCTTCACCAATACATCCTTCCCGGCCACCTAGCCATCCAGACAGACAACACGTGCGTAGTGTAGTACATCAACAAACAGGGAGGAACTCGGTCCTACCCTCTATGCAGGGAGGCAATGAGGGTTTGGGATTGGGCAACACAACACGACCTTCACCTAATGGTGATTCATGTTCCAGGAGTTGACAACACTCTGGCAGACAAGCTAAGCTGCTCCTCTGCTCTGGCACACGAGTGGGAACTGGACCAAGGGGTACTAGACGATATCTTTCAGCTTTGGGGGACTCCGCAGGTAGACCTGTTCGCCTCTCCCCAAAATGCAAAACTTCCCACCTTTTGCTCGCTCGTTCCAGAGCAAGGCGCTTTCTGGAGCGATGCTCTGTCTCTAGACTGGAGGGACAGATTTGTCTACGCTTTTCCCCTAATTCCTCTTATCCCACGAGTATTGCAGAAACTAGCCACAGAAGGAGCGAGAATGATTCTGATCGCTCCTCTCTGGCCCAGGCAAATCTGGTTCTGTCTTCTACAACAATATTCAGAGGATCCTCCTCTTCCTCTTCCTCTATCTCGAGGTTTGCTGACCCAGGATCAGGGGACCCTGGTCCACCCAGGCCCTTCAACTACATGCATGGCTCCTGCAGACCTAGCCCAATCCCGTTTTGGTGTCTCCAAAAGTGGCAGAAATTTTAGTGGAGGCTAGAAAACCCTCCACCAGGTCCATTTATGCCATGAAGTGGAAGAGATTCTCTATTTGGGCAGCCTCCAAGAACGTGGAGCCTTTCTCCTGTTCAGTGGCTTTTCTGCTGGAGTACTTACGTCATCTCTTCGACCTGGGTCTCAGCCATTCCTCCTTGAAGGTTCACATGGCAGCTATCTCAGCCTACCATGTTCCTTTCGAATAAAGCTTCGCTCAACTGGAGGTCTCTAAGACCTTTCTCAGAGGGGTCCTTCATCTAAGGCCCCCCATCCGTACTCCTGCTCCCCCTTGGGACTTGAATTTTGTTCTCGAGAAACTTACTCTCCCTCCCTTTGAACCTGCAGCTTCTGCAGATCTGAAGTTTCTTTCATGGAAGACGCTCTTCTTGGTGGCCATTACTTCAGCTCGAAGAATTTCCGAGCTCCAGGCCCTTATGTGTAAAATCCCCTATTTGATTTTTCACAAAGAACGAGTTGCTCTTCGCACAAATTCTAAGTTTCTACCTAAAGTAGTAGCAGAGTCTACCTTAAATCAGTCCATAGAGCTACCTGCCTTTTTACTCTAATCAAGAGGAATATTTACTCCATACCATGGATGTTCACCAGATTCTGAGATACTACACCAACAGGACAAAGGATCTCAGAAAGACTGATCAGTTGTTCTTCTGTTTTGCTCACAGAAGGGAAGGCATTGCTGTTTCCAAGCAATGCCTGTCGAAGTGGTTGGCTCATTGCATCACTTTCTGTTATGACAAGTACAACAAGACCCTTCCGGGTCAGGTTAGAGGTCACTCCACAAGAGGAGTAGCGGCCTCTGGCTTGTTTCAAGAATGTGTCTACGGCAGACATATTGGCTGCACGCCACCTGACTTCCGTCCATACCTTTACAAAACATTACAGTTTGGATATTGCCTCTCGCCAGAGCAGGTTTCGGATTGGGCGTTTTTGCAAGGCCTCCTGTCTTGAGGCTTGCACGGCTAGGGCTACTTTTTAGAGTAGTTCCTTCCTCCCGGTGCCTTTCCTTTGTTCCAGACTGCTTGGGATTCAGTCCTATATGTAATTACTTACGGCAAGAGCCCTCCTAAGATAGTACAGTTATGTAAGAACTTACCGTAACAGTAGATCTTGAGAGGCTCTGTAGTAGGTAGTACCTTCCCCCTCTATCCCCTAGGCTTTTTCGCTCCTTTTCCAGGAATGAAACATCTGCTTCTTCTCATCCGGGCCTGTGGCGGGAAGAACTGGAAAGGCGGGCATCGGGACCGCCTCTTTATACCGACATCGTGGCGCTGGTCACCTGACATGGGGCCGTCCTTCCAGGGACTGCTACCTAGAAATTTTTCCGTGGGGTCCTGCCACCGGCTGGCGTCAGTCCTATATGTAATTACCTACTGCAAGAGCCTCTCTCGAAGATCTACTGTTACGGTAAGTTCTTACGTAACTGTACTTTATTCTCCTAATGGTGGGAGATCATCAGGAAGGATGTGGTCCCCACAAAACCTCCAGAGGAAAGCCTGCCCCCACCTAGGTCCAAAACTGTGGACAGACCTCCCCCTAAGGAAGATACTCCCCCGCCTAGGGGCTGGTCCCGGGAGAAGCCTAACAAGCAGGACAAACTGAAGCAGTCCCACTCTCGAACCCCTTCCCACTCTCCTGACACCCACAGGTACAAAAAAACTCACAGGAGGTCAGATTCTTCTTCCTCGGATGAGTCTCGCCCTGATACCGCCAACACTTCCAGGTCGCCTTTGCCTTTTAGTGTCCCTTCATCAGACTCTCAGGATCTTCCAGGATCACCCCCAGATGATCCATCATTCATGGATATTATGAGACATATCCAGGAGAATATGGGTTGGGACATGGAGGACCTGGACCCAGAGAGGCAGCACCTAGTGAGGTATTTGAGGCTGAAAGACCCAAAACCTGTGGTAGTCCCACCATTGGTGGACACCTTTCAGGATGCTACAAAGGCCATTTGGAAGCATCCCTACTCCTCACCCGCAGTCCCTAAGAAAGCAGACCACCTGTATAGGACTCTTACTTGGGGAAACAACTGGTGGCAGACTCGTTAGTCATCACGGCCACTCATGATAGATCCCAAAGTCCCCAACATCTCAGCATGCAGCTCCCAGACCATGAGTCAAAGCAGCTAAACTGCATGGGGAGAAAGATGTATGCTGCAGCAACTTGTTCCATACTGTCACTCAACTATATAACCCATATGGTTCAGTTTCAAAATGCCTTGTGGGAACAAGGTCAGGACCTCTTAAAGGACCTTCCCGATGGGGATAAGGAGGAGGAGCTGTTAAAAGCTTTTTCAAACGCTCCGACCGGGGGACACAAGTTCTCTGGGCTGCTTATGATTCAGCAGATTCAGCTGCTAGGGGTGCAGCAGCTGGAATCTGCTTCAGAAGACTTTCATTGCTGAGAGTGTCAAGTTTTACACCCGATGTCCAAAGGGCATTTTGGATGTTCCGTTTAACAGGTCGGTCCTGTTTAAGGAGGAATCCGAGAAGGTCATTACCAAACTGCAAGACGCTAGTAAGGCCATTAAGTCTGTACAGACCCAAGCAGAAGCCCTTTCGCAAAGGCCAGAGCTGCTTCCGAAACAAGCAAGGCCAGCAACCCATTCTGGCCAACAGCCCAGCGGTAACTTTAACCGGAAGGGCCAACCCCATTTTTCCGGAAGGCCAAGGAGCCAGGAATACAAAATCTCCCCAGCCATCCAGACAAAACCCCTCCACCACCTGACTTGTGTCAGACCCTTGCTTCTCCTCTGGATCAAAGGGAAGAGAAGGTCGGGGGTCACTTTGTGCACCACCTCTCAGGGTGGCAAAGAATAACCTCAGACCAATGGGTGCTCCAACTCATCCAAAGAGGGCACTCTATCGAGTTCCTAGGGCATCATCCGTCGAGACCGCCTCTACATTCCTGCTATTCGGGACAGCATGCAGCGCTTATCCAGCAAGAGATCTCTGCCCTCCTAGACAAGGAGGCCATAGAGGAGGTACCCTGGAACCAGAGAGGAAGGGGATATTATTCTCACTTCTTTCTGGTCCCAAAAAAGACGGGAGATCTACACCCAATCCTGGATCTCGGCGACCTCAATGGCTCGGTGGCGTACAAATGCTTCAGAATGGTCACCTTGCTAGGTCTCATCCCGATGCTCAGGTCAGATGCTTGGTTAGCCTCATTAGACGTGCAAGATGCCTACCTCCATCTCCCAATTGCTCCACCGCACAGGAAGTTCCTGTGGTTCGTGTTTCAGTGTACCAGTTTCTGGCCCTCCCATTCAGCCTCTCATTGGCCCCACGTGTGTTCACCAAATGCCTGGTGGTAGTAGCGGCAGCCCTCAGGAGACAATATCACTGTCTTCCCCTATTTGGATGACTGGCTTCTAATGGCCCCACCTCAGGGAGAGTTGAACTGGGCATTGCAGGACACCAACACCCTGTTTGACTCTCTGGGCATCACAATCAACCTGGCAAAGTCTTCACTGATTCCCTCACAAAGATTTCAGTTTATCGACACGATATTGGATACCTGCAGGGGCAGAGCCTTTCTGCCAGAATACAGAGTGGAACGCCTACGAGCTCTGATCCGGACGATCAGTATGCAGAAGCAGGTCCCAGCAAGAACCATGCTACGCCTCCTAGGGCACATGGCGGCGGCCATTACCACAGTTCCTCTTGCACGTCTTCACATGAGGGTCATCCAGTGGACCCTCAGAGTCCAGTGGGACCAGCGTCAAGACCATTTGGATCAGCTAGTTTCAGTCCCCAATTCCATTATAAAAAGACCTACAATGGTGGCTGGTTCCAGAGCACCTCTCGGTGGGGGTTCCCTTTACACCACCCGCCCACTACCTAGTCCTCACCACGGATGCATCTGGGTACGGCTGGGGCGCACAAGAACACAGGGCCTGTGGTCTACTTCAGAGGTGCATCTCCACATCAGTATCTTGGAGATGAGGGCAGTTCTTTATGCACTTCAAGCAATGAGATCGGAGATTACCCCAGGACACTTACTGATTCAGACGGACAACACTTCATTGGTGTTCTACATCAACAAACAAGGGGGCACTCACTCCTACAGATTGTGCCAGGAGGCTATGAGGATATGGAATTGGGCACTGCAACACATCACTCTCGCTGCAGTGCATGTTCCCGGAGCTTGCAACATGCTAGCAGATCTTCTGAGCAGGTCGCGATCCAGCGCCCATGAATGGGAACTCCTCCAGCCCGTGGCAGAAATGCTATTCATCAGGTAGGGAATGCCAGACTTAGATCTGTTTGCATCCCCATACAATGCAAAACTGCCCAATTTCTGCTCACTAAATCCAGGGCCTGGTGTTTTCTGGTGGGACGGATTGTCCCTCTCTTGGATGGGCAGGTTGTTCTACACCTTCCCTCCTTTCCCTTTGATCCAGAGGGTCCTGCTCAAGCTGCAGGCAGAAGGAGTGACCATGATCCTGGTAGTGCCGTTCTGGCCCAGACAAATATGGTTTCCCCTTCTTCACCAATTAGCACACAACTCACCAATTACCCTTCCAGTCAGCTTGCAGGTGCTGTCCCAGAAAGGAGGGTCTCTGGTTCATCCGAAGCTCAAGTCTCTGAACCTGCACACCTGGCTTCTAAAGGCATAGCCATACTCAGACACGGGGTGTCTGATGAAGTGGCAGATGTCCTGGTGGTAGCAAGGAAGCCTTCAACCCATGCCACCTACACCATGAAGTGGCGCAGGTTTTGCCTCTGTGTGGCTGCCTGGAGTCTAGAGCCACTTAAATGTTTGGAAAGGTCAGTTCTAGATTACCTCCTTTCCTTACCACAAGTGGGACTTGCATATTCTTCACTTAAAGTGCACTTCTGCGCTATTTCAGCATATCATGCACCAATTGGACACAAATCGCTAGCACAATTAGAGGTATCATGTGCCTTCTTGCATGGCATTCTCCACCTGAAGCCACCCATTAAGGAACCGGTTCCCCTTTGGGACCTCCTCTTTGTGTTAGAGCAGCTGACACTGCCTCCCTTTGAACCAGCCACAGACTGCGAGCTACGCCTTCTCTCTTGGAAGGCATTATTTTTAGTTGCAGTCACCTCAGCAAGGAGGATTTCGGAGCTCCATGCATTTATGCGCAAGGAACCCTGTTTAATTTTTCACAAGGACAGGGTGTCCTTGAGAACTAATCCCAAGTTCCTTCCCAAGGTAGTGTCAGAACTTACCCTCAATCAGGGCATAGATTTGCCAGTCTATTTCCCCAAATACTCCAATAAAGGGGAAGCTCTCCTCTACACCTTAGTCATACGCAGAATCCTCAGATATTATCTGACATGGACAAAGCCTGTCCACAAATCCCATCAGCTGTTTGTATCCTTCACCCACAGAATGATCTGGGTACCAGTGTTTAAGCAGACTCTAGCGAAGTGGTTGAAAAACGATATCACCTTCTGCTACCAGAAGCAGAACAGGCCTTTACCTGGACAGGTAAAGGGTCTCTCCACCAGAGCAATAGCCACCTTGCTTCTCTACGGAATGTGTCCGCCTCCACCATTTGTGTGGCAGCTACCTGGAACACAGTGTACACATTCAACAGGCACTATAGCCTGGACATTGCTTCCAGGCACAGGGCAGGTTTGGGACTTGCAATCCTTCAGGGGATGCTTTCCTAAGAGGTCTCTCTCTCTCTCTCTCTCTCTCTCAACCTCAAAAATCCCCCTCCCAAGATAAGGGGCTTTACCAGTACTGCTTGGAACTCAGTCCTAATGGTGTAACCTGCTGCAAGAGCTGTTTCTTGAAGTAAGGTAGTACAGTTACATAAGAACTTACCGTAACGGTAGATCTTTGCGAACAGCTCTTGCAGCAGGTAGTCTCCCTCCCACCTTCCCCTCAAGAGATCTATGTCTCTTCATACAAATTTCATTGGTCTTCCTCTGGAAGCAGATCCTCTGTCTCCCCATCAGAATCACATCGCTATGCTGGGAGTCTCCGGTGGGAGAACTGAGGGATGCTCTGGGACCGCCCCTTTTATGAGGTATCTAATAGGGCGGGGCCGACATCGGCATTCCCCCACTGGGTGTAACTAGCTAGAAGTTTTCCATGGGGTCATGCTGCCTGCCGGCTTCAGTCCTAATGGTGTAATCTGCTGCAAGAGCTGTTCTCGAAGATCTACTGTTACGGTAAGTTCTTGCATAACTGTACTTTCCAGCCAATCACTGCATTCCAGTGGAACTGCCAGAGTGTGGATGTGAGCCTTATACTACTCCTAGAACTACGGTTACAAGTGAGTAACCCATTCTTTTTGGGTGCAGCCCTAGAGAATACAAGTTAACACCTTTACATTAAAAACAGAGTTGCAATTAGAGTGCAGTGGAGTAAGAGAGCAAGAACAAAGTATTTATATAAAATACAAATAAGAACAATAGTTACATCAAGAGTAGCAGCTTGGGCAATCAAGTACAAGTGTAGACACGGTGACCTGTACATACTTTATCAAGTAGCATCTGAATTGAGGATGAGTATGGAGGTTGTGAATGGTCGCAGGAAGGAAATTCCAAAACTTTGGTGCCAAGGATGAGGAAGTCTGTTCTTCCATCTTTTTGTAGTGCACTTTGGTACGCATAGCAGTGACTTGTCAGTAGACCAAAGGGGTTAAGCCCTATGAGGGTACTGAACTAGTGTATCGGAAGTTTAAGATCTGAGGAGCTTGTCCATAAAACAGCCAAGGACATATGAACATACAACTGCTTAAGCCAGCCCAGTAGGGCTGAGGCACTGGATGCCTTGCCTCGTGCTATGCCAGCGACCTGGATTTGGGAACAACCTCGGGTTGTCAAGGTGCTGGCGGGGAAGAGCAGGATCGAGTGGAGCCAGTAGGCTGCTCTCCTCTCCTGAGGGTGGTGGGGGTGAGTTGTCACCCTCCCGTAGTTGCGCTCCCACCTGGTGGAGATCCAGTGGCAACCATAGGCAGAAGGGGCGGCAAGTATGGGAGGACGGAAGGGGCTGAGCTGGCACCACAGTGTGTGTACGTGCATGCCTCCACACACATGCACGGCCGTGTACCGGGGCCTCAGGTGGGTTGGGTAAAACTGGCAGAAAAACTACCAAAAAAAAAAAAACACCCAATCCAGATCCATGTCTAGAATGGCCCCAATGTACTGGAGGCACTGGCAAGGGCTAAGGACCCTTTTCAGATCACTGACCAATATGCCCAGTTGGTTGAAAAGTTGTCTGGTCTGAAACAGTGTGTACACTGTCAATTCCCAGGATTGGGCCTTTAATAGCCAGTCGTCTATGTATGAAGACATACAGACGCTCTCTGTGGAGGGCCGCTGCAAATAATTTGGAAAAGACCCGTGCTGAGCATAAACCAAAGGGCAAGATCCTAAATTGGAACGGAGAGCCCTAAAGCATGAATCACAGATAGCAGATACTTTCTGTGAGATTTTCTGATCTTGATGTGAAGATAAGCATCCATCATATCCAGTGTGACCATCCAGCCTCTAGTTAATGGGAGGGGGTAGCAGGGACTGGAGGGACCACCATTCTGAACACTGGGCTGGCTAGCATTGGGCGTTTCTGCCCTCGGACCATGCCACAGCACTAGTAGCACAAGCAAAGCTGGTGATCTCAAGCGATTATATATCTGCTTGTCTCTTAATGCTTTTGAGCTGATGGCTGCTGCCATCTTGACCATTCTGCTGGCCCATCTTTACATGAGAATGTCACAATGGTTTCTCAGGGCTCAATGGATGCAGCATTCAGACAATCCGTCTTTCAGATGAGACAATAAACCGAGGTCCCATCTGCCTTTTCTGGTGGTAGTTCAGGTGGCTATTAAAGATCCCATGGCACTTCTCGAAAAGTGTAGGGGAATTTTTATTAGCAGAAATAAAACTTGTACAATACTAATAACCATATGGTACAGAGAGACATTCCATCTGGTAATACATTTTGAATACATTATTTTGTACATTGTTACTTTCTAAAGTAATCCATAATTCAAGAAAACAAAAACATCACATGCATCAGGATGGATGATGACAACCAATTTTCAGTTTTTCCAAAAAAGCTGTAACCTGTTTGTCAGGCAGGCAATATAATTTTTATAATGAGATTCTATCCTCGATTGTACTCTGTGGAATACTTCCATCTGTGTCCAATTAATTTGTTGTAATACCCTCTTACAACGGGCTATCCATAAATAATATTTTAACACACTTGTTATAATGTGTAGAGCACTAGGGTGATATCTCAACCATGGGCCTCTATAGATTCCTAGCATGAGTGTGTGATAAGCCATTGACTGATACTCAGGCTTAAGTAATAACTTGCTCAAAAGAGTCCAAAAAGATTGTGCATAGCAATGTTCAAAAACGAGATGGGATTGTGTTTCAAATAAGTTATTACAAGTGTCCCTTGGGCAAAATCTTTCCAAAATTTGCTTGTGCTTATGGTTATTTCTAACCCCCCAGCCTGCCATAACAAGATAGCCATGTATTCTCCCAAAGGGACTCAGGTATTCTGGGGTCATTAAGCATTTTTGTAGTTATTTCTGCATCATCCAAAGACCCATTAGAGAATATTAAAGGGTCGTAAAAGTTCTCATCAATTGTTATTTGATAAATGTCCTTTTTGGGACACAAAGTGACTATCTCAGTGGTGATTTTCCATTGCTTGATTCTTTTGACACAAGACACGAAATATGATATTTCTGTCTTTTTCCAAATTTGGTGAAAATATGTTTTCCCATCTTTCTACAAATTAAAAATCTGAATAAGATCTGTGTATATCCAGGCCTGCCAATCCTTACCGTGTGGTAGTAGAATAGGCCTTATGTTATGGAAAAAAAAGTGTGTAAAAGAAAACTATGGGGTTTAACATACCCAACCCCCTGCCCCCCTTCTTGGATAAATATGTGAAATTCCTTTTTATGGGATTGAGTCTGTTGCCCCATAATGCTTGAAAAAATAGGCTATATATTCTTGTTTAAAAATCTTCCGGGGCAGAAAAAAAATCACCGAAATGTGCAAAAAACTGTGGAGTAATAATGTTTTGATTAATATTACCCTTTTCTGCTTAGCAATTTGCATATTTCTCCACTTATTCATTAGGACAGTCCCTTCAGTGATTTTTTGGTCCCAATTAACTATTCCTGCTTGTGGAACCCCAAAAATTATTCTAAGTATCTTAAGGCCTCCTGAAATAATGGGAATACCTGCAATGGAGTGTATGTTGGCCTCCCTGTGACCCAGCTGAATAGCTTTACTTTTTTGTAAGTTGATTTTTACGTTTGACACCTTTGAAAATATCATCTAGTATCTGACTTACTGCAGTTCCAGAGGTTTCAGCCTATAAAAAAAAGCAGATGTCATCTGCATATGCTAACATTTTTGTTGGTGTTGCCCCTTCCACAATATGAATCCCTCTGATATCTGTGGATGCATTTATTTTTTGCATTAGTATATCAACAGTGAGGATATAAAGTATGGGGTTCAGGGGACATCCCTGTCTTACCCCATGACACTGTCTAATTTCCCTGCCATAAAACCCATTAATTAATCATCTAAAAGTAGCCTCCTGGTAAATCATTTTGATCCAAAAAAATTTATTTCTCAAGAATACCAAGGTAGCGTAGTGCCCTGTATAGGAAGTCGTGGGATATCCTATCAAAAGCTTCTTCTTGGTCGTTGGAGAGTAAGAATCCCCTTAATTTATCCTGCATACATTTTTCTACTAGTTCTCTTATTTGGATAAGATTGTCTATAATATTTCTGCCAGGGATGGCACAAGTCTGAGGCGCAGATACAAGTTTTGGGGTAATCAAATGTGCTTAGTAAAAATTTTGGTAAGAATTTTTTGATCTGTATTTAGTAAAGATATCGGGCTCCAATTTTTTAATTCAGTGATGTCATTTTTCTTATGTAGTAGTATCATGGTAGCCTGCAACCAATCACTGGAAAAAATATTTGTTTCCAGTAATTCAGAGAATAATGCTCTAAGTATGAATTTCACATCAATAAATTTCTTATAAAATTCTGAGCTCAGTCCGTCTGGTCCTGGTACTTTGTGTAAAGGGAGTAACTTAATTGCATCCTCTATTTCAGAAGGGAGTGTGGGTTGTGTCAGCTGTTTGCATTCCGTAGTTGTTAAATTCTTAGATCTAAGTGTATGAAAGTATGCATCAAAATCTGAGGACTAAGGGATTTCTGTCATAAACTCTTCATATGTGTTTTGAACATAGTTTAAGATTTTTTCACTTTGAGTTAGGTGTACATCATCTTCAGTTTGAATGTCATAAATAATTTTATTTTTGTTTCTGTTCCTGATTGAATTTAAAAACATCAACTGAATATTTTTTTAGATGTGTCCCAAATTGTTGTTCTAAAGACAGTGTTTTTGCCGTCATATAAGTATTTCCTCATGTCTATTTTAATTTGTTCAATCTGTGATTTATATGAGTGTTTCTCCGTTGCCTGCAATGATATTAATTTAAATAGTTGCGCCCTGAGTTACAAGTATTTTAAATAATCGGCTGTAGTTTTCCATTTCCCTTTATTTTGGAAAAAAGTTTCAGCTCCTGTTTTGTTTCTATCCACCATTCTATGATGGAATCATAATAAACCAAGATAGAAAGCTGAGCTTTCAGGAAATTCAAGCAATTTTTATAAATAACCCCATTTTCCAGGAGGGAGGTATTCAATTTCCAGACACCTCGTCCTAGCCTTATTGAACCAGATAAATTAATGTAAATGTGAAGTTCCATATGGTCAGAAATTGCATTTGCATGGTTATTCGCCCTTGTGATATTACCACAGTGTGAGATGAAAATGTAGTCTATTCTAGTGGAAGTACAATTCCTGAAATACAGTATGTGTGACCTCCTATTTTATGAAGGCATCTGTAAGCGTCCTTCATATTAGCTGTGGATAGTACATTCTGTAATACATTGGTGTCAAAATAATTTCACTGTGCTTCCCGTTTTATCTTTAAGTTCTAGGGGACAGTTAAAATCGCCTCCTAGGATAACAAATCTTGCAGTATGCAGATAAGGTTGCATCGTTTTGAAAAGTGCAACTCTTATCAGTTTTTGTTTGTGGTGTATATATAATACCAAGTCTTATGGCTCTGTTCATAAGCACAGCATCCAAAATCAGCATCCTTCCTGGTTCAACATCCATGATTCTCTGCATGTGCGCTTGAGAAGTGAACAAAACACCCACCCTAGAGCAAGCTTCCTCCCCCAAATACCATATCGATGGCCTCCATGGCCATAGTTTTTGTGTTTTCATTATATCACTGGTCATTTTTAACCTTGTATCCTGAAGGAAGATAACATCAGCTTTAGTCAAACTGAAGGGTGAAAATAATGTCTGCCTTTGACCATAGTTCCTAATACTATTTACATTCAATGAAATAATGTGTAAATTAGCATTCAAAAGGAAAGTGAACAAAGAAAAAACATACCATTTTAAGTATTTTTTTCTTCCTGGTTCTTTTAAAGGTTTTTTCCCTTTTAGCAGGTTTGCCTTCTGTGTCAGAGGCTTCCTTCTGGGAGGAAGTTATGGAGGAAATGTCTGAGTCTTCACCCTCATCCCCGGTGGTATTAGCCAGTGCTGAGTAGCTGTTTCTAGTGACCACCGAGCTGCGTCTAGACACTTTTGGTTTAGGGGTTAAATTTCAGATTTCCGTTTTCCACCCACTACTGTAAACTCATCCTATGGAGTGGGAGGGAGGGCATCTCTTGTGGGGTGGGATGGGGTATCACTTGCTGATCCAGTGGGGGGGGGGGAGAAGAGATGGTGTGATCTTCCACTACAATGTTTGCCCCCAAATCATCATTCAACATTGTGACTTCCTGAGATGCTTTTTTTCTCAGTGTTTTCCTGCGGGCATTCTTGTGTAGTGGCCCCAGAGGCAGGTCTAGACTTTTTCCTCTGCCTCTTTCCATTTCTGCGCTTTTAAGACTATGTCCTCTTGGTCATAAAAGGACCCCCCGATTATGTGCAACCCAGGGGCACTGTTTGTATGAGTGTCCATATTCGTCACATAAATTGCAACTGACAGGGTTGGGGCAGAAATGACTTGAATGTCCTACTCCTAAGCATAAATCACATACCGTGGTGTCACAAGCATTACTCAGGTGAGAGAGAGATCCACATCTGTGACAAGTTTTTTGCTGTCCTGCATAAAAACAGAAACCTCTGTCCCTCCCTATGTAGAAGCTGCTAGGGAGATGTTGTAGACCATTTGCAGTATTCTTCAGTTTTACTTTAATACGCCAACCCCCTGTTCAGATGTTTTCAGAGTCCATTATAGGTTGTGGATGTTCAATTGCCTCCACCCTTTGTTTAACCTAGTGCAGTATATCTGAGAGATTCATGCCCTCATTTTTAAAAAGAATCATGACTGTTTTCCATGTGGGCTTAGGGGGATAACTTTAAAAGGTGTCCAGACAGGTGTGTGTGTTTTAGATTCTGATAGATGAGCCAGAATTTGTCCAATAGTACTGGTGTCTGAAAACTTATATCGAACTGTGTGTCTGCTGAAGTGTGTATAAGGGCAAAAACTTATATGGCTGTGAAATGCATTGTTTCTTTTAGTAGCTTCCTTGCCACGTAGGACCTGTCTGGTTGTTCCTCCAAACCTCCCCTGTATTTTAGTCGAACCGCATGTTTTCTTTTGGTAGGTTCACCCAAATTTGAGAAAAGGTCAGAGAGCTTAAAAGTGCGTGGGGGAACCCTTCTCTTTATTATTACCTGAAGTGGGGTCTGGAGGATTCATTTGGTATATTGAATTTTCCCTGCTTATCAGTAGAAGGCAGGGAAAATGTGTTATTTAAATTATCAGTCTGCTGCAAGGGTTCTTCATTGTCCATAATTTCTGCCCAAGACATAGTTGGAATAACTGAGTCAACACTCGGGCGTCTAGTCTGTTGCTCAGGGGTTTGTTCTATCTGGGTCTTTTTTGAGATCGTGGATTCACTTTGGGCACTCAGTTTTGTTTTACTCACAGAAGTTGCTGTGACCTGTCTCTGGGAGCATGGTTGATTTTGGGCTCCCTGAAATGCAGTGCTGGCTTGCAGAGTTTTGGTCCCGCCATTGTGTGTTGCCAAGGCAACTGTAACTTTTTCTTTTTTTTTAATTGCATTTTTGGCCCTCCCTCACTCTCTCCGAGCACCGCTTCTTCGGGAGCCCCAATAAAGGACTTGCCCCCACTACTCCACCTATCTGATCCTGCAGTCCATCCTGCATGGAGCTGCTATAATCCCCCTGGGCGGGGACGAGGTGGGGTGGAACACCTTGGCAATCAACTTTTGTCAGGAGATCCCAGGACCAGGCAGGCGGGAGTGATCAGGAGTCTGCCTCGGGGTTCCGTCTACCCGGAGCTCAGAGAGTTTTCCCTTTTTCTTTGTGGATAGTGGCGCGTGCCCAACGTCAAGGCATCACTGCCTGACGTCGCCACTCTCCCCCCTCCGAGCATCAGCTCTATGCTTGCCGAGCTTCAAGCCTCCGCTAGAGGCCGGTCAAGTGCCGAACAGGGCCCCCCCTCTCCCTACCAGGAGAAGAGAACTGTCCTCCGGACGCTCAATCTTCTCCCTCCCCTGCTGACCCCCGACGTCCCAGGCTCGTTCCCGAACCCGGGTCACCAGCATGGAGTGAGGTGTGTCCAGCGCCTCAACCCTCAGTGCCACCGGGCCGGCTAACTATAACTTTTTCAGTAGAATCATAACAAACGTTGTTAAATTATTGGGACCGTACCTGAGGATTGCTCCGATTTAACAGACAGACTGAGGATTTCTGCGGCAGTGGGGATCAATTCTGAAACCCATCCTGTCCCGTTTGTAGCTTTCTTCCAACCTGCAGCAAGGAGAGCCTTTTCCAGGGACCAAGTAGGCTGAACTGTAGAAGGCAAGTCATTTAGTCCTGGAGCTTTACTCGGTGTGTGACTTTCGTCATTGGCTTCCAGTTTTATCAGTGGAACATCGCCTATACCAGTTTCCAGGTGCTGTAAAACTTTCTCCTCTTCTGCTAGTAATTTCAGCAATTTGTCCCTCCGTTGTTTGGCTTCCAATAATTTTTCTGTAGGTCTGACATCCTGCTGCCTGTTAGTAGCCCTTAGGATTTCTCCTCTAGGTTGCAATTTAGACAATTTGTCTGCTGTATGTTGCTGGAAATCTCTTATTTCAGATGTTTTAGTACTTTCAGGTTGTAAACTTAATGGAGTTTTTGGTAAAGGCAATACCTCAGAGGCTTGTGTGTCCATAACTTCCAAGGCAATTTCTGGCCCAGGTTCTTTGTTGTCTTCAGTAATCTCCATTGCATCATAGTAAATAACTTCTGTAGCTCCAGCTCCTGCTCCAGCTCCAACTCCTCTTGCTGCCTGAGCAGCCATCTTGCCAGCCTGTAGCTGGACAGAGGTTCCCCCTACTGGCAGAGTAGGGACATTTCCTCAGTGCCCTGTCCAAACTTCCCCACATTCACTAAAAAATACCACCAACAGCTTAATCTGGTTCAAGGTCAGTTGGTATTCATCTGTATCCCCTTCCCCAGATCATGCCTGAAATAGGCAGAATATGTCTAGTGCACTTACCAGCCAACAAAAACAAAAAAATTAAAAAAGTTGGAGTGCCTCATATAGGTCACTTCTCCTCCTTGTCATTCCCTCCTTTGGTGGCTGGTCAGATCCAACTTGAAGAAAGGGTCGTTGTTCCTGCAGCCATTCCCCCTGCTGGTCATGACCACAGATGCCGGAGGGATGGGGTGGGAGGCTTATCTTGGACCTTTCCGAACCCAGGGCCTATGGGGCCCTCTGAATACAGTGCTTCATAGCAACACTCTGGAGGTGAGGGCTGTTGTACGTGGCCTACAGACCTTTTCATCCCTCCTTCAGGGAATCTACTGTTAATTTGCACAGACATTATGTCAGTGATGTACTACATCAACTAGCAAGGCAGGGTTCATTCTTATGCACTATGCAGAGAAGAAAGGAGAGTTTGGCATTGGGGAGTAGAACACGATATAGTCCTGTCAACAGTTTTCCTCCCAGGGACCCTGAATGCTCTTACAGATCACCTCCGTGGATCCAGTGTGCTCTGCCATGAACAGGAACTTTTGGACTCTGTTGTGGACAGCCTGTTAAAAAATGGGGTCACACGCAGATAGACCTGCTTGTGCCTCCATACAATGTAAAACTGCCACGTTTCTGCTCGCTTGCTCCAGGGCCTGGAGTCTTTTGACAAGATGTGTTGTCCCTCTCTTGGAAGGGGAGGTTTCTGTATGTTTTTTCTCTATTTCCCCTCATACAGAAGGTTCCAGTGAAACTGCAGGCTAAGCATGCCACCCTGATTCTGGTGGCCCCTCACTGGCCCAGGCAAATTTGTTTTCCATTTCTCCAGCAATTAGCGGTGGAACTTTCCATCCCACTCCCCTTGCAAGCAGGACTTCTGACACAGGAGCAGGGTGCTCTGGTATACCTGGATCTACGATCCCTGCACCTTCATGCATGGCTGCTGAGGAAGTAGACCTCTCCCGCTTCGGAGGTTTCCCCAGTGGCAGCTGGTGTGCTTTTAGCGGCTAGATGGTTGTCTATGCAGTACACTTATTCACAAAAATGGAAATGTTTTACTATTTGGTGTACTAGACATGCATTGAATCCTTTTACATGAGCAGTTCCTTAAAATTTTGGTCTACCTCCTGTCTCTCAAGGACTCAGGACTAGGGTATTCCTCTATAAAAGTCCACATGGCTGCTTTGTCAGCCTTTCATGCCGTATCTGAGGGTAAGACTGTGGCCCACTTGGAGGTTTCTCAGAGATTTCTAAGGGGCATTCTCCTTTTACATCTCCCCAGTCTGAGATCTGGTTCTAGTGTGGGACTTTAATTTGGTCTTAGAGACCCTCACTGCCTTCACTTTGAGCCTAAGGCTACTTGTGACATGCACTTCTTCTCTTGGAAGGCACTGTTTCTAGTGGCAATGATGTCTGGTAGATGCATCTTGGTGTTACAGGCTCTGGTCACAAATCCTCTTAATTTTTTACAAGAATAGGGTCATATTACTCACTTTTGTTTTCTTCCG
This sequence comes from Neoceratodus forsteri, assembly GCA_016271365.2. Classification (NCBI taxonomy): domain Eukaryota; kingdom Metazoa; phylum Chordata; order Ceratodontiformes; family Ceratodontidae; genus Neoceratodus; species Neoceratodus forsteri. Next base: position 430,525,218 of record CM028134.1, read on the forward strand.
AATGTTATGTCTTAAAACACTAAATCAGACACTAGACCTTCCTGTTTGCATTTCTTCTCCCAGGGATAGTGGTTAGCATCATTTACATATGCTGGACATCAGTAGGACGATGCATTAGCAGTTCAATTTTACTAAGGATTAAAAAAAATCTGTGCCTCCTCGTGTTATGGTTGCCACTCTGCTTAAAGAGACCCTCCTTATCCACCTTATTTATCCCTTTTAAGTACTTGAGTGTCCCAATCATGTCCCCACTCTCTCTCCTTTCCTCCAGGGAGTACATGTTCAGTGCCCTCAACCTCTCCTCATATGTCTTACCCTACTGACCCACTATCATCTTTGTAGCCATCCTCTGGACCTTCTCCATCAGGTTAATGTCCTTTCTGAGGTGTGGGCACCAGTACTGAACTCTATACTCTAGATGTGGCCTCACCAGTGACCTGTACAAGGGTAGTATAACCTCTTCTCTCCTCCTACTACTGATCCCTTAGCTATGCATCCCAGCATCTTGTTTGCCCTTGCTGCTACTTTCTTGCACTGCATTGAATGCTTCAGGTCACTAGTGATCATCACTCTCAGGTCCTTCTTCTCCTCTGATGCAGATACTTAGACTCCACCCAGGTAGTACTCTGTCCTGGGATTCTTGGCTCCAGTGTGCATAACTTTGCATTTCTTGGCATTGAAGCCAAGCTGCCAGATCCTGGACCACCTCCCCTAGCTTTTCCAGATCATCCTGTAGGTCCTGTATCCCTTCAGCTGTGTCCACTCTCTCACAGAGCTTGGTGTTGTCCATGAACAGGCACATTTTGCCTTCAATGCCATCCCCAATGTCATTGATAAAGACATTGAACAACACTGGCCCCAGCACCAAACCCTGCAGGACCCCGCTGGTGACCTCTCTGGTGCCAGATAACTCTTCCCCCCACAACCACCCTCTGGAGCCCAGTATTCCACCCATCTGGCCATCTTATCCCCAACCCCGAGATCCGCCAACTTCCTGATCAACCTTTTGTGGGGCACAGAGTCGAAGGCCTTGCTGAAATCCAGGTAGAGGATGTCTACCACTTGGCTCTTGTCTACTGTCTTAGTGACCAAAAGAAATCAATCAGATTCGTCTGACATGATTCCCCCACATGAACCTGTGCTGCCTTGCATCCTGGAGATCATGCTCCTCTAGATATTCTACCAACCAATTCAAGTAAAAAAACATTTAGTCTGTGTACTATATACAATTATAATCAAGGTCCTCTGTTCTCTGCAGCACAGTAGACCTAACATCTGCAGCAGGTACTATGAAGTTCTGCGGCACCATTAGGTCTACTTTTGCGGCAGTGGACAAAGTTCTATGGCACATAAATAAGGTAACTTGCACATGTATACAATAAAATCACATAGTACATGTCTGGCTGAAGCACACCATAAATTAACAGCAAGAAATCATGGTGCTTCTTATATTCTTTTTATCTGTTTGATGGCTGCACAGATAAAATGCATGCTACAGTGGTGAAATTGTTAGTATATTAACTAGTTAGGGTACGATTAATGATGACAGTGAAATTCCAGAAAGCATTCTGCAGAATGTTTTATAAACTGTGGAATACTTTTCTTCAGTTTGCACTGAAGAGTCGATGTAAACTGTGGAATAATATTCCTCAGTTTATGTAAACTGCAGAACGGTATTCCTCAGTTTATGTAAACTGCATAACAATATTCCTCAGTTATGTAAACTGCGGAACAATAGTCTTCATTTTATGTAAACTGTGAAACAATATTTCTCAGTTTGTGTAAACTGCGGAACAGTATACCTCAGTTTATGTAAACTGTGGAACAGTATCCCTCAGATCTTACTTTGAGAGGGTTCCTGCAGTAGGTCTTCACAGATAGGACTGTGCCCCTGGTGTCAGGACCGCACGACAAACTTCTAGCTAGCAATACATAGCAGGGGACCGCCCCCCGTGTCACATGATGGGACGCCAGCATGACAATATATAGGGGGCGGTTCCCACGCCCGCCCTCCAGTTCTTTCCCACCATTGACCTGTATACGTCTGACCTCGTGGTGAACTCGGCTACAGTCAACTGCCATTTTCTAAGTATTTCTTGTTCTTTATTTTGTCTTTTTCTCATTTAATGAATGTCTCCTCAGTCGCATAGAACCAAGAAGAAGTGCTCACAGTGTGGCACTCAGATTCCGTACGGGGAACGAGCACTCCCGCTATGTCCTCTGCTTAGGCCCCAAACACCAAGTTGATGGCTGCAACATCTGCTAGTCCTTCAACAAGACCATGCGCAGCAGGCGCCAGAAGCCCTCGATGCTCACCTGCTGAACAAACGCCCAGCATAGATGGAACAGGAGCTTCAGGAGCTGTGGAAACATTTCTCTTCACCCACCTCTGAGCACAAGAAAATGAAGAAGCACCGGGACCGGTCCCCTTCTACCCAGCGTTGCCAGGCAGTCGACGATACTTCAGGTGGGGTGTCTCCCTTGGTGAGTACTCCTCCTTCTCCTCAGTCTCCGTCTACTCAGCGAATCAGTCGCCGACCCCCCCTCCCGCCTTAGTCAGAGGGTGACAGGGGTGCTCCTCCCAGGAGGATCTTGCTTCAGGGCCTGTCGACAGCTCTCAGGCCGATAAGTCACCCTCCAGCTCGGCTGCAGGGCACATGGCCTCGGTTGATAAGCTAGACTCCAGCTCTGCTGCTGCCAGCTCAACAGTGACCGATAAGTCAGAAGCCGGCTCCTCGGACGTCCGCTCGGTCGAGTCCACTCAGTCGGTCGCCGATCTGCATGACGACTGCATGGCCAAAGCTCTCCCTTTGGACCTGTCTGTTTTACCCAACGTTAAGCAGAGTCAGCTTCCAGGTACCCTCTCGTCCTGTGAGGGTTCTCCCTCCCGGGACACTCTGACTCAGTCCAACCCCTCATTTTCCCCAGAACTCTGGGACATGGGTGCTTCTGGCCAAGGGATTCCTTCTTCTATGTCGGGCCTTCTTTCTGAGCTTCCCACTTCCCCAGTGAGCCTGTCGACGGGGATGTCTATTCCTTTACCCCCTCACCTTTCTCGGATCAGACGTCGGGTCCTCTTAGGCCCTCGATGCCAGACCACTCTCCCGTCTATGTCCATTCTGACTTGGGGATGGCCTCTAGATGTTGCACTCCAATGCCAGAGCCCCCTCCTGGCCCTTCTGGAGTTTCAGCCTGGACCCCAGGTCTGCCGACAGACCCACATTCCTAGCGGTCCCTCAGCCCCGCCTCCTTCTGAGCCTTCGGGTCCCCCCACCATCCAGTCCTACAGGCACGAACCCCGGCTACTCACCTCCACAGTTCCCCTTTTACTCAGTACTAGGGGGGCCGTCACTTGGTCTCCACCTCCTCCTCCTCAGCCGGAACCTCGGGACAATTCCAGCTTGGTCGAAGGATGCCCACATCTGGTCATGGTTTCCACCCCATCCCCCAGGGCAGTTCCTAGGAGCCCATCCCTGGTTGACCATCGGTCATCGAATAGGGACTCTAGCAGGCGTACAGCTGGGACCCTCTCAGGCATCAGCATCATGGAGGAGGTTCCGGACATAGTCTCTCTACCTAACAGGTGGGGGGGGGGTCTTCCAACTCTAATACCAACTCCGACTCTGCAGCTCACGTGGACCCTTATTCTCCTTTGGAACCACAACCCAAGGAGTATCCCAAATTTCCCCCGGAGGACCCATCATTTGTGGAGCTCCTTAGATCCATCCAGCAGACTTGCAGCTGGGCATCCCAGGAGATGGATCCTAAAAGGAAGAGGCATGCAGAGCACCTGGATTTGATCGATGCAGACCCCCTACCCATCCCACCTTGGACAGGGCCGCATGAGGACGTAACGTCCACAATATGGCAACAACCATCCTCAATTCCTGCAGTCTCTAAAAAGGCCAACAGGACCTATCATCCACCGGAAGGGGCCAGCCACCTCACAAGTCAACCTAAGGCCGATTCGACAGTCATCACAGCAACCCTCAATAGGTCGGCTCAGCCAAAGCATCTGAGTGCCTCACCTCCAGACAAAGAGTCCAAGCAGATGGACCAATACAGCCACAAGGTCTATGCTTCCTCCACCTGCGCTATCACGTCTCTTAATTATGTAGCCCACATGATCTGTTTCCAGAAGTTGGCCTTGGCTGACCTAGAGAAAGAGCTACAGTCTATCCAGGATGAGCAATTCAGGAACAAGCTGTTGGACAAGGTGAGACTTAACAAGTCTTCCTGCCACCACGTATTGCATGCCACCTATGACTCAGTGGACTTGGTGGCCCGATGCACCGCTTCGGGAATTTGCCTGAGACGTCTGGCATGGCTCCATCTTGCGCGACTGGCACAACATGTCCAAACCACTCTTCTGGATGCCCCCTTCAGGGGCTCCATCTTGTTCGGCAGCGACATGAAGGATATAATTACAGAGCTACAGGAGAGCGGCAGATCCCTGTGGGACATCTGCTCCATGTACCGCTCCAGCCCAAAACCCAAACAGCCTTTTCAAACAACATGAAGTCTTGCTGTATTCTGACTATTGCAGTTAGGTCATGCCTTTCAACTGCCCCGGAGAACAAAGAGTTAGCTTTCCATGGCCAGCATGGAACGTTCAGCGCGAGCTCGGTTGAAGCCCCTGTCTGCTGTTTTTTAAACTCCAACTGTAGATTCTTTACTCCGCCTCACTGAACAGGCGCTCCGGAGATTTCTTCTTTGCTCGGTTCAAAAAAAGTTGGTTAAAGTGTCGTTTTTTCACTCGGTTTCTACCGAATTTCTGCTACCGAATCTGTCAGTTTAAGTCTGTGTCTGTGGTACCGTGAGTACTAGATAGGTTTTACATTTCGTTTCTGTGTGGAACTTGTAAATTTGGGATTGGTTCGGTTTGAACCGATCAGATTGGTCTTAAAAAGTTTTAAATTTATTAGACTGTGGTAACCGGTCCATATCGGTTCTAAAAAAAAAAACAACCGGATTTAATTACGTTTTTTTCCAAGACCTGTAACACAGTCAGGAACCGATAGGGGTGTCTTGCCTGGCGGACTGCTGAAAAAAGGGTAAGTTTTGGATAGGATTGGCCATGTCTGAGAAACCCAAGAAAAAAACCCGGCCCACTGGGTTTCAACACTGCAGTGTTTGTGGGGAAGCCTTTGCTAAGGCTGATCCCCACACCACCAGTGTTTATTGTCTGGGGTTTGACCACCTCGATTTAGACTGCCAAATTTGTAAAGTTTTCCCAAAGCTACCCTGGATAAGAGAGTAGGTAGACTGAGGAAAGGGAGGCCAGAAGTCCGCTGACCCGATGGCCAGCCAGTTCGGTTCTGACCGAACCAGAAGGAATGCCCTCTGAACAGCGCGAAACTTCTTCGGGAAAAAGGAGAGCCGATTCTGAGGAGTCGGTTCCGGTTAAAAGAAAGAGAAGAGAAAAAGCATCCGGTTCGGATCCACAAATTCTATCTCCGACTGCTGATGAAATAGCCAAAGCGATAAGGATAGTTCAATCGCTAACTTCGGTTCCGGCCAAACCGGCACCATCTGGCAGGGGCTCTGTTCGGTCGGTTCCCCCAGTTCCGGATTATACTTTAGAAGAATTTTATGAACCGGAGGAGGAGGAGGAAGAGTATGAGGATAATGATGATGATGGTGATTATGAAAGTCTGGATGTGCCTATTGACCCGGACATCTCACCAGACAGACCTTCAGGTGTTTCTCCTCCTAGGCATTCTGAGTCCCCTTCCCATTTTATGTTTTACAAGAAAGTGGCTGAAACCCTCCAGCTTCCAATGGAAGAAGCAGTAGAGGATCAGGAGGAGCCTGATTTTGTTGAAATGATGGACATCCCAGAGTCCAGGAGACTGTCTATTCCCCTCCATAAATCTTTTGGGAAACAGACATTTTAAATTCTAAAGACTCTTAACTCCATACCTCCTGTGGACAGACGAATGGACAAGAGGTAACCTTCAGGCTCGGACATGGAGTTCCTTTCTCAGCAATGCAGCCATGTTGGGGTAGTGCAGGCTGCTGCCTGTGATAAGGCAAATATTCCTTGGCATCACACCCCCAGATAAGGACTCTAGGAGGATTGATGCCATGGCAAAGAAGCAGTACATGGCAGCATCTTCGGGACTCAGGCAGGCTAACTATATGGCCTACACAGCTAGATACCAGAAGTCCAGGTGGGACACTGTGCTGGCTCTGGCTAAACAGGCCCTTGACCAGCTTGCCAAGGAGCTGGAGCAGGTGGCTGCAGATGGGATTGAGGCATCCAAGGTGCAATTTCATGCTGCTGTGGACTCCAATGATGTTTCATCTAGAGTCATGGCTACATCTGTTGCCCTTCGGAGGATGGCTTGGCTCAGATGTACTAGCCTATCATGGGCTACCCAGGCTAAGGCCATGGATTTCCCTGTCATTGGTAATTCTCTGTTTGGGGAGCAGAGAATTACATGAAAAAGATGGATGAGTACAGGACCACCTACATGAGTGCTCAGGCCAAAGAAAGGCAAGCCACTCCTCAGAGACAGCACTCCAGGGGCAGGGGCAGGCCCTTTCAAAGGCCTTTTTACCAAGCCCAGGCCTCCTCTTCTGCTTATGCTCAGAGGGGTTCTTCAGAGGGAGAGGCGGATGGGGAATGAGCAGGCCTGCTTCCACCTCTCAGCCTAAAGCCCCTGCCAAGCAGACACCCTGATGGGTCTGCCCGGCCGATTTTTCAATACCTGTAGGGGGAAGGCTGGATTACTTTGTCCAGGACTGGAAGTCTCTGACATCAGACAAGTGGGTCCTGGAAGTAGTAAGGCAGGGACTGGTTCTCAGCTTCAAAAAATTTCCCAAGATGAGAACCAGATCCTTTCCACCTGCAAATCCATAAGAGACCCTTGCCCTAGAGGCAGAGGTTTCTTCTCTCCTGGCTCTCAGAGCCATAGAAAGGGTTCCTACCCTACACAAGGGCAAAGGATTGTACTCCAGGTACTTCCTAACCCCCCAAAAAACAGGAGAATGGTGGCCCATCCTGGATCTAAGATATCTGAACAAGCACCTTTTAAAACCAAAGTTCAAAATGGTGACTCTGGGAATAGTTCTGCCCTCTCTAAGGCCAGGGGACTGGCTAGCCTCCTTGGACCTCAAAGATGCCTATTTTCACATTCCCATCAGGTGCTCCCACAGAAAGTACCTCAGGTTTGAGTTGCCCTCAGGCCACTATCAATTCAGAGCAATGCCCTTTGGCCTAACATCAGCCCCAAGGATGTTCACAAAGTGCCTGGCAGTAGTGGTTGCTTTCCTAAGGAGAAAAAAGATCTCCATCTTTCCATACTTGGACGACTGGCTCATATTGGGTCAGTCTCCAGACCAAGTCAAGTCACATCTGCAAATAATTCAGCAAGTGCTCACTTCCTTAGGATTCCTCCTCAACCTTCCAAAGTCAGTTCTCGAGCCAGTACAGCTCCTCACCTTCATAGGGGCGGAGCTGGATACAATAAGGGCAAGAGCCTTCCTTCCCCTGGACAGGGTAAGGACTCTTATGGAACTGGCCTCTTCATTCACCCTTCAGGTGTCTCGACCAGCAAGGCATTTCCTGCAGCTCCTGGGCCACATGGCAGCCTCTACAGCTGTGGTCCCGGGAGCAAGGTTTCAGATGAGGGACATTCAGTTCCACTTAAGAGTCTTCTGGTCCCAAAGAAATTATTCCCTTACCAAACTAGTCCCAGTGACTCAAACCCTGATCCAGGCTTTGAAATGGTGGCAGGATCAGGACAACTTGAGACAAGGAGTTCCTTTTGTCACTCAGTCTCATTCAGTGATACTCACCACAGATGCCTCCCTGCTGGGCTGGGGAGCCCACCTGGGGGATCTTACCACCCAAGGGCTGTGGTCACCTAAAGAATCTCTGCTTCACATCAATCTCTTGGAACTCAGAGCAGTGTTTCTGGCACTGCAAGCCTTTTCCAAATCTGTACAAAACAAGGTGGTCCAGATCAGAGCAGACAATACCACCACAATGTGGTACATCAACAAGCAAGGAGGCACTCGGTCTATGGCCTTGTGCACAGAAGCAATGAAGTTGTGGTCCCTGGCCTATTCCCTGCAAACCTCTCTGAGTTCACCAGTTCACCTCCCAGGGAAGGACAATGTCCTAGCAGATGCTCTCAGCAGGATATCCCAGGGCCATCACGAATGGACCCTAGATCCCTTAGTTTTGAAAGTGATTTTCTCGAGATGGGGCACTCCACAGATAGATCTTTTTGCAGCCCCAGACAATCACCAACTTCCTCTCTTTTGTTGCAGACCCCCAGTCTTGGGCTCAGTCCCCCTGGATGCTCTGATTCTGAATTGGGAAGGGAAATTTCTGTATGCTTTTCCCCCTTCCCTCTCCTGTTCAAAGTGTTAGTCAAGATCAGGTCTCAACCATGCAAAGTGATTCTGATTGCTCCAGACTGGGCCAGACAGCCCTGGTACCCACTGTTGCTGTCCTTAGCAGTCCACCTTCCCCTGTCTCTTCCCAGGAATTACAACCTGTTGACATCCTCTCAGGGGAGGATTTGGTATCCGAACCTCACATCTCTCAATCTCAAGACACGGCTCTTGAAGAGTTAGAGTTTGCTGATCTGCACCTTTCTCAAGAGGTTCTGGATATCCTTAAGACTTCTTGAAAGCCTTCCACCAGAAAGACTTACAACTCCAAATGGAAAAGGTTCACTATTTGGTACTCTAATAAGCATATTTCTCCAGAATCTGCTGGGTTGCCTACAGTCCTGGACTATATGGTTCATCTTAATGGCTTAGGACTTAGACCAGCTACACTTAAAGTGCATCTGGCAGCTGTTTTTGCCTTCTTGTCAGTAGGCAAGCCCTCTCCTCTGTCAGCCCATCCTGTGTTTTGTAAGTTCTTTAAGGGATTGCTGCACACCAATCCCTCCTTTAGAGACCCTGCTCCTGCTTGGGACCTTAATGTTTGCATTGCTCAGCTTATGCAACCACCCTTTGAGCCTTTGTCCTCTGCAGAGCTTAAGTACTTGACTTGTAAAACTGTGTTTTTGGTAGCCATTACCTCTGCCAGGCGTATCAGTGAATTGCAAGCCCTGTCAGTGGAGCCTGATTTCATCTCTTTCCATAGAGATAAAGTGGTCCTTAGAACTAACAGGAAGTTTTTGCCTAAGGTGGTTTCGGATTTCCACCTTAGTCTATGTCTCTCCCTGTTTTCTTCACTGACCATTCCTCCTCTGGAGAGAGGAGGCTGCACAGCTTGGATGTCAAGAGGGCCCTCAGCTACTACATAGAGCGCACCAAGGGTCACAGGTTTGAGTACCTCCAGTTGTTCCTCACATATGGAGAGGTCGGTAAGGGCAAACCTGCTAAGAGATCTATTGTCAGGTGGATTGTCTCTTGTATACAATTGTGTTATGAAAAGCTGGGTAGAACCACACCCTCAGGCCTGAGGGCTCACTCTACTAGAGGTACAGCTGCTTCCCTGGCTAATGCCAGGGATATTCCTATCTTAGAAATTTGTCAAGCAGCCACCTGGAAAATAGTCCATACATTCACCAAGCATTACTCTTTGGATATCCAGGCTAGGAGTGATGCTCGGTTTGGCACAGCAGTACTTCAGAGCCTATTCCCAAAGTAGGTTCTGTCCCTCCTCCATGGAGGTACTGCTTGGTTGTCTGCAATAGTCAGACTACAGCAAGACTTCATGTTGTTTGAAGAAAAAATTACTCCCCTTAGTAATGTTTCTTCTAATGGAGTCTTGCTGTATTCTGACCTCCCCCCCGCCTCCCCTCTCAGAACCTGTTTTTTGGGATGTGGGTGGACAGGAGCAGTGTTGGCACCCTAGAGGTGCCCCTTTTTCACCCTCCTTTACTTTGGGTGTGTGTTGTGTTTTGTTTTTTGGGTTTCCTGACTTGAGTCTTTGCTTTGAAACCAAAATAAACTTTTTTAATAAATTTAGTTGCCAGTTGGCTAGTGTGAGTTTTGCAGTTTCCACATAGAACTTCTAGTGAGTATTGCTCGTAAAGATCTGACGGTTGGAGTTTAAACAACAGCAGACAGGGGCTTAAACCGAGCTCGAGCTGAACGTTCCATGCTGGCCATGGAAAGTTAAATCTTTGTTCTCCAGGGCAGTTGAAAGGCAGGAACTAACTGCAATAGTCAGAATACAGCAAGACTCCATTAGAAGAAACAACATTACTAAGGTGAGTAATTTTTTCTTCGACACCTGCAGAAAAGATGCAATAGACAGAACCAATCCAGACACCAGGAAAAGTGCTGTGCCACTGGTTCTGGCACCCAGACCCCTCAGAAAAAAGCCCAAAAGGCCGTTGAAGGCAGTAAAGCAGCCCTCATCTCCGCCTCCTGACTCGAGGGGATCCCCTCCACCTCTTCTTCCAGTGGAGCCATTGGGGGGAAGGTTCGCCCTCCACCTAGATGGGAGGGAGGGGATAACTACAGATGCTTGGTTCCATCAACTGATCGCAAGAGGGTACTCAATTGAGTTCCTGGACAGACCCCCCAGACAATTCTCCAGGCAGGTCTCACTACCCGTCAGGCCATCTGCACCTCATTCAGCAGGAAATCCAGGCTGTATTAGCAAAGTCACCCATCAAGCTGGTTCCTCTCAGGCAGACAGGAAGGGGGTATTACTCCCATTTTTTCCTGGTGCCAAAAAAGATGGGTGATCTGAGGCCCATCCTGGACCTCAGCCTGCTCAACCTCTTTGTGGAATACAAGAGGTTCCACATGCTAACTCTCCAGGGACTCTTACCCTTGCTCCAACAGAACCAATGACTGTTCGCTGGACATGCAGAATGCTTACCTGCACATCCCTATCCCCCAGGTCCACCGCCGTTTTCTTTGGCTCACCTTCTTGGGGAACTGCTATCAATTCAAGGCCCTCCCTTTTGGTCTTTCCTCTGTACCTCAGGTTTTTACCAAGTGCCTGGTAGCGGTGGCTGTGGCCCTGTGCCACATGGGGATTTATGTGTTCCCATACCTGGATGACTGGCTGTTGGCCCCATCTCAGGACAGTCTGATGGCATCTCTCTCCACCACCCTGGGCCTCTTTTCCCGGCTTGGCATCACTGTGAACTATCCCAGATCTCAGTTTTCACCCTCTCAGCACCTCCAATTCATTGAAGCAGTGCTGGATATGGTCCAGGGCAGAATCTTCTTACTTTTGAACAGGGAGGAAACTCTGATTCAACAAGCTTTGTCAGTGTCCAGCTCTCGTTAGACCACAGCCCACTCATTCCTCCGCCTGTTGGGATTAATGGCAGCTGCCATTCCCACAGTTCCATTGGCCAGACCATATATGAGGGTGACCCAGTGGACCCTCAGGGTCCAGTGGTACCAACGCTTGGATGACCTGGACCACAGGGTCCTGGTCTCCAGCAGTATGAAGAGGGATCTTCTCTGGTGGCAGGAGCCATCCAACCTCTGCTCAGGGGCCCCCTTTCATCCCCCTTCTCCTTCCATGACCCTCACAACAGATGCCTCGGGTCAAGGTTGGGGAGCCCACCTAGGGGAGCATCAAACTCAAGGGAGATGGTCCCCACAAGAGGAACACTTGCACATAAACATTCTAGAGATGAGACCTGTGCTCTATGCTCTCCAGGCATTTCAGACCCTCTTACAACCAGGAACACTCCTAATCCAGACCAACAACACTGCCACGGTCTGGTACATAAACAAACAGGGAGGCACCCAATTGTACCCCCTCTGCAGGGAGGTGATGCGAGTGTGGTACTAGGCAGTCCAGCACAGCTTATCCCTGACAGCAGTCCCCGGGAGTTCACAATGTCCTGGTGGACAGTCTCAGCCGTACCATCGCATGGGCACATGAGTGGGAACTAAAGCAGAAGGTAGTGGAAGATCTTTTCGATCAGTGGGGTCGGCCAGAAATTGATCTATTTACTTCCCCATCCAACACAAAACTACCCAGCTTTTGCTTGCTCGTTCCCAGACGTGGTGTTTTCTGGTGAGATGTGCTGTCTCTTTGTTGGACAGGGAGGTTTCTATATGCTTTCCCTCCCTTTCCAATTCTGCAGAAGGTACTGCTGAAGCTTCAAGCAGAGGGTGCTTGAATGATTCTCATAGATCCCCTCTGGCCTCAGCAGATCTGGTCCCCCCCTGCTACAGCAGCTGGCATTGGAACACCCCAGTACCTCTTCCTCTCTTCCACGACCTTGTGTCACAGGAGCAGGGCAGCCTGGTGCATCCGAGCCACAAATCTCTCCACTTCCATGCGTGGCACCTTTGGACGTAGCGATCTCATGATTTGGTGTCTCCTCGTGAGTCACAGAAATCTTAGTGGAGGCCAGAAAACTGTCTACTAGATCTACATATGTGATGAAGTGGAAGAAATTCACCATTTGGGCCACAACCAAGGGCCTGGACCCCTTTTCTTGCTCGGTGCCCCAAGTCCTTGAGTACCTCTTGCACTTGTCTGATTCAGGCCTCAGTTATTCTTCCCTGAAGGTCCATCTTTCAGCGGTTTCTGCCTACCATCTTCCGGTGGATGGCAAAACCCTCGTGCAGTTGGAGGTCTCTAAAACCTTTTTCAAGGGGATCCTCCACTTAAAACTGCCAGTCTGTAGTCTGGTTCTCCCCTGGGACGTAAACTTCATTTTAGAGGAACTTACTTTGCCCCCTTTTGAGCTAGCAGCAAGTTGCGACATGCTCTGTTTGTCTTGGAAAGCACTCTTTTTAGTTGCTATTACCTCAGCTCGAAGGATTTCAGAGCTTCAGACCCTCATTTGCAAGGAGCCTTATTTAATTTTCTACAGAGACCAGGTGGCTCTGCAGACTAACCCTTCTTTTCTACTGAAAGTGGTATCGGAATTTACGTTGAAACAAGATGTTCAACTGCCAGTTTATTTTCCTGAATATTCCAATGGGGGAATACCTTTTGCACATATTGGATGTGCACAGGATCTTGAGATACTACATCTCTTGGACCAAGGGGGTGCACAAGTCATAGAACATAGAAACATAGAATTTGATGGCAGATAAGGACCTCTTGGCCCACCCAGTCTGCCCATTTCCCTACCTAATGGATAAGCTGCAGATCCTAGTTAACCAACAGCCTACTTCTTCCTACCCCCACCCCCTAGCATTGCCTTATGTCTGTCCCATGCATTCTTGAATTCCCCCACTGTTTTTGACTCCACATCCTCCTCAGAAACATTCACAACCCTCTCCGTGAAAAAATACTTCCTCACATTACCTCTGAGCCATCCCCCTTCTATCTTCAAATTGTGCCCCCTTGTTCTTCACACCTCTTTTTCTGAAAGATGCTACCCTCTTGGACTTTAGTTTCTATCATGTCCCCCCCTCCCTCCTTTCCTTGAGGGTATACATATTAAGCTCCTTAGGTCTTTCTTCCTATGTCTTCTGGTGCAGACCCTGCACCATTTTAGTTGCCCTCCTCTGGACTGCCTCCATCCTTGTGGAGATTGGGTCTCCAGAACTGCACGCAGTACTCCAGATGGGTTCTCACCAGCTGTCTGTACAGAGAGATAACTTCTGTTTTCTACTGTTGATGCCTCTCCCTATACATTCCAGTATCCCCCCAGCCCTCCTTACTGCCCTCTCACATTGCTTGCCCACCTTTAGGTCATCTGATATGACTACACCCAGGTCCCTTTCCATTTTTGTTGTTAGTATCTCACCCCCCATTGTGTATGCTTCCCCTGCGTTTTTGTTTCCCAGGTGCATTACTTGCTTTCGCACCAAGACATCAAGGTATGGCCATCTCTAAACAGGGCCTGTCCAAATGATTGGCTGATTGCATCTTGTTTATCTGTCAGAAGTACGAGAAGCCCCTTCCAAGGGAAGTGAAAGGCCACTCTACTCATTGCATGGCCACTTCGACAGCCTTTTTACAGAACGTGTCCGCTTCCGATATCTGTACCACGGCCACTTGGTCTTCAGTCTATATTTTCACCAAGCATTACAGTCTGGACATTGTCTCTAGGCATAGGGCCAGTTTTGGACTTGCTGTCCTGCAAGGCCCCTTATCCTAATAGGCTGTCTAGTTGGTAGACATTTCTGAATCCCGGTCATCAGTCTCTGACTTCCTTTTTCTTTGCTTGGTATTTCGTCCTATCTGTAAAGACCTACTGCAGGAACCCTCTTGAAGTAAGATATTACAGTTACGTAAGAACTTACCGCAACAGTAGAGCTTCAAGAGAGGTTCCTGCAGTATGTCTCCTTTTCCCTCCCACCTTCCCCCACTCCTGTTTTCCTATCCCTTTTCAGGGCAACTCCAGGCTCTAGGAGTTTTGCTGCTTCCTCCCGTCACCCTTACAGGGATCTTCTGGCAGGAGAACTGGAAGGCGGGCATGGAGACCGCCGCCTGTATGCTGTCACGCTGACATCCTGTCATGTGACACTGGGGTGGTCCCCCACTATGTATTGCTAGCTAGAAGTTTGCCTTGTGGTCCTGACACCAGCGGGGCGCAATCCTATCTGTGAAGACCTACTTCAGGAACCTCTCTCGAATATCTACTGTTAAGGTAAGTTCTTACGTAACTGTAATTTATGTAAACTGCAGAACAATATTCCTCAGTTTATGTAAACTGTGGAACAATATACCTCAGTTATGTGAACTTCAGAACAATATTCCTCAGTTTATATAAACTGCGGAACAATATTCCTTAGTTATGTAAACTGCAGAACAATATTCCTCTGTTTATGTAAAATGTGGAACAATATTCCTCAGTTTATGTAAACTGCGAACAATATTCCTCAGTTTATGTAAACTGCAGAACAATAATATTCTTCTGTTTATGTAAACTGCGGAAGATGGAAGGTTTGATACCTTTTAATGGACCAACAAGTGTCTTGTACAAAGATGGAATTATACACAAGCTTTTGGAGCCACACAGGTCCCTTCTTCAGGTGTAAAGTAAACTGTAAACTGCGGAAAATTATTCTGCAGTTTATATAAACTACGGAAAATTATTCTGCAGTTTATGTAAACTGTGGAATTATTATTCCAGTTTATGTACATCGCGGAGCAGTTTACATTGAATTCTGTAGAAAACTCAGTGGCCACAACATCGCAGAAAACAAGGGGTCTTGATTATGATATTTAAAAGGGACCTTCGGATGCAGCTATACCAGTTGTTTCTAAGAAACATTTTATGTCTGCTGCTACTGTTTGTTTTTTTCCTGCCAATACCACCTATCTCTTCCGGCTGGCAACACCCCTCCCTATGCACACCAGCATCCCACTGCCTTGTTGCATTGTCACCACCTTGAGGTCATCAGATATTAACCCCAGGTCACTTTTCTGTTTGATGACTGCCAATACCTTTTCTTCCATTTGTACTTCACCTCTGGGTTCCTGTGCCATAGGTGCATGATTTTATACTTTTTTGCATTGAAACCCAGCTTCCATGCCCTTGACCGCTCCTCAAGTTTTCTCAGGTCTCTATACTTTCTTTTCACTCCTTCTGGAGTGTCTACCCTATTGCATATTTTAGTGTCACCTGCAACGAGGCATACCTTCTCTTCCAGTTCATCTGCAGTGTCACTCATAAAGACAATAAAGAAGACTGGTTCCTGTACAGAACCTTGAGGCACCCTGCTGGTCACCCTCCCTTCTCTGGACTGATCTCCACAGCACCCTCTGTCACCTATCCATGAACCATTTCTTACCCAGTTTACTATCTTGGGCTAAGCTGCCCAGATTCCTTATGAATCTTCTATGTGGTACAAAGGATTATGCCTTACTAAAACCTAAGTAGGTCATGTCCACTGCCCCACCCTGATCTATTTCCCAGGTCACCCAAAGAACTCTTGTCAGATTTGTCTAACGTGACCCCCCCCCCCCATAAATCCGTGCTGCCTCAAGTCCTGTAACCCGCTGGATTCAAGATACTCCACAATCTTTTCATTTAGCAGTGACTCCATTAACTTCCCCAACACTGATGTCAGACTGACCAGCCTGTAGTCGCCAGCATCCTCCCTGCTACCGCTTTTATGAAAGGGGACTACATCTGCCCTCCTCTAGTCCTCCAGAATCACTTCTGTTTCCAGTGAGTTGTTGAATAGGGCTATCCGCAGTAGTTGGTACCTCCCTGAATTCCCTAAATGCCCTTGGTTGTACCCAGTCTGGCCACATAGATTTGTCCACGTTCAGATTTGCGAGTCCCTTCAGGATGCTCTCTTCTGTAGATGGACTTGTGTCTGCCTCCCTCCCCCAGTGCTATTGCTGGTTTTATGTGGCTCTTCCCCTTCTTCTGTGTAGAGTGAAGCAAAGTGTTTTTTCTGGATATTTGTTTTGTCCTGCTCCCCTCTGCATAGTCCCCCTTCCACCCTTCTTAACCTCACACTCCCTTCCCTTATGTTCCTCTTTTTACTTATGTGCAGTACCTAAAAAAATGTCTTTGTTACCTTTAGTTACCCTTTGGGCTATTCTTTCCTTGGTTTACTTGGTTCATGAGGACAAAAGAAGGCTATTGCCCATTGAGATTGTCCCCCACCATCATGGTGGGAAAAATTATACCCTGAAATAGACCCCATCCAAAGATCCAATCCCCTTTTAAAAGATAAAATTGAATTACTTTCCACCAGATCTTGTGGTAATAAATTCCAGACTGTAGGTGTTCTTACTGTAAAATAATTTAACCTTTTATTAGTTTTAGATCTTGCAACATCAATTTGTTTATTATGGAACCGAGGGCTAATTCTTCTACTAGGAAAATTTAGACCACAATGATGCATTAGGTCCTGAGAATTATGAATTTTATATAATAATAGCAGGTCGCCTCTAGTACGTCTTGATTGAAGTGAGTGTAACCCAGTTTCCTGAAGTCTGTCACAATAATCCAATTTGGACAAGTAAGGAACCATTTTGGTGGCTCTTCTCTGGAATTTTTCTATTCTATCCTTGTCTTGCCTTAGATAAGGACTCCAAAAAGGAGACCCATAATCAGAATGTGACCTTACATAGGCTCTAAACAAGGGAATAAAACATTCCTGAGTCCTTGACACAAAAGATAGTTGAACACAAGTAAGCATTGCATTGGGTATTTTGGCTATCCTTGTACAGTGGTCAGCTGAAGACAATTTGTTGTTTACAAGAATTCCAAGATCATGCTCTACTAGTGACACATGAAGGGGAATATTATTTAAAAAATATGTTTGTTTGAAATTATTTCTTCCAAAATGTAGTACATGACACTTATCTGGATTAAGTATCATCCTATTAGAGTCTGCCCAATCCTCAATAGTTTTTAAGTTATTAGTAATAGATTCCCTGTTTAATGATGAATTTACAGACCCTCCTAGCTTAGTGTCATCAGCAAATTTTGAGAGAAGATTGTCAGAACTAACCTGTAGATCACTAATGAAAATATTAAACAGGGTTGGTCCAAGAACCGAACCCTGTGGAACCCCACTGGTCACACTCCGAACTTGGGAGATAGAGCCATTTATTCTAACTTGTTGTTGTCTATTATTTAACCAACCTGATATGCAATCAATTATAAACTGTGAAAATCCCAAATTCAACATTTTATCCAACAATACATCATGAGGAACTTTCTCAAAAGCTCTGCTATAGTCAAGGAGGATAACATCCATGGGGATACCTCTATCAAGTCCCAAGCTAATGTAGTTATAAAAAGCTATAAGATTAGTGGTGCAATAATACCCCTGCCTAAATCCATGTTGAGTATAGTCAGTTACATTATTTATAATAGATTACTTTTCCAACAACTGTTTAATAATTTTCTCCATAAATTTACTTATAGCCGGAGTTAAACTCATCAGTCGGTAGTTTTCAGGTTTGGAGTGATTACCTTTCTTAAAAATTGGTATAACTGTGGCAATTGGCCAGTCTTGAGGAATAACTTCTTCAAGTAAGGATTTATTAAAAATTAGGGTCAATGGTTTAGATATAGCTTTAGCAGTTTCTAGTAGAAATCTGGGATTAATATTGTCTGGTCCTGGGCTAGAAGTCTGTTTTAAAGAATAAATAACCTAAGGTATCATCTTCTGTGATAGTGTGGTGTAATTTACAATTATCTGAGTGCTTAAATAGTTTAGGGATTTCTTTTTTTGTAAAGACTGAACAAAACTGGTTATTAAATGTATCAGCAATATCACTATCAGTAGAAATAATGGAGTTATTAACAATTAGAGGACCCATGTATTTATTATTAAATTTCTTATTATTAAGATATGAAAATAATGATCTATAGCTATCTTTAGAGTGTGCCAGATGAAACTCCAATTTCTTTTTGGATTGTATAATAGCTTGTTTTAAAGGTTTTAAGGTTTTCCTATATTTGGAAAGTAATAACTTTAGTGTCTCCCCCACTATTTTTTACAAGAGAAAAAAGCCTTTTGTTTATGTTTAATTAAATTTTTAATAGTTTTATTGAACCACAGAGGAATCTTCCCCTTCTTATTAAACTTTTTTTTAGTAGGGACAAAAAGTCTTCCAAATAATAAATTGAAAATTTCAAAAATTCCCAAGATTTCTCAAGGGAGAGAGAAGATAATATTTCATCCCAAGAAATGGAATTTAATTGTTCATTAATAATGTCAAATTTAGCATTATTATAATTTTTAAATTCTGAAAGTTCAAGTTTTGCTGAAAAAATAGCAATGAAAAGGAAATAGAGTAATGATCGCTAGAACCCAGTGGGGCACCCACTTGAATATTTGTAATGGAACTCCCTATATCAGTAATAACTAAATCTAATATGTTCTCACCACGAGTTGGTTCGCTTATAACTTGTTCAAGGCCCATATCCACAATAAGCGAAATTAAGTCATTTTCAACCAGCGTACTACCAGATAGAGTGGTCCAATTTATGGAGGGCATGTTAAAATCACCCAAAACAAGAATGTTACCTTTAGAGGCTATATTTGAAATTTCTTTGCATAGGAGTAAAGTGTAGTCAGTGTTAGCTGATGGGGGCCTATAACATGTTCCAACCAACAGTTGGGGTTGTCCCTTAAATGGAATATTCACCCAAACAGATTCAGTGTTAGTAATAGGGGGAAATTGGAATGAGGCTATATCCTCCCTTACATAAAGACAGACCCCTCCCCCGACCTGACCTTGTCGATCCTTATGAAATAACTTGTAACCTGGTAGGTGTGGGATCCAGATGATATCAGGGTTCCACCAAGTTTCAGTGATCGAAATAAGTCCAAAATTGACCAAAAGACACAGCCTCAAGTTCGGCCATTTTAACCAAGTTAAGAGATCTTGCATTAAGAGAAAGGACCTCACATCCAGTAGAATCAATGTTAAGCCTTTTTAGAGAACAGGACGCATTCCTATCCTCACCCCCAGTTCTTAGTTTAAAAGTTTGTTAATAGCTAAACTAACACTTTACCCAGTAGAGTACTACCCCTACGGCTGAGATGGAGTCCATCCCAGCAAAACAATGAATCTTTCATATAGAATATTTCCCAGTGTGCAAAACATAAAATGCCCTGCTGGAGGCACCATCTTCTTAACCAATCGTTGAAAGCTTTGATCTTGGTGTTGATAGTATTAGTAGCTCTAGGTACAGGAAGAATCTCAGAAAAACATACAAGGCTGTCTTTGTCTGCCAAAACATTATTAAGTGCTATGATATCATGCTTAAGCTCTTCAAGGCTGGTTCTGTTTATGTCATTGGTGCCAGCATGTATTACAAACAAAGGATTTTCTCCAGCCCCCACCAATATTTTTTTAACTACAGGAATAATATTTGAAACTCTGGCTCTCCTGAAGCTAGAACAGGTATGATTGAATTTGTCCACATTGCAAATGGGACGGTTCCAAGTGCTTTATAAGGGAATCTCCAATAACAAAAATTTGTTTTGATGGAGAGTAGTAATACATATTACTAAGAGCGAGTGATGATGTATCTGATCCATTAAATCCGCTCCCTAATTTAGTCGTTCCTCTGTCTGCGACTTTATGCTTCGCACCACTTTCCCTGCTTCCCTCTGCTTCTCCTGCTACACCTCCCTATCCTCTTCCCTCTGTGTCTCTTTATACCTCCTGACTGCTTCCCTTTTAGCCTTTACCTTTTCAGTGACATCCCGTGATAACCATAGCAGTCTCTTTTTTTTTCCCTCCTGCTTTTGCTTACTTCCTTTGTGCAGAGGTTTGTTGCCTTCACTATACTTAAGCAATAAGGCATGACCAGGGGTTAGATTAACAGTCTGTTAATCACCCACTAGGGGTGTAATGTGGCATGAGGTGCAGCCGAGTGCCATATTGCCCTAGGGGGTGATTGACTGTTAATCTAACTCCTGGGAGTGTCTTATTGCTATTATAAAAACATACCAAAGAAAAGAGTTTAAAGTATACTTTTCAATGTTTTCTCATTTAAAGGGAGATTTTTTAATAAAATAGTTCTTCCACCAGCAGTTTAAGAATGCTGGTTCAAAATCAGAATGCATCATTCCACACATTCAGCAGGGCTAGAGGATGGAATGCTGACAGAAAGAATTTATGTGCCATGGTGATCAGGCTGTACATGACAGTATAACATGGATTAATGTAAGGCTGTTGGAATCCTAACAGCCAATCAGATTGCAGCATTCCTGAGGCCCTTTTTATAATTTCCATTAACGTAGTCCACTGTTCCTCCACCCTACCCAGGTCACCCCCCCACCCCCTGCTAGGTTGTCCCAGAGGTAGTCACCTTTTTTTTTTTTTAATCTGCCCTCCTGAAGTCCAGGACGCTTGTTCTTGGGTGGTTTGCTTCTCCTGCCGTCCTTATGTTGAAGCACACTGTACAGTGATCACTGGTCCCCAGGTGGCCTCCCACTTTGATGTCTGCAATACTGTCCCCATTTGTAAGCACCAGGTCCATGATTGCCCCATCATGAGTGGACTTCCTGACTAGTTGCCTGAGAAATGCCCCAGTGGGGAGTCTAGAGTGTCCCTGCTTCTAGCTGAACCAGTGTTTTTTTATTTTTTTTATTTGATTGAGATCTTGGATTACACCAGTGAGTGGATGCTTATTTATAAGTTCCACATCAGTTTACAAAGACAATAAGGTACAGCACTACATGATTACATTTGTTACAGACAGAGCTACAATAAGGTACACACAAAATTGAGCAGCTTAAGCAGTATAACAGTTTGCCAGTGTCTGAAGTTAGGGCACCCTACTGAGTTGCAAACACACGGAGGAAAGTAGGAGGAGCAGGCTTAGGGGGCTGATGCAGGAGGGAGTGGGAGTGGGTGTCATGTTTGGGAGGAGTAGAGGAAGCTCAAAGTGTGACATAGGGTGGTGACCTGAAGTGCTGAGGATGGGATGCATCAACATATAGTGTTGATGTGAGGCAAAGTGCAAGTAGGTAGTTGTAGTTAAAAGAGGATACTAATGGTACCAGCCACAGTTGCTGGTTGTAATAAGGTGCTGCCAAAGTTTACATTTGAATGAGCCAATAGTTCCAGCACCAGTAATGTCAGGTGGTAAAGCACTGGTCCAGAGAGGAGCATGATAGCAGAAAGCAAGTTGTGCCAAGGCAGTGCGGCATCTAGGTACTTTATAGATCTGAATGGTGGAGTTTCTTGTGAGTCGGGTGCTCGAGTGCAGGGTTAGGTTCTGGACCCCTGCAGGTAGTTGATTGAGAGAGCCTTTCTTGGTGAGGAGGTAGGATTGGTATTTTATTATATCCTTCAGTTGGAGCCATCCTGCCTGGGTGTAGAGATCACAGCTGTGCGTGAGTCTTGCAGCACCTGTGAGAAGGCAGCATGCCTTTTTAGTGCAAAAGAGATGCGGTGCAGGGCCGTGTCAGTTGCCGACCTGTAAATAGCCAGGCCATAGTCGAGGAGGGAGACTATTGAACTGTTGATGGCCAAGTTCAGTGCCTCATATGTTAAACAGTGCTTGTGATGGTAAAGAATCCCTGTTCTTCTGTTGATCACCCTAGCTGTACTGTGTATGTGTTGGACATACGACAGTGTGGAGTTGATGGTGATGCCCAGATACCTGAACTGCTGGACGTGCTACAGAGTGTCTCCACTGTCATTCATGATTGCAAAGGTGAAGGCCTTGAACTTGCTTTGGTAGCTGGAGTACATCATTGTCTTTGTTTTTTTGCAGTTCATGAGTAGCCTGTGCTCCTTAAACCATTTTTCAGTGGATGAAAACCACTTAGGTGGTTGGGAGGCTCCAATCTGTAGCTGCAGATTGAAGTCCGCCACCAGCAGAACCTCCCCTTTTTGTCCTAGCTTGCTAATAGCTTCACCAATATCCTGCCCAGTTTCTTCCCCTGCGATGGAGGTCTGTTGGTCACACTAGTGCAAATAGTGGCTGTGGTTCTTGTCTCCAAGGTGACCGCCAGTACCTCCAGACCCTCCATTCCCTCCTAGATTCCTTGTGTTTCTGTCACCTTGATACCCTCTCTAGCATATACAGCACCACAACCCCTTCCTTCCCACCCTGTCTTTCCTGAACCAAGTATAGCCTGTATGGTCATGTCCTAGTCATGGTTTCCTGTAGACCACGACTTGTTAATGGCCACAATATCCAGGTCTGTCTCTGCCATGATGGCCTTTAGGTCCTGAATTGTGTTTCCTACACTTCTTGCATTTGTACACATGGCCTTCCACACTTTGTTCCCACTCTGCCTGATATTCCTCTCTTTTCCTTTTTGCTCTGCTTCCTTTTCTGCTCTCTTTTTCAACTCTTAATCTTCTTCGAGGATATCTCTTTCATGAGACCACACCTATGGAACTTACTGATGCCAAGCACTAGGACCATATGGAAACTTGTGCAAGCAGTCCACCAGGGACTGCCCATGACAACACTAGACATCAGCTGCCGCATAAACATGGGTGTCCCCATCCCTCCTCAATTCTTTTTCCACAATTGACCATACTCATCGGACCACTCACTGAAATGCTGCTGTGATTGCCGCCACTTTATTTTCTCTATTATGGTAAAGCAATCACTTTTAACAAATGATTTTTGATGGTGTGCATGTCGAAGGAACCATTGAAGCTGTTCCGGTATAGTGAATGTGGTGAGAAGATTTACACTGGCAATTCTCACAACATCTGCATCTGTTGCCTCGGCTCAGATCACAGTGTACAAGCCTGACCAATTTGCAGGGGTCTTAACACTGCCACTAAGCATCACTGAAAAGGGGTCCTAGAGAAGCACCTATTAAAAACAGCAGATAGCCCGCATGGAGGAGGAGCTCCAGCAAAAGAGCACCGCTGTGTCACCAGCCCACTTCTCCAGGTCCAGGTCTTCAAAATCCTGGAAGAACTCATTCAGGAGCCATAAGCACAAGCACTGGGAAAAGGAGGAGAAAAACCTCCCCAGTGTGCTCTAGGTCACCCTCCGCACAGCAGGTATGACCTCCACTGCACCATCGACCGCTTGCCCCCCAGTCATCAGTATAACTCCCAGGATGGGGCATGGTGTTGACACTACCAAGCCTAGTATGGCTGGTACATAGCCATCAATATTGGAGGCCTTGCCTCCTCCATCAACCTCTACCAGTGCATCCATTGACCATATGGGCACCAATGTCCAGGCAGTGCTATCATCCTTTACTGACATGCTTGGATACTGCCTACTCTTGTGCCAGGAGGTCCAATGATGGGGCTTGCTACTGAGCCTCCCATGACAATGCACAGCAGGGCTGTGCCTCAGCTGCCTCCTCCAGCACCGCCGACCTCACCGGCATGCTCCCTAATACCCATCGACCAGACCAATAATGACTTTGAATATAATCCTGATGTAACAATGCAGGATGAAGAGAAAGACCCTGAAGCCCATGTAGAAAGATCCTGAGAGACAGAGAGATACAGAAGTTCTACTGTGTCTACCTGCAGTGAGGATTCAGTTGTCCACACCCCAAGGTCCCCTCCAGAGGACCCAACTTTCCTCACCATGATGCAAAACTTACAGGCTGCCATGGGTTTTGATTTAGAGGACAGGATACCACCAAGAAAAATCTAATAGATTTCTTGGAGTTACCTGATGCACCCCCTATCGTGGTACCACATCTCCTCCGTGCTCTAGAGGATTCCACCTTTTCTGCCGACATAGGCTGAATGTCATTCCAGCCATACCAAGTAAGGCAGACAAAATGTACATGGCTCCCTCAGGGAAACCCCTTTTTTTGCTAGCCAGCCTGAGGCAGACTTTGTGGTCATCAGTGCTGCCCATGATAGGTCAAGGGCACCAAAACACCTGAGCTCTCTTCCTCCTGATAAAGAATCCAGGAGGTTGGATGTGCTAGGTAGGACTTTTGCCTCAGCCTCCCTTTGCCTTAGAATTGCTAACAATCAGGCTCACATGGTCAAGTACATAATACTTTCTGGAGAAAGGCCAAGGCAGCTGCACAAGTTTGCCAAAGGATACCCCCAAACAGGAGCTCCTGAAGGCTCTCACAACTGGAGCTGGTGTAGGAAAACACCTGCTTTGCAGAGCCTATAATGTTTCCAATGCCTTAGCCAGGGCTGCTGCCTCAGGAATATGTCTAAGGAGGTACTCCTGGCTTAGGGTGGCAGGGTCTGGGAATGGCATGCAACAGTCCATTCTCAGTGCCATTGTAGAGGATATAAATTATTGACTCGGATGTCCAGGATATCTTCTTTAACTTTCAGGCCTCAGGCAGGACCCTGAAGTCAGTACATTCCCTCTACCTTACCCAAGCAAGGAGCAGGCAGAGAATACCTTTTTGCCCAGCTGGTGCTAAACACTGTCCTGCCACCAGACAGCAAGGTAAGGGCAAGGGAGCAGGAGCCCTGACTACCCAAGGAACCATGGAGCCACCACAACCGGCTCTGCCTAACACCTTGTACACCCCCCAACCACCATTATCTCCAGGGGTGGTTCTAGGGAGTCATCTCCCCCTTCACCTAACTCAGTGGAAGGAGGTGAAGTCAGAGATGACTGGATCCTGGAAATCACAGCACAAGGCCATGTTCTGGAACTTCTAGACACACCTCCAGATCATCCTCTGGTGCCAACTCACTATCCTTCAGACCACATTCTTCTGCTCTTGGAGTAAGTTCTGACTTTGCTTCAAAAGAAGGCCATAGAGCTGCTGTGTTTTGAACAAAGAAATACAGGGTTCTATTCTCATTATTTCCTTGTCCCAAAATGGACAGGAGACCTGCTACCTATTCTGGATCTCAGGGACATGAACTTTTTCATATAGTAGAAAAAGTTCAGAATGGTCACCCTGCAAGGCCTGCTCTCGCTGCTGCAAGCAGGGATTAAATCTGTCCCCTCAACATGAAGGATGTCTACATTCATATCAAAATTCACAAACCTCACAGAAAGAATTTGAGGTACCTGTTTCAGGGTGAACTGTACAAATTCAGAGTATTGCTCTTTGGCTCGTCCTCTGTGCCACAGGTCTTTACCAAATGCTTGGCAGTGGTGGCAGCAGCCCTTCTCAGGGAAGGCCTCAAAGACCTCTGTCTTTCCTTAGCAACTGGCTATTGAAATTCCACTCCAAGGAGCAGCTCCTGCACACCCTAGCTCGAACAAGATAGATGTTCACTGCTCTGGGGGTTACTGTCAACATACCCAAGCCTGTCTTGACACCTTGTCAATGTCTGCAGTACATAGGAACAGTCTTGGTCACACTCAAGGCTCAGCCTTCCTGCCTCTGGACAAGGCCGAATGTCTGATTGCCCAGGCCCACCTGGTACATGACAGCCGGTATGTCTCAGCAAGGATATTCCTTCAGCTCCTGGGCCTTATGGCAGCAGCCATTGTCACAGTACCTTTGGGCATACTGCACATGAGGATCTTTCAGTGGACCCTAAGAGTCCAATGGGATCAGCTCGTGGATAATCTAGAACAAAGGGTTCTAGTAACTGCTCCTGTGGGCAAAGTGCTCAAGTGGTGAATAGAACTCAGAACCTTTTAAAGAAGGTTCTCGTTCCCTTACCAGATTTTAACAACAGATGCCTCAGGAATGGGCTGGGCTGTACACTTACGGCCCCATCAGACACAGGGTACATGAACCACAGTAGAGAGCACCATGTACATAAATGTTCTAGAAACAGAGCTATCCTGTGCGGGCTACAAACCTTCCAGGCTTATCTGTCCCGGGTCCTCTGTTAATACAGATGGACATCAGTGTGATGCACTACATCAACAAGCAAGGGGAAACTCACTCTTACCCCCTGTGCAGGGAAGCAATGAGAGTCTGGTATTGGGCTCTGGAACACAGTCTAGATCTGTCAGCAGTACACTTTCCAGGCACCTAAAACATCTAGGCAGATGGCTAAGCAGGTCACAGTCCAGGATTCATGAGTGGGAACAGTAGTAGAATACCTGTTCGACAGATGGGGTTTATCCAGACTTGTACCTTTTTGCATCCCCACACAATGCAAAACTGCTGCTTTCAAACAACATGAAGTCTTGCTATATTATAGACATTAGCAGTTTGATCCAGCTCTAGAACTGCCCCGGAGTGAAATGGTTAAAACCATTCCAAAATAGAATTTTGGCATGAGAGCAGCTCTATCTGTGTCATTTCAAACTTGAACTGTCAGATTCTTTACTCCGCCTCAGTGAACAGTCGCTCCGGAGATTTCTCCTTCTGCTCGGTTCATTTCTCGGTTTAAAAAGTTTTCTCGGTTGGATTTAACGAGAATAGTTTTATTATAACCCAAAACCGTTCAGTTCAAGCTCTATCTGTGGTAACCGTAAGTAAATGAAGGTTTTGTCTGTGTGGAACTTGTAAGTTATCGGTTCGGTTTTGAACCGATCAGTGAGTTTAAAACTCATTTAAAACTAAAAGTTACTATTTTTAGAGTGCAGTTCGGTTCTTATTGGTTCTAAAAAAGCGATTTATTACGTTTTTCCAATACCCGTGATACGGTTAGGAACCGATAAAAGTGTCTTGCCTAGCACTGCCGTTAAAAGGGCAAGTTTTTGGTTAGGCTGGCATTATGTCTGAGAAACCCAAAAGAAAAACTGGGCTCCATTGGTTTCAACACTGTGATGTTTGTGGGGAAGTCTTTGCCAAGGCTGACCCACACACCACATGTGTTTATTGTCTGGGGTTTGACCACCTCAGTCAGACTGCCAGGTATGTAAGAATTTCCTGCAGCCACCCTGGAAAAAGATTGGGCAGGCTCAGGGAGCGAGAGGCCAAAGTCCGCTGACCGGATGGCCAGCCGGTTCGGTGCCAAGCGAACCAGAGGAATGCCCTCTGACCAGGGCCAGACTTCCTCGGGCAAAGAAAAGCTGGTTCTGAGGAACCAATTCCAGTAAAAGAAACAAGAAAATCAGCAGGTCTGGAGTCCAAAATTCCTTCTCCAACTGCTGCAGAGATAGCAAAAGCCATACAAATTGTCCAGTCACTGTCTCAGGGTCTGTCCAGACCACCACTATCTGGTAAAAGGTCGGTTCGTCCGGTCCCAGTGGTTCAGGATTATGATATTGAGGAATTTTATGAACCAGAGGAGGGGGAGAAGGATTATGATCAGTGTGAATGTGGCTGGGAAGGTCTGGGTGTGCCCATTGAACCGGACATCTCCCCAGACAGACCTTTAGAATCTCCCCCTATGCTGTCTGAGTCCCCATCTCATTTTATGTTTTATAAAAAATTGCTGAAACCCTCCAGCTTCCTTTAGAAGAGGCTGTGGATGAGCAAGAGGAGCCTGATTTTGTAGAAATGATGGATATTCCAGAGTCTAGGAGATTGTCTATTCCTTTACATAAGTCTTTTAGGAAACAAACAATTAAAATTTTAAAGCACCTAATTCTGTGCCTCCTGTAGATAAAAGATGGACAGAAGGTATACATTGTCAGGCCCTGATACAGAATTCCTTTCTCAGCAATGTAGTCATGTTGGGGTAGTTCAGGCTGCTGCCTGTGATAAAAGCTAATATTCCCTGGCTTCACATCCTCCTGACAAGGATTCCAGGAAGATTGATGCCATGGCAAAAAACAGTATATGGCAGCCTCTCTGGGACTCAGGCAAGCAAATTATATGGCTTATGTAGCTAGGTATCAGAAATCTAGATGGGATACTGTTATGCAATTGCCAAGCAGGCCCATGGCCAGCTGGCTAGTGAACTAGAACAGGTGGCTGCTGATGGCATTGAAGCCTCTAAGGTTCAGTTTCATGCTGCTGTGGATGTTAATGATGTTTCCTCTAGGGTCATGGCCACATCTGTAGCTTTTCGTAGGTTGGCCTGGCTCAGGTTTACTAGTTTGTCACAGGATACCCAGACTAAGGCTATGGATTTTCCTGTGGTGGGAAATTCTCTGGAGAGCAGACAGAGAATTACATGAAGAAGATGGATGAATATAGGACTACTTACAAGAGTGCCCAGGCTAAGGAGCGGCAAGCCACTCCTCAAAGGCATGCCCCCAGGGGTAGGGGTAGGCCTTTTCACAGGCCTTTCTACCAGACTCAGGCCTCCTCTGCCTATGCTCAGAGGGGCTTCTTCAGAGGCAGGGGCAGATGAGGGGTGGGCAGATCTGCTCCCACCCCCCAGCCTAAAGCTCCTGCGAAACAGGCACCCTGATGGGGTGCCCAGGGCCGATTCTCCTGTACCAGTGGGGGGCAGGCTGGCTTACTTCAGTCAGAAGTGGGCTTCTTTAACCTCAGACAAGTGGGTTCTGGAAGTAGTAAGCCAGGGTCTGGTTCTCAGCTTCAAAAAGTTTCCCAAGTTGAGAAGCAGACTTTTTCTACCTGCAAGTGCTTCAGAGACCCTCGCTCTGGAAACAGAGGTCTCATCCTGTTAGCTCTCAGAGCAGTAGAAGGGTTCCTCCCTGCATCAGGGCAGGGGTCTGTATTCAGATACTTCCTTACCCCAAAAAGACAGGAGAATGGCGGCCCATCTTAGATCTCAGATATCTGAACAAGCATCTTTTGAAACCAAAGTTCAAAATGGTAACTCTGGCAATGATTTTACCTTCCCTAAGGCCAGGGGACTGGCTAGCCTCCCTGGACCTCAAGGATGCCTATTTCCATGTCTAATCAGAAGATCCCATCAAAGTACCTCAGATTCGAACTGCCCTCAGGTCATTACCAGTTCAGAGCAATGCCCTTGACCTTACCTCTGCCCAAGGGTATTCACAAAGTGTCTAGCAGTGGCAGTGGCCACTTAAGGAGGCAGAGGACTGGCTGTTTTTCCCTTATCTAGACGACTGGCTCATTGTAGGCCAGTCCCAGAACAGGTAAATCTCACCTGCAGGTCACCCAGCAGCTTTTCACCTCCCTGGGTTTTCTGCTAAACCTACCAAAGTCGGTTCTGGAACCAGTCCAGGTACTCACCTTTATAGGGGCAGAATTGGACACAAAGCTAGCCAGAGCCTTTTTCCCCAGAAAGGGTAAGGAATTTAGTGGCTCTGGCCTCTTCCTTCACTCTGCAGGTCTCTCGACCAGCAAGACACTTTCTGCAGCTCCTGGGGCACATGGCTGCATCCACAGCTGTTGTGCAGGAGCCAGATTTCAGATGAGAGACATTCAGTTTCACTTGAGAACCTTTTGGTCTCAGAGAAGACCCCCTTTCAAGTTGGTCCCAGTGACTCGAACCTTGATCCTAGCTCTCCAGTGGTGGCAGGATCAGAGCAATTTAAGAGCGGGGGTCCCCTTCATTTCCCCTTCTCACGACTTGACTCTCACTACAGATGCTTCCCTTCTGGGTTGGGGAGCCCACATGGGCGACCTTTCCACTCAGGGAGTTTGGTCCCCCCAGGAATCTCTGCTCCACATCACTTTGCTGGAACTCAGAGCTGTCTTTTTAGCTCTTCAAGCTTTTTCTGCATCTGTCCACGACAAGGTGATACAAGTCAGAACAGACAACACCACAACAATGTGGTACATCAACAAACAGGGGGGCACTTGGTCTTCGGCCTTGTGCACCGAGGCAATGAAGTTGTGGTCTCTGGCCTATTCCCTGAACACTTCCCTCATAGCAGTTCATCTTCCAGGGAAGGACAATGTCCTAGCGGATGCCCTCAGCAGGATTTCCGAGGGCCATCACGAATGGTCCCTGGATCCTCAAGTGCTGGGGATAGTTTTTGCCAGGTGGGGCATCCTCAGATAGATCTTTTGCAGCCCCAGACAATCACAAACTTCCTCTGTTCTGTTGCAGGCCTCCAGTGCTGGGCTCAGTTCCCTGGATGCCCTTCTTCTGGATTGGGAGGAAGTTCCTCTATGCTTTCCCCCCTTTCCTCTCTATTCAAAGTACTAGTCAAAATCAGATCTCAGCCTTGCAGGGTGATTCTGATTGCCCGGATTGGGCCAGGCAGCCCTGGTACCCACTCCTTCTGTCTCTGACAGTCCATCTTCCCTGTGCCTCCCCAGGAATCACAATCTGTTGACTTGTGCCCAGGGAAGGTTTGGTATCCGGACCTCAAATCCCTCAACCTCAAGGCCTGGCTCTTGAGGAGTTAGAGTTGCTGATTTACACCTCTCTCAGGGTGTTCTTGAGATCCTAAAGGCTTCCAGAAAGCCTTCCACTAGAGCTACTTATAGTTCTAAATGGAAAAGTTTTTCCATTTGGTGTGCTGGAAAATATTTCCCCAGAATCTGCTGAATTGCCCATTTTGTTAGATTACATGGTACATCTTAATTCCTTGGGTCTCAGACCAGCTACCCTGAGAGTTCATTTGGCAGCTGTGTCTGCTTTTGTGTCAGCAGGAAAGTCATCCCCTCTTTCCTCTCATCCTGTGTTTTCCAAGTTTTTTAAGGGATTACTCCATACTAATCCTCCCTTTCGGGAACCGGCCCCTGCTTGGGACCTTAATGTTTGCATTGCCCAGTTAATGCAACCCCCTTTTGAACCTCTGTCTTCTGCAGAGCTTAAGTACCTAACTTGTAAAACTGTTTTTCTAGTGGCTATCACTTCTGCCAGACGCATAAGTGAATTGCAAGCCTTGTCAGTGGAGACTGACTTTATTTCTTTCCACAGGGATAAGGTAATCCTTAGGACTAATAGGAAGTTTTTGCCTAAGGTGGTTTCAGATTTCCATCTTAATCAATCTATCTCCCTTCCAGTATTTTTCACTGATCACTCCTCTTCGGGTGAGAGGAGGTTGCACAGCCTGGATGTTAAGAGAGCTCTTAGTTATTATATAGAGCGTACCAAAGGTCACAGGTTCGAATCTCTCCAACTTTTCCTTACCTATGGTGAAGTTGGGAAAGGCAAACCTGCCACTAAGAGATCAATAGCCAGGTGGATTGTCTCTTGTATCCAATTTTGTTATCAGAAAGTGGGCAGAGCCCCGGTTTGAGGGCTCATTCTACCAGGGTACAGCTGCGTCTCTAGCTGCTGCCAGAGATATCCTTTATTAGAGATTTGCCTGGCTGCTACTTGGAAAGCGGTACACACTTTTACAAGCATTACTCCCTGGATGTCCAGGCCAGGAGATGCTCGGTTTGGCACAGCTGTTCTTCAGAGCCTATTCCTAAGTAGGTTCTGCCCTCCTCCATGGAGGTACTGCTGTGTATTCTGCTAATGTCTATAATATAGCAAGACTTCATGTTGTTTGAAGAAAAAATTACTCACCTTAGTAATGTTTCTTCTAATGGAGTCTTGCTATATTATAGACCTCCCCCCCAACCTGCCCCTCTCAGAACCTCTACTTGGTGGGGTGCGGGCAACTTAGTGTGGGCACTACTTATGTTCTTTTAGCATTTTGTCCCCTTTGGGACTTTGGGGGTGTGTATGTGTACGCGTGTGTGTGTTTTATTATACTTATGTTCCATTTTCATATTATTAGAATGGTGTTAGTATTTCTGGTCCCTGACTTGAGTCTTGGGTGTTGGGACCATCAATGGTTGTTGTGTTAGGTAGCCATTTGGCTAGTGTGGGTTACAGCTTCACACAGACCTTAGTGAGTTTGGCTCGTAAAGATCTGACAGTTCAAGTTTGAAATGACACAGATAGAGCTGCTCTCATGCCAAAATTCTATTTTGGAATAGTTTTAACCATTTCACTCCGGGGCAGTTCTAGAGCTGGATCAAACTGCTAATGTCTATAATATAGCAAGACTCCATTAGAAGAAACAACATTACTAAGGTGAGTAATTTTTTCTTTCTGCTCGCGCGCTCCAGGGTATGGAGTTTTCTAGCAAGGCACATTGTCCCTCTCTTGGAAAGGGAAGTTCCTATATGCCTTTCCTCTCTTCCCTCTAATTCAGAGAGTACTCAAGCTCCAAATGAAGGGGCAACTCTGATCCTCATTGCTCCCATATAGCCTCATCACATCTGGTTCCCCGAACTGCAACAGCTTGCAGTGGAACCACTAGTGCCTCTGCCCTTATGCCAGTACCTACTGTCACAGGAACAGGGAAACCTGGTCCATCCAGACCTCGAATCTGTTCGTCTTCATGCATGGCTCCTGAAAACATAGACATTTCACAGTTTGGGGTTTCCCAAAAGGTGGCTGATGTCCTGGTAGCTGACATAAAGGCTTCCACCAGATCCACTTATTCCATGAAGTGGAAGCGGTTTGCTTTGTGGGAAGCTTCTTATCACTTAGATCCATTTACCTGTCCAGTTAACCAGGTTGTAGAGTATCTGCTGTCCTTATCAGATGAAGGCCTGCAGTATTCCTCAATCAAAGTGCACTTGGCTGCCATTTCAGCTTTCCATGTGCCCATTGAGGGTCATACAGTTGTCCAGCTAGAGGTAGCCCATATGTTCTTGTGGGGTATTCTACACTTCAAGCCAGCTAGCTGCTATCCTGTCCCAGACTGTGACCTGAATTTTGTGTTGTAAAACCTTATTTTGGCTCCTTTAGAGCCAGCTGTGACTTGTGGCTCATGCTTTCCTTCTTAGAAAGTGTTGTTTTTGGTTGCAATTACTTCTGCGCAAAGGATTTCAGAGCTACAGGATTTCATGTGTGAGCCTCCTTATTTGATTTTTCACAAAGACGGGGAGTCTTTGTGTACTAATCTTGCTTTTGTACCAAACATAGTGTTTGAGTTTACTTTAAATCAAACCATTCACCTGCCAGTTTATTTTCCTGAGCATGCCAATCCAGGGGAAGCATTGCTCCATACTCTAGATATACATAGACTATTCAAGGTACTATATACACTGCATGAAGGACTGCAGAAAGTCATCGCAGCTTTTTGTTTCATTCACTCTGGCAAAGAGGGCACTCCAGTTTCTAAACAGTGCCTGTCCAAATGGTTAGCAAATTGTATTACTTTCTGTTGCAGGAAGTACCATAAGGAACTTCCCGGAGTTGTTCGTGGTCTTTCCTCTAGCGGCATGGCCACATCTGTTGCCTGTTTCAAAAATGTGTCTGCTGCAGAAATCTGTGCAGCTGCCACTTGGAGTACTGTCCACACTTTCACTGAACACTACAGTCTGGACATTACCTCTTGAAAAAGGGCTGGCTTTGGCCTAGCTGTGCTTCAGGGCCTGCTTTCTTAAGCCTATAGTCATCATTCACCCAGACTGTTTATGGACACTACTGCTTGGTACTTATTCCATAGGTGTGGCCTCATGAAAGAGATATCCTTGAAGAAGAGAGAGCAGTTACATACTCACCATAACAGTGGATCATAGAGAGAATCTCTTTCATCACGCCATGCTGTCCCACTCTCCTTCCCCCTACAGGATCCTGAGACTCTAGTTAGTGCTGTCTCCTTCTCCATGAGGGTCTACCTGCTGCTGTCTGCTATGCCTGGTGGCAGAGCCCCAGGTTCTGTCCTGGTTCCCTACAGGGAGGTCCTCTAAGCGTGATCTCTGGCAGGGAACTGAGGAGGAAATGGCCACCCACATTTATGTAGCAGCCAACTTCTGACATAGTCGTGGCAGTCCCTGGTGGATTGTCTGCAAAGGTATTCCATGTTGTCCTAGCGCCTGGTGGCTATAAGTTCCATTGGTGTGGCCTGTGAAAGAGATTCTCTCAAAGATCTGCTGTTATGCTGAGTACATAACTGCTCTTTCCCATCACTATGGCAGTCTGCTACAACAAACAAATGAGCGCTTGACATTGTGAGAGAAGGTTTTTGCCTGTCTTTCATTACCAAACCAAAACAAAAAAGTTCACAAGTCAAACCAAATTCATTAACAGAGATGCAGCAATTAAAATTGGAAGTTCAAACACTGCAGTCTCTCTGTCCTGTGGAGAAAGTACCAGTAATGGAAATGGGCAAAGGATTTTCTCAAGATACTTTCTAACAGAAAAAAATCGGGAGAAAGTACAATCATAACTTGCTTTGTGCAGGGCCTTTTGGGCCCTATACAAAGCAGGAGAATGAGTCTTAAATTACATTGCACACGACACTTCATGCCCTACATGAAGCCAGATGTGCATGGCCTCTTGGGCCCTGCAGGAATCATGGGGTGAGGCCTAACTTCCTTTGCCCAGGACCCTTTTCTCCTTGCAGGATGTAGGACACTCATGGCCCTTAAGGGCCTGCACAGAGATGACACATCATTTTGTTACAATTTTGTTTGTATATGACCTTATTAGTACTACAAAATGCAAACAGTGGATGTGTTTGGTTGTGTTTTGATCATTGTTCATGTTTCCTGCCTTTGAACATTTTGTTTATGTAGGACTTAGTACATTTTTTTGTGACCATTTTGCTGCTATAAACATTTTGTTCATGTTGGACTAAATTGTTCATTACAATTTCCATGTTTTACTTAGGCATTTTCTCTGTGTTTTTCATGATTTATGTTCATTTTGGGGTTAGAAAATGTTTCATGATACTTTTCACTTTTTTTGCTTTCTTTTTGCTCAGTTTGGTCATAGACATTTTTCATCGACAGGGTAGCTGTCTTAGTTAAGAGAGGGGGTTAACTTTAAAGCAGATACATCATAGTTAATTCTGACCCTGAGAGTAGATTCGTTATTGTAAATGGCTCTGTGAATCTAGTGCGTGTAACCCTTGTCTGTCTCTTTGGTTCTAATACTGTTGATGCAGACTTTGGTCTCGTTCTGTTAAAGCAACTGCATTTACAAATAAAAACATAATAATTTGCAGAGATTGGAATACAATCCAGGATAATGAATTACAGTAGATATATCAAAAGCTGACAATAGTTTGTGATGCTAACGTCAAACTGACTCTTAGCAATCTGCAGAATATTCTAGGCCTCAATAATCCCTGAAAAGTCTTAAATTATACTTTAAAAGAGTACAGAGGTTTTTTTTTTAAACTGTCAAAAGACATTCATTTCATTTTTATTTTAGACCAGTAAGTGTGCTGAGACAAGCCCTTTTACAGCCATGACTGACACAGAAAATACACAAAATGCAAGACAATAGAATACATTTAATAAATAGTACATAAATAAGCAGATACACTGGTTTATAAAAAATCAAGGTATGGCAAAACATATACAAATTGATGCAGTTTTAAAAAATGGTATATATATAGAATAATGCATGGGGAAGTGTGTATAATGAGTTTTATGTGACACTAAGGTGTAAGGATGTCTATAAACCCAGAGGGCGAAGCCTGAGGGGTTTATTCAAGCATCGCGACACCAAGGGTGTGCATAAATCTGAGATTACACTCCCCATGTATTATTTTTATATTTCAAACAACATGAAGTCTTGCTGTATTCAGACATAATGCAGTTAGCCCCAGCACTTGAACTGCTCCGGAGAGGAAAGAGTTAACTCTATGCAGAAGCATAGAACGTTGAGCTCAAGCTCAGTTTTCAAACCTCTGTCTGTGGTACTTCCCAGGGTAACCGTCAGATTCTTTACTCCGCTTAACAGTGAAGTCGCTCCAGAGATTTCCTCTGCTCGGTTCGGTAAAAGTAAAAGTGTTCGGTTTAATCCGTATATTTTTTGTTATTTTTGGATTTCCAGCCTCTGTCTACAGTACAGATAGTGTGTAGATAGGTAGTGACTGTGTTTTATTTCTGTGAAAAAGTTGGAAATTGTTCTTTTCTTCGGTTTCTTTCCAGTCGGTCCGGTTTGGAACCGACCCATTCTGTCTAATTTTATTTCTGGGATTAGAGTGGTGTTCCAGTACCAATCAGTTTCAAAAGAACCGGACCTTTTGCAGGTTCTTTTAAAAAGCCCGTGACACAGTTTGTAACTAATCAGTTATTGTATTACCTGGCTTGAAAGCTGCAATAGGGTAATTTGTTAGGTTGGCCATCTCTGAGAAACCCAAGAAGAAAACCGGTCCCACTGGGTTTCAACACTGTACTGAGTGTGGGGAGGCCTTTGCTAAGGCTGCCCCCCACCTCATCTGTGTTTATTGTCTGGAGTTTGACCACCTCAAGTCAGACTGCCATATCTGTAAGAACTTTCCTAAATCCACTCTAGACAAAAGACTGAGTAGGCTGAAGGAAAGGGAGGCGAGAAGTCCATAGATCCGGATGGCCAGCCCGGTTTGGTTGCAGCCGAACCTGAGGAGGTGCCTACTGACCTAGGCGATACCTCCTCAGGCAAAAGGAGAGCTGAACCTGAGGGGTCGGTTCCATCAAAAAAGAAGCGTAAGTCTGCCGGTTCGGATCCGGTATCGCACTCTCCAACCACGGACGAAATAGCCAAAGTGATTAGCATTGTTCAATCACTTAGACTGGTTCCGTCCGAACCGTTACCGCTGGTTAGGTCGGATCCATCTCCTC
This sequence comes from Neoceratodus forsteri, assembly GCA_016271365.2. Taxonomy (NCBI): domain Eukaryota; kingdom Metazoa; phylum Chordata; order Ceratodontiformes; family Ceratodontidae; genus Neoceratodus; species Neoceratodus forsteri. The sequence goes on from CM028134.1 coordinate 430,561,737, forward strand.
CAGATTATGATCTAGACGCTCATTATGAGGAGTGGGAGGGAGACGAAGACTATCCCGGTGATGATGATGATGATGATGATCAGAGGGGTCTGGATGTGCCCACTGAACCGGACATCTCCCCAGACAGGCCCTCAGGTGTCTCTCCTCCCAGGCTCTCTGAGTCCCCTTCACATTTTTTGTTCTACAAAAAGGTGGCAGAAACCCTGCAGCTTCCCTTGGTTGAAGCTGCAGAGGAGGATGAAGAGCCAGATTTTGTGGAAATGATGGACATCCCAGAGTCCAAAAGGCTGTCTATCCCACTTCATAAATCCTTGGGGAAACAGACTCACAAAATTTTACAAACCCCTAATTTAATACCTCCTGTGGATAAGAGAATGGACTGGAGGTATTTGTTATCAGGCTCAGCTGCGGAGTTCGTTTATAGTCATTGCAGCCATATTGGGGTAGTGCAGGCTGCAGCATGTGACAGGGCTAACATTCCTTTGGCTTCACATCCCCCTGGATAAGGACTCCAGGGAAGTGGATGCCATGGCCAAAAAACAGTATTTGACATCCTCTTTGGGACTCAGGCAGGCTACTTATATGGCCTACACAGCCAGGTACTAGAAATCCAGATGGGATACGGTTCTGGAACTGGCTAAACAGGCCTCTCCCCAGCTAGCCAAGGAGCTGGAGGAGGTGGCTGCTGATGGAATTGAGGCATCCAAAATGCAATTTCATGCTGCTGAGGACTCCAGTGATGTGGCATCTAGAGTCATGGCTACATCTGTGTCTCTCAGAAGACATGCTTGGCTCAGATGTACTAGCCTTTCACAGAATGCCCAGACTAAGGCTATGGATTTTCCTGTAGTAGGTAATTCTCTGTTTGGGGGGCAGACAGAGGCTTACATGAAGAAAATGGATGAATACAGGACCACGTACAGGATTGCACAGGCCAAGGAAAGGCAAGCCACTCCGCACAAACAGCAGTCTAGGGGCAGGGACAGGCCCTTTTAAAGGCCTTTTTACCAAGCCCAGGCCTCCTCTCCCTTCCCACAGAGGGGGTTCTTCAGAGGGAGGGGTAGGAGGGGGATGAGCAGAGCTGCTCCCTCCTCCTCTCAGTCTAAGGCTCCTGCCAAGCAGACACCCTGATGTGTCAGCCCGGGTCGACTCCCCATTTCCAGTAGGAGGCAGGCTGGCTTACTACTTCCAGGCCTGGAAGTCTGTGAACTCAGACAAGTGGGTCCTGGAAGTAGTAAGCCAGGGACTGGTCCTCAGCTTCAAAAAATTTCCAAAAAAGAGGGCCAAGTCTTTTCCACCTGCATCACTCTCAGAAACCATTGCCCTAGAGGCAGAGGTTTCCTCTCTTCTAGCTCTCAGAGCTATAGAGAAGGTTCCTACTCAGCAAGAGGGAAAAAGACTGTACTCCAGGTACTTCCTTACCCCAAAGAAAACAGGGGAGTGGCAACCCATCCTAGACCTAAGGTATTTGAACAAACACATTTCAAAGCCCAAATTCAAAATGGTAACTCTGGGAATAATCCTTCCCTCTCTAAGGCCAGGGGATTGGCTAGCATCTCTGGACCTCAAAGTTGCCTACTTCCATATTCCTATCAGGTTCTCCCACAAAAAATACCTCAGGTTCGAGTTGCCTTCAGGCCATTACCAATTCAGAGCTATGCCATTCGGCCTAACATCAGCTCCAAGGGTGTTCACAAAGTGCCTTGCAGTAGTGGTGGCTTACCACAGAAGACAGGGTATCACCATCTTCCCATATCTGGATGACTGGCTCTTAGTGGGTCAGTCACCTTTACAGGTCAAGTCAGCTCTTCAAACTACCCAGGACCTACTCAACTCCCTGGGGTTTCTTCTCAATCTTCCAAAGTCTGTCCTCGAACCAGTTCAACTTCTCACCTTTATAGGCATAGAGTTGGACACTTTACAAGCAAAAGCCTTCCTTCCCCTGGCAAGGGACAAAGGCCCTGGTGGATCTCACTTCCTCCTTTCTACCTCAGGTCTCCTGCCCAGCAAGACAGTTCCTCCAGCTCCTGGGCCACATGGCAGCTTCCACGGCAGTGGTGCAGGAAGCAAGGTTCCAGATGAGGGATATTCAGTTTCATCTAAGGCCTTTTTGGTCTTAAAAGAAGGATTCACTTACCAAACTGATTCCAGTGACTCGGACTCTGGTCCAAGCTCTCCAGTGGTGGCTATACCAGGACAACCTCAGATAAGGGGTTCCATTTCTCCCTCAAGTCCCATCAGTAGTTCTAACTACGGATGCTTCTCTCCTAGGGTGGGGAGCCCACCTGGGAGCCCTGACAGCTTAAGGGGTCTGGTCTCCACAAGAGTCTCTCCTTCATATCAATCTCCTGGAACTCAGGGCAGTTTTCCTAGCCCTGCAGAGCTTCTCAGATTCAGTCAAGGGCAAGGTGGTCCAAGTCAGGACAGACAACACCACCACAATGTGGTACATCAACAAACAGGGAGGCACTCGGTCCTCGGCCTTGTTCACAGAGGCCATGAAGCTGTGGTCTCTGGCCTATTCTCTTCAGACTTCTCTGGTAGCAGTTCACCTTCCAGGGAAGGACAACATACTAGTAGATGCTCTGAGCAGAATGTCACAGGGACATCATGAATGGTCCCTGGATCCTCACATCCTGAAGGTCGTCTTCTCCAGGTAGGGCACTCCAGAGATAGATCTCTTTGCAGCACCAGATAATCATCAACTTCCTCTGTTTTGTTGCAGACCACCAGTCCTGGGGACGGTTCCCCAGGATGCTCTCATTTTGGACCGGAAGGGCAGGTTTCTCAATGCCTTCCCTCCCCTTCCTTCCCTCTGCTGTTCAGAGTTCTGATCAAGATCAGGACTCAACCCTGCACTGTGATACTAGTGGCTCCAGACTGGGTCAGACAGCCTTGGTTTCCTCTACTGCTGTCCTTGTCAGTGTCATGTCCCCTGTCTCTGCCCAGGACATACAATCTCCTGTCCTCCTCCCAGGGGCGGATCTGGTACCCCAGTCTCCAGTCTCTCAATCTCAAGGCCTGGCTCTTGAAGAGTTAGAATATGCAGCACTATATCTCTCTCAGGGAGTTCTGGATATGCTGAAGGTCTCCAGGAAACCTTCCACTAGAAAAACTTACAACTCAAAATGGAAAAGGTTCAGTATTTGGTGCTCTCAGAAAGGCATCCTGCCTGATTCTGCAGGCATTTCCACAACCTTAGACTATCTAGTTCATCTGAATGGTCTAGGCCTTAGGCCTGCCACTCTGAAGGTTCATCTAGCAGCTGTCTCTGCATTCCTTTCAGCAGGGAAGGGCTCTTCCCTGGCATCTCATCCTGTTTTCAGAAAGTTTTTCAAGGGCCTGGTTCACATTAACCCTCCCTTTAGGGAGCCCACTCTGCCTTGGGATCTTAATGTAAGCATAGCTCAGCTTATGCAGCCACACTTTGAACCTCTGGCTTCAGCCAAATTGAAGTACTTGACCTGGAAAACTGTGTTCCTGGTAGCTATTACTTCTGCCAGGTGGATTAGTGAGTTACAGGCTCTGTCAGTTGAACCTGACTTCATCTCCTTCCATAGGGATACAGTGGTCCTAAGAACCAATAGGAGGTTCTTGCCCAAAGTGGTATTGGATTTTCATCTGAACCAGTCTATATCTCTCCCTGTGTTTTCCACTGATCTTTCTTCTTCAGGTGAAAGAAGGTTACACAGTCTGGATGTTAAGAGGGGCCCTTAGCTATTACATTGAGCATACTAAGGCACATAGAAATGACTGTCTTCAATTGTTTCTCACTTATGGTGAAGTGAGGAAAGTTAAGCCTGCCACTAAAAGAACTATTGCCAGGTGGATAGTTTCTTGTATGCAATTCTGTTTTGACAAGTTGGGTAGAATGCCCCCTTCAGGCCTGAGGGCTCATTTGACTAGGGGTACAGCTGCTTGTCTAGCTGCGGCCAGAGATATACCTTTGTTAGAGATCTGTAAAGCAGCCACCTGGAAAACAGTACATACTTTTACCAAGCATTTCTCCCTGGACATCCAGGCTAGGAGTGATGTTAGGTTTGGCACAGCAGTACTGCAGAGCCTCTTCCCAAAGTAGGTTCTGCATTCCCTCCTCCATAGGGAACTGCTTGGTAGTCTGCATTATGTCTGAATACAGCAAGACTTCATGTTGTTTGAAGAAAAAATTACTCACCATAGTAATGTTGTTTCTTCTAATGGTGTCTTGCTGTATTCAGACTCCCCCCCTTCCCTCTCTCAGAACCTGTTTTTTGGGAAGTGGGCTGGCAGGTACAGTGTTGCACCTCAGGGGTGTACCTTGTACCCTCCCTCTTGGGTGGGGTGGATGTTGTTGTTATTTTTTCTGGTGTTTTATACTTAAATATTGCCACTACCTTTCCTTCTTGGGTTCTCGACTTGAGTCTTTTGGGCCCAAAAATAATCTTTTGCCCTTTGGCTATATGTTAAACAATTTCCATACTATAGTATGTTAGTTAATGTGCTCGTAAGAATCTGACAGTTACACTGGGTAGTACCACAGACAGAGGTTTGAAAACCGAGCTCGAGCTCAAAGTTCTATGCTTCTGCATATAGTTAACTCCTTCCTCTCTGGGCCAGTTCAAGTGCTGGGGCTAACTGCATTATGTCTGAATACAGGAAGACTCCATTAGAAGAAACAACATTACTATGGTGAGTGATTTTTTCTTACTGGTTAAAGACACCATAGAAGATCATATTCAGTCATCTAATTTCATGGCAGAACCTATGTAACAAATTAACTTTAGGTAGTTCATTGCAAGGCAGCTGCTAGTGTATTTCTGCACAGTTTGTCGGTTCATTGTAAAGCAGCCCTGTATTTCTTGTTTGTGATCAGAGTCTGTAGTTGGTTGCTTTCAGGCAGCTCCTACATTCCTCTGCAGCCCCTCTTTTCTGCTGTGCTTTCTCCTAACTGCAGCTCAAGTTACAATGCACAGCCTACTGACTGCTTATTTTCTTGTCCCACAGCAAATCATCAGTCCCAGACCTCTGCGAGACATCACAGGGTCGCAAGGGTCCCGTTTGCCCTCCCCAATCCAGGACTCTCCCGTCAGCAGGTATACTTCCAGCTTCTATCATAGGACAAGCCATCTAGTTTATTCATGTGGGCCACAAATTGTCAGCCCCAGACCCCTGCAGGACATCACTTTTGTTTTGTTGAACACCCGAGAAGACTGTCATTCATGCTGATGGCTTTCTGTACCAATGGCCAGCACGAGGACAGTCCCTCATGCAGGTGTTCAGGTGCACGGAAGGCTATTTTTGGAAAAGGTGGTTCATGGAACTCCGTTATTCACACGTGTGAATAACAGAGTTTGTGAGGTTGTGCCAGCAGTTGATTATTGGCACTAATCAGTAAATATACTGTATATAGAATAATGCATGGGGAAGTGTGTATAACAAGGATTTTATGCACACTCGAGGTGTGCGATGCCCAATAAACCCAGAGGACAAAGCCCAAGAGGTTTATCTGGGCATCGCACACCAAGGGTGTGCATAAAATCTGAGTTTACACACTTCCCCATGTTTTATTTTTTATATTTACTGGTTGAAGACACCAAAGAAGATCAGATTCAATCAGCTAATTTCATGGCAGAACCTATGTAACTTAAATTAACTTTAGGCAGTTCATTGCAAGGCAGTTGCTAGTGATTTCTGCACAGTTTCAGTCAGTTCATTGTAAAGCAGCCCTGTATTTCTTATTTGTGCTCAGGGTTTACAGTTTTTTGCTTTCAGGCAGCTCCTACATTTCTCTGTAGCCCCTCTTTTCTGCTCTGCTTTCTCCTCCATTAGCCCTTCCTACAGCTCAAGTTACAACAGCACAGCCCACTGACCACTTATTTTCTTGTTCCATAGCAAATCGTCAGTCCCAGACCTCTGCAACACAGCACAGGGTTGTGAGGGTCCCGTTCACCCTCCCCAATCCAGGACTCTCCCACCAGCAGGTATACTTCCAGTTTCTATCATAGGACAAGCCAGCTAGTTTCTCTGTGTGGGCAGCAAATCATCAGTCCCAGACCCCTGCAGGACATCTCTTTCATGCCCGAGAAGACTGTCATTCATGCCGACAGTTTTTTGTAGTGAGTGCGAATGGCCAGCGTGAGGACAGTCTCTCATGCAGGTGTTCAGGTGCACTGAAGGCTATTTTTGGAAGGGTGGTTTACGGAACTCCGTTATCCACATGTGTGAATAACAAAGTTTGTGAGGTTGTGCCAGCAGTTGATTATTGACATTAACCAGTAAATATTGCAGTTTTAACATCTTCCAGATTAGATTATTTCATGATATCTACAGGCTTGCCAGATCTCTTGTTACGGCAGAGATAGGTGCTGGTGTACTATCTGATCATGTCTCATTTAGTAAATAATTTTAATCAAATTGATACAGTAATCCAGATAAATGCTGGAGAATCAATATTTATTATATAAAGGATCCCAACGTGCTTGTGAGATTAAACACATTTTAAAAAATATAGTTTGAGACAAATAAAGGACCGTGTTACATTATGGGATTCGTTTAAATGTGCTGTACAAGGCAGACTGATTAGTATCTCAGCAAATATAAAGAGTAAAAAGTAAGTCACTTTTAGAATAAATTAAAACTTGAGAATTAGATGGTCTGGAGTCAGATAATGGGGAAAAGGGTTTGCAACATTATATGTGCTCAGTAGTAAGTATAATGTCGTAGGGATCAGGCATAGTTTTCATTAGCTAAAGCTAAACTTAGGTACTTACTTGACGGAGTAAAAAGGCTGGGAAATTCTTGGCACTCAGAATAAAAAATAAACTGGAGCTTCTAGAGCTGTAGGTGCTTTAAGTTGCCCAATAACACATAAAACATGTACCAGAATAAGAGACATTGGGCAGGATTTCGAAATGGACAGAATGCTGCAAGCCCCAGGTGCACTGAGCATATGGCGCACTGGGCTTACGGCATTCTCCTGGGTGGCGATCGGGATTTTCTATCCTGTGCGCCGATTGCTGCATATTGGACCAACTTTTTGTGGTCTCACTTGTGGCAGTCCCGAGGGCCTTTTTTACGGAGCTTGCACCAGATATTTGGCACAAGCTGGCGTAAATAGTGGAAACTGTCGCAACTGTGGCTGAGATTGTAAAATTGGGTGAAGTTGCAGTGAATAGGTTTGGTGTACTTCCAGAACCTAAGTGCCACGGTGCAAGGCTTGTCGTAAGTCCTGCGCATTCTTTGAAAATCCTGTCCATTGTTTCAGGTGTTTTTTTACAGTAAATTATACAGTTATACTCCAATATCCAAGATGTCTTAATCTCTCAGATTTATTAATTCCTTGAAAAGGTCAGTTTTCCATATATGGCAGATGATAATATAATCATGCCTAGAAAGTCTTTAAGTGTTGATGAATTCATCAGAGCAGTAGCACAGCTCAAATCTGATAAGGCTCTAGGCTCAGATGGCTATTCCTCCAATTTCTACAAAATCTTTTCAACATTACTGACACCTGAGTTAATAAATTTGTTCTTATATTCATTAGAGAACAGTAAACTATCTGAGTTAATGAAAGAAGCTTGCATTGCACTGATCTTAAAACCAGAAAAGGACAAATTTTACCTAAAAAGTACAGACCAGTCTAATTAATGTGGATGCTAAGATTTATGCAAAACATTTAGTTATAATTGCAGGGACCCAGTTTGCTCCTTCACTGGTCCCCATTAGCATTTCCCTAGTTCTTCCACCTCCATTTTTCAGCAATGAGCTGTGGATTGTCTGCACTGATGCACCATGGCATCAAGTGGCCATCCTGACTGCATCTGAAACAGAACCAACCTTCTCGGGACACGGGGTATTTGGTGCCTAACTCTAGGGGCAGTGTAAAGGACTGACTGCCACTGAGATTCAACCAGGACAGCACTCAGCAGTGTCTGGAACTCATGGGCCAGCTGGGTTTGCTGGCAAAGGCACCCAGCTTCACCTGAGTTCTTTTCTTCTAGGTTGCTTGAAAGGACAGAGTAAGGAACCTTGCCAGAGCAAGGAAAAGGATTAAGGCTTCTTTTGACTAGTCAGATTTACTGTGTGTTGTTATTGTCTTTTGTACTCACAGGGATTGTTACTGTTTGTTGCTAACATTTTATTGCTTTATTTTTCTCTGATTCAAATTGTTGCTGGGTATACCTTCTGCTGCATTATTACAGGGTGTGCCTACAGGTGTGTGCTTACAGATTCAAATTGTCTTTTGCAAGGTATATTTTCTGTTACCACTTTATTTTTCTCTGTAGCAAAGTGTTTCTTATAGGGTATATCTTCTGTGAAATTATTACAGGTGGTGCTTTACAGGTTTTATCATTTTATCTATCATTAGGATAAGCTTTCAGGGCTACTGCATTTGTTGCTGGCTGATTGTTTCTGCACTTACCACCTTGTTTCATCTGTGGTTCTTCTTTTTCAGCAGGAATGGGCCCAGCCACCCACCCCCCATCCCTAACCACCCACACTACACTCCTTTTATAGGGTAGCACAGTCGTGACATTTCCTGTAGCAAAGCAGGAAGGGGCGGATCAGAGGTGTACCCATACAGTGACCTCATTTACAGGGGCACAAGTAATTTCGCTTGTTATAACAAGTTATACAATAATTAACAAAACACAAAATCAAACTTTTGCTTTAATTTTCCTCCTTCTAATTACTCTGACCAGGTTATAAATGCAGCAACTTATCTGGAATGGATATAATTAACTGTAGGTACTGCGGGACACTTTTCAGAAGGGCAGTTTTTACAGGATTTAGGACACTGTCCTACATGCTGGGCCATTGGAGATCTAAGTGCTCAGCTCCAGGCAGCATGGGCAGAGATTGTGTGCCTCAAATCGCATATTCAGGAGGAATTATATTATAAGAACTGCCTGCCATTTCCCCAACATCCAACAGAAGCACCTCGACTGCAGAGGGTAGTTGGTCTGGGAGGTAGACAGGTGGTTAGGAGGGGAAAATCAGGTGCCCCATCACTCTGTGCTCTCCAAAATATCACCTCCACAAACCATATAAAAACTACAAATAGGTATCTGCCTCTATCTCTGAAAACAAACAAAGGGGCAGAGGACACTGCAGAGCAGGACACTGCAGCACAGGAGCTAGCGCAACAAAACTTGCCCAAAACAGGAACCAAAACAAAAAAAGCAAAAAGGAAATCCAAAAAACTTCTGATCATAGGAGACTTCATGATTCGGGGAGTTGATACCTATCTCCAGCCAGGGGTAGTGGTCAGATGTCTCCCAGGTACATCAGCGTGGAGAGACACTGACTGCATTGCTAAAATTGTACAGGAAGCAGGAAAAAACATTGATGTCCTGGTACACATGGGGACTAATGATCTCACCAGCCAGTCAGCTGTGGAGACCAAGGAACACCCGATGAAGCTGGGTGACAAACTATCATCCATTTCATCCGGCATCTCCTTCTCTGAGATCCTGCCAGTCTGGGAGAGGGGGGCAGATGGATGGAAGGTCAGAGAAGGGGAGATAGGGGAGCTAAACATGTGGCTCAAGGGCTGGTGCCAGGAAAAAGGACACAAATTTGTAGGGAACTGGCAACAGTTTTGGGAGTGAAAGTTTTTTAAATTTGATGGACTGCTAAGGAGGGAGTCAGTGCATTGGGGCAGAAGTTTGATGACTTTGCAGAATATTTAAACTAGCAAATGGGGAGGGGGTGCAGCACCCGATACGTCGAATAGGAAGAACATCCTTCCCTCCTCAGCTAGTGGTCAAACAGGGATTGACCTTAACTTTTTTTTGCACTAGCCAGCAGGACAGGTCAGTCTAAAATTGCACTAGCTCACAGTGATTTGCACTAGTCCGCAGTCAGACTCATCATGTGCTTTCTACTCACAACACAATGAATAAATGTAGAAAGCAGTGCAGTTTAAAAATTTATTTACGTTTATACAAAGATGAAGTAACACACAAAATGATCAAATGACCAATTGTTTCAAAATATAAGCATTCTGTGACTCATAATAAATATCATGACAACTCCCCCCCCCAAATGTTCTTTTCAAGGATTGACATGACATGACTCGAGGTTCAGATTTGTGCATCTTCATCTTGGGAGTCAGAGAGATACTCAGTCACACTTACCTGAGCTTGGCATAATCAGTTTGGAAGCTGCAAAGAAAGACTGGCGCACTGATAGTTTGCCCTCAGCCCCCCCCACACAGAACTTCAGAACAACACACCACCCCACAACCACACACTCAAACATGAATGAACTAAGCAGCACATTTTGTGTAGAAAAATAATTGTTCTTCTGGCCCCACAGTAAGCCACAGACATGCTCACACCCACCTACTCAAGCCACATGCCAAGCAGCCCCACGACAAGCTACAGATGAAATTCAGCCATACATGGTAAAATTAAAAACAGCAGTCATCCTATCACTACATACTTGCAGCAGGCATGTTTGTTGTTCTTCCTCCCCTTCCCAACATCACCAACCCCGTGACCCCCCCCCATCACAATTACTTGGATTTTCATGACAGTCATTCAGCAGAAAATGGTAACAAACAAATTAGAACAACCTCATGACATGACCAGCCCCACAGTAAGCCACAGTAAGCCACAGTACCCCCCACCCCGTTTGCAGGCAATGAACAAACAGAAGACAATATATGGTAAAATTAGACATTTTACACAGCACCCCAACAGTTGCTGGGCAGGCTTTAATCAAATGGCAAGAAGTTAGCTTAACAAGCAATCGGAGGGATAAGCAGTAAAAAAAAAAAAAATCACAGTGAGCACACTAGCACAGCTATTCCTCTCCTGAAACCTGCCCACCACAACATTGTTGCTGCCCAAAACCTCTGAAAATAAATGAATGACCATACCTGTCTGACCCTGGCATTCTTCTGTAGCAGTCGAGTGATCCAGCTCCCAGTCTGCCCCTCTGATTTACAAATCCACACCCCCGGAGAAGATCAGAAAACAACAGTCCCGAGTCTGATTTGGACCATCACCGTACGCCGCCACAACCGCCGCGCCGTAGTTGAGCTTCTGTGGCGTGAATCCCCAAGATCCAGTCCGACGATGCCAAAGAGTGTTCACGACACTGACCGATCGTCCTCAAGTTTGCCACCAGCTTTCTGCTTCAAATCTTCTTCCGCGGTTTGGCGTTTCGGCATCCCAAACGCCACCCTTTATTCCCCATTCCAGCACTTAAGCCCCTCCCCAGCCATGCTTGCTGCCAATGACAAGGCTCAACAACACTGTACTGCCCAATCACATTATCAGCCTGCCCATCCATGACACCACACTCTTCTCTTCTCCTGCCCCTACTCCCTGCAGCTCAATTCAATTGGTAGCCTCTGCTCTGACGTCGGCTACCAGTGCTGTTCCGATTACAATTGCTTCACCCTCCCTGCCGGCTTGTGTAACATTACGCTGCTAGGCTAGCCAATCGGAATATTGGGGGAATATCGGGCTTTGCTGCCGCGGAAGCTGACATCAGATGCCAAAACCGCACTAGCCCACACGGACAGGTAGGGAGGCATCTGCACTAGTGCGAGGCAATCTACACTATGCCCCGGACTAGTAATTCTATGTTAAGGTCGAACCCTGTGGTCAAACAGGACTTTGGCATGTTTGCTGTTCATTTGCATCACCAGGTAAGGAAAAAGGTCCGGCTCCCCATACGATGCACAGGGGAAACGCTAGACCTCGCCTAACAACTAACACACCGAAATCTGGCCAATGGAAAATCATGTACACAAATGCTCGCTTTCTGGGAAACGAGATCCCAGACCTGTAAGCAATAATGACAGAGGCTAAACTGGACATAGTAGCCATTAGCAAGACATGGTTTACCAGTAACCACACTTGGTAGACTTCAGTACCTGGCTATGTACTGTTCAGAAGAGACCAAGGTGCAAAAAGGGGGTGTTGGAGTGGCCCTTTATGTCAATGAAAATATCAAAGCTACAGAAATTCAGAATACACACAAGGAGCCAGAAGAACTGTGGGCCACCCTGGAAACAGGAAATGGGACAGCCATATGAACTGGGGTTGTCTACAGGCCTCCAGACCAGGTGGAGGATGTAGACACATTACTGTTAGAAGATATACAAAACATGACAGCTAAAGGGGAGGTTCTGATAATGGGAGACTTTAACATGCCAGATACAGATTGGTCAGTACCAGCAGGTACATCTGCCAGAACTAGACACATAGTGGATTCCCTTCAGGGGGAGGGCCTCAAACAACTGGTACAACAACCCACAAGAGACAGGGCTATCCTAGATCTAGTACTGACTAACAGGGAAAGGATCACAGATCTCCAGGTAGAAGGTCACCTGGGGGCCAGTGACCATCACATGGTATGGTTCAGTTTGGCCACTAGAACTAAATCATCCCATTCCAAGGCAAAAATATGGGACTTCAGAGGAGCCAACAGAGTTAAGCTAGCCCTGGAAAGAAGAAATACAGGTGAGGGGTACAGGCAAAGTGGGCAAGCATTAAGGATGCAATACTTGAAGCAACATCCCATTGTGTTACAGAGAAAAGGAAGCACAAAAGAAGAAGGAGGAAACCACTTTGGTTCTCAAAAACAGTAACAGAAAAGGTCAGAGCCAAAAGGCTGGCCTTCAGGAAATATAAGGGAACGCACTGGGATGAAGATAGGGAGGCATACCAAACTTCCCTAAGGGAAGCAGGGCAGGCAAAGGCCAAAACTGAGGAAACACTAGCACAAACAGTAAAAGAAGGTGACAAGACTTCCTATAGATACATTAGTGAAAGGAGAACATCCAGAGGGGGTATTGCTAAGATCAAAGGGGTAAAGGGGCGTGTGAGGAGGAGGACCATGAAAAAGCATCTATCCCACAGCTCAGCACCATGGACAGGGGGAAGGAGGTGTGCACTAGTCCCTTCACAAAAGAAAGGGTCCTACAAGAGCTCAATAAGCTCAGGGTGGACAGTGCAATGGGATCTGATGGCATACATCCTAGGGAACTAAAGGAGCTAAGGGTGGAACTAGCAGAGCCATTATCAGAACTGTTTAGTGAGTCTCTGAGCACAGGAGAGGTCCCAGAAGACTGGAGAAGGGCTCATGTGATCCCACTCCACAAGAGTGGTAGCAGGGAGGAGGCAGAGAATTACAGACCAGTCAGTCTTTCCTCAGTAGTGGGCAAGATTATAGAGGCACTCCTTAAGGAAAGGATAATGCATCACCTGGAATCCATAGGAGCACAGGGTCCAAGACAGCATGGGTTTACAAAAGGAAGGTTCTGTCAAACTAACCTCATAGATTTCTTTGACTGAGTAACCAGAGTGGTGGACCAAGGGGGAGCAGTTTATGTCACCTACCTTGACTTCAGCAAAGCTTTCGATACTGTTTCACATAGAAGATTGATTAATAAGCTGGGTAGGCTCGGGGTGGGTCAGAAGTTGGTCAACAGGGTGGCAAACTGGTTGACAAGCAGAAAACAGAGAGTGGTGGTAAACAGTATACAGTCAGAAGAGATGCAAGTCACAAGTGGGGTACCTCAGGGATCAGTCCTGGGGTCAGTCCTCTTCAATATCTTAATCAGTGACATTGCAGATGGACTGGAGGGTAAGTTTGTCTGTTTGCAGATGATACCAAGATCTGCAAGAGTAGATGATCCAGATGGGGTAGGCAGAATGAGAAGAGATCTGGATAAACTGGCAAAATGGTCAAAAAAGTGGCAACTGGGGTTTAATGCAAAGAAGTGCAAGATCATGCACATAGGGAAGAGAAACCCTGAAGCCACCTATAGGCTGGGAGGGGAGTTGCTGGCATCACAGATGACCTGAAATCATCCAAGCAGATTGCTAAAGCAGTGGGTAAGGCTAGGGGGATGTTAGGGTGTATTAGTAGGAGGTATTGTTGAGTACCTAGAGGCCAGTGGGGCACAGGACCCAAGGCAGCATGGTTTCACAGCAGGAAGGTCATATCAGATGAATCTTAATAGATTTCTTTGACAGGGTGACCCAAGTAGTAGACCAGGGAGGGGCTGTGGATATGGCCTTCCTAGATTTTAGCAAGGCATTTGACACAGTCTCACACAAAAGATTAATATACAAGTTAGCCTGCCTTGGAGTGGGTCCCAAGGTGGTAGCCTGGATAAAAAACTGGCTGGACAACAGGACACAAAGGGGAATAGTAAACGTAGTCCATAGTGAAGAAACGAGGGTAACTAGCGGGGCACCGCAGGGTTCAGTACTTGGACCGATCCTCTTTAATGTCTTTATAAGTGACATTGAAGAGCACCTGGAAGGAAAGGTATGTCTCTTTGCAGATGACACAAAGATCTGCAACAGGGTTGATACACAAGGTGGGGTGGAAAGAATGAAAGGGGACTTGGCAAGGTTGGAGGAATGGTCAAGTATGTGGCACCTCAGATTCAATGCAAAGAAGTACAAGGTAATGTATCTGGGAAACAAAAACCCAGGGGAAAAGTACACAGTGGGGGGTAAGTTAATAACAACAACAAAAATCGAAAGAGACCTAGGAGTAATTATATCAGATGACCTAAAGGTGGGCTAACAATGTGAGAAGGCAGTAAGGAGGGCTGGGGGGATACTGGTATGCATAGGGAGAGGCATCAACAGTAGAAAACAGGAAGTTGTTATCCCTCTGTACAGACAGTTAGTGAGATCCCATCTGGAGTACTGTGTGCAATTCTGGAGACCCCATCTCTGCAAAGACATAGACAGAGTGGAGGCTGTTCAGAGGAGGGCAACCAAAATGGTGCAGGGTCTGCACCAGAAGACATATGAGGAGAGGCTAAAGCAGCTTAATATGTATACCTTTGAGGAAAGGAGGGGGGACATGATAGAAACTTTCAAGTATCTCAAGGGAATTAACAAAGTACAAGAGGGTAGTATCTTTCAGAAGAAGAGATGTGCAAGAACAAGGGGGCACAATTTGAAGATAGAGGGGATGACTTAGAGGTAATGTTAGAAAGTATTTTTTCACAGAGAGGGTTGTGGATGCATGGGACAGCCTTCCTGAGGAGGTTGTGGAGTCAGGAACAGTGGGAGAATTCAAGAATGCATGGGACAGGCATGAGGCAAATCTAGTGGGGGGGGTAGGAGGAAGTAAGCTGTTGATTAACTAGAATCTGCAGCTTATCCATCAGGTAGGGAAATGGGCAGACTAGGTGGGCCAAGCAGTCCTTATCTGCCATCAAATTCTATGTTTCAATTTTAGTATCACAAGTCATAAGAGGGAGGTAATAATCCCTCTTTACAAGACACTGGTTAAGCCCCACCTGGAGTACTGCGTGCAGTACTGGAGGCCACACCTTCACAAGGACATTAACCAAATTGAGGCAGTCCAGAGAAGGGCAACCAAAATGGTGCAGGGACTGCACCAGAAAACATATAAGGACAGATTAATGGAGCTCAATATGTATACCCTAGAGCAAAGGAGGGAGAGAGGTGATATGATCGAAACATTCAAATACCTTAAGGGCATTAACAAGGTGAAAGAGTCTAACATGTTTCAATATAAGAAAAATAGCAGGACAAGAGGACACAGTATGAGATTAGAGAGAGGCCAATTAAGGGATAATGTGAGGAAGTTCTTTTTTCACAGAAAGGGTGGTGGATGCATGGAATGGCCTACCTCTGGAAGGAGTGGATATGAATACAGTGCATGGCTTCAAACAGGCATGGGATAGGCATAAGGGAGCAATACAGATGAGTATGAATAGAGAGGTCATTGAGCAAAGGCTGATGGCACATTAATAAGGTAGAAAAAGAAATGGGCAGACTGGATGAGCCTTGCGGTCCCTTATCTGCCATCAACTTCTATGTTTCTATGTTTCAGAGCATTTACACAGCCTTTTATTTCTTGAAACTTGGCCATAGTGGGGGCTGAGGGAGTCTCCTTCATTCCCTTTAAGTCCTGCATACATTCTCTGAGTTCCTCCCATGCAATGTCCAATTTTAATGAGGGGCGGTTCTGCCTGGCTGGGTACTTGGGGTCACAGGGCAGCAATGGTGGTTGCAGGGATCTGTAAGGAGTTACCAATATCTTCCTGGGCTTCCTCCTCCTTTACCTTGTCCAACAACTGCTTAAAAGTCAGGGGATCAGTTCTACGGTCCTGCAGCCGAATGGAGATTATTCAGTTGGAAGTGCACAGCACCTCGTGGGATCTGATCAAGCCTCATTTTGGCAACCTGCTCCAGGGTGCCCCCCCCCCCATCTCAGTGATCTTTCCCATCACTGCCTCAGCCCTGGTACTGCAAAAACTTTTCCCCTTGCTGTTGCATGGTGCCCCACAACTAAAACATGATTGCCTCCTTCTTCTCTACAGTTCTAGTGGTGCTTTTCAATACTGCCATGTGGTTACCTGCTGTACATGTAGGCTAACTTACCTGTAAGGACTGAATCAGGTCTAGAGCCATGCCCCTTAAGCTCTCGACAACCCTCTTGCACTTCTCCTCATCAGAACACCTCCATACTTGGACCAGTTGGGCTGTCTGACTAATCCAGCTTTCAAAAAAAGTCATCCTCCCCAGCCAAGGTGGGGTGGCCCCAGAGAAGGGGCGCAGCCACTTGTATTGTTCGTATAGCACCACCACGTAGGGGGTCACCCTGCTAGGCAGCACTACGAGGGCTCCCCTTCTTGAAGCAAAGCTCATATATCTTTCACGGACCTCCCTTCACTAGCTAGCAGGGACTCTAGCTTAGCCTTGAAATTCCCACCTACACTTGGACGGAGGGTTGAAGGATAGAGGGTTTTGAACTCGCTGGACTCCCTCTCTTGAGTACTACCCACATCACTTGGACTCCTTTGTGTGTCACTGTAGGAGGCACATCTTACGGGCCCCAAGTCCTTGTCAGTCTCTACAGTCAAGTTCCTACATCAGGTGCCTGGTTCCGTAGTCACCCTCTGAATTTTCTTGTGCTCACATTCCTTCAGGGCCCCCTCTATCACTCCCAAAATGAACTCTTAATCTTGCTTCTCAGCTGCATTTTTTATTAGGAGGACTACTCCCTCAAACATGCACCAGTCCTCTACTTCTTCGATCCATTCCAAATATATTTGTTTGTTTATTTGCTTAATGAGTTAGCACTCTGGAACAAAAGTTCTGTTTGCAGGTGCGACTCACAGTAAAAACATAACAGTAAAAACAAAATACAAGACATAGTAAAAAAAAAAATGTCCACATTAAACAAAGCCTTAATAACAGTCACATTTGAATAAATCTGTTAAATGCTCCAGCAACATATTTACAAAGGTAGAGATAGATGTTACTTTTCTTAAGGCAAGTGGGAGATTGTACCAGTTTTTCGGCCCTGCATAAGCAAAAGCCCATTGACCACTAGTAGTTCTCATAAAAGGTCATTTCAAGACTCTGTTGTCAACCCTATTCTTGAAGAAAGACCCAGATCGAAACATTGAAAATGTCTGGACAAACTTAAAAGATACCTAAACAACATTTTGCCAACAAACTATTCAAAAATCTGACTTCACAGGGGACTAAAGGAAAGGTTGCTGTATGCATCAACACTAAAACTACATTTTTATAATTTACCTAAATGTGGTTCCAAAGCATTTGAAAAATGTAAAATCAGCCTTCCAATTAAAAAAAAACTGCCTTGCCTGCTTCCTAAAATGGCTGCCAAATGTGTTAAGTGATGACATCATTAGAGCCAGAGAGCTACATGGCTCTCTGTAGTGCTAACTAGTTCTTTTTTTCCCTTTTATTTAGAAGTGTTTCACCAAAATGGTCAAAACCATGTGTATTATTGTGATCAATACATATGTTAGGCTATGGTTCTGTTCATTTTGTTTACTTTAAAATGCTGAAATTGTGTTTTAATCCAACCGACTTTCTCTTTGGCAAACCACAGTGCAGTACAAATCTTAAAATACCTGGTGGTCTAGTGGTTATAGCGGATCCAGGATGTTACAATGGGGGTTGCTGGGGTGGTTTTCATACTTGATATGCACTTTTTAACATTTGTATTAACCTTTACATTGTCTGCTATTATTCTTTCTTAGTACATTTTTGACAGAACGTACAAACGTAATCCATAATTTTGAATGTAAACATTTGTACAATCAATAAATCAGACTTCTTCAACAAAGTGAAATGCAGCAGCAGCAGCAAGCAAGTAAGTTACAGTTGGGGGGGGGTGCAGCCGCACCCTTCACCACGCCCTAGACCCACCACTTGTTTGTAGCAAAGTTCTTGTGTAGTGCAATGCCACAGTTCATACTTCCTCAGAAATCAAAAATATGCTTGTCTTGTCTTCTTTCTCCATGGGAAATAATCAGAAGAATTTGCATTTATATAGTGCTTTTCATACACATTGTATCCCAAAGTGCTTTACAAGCCATGCTAGATTGGTAGTGAAGTGGCTGAATGTGTAGTGGCAGCCATTTCACACATTAATACCCACACACAGCCTTGAACAATTGCATGAACTGGTTTTATGGGAAGGAAAATGTTGGCCAGGATACCGGGGTCAGGTAGTGATCATGGTGCTGGCAGCCCCACATCTTATGTCTCACAGTGATCTGCACATCTTTCTTGTCCCTTCTCTCTTTCCCCTTCCCTGAATACAGTAGTACCCTGCAGGAGTGGCTTTTCAGTCCCTCTCTGGTATTCATTATTCACTCCTGCTCCCCACACCAAAAACTGGTGAGCTCATCACCCTTCTGCATCATGAATGCAGTTAGTACAGTCCCCTGGATATTATGACATATCAAAAATAAACAAGTCTTTCCAGTAAGTCAAGCTGATAGCAGCAGAGCACAGGGGGAAATACAGGCTTTCCTGTCCTTAAAAGAGCTAGGCTACCTTTGATTAGGCACTAATAAATGACAGGTGTATGCATCATTATGCACGTCATTTAATAGTGCCTAATTATAGATAGCTTAGACCTTATATTGGTAGGAAAACCTATTTTCCCATTGTGCCCTGCTGCTATCAGCCCAGCTTACCAGAAGATCATTTTTGTTATTAATATATAAAAAAAATACCAACATGGGAGACTGTACTAACTGTATTCATGATGTGGAAGGGTGGTGAGCTCACCAGTTTTTGTTGTGGGGAGCAGGTGAGAAGAATGAGTTCCAGAGAGGGTCTAAAGAGGTCATTCCAACAAGGTACAGCTATATTCAGGGTAGGGGAAGACAGATTGGGGGAAATTAAGCAGATCATTGTGAGATCTGAGATGTGGGGCTGCCAGCACTGTGATTACTACCTGACTATGGATGAGAGCAGCCAGCAATGACAAATACTCAGAGTGGCAGAGTTGCACCTAAATTGTTACTTGAATTCAGTGTAGGGAGATTATCTTTGGGTGGGGGGGGATGTTGACATTTGTTAGGACAGAATCGAGGGAGCTGTGTATAGCTCATTCAAGATTAGGAAGAGTGGTAGCCAGCCAACTTGCATTGTGGAGTAGGGCACAGAAATGTACTGGAGAAGAATTGCTGAGGACTGTTCTGCAGGTTTCTGCAGATCACAGGTAAGGGATTAGACTGACACTGGAAGTCGGATGGATTCGCTCAAGGCATTAGGATGCCTCTCCTGCTAATAATATTGTTATCCATAGTAAGTGCAGCCCTTATGAGGGTATGAATAGCAGTTTTCAGTTGTGTCCTGATGCTTATTGCTTGGCCCTCCAGGAAGACCTAGCTGTTGATTAATGAGGCGGGAAAAAAAAACACAACAGGAGGACTGTACATACTGCCTTTACTGTGCAGAAGGATGGTGATCTGCTCAATGTTTACCGTGGGAGAAGTAGTCAAACATTGAGAACAAGGACTGGAGAGTGATTTGGGAGGCATTTTATAACAGTGCCAGCTAATGAATCGTATCAGTATAGGTGTGCACTACTCTCTGAGGTTCAAGATTACAATCTGAGGTGTGATAATTCTCTTCATGAGACCACAAGCTCATATGCGGCCCCAGGCAGTACTAAGGACAGAGTGTGGATGGTGGGGTATTCAACAGAAGGCAGGCTAGGTGCAGGGGGTTCAAGTGGAAAAAGACTACAAAAGAAGCTTATTTAAGGATTACCAAGAAAGCATGAATTTTGGAATTGGGCCAGACCAGTACTTCGCTACAAATTTCAGGGCATCACATAACCACTAGATCACCAGGTATTTGAAGTGTTGTACTGTACTGTGGTTTTCCAAAGAGAAAGTCAGCTGGATTACAAAATAATTTCAACAAGTTAAAGTAAACAAAATGAACAAAATCATAGCTTAACATGTGTACTGATCACAATTATCCACGTGTTAACACATGGTGTTGATCATTCTGGTGAAATAATTCAAAACAAAGGGGGAAAAAGAACTAATTAGCACTATAGGGAGACATGTGGGTCTCTGCCTCTGGCTCCAACGATGTCATCATGTAACACATTTGGCAGACATTTTAGGGAGCAGGCAAGGCTGTTTTTTGAAACTGAAAGGCTGATGTTTACATTTTTCAAAAGCTATGAAACTGCATTTATGTTATTTACATAAATGCAGTTTTAGCATAAATGTAAACAGCAGTCTTTCCTTTACCTTGCTATGACGCCATATTTTGGAGTTTGCAGTTTTAAAAAACTGCTTGTTTAGGTACCCTTTAAGGTAACACAAGTTCTCATGACTCTAAATGAAAATTTAGCCATCTGTAATTGAAAATGTAAGTGTACCAGTAACCAATCCATTTGGTTCAGAACCACACAATGATGTGTGGTTCTAGGCAACATTAATGCAAATTTTCCAGTTAACTGAAACAAAGCTGATTTCTTTGCCATCACTTTCACAGAAGTATTATCAGTAACCAAGGTGGCGTAGTTAACTATAGGAGCAAGACACTGCTTAGCAATTACCATTCTAGTTTCAGTAAAAAGAAAAGAACACAATCTATATAACAAATAAATTTTACAGTGAATTATAGAAGTAATTTTTGAGAAACGTATATCATAGCTCAAGGTAGTGTCCAGAATAACTACTAAATAATGAAAATTAGAGACTTGTTGATAACATGACCCATCCAAAGCAGTAACATGTAAACTCTGGTCATGATCCTGAGCCCTAGCCCTAGTTTCGAATAACATAATTTTGGTTTTAGCCCTATTCAAAACTAATCTTTTAACCTCAACCCAACATTGCAAGGCACACATCTCCACAGTCAGAGTATTACTTAAATCATCAACAGATGTACTATGAGAACATACAACCGCATCATCTGCGTATAACATGAGCCTTGCATTTACAAGCACCGAACTGATCTTATCAAAAAATAAAGAAAACAGTACAGGACCAAGTATGGAGCCTTGAGGGACTCCATACTCATCTGGAGCTGTATCAGAAATAACTTCACAGTACCTAACCCTTTGAAATCTATCTTTAAGATAGTTCTGAAACCAATTGAGGGCAGAGTTTCCAACTCCAGGAAAACTCAGGGAAGAGACCAAGAGATCATGGTCCACCAGATCAAATGCCTTGGTCAAGTCTATGAACGTGGCCCCAGTAAGGCAACCCCTATCCTGCCCTCCAGGACCGCGTCCGTGAACTCGACCAAGGCTGTATCCGTACCTCGACCCTTCCTAAACCCATGTTGGGCCTAAGACAAAAGATCATACTGTTCAATAAATGGCATAAACTGATTGTACACAATTTTCTCTTGAATCTTACTGAGAGCAGCCAAAATAGATATGGGTCTATAGTTTCCAAATTGAGATAGCGCACTGGGCACAACTAAGGAATGTTTCCAAATATCAGGAACTTGTCCAACTATAAAAGATAAGTTAATAACGTTGACTGGATAAGCCAATTCACTAGCAGCTTCCTAGTGAATTGGTTTATCCAGTCAGTGTTATTATTAATTTATCTTTATAGTTGGACAAGATCTGATATTAAAGCATTCCTTAGTTGTCTGCGTTCATAAATCCGGTTCACTATCTCAGTTTGTTTATTGATCGGTCATATGACCTTTTGAAAGGTAAAAAGGACATGAACATTTATAGAACACAATACAATTTATGAAATAAAACACAGAAATACTTATAATACAGCAAAAACATGCTCAAGGGATTAAGTACACCTAGTTACATAAATAGGCATCTCCACATAATTAACATCTAGTAGGCAGCAGTTAAAAAAAAGATAAAATAAATACAGCAAATAAATATGCACTACGATGGGACATTCAATGCCATCTAAAATCTAACTAAATCCAATCTAGACAAAACAAGTACATAGCCAACTTGATTCAGTTTCAAGTTCATACTCCTTACTTGGCCAAGTTAGTTAGCTTTGTTAAACATGGGATGAATTCTTGCAATAGTCTCCAGATAGCCAGCAACAGCCCTAATTATAGTTGCATCATTCGTAGTAAAAAATATATTTAATAAAAAATTCTGATCGCTGGTCTGGATGGGGTCACATAAAGGGAACAACCGTTTGTTTCTAGGTAGATTGCACCAGGGGCAAACAAACATTACATGTAATAAATCTTCAGAATAAAGAGAAGTACAAGAGCAAAATCTAGCCTGTGCAGTAGAGTCCTTGTTATATCTAGCAACAAGAATATTGCTTGGAAATATTTTTAACCTGTATTTAGTGTATAACACTCTTTGATTAGGATCAGTGAGGATGTCTAAATGATATCTAAAATATGGCGAGATGTCATTTTGTTGTAACCATGGAGAGATATGAAATCTTGAAATAGACTCTAAATCACATGTTCTATATAGTTAGACACCTTATGTGTGACATATGCTTGATACTTCAAACTAATTGAAATACCTCTGGTGTCTTAACTTTTTAAATATTCAAGACCAGTATCCTGTAGTATCTTAAAAATTCTATTGAGCCAATATGATTGGAAATGGCCCAGACTAATGCATGTATATTTTTCTCTTAGACACAAGTAAGTCAGCCTATCATGTTTATGTTGTAATAACTTCATCCAATAATTTACTTTCCTGGCAGAAAGTCCCAATTCAGCCCTAACCAAAGAAGTCAGTATTGAGTTACTTAAGCCTATACTAGATCTTAATAATTTGTTCAAAGGAATCTCTAAATTATCAATATTATGTGAGTACCAGATTTCCCTATTATAAAGTGCCTGGGCATTAAATTTGGTTTAACTGCCGTAATAAGAGGTCTAATAGAATAGAATTGCCCCCAAATTTCTTATTAAAAATATTGAATAAAGTAGCAGTCTGTTTAAGCTTTATTTTTAGAGAATTTATGTGTTTAGTCTGTCTACCATCATTTGAGAGTTGCAAGCCCAAATAAGTATAGTGATTTACAATTTTGAGCCTGCTATCGCCAATCCTCCAACTGTCCTTAACAATATTTGTGCCAAAAATTAATGCCTGACACTTGTGTTCATTAATCTTTAGACTATATTTATTTGCATAACATTCCAGAATGTTTAATTTAGTCTGTAGGTCAGGTTGGATTAGTGAGAATATCACCAAATCATCAGCATAAACTAGCACAGTACATCTGTTGGGAATTTTAGGGGAGTCAGACTGAGAGTGCTCCATCTGCACTAATAGCTTATCAATGTAAATGTAGAATAATAAAGGGGCAATTACATATCCCTGCCTGACACCAGTGTTTGTTGGAAAGCTGGAGGATAATTGACAATTTTTACCCATTCTTACTTGAGTCCAAGTATCTGTGTATAGTTCTCTAATAATGGCAATTACTTCATGTAAAAAGTCCCTTTCCTTCATAAGACTCCATAGCATGTCCCGTGAAATAGTATCAAAGGGTGATATGAAGTCTATAAAAGCAGCATCCAATTTTTGGTTCCATATGGTTACATATTTTTCCAAAAGGTGTATGGTAATACAGCAGTTATCTGTTGTGCAATACCTAGAATGAAACCCAGCCTGTGATTCTGACAGTCCCTCTAAAATTGCAAGCTGTTCAGTAAGTCTGTTTAAGATTAGTTTAGTACAGATTTTACCTAAATTGTCAAGTAATGAGATAGGCCTGTACATGGATGGGTCAGCTTGGTCCCCCTTTTTGTTTATTGAAATTATCAATGCACCCTTCCACGAAAGGGGAAATTCAAGCCTACTACAACAAAAATTAAAATATTTTGTAAGTAGAGTGGCCCATTGTGATGAAAAGATTAAAAAGATCTCAGCTGGTATTAAGTCTAGCCCAGAAACCTTTTTACATTTTAAAGATGCAATTATAAAATAGACTTACGTTCTTGTGAATGGCATAGAAAGTGCCATATCTATGGTTAATGAAACACGAGACAACATTAGTTCTGACACAAAGAACTTTTTTGAATAATAGTCCAGCAATTTCCAAGGGGATATATGAATCAATTTCAGATTTTGAATTATTAGTCCCCTTGGTTACTTAGAGCCAGTAGGATTGGTAGTCATTTTTATTAATAATGTTGAACATATTGTCCCACTGTTTTTGTTGAAACTCTTTTTATCTATCAATAACTGCTTATGTTTGTTTATATTTGTACCTAGCTTTGTTTAATATTCTGTATTCACTATGGTGTTTCTGAAGTTTAACTTTCCTTATCATAAGATTTAGTTCTTTTTTTGCCTTACGACAATCTGAGTCAAACCACGTGTGATTTACAGTAATGTTCTTTTGTTGTGTGCAAGGAAATGTTAAAAACAATCTAATTTGCTCAAAACAAGTTTGTATACAGTTATGTAATTCCAGGCAATCAGGATCATAATCAGAAACATACATAATGGTATTCTATACTATGTCTCTAATTGGTCTTTCAGATGAGTGATGCCATTTAATGTTGTTATGGTTCCATATCTCTAGACATGGAAGAGGTATGGAGCTAGTAGAGGTCTTATTTAGAGCAGTTGATTTCAAGATCAAAGGAAAATGATTGCTTTCTGCTTTTGTGGAAACTCCACAACATTCCCACAGGGCCATATAACCATTCCAAAAAATATAATCTATTATAGATGGCACTCTTGAAGAATAATGAATGTAATTTTACTGCTTATCACCCTGAAGTCTACCTTTGATGGGTGCTAAATAGTGTATTGATAATAATTCAATTAATCTGGAGCCAGTTTTGTTAACTCTAAAATCCATTGTATGTCTCGGGAGTTTAAAGGCTTCTGTGTGGCACCAGTTATTAAAGTCATTATCAGCATAACCATCAAAATCACCTAGTCTAGCATTAAAATCCCCACATAACAAAGTTTCTTCACATGCAGTAATAGCTCAACTTTTATGAATTACTTCAAGTTGATCCCATATTCCTGAATGATAAAACTTATAATTAAATGGTGGTACCAATGCATTGATAAGACAAAATGACCTGTTTTTATGTTGAATCCAAAAAGCTTGGAAATTATTATTAGTAAGTACTGAATCCACTTTAGTGTCTTTGTCAATCTTAACCCACGTAAGTAAACCCCCAGCAGGTCTCCCCATTTTAGCAACTCTCATCCCTGGTACATGAAAAGTACTGTAACCACTGAGTGTTATGTCAGAGTCTTTTGAATACCAGGTTTCTTGAAGACATATTATAATGACATTTGTTAATGAAATCCAGCTGCAAATTTATTCATTACTTCCACAATGTTCCAAGAGGCAAGGATAAGACCCTTACAGTTATTGTCTAGTAGATCTAATGAATGAAATTCTAACAGTACTCTGCTTCTTGGAAGGCCATTTTCCCTTTGAACAAGGTGGGGGTGCAAAATCTTTTCAAAATAGCAAGTTTGTAGTGGCCACTAGGGGCAGCAAATCCCAGTAGTGCCTCCACTTGTAACAACCCTTTGACTCACCTTGGCTGCTCCAGTGCCCTCAGGGTCCACACTGTACAACAACTCCGAGTGGGCCAGCCTGGGATCCACAGTGGACCAGATATTTGGGCAGTGCCTCAACCCAAGGAAGTGGCAAGGGATACCTGTGGACAGAGAACAAGTTACCACCCCCCAAGAAAATACATAAGCTGCCCCAAGACACTTTTCCCCGCAACAGTACCCCCCTTCACAATAATATGCAACTACCAGATAAGAAAAGCAACAATAACAATATTTATTTGGGGGAAGGGAAAAAACAGGGATAAGGCAATGCAGCACTGTTCACAACAAATGATACCCCACACAAGATTCCTGCTTCCCACCTAGGATGCACCCTGAGTACTTCCCTTTTTGTTGCAGTGGGTACCTCACTAGGGTGATGCTGCTGACTCGAGCAGGGAAATCTTTCAATGGGGTCCAACAATTGGAAACTGTAGAACAATATAACTGCTGACCTGGGCATAGCTTTACACACTAGATGCAGTCCAGCACTGAAGTTACCCCCTGTAACCTAACTAGCTAGTTAGCTAATAAAGACTTTTCCAAGACCTCAACTCGGGGTACTTACAGTTCAACAGTTCACGTGGGGGGGGGGGGAGGTTTCAGCAGGCTAAGTTGCAGTCGAGTGGCAGTCACCCAGTACCGTAGAGGTATCCTGATGGTGGTGCACCACAAGGCCGCAGAGCCGGAATGACTGGCAAAAATGAAGAATGCTGGTCTTCACCTGCCTGTCCTTTCCAACTTTTTCTCAGAGTTCTTTGTAGACAGTTTTCACCAGGCAGGCCCCTTGTCATCTTCCTCTGCAGGTCTTCTTCCTTTTCTTCAGTCTAGGGACAAGGCAGATGAAGTCCCCCTAGACCCCTCTGTTGCATACCCTGGACACTCAATTACAACTGGCTTTTTCACAGATTCTTACCCCAGCACTCTCACTTTCAGTTTCTTTATGCATAGCAGTGCTGGGCCCTTGCACATTCTCTAGCCACAGCACACTCAGGCTCTCCCCTTTCTGAAACTGTCACTCTTCAAACTTACCCCTCTATTGGGGATCACAGGGGTTCAGTCTTTACCCTCACACAGCAGCACTTCACTTTCTTTGCTTGCACAGCACCAATCTTTCTGAAGCAGAAACTTCTCAATCAGCTTTCTGTCCTTTTCTCTCTCTGTCTCTCTCTCTCTCTGTCCAGCAGGAACTTCAAGTACTCTGTCTAGTGGTGGACAGTGGGGGCTGAACAGGCCAGTGCTCTTGACAGCAGAACGTCAGTTTAAATAGCCCACAACAGTGTCTTCAGCACTCTTTTAGACTGATCTCTCCCTCCTTTTTGTGGACAAACAGTCCTATTTATAGCCTCTGGCAGCTCCTCTCCTGATTGACTGCCACATTCCCGGGTCTTTGTCTGTGCCCTCTGACTTTTCCCTGAAGCTCTCAGATTTCTGTAGTCCCATGGGGGCTGCCATCTTTGTTTTTATGTTTACACCCAACAGTCCGGCCTCATAATCTGTCATTTAAGTCCATTCAGGGCTGGTTGTAATGTGTCCTGACTCCACTTGCCAAATGAGAGCCAGGATGCCTTTTGATTATTTTGGGGGAGCCCCCTTTTTCTCATCAGGGCTCCTGCAACCTCAACCCCATTTTTTGCACCCTTTTTCTGGTGCCCTTAAATTGGAGCTGTGGTTCCTTTAAGTTTTTATGCTCTCAGCTGCTGCAATTTACTTTTTTTTTTTTTTTAAGTACCTGGAGGCCCTTGAAACAGTGTTTGGGACCTTGGCCCCTCTGTTGCAGTGATCCCACAGGACAGAGGACAGCATAGGTTCAACATAGGTTTTGGCGGCTATAACCACGAAGCACCAGTAGGCGCCAGGGTCTGAATCCCAACCAGGACCCCTTGGAGCAGTGGCAGGGCAGTGCTGGGGCTGGAGCCCACAAGGTAAGACCAATTTGGGGGGCTTACAGACACATGAAGAGAGGTACAGAATATAAGTAAATATTATGTATAAAATGTGAAATTTTATAAAATATATGTATGTGAATACTTAAAATATAAGAAATTAAGGATGCATTTAGAAAATGATTTTTTAAAGGAAAAGTAGCCAAATAATGACAAATTCACAGAAAAAGTATATGTGACCATTTAAAATTAAAGAAATGAAGTATGCAGCTAGCAAATGAATTTTTAAAGAGGGGAAGTAACATCAATAAGGGTGAAGAGCGGTAACTTACTTCAGATGGGGTTTATACATGAAAATGATATAAAATTAGAATATGGTGATTTGGGACACCACATGGTTGAGAGTTTATATGATATATAGTTTATATAGCTTCTGGTTTGGGGGAGCACAGTGCTGTTAGGTGAAATGGAGGAAAACGTAGTATAAATATGTTTTAACAGTGAAACACAGAGGGCCTGAAGAAGTGGCTAAGCCACAGAATGTAGCCCATTACAGTGTGACTTGAAAATAAAAGAAATACAAATTGAAACATATTTTCAGTGTGTTCATCCAGCCTTTTTTTTTTGATAGTTTGAATTGGTCGATTTTGGATGACCCAACTGCTATATATTTTTGATCTCAAGAGGAGGAAGCACAACCTGAACCTACACTGTTACACTTACTTTATTATTATTATTATTATTATCATATTTTTTTCTCTTAGTTGGAAACGCCTTGTGATTTCTCTTCACCTTTAAATTTATAAAACCTCATCCATCCTCCTCCGACTGAATTAAACAGGACTAACATAGTTTAAGCAGGACCTTATGCTGTAGTTAATTTTCTGAGAACCCTTGCACCTTTCATATTTAAATGCAAGCCATCTCTCCTCCGTTGTCAGCTTTCACATTTACAGAACTGCATTACTCGCACATGACTGTCCAGGACCCACTTGAAGTTTGATGACAGAGCTTACAGATCAATGTCCATGTAGATGGATCTAACATAGACAATTGAGTCTTAATTGTTATATGCATTCTGAATATGTATTTTATACAACATATCTGAAGACTCTTGCAACAGCTGGCCCATAGGCTCAGTGGTAGTGCTTCCATTGACAACGCCACAACCCGAGTTTGGGAACAAGCCTGAGTCATTGGGGCTGGCGTGGGGGGGAGGTTGAGTGTCCCAGAGGATGCTGTCCCTCCTGGTGAGGGAGGGTCCCATCTGCTGCTGTTTTACTGTCCTCTGGATGCAGGAGACATGGCTAGACTGGGGGGTGTAGCTGTGCTGGCTGTGGGTGACATTACGTCAGCATGCATGCAGCATTGCAGCCCTCACACATGCAGCTTCTGGGGCGGGGACAGGAAACCAGAAAAAGATGCACTGTTTTGATCTTACTAAACAACTTGCTGAAATGCAGATATAACTAGAGGATTCGGAACATTGATGTAACATGGAAAAATGATAGATACATACATGCAAGTAATTGAAATAATTGTATTGGACTGTGATGTGCCAAGATCTGAATGAAAATCGTGTAGGTGGGGAAATGTCACGATCTGTGCATCACAGCAATACAATGCAATTTAGGTTTTGCTTTATTTACTATCTAATTAGAATAGTATATGTGCTCACAATAAAGCAAACATTTACCTGTGATATAAATTATGAAAAGCAGTATCTTGCGTCTCAGTCGGTTCATTAAATGGTATGCAGAATGTGACAATCCTGATGCACGTACAGTAGATTTAGATTCAGACAGTCACATAAGCAGACAGAGACAGCCTGCAACAGAGGTAGCAATGTCATCACTGACAGATGACACATAAGGGCCAGGTTTGAGAGTTGAAGTCAGTACACGATAACATCATGAATAAAAATACCTGAGCACTTGAGGATTATATTTATAAAAATCAAATTTGTATTTATTTAAAAAACATGTATGTGACTTGGACATCAAAATAAACAGACACAAGTTGAATATATATTTTTATTCATTTCACCTTTAACACTTGTGACTGGGTTGAATAAGGCCCTATCCCATTTGTTACACAGAAAGAGTTAAATGCAAAGATCTCTTCTAGCCTCTCCTTTTCTGTCTCTTGTCTGTCTGATTGCATAATAAAAAAATTTTGTGAGACCTACAAACTGATCACTCTGACAGTCTTGCGATTCTCTGCCTCCCACTATCTCTCTGCCTTCACTTGCTGTTTCTGTCTTTTCTTCCCCCCTTGCATATCTGCGGTTATAAAATATATATGAATATTTGTGTGAAAGTAAAACTGGGATCTTTGGTTTGAAAATGTATGTAGTTATACTGTTGAATTGAATGCAAAAAATATATTTCAAACTTAAGGAGTTAACCTTGCGATGCAGCACAAGCTCATTTGCAGAGTTGTCAACAGGAGGTTGGTTTTAGGACATCATAGCCTATATTGCTCACCTGCAAGAAAGAAACTGGTAAGAACTCTGATACATTTTTATGTAAAAACAGGATACTGCTTAATGAGATCAGGATGAGGAAGTTAATTGCAAGGCAAAGACTTCTTATAAAAAGAGCAGCATTGTTTTTGCTGGAGGGGGAAAGAGATTGAAACTTAGAATTAGAGATACCTTCAGAAGAAGGACTTTGTTTTATTTGAACTGCCTATGTTTAAAAACCATTCTGTACATTTTTTTATTTTATTGTTATTGGAAATAATAAAACACTACCTGGGAATTTTATAACTGCTCCAGGTTTTCCTGTGCTTCCTGACCTATGCCTCGACAACACTGACTTCTTGGTGGGGCCCTTTAAATGGGATAATAACTCAGTAACATGTCTTAGCTTCAAGCTACAGTACACACCAGCATATTGGAGGTTAAGATTGTACATTTAGATAATATGTGGAATAATGTTAAACTTGATTTAGAAAGCTGGGCAAAATTACCAAAGACGATATAGGGAAGAAACAATATTACAAAAAAGAACATTCTCCCAAGGATGAATTATCCTTTAAACATGCTGTCATTAGATGCCACAAAATATTTTTGTAAGGATTTGTATGAAACACCTTTAATGTTAATATGGGGGAGGGATAATGTTCAGAGAATATCATACTCAAGGATGTCAGTGCCAAAGGAAAGAGATGGCTTAAATGTTCTAGATTTCTATAAATGTTTGCAGGCTTTCAGAGCAGTGCAATATTTGAAATTGTCTTGGATTAACACAAAAAATGCCTTGTTTATTTGTTTACAGGTAGGCACACTGGAGCAAATTCCATTTACAAGCATAACCTACATTGGAATATGACAATTTGGTATAAAGAAAATATTGTAAAGGGCTAGCAGTAAAAGGTAAAGAGTTAATGCTGTACTAAAGGTTTTCTGCTTTTCTGTGCTAATGTCCTTGCTATTGTAAAATTGCAGTTGATAGCTAGTACACTGTGTGATGCTTGGCAAGCTGGTTCTGATTACTCTATGATTTTTTTTTTGTAAAATAAAAATATAGTGTGGTTGTCTGTCACGAGAAAGGCTGTGCTCCTGGATGACCCCCAAGGTTTCACTTCAAAGGGCAGGATCTGTTAACAGCAGATCTCTGTAAGGTGATTAACTTGCAAAAACTCACATTTTATAGCCTTATTTAGGATCTGGATTGTTTGAAGCTAAGAACTAATATATCCATTTTATGACATCCTCAGGAAGGGCAGTTAATTTCAACTGGAGCTGGGAAAACTATGTTACAGCTAGGTGAGAAATCTGTTGAGTTGTAAATGCTCCTTTGATGTCTTTGTGAAAGCAGGAAACTGCTCCTGAATGAAAGAAGACTCTGGAAATTCACAGACTTGATTGGGAAGTCATGTGGGGAAATGAGTTTTGCTGTTGTCACTTATTTAATTTACCTTCTGAAGTATATGACAACCTGATTGTATAATTTTTAATAAACAGAGGAGGAGCTGGGTGACATCATGGAAAAGGCAGGTTCAAGACTGTGTTTTAATTATGCTGTGAGTGACCTGTAGAGAGACACACATGTTTGGACTCTGAGGAAGAAACATCTACAGCACTGTAAGAAGATAAGAATACCTTAGGTAGACAGGTCTAAATGTATTATTGGTAGGAATTTGCACTTTTTAAACCTTATTGTTTTAAGAGATTGTTTGGTTTTGTGATATATTGTTCTGTATTTACATTTCACACATTTTTATCTATTTTTAAGTAAACACCTCATTTTAGAGACTACTTGGTGTGCCTTTGAAATTCTTTCTTTGACAAGTAAAGCATATATGGTTACAGTGACAGTGTGCATAGCTTAATGGTAATACTAAACTGGGAAAAGGTAAGAGTTTATTCTGAGGTCTTTCGTAGAGTTTTTAATGGGTTCATTTTGTACACCTGGTTAGGTGCCCATAGGCGAAAGATATCTGGCTCCCCCAAAGAGCAGAATTATCTGAGTCTGTACATTGGGTATGCTAGCAAGAGGTTCACAGTTTGAATCCCTCCAAGAACTTGAGACCAAAGGTTGATTCAAATCCACAAAACAGACAGGAGGGTTACACTGTTCTGTTAACTGTTCACAATACTGAGCTCGGAGGTTGGCACTGTGGGAGCAGAGGGCCTCACCTGCTGAGTGGGGTTGTGACAGATTGGTTGGCAGCGGTGTGCATAAGTTTGGTATTACAAGCTTTTATTGTTCAGAGTGTTGGCTTGATACTGTACAGCTCGCTTGCAAAAAAAAAAAGGCAGTAATTTACTTTTAAAAGGAAACAGAACTATATCACTTGGCTTACAGTCGAGTTCCTACCTGTTTTATTTTTTTTCTAAAGTGCAAGTCAGAGTAGCCATAGTTAGGGAAGAAGATGGCTTCCAACTACAGCGGACACACTGTTGACTACTTAAAGCAGTTGTGCAGGGACAGAGGAGTCCCGTTCGAGGTGAAAGCCACCAAGCAGAACCTCGTGGATGCCCTGATGGTAGCAGATACCCAGATCATCGAGTCACAGACAGTGACTGTAAGAGACCAAACCTTGAATGTGGAAGGGCTAGCAGCCAGTGCAGTGTCCAGATCTGGTGAGGATGATAGCAGGGCCAGTGTCAGTGAAGGGCCACAGCAACAGGGAAAGGTCACCAGTATTCTGCATCCAGAAGTACTCAGGCTGCATATTGAGTTGAGCAGAATGGAGCTGGAGTTCCAGGAGAAAAGGGACTGTGAACAGCAAGAGGCAGAGCAAGAACACCGAGAGGCAGAGTGGGAACAGCGGGAGGCTGAGTGTGAGGAGCGTGAGCGCCAGCGAGCTGCAGAGGAGAAGGGGGAACAAGAATAGAGGGAGGCAGAGCGAGAACAGTGAGATGCTGACCATGAGGAGCATAGACGCCAGAGGCAACATGAACTGGAGAAGCCACGACTCCAACCAGCAGCACCAGAGCAGGTAAGTGGTTTGGGTTTAACTGGGACTACAGGACTGGGTTACAAATTGAATTCCAAATTGATAGCCGAATTTAAAGAGGGGGAGGATATGGATGCCTTTTTAAATTCTTTTGAAAAAGTTTGTATTCAGACTTAAATTCCTAGGGTGTCCTGGAGCTTCCAACTATCCCTGCTACTTAGCGGGAAAGCTTGGGATGCATTGGGTCAAATGGACAATGAGGACAGTGATGATTACAGCAAACTTAAAGCTGCACTGTTAAAGAAATTTGAATTAACTGCTGAATCATACAGAGCTAAATTCTGTAAGCCCAGGAGAAGCCCTGACATGAGCCATGAGGAGCTAACCACAAAATGACGTCAATTTTTAAAACGTTGGTGGGAAGGAATTGAAGCAAATTCTTCATAAAATTGAAAATCTGATTTTGCTAGAACAGTTTTTCTGGCCATGCCCAGCCGAGCTAAAAACCTGGCTGGAGGACTGAGATCCCAAAACAGTGCAAGAGGCTGCTGAACTCCCGGACCGCTATGCCAAGAGCAGACTTGCTCTGAGAGCGAATGGGGTGGACGTGGCAGTGCAGAAAGGGAAAAGCGCGCCTTCAGGGCTGCTAAAACCTTCACTGCCTCCACCGAAACCAGTTAGGCCCAGGTTTCAGAGAAAAGATTTCTCTGAGAAAAGAAATGAATGTTGGTTGTGTAAAGAAACTGGGCATATTGCCAGACAGTGTCCCAAATGGATGAGCAATAATACGCAAGGTGGTGCTAGGAAGGAAGTGGGTTGTTTGTGTGTCCCTGGAAGCATGCCTGTGAACATGAGGGAACACATGCACCCAGTCATGGTGAATGGTGTACAGACGCAAGGGTTGAGGGATGCAGGGGCATCCCTGACATTGGTAAAAGGGGATCTAGTAGAGCCTGGTCAGCTTATACCCAATAAATACGTCACTGTACAGGACTTTACTGGTAAGGAGAAAACATTGCCCCTCGCTAGTGTTCTCCTAGACTGGGGTGAAACAGAGGGAACTGTGCAACAGGTGGCTGTAGCCAAAACCTTAGCAGTGGATGTGGTCCTGGGCAACAATCTCAAACAAGGGATGGTGTGTGCAGTTACCCATAGCCAAGCGGCATGGGGAAATTGTAGTTCCCTGAACCCCACAGAAACCATTGTGAAAACCACTGAGAGGCTGGTTCCCCAGCCTGTGTCTCCTGATATGGAGATTAATGAAAAGGGGGTAGAAATTTCCCCAGTAGCAGTTAACCACACAGCTACAGAGGGTTACTCCGAGGAAGGATGGATGACCCATTGTCGGAGGGTTGGGTTTGACAGTGATCCTGAATACCCTGTTGCTAGTGCTAGGGATCCTAGTTTAGTGACTGAAGGGGACCTGTCCCATGCCTTGGGAATGTGTGAGGAGCTTGCAGCTGCTCAGAGAAGTGACCCTAGTTTAGAGATGCTGAGGGCTCGGGCAGACTCTGATGGAGCACAGGGAGGTGACGGCAGACATAAGGTTTATTGGGAAAATGGACTTATGTATACTCAAGCTGTGCAGACAGAAGTAGGGATGCTAGGCAGGCAGCTTGTTGTTCTCCAGGGGTATCATGAGCAGTTGCTCAAGATTGCACATTATATTCCCTTGTCTGGCCATCTGGGGATCACGTGCACTATGTAGTGGTTGGCCCAGAATTTCTATTGGCCAAACTTCACACAGCAGGTGAAGGAGTATTGCAGGTCTTGTCACCGGTGCCAAGAAATAGGAAAGGTGGGCAAGAAAACCCAAGCCTCCCTGATTCCATTGCCCATAGTGGAGGAGCCATTCCAGAGGATGAGAATGGATATTGTGGGGCCTTTAAATACCCCCAGCTCCTCAGGGAAGAGATTCATCCTGACTGTGGTGGATTATGCCACCCGGTACCCAGAGGCAGTAGCCCTATCCTCACTGAGGACAGACAAATTGGCAGATGCCTTACTTGGGATTTTCTCCCATGTTGGGTTTCCACAGGAGGTTATCACCAATTGAGGGGGTTCCTTCATGTCGGACCTGATGAAATGTTTATGGGAGAAGTGTGGGGTGGTGCAGAGATGCATGACACCGTATCACCCACAAGCCAATGGGCTTGTGGAAAGATTCAATGGTACCCTGAAGTCAATGCTCCAGGTGTTTGATGAACAGCATGGGAGGGACTGGGAGAAATACCTTCCCCACCTGTTGTTTGCATACAGGGAGGTGCCCCAAGAGTCAACATGATTTTCCCCTTCGAACTCTTATATGGACGCCAGGTACGTGGGCCCCTAGACTTGATCTGGTAGGACTGGGAAGTCAAGCATGCCACCAAGGGAACTCCCATTGTGGATTACGTCCTTAGGTTTAGGGAAAGGAGGAAGGAGCTTATGGGGACAGACCAGAGCAACCTGGCAGCTGCCCAACAGAAACAAAAAGTGTGGTACCACCACAGAGCCAGAGCTCACTAGTACATAGTTGGTCAGGAAGTCATGGTCCTTATTCCGGTCCAGAAAGACAAGCTGCAGGCTGAGTGGGCAGGACTGTACAAAGTGGATAGGAAGGTAAATGATGTGAACTATATTATAGAGTTGCCTGACAGAAGACAGACAGAAAGGATGTACCATGTCAACATGATGAAGCCATATGCAAATAGGGATGACATGGTGTTTGCAGTGTGTAGTCCTGGGGAGGGGACGGATGAAGGAGATCCCCTTCTGGACTTGCTGGAAGAAAGTAAGCGGGAGTTCTCTGTGGAGGCAGTTAAATTGTCTCCCCAGCTGACCCTGGACAAGATCCAGGAAGTAAGGGAGGTTCTAGCAGACTTTGCCCCATTGTTTAGTGCCAAGCCTGGACTAACCCCCTTAGCGACTCTCGATGTGGAGACAGGGACACAGACACCCATATGGCAGACAGCATATCGGGTGTCAGAGGCTGTCCAAAAGTACATTAGGAGGAAAGTGGAGGAGATGCTGGATTTAGGGTTAATCCAGAGATCCCACAGCCCCTGGGCCTCACCAGTAGTCCTTGTGCCCAAGCTAGATGGCTCTACTCGTTTCTGTGTGGACTATCATGGACTGAATGCAGTCATGAAGTCAGACGCCCACCCGATGCCCCAGAAGGACAAACTCCTGGACAAGTTGGGAGGGGTAACCTACCTTACGACTATTGACCTTACCAAGGGGCATTGGCAGGTAGAGTTGACAGACAGAGCTAGGGAGAGGTCAGCCTTCATCACTCCGGTAGGCTTATTTGAATTCAAAGTAATGCCTTTCGGAATGAAGAACGCCCTGGCCACTTTCCAAAGTTTGGTGAACCAGGTGTTAAATGCTGCTGAGGAGTACGCTGTGACGTACCTGAATGACATTGCCATCTTTAGTACCAGCTGGGAGGAACACCTATCCCACCTTAGGGAAGTGCTGGGCAGGACACAGAGGGCTGGGCTCACTGTCAAAGTTGGGAAGTGCCAGGTGGCCATGGGAGAAGTGGCATACCTCAAGCATGTGGTAGGCCGAGGACAGCTCTGTCCTAACCAAATAAAGATAGAGGTAATCCAGGCATGGCCCAGACCAGAAACACAGAAGCAGGTTGGGAGTTTTCTTGGGACAGCAGGGTACTATAGAAAATTTGTACCCAATTACAGTGCCCTGGCTGCTCTCCTATCTGACCTGGTAAAGAAAAGGATGCCAAAGAAAATTACCTGGGGACCAGCCTGTGAGGAAGCCTTTACCAGATTGAAGGAGGAGGCACTGTGCAGTGCTCCTGTTTTGACAAGTCCTGACTATAGCAGACCCTTTATAGTTCAGACTGATGCCTCAGACATGGGTATTGGGGCAGTACAGAGTCAGACATCCAGCCAAGGGAAAGATCACCCTGTAACATATCTGAGTAAAAAGTTACTTCCCAGGGAGCAGCATACTCCACTGTGGAAAAGGAGTGTCTTGCCATAGTGTGGGTCCTAAAGAAGTTAGAGCCATACTTGTATGGGCAGCATTTTGTGGTACAGATTGACCACAACCCCCTGGTTTGGCTGATGCAGATGGAAAAAAACAATGGTAGATTGCTAAGATGGAGTCTTGCTTTGCAAGAGTATGACATGACAATTCTACACAGGGCTGGAGCAAAAAATCAGAACTCAGATGGCTTGTCTCACATCTATGAGGAATGAACCAATTTGGGAAGCTTATCCCATGCAGGGGATAGAGCCCCCAAATTCAGTCTAGGTAGGGAGGATTGTGATGCTTGGACAGCTGGTTCTGATTATTCTATGATTTTTTTTTTTGTAAAATAAAAATATAGTGTGGTTGTCTGTCATGAGAAAGGCTGTGCTCCTGGATGACCCCCAAGGTTTCACTTCAAAGGGCAGGATATGTTAACAGCAGATCTCTGTAAGGTGATTAACTTGCAAAAACTCACATTTTATAGCCTTATTTAGGATCTGGGTTGTTTGAAGCTAAGAACTAATATATCCATTTTATGACATCCTCAGGAAGGGCAGTTAATTTCAACTGGAGCTGGGAAAACTATGTTACAACTAGGTGAGATCTGTCGAGTTGTAAATGTTCCTTTGATGTCTTTGTGAAGGCATGTGGGGAAATGAGTTTTGCTGTTGTCACCTATTTAATTTACCTTCTGAAGTATATGACATCCTGATTGTATAATTTTTAATAAACTGAGGAGCTGGGTGACATCATGGAGAAGGCAGGTTCAAGACAGTGTTTTAATTATGCTGTGAGTGACCTGTAGAGAGACACACACGTTTGGACTCTGAGGAAGAAACATCTACAGCACTATAAGAAGATAAGAATACCTTAGGTAGACAGGTCTAAGTGTATTATTGGTAGGAATTTGCACTTTTTAGACCTTATAGAGATTGTATGGTTTTGTGATAGATTGTTCTAACATACTAACATACTAATTGCCAGCAGATTAGGCCTTACGGTCTACAAGTCTGCTCGAACCTCAGATCCCTAGTTGGGTACCGAGGCCCTCCCCACCTTGTGTTCCAGAAACCCCTATCATCCATCCCCACCCCCCTGGGCCAGGCATCATCTGATACATCCGCTTTCTGTGTCTGTCAAACCCTCTCTTGAAGCCCTCCACTGTGGATCTCTGAACCAGCTCACCAGGCAGCACGTTCCCAAGATCCACCACCCTCTCAGTGAAAAAACTCCTCCTCTTTTCCCCCTCACCCTTCCACCTTCCAACTTCAAACCATGCCCTCTGGTGATACCTCCCTGCTTTAGCCTAAAGATCCCCTCCGTGTTTACTCTATTTATTCCCTTGAGGTACTTGAAGACCTCAATCATGTCCCCCCGTCTCTCCTCTCCTCCAATGAAAACAGGCAGAGCTCCTCAAGTCTGTCCTCATACGTCAAATCCCCTAGTCCTCGTGATCATCTTAGGTTGCCTCCTCCACCCTCTCCAGGAGCTGTATGTCCCTCTTCAAGGTGGTCTCCAGTACTGTACACAGTACTCAAGGTGTGGTCTAACCAATCCATTGTACAGCGGCAGAATCACTTCCCTGCTCCTAGACGTGATCCCCCTTACGATGCATCCTAACATCATCCTGTTTGCTTTGCTAGCTGCTCTCCTGCACTGCTCGGAGTTATTCATACATGCATCCACCATGACCCCTAGGTCTTTTTTCCCTGTTGAGGCCTCCAGCACCTCCCCTCCCAGGGTGTGCCTGTGTTTAGGGTTTCCCCACCCAAGATGTAACACCTTGCACTTGGTGATATTGAAATTTAACTACCATGTGTGAGCCCACCTTTCCATGGTGTCCAGGTCCCATTGCAGGGCCAGCCTCCCCTCTTCCCCCTCAACTACTGCTCCCATCTTGGAGTCATCAGAAAAGAGACTCATTTCATACCCTATACCCTTCCTGAGGTCCAAAATGTATGCATTAAACAGGATTGGACCCAGGACCGAGCCCTGCGGTATCCCACTGCCAACCTCTCTAGGGTTTGAGAGCTCCCCACCGACCACTACTCTCTGAGTGCACCCAGCTAGCCAGTTTTCAATCCATCTGACCATCAAAGGGCCTACTCCCAACCCCATCAGTTCCTCCACCAGACCATTGTGGGGGACAGAGTTGAACGCCTTGCTGAAGTCCAAGAATAATACATCCACAGGCTTTTCCCTGTCCAGTTCTGATGTTACCCATTCGTATAACTCTACAAGATTGGTTTGACATGATCTACCTGGCACAAACCCATGTTGCTGACTATCCAGACCTCCCACCTCCTCCAAGTACACCCCCAATCGTTCCTTTAGTATACTCTCCATTAATTTTCCCACCACAGAGGTCAAACTGATGGGTCTATAGTTACCTGGTACTTCCCTCGACTCCCCTTTATGGATTGGCACCACATGTGCCTCTCACCAATCCCTAGGTACCCTCCCTGTCTCAAGCGACCTGTTGAAGAGCTCCACCAGGGGTGCAGCCAGTATGTCCGCCAATTCCCATAGTACTCTTGGATGAATGCCATCTAGCCCAGGAGATTTATCTATCTTTAGGCCCTTAAGGGCTAACCACACCCTTTCGGTGGAGATAGCATCATCTGTCCCCTCCACCTTACTGGCCTTTTTATCCTTATCCTGATGTGACACCCCTGGGTACCTCTCCCTCCCTCTTGCTCCATTTCTGCTGCTCCCCTGATCCCATTCACTACCGCTTCTATCCCCATCGTGCCTTGCTTTGTAGATATCCCATCCCCCTCCCTCCTTTACATTTTACACATTTTTATCTGTTTTTAAGTAAACATCTAATTTGAGACTACTTGGTGTGCCTTTGAAATTCTTTCTTTGACAAGTGAAGCATATATGGTTACAGTGACACTGTGCATAGCTTAATGGTAATACTAAACTGGGAAAAGGTAAGAGTTTGTTCTGAGGTCTTTCATAGAGTTTTTAAGGGTTCATTTTGTACACCTGGTTAGGTGCCCATAGGCGAAAGATATCTGGCCCCCCCCAAAGAGCAGAATTATCTGAGCCTGTACATTGGGTACGCTAGCAAGAAGTTCACAGTTTGAATCCCTCCAAGAACTTGAGACCAAAGGTTGATTCGAACCCACAAAACAGACAGAAGGGTTACCCTGTTCTGTTAACTGTTCACAATACTGTGCTCGGAGGTTGGCACTGTGGGAGCAGAGGGCCTGACCTGCTGAGTGGAGTTGTGACACACTGTACACAGCACCTTTTGTACAAAATGCTAATCATAAACAAAATTAGAGATAGCAAGGGCTATGTGTGTAGAAGGTGTAGTCTCAGACTAGAAAAATATAGTAATGTACCCAGTGAAAGATTACCTTGTAGATGACAACAATGTGAAAGTGTATATAAGCTAGACTGTGTAACTGTGAACCCCGAAATGAAGTGCTGACACCTCCACACCACCTATCAGGTTCATCCTCCCACGGGAAAGTGACTTATCTTTGCTGGTACCTTGTAAGATGGGCTATCAGGGCTAATGCAGTATACTGTGTTAGTTCAGTTGTGTGCAGTTATTCATTTCCAGTGTAATCAATGGCTTGAATACCTGACACCTGGGGTCATAAAAAGTTTTCACATAGAGTACAAAATATAAAATAAAGTACAGAAATAAGCAATATAATAAAAAAACACAGAATTTGATGACAGATGAGAGCTGCTTGGCCCTCCCAGTCTGCCCATATTCTTTTTTTTTAAACCTTCATTTTCGCTGTAGATCCACTTGCTCTACTGTGCTGTCTCTTTCCTCTCTCACTTACCTGTATGATTCCTTTGTGCCTATCCCATGCATTTTTGAACTCCACCACTGTTTTTGGCCCCACTTCCTCAGCTGGAAGGCTGTTCCATAAATCCACCACTCTTTCTGTGAAGTAGTATTTCCTCACATCTCTCCTAAACCTTCCCCCAACCAGCTTCATACAGTAGTAGCCACAGACATTGCCAGCTATTTCCAGATATTTTACAAAATTTCTAAAGAGTTTATCTCTGCTGCCCCATTGTGGAAATGGAGAAAGCAGGAGATTTCTCTGGAAATATCACAGAAATTTCTGGAAATAGTTGGCAGTGTCTGTGGCTGGTACTGTAGCATGTCCCCTTGTTCCAGAGTAGCTTTTTTCTGAAAAAATACCCACCTTCTATACCTTATTAACCCCTGTGAGGTATTTAAAGGTCTCAATCATATGCCCTCTCTCTCCCTCCTTTCCTCCAGGGTGTACATACTGAGCTCCTTTAGCCTCTCTTTATAGGGTTTATGATGTAGACCTTGCACCATTTTGGTAGCCTTCCTCTTGACTGCCTCCACTCTATGTTCTTCATGAGATGCGATCTTCAGAACTGGACACAGTACTCAAGGTGGGGTCTTACTAGTGATCTATACAGGGGCAACACTACCTCCCTTTTTCTGCTAGTTATACCCCTTCCTATGCACCCCAGCATTCCACTAACCCTCCCAGCTGTCTTGTCACATTACCTGGCCAACTTTGGGTCATCTGATATGATTACCCACAGGTCTCTTTCCTGCTTGGTCATTGTGAGTATCACTCCTCCCATTTTGTACTCCGGCCCCAGATTTCTATGGCATGAGTGCATTATTTTGCATTTTTTTGCCTTAAATCTAAACTGCCATATGCTTGACCACTCTTCCAGTTTTTTCAGTTCCCTTCCCATCTTTCTACACCCTCCCTGGAGTACCCACCCTGTTGC
Organism: Neoceratodus forsteri; assembly: GCA_016271365.2. Classification (NCBI taxonomy): domain Eukaryota; kingdom Metazoa; phylum Chordata; order Ceratodontiformes; family Ceratodontidae; genus Neoceratodus; species Neoceratodus forsteri. The sequence continues at coordinate 430,603,547 of CM028134.1, forward strand.
AGATCTTGGTGTCATCAGCAAAGTCACTGGCCTTCTTTCTAACCCCCTCTGCTATGTCACCAATAAAGACATTAAAGAGGACTGATCCCAGCACAGAACCCTGATGGTCACCCTCCCTTCCTTGGAGCATACTCCATTTACCATCACCCTCTGTCTCCTATCCCCTAACCAGTTTCTTACCCAGATTACCACCTTGTTGCCCACCCCAAGCTTCTTAGCTTGCTTACCAGTCTCCTATGTGGAACAGTGTCAAAAGCCTTGCTGAAATCCAGGTAGGCCACATCCACCACTCCACCCTGATCTAGCTCTTTGGTCACCCAGTCAAAGAAATTTATCAGATTTGTTTGGCATGACCTCCCTCTGTGAATCCATGCTGCCTCAGATCCATCCTGTAATCCATTGGATTCTAGATATTCCATTATCCTTTCTCTAAGTAGTGTCTCCAGTAACTTATCCACCAATGATGTGAGGCTGACAAGCCTATAATAGCCTCTTCCTTGCTACCACTTTTGTGAAGTGGGACTACATCTGCCCTTCTCCAGTCCTCTGGAACCACTCCTGTCTCCAGAGATCTGTTAAATAAGTCTCTCAAAGGTGCAGCCAGTACAGAAATACACATAGCGAACAAAGTACTTATAAATAAAGAAAAATAAGACTATATACAATTTAGTTATTGTAACAATTGAAAATACTTTGCATTTAAAATTTTTTTAGTTCATTTGCAAATGTTTTATGATTTAAAATATGCTTAAAAACAGGTGGCAAACTGTTCCAAAACTTTGTAGAAGTGAAAACAAACAATCTCTGACCAAGTGACGTATGTTTAAGTGGAAGTTTCATATCTTGGTTACTGAGTGACCTCAGCCTTGCTCTTTGCTGAATACTGAAACATTTTAAAAACAATAAAGCAAGTAGGCCTGTACTTATTATCTTGCACAGTAAGGATAGCTGAGAAATTCTGAAATTTAATTTGCATGGCAACCAGTTTGTTTTTCCAATATGTCACAAAAATGTTTGTGTGCACATATAAAGATGAGGCAACACATCCAATTTTATTTACTAGCACATTTTCTCAGTGCATGATAGTGGCAGACCCTATCCATAGTAATCCCTCTATACTCCAGAAAAGGCAACAAATTATGCATAGTTATGGTAATCCTAGTTTTCTCAGTGAGGCAACGTTTAAGGCTATAGAGCTGTCCTAATCATGCATACAGCTTGGAAGTAACGTAGTCCATATGTTTATTAAAACTTATGGTGGTATCTAAGTACCCAGATGTCTAACAAACTGGACTTGTTTTAAGTATTTAACATTGCCTCTTCTAGCTAACCTGGCCAAAGTTCCAAACTGACAGTTTAGTTTTATTTTTGTTCAAACCAGCTTGTTTTGTAACATCCAATTTTGGAGAATTTTAAGGTAAATCCTAAGATTCATATCACCTACTGAGGGAGGAGTTACAGCATATGACACTGCTTTGTCTGCATACAGCACCGCAATTGTGTGCTGAGCAGTTCGTAAATTGAGTTAATAAGTTGAAGAAGAATGGCCCCAGAATTCATACCTGCATTACACTGTAATGGACCAACTGCTCCTCAAACATAGGCCCAGTGATCTTCAACATCTGCATCCTGTTTAATAAGTAATTTGTAGCCCTGTCAAGGGCAGCCAGGCCAAAGCCAAGGGACTTGAGCCTGACTAATAATATGCCATGGCCAACAGGGTCAAATGCCTTGGTCAGGTCCACACAGACTGCACCCTTAAGCTTGCCTGTGTCCATGGCATCATACAAGTCATTTGTGAACCCAACCAAAGCAGTGTCCATTCTGTGACCTTTTCTGAAATCATGTTGGTATATGCTCAGTAACTCATACTTTACTAAGAGTTCTACAATCTGGGTATGGATCAATCTTTCCTGCACCTTAGTCAGGTCAGATAAGATAAGCTATCCAGCTGGGAGGTGGAAACTCTTTTATGGACAGGCAGAGCATATGATTTTTTTTTCAGATATCTGGAATGTGTCCAGAACAGAAAAACAGGTTGTACAATTTGACTAAAGGTTTTAAAATGAGGTATGCTGCACAATGGATGACGCAGAGAATCATTCCATCCAGGCCAGGTGACTTGGCCGAATCTATTTTCTTTAATAACTTGGATACTTCAAGTGGGCTTCTGTTTTTAAGTAAAAGATAGGTGTCTTTGTGTACTCAGCACTATCAAGATAATGTGGATCCATAGAGTTATCTGTTGAAACTCTGTAATATATTAAATTAGAAAATGTTTTATTAAAAGCTTCTGCCATCTTGAGAGGAGATGAAATAATGTCCTCATCAAGATTTTTTGCAGTGCTTCATATGGGATCAGGATTTAATGAATATTTTATACAGTCCCAGAATTTTTTTTTTGGGGGGGTGCTAAATTGTCAAACTATTTCATTTTGAATAGTTTGCTTTATCCTCCTTACATTTCAGTTTACACTGATTGTGAAGATGTCTGTAACTTTCCTATGCCTGCTGTGTGTCCATTTGTTTTTAGCTATCCCATGCTTTATCTTATTTGTTCATGAGAGAGAAAAGTTCAGGTGTCATCTATCTTGAGTCTCTGCCACTGACTTTTTTTAATAAGGGTATTGTTTGTCCATACTTTCCATTAGTTCTCCCAAAAAGAACTCTCTAGCCAAGTTAATTTCTGGAATTAATTCTAAATGGGGCCAATTAATTTGTGCCACATCATCAAGCAAGGAGCATCATTAAAATGTTTAAAGTCTCTATACTCTGTTATTTTAGGGGGAGGTTTTATCCAGATCCATTGTGCCACAAACAATATACTGGTTGGCAATGAACACTGAGTGGGTCTGAATATTTTCCCACTTTCTTTGTTCTATCAATCCTGTGTGCTAATACCCAATCTATTAAAGAATGTTTTTTTAGATATTTTATTTAATCGGGTAGGTTTGATCAATTGCTGCAAATTAACATCGGCCAGTAAGTGTTTGCATGTGTTAACAGAGCTTCCAAACTAATTCAAATTAAAACCATCTAACATAGTTGTTTCAGTGGTGCCAAGTAGTGCATCAGCTTTAGCAGACTATCAAGTCCGGCAAGTCCATTTTTAGGCAGATAGTACACACACAAACAATATTCAACTTTTTTGTGTTACCCAAAATTAACTGGACAATTTGCCACTCTCAGTTTATATTAAAAGTGTACCCTAACATAAGCTCTGTGAAATCTAAATTTTAAAGAACAGAAAACAATACTCTGCCTCCTTTAGTTTTTGTTCTGTCTTTCCTAATGTAACTGTAACTTGGGATAACCACTACAGGCTTAGCCAAATACACTGGAGAGAAGTTCTGTAGAACTAATAAAATCCCAATTCAAGCACTTCTCTATTTGAAAACTAAACATCTCACAAAGGACATGAAGGGGTCCCCAACAGAGATGACTCCTTTAGTTTAGCCAGCATTTCAAGCACTTATACTATTGTAGTAGGTTGGTCTACATTTGAAACTCAGCTGCTATGGGGTAATCCTAAACTTAAATGTGGAAAGTTTGCTCTTCATTTTCTTTTGCAGTAGATGGGAGGGCAAGGGCATTGCAACACTGAGACAACTTCTTAATAGGGAAGGTCTTATCTCCTTTAGGTCTGTAATGGCTGCTGAAAGATTAGAACAGACTGACTTTGTTCAGTATTCTCAGATATCAGCCATTATTAGGGCCATCCAATGGCCCAGTGGGTAATGCATTGCACACTCATGTTGGCAACCTGGGTTCGGGAATGGACCCCGGAGCTGGCCAGGCAGTCCGGGAGGGGGAGCTGGGGAGGTGCTGCCATGTGAGTATTCGCTCAACTGCAATATGTGTGGCTCATTCTGTGAAACTTCATTATCCTTGTCAACAAATGTCTGTTATACATTTACTTACCGAGTATGACTTGATTGTATATCATTCACTGTATATGTAAACCCAAATACATTGTGCTTTTTTGATTTTATTGTAAATTTGAAAATCTAATAAATACATGGTGAGTTATACAGTTACAGCTAAAAAAGAAAGCTAATTTGAAAATGTGTAGTATAAATTGGGCACACAATGGCCTGACTTAGAGGAATATATAACATAATGTAATATAATATAATTAGCAGACTTTGTTTTTTCTGTTATTGTTATATTTGCTATATTATCTTGTGTATGTGTATTATTTCATCATCCCCTTCCCTCAGGTCACACCAGGAAATGAGCTGTATAGCTCAGTATGCCTTCCTGACCAACTCTTTTAAATAAATAAAGAAATAATGTGCCATTTTTCTTCATTTCTGAGGAGGCAGGGCCATTATAACTCAATTACAGCTTTGCTACTCATGTTATGGTCCTGCCCTCTCACTTATGAAGATACATGGCATATTCTGAGTCAGTCCATTCCTTATCACCTATACTGTACATATGGGATTTTGCATGGCCTAAGTTAACATGATTTATGTCCTTCAGGTCTCTATGAACTTTGTCATCTAGGGCATGAGTTTATGTAACAGAGTTTTAAAGACATGACAAAAATAAATCAGGCATTTTACCTGCAATCAGCTATACAATGTAATATCATATAATATAATATAATTAGCACACTTTATGGTTTTTCTGTTTCCTAACATTTAGGGAGTCAGTATAGCGCAATGGTTTAAGGCTCTGAGCTGCAAATCTGGTGACATCCAGCAGACCAGACCTAGGTTTGAATCCCACAGCTTCCACATGCAGACTGTGTGACCCTGAGCAAGTCACTTAACTTCCCTGTGCTCCCTGGTCACACCTGTAAAAAAGCTTTCAGCTTAGTGTGCTAGTCCTGGTTAAACAACTAACAAACCAAAAAAAAATCAAGGTTTTATTTATCAGTGCAATTCCAGTAGATCAAAGAGCTTTACATCCTAATACAAGTTAAAATTAACATAAACATCAGTAATAAAAAAAAAACAACAATATAAGCATAATAAGTATGAAACCACAATGCAGAAAATCTAGGCTAAGTTCTCATCAGAAAATGCCTGGTTGAACAAGTATGTTTTCAGTTTGGTCTTAAAACTGTTGGCGATCTGGCACTCTCTAATCAAACGAGGTAGAGCACTCCACAGTGTTGGGGCCACAAAAGCAAAAGTGCACACCCCAGAAGTCTTTAACCGGACCCTGGGAACCTCTAACCTCTAGCAGTCCATCATCAGTGGAGTGGAGGAGGTGGTAGGGGCGCAGAAGATCTTGCAAGTAGCCAGGTCCCTGTCCATGTAGGTCCTTGTAGGTCAGTAACCCGAACTTGAAGGTGTTCCGCCAATGTACCGGCAGCCAGTGCAGGCAGTGGAGCACAGGAGTGATACAGCAAGATCTTGATGAACCAGTCAATAACCTGGCAGCCGCATTCTGCACTAGCTGCAATCAGCGGATATCAACCCCTGGTAACCCTAGGTATAGGGCATTGTAGTAATCAAGGTGAGAGGTTACAAAGGTATGAACCAGAGTTGGCATATCACCAGGCAGAATCAGGTGCTTGATCCGAGCAGTGTTCCTCAGATGGTAAAATGAGGTCTTTACAACTGCTGACACCTGAGATTTTAATGTCAGAATGCTGTCAAACACAACACCCAGATTTCACACCTGATTTGAGGTAAGCAGCTGGTCACCTCTGAGCTAAAGCCCATAAGGTTAACTCGCTTGCAACCCCATGCCTTGGCAGCCTCATATGATGTGTAGAATGCAAATCTCTTGAACAGAGATAAAGTTAATATGAAAATAACATGAGTGTGAAAATAATGTTTTCACACTAGATGTTTTAAATAATGTTTGTTTTGCAAAATTTATTTTCCTACATCTTAATTAAAAATATTTATATAAGAATACATTTTTGGCAACTGTGGTGTACAAGGAAATAAACCATCAGAGGAGGATTATGAGGTAATTAATTAACCTGAAGGGTGAGTCCTGGGCAGTCTGGGTCTTGGCTACAAAAAACAACTCCCGCACCCATATACTCCAGATTGGTCCTTCCTCTTTGCCAGGGAGAATCTACTAAACATTATACATTCACTTGAAGTCTTCTGGGAACAGGGCCTTTTCTGTGACCGCCCCACATCTGTGGAACTCATTACCATCTTAGTTGCATCAGATCTCCTCCATGAATGTTTCTAAAAGGCCCTAAAGACCCACCTGTTCTTCCTGGCTTTTGAGCATACATTTTAATTGTTAATGTTTTATTGTGATAGGAGAGATTTTGACTTGTTCTTGTATAAGGTGGTTTTATGTTGTATATCTCTTTGTAAGTGTTGTTCAGCACCTTGATCCCTGCAGATGAAGTTTAAAAATAAAAAGTGATGATAGATAGACAGACAGACAGATTTTAAAGGAAGGTTAATATGACAGCTTCTGTACTGGGGAGATATACCCCAAAATGGGTGAGCACTAGGGAGAAGAAAGGTTTTGCCACATACTAAAAATTGCAGTACTGGTGATAAAACAATATTGTAAATTGCAGTATTTTTTCATTAGCAACATGGTATTTTTATTACCCTCCACTGGTTTTCATTAGCTAATGGCTACTGTGACAGTCATTTGCACTCACCTAACATAAGTAAAGCTGTTTGTGTTAGCACTACTCATCCTTCTGCCCCCCCCCCCACCACCACCACCACCATGTCACTGCCTAGCAAAGTTGGGCTTAAAAGAACTGGCTGGAGTGTCAGTTTAGTCCTCACAAGGGAGTGACCCCAAAGTGTGTGATTTCAGAATTGGATGGTGTGTGTTTAAGACTCTAATGTTCTTTGATGCTGTGTTTTTAAGTCTCTAATAGATGCACATTCACGCTTCTCGGTTCATTTGATTTGAACAGCCACTTAGCCAGTTTCTGCCAGTTCCTGTGGTCTAGAGTTTGTCCTTTCTAACCCAACCTTTTTCCCAGCTGCATTATTCTAAGCATGTAAAATGACTTCTTTTTTCATTGAAAAACCTTTTACACATCAAATAGATACAGGGAAAGTGGGCACATTTTCGCCACATTTTCACTTGAAAACAGTTCAGAGAAATCAATAGACTGGGCCTCTTAAATTATGAAAAGGAAGTTATGCCAACTATACCAAGATTTAAATTTTAATGCTGAAACAGGTAAGATATATTTCTTTTATACAATAATGCTACATAAATTTCCTTCTGAGATGAAGTCATGCCAGAAAACAACAAAATAATACCTTCTTTATGAGTACACGTTTGGGGTTTATTCATGCAGTTTGCCTTTAATTCTGTTAACCCCTTTAAATGAATACATCTTTGCACAGCATACTTATTCATACTTAGATAAGGAGAGGCAGAATGAAATTAGACTCCCTTCTGACTTTAAATATCTATGCTGCTTGGTATATTTATTCTCTGGCTGGGTGTGATAAATGTATTATAGAATTTCTTGGCCCTGGATGACTTGACCAAGATTAAGCATCTTGCAGACAGTGGGACCCTATTTCTGTCTCATCTTATAACTAGGTGCATAGACATACAGAAGGACAAAGTGAGTTTCCTGTTGCAGCACAGTAGACTGTGGCTGACCTGGGTAATAAACTGGGATCTCCAGGCTCCCAGTCCATGCTTGAACCATTGCATTACACTGCCTCTTATGTTTAGATAAAGTGATGCTATTGGGCAACAAAACATGACCTTTAAACTGTGAGAAGTATACACTATGGTGGACATATGTCCAAAATGAGTGTTACCGGCCTGCAGAGGTTTGCACCAGGCTGTTGCTGTACATGCCCAGTGTGCCAGAAGCAGTCACAAAGCCTGGCCACACCCACAAGCTGGTGCAGAGCTCAACAAACTGGGCACTGGTGGCCATGAAGGAGGTGCTTGGCAGGGCACCAGGCTTGCAGTCAGAACCCTGGCTTGAACACCTACAGGATCTCCTGCAGTGCACGCACCAGAGATCCTGGGATATAGCAGTCAGCACTCTCCCCTACACAGAGGAGACCTGGTTTTATACAAAGCACATATGCGCTTTTGCTTGCTGGCCCGGCCATGCCTTGGACACTATGGTGAAGGGATGGTTGGGCATGGACTGGTATCATCTGTTCCAGGACTGTCTAGCCATGTGAGAATAAGTGGCAAGGGTGGTGGTATGGCTACTTTTTAGCCCAGCACCAAAGTAACCCCCCACTCCTTGTCATTTGTATGTGGCATTGTGCATGCCACACTGTGGCTACTCCTAAGGCATGCCCCTACCACAGGTGCATGTTTACTTCTGTGCTCAAGCGTGTCTGGGTGGGTTACATTTGTGGACCTACTGGGAGTGACCACTGTGCATGCTGCAGGGGTCCCTCAGGACCATCCAGCATGTGGCATATGCTCATATTGCAGACTACCTGCTTTCAACTGCCTGGGGCATGGGTGATTCCAGCACAACTCACAAATCCTAGAGTGTGTTATTTGACTTATAAATTAAGTACTGAAATTAAAAACAAGTTGTAAAAGCCAATGAGAGTGCAGGATTTTTTTTTCAGCCAATTTAATAAATGAAAATAATCTCCAGTGCCTAGATTATTTGGAACTGCACAATGAGTATTGTGTGTAGCAGTGATTGATCCCTGTCCCAAACATACTCCAGGTAATACCACCCTCATATGGCACTATGAATAGGACTCCTGTGTGTCCTTTTTTTTTTGTATTTAAGCTTTAGGTTTTGCTATGTTTCTGTTCATGTCTTGCAGGGCTTAATGGTGCTTTAGCCCTGCAGTATTTCCCATAATTATTGCTGTTTTTTTCATTGCTAAACTTCTTAATCTCAACATCAAATCTTGTCTGAAGCTGAACACTGACAACTGAGTTACAATTTAACTTTTCTCTGGAGAAATACAAATCTGGGTATATGCCACCTATGTTGGGTAGCCTTCCTAAATGACTCTTCATGGAAACAGTGGTAGAAAAAATAAATTGCATGTCATAGCAAATTAGTCTATTTCGATTTGTGGTCCTGTTTTAGCATCCACTACAGTAATGATTTTTGTTGTCCCACTGATGTTATATCTGTCTTTGTAACCAAGGGTGGTTTCCTTTTGCAGTCTTAGAGTCCATAGCAGCACATCTACATTTGGCCATAAAACACCAGAGTTCCACAATTATTAATACCAAAGTTCACACAGACTGCTTAGTAGTGTACAGCATTCAGAGATTCAGAGCAACATTTTTAATAGTAGTAGCCCATTTCTTCTCTCTGAGCAAGGTAGTAGTCTTCCAGCTCTTGGCCCTAAAAGGAGTAATACATTTTGCAAGTTAGTGACATTCTCTTGAAGCTTACAGCTCAATAAATGGTACATTTGGGGACAATTACAATATGTATATGGGGTGAGAGTCCCATTACCTGTAATATTTTTTCTTCACACAGTGCACAGCTTACCTACTGTGCCATGCCCCCATTTTATCTTAACACTGGCCAATGCTCCAAAGTGTGCCCCCGGGCATGGAATGCAAAGAGTGAGAAATACATTTTTAAGGATTAAACTTTATTAAATTTATGCAAAAATATCCATATGGCTGTATCCATCTAAAAACTGGTAAGCACAGAAAAATCATTAAAATGGGAGCTCTTAAACCATTCATATTACACACACGTAGACACATTAACAGAATTAGCCACAGTATGTACAAAATGTACCTTGAGAATCACTCTTGTGCATCCTGATCCATGACTAGCCAGATAAAGGTTGCAACATAAAAGCAGCTTATAGTTGACAGCTTGCTACCTTTTTTGCCCGGGGGCAAATGAGGCTACTCCAAAAATTACCGCAGGATTCTATGAAGTCAGCAACCACATCAACCTATCTTCCCTAGTGCATAACTTTGTCCTCCAAAATAATGGTATCATCCATTTCCACTAGGTCTTACTGTAATTCTGCATTCTAGCATTTAATACAATAGTGTCACTGGTGACTCTGCATAGCGTCTACACAATTTTTGTATCTCAATATTCTGTCCCAGCCATTTAGCTTCATACTCCATCTCAGGAATTTGAAATCGTAACTGTGCATAAGATTTATGATGTTCGCTAGACTGGCAGAACTCCAAATACAATTCCATTTCTTTTTGTCATACTCATTTATTCAAAAATTCTCTACAATTCAATTTATCAATGTACAGGACAGTTGCAATTTAAACAAAAACACAAATAAAAGTTATATAACATATACAGTAGAGAGCTTCAGGTATAATTCATTTGTCCAAAACACTGTGTACTTAATATAAATCCATCCATCCCCATTTGCAGGTTGGATCCTGCAGGCCTATACAGATATTATGCAGTGCACTGAAGCTTTACATGTGACTAATGATCACACTGTCAGTGTGTATTCTATCATCAGTGAGCCTGCATTTAACTACACAGGAAGGTATCATCCTTTGATCCCCATGTATACAACAAACCTAAGCCACCTGTTTTGAAATACTTGGTACCATTTGTTTAAATTAAATGTTATCTTTTCCATTTAGTAAATGTCTACCGTTATCTGGTGCAATTCCCCCAGGGTGGATGCATGGAGTTGTAGCCAATACATAGGAACAGATTGTGTCAGCAGAAAAGACCTATAGCAAAGGGGCAAAAGAAGTGAAAGGGTGTCCAGTCTGGCAAGGGTAGATTTTGTGGGTACCTCCCCATAGACAACATCTGCATAGTCAAACAATAGTAAGATCATCTTGAGAACAATCTCATGTCAGACTGGGAGCGGAAAACAGGATTTATTCCTATAAAGGGCACCAAGCTTGTATCAAAATTGTTTAAGGATAACGTTGATGTGGGTGGAGAAGTTGAGGTGACTATCAGGCCAAATGCAGAGAAACTTGATGCTGGGGACATCCTCAAGAAGAGCACCATTGAGGGTTTTGAAAATAGGGGACAGGCTGAATCTACTGAGCCATGGCCTCATGCCAAATAACATAGTGACAGTTTTCTTGGCATTTAACATGAGTTGGCTGGAGCAGAACCAGCACTGGGCACGGTCACAGTCATGCTGTAGGGACTGTTCCAAGATGGGGACAGAGGCTCCGGTGGCATAAAGTACTCTTCTTGTAGGCACACATGTGAACATTTGCTGAGTTACAAAACAAGGGGAGGTCACTGAAGAAATTAGAGAAAAGGATAGGACCCAAAACAGACCCTTGTGGCACACCTGGTTTAATGGGGATGGGAGAAGATAGGACTTCACCAACCTGAACTGGCTGTTTATGTGCAATGAGGTGCGAGCAAACCAGTCAAGAGTGTTTTTGAGAGTCCAGCATGCCTCAGCTTATCCAAAAGTGAGGAGTGGGTGACACAGTCAAAAGCCTAAGCCAGTTCAATAAAAAGTATGGCTATAGTGTGTCCATGATCCATCCCCTTTAGGATGGAACCAGTGACCCAGACAAGAGAAGTGACCACAGAATGTGCTTTTCCGAAGCCTGACTGAAAGTTGGAGAGCTGGGAGAATGCAAGCTTCTCTTGCAGCTTAGCCAGGGAGGCAAGAAGAGAAATAGACCAATAGTTCCCTGGGATGTAGGTGTTGCCCCCTGAAGGGAGAGTCTGCTTCCAACAACTAGGAACAGAACTAAGTTAAAAAAAAGAGATTAAGGAGTAAAGAGTAAGGACAGAGGAGCCATGAGAGGTTTATCTACTAGGTTAATTTGTCCCCAACCCCAGGTCACTCAGCTTTTATATTAGCCTTCTCTGTGGAATGGAATCAAAATCCTTTCTAAAGTTGAGGTACAACACATCCACTGGTTGACCTCTGTCCACTGCCTTTGTGATCCGATCAAAGAAGTCATTCAGGTTAGTTTGAAAAGATCTCTCTGCTACAGTCCCATGGTGGTTCCTATCCTGTAACCCATTTGCCTCCAAGAATTCCCATATCTGTTCTTAATGATGGTTTTCAGCAGCCTGCCTACAATGGAGATTAGACTGAGCAGTCTGTAGTTTCCCCGAGTCATTCCAGTCCCCCCCTCTTGTGAAGCAGCACCACATCAGCTACCCTGTAGTCTGCTGGAGCCCACATCTCAATGGAACAATTCAACAGATTTGTCAACGGTGCTGCCAGTATTTGCCCCACCTCCTATAGCACTTTAGGATGTGACCTATCAGGACCAGGTGCTTTGTCCACCATCAGGGTTTTGAGGCCTTTAAGCACCCTTTCTTCTGAGACTGTTCCTAACTCCAGTCCCCCTCACCCCATCCCCCCTTGTGCAATAACTTTATTGGCTGTGGCAACCAGTATTGACCAGAGGTAATATGTTTCTTTAGATTTGATTGTAGGTTGGGGAAGGCCCAGTAGCCTTCATTAGCTGCCAGTCTAAAGGGATGCCTAGAAGTTCCAAGAAAACCTCTTTGAACTCCTTTCAATATTCCTGTATGTTTGGGCAGCCCCAGAACATGTGGAAATGATTCATTCTTAATTCCCCACATCGTCTCCAACACTCTGCTGTATGGTCATTGCTCAGTCTTGCCACTATGTATGATGTATGAAAATATCTGATCCTGACAATCCATACAAATTCTTGCCGTTGGTGGAGTAAGTAATTTTGTTGGAGGATTTCCATATTCTAGACCACTTCTGTTCTGATATTGCGATTCCTGCCTCTTCTACCCATCTCTGCTTTACAGGTGCAGAGAAGTCTGCTTTTTTTTTTTCTAGTGTTTTATATAGGGCTGATGCCACCTCCTAATTTCCATTGTCATAACTGCTCAACATGACCTTCCTTACTTCTTTTAGTTTTTTCGTTTGTTTGTTTTAGATAGAGCTGTTTGGCCCACAATTGCCACCATACCTGCTTCAGGTGAATTTGGTCCTCCCTCCCCCCAGTCCCATTCGCCACTCCCCCATCACCCTGTCAGCGATGATTTGCATGGGGTGGGACCCGAGGGAACTGGTGCCAACATATACAGTGACCAGTGCACATAGATTATTTCTCCCTTTTCTCCACCCCCCCCCCCAAATGCACATAGCAATGCTCTGCATTGGAGACAAGCTCCCTCTGCCCACTACAAGGTCACTACTGCACTGGAACTGGAGCACCTCCATTCCCTGGCTGGGAGCACTACCCCAGCCTGAGTCGCCAGCACAGAACTGCATGGTGCTGCCACTGTGCCATTGGGCAGACCCTTCTTTTAGGTTTGTCTAAAAGTGGTAGGTTTCTCTGTATTTCTATAATGTGGGCCCTAATTTGCATGAACCAAAAAAGGTACCAAGATATTCAGGCTAAAAGATTCCTTCACCCATTGAAAACTGTGAGGGATTCTATCCTGCATAATTTGTCAATAGTGAGTTAACCCATTCCATTCCATCCTGTGATAACTGTGCTCTTTTCTACGAGGGGAAAGGTTCTGTCTCTAGTCAACCATTTGTCATTACCCCACAGTAGAACATATCATAGATTTGCTGCTGAGCAATAGGTATTCAGAATTAGGGCCACCAGTCCATCTTTTTGCTTCGAGGCTTGTAGAAGGATTGACTTTACTCATGGTCTAGCTCCAACCTAGACAGGTGTATTAATTTTCTTTTCCCATTCTAGGAATACCTTTCTTGGGATAAATAAAAGGAGTGCCTAGAATAGTTACTATAGTCTGGGACAGAGAGTCATTTTCAATGAGTGAACGCGAGAGAAAAGTGAACGTGCTAGTGTCTTCCATTTGGCCATGTCCTCCTTCAATTTACAAATTTGGGGGATAAATCATCCTACAACTATGAAGCGGTATCTTCACTCAGCTTAATCCCAAGACAAGTAAAATATATGTTTTGCCTTAGTTCACTTTCAGGTCACTTTTGAGCACTCTGAGATGTAATGATTTAAAGTTAGAATCTCTGTCTTGTTTACGGTTATCACATACAGTACATAGCATGGTCCCCAGATAGTCATAGTCCATTCAGAACTTTTTGAAAGAGGTCTGTAGGTTGTGCCTTTCCATCAGTGCAGCAGCAGGGGTGCCACTGATGATGCTGGTGATCTGAGCTTGGGAATGAGCCCAGGACACTGGAGGGCCAGTGAGGCGAGGATGGCCGAGCATCGCAGAGGGCACTTTTCTCCTCAGGTGGGTGGACAACCATTCACCACTGCAAGACTGCCATTTGGGGGTGTGGCATGAGACAGTCAGGGATGGCAATGGGAGAGGAGAGGGAGTGGCATCGCAGCATGCACACCTGTTGCATATGTCCACCGAATGTACCCACCCAAGCCCCTCAGGGGAAGGAAAAGAAAAAACAGACCCCACACACTAATAGAATGATGCCAGCATACTTGGCATCTGTGATGTCCACCAACCCAACAGGAAGGAGCTCCCCAGACCACCAAATTCAAAGAAGCCTGGGGAAGGGGAACTGGTATACCCACTGAAGGCTCTACCGTAGGATGGTTCCCCATAGGGCAGGTAAGGGGGTGTTTCCTAGGGTCCAGAACAACGATGGAGCTGGGCAGTAGCTGAGCAGAAGTGAGATGGGGTGGGACAGACATGGAGCAGGAAGATTAATTCAGACAAGTATTTGTCAATGCCATATGTTTGCTTGCTTGTATTTGCTGTGTAGCTATTGGGCATAGATAGTGCAGTGGGTAAAATTAACAAATTAATACAAGTTATAATAAACAAAATTCATAAATAAACCTGTTAAAACTCTGCACCACATTCATCATGGAGATAACAGTTACAACACCTTAGGAAACTGAAATGATGTCCCATATGCAAAACATAAAATAAAAAAGAAATGGTATAAATGCAGTCTGCTACATTGACCATTTTTAGTATCAAACCAGCCAAGCTGGTCAACTACATGCAGTAGCAGCCGAGTCCTCCAAAAAATCAATTTACAATATTCATACTGTACTAATATGCTTATTAATGCCTTTTAAGTTATTTTTTTTTCTATATTGTATACTTCTTGGAGTTCAGACCTTCTAACAGTGTAAATAAAAATATTATGGACGTCACTTTTCATTTATTACTCACATTTTACTTTTATTTTGTCCTGTCCATTAGTCCTCAGTGTCTCAAGTCCCAGACTATCTGACAAACTGCCCCCTCCCCGAGCCTCAACTGGCCTGGAAACACCTGGCTGCTCTGTCGACATGGCCTGCTGGCTGTTGCTTCGGTTGTCACTTAGTTCCTCCTCCATCACCCCAATCCCTGGTGAACTTACTATGATTCCGGGAAGCATTCCCCATAGAGGGCCTGTCACTCATTCCGCCCCTCTCTGAGTTTCTCTTCCTGAGCTTGTTAGCTCCTTGATTATTCTGGGAACTCACTCCCAACCTAGGCAGGCATTGATGCCATGTCACCCAGGCCCTGACCTGCCGCACTCATGCATCTGCTAGTAGCCTGGTTCTTCTGGGCCTTTTGCCCTGCTGGTGCTACTCCTGACTAGACCCTTGCCCCACCAGCCCTGATGCTGTGATCTGTGTTGCTAGGAGGTTGATGAGATGGCCTGCACCACTCCAATATCACCGAAGACCACACTCTGCTGTTCTTCCTCCTGACTTCATTTCCACCTTTCCACATCCACTGTACACCTACCACAATGACTGCACTCACCTCTGTAGTATTCTTCTGTGTGCAGAACTGTTACCCACCCTTGCCAGTTGTGCTCACATATCAGGAGGAGCTGCAGGAAGTGGCAAAGCTCAACTGGGTGGGTGGCACAGGAAGCATCAGTTGTAGTGAGCCGGACATGTGGGAGGGAAGCTGCAGGGAGTGGCTAATGCAGCTGAACTGGGTGGGTGGGAGGCAAGCCACAGTAGCGGCAGGTGTCTGTCAACTGGGCAGGTGGGAGGGAAGCCACAAGGAGCAGCAGTTATCAACCAGGCGGGCAGGAGGGAAGTTGCAGGAAGTGGCATTATGTAGTGAACTGGGCAGTGGGAGAGAAGCTGCAGATAGCGGTAGGTATAGTGAGATTGGCGGGCAAGAGGAAAGCCACCAGGAGTGCAATTGTAGCTCATGCAGGTGGGAAGGAAGTTGCAGAGAGTGGCTAGTGCAGTTCAACCAGGCAGTTGGGAGGGAAGCTACAGGAAGGGGCAATTTAGCTCAACCAGGCAGGTGGGAGGGAAGCTGCAGGGAGGGGCAATGTAGCTCAACCAGGCAGGTGGGAGGGAAGCCGAAGGGAGTAGCAATTGTAGTGAACCGGATAGGAGGGAAGCAGGGAGTGGCAACTGCAGTGAATGGGGGGAGGAGACGAGAAACAGGCAGATGAGGATGCCGCTCAGCTGACTGATGGGTGGTGTCTTGTAGAGGAAAGGATGCAGCTGCAGTCTGATAGGTGAAGCTGCCTCCTTTCGACTACACAAAGTTTCCACCCATCAGCCAGGCTGATAAGGATCACATTCAGCCTGCTCCTATTTGAACTGTCATTGGTGAATCTCTCGCAGACTAAACTGAATTAGATGCTACAGTGACACACCTCTGCAGCTTCAACTTTCCTGAGTAGCCACAAGATGTTTCCTTTGTGCCACGCATGCAAGCAAACATACAAAATTAAAGATATTGTATGGTTGTCTGGTTACAACAGCACATCTTCTGCATAAAGTGGCACTTTTTGTATTTCAGTTCCCATATCTATGCTCTTTATTCCTTTTGCTTGATGGATCCAGTTAGCCATGGGGTTCAGTGTATATGGAAAATTGGATGGGGGGGGGCATCCCTGTTATGTACCCATAAATAGTTAGAACCTATCTGTTGCAAGATCATCTGCTCAGATGTATGCCTGTGGAGTATTGTATGGTTTATTTATTTGAAATTTGGTAACTGAGAAAGGCACACTGAGCCAAGGCTCATTTCCAGGTGCAACTGAGGAAATGGCGAAGGGGATACAATCAATCAGACACAGATGTATAGAAGCATTACTGAAAAATAAAGCCCAAGAGACTTGGGAATCATCATCACAGATTACCTGAAATCAATGACCTGAAATCACCCAAGCAGACCACTAAAGCAGTAGGTAAGGCTAGAGGGATGTTGGGGTGTATTAGTAGGGGTATCACAAGTCGTAAGAGGGAGGTAATAATCCCTCTTTACAAGACACTGGTTAGACCCCATCTGGAGTACTGTGTGCAGTGCTGGAGGCCGCACCTGCACAATTACATTAGCAAAATGGATGCAGTCCAGAGAAGGGCAACCAAAATGGTGCAGGGACTGCATCGGAAAACATATGAGGACAGATTAACGGAGCTGAATATGTATACCCTAGAGCAAAGGAGGGAGAGAGGCGATATGATCGAAACATTCAAACATCTTAAGGGCATTAACAAGGTGAAAGAGTCTAACATGTTTCAATATAAGAATAATAGCAGGACAAAAGGACACAGCATGAGATTAGAGGGAGACCGATTAAGGGGTAATGTGAGGAAGTTATTT
Source organism: Neoceratodus forsteri (assembly GCA_016271365.2). Lineage (NCBI taxonomy): Eukaryota > Metazoa > Chordata > Ceratodontiformes > Ceratodontidae > Neoceratodus > Neoceratodus forsteri. Next base: position 430,620,915 of record CM028134.1, read on the forward strand.
TTCACAGAAAGGGTGGTGGATGCATGGAATGGCCTACCTCAGGAAGTGGTGGATATGAATACAGTGCAGGGCTTCAGACAGGCATGGGATAGGCATAAGGGAGCAATACGAATGAGTAGCAATAGATAGGCCATTGACAGAGTAAAGGCCTATGGCACATTCATAAGGTAGGAAAAAATGGGCAGACTGGATGGGCCTTGAGGTCCTTATCTGCTGTCAACTTCCATGTTTCTATGTTTCTAAACAGTGGTAGCACAGCATGGCAAAAGTGCAAATAACAATATCTGGTACCTGGAGTTGGAGCCATGAGCAGCAACACAGCCCAGTTCATATGGCAATAGCACATTGAATACATCATTTTATTGATATTAAGAATCATAAAGCAACCCTGAAGGGGGATCATAACTGGAGAGGAAAGGGGAACAGGGCAGGTCAGGTAGGGGGCTGACAGGAGCAGGAGAGGGAGGACAGGAATTTAAGGTGGTGCCTAAGGGAAGTGGGGGAGGGTGAGAGAAGGATGGAGGAGGGGAAGAGGTTCCAAAAGGAAGGGAAGGTAATAGGAGAAAGATGATTACCCAGCAAAGGAGTGAGGTGTGAGGGTGGGGAAGGAGAAGGTGTGAGGATCCCTGGAGCGGAGAAAGTATGAGGCAGATGGAATGAGAGATAGAAGGATGGACAGGTACAAGGGCAGCACCCCAAATCAGTATTTAGAGATGAAGGATGCACAGTGGAACTGGTGACAGGAGAGAAGGGGGGAGGATTGGAGAGGGAGGAGTAGAGGGAACAAAGGTGAGTGTGAGGGGGGAGTTGGTAGCAAAGCAATACAAGGCATCACAGAGGGTGTCCAGCCTAGCAAGGGAAGAGGAAGGGGTGGTACGGTAGACAACATCTACATAGTCAAATACTGGGAGCACCATTTTGGTAAACAACTCCCAGCAGACCTGTGGAGAAAGGCAGTTTTTGTTATGGTACAGGGCACCAAGCCTGGGGCAGAGCTTAGCAAGGATGGCATTGATGTGGGCAGAAAAGGCAATCCTACACTCAAGCTACACACCAAGATACTTGAAGGAGGAGGGGGAGAAACATATAGGGTGATGAAGGAAGGTTGTACAAGCCTGGCCAGTGTCTGGCTGGTTCCAGAGATCATGGACACTGTTTTCTTGGTGTTGACCTGGAGCTGATTGGACTGGAATCAGCACAGGACATTGCTGAAGTCTTGCTGAAGCAAGACTTCCACTGCCATAGTCAAACAGCCAGAGGTGTAGAGAACAGTGTCATCCACATACATTTGAATATGCGAGATGACAAAGGCGGGGGGGGGCATTGAGGAAAATAGAAAAGAGGATGGGACCCAGGATGGAGCCCTGTGGGACACCAGCCTGGATTGGGAGTGGAGGGCACAGGATGCCTCCTACCTGTATCAGTTGCTGATGGTTCAAGAAGTAGGAATGGATCCATACAATAGCTAGGGCTGAGAGGCCAGCAGAATTCAACTTGTCCAGGAGGAGCGGGTGGGCCACTGAATCAAAGGCTTGGCCAGATCATTGAAAATGGTCACAATGATGTGGCCGTGATTCATCTCAGAGAGGATGGAGTCAGTGACACATAGCAGGAAGGAGACAGTGGAATGGTGCTTCCAAAAAACAGACTGGAAGGGGTGAGGAAGTTGGAGGAATGGAGGAAGTCAGAAAGCCTGGAGTAGAGCAGTTTTTCTAGCAGCTTTGTGAGGGAGAAAAGGGGGAGGGATATAGGATGGAAGTTGCTGGGGTGGAAGGATCATCCCCTTTGTGGAGGGGAAGAACTGTGGCAATCTTCCAAGACTAAGGGACAGAACAGAGGGTGAAGGAGAGGTTAAGGAGGTTTTTGAGGGGGGGGAGGCAATGGCAGGAGCTGAGAGATGGAGTTTAGGGTCCTGGCCATCAGGGCTAGATTTAGAGCTATTATAGTCTAGTGACAGTCTTTGTATACTCCTCTGTGAAACTAAGTTAGGCAAGGATCCTGTGCAGAAATTACCAGCTGACTTTAATGAAGATGTTTCTAGCATCTAAACTGACAAGAAAGGCCCTTATCTTATTTTTTTTTTTTTTGATGTGGCCTATAATATGGATTTATCTTCTAATATTGTCATTGGTTTGCCTAGTTGCAATAAATCCTGTTTGGTCAAGCTGTATAATTTGTGGCATAACATTTTACAATCTCTTAGCCAGTTTATAATAATTGGCCATCAATTTTTTAAATGGTGATGGCCAGTTTGTATTTACCATAATACTGGCTGGTTATTATGGCAAACATGCGCTCACTGAACAGCAGTTGCTGTCTCAAGACACTCTTGAGTGTTGCGTTCAGTGAGACCACATCTGTAAACTAATTACAGGGCAGTAACGATTTTTTGCCTGACAATGTAAAAAAAAAGTAAATTCCCGCTGAAGCAAACATGTTGTGTGATCCCCTCTGTACCTGAAAACATTCAGTGTGATCCTGCCAACCTGGAAGCAGCTCTTCGGTGGGGGGGGGAATGAAATCACAGTGCTGTTTATTTTGGAGATGTTTTGTGGAAACTTAAAAAAATTAAACTCTCTGAATCAAAACATCCTGTGTGATCCCCCACGGTACCGAAAAATGCCTTCTGTGATCCTGCTGACCGGGAAGTGGCTCTTCTGCATTTGGGGGGTGGGGGGTGAGTGATACTGTTATAATTCCAAGGAACCAGAGTAATTAACATTGGGGTGGGGTGGGAGGAAAAAACTAATGACCAGTAATTATATGAAATAAAACATGGGGTGATGTAATTACTCAGTTTTAATACACACCCCTCTATTTGCTCTCACGGTTTATGTAGCATTACTCACCTCAGGTGTGTATTAAACATAGAATAATACAGTACATGGGTGGGTGGGTGTAACCAGTATTTTACACACACCTGGTTGTAATGCAAAATAATAACCGGGCGGTTGTAGGGCAATTATTTTAAGATCCGGTTATCCCGATATTAAAAATTATCACCAGTAATTATATTCTCGTAGCACACACCACCCCATGTATTATTCTCTATATAATCTGTATTTAGTGTTGAAATAGATCTGAAGGCCCCTATTGTGCAAGGTCATTGCCATCCTTCAGAATAATTGAAATCACTGCCACTTCCCATGCTGGGGCTAAGGTGCCCCTTCCTCAATTGCACAGTTGAAACCTGTGGTCAGTACTTTTTTTTTTATCTCTGTTTATCCTCCTACCCGTTGCCTGCATTGGCCCCACTCTTTGGGGCTCCTATGGTACCCTGCATTGGAGCTCCTCCAAGGGCTGTCAGTGCATATGGGTGCCCCACTCAGTGAACCTCGATGTCCGGATGACCACCCAGTCAGGGTGGAGGAGTCTCCCCTCTGACTCCTCCAGACCTGTGATGGAGTGTGCACCTTGTGCCTAGGTCTGTGGATTCCCCCAATCGCTGGCTCCTGGAGCCCGTCTACCGGCACCAACGCTGGCAGTTTTTCCTCTGTAGTATTCTCCCCACCCCCTTGGGCATCAGTGTGCTAGGAGGGCAAGGAGTCGAAGGCACGCTGACACGTGCCTTCTGCTTCAGTCCTTGGCTGACATCCACCCACCCACCCACCCACAGTGTTGCTACCTCTTTACTGCACCTTCCACCCGAGTTCCCCAGGTGGTGGTAAAGCAGTGAGGCTTGGTGATCTCCTTCCCCAGAGAAGGAGAGCAGCTATCAGGCACTCAATCCTTCTCCTCCCCGGCAGACCCCTGGCATCCTGAGCTCATTCCCGAACATGGGTCACCGGTGTGGTTCAAGATAAGGCGCCAGTGCCTCAGCCCTCTGTGCCACTGGGCCAGCTTCTGGTCAATATTGGTACTAATGTGTCTCTAAATAACTTGTAAATTTTGGATGGGTACCCATCTGTACCCAGGCACTTTCCTGACTTCAACCTTTTAATGCCCTCTGCTACCTCTTTTGTGGATATCAGGGGTTTTAGAACCTCACCCTGTTCTCTAATTAATTTTGGCAGCTCCAGTGAGGATAGATACCTGTCTATGTGATCAGTTTCCACTGGCTGGGGTTTTGAGAACAGTTGGGTACAATATTTGTGAAATGTATTCACTCTTTTATTAGTAGTTTCTCTTTTGTTATTGGATCTGTTATGCTTCTTATCATGGCTCTTGCCCTCTGATTTTTTTTTAACCAGTAAGATATCATTTTGGCACCCCTCCCCAGCTAATAATACTTCTGTCATAAAAAGCAGGTATTTTTCTGCTTAACATGTCATTAGTTCTTTGAGGCTTTGAGATTCATTTATTAGAACCGGTTATCTCACCATGGACTGTCTCTGTTTGGCACTGGGTTGGAAAATCGCTGACCAGAACAGCGCGGTCAAAAACCACACGGCAAAAATGCAGTCTCTTTAGGTTTTGCAAGGGTCTCTGCCTCCTGCAGCCTCCGACTAAAGGATTCTCACTCTGGGGGCGGGGGGGGGCAGATCATGGGGCAAGATTAAATTTATGGGGCCCTGGAATACTGTTTCCATGGACCCTTGTAAAAAAAAAAAGTCCCAATCGCCAAAATCTGAGGAGACCAGGATTAGAACCCTGGTCTCCGCTGCCATCTGGCTGAGCTGTTCTATGCCGCAGCCCTCCACACCACAAGAGCAGCTCATCCAGCCTCTTGGAGTCTGGTGTTGTTCTTGTCCATGTCAGCACCATGGACAGTGACCTGGGGAGCATTTATTGCAAGTGCTGTAAGTCCCCTCTAGCTGTCCGTGGTAGCGCTATCCAGACTAGTGCTCAGTTGACTGGCACTATTCTGGTAGCACTATTCTAGGGGGTGCTGATCCCTTAAAGATTTGATTTGGCCCTCAGTTTGTTTGTTTCCTTCCTTCCTTCCTTCCTTCCTTCCTTCCTTCCTTCCTTCCTTCCTTCCTTCCCTCCTTCCTCCCTTTCTCCCTCCCTTGCTTCCTTCCTTTTTTTCTCTCTGCACTGCTTTTGCATATCCCATAACAGGGTTGTTTTCCTTCATATTTTTCTTCCTAATTATTTTATCACAGGGAGGATCTCTTGCTGAGTTTTAGTGTCTTTTAGCAAGGTTGTGCTGAGATGCCAGACGATATTGTTTCATTAGGTTTAAACCTCTTATGTGATCTGAGGCATCTACCTGTCCATGAGGACTTTGTTCTATGAATAGTCAAACACACAGCTAACCCAGCTCAGCCAAGAGTGAATTCATAACAAGGAAATTTATAGCCCCATGCACACTTGACTACTGTAGATGCAAGTTATGACAATTAGAAACAAGGCTTTCAAACACAGTGGTAAGGGGTGGTTGTTGCACAGGCCCACTGAGGCAGCAGTTTCAAACTGTGCAGGTGCCAGGATACAGGAATATGAACAGACCTGGAGAAGCAGGAGATGTGCACCACGTAGATGCATTTTAGCATGCAGCCGGATTCAATAACAAAAGGAGCCAGACACTGGTTCCTTTTACTAATGAATCCAACTGTGTACTAAAACATGTCTGCACGGTGCAAATCTTCTGGTTCTCCAGACCGGTTCATTATTGATTGATTGATTTGTTTTTTAATATCTTGTAAGAAACACTAGGCATACAGATGCCTATTTTCAGGCATGACCCAGGAGAATTTTATTTATTTATTTTAAATGTTTTACCAGGAAAGGCATACTGAGCAAAAGCTCATTTCCAGATCCATCCTGGTGGAGGGGGGAAGGGATAAAGGGAAAGGATAGAAACAGATATAAACATCATATGCGGGATAAACTTACATATATAGTAATTAATATTTTACAGAGGGTATAAAGTTTGATATACAGTGTACATACAGACTGACATCATCAGTAACAGAGTAAAACAACATTGGGAGGTTATAATAAGTGAAAAGCAACAATACCTGAAGAAAATGTAATAGCGCACAAAAGATACCAGCAGGAACATCATTGCTAATTACAATAAACAGCAAGAGACATAAACATCAATGGTAAAACACAAATGCACTGTTTAAGAGGCAAAAATCAGAACGTGACTATTAGTTGCAATTCAAATAATTGGTGAAACATTAGTTTATACAATCTAGGTAGGCATTTTATCAGGAATGAATCAGTAGTGACATTAGCATGACTATAAAGGGAAAAGTGCGCAGTGCTAGGTCAAACTAGGCTGAAACTTAGCTAGCCATAAGAAGGACATGAGCATTGACCTGCCAAGCAAAAGGAGTCCTTTAGTGTCTTGCAGAAAACAGAATGATTAGGAGAGCAGCGCAAACTTGGGGGAAGGGAGTTCCAGAAAGCTGGGGCATAGACTGCAAAGTCCAGTTTGCCAAAGCCCCTTGAACATCTGCGCTCCATGGGTGGTTGAGAGTTCATTGATCTCAATGAGTAAGTAGGAGATGGGTGCTGCAGGTAGGAAGCCAGGAAAGGTTGAGAACCTAACCTCAGGAGTTTGTCAATAAAACGGCCCAGGGCAAAGGAATGTTGGCCAGCAGGGGAGTGTCAGCCTATGCCACTGTAAATTAAGCAGTGGTGCATGAGTCTGGGGGTGTCCAGGAAGAAGTAACATATACTGTTATATGTAACATTGTTTTACTAGTTCCCATGAATGACAGAAGGCTATAGGTTAATCTAGGCAAGTGTGCTCCCTGAGCTGTGGACAGTCAGGCCACAAGGGAGAAGTAGTGTTTAACCCTATAGGCTAAGCTCAGCTTAGTACTTTTTTTCAATAAAGGTTTTTATGTCTCTCCTGATACTCGATCTGGCAGCTGTTCAGCATCTGTCCCCACCTCTCTATGTTGGCATCCCTCCAACCCAGAACTTGCCTGACCCCCAAATCTCCCATGGATTGCCCCTCCCATGGTGGGGCCATGGGAGGGAGGTCCATCCTCCCCCACACCCACAATTACTCCTCCAGATGAGGGGCCAGGATCCTGGTGGTGTTGCTGGTGAAGGGCTGGTGTGCAGACCATCATGGTGCCAGCCTGCCATTTTTCCACCAGTCTTTTTCTCCCTTTTCCCTTTTGCTGGGGCACACACATTGGATCCTGATTGTGGGGGCATGCAACACACCCCAAGAGTCCCGAAGCTCCCCTCCCTTATGTGCCACACTGACTTGGATTGCCACCCGGTATCCACTGGGTGTCAGTTGAATGGCAGATGTGATAACCCTCCCTCCCTGAGAGAGGAGACAGCCTATCAGTTGCTGAGTCCTCTCCCTCCCCAGCCAATCCCCAGTGCTCTGAGTATATTGCTGAACCCAGATCACCAGCATGGTGCAAGACGTGGCATCTAGCACCTCAGCCCTCAGTGCCACTCGGCTAGCTAGCCCAGCTTAGTAATTTTTTTCAACATTTACTGTACTTTTCCCTGGCAGCCTAACTGGCCTCCATCAGTCCTGCCGCTCCACCCAACCTCATCATCTGCCATCTCTGGTACTTACCTCTACTCCGCCATGGCTAGGCCCTTACCCCCCCTGGGCAGGGTTACAGTGTCTGTTCTGGAGTAGAGGACCCAGTCAGCGGTGCAGGGACTGTGGTGGGTGGTGAATAGCATCCTGCATGGTCAGGAGATGTTTTCTACTTTTCTGCCCTTGGATGTTGCGGGGACCTTAGCTGACACAATGCATCATGTGGTCAATGTCTTCACCCTCCCTCAGTCTGTGGCTCCAGCTTGCACCGCCACCTGTGGTTACCCAGGTGGCAGTGCTGCAGTGGAGTCCAACTTTCTCCCACCCCCAAGTAGGAGAATGTCCATGGGATGCTCAGCCATCCTTCCCCTGGCCATCCCTCCAATGACCCAGGCTTGTTCCCAAACCCAGGTCCCTCGCATCACAAGTGGTAGCGATACTGCTGTACTGGTGAGCCAGATTAGTATTAACAGATGTTCAGACCAAGGGGATATGGGGAGAGCCATCAAAGGAAGGTTCTAATAAGACACCTAGATACTTGAAACTGCTCAACTCTTCCAGTAGGGACCCATCCATACAGATAAGAGAGAGAGTTTGGAAGAGGTCACTGAAGTTTTGGCTTGGAGCCAAAGAGCATAGCTTTTGTTTTTTTGCTATTCATAATTAGTTTGCTGCTTGATATCCAAGACTGACTAATAGTGAAAGTGCCCGACAGGATTTGTCAGATCTTAGGGACTGTGGCTGGACTGTAATAGAGGACAAAGTCATCTGCATACAACAGGGAGCTGCAACAGGTGGCAACATCCAGGAGACTATTTATATAGACAGAGAAAAGAAGTGGGCCCAGGATTAATCCTAAGGAAATACCAACAATTATGTCAGCAAGGTTGTTAGCCGAATGTAGTCTGACTTGTGTTCTACCAGTTAGGTAGCATGGTTGGTGAACCAGGAAATGGCAGGAGAACAGTCTTGCAGCATCCTAAGGCACTGCCAGTTGTAGACCTGCACTAGTAGTAGTAGTAGTAGTAGTAAACTAGTGTAGAAAGCAAAAAACTGTATGTACGGTTGTATTATGATACAAACATTGTATTTTATTCTGTTAAAAACAACAACTGATTTAAAGTCACTCATGACACAGGAGTAGGTAGTGTAGTTAGCAGGGGGTGCTTGTTAGACAGAGTAGTGGAGCTCTTCTGGCAAAAATCCATCAGAAGTAAAAACAATTTTTACTGCTGGACCAGGCAATAGCATTTCTGCGTTGGTCAGTGCCAGAAGAAAAGCAGCAAAAGCAGATTCTATTGTAGCAAAGAAAAGAATGGTTACTCACCATAACAGTAGATCTTTGAGAAAATCTCCTCCATTGGACCGCACCTTTGAAACCGAACACTGCCGGCATCAGCCAGGGGCTGCCCACAATGATGTAGAATATCGGTGCCTATATAATTTTGGGCAGCCAATTGCTCCTCAGTTTCCTGCTGGAGTTAAGTTTGGAGGGCCTCTTACTGTGAAGAACCAGGAGACCAGGGGGGGCACTAGAGAGCCGATCTCCTGGCAGGAAGCATTCCATTAACGCTCTGCACTTCAGCTCTATAAAACTGCTGGGTTGTGCGGACTAGGTCAGGAAAATCTAAAAACAACTACTAAAACTGTGTTTCTGATGAGAGCAGCTTTCGGACGATATAATTTTTATGATGGGAAAGCAGAAGGGCTCGGCATCTAGCCCCACTAAAACAGCTCCATCTAAGACTGCTAAGGCCTCTGATACCACGAGTCTTGCTGAGGAGAATGCGGCTGAAAACCCACATACCCCACCATGGCAACAAATGCTGGCCATGATGCAATCAATGGATGCAAAATTGGAAAGAACATTAGCGCATTTGGAAAAACATGATGCGGCGATTACTGCACTAACTAATATTGTGGCTGAAAGTAAAAAATAAGAGATCACCACGCAGGCAGCAGTCATCCGGGAAAATGTTCAACTGTGTGGCAAGCTAGAGGCCTTGCAAAATAAGGCCCGTGCTAGCAATGTGCATCTGGTGGGTGTCCCGGAGGGCGCTGAGGGCCTGCACCGTCTCTCTTTTTAAAAAGACTGGCTACAACAGCAATAATGGTACCAGAGGACTCTGACTGGGGATCCCTGAAGCGGGCTTACCATGTCAATCCCAGAGTGAGACCTGCCAATACTAATTTCCCCCGTACTGTGCTTCTGAGGACCATGGGGATGGAAGTATGAGACATCTTAATTTCCACAGAACAGGCAGCTTATCCCTTGATGATCAACGAGGTAGATGTAAAACTGTCTCTGGATCTTTCATTTCAGACCTGCGCCTGTCGAAGGAGATTCGATGGGGTAAGGCAAAGGTTACGGGCATTTGGTGTGGTGCATTCCTTCTTGTTGCCGGCCAGACTCAGAATCGCGTACGGAGGTAAATCATGGCAGTTCACAGACTCTGCAGATGCAGGATGGTGGATGGAAAAAACAGAGAGGGAGTTCACTTCAAGAAATGCTGCCTTGGTGAAGGAAGAAGTTGACGATGATGAGGAGCAGGAGCCAGCTTGAATACCTAAATCTTTCCTTCTTTATAGGGTGAGCACATCAACCAGAACATCTAGGGTCTTGCATGGAGACTCTGGACTGATAGTTATTCTAGCAGTTGAACTAGTGGGAAATTGAGTGACTCTCTGGGGACACCATCTGCTTGCTGGTCATTCAGATCGGGGAATAGGCTTGTTTATTGTAAGCCATAACTTAATTTGTTTTCTCCCTGCTGATCGCTGTTGGGGTGGACATCGAGGTGTCTGTTCTGTGTGGGGATGTAAATTACTAAATTGCAGTTTGTTATCTGTTCAAGTTATATACCGTTTAAAAAAGTTTTCCTTGACCTAGTGTTGCTGCAGACTAACTAAGCAATGCTAGTTTTTCTAGGTATACTGATACGTGCAGGGAGTTATGGCAAGCATAATTCTTTCTATGTAATTCCTTCTGATCTGGATAAACAGCAATCTTAAATGATTGTTTATATCTTATCTCTGTTTTTCTACCTAAACATGAACATTCCAAAGCCACTGAGAGGGCTGGCATTTACTGGATAATTTAATGTAACACAGTTGAGTTATCCCCCAACTCCTATTGTAACAGAGTACAGGGGATAAATGTGATTGTCAACTTTTTATTCTGTACTGACATTGTTAGTCCTACACTCCTGTATGAGGGATTGTGTATGTGTTTCACATAAAACAACAAACACAAAGTTTAAAACAAAAAAAAAAGAACCAGAAGACCAAATGAGTACTAGGCATGTAAAGAGAGGCATAGGCCTGTAAATGGTGTATACACTCAAGCCACTTTTGGACTCTTTCAAGCAAGTCAGTGATAGACCTGCTAGCTGATACCTCAGAAAGGGGAAAGGAGGGTGGATGCACTATTGCCCACTGGAGGAGATTCTCTTGAAAATCTACTGTTACAGTAAGTGTTCTATCTTCATTTAGGATAGTTCCTCCATTGGACCACACCTTTGGAATGATTTCCAAGCAGTTCATAAGGTACCCAGGGAGGATTGCAAAGTCTGATATGCAGTCAGGACAGAAAGCCAGCACACGTCTACGTGCAACGATGTCTAAACTGTAGTGCACAGTAAAAGTGTGCACAGTGTTCCGTGTGGCAGCAGTAGATATGTCAGCTGCAGAAACATTCTGAAAACAGGCAACGGAAGTGGCCATACCACATGCAGAGTGGCCATGCACAGCAACAGAAAGTTCCTTACCATACTTCCCATAGCAGAATTCTATACAGTTAGCCAGCCATTTGGACAGACACTGTTTATATACAGGGGTGGCATTTTTTCCATAGGTAACCAATAAAAGCAGAGAGCGCTTTCCGCGCTCCTTAGTGCAATCAAAATAGAAATGCAGTGTTCTGTGTACATCAAGTGTTTGGAGCAATGCCTCACCCTTGTTGACATGCTTTGGCCAATACACAGGAAGGTATATGGTCTGATTCAATGTAAAATCAGACATCACCTTAGGTAGAAAATGAAGATTAGTCTGCAAAGACACCCTGTCTTTGTGGAAAATCAAAGAAGGCTCATGCATCAGAGCCTACAGCTCATAAACCCTACAAGTAGAAGTTATGGTAGCCAAAGACAACATTTTCCATGAAAGGAAATGCATCTCACAGGTTGCAGAAGGCTTTGACAGAGCCAGAGTTACTTTCTCATGTATGAAATTCAGGTCCTAAGGCAGAACAGGTTTGCGAATCAGAGGACGTATGTGCAGAATACCCTTCAAAAACATATGGGACACCTCTAGTTGTGCCACTGTGTGCCCATCAATAAGGGCATGGAAGGCCAAAATAACAGCCAAGGGCACCTTAATGGATTAGTACTAGAGACTGGAGTCTGATAGGGACAAAAAGTAGTCCAGTACAATATTGACAGGACACATAAATGGGTCCACTGAACAGGAAGGACACCATATGGAGAAGCGCTTTCATTTCAAATAATAGGTGTGTCTAGTAGAAGGCTTACACTGCCACAAGCAAGATACCAGCCATGTGGGGGGAACCCCAAACAATGGCTACATCTTCAGGAGCCAGGCATTCGGATGCAGCAATCACTGGTTTGGATGGACTAGGAATCCCTGAGTCTGCGACAGCAGACCCCAACAAAGGAGAAGCAGAATAGGAGGCACCACTGCCAGATACTGCAGAAGCAAGATCTGGTGACACCAGAAGGGAGCCACTAGTATTAGGGTGGCATGCTCCGCTTGTAGTATTAGCAGAACCCTCTGAATGAGAGAGATCAGAGGAAATGCATAAAGGAACCTCCCTTTCCTAGAGAGGGACAACGTATCTCACCAAAAAACTCCATGCCCTGGAAGGAGCAAGTAGAAATGCGGCACTTTTGCATTGTGGGGGGACGCAAAAAGATCCAACTCTGGATGACCCCATCTTGTGCAGAGGTCATTTACTATGGAGATTAGCAGTTCCCATTTGTGTACCAGGGATGGAGATCTGCTAAGCCTGTCTGGCAAGATATTTTGGACACTTGGTAGAAACACAACTGATAGCTGAAGGCTGCAAGACATCTGAAAGGACCCCAAATGGGTACCCCAAGCAGGCCCCGAGGCATCCATTGTGATGATCTGCACAGAAGTCGGGGGGGGAGAATGGAACAACCTTTAGCAGGTTCTATCAGTCCATCCACTATACTACAGCATGGGGGAGAGGGGACATGATGAGAACCATTTGTTTAGGCTTATCCATAGCAGATCCTATTGTAGCTGAAGAGTCCTGTGCAGTATGTGTATGTGGAGACAGGCAAAGAGAACCTTACTGATGGCAGCTGCCATCAGTCCCAGGTAATGTAACATCATCTGAGTGGATACCTAATGACTCCTGTGTAGCAGCTGGACCTGGGCAGCAATAGTCTCTGCCCTGTCTGTAGGTGGGAAGGCACTGCTTACTGTCGTGTCCAGCACTGCACCAATATATTGGAAGCACTAACAAGGAACTCATGCGGATTTTAGTACATTTACCATAACACCCAGTTTCTCAATCAATTATCTCATTCTTGACAATGTGTACAGAATCATTTCCCTGGATAGGGCCTTCAGGAGCCAATCATCTGGATATGGAAAGACATAAACCCTTCCCTCCAAAAAGCTGATGCCACAACTATTAAACATTTAGTAAATACCTACTGTGAAGAAGAGAAACCAAAGGGCAAGACTCAAAACTGATAATGGCTGCCTTCCAGCATGAAGTGGAGTTACTGCCTGAAAGTCCTTCAGTATTCTAGCAGTACTTTTGCCTTTTTGAATATGCAGCAAGCAGAAATGGCATCTACCACATCAGAACTGGGCTGTAATTGGGAGGACTTTGATAACTCGAACCAGAGAAGGAGGAGAGCGAGAGAATGACTACATGGAGGAGATATCAGTGACAACGAGTCTGATGGCATCAGAACTGCGTTTATGGAACTAGAGAAACTCTTGATCAAAGAAATTGACTTAACCTACAATGTTTTGACCCTAGAAGTTTACCTAGAGAGAGGTTTGGCACCAAGTGGTCTGAGAATTACTGTGGCTCCCTCTAGCGGAATCGAAGATTTTGCCTTTAAGGACAATTGGGTGAAAGCAGCAAGCGAGTCTTCTAAGGTATTTATTCAGCTTTTGATTAAATCTGACAATTTGAAAATAGATGAACTACTGAAAAATCTTAAAGAAGCTAAAATAAAGGCTTTGAGTTTTAAAACACACACTCAGTTTGTGGAACTGGATACCAGGCTTAAAATAAAACTAAGTAAGTATGAGCAGGAAATCATAGATAAGAAGAATAGGAAACTGACCAGAGACCAAAACGACTATGAAAGAGGGCATATTATCAAGTGGCCTAAAAATCATTCCGCGAGCAGGGGTAGATCAAGAGTACACTTTCAGACATCTGATCAATCGAGAGACAGGCAAACAGCAAAACAAAGTAGCAATAATCAGAGAAGAGGCCAGAAACCTTTTTTAGACAGAGACCAGAGGTTAACCAATGGAAAAGAAAATGAAGGACACACAGCAGCAGGAGGGGTGAAAGAGCAAACAGGAGGGGTGGAGCGGTCATGAAGGATCAAGAAGAAAGAAATAAGTTACAGATCATAAACCTCTCTGAATACACTCTCAATAAAACAGAAGTGTCACTATTAGAGAGAGACTTAAGTTTCATCCCCACGCCAACTCTTATCGAGTTTCAGATTTTTGTAGAGCTGCACAAATTTTACCGCAAACTCATATTGAAGCAGTTTTGTTCAAAAAGTTCATTGCGACAGAAGAGATGGGGCGACATCCAGATGCTAGCATTTTCCATCCAGGTGAGGATTTGGACTATGTACTTCAAGCGGCTGCTAACTTGAACTTTGAAAGCGGAGAATTAACTAATTTTGCATCAGACATAACTGCTGAAATGTTTGGGGACTTTAACACTGAACTTGATAATTTACAGACACTAGAGGAACTTTTAAATGAAAACCTTAATGAACGCAACCTCCTGACCTCTGTGGGACCAATGTCAGGTAACAGTTTGTTACAAACAAAGGGACATTTGGACAAACTTAGGAAGTCTAAATTCACTGTCAGTTCTACCTTTTGTTCTTCTAACAATAATCCTGCCATACAGAGCTTTGAAAAAACTGTTGATAGACAGATGAGGTCAATTTTGAATAGCCACCCCTCCCCCAAATATTTCAACCTTACTAAGAAAGACAGGTCCACTTTAGAAGGTTTAACTATTAGGGACCACATTGTAATTAAGCCAGAAGACAAAGGGGGCAACATTGTTGTAATGGACAAAACAAAATATGATTCTGTGGTATTGTACTTACTGAATAATGTAGATAATTATGAAACATTATCAATGGACCCCACACTGGCTTACAAAAAGGATTTGTTTTTGATTCTAAAAAATGCTTTAAGTAAAGGTGACACTTCAGATAAGGGGTTAGAATATCTGTGGCCAGAAAATCCTGTAATACTTCTATGCCTTACCCAAAATCCATAAGGACCTTAATAAACCCCCAGGTAGAGCAATTGTGTCAGGATGTAACACGGTATCACAAAATGCAGGGAAATTTGTTGATTTTTTTCTTCAGTTGTTGGTTCAGGATCTGGAATCCTATGTTAAAGATAGTAAAGACCTTTTAAAAACACTGAAGGCTCTTACAGTACATGGGAATCCGAATTTACCTGGCTAGATATAGACGTGGAATCCCTGTATACTTCAATACGTCATGGCAAAGGCATAGAATCCATTAAGTATTGGTCAGACAAAATACAAGACTCTGGGCACATACCAAAGGAATTTGTCTTACAATTGATAGACTACACCCTCACACATAATTTAATTACTTTGAATTTAAGGGTCAGTTTTTCAAATAAAGGTATGGCACAGCCATGGGTGCAGCAATGGCCCAAAGTTATGCCAATCTATTTTTGGTTACTGGGAAGATTATATCATATATAATAAAATAAAAATTTTCACATGTATATAAGAGGCTGACATCACTTTATAGATGACATACTGT
Organism: Neoceratodus forsteri; assembly: GCA_016271365.2. Taxonomy (NCBI): domain Eukaryota; kingdom Metazoa; phylum Chordata; order Ceratodontiformes; family Ceratodontidae; genus Neoceratodus; species Neoceratodus forsteri. The sequence continues at coordinate 430,636,392 of CM028134.1, forward strand.
GCATCTGGGGCGGTGCCAGGGACCTTATACCAGAATTCATACAGTGGCTCAACAATAACAAATTTATTTTGAGATTTACATATACCATGGGCATTGAGACACTCGATTTTTTAGATTTAACCATCTCTGGCAGCATCTCTAACCATAGTGTGACTTCAAAGAGTTACAGAAAACCAACAGCTACCAACTCTTTGTTACAAGCGACTAGTGTACACCCCCAGGTTAAAAAACTCTATACCCTATGGTCAGCTATTACGCATTCACAGAAATTGTAGCAGAGAGGATGACTATAGAATTCAAGCATATGAACTGATGGAAAGATTTGAAGCAAGGGGTTATAGTAAAAAAAACTTTTAAAAGAAACAAGGGACAAAGTTGACAGGGTTTGCAGAGAATCTTTTTTAGATGAAAAGGATGAGGCCACATCAGAGCAAATGCCACGTACTTTCATTACTGAGTATGATCACATAGCTGAATGCATTGGTAATGTGATACATCAGAACTGGCCCATTTTACAAAGTGACTCTGAAGTCAGTTTAACTGTGGGAAATAAACCTTGTATAACTTTTACTAGAGCCAGAAATCTAAAAGACAGACTTGTACACAGCAGAATTGCGAAAGAAAAACCATCAGATCAGTCTACTTGGTTACCTAAGCACCCAGAAGGTTTTTATAAATGCATGAGGTGCAATGTGTGCAAGTACAGCAACAACACAGCAACTTTTAAACTTCCACATTTGGAAAATACTCAGATTGATATACGTGAACTTATCATTTGTGATACCACCTATGTAGTTTATGTCCTGTGGTGTAGCTGTAACCTTGTATATGTAGGCAAAACTGTCAGACCATTGAAACAAAAGATAAAAGAGCATGTCCGCTCTGTTTTACATGGTAGGAAAGACACACCAGTAGGAGCACACCCTGCTAGTGTACATAACTCTGACCCTAACTGTCTGAAATTTGTGGGGATTGAAACGGTGCCAATGCCAAAGAATGGTGGAAATAGATCAAATCTGCTACTTCAATGTGAGAGCCAGTGGATTTACAGACTTGAGAGTGTCAAACCCACAGGAATGAATGATAAATGGGATCTTAAACTATTTTTGGTTAAAAATGATCAAAGTTGTAATTCAAACCATGAGATTTGAAGTAACATTTTGTGTATCTCTCCCTCCCATCCCTCTCTCTCTCTCTTTTCTTTTTCAGGTTTTCAACACACTAATTTTGATGCCTAAACCCTCCGGATTTTTTCATCACGTTTTGGGCTTAATTTCCAGGAGGTCCCAGAAAGAAAAAAATCCGTCATTACAATGAGAGTTGCCTTTTGAATGTGCCACTGTTGCCATGGCTACTTAGAGTGGTTTGGTCATTTTTCTTTTGTTTTTTTATCTTTTATAGCATAGTACTATTAATAATGAGCACTATAATTTTTTAAACAGTGGTTGTAACTGTAATTTGTGTATTAGAGCACTGGTTGTGGCTTACTCATGTAGTATTATAGATTTAGAAAGTATTTCTATTAAGCATGATTAAAAATGTAACTACCTCAAATGCATTTTGTGTAAATGAACTATAGAAATCTGTGCAATTGAAGCCTGTGTAACTGCTTAGGCTATTTATTAGTACCACCTAGTGGCTACAGAAAAGATAGCAGACAAATTTCTAAGTTTTCACCTTATATTTATTTTTATTGATTGCACCTGTATCGTGTGTATTTAAAAGAAAACTGCATGTTAAAATCAGGAAAATACATTTGTTGCCATCCATTGTGTGTTCTTAGTTCATCCCAGTGTTATTTTTCAGCTCAGGCTGTGTGAGGTGTTTTTTCTAACTTTCTCTTGCTATTTTATGGCCCTTGGGGGCTGCCATTTACCTTTCTTTTATTGCTTCTTGTCCCAGATAGTCTTCCGAGAGTGCCTCTGCTCTGAGGTCTAATAGCCCATACATCTGACCAGTGTCTTGTTACAGTGTCTGTATCAGTAGCACTCACCGCTGCATGCAACCTGTATATAAACTGCTACTTTGCTTAGACTCGTGCTCTAGCTCCCCCTTTTATTCGACATATACAAGCTGCTCTTTAAATATTTAAAGTTGAAGGCAATGATACAAGCTGGTATTAAGAATAAAACAGGACGAAATCATGCAGAGAGCTTCTGGTGCAGATCACATGAACACAAAAATACTGAAGGCTGCTTAGCCAGTGGATGACAACTGCTTTAAAAGGATTACATTGGTCTACAAGCATGAATCTTCTACACAGCACACAAGCAACTGAATCAAAAGTACAGAATATGTTGAATAAAAGGGGGAGGGTGAGCACGAGTCTAAGCAAAGTAACAGTTTATATACAGGTTGCATGCAGCGGTGAGTGCTGCTGATATAAACTCTCTCCTCTGCTATGCCCCGGTGGGGGGAGTAAATTAGCATTGTTGGAGCAGACAGACTTTTTAGTTGTGCTCCATGATGTTTGCAAACCATAGAAACCATTCCAATGCTCTATATATTCTTTCATCTTGTGGCTACTATAAACAATACAGACACTGTAACAAGACACTGGTCAGATGTACGGGCTATTAGACCTCAGAGCAGAGGGCACTCTGGGAAGACTATCCGGGACAAGAAGCAATAAAAGAAAGGTAAATGGCAGCCCCAAGGGCCACAAAATAGCAAGAGAAAGTTAGAAAAAACACCTCACACAGCCTGAGCTGAAAAATAACACTGGGATGAACTAAGAACACACAATGAATGGTAAAAAATATATTTTCCGGATTTTAACATGCAGTTTTCCTTTAAGTCTTTCCATTGCAAGCAGCTCCATCCCCTAAGGAAGACTCATTTTTGAGTCGAAGTGCAGGGGAGCTAATTTGTGTTTTACTTGCCGTGACCGACTGTGCCAAGTTTGTTTAATAAATTCACCTACTTTTGAATTGCTCTTGGCGCCTATGATTTTTTAAGGTCTGAGTGCAGTGGTATTCTGTGCATTACTGCCTGTGGCACTGGTGAATTCTGACATGAAGATATGTGTCCTTCATGTGCAGGGCACAGAGTCAATCCCCCTTTTTCAGCAGGGGTATGAAAGCCTGAAGAGACACCATCCGAAGCTTTTGTATTTGCCAAATAGGTTTAGGCCTCTGAGGTCCAGTACAGGACACAGATCTCCTGTCCACTTAGGAACCAGGAAGTATCAGGAATAAAACCCTTTTTTCTTTCCTGGGGAGGGATAGGTTCAATAGCTCACTTGTGAATGAGTAACTGAACCTCCTCTAGCAGAAGGGACAAGAGACCCAGAGGAGAATGAGAAGGAGACAGAGGATAAACTTGGGGGGGGGGGATAGAAATTCCAGAGCATGCCCTTTTTCCATTATTTCAAGAACCCACTCATCCGTCATGATCTCCTTCCAGTTTGGCAGATGAAGAGGGATCCTGACTCCCACCATTGCCCTCAGAGGTAACAGCAGAGGGGGAGGAAGATTGGAGTCCAAAGGTACTGGGCAGCAGGTGCACCGCATTGACCAATACCTTTGGGTGCTTTTGAATGAGCACCAGGAGGGAGAGTACCCAGGAAGGGACCACAACAATGGTTTTGTGCACAGGGCTGCTGATTTGAGGGCTGCAGGCCTGTGAAATGAGCCCCTACCATGCCCCCTGGTGGGTTGAGGGGTCAAACATTTAAGTGACTTTAAAGTCACCCTTGAGGATTAAAGCTCACGTAGAGCATTTTCAGCATCACTTCCAAACAGACTGGAGCCTCGGAAATGAGCATTCAGCATAGCCTGTTGTACATCAGTAGCAAATCCAGCTACCCAAAGCTAGGAATAGCTACAAAGGCATATGCTGGAGGCAGCAACCCTGGCAGAAGCATCATATGCAGAGGATAACAGATGCCTTCCAGTATCCACACCAGCAGAGGCAACTTTAAGCAAATCAGCCTTGGCAGAGCCATCAGGCAGAGCCTGGATGGTAGACACAGCCGATTTCCACAGGCTACTTTTTTTAAAACTCAGCTCTATTCAAAGATAAGAAAACAACATTCGCAGGCTATGCTTATATTTATTCATGTATGCCTGATAGTTAGCAATTCTTAGATCTAAGGATGCAGAGGCATAATTTATTTTGCCCATAACATCCAGCATCTTGGATTCTTTGTCAGGAGGCAAAGTGCTTCTATGTCTAGGGGGATATAGAGTGGTCATGAGCGTCCATAATAACCACAAAATCAGTTTCAGGTTGGGACGCAGAATAAAGCTTAACAGATGGAGTAGGGTACTGTTTATCAGCTTTCCTAGGCACCGCAGGCACAGTATCAGGCCTATGCCAGGCAGGAAATGTAGCATCCTCTAAGGTGGGATATTCAGAAGAAACTACAATAGAAGGTGCAGTGGGAGCCTCCAAAAACTCCATTAAAGTTTTCTTCCTGGAGTCCTTCTCCTCAACTTCAAACTCCATGACATTTTGGATTTGTCTCTGTAAAGTCTGAAAAGAGGGATCTTCAGGAGAAGACCTAGGTGTGTACACCACAGAGTCCTCACTGCATGAGGAGATGGTAGAGCTGGAATGCAAACCCTCCTAATAGGGATCATTATCCCTCTCTTCATCATCCAAATCCTTCTCCCATATTAAGGAGATCAGGATTGTATCACACCTAGTCATCTCCTGGAATGACTGTGGAAGCAATCAATGGAGCTGGTAACAGAGGCGGAGTCTGTGATGGAGGAATGAAAGGTGTACTTTTAGATCCCATCAATAATGACAGTGCAGACAGGGGAGGCCCTATCAATGGGATAGCTGTTATCATTGATGGGAGTGATGGCAACAGGCATCTAAATAGTTCAGAAAATGATGCCAGCACAACCTCGGAGTCAGCAGCACCTTGTAAAGGACCTGGATAACCAATGTCAAAGGGTAGAACCCAATGATGAGGGCTGCATACCATCCATAGTAGGTATGGCAGCACCAGAGCCAGACCCTACCATGGTGTCACATCAACGGATCCACGACAGGAGTTCGAAAGAAATTCTGTTGAACGCCCCATCAGTGACACCGGCAGGTCGACCGCATTCTGCAGTCGACTGCCGGTTCGCTATTGCTGTCTTTGTTTTCTATGGGGGGCTTCACCCCCCACACCACCCCACTTAAGGATTCTCAACTCCAGTCGGAGCTGATTGGGGGGTGCAGGACCCCCGACAGACAGCGCCGGGTTCCAGCGGGCCTCCCACAGCAGCTAGGCGCTGTAGTTGCTGTGGAGGACCTCGCTGGCAAAATGTCACTGTGAGGGGGGTAAACAGTATTGACAGTTGGTGTGGGCTGTAGTCATCACCGCCAGAGTAGATGACAATGAGGACTTACCCTCTTTCAGTGGAGACCTTGATCTCACTGGCAAAGCAGGATCTTTGTCCTTATGCTTGTGGTAATGACTGGAAGAGAAGAACCTTGACAACAACTTTTCTTTGTCTTTGTCTTTAGTACTCGGTGACTGTAATGGCAACAGCAGCACCAAACACTGGTGAGTACCCCTTCCTGGTGGTGATTGAGCTAGAGGGAAAAGCCAGCTTGGAGCCTGATTTCTTGGCTTGATCTTCAGTGACCTTGATGATGATGAAGGTTTCTAGAGCCTTTTTCTGGCATCTCATTGTGGCCTGGTTGAATCCATGGCAGATCTTGCAGGCCCTGACATTGTGAGACAGGCCCAAGCAGTAAACACAAACCATGTGAGCTTCATCCTTGTAAATCCTGTAATCGCAGGTACAAAACCCAAATAAAGGTTCTTTCGACAGTGGCATAAAAGGACAACACTGATAAGTTAAAGTAAAGTAGTAAAAAATAATAAAGCTGAAGAAAATAACACAGTTGTTTCCCTGCAGGTCTGAAGAATGGTAGACGGTGGGAGATAAAACTGAGGAGCAACAGGGCCACCCACAGTTATATGAGTGATGTTGCACATCATCATGGGTGGCCCTCAGTTGGCAAAAGTTTCCAAGTGGTCCTGATGCCAGCAGGTTACAGTTCCACAAGTGTGGCCCAATGAAGGGGATATCTTCAATGAAGATCAACAATTCCAGCTAGGATCGCAGTATTGCAAAAATTTGCCATAGTACTGTTAAAACTGCAATTTCTTCCTAGTAGCAAAGTAAACCTAAAGTTAATGGCAACAGAGAAAGGCTAAGCAACCTAAATTTTAAATGAGCAAAGAATGCCATTAAAAACATTTCATACGAGCTGCCTCAATGGTCCAGCCACAGTGCACTGTGCTGCCATGCAGACCACCAGGTTCGGGAGTGGACTCCAATTGCCACATCAGAGGTAGGCCAGTCTATAAGCCATTGCCGGAGAGCAGTGCACTTCTGCTGAGGAGGGCTGGCGGTGGGTTACAGTGCGCAGTAACTCCTGTCTGTGGACCAGGAGGCTTGCTCCTTCTGCAGGGGCATGTTGTCACACCGAGGCTGATGAGTATAGTTCATGCCAGGGAGAGAGGAAGGCACAAGGCTGTCAGTAGGTTATGACATGCAGAGACTCCTGCGGGTGGGACTGGAAGCTTGCCCCTTCTGCGGGGGCATGCTGTCATGTCGAGGCTGATGGGCATGGCTCAAGCCGGGGGAAGATGGAGGCACAAAGGAGAACATTTGGGAGAAAAATTCCCCTGCAGTCTGAATGACGGTGAAATGCCTGAACAGGGTATATCAATAACTAACAGGGCATATCCCTGGGTGATGGCAGTGGTGGGGAGAAAAGCCAATATAGAAAGAAAAAAACACTTGATCCAAACTCTTCTGATCTGCCTCTGCTGCTGACTGATACAGAAACACTTGCCTGGTCCAAGCCTAAGAAGTTCTTACTTCAGGAGATTTTTACCAGAAGGTATACACTACTCTGGCCTCTCATATATACTGTACCCATGAGTTAAGCACTTGGGGGAAAAGTCATAAAAAAGACTATGAACCGGACTGCTCCCCCTTGTGGCATTCCTACTCCTTGACAACCTCTTCTTCTTCCTCTGGGGGTACTCCGTCTGCTGCAGCTGCAACAACGCCTATTGCTGTCCAAATAAATTTTGGCTGGCACCTCCATACTGTACACCTATTGCAAGAAATAGGCATTATATGAAAAGAAAAAATACTGTCTTTTTAAAAAAAATAGAACTAATAGATTGCCTGGGACAGGCACAAGGGAAGCTTGAGAGGGAAGGGAATAATGAAAAGCCATTGATCACATAGGGTCAGTGGCCACATACAATCTATAGGGCCTACAGGCAGCCTGGATGGGCCTAGCGGTCCTTATCTGCCGACAATTTATATGCTTCTCTGTTTCTATTGATGCATATATAATGTACTAAAAATGAATTTCAGTATGTTTAAATAACAGATCCTCTCCCTTGAAGAAGCCTACCTTAGGTGAAACGTTGGGTACTGAGGATCTCTACTTATCAAGAAATATTAAAATAAAGTTGAACTATAATTGAAATTTGCTTGGAGTGGCTGGCTTCACTTTTTGAACTTTGAAGATTTTCACCCACCAGCCCCCACATTTAAACATATCTTGAACTGAGAAGGGAACCCACTTGTTCTGGACTTCTTTTGCAGTGACAGTTGCTTCATGACATTAAAGTAAGTGGGATCCTCTAGGGGGGACCTGGGAGTATGTTTAACAGAGTCCTCACTCACAGAAGATGCCGTGGACCTGTCTGAGGAAAGAGGACCTTCCTCTCCCTCCCCCTCCTCTTCCTCAGGCAGGATGAGATCAAGGTGGTACTCTTCCTCGACATCGACCTGCTCCAACTCGAGGTCCGACAAATGATGTACCGATGACAGTCCACAGGGAACTGCCCTAGAAGGCCTAAGCAGCATCAGTGATGATGGACTGTCGATAGTGCAGGGGACCCAGGCCTGTAAGCACCCAACTGGTGAACCAGGACTATAGTAAACTTAGTCAGTATATCATTGAGGTTGATGACGGTAGGCTGCTGCATCGACGGAGGAGGGGTCGAAGGCACAGGGCACGAAGACCCATCCGTCGGGGCCTGGGAGCATGAAGAGCTCAATGTCCTCAGGCCTGCAGAAGCCTCAGCCCACAGTGGAGAGGCTGTCGTCGACACACCTGGTGATGATGAAGGGGCTGATGACCCAAGGGTTGATAACTGGCTGCCCTGAACTGCGGGTGGCGGTGCTGTCATGATGGGCCTAGTAGGAACAGAGACCTGGACAGCAATAGGCATCATTGCAGCTGCAGTTGATGGCGTACCCCCAGAGGAAGAAGAAGCCGTCGAGGCGCGGGAATGCCGCCAGGGGAGTGGTCCCATTTGCAGTCTTTTTTATGACTCCCCCCCGAGGACTTGTCTCTGGCCTTTGAGATCTAAGAACTTGTTGAACCCCCCAGCAACAGGAAGGAGGGACTCCCGAGAACCTCTGCCCAGAACTGGCTACTTGCTGTTCAATGAGGAATTTCTTAAGAGTCTTTTTGTGTTGCCTGAAGGTGGTTTGGTTAAATTTCTGGCAGAGCTCATAGTTGGAGGCATCGTGTTCAGCCCCAAGACAGCAGACACAGAGAAGATGAGCATCTGAAGAGGCAATCTTCTTTCTGCAGCAGCAGCGATGGAAGAAAGAAGTGGTAGGAGTAACTCTCGACATAAACAAGGTAAAGGAATCTCTCAATTAAAAGAGATTCTAAAATACAAAACAAAATAAAAGTCATAGGCAAAATGGCATGAAACGACATTGGAGCTTCCACGGAGACCCATGCGAACAGAGTTGACGGTGGGAAAGAACTGAGGTGGGAGTGGGGCCACTCATGCCTTTATAGGGTTGGTGACGTTGGTAGTGATGTTGGCATGGGCGGCCCCAGAGGTACTGCTGGAGAATCTTCCGTGAGGATCCTGCTTCACCGACGGTGAAGTTCCTATGGTGTGACCTGATGACTGAGATACCCCTGAAGAATATATCCTGTTTCTCATAAAATGTGTCAGAGTTCTTGTCTCCTTCTTGTCAGAGAACTAGTCTCCTGTTGACAGCTCTGCAGAAAATCTTGTGATGCATCTCAAGATTAACCCCTAGTTACAAATAGCTTTTTGCAGACATTTCAACAATACAGTTATATACATTTTCAAACCAAGGGATCCGTTTCACACAAACAGTTTTACATATATTTTTCATAACCACAGATAAGCAAGGGGGAAGAAAAGACAGAAACAGCAAGAAACAGCAAGGGAAGGCAGGGAGATAGCAGGAGGGGGAGAATCATGAGACCATCTGAGTAATCAGTTCCTAGGTCTCAAAGAAAATTTGATTGCGCAATCAGACAGACAAGAAACAGAAAGGGAGAGGATAGAACAGATCCTTGCATTTAACTCTTTCTGCGTAACAAATGGGACTGGGCCTTATTCAACCCTGTCACAGGGGATAATAGCCATGATTGACACTGTAGTGCAGTATGAGGGGGTGCTGCACTGTTAAAGTGCCATCCTTTGGATGCGATGTTAAACCAAAGTCCCTTCTTCCCATCTTTGGTTATTGTGCAGGTGGATGTTCAAGGTCCTATGGTACTTCTCAAAGAAGAGTTTGGGAGTTTCCCGGTGTCATGGACAACATCCTCCCATCAATAAAACAGGTCCATGTAACCCACCCACCAGGATGCATCTGGAAACAAGCTATCACAGCTTTGTATGCTTTTTCTGGTCAAAAAGAAAGTTTTACAGATGGATGGACTAAAGCATAGGGAGGTCAAGTGACTTGATCAAGGTCAAGCAGTGAGCCAGACTGGTGGGAACTTGAACATGTGAACTGCATAACAGTTCTGTGCTCCAACCACTAGAACATACCTAGTCCCTCAAGTCTAGGAAACAATGGGGAACTTGGACAATTCAGAAGGGGTTTGCCCAATATGAAGTTCTGGGTTTTGGCCAACATGAGGATCAGCTGATCTTTTTCAGCTTACTACATGAACTTGTAAGCTTGATTGAATTGGTTTGCTTCTCTCAACCCTAGTCCATCTCTGAAAACATCTTACCTCGATGACTTCAAACTGAAATCGTTTTTTCTCCTGTTCTGCTCTCCTCCTGACCACAACCTACATGGAGAAAGAAGGTTTAAATGAGACACTCAACAGGCAAGTATAGTACCATCAAAGGAACAGGAGAATGTGCTACAGGTCACTAATGGGCGCTGCCTGTTACAGACCACAGATGGGTGCTACTGAACAAGCCCAGCCTGAGCTTAAAGACATCCAGAGCATTCCAAGAAAATGGTGTGCACACTGGACTTGCTAATAGGTAAACAGTACTCACAGTCAGTTTGTGCTAAAATTCAGATGTACTGTAGTATTTTATTTTCTACAAGCATCTTCTTCAGTGTCTTTATAAGTGACATTGCAGAAGAACTGGAAGGGAAGGTATGCCCTTTTGCAGATGATACCAAAATCTGCAATAGGGTGGACTCTCAGGAAGGTGCAGAGCGAATGCACAGGGATCTTGAGAAACTCGAGGAGTGGTCAAGGGTTTGGCAGTTGGGTTTCAATGACAAAAAGTGCTAAATCATGCACCTAGGACTGAGGAACCCAGGAGCTGAGTATAGGATTGGGGGGGGGGGTTACTGACAGTCACTAAGCAAGAATGGGACCTTGGGGTTATCATAACTGACAACCTCAAAGTGGCAGGGCAGTGTGATAAAGCATTGGGTAAGGTTAGTAGGTGCTGGGGTGCATAGGGAGGGGTATCTCCAACAGGAGGAGGGAGGTGGTGTTGCCACTGTATTGCTCACTGGTGAAACACCACCTGGAATACTGTGCTGTGTCCAGTTTCGGAGGCCACACCTCACAAAGGACATAGACAGAATGGAGGTAGTCCAGAGGAGGACAACTAAAATGATGCAGGGTTGCATGAGCTGTCCTATGAGGAGAGACTAAGGGATCTCTACATGTACACCCTGGAAAAGAGGAGAGTGAGAGGTGACATAATAGAGACCTGCAAGTACCTCAAAGGGGTGAACAGGGTGCAGGCTGGGTGTCTCTTTCACATAAAAAAGAACACCAGGATCAGGGGCATGCGAAGAAGCTGGAGGGGGGAGTTTCAGAGAGATGTGAGGAAATACTACTTCACTAAAGAGTGGTAGACACCTGGAACAGACTGCCTACTGAAGTGGTGGAAGCGAAAATAGTGGGGGTCTTCAAGCACGAGGGGGATGGATATAAGAATATATTGGGCAGTAGACTCACAACCCTGTTTTCTCTAAGAAGATTGATGAGAAAAGGAGTGAACAGCATGGGAGTTGCAGGAGTATCACACATAGGGAGTTAAGATGTGGCTATCTCCTCTGGCATGCTCCAGGCAGAGTGGGCAACCCCAATGCCAGAGGCATCATTTCACCAAAACCATAGGGGTTGCAAGAAAATTGAAAAAAAGGACCTATGTCAACACCAGTCGAGACATGATGTACCAGGTTACTTTTTTTATTCAGTGTTAAAACTTAACCCACTGCAGATACCCCATTAAGCTGTTTGCTTTTATTGCTCGAAGAGATATTTAAATGCAACATATAATACCAGTCATAAATTGGCTGCACGTTGTGTGTTTGCATGCTAGGACACTTTCAGAAAGCAGTGCTTGCTATTCTACACTGTACACATATTAAAAAAGAGAGTGGCCCTTGTGGTGCACCTTTAGTAAGAGGGGAGATTTCTGCCAACAATCCTTATTGGCAATCCAGTTATGGGACTGCTGTTCTAACCAAACTATCATTCAGGCAGGGTAACCATCGATCCAGAGAAAAGAGAATCTGTATTTTGCTGATATATATATATATTTGCACAGTCGACAATTTTGTTTGCCTAGAAGGAACACCGCATGCCCTTTATAATGACTCCCCAAATACCTGAAAACAACCTTTCTGATGGCTCAGTGTGCCTGCCTTTCTCACTTTCTGATTCGGAGTCCTGAAAATTAATCATCATCATTCACGTTCACCGCTGATTTTTGTTCTAAATAAGTATTCCTGCCTGAAGTCAGTGCTGCTATGCCCACACCTGCAACAGAGGCTCTCTTAACAGAGTGTGTGTGAACATCAAACACTCCATGCAGCTGCGCAAAGGTCCAGCTCAGCCAGCCCAGTGGTACTGAGGACTAAGACGCTGGATGCCTTACCTCACATTATGCCATCAACCCAGGTTCGGGAATGACCTCGGGGAGCCGGCTTGGGGGGGGAGAGGGAGCGGGATTGGGAAAGCATAAGGTAGCTCTCCACTCCCAGAGTGGTTGCTCGCACATCCGTAGTCCCGCTCCCACTGGGTGGAGGTCCGGTGGGAAGTGTAGGTGGAAGGGGGCAGCGGCGATAGCCAGGGGTGGAAGGGGCTGAGCCAGTACCCAGCGTGCGCCTTCATGTGCACGTACATGTCTACTGGGGTCCCGGGTTGGGGAGAAAAAGGGGGTAAAAATCCCCCCCCCTCAAAAAGAGGTCCAGCTTACAGGGCTGGTTTGCATCCTGCTCCTTGACAGATCCTCTCTCTCTCTCTCTAGACTGTCTGCAGAGCCTCTTTTCAACCTTAGCTAGTCAGCAGGCTCAGGCACCCAACCCCACCATCCTGACCTGACCCAGTGACGTTTCTCCCACCCATACCCAGTCCCAGGCCAGATAGTTATTTGTAGGATGCAGCTCACTACCAGCCTCCTGCCCACCCACTCAACACAAGTCCAACAACCAGACAATGGCTTGCTGTGACAATAGCATGCCCAAAAACAGGGTCTGACCCATCTCTTCTCCTCATTGCTCTCTCTCACTCTCTTTCTCGACTCTTCTCGGTCCTGACTGACTTGTGACCAACTCTCTCACACATATGAATAGGCCAGCTCACAAGCATGGCACTGCAACTTTGGTGGGTGGCTTATGACTTCATTTATGGATGCCACGCATGCCAACACATGGAGGGACACTGGGGGCAGAGCACACAATGTGCTACTGGCTGGGAATTTGGAATTTGGTGGGGGGATTGGGCCAGGCAGGCAGACACACTTGGGGGAAAAAACACAAACTGTATGGCAGCCACAGAACAGTCAAGCAGCAGTAGGGGTCACAAACAGAACATGGGTGTCACAAAAAAATCATAGGGGTTGCAAATGCGACCCCTGGCAATCCCTAATTGATGCTCTTGCCCAACGTACAGTGAAGAGACAAGGAATATCAGTCCAAAATTTCAAACATAAGGAAGAACATGCTCTGCTTCTCCCCATAAGCACAGGGATGTACCCTGTGTGAGGCGTGTACATTGATCCAAGTAAGTGCATTGCACCCTTCCACAGACAGAGCATCTGCTCAGTGGAGTTAGATTGGATAGTGCCACTGGCACATGCTACATATAGCAACTAACAGGGATATACCCTATAGGGGATATACCCCTAGCAGGGAGAAGGGAGAAAATGGAGGTAAGGTGGCCACCTACCCACTCCATAAAGGAAAATAAAAATGCTCTCCTTTTCTTTCTCTTTTTTTTTGGTTGGTAGGGGGAGTCAGAGCCCCCTACTTCCGTCTGGATTTTTTTTATTTTTTGCGACGGTTGACTCAAGGATGCCCAATTCTCTTTTATTTATTGTTTTTCTTTTGGTTACAACAAGTGGCCACCCAAAAGGGCCATGGCAGAGGAGATAGAGGTAGCGCTACTACCAACACTCAGAGGCCCTGGCTCACAACTGAGAGAGGGATGGAAGGTGGGTATCTGAATCAATGATGAAGATATTTAGGAAGATTAACAATTAGGGTGAATACATAATTTTCATATCTTCCCTGAATCAATCTTCACCATTGATTCATGCATATGGGTCTGCATATCAAGTTTCCAACTAGGAAGGAGCTGGCTGACCTTAAGGGTGAAGTCAGTCTCAGCACTCTGTGTGGGGGACAACACCTGAGGGCAGGGACTCCTCACAGGCCTGGTGAGGCCCGAGAATCCTCAGAGTCAGATGCAAAGTAAACATACCTCCCGAGTTTTCAACTGACTCTCTGGGAGAAGAAGTAAGTCCACTGGAACTGGGAGTTGAGTACTTTTCATTGGGCCAGGAGTGCTAGTCAAGAAAGGCAAAGTCATGCTATCTGCAAAATTCAGACTCTGTTTCCCACCAGCCTGGAAGCTATGTCAATAGCATCATAAGATGCCCTCATTTGGTGCCTTGCCAACTCCAGGCCCTTGACGGAAAGGCAGATGGCTTGCACAGCTAACTCCAATGGTGGCATGACAGCTAGGATCTGTCCTAGCTGCACCCACATGCACTTGTTATATGCTGCCAAGTGTGCCTGATGTGCCGAGATGCACATCACAGTGCGAGCCAAGGTAAAAACATTCCTCCCCAATGCATCTGTCTGTGCCGGATCAGCATCAGGAGACTGGTCATGCACCAGCCAATAGGACCCATCCAGGGTCTGCAAGACTTGAAGCCCCAAAGTGGGGTGAGGTACTGTGCCAGCAGAACCCATGGGTGTGCAGTATCTCTGGTAGACATTCTTGAAGGCTAGAGGGAGAGTGAAGGGATGTCTCCAACCTGTCCTGGAGTGGTCCTCAAAAGCCCTGGGTTAGGGAGGGATGATGCACTGGTCATCGCTGAAAGTACATAGGTGTTCCAGCTGTGTGGATAGGGTATTGTGTGTGACTATAGTGAAAAAGTCCAGTGCTCACAGTGTGTGCATCAGGAATCTAAGGTACAGAGAGTACTCAGAGGCTGAGGACAGGTGTTGGGAGGAATCCACACCCTCTGAGGAGGACGTAGATACAGAAGAGGGGCTGGGCCTGGAGGCAGGTGGTATCTGGGGGTTGTGCAGGAACTGGACATGATCAGCACTGGTGTGGTGTTGGAATAGAACACCAGTCGCACTTCCATGCTGACTCCTGGTGAGGAGCCCTAAAGGATCCATGATCCCTAGAAGTTCAGGAAGGGGCGGCCTAGACCCAGGAGGGAGAGAAGAGCCTGAGGCTCTAAGGTGTATGCCCGGACTGTGGGAAAAATCAATAGACCTTGCCCTAGGGGATACCATGGCAAACCAGCCTGAGGAGAGTCAACCTACAGAAGAGGAATGACCTTGAAAGTACCGGTAGGGGAGAATCCCCAGGCAAGGAGAGCAGAGCCATTCAATCCCCTCAGGACAGCTCCAGTCCTCACCTCAGAGACAGGGTTGGCCATAGGGCCAGGAAAGAATTTTGCGATTTCTGGCACCATGCTCAGGGTCATACAGTGACCTAATCACAGGATTCTCCCCAGCCCCATGGCCGACATCGTACTTGGTTCCAGGACCCACCCAAAATCCATCCCCACTGCCAACACTGCAGGCAGTGTTGAAGACCAGTCCGGTGTTGTGAGCGACACCAGAACTGGGAACAGACCTGGAGGCAGTGCCATCACTGGCACCACACCTGGTGTTGGGCCCAGAACCGACACTGGAACCGGTGTTGCATCCTTTGCAGGGCTCAGCACCATTCTCATCCTTCTTGGAGCAACAAGAGCTACTTGAATCAGAGAGTGACACCACCAGCTCCACAACAGAACACAATCAGCACTGGTATGGTACTGGAACACAATACGTGCTACACTTCCATGTTAACTCCAAGTGAGGAGCCCTCGAGGATCCATGATCCCTGGAAGTTCAGGAAGGGGTGGCCTAGAGCCAGTAGGGAGAGAAGAGCATGAGGCTCTAAGGTCTATGCCTGGACTGCAGAAATGCTCAGTGGACCTTGCCCTAGGGGAGGCCATGGCAAACCTTCCTGAGGAGAATCAACCTGCAGAAGAGGAACAACTCTGAAAGTGCCTGTAGAGGAGAATCCCCAGGCAAGGAGCGCAGAGCCATTCAATCCTCTTGGGACAGCTCCAGTTCTCACCTCAGACACAGGTTCAGCCATAGGGCCAGGGAAGAATTCTGCAATTTCTGGCACCTAAATCAGGGTCAGACAGTGACCTAACCACAGGACTCTCCCCAGCCCCATGGCTGGCACCGTACCTGCTTCTAGTACCCACCCAAAATCCATCCCCACTGCCAACACTGCAGGCAGTGTTGAAGGCCAGTTCAGTGACACCAGAACTGGGAACAGACCTGGAGGCAGTGCCATCACAGGCACCGCACCTGGTGCTAGGCCCAGAACCGACACTAGAACAGGTGCCACATCCTTCACAGGGCTTAGCGTCATCCTCCTCCTCCTTGGAGCCACGAGGGTTACTCAAATCAAAAAGTGACACCAGCAGCTCTGCAACAGTACACAATCTTGCCCCGATGATGGTCTCTCTCCAGGTATCACAGTGCCAAGAGCCAGGGTAGCTCTAGGCCACAACACCAAAGTGTCCTCCAGTGTAAACTGAGCATATAGCCTCAGTCTCACCAACTAAACATCTGTTGCCTAGGGTGAACAGACTGAGGGGGAATGCTTAGCAAGCTGCCTGGAAGGAGCCAGCTGTCCACCAAACCCGTTGCCCAGGGCCTTCAGGACCTCGTTGATGCAAGGTCATGGAGTACTATGTTCTTCCGCGGTACCAGAGGCACCAGGAAGGGGCCCTGGGGAAAAGCCCAAGGACCTGACCTTGGCAACACTGGCCCACTTCCTGTCCCTAAAGGTGGGAATCAGAAGACCCAACTTCAGCGCATAGATTTTGATGGTACAGTGGTCCATCAAAAAAAGCAGGCACCCATGCCAGTGACCTGGGTTCGGAAGCAGACTTGGGTTGCTGGTGGGTCGGCTGGGGGGAGTTAGGCTTAAGCGTCCCACGACAGCTTGGCTACTCCGGGGAGGGTTGATGCCATAGCCCGAACACTTGCCTGACTCTGAGCGGAGGCTCGGAGACTGCAAGCCCCTAACTTCAGGGGCATGGGTGGCCGCTATACAGCATGACATCAGCGCTTGATGCCTTGACATTGGGGGTCCTACGCTGTAAAGGTGTGGGAAGAAAATGGAGAAAATGTCTGCCATCGCCGGGAAGACAGAGCACCTGGAGACGTGTCCTCAATGTGCCTTTGCCTGCCTGACGGCCACCAGACCAACGAAAGTTGATTGATGGGGTAAGGGGGCTCTGCCCCATCCCTGCTTGGGGGATAAGCTGAAATGCCATGGGATCCAGTGGGGTCATTCGGGCAGGGTAGAACGTAGAGGGATGTCTGCCTTGGGGCTCCCGAAAGGTCGGGGATGGCAGGCTGGGAAAGGCGGATAAATAGCGATTTCAAAAAAAAAAGCAGACACTGCAAGAATCCATGTCATGTTCTGGGCCAAGGCAGGTCTAGCAAACCTGATGTTAGTTCTTCGACACAATTGACATTTCACAAGAACACCAATACATAATTAGTGTTTTTTTAGGGGCCCCCTTACTCTTTTTCCTAGACTTGGACATCACAGACAAACTAAGAAAATGAAGATGGGACAGCCCGGTGGCGTAGAGGGCTGAGGCACTGTAATGTACCTTAGCTCTCCCATGCCAGTGCCCCAAGTTCAAGAATCAGCTTGGGTTGCTGGGGGTCAGCTGGGGGTTATGGCAGGGAGAAGATCTCTCCTGGATTGGGGAGGTAAGCCATCCCAGCTGTTGGCTGCTACCAGGTAGAGGCCTGGTGGCAGCACCGACACTTAGATGACTGACAGAAAGTCAGGTGGGTAGAATGGGGCTGGCAGTTCTGAAGTGCATGCATCTTCCATGTTTGTCATAGCCTCGGGAAGGGAGAAAAACCTAGGATGAAAAATGGAGGGGCCTAGGCATCATGAAGCTCTGCCCCAGGAGCCACAGTCTGCACTGCCACTCTAACAAGGGACCGCCCCCTCCATGTGGAAGAAATGTAGCAGGCCAGCTGACAACACCCAGGGACAAGGCTGAACAAGCTGCCCAGTCAGCCCAGGAGCACTCTATATAAATGGAGGCACCCCTCATTTGTATTGGTGTCTGGTGGCCGTTAACACTCCTGTGCTAACCCATTAGCACTGTGCTATTAAAAATAGCACCAGCCTTGCTAACAGGCTGCCAGCCCCAGTAATCACAGCTAGCATGGTGCTAATGAGTTAAAAATCCTGACATACATCTGCATTTTATCACCACCTACTAGGTGCCGTTTACCTATCAAGTAGTCAACTGTGCGTGCCATTCCCATAGATTGTTTTGGAAGTACAGTACCATGTTTAATAATTAACAGTGAATGTTCCATTTCAGCAGTTTCCCCTTCCCCATTTACTCAAGCAGCCACCCAAGGAGCTAGTTTAATAATTTTTCATGGAAGCCTTTGTACCATTCAATATTTTTCTATAGTTATACAGTGTTTTATAATTTAAGTTCTGGCACGGGGTCTGAGAAGTTCTGTCTTCTGACTGGTCAAATCCTGATCACAAGAGGGTACACTAGCATAGCACGATGCATGGCTGGGGTGTGCTAACAGACAAACAAAATGCTCATGGGTCAAGCGTTCATTATGCAAATCAAACACAATCACTAGACAAATCCCTACTCTCTACCACCCACCCCACAGAGAGAAGAAAGAATGACATCCAAAACTTTCCATTACATGCAAAGCCCCAATTTACACACAAAATACAGCTTCATCACACTAAAGCAAACAGACCCCTTGAACCAAAACAATAGAAAGGTAGCTAAAACCTACATTACATGCGATGCCTAAATTCACACAAAAATAGATCTTCACCTCATTAAGGCACACAGACCTCCCCCCCCCCCCCCACACACACACACACCAATCAAAACAGAAAATAAAACACTGGAGCTAAAACCTCCCATTACAGACAAAGCCTCAATTCACACACAGAAACATTATCAACTAAAGCACAGAGACCCCGATATTGTAAAATAATGACAACTGATGAAGAAAAAGCTCAGTAATCAAAGAATACCTAATTCACTGCTGCAGCTGCATTGCTGGTTGGCATGGCTGAATGCTTATTCCAAACTAAGATTACTGTGATAGGGGTGGCAGAATTCCTTATTTCAAATATTTGGCCAAATATTCATGTTTGGGGCCCCACATATTTGGAAATGTGGTGTTTGTATTTGTTATTCATGTACCTGTGGTGGGAAGAGTAAAACAAAAAGCCCTCCACCCTCCTCCCCAGCCCAGTCATATTACAAACAACCCTCCATCCCTCCAACATCTGCATTAAGTCCACTTCCACACTCCTCCCCTCACCACCCACAATTTAAGCCTTAAAAGAATAAACAACAAAAAACTCCAACAATGGGTGACTGACTCAACCCACCCCATCCACAGCTGGCTGCCATCTCCTCCTACCGTTTTTGTTTTGTTAAAAATCATCCCCCCAATGCTGGCAACAGCACCCAAGTCCCACCCTCCTCCCTCCCCAGCACCCAAGTTTTATAATATGAATGGTCCAGCATGCACCAGAAGGTGACTGACACAACCCTCCTCCTCCACAGCTGGCTGCCTTCACATGATCAACTGTTTTACTCTCCGATCAAGTGCGAGAACACCATTCACAAGAAGGCAGCCGGCCATGGAGGAGGATGGGTTGTGTTGGTTGCCTTCCCTTACCTGCTGGACCACTCATTTCATGAAATTAGGGTGCTGGGGAAAGAGGGTGGGACTTGGGTGCTGCTGCTGTGGTGAGGAAGGATTTTTAACATAACAAAAATGGCAAGAGGAGATGGTGCTGGCTGTGGAGGCAGGTGGGTTATGTCAGTCCAAGAAACCAAAGATTCCCCCAGGTACCCTTGAGATTTCAATAGTTCTGTGTTAAACAGAGGCTGATGTAGGTTCCATAATTCCACTAAAAATCCAGAAAGCATCAGCCAAACTCAAAAGCAAGTTTTAGAGTACTTTATTTTTAACTTCAGGCCATGACCATGCTCATAAAGCAAACCCCAATGTTTCATCCTTCTTAATAGGGCTTCCTCAGGGAGAGCATGGTCTTCCTGTCATTTCAAATCATATATAAGATTTAGAAGTTATTCAACATAACACTCCATCAAAATGGAGTGTTAATATTTTATTAACAGTTTTTTAAGCATATTTGTATGCTAAGCAGTCAACATACTGGTACTGAGCAGACATTTGGTGCTTACTTTCAATAATCAAATCCAGTTCTATTTTCTTATTGCCCTTCTCAATAGTACTTTCCAAACATCCTAACAGCATATGCATAAGCAAGAAAGGTTTCCTCTGTTAATATCTTATAACAGTTTGCTAAAAAATACTGTAACTGTAAGTTTAATTTTTTTATGTTTCTAACACACCAAAGGCATCTGCTATATGCATTGAATCTGTGGGATATGAAATATATCAGTAAGATTAGATTTATGCTTTGGTGGAGAGCCCTATGTAGATGTGACAGCTCCTCTGAGCCATAAAGAAAGTTTGTATTAATTTCTGTATGGATGATTATGTGCCCTAGGATAGAGTTTTGTCTATGAAATCACTTCCAGGACAACTACATCAGACTCCTGTAATTCAATAGCCTTACTTCCATAATAACTGTGGATGCACCAGGTAACTTATGGCTGAATATGGTCTGCTATGGTTACTTATAACATTTATTTCTTGAATCTATACACTTATTCCCCCCCCCCCCCCATAATTTTATTTGTAACCTCTACCCCTCCATCCTTAAGATACAGCCTACCCTCAATACTACAAATATCCTACCCTCTCCCCTGTCCACTACCCTATCCACCACTTCCACCCCCCCTCAACCTCAACTTCTCCTACAAGACCCTTACTAAGGTCATTATTGAATATTATGTTTTTTTGATCAGTATATATTTATACTCTTATTAGTCGAGATGTTTGGTTGTTTAGTCATCACAGATTATAGTAACTGCTCAGTTTTGATAAGAATGCTATCAACATTAAAGCATTTAACCTTTACATGCATTGTGACTCTTAATTTATCTACTTGCGATATAGTATTAACTATTTTAACTTCAACTTTCATTGTTCTGCTGAATCTGCAGAGAAATGTTCTCACTCACAAGTATTTCCTTCTTTTAGAGAGATACTCCGTGTACCTGTATATAAGAACAAGTATAGAGATGCAAATGTTTTATTTAATTATAATTTTTTACCCCAAGCAGAGAGGGAGCTCTTCTATAGTTGTTTAAAAAGAACCTAAAATTTTCAGGAAGAATTTCAGTAAGAATTTTAGAGGGAAAGGTTTGATAATTCATCATTTTTATGGTTCTCATTAACATGTTTTTATATGATTATACTCAAAATCATTATTACCTTAAGGAAATGTTACTCCTTACCATCATGGCAGATATACAGTAAATATAGCAACTTGGAATGCAAATGGACTAGGGTATCCATAAAAAGGAAAAAGAATCTATTACGTCTTAAGAATAGATATTGCCCTGCTTCAAGAGAGCCATATATCACTAAAAGAAGGAGGGAAAGGGCTTAGGAAATGGATTGCTCATGCTCTGTATTCATGTTATAACTCAAAGAAACTTGGAGTCATTAATTCATAAAGGCATTAACTTTCAAAAACTAGATCATATAGTAGATACTGAAGGAAGGTGGCAGATACTATTGTGCACCTTAGAGGGGAAACATTTGCAATATGCAGTATCTATGTACCCAACCAGTCACAGCCAATATTCTTTACCAATGTTCTGTCAGAGCTGGCAACACTTTCTGAGTACACAGTTATTCTAGGCAGTGATTTCAACACAGTTATGGATCCTCATTTGAATGGAAACAATGGACTCCCCTCAAATCTGTCAGATCATTCTAATTCTCTTAATTTAGTGGTTAAAAAACTCCAATTATTTGATGCATGGTGCCTGACTAATCCCAAAGGAAAAGACTTTACATTCTTTTCTAACCACCACCAATCATGTAGTGGCATAGACTATCTGTTCCTAGCCTCCTCACTGAGAAAATCTATTTTCTTAACTTTTATTTAGGGAAAGGGGAAATTGTTCAACCAGGAAAGGCACATTAAGCCAGAGCTTGTTTCCAGGTGTAACCTGGGAGCACACGGAAGTTAAGTGACTTGCTCAAGGTCACATAGGATGCAAGTGAGGGCTGATGGGCTTCAAACCCAGGTCTCTAGGTTTACAGCTCAGTGCCCTTAACCACTACACTATACTGCCTCCTACACCATAACATTATCAGATCATGCTGTATGTATGTCTCATTACACCATAACATTATCAGATCATGCTTTATGTACGTCTCATTACACCATAACATTATCAGATCATGCTTTATGTACATCTCATTACACCATAACATTATCAGATCATGCTTTATGTATGTCTCATTACACCATAACATTATCAGATCATGCTTTATGTACAGCTCATTAACATTAATCCAGAAGGCTGGCCTGGTGGCATGGAGGGTTAAGGTGCTACACCTTACCTCCTGCCATGCCAGCGACCCATGTTTGGTAGTGAGCATGGATTGCTGGGGGCTGGTCGAGGAGGGGGCTGGGTGAGAATTCAGCTGCTGCTTGGCAGCTCTCCTTTCCTGTATAGGGAAGGTTGGCTCTTCTGGCCTTTGATCACCACCATTGGAGGCATGGTGGTGGTGCAGGCAATGGAGGGGAGTCAGATGCTAGGCCAGGGTTGGGCAGAGCAGAATCACTTGGGCCAAGGCATGTATGCGTGCCTCCACGTGAATGTCTGACCTTGTCTGGGGATCCGGGGGTAATGCAGAGAAAATATGGTAGAAAAATAGGGGTAGCAGCTTAATGAACCCCACCCCCCCGCTAGCACTGACAGTCCACCTGAGGTTGGAGGAGGTGTGACTCGGGACAGCCACAGAGCCAGACTAGGACAGACTGACACAGCCGCCTAGTCTGACAAGGAGGATAAAGGAAAGAATAGTCAAAAAACATTAATTCAGAAATGCAGATAAGAAAACATTGGAGATTTAATGTTTCTTTATTAAATTATCCCAGATTCACACCTTGACTTAAGAAAGAAACTCAATACTACTTTGATTAAACACACTAAAATAAAGAAGATAGCAGAAACATGGTGTGGGATGCTTTCAAAGCTGTTATCAGGGATTTTTTTTTTTATATCTTCTGTTTTTGCTCCCTGCACCCTGGAACTCTCTCAGGCTGTCCCTACTCACCGCGCTGCTCTACTGACCACCTGAAGTCCTGCCTCCTCAGAGATAGCCACCCTCCACCATCCACGGCTAGCAGACCCCCCAGCTCTGAGCCCCCTGAGGTAGGGCCACCTCCACTCTGGCACTCTATCTATAATCAAGTGTGCTGCAGTGGTGATGGAAAGACAGAGAGGGCAGAGGCAAGGGCCTGGATTAGTCATGTGATGACGCAGAACTGAGGGGAACCATCACCTATCCAGGAGTATGGACGTGCAATAATGCCAGCACAGCTGAGCCATAGGTGTCCGTTGTGCTCCTCCCTTAACTGCTCTGCACCTTGTTGTGCACCCAATCTCCACCGAGTGTCACCACTGCACCAGAAGCCCCCTGGATCCCTCCCCAGGGAGAGGAGAGCAGTCCATCAGACACTCAATCCTCTTCCTCCCCCACCAACCCCTGGCGCCCGAGCTCATTCCTGAACCCAGGTCGCCAGCATAGCGCGAGGTGTGGCATCCAGTGCCTCAACCCCCAGCACCACTGGGCCAGCCATCAGAGGTCTTATTACTGGTTATTTAGCTAAACATAAGAAAATAAAAGATATATTGGAAAAAGAACTGCTAACCAAATTATCAAAAGATCATAAAAATGATAAAACTGAGGACCAGGAACTTCTAATGAATATAACATCTTTGAAGTATGAGAGTGACACCTACTACAGCTGGGCATTGGAATATGCATGGTTTAGAATGGAGCAAAAATACTGCAAATCAGGAGAGAGGAATGGTAAACTGTTAGCATGCAAACTTGCATATAGACAGAATTCTAACACAGTTACTAGTATTGTTGCAGAAAATGGGGAAGTCAAAACAAAAAGCACTGAAATTAATAACCAGTTCAAATAATGTTATGAACAACTATATACAAACTTGGCAAATAATTTGAAAAATATTAAATTATACCTTAAAAAACTCAACCTACCGGCCCTCCACCCCCTCTGGGAAGCCATAGATAATTTAGAGAAACCCATTATGAAATAAGAAATAGAAAAAGTAATAGCTTTAGCACACCTAAACAAGGGATATTTGTGTGCTAAATGCTATTTCTAACTTGAATTTTTTGTCTTTTGTTTCATGAGGGAACCGGAAGTGCCTGTGACGTCACTTCCGGTTCTTCATGATAAAAGTTGCTGCCCTAGTGAGCGGAGGCAGCAAAAAGCTATATGAAAGCTCAGGAGTCTTGGGATACTATTTTTTAAATCTTTTACTGTGCTTTGAGATACCCAAATAAGGGTTCAGGACTACTGTGTGTGGAGAAGAGTTGTGCACCTAAGTGGACACACTGTATGTTGATAGGCGCTCTCCTCGAGTCCCCACCAGTTCTTTTAACCAGCTGTTCTTTTGGGAACTAATATAGGACTTGATAAATGTTTAGCACACCTAACAAGGGATATTTGTGTGCTAAATTATATTTTTAACTTGAATTTTTTTACTTTTCTTTCACGAGGGAACCAGAGGTGCCTGTGACATCACTTCTGGTTCTTTGTGATAAAAGTTGCTGCCCTAGCAAGAGGAGGCGAGCGCTGGGCATCTGCCTGCATCCGCTGAGGAAGGGGAGAAAGGCGATAAAAAAAGCCTTAGGAATAGTTAGCAGTAAGTATATTGGAATACATACAGTATGGGGTCTGAGATTAGACAAGAAGCTACACTGAAACAGTGAAGCAAGTGTGTGTCGTGTACCCTGTACATAGCTTTGGAAAATCAGACAAACTATACTTGTGGGAAATGTTTACTCATACTAGAGCAACAAAAAGGAACTGATGAATTGAGACATAGACTGGATCAGTATGGGGCACTAAGCAGAAACAGGGGAATACATAATGTTAAAAGTAATGCAGGTTGCAATAAAGGAATACAAGAATTAGAAAATGTTATAGACGAAACAGTATTTTCAATAGAACAAGGGGTATTTGCAAATAAAGAATATGTTAGTCAAGAAGTAGTATACTATAAAAGAAAGAGAGAAGGTTATAACAGGAATGAGGACTCTGAGGGAGAGAATACTGGAAGACTGGTGTAAGGTGCAAGGAGGAAGGAAGTGAAGAAGAAGGCATTCTATGGGAGGTGTGGCTATAACATTAAGAAACAGGTTTTCAGTATTAACAGACAACACAGACACGTGTAATGAGACAAACAATAACTTAAAAGAGAGGGGAGAGGAATGAAGTAATGGCAATGGTATGAACACTGATTCTGCTAAGAGTAATAATATTAGCATGCCAAATAGGACAAATTCCTTACATGAATTTGTGGACCCAGTTTCCGGCGTTGGAAGTACTCATCCAATCACAATATATGAACTAGTAGGTATAGCTAGAAACAATTCCAGTATCAACCCCTCAGCAGCAAATATACTACCCCAACTAGAATACAGCAAGAGCAGGAAATGCAACAAACAGAGAGTATGGACATACAAGAGGAGCAAAACTTATCCCCTCAGAGGATGACAGGGACATTATAGTAATTGGATATTCAATGCTTAAGTATACTGACACACTAATAGGTGAAGGCAGAAAAGCCAATACCCAGTGTTGCTTCCCTCTCAGGAGCTAAAGTATCCGATATCAAAAATACAATCCTCAGCTATGTAAATAGTTCTACAAATCCACTAGCAATAGTGCATACTGGTACAAACAATGTGGGGAAAAAGGAGATTTGAGGACATAGCCAGGTATTTCCAGGAACTAGGTAACATTTTGAAAGAGAAATCCTGTACAGTAATCATATCTGAAATACTGCCAGTGCCTAGAGCCAACATAGGTAAGAATAGGGGTATCTCAAATTTAAATGTCTGGCTTAGGCACTGGTGCATAAAAGAAAAATGTACCTTCCTTAGAAATTGGGCAGCATTCAGAAATAATGATCTTTTGGTACAGATGGGCTAAACCTAAATAAATATGGGACACAACTGCTGGCTAACAGAATTAGGAAATGTATCAGTGATTATTTAAACTGAAGATGCAGGGGAGGAAGGGTGGGGGTCTGTGCAGATACTAGCCTATCCAAACATCCTGAAACAAGTACTTCTTTATCTAAAAATAAAAGCATCTTGGAGACAAAACAAAACAATATCAATGACTGGAAGTGTTTATTCTTAAATGCAAGAAGTTTAGTTAAGAAAAAAAGATGAGCTGGAATCAATACTGGCCACAAAGAATATAACAATACGTGCTATAACAGAAACATGGTGACAAACAGGAGATGAGTGGGATAAAAATATTCCTGGATATAACCTCTTTCTTTTTTTGTATATTTTTATTATCAAAGAAACGTTTTTTTTTCCATAGAGAAACATCAGCATGACATAGATAAGAACAATACATTGACCTTACAGTGTGCATATATGCTGGTTGGTCACATTATTATTCATTTACATTCAAGTTTATCTGATCATTTTATACATTTTGAAATTAATCTTTCATTTATATCAAACTGTTTATACTGGAAGCAGTGTAAATCCAGTCTATTCCTTCCATTCTTGTCCGTACTTATTCTATGCCACATTATATTATGGCTTCAATAAAAACAAACTAAAAACTAACTAATTAAAACTAGAATTAGAACTGAAACCACATGGTCTGAATCTACAATCCTAATGTTAGGATACACCATTATATTGCTATGATTCTAAGTTTATTCATTTTATACTAGACTATTTCATCTTATAGGCTCTGAATTAGGTTCCGTCCTGTTTTTATTGTTTTATATATATTATCTATACCATTCCCCCATCACGAAGGAGTGCAGCCTCCCCTGGAGTTAGGGTGTTCAGAAATTTTACCCCTTTCCCTGGGAACCTGTCCTCCTTACCCTTCAGGATGTAAGTTAATCTGTCTACTGCCAAGACTTTAATAGCTAGTCTTTTCCATTGTTCTACCGTTGGCACAGAACTTGTAGTCCATAGGTTCTGTATCCCTTGCCTAGCTACCACCAAGTGTACCCTGAGCCAATGGGGATATAGCACCCAATCTCCACTGCCTTCCACCTCCACCCCAAGCAACAGTGACCTTGGGAATACCTCTATTGGCTGTCCCATCATTCCTGATAGTTCGCTTACCACCCCTTCCAATATTTTCCCAAGTTTGAACATTCCCAGTAGTAGTGTATGAAAGTGCCCTGTGCTACTCCACACTTTCCACAAATCGGTGAGACCCCTGGGCAGAACCTGTGAACCATGCTGGGCAGGTAGTACAGTCGGTGTAAGAATTTATACTGTGCCTCCTTATACTTGTTGCATAGGAGTAATCCCAAATGTGACTTTAACACTAATTCCCAGTTGGAGTCCATTATTTCCATCCCAAGGTCCTGCTCCCACCATCTCTTTATTTTATGTGTTTCTCCCTGAAAGAACAGTCTATCTAACCGTACCACCCAACCCATTAGTCCTTTCTCATTTCTAACTGCCCCCAACATTTCGTTTTCGACCTCTGAGATTAGGAAGTCCCCCACTTGGGCCCTTCCTAGTCGCTTACAATAATCCCTGTCCTGGAAATATCTGAAGAGGTGCGTGGCAGGGATGCCCATCCCCATCTGTATGTCCTGAAAGGAGTGTATCCCTGATCTGGTGAGGAGGTCCCCAACACATCATACTCCCTGCTCTTGCCACATTTTAAAGCCTTCATCCTTTAGCCCTGGTAAGAAATCAGGGTTCCCCGCCACTGAGACAAGAATAGTGTTCTCTTGTGTTGCCCCTCGCCTCCTTTTGATGGTTCGCCATGCTTCCAGACTTGAGATCACCATGAGATTGGGATCTTTTAGTCTTTTGTATGCCTGTAGGCCTTCAGCTCCAAGATAAGCTGAAATCCATCCTGGGGCATTTTCCTCCTCCAGATCCAGCCAATTAGCTGCCTTTCCCCTATTGACCCAGATCTGTAGGTACCTATATTTGGTAGCGAGGTAGTATCCCTTTATATCTGGGAAATTTAGGCCGCCCTGTTCCCCTGAGGCTTTGAGATGCTGGAGGTTCATTGTCAGCATCTTCCTATGCCATATGAAGTCAGTAAAGCCCCTCTCCATTTTTCTGATATCTCCATTTGTAGGGCAGAAGGGCATCATTTGCATAGTGTATAATATTCTAGGTAGCACGTTCATGTTGAGGAGGTTAATCCTACCCATCCATGAGATTGGTAATGCCTTCCACCTACTGAGGTCTCTTAAGATGGTCCTAAATAGGGGTGTATAGTTAAAATCATACATGCTGCCTAGGTCTTTTCCCACCTTCATCCCTAAGTAGGTAAATATCTTATTTACCACCTTGAGTCCCCATGCATCCTTCCTGCCCCCCATTCCACCAAAAACATTATTTCTAATTTATGTAAGTTTAACTTATATCCTGAGAACTTAGCGAACTGTTCCACGATGTGTAACAGAGTTGGGATCGACTGCTCTGGTTTCGTAAGGAACAGCAGGACATCATCTGCATACAATGTGATGGTGTGTCATCCCCCTTTCTCTCCCTTATACCCCAATATCAATGGTTCATTATGTATCTTAATGGCCAATGGTTCTATTGCTATGGCAAATAGCAGAGGAGAGAGGGGGCACCCCTGCCTAGTCCCTCTTCCTAGCCTGAACTCTGCCAATGGAAGTCCCTTCACCATGACTTTTGCCGTTGGAGCCCTGCAGAATGCCCCTACTAACTGCAGAAACTCAGCTCCTAAGCCGAATCTCTCAAGTACTTTCATCATGTAGTTACACTCTGTTCTATCAAATGCTTTTTCAGCATCCATGGACAGGACACAGGCCTTGCCAGGATGCCGACAGCCCCACCATACTACTTTCAATAACCATCTCATATTATGGTAAGACTTCCTACCCTGCACAAAGCACATTTGATCCGAGTGGACTATCAGGGGAAGTAGTTTTTCAAGCTGCATAGCCAGAACTTTTGTCATGATCTTACAATCATAGTTCAGCAGGGAGATTGGTCTGTAGGACACACACTCTGCTGGGTCTTTACCCGGCTTAGGAATCACCATGATGATGGCTTCACAGCATGTCTTAGGTAGCCCCCGCTCTCCCCTTGCCTCCTCTATTACATTTCTAAGAGGTCTGGCCAATTCCCCCCAACAATTCTTTATAATATTCTACCCCAAACTCATCCAGGCCTGCTGCTTTGCCCCTCTTTAGTTGGCCTATAGCTAAACTTACCTCCTTCACTGTTACTCTTGCTCCCATGGTTTTGTTCTGCTCCACACTGAGTTTAGGGATATATAGTCCCTCTAGAAACTTATCCATTAACTGTTCCAAGCCCTTGCATTCTGCTTGGTACAGTTTGTCGTAAAACTCTCTAAAACATTCTCTAATACATGCATCTTCTTTCAAAAGACTCCCCTTCTTGTCCCTAATATGTACTATTCACTTATTAGATTTCCCTTCCTTCATAAGATGTACCAGTAGGGGTCCAGGTTTATTTCCCCATTCATAGATTCTTTGTCTGGCATAGAACAACCTGCTTTCAACTTCGTCTGTTAAATTCAAATTTAATGCCTTTCTGGCCACTTGAAGTTACTGTAGTTTCTCCTCCCCTCCATTTGGGTTACTTCTCATTCTAGGTCACTGATTTTCTGTTCTACTTCCCTTTGTTTTTGCCTTTTCTCTCGCTTTAGCTTAGCAGCATAGCCAATGATGACCCCCTTCATATAAACCTTCCCCACCTCCCAATAAATCCCTTCTGAGTCCACGGTACCCTTATTAGTCTGTACATATAGCTTCCATTGTTCTTTCAAGAAATCATGAAACTCCTTCTTTGCTGACAGGTAAGTAGGGAATATCCATCCTCCTCTTCTTCTGTCATACCCAGAGATCAAGTGGATCTCGATCTGGACCATGGCATGATCTGACAGGAAAATGGGTCTGTGATCCGCTTATTGTACCCTAGGGTATAGGTCCCTCTGAATGTATACATAGTCCAATCTTGACCAAGAACTGTGGGGATTTGAGAAGAAGGTTTATTTCTGGGCCCCTGGGTTAGCTGTTCTCTATACATCACGCAAATTGAGGTCTGTTAGGCCCAATTGCCACTGGTGAACAGCTGTAACCTCTCTGGATCTGGCCCCTGAATAGTCTATCTTGGGGTCCGCCACA
Source organism: Neoceratodus forsteri (assembly GCA_016271365.2). Taxonomy (NCBI): domain Eukaryota; kingdom Metazoa; phylum Chordata; order Ceratodontiformes; family Ceratodontidae; genus Neoceratodus; species Neoceratodus forsteri. The sequence continues at coordinate 430,666,549 of CM028134.1, forward strand.
CAGTTAAAATCTCCTCCCAGTACCAAATTAGGGAATTATTCCCATATAATTATGTCCAATATCTTTTGGTAGAAAGTGGGATCCATTACTAATGGTGCATATATATTACCAAAAGTCATCACTTTGCCCTGCACCTCTCCCACTACAAAAATATAGCGGCCCTCCATGGGGTCCCTTACCACACAATGAGTCACAAAGGGGAATCTTTTGTGCATCAGTATAGCTATCCCTCTTTTATGGGAGTTGTAAGATGATGCGTGGCAGGCCCCAACCCAGCCCCCCACCAGATTATCATGTTCTTTAAATGTCAGGTGGGTTTCCTGGAGCATGGCAACATCCATACCCTTCCTTTGGAGTGCAGCTAGGACTTTTGCCCTCTTAGCTGGGGATGTAAAACCTTTAACATTCCAGGAAATTATAGTACTAGACTGGTTCTGTGTCAGTCTTACATTATACATAGTTCCTTGTGAATATCTCCTTGCAGCCTTAGTTTCGAAGCAACATTGTCCATGTGGTTATATATAACAATCCAAACAACTATAAACATTAACTGGTAACTTGAAACAACAACCCTGTACCCCCTTCCTCCCTATATTTAGACTCCCACTTCTACAACATCTCACCCATTATTATCCATGTTGGATTCTTCATTATTAAACCTCTGAAAAAATAATACTGTCTATTATGTATCACTGTCTCTGTCTACTATGCCCCCTCCCCCCGCACTCTTCTTTATCACCCTTATGACCTTTTGTGCTTTATTTGCTGTACTGTTGTGCCATATTTCTATTGCTGGATCCTTTTCCCTTATTCCTGGGTTTGTAAGATCCACTAGTTCCCCAGGTACACTCCACTCAGTAAAGGTTCCCCATTCAAGTCCTGTACATCAATCCCAAGAGGAGTAATATAGTCGATTATACCCTTATTCAGCTTCCATCTTTTCTTCTTCTATTCATTCTCCTTTCCTTCCTTCCCCCCTTTGCACCCTAGTCCCACACTCCATTCCCCTTTTCCTGCCACCACTTTCTGATGTATTCCTTCTCAGGTCCCTCCTGTTCTGAAACATTTTTAATTTATTCACTTATAAATGTCCATTCCACACTTGGTGAAGGTGACCTTACTTGTGAGGGTCCGAGGCGGATGAGGTGAAGGGCCCGCGCCCACTCTCACATGTGTGGTCCCCCATCTCCCCCAGCCCCAGCATGCCCCATCACTGTCTTCTTGTTTGCTCAACTTCCTAATTGTAAGTGTTGTAATCATCAGCTTGTTGCCTTGCAATTGTTGACTTGGTTGATCACTTAGGGATGTGGGCCTCTCTAAAGAGTTCCGTCTCTAGTTCTAGGGGGAGCAGAGTTAATACACATACTCAACGAACTCCCTCTGAGGCCCCACCAGGTCCTCTCATTCTCCAAATTAAAGGTGCACCATTTCCGGGTTAGGAGTATGGGTAAGAATTAAAGAACAGATCCAACTTACAGTTCAAGTCCTCAGGTCTTCTTCTTTTTTTTTTTTTGTCCCACTCATTTAAAAACACCTGCAGCTTTTCTGACTCTCAGAAAGAGTATGTAGCCCCCTCTGAGTGCATCTTCACCATGGCTGGGTACACCATGAAAAAATCAAGGCCACTCTCCCTCGTTCGATCCATTTGTGAGTTGTACTGTTGACATTTCTTCTAAATTCTAGCTGACATGTCTTGCTGAATCTTAAGCTTGTGCCCCTCATATAGTAATTCATTTTTGTTTCTATAGGCCGCCATGAGGGCCTGCCAATCAGGATGGTGTGCAGTCGAAAGATGACCTGGCGAGGTGGCTAATCATTTGGCAGGTGCAGTGCAAGGGCCGTGTGCGCTCGTTCAACTTTCAGTCTCCCCTGCTTTAATTTGACTCCTAGCAGCTTAGGAAGGGTTTCTGCACAGAAGTCCATCAGGTTTCCTCTCTCTGCTCCCTCCGGTTAGCCATGTATGTGCAAATGATTTCTTCTGCTGTAATTTTCCTGCTAGTCTGGGCATCTTTTAAATCCTCCACTTCTTTTTCCAATTTTGCCAACTTTTCTGGGGTCGCCCTTGTGGCATCTTCCAGATCTGACACTCTCTGCTCAACTTCATTAATTTGCTGTGTTTGCTGCTTTATTTCTCTTTTAATACCCGAGATCAACTGCTCAAAATGATCCTATCTGAGCTTAAGATCTGCAAGAACTTGTTCAGAAACTGCCCTGCTGAGAATGACAATCTCTGCTGTTGATAGTGATATCAGGCCTGGTCCTCCCGCCCACATGCTGTCTTGAGCTGCCGTTTCTTTTCATACTTTTATTCGCCTGGTGGGCTGATTTTCCGGTAGTCAGAAATTCATCCATTCTCCTTTACTTAGATGGCCCAAAATATTGTGAGTAGACTAATAAGTAAGCAAAAAAAGCACTTTTAAAATGTGTTGTAGTGTGGAGCTCCGGAGAGGCACATCTGCTTCCTTCAGCTGCTCATTAGCACCCTCTCGGATATAACCTCTTTAGCAAAAATAGAGGTAACAGAATTGGGGGTTGAGTGGCTGTTTATGTGGCTAAAAACATAAAAGTGGAGATCACTGACGTCTCTGAGGAGATTAATGAGCTTGAGACTATATGGCTAAAAATAATAACCGATAAGAGAAAACATATCCATTTAGGCCTGATTTATAGACCTCCTTCTTATACACCTGAGCAAAACATTAAACTATTGGATCTATTAAATGAGAGAGACATGGAAAAGAGGATATTATTGCTGGGAGATTTCAATTTTGCAACAATAGACTGAGAAAAGGGTACTGCAGGATCAAATACAGAAAATGAATTCATCAATATTATTGGGGAAATAGGTTTAGAACAACATGTAACAATGCCTACAAGGGGACAACATATATTGGACCTGGTAATAAGTAATATGGGTGACAAAATACAAGATTGCTATAATACATGTCCATTGGCTAAGAGTGATAATGAAATAGTCAGCTTTAGTATAAGAAATCAAACAACAACAACCAAAGGAACCTCGGCATATAAAAGTTTCCAAAATGCAGATTTTTGCATCCATGATAAAGGAATTGAAACAGTGGATTTGGGAAACATCATTTGCTAGTAAGACTTCGGCAGAAATGTGGGATATATTACTTGACAAGATAGACACCCTGATTGATAACTAAGTACTAACAAAGAACAAGTATAATAAAAAGGGCAGAATACCACCATGGTATAATAGAAACATTATTAGAATTAACAATAAAAAGAAGAAACTATATATAAAAAGCTAGAATATCCACATCAGTGAAGGACTGGGAGATTATTTACATATACAGTAGCTACAAAATGCAATAAATTAACAACAGTGGAGAAAAAGAAATTCGAACTCAGTTTAGTCACCAAAATAAAAGATAATTGCAAGTCCTTTTATACATACATAAACACCAAAAGGGGAGGCAACTTGAATATCGGACCTTTATTGGATAATGATGGAGTCCCAACAGAAGGGGATAAAGAAGCAGCTGAGCTATTGAACACCTATTTTGTTTCAATGTTTAATAGAAGCAGTGAGACCCCTATGGAACACAGTGTAAATAGTGATGAATATGCAGTAGGTTGGTATTGAATACTTCTGATGTTAGGGACAGACTTTCAAAATTAGATGGAAATAAATCGCCCGGTCTGGATGGATTACATCCTCGGATATTGATGGAACTGGCGGATGCAATAGCAGGATCCACTACAAGACTCTTTAATGAGTCACTTCAGTCAGGTGAGGCGCTATAGGCCCGGAGGGAAGCTATAGTGGTTCCCATATATAAAAAGGGGAATAAAGTGGACTGTGCCAACTATAGACCTGTGAGTCTAACTTCAGCATTTTGTAAGGTGTTGGAGGGCTTCGTTAAAGAGGCTATTGAAGAGCACTTAAATATAATGGATGGATGGGATCAAACACAACACAGCTTTAGATTAGGCAGGTCCTGCCAAACCAACTTATTACAATTTTATGAAACTGTGAGCCAACAACTGGACAGGGGCTACTCAGTGGACGTAGTATTTTTAGATTTAAGCAAAGCATTTAATAAGGTACCTCATAAAGAACTCATTGAAGAAATACAAAAGATCAGTTTAAATGAGAACCTTGTAAAATGGATAAGATCATGGCTGGTAGACAGATGGCAGATGGTTAACATAAGGGGTACAAAGTCAGGATGGATGGACAGGGCTAGTGGAGCACCATAGGGATCGGTTTTGGGGCCGATACTGTTTAATGTCTATGTTGCCTGTTTGAAGAGTGGGAACCAAATCTGGATGACCAAATCTGCGGATGACACCAAGCTGGGGTGTACAGTGGAAAATGAATTAGATGTCATAAAAATGCAGGTTGAACTGGATACAATTGATATATGGGCACTACAATATAAGTTGACCTTTAATCTGGATAAATGTGCAGTCATGCACTAGGGTTATTCTAATATTAAAGCATCATACACTCTAGGGGATAAGGTACTCAGGGTCACTGATGAAGAAAAAGATCTGGGAGTCATTATTACTAATAACCTCAAAAATAGTAGAAACTGCCAAGTAAAGGCTAACGGGGCTAGGAGTATCTTGACTAGCATAGCTAGACACATAACCAGTAGCGACAAGAAGATGATTCTTCCTCTATACGGGTCACTTGTTAGGCCAAATTTGGAGTACTGCTCGCAGTTTTCGGCGCCAATAAATAAAAAGGATATAAGGAAGTTGGAGGGGATCCAGAGGAGGGCAACTAGAATGATCAGAACTGTCAGAGAATATAAGTATGAGGATAGACTAAGGGGTCTGGATCTATACACATTGCAGTATAGACGACGAAGAGGAGACATGGGTTTTGTATATACAGCACCATTACTAAAAACATACTATGGGAAACAACAGGACTAATGTGCAAAAATACAGAACATGTCACAAGATCACATGGTTTGCAGCTTCAGGGGCAGGTATTCAAAACCAAAAGAAGGGCAGGATTCTTTAGTCAGAGGGTGGTTGGAATGTGGAACAGGCTACCAGCTGAGGTGGTTGGTAGTAAAAACATGAATACCTTTAAAAATCATTTAGATAGTTATTGCTTGTCAGAGTCAATTATTTGTTATTCCCTTTGAGAAAAGGGCGAGCTGTATAAGGGCCTGTGTCTCTTCTGGCTCATATGAAATCTATGATAATCTTCCAACTGGCTGCATACCTGGCCCAGATGGAATCCCTAACGAGCTATATAAAGAAATTAACCAAATGATCAGTGACCATCTAACAGTTACCTATCAAGAAGCATACAAAAAAAGTTATTTCCAGCTCTATGAATGAAGCAATTATAACCTTAATATGTAAAAAGGATACGGATCCTGCATAATGTGGAAATTATCAACCTACATCACCAATAAACAGTGATTATAAAATTAAGCAATAATGCATGACAGGGTGTGTGTCATGCTGGGATAATATCATGCCTCGGGTGGTTGAAGCATGAGACCGCAGGCTGAGTGCGTTCTACACCTGAGAAGTGCCGTTATCCCAGCACAGCACACACCCTGGAGTGCATTATTGCTATTACACAACAGCTAATGTTTTTAGAGAATAAAAAAAAAAAATAAGAAAAATGTTTTAAATATTTTTTTACTTGCTTTTTGTATGTGGAAGAACATTTATGTAAAAATAAGTTCCTTTTTCTGTCTATCCACTGGGAGTAGCTGTCTGTGTATTAGGAGCATTGTTATATTTTACTTGTTGGTCCTGGTTGTGGTGTTGTTTTGTTTGTTGTACAACCCCCATGCTGCTTGCAGTTCTCCCAGTACAAACTGCTGTAATATTTAAATGTGCCAGGAGATTATTGTAGAGATGTGGCATTTTTATACTGAGTCACCAGTGTCTGGGCATGTCAGGCAGTTGCAGCTCTTGTGCCAGTCTGAATTCCTGAGCAGGACCACTGAAGAAGGTAAAAGAGGAACAGAGGAGGGAGGGAGAATGAGGGTTTAGTCTGTTGAACTGTTTTCTTTTTTAAATGTATTTAGTGACCAGTATAACGAAAAGCAAGTGTTACCAGAAGAGCCACATGCTGTTGAAAGAAGCGGGTGCTCAGCTCGCTTACTCGCTCATTTGTTCAGTGAAGCCATAAATTAAAAAAAAAAAGGTTTTGGATCACCAGTAATGCTGGTACAATTACTCAGACATTTATGTGTTGAGGGTGCTAGTGACTGGTGTGTGGGACAATGGCAGAAAGCATGTGCACTAAAGCGGGGAATTAGACTGGGAAAGCAGTGAGGATCATAGCGGGCAGTCTAGATGGGTTGTACTGATTTTTTTAATTTATTCTGTGGTTGTGTTGCTGTTGAACCTTCATACAGTGATGTTTTACTCCGATAACATCACTAGTGAAAGTGGGCAACAACCAATCAGAGACAAAGAAATTTTCTTGCCATTGTATAATTATAGCTAAAGCACTAGCCAATAGAATCTCCTCTTCTCCAGACACTCACTGGTAAAGAGCAAGTGGGGTTTAACCAACAGAGATGGGGAGTAGACAACATTAGGAGAGATGTGACAGCTGTGGCAGCCCCTGCCAGCAGTACATAGTGGAGTACTGCATTACAAAAATGGGGTTTTAAAATGGGATTTTTTACCATTTAGTAGTGGCTGAGGGCAATGCGTGCCCCCGCTACAGCCCGAGGTCCCATTCCCACCTCAGTACGGTGCTGACATCAGGTCAGGTATAGGGCTCACTAAGGTAAGTGAGGTACTAGGAGGCTATGCGCCCATGAATGCTACTATTGAATTAATTATAGTAACTGATATCCAGCCCCCTGAGATAAGGGATGTGGTGAAATTACATTTCATCTGTGAAATTGCCACAAAAACAGCAATTGTGTGGCAATTTCACTGGCGAAATGTAATTTTGCCACATCCCCAAACATGACCTGACGTCAGTACCATACTGAGGTGGGAAGGGGACTTTGGACTGTAGCAGGGGCATGCATTGCCCTCAGTCACTACTAAATAGTAAAAAAATCCCATTTTAAAACCCCATTTTTGTAATGCAGTATTCCACTATATACTGCTGGCAGGGGCTATCACATCTGTCATGTCTCTGCAGGGACGTGGCAGTTGCTCTTTAACAACCTCACTATTACTAATAGTAATGTGTGGTTTAAGAAAACAGACAAAACAGTAAGGGAATTTCTTTGGAATAGGAAACCTGCCAGACTAAGCATAGCAAAACCTAGGGTTTCTTGGGAAAATGGGGATGTAAGCCTTCCCTTATGGAAGAACTACCATAAGGTATTCCTGCATAAACAAGCCAGATTTTGGTTTGATACTATAAGTCCTCTTACTTTTCCATTGTGGGTTGAGATAGAAAATAAATTAAATGCCCCAAATAGACCTTCTGACTTCTTATTTGTTGAAACTCCAAAACATTTAGTCTTACACCCTTTGATTGGTGGTGCCCTAAAAGCACTGAAATCTGTGAAACAGTCTTTTAATTGGAGACCATTCCCAGTCCAGCTCTTTCTTTTATGGAACTACCTCAATCTGAATTTAGAGTCTTTAACCGTAGATATAGACATCTGGAAAAAAGGAAAGCTATGGAACATCTCTGACCTTCTAGATACACAAAACCATGTTCTTTTAAAGTTTGATCAGATTAAGATTAAACATGGCCTTCGCAGATTTCATTTTTGTGATTATTTACAAATACGATCAGCCTTGATAGTCCTCAATGTGAAGAATGAAAACAGTTTTGGAATCTGATGAGATTAAGAAAAAGTGTCAATATTATTTATAAACTGATCTCAGAACCCAATCTCAACCTTACATCTCATGCTAAATCTCAATGAGAAGCAGAATTACAACCAACCATATCAGATGAGATCTGGAATGAGCTTTGGCCTAATGCCTACAAAGCAATCAAAGATATTTGGGAGCAAACTATGCAGTTTTACGTTTTACGTGGATACTGTTACAGTCCAGTCAAACTAGAGTCTATGGGTCTACTGGAAAATGGTCCTTGCTGGAGATACAACCAACCACTGACAATTTTAATTCACATATTATGGTATTATCTGCAGATTGAAAAGGCTTGGTGTGAACTTAGAGTATATATGTAAAGCAAAGCAATCTTTATTCATAAAAAGTGCCTATCTAAAAACCAAGGCACTTGTACAACACAATAAATAAATAAAATGCATCAATAGATAACAAATACAGCAAGTAAAACCAATAAACACAGCAGCGGCATTACAAATCATGATACGCTAGGCTAAATAAGAAGGTTTTAAGAGCAATTTTAAAACTTTGGACATTCTAGGTCCACCTCTGCCATTAAATCCTGAATTTTGGATAGTAGACAACTTCCTTTGTGTCAGCCATGAATAGGCATCATCAAACATGGTTACAGTTGGCAGCATCGGTTTAAAATGAATAACTCTTAGGAACTGGAAAGACAAATCTGACTTGCTAATAGCTCACCGGAGGTCACTTATGAGTTCTCAAGCAGTTAATGAGAAAATTAACTATCAGATTCTGGATAAATTGTGGATCATTAATAACATTTGGTCACCATTTTTACACTTACCTCTACCCAATAACCTCCTTCTCAACCAACCCCCTCCCCCACACACACACAAACACACCCTCAAGCTTGGGAATATTTCACCACTGATTAGTAATTCTAAGATATCTCTGCAGTCAGTTTTATTACAATGTTTATATAATTGTTGTTTTTTTATTTTTAGTTAAATTTACAATGTTTTATTGTAGTTTCAAGAATAAAGCTTCAGATTATTGGAATTATTCCTCTTGTACTCATTTCTAGATTATCTGAATTATTTATGTTTGTTTTTAAATGTTTTCCTTTTTGTTATACTGTTTGAAACAATCCTTGTTGTGTATAGTGAAACTCAAAAAAAAATAAAATAAATGGAAAAGAAGCAGGATTTGAAATGCTGTGTGCTAATGTGCTTGAGGCATGAAAGGAAGAAAGAAAGAAAGAAAGGAAGAAAGAAAGATCACACCAACAGCCTGGACAGCACATAGAAGTTTCCCGTATACTTCCTTGCAGTGCACGCAACAGCCAGGCCTTACCGTTGTCCTGAGTGCAAATCGGTGTTCCAAGCAGCCTTGCTAAATCATCCCCACACAAGGCAGTTCGTATGGCTCACACTTGATAGCCTTGAAGCACTAAACTGCAATATTAATAAAGAAAATGCTATTGACCATACTCAACATGCAAGGTGCTAGCAGCCACTTAGCATGTTGTTAGCATCTCATTAGTTCCCATTAATTCCATAGTTTGCTCCAAAGAGCTCCTGTCAGTGTTAGTCTTGCTGTCAGTGCCCGTTTTTGTCCTCACAGAGTATCATAGACGTAGCAACCCCCCTGCCTCTGTTGGTATTTCTCTGGTAACCTCTACATCACCCAATCCCCAGTAAAGGAACCCCTGAGATCCAGTGGAACTCTCTGCCTCAAGATCTCCAATAAAGGAATCATTGGCATCCAGTGGCACCTTGCCCTTTCCCAATTCCCTCTAAAGCAATCACTGGTATCCAGTGGGACCTCCTCCCTCACCAGATCCCTAATAAAGTGGACCCTGTCATCCAGTGGTGCCTGCCCCTTCCTTACTTGATCCCCTGGTTTGAATAGTACTTAGTGTTCACTGGCCCCCTCCCAATGCCCATAGATAATAACCTGGGTATCTGGTGTCCCCCTCCTGCTCTCAGTGCCTGTTTCCAGGCTCTTTAGTGTCTGGAGGTCCCCCTGAGCCCCCCCAAAACCCCACCCCAGTGATAGGGATTACACATACCATCCCCTCACCTCCATGGCTACATGAAAGTACTATATCACTGTACAAGTGAACATATCAATACAGTACTTGCAGGATATCTTTTCAAACTCACTGACGCTAGCGATACAGTTCTTACATATGGCAGACAGTGGCAAGCAGTGGAGGTGGGTGGAGATAATATGCCAATTACTGTCACCTGGGTGAGGGTTTGGGAGCTTGGGGGACCTCTGGACACCAGGGAGCCTGGATAAAAACACATGGAGTGAGGGGGGCCACTGAACACCAGGATTCTCTATGGGCGCCAAGAGGGGGGCCACTGGACATGAAGGACTATTCATGCCAGGGGATTGGGCAAGGGAGAAGGGGGTGCCACTGGATATCAAGGATTACTTTACTGGGGATTGGGTGAGATGGGGTGCACTGGACCCTAAGGAACTGCTGTCAGGGGACAGCAAGGGGAAGGAAGAAACCCAGGTAAAGAGTGTTTGGGGGGTACTTTCGGGAACACCACTGGTCCCAGCAGAGTCACAGCATGGTGTAGTTCCATTTGCACTGGTCCCAACAGAGTCACATCATGGTATAGTTCCATTTGCACCAGTCCCAACAGAGTCACAGCATGGTATAGTTCCATTTGCACTGGTCCCAACAGAGTCACAGCATGGTATAGTTCCATCTTCACTGGTCCCAACAGAGTCACAATATGGTGTAGTTCCATTTGCACTGGTCCCAACAGAGTCACAGCATGGTGTAGTTCCATTTGCACCAATTAACATCCGGGTAGCTGATTGCATCCCCCCCCCAATTATGAATGCCATAAGTGTATAAGAAAATAAGTGATAACACAACGGGGCACATGTTTTCACCCCATTTTGCTCCACCACCCACTGCAACTTAGAATGGTGCCTCAGATGCTTTTACTTAAAGTAGTGTGTGTTTGAGAATGGGATCCCCTGGTTGTTGGTCATGGAGGCAGAAGAAGGAAATGTGCCTGTCACCCCCACCCCTCCCAATTGATTCTGGGGTATATCATGTACCCAATCTTGGCCATGAGGGGAGCAGCAGTGATCACCTTAGAGACTTTGCCACATCACATTCATAACTCAGCTGCATTGTGATGTGATTAACGCCTTCCTTCCAGAGAGTGAATGCATTACCTCTGTGATGTGCCTGTCCAGTGAGCAGGAATCCTAATATCCCTCCAAATCCCAGCTTACTAACATGGCCATGCCGAGCCACCAGAACAGTTTCTTATCATTTTACCATTTGTGGGAGGAGGCTTGTACACTACTCATAGACAATCACTGGGAGAGTTAAGTCAGGCCCACTTCAGAAGACGGGGAAGACCAGTCAGTCAGTGTTCCCCATCTGTAAATGTTAATCCATATTGCACTGTGCGGGCATATAGTCCAAGAGCCATGCAACCCAGAGCTGAAACTTGACTTCTGTTTCTTAAAGAGGCAACAAAAGACTGTTATGTTCCTATTTTACTCTGCCATTTTAAACAGCCTGACCCAACTAAGAAGTTGTATCTAATTTTCAGTGTGGTCATCCTAAAAACACAGAAACATAGAATCTGATGGCAGATAAGAACCACTTGGCCCACCTAGTCTGCCCATTTTCCATACCTACATTATCACTACAGACCCTACTTGATCTGCTGCTCTTTTCTCTCCCCCTTCCTTTCCTCTATGATTCCCTTGTGCCTGTCCCATGCATTCTTGAACCCCAACACAGTTTTTGCCCCCACCACCTCCACTGGAAGGCTGTTCCAGGAATCTATCACTCTTCTGTGAAGAAGTACTTCCTTCAGTGTCATAGCATGTCCCCTTGTTGTTGAACACCTTTTTTTCTGAAAAATTCGTCTCTCCTGTACCTTATTTACCCTGATGAGGTATTTAACAGTCTCCCACCTCTCTTCCAGGGTATACATATTGAGGTCCTTTAGTCTCTCCTCATAGGGCTTTTGATACAGATCATGCACCATTTTAGTAGCCCTCCTCTGGACCACCTCCACTCTATGTCCTTCCAGAGATTTGGTCTCCAGAACTGGACACAGTACTCCACGTGAGGTCTCACCAGTGATCTATACAGAGGAAATGCCACTTCCTTCTTTCCGTTGGTGATACCCCTTCCTATGCATCCCAGCATCCCACTAGCCTTCCTGACTGCCTTGTTGCACTGCCTGGCCTCCTTTAGATTATCAGATATGATTACCACCATGTCTCTATCCTGCTTGGTAGTTGTCAATATCTCTCCACCCATTTTGTAGTCTCCACCTGGGTTTCTGTGGCCTAAGTGCATTATTGTGCATTTCTTCACACTGAAACCAGCTGCTATACACTTGAGCACTCTCAGATCTCTGTTCATCCTTTCTGTGCCACCCCCCCCCCAGAGTGACCACCCTATTGCAGATTTTGGTGTCATCCACAAAGAGACAGACCTTGTCTTCCAGTTCCTCTGCAATGTCACTTATAAAGCATTGATCCCTGAGGCACCCCACTGGTCACCCTCCCTTCCTCTAAGTGAACTCCATTTACCACCATCTTCTGCTGCCTACCCCTAGCCAATTTCTTATCTAGTTTACTGCCTCTGGACCCACTTCTGAGTTACCCAGCTTGCGTACTTGTCTCCTGTGTGGAACGGTGTCATAAACCTTATTGATATCCAGTGGTTAAATTGGAAATGTTTTGGTAGGAGAGCTCTCACATGTAGATTTCTAGGTGGTGAAACTGTCATTTCTTGGTGGTGGAACTCTTCTACAGTAGTCAATGGAGACAGATGACAGAGGTGGTGGAACTGTCATACAATTTTTTAAGAGGTGGTGGAACTGAGCTCCTGTGGGCTTCTGCCCAGTGTAACCCCTGCTGATATCTAGTTAGGCTATGTCCTCTAGGCTCCACTCTGATCTATTTCTTTTGTCACCCAGTCAAAGAACCCTATCAGATTCCTTTGACGTGATCCCCCCTGCCCCCGTCCTGTCTCGGGTCTTGTAACCCACTGGATTCAAACTATTTCACAATCCTTTCCTTCTGCAGTGAAGCCATTAACTTTTCCATGATCAACCTCAGGCTGACTGACCTATAACTGATAGCCTCCTCCCTGCTACCACTTTTGCGATGTGGAGTACATCTACCCACCTCCAGTTCTCCAAAACCACTCATGTTTCCATGGAACTGTTAAATAGATCTGCCTGAGGTACAGCCAGTGCCTCCTTGAGCTACCTCAGTATCCTTGGATGCTCCCTGTCTGGCCCTGTTGCTTTGTCCACTTTCAGATTAGTGAGTCCCTTCAAGACTCTCTGATCTGAAAAAGAACTTGTGTCCACCTCCCACCTCCAAACCTTCTGTTATTTTCTTTTCCTGTGTCATAGTTAGGTCAAGTGACTTGCTTAGAGTGGCACATTATCTGTAATGGGATTCAAACCTGTTGCCTTGGTTAAGTGAAAGTGAAATACTGATATGTAGCCTCAATGGTGCTATTTAACACACAAATAAAGTGATTAAAACAGTTATGAGAGTGATCCTTGTGTTCCCATAGTGTGTTACTTCCAGAGTTTGCCTCTGAGGTTTGTGCATTTCATCCTCAATTTTTGTTGTATTTTTTTTTTTTTTTTTTTTGGTGTGGTCGGACACATTCATTGATACAGCTTAAAGCAGCAGTTCCTGGTAAAAACAAATTCTCTGCACTTCATTGCACACTCTTTCATAACCCCTGCTGGCATACCTCTCAACCGCTTGCTTCATGAATCAGGGACAAGGCTTAAAAGAATCAGGGACAAAGACCCCAAATCAGTGACATATCTTAAAAACTGGTACTATTCACTCAGAAAGCTGATAGAATAAAGGAATTTGTGTTAAGATGCATTTTCTGAAGAACAACAAGTCTGTAACTTTAATGTTTGACATTATTTTGTGTTATTAATCCCTTCTGTTCTGTCACAAAAATATAAATTTTATGAGGGACAAAGGAAAATTCTGAGGCTAAATCAGGGATGTCCCTGAAAATCAGGGGCAGTTGAGAGGTATGCCTGCTGGTGATCCCTGCTGTTTATTTTTGTTTCACAAATCCATCTATATGGTGCCACATTTAATTTTTGTTCACCATGAGAGAGCTTAACTTTCTTGGCCATTCTCCAGTGGCCCATATGGTTAGGGAGATTTGTAGCATACTAATTCCTAAAAGTCACTAGAGAAATGATGCTGAACAGTGTGTGTTCAACTTCAGATGAGGACACTGATGAAAAAATGTAGCAACCTTATTTAATGACGCTCACCATTAATTATTTAACAACTAAACAAATGCTTTTGTAGACCCAAAACAGGGATAAAAGTGTCTTACAAGACAAAAGAAAACAAGTGATCTACCATAGCAGAAAATGTATTAGTGCTTTGAGCTCTTTGATTCAGGGAGCTATGAGATATAGAACGTAACTGGTGCTGCTATTTTAATTCAAAATCAGAAAATGATGAACTGAGTGCATTGCTGACTGCATTATTAAGTTACTGTATGTCTGTATTTATTTAGTTGGAGGAAATGTGTTTGTATTGTTACAACCATGATAAATCAATACAAATATATTTATCAGAAAGGTATTGGTACAACATTTTCTTCATTACATAAACTGCTGCTTTATAATGTATAAATTAAGTGGAATGGCATAATCAGGTGAGATTAGCATGAGGTACTCACCCCCACACACCTAACCACATGAACCAGTCAGTAATCCACCCCCACACACCTAACCACATGAGGCATTCAGTAACCAAACCCCCCAGACACAGCTATTCACATGAGGCGTTCAATAACCAAACTCCCAGACACACCTAACCACATGAGGTGCTCAGTAACCACACACACACAGACCTAACCACATGAGGCATTCAGTAACCAAACCCCCCAGACACACCTATCCACATGAGGTGTTCAGTAATCAAACTCCCAGACACACCTAACCACATGAGGTGTTCAGTAACCACACCCTCCCGCACACACACACCTAACTACATGAAGCATTCAGTAACCAAACCCTCCAGATACACCTAACCACATGAACCAGTCGGTATTCCACTCCCCACACACACCTAACCATATGAGGCATTCAGTAACCAAACCCCCCAGACACACCTAACCACATGAGGCATTCAGTAACCAAACCCCCCAGACACATCTAACCACATGAGGTGTTCAGCAACCAACCCCCCACACACCTAACCATATGAGGCATTCAGTAACCAAACCCCCAGACACACCTAACCACATGAGGCATTCAGTAACCAAACCCCCCACACATCTAACCACATAAACCAGTTGGTAATCCATCCCCCCTTCCCTACACACACACCTAACCACATGAACCGGTACGTACCTCACACACCCACACCTAATCACAGAAACTGGTTAGTAACCCACCCCCCCCACACCTTACTATAAGAATGGGTCAGTAACCCATCCCCCTAGAACTGCCTTAACACTAATATGAAATGCAGTAAGGTGGCTTGGTGGCAATTTGTGTTTTTAAAAATGATAAACAACTGACTTTAAGTAAGAGCTGGGTACCTGCAACCCATGCTACTACCATGTGGTAGTCACATGGGTCCTAGCCAATCAAAAGACTGAATTTATGAGTCCAGTTTTATAATTTGCATAGTGCAGCACTGACAGTACATTGCAGTATATTAGGGTACAATGGCATGAGAGGAACAGAAATGATTAAGGGCTTAGAAATACATTTCTGATAAAGCTATACGTTCCTATATTGCAAGTGGGCTGGGCACCACTGTACAATTAAAACAATGAAATATTACTTACAAACACTGCAATTCCAGTGAGAATGGCCAGGGCTATAATTATTATTATGGCAGCGAACCCAGGAGAAATGGTCTTCATGTTGATCCGAGGGGGCTCATTGTCAAAGAACAAGACCAGGATTGAAGTTCGGTCAACTTCCAGAATCCGGTTGTCAACTTCCAGAGAAAATTTGTTCCTTTTTAACTGTTGGCAAAAGATGTATGAGATCAGTTTGAAACATTCTCACATCTCTGCAGATCAGAAAATGGTTTCATTGAGTGAGAGATTTCATTTAGTCCATATTTCAAGTACTTGGGGCAATCTGATCAAAGCCCCCTGCACCCTGAATGCAACGAGAACAGAAGGCTCATTCCATTTTATTATATTTGGAATGCTCTGCGCTTGGCTCTGCCACTCTCAAAAGGCACATAAACACTGCCTCAAAAACTTTAACTCAGCCAGCAGTGAAGGATCTAAAAGTGAGGCATGACCCCATGTCACACAATGCCCTGTCAATGCCAAATGGTTCCACAGGGCTGTTGTGGACCTCTGAGAAGGTACAGTAACTACACTATCCTAGTCAGTCAGGGGGCTGGTGCAATGCTGAATATCTGCCCCAGAAAACCTGTCCATGAACTTATCTCCCATCAGCTTTAGAGGGCTTTCAGGAGTGGCAGAGGTTTCCAATCTATAGATCGATGTGAATAACCAGTATATACTGTCAGTTCCCACAGGAAGCAAGTCATTAGGTGACAAGATGTGACAGAGGCCATGCAATGTACAATCTAGAAGTCTGTGCAGTAAAACCATGCATAATTTTGACAGATCTTGATTGAATAGTTTGAGTAAGACAATGTATAATTAGGAAATAGTTTGCTGATTTTTTTTTTTTGTTTTGTTACAGTTGCTTATCCCAGGGTAGCTCAGCTGAAATGCAACTCATCTTCTTTGGAGTCGTGCATCATCCCGTTTTTACAACTGGGAGTACAGAAGAAGGCTGAGAGACTTAAGTAAGTGGCAATGAGATCTGAATCTGGCATCTCCTGGTTTACAGGCCAGTGCTCTAAACACTAGACTATGCTGACTAAACTAGAAAACTGACATAGAAATCTGTCAGCATATGAAAGTGGGAGACTGTGATTAATTCATTCTACCTGGCACCAATACTAAGGTATTCTTTAGCCTTGGATCTGAAGCAGTCTGTTGATCTATTGGGCTGGAATGGGGATCACACATCTGCCAAGCCCCACAGTACTAAACTTGGTTTTAGTGGAGCACATTACTGGCAGCAGGTGTCTCAAAGTGTGTAACTATATTCTGAACCACTTCTGGAACCCTTGAATCTGAGGTGGTAGAACCCATTGACTGATGTTAGTTGTGAGAAATTATGTAATGTAGATCATGTACAAGAAGGCAGTGGGGTAGGATTGCCAGATTTATGCAGGATCCTTTTTTGGTTTTTGGGTTGCCTGTTGTACTTATCTTGGGATACTGGGTTTCCCTCCTGCATCTGGCTATTGGTCACTGTCTAGTCCTTCTGGTGTTCTCTTGCAGTTCCTGACCTGATTGGCCTGACACTCACCCAGACCACCCAAATTAACCCCTCCTTTTGGCTGCAGCCTAGTTGGAGGGGGCAAGGACAAGGATCACATGGAGTGCCAATGTCTGGGGAGGGAACCGGACTTTTAGCGTGCTGGTGGGCAGTGACTGTGCAGGCACTTTTGCACCATTTCTTTATGACTGAGAATGGAGTCTATAATTTACACACCCACAGATGTCAGGAAAAACACACTAAGCTGAGGCTTGTTTCTAGGTCCATCCTGAAAGTACAAGGAAGTTAAGTGACTTGCTCAGGGTCACACAGTATACAAGTGTTGGGGATCAAAATATTGCAAAATTACCAAAGTTATGAGTGATTCAAACCCAATTCTCTGGGTTTACATCTCACTTCTCTTAACCAGTACACTATACTGCCTCACAAATGTATTCATATTTCTTTTTTTTTTTACAAAATGTTCTAAAGGCACACCTTTGGGACAAGCTCCTTCTGCCTTGAAAGTTTTCTAACAAGATTGCGAGAGCAAAAAAAAAAAAACTGCCAAAAAGTGGGTTTCTCAAGGTTTTTTAATGTTCTGCATCTTGAAATATGGCTTTGCATCCATCACGAAACATCCAATGTCTCGAGAACTTGCCACCCAGATTGTGGATGCCAGATTTCATCGAATGGTGCCAATGTTATTAAGGTGTGCAAATTCGGGTTTAACTTTAAACAGTGCTCAACCTACACTAATCTTGCACCACTGCAAATCAGTGGTGGGGTCTTCCTTGGGGTTGTCAAACCTAATGCCCTCCCCCTTCCCCCAGCCCATAGCCTCCTCTCCAAACCACAAGGTATAGCTCCAAACTGTTGCCTCATAGTGATATACTCTTTGGAGGCAGAGAAGTATGGCTCGCCATGTGTTGCCAACAGAATCAGCTGTAGCTTTCTTCATGTAGGGCCCTGCGGCCTCTTGAGATCATGCCTGACCTTGTTTGCTCAGGGGAGGAGTTGGCATTAGGGTTGACAATCCCAAGGAAGACCCCACCACTGATTTTCCTGGACTCCAAAGACCAAAAACCCTAATATTTTTTTCATTATCCCTATTAACATAGTTTTATTGCAATGAAAATCCCTTATTTTTCGTGATTGTAGAATCATATCCTCATTCAAGGGACCTATGTGAAATGGAATAAGCAGAATGCTGGAGATATTTCAATTCCCATTTTTTCATGTCAGACCCCCTTCTTCAGACACAATAAGTGGCCTGTCAGGCCTTGATGGTCACGTCAACCCCTTGTGAGGGAAGGCTTCCCAGATGCCACAAGGTGTCATCTGTGTGGCAGAACAATGCACAATTTTTTCCCAGTTTATGGGCAGTAGTGCACGACAGCACCAGCCCTCATCCTTGTACTGCCAAGCCAGTTTTCTGAACTTGGGTCACTGGTATGGGAACACAATACACTATCCTCTGGGCCAATGGCCAGCCCTGCACAAAATGTTTTTTCATAACTGTTTTTTTTTCATAACTGTTTCTTTTTTGACATTAAGACCCCACATTTTTATCATATTCTTTTTATGACCCCCCTCTGAACATGACAGGTATGATTTATAATATACTGTCCAAAATGTCATTTCATGCCACAAGTACAAAAACACATTTTGAACTGGATTTGAAAAATGACAGCTGTCATGTTCATGAGGTTATTATAAAAAATGACTATGGTGAATATTTGGGATCAAAATATTGCAAAATTACCAAAGTTATGAGTGAGCATTGAAAAATTTCAACGTACCTTCATAACTTTGTTGTTTTTTTAATATTTTGATTACAGATTTTTACCATGGTCTTTTTCTGACTTCACTGCGTGATCCCAATAGCTGAAAATTTTAAATCCTGCCCAAAAGATTATTTCACAACGCGACTGTGAAATCATCTTTTGGGTAGATTTGAAAATCTTCACCTGCCTTGTTCATGATGTGAGGTCCCGAAAAGGCCATGTTGAAAATTTTGGAGAAAAGTCTAAAACAAAGACCAAGTTATGAGTAAAAGTTCAAAACACATTGGAGATACATTAACTACACTTGCCTTATTTCCTCAGTTCACAATTGCAGTTCCATGATGGACACCCTAGTGTTGTTCAGTATTGCGTGGGTGAGGGTATACATCAGCACCAGAGGTGGGGCACCATGATGTTAATATTGAAACACTACACATGTGTGAATACAATGGCAGGATGGGGTACTCATCATCGTAAAAACAGTGTTGGGATGGTGGGTGGCTACCAGCCAAAGATATTGGGCACCCGCTAATCGTTCTATGCAAAGACATGGCTCGGGGGGGGTACTGGCCAGTGGAATTAGGCTCCCACCAGCCATTTTATTTAAAGTGTGGGTCAGAAGGGAAGGGGTTCTAATGATAGCTGGGTTTTCGTGTAGGCAGGTTGATCACCAGTGATTTCATTGTTACTGTTTACGTGACCCAAAATCATTGATGATTATCGGTTCACATAAGCAGTGACAAAGATATCACTGATGATCAAATCACTAAAGACAAAAATCCAGCTATCCTTGGAGCATTTAAGTTTTTAACTTATGTCTTAAAAACTATAGAAGTTAAAATCTAAAAACTTGTGAAAGGACACCTTGGGCCTGACTCTATCAAACACATAGGTTTCAGGTTTAAAAAAAAAGTTGTTTAGTTACAGGTGAGCAAATAAAACCTGTTAATCTGGGGAAATTTTAGTGTTTTTGTGCCTCTGTAACTTTGTCACCCCTAAACAGACTAACACAAACTTTTCAGGGTCCAGACCCACCATGTTGTGGGCAAATTGTTTGAATGGGGGCAGAGTTGTTGAGGTGGAGTGTGTATATGTGTGTGTGTGTGTGTGTGTATATATATGTATGTGTATATATACTTTTGCAAAAAATGTTGTTAATGCTCTAGTTAGGGTTAACACCACAAATCTAGGAAAATGTGGCATTAGGGTTTCCAACCCTAACACCTCAGACCCTGCATACACCAACGGGCTTTGGGGGGTGCCTTGGGGTCATCAGCCCCAACACTCACCCCATTCCATAAGTAAATAAGCTGAGATGGGTATGGTATAAGAGAATGGGATAAGCATTTCAGCTGACAACCCCAAGGCACCCCCCCTTATGCCTGTTGGTGTGTGCAGGGTGGAGGTGTGGTGTTAGGGTTGGAAACCCTAACACCACATTTCCCTACTTTTGTGGCTTTAACCCTAACTAGAGCATTAACAAAGTTTTTAGCAATTTATTTCCTTACTTTTTGAGATAGCATAATCGTATCCTCATTTGCCTGTGGGAACACATGACATCCGGGCCCTGTGTTCCCATCCCTCTGTAGATGCATATATGTATGTAGCTGTGGAAACACAGGGCCCTCTGGGCCCTGCACTTCCACTTATAAGACAACAGTGACCAAATTGTCAGCATAGCCATCTTATTACCCCATCTCATATACCCTGTGCAGAAAATTTTCAAATCCACACCAAAGCGTAATCCTGCGCAACTGCCACGCCATTCCATGCCACAGATGCGAAAACACATTTTGGCCAGGATTTGAAAAACTAACATGTGACATACATGAGGTGGGGTAATAAGAAGGCTATGATGAAAATCTGGAATAAAAATTTCCAGAGTTATGAGCGTGCACAGCAAAACTGCAATGTATGGTCATCACTTTGCCATTTTTTGGTATTTTGACTCCACATGTGTAACATAGCCTTCTTATAACTTCACCTCATGAACAAGGGCAGGAACAATGTTCAAATCCTGCCCAAAAAGTACATTTTCCAAGTGATTGCGAAATCACCTTTCAGGTGGGAATTGCGAAATGACAGTCATATTGTTCATAAGGTGCGGTTCCCAAAAGGCCATGTTGAAAATTTGGGGTCAAAATCTCCAAAAACTGCTAAGTTCTGCATAAAAGTTGAAATCTCCATCAAAATACACTGAACCACATTTACCTTCGTTTCTCATATTGCAGTCGCCAGTTCCAGCAGCAAGTCGTGTCTTTGATCGGAGAGTAGGTCTTGAACCTAGAACCTGTTCAGGTAAGTCACATAAGTGAGGGTGTGTGGGGGTGTACTGGGGTGTGTGGGGTGGTGGGTGCTGAGTTGGAGGTGGGGTGGGGAGGCTGATCAGCGAGGGACCATTTTTTTCACAGGTTTAAACAAAAAAAAATTGAGGGGCCGTTTTCTTTATTTCAGGTTTTTGCTACTATGGGAGGGTGGGGGGCACCACTAAACACCATACAAATGGGGAACAGTGATCTGCAGGTGGGGGGGTAACACTAGACACCAGGGAAATATATTGGTTATAACGAGGACCACAATCAGCAGGTGGGAGATGCCACTAAACACCAGGGAAATGGGGAATGGTGCTTTGCGGGTGGGGGGGGTACCACTAGACACCAGGGAAATACATCAGTTATAAAGGGGACCATGAAAGTTTCTAAAGCAGGTGTTCTCCCTGACATCAAGCCACTTCACACTATGGCAGTTGAGTGCACCCTATTACAGACACTAACAGGCTGGAATATCCTTCTCTAATAAAAAAAACACCTGCAAAAGACTGAGTAGCAAAGAAAATCTCTCACATGTTGTTAGAAATATCTAGCAAAAGGCTGTTGCTGGGAACTAGCCAAACATTTGATGGACAATGTAGTGACAACTCTTTCCTCCTATCTCTGTAATTCTTATCACTCACCAGCAGCACTACAGAAGCTTTTCTAGGGTTTGCTCTGCTGCGGTGCTAACTCGCCCATCACTGCTATGCTTACATCCTCCTGCCCCTCAGTCTGCCCTACTACCACCTTGTGCTTCCACTGATATATGCTCGCTGCCTGCCTCCACTTGCTTTAACTAAATAAATCCTTTTTTGAAAGCCAATTTCCTTTTTCATGATGACGAAAAAGAATTTATGAAAAAGGAACTTGGTGAGTGGAGAAAAAGGATTTAAATAGTTAAAAAAAAACATTCACAGGATATGGGAGCTATAAAAAATACTAAGTGAAGCTCATCAGCTCCCAATGAGCAAGATACATGTTTGGATGTCTGTAAAAGATATCCTTGGGCAGTGTTATGATAATTCGTTGTGTGACAAAAAAGAAAACAAGATGGTGGCTCACGAAAAAGGAATTTTTTTCTGGTAAAAAAGGATTGGCCCCTCATGAAAAAGAATCCTTTTTCGAATCCATTCCTGTATCCTGGAGAGTGATCTTCTGATTGAAAATAATGGGAACTTTAAAACTGAAGAACTTCACAACAGATTAATATTTTTTCACCAAACAAATGCATGGCAGTTCTGTTACCCAAGCTGTTTCTACCATAATAAAATTCACACCAAAATTACACACCACCTAGGTGCAAGGTGATGAGGAAAAAACTGCAGAAAGTGGTGACTTTTAAGGTTTTTGCACTATTCAGATCTCAGAATCCGGATATCCAACCTGAACGAAACTTGCCTCATCAAGAGATTTACCTCATGGGACAGCACATGCCAACTTTTGTGCAAATCCTTTAATCAGTTGCAAAGTTATTAAAGTGCAACATTTGAGGCTTAACAATAAACAGGCTACTCAACCTTAACTATAGGGGGGCAACTGTGCCCCTATAATATTAATTGCATAAAAAAAACCACGTTAGTACATTATGGTTGAAAAACACAAAGCACACGAAGTAGAAAGATGAAAAACATTAGGGTTTTCAGTCTCCGGAGTATTGGAAAATCAGTGGTGGTGTCTTCCTTGGGGTTCTCAACCCTAATGCCTACCCCTTCCCTCCAGCTAGTAACCTCTTGTCCAAAGCACAATTTATAGCTCAAGCTATTGCCACATAATAATACTGTGACAGAGATCCCACACCACTGCTATCAGTTGCAACA
Source organism: Neoceratodus forsteri (assembly GCA_016271365.2). NCBI lineage: Eukaryota > Metazoa > Chordata > Ceratodontiformes > Ceratodontidae > Neoceratodus > Neoceratodus forsteri. Next base: position 430,689,585 of record CM028134.1, read on the forward strand.
AAAACTGTCCCTTGGGCCCCTCACTTACAGGGCAGTTCTCTGTCAGAGACTTCTAATCCTTCGCCGCCACCTGATTTTTACCTGGAACCAAGAAACCACTTTTTTGCCATTTTTTGCTCAAGGTCAGGAAAGTCAACACAATACCTGTTGGTAGAGTGCCATTCAGAGATGGACTGCAAACAGAGTCCAGCAGAAATAATAAAATTACCTTTTTAAATAAATAGTTACTGATTCTATCAAAAATAGATTCTTTACTAGAAGAACTAAAAGTGTTTACAAACAGGATATATTTACAGTCAGACAAAAGGATTACCAGTTTACTAAGAAATACAAAATAAAGCAAGTTACACAGACATTTGATGTATAGACAAAATCTGAACTTTCCTCACCTAAAACCAATTTACCTACTGCTAGCTATAGAAGACACTTTCCCTAAGCTGTACTTCTACCTGCAGTAGGGCCCCCTTTCATCAGATGTTGAGTGCTCCAGAGAGAGAGAGAGTCTGCTTCCTGTCTCTCCACTTTTATACCCTTTGGCTGTGGGAAGTGACTTCACCCTCTGGGTGACAGTCCCTCACAGCCCCCCCCCCCCATCCTACATGGGTGACATCATCTCCTCTGTATTTCCTTAGTCTCTATAAGGTTTTATTTATTTATTTATTTATTTATTTATTTAAGAATCAGTTTACAACCTTTGAGCCAGAGGCTCGTTTACAAAGGTACTTCGTCACATAAAGACATACATTGCTTTTCAGTTACATAGCACAGATTTGCCAAAATCAGTAGGCATTCACCAGAGGTGCCACGTCACATTGTGGTCAGACAGATACAATTGGGTACAGGGTACATGTAATCGATAGCAGGTATTAAACAAGTTGGTATCAAGTGAGCAATTCTGGTAGATAAACATTGAAACAGCTGGCACTGGCCAGGTTAAACCTAGGCAAGGTGGACATGGAAGTGGTGTAGGGGATGGTTGGGTGGAGAGCTGCCCGGGGGGCATTGTCAGGAGAGAAAATAAAGAGGTGGAGGCTATGTTCAGAGACAGGAGCAGTTACGAGTGCTGAAGATGTGGTTCCGAAGTGCGGTTTTGAATGTGGAGATGGTGATGGCATTGGTGATGGTGGCAGGGAGAGAGTTAAACCAGGTTGGGGCTCTATTGCTGAAGGACCTCTGGCCACGGCTGGTTCTTGTTCTGGGGACCTTTAGAGTGGTCTTGTAGGAAGACCGTGTTGCAATGGTGGGGAGGGCTCTGGTGGATGGATGCTGTTACCCCAGGGTTTTACAACAAGCACCTTGACCCATTGTCTAACCTATGGGAACATGTCTCTGGGAAAACCTCTCACAATGCTTCAAGACTTTATTGCTTCCTGCCTATTATCTTGCCAGCAAGTCTGTTTAAATTTCCCACAAGAAAGTCAACAACAGACCCTGTACATGAGAATGCTTTCTGTTTTTAAGCTAACAGGAGAGACAGTGCACCTGGTCACATATTCTGTCACAGTGACATTTTCACAGAACTTATAACAGAGAAATGTTTTTAAACTTGACAGAAAATAATAATACATGCATCTGTTCTTCTGTCCTGTCACAGATACACTCTTCAAAGGCAGAGAAGTATGGCTCACTACATGTTGCCATTATAATCTGTCATAGATTTCTTCACGTAGGGCCCAGCATGAAGAAAAGAGATCATGTCTGACCTTATTTGCTCAGGGGAAGGGGTGGGAATTAGAACTGACAACCCCAAGGAAGACCCCACCACTGATTTGCCAATACTCTGGAGACCCAAAATCCTAATGTTTTTCATCTCCCTACTTTGTGTGCTTTGCATTTTTCAGCTCTAATGTCTGTATTAATGTACTTTTTGCAATTAATTTCCTTTCCTTTCTTTTTCTAAAAATGGAATCATATCCTTATTTTAGCATGTCCCTTTGGAATATTATATCCAGAGTGATCTTTTTTTTTAATAACACCTCGTTGTACATGTAGTCAGGTTCCCTATATGCTTGTACGGCTGTGACATATGCTTGGGCTCTGTACGAGTGCTCCTGGATGCTTTTGGTTGTTTTTTTGAAGGTGATAATTTTCAAATTCCATCTGAAACATCAGTTCACACCATGAAAACACATTTCAGCCAGGATTTGAAAAATTACAGCTGTCACATTAATGAGGTGGTATGAAAAAATGGTTACGTTGAAAATTTGGGGTCAAAATAATGAAAATTACCAAAATTATAAGTGAGCATTGAAACATTTCAATGTACACTCATAACTTTGTTGTTGTTTAATATTTTTACCCCAAATTTTTTAACATGGCCTTCTTATGACCCTACCTCATGAACCCAGTAGGTGAAAATGTTCAAATACCGCCCAATAGGTGATTTTGCTCAGCAGCCGCGAAATCACCTTTCAGGTCAGATTTGAAAAATCCCACCACCCTTGTTCATAAGGTGAGGTCTGAAAAAGGCCATTTTGAAAATTTTGGCTAAACATATTTAAAAAATGACCAAGTTATGAGTAAAAGTTCAAAAACCCATTGAAATATGTTATATGGCACTTATCTGATTTCTTCAGCTCCTGGTCTGGTGTTGAAGAGTGAAGAAGTGTCTCTGGTCCAGAGATGATTACAGTACTGAGCCTCTGCTAGGTAAGTATAGAGTAAAGGAGTATGTGGAGTGGTGGGTGCTGAATGGGAGGGTTGGGGTGGGGGTGAGCAGCAGCATGGCAGAGAAGGCAATGAAGGACCATTTCCTTTATTTCAGACTTTAAAAACAGGGAAAAATATGTTGGGGGAGGGTTCTCTTTATTTCAGGTTCCTCAATACTAGGGATTGGGTACTCCAGTGTCAGCTTCATACTAGGGGGCACCAGGGGTGGACACCCCAGTGTCCCAGACTTCAGAATCGGGTGGTGAACTACACCAACACTGGGACTAGGGAACTCTAGTGTCAGTATATTGAAATTGGGGGGAATGATGGGGGTGACTAACTGGCACTGGCGGTGGGCACTCCAGTGTAAAAAAAAAATACTGACAACATTTAGCCGGAACCAGGGATTGGGCTCCTGGTGTCCAGTTTAAATAAAAGAGGCTGCTCGTGTGGCTAATGGTGGACAGGGCAGCATAACAAAAACAAATACACACAATATTAAAGCATTTACTCAACCCTAATATACAGGCGCTAGCACACCTGTATAATATAGCAATTATTTCCCTGTATACAGTAACCATCCAAATGTATTATACAAAGTAAAACATGAGTGAGTCTGCTACACTTGGAAATAAGCCTATTGATGGGACAAACCAGATCATAAAATCACTCACCCTTTGGCCTTGTAGCTTTAGGATCTGGCTATGATTAGCCCCCTTGATGGGTTTTATTCCTTATCAATTGCATTTACCCTTCATTTATTCCAGATAGATAGATAGATAGATAGATAGACAGACAGACAGACAGATAGATAGATAGGTTCACATTTTATGTTAGCATTCTAGTCCACTGGGTTTGCTGTATAAAGAAGCAGCACAATACAGTACTTACGTCTCTTTCGATGTAATAAGCAACTGTAGCAATATCAACTGGTTCCTTTGTATTGTTCTCACTGAGTTTTATGGATATCTCCTGTGAATGTTCTTGTATCTACATATGAGACAGTGGTAACTTACAGTTAGTCCTGTGTCCATTTATCATACTGTATTAAAAGGATTGTATTTACAGAGCTTCTTAGACAGGGGAGTCACCAGGCTGTATCCTGAAGGCCTAAAATTCCATTTGCATTTAAATTGTTGCTGACTATATGGCAATGGGAACAGCTGGCCGAAGCAAGGTAGCATATTCTAGTTGTTTCTGCAGCAGCTGTAGGAGACAGATACAAGCCAGCTCAGAAAGTCCTGTTTTTATTACAGGGAAGACAAAGTCTACTAATGATATCTAAGAGAACCATTGTGGGCCTGGGAGGAAGTGACATCCTGGGCCACGATGTGTGGGCAAAGTGGTTTGTGGTGGCATAAAATGTTAATAAAATGGATTTTTTTTTAAACTCTTTTTTTCCTCCTGGTCACTGAGGTGGTGGCCTCTCTTGGACATCCAATACGTCTCCTGCCCAGCCTGCAGCCCCCCACCTTGGGTTCCCTCCCGGAGCTCTGCTGGAACCCTAACACTGTCTGGTGAGGGAACCCCTGGCTTACCCCCCAGGGCAGGGCCACCACTCCTACAGGCACTCTAGACATCTAATTTCATCCAAGCATTGGTCCGATGGGCAGAGGATCGGGACCCAGGTGGGGTCTGGCGATGGGCGTGGGAGCCGAGACGCATCATCACCTACCATCACCCTGTGGTTTTTCCTTGCTTTGGATGTTCCACCCCCCAACCCACCCACAGTGGGTGCAAATGTGCAATGAAGTCCAGTCAGGTGTGCGCACACCTCTGTGCACACTCCGGCCAATGTCTGCCGCACTCCGCTTCCCCTCTCTAAACGAGGCTGTCAGCTCAGTGCTGCCCAGCTGACACTGGGAGGCATCCTATTGCCAACTCCTGCAACCCTCCTTCCCCAGGAAAAGATGAGCTGTCTGCAGATGTTCCAGCCTTCTTTTCCCCTCCCAACCCCTGGTGGCCCAAGCTCACTCCCAAACACAGGTCACTGGCATGGCACGAGGTGTAGCATCCAGTGCCTCAACCCTCAGTGTCACCAGGCCGGCTAAATGGATATATGTTGAAAGAACATTTAGGAGTGGAGCTATCTCATTTTTTTTTCTGGGAATAGTTGCTGACTCCCCTGTCAAAAGAAAGTTGGACAAGACAGTCCAACAACATAGAGAATACTGGATGGGCAACTATGCACAAGCAGTGTGTTTTGCCACAGAGGAGTTCTGATTCCCTGTGACCTTAAGAGTGAAGTTCGAGAGGTCCATAGGAATCAGAACCCCAAGGTGGTAGGACATAGAGAATAATGTATGGTCTTTGGTTAATAACTACACTGTAAACACTTCCAGAGGTTTCCATGACATCATTGTAAACCTTGAGAGCGCAGCTCGAAAGGTTTTCAGATGTCATGGCAACTTCAAGAAGTGTTTTCAGCGTGGTTGTTAACCTAAGACCATACATTATATTTTATAGTGTATGGGCTACCAAGATTGTGTAATCATGGATTGAATTACTTTACAGAACATTGATTGTTGTGAGCATTCCGTTTTTGTTATACTATTGATATGACATACTCAAGAAGGGTTAACAACAGAGTGATGTCATAACAATGGCATAACAAGGTTGTAATCTGCTTGATTTCAGTTAATGGTAAAGGTTCCCCATACATTATACACTGGTTGTGCACACAGTTGCTCATCCTGTATTTTTTATAGTGTACAGTATTATGTAAAATGTGCATGCAGCAGTTCTTTCGCTTTCAGAACAAAAGTGACTTGTGCATTCTCTAGAGTTTTCAGAATGCTATTGTACCACAGGAGGGCACCTTCTTATTCCATGACCTTTGAACTATGGTACAACAGCATTTTAAAAGGGATGGAATTCTATAGAGAACAGTGCTCTACTATATACTATGACTCTTCAATATCACACATAAAAAACATGTAAACATACTGTATGAAAAAAAGGAAAGAAAAAAATAACTTTGATTCATCAAGTTTTTCCCATCAATTCAGCAGGAAAAGCCATTTATTCTGTATGCCTTTGAGTACTTATTCAGTCTTAAGGACTTGGACGGTTTAAGTTTCAGTAACTACTACATGAGATGAAAATCTAGGTTATAAATCCTCTAATCATTCCGTGAAACAATTCTGAAAATTATTCCTAAATCATCTTCTCTGAAATGCCCACATATGTCCTCTAGTTTTCTCATATTACTGATCAATTTAAGTGCTTTCTGTGACCAGAGTTATTTCTTTCACCAATTTTAAGTCTCTTATTAGCAAGGCCCCTACTTTTCTGTGGCACTTTGGTACCAAGTTCTGCGGCAGGATTACCATTTGCCGCAGAACTTCAGCAGTGGATTGTAATTTCTGCGGAAGTTCTGTGGCACCAATGAACTGCCACATCACAGCATCAGCTTGTCATTCACATCCATGGCAACAGCTATGGCAATCAGGATGGGGGAACATACAGTAACCCTAGTTAAAAAAAACACAGACTTTTTGAAATAATTGAATTTTTTTAAAAATCTATCACTTAAGGCGCTATCCTATTGCATAAATGAAATACACACAGGGGACCTTATGTGGTAAGTAAGTTATCTCTATACTCATGCTGGTTACACTACTCATGAGGTCTCCACTGTGTATCACTGATATATTTATATGCAATCTGTAACATAGTTTAAAAAAATTAATTTCCCTTTTTGTGACCTTGAAATTTTATCCTCATTCACACAAGTCCCTTTAGAAGTGGAATTAACAGAACAGAGGAGATACTGCAAGACTCATTTTTCATGCCAACCCACTTCTCCTGACACACTATGCAACCCCATCAGGCCACGACATGCACATTGTGACAGAAGGCTCCCCAGCTCATCACAAGGTGTCACCTGTGTAACAGAACACTGCGCCATACCTTCCCAGGCTCAGAGTTGTGGTGTGTGACAGGGATGGCCCCTATCCATCCTTGTGCTGCCCAGCCAGCTCTCAGAGCTCATCCCCAAACCTGAGTCACTGGCACAGGAACACAACATGCTACCTGCTGGCCCAGTGGCTGGCCCTGCACAAAACATTTCACCATAACAGTTATGTAATTCTATCAACCCATGATAACATGTAATCAATAACCATGGAAAAATTTGTACAGTGCAATTATTCATTTAGCAGATCTGTTCTTTCAACACTTCTACCTTTCTAGGCATAATTACTTTATTTTTCTTAAAAAGCAACAAGTTAATTCACTTTACCAATTATTCATTTCAGACTGTATCCCTATACCTTAAATGCACAAATAAATCTGTACAAAGTAAGGTGTGGAGTTAGCAGGTCTATGCTATTGTCAAGTATTTGTTTAAGTTGGCCCTAGTGTAATAACTTAAGACTGAACATTTTATTAGGCTGTAGTACAGGTTGAGCAACTATCACAGTACCTGATGTGCTGTTCCATTTCCTCTGGGAGTGAGAGCTGTGGTAGATAAGTGACTATTCATTTCTGTGGCAGAATGTAGCCCTGTCATTAGCTAATGTATGATGTGATAACACTGATAACATATGCTGAGGGGTTTTGGATATAAAAGGAGGGGAAGGGAACCAGGTGCTATGGATAAACTGGAAATATTAATAAAGAATCACCAAGAACAGTGAATTCTATGGCATTGCAGATACAGTATTCTGTGGAAGGTTGCAAGTTCTGCGCAAAATTCTGCAGCTGCAGAATTCTAGGGGCCTTGCTTATCATATCCTCCTTTACTCTGGTATTAAAGTCAGGTAGCCTATCCTCATATATATATTTTTTTTAATTACTAGGTTCCTCCCTTCAGCCACAGCTGCCTTCTGCTTACTTGGTCACCACACAGTCCCATCACCAGACTGTGCACCCCAAGGGATCCCCTCACCTGCTCGATAGTTTATTCTCCATGAAAGGACCTTCAGGGGTGGCTCTCTCTCTGGTAACTCCAAATTTGGTGACAGGGCCCCTTTGTGTTAGGCATGTTGGCAGCGTGAGGCCTGAGCATGCCTAGGCATCATCCTGTTGGAGTGGAAGTTTTTCTTTGGTCTGCTGTGTGACAGGGTTCAATAGGACCCTGTCCCAGTTGTTACAGAAAGTGTTTAAATGCAGGGATCTGTTCTGTTCTTTCCTTTCCTGTCTCTTGTCTGTCTGGTTGCGCAACCAAATTTTCCTGTGAGACCTAGTATTTGATCACCCCGACAGTCTCGCAATTCTTTGCCTCTGACTGTCTCTCAACCGTCCCTTGCTGTTCTGTCTTTTTTCTCCCTTGTATATCTGCTGGTATAAAAATATATGCAAATCATTATGCTGAAATGTAACTAATAATGGGATCCCTTTGTTTAAAAATTATATAGTGCCACTGTTGAAATGTATATAATTATAGTTTGAGGTGATTGCAGAAAGCTATTGGGAACTCAAGGGATTAACCTGAAATGCAATATTTAAGCCTTTTGCAGAAGCTATAGAAAAGGGGCCTCAGTTCTGGGACATTGTGTTCTGGCTGCACTTGCCTGAAATATACAAGAACATTTTAGAAAAAACAGGATGCCAATTAAGAAGGGGGGTTGTAAAGACTTATAAGACAGAGCTTGCAAGGGACTCAGAGATTGAAGGAAAACTCAGATGGATCTTCTCTGTTTATTCTGCCTTTGTCAATAGTTATTCTGAACAATTTTATTTTTTTATTTTATTGTTATTCGTAAAACTTTTATTGCAAATTTTACAACTGCTCCTGGTTTTTCCTGTGCTTCCTGACCTGTGCCTCAATGACAGATGGTGTCAACCTAAGTGAGATTTATGCTGTGCATACTCTAAGCCAGGAGTTTTGTGCATGGGTACTGGACCTAGTACCAGGGAAGCATAGAGAAAGGTATGGATCCTGCAGCAGCAAGTCCAGGAGTGGTTACCAGGAGAATGGCAGCCAAACTAGCAGAGACAGAAGTCTGCTGAGATTGTACAGCCAGCACAAGTTATGGAAAAAGAACAGGCAGTGACAGAACCTAAAAGCCTGATGGATTTTTTCAAATGGTGGGCTATACAAGAAAAAGAGATGGAGAAACAGAGGAGAGGAGAGAAGAGAAGCAGCAGATGAGAGAAGAGATGCAGCAACAGGAGCAGTGATGGCTGGATGCCTTGCAAGCTGTCAAAGGCAGAGGATCTGGTACAGATCCAGATAAGCAACAAAATACAAGCAACTTAAAAGCCATTAAACTTACAAAGTTGTGTCCCTCGGATGATATCGAGGCATACCTGACAACTTTTGAAAGGGTTGCTGCCACCTGCCAGTGGCCAAAGCAGTAATGGGCAATCAGACTTGTACCTTATCTGACAGGTAAAGCCCAACTTGCCTACAGCAGTATGAACACTGCACAGTCAGAAAACTATGACCTTGTGAAAGGAGAAATCCTGAAAAGATACATCTCAGGAGAGACCTACAGGCAAAGATTCTGATCCCTGAAGTACAACTCAGTCGACAATCCTCGAGAAGCCTTCACCCAACTCAGAGAACTCCTTATTAAATGGCTCCAACTGGAGGGCAAAACAGTCCCACAGATCTTTGACACATTTGCAATGGAGCAATTCATCAACATCCTGCCTACAGACATACAGCTTTGGGTAAAAGAACACCAACCAGAAAGTGGGGAAAAGGCTGTTTCTTTGGTCTAGGACTATCAGATGGCCAGACAGACCATGCAGCAGCAAAGTAACAGCCAAAGACCGGTAAGATCCGCTTTTTCCCAATTTAACTCCAAATCAGATAAAAACTGTGGTGGAGGTAACAAGTCTGCACCAAAGACTTTATTTGCAATAACTGTAACAAGCCACGCCATATCACAAGACTCTGCCATAAAAATAAGGAGGGTACTACTACAGCAGATTTGGCCTTAGCAAATTTGGGCAAGTATTTAACAGATGTCAAGGTGGGAGATAAGACTGTAAAGGGACTTATTGATTCAGGAAGCAGACAGACCCTAATGCATGTTGAAGTGCTGGGAAAACACTATGTAAAAGGATCAGGTACTGGTGTCATCTGCATCCATGGGGACACACGATACTATCCCACCACACAAGTGACACTGAATATTAACAGGACATCACACCAAATGAAAGTGGGGGTAGTACCCAAGTTACCTGTACCTGTGATTATTGGAAATGACTGTCCAGGATGTATTGAGGTAATCATTGAGGAACTGAAACCTGCAGTTTCAGCAGCAGTGGTAACAAGAGCACAGGCAAAGAAAATCTCAGATGGTGGAGACACTTTTCCTTTTGGTGACTTTGATACAGACTTGTTTGAGCCCAGCTCCAAGATGCAGAAGTCCAGGAAAGAAAGAAGACATCCGAAACAACAGTGGCAACAAAAGACTAATGGACATAAGGGGTTAAAATATGAAAATACTAAAAGAAATAAAAAACTCTAAGATCCCAAAAAAGACATGACAATTGCTTAATGATCTAATGGGCAATGGTTATAGAGAAACTGAGTTGGTAATTAGAGATGATGACAATTAAATCAAGGAACTTCCGCTACCGGCAGAATTATTTAATAACTTTTTTGGTGACTTGGAACGACTTCAAAGTAAAGGTAGTCCAGTCACATTACATAGTGATTTAGGTTCAGACAGTTGCAAACCAAAATTCTATTTTAAAGTGGTTACCCATGCTATAATTAGGGACTATGGTCCCTATGCTTGAAGGTGCAGAGCACCTCCATGCCACGTATGTGAGGCATGGAGACACTCCACACCCATTGCGCCCCCTGCATGGGATGCATGAAGGGGGATGCACAGCCCCCACACACCTGATCCCCCACCTGTGCGAACTGCAATGCGCAGGGGATGGGCAGGAGGCGTGACAGCACATGGCATGCACAGTACCACATAGTGCTGTGCACCTGGGCACATAGAGGGGCAGCCATTATGCCTGGGAAACCCTGCCATAAGTCCCCTATGTGCACCACACATCCATCCCATACCAAGGGGAGACCACCGCCAATACAACCAGTGACCACCTGGAGCCACCAAACCAACACCCTACCAACCTCCCACCATCCCTGTGCATGCAAGGAGGCAGTATAATGCAGTGGTTTAAGGCTCTTAGCTGCAAACTTGGAGACCTGGGTTTGAATCCCACAGCCCCCACTTACATACTGTGTGACCCTGAGCAAGTTACTTAAGTTCCTTGTGCTCCCAGGTCACACCTGTAAACAAGCTTTCAGTTTAGTGTGTCTCTCCTGGTTAAAGAAAAAAAATCCGTGTGCATGCCAAGTCCCCACACACACATACATACATATGGGGGCACTGGCCCCAGGACCGCATGTACCCCCCTCGCCTGCCTGCCTCTGTAGTGCCCCACACATTGGGTGATGTGGTGTGCTGGTGAAAATAACCCACCCCACACACACCCATGGCACCAACCCTGTACCTCTCCATCCAATCAGGGGCACCTCACAGCCAGCGGCACTACCCACCTCTCACCTCCATGGCCACCGGCCGTGTGAACATCAATGGGGGAGCACAGCCAACATGCCCCCCACTGCACAAGGGATCCACTGTTGGTCCCAGTATGGGCATATGATTGGATGCCTGCCCAGGTCCGCAATTCTGCCTCTGGCCGTCCTGCAGAGTGCTGCACACCAGGGAGGCATGCCCACAGACAGGTCACAGCCATTGGGAAATACCAGCAGCGCGCACCTGTCCGCATGTGTGGAGCTCCGGGGGCAGGATACATGCCTCGAGCGAGTAAATCCCATCCAGTAGAGCATAGGCTGAAATGTTATTAAATATGATCCTAGGCCCAAGCTCAGCTATGATGATTTGAATTTTAGGTTTATTAAACTAAGTATAGACACCCTGGCACAATCTATTTCAGATTTGTTCAATCTTTCCCTTTGTTCAGGGACATTTCCTACATTGTTGAAAATGGCTATAATAAGATCAGTCTTTAAAAATGGTGGCAGGGATAGTCTTTCTAATTACAGACTGATTTCGTTGCTACCACTATTGTCCAAAATCTTGGAAAGAATCATATTAGATCAATCAACGGAATTTTTTGGAAAATATGACTTACTTTCAAAATCCCAACATGGTTTTAAGCCAAAACATAGTACAGAGACGGCCTTGGTGTGGTTCACCAGCTGCATACAGGGTTCCCTTGATAAAGGGGACTCAGTAGATGTTTTTGTGAACCTCACCAAGGCATTTGATCTTGTTGATCATGACCTTTTAAATCATACTCTCTCCGAGGTTAATTTTTCAACTGAAGTTTCCAGTTGGTTCACAAACTATTTTTCCAACAGGGCCCATAAAACCATCATTAATGGGCATTGTCTCAGCCTAAAGAAACGAAGTGTGGAGTCCCACAGGGTTTCAATTTTGGGCAATTAATTTTTTCTCTTTACATGAATTCTGCCCCTGAAACTTGTGGTAAATCTCAAACGATCCTATTCGCAGATGATGCTGTAATCTATTACTCCAGTATTGACCCAGTAGATGCAGTGGAGGTTATTCAAAAGGACTTTCTGCCTTTCCAAAATTGACTTATATCTAAACAAATGATACTTAATGTTAAAAAAAAAAAAAACTTATGCTTTTTTCAGGCTCCAAGAAGGCCGTGGATATACCCTCTCTGGTTGATTTGAATGGGGACCTAGTAGAGAAAGTTTAAAATTTTAGATATCTAGGGATCATTTTGGACTCCAGGTTAACTTTTGAAATTCATATAGAAACAATTACAAAAACCATACATTAGAGATTCGGGAGGTTATATAGGATTAAACAATTCCTGACTCCTTTATCTAGGACACAATTAGCCCATGGCTTTCTTCTCAAGACACTGGACTATGATATCCTAATAAACTCCACTACTAGTGAAAAGTTTCTTTCTAAACTCAAGGGTACGTATAACAATGTACTAAGATTTACAGTATGACTGGTCTACCCCATAGGACACATAGATGTGATCTTCAAAGGACTGCTATCCATTCCTTAGATAATTAAGTCAAAAATGGGCATGTTTGTCTTCAAGGTTATAAAGATTCTCCTTCCTGTTGCCTTACTTTTTCTTTTTCGCAGAATTACTAATTAATTTGGAACTAGGTCACAGAGCAAATTTATGTTTAAGCTCCCCCAGGTTAAAAAAAAAACATATGGACAGAAATCCTTGTAATTTAGAGCCTCGGTCTTTTTAATTCTGTCCTCCCATCCCTTAGTAACTGTCTATCCCCTTCCACTTTTAAAGTTAGATTAAAATCTTGGTTAGATAGTTCTATTATATGCACATGTTTTACAGGTAATACTTGGAATTAATTGTATTGTTTGTTAATTTTATTTATATTGTATGTACGTCTTTGAATTGTATGTTTTTGTTGCACTACTTATCACAGAGGGTGGTGAACCTATGGAGCAGCCTGCCAGCAAAGACAGGGGGCATGAAAACAGTACAGGCCTTCATGGTAAGCCTGGATAAATTTCTGCTTACCATGGGAGTCACAGAGAGTACAGTGGGTAGTGGGGTGGTTAGGAAATCCCTATAAATCAGTACATGTTTGGTCTCTGCTTATGAAGTGGAGGAGGGGAGTGAACTTGAAGGACCTAGAATACCTTCTGACCTTAAATTACTATGTCACTTTTTTTACTATGGTTACAGTTGTAATTATTCTATTGTACTTGAGGGTTTCAAGCCATTAACCTAACCCTTTTAGAATGATGTTAGCTGATGAAAATGCTCCACTTCCAATCACCGTTTTATAAGTAAGCAATAATACCCAACAGAGTGGCTGATATTGGCTTATACCAGACCACCCAGAGCGTAATGAGGCCTGATGCCACAGGCAGAGGGCCTTAAAGTCACTATAAGGTCCTGTACAGTCCAATACCGCCCACCCTGGAGGGTATTATTACACTTAGAAAATGGGCTACATGTGACAAGTTTATGTAGTATTTATAAAATAAAAAAATACATAAATAAAAAATGTATAGGAAATTAGTAAAATGAATAGAATGTTGTTACAGTCGTAAAGTAATCCCTCTACTGGCCTACTTGCCAGTAGAGGACACCGTACTGTTTCACAGTTGTTTTACTGTGAAGTGTACTGTATGTTCTTTTAGTGTGTCATCTGCCATTTCCTTTTCTTTTTAACAGCCTCTCTTGCTTTTGTAGAAGTGACTGGCATCTTATCTACCTCACTGCTGATCAGTTAGCACTACTACTTTTGTTTATAGAAGCCATTTTGTTTTCAAAGGGGAAAAACCATAAAAGTCTGTCAGTGAGTGGCGAATTGTTTTTAACACTGCTGTTTTGTGTGCCAGTTAGTTGAGAAGTGCACTTCCTAATGATTGGTTTTGGTGGAGGGGCACTTGCTAAACGAGGGGTGGGGGACTCGCTGAGTGACAGATAAAAATCTTACTCAGTAAGCTGAAAATCTAAAGTTGCACAGTGATACAGCCTGGGCTTGCACTTTTTATTTCCTGGTCTCTGTTGAAAGTTAATGTACCCCTATGGCATGGATACCAGCCAATCAGAGACCAAGAAATAAAAAGCCCATTTTGTAATTAAGCAATAACTCACAAAGGGGTGTGTTTTATCTTAGGATATCATCACACCTAGGGTGTGGTGTGAGGCACAAGGTGAAGCCAAGTGCCTTATACAGCCATGTAGTGACACTATCCTATGATAAAACATGCCTTGGATGGAGTGTATTATTGTGATTATGAACGGGATCCATTTGTGCAGTAATCAAAAATTAAAAAATAATAAATTTATAATTTTTTTAAGGTTCAGGGATAGAGCTAAAAAAAATCTGTAATTTATGCAGTGGCTAGTGAGTGGCACTGTAATAGGAGCTGGTGAAGGAACTTAGGGCAGCGTACTATGAAGTTAAGTAAAACACCTGCTGGCAGGAGATGTTTTTCTACCCATGATTTCATGGTTCAATGTCATCACAGTTACAGAATGTGATCAACCAATCAGGTTTCAGCATTCATTTCATCTAGTTCGTAATGTAGCTGAAGGCACACCCTGTCAGTCATGTGTTATTGCTTACAGAATGAGCACTGTCATGTGTTATTGCCGATGGCATCTCCCCCAAATTCCTGAGCACAGGTGCCCATGCCATGGTGGCTCCTATCACCCATAGTTTAATTGATCCCTCATAGGAGGCTCTTTTCCCCCATAACTGAAAGCATGTATTAGTCATACCCATCTAGAAAGTGGGCCCTGCAGACACTCCCTCCAACTTCCATCCCAATGCCCCCCCCCCCCACTAATCCTTTCTAAGATCTTTGGCAGGCTAGTGAGCAGGCAAATTGTAAACTTCTACTCCAGCTTGGGTTTTTTGACCCCATAGTAGTCTGGCTTCTGACCTAATCACTCTACCTACTCCTCCCTCCTCTTGGTCACTGACTACATTCATTCTAACATGGAAAAGGACATGGGCACTATGGCCATCTTTATCAACCTTGCCAAGGTCTTTGACACTGTGGACCACAGTCTACTACTTGAAAAGCTGGCGGCCTCCAGCATCTTCCCCTGTTCTGCAGCATGGTTCTGCTTCTATCTAATCAACCAAGCACAATCAGCCAAGCTATCTGGAACCATACCCTCCCCTCCACCAGTCACCCTTAGGGTCCACCAAGGCTTGGTCCTGAGCTATTTGTTGTTCACAGTCTTCATAAATTATCTCTCACAAGCTGATACACCATGAATCCGGCTTGACTGACCTCTCCATCAAACAGCCCTGCAAAAGGACTTTTCCGCTGTCCAAATATGGTTTCAGGATAACTGACTAGTAATGAACCAGAAGAAAACAGTATCTATGCTGTTTGGATCCAGCTGCTGGTTAAGTACAGTTCCTGACTTGATAAACCTAGGCTCCATGCAAGGGGACTGCCTCAACTCAGTATCATTGTACAACTATCTAGGCATGCATCTGGGTCAGCAGCTTGATTGCTCTGGCCACATATCCCAAGTAACAGCCATGTGTTCCACAAAGAAATGGGATATACTGATTCACACCAAAAAGACCATGTCAGACCAATATATTATACTTTTATGAACATGCTAGTATTGCATTGGACCAGGGATTCCCAGTTGATGTGGTTTACCTCAACCTCTTTAAGGCCTTTGATAAGGGCCTTCATGAGGAATTGATATTATGTGTAAATGAACTGAATGTGGACCAGCACATTGTTAGATGGACTAGTTCATGGCTAAAGGATAGGAAACAACGTCTGCGCATGAGGGGTTACATGTCAGACTGGGGAGAGGTGTCCAGAGGTGTTCCTCAGGCTTCATATTAGGGCCCACCCTAGTCAATATTTATATTTCATCATTAAAATCATCACAGCATTGCTGGCTACTGAAATATGCAGATGACAGTAAAACGGGGTCAATAGTTAACACTTATAGTGACATTATACTGCAAAAAGAATTGGATAAAATCACTGAATGGGCAAATAAATATAAGATGCCATTTAATCATGACAAATGTGTATTACATTTCGGTAAGAACAACTTGCAAGCCAGTTATACCCTAAACGGGAAAGAACTTAGAAATTTCTGCTTCGAACAAGACCTAGGTATTCCTGTCTCAAATTATTTGACCTTCGCTGGACGTACAGTGGCCATTATTAAAAGAGCAAGCAAAATGACAAATTGCATATTGAGACACATCAAAAGTAGAGATGAAACAGAGATTATGGCACTGTATCTATCACTGGTGAGGCCCCTGATGGAGCATGGAGGACAGTTTTGGAGCCCGTACCACGTCAGGGACAAAAAGCAGCTAGAAGGTGTACAGAGGAAAATGACAAAAAAAATGTTTCTCACAATATGACATATAAGGAAAGAAAAAACAAGCTAGGATTATTTAGGCTGAAATACAGAAGGTTGAGAGGGGACCTGTGTATGGTATATGCTGCTTTCAAAAATGAAGATTTGTGGGAGTGCCCGGGTCTGATCAAGAAAGAGACATTAATAAACACAAGAGCACACACATTACAAATAAAAGGGGAGCATTTTAGGACAAACAGACGTGGCTCATGGTTCAATCAAAGAGCTGTGACATTATGGAATATGTTACCAGTTACTATAGTAACTACTGACAATATAAATGCATTCAAACATGTGTTGGACAACCACATGGGGGACTAGGATTATTAATTTAGACCAGAGTCTGATATTGGTGAAAGCTATAGACTCGTACACCTACTTATGATACTTATGAAAGCTAGGTGACCTTTACAGGGCGAAAAGCTGCCTCCAGCTGCACATCAAGAAACCAGTAGTTGAAAGCTCCATCTTCCCCCTGTTGGACTATGGGGACACGGTCTACGCAGGAGTCGACTCCTCCACCCTATCCAAACTGACAACACTGTTCAATACACTAGTAGAGTCGTATTGACCTGTTACCACAGAACCCACCACTATATAATGTACAATGCACTTGGATGGCTAGCACACCCAAAGGGGCACTCTCTCCATACTGCACTAGTGGGAGCTAGGTACTGGACAGGAAAACTCCCTCAATGCCTCCTGGATCTTTTTACCTCAGCCTCAAATTGCACTTGTTCCCTCAGCCTAGGTCTGAGGACGGTTGACATTTCCAGATCCCTCATTGCAGAAGACACTTAGGGCATGCCTCAATAATCTACAGACTTTCCTCTGTTTGGAACAGCTTACCTGCCAAAATCACCATTGCCAATTCTATTATGTCATGGAAACAACAAATAAAGGCTTATAATGCTCCCCTGACTGCATGCCCCAACAGCCCCCATCATGCCTCCTCTAGGTGCAACAGTCGTAGGTCTGATACCACATAGAGGGTATGATGAGTCACAAACTATATCCTGTGACCCAAGCCTACTTGGCATGCTACCTGTTGTATGATACGTTTGCTACATGATCCCTAGAGACTGTGAGTCACTTTTGTAAGATTCCAATGCACCTGCTTAAATACTGCACCTTGTATGTATGTGTGCTGTATTCTTATGTTATTTACTGAAACACAGACTTTGACAGCAGATAAGGACTGCTTGGCCCACCCAGTCTGCCCATTTCCCTACCTAATGGGTAAGCTGCAGATCCTAGTTAACCAACAGCCTACTTCCTCCTACCCTCCACCAGAATTGCCTTATGTCTGTCCCATACATTCTTGAATTCCCCCACTGTTTTTGACCCCACAATCTCCTCAGGAAGGCCGTTCCATGTGTCCTTCACCCTCTCTGTGAAAAAAATTCTTCCTCATGTTGCCCCTGAGCCGTCCCCCCTCTATCTTCAAATTGTGCCCCCTTGTCTTTGCACATCTCTTTTTCTGAAAGATGCTACCCTCCTGGCCTTTGTTGATTCCCTTGAGGTACTCGAAAGTTTCTACAGAAGAGTTTCTAGAATTTCTATAGAAGAACTACTGCACCTTTAATCATAAATGACAGCTCTCACTCCACCCTGGAACAAGTGTTCTCCTTCAGGTACCTGAGGATCACTATCCACGAGTCCCTTGCCTTTGACAAACATATTCGTACTATTACCACCACCGCTAACAGGAAGTTAGAGGCCCTCTGCAGGCTTTGGTCCTGCCTCACTACAGAGGCCAGGTAACAGGCCATCAGAGGTAAAATCCTACCAATCCTAGACTATGGAATTGTGGTCTGTGGTGCAGCCTCCAACACCAGCATACACAGAGTCCACATCACCCTAAACAAAGCCTGCAGACTTGTCTTAGATGCTGACTGCCTTATGCACACTTGCGATCCGTACATTAGAACAAAATGGCTTCGTCTCAAGGACCGGATCCGACTCCACTCCTGCCTCCTGGGGATGAAAGCCCTGCTTGGACTCGCACCACCTTCTTTACAGGCTTTGTTCTGCCCTGCCCCTTCAAAACATGTTAGGAGAAGTGTTGCAAAACATGCGCTTGTGGTGCCATTCAGAAGAACTGCCCTAGGGAGTCATGCCTTTGCAGTCAGGACACCCACCTGGCTAAACAAGCTCCCTCAAGCCATCACACACCTCACCAGCATTAGTCACCTCAAATCCGAACTTTGGAATTCCATCGTCCCACCTACACACTGCTACTGCTCTACCTAACCCCCTGGGCATTACCTGTGTACCCTACTAGACTATATCCATACATACTCCACTGAATTGGCCTCCGCACTCTCTTACCTATTGCCTGCTACACATTCACTGAGATGTTTCTACATTGGCATCCTTTTGCCTACGACAAGGCTTCTTAGCTGTTATTGTGAGTACCTAACTGAACTGTTAGCACCTTATTTATACTGCCGGTGTTTTGTTCCTTTTGTACTCTGTGTTAAGACTGTACTTTACAATTTGCCTCTGTCTTTAATACTCAATTTTTTGTATTATATTAGTTTGTTAATGTGTTACTAATATGTTTATGACAATGGTAAGTCGCATGCCTGTAGTTCTGTGGGAGAAGAGCTCCTCCCCCACATCCTACATAAGTGATCAGACTACCGCCACTCTGTTTAGAGTGAGTTGCACTCGCTTCGTCGGTTCGAGGCTGATTGGCCTCCTCCCCCCCGGCCCTCTTCCTAGTTGTGTTTGTTTTGCTCTGCCCTTTCTCCCTCTTGCCGTTGCCTTGCCCCCCGTTTTGCTTTCTCCCTCCCGTGCTCCCTTACCTCCTTCTGCCTCCGTTGCTTCTCTTCTTTCTTTGGGGGCCTTTTCTCTACCAGCCATGCCTCAGTACTCCGCCACTAGCTCATTTCCATCATCGCATTGTTCCCGTTCCTGGCTTGCGGCAAGTCACCACTCCTTCTGGTTCCATCCATCGCCCCTCCTTGCTGGTACTACTGCCCCCTGCCTGGCGTTCCTTCTCCCTATTGGCCCTGCTTGTGCCGGCTTATCAGCTGCTCCTTGCCTGCTTTTCTATGTGCCTGCAAGTTTATGCTCCTCTCACTTCCCAGTGTTTTCCCCTCAATCTGCAGTCCTTCCGACGCTTGCACTGGGCCACTTGGAATCCTAGCTGTGTGGCTGCTATTTGTTTTCTCCAGAGTCATGCCAGAATTCAGCCGGTTTATGTCCGTGCACTGACCTGGTAAACACGTACTTCACAGATCTGTATCCTCAACCAGGGCAGTATTCGGACTTCAGAGAAATGAACTAACTGTTTGTAGGCACCCCTAAGGGTTCATACCTCACATCTTTCAGGCATTTGTGTTCCTCTCCATGGCCACAAGTGGCTTGTTTCTTGACCTCCTGAATATGACTTTTACTATTGTATGTGCCCAAGGTACCTTTGGTTGGCAGATTCCCAGTGACTGTGGGTCCATTTGTGCAATGCTCTGAACAGTACTGGACCTAACTTCTAGGCCTTTGCGCAGCTTCTGTAAACTGCTGTTTGTTTATTCCACTGTAAAGTCTAGTGCCCATCCTGGCCTCTCCATATTGCAGACCTATGTGCAGGTCCACTTTTGCTTAGGCTATTTTTGCTGCATGCCACTACCGTCCCCTTGGCTTCAGCCTCTGAGATATCTACTGTGCCAGGCTGCCCCCCATGGCAGTGTTCCCTTCCTGCCTAGCCTTTCGGGAGGTCACTTGACTCTCTACTCCCCTTCCTATCTAGCCTACAGTAGAGGTCCTGGCTGTTTCGTTAACATCACCGGGACCAGCTACTGCTCCTTTGCTACCCTGCATGAGGGTTTTGCGGTCCTGCTAGCCTTTGTGGGGCCTAGCTGCCATTCTCTACTCCTTCCTCCAGCTGACCTATGTGTGGTCCAGCCGCTCATCCTACCCCATATATGGGTCTAGTTGTTTAGTTGTCTTTGGCCTCTGGACTCCCGCCATGCGCTCTATCATTGCATTCAGCGCCCTGCTTTGGATCCTTCCTGCTGACCATCACCTGAGCTTATCTATTGCATCCTTTGTCCTGCTTCCAGCGTTCCTCCAGCATTGGTCTCTGCTGAGACATTCCTGTGGTTCTCCATTCCTGGCTATGGAAGATCGTTTCTCCTGCCTTGTTCTTCCCTGCACGCTGGATATTGGCTCCATGCAAGCTTCCCTCTCCTAAAGTTTCTCCATCTGGATCAGCTGGTTCATTACTTTCTGTCCTTGCAGCCTGTTGGATCTCCTTCTGCGGACCATCTGCTGCAGTCATGCTCCCCCATTTGCCTGCTCTCTGGATCTGGACTGTGTATGGACCTGCCTCACCCAGCACTGGGGCCTGGAGGTTTGACTATTCCTACTCTACATCTGCCTCGCCCAGCATTAGGACCTGGAGGCTCGACTATTCCTACTCTACACCTGCCTCGCCCTGCATCAGGGCCTGGAGGTTCGACGTCTACTCTTCTCCTGCCTCACCACGTATCAAGGCCTGGAGGTTCATATAGTCCTACTCTACACCTGCCTTGCAAAGCATTGGGCCTGGTGACTCACTTATTTCCATTCTATACCTGCCTTACCAGCATCGGGGCCTGGGGGTTTGGATATTGCTCCATTACCCCTGCCGCGCCCAACCATCGGCCTGGAGGTTTGATTTTTCTGCTGTAATCCTCCCTCACCCAGCTCAGGGCAGGGAGGTCCTGTTCCTTACCATACATGCTTCGCTGGATGAGTTGGACATTTTATGGGCTTCTGGCCTTATGTCCATTTACTGCTTGCCCACTCAGAACCAGGGGTTTAGTTGCTTCACCTTCTTCAGCTTCCCATCTGCATCCAGCTTACCCGCCTCACCTTCAAGACTCTATGCTTCCATAAACTCGCATGTCAGAACTCGGACCACCCCTTCAGGATCATTCTGCATTCCACTGGATTCTACTACCCTTCTATCAGTATTTTGCCCTGGACATCGTCATCTCAGCCGAGGACTTGCTCAGGATCTGCTGCCTTTCACTCGCTGGATTTTCTTTGTCAGTGCTGGATTCCACTGCTCTTGCCGACCTTATGGTCTTCATCTCTTAGGGTTTTGGACTAGCTGATTATATGTAAATATTGCTCATTTAGGATTACTCTCACTTAGTATGCCCAGAAGGACAGGCAGGTCAGTAGTCATGGGTCCTCAGAAGTTTCCCCCCCAGAGGGGTTTTCCTCTCCTGCATGCTACTGGCCACACTCTCTGGAATTGGAGGAGGTAATCGTACCTGCAGCCATTATTTCTTTTGAGGGGTCTCATCCTACTCGACTAAGCATCCTTTCTAAGGTAGGATACAGAGAAAGGCCAAAACATCAAGTCCTAACAAGTTGATATTCATCAGTTCAAGCACCTAAGCACTACGCATATACAATCCAGTTCATATGTGCTACAGTCATTGACTTGCTCATGTCTATGCTGAAGGATCTATGCACTAATCATTTCATATAACTCATATACCTTGCAAGCATTGTCCTACTTACTGGTCCGGCCTATGTATCCAAGCATAACCTACATCATTCAGCTCTACTGTACGTAGCACAAGCATGGAGCTATGAACCACACAGAATACTTGTTAGTTGCATTTGCTATTCCCAACTCATATAATTGTTCCCCTCCTTTGATTGATGAGAACCCGCTATAAATGAGCTCTTAGCTCAAAGGTTTGTAATTCCAATTCTTTAATAAATAAATAAATAAAAATAAAATATCATGTCCCCCCTTTCCCACCTTTCCTCAAGGGTATGCATATTAAGCTCCTTCAGTCTCTCTTCGTATGGCTTCTGGTGCAGACCCTGCTCCATTTTAGTTGCCCTCCTCTGGACTGCCTACATCCTGTCTCTGTCCTTTCAGAGATGGGATCTCCAGAACTGCATGCAGTACTCCAGATGGGGTCTCACCAACTGTCTGAACAGAGGGATAACAATTTCCACTACTGCTGCTGTTTATAAGAACGTGTGGAAAAATGTTTTCCTGTATCTTTTTGTAACTTGTTACCTGTACCTATTACCTTCCTATCCCCTCCCCATCCCCCAGAGTCACAATTGGAAATGAGTCTTCTGGGTTCTGCTTGTTTAACTAGTAAATATGTTTAAACAAATAATAAATAAATTATTGCTTACATAATGAACACTGCCATTTGTTATTTCTTACATACTGTATGGCACCGACCTTAAATCTTTACTAAATTCCAGATAAACAGTATTTAGATGTTCTCTTTTATCACTTTTTTATATACTTTTTATCCTCCTGTTCTTCCCTTGCGGGACCCTTCTGACTGACTTCTCCAGCACCGTCATCCAGCTTCTCCAGGACTTACCTTCACCATTGTTCTGCCACAGTTTGTGCCCAATCACTGGTGTGGAGCCTGTGGAAGGTCGGGCTTCATCCTGCCACCAGGGTGTTTTTCCGCCATTTTCTCCCCAGGGCCCAAGGATGTGTAATGGCCACAATGTACGTGCTCTGCCTCCATGGTCCCCTTCCCTTCTTAGTTGTGCCACATGAGCTGCCATCCAGCTACTGCTGGGTGGCAGGCAAGCATCGAGCCACATCATCCCCCCTTCCCGAGGAAGTAGAGCTGTCCTGGCATGCTCGATCCTTCCTCTCCCCAATGGCCACTGAGCAACCGGAGTCCATTCTTGATCCCAGGTCACCAGTGTGACAAGAGGTAAGGCACATAGTGCATCAGCCCTCCATGTCACTGGGCGGTGTGTTTTAATCACGTTTTTTGAATTACTTCTTCAAATAATTAAATTGGCATGATTTTCATTTACTGAATCCACACTGGAACTCTAAATCTAAGCACCATATATTTCCTCAAAAAGAATAAAGAAATCAAAAAGAGTTTAACATGAAAATGTTAATGCATATAATAGTGCGTTTTGTTTTTTAATTTTATAATTTATTTGCCCAGGATTGCCAAGCTGAACTGCTGCAGAATATTTTTAGTGGGTCCTGCTACTATTCAATTGTACTTCCTCTACTGGAACAAAGAACATGACATGGCTTGCCCAAGGTCACACCATAAATAAGTGGCTCTGGTGGGACTTGAGCCTGGAATCTCATAGTTCACAAGCCAGTGCTTTAATGATTGGACTGCAGACCATGAGCAACTTTAAATTATTCAGTGCACTGCACATACTGGACAGCTGACACTAATGCATTGTGCAGGATATGTCTGTATACCCTGCATATTGAAGGTTACTTTTTTCAGAACTGTTTGGTCTGCGTAAAATAAATGCTTTACAAAGAAAAAAAAATAAACACTTATTGCTAAACCCAGAGCCTAGCTACTGTGTTGCTGTGCATTATTGCTTACATATGGCACTGGATCTAAAAGTTCACTAAATTCCAACTAAACAATATCTACAGGTTTCCCTTAATCAAGTTTTTAAATTACTTCCTCAAAATATTAAATTAAATTTGTAAGATATGAATTCCCTTTACTGAATCCATATCAGGACTCTAAATCTAAGCATCTTATCTTTCCTCAAAAAGAATAAAGAAATCAGAAGAATTTAATATGAAAATGCTAACGCCTAATATTATAACTTAAACTGTGCAGGATCCTGTGTGACCTTATTTATTTAACACCAGTGAAGATACAAATGGCAAGATAAGTGATGTCTTTGTATATAACCTCAAGATAGCATGATATCTTCAAGGTTAGGTAGGTCACAATTGATATCTTGAAGACTGGGTACATCACAATAGAATACTTAACCAATCAGGAAGCTGCTTTCACAATGCTGATGACATCATAATACCTCTGCGCAGCACTGAAGCCAACTGTTGAAATCAATGAGAAACAGTCCAGTCTTCACACAAACAGCATAATTACAAATTGTAACTTGTAATCCGATGGTGTATAAATCAAATATACAATGGCCTGACTCAAAATACACAGTTTATCAACACTTGTAAGGGGGCAGGACTTTTATAATTCCCTCATGGCTCTGGCACTCATGAGTTATGGACCTGCCCTCTCACACTTGAAGATAAATTGTATTGTTTGAGTCAGGCCACTGCATGTCCCCTACGTATGTAACAATTCGTACTTCTACTCTTGTTCTTGCTCCCTGGAGCCTTCTGGAAAACCCAAACAAGGCTATCCTGAAGTGGAAACAACTAAATAAATTAAAAATAAAGACATTGGTTTCAGAAACTGGCTGTTGAATAAATGTATGTGCTGTTTTTATCAGTTATCTTTGTTGAGGCTTCAGAAGACATACATACATATTGATATAGGCAGCCCCTTCCATGTTGATATTATCATGGGAGAAGACCTGGTTGTGTAATCTTACCAGTGATTTCTCTCTTTCTCTTTCTCATACTGTGTTGTTACTATGGAGACAGGGACTGAAGGTTTATTTATTTCCACTCCCAAAATACATGATGGTATGCTTCTGCACGGATATTTAGCCTGTCAACCTGCTCAGAGAGTCTCATTAGAGACTAGCACACAAAACCTCATGAAGTGATAGGGAAGCAGTTATCCCATGGTAATCATGACCCTGTGGCATCACCAAGCACATGACACAAAAAAGCCTCAGATTTCAGAGTTGGAGTTGTATTGTCCTGTGAATGTGCTTCTACTTACGGTTATTTCTAGAATCTGAGTTGCCTTCAGCGTGTACTGTTTGACCAGCTTGATGGCCAGTTTCCTGGTAATGAAATTGCAAATGTTATATTTCATGGCATCTTCCAATTCCCATGGCAAAATCATTCAAAACAAAATATAAACACACATTATTGTAAACTGCTACTGTTGTAGATTACCTTAGTCCACCCCAGTAAATACCTAAGTTATTTATGAATATACCATATGTATCCGTATGCATTCAGATTTGCTTAATCATCATCACTTCATCGATTTAAAATGTTTGAGAACAGATTTGTTAGCAATTGAAATATGTAAGTGCTTTAATTATTGTATTTGTTAATGTTTTTGCATTGTTGCACATGGTTTTTATGCCTTTTTGTCTCTTCTTCTTCCCTGTACATCCATGAAAATGAGCAGGTATCCACTCTTGGGCTAACCAAGTATTTGAATAAAAATCAAATCAATCATATAAATTAAGTAATTAATGCTACATATGCAATTTCTTCACAGCGGAGCAGTCATCAAACTTAAACTTACAAAACCTCTCTATCCCACTGATTGCCAACAGGAAATTATATCTTTATTGTAAAATACTGTACTTATCAAGTTTTCTGTAATCAGACTTATTGTCCACTGTGCTCTTAGTCTAACTGGTATTGTAATTCTTATCAGCAGGAAACAAGTTGTAATTAGTGTACTACCAGAGTTCTTGAAACCCCATTTGACTTCCCCTAGTAAAATAGTACATAATTATATAATATTCATGCTAGTGAGACTAATTAATTACAGGAGTAACCAACCTCCGAATTTCCTCCTCTCTTCCTTTCAGAAATGTGAATTCAGCTTTGAAGTTGAAGTCTATTTGAATAAGGCTAAGGAGAGAAAAAAAAACATGCATGCAGTGTATTACAAATTATGGCTGCTGAGTTTCACATCAGATTATTGTCTGGGGACTAAAAGGATCAAAGTCAGACAACTAGATACATAGTAAATAATTTTATTTTAATGTCAAAAACATTATACCTATGCACAAACCCAATATCAGATCAGTAGTATATGGCTTATATAGTAGGAATAGCTGTTACGTGATATCAAAACTTAATAGATTACTTAAAAACCTGCCTATCATATATGTCTGTCTATTCTGCATGTTTATTTAAAGTCATTTAACTGTTGGGGAACATGAGTTTTTTAAGGAAGTTTACTGTAGGTTACAAGAAAATAGTAACTAGTATGGCTGGGTGTTGGGGTTCTATGACAGTAAGAGGAAAGTTATGAGCCACTTTAAGTGTTTTATTGAAATATAAAATAATTTTTATTTGGTGTAATTAACAAACTAAAGTTTATGCAGCTTGTGGAGAATTATTATGTTGTTTGCATGTATGACCAGTAAAAGTATAGAAGACCTGAAACACATAAGCAATATGACCTGACGAGGTGTGTTTTGTTGAGGGATACTCACATGCTCAGGGTATAGTAAGGCCCGGCACCACAAGTGAAGGGCTTACAACCCCTGGGAGTGTGGGTATCCCCCAACACTCCTCACTTTGAATGGTTTTATTGTGCTTAAAAAACAGACATGTGCAGTGTATCAGTTTAGTTCACTTCTTTATTTGTTCAGTCAAAAGACCATTACTAAGTTAAATATGGGATACAAATAAATACAAAAATATATATAAATATGCCTCCATTAAGAATTATTCATAGTCCTCATACTGTTGTTAAGTCATGCACTTTCCCAGATAAAAATAACACTGTCTTCAATGAAAGAGATAGGGCTTTTTTTGTCTAATTTGACTTGCAGCACATAGGAAGTTTTCAGCCCTCTCCAAGCGGTACATATCTTCTGTTGTCACAAGCATTGTTAACAATTCTCTTTTTTCTGTATCATGATCATGTAAAAAGGGGCCCAGCAAAAGCATTCTTTCATCTTCACATTAGTAGGTCACATTATTTCCTTCTCAGTACAATTTGCGATTTAAATTGGTGAGCAGTGGCTAGTACTGCACCAAAAAAACATGTCATCTTGATTATTCCTAGTTGCAGGATTTGCAATACTAGAGAAAGGAAGTCTGTCCAGGAATCCCAGGTCCAACCATGTGAGCCTGTAGCTCAATGGCTAGAGCACTGGGACAGTATTCTGGGGACCTGGGTTCAATTCCCAGTTGGTCACATTATTTCTTTCTCACTACAATTTGTGATTTAAATTGCTTAGCAGCAGTTAATACTGCACCAAAGAACATCTGGGACCCAATATTCAAAAAGGTGCAAAGTGCAGTGCAAACATTAATGTTGTACCTTGCAGTTGCCCAGGTGTCAAAAAATGCTGTATTCAGTGGAATAGTGCATCAGTGCTATTCAACTGAGTGTAGGGCCATGTCAACCCAGCACTAAGCCACTTAGACCCAAGAGAGTGGCTTTACAGTGCTAAACAGGAGATCATGGATAGGAAGGAGGCCTGCTAGACACCAGGGAATGGAGTACCTTATTTTACAGGGGATCAGGATGGTGGATACACTAGACACTAGGGAAATAGTGTCTGCATGTCAAGTGGGTGATTGGGTGGGGGAAGGACCACTGGACACCAGGGAATCAAACTGTAAGCATCGGGTATGGGTGCAGGTGGGGGAAGGGACCACTGGACACCAGGGAATCATACTGTAAGCATCGGGTATGGGTGCAGGTGGGGGAAGGGACCACTGGACACCAGGGAATCATACTGTAAGCATCGGGTATGGGTGCGGGTTGGGGAAGGGACCACTGGACACCAGGGATAGTTTGATTTTTTACATCAGGCCAGCGATCAGCAGGGGTGCACCACTAGACACAAGGGACCACTGTGTTGGGGGTTGGGGGGGTGATGAGCTTCCTCCACCAACCACTAGGGTTGCACGCGAGTAAGCTGTGTTTTGGCTTGGCGGTATCTGCCCTATGCAAGGGGACTGTGCAAAATGGCCTTGCGTCATGCACATATTCTGAATATGGGACTGTGCCAACAGTCAGGTCCCCGCCTCTTCATTTGCATTGTGCCCCCCTCTGAATATTACCCAGATCCAAACACTGTTTGCCCATGCTAAATGGGCTTTTCAAAATAGGACATCTGCACAAAACTCAGTTTGCACAGGCAAACTTGGATTTGTGCCCGGGCAAAGTTTTGAATATCGAGCCCCTGATTCACATCTTTACACAAACAGCATTACAGAATTATGTGTAGCAACCCATCAATCCTTCTATGCCTACAATTACATTCTCTTTCTTTGGGATTTTTTTTTACTCATTATTGTATCTTGAGCAAAGTACTTTACTCAGAAAAATTAGAAATCTAAAATTCATTATTGTTTTCCTATCCTTAGGATCCATAAATTCATAAAGATAACAGATTAACTTGTGTCTATTATCATTTGCTATGAACCATGGCGAAAATTGTGAAGCACGTATCAATTTGAGATCCCTACAGGCTTGCAAACCCTGAGTACTGTAGCTTATATATTTTTTCATGTTTATTACTAATTGTGATTTCTTTCTTATTAAACTTCCATAATGCAAAAAGATTAAGTTGGTGAAGTGTCTTTTTCAAATGCACCAACCAACCAGACTGGAGGCAATAAATTTCTTCTCAATACATCTCTTCCTGAAGACATTTTTTGGTAACCTGTCACCAAGGCATTCCTCTCAAAGTGATCCAATAGTTAAGTTTCCTGGCCAAGGCCAGTGCCCAAATGCTTGCACTCCCCAATTCAACTCTAAGATAAATTGCAGAGACAGATTTTGGCACTCCCAGTAAATATTTGTAAAAATTGTGCCACAGGTTTATTCAACTGTCATTAACTATATCAGCCCAAACTTCAGCCCTATAAAATGCTTGAGCATTATATTTAGCATTTAATGCTGTTGATGTAGGTACTACCATAAAAAAAAAACTAAATCTGTAATTAAATCTTTTTATACCCGTGATAGTTTTTTCAGTTTCATTCCCACATTCCTTAAATGCTTTTTCCATTGACAGCAGAGAAGGTCAAAACTAATTAAACATGTTCTGTAATCAGACTTCCAGTGATGTCATGGAGCTAGCAACAGCACACTGAGATGAGCTCCTTTCCCGAAACCCTTACTAAACTCAAAATTTAAAAGGAGCTAGCACCCAAAATACTGAAATGGTGATGATAAAGCCTCCTAAAGACAATCAGAGCAGAACTAAGCTCAAAGGATCCTCATGGAAACCCGATGTAGGAGGATTAAAATCCTTACCTCAAGAGACCAGATGAAGCCCATCTCCAGTCAGTTTGCCAGACACAGATGAAGAACAGGAGCAACTAACGTGATCAAGAGTCGATAAGCTGTTTAATGAAATCAAAGCAATGCGTGCTGAAAACAAGGCAGAGTTTAAACAACTCTTCAGGTTCTGGAGAAAAGAGTGCAGGAAGCGGAGGGCCGACTTAGCAATACTGAAGACACTACAGCCAAAATGAACCTAGCCCTCCAGGTTCTCTTGCAATACACAGAGCAATTATAAAATAAATGTGTGGATCTAGAAGGCAGGTCCAGACGAGAGAACATAGGCATACATGGGTTGCCTGAAGGATTGGAGACCGGCCGAATGTCAGAATTCATGGCTGATTTAATAAAGGATGTGCTCAACTTACCACCAGGATTCCAGCTCGGTATAGAATGAGCGCATTGAGCCTTACAAGCGAAGCTGCCCCCAGATTCAAGACCTCAGTCAATCATCATAAAATTTAACAGTTATAGAGTAAAAGAGGAGATACTGAATACAGCATGGCAACAAAAATAAGTAAAATACCTAGCCATAGACTGTATTTCGATCATGATTATCCACCCGAGATACAGAAACAAAGGCTCCAGTACACCCCTATTCTGAAGGTCCTGCATGCTAAGAATATTAAATTTAATACCCCTTACCCAGCTCGGCTCAGAGTCCTGTGGCCAGAAGGTACTAAGATCTACGAGACGCCTGAAGAAGCTGGTATGGCCTTGATTTCCAAAGGCCTCATGGAAGCGCCACATCAGCCATCGCAGAACTCAGATTTCCAGCAGGACAAGCATGCACCTTATGACTGGCTATTGGTAGCCTCTTAAGAGGAAACGAGGGTGCGGTCTTCTGATGTCATCACTAATGCCCCTCGCGACAGCCCGTGCAGCGCTTGTGGAAATGCAGACTACCAGGGTGATTCAAACTGAGGACACACAGGACTGAAAAGATAAGTAAAAAAATGAGAAGGAAAGGACTTGGGTATTCTTCAGAACTGTGCGAGATGCGTGGCCGATGCCGTTTAACAGACTGTTGGCACAGCGTATAGGGTGCAATTGAACTGATCTTATGTCAATGTTTACTTTGAACCTACAATTAGTTAAGCCCCAAGGCATGATGTTACGCTCCATTCAGATAAAGTACTTAAGTGGAAACAATGGCACACTAATAACTGTCATGGAAATCTTGTATTCATAGGGGCAGATGCATCAGAAACAATAATATGGGTGCAAATTCTTTGTTTAAGCTGTGGGGGGGACAAGCTTGTTGAGACCATGTAAGTCTCAAACCAGACAATATCTTGTGCTAGCACTCGGCGTGGTCTACCAACGTCACACATTGCACTGAATCTTTCAGTGGTAAGAGCCTAAATAAGATCACAGTAGGCTCAAAGGGAGAGCCACTATTTTAGTGGTGAGAGGAATTTTCTTCATCTCCCCAGCCAGAAACCCACTCCCTCCAGGTGTGAAAGATCTGGCAACAGAGATTCGCTGGGAATTTAAGTAGATCTCCACCTTGGAAGCCATTAGATGTTAAAAAGTGTTGCAAAGTTAAGGATTTCTGGAAAACCTATGTGTTTAATTGTTTTGTTACAGGGAGGGAGTTCTACTGTCATGACACAATGGTTGACTTGTACTGCTTATGGATACAGATGGGGTAGTAGGGAAATTAAGAGGGTCTACACTAATAGAGAGACATTACTGACTTACAATGGGTAGCTCTGATGTGAAAATCATATCTTATAATGTTAATGGCTTAGCCCACCCTATTAAGAGAGCCAGAACTATGTCATTTTTAAAGAAAACTGGAGCAGCTTTTATCTTATTACAAGAAACCCACATGAACAAAATAGAACATGCAAAGCTCCTAAAATTTGGATTTAAGAGGGTAGTGGCATCTGAACACGGTAAAGGTCGTAGACGGGGAACAGCCATTTTAATTCCGCACTCCACTTGCTTTGACCTTAAGGATACAATAATAGACAAGCAAGGCAAATACTCAGCCATGAAGGGACTCTACAATGGGTCTATGCTTACACTCATTTCACTATATGCACCACCAGGAACTGAATTTACCTTTTACCGGTATTCTCTCCTTAAGGTGATGCATTGGGCAGAGGGTTATTTAGTAGTGGGCAGAGATTTAAACTTAAAACTAAATCCCATTCTAGACTCCTCAGGATGGCCTCCAAAAGGGGCGTGGCTAAGAGAGTAAATAAGTTATTAGGAGAAATTGGTTTAACCGATGTATGGCGGGTACACCATAAAAATATTAAACAATACACATACTTTTCTCATCCCCACCAAATGTATTCAAGACTAGACTATTTTCTTGTTCCAAAAGAATCTATGGGAATCTGCAGTTCGGTGGAAATAGGGTCAAGTTTGTTATCGGACCACTCCCCTATATCTCTACGACTTGCAATAGGCCCCCTAAAGTGTTCAACATTCTGGAGGTTAAACCTCTCTTTGCTCCAAACCAAAGAAAATCAGGGAATAATAACCCGGACCATAAAGCAAAGAATACAAGATAATCAACACCCTGAAGTTTCTCCGGGGATTCTATGGGATACAATTAAAGCCCTTATTTGAGGGAAATTTATTGAGATCTCGACTAGAGCAAAAAAACAGAGAAAAAAGACAAAAAGATTTGCAAGAACAGATAGCTGAATTGGAAAAACAACAACAAAAATGAAATAAAGAAAGGGGAAAACAACTTAAAAAATTGAAAACAGAATTAATAAAAATGTTACACTATCAGGTAGATCAAAGACTACCTACACAAAACAAAGATTTTTTTGAGGGAGGACCGAGAGCCCTAAAACTCCTGACTAGTAGGTTGTGTCAACACCGGAATAGAGCCACAATTACTAAAATCAGGGACCCCATCAAACACATGCTCCAGTACAAAACTGAGGATATAGCCGAGTCCTTTAGGACATATTACCGGAATTCATATGCTAAAGGAACCTCCCCCTCGGCACAAGAAATGAAAGAGTTTCTAGCCCCCTTAGGGCTCCCAAATCTTACAGAGGCACAGGAAGAGACATTGAGTAGACCTTTTACTGAACGAGAAATTTCCCTAGAAATTAAGAATCTAAAAGCAGGAAAGTGTCCAGGCTTGGACGGACTGCCTGAAGAATTCTTTAAACAGTTTAAGGAATTGATCTCCCCCTACTCTGTAAAACATACAATTATGTGCGAACAGAGGACGGTACAATGCCCCCATCGTGGTTGCAGGCAATAGTGTCTGTTATACCAAAACCGGCCAGGGACACCATCAATTGCACATCATATCACCCCATCTCTATCCTAAATACTGACTATAAGATAATGACAGCCATATTGGCCAAAAGGGTAGAGGAAGTCCTATCTGGACTTATACATAAGGACCAGGCAGGCTTTATCCCAGGTAGACAAACATTAGATAATGTCAGAAGGACTATTAACATCATTGACAGGGTACAATCTACAACTAAACCAATCTGTATCATGAGCCTAGATCCTGAAAAAGCATTTGATCAGGTCTCATGGGATATTTTCCAGGGCTCTCTGGCCGGCTTTGGTTTTCCCACACTTTTCTGCTAACTTATAACTAAAATCTACATGAATCCAACGGCCTATGTGCGAGCTAATGGACATATATCCCAACCATTTGGACATTCCAGAGGTATGCGTCAGGGATGCCCCCTATCCTCTATACTTTTTGCGCTCTATATTGAGCCATTAGCACAAAGTATACGACTAAATCCAGATATACAGGGTATAGCATGGGATGACACACCCCATAAAATTGCATTATATGCTGACGACGTCCTACTATACTTAACTGACCCTGAAAACTCTATTCCCAAGGTATTCCAACAAATAGAATCCTTCTCAAGCTGTTAGGTTATAAACTAAATTGGTCAAAAACAGAAATCTTAACAATGAATACCCATATACCCCAAGAACTCAAACTTAAATTCCTTATGAGATGGGACCATCCCAATTTCAAATACTTAGGGGTGAAACTAGGGAAATCACCCATTTATTTATATAGAGATAACTACCCCCCCTCAAAGCTATATGGTCGGATCTTCAGAGATGGTCGCTTCTACCACTCCCTTTTTACTCACAGTTACAAACCTTTAAAACAAATATATTACCAAGACTACTGTACTTATTTCAAGCAATTCCCTGCCCAATACTGCCAAGAGATATAGTGCATTGGCAAAGAAAAATCATGTCATTCTTATGGGCATACTCACGCCCAAGAGTATCTAAACAAATCCTATTTCTACCCAAGCAGGTAGGGGGAAGGGTCTGCCCCAACTTACAAGACTATTGGCTGGCCGCCCAAATGAAGATGGCCCTTTTATGTTCCCATCCAAGATATTCAGCCCACTGGCAATAAATGGAATTAAGTACTTGCACAGATATTCCTCTTTCAATGGCCATATTTAATTCACCAGCACAAATAGATGTGCAAACATATCAGGGATATGCTATAAGAACAACACTAAAAGGGTGGTTACTAGGGACTAAACGGAGATATACAGCTAAAAACATGTGGAAGTACAGGAGTTGGTGTTTTAACCCAGAATTTAAGCCGGTCACCTATTATAGATGGTATACCCAACAAATGAGGGAGGGCCTTTGTGCATCCTGGAAACTACTTAAAGGTCAAGATATATTACCATTTGAACGTCTCAAAACCAGAAACAATTGGAGTGGATCAGATTGTATTTACTATTACCAGAGAAGGGACTTCATAAATGCTAAACAGAGACAGGTGGCAACTTGGCAGGATGAGAGACCTTTTCCTCAGGTATTTGAAACTATATGGGAGGGCACCCATGGTAAAGGAGCAATAACTATGTTATATAACAACCTAATTGCAGATAGGGGCAACAATACTCAAAAGACCCAAAAAAAGTGGGCAGATGAATTAAATATCACATTAAGCTCTCAAACTTGGGTGAAGATCTTTAGAAATATGTGGAGGATGACCTCCTCACCAAGTTGGCATGAGTTCACCTGGAAGCTCAGAATGAGATATTTTTACACCCCAACAAAGTTAAGTAGGGCGGGTTTACTACCGCAAGGGCGGTGCTGGAGGAGGTGTGGCAACACTTCCGCTGATCAATCGCATATATTTTGGTTTTGCACTGAGATCCAGAGCTTTTGGGCACAAATATGTAGACATCTGACTGAAATATTTACATTATCAGTTGCTATAGCCCCAGAACATTGTATCCTGGGCCTATGTCCGAATGGAGTGGGAGGCAGGGAGGCACATTACCTCTGGGCCATTTTAACAATAGCTGCCATGAAAGCAATTACAAAAAAATGGTTTCAGCAGAAACCTCCAGCACTACAAGACTGGTTAATAATAGTGAACCAAATTCAACATATGGAAAGGATAACCTATTCCATAAATCATCAAAATAAGAAGTTTACCAACAGATGGAATAGATGGGACCTATATCAAAACAAGTTACAGTAAGAAGTCCAGATGGTCTAGTACTCAATAAAGTGCTGCCCAATATATTAGGGAATTTGCCTGTACTGCCCCCGGTCATAATATTTAGCAATACTAAAATAACTCCAAAATTAATTTTCATGACAGTAACTGTTGTTTGAATGTTTTACTCTCCCAGTTAATTTATAAGTTATCATTTAGTAGTTTTAGATAAATTTGATATCTTGCATAGCATTTTAATGTGTAAAACACAAAAACAATCTCTTCAAATTAAATATCTACATAGAATATATAGGTACATAATGTTTGCATGGAAAAACAAACAAGGAACAAGTATTGTTTAAGGGATGAATAATGAATGTTTATTGAATGAATCTTCTGTGAGATATAATGCACTATGTACAAACTGCACTCTTCAATAAACAAGTATAAAAAAAATAAAAATAAACATGTTCTGTAATCATACCTAGAGTTTCATTCCGTGCTCTCCATTTACAACAGTTGTTTTTTAGCGCTGAATACCATAACCTTACTTTTGATGGGATTAATTTTAAAATTTAAATTACATTTTTTTTTGTACAGTAGAATGAGATAATGAAAATAAAGCAAAATTGTTGGCTTACTCCAACACCGGGCAAGTCTGTTTTCCAGTTTTAGGAAGGTCAGAAGAAGGCTCATCCAGGTTCACAAGTTTGTTGATATAGATACAGAATAACATAGGGGCCAGGACACAGCCCTGTCTCATGCCTCTGGTCATTGGGAAGGTACCAGAGAGCTGTCCCTTAGCCCCCACTCAACCACAACCCAGGTATATGTGTATAAATGTGTTACAATGTATGTTAGTGCAGGCTCTGTGCCTCACTCATACATAATTTCCCATAACAAATTTCCTGATATTAAATCAAATGCAGAGCTGTAATTAATAGTGTACATAACTTCTGTGATCTTAAAGCAACATATTTTTCCAAGAGATGATGAAATACAAAACAGTTGTCAATTGTACTCCTTCCACTTCTAAACCTTGCTTAAAATTGGAAGTGTCTGTCTCATTTCTCCGTCTGTGATTGTAACCTTGAGAAGCTTTCAGAAGAATGTCCAAAAGATTTATGGGTTCCATACATACTAGAATCTGACCTAGTGCCTTTCTTATATATATTTGAATGATCCCCACACCTTTCCATGTATTAGGAATGTATTTTTCTTTAATGCATTCATTGAAAAAAATTGTAAGGATGGGATTCCAAGTTTCTCCCAAATACAATAAATAAACACAGTTCAGCTGGGATTAATGATGGGCAGAACTGCTTTGTACACTTTTGTGAAATTGTGCCATTTATGTGTAATTTTGTGCAATTTCACAAATTGAGCAGAATATATAGTACTATGTAGCTTTTAGCTAAAAATTAGCAAAATTGCACAATTTTGCAGATTAAGGTTTATAAAAATGAGCACTTTTGAAAGTTTCTGCTTAGCCTGTGGCATTATGTACTGAAATTACACAGTTTTAAGAATTCCCATGTTTTAAAATGTGCAATTTGGGGAAAAATTGTGCTATTTGCAGAACTTGTGCATTTCTAATAACTCACTTTTTAAAACTGTGCAGTTTGGGGGGAAATTATACTATTTGCTGCAACTGTGCATTTTTAAGAACTCACATTTTAAATAATGTGCATTTTGGAAAGAAAATGTGTAATTTCAGGAATAAAAAGTGATGCAAAATTGCACTGAATTTTGACACAGTTTTTCAAATATTGTGCATTTTGCAAGAGATATTGCCCAGCACCAGTTGGGATACCATCTGATCCTGGGGCTTTCTTCTGTTTAAGAGATTTTATGGCATTTGAGATCTCCACAATATCCAAAAAGTATGTCTTTCATAAAGAATAATTTATAGTTTAATAGACACAACATAACTATTCCTCTGGGGAAAAATGCTTTGAAAGTGGCTAATCCATCTATCTACTGAAATATTATTGTAGCTGAAAATAGTAAAATCTCTTGCTACTAGGCAGCAGCAACATTTTCCAAAAAACAACACTTTAAAACATTTGGAACAAGTTTTACAGTATATGTAAAACAGTCATTTTGCAGGAACAGTGCTGCATTTTTTTTTTGTTCAATGGCTCTGTTGTCTGATGCACACCCCTCTTGTGACTGTTGTCTTCCAGCCTGGTTTCAGTATTTTTTCAACTCGTTTTCTAAATTCTGTTAGACTGTGCATGCTATAAAACTGTCAGGATCAAATGGCTTGAATTTATCCTAAAATGGTTTGAATGTATCTTTATACAAGAACTGTGCTCTTTTTAGAGGGCTCTGTTGCCTGATACAGACCCTCCCCCTTGTGACTGATGTCTGCCAGTCAAGTTTCAGGATTTTTTCAACACATTTTCTAAAATCTCTTAGACTGTACATTGTATAAAACTGTCAGAATCAAATGGCTTGAATGTATACTAAAAGCCACCTACTTGCCCCCTCCCTCTCCACATTTCTGATACAGCAACTACAGTGTCCCCTCACTATAACAAATCAAATGGGAGCCATAACACCAGTTTGTTATAGAACCCTGTTTTCTACATTGAGGGATGCTGTTTCGAGTCATGATCAAGGTCGTTATTTATTTATTTACGTCTTTGGTAACCGGGTAGGTGCATTAATCCAGAGGGCCATTTTCAGTCATGACCCAGGCCACAAGGTAGCAAAAACAATACAGAGGCGATAGTACATATAGGGCCCAATATTCAGACTGCACCTGGCAATGGTGCAAGTGGAGGTGCAGCACAACTGAGGTGCACCGTAGCAAGACAGGGAGATATTCAAAGGAGATGTGCCATGGCACATCGCCTTTGAATATAGCACATAATGCACAGGGCGCATATACAGTGTGCCAGTGCATCCTTCAGACAGGTAGGACTGGGAATGTTTGAGCACAACTGTAGCTGCGCAGGGCGCAATTCCCAGATATTCAGACCTGGACATGCAAAAGGGGCCATCATGTATGCAAGGCACAAATGGGGCCAATTGCATGTCATTATGGCCCCATTTGCATGGGTTGAGCATGGCAGGCCAGCAAAATGATCCTGGCACCCTGCACAGCATGTGGTACCCCCACAGGATGACATGTGGAACCCCCCCAGAGCAGAGAGCACCAGACCGTAACGGTGCTGTCCCTGGTAGTCTAGTGGCACCCTCCTCCCTCCTGTATCTCTGATCACTGTGATGAGATGTGTATAACATTCTGGTGGTCCAGTGGTGCCTCTCCTCATCCTGAGTCCCTTCATCACTGTGGAAAATGATGTCATAACCCTGTAATTAGTGTACCCCACCTCTCATACGTTCAGCAGTGTTGATGACCATCTCTACTAGACATACTTGGTCTCAGTGTCTCTCTTTCACTTTCAGGCCTTCCTTCCACTCACCCCCCCATCTTCCGGCAGGGAGCTGCAACCCACCATATACACGCCTGCTGCCCATCAATGAAGAGCAGTATGAACTGCAAAGTCATTGTTCACACTGGGACCAATGGTCTGAGTGTATACTGCACATAAAATACTTATAAATATGTGAATGAATCCATTCATTCATTCACATATTTGTGAGGGACATGTGCAGTATGCACTGTAAGGCCATTGGTCCACAGTGTGGACCAATGGGCTTACAGTTCATACTGTAAGCTATCATTCAGTGGGCAGCCGGGCAGTATGCGGACAGGTTGTAGCTGCCCACCAATGATGGGGGGGTGCTGTGTGGGAAGGGGGCCTCTGAGGGTGGGGGGCCACTGGACCACCAGAGTGATATTGTAGGATGGATCACCAGCACTCCTGGGCACGGGCTGGGTGGAGGGTACCGCTAGAATACCAGGGATTGTAAACATCATTTCCACAGTGATAAGAGGGTCAGGATGGGGAGGAGGTACCACTGGACCACCAAGAAAGTTATTTCACATCTCATCATGGTGATCGGAGGTGTGGGAGGGAGGGGGGTGCTGCTAGTCCACCAGGGAACTTTTATTAATTCATACCACAGTGATCAGGGGTACGGGAGGGATAGGGGTGCCACTAGACCACCAGGGTACATATGTGTGCTTGTGGATGGTGTTCTGGGTGGGAGGGTGGCCACCCATGGCTGGCAGGTGCTGCGTTGTGCCATGCAGTATAGCAGCCTACCTGTGGGTGGCCAGCATTTGAGCCATTTTTTTCAGGCTCAACTTTGTGCCCCAGTATGCGGTGCATCTAAGGGCTGTGCCAGTACATGCACTGCACATCCCGGGCTGAATATCAGGATGTGCCGCATATGCATGGGCATGCCCCTTTCAGATGTGCCGCATACATTACCATTGTGCCCCAGTGCATCGGGATCTGCACTGCACAAGTCTCCCTTTTGAATATTGCCCCAGGGCACATTACTGGGGTTGTGCCGGTGCAACTCGGTTGCGCCAGGCACAACCCCTTTGAATATCTGGGCCCTAGGGTACAATTATCACACACCCCGAACATTCAGTGGTGATGAAAGAAAATATACAGTGGGTAAATCTAGATTAATACTATGACAACAGACATAGTTAAATACGAGCACTAACGAGACAGTGAAAAAATTCATATAATAGCAGTGTACAATTTCATGGTCCAATTTCATATAGGTGCAGCAAGAATAACTGTGCAGTTTCAGGCAAGCATCATTTTCATTGTTCAATTTGGAAATACAATAGAGGAATCAAGGTGGGTCAGGGTACGTTAGGGGGTTTCAATGGTGGGAGAGGGTTTGGGAAAAGGGAAAGGCAGAGTTGAGAGAGGAGGGGTAGGCAAAATAGGATAAGGGAAAGATAGAGGAGAGAAAGAAGGGGTAGGCAAAGGTAGAGGCAGTAGGTGATGCCTACTCATTATAAAACATGGACTGTGTGTAGGTCCTGGCATCTTTGTACAGTGCAGTGACAGTTTGCAGACGTAAGAAGCCAGGTCTTCAGGTTTAGCTTAAAAGCTTGGTGGGTGGGGGATGAGCAGACAGATGGTGGGAGATTGTTCCATAGGGAGGGTGCTGAGATTGAGAAAGCTTGATTTATCCATTGCTGTGGTGATGCGGGGTACTACTAGTGGGGGGACTGAGGATACCCTAAGGTTCCTATGGACCACTCTATCAGTCAGGAAGGATGAGTAGGGGGACAGGTGTGGGTTTCGGAGTGCATTGTCCACCAGATAGCCACTGCATAATCAAAGCGACCTTGTAGAGGGAGCAACCCTAGGGACTGGTAGAGTGTGCAGTGATGGGAACGGTAGGGAGCTTGAAGGATGAAATGACAGATAGAGTTGTATGTAGTGTTTAGTCATGAGTGAAGGGTAGAGGATATATGGGAGTAGACAGGGGAGCAATAGTCAAGGAGGGGTAGTAGGTTTCCACGTGCGATAGCAAGATGCACTTCATCAGACAGATAATGTTTTTGCCAGTATACAGTGCCTAACTTCTGGTGGATCCTCTGAACAATATTGTTGACATGTTCAGAGAAAGAAAGGGAGGGGTCAAGGGTAACACCTAAGTATTTGAAGGATAGGACATTTTCAAGCGGGGTGCCTGCTGGGGTGGGCAAAAGGAGGGAGGAGTTGGTTTTGGTGGCTTTGGCTAGGAAAGGTGTTGAGCCAAAGAGCATTAATTTAGTCTTTTTTACATTGACTAGGAGCTTTTTGGACAGGAATCATTGGTGAGTGGAGCCATAGTTCTGTGTGAGTGCTGTGGAGATGGATTTAATTGATTTGTCGCTATGGTAGAGAACTAGATCGTCGGCATAGAGAAGTGCTTTACAGCTGAGGCTATCCCCAGTTAGTGAATTAATGAACATGAAAAATAGCAGAGCCCCGAGTATGGGACCCTGATGGACTCCAGTGTGCACAGGAAGGGGAGCAGAGGATGCTTTACCAATGATAACAGACTGAGACCTGTTTGATAGATAGCTGTGGAACCAAGCAGCAGGTCCAGGGGAGCAGCCAAAAAGAAGCAGGGTTGAGTGGAGGAGGAGGAGGAGGAGGAGGAGGTGGTCAACAAGGTCAAATGCTTTTGACAAATCAAGGAAAACAGCACCTGTGGGTTTGCCCTGGTCCATGTTTTTTAGCACATGGTTGGTAAAAAGGGCCAGAGCAGAGGAGGTACTGTGCTGCTTGCGGAAACCATGCTGGAGAAGACATAGGAGGTTGTGCTTTTCCAGATGCCCTGATAGTTGAGAATATACAGCTTTTTCAAGCAGTTTGCTTAGGTGGGGGAGGAGGGAGATGGGCCTATAATTGTCAGGGGAGAGGGGATTGCCAGCTTTGATGATAGGTACCACATTTGCATGTTTCCAGGAGTCGGGCACAGTAACTGTAGTAAGGGCGAGGTTGAAGATGAAAGCGAGGGGTTTGACAATTGCAGGGGAGACATGTTTTAAGGAAGACAGGGTACAGTCCATCACTGCCCGGGCTCCCTTTGGCCTGGAGAGACTTTAGTAGTTTTATGGTAACATTATGCCCGATAACCCTGAAGTGGAAGGCTGGGGGCAGGGTGGTGGTAGAGGAGGAGGGAGGGTTGCTTGGATGGAGATTCAGGGAAGGAGAGGTCTGGAGGGGGAACATGTTGAGATAAGGTGATAAGTTTGTGAATTTTGTATTAAAAGCATTTGCAATGTTAGTGGGGTCAAAGATGGGACCAGAGGGAGATACAAGTTGTGTTATCTGCCTGTTGTTCTTCGGGTTTAGGAGTGACCCAATGGAGGCCCAGAAATTGTGCTGATTTCCAAGGTTGTTTATATATACCATTCTGTGCTACTTACATCATGTCTGGAAGAGAACAATATTTATTTTTTGTGTGTTATGTTGTTCTTACTTTTTTTTTTACTTTAGTTTATGAGTTTAGAAATATAGTACAAATATATAGAAAGTTAAAAAGATAGAAAGCTGAAAAGCCAAAATCTGCCTCCTCCACCTCCCCACTCTCCAATTGCCTCCCACTCTACCCTTTCCTACAACATCATACTACATCAATTTTTTTTTTTTAAACAGACATAAGTCTTATTTTTTATCAAAACACTGAAATCTAACTGGAATTATGTCCCTTCTCTGTTCTTTATCATCTGCTCACACCTACCACCCGCCTGCTCACACTCACGCTTCCCCAACTGCCTCCCACTGAACACACAGCTCCAGTTTATTAGTTTTTATTATTTAGTTTATTTAGTTTTAGTTATTATTTTTTTTCCGAGTTTTTCCATGTTACTTAGGAGAGCAAGAGCGGGCAAGCGAGGGAATGGGGAGATTATGCATTGCTGATCAAGGGAGAGTTTGTGGCAATCCGATAAAAATAAACTACAGTCAGGAGCCGCAGAAACCTTTCACTATAACCGTAAATTTGGTATAACAAGGTTCATAACAGTGAGGGAGCACAGTACTTACTATTACAGCCTTTTATGTAATTTTAAGATTGGGTCATACCTGCTAGATGTATTGAAAATAAGAATGCAGAAAAATGGCTAACTGTTTCTGCTATATGAATATTTTTTGCAAAAACACATCAATGAAATTTAATTTTTTATTGGTTCTTTTGTGCTTTTGAATAATTTATGGATTATAGATTGTTTCTATAATTCTTTTCACTAATGGTTTTTGAGAATCTTGTAATGTATTTTGAGACTAACAATAAAGATTTATAAGCAACTTGTAAGAAATTAAATCTCTGTAGCTCCTACATCTCAGTTCCACACTTGCCAGCTTTCCTACCCCTCCCCAAAGAAATGCACTACAAATGCCCATAAAAGCTCCACACTGTCCATTATAATCAACATTTCTGTTTGTTATCCCTCTGTACAGACAGTTAGTGAGGCCCCATCTGGAGTACTGTGTGTCTGGAGACCCCATCTCCACAAAGTCATAGACAGAGTGGAGGCTGTTCAGAGGAGGGTAACCAAAATGGTGCAGGGTCTGCACCAGAAGACATACGAGGAGAGACTAAAGCATCTTAATATGTATACCCTTGAGGAAAGGAGGGTGAGGGGGGACGTGATAGGAACTTTCAAGTATCTCAACGGAATTAACAAAGTACAAGAGGGTAGTATCTTTCAGAAGTAGAGATGTGCAAGAACAAGGGGGCACAATCTGAAGATTAAGGGGGGGTGGCTCAGAGGTAATGTTAGAAAGTATTTTTTCACAGAGAGGGTTGTGGATGCATGGAACAGCCTTCCTGAGGAGGTTGTTGAGTCAGGAACAGTGGGAGGATTCAAGAATGCATGGGACAGGCATAAGGCAATTCTAATGGGGGGTAGGAGGAAGTAAGCTGTTGATTAGCTAGAATCTGCAGCTTATCCATCAGGTATGGAAATGGTCAAACTAGGTGGGCCAAGCAGTCCTTATCTGCTGTCAAATTCTATGTTTCTATATAACCAGAGAAAAACTGATTTGGGGAATCAGCATCTGTCCATTATAACAGATTGTCCATTACAACAATGTCCATCATAAGTGGAGTGCACAGTACCTGGTTAGAGCCCTGGCTACTGGCGGTGACTTGTGGTTTCTGTGCTTTTATCTTTTGCCAGATCACTAACTCTAATACTGCCTAGAGACTGTATTACACTTTTAACAGTTTTTTTTTTTTTTTGCTAATAATCTTGCATAGAATATTACAAAAATCCAGTTTATGATTTTTGGAACGGCTCCAAGGTTGGCTAAATATGAAGTCTTGTGTGAACTGAAAACATTGTGTGGTTCAAATAGGCTTACGGTGTATTCCATAAAATTATCCAGGAGTCTGGTTAGACAGTTGTCTCACATTTCATGCACACATTGCTTCGATAAATAACATTGATCATATTGTGTTAGGGATAGTCCATGGGAATAGATGCTTTTATATAATTCTTAATTAAAAATAGCCCTCCAATACTTCATCCCAATTATAGACTACTGTGATGTGGCCTATGATGTGGGCTACATCACTGTTCTATTTTTTCCATCCTGTATTTGCCCTCTTATCCATTTCCATTGACCTCCTTCTGCTGGTGACCCCCAGTTTCATCAGCTACTCCCCAGGACTTACCCCATCTACTTGCTTACATCTACAGGTGAGCTGATGCCTCGGTGGGTGGTGCAGAGCCTGCAGAGGCCCCAGTCTCATCAGTCAGTGGAGGAGTTTTCCTCCTGGTGTACTCCCCAGCCCAGAGCCAGCATGCATAATGTGACATGCACTTAAAGCATTAAGGCGCTGCATGCCTCAACACCTGCACCCAACTGACGAGATGCACATCCACTGTTGCCTCATCTAGCCTCCATTAGGTGGGAGCCAAGCAGCTGTGTGCACTGTCCCCCACACTAAAGCATGAGAGCCATCTGCAATGCTCAGTCCTATTCCCCCTGGCCAGCCCCCGAGCAACCCTGTTCCATTCCCAAACCCAGGTCACTGGTGTGGTATGGGGTGCCGTGGACCCACTATACCACTGGGTTACTGCTGCAACACTGTTCTTGAGAAACTAAACATGGCCTACAATATGTCTGTAGATTCGTTCTGGCTTGTAAAAGGGATGTTTACCAC
The DNA here is from genome assembly GCA_016271365.2 of Neoceratodus forsteri. Taxonomy (NCBI): domain Eukaryota; kingdom Metazoa; phylum Chordata; order Ceratodontiformes; family Ceratodontidae; genus Neoceratodus; species Neoceratodus forsteri. Next base: position 430,733,976 of record CM028134.1, read on the forward strand.
TGTTATCTTTATAAGCAGCCCAAGTTTCTCTCTCACTCGTCCTGTTACAAGAAGTTGCATTTTGAGAAACTAGGCATGAGAAACATTTGTCATGGACAATTATATTACAAATGAATAAATTTGTCATGGACCATTGTATCTCCAAAACTGTATGCCACTGAAAGCCAATGCTTATTCTTTGTGATCGAATCAGGCTAAGTTTAAAAATACCATGACTGTAACTTGAGGCTGAAGAAAAAATTATTTTTCTGTCATTTGCCACTTCACTGGAATGCTTTGCCCAGTCTGATTATTTAAAGAGCTAGTGTACTGCCTGGAATTAACAGTAACTTCCGGAAGTAGTCAGCTATCACTTCTTATATCTGAAGTAATTTTTTTTCTGTTTTGCTAATTAGAAGATTTTCTATCTGACAGTACTACATGGGGTGTGTGAAACAGCAGTCTACCTGAAGGCTTACATAGTCAGATCTGTTCCTCCCTATACATCATTAGCATTGTGACCTCATTGACTGTGACATCACGAATAACTAAGAAGAGCCAGTCTCCTGACACTAGTAGCTTGTGACACGTTACCACTCCTCAGGCAGCAGGGCTTGTGATAAAACAGTGAGTAACATCACATGCTGATGATGTAAAAAGTGGAATAGAACTACTGTAGATAGGTCTACTTCCAGGTAAAGCACAGCTTTCCACATCACACCCAATACTATTAAGTAAGAAAAACATCTAATGAGCATATAAAAAATAGAAAAACACTACAGAAATAAAAAGTATCAAAGGATTACTTTTAAAATTACTAATATTTTCTGCCTGCTATATGTTTGTAACCTCCCTGCAAATGGGGGTTCCCAAAAGACTTCCAGGAGCTTGCTTGAATGCTCCAAGCCTGAATGGTGTTTGGCATTTAAGCCATTTATCAGTGAGTGTTTTTAGAACCTCTGGTACTGTCTCTTTAAGAGCTGTCTGCTTGCAGACATAATTAGTTTGTATGGGGACTGTGTGTTTCTTTGATTGAGTACCACCAAGCTGCTCCAATTCACTTCATTTTTGCAGTCACTAGGAGTGCAAAGGAACCTATCTGAAAGATGTAACTGTTTGCCAGAAATTATTTAGAGTAATAATGAAATTACAGTTTGTCTAACCTGCTTTCTTTGCAGTCAGAACTGTGTCTGCTAGTTCCCCATTCTAGTTTTGAACTGCTGAACTGGACCAATCAGTGTGGGGTAAGCTAGCTCTAAAATGGTGCCATGGACGAATCAGAACTTGGACTCATAATCTGAGCCAGCCACAAGAGGATTGTATGGGCAGTGACTCTGGGAGATGTAGTTTAGACTTCAGTGCCTTTTTGGACCAACAGCAGCAGTCTATTGTGAGTGACAGCCAATCCAGTCAAGAACTGGGAGGAACTCAAAGGAAGTGCCCGGTTTTGTCGGTTGGAGTTCAGTTGAGCTTTGGCAGTGAAGAAGGAAGGAGCCCTGTGCTTTTCAGTGTGCAGTTTTAGTCAAAAACGTGTGTAAGGCCCAGAGTTCCGTCTGCAGCTTGTTAGGACTGAATCCGTCCTGTGAAAAGAATCAAAGGATCTCTGAAGAGTAGAAACCAGGCTCACCCTGTAGAAGACTGGAAGAATTGTTGAAAATTGCACTCGGTCTGTCAGGAACTGAATCTGCTGTGTGTTCTCCGGTATTGTGCAGTAATTGCGATCGGGATACAGATGCAGCCTGCCTGGTATAGTGCTTTCTTTTATATGGATGTGTGAAGAGGTTTGTGTACCTCAAGTGAGCCCTGTGACATTGAAGGACCCTATCTTATTTGGAGGTCGTGAGTACTAATTCAGGGTCGCCCCTGTTGAATTGCTACATTAAATCCAAATGGAATTACTGTACTGCTGACTGTTTAATTCTCCTTTCTCTGTGTGAAAGGGCCCTACCAGCTGCCATGGTTTGACTAGCCACTAGGGCTTGGGTACCCAGGGACAGTAAGTGATAGGGATAGGCCTGTGCACAGAGCCATAGGTGGATTATTAGAGTGATAAGCTAATTAACCTGATTTCCCCTGTCCTTGTTATATCCCCTAAATAAATCAGAGCTGCTTGTTTCAGCAAAGTTATACTGCCTGAGGTATTTGTCTATGTTAAAGTACTGTACTGTGATTGTTGCACTGTATCTCATTTCACAGGAGGTCCCAGTGCCGAACCAGTCCTGGGGTAAGTGTATACTGTGAAGGTAATTCTGATATATTGTGTGGGCCACTAGTGGGAAGAAAGGGGTTGCAGTGTCCCAGAGGGCTGTGACCAAGTTAGTTTAACTATTGCAAACCCTGACCTCTGGGTGGAGGCACCCGCCATTGGATCCAGGCCCTCAACCTGTTAGTGGCAAATCAGGCAGGGTAGTAGCCCCTGGGATAGCGCCATCTAGGGGTTACATCTTGAGGCTCACCGCTGGGATTGTGTGTCCTCTAGTGGCCATATTTACGAACCACTGTTAAGAAAAAAATGGGTACCCCGACAGAAGTGGCTGTGCACCGGCTGGTGGAGTGGTGTACTGGGGAGGAGATCGACCCCCAAAATGCTATGCTTATCCTGGACATCCCCTGGGTATCAATACGGACACTGTGCAGGGAGTACTTTCCAAGGTGAAGGTTTACAAAACCTGTGGTGGTGGGTCGGCATGCTAATCTGCTCACCCACACTTTCCTGGCCCTAGTAGAGTTTAAGGATCCCATAGATAGCTCCAAAGTGCCACAGACCATTACCCCAGAGGGAGCCCTCACTGCTTGGAGAGTGATAACTAAGGACAGTAAAGACCGGGGAGTCAGCCCCACCACTATCTGAAACTTTGAGGAGAAATTTGCTGAATGGTTGCTGGGAGAGGGAAAACTGTGGAGGACTTGAAGAAACTATTCTTGCCACCTGGGGTGTTCCTCCCCAACACCTCTCCTGCTCCAGTGCCCGTAATGGTGGCTGAACCAATGCAGACTCCTATTTCTGCACCTGCCATTAGTCACGACTCTACCAAGGTTGAGGATCTTCTCTGGCACCCTCCCCACCCCAAGGGAGGATGACTGGGAGACCTGGATAGACTATGTTGCCCCCCAAGTGCTAGAATGGCAATGCTCGGAAGGTGAAAAGCGAAAGAGGGTTAGTGAGAGCCTCCGAGGTCCTGCCCTGGCTACCATCCGTGGCTAAACGGGCCAGTAACCCTGAAGCGACTGCACAGGCCTATCTTGAGGCCTTGGAGAATGTGTATGGGAGCCCAGATTCTGATGAGGACCTATGGTGGAGAGTAAGAAATGCACAACAGTACCAAGGGAGTTGTTGTCTGTGTATGTCTCTCGCTGGAAAAATTGTTGCAAGAATGCCTCAGAAAGGGTAGTTTGCCAGCGATTGAACTGGACCGAACCAGACTGGACAGAATCCTAAGTCTGCCCCTTCTCAGAACTGCTGTTGCTCAGTTACGCCTGGCAAATCGACTGGAATCCCCACCTCCTATGATGAGCTAATGAGAGAAATCGAGGAGTTGAGAAAGGCGACCTCGGAGGTACCTGCACCAACAGCTGTGGCTGCTGACCCGAGTGACTGAGGGTGACCCATCAAGTGAAGTTCTAGGGCAGAGGTTGACAGTCAATGAGTGCTCTGACAAGGAAAAGATATGCCACAATGGGGCTAACTGTTGAGAGAGATCCGGGAATTCAAAAACAGTCCTTTATGAAGGCCACGCCTGCAAGTACGGGCCCTGACCTATATCCGACTGCATCTGCTATGGGGTGGGGTACCCACCCATGTATCTCCTGCTGATAACAGCTCCAAACTCAAATCCTTGACCATGGAAGTGGAGAAACTGACGAGATGTCTCCAAATGCTTATCACGCAGCAGACAGAGATGGCACCCAGGTTTCCAGTTAGTAATACCCCGCCTAGCTCCCAGTGTGGCGCCTCGCCAGCTCAAACTCCAGAAAGTATGTTTTGCTATAATTATGGGAAAGATGGGCACATGAAAAGGAATGCCAGTCCCAAAAGACACTGACAAAGTTGCATATAGGCTACAAGGAGAGCTTCGGAGAAGAAATCAGTGGTTAAGAGGTGCACCTACATGATCCCAGTGAGGGCACCAAAAATGCTAATTCACGCCCTTTGTGGCAAGGTCAGTTGCCCAGGCCCCCACTACCGCCTCTCCAGACTGGTCCAGAATAGTGGGTCCCTCCATGGAGACCACTGTAAGGTGAATGGAGTGTCTACAAGAGCTGTATTAGACAGTGGCTCCCAAGTGACAATTATGTTCCAGGATTGGTATCAGAAGCATTTGTCAGATGTACCCTTACAACCATTAGAAGGACTGCATGTATGGGGGTTAAGTGAGAAGGCCTACCCCTATTCCGGGTATATCCGAATTTGGCTGTCTTTCCCCACCTCCGTGGCTGGAGTGGCCGAACAGGTAGAGACCCTAGCCTTAGTGTGTCCCCCCACTGGACTGTATGATGGTGTCCCTTTGTTGATTGGAACAAATGCTCATATGTTCGGAAGGCTGGCACAGTTGTGTTATGAAAAACAGGGGTCAAAGACTAGTAGAGCTTTAAGAGTTCCGGCTTTAATTAAGAAGGCCTATGAGGCACAGAGATGCTGAAAAACAGAACCAGAGGAACCGGTCGGAATTGTATGGAAGAAGGATCCTGAGTCTCTGATCCTGGCGCCAAATGCCCAGTGTACCTTACAGGAGAGGTCCGTATCAGAAAGGATGTTAAGAATAAAATATTAATGTTGGATGCACCAGGCGATGGAAAATTTCCAGAGGGACTGCTGGTCAAGCTTCTAGTATTTTGCCCGCTAGAGCCCATGCTTATGCCAGAAGGGTAATGGTCCAAGTTCATAATGTGTCTGAAAGAGACATTCGAGTAAACAGAGGTTGCATCCTGGCTAATGTGCATTGTGCAGACACTGCAGTGCTACCCAGCAGCAAGAGTTCAGGAAGAATGACAGAGTAACGCCTGACTTGTTTGATTTCGCGACCCCCCGCCAGCTGAATGGAAAGTGAGGATCAGTGAGAAGCTTGCCCAGAGAGACCAGGTGTTTTCTTTAAAGGAATGGGATGTAGGATGCGTGCAAGGAGCTGAGCACAATATCCGGCTGCATGACGAAAGACCATTTCGTGAGAGGTCTCGACGCCTGGCACCTGCTGACATAGATGATGTGAGACGGCATCTGCAAGAGATGTTAGCTGCTGGTGTAATACAAGAATCCAGAAGCCCTTATGCTTCCCCATTGTGGTAGTGAGGAAAAAGAATGGAACAGTAAGGATGTGTGTGGATTATCGTACCTTAAACCGGCGGACTATCCCTGATCAGTACACAATGCCCCTCATTCAGGATGCTTTGGACTGCCTAAACGGGAGCAAGTGGTTCTCTGTGCTGGATCTCCGCAGTGGGTACTACCAGATCCTGATGGCCCCAGAGGACCGTGAGAAGACGGCCTTTATCTGTCCGCTTGGCTTCTATGAATTCATGAGGATGCCTCAAGGGATTTCAGGTGCCCCAGCCACTTTTCAACGATTGATGGAACGTGCAGTGGGGACATGAACTTACTAGAGTGCCTGGTATACCTAGATGATGTTATTGTGTTTGGCAGCTCACTGGAGGAACATGAGAGCAGATTATTTAAGGTATTGGACCGACTGGAGGACTTTGGCCTTAAACTGTCCATTGATAAGTGTCAATTCTTTCAAACATCAGTAAAGTATGGGGACATATAGTATCCACCGAGGAATAGAGACCGGACCCAAGTAAAGTTGAGGCCTTGACCACCTGGCCACAGCCCAAAATCTAAAAGAACTGCAAAGATTCCTGGGATTTTGTGGTTATTATCGCGCTCATCAAGGACTATTCAAGAGTGATCCGCCTTTACTTAACCTTACTAAGGGTATCCCCAACCCACAAAACACCAAAAGTCAGCGTCCTCAAGACTGAAAGAGTGTATTTTCATCCGAGTGAAGTATTTGGGGCCCGCTGGACTCCTGATTGTGAGACTGCTTTTCATGAGATCATATATCAACTTACCCATGCTCCAGTGCTGGCCTATGCGATCCAAGAAAACCTTACGTCCTGCACACTGATGCTAGCTTGCAAGGGTTGGGGCTGTGTTGTACCAAGAGCACGAGAATGGCCTGAGACCAGTGGCCTTTGCCAGTAGAAGCCTGACCCCATCCGAAAAGAACTATCCTGTACATAAGTTAGAGTTCCTAGCTTTGAAGTGGGCTATTGTTGACCAATTCCATGAGTACTTGTATGGGGCTAAAATACTAGTAAAACTGACAATAATCCTTTGACCTATGTGCAGACCTCAGCTAAGTTGGATGCCACTGGCCATAGGTGGCTTTCTGCATTATCTACATATGACTATGCTCTCGAATACGAGCAGGTCTGAACCACATAGATGCTGATGCTCTCTCCCGGAGGCCTGTTCCCCAGAATGATTGGGTCCGATTGGCAGAACCTGACATCCGGGCACTCTGCCGGAAGTTTGACAGGGAGGAACAAATGTCCACGGACGCAGTGGACTGCATGGTGGATTGCTTGGGAGCTCTGAGAATTGCACACCTGCTTATTGCCACTTTTCTGCAATAGACATTGGTGCACTGCCTCAGCTGGACAATGACAGTATTCGGCGGGCTCAACTCGCGATCCCATGATCAAAGCAGCTTTAGAAGCCCTCTATGCAGGAAAAGATGTGTCCAAATTACGCCCACTGATTTGAGAACTGCACTGTTATACAAAGAAGGTCCTAAGTTGAAACTGATCAATAAACTGTTATACAGAGAAACAGTAGACAGAGGGGACAAGTAGACAAACAACAACTAGTGCTGCCCACTGCCTTCGAGACTCAGTACTGAGGTCCTTGCACACCACATGGGGCACCTTGGTATAGACAGAACACTTGACTTGGTGAGATCCAGATTCTATTGGCCTAAGATGGGGGCTGATGTGGAGCAACACATTCGAACTTGTAGTCGCTGCTTACAGAGGAAAGCTTTGCCCCAGAGGGCTGCCCCTTGTTAACATCACCACCAGTGCACCCATGGAGCTGGTCTGTATTGATTTTCTGAGTTTGGAGTCAGATCAAAGAAATATCAGTAATGTGCTGGTGGTCACTGACCATTTCACGAGATATGCCCAAGCTTTCCCACCAAAGACCAGAAAGCATCCACTGTGGCCAAAGTACTTGTAGAAAACTTTTGTTCACTATGGGGCTCACAAAGAATCCATTCTGATCAAGGGAGAGACTTTGAGAGTCGTCTGATCAAAGAGATGCTTTCTCTGTGGGGAGTGCGAAAGTCCAGAACCACTCCTACCACCCCCAGGGGACCCACAGCCTGAACGCTTCAACCGCACTTTGCTAGATATGCTAGGCACCCTGCACCCAAAGGACAAGCCTAGATGGAGCCAACAAATTAGCACCCTGGTACATGCTTATAACTGCACCAAAGTGATGCCACTGGATTCTCCCCTACCGCCTGATGTTTGGAAGAGAGCTCGACTACCAGTAGATGTGTGTTTTGGGGTCTCTCCTGATGGGGTTCAAGCTGACAACTATTTACAGTATGTGCAAAAGTTAAAGGCCCAGCTAACTCATGCGTACTAACTGGCTCAAACCATGGCTGCCAAAAGAAATCTGGCCAACAAAGAAAGGTATGATAAAAGGTGAAAGCACAGAACTCCAGGAGGGAGATCGGTATTGCTAAGAAATCTGGGACTGCATGGCAAGCACAAGATTGCTGACAGATGGCACCATCTCCCTCACATTGTAGTGGGCAAACTAGATGATCTGCCAGTGTACAAAGTAAGGCCTGAGAATAATTCAAAAGATGTAAAAACAATGCATAGAAATCATTTACTGCCCATTGGACAAATCTTAATTGAGTCTGAGCCCCTAGAAGATGCCCCCTCTGGACCAGTGACTAGAGCTGCTGCTAAGAAAAGATCAAGAAAGTCTGCACCTACAGAAGCAAAGTTAAAGTGTTCCCCTCCACAAGTCCCAGTTGAGCATGACTGTCAGTCCATATCGGAAGAAAGTGAGAGTGACTTTGAATACTATCCTTCTTATAACTGAGTCAATTGTTTCGGGCAATCCCCTAGTCAATAGTGGAGACAAAGCTGGGCCTTCTGGACTGTCTAAGCCCCAGCTTCATCCCTGGAGCCAGTGCTCCCAGAAAGTGAAGTGCAAAGCATCAGATCAGATGAAGTGGAATCATTGTGCATGGTTGAACTGTTTGAGCTTTCAGGAGGAAAATGATAGATTGGGGCAGACTGGTGATACACCCGAACAAGAAGAGTATTTTGAGTGCCCTGACAGTCCACTACCAGTGTCCGAAAGCTCTCCATGCGAGCCAAATGTTGTGGACTCAGAAACTGTAACTCCTGGAGCTGAAAGTGCCCCAAGTTCTAGCTCTCTACCCCATGGAGACTCCTGACAAGTGAGGACAATGCTGAAAATGAGGCTCAGAGTGCAGAGACTATAACAGTTCCCCTAGAAAGACTGGTCGAGCTGTAAAGCCTGTGGTGCACCTCAGTTATGATTCACTTGGGAGGCCTGTGGACTTGCCTCTCAATGTTGTCCATAAAGGAGTGTATGTGTCCCGGAGCTCATTGCCCAAACTGAGCATCAGTGCTAACTCAAGTTACTTGTGTTGCTCTCTATATGGTGCCCTTGCCCCATCCAGCCCCAAGGTAACTGATAGGGAAGGGCCCCTCTTCAGGTTTCATGGTACAAGAGGTAATAACTTGAGTTATGGTACAATGTGTATGTAATACTGTGTAAAGAGGACGTACTGCAATGTTTCAGAAATGTGTTCTTGGTAAAATGATATATTGACTGATGATTACACGTGGAGCCTAATGCAAATGTATATGGTTGCAGTTGAAACTTATGGGGTACTTGCTTGACACGGACGTCCAAGCTTTCCCAGGCCAGGAAGAGTGTAACCTCCTGCAAATGGGGGTTCCCAAAGACTTCCAGGAGCTTGCTTGAATGCTCCAAGCCTGAATGGTGTTTGGCATTTAAGCCATTTATCAGTGAGTGTTTTTAGAACCTCTGGTACTGTCTTTAAGAGCTGTCTGCTTGCAGACATAATTAGTTTGTATGGGGACTGTGTGTTTCTTTGATTGAGTACCACTCAAGCTGCTGCCAATTCACTTCATTTTTGCAGTCACTAGGAGTGCAAAGGAACCTATCTGAAAGATGTAACTGTTTGCCAGAAATTATTTAGAGTAATAATGAAATTACAGTTTGTCTAACCTGCTTTCTTTGCAGTCAGAACTGTGTCTGCTAGTTCCCATTCTAGTTTTGAACTGCTGAACTGGACCAATCAGTGTGGGGTAAGCTAGCTCTAAAATGGTGCCATGGACGAATCAGAACTTGGACTCATAATCTGAGCCAGCCACAAGAGGATTGTATGGGCAGTGACTCTGGGAGATGTAGTTTAGACTTCAGTGCCTTTTGGACCAACAGCAGCAGTCTATTGTGAGTGACAGCCAATCCAGTCAAGAACTGGGAGGAACTCAAAGGAAGTGCCCGGTTTTGTCGGTTGGAGTTCAGTTGAGCTTTGGCAGTGAAGAAGGAAGGAGCCTGTGCTTTTCAGTGTGCAGTTTAGTCAAAAAGTGTGTAAGGCCCAGAGTTCCGGTCTGCAGCTTGTTAGGACTGAATCCGCCCTGTGAAAAGAATCAAAGGATCTCTGAAGAGTAGAAACCAGGCTCACCCTGTAGAAGACTGGAAGAATTGCTGAAAATTGCACTCGGTCTGTCAGGAACTGAATCTGCTGTGTGTTCTCCCGGTATTGTGCAGTAATTGCGATCGGATACAGATGCAGCCTGCCTGGTATAGTGCTTTCTTTTATACGGATGTGTGAAGAGGTTTGTGTACCTCAAGTGAGCCCTGCTGACATTGAAGGACCCTATCTTATTTGGAGGTCGTGAGTACTAATTCAGGGTCGCTCCCTGTTGAATTGCCACATTAAATCCAAATGGAATTACTGTACTGCTGACTGTTTAATTCTCCTTTTCTCTGTGTGAAAGGGCCCTCACCAGCTGCCACGGTTTGGACTAGCCACTAGGGCTTGGGTACCCAGGGACAGTAACTGATAGGGATAGGCCTGTGCACAGAGCCATAGGTGGATTATTAGAGTGATAAGCTAATTAACCTGATTTCCCTGTCCTTGTTATATCCCCTAAATAAATCAGAGCTGCTTGTTTCAGCAAAGTTATACTGCCTGAGGTATTTGTCTATGTTAAAGTACTGTACTGTGATTGTTGCACTGTATCTCATTTCACAGGAGGTCCCAGTGCCGGAACCAGTCCTGGGGGTAAGTGTATACTGTGAAGGTAATTCTGATATATTGTGTGGGCCACTAGTGGGAAGAAAGGGGGGTTGCAGTGTCCCAGAGGGCTGTGACCAAGTTAGTTTAACTATTGCAAACCCTGACCTCTGGGTGGAGGCACCCGCCATTGGATCCAGGCCCCTCAACCTGTTAGTGGCAAATCAGGCAGGGGTAGTAGCCCCTGGGATAGCGCCATCTAGGGGTTACATGTTGGTACTACTAGCTCTTTAAAGCAAAACACTGAATAATGCAAAAATGCTGAAAAGTAGTTATTTTGGAAAAACATTTTTCATTGCACTGCTGCTTTAAAAGAAAACACTAAATAATGCAAAAAGGACAGCAGCTGCTGTAGAAATGCATGATTAGGGCTTTTAGTGTTAAAATAATTTGTTATATTACCTTTCACATATTTTATTTCAGTTCGAAAGACCTGAGGCAAATGTCATGTCAGCCCAGCCGCCCATGGCCCTTTTGCACACACTAGGTGTCTTCCAGTGTGTGGGGTATGCTAATAAGGGCTACCACCTCTGCCATTAGTTGGTAACCCTCATTAGCATACCCTGCTTTCCAGAAGCCTCCTGGTGTAGCGAGATGGCAGCGCGTGGCTTGGATGATATGACAGTTGGCACGGGTCACTCGAATGGAAACAAAATACGTGAAAGGTAATTTAAAAATGTATTTTAACATGAAAAGCCATAATCGGGCATTCCTGCAACAGCTGCTGCCCTTTTTGCATTGTTTAATGTTTCCCTTTAAGTAAATATTTTTCCTCTTCAAAGTATTCTGTCATTATACACTTTGCAAATGAAATGCATTGTTACTGTATGTCTTGAACTACTCCAGATATGTACAGTATGTGATGGTAAAATTGTGACTTGTGTTTGTAGTTTTTAAGGCACTCACCTTTGAAGGAGATGGTTTTCCAGCTCATTGTGGTTTTACCCTGAACTGCAGAAATTGACCTACAGTTTACCCCCACAAAATGGTGGATGAGAATTTAGAAATGGGATTTTGATATCACTCAGCAACATGGGGTGCAAGGGCAAAGCTCCCTTGATTAATGTGTACAATAATGTTAAAAAACATAGGGAATGTTAAAATATGTTTATTTAATTGTATTTTATCAACTGTTGTGCTGTAAAATCTAATCTACCATTTGTTTGTGGGGATTTTATTTATTTATTTACTGTATTTATTTATTGTTTACCAGGTAAGGTACAGTAGACAAATAAATACCCATTTTCAGGTACGACCTGAGAGAGTACAACAGAGAACAATAACATTATGTAATACATAATACAGGTAACAGCCAGTGATATCTAATAATGATAAATAAGGAAATCAAGAAACAAGCATGGAATAGAGTACAGAGATATATACAACCAAACAGAATATAAAATCATACATGGAGGGATGAACTGCAAATACACCAATAAATAAAATATAAATTCCAAGATCCATTCTATCTGCCAGTTTTACATAAGAAGGAACACAGATAACCAAAAAAGGGTACATCATGTTCTCTTCCTGCTGTACTGGTAATTGCATAAACAAACTCTGGCCAGAACTGATACAGCTGCAGCTGAGGTCGTGGAGGTCCCATTTGCGCCATTTCCTCAACGCCGCTTTGGCCCAAGTCCCTCATGGTGTGTGAGTCTCTGTCTGGTCCCACATAACATTTCTCCTTGTAAAGAGGGGCCAAAGGAGTAGAGATGTAGAACTGTTTGCAGCAGCACTGACAATGTGCGAGCTGGTGGTCCACGCATGCGTGTCGGCACATATCCGTTTTCTCACTGGGATAGCGGCACATAAGGAGCTCCCCCAGTGCTCCCAGACCCTGAGATCACTTAGTTGGGGTCCGGAGACATGAGGGCTGCATTGCAGAAGCTGTGAAACCATTTGTTTAAAGAGCTCCAATGACCGATCTGGGACTCAATATATACATAATAATGACATGCTCATGAATATTAATGAACCTTGGGTTTTCCCTATAATATACCAGAAGAGTTTTTCTCTGCCCATGATCCCCTCTGCAATATTCAACTCTGTGTCTGCTTTTGCCTCACTAACCACCCACTTCACCCCTTATTTCTCAGTAAGTATTCTCCCTGTTCTTCCTCCCCCTACTTTTCTTTGTACTTGTAGAAGGCCTTTTTCTTGGCCCTCACTGTTTCCCTGACTCTTGCAGAGAACCATAATTGTCTCTTAAACTTGTTCTTTCAGGCTACCATTCTCATGCACAACCTAGATGCCTTGAGAATGGCCCCATTAATTACTCCCATCTCTCTTCCACACCACCTATATCGTCAATGCCAGCTAACTTTTCCCTGACCAGCTCCCTCAGCCTGTTGAAGTTTGTCCTTCTAAAATCAAGGACTTTAGCTCTTGATTGGGGTTTTCCAGTCCCAAGGGCCAGTTCCAACCAAATGGAGTTATGGTCATTGTTCACCAGTGGCTCCCCTATTGTCACAGCTCCTACCACCTCTGAGTTGGTGAGCACCACATCAAGAATGGTAGTCTGCCTGGTGGGTTCCTTAACTAGCTGTACTAGTAGACAGTCCTGGAATGTGTCCAGTAAGGCCTGACTTCTGGTGTTCCCAGCCAGTGGACCATCTCAGTCGATGTCCAGTAGGTTCAGATCACCCACTAACACTACTTTCCTCTTTGCTAACCTCCTTTCAAGTTCTTCCCTGAGCTCTCTGTCCTTCTCTTCTCCTTTCCCTGGAGGTCTAGCGATCACCTCCAAACGTAGCTTCTTGCCTGAGATTGCTGTGAGTTTCACCCATATAGCAACTCTGTCTCCCCATTTATATCCCTGATGCACCAATCTTCTGCCACCACGATGCCACCCCTGACATAAAGGGCCACTCCTCCCACTCTACCTGTTCCTCTATTCCTCCTGAGCATTGAGTATCCAGGGACCATCAGGTCCCAGTTGTTATTTTCCAAATCCCACATTTTTTGTGATGGCCACAAGGTCCACCTCACTGTCTGCCATCAGCGCTTGGAGTGCACTGATTTTATTACCCAGGCTTCTGGTATTAAGGTTACCCTCTTCCATCTGACCCCTGATCCCACTTTGCTATATCTTTGTTCTCTCTTCCCCTTGTTTTTCTTGGTGTTTGCACACTTTGCATTCTCCTTATCTAATGTTTCCTCACCTAGTCCAGTTAGGGCCACAACTCTCTTTATACCTCCTGTGCTGCTACAAGCCCCCAGATGTGGAAGAGTACTAGCTATGATCTTCTTCCCCTCCACTCCCCTGTCACCATGGTCCTCCTAGTCCTAGTCTCCCCCACAGTCCATTTAAATGTCTGATATAGGTGTCAAACTCCCTTGATTAATGTGTAAAATAATGTTAAAAAAACATAGGGAGTGTGAAAATACAATGCACAAGCCCCCTCTCTTGTCAGGTGGAGTCTGTCATCCTTGAAGAGCCTCCTGTCCCAGAAGTCCCCCCAATACCCCACAAAGTGGTACCCCTTCTCCTGACACCATCCTTTAAGCCATCCATTAAACTCTTCTATTACATCACTCTTTATTTTATCCTTCTTGGCTTGGCTTCTTGGTCTGGTGTGGGTTCTATCCCCATACCAGGCACTTCTGGGTTAAATCCCAATACTGAAACTGTAGTGCAGCATGAGGGGGTTACTGCACACCTGAGGTGCTGTCTTTTGGATGAGACGTTAAAACCAAAGTCCCATCTGCCTGTTCTGGTGGTAGTTCAGGTGGATGTTAAACATCCCATTGCACTTCTCGAAAAGAGTAGAGGAATTTTTTTATTAGTAAATAATATAACAAAGTGAACAGGTGTAGTTATACATCAGATCTATACTTGTTTCCAAAACATAAATCCCATCTAGAGAAATGAACAAACTTAAGTAACTAAAATGTCAGTGGCTTATCCTACATATTCCACTTCATATGCATTCAGAATTGAGCCAAAACAAAACTAGTAACCCCCGAATGGCACAATACAAAGTATCATTTTCTTGGACACATCTTCCTATTCTTTCCCTTGTTTCCACTCCTTTAGAAAAGAGTAGGGGCATTTTTTTATCGTCAAGAAGTTATAATGTATGACTATATTTGTTGTGTAACAAAATCCAAGCCATATAGCCACATACAGGAAAAAAGAAAAATTCATACACCTGTGTCATACAAGTCAGGTAATACTCCTTTCCCCCTTTTCTTTTTGCATTGAGTATATCAACTATGAATGCCTCTGTAAATGTCACATATAAACAGATGAGAGATTTATTTGTTGTAACGAGAGATGTATACTATGCACTTGCATTTATTGTAACAAAGCTGGCCATATATCTTCATGTGGAAGGGAGAACATCCAGCTACAATAAGGTATGGAATGAGAGACACTTCTTTTCACCCTTATCTTTATGTGTTGTGTTCCACCTATACCCTGTCAATGTCCTATTTTACCAATTCTGATTGCTGCCTTCCCCAAGTTCAAGTTACTCCTTCGAAAAGTATTATTGGTAACGCTCTTCACCAATTGTTAACCAATGGGGGAGGAAGCGTAGATTTTTCCTTTGTAGAGATGCGTGCTATTTCTCTTGTAATTTTTTCCATCAGCCCTACCAGTGGTGCCAACCTTTGCTGTAACACAAACTGGCATCTGTTTTGCCAGATATACCATTTTAATACTGCGAACACTATTCTCAAAGCGCCTGGGTAAAATCTGCTCCATTCTGGGCTGAATTTCCCATACACTAGTTCAGTGTAAGTCATATCCCTTAATATGGGCACTGCCCATTTTTGGGCCAATTGCTCCCATAACTGTATAATATAAGGGCATTCAAAAAACAAATGCTGCATGGTTTCTACTTGAAGTATGCAAGAGTTCCTAATACAATTTCTTTCTTCCATTGCTTTGTGGGCATGATTTCCCCTTACATTTAATTTGCCATGACAGCACATCCAAATGGTGTCCCACATCTTTCTTGGGATTCTGGCCCCTGTAAGTTGGTTTGTCAGGCACTTTACTTCGATATACTGGGACAGTTAAAGCAGGGCCCATTTAAAAAATATTTTCTCAGAATGTTTGTATAAAAAAGTTTTCTATTTTGTGTTTGACATACCTGGGAGGACACATCTCATTGTTTAATTTTCTTGAAAAGCTCTAGCAAATATATAGATGTCCCATAGGGGATTAGTCTAAACACATTCCATTTGGGGGCTTCTCATTTGTTAAAAAAGTACTGGCTTCTGGCTCTAAGGCTTATTGCCCATGCCATTTGGTTACCTACTATGATGGAAAGAATATTTGAGTACAAAAAGATGGAAAAAAGAACAGGACAGGGTTTAGCATGTTGAATCCCCCTTGTTTAATGGGCCAGTATGTGACTGCTCTTTTGACCTGGTTTAATCCACTTCCCCAGAGAAGCTGGCAGCAGATGTTATTCATTCTGGCTTCAAATTTGAAAGGGAGTGGGAAGATGTAACTTAAAGTTAAAAAAATTGCAATAAAAGTTTTTAACATGTAAATTCTCTTTGTTCTGGCCATGGGGTATGATTTCCACTTTGTCACTTTTTCTTCTGTCATATTCAGTTTTACTGTCCATTTTTTTTCTGCTGCATCTGCCCCCCCAAAGAAGAACCCTAAGATCTGCAATTTATAAGGTTGGATTTTTATCCCCTCGATTTCTGGGACTAGTAACTCTGGTTGTACTGCTATAGCTGTACCTGTGCTTTTTTGTTTATTTACTTTTGATCCTGAGGTTTTTGAAAAGGATTTAATTATCTCTACTGCTTGTACCCTGACCTATGATCTGCCACTAGTAGGCAGATGTCATCTGCATATGCTATTGCACTCGGAAACATTGTGTCTGCAGGACTATTCATATGTCTTATGCTATGTCTCCCATTTAATCTCCTCAGGAGGGGGTCAATAGTAAAGACGTATAAAAGGGGGCTCAGAGGGCATCCCTGTCAGACTCCTCTTTTTATCGCTATATGTGGGCCCGTGTACCCATTTACTAATGGAGTCATTGATGCTTTTTTATAAACTGCCTGTATCCACTGTAAGAACTTTTGGGGGATTCCATATGCTTTCAATACCTCAAACAGGTATGTGTGTGAGACCATATCGAAGGCCTTCGTTTGATCTAGGCTTATGACATACCCCCTGTGGTAGGGCTATCAAAGATTTCCCTTATTAATTTTAAATGATCCAACATCGTCCTTTGTGGTACCGCACGTATTTGGGTTGGATTTATCAGGGTTGGGGCTATTCTTGCCAACCTGATACATATAATTTTACATAAGATCTTCCAGTCAGTGTTGATCAAGCTTATTGGCCGCCAGTTATCCAAATTCTCCTTCTCATTTTTTTGTGGAGCTAGATTAAAATACTGTTAGCTAATGCTGGGGGGACTGGGTGGTTTCCCTGTATGACTGAGTTAAAAGTTGTGGCCAAATAGTCTTTTAACATCTCTACTGTTTTTTTATAAAATTTGTTTGGAATTCCATCTGGGCCAAGTGAGACCCCATTTTTAAATTGTCCCATCACCATACTTATTTCTGCCCCTGTGATTGGTCTAGTTAGTTCTTCTTTTTCCAGTTCTGTGAGCTGTGGGATGTTTAGATTCTCTAAAAATTCTTCTGTATTACTGGAGGCCGAAGCCTGCTGCCCAAACAGAATTTTTGTGTGAGTAGTCTCTTCTTTTAGGATGCCTAAGTTATCCTTAATATTCTCTCCCTCCCTTTTTATAAGATGGGGCATATATTTTATATCTATTCTCTGTTTACAACTGTCATAAGGGTTTACCGCCTGAGCCAAACCTTTCATCCCATATTCCTGTTTCAAAAACAGAGAAGGTGCTCTATCATATCTACCAGGTATGCGATTATGTTACTAAAGCCATCAGCAAGTCCAGAACCAGTAATGATTCTCTAGACCTCAAACTTCTATTACCCTCACCCTTGAAGAAGTGCTTAGGCCTCTGACCATGATCTTTAACCTCTCCCTCAGCCTCAGCCAGTTCCCCGACAAATGGAAATCTGCCACTGTTACCCCAGTTCACAAAAGTGGTGTCAAAACTGCTCATGAGAACTTCCAACCTATCTCCATCCTACCTCCCCTCTCAAAGACACTGGAACGTATTGTCACAGACCAGCTGACTGACTTCCTAGACAAGCACAACATACTGTGCAGGCAGCAACACGGTTTTAGAAAGAAGCACAGCACCTCCACAGTGCTACTCGAATCCACCGGCACCATCCACCACTCACTGGATAATGGGCAACTAATCGGTTCTACCTTCATCGATTTAACAAAGGCCTTTGACACTGTCCACCACGGCCTCCTGCCTACCCAGCTCCGGAAAGTGGGGCTCTCACCCAACTCCTTAAACTGGTTCAAAAGCTACCTAGACAACCGGTCTCAAAGAGTGAAAATTGCTGACACTCTCTCAAATCCCAGAGCAGCCTCTCTGGTGTCCCCCAGAGCTCCATCTTGGGCCCCCTCCTTTTCAGCCTGTTCCTAAACTCCCTACCAGATTCCTGTCCTCAGCAAATCATACTCTACGTGGATGATGCAGTAATCCTAGCCTCCCACCACGATCCACAACAACTGCAAAAAAACCTACAGCATGGTTTCACATCAGTCAAAAACATAGAAACATAGAATTTAATGGCAGATAAGGACCGCTTGGCCCACCTAGTCTGCCCATTTCCCTACCTAATGGATAAGCTGAAGATCCTAGTTATCCAACAGCCTACTTCCTCCTACCCCCCACTAGAATTGCCTTATGTCTGTCCCATGCTTTCTTGAATTCCCCCACTGTTTTTGACTCTACGACCTCCTCAGGAAGGCTGTTCCATGTATCCACAGCCCTCTCTGTAAAGAAATACTTCCTCACATTACCTCTGAGCCGTCCCCCCTCTATCTTCAAATTGTGCCCCTTGTTTTTGCACACTCTTTTCTGAAAGATGCTACCTCTTGGACTTTGTTGATTCCCTTGAGGTATTTGAAAGTTTCTATCATGTCCCCCCTCTCCCTTCTTTCCTCGAGGCTATACATCTTTAGTTCCTTTAGTCTTTCTTCATATGTCTTCTGATGCAGACCCTGCATAATTTTGGTTGCCCTCCTCTGGACAGCCTCCACCCTGTCTATGTCTTTGTAGAGATGGGGTCTCCAGAACTGTACACAGTACTCCAGATGTGGTCTTACCAACTGTCTGTACAGAGGGCCAACAATGTCCTATTTTCTACTGGTGATGCCTCTCCCTATGCATCCCAGTATCCCCCAACCCTCCTTACTGCCTTCTCACATTGCTGGCCCACCTTTAGGTCGTCTGATATGACTACCCCCAGGTCCCTTTCCATTTTTGTTGTTGTCAGTATCTCACCCCCTATTGTGTACTCTTCCCCTGGGTTTTTGTTTCCCAGGTGCATTACTTTGAACTTCTTTGCATTGAATCTAAGCTGCCATACATTTGACCATGCCTCCATCTTGCCAAGTCCCTTTTCATCCTTTCCACCCCACCTTGTGTATCAACCCTGTTGCAGATCTTTGTGTCATCTGCAAAGAGACATACTTTCCCTTCCAGTCCCTATGCAATGTCACTTATAAAGACATTAAAAAGGACCAGCCCCAGTAATGAACCCTGTGGTACCCCACCAGTAACCCTCCTTTCTTCACTGTGGACTCCATTTACTATTACCTGCTGTGTCCTGTTGTCCAACCAGTGTTTACCAGGCTACCACCCTAGGACCCACTCCCAGGCTGGCTAATTTGTTTATTAATCTTTTGTGCGGGACTGTGTCAAATGCCTTGCTAAAGTCTAGGTAGGCCATGTCCACAGCCCCTCCCTGGTCTACTGCTTTGGTCACTCAGTCAAAGAAATCAATTAGATTTGTCTGACATGACCTTCCTGCTGTGAATCCATGCTGCCTTGGGTCCTGTGCCCTACTGGCCTCTAGGTACTCAACAATTCTTTCCTTCAGAAGTGATTCCATCATTTTCCCTACCACTGAGGTCAAACTGACAGGTCTGTAGTTTTCTGCCTCTGTCTTGCTCCCTTTTGTGAAGGTGAATCACATCTGCCCTCCTCCAGTCCTCAGGTACCACCACATCCTCCCATGATTTATTAAAAAGGGTAGTCAGTGGTGTTACTAGTTCTTCCCTTAGTTCTTTTAAAATTCTGGGGTGAATCCCATCAGGCCCCATTGCTTTATCCACCTTCAGTTTTAAGAGTTCTTTCAGAACCCTTTCTTCTGTGAAAGGACTAATATCAACCCCCTATCCAGAGTGCTTCTATTGACCGGATTAGGTATTTCCCCCTGCTTTTCCATTGTGAATACTGAGCAGAAGTATTTGTTCAGTATCCCTGCTTTTTCACTGTCGCTCTCTGCCCAACCACCTTCCTCTTTGTTCAGTCTCAGTATTCCTGCCTTAGTCTTTCTTTGTTCCCTAATGTACCTATAAAAGGTTTTATCCCCCTTCTTAACCGAGTTGGCTATCTTTTCCTTGGTTTGGGCCTTTGCTATTCTGACTGCCTTACCACTTCCTTCTGTTCTTTAACTGGTACAGTTCTCTGTCCTGCTCCTTCTGTGTTTCCTTATACTTCCTGAATGCTATCTTTTTCCCTTACCTTCCCGCCACTTCTTTTGAGAACCATAGTGTTTTTTTCTTTCATTTTGATTTGTTTATTTGCTTCACACAAAGATTTGTTGCCTCTGTGATGGCAGTTTTGATGTTTCCCCATTGTTGCTCCACCCCACCTTCTTGCCTGTTTGCTAGTGCTTTTCTGAGGCACTCTCCCATTTTGACAAAATCAGCCCTCCTGAAGTCCAGTACCTTCACTTTTGTGTGGCTTGACTCTACAGCTAAGTTTATCGTGAACCACACTGTTTGGTGGTCACTTGTTCCCAGATGGCTACCCACTTCAAGATCAGAGATCCTCTCTCTATCCCCATTTGAGAATACCAGGTCTAAGATTGCTCTCTCCCAAGTGGGTTCCAAAACTAGCTGTCTGAGGCATGCCCCCTGTAGGGCATTGAGAATGGCCCTGCTCTTGGATGTGGCTGCAGAAAAGGTGCTCTAGTCAACATCTGGCATATTCAGGTCCCCCATCAGCAATATCTGCCCTTTCTCTGCCATCCCAAGGGTACCTTCTATCATTTCCTTGTCCATTTCCTCCCCCTGAGATGGGGGCCTTTATACAACCCCTGTGCGGATTGTGGAGCCATTTCCAGTCTCCAGGGTGACCCACAGTGCCTCCTCTCCTCCCTGTTTACCTTTTAGTTCTGTTGCTTTTATGCCTTCCCTTACATAGAGAGCTACTCCTCCTCCTCTTCTTCCCTCCCTGTCCCTCCTGCAGATTGTGTACCCTGGTATGTTGACATCCCAGTCATGGTTCTCTGTGTACCATGTTTCTGTGACTGCCACAATATCCAGGCATCCCCCTTCCATCAAGGCCACCATTTCAGGGAGCTTTTTACCTAGACTACGGGCATTGGTACTCATTATCCCTCCATTTTTTTATGGCTTTATTTCTTTTTGCCCCATCCCTGTCCCTACTGCCATTGTCTTTTTCTCCATTTACCCCTGCCCTTCTCCCTATCGACTGCTCTATTTTGGTGTTTACCTCACTAATTACCCTGATTTTTGGGGGGGCTAGGATTTCCCTTCCCCTCTTCAGTGCCTCCCCCTTGGCTAGTTTAAATGCTTGCCACTGAAGCATTTAAACCTATCACCTAGGATCCTGGTTCCCCTCCAGGATAGATGCAGACCATTGCACCTGTATAGGCCTGAATCCCTCCAGGTGGAGCCCCAGTCCCCAATGAAGCCAAATCTCTGAGCTCTGCACCAGTTTTTCAACCAGTCATTGAATCCCATGGTGCGGAGTGCCCTAGCCTCATCCATGCCTTAGACAGGTAGCACTTCCAAGAAAGTTACCATGTGTGCTACTTGTCTAAGGCCCCTCCCCAACTCCACAAACTCCTGTTACACTGCTGTAATCCCATTCTCAGCCAGGTCATTCATCCCTAGGTGGATAATGACATCCAGCTCCCTCCCCCTTGCCGCTGCTCCCATGATCCTGAGGATTCATTTCCTGTCCTTCCAAGCCTTTGTGTCGGGCAGGCACCTTACCTCCCTTTCCCCTCCGTCCCCCAGTTCTACCCCTTAACAATTGAGTCCCGCACCAGGAGTTATTTCCTTCCCCTGTGGGGTCCTGGGCCACCCTCCTGTGGGTCTCCATTGTGGAGGTTCCCAGCATCCTCCTTGGTCTCCATGGCAGGTGTCTCCATAGAGGAACCATGCTTCACCAGAGTGGCAAATGAATTGTGGAGAGGCACAACTGGAGGGATGCACCTCTGTTCCACCACCCTCACCCTCTCTGAGCCCACCGTGGTCCAACCACTTCTCTTTCTTGGCAACCTCTGAGGTAGTGGTGGTAGCCTGGGTGGTCCCTGGGTGGGGGAGCAGGTTTCCCGAATCCTTGCCAGGTCAGCATGGAGACCAACAACCTCCTCCCTCAGACCAGAGAGGTGCCTGCAAATAGGGCAGCAATGCAGTTTCCAGAATGTCTCCCAAATGACTGCTGCTCCACAGCCAGTGCATTGCACCACTCCCCACATGTCTGTGTCCCTTCCAGTTACAGATGCTTTTTTGGTTTTTGTTCTTGTTTTAGTGTGTGCAAGCTTGTGAGTGTGTCTACCCCCTATTCAGTGTGCTGTGCCTTTAAGGATATGAACAGGTATATGTTGTTAGCAGTTTTGAGGAAGTGATGTCAGAGGCCCTGCTATAAAGGAAGTTATGCGCTTGGGGCGGGGTGGGGTGAGGGAAGGGTGAGTGGGAGTAAACCTATGCTGTTCAGAAACAATCACCTACAACTCTTACCCTCCACCCCGGGAGTGCCTTCCTTCCTTTCAAACACCTATTTCACAAAGGCTAAGTAACAGGTCTAGTCACAACTGACTGCAAATATCTCCCAGCTACAGTTCCTCCCAGGCAAATTAAAGTTAAAACTAAGAAAAGTCCACCCCAAAAACAGAATCAATACTAGTTACTTACACAGGTCCAAAAAGTAATAATTCAGTTCAGTGTAGTCTAGAAAATAACCTCCTAGATTCAAGGAAGCTGTGTCTGCTTTCGCACTCTCCCTGTCTTTAATGTGAGAAGGAGACTGAAACACCTCTGAGACAAAAAAACCTTTTCAGCAAAAAAGAAATAAATAAAATAGGGGCAAACAGTAATTTTGCTTAGCCTAATGATAAAAAGTCACAAAAATTTGAGCACCACCTATAATAATTTCACAGAAGATATACCCTGTAAGAAACACTTTGCTACAGAGAAAAATAAAGCAGTAACAGAAGATATACCTTGCAAAAGACAATTTGAATCAGAAGATTACAGCAGTAATCTGTTAGCACACACCTGTAGGCACACCTTGTAATAATGCAGCAGAACGTATACCCAGCAACAGCAATTTGAATCAGAGAAAAATAAAGTAATAAAATGTTAGCAACAAAGAGTAACAATCCCTGTGAGTACAAAATAAAAACAACAACACACAGTAAATCTGCCTAGCCAAAAGTTTTAATCTCTTCCCTTACTCTGATAAGGTTCTTAGTTCTGTCCTTTCAAGCAAGCTAGAAGGAAAGAGCTCAGGTGAAGCTATGTGCCTTGGCCAGCAAACCTAGCCTTCCACCTCCAAGATATCAACTAACCTGACCTTTTAACCCTTCTTTCTGTTGGAAGTTGCTGGCAGTTTGCCAGCTCCACCCCAGATACACACCTAATCCCTGGAAGGAGCTGTGAGGAGAAAGCAATTAGCTCCTTCAATGTGAGAAGGAGACTGCAACACCTCTGAGACAAAAACCTTTTCAGCAAAAAATAAATAAATAAAATAGGGGCAAACAGTAATTTTGCTTAGCCTAAAGATAAAAAGACACACAAATTTAAGCACCACCTGTAATAATTTCACAGAAGATATACCCTGTAAGAAACACTTTGCTACAGAGAAAAATAAAGCAGTAACAGAAGATATACCTTGCAAAAGACAATTTGAATCAGAAGATTACAGCAGTAATCTGTTAGCACAACCCTGTAGGCACACCTTGTAATAATGCAGCAGAAGGTATACCCAGCAACAGCAATTTGAATCAGAGAAAAATAAAGTAATAAATGTTAGCAACAAACAGTAACAATCCCTATGAGTACAAAATAAAAACAACACACAGTAAATCTACCTAGACAAAAGTCTTAATCCTTTCCCTTACTCTGGTAAGGTTCTTAGTTCTGTCCTTTCAAGCAAGCTAGAAGGAAAGAGCTCAGGTGACGCTAGGCGCCTTGGCCAGCAAACCTAGCCTTCCACCTCCTTGGACTTGAAAGCACCCATAGTGGTTCCTAAAACATAAACTGATCCTAAACCAGAAAAAAACAAAGTCCATGATTTTCAGCAGCTCTCAACATAAACATAAGCAGTATTACCTCACCATCAAAACTAAGCAAGGAGTCACTATCGAACAAGTCCAATCCTTCAAATACCTTGGCATTACCCTTGACTCCCACCTCTCCTACGCTGTCCACATTAATACTGTGGCAAAAGCTGCTAATATCAGGATGGGTCTACTGTTCTGGCACAGGAAACATCTAACTCCTGAAGCACTAACAGTTGCAGTCCAGAGCTCCATTGTTAGCATTATTGATTATGGGCTCATTATTTATGGCTCCGCCACTGCCTCCTCTCTCAAACAGATTTCTGCCTCCCTCAATAAAGCCTGTCGACTCATCACCGGATCACACCGTCTCACCCATACCTGCAACCTCTACTCTCAAACTGGGTGGCTGCCACTAAATAGTCAAAATATCAAACCTGCATCACAGCAAAGAAAATAATGATGGACAATGCCCCTCCTGGTATCTGCTGTCTCCTTAAACTCAAAATCAACAACCACAACACCAGGAGGTCTAAACCACAACTCTTCCAAATCCCCCACTGTCGCACATCCCAAGGCCAAAGGTCCTTTGCATATACGGCACCCAGCTGGCTAAATAGTCTCAGTAGTGACATCTCTGCCTCACCCACTATGGGTGCTTTCAAGTCCAAGCTCCACCTCACTCTTCTTGCCTCCAGCTCCTGTGACTGCCATGACTAATCTCTTAACTCCCACCTGGCTGCCTTTGTTTTTCTGCTGCCTGCCTTTTTTGCCCCACCTCCCAGCACTTGCCTCCACCACTGCCCATCTAATGCACTTACCACTGTCTGCCTCTTGACAAAGCCCTTAGGCTGCTACACCCCTGCCCTGTCCCACCCCACCCTCTCCTCTCCCCACCTCTGATGTCCACTTTGCCTGTCTGTATCCACCTCCCACATCTCCCTTGACCTCTATGTATCCACTTTCATATGTTTTCATGTAAGAAACCCTTGTAATAACATGTTACAGCCATCTGTGTTATTGATTGCTCTATACTGTAATTGAAACTCTATGACTGTGCTCACTGACATGGAACCTTTGTAAAAGAGCCCCGGCTCAAAGGTACTTTGTAATCCTAGACTCAAAATAAATAAATAAATAAATCATATTGATAGCTGTACATTTCTTTTTTTTATTTGGGTGATTTGAGAGGAATAATCTTGCTCGTACTCTGCCTGTAGTGACGTTAATTTTTGCAAGTGCCTGCATTTTTCCAGGTACTGTATGTATTTGTCTTAATGTTTATTTTTTGCCGAGTGCTTACAATGATTTTTTATTTCGATTTTGGTTTCCTACCACCAATTGGACGGGTTATCACAGAGGTCAAATACTGATATTTTGGCTGCTACTACTGTTTTTAATTATTTCCACTCTTTTTCTTCTTCTAATACAATGGTGATCATTTTCCAATGATTATATGATGCTGGTTTGTTTTTAGGTAGCCCTAGGTGTATTTTTAATATGCAATGATCTGTTATTTCTATAGGTAAGGTAAGGTACAATTTATTTATATAAGGTGCCCTTCCTGAGCTCAGGGCACCCTTACAATAGTCCATACAATAATAATACATTTAAATCCATAACCAAGACTGTCACCTCTTCCGCTCCCCATATTTTTCCCTCTCTTTGTAAATAACTTCTTGACTACTAGCTCTCTTCCTTCTTGAACCTTGTTGCTGACCATCCACTGTTGTTTTGCCAATTACCACCCCTGACCTTCCTCCTGTCAGTCTTTCTTGTTATATTTGAACATTCCTCACATTTCTCTCTATGTAACCTTACTATCTTATTAACCCTTTCACTCTACAGGTCGGGTCCATGGTTTCTGCACTTATTATATATCTTACTGCCATTATCTGTATAATGCTTGCCATTATTTTTTGTTGTTTCTACCCATTGTATTTTTGTATCACTGCTGTACTGTTCCTCTATTTGTAGTATTGTACCCATGTTGCTGTTGTTCAACTGTTCTCCTTTTGTTGTACTCTCCCGGGTCATGCCTGAAAATAGTCATCTTATGGCTAGTGCACCTACCCAGTTAACAAAAACTAAATAAATAAATAAAAATAAATAAATATTCATAACAAGACATACATAGCATACATTAAGTTTCTAAGAATGCTTGCTTGAACAGAAAGGTTTTCAGGGATTTTTTAAATCCTTCTACAGTCAGGCTATCTCATATCTGGTGAGGTAGAGAATTCCACAGGGTAGGTGCCATAAAGGCAAAAGATCTTCCTCCAGATGTTTTCAGGATTAACCTGGGAATCTCTAGCAATCCCTCATCAGAGGATTGGAGTGAGCAGGAAGGACAGTAAGGAGACAGGAGTTCTTTCAGGTAGTGAGTTCCTAACTCGTGTAGGGCCATATAGGTCCGCAATGTGACCTTGAAGGTGATCCGCTACTGCATAGGCAGCCAGTGCAGTTCATGGAGCACAGGTGTTATATGACTGGATCTAGAGATTCCAGTCAACAACCTGGCCGCTGCATTCTGCACTAGCTGCAAGTGACGGATATCCACCCCATGTAGCCCTAGATAGAGGGCATTGCAGTAATCAAAATGACTGATGACCAAGGCGTGGACCAAGGTGGGAAGATCTTCGGGTGGAACCAGATGCTTCACCTGGGTTATATTCCTTAGGTGGAAAAAGGAAGACTTGACTATGGCTGACACCTGCGCCCTCATGGTCAGGCCCTCATCAAATATCACACCTAGGTTACGCACCTGGCCAGAGGCCATAAGCGGGGTCTCCCCCATATATAAACCCGAGGGCTTCCCCACCCATACCCCTAACATCCTCACCCGAGGGTCCACCACTAGTACCTCTGTTTCACTTGAGTTCAACCTAAGCCAACTAGTAGTCATCCAGTTCTGTATCTCCAGCAGGCAGTTGTTAAACACTAATATTGAATCAGACTCCTGTTTGGGCACAAAAGACATGTAGAGTTGAGAATCATCAGCATAGCAATGAAAACTCAGCACATACCATGTTATAATGTCCCCCAATGGAAGCATATGCACCGCAAATAACATGGGGGACAACGCTGAACCCTGTGGAACCCCACAGGGCAGGCAGTGAGGGGCCAAGGAATAAATCCCTGACACCACTCTCTGAGACCTCCCCTTGAGGAAAGATCGAAACCAACTATGGACTTCCCCCCTCAGTCTACAGAAAAACCACAGGCATTCAAGCATCACCCCATGATCCACAGTGTCAAATGCCACTGAGTGATCAAGGAGAACCAAGATGGACCGCGTTCTCTGATCTCTTGTCATCAGGAGATCATTTAGTACCCGCACCAGGGCTGTCTCAGTGCTATGCCATTTCCTGAAGCCAGACTGGAGAGGGTCATAGATACTGTGGCTGGTTAAATGATCCTCCTGCTGCAAAGTGACCACCTTCTCGATAACTTTCCCTAAAAAGGGTAAGTTTGAGACCGGCCTGTAGTTTGCTGGGCATTCACGGTCAAGGGAGGGCTTTTTAAAAAGGGGGTGAACTACTGACTCCTTTAAGGGATCTGAGAAGATCCCTCTCTCCAATGAAACTGCTACTATCCCAGTAAGGATTGGGCCGATGATCTCTACACACCCCACTAGTAGGGGGGTAGGGCCCAGATCCAAACTACAGTAGGTAGGTCACAGAGTCTGGACAATCCTCACTATATCCATGACTGCCGGTTGGCTAAAGGTGAACCAAGTCAACTGGGCATTAGTACCATCCGATTGATCCATGCAAGACCCAATGGGAAGGTGTTGACTGATCTCATCCCTGATGGTGGACACCTTATCAGTGAAAAATAGCACAAACTCCTCACACTGTACCTGTGACAAGGCTCGACTGGCAAGAAGACAGGCTGGATTGCACAGTCTGTCCACAGTCTGGAAGAGCTGGGCTGGTCTATTCCTCACTGTAGCAATTTCCCTGGACAGGAACTCTGCCTTCTTATGGAAAATTGCTGATTGGTAGATCTTATAGTGATCCAACAATCTAAGTCTATCCACCTCCAGGTGAGTTTTCTGCCAGCGTCTTTCCAGTCTTCACCCCTGTCTCTTCAGCTCACGGATCTCACCAGTAAACCAGGGAGCCCTCGGGCGAAGAGTAAGGGGGTGAACTTGAGTTGGAGCAATAACAAACAAGGCCCCCACAACAGCCTTATCATAGGCCAGCACCAGGGGCCCTGGGTTAGTGCTATCCATTGGCAATCCCGAGAAGTCCAGTTCCATCATTAGGCCTTCCAAGGTAACTCCTCTCAAAGGACGGAACTGTACTAACTCCTTAGGGGCAGGCCTCTTTCAGGGGGCTGCGAAACCGAATCTCAGGGCGTGATGGTCCGACCAACCAATTGGCTCCACCTCCACATCGGAGATCTCCATCCCCAGATGGAATACCAAGTCCAATGAATGCCCCTCCTCGTGAGTTGCAGAGGTAATAACCCGTGTCAAGCCCAATGAATCCATCAATTGGAGGAGGTTTTGTCCAAAAGGTGAGAATTCATCGTTGATCCAGGCATTGAAGCCCCCCAGAATTAACCATCTGGGGAACTCCAATACCATCCCGGCGATAAAGTCCACAACCTCCCTCAGGAATTCCCTCCCATCACCTGGTGGACAGTAAATGAGAAGGATCTTGTAGCCTGCACCTGCACCCACTGTACACTCAAAGGAGTTGGTACATCCAGCTGGCACTGCCCTGAGATCCAGTTCCTGTCTAAAACAGACTGCAACCCCCCAACCCCACCCCTATGGTCCACTCTTGGGCAGTGAATCACTGCGAACCCGTCCAGAACCGTGGACTCCAGAATAGGGCAAGCATTCTCATCCAGCCAGGTCTCAGTGATGCAAGCCAGGTCAACAGAAGCAACAAGATCCACAACTACTGCGGTCTTATTCCTGATAGACCTGGCATTGCTTAACACTGCCCGAAAGGGACGCGAGTCCAATGATGACTCCACTTCCTGCCTGACAAAGTCAGAGCCCTTGGGTATGGGCACAAGGCAAGGAAAACCTCGTTCCTGCACCCATTTTGCCCCAGGGCATCTCCTGGTTAACATACTAACTGCCAGCAGATTAGGCCTTACGGTCTATCGAGTCTGCTCGAACCTCAGATCCCTAGTTGGGTGCCGAGGCCCTCCCCCCCATTGTGTTCCAGAAACCCCCATCATCCATCCCCACCCCCAAATGGTTCTCACTGTCCCTCTCTGCCCACTCCTTTTCCATCCCCCTCAAGAGTTCCAGGATCCCCGACTCCTTGCACTCCTCCGTCTCATTGCCAAAACACAGCTTTTAAATTAAAATTTTTTGTGTGTGTATAATTTGTCTGCGTTATCAATCCGCTAATGTATCGCAACCTGTATTATTATGATGTTACCTATTGTATTTGATATTTTTATGTTAATGTTGTTCAACTGATCATATCTGTATTCTCAATTTTGTATTCTCCCGGGTCGTGCCTAACATAGGCAGGATTGTTGCCTAGCGCACTTACCCGGTTACCAAAAGCTAATAAATAAATAAAATGCCCAAAACTCGGCATTTATTATAAACTTCTGAAGGAAGAACATACATAATACTTGTTACAAGGTATCCAATCTGAAATAAAGAAATGGTCTATTCTCAAGGATGACCTGCCTCTGTGGTATGTATGTGTTGGGGGGCTGGGGACCAAATGAGGCCCCATCTGCTACTCTAGCTGTTCTATACATAGTATTAAGGTAGTTTGAATCATTATAGGATTTTTGTGTGGCTTCTGTTTTATCTGTAAGAGATAATATGCAATTAAAATCTCCATCAAAAATCACAGGCTTTGTGGAGTGTAGATAGGGCTGGATTGCTTTTAACACTTCTACCCTTTTGTGATTTAATTTGGGGGTTGTAAATATTAATCAAATGCCATTCCTGATTTTGGATGATGACATCTAATATCAATACTCTCCCCTGAATTAGGTCTGTTAATCTAGTGATAGTCATAAGCTGAAGTCTCACTCAACCCTCTCAAAAATTGGACAGGCCACAGTTGTTAGTAGATCTTTGACTTTATTTTCTTTCAAACTGTAGCTCTTGTATTAAGTTTCTCCTTGTTTTTAGGTATCTCTTTCATAGAGCTCAAAATGAATATTATAATATGCTCCTTATTCATATTTATTCTGGTGTAACATTTCAGAACACATATAGGTTCCTTCTTCAGACTTGGAGCTATAAATAAATCTAAATGAATATAGAAAAACCAAAAGGAGAAATAATTTCAATGTACTAAATATCAACATTATTTTAGTTAATTGAGAAATCTTTCAGTTTTCAAAATTTCTAGAAATGTATTTGTGTACAGGTAGAACTGACCTATATAATTCACTTGCTTCAAAATAAAATATTTATTATAATCAGCATGGGTTAAATGCGTTGGGGGTCAATCTCTTGTTCTATAGCTCATCTCAAAATAGCCCCATCTGGATGAAACAAATATCAAAGAAATTTAGTTCACAACCTGAATAATTTCAGTGAAAACAAAGGGCTCAGATGTATTACTAAAATTTCTTACTTTAAAGCGCAAAAGTATGATTTGTTTCAGCAGGAAAAGATCCGTTTGTTCAGAGATGCAAACCTGTGTTGGTTCTGAGTAAAGAAACATAGAACCTCATATATAACCCAAATTAAATACTCAGTAGCCTTGCAAATATTTTTTATCTAGGTTCAAAGTACAGACTCCCTTACTTGTTTCTGGGAGTTTGTTTCATACTTATTTTGTCATGCTAAATCATATTAGGTCAAAGAAATGCCAACAACCCTTCACCATTAACCCAGACGCTGTTCCGTGAGTGTAGCTATGCTAACACCTTGCAAGGTGAAGAAGAGGGGCCAGGCCGCTTGGCTGCATGCCAGGATAGCATGCCGACATCAGACATGACGTCACCTGGGTGGCCTGGTCAGTTAAGAAACTGTCTGGTGCATATAGGGCAGTCAGAAAGTCCCCCGCTCCTATTATGTTAGAAATATCTTTTTGATAATCATCTCATTTGCTAGAATATTGAAGAGGACCCCTGTTATTTTTTTTTTTGTCAACTTTCTTTATACACTCCTATGCAGCTTGGGGTGAACTTACCCCTATCAGGCGATATACGCTGACGCTCAACTGATCCAGGTGGAGCCAGCCTCTGCCATGACCACCGAAGCGAGGAGGACCATGGCTTGCCCCCCACAGAGGGGCCTCCCCCAGCAAGGGGGACCAGGAGAGGAGACTGCATCACCCTAAGCCCTCGCCCTGACTGCCGGGCTTTGTTTGGCCCACTGATCAGGTTGTCATTCAATGCTATCATACTGCTGCCAGGAGAGGAGTTTTTTCCTTGTAGTTACCCCACCCAGGAGCCGGATGTGCAATGACGCAAGAACAGAAGGCCATAGGCATCTGCCGCGCTCCTCCCCCTAGTGTACCTGGCCCAGACAAGACACCCAGTCACCACCAGGAGACACCACTGTGCCGAGGAACCCCAATCCCACCCCCTGGGAAAGGAGAGCAGTCCTCCGGATGCTCAATGCTCTCCCTCCCCTGCCAATCCTCAGTGACCCGGGCCCGTTCCCGAACCTGGGTCACCGGCGTGGCGTGAGGTGTGGCATCCAGCACCTCAACCCTCAGTGCCACCAGGTCAGCCGTAGAGAACCCATGTTAATAAAGGAAATGATAATAACCCATATAAACATTCTATTATTTTACATAACGATTATATATGGATTTTAAATTCTTATCTTAATTGTTATATTCAGACAAATAAATATTACATCTTGTATTTTATATGCTTCAGAAGTTCAAGGAAAGGTTATCAGATGGCTAAAAAGTACAGAAGGACTTTCTGGAAAAAATGATAAAAACATATAATATTGAATGAAGGTGTATACATTAATAGAGGAGCTATTACAAAAAGGGAAAGGGAGAAAAGAAGTAAAAGGAGTGTTACTGGGGAGAAAAAGGACATTGCAAAGAGAAATATAAAATGTAAATGAACCAAAGAATCTAATCATTAGTAGAATGAAAAGAATTTTGAAGATAAATGAAAGCCCAAAACCAAGGGCAGAGGCGATGGTGGGATTAGAACCAGAGTAATTAAATGAATAAAAGAGGAGAATCAGCATTCAGTAGAGTTAAAGTGAGGACTTAAATGAAGGGAATGACAAAGACTACGACATGAAGGATTTTATAACATGTAGAACTGAATTTGTTGTTTATTGCGTTATTTGTCCTTGTGCTTTATATTACATAGGAAAAATCACCAGACCTCTGAAATTATGAATATCAGAACATAAAAGCAATATCAGAAGAGGTGACATCAGATCACCCTTAACGAGACACTTTCTAGAATTCCACCATTCTATTTCCAGCTTAAATTTTTTTGAACTAGAGAAGATATCAGAAAATCCAAATGGAGGAAACAGAGAATCAATATTTCTAAGAAGGGAAGCCTTGTGGATTTTCACACTAAAAATATTTCCAGATATGGACTAAATGAAAATTTGATACGGACCACTTTTGAATGAACATTTCTCTTTTGCTTTTTCCATTGTTTTAGTATATTATGTTAGATCTCTTCCTTCACACTCACTCCTTGATTTATACCAAATATTCTTTGCAAAATTCTACTCTTTGATCTGATATATGCCTTCACTGCATCCTATCTCTCATCTTTTTTTTATAGTCCAAACATTACCACATAGTGTTTTGTATCTAACCATTTATTATAAATATATCCCTTCATTTAAGTCCTCACTTTAACACGACTGAACCCTGACTCTCCTCTTTTATTCATTTAATTACTCTGGTTCTAATTCCACCATTGCCCCTGCCCTTGGTTTTGGGCTTTCATTTATGTTTACAATTCTTTTCATTCT
This sequence comes from Neoceratodus forsteri, assembly GCA_016271365.2. NCBI lineage: Eukaryota > Metazoa > Chordata > Ceratodontiformes > Ceratodontidae > Neoceratodus > Neoceratodus forsteri. Next base: position 430,766,655 of record CM028134.1, read on the forward strand.
ACTATTGATTAGATTCTTTGGTTCATTGACATTTTATATTTCTCTTTACAATGTCCTTTTCCTCCCCAGTAACACTCCTTTTACTCCTTTTCTCCCTTTCCCTTTCCCTTTTTGTAATAGCTCCTCTATTAATGTATACACCTTCATTCAATATTATATTTTATTATCTCCTTTTCCAGAAAGTCCTTCTGTAATTTTTAGCCATCTGATAACCTCTCCTCGAACTTTTGAAGCATATAAAATACAAGATGTAATGTTTATTTGTAACAATTAAGATAAAAATTTAAAATCCAGATATAATCATTATGTAAAATAATAGAATGTTTGTATGGGTTATTATCATTTCCTTTATTAACATGGGTCCTATTTCTTCAATATTCTTGCAAATGAGATGATTATTAAAAATATATTTCTAACATAATAGGAGCAGGAGACTTTCTGACTGCCCCATATGCACCAGAGAGTTTCTTAACTGACCGGGCCACCCAGGTGACGTCATGTCTGACGTCAGGACGGCATCCTGGCATGCAGCCAAGTGGCCCGGCCCCTCTTCTTTACAGGTGTTAGCATAGTTACACTCACATAACAGCGTCTGGGAAAATGGAGAAGGGTTGTTGGCATTTCTTTGACCTAATATGATTTAGCATGATAAAATAAGTATGAAACAAACTCCCAGAAACAGGTAAGGAAGTTTGTACTTTGAATTTGGATAAAAAATATTTACAAGGCTACTGAGTATTTAATTTGGGTTATATATGAGGTTCTATGTTTCTTTACTCAGACCTAACACAGATTTGCATCTCTGAACAAATAGATCTTTTCCTGCTGAAACAAATCGTATTTTTGCGCTTTAAAGTAAGAAATTTTAGTAATACATCTGAGCCCTTTGTTTTCACTGAAATTATTCAGGTTGTGAACTAAATTTCTTTGATATTTTCTTCATCCAGATGGGGCTATTTTGAGATGAGCTATAGAGCAGGAGATTGAAATCCCCAAACACATTTAACCCATGATGATTCCAAGAAAGATTTTATTTTGAAGCAAGTGAATTATACAGGTCAGTTCCACCTGTACAGAAATACATTTCTAGACATTTTGAAAACTGAAAGATTTCTCAATTAACTAAAATAATTTTGATATTTAGTACACTGAAATTATTTCTCCTTTTTGTTTTTCTATATCCATTTAGATTTATTTATAGCTCCAAGTCTGAAGAAGGAACCTATGTGTGTTCTGAAACGTTACACCAGAATAAATATGAATAAGGAGCATATTATAATATTCATTTTGAGCTCTATGAAAGAGATACTTTAAAACAAGGAGAAACTTAATACAAGAGCTACAGTTTGAAAGAAAATAAAATCAAAGATCTACTAACAACTGTGGCCTGTCTATTTTTTGAGAGGGTTGAGTGAGACTTCAGCTTGTGACTATCACTGCATGAATCCATTTAGTCTCATTCCCTTGTCTGTTACTTCTATATATTACTTAAGTTTGAAAAGGAACCCAGGGAGACATAAATTGTGGATACGGACTATTAATCTAGTAACTACTACCTTTTGTATGTTAAAAAGGATCCCTCAGCCCGGTGGTGCTGAGGGTTGAGGTGCTGGACACCACACCTCGCTCCACGCTGGCGACCTGGGTTCAGGAATGGACTCCAGTCACCGGGGCTTGGCAGGGATGGAGAGGGATTGAGCATACAAAGACTGCTCTCCCTCTCTGGGGGAAGGGGGTCTCAGTGGTCGGTGCATTGGCACTCCTGCGGAGGCTGGGGACATTGCACTGACGCTGTACTAAACGGGAGTGAGTTGGGGCACGGCGCCAGGAGGGAGTGCGTGCGGACATGTGCGTGCTCTCCCCCTTGGTGTCATTGCATGCCCCACTCATGCAAGTACTAGTAAGAGGAGGAAAAATGGTGACCGATTGCAGCGGCTTGATGGCCATCCATGGGACGCTCGACCTCGGGAGCACCGCTACGATGCTGGATCCTGTGTCGGCAGGAGTAAGGGGGACTCTCTGCCACCCCACCATGGGGGGAAAGCCGCGGGGGTATTTGGCAGCGTGGGCTCCATAGGGGTTGAAGTGGACCAGACAGTGGCCGGATGACTAGGATGCCAGGACGTAATGTGCAGATCGGGAGCCACAAGGTAAAAAGTACTAAGGAAAAAAAAAAAGGATCCTTACTCCAGAGCATGTCTCTTCCCCTAAGGACCAAAAAGATACGCCACTAGATCATTCCTGTGCAGCCTGGCTAGCCTCCTTGATAGAATACAGTCTCATACCCTGTAAAAACAATATATGGATACTAAGATCTTTTAAGATGGAGAAGATAGTCTGTCTTTTCTTAAGGTTCTTAATACTGTTCACATTTAGAGTGCCACAGATAAGATCGAGACCCAGTGTTGTGTAAGTTTAATGTGGCTTCAGGTCTTTCTCCCCTTTCCAGGAGATTTTAGTTTACACCTTTTCTTGCTGGATGATCTTGAGTCACTTGATACCAGTTCAGTGTCTGTCATTAGATTGGACTGTGAGGAGGCCACTGAGGATGCATCGGCATCATCCTCGGTGTCAGCCCATTGCTTCCTCTTTGAAAGCAGAGTGTATCTGCTCCTTGTTAGCAACCCTTCTTCCTGCTGGGGTGTTGTCACCATGCCCCCTCTGTTAGTTCTGCTTCTGGTTACTCTTCTTTGGTTCCTCTGCTTCCAGGTAAATTCTTCTGGAAGAGGCAGTTTGGGCAAGGTCATGGTCAGGAGCTGATGAAATATCTTCAGTTCTCATGTTGGAAGTAGTAGAGTCCTACCCCTCTGGCATAAGAGTAGTTAAAGGGGTTAAAGTATGGGGAGCAGGCGTGCTTGATCCAATGAGGTCTGTGGAGGTAGATTGCTTGTCCTCTGGGGCTGGAGTATTCACTTGAGAATGGTCTGTTTCCCTGTGCTGGTGCCACTATAGCACTTAAGCTATTTGGCTGACAGGAAGAGGCTTCAGGCTGAGAGGTGAATGGGGGGCGAGTACTGGCTTGATGTTGTGCCCATGAAACTGATTTGTCTTGCTCATCTTGAGTGTGTGCTGCGTTGTTGTGGACTGCCCATGGACAGTTTTTGAAGGAATAGTTTGTAGCCTTGCACAGATTACAGTATACTGAATTCAGGCAGTTTACACTGGCGTGCCCAATTCCTGAGCAGAGAGAACACTTGAGTTTGTCACAGGTGCTGTTCAGATGTGTTTGAGCACCACATAGAAACATAGAATTTGACGAGCAAGGCATTTGACACAGTCCCACACAAAAGATTAATAGTCAAATTAACCAGCCTGGGAGTGGGTCCCAGGGTGGTAGCCTGGGTAAAACATTGGCTGCACAACAGGACACAGAAGGTAACTGTAAATGGAGTCCACTCTGAAGAAAGAGGGGTTACTAGTGGGGTACCGCAGGGTTCAGTATTGGGTCCAGTCCTTTTTAATGTCTTCATCAGCGACATTGCAGAGGGACTGGAAGGAAAAGTATGCCTTTTTTCAGATGACACAAATATCTACAACAGGGTTGATACACAAGGAGACGTGGAAAGGATGAAAAGGGACTTGGCAAGGTTGGAGGAATGGTCATAAGTATGGCAGCTAGGATTCAATGCAAAGAAGTGCAAAATAATGCACCTGGGAAACAAGAACCCAGGGGAAGAATACACAATGGGTGGGGAGGTAGTAACAACAACAAAAAAGGAAAGGGACCTGGGAGTAATCATATCAGATGACCTTAAGGTCAGCAAGCAATATGAGAAGGCAGTAGGGAGGGCTGGGGGTATACTGGGATGTATAGGGAGAGGCATCAGCAGCAGAAAACAGGAAGTTGTTATCCCTCTGTACAGACAGTTGGTGAGACCCCATCTGGAGTACTGTGTCCAGTTCTGGAGACCCCATCTCCGCAAGGACATAGACAGGATAGAGGTAGTCCAGAAGAGGGCAACTAAAATGGTGCAGGGTCTGCAAGAGAAGCCGTATGAGGAGAGACTAAAGGAGCTTAATATGTATACCCTTGAGGAAAGAAGGGAGAGGGGGGACATGATAGAAACTTTTAAGTACCTCAGTGGAATCAACAAAGTCCAAGAGGGTAGCATCTTTCAGAAAAAGAGACTTGCAAGAACAAGGGACACAATGTAAAGATAGAAGGAGAGCGGTTCAGGGGCAATGTGAGTATTATTTCACAGAGGTAGTGAATGCATGGAACAGCCTTCCTGAGGAGGTTGTGAGGGTCTAAAACTGTGGGAGAATTCAAGAATGCATGGGACAGTCATAAGGCAATTCTTGTGGGGGGTAGGAAGAAATGGGCTGTTGGTTAACTAGGATCTGCGGCCTATCCTGTAGGTAGGGAAATGGGCAGACTAGATGGGCCAAGCGGTCCTTATCTGCCGTCAAAGTCTATGTTTCTATGTTTCTAGATAAGGACCACTTGGCTCACCCAGTCTGCCCATTTCCCTACCTAATGGATAAGCTGCAGATCCTAGTTAACCAATAGCCTACTTCTTCCTACCCCCACCCCCTAGAATTGCCTTATGACTGTCCCATGCATTCTTGAATTCCACCACTGTTTTTGACTCCACAACCTCCTCTGGAAGGCCGTTCATGCATCCACAACCCTCTTTGTCAAAAAATATTTCATTACATTACCTCTGAGCCACCCCCACCCCACCCCCCACCCACTAAAGCATGACTTGCTGGCCAGCATAAAATATGACTCCTCAATCTCTGCCAAGGAAAAACAACTTGGCTAAATTGTCCCATTTACTTGTGGCAGCCTTACTTGTATTCTCCACCCCCACCCCCACCCCCGTCCATAGCTGTTCTGAATCTATAATGGCCTCTGGGAAGCCCAAAACCATGCATTTTAGTTTGTCATCTCACAATGTCTGCTACTGCCACCCCTTCATTTTTGAATAGTACTGTGATCATTCTTATTGCTGGTTTTGTCAAAGGGATTGCTACAAACGGAGTCCATAAAGGGATATATTTGGTTTGCTGGTATCTATGCCAGAAAGTTTCCAATCCTGCGGCAGTTTTGAAGCTGAGGTTGAAATTGGAATCCCCTTAGGTGTGAATAAGTGCATAGATCTCTGTAGGTAAAAACTAGGCTTTCCTTCACTAACTTTTTTCCCCTACATACACTCTATCTGGAAAACTGTCCAAGCCCCCTCTATACCTGATGCGGACTGCATCTCTACTTTTTGCTTGTTCCAGGGATGCGTGGAATAGGCCTGCATATGTTCAGGTGTTAGGATGATCCCTTTGGTTCCCAGGGTGGCTGTCCTCCTGCCTATTGTTATTTTAGTCATTATGGGTTGAGGTGGAAGGGGTGGCATTGTCTTGCCATGGAGGAGGATTTTCCTCTTGTTGTCTCTCTCCCCTGTTTTCCTGGAGCGGGGGTCCTAGATCTTCAGTTTCCTTCTGTAAAGAAGGTTCTGTCTCAGAAATAGAAGTTTCAACAACAGTTGGTACCTTGATTGGTAGTTTTGGGCTCTGGGTAAGGTTTAAAGAAGAGGGGATTTCCAAGGGTCCTCCATGGTCACTTTGTTTTCCTCCTGGTCAGAGGTTGTATGTACCAGAGAAGTCCATGCCTGATTTTCATTTGATTTTGCCCTGCCTGCTCCCCTTAGGGTTTCTGCAATTGTAACCCCTGTTATGGATACATTATCATCATACTTTGGGGGTTGGGGGCTGCTCCCTCAGGTGGAGGGGAGTCTATGTTGCAAGTTTCATTTCCCCCTTTTTCCTTTTCCCTTCTATCTGTACCAGCTATTACTGTGTTTGTCTGTTCCCTGTCAGCATGATCTACACCTCTGCTGAATGAATCTTTTATTACATTCTGGCCTGTTGCAGTTGGGGCACATTCTGTATTATTCTGAACAGTCTCTATATTATTCTGAGCAGTCTCCAATATGGCAAAAGTTTCTGTACCTGTGCAGCCGTGATCCAACTGCTTTTTTCCCCATCAAGTGGTCTGATGCGCTCTGTGAAGGTTCTTCTGGCTGTGCTCTGGGTCTTGGTACTGCTGCTGTGCTTAATTGCTGTTGTGGCTAGGGTTCTGTTCTGCCTTTCTCGAGGAGATCTGCCTATATGCCGCCGTTTACTGGATCCGGTCGTGACTCTCGGTGTCCCTCTTCCTGACCCTCGCCTGCATGTTTCAGCGAACCTAATTGCTTTTTCATATTTTTACCTTTTTCTTTGTTGGGTTCTTTGTCTTCCATCTGCAACTCTGGGCACACGCATGGATTTGCGTTTTTTCTGCCAGTTGCGATTTCTGGAGCTTTTCTCTTTGCTGTCGCCATGACAGCAACAATGTTTGTATCTTCTAGTGTGGCCACCAGTGCCTTTGATGAATCTGCGTCATCCGGCAGTTGTTTCTTTTTGACAAATGGCTGTGGCATTTTGACAGAAGCTGAGGAAGCTGTCAACAAAGCTATTTTACTTTATTGTAAGTCATTTTGTTGCATTACTAAACACAGTTTCTCTTCTTCAAGTTGAAGCAATTCGAACTGGATGGGAATTGGCTAATTTTGGATATGTTTCTGCTGGTTTGTAAAATTGTTCTCTGTGGTTTCTATGGGCTTTACTGACCCCATTTCAACCATCTGCTGTTCTCCCACATCAAGGTCTATTTCTTCAGCCTCTTGCAGAGTCAAGGCAGGGGAGAAGGCCCGCTCTCTAATCTCCAGCACATCCTTCCTCACTGAGGCACCATCTGAAGTGGCCATTTTGGACTGATGGCCAAGGTTTCCCCTGCTGGTGAGTAGGGGAATTTCCCCAGTGCCCTGGCCAAATTTCCCCCCATTCACTAAAAATACCACCAACAGCTTAATCTGGTTCAAGGTCAGTTGGCATTCATCTGTATCCCCCTCCACCAGGGCCGTGCCTGAAAATAGGCAGAATTTGTCTAGTGCACTTACCCAGTCAACAAAAACTATATAAAAAATAAATAAATAAATTCTTCCCCTTCCTTTTAAAAGCAGTCTATTAGTGGGAATGCAAAGAGTCTGAGAAATAAAATTCCAGACCTGGAGGCCATCATGGCAGAGGCTAGCCTGGACTTAGTGTCTATAACAGAGTCATGGTGCACTGAGCACCATGACTGGGACATGGCCATACCTGTCTAATCTCTATTAGGAGGGATAGGGCAGGGAGGAGGGGAGGAGGGGTTGCATTACATGCGAGGAAAGGCATCAAGGCCATAGAGGTACAGGGGCATCTGGAGGGAAAGGAAGAGCTGGAGGACAGGTTCTGGGGCCGCTATCCATTCCAGAGTAGTGTACTGACCTCCAATATAAGGAGAGGAGTTGGATAAGGCACTTGGGGATGCCATCATCAGAATAGCATGTAAGAGAGAGGTGCTTCTAGTTAGTGATTTTTTTAATCTGTCAGGCATGGAGTGGAGCCTTCCAACAGTGGCTTCTTCAAGGAGCAGGGCCATCCTTGACTCCCTACCAGGGGCTTTTCTCAGTTAGCTAGTCAAAGAACCCTCTAGGGCCAGGATAGTGCTGCACCTGGTGCTTACAAACAGAGACAGCACTGCAGATGTCACAGAAGGCCATCCACTAGGTACCAGTGACCACCGTACAGTGTGGTTTAACATAAGAACAGGAGCAGAGGCAAACCACATGAAGAAGAGGGTCCTGGACTTTAGGAGGACATAGTTTAAAGAAATGGGAGACTGCCTTAGAAACTGCCTCATGGGTGGGGGGATTGTCATGGAAGGGTGGAGGCATAGTGTGGGACAATAAGGCAAGGCATAATTAAGGGAAACCAGCCTCTGCATGAAGGAAGTGAGTAAAAGCAGCAGGAAAAAAAAAAAATACCATTATAGTTCACTAGGGAAGTGGCCAATGTAGTGAAGACAAAAAGGGTGGCATTCAGGAAGTATAAGGAAATGCAGAGGGAGAATGACAGGGAGGCATACCATCTAAAAAAGAAGGAAGCAGGTAAGGTGGTGAAGGGAGAAAAGGCAGAGACAGAGGAAAGGATAGCCAAAGGGGTAGCTAAAGGGGATAAGACTTCCTTCAGATGTATAAATGAGAGGAGGGCAGCAGGGGGAGACTGCGTAGAAAAGGACCAGGAAAATCTGCCATCCTGAACAGGTATTTCTGCTCAGTCTTCACAGTGGAGGAAAAGGGATGCACCATGAGGCAGTAGCAGGAACATTGGGGGGGGGGGTAAGCTGGACACAAGTCCATATTCAGAGGAAAGGATCCCGAAGGGACTTGCAGCTTAAAAGGTGGACAAGGTTATGGGACCAGACAGGACACACCTGAGGGTTCTAAAAGAACTCAGGGAGGTGTTAACTGCCCTTTGGATGGTCTTACTCAACAGTTCACGGGGAAACAGGCATGGTTCCAGAAGACTGGAGAAGAGCAGACGTGGTCCCTCTACATAAGAGTGGCAGCAAGAAGGAGGCTAGTAACTATAGGGTGGTCAGTCTCACTTCAGTGGTGGGGAAATTAATGGAAACCCTGCTTCAGGAAAGGTTGGTAGAGTATCTTGAATCCAGTGGACTGCAAGACCACAAGCAAAAGGTATTCACATGAAGAGAGGTCATGCTAGATGGAGCTGATGGGTTTCTTTGACTGGGTGACCAGGGAAATATATCATGAAGAGCAGTGGATGTGGCCTATCTGGATGTTAGCAAGGCTAGCTTAGACACTATGCTGCATAGGAGACTGATAAGGAAACTGAGCATCCTAGAAGGGGGATTAAAAGTGGTGAATTGGATTAGAAACCAGTTAAAAGATAGACAACAGATGGTAGTGGTTAACGGTACTTACTCTAATGATGGGAGAGTGACTAGCGGGGTGCTGCAAGGCTCAGTACTAGGAACAGTCCTCTTCAATGTCTTTATAAGTAACACTACAGAAGAACTGGAAGGGAAGGTATGACTTTTTGCTGATGATACCAAAATCTGTAACAGAGTAGACACTCAGGAGGGGGTACAAAGAATACACAGGGATCTCAGGAAACTCGATGAGTAGACAAGAGCATGGCAGTTGGGGCTCATAGAAACATAGACAATGACGGCAGAAAAAGACCAGTGGTCCATTCAGTCTGCCCAAGTTCCCTATAATCCCTGGAAACTATTGTTCCTCCAGGGTACTAACCCTCCCTATCCTCCTCCATTCTCCTCCTTGATTCTGTCACTCCGGGCAACCACTATACCCTTAATTCTATCCCAGTCTTTCTTGAATCTCCTAACTGTTTTCACACCTACCACCTCGACTGACAGACTGTTACATGGTTCCACTGCCCTTTCCATAAAGTAGTACTTCTTCATATCCCTCCGGAACCTCCCTCCTGTTATTTTCCACTCATATTCATGAGACTTTGAATTGGTGTTGAGGCTAAATAGTTCCCCATGGTTAATTTTCTTAATTCCTTTAAGGAACTTAAAGGTCTCAATCATATCTCCCCTCTCCTTTCTGGTCTCCAGGGTGTACATGTTCAGTGCCTTGAGGCGCTCTTCATAATATCTTCCCTGCTGCCTCTGAATCATTTTTGTTACCCTGTGCTGCACTGCCTCTGGTGTATCCTTATCCTTTCTGAAGTGAGGACTCCAGAACTGGGCACAGTACTCCAAGGCAAGGCAAGACAAAGTTTATTTCTATGGCGCTCATTCCAGGGGGCTCTTGGTGCCTTACATAAAAACAGGTAAGGAGTAAAAAAAAAATAAAGACATACTTAAATACATATTAAAACAATGATAAAAACAGATAAAAATATTTCAGGTAAATAAGTTCAGTAACTAATTCATTTCAGTAACCCTTATTACATCAGGTTAAATATCTATTATCTGGGAAGGCCAGAGAGAAAAGATGGGACTTGAGACAGCCCTTAAATACCTCCACTGAAGGGGCCTGCCTGATGGCAGGAGGAAGTGAATTCCACAGGATGGGGATAGTGACACTAAATGCTCTGTCGCCGGCAGTTTTTAATCTCATCCTGGGAATCACCAGGAGGCCCCTAGAGGAGGAATGAAGGGAGTGGACTGGGGCAGCAGGTGTTAGGAGATCAGACAGATAGCCAGGGCCTAGTCTGTGTCAGGCCTTGAAGGTGAGCAAGCCCACTTTGAAGATAACTTTCCACCTGACCGGCAGCCAGTGCAGTTCACACAGCACCAGAGTTAAATGACAGAACCTCAAAATGCCAATCAGCAGCCTGGCAACAGCATTTTGCACTAGCTGCAATCAACAGAGGGTACCTCCCAAGACCCCAAAGTAGGCATTACAGTAATCAAGCCTGGATGTTACAAAGGCATGAACCAGAGTAGCAAGGTCCTCAGGTTGAACTAGTGGTTTGATCCTGGCGATATTCCTTAGGTGGTAAAAAACACTTTGGACAACTGATGACACCTGAAATTCACATGTCAATCCATTGTCCAGGAACATGCCAAGATCTCGCACTCTAGAAAAAACCATCAATGGTGAAGGCCCCAGGAAAAGACCAGTTGTCACACCAGAGGCCATCCTATCATGTCTTTGGTACAGTTCCACTACTAGAATCTCTGTCTTATCAGGGTTCAGTCACAACCAGCTGGAGGACATCCAATCATTGAACTTGGCCAGGCATGTTTAACACTTCCACAGCATTGGATATTCCAGAGGCAAAGGACAAATACAATTGGGTATCATCTGCATAGCAGTGAAAACCCACATTGTATTTCCTGATGAGCTCAACACTGGTGACAGGATTGATTCCTGAGGCCCACCACATGACAGGAGCTTTGGGGAGGAGGAGAAATTCCCCATCACTACCCGTTACTTCCTGTCAGTGAGATAGGACTCAAACCAGCAGATGACAGTGCCAGCAAACCCACAGTACTCTCTGAGATGATCAAACAGCACAAAGTGGTCTACAGTGTCAAAAGCTGAGGAGAGATCGAGGAGAACAAGAACTGACCAGTCACCTCTATCCCTGTCCTAACAAGGTCATTATGCACCAGAACTAACGCTGTTTCGGTGCTGTGCCTGGCATGGAAACAAAACTGGAGTGGCTAATAGGTGTCAAAGGTCACTAGGTGCTCCTCATCTGTTGCACCACAATCTTCTCAACAACCTTTCCCAGAAATGGAAGGTTGGAGATAGGTCAGTAATTTGCCAAGATGTCCAGGTCAAGAGATGGTTTCTTCAGAAGGAGTCTCACAGAGCCTCCTTCAAGGAACGCTGGAAAAAAACCTCCAATGGAATCAATGCATCCTATTAAGAAACACGTCGGAGCCGGGTCCAGTTTGTAATGTGTGTGCTTCAACTTCAAAGCAACCTCAATGACCTTGATCGCCTACACCGGATTAAACTCCTACCAGACAGGCGGAGTTCCTCTGCCACAACCAAAGCGATCACTGCGAGATGTTATATGACTCATTAACAGAATTCCATGCCGGATAAAGGACACTCTATCAGTGAAGAACTGAGCAAACTCATCATACAAAGTGACAGAAAAAGCTTTTTTTCGGCTGTAGACGGACCAGGTGTAACAGCCTTTCTACAGTCCAAAATTCACAGCTGGTCAGTTCTTCCCAGCAGCAGTCTCCCTGGACAGAAACTCTGCCTTCTTACAGTTGATTGCCCCCTGGTACTGACCATAGTGGGTACGCAGGGCCAGTTTGTCTGCCTCTAGCCTGGTCCTCCACCAGCAACGCCCTAACTTTCGACCCCTAATCTTCATCGCCTTGAGCTCTCCATCAAACCAAGGAGACCTCAAGTGAGAGGATTTGGGTCATACATGGACCAGTGTGAGTGCATCGAGTGCTGCGGACATCACTCTATTATAAGTGACAACTGCCTCACTCGTGCTCTTCACACATGCAGCATCTACACTTGTAGAGGTCTCACCAGGGATCTATAGAGAGGAAGTATTACCTCTTTTCTTCTACCAGTTTTAGTTGCAAGTATGTACTTATATCTAGGCAAAGAGGGAGGGTGCTTTTTTATTTGCACAATTTATTTATCCAGAGTAGCCCAACTGAGATACATCTCACTGGGGTCCTGGCTGCTTCTGCCTCAGATAAACAGCTGCATTGTCATGACATAGAGATTAACCATTTGATTCAGTTTGCATCTATAGGACCAAAAGTATTTAAATTATCCAGCTCAGAGGATAGACATGTATTTTAGTAGAGGGAGATCAAGTGACTTATGGTCACACAATGAGTCAGAAACAGTGGTGGAATTTGAAATTGGATATCCAGATTCTCAGATCTGTCATTTAGCCACTCAACCACAAAGACTTCCATGTGTGCTTAGTGATGCTGTTTATTTTAGTTATTTATTTATTTAGTTTTTGGTGACCGGGAAAGGAGGGCTAGACACACAGTGGTTGGAGGTATTTTAGTGAATGGGGGAAATTTGGCCAGGACACTGGGGAAATTCCCTTAATCTTTTTGAGTAGTGTCATATGATCTTTAATGTCCACCAGAACCGGCAGACAGGACCTTGGTTTAATGTCTCATTTGAAGGGCAGCACACCCCAACAGCACAGCATCCCCCCCCAATACTGCATTACTTACTTTTAGTTTTTTTTTAAACATATTGTAGTATTCTAGTCTGAGAACACAGACAGGAATATGTCACTATCAAATGGGGGTAGCTGGCCTGGCTGACCAGGGGTGGTCATGTGACCCACTGTTGACCTCAACTTCACTGTAATTGAATTTAGAAAAAAGAACACCAGTTATATAAGGTAATTGGCCTGTGTGTGTACCTACATAACCACCTTGAAACCAGTCTTATCTTAATGGTCTTAACCTGTAAAAATATGCAATAATAACTGGTGACCCCCCCACCATAATAACGGATTTGCACTCCTGATGAAATGCCATAATAGCCCACTGAATTCTGTAATAACTCAAGAGTGTGTTATTATGCTGTTTTTCTCCTGGTGCTGTCACTTCGCTGAAGCACAAAAGAAAGCACACTGTATTTGTGCGAGTACCACGGTTGCTCAGGGACAAGCTCACTTGCACAAATACAGCTTACAGTTTTTCACTCTGTTGAAACCTTGCACCAGTTCTTATAAAAAATAATGTCTGTGCAAAGTTTGGTTTATGAGGATTTTTCACACACCTCGGGTGTATGAAAAATCTGCATGACACACACCTGCACAGGAATTATTTCCTATGTACTGTAGTAACTGGTTGAGTCTAATTATACACATTAAACCCTGTTTTAAGCCACTGTTATATATGACAGTGTGACAGCAGGCATGCAGCTACATACAGTTGCAAAATACGGCTCACAAGCACTCACCCCCATGTTATTGATTTCATTAAACCCCAAACATCGTAATATTTAAGCTTATCTAGTTGATCCTGCTTTTTCTTTATTTTGTGAAAGTAAAAAAAAAACCAAAATCAGTGACTCCCACTGCGCTGTCCCCGCTAGCCAAGTAAACACCTTCCTACTTCATATCTTGGCCAGTGGAAATGGAGCAGTGAGATTCTCCAGTTTTTTTTACTCGTTTGCAGAGTCAACTTGGGACCAGGAATTAATAAAAAAAAAAAAATCATGGGTGGGGTGTAGAATTGAACTTTTCATGCACCCTTGGTATGAGATGCCTATATAAACCATTCGAGCTTCACTCTTGTGGTTTAAATGGCATTACACACCTCGGGTTTGTAAATAACTCTGGTTAGACACCTCTACTCATGTATTGTTCTATGTATTTTTTATACTTACTTATATTTCCCTTTGGCATGCTGCTTATAGAAGGTGCACACTCTGTGTGGGCTCAAGCTGGTGGTGGGTCTGGTGGTGCTTCCATTGACAGAGCATTTGGCTTAGCCACTGCCCATTCAGATTGAGTCACTTGCTGCTTTCTTTTTTTATACTGATACTGTACATATTTGGAAAAGGTAGTTACTTCTTTAGTACAGAGTTTATGTTTTTGCTTTAAATACAGACTTTTAAGTGTAACCCCCTTGTTACCTGGGGTTACTAGAATCCCAGTAAGACCTAGTGGTAGGCAGGGAAGGCAGCTTGTGAAACTCCAGTTAAATGGATTTCACACTGTCTCACTCTGTTCTCAGTCTCAGCTGAGACTGAGGGATGACATCACCATAGAACTATTGCAGCTGCATGAGCCACAATGGAATCTGCAGCAGGGAGTTGGAATAGAATGTCGCGAGGTTTGAACAGTAGTCTGTAGGTCAGTTGGAGTTTGGAGCTTGCTGAGAGAGGAGCACAGCAGCTCTGTGTAGGCTCGTGGAGCCTCAGCCCTGACATAGGGCTATATTTAGGAAAAAGGTGTGTGTTTCCACCTAAAGAGAGACACAGGAGCAGTTTTAAAGTGGTGGAGACCGCTGAATCGGGTCCCAGTGCCCCCTCCCTCAGGGGATGGGGGCAGGAAAGTTTAGCCTGCATATTCCAGGGGCAACCCCCTGGCTTCTGCTAGTGGAGAAGCTGCCTTATTTGGTCCAAGAGTTTTTGGGAAAAAAGAAGAGTTTCGTGATTCGCCTGTGGGGCACCTGCAAGCAGAGGGTGAGTTTCTGCTCTTTCTAAAGGGCCCATGTTTTCACCCTGGACTTGTGTGATAGTGGGGATTGGACTACTGAAGTAGTGGGAGGCCTAGAGTAATAGGCTTAGCCAAAAGTAAAAGTATGTTCAAGTCCAGCACATATGGGAAGTCAAGACATGTAGAGGAGATGTGACATACGTCTACCCAGTAATCTACGTTGCCAAGCTTTCAGAAAAGAGTTGTTTAGTTTCCAAAGAAATGGCCGGGTATGGATTGTGGGAGCTGGAGGTGGGAAACCCCCCATCTTTAGTGACCAGGTCCACCTCTACCGATTTGCTCTGTGGATTTCTACTTTGCCTCATGCACTTGGACAGTGATGAGGGAAGTACCCAGACGTGGGGTTGGAAGGAAAATTCCCTCTAGGAGTTGAAGACTCTAAGGTGGTTTGGGGAACCACCAATTGGAAAACTGGTTCATTTCCCAAAATGGACCGCGGATCAAGTGGCCGGCAGGGGAGCCGAGCCAGTGGGGAAAACCCAAGTAGTGTACAAGCCGGGCTGTGTACCCAAAGCTGCGTGCAAGTCTGGGCTGTGTGTCTAGTGGGTTCAGAGCCTGAGGGCTGGAAATAGTGAAGAAGTGTTCTGTTGTCTCTAATCTGCATTACTAGGAATGTAGCCCCGTGGAGGTCCATCTATGCTTTGTTTGTTCAGCTTGGATGTGAATAAAAGCCACACTGTAGAATCCCATTCCTGGTTCTGGACATTACAGTTATTGCTTCTGTGTTTGGATTTACTTGGGGTGCCCCTTTGCAGAGTAGCCAAACCTAGGCCCCCTGTGCTGAGTAACCTTTTCTTCCCCGAACCCAGTCCCCATGAGGTACTGCTGTCAGCTTCAACAGCATGCCACCTATCATTTTGCAAAAAGGCAGGGGTCGGGGGTTACAAAAATGGAGGCACTGCTTTTGATTTAATTCTGGGAGTAAGGTGCTCGAGCAAGGGGCTAGCGTTTTGGCTATCTGACAGTGGGTAGCCCAAAAAAGCTGAAGCAATTTACCTAGTGTGTCGCTGTGTGCTGTGGATCTTATGCTGCTGTTTAAATTGCCAACTGTTTACCAAGGAGCAGTAAAGCCAAAGAGTGTGCCCTTGTCCTGCATCAATTGTTTACAGCGTTTTTGCCTGCTTTTAAAAAAGAACTGTGGTAAAGAAAAGTGTGGAACACCAGGGGTAGCAACAGGAAAATTGTGCCCTGGATGTTGGAAATGCTTTTAAAAGAACTGTGGTAAAGAAAAGTGTGGAAGACTAGGGGTAGCAACAGGAAAATTGTGCCCTGGACGTGGGAAATGCTTTTTGAATGAACTGAGAGACTTGCAGGTGTAATGGCTATGTTAAATGGCTAAAATGGGCTCCCGCTGTGGAGTCAGTTTAAAAAAAAAAAAGCATTATGCAGTTTAAATTTGCCTGCTCGACGACCGCCATGAGGAGAAGAGCACTTGCAAGGAAGAAGAGGCTCATTTGCATGACGTCGTGTGATTGGTGAGGCTGCAATTAGTCCCGCCCCTCAGCCAGCTGTACAGTGACTGCCCCAGCATTCGAGAGGGAGTGTGAGTGGAGTGCATGTACTGGCTTGTGGAGGAGTGTTGCGGAGTTTTAAAAGCGCTGAAAACATTTAAAAATAGACTTGTTTTGTTCAAAATCAGGCTCAACCCACTTATCGATCGTCTGAATTGCAAGTGTGGTGGTCGAGGAGACGATCGACAGGACTGCCCGCCCGTTTCTGTTCTGAGGCCTCCAAGACTGGCTGCAGGCCGTTTTTCCCCATCGCAACAAACAGCTACTGATAACAGTAAGTACTAACAGTGAAATTGCTCAGACAGTGATTTTCTGCCAAATGCCAGCAAAATATGTGTGCAGCAGTGTAGTCGCTTTGCAAGTAACGACTGTGTCAAGTCCTGCCAGCAAGTGCAAGTCTGTTAAGCCATTGACTGTGTGCATAGTAATGAGTTCAGCATCAGTTTAAAATTTAAAGCCAGAGAGAGACTGTAAGTTGTAGCCAAATGTGCAGCACTAGTTTTACAGGCAATCCTGTGCTTAAAAAACCTGAAGCTTTAAGGGACTGTGAGTTAAAGAAATGTTTCCAGCATGTGAAAAGTCCGTGAAAAATCATGTAAATGTGTTTAGAACAAGAACAGTGCAAGTTTGTGCAGTTTGAACAAAAGTTATCAGTAGTGTGTGTGTAAATCGGATGCGCAGTGGCTTGACCCAATTTCTGAATGTTGATGCACAGGAGTGCTGCCGCTGCCATTACAGGGTGGGGTAGTGATGTAAACACAGCAGCAGAGGAGCCATTTTAAAAGTAAAGAAGGTGTTCAGTAATGTGGGACTTTCAGTTACAGTGAGCTTTTGTTTGTTTTTTCTGCAGTTATGGCCTCAGGACCACCTCGTTACCCGGATCATGCCCGGGTTGCAGTAACAGTAGCAGTAAATAGACTGAGGGACATTGAAAAGTGGTGCTATGGAGGACAACTGCCTCCTCATGTGACGATTCCTGGTTTTCCAGTGCATGTGTGTCAAATATGCTTGAGAGCTGGAAGGGACGTCTTCATGATACCTCACTGTGCTGGATGCCTAGAAAAATATGGCTTGTATAAATCGCCTCAGATTTGTTTGGCTCCCACATGGACGAAGGTTCAGGAATCTGCAGTTGGCAGCACACAGCACCAGGCGGAGCCTGAGGAAAAAGGCCCCTCAGGGGAGTGTGGCACAAAGCTAGAGGGTGCAGAGTTAGAGACAGAATCAGAAGTTGAAGTTTCGGATGCTGGATCCCAGAAGGAAAGTTTGGATAAAGCATCAGTAGACCCCTGGGGGAGGAGGGGCCTAGCCCAAGTCTCATAGCAGAAGATGAGATGCGGGAGGCCTTTGAATGGGAGGTGTCGACCTCCACGCCTAGTGATGAGTGGATAGTCTCAGGAGTGAGGACGACTGCTCACTCCTGGGCTCAGATCCTCAGTGAGGAAGAAAATGAGGGGGAACCTATGTGGTCTTGTGAAAAAGGAACAGGTACACAGCCTCAAGATCTTGCCTCAGAGGAATGCATGGAAGAGAGTGGTGATGCCACTGCCCTGGCTATGCAAGAAGAAGAAGAAGTCAGGGATCTGTTTTTAATCTCGTTAAGGATGTGTAGCTGGCAGAACCAGGACTGGCCGCCCCCAAGCCAGGCCAGCGGTCTCAGGTTGACCAAAGCTAGTAAAGAGGAGAGACTGGTTCGTAGAAAGGCAAATGAGATCTATGGTATGTCCTTTCCTACCTTTCCTCGGAAAGTCTGGGAGGAGATTGAGAACAGCAGGAAATCCTGGATCTGGGCCGAAGTAATGAAAGGTGTGCATCCTGGGGCAAACAAGCATGTAAAGGACAGACTGTTTCATGAGAAATATACCCAGTGGAAGAGAGGCAGGACACTGTTTATGGACAGAGTGCAAATAGTGGACGGAGAGGGATGTGAAATCTCCCACTGTGTGAATTATGTGCACCCAGATGGGGTAATAATTCAAGCTCCTGACCTCCGGTACTATTGGCCTCAATGCAAGGACCTCCCAGCAAATGTGCCCATGCCTACTAAATGGAAAGCTGAGCAGTGATAGTCAATACTGCCACACCAGCCTATGAAGTGCCTTTATTGATCCGCCAGTATGGACATCCAGGACTCAGGTGCCCCATATTCATCAGTTCTACAGTGTACCGGCCTCTCCAGAATCCATCGACTGGCCCACCAGATGACTTCAGATCCAGAGAGGACACCAGCCCAGCTGTATCCTGATCCATCACCTGGTAATCGGATGACGTCAAACCAGCTGTTTTTCTTTTTGTGCCTGTTCTAAGGTTCCATCTCCAGAGACGACATCAACCCAGCAGTTCCCAGATGTGCCCTCCTGTGGTTCTCGTAAGATGTCCGCCGCGCTGTATCGGAAGAAATGCTGCCAGGGAGAGTCTTCATCAGAGGTGCAGGTTGGTTCAGAATTTTTCGTACTACAAGGGGCTGGTAAGTCCAAACTTTTCTATCTTTATAACATTGCAGTACACACCCTACACTAGCAGACTCCAAAATGTGTGAACTGTCCTCAAAGGCTCTCCCCTTTGGGACTTTGGCCTGATAGAACTGTGCTTCACTGGGCTCCGGCCCAGGAGAGGCTCTTTAATGGACTAGCCTTCGGGCACTGTGGTCACTAGTTGGGACTTTTAGGGCACTCCATCCCCCCAAATGTGTATTGTAAATAATGTTGTTGTTTTTCTACTGTTTTCTAATGTATATACTGTTATTCTACCTTTTCTAAAAAAAATTGTTTTGGGATTCTTCAGTGTTTTGATGGTAGGGGTTTAGGTAGACTGTATATGCAGATTAGGAGTGTGTGTTGTCTTTCTTTTTCTTGCAGGTGTCCCTGGAGAAGATAGAAGAGAAGACAAGAAGAGGAGGAGGGGCTCATCGGAGTTCCTCACTAGTACTTTAGTGTGTAGAATTTAAAGTACTGTGGTTGTTATTGTTGTTGTTACTGTATTAACCCTTTTCTTCCACAGGTGTGGTTGTGGGGGTTGGGAGAAGGCAGTAAAGTGATGTAATAATGTGGTATTATTTTCTTGGTGTGTGGTTGCAGGTTGCCCAAGGTCAGGGAGGTCCCCGGGTTGTTTTTATTTTTGGGTGGTAAGTTAGAGGCAGATAGATTTTCCCTAGAGGGCGGGGGGGGATAGACAGGCTGTGGTCCTGAATGGCCATAGGGACTGCAGTGCTGAGCTATTAGGGCTATGCTCTGGACAGTTCTACCACAGCCACTAGGCGGCCATAGTAAGTGGGTAGAGTAGAGGCTGATATGCCAGCTAAAGGCCTCTAGGCCCTTAGTGTTGCCTGCCTGTGCTCGCACATGGTAGGAGGGGGCCTGATCACCCCCCTCCGCAGGTAGCACATAGGGTGGGATGGTCTAAAGCCAGGTAAACAATGACTGCGGATAGTCATTTTCCTGGTCAAGGGCGAGTGTAACCCCCTTGTTACCCGGGGTTACTAGAATCCCAGTAAGACCTAGTGGTAGGCAGGGAAGGCAGCTTGTGAAACTCCAGTTAAATGGATTTCACACTGTCTCACTCTGTTCTCAGTCTCAGCTGAGACTGAGGGATGACATCACCATAGAACTATCGTAGCTGCATGAGCCACAATGGAATCTGCAGCAGGGAGTTGGAATAGAATGTTGCGAGGTTTGAACAGTAGTCTGTAGGTCAGTTGGAGTTTGGAGCTTGCTGAGAGAGGAGCACAGCAGCTCTGTGTAGGCTCGTGGAGCCTCAGCCCTGACATAGGGCTACATTTAAGAAAAAGGTGTGTGTTTTCACCTAAAGAGAGACACAGGAGCAGTTTTAAAGTGGTGGAGACCGCTGAATCAGGTCTCAGTGCCCCCTCCCTCAGGGGATGGGGCAGGAAAGTTCAGCCTGCATATTCCAGGGGCAACCCCCTGGCTTCTGCTAGTGGAGAAGCTGCCTTATTTGGTCCAAGAGTTTTTGGGAAAAAGGAAGAGTTTCGTGATTCACCTGTGGGGCACCTGCAAGCAGAGGGTGAGTTTCTGTTCTTTCTAAAGGGCCCATGTTTTCACCCTGGACTTGTGTGATAGTGGGGATTGGACTACTGAAGTAGTGGGAGGCCTAGAGTAATAGGCTTAGCCAAAAGTAAAAGTATGTTCAAGTCCAGCACATATGGGAAGTCAAGACATGTAGAGGAGATGTGACATACGTCTACCCAGTAATCTACATTGCCAAGCTTTCAGAAAAGAGTTGTTTAGTTTCCAGAGAAATGGCCGGGTATGGATTGTGGGAGCTGGAGGTGGGAAACCCCCCATCTGTAGTGACCAGGTCCACCTCTACCGATTTGCTCTATGGATTTCTACTTTGCCTCATGCACTTGGCCAGTGATGAGGGAAGTACCCAGACGTGGGATTAGAAGGAAAATTCCCTCTAGGAGTCGAAGACTCTAAGGTGGTTTGGGGAGCCACCAATTGGAAAACTGGTTTATTTCCCAAAATGGACCACGGATCAAGTGGCCCGCCGGGGAGCCGGGCCAGTGGGGAAAACCCAAGTAGTGTACAAGTCGGGCTGTGTACCCAAAGCTGCGTGCAAGGCAGGGCTGTGTGCCTGGTGGGTTCAGATCCTGAGGGCTGGAAATAGTGAAGAAGTGTTCTGCTGTCTCTAATCTGCATTACCAGGAATGTAGCCCGTGGGGGTCCATCTATGCTTTGTTTGTTCAGCTTGGATGTGAATAAAAGCCACACTGTAGAATCCCATTCCTGGTTCTGGACATTACAGTTATTGCTTCCTGTGTTTGGATTTACGTGGGTGCCCCTGTGCAGAGTAGCCAAACCTAGACCCCCTGTGCCGGGTAACCTTATCCTCCCCGAACCCAGTCCCCACCAGGTACTGCTGTCAGCTTCAACAGCATGCCACCTGTCGTTTTGCAAAAAGGCAGGGGTCGGGGGTTACATAAGTACATATGTTACTGTCAGTATTGACTCTAGGGGCTGGAAAATGTTTTTTCAAATTGTGATACTGGGCCTATTTTTTTTGGCCTGGGAACTTCAGGCTTTGAGGGAAGGGGCAGGCAATACAAAGTTGTGAGAGGGGCTTTGCAGGAGCATGTTCTTGTTAAACATATTACATCATCTGGCTGTAGCCATGGTAGACAACAAACTGTCTTAAATAGGGCCAGTTTGTTCACAAATGGCCTTAGTAGTGCTTTGCAGAAGGCATGCTCCTTGTTAATGCGGACAAAATCAAATTCTCTGTCGAACCTTGGGATAGTAAATTGATTATTAAAGAAAGCTCGGGGAGGCCATATTATAAAAAGCAGGTATATAAGAATGTTGAAGGGATTGCTCCTGGTGTGTTTGATGGTCTATGGAGATGTTCACCCTAACCCAGGGCCTTTGAATAATTTATCCCAGAACCAAGATAACATTGAGCAATTTGTTTTGGATAATAAGCTGAGTGCTACTGCTGGTTCAGGGCAGAGACTTGATTTAATCCATTTTAATGCCAGAAGCATGTTAAATAAGTTGGACACAATTAGTACATGGGTAATGGATCACAACCCAGATGTTGTAATAATAACCAAAACTTGGTTAAATAGTAAGATGGAGGATTCCCTATTGAATATTCCTTGGTATAATTTTTGGCATAAGGACAGAAGTAAAAGGGGTTGGGGGTTCTGATTTATGGACAATCAGGTTTAATTCTGACTCAAATAACTGTAGATAAGAACATGGAGGGCCAGGAGCTGCTGACCTTAGAATTGAGGTTGTCTTACAATAAGAAAATCCTTATGAGGGGGATTTATTGTCCCCCTAAGGTCAGTTCCCATATTTTTGAGTCCTTGCAGGATCTACTTTTTGATTATAACAACAGCCATGAAATTTTGATGGCTGGTGATATTAATTCAAATTGATAGAATATCAGCGAGTCCTACCCGCTTGCTGATTTACAGAGAAACATGGGACTCACTCAATTACTTCACAAGCCAACAAGAATTAATATGGCCCCAAATGCAACTTCCATGACCCTGGATTTAATCTTTACAAATACTGTACATAATATTATAAATAGTGGACTTTTACCAGATTCAGTTTCTGGCCATCAATTTATTTTTTACATTAGGTATAGACCTTTAAAACTAGAAAGAAACAGAAGTATTAGCTGGTGTAGCTTTGAGACATTTGATTATGTTACTTTTGTGATGGATCTGGGTGACATTGATTAGGAACGCATTCAGTTAATGCCTACCATAGATGAAACATGGGAATATTTTTTAAGTGAATTTATGATGGTCTGCAATAAGCATGCCACCATATAAACTAGGGTTTTGAAACAAAATAATGCCCTTTGGTACACAAATGAACTTAGGAAGCATAAAATAACCAGGGATAAAGCATGGTGTCAGGCTAAAAAAAGTGGTCACAGGCAGGACTGGGAAAATTACAAAAGACTCCGCAATTCCTATGTTAGGGAGGTTAGGAATGCTAAACAGAGACATTACTCTCATTTATTGGATAAAAGTCGTACTCAACACGCTAAGGATTTTTGGAGAACAATTAATACACTGCTGAAGGATCAGGAAAATAATGCTTTTAATGTATTCAATATAGAAGGACAAATGATCCCAGTGTCACAAATAGTAGCTGATCGGTTTAATGATTATTTTAGTAAAATGGGTGTAACGGATCTCTCGGGCCCATCAAACACACCAGGAGCCCACCATGTAGGAGAACATGGGCCCATAAAACTATTTACATTTTCAAAGACAACAGTTGAATCGGTGGTCAAAGAATTATTGAACTAAAACACTTCAAAGGCCATTGGCCTAGACAGTATCCCATCCATGATGTTAAAGTATGCTACACTAGTTATAGCTCATCCTTTGGCATATATGTTTAATTTATCATTGAGTGCAGAAGATTATCCCTTGGCATGGAAACAGTCAAAGGTGATACCTATTTTAAGGGGGGTTAATAAGACTGAGATGAGTAATTATCGCCCAACCTCACTTTTGTCCCAGACATCCAAAATATTCCATAAATTAGTTGCGGTCCAATTTAAGGAACACCTGAACTCCCAAGGCTTAATTAATGGCATGAAATTGGGATTTCAAAACTGCCATAGTACCACCTCGGCCCTTGTCAAAGTGGTGAGGGATGTATAGGTGGCCCTGGACAAGAGGATACAGGTGGGTGCCATATTTGTAGACCTATCCAAGGCTTTTGATTCCTTGGACCACGGTGTCCTGTCTAGGGCAGCATCACTTGGGTTAGTGGGCTTGGTACAGAGGTGGCTGGCATCATATCTCATAGGTAGGAGTCAGATGGTATCAATGAGTGACTGGGTCTCTGAATTGCTGCCTGTTGGATAGGGGGTTCCCCAGGTCCCCTGGGGTTCCATCTTAGGACCACTCCTGTTCAACATACATGTAAATGGATTGTGTTTTTCAGATCCAACGATGCCGTTCCATCTTTATGCGGACAACACCATTATTTATACATCAGATCACACTTTAGAAATTATACAAACGAAGCTCCAGAGAGCATTTAATTAGCTACAAGTTTTCTTTGAGGGTAGTAAATTAGTATTAAATGCAAAAAAAATGCTGTCCATGATGGTTCGTCGAGCAAGTGATAGGCAGGACAATTTGGCCCTCGAGATGGTTATCCTTGGGACAGCCCCAATCCAACAGGTGCAATCTTACAAATACCCAGGTTTGTGACTGAATGACTCTCTAAGCTGGGGCACCCATATTAATAATCTGGTCAAAAACGTGAGTAAAAGATTGGGAGCCCTTTATAGGGCAACATCATTTATGAGTATGGAAGTTAGAAGAAGGGCGGTGAACTCAATGATTATTCCTATGTTTGATTATGGAGATATTCTCTATTCCAGTGGGTAAAAAGAGGATCTTAAAAAATTAGAGGCTTGCCATGGTAGTTTTGCCAGATTCATATTAGGGGCTCCTCGACAAACCCACAAGTGTTATTTATATAATTAGTTAGGATGACAGAAACTAAATGAGAATAGTCAGAAACATCTGTTGGCTTTTATATGTAAGGGTCTGTGGGGCAGATTCCCCGGGTACATCTTAGGTAACTTGGTTTATAGAACTAAATTAGACTCACTAATAACAGTTAAAGTACCAGACCTGGAAATATGTAGATGTAGCCTAGAGATTGGCCGCCAGTCGGTATATTATAGGGGAACACAAGGTTGGAATAAGATACCCGCACAATTGCGAATGGAAGATGCAAATAAATCTTGGACAGGGATAAAATCTTGGCTAAGAAAAGAGTTGTGTAATTCAAGGTAATGCTGTGTACCTTTATGATTAGAATTCATTAGGCAGGACAGAATAAAGGGTAGAGGGTAAAAAGTGTTAAAGCTTGGTTAAGATAGGGGAAGAGCATATGTCTCAATAATGTTGTTTGCTCTGTAACTAACATTAAAATTTTAATCTACAGTAGAAGATAAGCGTGAACTTATCGATATATACTTTGTTGTTATTTTATGATTTTATTTTAATTCATCTAAATGTATGTATGGAATATTTTGTGTCTTAAAAATTTCTGCTTATTATGCTGTGGACCTCATTGAAAATTACTGTTACGGATCACGTGATGCAGAGTGCTGAGTAGAAGCTTCTTCAAGAAGTTCCTGCCTCCCGATCACTAAATCATCTTTTTTGGATGTTCAAACTTCTTAATTTCTCCTGATTTCATGATTCAGTGCTGTCTAAACACTTTGGAAGTCTGGTTTGAGTGTAATTTCGGCGGATGGAGGCTTACATGAAGAAAGCCCCGCAGAAGCACACACCCCCAGCTACTCCTGAAAAGGCCTCTAAAAAATCCAGGGCTTCGGGTGGGCCTGGACCTGATCCTCCGAGTCAATTTGGTGAGCAGGAACCCTTAACGCTCTCCAGGTTCCTTGAAGAATTTAAGCCCTTTCATGAGGAAATGAAAGAAATGGCAATGGATCTGAAGTCTCTTTCTAGAAAATTGGATGAAGTCTCGCTATCTGTTTCCGATAATACAGCTCGAATAGTCTCCATGGAGAAAAAGCTGGGAAGTATCGATCCTGATCTGGTCTCTATGCGTCAGAAATTATCTCGTTTCGAATCCAAGCTCAAAGATCTAGAGGGCCGCAGCCGTAGAAACAACATTGTGATTCTCGGGCTACCAGAGGGAGAGGAAGGCCAACATGTTGTGGCATTTGTCCAGAAGTTGGTAGAGCGGGTAGCAGCCCATCCCCTTTGGCCCAGGCTATATCATAGAGCGAGCTCATAGGTCTCTATGGCCTAAACCTTCCCGGAGGATCCCCCCACCCCATCATTTGCCGGTTTTTGAACTATTTGGAGAGGCAGCACTTTCTGCAGAAAGTAAGAACTTTGCAAGAGGTTCGCTGGAAAAACATGAAACAGAGAATTTCACAAGATTTGCCTGGCTCGGTTCGCATGAAACGTAAAGCGTTCCACCCTATTGTTTCCAAGATAATTGCGGCAGGCTTGAAGTTCAGGATGGGATACCAGGCCAGGCTACAGGTTCTAATAAATGGATCCTGGTTAAACTACGATGATCCTGCAGCTGCCCTGATGAGCCTTAAGTCTACGTTACCAGATCCCTGAGATGCTGTGCTCGTAGAACAGGAGATATACGAAGTGGAGAGCTGGAACTCTTGTTTTTTCCTTTTGTGGGAAACCATTAATGTGAAGATGCGGGGAAACTTCCTCTGTTGGTTTGGACTGGGGGGGATCATCGCAGGCCGTGCTGGCTTCCAGTTTTCTTGGCTCCATTCGCAGAGGGCCCATGCCTGTTTAAAGCAAAGGACACTTAGGGTCTCGGGCCTGATTACGGGGGGAACAGTATAGCAAGCTTTAGTAGTTTCTGTGTGATTAACATAACAAAGAGGGGAGTTAGCTTTGTTGCAATTCAGATTTTTTTTTTCATCTGGATTGGTATTAGGACGGTCTTGGGCTTTCTCTATTATTAATTCTCACCCGGTTATGACCGGGAACTGGTCACCAGAGGGCGTACCAAGCATAGGTGATTCGCGAGGATGCAGTCCTCAATTCGAGGGGGATTTAACCGATTCCTTTCACTTGATCTGAGTGCAGAATTTGTTAACTCTCATATGGACAGCCTGTGCATTTGGAGGTGGTTTATTTCTGGGTAGAGGCGTTTTGTACACCTTCCCCTCCTGCGGTGTGATTACAATCTTCTTTTTCTCGATTCCCATTCTCAATCTGTGCTGCGGGTCACTCCCCCTCACTGGGTTCCTGATCTGGCTTTGGTTTCTCTAGGGTTGCCTCATGAGGCAAGGCCGGTATCTGCTTTCTCTCTCGGTTCTGTTTGGGTTTCCATGATCACCCGAGTTGTGCATGGATCTCGCTGTGGCCCTTTTCAAATAGACTCCCTACAAGTTCATATTTCGGTGGGATTGTGGTGAAAGCCCAGGACCATTCTCTCTTTTTTGGGAATATTCAGCACTGTTTTGTTTTCAGTACAAAGATATTTGAATGTAAAAGTCTCTAGCAATAGGGGACATTATCGGGGGGTGGGAGAGGAAGGAAAAGCACCAGTACTGTGCTGAACATTGCTTGTGACAGTTTAGAGGGTGGAGGGGTGGGTTATGTGGTATTGTTGGAGGGTGGGGGGTAGGGGGACGAGAGGGACTTAAACCTGGGGGTTAGGGAGGAGGGTGGTTTTACTGCAGTAACCCTGGGGGTATGTTTACAGGGTTATGTATCCCGTGCTGAGCTGAATTTATTAAGTTTAATTACTATTACTGGATGGCTAATGAGATAACCTTTGCAACTTGGAACGTTAAGGGGATCAGAAAGAAGCATAAACAATACCAGGCTCTCAAATATTTAAGTTTACTTAGCTCTCAGATAACTTTTTTACAGAAAACCCACTTATTAGAAGTGGAAGCTTTACAGTTAAGGAGTCAGCAGGTGGGATCGATCTACAGTGCTCAAGGATCTACAAATAGTTGTGAGGCCATGCTCATGATTAACAGGGGTATTCCTTTCATTTCTACACAGGTTATTAAAGATCCCAAGGGAAGGTTTACCTTGTTAAAGGTACTCTCTGGTCTGTTCCAGTATTATTGGGCAGTATTTATGGTCCCAGCTTGGACTACCCAGGATTCTTCATGAGACTTATATCCATCATTCTTCCAATGCTTCCCATCAGGATTATTTTAGGGGGAGATTTCAATCAAGTACTTGAGCACAATTTAGATAGATTAGGTGGAGGTCTGGGAGGGGCCACTCCGGGGCAGAAGGCTTTTAATGATTTATTGGACCAATGTGGGCTCTGCGATGTCTGGCGTGTTTTACATCCTGATTCTAGGGAGTTTACCTTCATGTCTATGACGCACGGTTCACAGTCCCACATTAATTACATACTCATTTCACAGTGCCTATTACCCGGGGTTAAGACCTCCTCAATTCAACCTGGCCCAATTTCTGATCATTCACTAGTACTATGCAATTTGGTACTGCTTAATTTGCCTAACAGGGAAACCAGATGGAAACTTAATTAACAACTTCTTAAGGATGTTAAATACTGTAAACTTATAAGGGAACAAATTGAATCCTTTTCATCTAACCCGTTAGATAGTGCAAAGCTGGATATTTTGTGGGGAGCCTTTAAGGCCTTCATGAGAGGGACCCTTATCAGTATGGCAGTTGGTAGGAAAAGGGCACAGGAGAAGGAATTAAAATCTTTATTATCCCAGATTAGATCACTTGAAGTTAATTTCTCGATTAATCCTCTAGATGAGGATATGAGGAAAACTTCTAGTGCTGAAAGATAGATACTTGGAGTTACTTCAAGATAAAGCAGAATTAGCTATTATTTGTACAAGAGCTAGTTATACCGATCAGGAGGAAAAGGCGGGATGCGTAATAAGCAACAGGAATCAAGGAGATTTATCCCTCCTATCAGGGCAATGGCTGATGGATCTTTAAAAGTATCTCCCACTGAAATAGTTCAAGAATTTGCCAGTTACTATACAAACTTGTACAGTGATATGGAGCACCCCCCTTGTCCTGAGAATATGGAGAGTTACTTAAAAGATTTTCATTTGCCCTCTCTCTCTGATCGATACAGGGATTTTCTGGTTGTTCCTATTTCTCAGGAAGAAATTGCCAATGTTATTAGTGAACTACCAGCAGACAAGGTCCCAGGCCCCGATGGATTCTACTCCTTATTCTATAAAGTCTTCCGGGACCTTCTGTTACCAATACTTTACCATTTATTTCAGCATATTTTAGCTGGGGCGGAGACCAATCCACACCTTTTTGAGGCCTTGATTGTTCTGCTCCCCAAGCCTGATAAAGACCTTGAGCTGGTTCAAACTTATAGACCTATCTCACTTTTAAATCAGGACATTAAAATTCTCTCCCAAAATATTAGCCAATAGACTCACGGTAGTTCTTCCTGAGTTAATAGGTATAAACCAGGTAGGATTTATGAAAGGGCATTCATCCTCTGATCACTTACGTACCTTGTCACATGTCTTCTCGGCTACAAGGGATGCTGAGTTTCCTGCAGGCTTGGTCTCCCTGGACGCCGAGAAGGCATTTGTTCCGAGTTCTGGAGGCTTTTCATTTTCCCTCTCTGTTTATTTCCTGGATTGCTACACTTTATAAAAATCCCACTGCAAGAATCTCTGCGAATGGGGCATTTTCTAAGCCCTTTTTGCTTCATTCAGGTACTAGGCAGGGGGTGCCCCCTATCTCCTCTGTTATTTAATTTATATCTGGAACCTCTTATTCAAAATATTCTCAACAATGTTTCTATACAAGGTGTGAGAGTTGGGCGACATGAAATTAAAGTCACTGCATATGCGGATGACCTGTTAGTACACTTGTCTCATCCCGTTTCTTCAATTCCGGCTTTGCTAAGGGAAATAGCAAGATTCAGTGACCTATCCAATTACAAACTGAATGCTAGTAAATCCCTATTTTTCCCATTAAACTACAAAGTTTTCAAAAATGACATTAGTCCTTTTGGTTTATACTGGACTTCCAGGTCATTTAAGTACCTGGGTATTAAACTTTCTCGTAACCCTCTATCATGGTTTAAAGAAAATCTGGATTCCCTATTGCAGGTGATTACCCATGACCTTGAGAGGTGGTCTAAACTTCCTATTTCATCATGGGGCCAGATCAACATAATTAAGATGAACATATTTCCCAGAATCTTCTATCCATTATCTCTCCTTAACACCTTCATTCCTTTACTCTGGTTTAAAAAGACGCATGGTGTATTCACTAGATTTATTTGGGCTGACAGATATCCTCGTTTGGCTTATCATAAATTGGCAGCCCCGAAACTGGAGGGGGTATACGAATTCCCCATCTGGCCATATGTCACTGGTCTAGTCACCTTGCAAAATGTTTGAGATGGGTATCTCCCGGCCCAGAAGATGAGCAACCGGTTTGGCTTAAAATAGAACTGGATGCAATTAAGGCCAAGAATTTGGACCCTCTTGCATTATTTTTCTTTAAGTTTTCCCAAGTATGCATGACCAAAAAGTGTCCCATAATAATGACCTCCTTAAAGATTTATTTTCAAATGTGTTCTTTTTTACAATATTCCCCTCACCAGGACCTGGCCCAGTCTATTTGGAATTCCCCATCATTCACTATTAATAAGAACCAAATTTCCCGTCTTTGGTTGCCCCAATTGGGAGAGGGGAAGCTTTTTTCTTTTACGGACGGAGAGGGGCATTGGTTATCAGTGGAAGATATTATTAAGAAATTTCTCATTCCGGTTTCTTTCCATTTTAAAGCTTTACAATTAAAGCATTTACTTGTAATTATCTTTGGTAATACTCCTCCCTCTCAGACCATCTCTTCTCTGATACCCGAGGTTTCCCCACTCTCTGGTTCTTCAGGTGTAATCTCTAAATTATATCAGGTTTTGTTTCACAAAAAGTATGGGGGTCCATTTGGGCCTTCAAGACTCTGGAATATTTTTTTCCCTCAACTTTATTTGGATTGGTACTCTCTGTGGAGTTCATGTCATAAATTTATTTCTCAAGACAGACTGCGTCTCATGCAATATCATATCCTGCATAACTTGTATTACACCCCAGTCAAATTACATAAGTGGGGCTACCTGAATTCTAATATGTGCAATACATGTTTCCAGGAAGAGGGTACACTTTTCCACATGTTTTGGTCCTGCCCTAAAATCTCCCCCTTTTGGGATTCAATCAAAACTTCCCTTGACCCCCTGCTGGGCCTTCATGAACACTTTACTCCCGAGATTTGCCTGTTGGGGGACCTGTCATCTATCAGAGTTAAGGTACGAAAGTTCCACATCTCTATGATTGCCTTATCGGCTAAGAAGCTTATTCTTTGTCACTGGAAAGACAGGTCCTCCCCTTCTGTCCAGGAATGGGTAAAAGAAATTTTGTCCAATCTGCGCACAGAAAAAGCAATTGCTAGTCTCCATAATAGATTGGCAACATATACTAAAATCTGGGATCCCCTTCACTCATTAATCTCTCTGGTTCAAGTCTAAATCTATTTTAGGCTTCATGGTCTTGTAAGACTTTAAGTAGGGAGCTTGGCATTGAGGGGTACTAGGTTGGGTTACTGCAGTAAGGGGAGGGTAGGGTGGGTTAGGCAATTATTCCTTCACATTGTATAGGAGTGGTTTTGTCACTGTCACTTAAACTGCCTTTTATTGTGGAAAATGTATCAGTAAACTTTAAATTAAAAAAAAAGAAAATGAGTGTTACTCAATCGAGTTAATCCCTATTCATATGAAATTTATATGAATAAAAATATTTTACTACTGCTACTACTTTATGGTTTTGCTTTTCCTAATTTTTGCCCTGTTAACCCTCTACCCCAAACCCCAATGATTGGAGGGGAAGGTCACCACCATTCCTCTGGCCAGGAGTGCAAGCAAGCAACTATCTTCACAACCAATGTCAGTGCCATTCCATGATTGTTCAGCGGGGGATATATTGGGTGGACTACACCCAGTCTTCCTCCATAGGAGCCAAGTGCCTCATCTTGTTGTGTGCTCGGCCCACAGATGATCACAGTGTGGGATTCTGGGTGCATGCATGTGAATTCCACTCTCCTCAGTGGCAGTGTGATGGGTTGCCACCACCCCAACAGATCCCTTTATTTAATTTGTCCTGGCTACTTTTCTACACTGGACTTACCAAGCCTGTGCTTGTGACATCAAAATCTGTTGTGTGTAAAATACTGTGATGTCATAAACAGAGCATTATGAAGTAAGGTGTAGACAAGCAGCCAGAGCAAATGAAGTCTAGGGATCTGTTGGGGTGGAAGTAGCCCATGTCAAGTTTTATTTATATATTTATTTATTAACTGGGTGGCTGCACTGGTCCCAGGGACCCTTTTCAAAGACTGAGCCATCAAGATGGCACAAAAAATGAATAGTAGAAGCAAAAGCAGAAATAAATACATGGCAAGCAGACAAATGACCCAGACAGTAAGTATATAGGTCAACAAAGGAGTAAACAAGTCAACAACCAATATATTCAGAGGTACCAGTACAAACTGCAAATTATGCGCCAAGGCTATGGGAGTGATGCCGGAAATAAATAAGGACATTGTACATAATATACAGGATATACAACAGTGAATGTAATAGAACTGGTCTAAGAGAGGACAAGATACCAGCGAGTCCAGAGTAAGAGTAAGAGTCCAGACCATGATGTTTCCTGAGTCTCTTATCAGAAGATCACTTGCAGACAGAGGAAGCTGTGAGGGCAATTCTATAGTGTGATTTAAAAAGTGAGTTTGAGTTTAGAGAGCAGAGAGAACTAGGCAAGTTGTTCCAGTGCCTAGGGGTGGTAGTGAGGAAGGCCTTTTGACCCATGCAGGTTGCAGCCTGGGGATAATCTAGGCGAACATGTGAGGAGGACCTAAAGCTACAGAGATCAGGTGTGGATTTGAGGAGGAAAGATAGTGGTGAGGACACTTTCTTCTGCGGGGCTTTGTCAACAAGGCTGCCCATTAGATACTCATGGCATGCTTGCAGGGAGAGACGGCCAAGAGTGTGGTAGAGGGAGCAATGATGACTGGAGTAAGGGACCAATAAATCAAACCTACAGATTCTGTTATAAGTATTGAGCCCAGACAGATTGGTAGATGAGGTTTAAGTATAAACAGTGGCACAGTAGTCCAGGAGAGAGAGAGAGTAGCATACCCTGAGCTATGGCCAACTGTGCTTCAGGAGTCATGAAATCTTTTAGCTGGAAACAGACACCAAGTTTCTGATTCACTTGTCTGATCATAAGCCCAATGTGGTCTGAAAAGGTCAAGGACAGGTCATGGGTGATCCCAAGGTATTTGAAGGCCGTTGCTTGTTCCAGGGAGGTCCCATCTGGCCACCGGATGTTCAAGGGGTTAGAGTCTCCCAGCTATTTGGTGAACCTGGGTCTGGACCCAAGTAACACAGTCTTAGTTTTCTTGGCATTCACTAGGAGCATATTTGGGAAGAACCACCACTGAATAGTGTGAAACTCCTTTGTTAAGGTAGAGGATGTTTTAGCTAGGCTTATGGTACTTTAAAATAGAATCAAGTTGTCTGCGTAGAGGAGTGTATGGCAGCCTTTTCATTCCTTAGAGACATTGTATACAAATAGGGAGAACAGAATTGGTCCTAGTATTGATCCTTATCCTTGAAGAAACCCCACTTTTGACAGCCATTGAATTGGAGGTGGCTCCCCCAGTACAGACCACCTGGGTTTTCTTGGTGAGATAATGGTCAAACCAGGATGGGATCGCATCTGAGAACCCAGAGAGATGAAGTCTGTCTAGTGGGATGTTGTGGTCCACCAGAGTGAAGGCCTTCATCAGACCCACAAAAATGGTGCCAGTTAATTTACCCCATCTATGCCCTTGATAACATGGCCAGTGAAGCATGCTAAAGTAGTAATGGTGCTGTAGCCCTTTCTAATACCAGATTGGTGGGGAGAAAGCAGGTTATATTTAGATACATGTTCAGGGATTTGTTAGAAGATTATTTTTTTAAAGGATCTTACTTAGATGGGAGAAGATTGAAACTAGGTGGTAGATATCAAGAAGGGAAGGGTCTCTGGATTTGAATATCGACACTACCCTAGTTTGTTTCCATAATGATGTAACAGATGAGGAGGTCAATGAAAAATGGAAGCAAGAGGTTTAGCAATGTAATTGTCTGTTAGATCAAGAAACTCTGGGAAGAGACCATCGCTGCCGGCACTGCCATATGTAGGGAGTGCCTTAAAGAGTTGACTGATCGCACAGGAGAAGTGACCTAAAAGTGGAAAAGTGAAATTCTGAGGTAATCAGAGACCCAGTTACTGTGTGTGGGGGAAGGGTCATTGGGTGGGAGCTCACCCAGGTAGCCAAATAGGTCAGAGAATTTGGTATTGAGGGCCTCAGCAGTGTGAAGGGGGTCAGTTAAGGACCCAGCCTCAGTGCGTATTCCCTGGTTTAATAACAGAGTTCACTGAAGACCAGAAAGGTTTGGGGTTGCACAGATTCCTGACCTAAAGGTTTTTTATATAGATTGCCTTAAGAGGTTTTACCTCTCAATTGCAAAGGATGCATAGCCTTTGGTAGTTGTTCCAGGAAGAGGGTGAGGAAGCTGCTTTGTATGCCCCAAAGAGGGCATCTCTTTCTTTCATTTTTCCGAACTGTTCTTTGAAAGCCATCTAGTTTCTCCCCCCACCCCACATACTCTCCATATAGGGACAGGAAATTGCTTGTCCTGAATGGAGGATAGGGCCACAGTAAAGAAGCCCAGAGCTGTGTTTACATCTGGTAGAATGGAGAGGGCTGATTAGTCAACTGCCCTAATGTCTGAAAGCAGGTGGGATGTGTCACATTTAGAAAAGTCTCTAAAGGATGCAGTCTTGGGGGAAGGGCAAATGCATTTACAGGAGCAGATGCAAAAGGTTGGAGAGTGGTCACTGATGGAGTTGAACAGGACTCCTGCCTCCATGACCCAGTCTTCACAGTTGGTGAGGATCCAGTCCAGAAGGAAGTGGTTCAAGGACATTTGGTTGAGGTGGGTGGGAGCAGTGATAAGTTGGTGGAGACTCAGCTGCTTTAGCAGTTCATTGCACTTGGGCAGGGTGTCTTGGAGCCAGTTAAGGTTAACACCTCCCAACAAGATGAGCTCTGTTATGGGGGAGCAGCAACCAATGCCCTGAATCAACTGGGCAAGGTCAGATAGACTGTCTTTAGATGTACTGTAAGACCAGCCAACAAATATTTTTTTAACAGAGCCAATTGTGAGTTTGGTGGTGATCCATTCACAGATGGAATTGTCTGTGGCACTGCTAGAGATTACAGATACATTAATGGAGTGCTTAAAGTATAATAAAACACCACACTCCCCCTTTTTTTAATTAAACTTTCTTTTCTGAAAACAGTGAACATACAGACACATACTTTCTCAACACAGTACAGACATCAATGGGATAATTACAAACTTCTAATCACTACAAAAACAAAAAAACACAAGGAAAATATTTCATTTAGTGGGGCTACAAAGATAAATGTTAATTGGGTCCTTTGATAGAACCTACTGTTCTTATTAGCCAGTTGGTGGGGGAACAAACAGGGTTCTGCTACATGACCAATACATTTGAAGTAGTAAACTCCTGTTTCACATGGGGGACTATGGGGGGCAGCACCACCTCTTTTGAAGGCCCATTTATCCTGCGCGATCATGGTAAAGTCCCTGATGTGGCAACTGAAGTAAAGGACAGAGAGCTTTAACCATGTTTTAATGCTCCTGATGACACCTGGTTTATACAGGGAGATCCACACTTCTAATTCTGAAACCTTGGACAGGCGACCGCAGACATTAATGTGCACAGTTCTTAGCCCCTGCCAGTTGGCCCACAGAGGATTGTTGTGGAAGAGGGAGGAGATAACTGGACTAGAGCTGCTTTTAATGTTCCCAGCCAGCAGTAGGAGCAACAGGGGGACTAGAGAGCTTCAGATGCCAGATACATACTGGGGGGCAGGGGTGACCATGCATATGTAGGGACCATAGAAAGCACTCAAGAGTTGACCTCTTTCTTTTCCATGAGGGCTAGATGAAGTGAGGGAATGTACAACACCTGACTGCTAGGTGGGACTTGGGTGCATTTTGGTTGTTTGTAAAGAGAGAGAGAAAGGGAAGCTTAGTTGAATGATAGCACATAAGCACACGACTCTGACAGCAGGAAGTGCCCTGTTAAGATGGAGCTCATAACCAGCACTGCCGTTATGAAGTTCATTGCACAGAGAAGGAGCATCTGTCTAGAGGAGAGGGACTAAACTAGCTACCCAGATGAGAAGTAACTAGGACACATAGGAGAAATCACAACAGGACTACTCAGATAGGGTGGTACAGAGGTGTGAAATGGGCTTAGTGGAATACTACAATGGAAAACAAAATAACAAGATCACCCAGTGAGGGTGTTGTTGAGGTATGCAGTGGTCAAGGCAAAATACCAAGCTGAAATTAAAACCTCAGGGTAAGCTAGGGATCAGGTGAGGGGGTGCAGAGACACAAACATTAGGAACTGGTATGAAGTAGATTTGTAAACAGCATGACTACACTATCAGTAGATTAACAAGGAGTCAAATATCATACTTTAATAGGCCACTGAGCAGTATGATTACCCTAGTATCATCAGAGCAATACGTACACAGCAATTTAAGGTATTCAGTAGATAGCATCACAAAGACAGAGTAACAGTGAGTAAACGTACCCTGGCAGATAGTAAATAATAATATCCAAATTGCAGTTCTCAGTTGCCGTAAGTCCTGACTGGATGGTCCAAGTGGTGCTGGGCACAGTTCAGGGGGACAGTGTCTCCTGCTGACTGCTACCCCACACTGACACCATGAGCACTCCAGATCACAGTACAGTGGACTGCTTAAACCCAAATAATTTGAAATGGAGGAAGACCATGCCCCTGAATACTAAAACAGGTCCCTGATTGGCTGCAAGAGACATGCCGAAGGGATCAGTCAGTGGCAGCTGTCCTCTGGTGTGACTTGGCCAAGGCAGGCATTCATCAAAGGGGAGAGAGACTTGAATGCTGGCTTAAGTCCCTCATGACCCCAGACTGCAGGCAGGAAAAATCTGTTGGCTCAGTTTACACATCTAGGAGTGAGTGCCTTGAGGTCCAGAGTTCAAATTCATTGCTTCTCGCGGCCATGCCACGAATGCTGCAACAAGTCCAAGCTTAGCTACAGAAGACTGGCTGGAGGGACCAATCAGAGGTGGGTGTCCTCTGATGGGGCTTAGCTGAGGTTGGCATGTGTTGGGTAGGAGGGGATCCTGAATGCTGGCTGAAGTCCCTCACAACCCTGCCTTGCAGTCAAGAAGAATCTGTTAGCTCCAACTGCACATCTAGGAGTGAAGATGAAGTCTAGGGAACAATAATACTATTCTCGTGATAATGTGCACAGTTATAAAAAAAGAGACGGAACAGCCAGAGAACATGAGAAATATAAGCTGAAATGTGTCTAAAAAACATGCTTTTCCAAAGTTTCCCCAAGGACATTGGAAGCTCTTTAAAATTACATAAGGGCTATCAAGCCAGTGTGTGCTGCTGTACATTCAATGGACAGCCCAGGGCATGTTGCTATCCCTGCTCAAGCCAGAGTATAGTAGTATGCAAACTCAGCCACTTGGTCTTTGATGCACGACTCCAATTTCATTTCATATATGTATGGCACTTCTGTTGGTTTCTATGTAAGTCATCTGATTAATTTTGGGAGGGTGGGCAAACAATGGTCATCTATATGCCTGCCTATGTAGCTCTGATTGTTCATGAGCATGGTAGCTGTCTACACAGCAATAAATAAATATATAACATATGTAATCCCCCTCAAAGGTGGGGCTTACCTTGTGAGCCACTGAAGCCTCAAGGCTGGTCTACCTGTGAATCGTTGCCTGAGTCCTCCAGCTGTGACTGGTGCTGAAGACCAGAAGAAAAGGAGTTATTGATGCCTTGTTGTTCTTTTACTACATGACACCGAGGAAAGGGGTGATCCCCCTGCAGCTGAAAATGAACCGGAGGAATCACTGATGTAATCACTACAAACCAGACTCTAATTTTGGCTGGATTAAGTGTTTAAAAAAAGTTAAAAGTAACAATGAGCAGCAATAAACTGTGTGTAAGCAGCAACCAGGCATGGAACAGAATGTAAACAAGGAATGTTGCCATCTTGTTGACCCTTGACCCTGTGATCAACCAACTGAAATGCAAGGGGTCCTGGTAAAGACTCAGGAACTTTAGAGGAATAGTAACAGAGTGCTTTCTGCCTTTTTCCAGCTCTGAGGGGAGCCTGATTGTGAGTGACAAGCCTGACAACAAATACGAGACTGAGAAGGGAGTGTGATGTGCTGAACCCTTCCACCAGTCTAGAAGGAGTTGAGTGAGTCCTGCCAGAGATTATCTCCCAAGCAGTTGGAGAGGAGTGAAGTGCTGAAGAAGAGGGCTGAGGGTCTAGCCAGTCCTCAGAGCTAGAGATCCTGTGTGAGCCGAATCCAGTTGCTGGAAGTTCTATCCGAGATGAGAGAAGGTGCTGCGAAGCCTGAAAAGCTGTGAAAGACTAAATCAACTGAAACCATCTGCTCACCTGCTGTCATCAGAGGTAGGAAAAAGAGTTCTACCCTGTCTGGTGTGCCAAGGGAGGAAGTGATTAGGAGCCTGGCTCCAGGGTACTTGTACTCTTGATTGAGTGAATGCCAAATGGAGTGAAGCAAACTAGCTCATCGGTCTCAGCCCGTCTGAACATGCTATGCTGCCATGTGCTGATCGAGAGAGGAAGAAAACTGCAACACAATGACTGGGCCTATATCTACCATCTGCTGCTGCTGTGACATCTCACATCCAGAACTGTCTGGGGCTGCTTACAAACTGGCACAGAACACATGACTGCTGAATTTTCCCACTTGGAATACAATTTTGTTTGGATTTTCCCTGTTGAATTACAATCTGTTGTAATAAAAAGTGTTGAAGAGTCAGTCACATGGATAACACAAGCTTGCACATCTGTGAGTGTACCAACGCAATATCCCACTCATCATGTCATTAGGCCTGCAACAGTGTGTGGTTTACCTGGGCATCCAGTAGTGTAAATTAGAACTGCAGTTTAACTAAAAAGTAAAAGTATTGAAAGCACATTGAAACTGTGGGGATCTGCTGCTATGGGTAATGGGTGGCCTACAGCACAGTAGGCCGTGCTGGGACCTTGAGTGTGTGAATGGTGGGAGGCCCAACATATCATCTCTGTTGAGAGGCCTGGACATTGAAGATCACGTTGCTTGGGATGACACACTTAAAAAATACTAAAAATAGTAATCTTGTTGTCTAAAATCATTGCCAATAGCTACTTGCATAATCCTTATTTATCCATAGGGCCTGTGTTGCAGATAAATAAATACCTGTTGTTAGTTTCTGAAAATTGGTATGTCAGCATATTATTAGTGATCTGTCTTAAGTGGTACAAAAGTGTTGGCAATTTAAA
Organism: Neoceratodus forsteri; assembly: GCA_016271365.2. Taxonomy (NCBI): domain Eukaryota; kingdom Metazoa; phylum Chordata; order Ceratodontiformes; family Ceratodontidae; genus Neoceratodus; species Neoceratodus forsteri. The sequence goes on from CM028134.1 coordinate 430,805,220, forward strand.
GAAAGTGTGGGTATTGGTACTAGTGTGTCTCAGGGTGGTGTCTGAAAGTTACTGGGGGGTGGGTTGGTACTGTATCCCCAGGGGCAGTATTCCACCTATCAGGTCCCCTATTTGCCTCACTAGGTGGAAGCACCATGATATATCCTTTGTTCTCCCTCCAAACCAAACCACCCATGTGGGGAGTTAAACAAGCTCTGGACCTTCAACCTTGTTTGGCCCCCAGAGGAGCAAGACAGGGGTTGTGAACAAGAACTAACACCTGTAACATCTGCATAGTGACCCAGTTACATATTTGGAGGCACTTCTGGGATCTCCTATTTACCAACTGGACACAAACGTGGACTACTAGAAGAATGCCCATTACCCTGAGTGAAATTCAGAAAATTTGTGAATATTTTTGAGAAAATTCAAAAATTCAAAGTGCCTCTTAAGGAATTTGAAAAATAGTGCATGCGACAGGGTATGGACCCTAATAACATGCTGTTGGCCAGTAACATCCCCGAGGGACAGGACACTTCTGAATTGTTGTCTTTGTTGGAACATGTATTGATTGACCTTGGTAGGATGAAAATACAGCATATGGTACATGTGCCTGAGAAAAAGATCCTAAGTTCATTTGTGGAAATTAGAACATATTTTACTGTTATAGAATTGCCTGCATCCTTGACACCCAATGATGATGAGGTTTGGCACCATTATAGCAAGGGGAGCAATGTAGTCAGTTTTCCTGGATCACCCTCTGCCAGAAACTGGGGGAAGTCAAGAAACTTCTAGAACAAGAAGGTAAATCAAAGTAAGATTTGAAAGATTTGTTAAACATGGCTAGTCAGGACAATTTGCAAGCAACTGATTTGTTGGTTGTTGTGGGGAGATTAATGGAAATGGTATGAAAGCCTGCATGGGAGCACAAAGAATATAGAAAGCTTTGAGCATTTTTTTTTTTTTTTACTTGAAACCGACTCCCATTGAGGAGGATGGCTTTGGTACCTAGACTGAGCAAGCCACCCAGACGGTGCAAGATTTACAATGTTTCAATGCCAAGAAATGAGCTCAAATTGGTGAGTGTCTTTATGGTCCTACTTTAGATGCTATTGTTGCCCTCAAGGCTCCCAACTTAGCTGAGTCAGAGCAGAGGGTGAATCTAATTGGGGGTGTAGCTTAGCAGCTTAGTAGTACAAAAGCAGGTGTCTCCAGGTACAGCTTCCTGCTATTTCTGACAGAGGAGAACTTTGGTTTCAGAGCAAGAAATAGCAGTCTAGAACTACCGATTTTTTTCTTTTTACTAATTGCCCTCCTTCCCACCCAAAGCCAGTTCTAGTTTTATAGCCACTGGATTTGACTGATAACAGGAACTTCCTGTTTGGAAGTAGGAAGGGAAGGATCACTGAGACACCTTAGTTTCATCAACCTTGAAGAAACCTAAAAAAAAAAAAAAAAAAAACTCTTTCTCCCCCCCCCAGCTGCTGGAGGTCTGAATCCAAGCATGGAAGAAGGAGACTACTGAAGACTACAGGAAGTTCCTGTCCCAGAACAGGAAGGGTGAGAGCTGTAAGGGCACATAAGCAGAAGGAAAGTAAGTGTACAAATACATAGAGGGAGGAGACAGTAAGCATACAAAGTAACAGGAGAGGGAACACAAAATAAGTCAAGATGGGAGTGGTGCAGTGCAATGGCTGTGGGGCAGCAGTGTTCCGGGAGACATTCTGGAGGCTGCGATGCTGCCCTGTTTGCAGGCACCTCTCTGGTCTGAGGGAGGAGGTTGCCCGTCTCCAGGCTGACCTGGCTAGGATTCGTGAAACCTCTTCCCCCACCCAGGGACCACCGGGGCCACCACTGTTACCTCAGAGGTTGCCAAGAAAGAGGAGCGGTTGGACCAAGGTGGGCTCAGAGAGGGAGAGGGTGGTGGAACAGAGGTGCATCCCTCCAGTTGTGCCTCTCCACAATTCATATGCTGTTCTGGCAAAGAGTGGTTCCTCTATGGAGGCACCTACAGTGGAGACCAAAGAGGATGCTGAGAACCTCCACAAAGGAGACCCACAGGAGGGTGGCACAAGACCCCACAGAGGAAGGAAACAACTCCTGGTGGGGGACTCAATCATTGGGGGTAGAAGTGGGGGAGGAAGGGGATAGGGAGGTAAGGTGCCTGCCTGGTGCCATGGCTCGAAGGGACAGGAAGCGAATCCTCAGGATCACGGGAGCAGCTGCATGAGGGAGGGAGCTGGATGTCATTGTCCACCTAGGGACAAATGACCTGGCTGTGAATGGGATCAGAGCTGTGCAAGAGGAGTTTGTGGAGTTGGGGAGGGCCCTTAGACAAGTATCATGTACGGCAACCTTCTCGGAGGTGCTGCCTGTCTATGGCAAGGATGATGCTAGGGTATTCTGCACCATGGGATTCAATGAATGGTTGAAAAACTGGTGTGGAGCTCAGGGTTTTGGCTTCATTGGGGACTGGGGAGCCACCTGGAGGGATGCAGACTTATACTGGTGCGATGGTCTGCATCTGTCCAGGGGAGCAGGAGGGAACCAGGATCCTAGGTGACAGGTTTAAATGCTTCACTGGCAAGCATTTAAACTAGCCAAGGGGGGAGGCACTGAAAAGGAACAGGGAAATCCCAGCCTCCCCCCACAAAACACAGCAGTTAGAGAGGTAAACACCAAGGTAGAGAAGTCAGTAGGGAGCAGGACAGGAATAAATGCAGAAAAAGGCAGTAAGGACAGGGATGAGGCTAAAAAGGGTAAGGCCATAAAAAATAAATGGAAGGTGATAAGTACCAATGCCCGCAGTCTGTGCAACAAGCTCCCTGAATTAATGGCCTTGATGGAAGAGGGATGCCTTGATATTGTGGCAGTCACTGAAACATGGTACACAGAGAACCATGAATGGGATGTCAACATACCAGGGTACACAGTCTACAGGAGGGACAGGGTGGGTAAAAGAGGAGGAGGAGTAGCTCTCTATATAAGGGAAGGAATTAAAGCAACAGAACTAAAGAGTAAACAGGAAGTTGATGAGTCACTGTGTAATGGATTTGCTCGGTTCTTCTCGGACAGGGTGTCTGCCATCAGGCAGGGGGTTCCGCCAGTGGACCAGAATCTGGTCGACAGTAGTCGCCATGGGCTTCCAAAGAGCATTCCGCCTGTTTGGGGTGAGTTTAGACTGGTGGAGGTGGCTGAGGTCATTGAGATTGCTTCTAGGCTTCGGCACACCTTTTGTGAACTGGACCCGGTGCCAACTCATTTCTTAATGAGATGTGTTGACTCTGTTGGCCCGGTGTTTGCCTTGATTGTCCGGTGTTCCTTGTCAGAGGGGGTCTTCCCTGATGTCTTGAAGGAGGCATTGGTGAGGCCCCTTCTGAAAAAAAACATCGTTGGACCCTGACATCAAGGCAAATTACCGTCCTATCTCCAGTCTTCCATTTTTAGGTAAGATTGTTGAGAAGGTGGTGGCGCTTCAGCTTGAGGAGCATCTCGTGACCCATAATCTTTATGAACTATTCCAGTCAGGGTTTCGTGCAAGGCATAGCACGGAAACTGCACTAGTTTGGGTGCATAATGACCTCCTTAGGGCTAGAGATCGAGGGGAAGGGACAATTCTTGTTCTCCTCGATCTCTCCTCAGCATTTGACACGGTGGATCATCGAGTGTTACTTGACCACCTGAGGGAATTCTGTGGACTTGCCGGCTCTGTCATCTGCTGGTTTGAGTCTTTTTTATCCAACAGGAGGCAGAGGGTAGTGATGGGAATTCTCCTCCTCCTGACCACCTGTTGTGCGGAGTTCCCCAGGGTTCGGTCTTGTCACCGATGTTATTTGCTGTGTACATGCTACCCCTGGGAGAGCTCATTAGGAAGCACAGCTTAGGTTTTCATTGCTATGCTGATGATACCCAGCTGTACTTTTCCTTTGTCCCTGGAACATCTTGTGCAGTAGAAGTGCTTAACAGCTGCCTTGCTGAAATCAATGACTGGATGGCCTCCAGTTGGTTGCGACTCAACCTGAGTAAGACGGAGGTACTAGTGGTGGAGTCGAACAGAGGACGTGATAGGTTGGCCTCTGGTGCAGAGACAGGACTTTGCCTTGGCTCTGTACCATTGAAGGCCTCCTCTAGGGTGCGTGATCTGGGTGTTATTCTTGACAGCGGTTTGACACTTGAATTTTAGGTGTCTTCCGTTGCACATACTAGTTTTTATCATCTGAGGAATATCGCCAGGATCAAGCCCTTAGTTCCGCCTCTGGACCTCCCCACTTTGGTACATGCCTTTGTGACGTCCAGGCTTGACTACTGTAATGCACTCTATCTCGGGGTCTCTTGAGGTACCCTCCACTGACTGCAGTTGGTGCAGAATGCGGCAGCGAGGTTGTTGACAGGACAATCTAAATACTGTCATATAACCCTGGTGCTACGTCATCTGCACTGGCTGCCGGTTAGGTGGAGGGTCCTCTTTAAGGTGGGTTTGCTCACCTTTAAGGCCCTACACAGCCTGGGCCCAGGCTACCTGAATGACCTTCTTACACCTGCTGTCTTGGTCCATTCCCTGCGTTCCTCCTCTCGGGGCCTCCTTGTGATTCCCAGGACGAGGTTAAGAACTGCAGGCGACAGAGCATTTAGTGTCGCCGCTCCTGTCCTGTGGAATTCGCTTCCTATAGTTGTTAGGGAGGCCCCGTCTGTTGAGTTTTTAAGGCCCGACTAAAGACATTTTTATTTGATCAGGCATTCCCTGACTATGTTTTATAAGCTTATACTGTTTAATTTTTAATAAAGAAATAAATTGTGTAGTAAAATAAGGTTCTAATTGTTTGGAGTTGTATATTTTATTGATTGTATAGTGTTGTGTTGTATTTATTTAATTAATGTACGGCGCCCAGAGCCTCCGGGATGGGCATCTTTTTAAATAAAATTTGCCTTGCCTTGCCACTATGGGTCACGCTGGAGACAGGTAATGGCACCACAATCCACATGGGGGTTGTGTATAGACCCCCATCTCAGGGGGAGGAAATGGACAAGGAAATGGTAGAAGGCATCCTTAAAATGGCAGAAAAAGGGGAGATATTGTTGATGGGGGACCTGAATATGCCAGATGTTAACTGGAGTACCTTTGCTGCAGGCACATCCAAGAGCAGGGTCATTCTTGATGCCCTACAGGGGCATGCCTCAGACAGCTAGTGTTGGAACCCACTGGGAGGAGCAATCTTAGACCTGGTACTTTCAAATGGGGAAGGAGAAAGGATCTCAGATTTAGAAGTGGGTAGCCATCTGGGAACAAGTGACCACCAAACAGTGTGGTTCACAATAAACACAGCCATAGAGTCAAGCCATACAAAAACAAGAGTATTGGACTTTAGAAAGGCTGCCTTTGGGAAAATGAAAGAGTGCCTCAGAAAAGCACTAGCAAACAGGCAAGAAGGAGGGGTGGAGGAACAATGGGTAATAATCAAAACAGCCATTGCAGAGGCAACAAGCCTTTGTGTGAAGCAAATCAACAAAATAAAATGAAGGAAAAAAACACTATGGTTCTCAAAGGAGGTGGCAGGGATGGATAAGGGGAAAAGGATAGCATTCAGAAAATATAAGGAAACACAGAAGGAGCAGGACAGAGAACTTTATCAGTCAAAGCAGAAGGAGGCTGGGAAGGCAATCAGAATAGCAAAGGCATAAACTGAGGAAAAGATAGCCAACTCTGTTAAGGAGGAGGATAAAACCTTTTGTACATACTTTAGGGAGTGAAGAAAGACCAAGGGAGGGATACAGAGACTTAATAAAGAGGAGGGAATGTGGGCAGAGGGTGACAGTGAAAAAGCAGAGATACGGAACGAATATTTCTGCTCAGCATTCACAACGGAAGAGGAGGAGGAGGTACCTAAACCAAACAAGAGAGAAACTGTAAATAGGAGGATCGATGCCAGTCCATTCATGGAAGAAAGAGTTTTGAAAGAACTCTTGAAACTGAGGGTGGACAAAGCAATGGGGCCTAATGGGATTCACCCAAGAGTTCTAAAAGAACTAAGGGTAGAACTAGTAAGACCACTGACTACTCTTTTTAACAAATCTTGGGAGGATGGGGTGGTACCTGAGGACTGGAGGAGGGCAAATGTGATTCCACTTCACAAAAGTGGGAGCAGGGCAGAGGCAGGAAACTACAGACCAGTTAGTTTGACTTCAGTGGTAGGGAAAATGATGGAATCACTTCTGAAGTAAAGAATTGTTGAGTATCTAGAGGCCAGTGGGGCACAGGACACAGGGCAGCATGGTTTCACAGCAGGAAGGTCATGTCAGAGGAACCTAATAGATTTCTTTGACTGGGTGAACAACGTAGTAGACCAGGGAGGGGCTGTGGATATGGCCTACCTAGATTTTAGCAAGGCATTTGACACAGTCTCACACAAAAGATTAATATACAAGTTAGCCTGCCTTGGAGTGGGTCCCAAAGTGGTAGCCTGGATAAAAAACTGGCTGGACAACAGGACACAAAGGGTAATAGTAAACGGAGTCCATAGTGAAGAAAGGATGGTAACTAGTGGGGTACTGCAGGGTTCAGTACTGGGACTGGTCCTCTTTAATGTCTTTATAAGTGACATTGGAGAGCACCTGGAAGGAAAGGTATGTCTCTTTGCAGATGACACAAAGATCTGCAATAGGGTTGATACACAAGGTGGGGTGGAAAGAATGAAAAGGGACTTGGCAAGGTTGGAGGAATGGTCAACTATGTGGCATCTCAGATTCAATGCAAAGAAGTGCAAGGTAATGCATCTGGGAAACAAAACCCAGGGAAGAGTGACACAATGGGGGGGGGTGAGTTAATAACAACAACAAAAATCGAAAGAGACCTAGGAGTAATTATATCAGATGACCTAAAGGTGGGCAACAAGAGAAGGCAGTAAGGAGGGCTGGGGGATACTGGGATGCATAGAGAGGTATCAACAGTAGAAAACAGGAAGTTGTTATCCCTCTGTACAGACAGTTAGTGAGACCCCATCTGGAGTCTTGCGTGCAATTCTGGAGACCCCATCTACGCAAAGACGTAAACAGAGTGGAGGCTGTTCAGAGGAGGGCAACCAAAATGGTGCAGGGTCTACACCAGAAGACATATGAGGAGAGGCTAAAGCAGCTTAATATGTATACCCTTGAGGAAAGGAGGGAGAGGGGGGACATGATAGAAACTTTCAAGTATCTCAAAGGAATTAACAAAGTACAAGAGGGTAGTATCTTTCAGAAGAAGATACGTGCAAGAACAAGGGGTCACAATTTGAAGATAGAGGTGGGACAGCTCAGAGGTAATGTTATAAAGTATTTTTTCACAGAGAGGGTTGTGGATGCATGGAACAGCCTTCCTGAGGAGATTGTAGAGTCAGGAACAGTGGGAGAATTCAAGAATGCATGGGACAGGCATAAGGCAATTCTAGGGAGGGGTAAGAGGAAGTAAGCTGTTGATTAACTAGGATATGCAGCTTATTCATCAGATAGGAAAATGGGCAGACTAGGTGGGCCAAGCAGTCCTTATCTGCCATCAAATTCTATGTTTCTATGTTTCTATGTAACTGAAATGTCACTGTTCAGAACTGCTTAGCAATTTTGGAATGGATTTTGGCCATCTAAAAAACCTGGAACACATCTTACTTTGTTATTATTGATCAAGCAGCATAAAGAAAAGCAGTTGTCTGACTTTCAGGTGAGGCTGGAGAAAGTTTTGTGTGTAGCTTACTGGAAAGGATGCCTGATGCTCAACATCATGGGTTATGTCCACGCCACTCAGGTACTAGATGAAGCCTTGTGTTCTGATCAGATCTTGTTAAATATCCATTTGAGAGTGTATGGACAAGTCACCACCCTATGATGAGCTTATGGGAGAGGTACAAGAACAGGAAGAGACTGTTGCCAAAGATGAGAGCCATGACACACAAACAATGCAACTGGAATTGCCCCGTGACCACACCCACAGGGCTGAGCAATGAAGAACTGCTGGAGTGTAGTCAACAGCTAACACAACTGATAATGGAGACCCAAGAGACTACACGAGTAACAGCTGGCACAGGAGTGGCCCCTTCTGTAGGAGCCATGTGGCCAGCTGACATAAGTCATTGGAGATAGTTTTGGCCCAGAGATTGTCCATGGATACCAAGATAGCAAGAGGACATCTTCTCCTACAGATGTGGTGAGATAGGACATTTGCAGAGAGAATGCCACAGTCCTGAAGATACCAGAAGGGTGAATAAACTGCTAATCAAAAGATGACAGGAGCAGGGAAACTGGGCCTGGTAAGGGAGTGCATTGGAGCCCCAGACACAGGATGTTTCCATGTGAGGAAAGCCATACCTCAAACAAGTCAGACTGCAAAAGAGTAACTGACTGGGAAAAAATTGTTAGATCCTCATCCAGAGTGAAAGTCAAAATTCAAGGGAAGCCTACCGGAGCATTGCTGGATAGTGGCTCGTAAGTAACTATTGTATTCAGTGACCATTATGACAAGTTCCTAAGTCATGTACCATTGGAGTCTCTCAAAGGACTAGATGTCTGGGACCTGAGCAATGATACCTATCTGGGATTTATCTGAGTCTGGATCACCTTTCCTGAAAATGTGACTAGGGTTACTGGACCCATTGAAACCTATGCTTTGGTGGGCCCTCCTAGCAAAACTGTATGATGGCATACCAGTTATCGTCATCATTATTTAATTCATTTATTTATTTAAAATTGGCAACTGGGAGAGGAACACTGAGCCGAGGCGTATTTCTAGGTGCAACCTGGGGGAAAGGGGAACGAGAGAAGCACAATTGCAAATGAAATACATAGTCAGTCAGGTAATGTGGTTACAATGAGGTGACATAAAGAGCATAAGTTGAGTGCAGTAGACAAAATGGCAAAACATTGGATATAGAGGACAAATGAATTAGCACACAAATCATCTGTGCAAATTGGGCAAACTCAAAGTGCATAGTGCATAGTGCCAGAGTGAGGGGAACCTGAGCTGATGCTGAAAGTAGGGGTACCGGGTGAATACAGCACTGCCTAAACAGCACATGAATGACCGCGCTGCCAAAAGCGCGAAAGTTTCTACAGCGACAGGGGTAGCTCAGCAAATGGTAATAACCACTACCCCTGTCACTGTAAGCTCACCTGGAAGAGTGTCAAGGAGGCTACTGGTGTGGTGCCTGGTCAGGCCACTCCCGTGGTGGAGTGGCTAGGTCACCGGTGGCATGGGGGACATGGGACTGGAGTTCAGTTCCCGCTAGGTCCAATACTGCTGCATTTTTTTTTTACAAAGATAAATTTTCCCCCTCCAGTGTTTCACCCCATCTCCAAAGTCCACACCCCCCTCAGAGTTAGATACATTTAGTCTGGGGAGTTCAACCAAAGTTTAGGAAAACAGAAAGAAAAAGCAGACTGACCAACAGTAGATTTTCTAGAGGGAAGAGAGAGGGAAGTGATGTTGCGAAGAGGGTAGGAGGAAGAAGAAGGAGGAGATAGGAAGGATCTGAGGTAAGAGGGAAGGGAGCCAAACCAGAATTTGCATAAAAAACCGGCACAATGGGAAAGGCACCTGATTTCGAGAGAGGGGGGAGAGAAAGGGCTGAGTAAAGACGGCAATGGTGAAGACGAGGTAAGCAATCTAAAGCAAAATGACAGAAAGAATGAAAAGGGGGTCTAGTCTAGCAAGGGCAGATTTAGGGGCATTACTATAAACTAAGTCACCATAGCCAAAGATTCAAAGGATCATTTTTAGTACAATTTCTTGGTGGGCTGGGAGCAGGATACACACTTTATTCCTGTACAAAGCATCTAGCTTAGGGTGAAGCTTACAGTGAATTGTGTCAATATGCACTGAGAAATCAAGATGCCAGTCAAGGCAGACCCTGAGACACTTAAAGGAGAAAGTATCTTCAATCTTAGCACCATCAAAGGTATAAAGCAGAGGGACAGAAGTAAGTTTGGCAAGCCTCTGACGAGTACCAAAAGTCATGGAGACTGTTTTTTTGGCATTAAGGGACAAAAGGTTAGACTTAATCCAGCAATGCATGTTGTCAAAATCTAACTGTAGCCAGGAGGTAAAGTCAAGGGGAGAGGAGCCAGATGCAAAAAGAACTGTCTCATCAGCATACTTATGAATGGATGCAGAAGAACAGACAGAAGGTAGGTCATTTAGGAAAAGTGAAAAGAGATAAGACCCGGGACAGACCCTTGAGGGACTCCTGAGCTAATGGGGAGTGAGGATGAAATGGATTTACCTATCTAGACAGCTTGGGACCTGCCTTCAATGTAAGAAGCAAACCAACTTACAAAAGACTCAGAGAGTCCCACAGCTTTAGGTTTGTCTAGAAGGCGAGAATGTGCTACAGCATCAAAAACTTTAGTGAGATCAACAAAGATGGCAGAAGTAATCCGGCCTTGATCCATACCTGTAAGTGTGGTGTCAGTAAGCTGAAGGAGGGAGGTGGAAGTGGAGTGGGATTTCTTAAAACCAGACTGGAAGGGAGTGAAGAAGGAGGTGTTATCAAGAGAAGAACTGTTTGATTCAAACTGCTGAATTGACTAAAGGAGTTTGGACTTAAATTGTTTGTGGAAAAGTACCAATGTTGCAGACGTTCAGTAAAGTATGTGGGACACATTGTTTCTCAGAAAGGAGTTGGCACTGACCCTGACAAGGTATGTGGTTTAACTACATGGTCAAAACCCATTCAGTTGAAAGAGTTGCAAAGATTTGTGGGGTACTGTGGTTGCTATAGGAGATTCATTAAAGACTATACCAGAGTTGTTTGGCCAGTGTTAAATATGATACAAAGGTATCCACCGACAAACAAAAACACAAAGTACCTGGAAGTGAGCCTATTCATAAAACTTATTACTGAATCAGTGAACCATTTCAAGCCAGGTGGGTTGGCAACTGTGACAAAGCTTTTGAGGACATTATCAAACAACTGACAAGAGCACTCACCTGAGCATGTACAGATGCAGACAAACTGTACACTCTGCACATGAGTGCAAGTTTTCAAGGACTCGGAGCAGTGCTGTACCAACCATATCCAGATGGCCTGAGACCCATGGTCTTCGCAAGTAGAAGTATGAAACCATCAGAATGCAGCCATCCAGTTCACATTTTGGCATTGAAAAGGGCAATTGTGGACCAGTTTCATGAGTACCTGTATGGTGCCTATATTACAGTAAGAACTGACAACAATCCATTAAACTGCATTAAAACAACTCCCAAGAGCCAGTCCAGTGGCATGAAGGGCTGAGGCATTGATGTCTTACCTCCTGCCATGCCAGCAATCTGTGTTTGCAATGCAAGCGGGTCGCTGGGGGTCGGCCGGGGAGAGAGAGGATCAAACATCTAGAGGACATCTCTCCTCTCCTGGGTGGGTGGCTTGGCAGTCCCACCAAATGACTGCCCCCAGGTAGAGACCTGAGGGAAGAACAGGTCAGGGACACCAGCGAAGGGAGGGTGCTGCAGGACTGTGCAGTGTGCATGCACCTCCACGCTGGTATGCTGATATGTCATGCCCCAGCAATGGGGAGGAAAGAAAATGGAAAAATGGTGGTCGACCGGCAGGATGACACCAGTACCCTGCAGGCTCCACACCCAGCCAGCTGGGTACCTTGTGCCATCATGTTAAGTCCTGGTGGATGCCGGGGTGATGGGGCTGGGTGGACCAGTAGAAGGGGACCATTTGACAAGAGGATAAAATACATTTAAAGAGCTAGTGTGCTGCGTTAAAACTAATATTAGATTTTAAAAGCAACCAACCATTACCTTTTATATCTGAGGTATTTTTTTTATTTCCTTTTTGTTTTATTAGACGATTGTTTACTTATGTTAGTAGGTGTGATTGTGGAAAAGCACTCTGCCTAGCAACTGACATATCTAGCTCTATTGCCCTCCACTACTTCATAAGCATTGTGACCTCACTGACTGTGGCATCACTGCTGCATAGGAACAGCCATTCAGTGACTGCCAGGTCATTCACCTGTGATGTCACTGTCAGTGAGATCACAATGTGTATGATGTAGTGGTGATAGAGATAGATGTCAGCTGCTAGGCTAAGAGCCGTTCCACACATCCAGCATAATGTTATCACATTGGAGAATTTTCTAATGAGCAAAAGGAAAAAGAAAAATACTTTAGAAATAAAAAGTTTCAACTGACTACTTCTTAACATTTGTATTATTTTCCTGCATGCCTACATTGACTCCACTATCTCTTTAAAAAACAACTGCCAAGCTTGATGCCACTGGTCATTGTTGGCTTTCAGCATTGTCTGCATATGATTACTGTTTAGAGTATCACCCTAGACTGCAACACATTGATGCAGATACTTTATTGAGACACATACATGGTGACACTCAAAATAATGACTGGATCAGAATTCCTTAAGCAACTGTGCAAGCCTTGTGTAAAAAGTATGATACTGATGAGCAACCTTTCCCTGCAAATACAAATTGCTTTGTTGACAGTTTGTGTGCCACAGCTACATGTTTGCCTGCAACCTATCCTATTGTAGTTTTTCAGCTCTTGATAAATCTTCCTTGCCACACTTGAACCAGGAAGACCTACAGAGGGAACAGTGTTGGGACCTGTGCTTTAGAGACATGATATCTGGGCTCCAGAGAGGGGAACCTGCCGAACAAGTAACTGCCATGCATAGAGATACTCCTTTGTTGCTCAGAGAATGGCAGAACTTGACAGCACATGATGGACTTCTAGACGGAGAATTTCAAGGTACTGATGGACACAAGAAATGGTAATGTTTGGTGCCAGCTAAATTCCATAAACATGTACTGAGAGCACTGCATGATGAAATGTGACATTTGGATCTAGACTGCACACTAGATTTGATTCAACACAGATTTTACTGGCCCAGAATAGGAATAAAAGTTGAAAAGTACTGCCAGTAGTGTATCCATGCATTCAAAGAACGGCGTTACTAAAGCATGCAGCGCCACTTGTCAATGTCACAACATATGCTTCAATGGAACTCATTTGTATTGATTACCTCAGTCTTAAATCGGACAATAAAAATGTGGCCAATGTATTAGTTGCGATAGGTCTTTTCTCAAGATATGAGCAGGCCTTTCTGACCAAAGGCCAAAAAGTGCCAACAGTAGCTAAAGTCCTGATAGAGAAATTAATTGTTCACTACAGTTCATCTCAAAGAATCCATTCATATCAAGGCAGAGACTTTGAAAGTAAATCTGTGAAAGAACTTTCGTCCCTGTGGGGCATTCACGAGTCAAGAACAACTCTTTATCACTCGCAAGGTGACCCGCAACCAGAATGGTTTAATAGAATTTTGTAACTATGCTTGCTACTCTAGATCCTAAGCAAAAGTAAAAGGGGGGCCAACAAGTAAGCACCCTCATGCACACCTGCAACTGTAAAAAAGTGATGCAATGGGCTGTTTACTGTAACTTGTTTGGAAGAGAAGCCTGTGGACATTTGGCATTTCTGCTGATACAGCACACTCAGAAATATATCTGTAGTATATGCAAAGGTTCAAGGATCAGTTGGGCTGTACATACAAATTTGCCACAGAAACCTCTGGGGAAGAGGAACCAAGCTTATAAAGTGATACATGATAAGCAAGTGAGAGCCCAAGGGCTGTAGCCAGTAGATAGGGTCTTGGTGAGGAATCTTGGTTTGCTTTGGAAATGCAAGATTGCCAATCATTGGGGAGACATTTCTTATGTGATTGTAGAAACAACTGAACAACATACAAATGTACAGAATACAGCCTGAAGAAGAGTCAAGAGCACCTAAGATGATCCATAGAAATCATCTGTTGCTGATTGGACAGATGGAGACAAATGCAACTTAGGAAGGATCTCGTCAATCCCAAAGATGCCAAACAAGATCTGTAGCTCAGAGAAAAGCAAACACCTCATCCTAGTGATGATCATAAACCACAAGAATCCACAAGTACCCAGAAACCTGCAGTTCTGTATGTAGCACCTGAAGGTTCCTCTGATGGTGAAATGGAACCTGCACAGAACTATTCCACGGAGGATATCCCTGGCCTTCTGAGTGAGGCTGCTGTCCTGTTAGCACCCCATAACAATAATGCTTCTATGAACTCTGGTACTTGCTACAGGACTCCTGGTTTAATGTAGCTGTGCCTGAGGTTTCAAGATCTGAAAGTGAAGATGTTTAGCCTACAGAAATGGAGGAACCCATGGACAGGCCCATGGAGGAGCTCAATGTGTCTGAAGAAGTAGTACAAGTCATTTCAACTGAGGACCCTATCTTGCTGAATAAGGAGGAGGAGAACATGTGCTGGAGTGCCAAAGAAGGTATGGTTTTATAACTGAGACATCAGAAAGACCAGTTAAACCAGTTCTGAAAGTTTCATAGGATGCGCCTGGTGCCTCCACTGATTTGCCCATGAACGTGGTGCACAAAGGCATATACATCACCCTCGGGTCATTGCCCAAATCAAGTTCAGTAATGCTAATGGGTAAAATGGTATATGAGAATGTGAAGTGTGTATCTCAACTATGCTAGATAGCATGCATTTGTCTAAATAGACTGTGATACTGAACTGTGAACCATTTGGTTTATAGTTGAGTACTTATAAGAGGACCTAATGTATATATGAGGTGTGTATATATATATATATATATATATACACACATATATATACGTGTTGCCAGTTAGAAATTAGGAGTCCAGGTAGAGTGTATATATGTGTGTGTATATATGGACTTTTCCAAATAGCTTATCATCATCTCAGCTTTGGATTGATGGGGACATCAATCTCTCAGCAAGGGAAGAGTGTAACACCCCCCTAAGGTGGGGCTTACCTTCTGAGCCACCGGTGGCTCAAAGTGGGTTCACCTGCAATGCCTGCATCCTCCAGCTGGAACTGGTGCTGAAGGCTGGGAGAAATTAGTTATTGTTACCTTGTTCTTTTGTTGAATACTGCAGATGAAAGGGTGCCCCCACACCTAAAAATGAACCAGAGGAATTGCTAACAGCATCACTACAAACCAAATTGTAATTTCAACTAGTTTGTTTTAAAAAAAAGTTAAAGCAGCAGAGAGCACCAATAAACTATGTGTAAGCAGCAGCCAGGCATGCAACAGAGTGAAAACAAAGGGATGTCACCATCTTGTTGGCCCTTGAGCCCACATTCTACCAGTTGGAATGTGAGGAGTCCTGGTAAAGACTCCAGCACTTTAGAGAGACAGCAACAGAGAGTTTGGCCCCTCTCCCAGTCACTGGGGAGCCAGACTGTGAGTGAAAAGCCTGACAGCAAAGAGAGACTGAGAAGGGAGTGTGCTAAGCTGAACTCTTCCCCTGGTCTAGGAAGAGTTCAGTCAGTCCTACCACACAGTCCTTCCTGAGCAGATGGAGAGGAGAGAAGTTTGGAGGAGGAGGAGGAGGACAGAGGGACTAGCTGGGCCTCAGAGCCAGATATCCTGGTGTGATCTGAATCCCGTTGCTGGAAGTTCTATCTAAGCTGAGAGAAAGTGCTGCAAATCCTGAAAACCTATGAAAGACCTAATCAGCTGAAGCCATCTGCATACCTGCTGTAATCAGAGGTAGGAACAAGTGTTCTACCCTGTCTAGTATTGCCAACAGAGGAGGTGGTCAGGAGCATGGCTCCAGGATACTTGTACCCTTGATCAAGTGAGTGCCCACTGGAATGAGGTGGGGTAGCTTTTCTGTTTGGGGACTTCTGAACTTGCCACTCTGCTAATCGAGACAGGTAGAAAGCTGCAATGCAATGATCAGGTCTAGTCTGGGCCTGCATCTACCATTTGCTGCTGTTGCAACATCACACATCCAGAACTGTCCAAGGCTGCATTCAAATTGGTACAGGACACGTGAGTACTAGTCTGCCAGCCAGAAAATGCTGCTGCTGAATTTTTCCAGTTGGAATGGAATTCTGTTTTAATTTTTCCTGTTGGATTACCATTTGGTGTGATAAAAAGTGCTAGCCAAAAGTCAGTTGGGTGGGGTAAAGCTAGCTTGCTTGTCTGTTAGTGCACCAATGCATGATCCCAGGCATTGCGTCATTAGGCCTGCAACAGTGTATAGTTTACCTGGGTACCCAGTAGTCTAAAGTAGAACTGCAATTTAACTAAAAAGTAAAATTATTGAAAGTGCATTGAAACTGTGGGGATCTGCTGCTGGGGGTAGTGTGTGGTCTACAGTACAGTAGGTCTCATTGAGACCTTTGTGTGTGTGTGTGTGTGTGTGTGTGTGTGTGTGTGTGTGTGTGTGGTGCTGGGAGGCCTAACATACCATCTCTGCAGAGAGGCCTAGACATTGTAGATTGCATTGCTTGGGGTGATGCCTTAAAGTTTTTTGAAAGTGGTAATGTTGTTGTTGTCTAAAATCATTGGTAAGTGCTACTTGGCTAATCCTTATTTATCTACAGAACCTGTGCTGCAGATAAAGTTCTGTTGCTAGTTTCTGAAAATTGGTGCATTAGTGTATTATTAGCGATTCACCTTAATTTTTACAAAAGTGTTTGCAACTAAAAGTAAAGTGTGGGTATTGGTACTAGTGTGTCTCAGGGTGGTGTCTAACAGGTACTAGGGAAGTGGGTTGGTACTACATCCCAGGGAGTAGTATTAGACTTGCTATCAGGCCCACTATTTCATTCTCTTAATGGAGGCACCATGCTATTTCCCATGTTCCCCACCCGAACCAAATCCCCCATGTGAGAAATCGAATAAACTCAAGCCCCTCAACCTTGCTCAGCCCCCACAGGTGCAAGGCAGGGGTAGTGACTGAGAAGTAACATCTGCACTGTGACTGATGACTGTGAGAATACCATTTTGCAAATAAATGCATTTATTTTTATGTCTGACAGGCCTAGCGTAGAAATAAATCATTTATTTCAGTGTTAAGTGGGTCATCAGCATTAATGCAACACCAGTGGAGATCAATTTTCCCTGATAAGTTTGTTTATCGTGCTGTCTAACCCCCAGAGAAACTCTAGAAGTTGAGTATATCACAGTGACTTTCCTTGACCGCTGCACACAACAGAACCAACCGATCAGTAGGTATCACAATGCTGATGTCATCATAATAGGCCTATACAGCACTGAAGCCAGCAGTTCAAATCATAGAAAAACAGTAAAATCTTCACGCAAAAAGCTGATTTCAAAAGTTATAATTGTTAAACTGTTGTTGTATAACTCAAATACAGACTGGCTTGACTCAAAATATAGATTTTATCTCCACTTGTGAGGGAACAAGACTTTTATAAAATCATGCATATTTTGAGTCAGGCCATTGTGTATCCTCTATTTATTTCCACATTCGGTTGATCACAAAGGAGCACTTAACCAGTGGGAGAATAGCTTGTACTTCATTAAATTAACTAATCTTGCCACAGACACACTGTCATCATATAAATGACATATGCCATGGCTTACTAAAAATATCACATTTATTTTTTATCTGCAGAGACTGACCTCTCTAGACCTTTCTCTTGGCTCCACCACTTGTGAGATCGTAGAGTTTGGAACCTGCAGATAAAAATAAATGTGATAGACCGGCTGAAGGCAGCGGGAGCAGCAGTAAAAAAAGGCCAAACATGAGGTAATGCTCAGGGCAGTAGATGGGATCTGGTAGCTCAAATTTAATGCTAAAAAAGTAAGATTATGAATATTTTCAAAAAGACCCCCAAAATATAGTATTGGCTAGGAGGTGCCAGAGTGTGCTAAACAATGGAGGAAAGGGACCTTGGAGTAATCATTGGTGAGAACTTCAAGTCATCAGTCCAGTTCAGCAAGGATATGCTAATGTCAACAGGGCTCTACAATGCCAGTTCGACAAGAAACACATCAACTGGCATCACAGCGCCAGGCTCCATGTAAACAGCGATTTGCAGTCGGCATGGAGCCACACACATCGGTGTATGTTTTTTCTTCGGGGAGCTTTGCCCCCAGAACCTCCCACATGGGGGGCTATGCCCTCTGCACCCCCATACTTTAGGGATTCTAACTCCAGGTCGGAGTTAGTTCAGGAGGTGGTGCAGGTTGGGAGAAGGGGTTGCTCAGTCCCAGTGGCACTTCTATGGTGGCATGATGCTGTTGTCAGTATCAACGCATGTCACTGTAGAAATGTCACTGTTCAGGGGGCATACCATGTCAACAGGCTACTGGGCTGCATTGGTAGGCTCTGCTCTTCGGATCATAGATGAACTATAGTTGTACATGATTAAATATAGAATAGTGGATGGGAGACCATCCACAACAAGGCTGTGTTTCCATCGAGGTTGTTGATGACATCATACAGACTTCTCGAGGTCTCCCTGCTCTTCGGATCATGGATGAACTGTACTTGGTTGTACATGGTCAGCAACCATGGTCATTCATGATTTATCCATAATTTTAACCGCAGTTATCCATGGACAATCACTGATGGTACAGTAAACAGCCCAGGGAGAGACTACGGTCAACATACTATAGTTTAAGAATAACTCAAGTTGATCTTGGTCATCCATGGTTGTTAATTGCAGATGTTTCCTGTGATATAATTCCTATTTATACCACCATCAAATTAAAAATGTCAAAGATGTGGTGAGTTCTTATATTCATTTTTATGCTCATTTAAAACATTTGTTTATGCAAACCTTATTTTTCCTTCATTATTTGCAAAAAATATTATTGTGATTATTTATACTAATTAAAGTATCAAAATCTGAATTCTGCTATGAAAATAAATCATGCAAATTTGGTTGCTATCCTGTGCTCTTATGACCATGGACAAACCAAGGTTAAACATGGATGAATCGTGGGAGACCCTTTCACACTGATGTGTCTAGAAAATTCAGAAAACATATTGGGAAAGGCCATGCACATGTAGATCATGCTTGAAGAATTCTATTGTAACTTCAGTCAAGAACTATAACCAAATTGAATCAAAACCATTTATTAACTAAACATGGTATATTGATATACTATATATTTTATGGATATGTCCACAACTGGGATATATTCTGATAAACTGTTTCTTTAAAAAAAAAAAAAAAGATGTGCTACATAATTGTCATTTACAGCTACAATATGAAAATGGCATCATTTAGTATGAGAATTAAACTGATCCTGCCAAGGCTTTAAGATGAATTAAAATTATTCTGAAATAAGAGATGGCATAAACTAAAATAGGAAAACCAGAATTAAAATAAATGAAGAGAGTCATATCTTTCAATCTAATCTTCATATTTGGGCCTGATACCTCTAACGTCACTTAAAATGATCTAGACCCCTGTAAAGGGCTTAACTGGACCCAACTCAATTGGGGAGGGAGGGAAAAAGGGCTGCCATTGTGCCCTAACAAGTACTGCCACAGTGGAAGCGCGGGCGGAAGTCTAGGAGTCATGGAGTCAGGAGGGGAAGATGCCATTAAGCACTTGGCTGCAGCATGCATCAGCACATTGCCAGCCTGGACTTACACCCTTCACGCCGTCACCCTCTGGGTTTGGAACCAAGGGGGAAAAACTTGTAGAAACCCTAAGTGTTGAGCTGTGTGACATTGGTATCCCAGTATGCTTGGGCCTAGCCATGAGTGCTGGGGATCCCAGTATGCCAGGGCCCAGCCAAGAAATCAGGGATGTATATCCCTGAGCCGCCATCCAGAAGAAGTAAATAAAAATCAGGCTAAAATTACAACCAATGTAGAAAAGGTCGTGCTCCGGAATTAAAGGGGTTCATAGCAGGGCAGCCAGCCCACAAAGCTGCAAACTGTAGACTAACTGTGCACTCATGGACTACAGGAAAAATAAGTTACAGGCTGAGGTTAAGTAACCAAGATATTTATTGTAGCAAAGTAGAGTTACAACTGAGTAAAACCCTCAGCCCCAGCACACCCTAACCAGGTCCTCATCAGGGGACAGGTCTAACACACATCAGGAGGTTCCACCAATTTATTTCACACTCTTAAAGGTATATACTAAAAATCATTAAAACAGAGAAGAATTAAATAAATTTAAAAAAAATTAAAAATAATTATCTATTACATGAAAGCAAATAACAATAACAGTGGAAATATTGCAAGGAAAAAATAAATTTCTGTTACATACAAAAATATACCAAGCATTATACATCAAATGTAGGTACAGTAGAGGATTGGAAAATGTATTAAATCTAATAGTACAAATAGGAGTATCTACTCAATTATATGCAAAGCATTTTTGATATATACAAAAATATTAAATACATCAGTTGAATAATATATACAGTGTATATGCTAATTCAATACATATGATAGATCAATTCATACATAATCTGTTATATAGGCTACTAAATGTAAAAATGGGGGGTTCTAAGAGGGGTATATTAAAGTTTGATTAGCTGTAGAGCCAAAGAAATTCAGGAAAAGAGCTGGAACATTACTGCAAGTGAAATACTGGGGTAATTTGTCCTATACCTACATACATATCTAATTGAGATATAAATAGACAAAAGTAATGGTATCAGTGCAGTTTTATAGGGGGGCCATATTATTCCACATTCAAGGAAGCAGTAGTCACAATCTCTTAGTTTGTATATCTGAAGAAAATATAATACATGAAAAAATGAAATAATGGAACGATAACATTTTAAAATTAATAATATTTTCTCAAATAAATGTCAAAATAAAATCTTGATCAGGTAATGGAACTTGTAAATACACCTATTGCTTATTTTCTTGACTCATTTACATTGGCAATAATGGTGGTCATTGGGAACTATCTAATAAAGCGTAAAAGAATATTAGAACAAATAGGGGTTAAATTTATAAAATATGTGCAAACTTAACATGCACAATTCTCTCACGGATAAGGAGTAAAATCAATTTCATCCATTCAATCCTATTGGAAACCCTGTGATTAAAGTTACAATCCATTTGGTTCCCTTTTGCAAAAGAATACGTGTTCGATTCCCCCCTATGGGGTGTCTCAGTATGTGTTCCAGGGCCATGTATTTCAAACAATCAGGTTTCAAATTGTAAGATTCAAGGTACTGTGCATCTAATGCATTGATTTGATTTCCATTTAAAATGGCCCTAAAATGTGCCTGTATTCATTCTTGTTCGTACAGGTCTTGTTGTTCTACCTATATACTTTAGACCACAGGAGCACCAACATATAAACTACAAAAGGAGTAGTGCATGTAATAAATTGTTCAATTGTAACTGATTGGTCATTCACTGTGAGATTTTTCCTTCTGTGTGCATGCTTGCATGTGTTACACCTGCCACATCTAAAAAACACATTTTTTCCTTACCCAACTAGTATTTTCTGATTGAATCTCTGTTGCAACAAAGTGGCTCTTCATCAGACTCTCCCCAATATTTTTCTCCTTACTAAAAGTTGCTCCTGGTCTAGGAGCTGTGGTTTGCCACACCCTTGACCACTCTTCCAGTGTATTTAGATCCCTGCATATTTTATCCACCCCTCCAGGTGTGTCCACTCTGTTACAGATCTTGGTGTCATCGGCAAAGAGGCAGACCTTCCCTTCCGGATCTCCTGTTATGTCACTTATAAAAATAATAAGTAGTACCAGTTCCAACACTGATTCCTGAGGAACCCCACTGGTCACCCTCCTCTTCTTTGAGCATACTCCATTTACCACTCCTCTCTGTGTCCTATCCGCCAACTAGTTTCCTATCCAGGTTACCACCTTATTATGTAACACCAAGTTACCCAACTTGCCCACCTGTCTCATATGTGGAACAGTGTCAAAAGCCTTGTTGAAATCCAGGTAGTCCACATCCACTGCACCTCCCTAGTCTAGCTCTTGGTCACCCATATGAACATACGAACATATGAAACTGCCAACAGATACAGGCAAAATAGTCTTAATGCGTCTGCTCAATTGTGCACCACAGAGGTTAGATTCCTGCTGCCCCCCACCCCCACCCCAACCCCAGTTAAAGAAGTCTATCAGATTTGTTTGGCTATGACCTTCCTCTGTGAAATAATGCAGTCTTGGGTCCAGCAATCTGTTGGAAACAAGATATTCCACAATCCTTTCTTTCAATAGTGTTTCCATCAATTTACAGACCACCGATGTCAGACTGACAAGCCTACGATTGCTCGCCTCTTCCTTGCTACCATTTTTGTGAAGAGGGACTACATGTGCCCTTCTCCAGTCCTCTGGGATCACTTCAGTCGCCAGTGATTTGTTAGAAAGGTCTGTCAGAGGTACAGCAAGTACCTCTTGAAGTTTCCTCAGTATCCTTGGATGTACCCTGTCTGGCCCCATATTTTTTCTACTTTCAGGTTGTCAAGTGTTTTCTGGATTCTCCCCGCTGAAAATGTGCCAGTCTATTTCTCTCACCTCTACATTTCTGGCGCATCTTTGTGGTCCTTCTCATTTCCCTTCTGCTGTGAAAACTGAGCATAATATTTGTTCAATATGATTGCCTTCTCTTGATCATCCTCTGTGTAGTCCCCCCTTCCCTCTTTAAACATAGAGTCCCTCCCTTTGTCTTTCTTTATTCACTAACATACTTAAAAAATGCCTTATCCCCTTTTGATACTGCCCGAGTTATTTTTTTCCTCAGTTTGCACTTTTGCTCTCCTTACTGCTTTGCTTGCTTCTCTCTGTTTTCCCTGATACATGTCCCTATCCTCATTTCTCTGGGTCTCCTTGTACCTTCTGAACGCTACTTTTTTAGCTTTTATCTTTTCTGCTATTTTTTTTGAGAACCATAATGATCTCTTTCTTTTACTTTTATGTACTTGCTTAACACAGAGGTCTGTTGCCTTCACTATGCCATCCTTTAGTCTGGCACACTTTTCCTCCATCCCACCCCTCAAGTCTTCACCCCGTCAGTTCGTTCATGAGGCATTCTTAAATCTTAGTAAAATCAGCCTTTCTGTAATCTAGTACCCTCACCTTTGTATGGTTGAAATCTGCAGTTGTTCTAATGTTAAACCACACTATACAATGATCCCTTGTCCCCAGATGGCTTCCTACCCTGACGTCTGCAACACTGTTCCTGTTAGTAAGCATGAGGTCCAGTATTGCCCCATCATGAGTGGGTTCCCTGACTAGTTGCCTAAGGAAAGTATCCTGCAGGGAGACCAGGATGTCCCTGCTTCTAGCTGATATTGCAGCAGGGAGGCTAGAATCTACATCTGGCAGATTGAAGTCATCTCCCTATTTTCTGCCATTCTTCCAATTTCTTCTAACATTACTGTATCCAAGTCCTCCCCCTGTGTCGGAGGCCTGTAGATCACACCTGTCCGAATACTGGCTTGTTTTTCTAACTTCAGGGTAACCCACAGCATCTCAGCCCCTCCCTGAGTTTCCTGTATTTCCATTGGTTTTATGCTGTCCTTCACATAAAGCAGCATTCCCCCTCCTTTCCTTCCTACCCTCTCTTCTGAATAATGTGTACCCTGGTATGACCATGCCCCAGTCATGGTTTTCCGTGACCTATGACTCAGTAATGGCCATGATATCCAGGTCAGCCTCTGCAATGATGGCCTCTAGGTCTCAGATCCTATTTTCCAGACTCCTAGCATTTGCACACATGGCCCTCCATATTTTGTTTGCTCCTAGTTTGCCGCTTCTCCCTTTTTCCTTTTGTTCCCCCTTACCACCTCTTTTCATCTGTCTGCTTAGTTTCCCCCTTCATCATTTTCTAACCCCCTGCTTATCTGATTTACTTTATTCAATGTGGGACTATCATTCCCTGGAATCTCTTACACTCCATCTCTGCCTTTGGTGGTGGTGGTGGTGGGGGCAGTTACTGCTTCCCCTTATTCTTGCACCTCCCCCAACCCCGACTAGTTTAAACATTCATCAAAAAAACATTTAAACCTCCCACTGAAAACTGTGGTCCCCCTTCTAGATGAATGCAGGCTATCACCTCTGTTTATGCTCTTATTCTCCCAGGTGGACCCTAGTCCCCAATGTAACCATACCCCTCCTCTCTGCACCAGGCTTTCAACCATGAGTTGAAAGCCTTTGTGTTGAGGTCCCTCTCCTTCCCCCTTAGTGTATACAGGCAAAAGTTACAGAGCATGTTACCTGTTTAAGATTTTTTCTTAGCTCTTTAAACTCCCCCTGCACTGTTTTGACTCATCCCCAGCTAGGTAATTTGTCCCCAGGTGGACAATGACATCCAGCTCACCTTTCCTTCCTACTGCCCTAGCTATTCTTGGTATATGCTACCCGTTCCTCCTAGCTGTGGCACCTGGTAGACACCTGACCTCCCTCTCCACCTCCTTTCCTATTCCTGACTCTATCCCCCATGACAACTGAGGCACCTATTAATAATTGCTTCCTCTTTCTATGGGCACCCTTTCACCCTCCTTGGGACCTTCACTTACGAGGGCTCCCACTTCCTCCCCGGCCACTACCACAGGTGCTTCCTCTTGGCAGTCCTGCTCCGTCAGAGTGTCATATGATTTCTGCAGTGGTACTGGCTGTGTTTGAGGAATATTCCTGTGACCTCATCTCTCCAACCTTCCTGATCCCGCCACCCCCTCCCTCCTCATCCCCATCTTAGTCCAACTGCTCCTCCTATCTGGCATCTTTTTAGGTAATGGTACTGGACTTGATGGCCCCTGGGTAGGGGAAACGGTCTCCCAACTTTTAGTCAACACAGCCTTGAGCCTAGTAACCTTCTTCTGGCTTGAAATCAAAGTAGTCTCAATAGAAGGGATATAACATATAAGAGGTTGATGACAGTAGGGGCAGACAAGGTGCAAAAGGACAAATCTACTAAATAGACTGAGCTTCTGCTAGTGTCTCAGACTAAGCCCACCCAGTGATAGGCTGGTATCATAAAAGCTTTTAATGCTTACTGAATGAATAAAGAATTAAAATTGATAGGCTGGGGTATAAGTAGGTAGGATCAAAAGAGATTGGATGGACCTTTGGTCTTTTTCTGCTTGACATCATTTCTGTGTAATACCGGAAGGTAGTACAGCACAAAATGTTATAAAACAGATAAAAATACAGTACATACATGTCAAAGTAGGCAAGTAATATAAGACAATGCAAACCTCAGGACAAGGAACAAGTAAACTTAGCTATAGAAAACAAGATCACTGTGTAATTTGCAGCTCAGAGACATTTTCTGAGATTAACGATAATAGCTTACAGTAAATGTAAAATCCATAAGTCTGCTACACTAGTTTGCTGAGTGGTGGCTTTCAGTAAAGTCAAAATCTTTATTAATATATACAAAAGTAATTAAATATCACCCCATTCACTTCAATGGAGCATGCCCCAGCATTCTCCTGAGTTAGGCACCTAAAAACCTCTGAGTGAGAAGGTGGGACCAGCACATCGTAAGTGAAAGGAATCGATTGACTGCATCCTTGGGCCAAAATACAATCCCTTCCCTATCAAAGGAGACTTACAAAAATATTTTAAGTTTAGCTACAATGATTTTCATAAAGGTAAGGGACTTATAGATTTTATGTTCAAGCTGCCATTTTTGGGCACTATGCACAAAATGGAGTAAGGTACGTGCCAGAGGTGCATACCCTGCCCGTGTAGCTCCACGCCTGCAGACAGGTGCGCACCTGGCGGCATGCATGACCACCAGCCATCTGTCCATGGCCCCACCCCCCCGGTGCACACAACCATGCAGAGCGGCCGGGGGTGGAGTGTCAGACCCAGGCAGCATCCAATTGAATGCTCATCCTGGGACCCAGAGTGGATCCCTTGCACTGTAAGGTGTGGGTCTGGGTGCGTGAATAGCACATGCAGGCACCCAAACCCATGCAACCATGCCATCTGTCCAGTGGTGGACTACAAAGCCACCCCTTTGGCTACACAGCAAGGCACCAGTCCCAGCGGGGTGCAGTAACCTCCCCCGCACAGCTGTGCCCCATCCCCATACCATCAGTAACTCCCCCATGCCCGCATGGCAACAGTGTCACTCCCCGCCCCCAACACATGGCCGCCCTGGTCCACAGTGTTGTGCGTGCAAACCCCCTTCACACAGTGGTGCCCTGTGGTGTACAATCCCCCCACACACACACACAGTGGGTCCCCGTATTGTATGCCGACCCCATCCTGGTACCACCACTGAACCATTGGGGCCAGTGGACCCCCAAATTCCCCCACAGCACCATCGACACCCACCCTCCTGGTCCCTCCTATTGGTGCCATGGCTTGGGATGGCCAGCGGCATGGCTCTCCTCACACCACCTCGGCCGCTGGCCATCCAAGTGATGTTGGGATTGCTGCCTGTATATAGGGGCATGCTCCCAGCATCACTTGAATGGCTGGCAGCTGAGGAGGTGTGAGGAGGGCAGTACCACTGGCCAACCCAAGCCGCAGCACTGATGTGCAGGTACTAGGGAGAGGGGGTGCTGTTGGTGCCACAGGGGGTGAGAGGACCACTGAACACCAATGTGAGGGATGGTGCTGTGAGTTCAGGGACTGGTGGTGTTGGGGCTGAGGACATACCATACATGGCAAGCACATGTGGTGTCTGGGTTGGGCACACTGGGCTGCTGCAGTGGATAGGGGTGGGGGGGCCATTGCCCACCACAAGTGTTGCAGGGGTACCAGGGTCAGGGCAGTGGGGCCGGGGCACCACTGGGTGTCCAGGGGGGTTACTGGCACATCACAATGGGGACCGAGCTACAAGGGTGATAGAGCCGCCATGTGGTGGGAGGCGGGGGGGATGTGTGGCTCCTTCAGAGATGGGGTGGATGGCTGCCCAGCATAGGTGCAGTGCCATGCCACTGAGCACAGCTGCTGTACAGTATGGGCACCCACCGAATTGGCTGCCCCAGCCCACCCCAGCTGGCTACTGGGCTGTGGCAGCATGGAAGGCCTTCACCTGGTCTTGCTGCGACCGGCAGGGTGCATCCATGGGGGCGTGCAGTGGATTACAGCAGGGTCCCCCATGCCATACTCTGTGCCCTCCTCCGCACCCCTGCAGGTCGCACTATGCGCCTTAGTGAATGGCACATAATGCAGGCATACCCCCGGCGCATTACTGTCTTTTCAGCTGGGGGATCTGGCACATACCTGTTGCACACCCTGTTGGTGAATGCATCGTGGAACCCACTCTGTGGCATTCATGAGTACCGATGCCTATGCGCCCAGTTTCTGTGGTGCATACGCATCCTGCATAGCACCCAGTAATCTTAAAATATGCCTTTACTCCAAAACAGTGGAGGGGAAAAGAGTAGCAAAATGTGGAAGGAGAGGGAGGAGAAAGAAATTAAAGTAATTTGCAGATGTAAGAGAAGTGATCCTTGAGTAGGACTTTTAAGGTATCAGGAAAGGAAGAAGAGTGGACAGAGAGGGGGAAATACAACAGGCTAATTTATCTACCTTGCCTAGCTAGTGTAATATAGTGTAATATACACAATGATCTAAACATAAAATTGGATAAAAATGCCATTTATTTTAGTCAGTAATAGAAAGTAGCCAGCCATGTTGCCAGAAATGTATGCTGTGTACATACTCTCTCTGATACTGCCCCCTCCATGCTCCTGTTACAAAACAATCAGCAGTCTCAAGTTGCAGTGGCATTCAGTAGAATCAGCAGGCAAACCACGACTTATGCTCAAAATTGTACATTTTATTCCATTGTAAATGATGTTCCATTGACAAGTTCTGTTGCAAGAGTGAGCTGTGAGCAAGTACTACAGGTGCCACAGCATTTTGGCAGTAAAGCCTTCATCAGGGGGTGGGCTCATGTTGTTAGCCCTTTTCTGTTACACCTGCCATGTCTTGGTGTGACCAGTCATGGCGCTACACCTTATAATAGGTAGACATGCTAGGCAGAGGGTGGGATTCGAACCCAAAATATGATAAAAGACTCCATGATTTAAAACATTATAAAAATCTCACAAACAATAATCATCACATTTTACCATAATTAGCAGTTCAGAAACACTTGGCAGAAAAAGTCTATTCCAGCTTATGTACTACTAATAACTGTCTCATAATAATCATAAATAGTTATTCATAAGCATGTGAACTTACAGAGAAAAACAAGGGGGAAAAGCCATAGATTGGGTAGTTGCTTTTAGGGTAATATGGTTGCAAATACAGTTATATTCCAAAACTGCTGCAGTGTCGGGGGAGGGGTGGTAATGTGTAGGCTGGAAAAATTCATGATTACTCTCCCGGTGCCTCAATAACCAGGATTACAATCATCCCAGGAAAATTCCCGTGCCATCCTATCAGGGGATCTGCCAGCTGGCCTCCTTAAGGTATACTCATGGAGCTGACAAATTCTAAAAAGAGAAACAGAGAGAGAGAGAGAGAGAGAGAGAAACAAAAAAAATTACAGGGGTTAATACATATTCATGCACTTCCAAGGTATTCATAGTTATACCAAATATTGGGCCCTATGCACGAATGGGCAGGAGTTATGCGCCAGAGGCGCATACCCCACCCGCATAGCTCTGCGGCCCTGGACAGGTGCAGAGTGCATGGTATTCACTACTGCAAGCACCCACAGGGCATCTGTCTGTGGCCCAACTCCCCCAGTGTGCATGTTCGTGGAAGGGGCAGGCCGGTGCAGAGGGGTGGACCCGGGCAGGCATCCAATCAGATGCCTGACCTGGGTCACAGAGTGGATCCCTTGCACCCATGGGACAGTGGTGCATAGGACCCACAGATCCATAGTAAGCCCACAAAGCAGCAACTGAACTAGCACATGCCTGAGTAGCCACCCCAGCCCTCCCCATCTGCCTAGTGGGCTGGGGCAACATGGAGGGTCGGTTCCTGGTCCTGCTGCAACCATGGGTTAAGTCCGTGGGGATGCACACCGGGTTATGGCAGGGTTATGGCTGCCGTAACCTGCGCCCCCCTGTGTCTGGCACTACATGCCTTAGTGAATGATGCATAGTGCAGGCACACTCTCAACTCGCCCCCTGACTGCCCCTGGCACATTGCTGTCTGCACAGCCAGGAGGATCCTATGTGCTACAGACTTGCATGCTGTATGTGAATGCCACAGGGGCTCCACGGAACCCCCAGTGCACGGCATTCGTAAGTAGGGTGCCCATGCACTGCAGATCTGCAGTGCATAGGTACCCTTTGTATTTTATGCATAGGCCCCATAGTTTGCTGTATCCTATGCCACAGGACTGTGAAGTATGACTGTAGTTTACAATTTAGACCTTCTGACAGTTCAGTGATCTAGAATATCTTATACTATAAAAACTAAATAAGTGATAATATTCTTATAAAAACCACATCTTAACTATTGTACAAATTTATACAACCTGAAGTCATATGTCTCAAATCAATTTGTAATTTTTGTTTGTTTGTGTTTGTAAGAATCATATTCATAGAAGTGATTTTAAGCCCCAGTCTTGATTCAAACCCTTGGGAGCCAGTGATCTGATTCTAAAGATCAAGAAACTCTTTCTGTCTGTAGGGGTTATGCCGATGTCCCCCTCTGGCATCATTTTTGATGTGCTCAATACAAATGAACTTAAGTTCCCTTGGGTTAGATTGATGGCATTCAAGGAAATGGACATCTACGGGTGTGTCATCTCTTTTGTTCTTAATGTCTCTGATGTGCTCCTGTGTGCACTGACGTAGTGATCTAATTGTTCTCCCAATGTATATTTTAGAGCAAAGACACCATAGGGAATACACTACAAATCCTGTGCTGTATGTGGTGAATTCTCTGTCACTTTCCTATAATAACCATCTACATGCATTTCTTTCTTTTCCATATTTGTGCACCCCTATTGGTTTAATGGATAACCAGTTACGGTAAGGTTCAAGTTCTCTTTTTGGCACAAATTTACTGTGTGTAATCCTATCTCTTAAATGTGGTGCCTTCTTAATAGAGATGAGTGATACCTCCCCTATTACTCCTGCTAGTTTGGTGTCTGATTTAAGTATGGGACGGTAGTTTCTGACTACTGCTCCTATCTGGCCTGCCATACTGTTGTAATCAGTAATAAAACACACCCTGTCCTCATGAATTTTTCCTTTAGCCTTAGGGAAAGAAGTCTGCTTCTGTTTCAACATCATATCCCCTAGCAAGGAATCTTGCTGTAAGTTCATTTGCTTGTGAGAAAAAATTGGTTTCAGTTGAACAGTTTCTCTGGAGACATAGAAACTGTCCATACTGGTGTGGATCTAATTAAGGCCTTGGGGTACGAGCCATCCATTCTTAATAGTGAGTTTATTGTAAAGGGTTTTCAATACCTTTTTGTTATAACTTGGTTGTTGTCACCCACAGACAGTTTGATGCCCAAACAATTCAGTGACTTTTCACTGATGGTGACGTGAATTTTAGGTCTATCGAATTGGTATTAAGCCATTTGACACAATCTTCAGCACTCTCCCTGTTACCATCCCACACACAGACCACATCATCAATGAAGCAGTACCACCTGAGGATGGGATTATGTGTGAGGGTTGTTGTCATTGAAAATAACCTGTTTTTACTCAAACCCCAGGAACAAGTCAGCAAACACGTGGGTCTTTGCTTCCCCCATGGTGGTGCCTTTCAACTGCAGGTAGAATTCATTGTTAAATTCAAAATAGCTACCTATATTTTAATACAAATTCTAGTGATTCCAACAAGAACTCTACTGCAAAGGATTCACAGTGGAGGTTGTTTCTCAAAAAGAACTCACATGTCTTCAGGCCAGTTTCATCTTTAATTGATATATACAAGGATTCCGCATCTATCCTTATCCAGAAATAGTTTTTCCTATCATCTGAGGTTCTTAAATTTTTACAGCATGTGCATAGTCTCACAAAGGTAACAGTAGAGTCCCGCATCACAGGTTTTTAAAAATAAATCAATAAATTTGCATAGTTTGTTAAGTAGCCAATTCCAGAAACAACTGGCCAGCCTGGAGGATCTGTGAGACTTTTATGTGCTTTTCGCAGTATATAGAATATAGGTATATATGGAGAATCTGCCCAAATAAAACAAAATTCATATGTAATTGAATAATGTGCTTTGCCTTTTTCTTACATACTTAGCATTTTCTTTTTGAAGGTGGGGTCCGCTGGCAGGGGTGTAGGTAAATACGGCACAGGAGAGTTTGCCACAGGAAAGTTCGGTACAGAAAAGTTCAGCACAGAAAAATTAAATAGTCAGAAATTTGGTCCACACTGCCATGGATCACCACTCCAGTGAAATTTCAGGTTTAAGTGTAGATTTGCTAACACCGCACCACCATGGATCACAATATAGATTTACTATTACAACACCACACCACCATGGATCACAACATAGATTTACTAGTACAACACCACACCACCATGGATCACAACATAGATTTACTATTACAACACCGCACCACCATGGATCACAACCTAGATTTACTATTACAACACCACGCCACCATGGATCACCACTCCAGTGAAATGTGCAACCAGATTTCCAGCCATTTAATTTTTCTGTGCCGAAGTTTCCTGTGGTGAACTTTCCTGTTCCAAACTTTCCTGTGCTGTATTTGCTGTGCCCGACTAGCAAATGTCTATAACTGGATGAATCATTAAGCAATTCCAATACTTTATTCTTATAAACCTCTTCTGTCATGCATACAATATCCACCCTCCCTGTCTGCTTTCTTAAATACTTTGTGCTTCATATGCAGAGCCGGCTGGTAGCATGCGTGCATCATGAAAGCTCAGTCTGTGGCCAGCCATGGTGGTGAGCAGAGGGCTGTGCCAGTTGCTGGCTCTCATGGCAGGGATGGGGGGTACTGGTGGGAGTATTACGGCATACCAAAATGCCATTGCCCGACAACCAGGAGCCTGAAAATTATATCCCGACAGTCGGTATCCCAACAGTCAGGAATTGCCCGTGGCAGAGTTGGCAATCAGAAATATGCCCCCCCAGAACATCGAAAAAAAACTCCACCGTGGGCAATTCCCAACTGTCAGGATATAATTTTTGGGCTCCTGGGTTTCAGGCATTGGCATTTTGGTATGCCATAGTAAATCCATGGGGGGTGCTGGGATACTACCTGCTGGGGTGGGGTCCACTATGCCACCAGGGATGGAGTTTGAATGATATGGGCAGGTTGAGGTAAGGGGGGGGGTCCACAAGGCCATCAGGGAGTCCCATTAGGATGTCTGACAGGTGATCAGGGCTGGGGAGGGACCGGTAGACCACCAGAGTAATGTTTTCATGTCTGTACCAGGAGATTGGGGATCAGAGGGACCACTGGACCATCAGGGATTTTTTCTGTTTTACATATGTGGGGATCGGGGCATGGGAGGGACCACTAGACCACCTGGGATTTCTAGTTTCTTTACACAGATGGGGGATCAGGACATGAGAGGGACTGCTGAACCACCAGGGTTTTTAGTTTCTTTAAACAGATGGGGATCGGGCTGGGAGGGATCACTAGAACACTAGGTTACCCAGCCCTTGATGGTACATGGCCAGGGTTTGGGGCACCCACCCCTTCTGCACCCTGTTAAGGGCTGGGTTTCAGAAATGATGAACTGTGCCGTGCTTGGGCCATTTAGTGCTTCTGAAATTTTTCAATGTTGTGCTGCACTGCATATACATGGGGGTCCCTCAGCTGCATATGTGCAGCACGATATTGTGTGCCACAGTGCTTCTGGGGGTGCGCCATGCATAGATGGCCTTTGAATATGGCCACACCCCCAATGGCTGCCACTATTCCTGGTTAGCGCAGCGCACACCTGGTTTGTGCTGCGGTAACCTTTTGAAAATGGGGCCATAAGGTTTTTACATTCTGTAGTTCCTATAGTGCTTTTAACTCATTTAGCATTAGATTTTTACAGTGAAAGTCAGACTCCATATCAAACAACATATTTCTGCATACGCTGTTTTTTTCACAGACTTTGCTAGTGTTGTTAGTTATGGGACAAAATGTAGATCTGGATTTAAAAGCTTCCTTTCTTAGCTTGTTAAATTCATTGCTATCACATATACTTTGAATATTTATTCCATTACTCTGACCTTCAGTAACATGTGAATTTAATTCATTTTCAAAAAACAATGAGTTAAGTATTTCAAGATTCAATATACCATTTGTATTAAGCCCAAAGATGACCTTGTAGCTGACGTTAAATTACCTTCTGCATGCTCCATTGCTGCTGGATTGTGATTGCCATCAGGTGCAGTTTCAATTAAACCCAAAAGGAGGTCAATGTCCTCAGAGGGTTCCAGGATGTTGTCTTACAATTCAGTATTGAAACCCCTGATATTATCAAGTACTCCTTTCTATGAAAAATACTCCTTCACTGATTTTAAATGGCTACTATTCTTTGAAGCAACCCAAAAGTTTAAGCTCCACGGAGTGGAACTTGTGTGCACTCAGAAAGTTTCCTGACTATTATGAGTCAGTTTTTTGGCTGGCTTTAAAACTGAAAAAACTTCAGAGCAGACAGAACACCCCCTCAGGCCTCAGGACAGCACTGCTTATGCTCTGGGCTGAGTGTCTTCATCTCACTTTGTTTGACAGCCTTTGCATCAAATCAGACTGAACTTAAGGAGTATTTTGCAAATAAAGGAGT
This sequence comes from Neoceratodus forsteri, assembly GCA_016271365.2. Classification (NCBI taxonomy): domain Eukaryota; kingdom Metazoa; phylum Chordata; order Ceratodontiformes; family Ceratodontidae; genus Neoceratodus; species Neoceratodus forsteri. The sequence continues at coordinate 430,838,621 of CM028134.1, forward strand.
ACCTGATAATACCATTTAAATACAAAATGGCATGCTGAATCTTGAAATATTTGACTCACTGATTTTGAAAATAAAAATGAATTTGATTCACATGTTACTGAAGGTCAGAGTAATGGGATAAATATTCAAAGTGTAAGTGGCAGCAGTGAATTTAACAAGCTAAGAAAGGAAGCTTTTAAATCCAGATCTACATTTTGTCCCATAACTACTAACAACATTATCAATGCTTTTGTAAAAAGAAACAGTGTGTGCATAAATAGACAGGTTGTTTGATAATGAAGTCTGAGTTTCACTGTAAGACTCAATGCCAAATGAGTTAAAAGCACTACATGAGCTATGAAATGTAAAAGGCTTAGTATTTGAGAAAGCAGACCAGGGTGGGGTGGATATTGTGTGCATGACAGAAGAGTTTTATAAGAATACAGTACTGGAATTCTGTAATGATTGGCCCAATTATAGACCTCTGCCAGCAGACCCTGTCACAGTCTTCTAAGAGAAAATGCTAAACATGTTACAGAAAGCCAAAGCAAATGATTCAGTTACAGAAGATGAGTTTTGTTTTATTTGGGCAGACTCTCCACGTATACCTATATTCTATATACTGCCAAAAGGACATAAAGCTCTCAAAAATCCTCCAGGCAGGCCAGTTGTTTCTGGAACTGGCTCCTTAACAAATAACCTATATTTCTTTTTAAAAACCTATGTTGAGGGACTAGACTCCCAGCTTTATGACACTATGCACATGTTGGAAAACTTTAAGGATCTCAGATGGAAGAAATGTATGTCTGGATAGGGATAGATGTAGAATCCTTATATACATTGATTAAACATGAAGCTGGCCTGAAGGCATGTGAACTCTTTTTGAGAAACAACCCCCACTGTGAATCCTTTCCCGTACAGTTCTTGTTGGACTCACTAGAATTAGTATTAAAACATAGGTAGCTATTTTGAATTTAACAATGAATTCTATCTGTAGTTGAAGGGCACCGCCATGACGGCAGCAATTGCCCCCTATGTTTGCTGACTTGTTGCTTCAGTTTGGGGAAAAAACAGGTAATTTTCCAGTGACAACAACTTGCACACAGACCACATCATCAGGCGGTATCGCCTTACTGATGATGTCATCTGTGTGTGGGATGGTAACAGGGAAGGTGCCAAAGAATTTGTCAAGTGGCTTAATGTCAGTTCCCTAGACCTTAAATTCACTACCACCATCAATGAAGTCACTGAATTTTTTGGACATCAATCTGTCTGTGGGTGACAACAACCAAGTTGTAACAAAAGGGTATTGGATACTCACTGCAACAGACTCACTATTGAGAATGGATCTCTCACACCCCAAGTCCTTAATTAGATCCATACCCTACAGACAGTTTCTGCGTCTCAAGAGAAACTGTTCAACTGAAAACACATTTTTGACACAAGCAAATGAACTTACAGAAATATTCCTTGCTATGGGATATGATGTTGAAAATCTGGAAAATTCATTGGATAGAGTCAAGATATTAAATAGAAGTGAACTTCTTTCCCCAAGGCTAAAGGAAAAGTTAATGAGGACAGGGTGTGTTTTATCACTGATTACAACAGTATGGCCAGCCAGAAAGGAGCAGTAGTCAGAAAATACCATCCCATATATAAATCAGACACCAAACTAGCAGGAGTAATAGGGGAGATACCACTCATCTCTTTTAAGAAGGCACCAAATTTAAAGGATATGATTACAAACAGTAAATTTATTCCAAAAAGAGAACCTGAACTGTACCTAAATTGGTTACCCATTAAAGCAGTAAGGATGCATAGATGTGGAAAATGCTCTTGGTGTCAAAACTCTCCAGTTGTCAGAAATGCATGTAGATGGTCATGACAGAAAAGTGACAGAGAATTCACCTCATACAGTACAGAAGCTGTAGTGTATTGCCTATGGTGATGTCAATATACACTGGGAGAGCAATTAGGCCACTGTGTCAGCATATACAGGAGCACATCAGAGACATCAAAGAGCTAATGTACTGCCTAAAACTATTATTAGATTTTAAAAGCAGCCAACCATTAACTGTTGTATCTGAAGTACTTTTTCTGTTCCCTTTATTTAATTACAAGATTGTTTACCTGATGTTAGTAGGTGTAATGTGTGGAAGAGCTTTTAGCCTGGCAACTGACATATCTTGCTATACTACCCACACTACATCATTAGCATTGTGACCTCACTGTCTGTGACGTCACTGATACTCAGGAACAGCAAGTGAGTGACTGCCAGGTCATTCACCTGTGATGTCACTGTCAGTGAGCTCATAATGCTGATGATGATGTAGTGTGGAGCAGTAGAGTTAGGTATGTCAGCTGCCAGACTAAGAGCTTTTCCACATATCCAGCAAAATATTACCACATAGAATACTTTCTTATGAGCAAAAGGAAAGAGAAAAATAGAAAAATACTTCAGAAATAAAAAGTAAATCAGCCCGATGGTGCTGAGGGCTGAGGCACTGGATGCCACACCTCGTGCTACGCCGACAACCCACGTTCAGGAACAAGCATGGGCCAGTGGGGGTCAGCAGGGAAGGAGAAGGATCAAGCATCCCATGGACTGCTCTTCTTCTCTGGGGAAGGGGGTGATCAGCGGTCGGTGCACGCCTGGCCCCTAGTGGAGGCTGGGGGTTGCACACTGATGCTGCCAATGTGGGATCAGAGGTGGGGTAGATGCCTGTCAGGATGTGCACAGGAGCATGTGTGCTGCTGACACTGGTGACATTGCATGCTCTGCCTCTGAGGGGTGCAAACTGGAGAAGAAAATCATGCTCTGTCTGGACAACGGAGGGCACCTCACAGGTCCCACCCCTGAATAGCCACAGCACTGGCCACACTGAATCCTGGGGGGCCCTGAGGGTATCAGTCAGCATTGGCTGGTGGACACTGGGGGATAGGACTGGGGGCTCCCTCCCAAGCTAGGGCCGTGACTAGGCGCATAAATAATAACTAAAAAAAAAAGAAAGAAAAAGTAACCACTGACTACTACTTAAAATTTGTATTATTTTTCTGTCTGCCTGTTTTGGCACCACTAGCTCTTTAAGAACAAAAGGGATGACACACCTATAGATGTCCGTTTCCTCGCATGCCATCAATCTAACCCAGGGGAACTTAAGTTCATTCGTATTGAGCGCATCAAAAATGATGCCAGAGGGGGAAGTCAGATTAGGAAGCTTATATATATATATAGAGAGAGAGAGAGTTTCTGGATTTTTACAATTAGATCACTGGCTCCCAAGGGTTTGAATCAAGATTGGTGCTTAAAACCATTACTATAAATATGAGTTGAAAAAAAAAAAACAATAAATTGATTTGAGATAGGTGGTTTCAGGTTGTATAAATTTGTACAATATTTAGGATATGGTTTTCATAAGAATAGTATAACTTATTTAGTTTTTGTAGCATAAGATATTCTAGTTCACTGAACTGTCAAAAGGTCTAAACTGTAAACTATAGTCATACTATGTGGCATAGGATACAGCAAACGATATACAGTATACCTAAGAATACCTTGGAAGTGCATAAATACTGTATGAACAGTATGAACCTATGTAATTTTTTTTCCTCTCTATTTCTGTTACACTTTGTCAGCTCCATGGTATACCTTAAGGAGACCAGCTGGCAGATCCCCTGATATGATGGCACAGGAATTTCCTTGGGGCGATCGAAATCCTGGTTACTGAGGCACCGGGAGAGTAACCATGAATTTTTCTAATCTACACATTTCACCCCCCCCCCCACCTGCAGTAATTTTGGAATACTTGCATTTGCAACCATATTACCTGCCCCCCCAAAAGGATTTATCCAACCTATGACTGTTTCCCGTAGGTTCTCTCTGTAAATTTGCATGTTTATGAATAACTGCCTTGTTATAGTAATTATTAGGAGACAGTTATTAATAATACATAAGGTGAAATAGTCTTTTTCTGCCAAGTGTTTCAAAATTACTAATCATGTTAAAATGTGATGATTATTGTTTGTGAGATGTTTATAATTGTTTTATATCACAAGTGTTTTATCATGTTTTTGGTTTGAATGCCACCCTCTGCCTAAGCATGCCTACCTATTGTAAGGTGTAACACCATGACTGGTCACATCAAGATATGGCAGGTATAAGCTGGCCTGGTGGTGCTGAGGGCTGAGATGCTGGTCACCTTACCTCGCGCTACACCGGCGACCCATGTTTGGGAATGAGCACGGGCCGCTGGGGGTCAACAGGGGAAGAGAAGGATCAAGCATCTGACGGACTGCTGTCCTTCTCCGGGGAGGGGGGACACCAGCAGTCAGTGTATGACTGGCCACTAGCGGAGGCTAGGGGTTGGCACACTGAAGCTCCAGAAGGGGGAGATGAGGCAGATGCTCAGAGAAATGCGTGTGGACACGTGCGCACTTTCTCTTTGTGGCATCATTCCACGCCTCATCTTGGGGGAGAAAATAGTGGAGGAGAAAAAGTGGTTGGGCACAGCAGAATGAAGCTGATCCCCACAGGCACTGCCCCCACAAATGGCAATAACCTCCATCACCGGATCTGTATGTTCGATAGGTTGAGGGATCCCCGCTGCCCCGCCATGGGGGGGAAGCCGTGGGGAAGCTGGAAGGTAAGCTGTGAGCGGTGGATGGGGCTGGGGGATCTGACAAGATGTACAGCCACCTGACCAGGGGAGCATAAACAAACTAACTGCAAAAAAAAAAAAGATATGGCAGGTATAAGAGGGATGGGCTAACAACAGGAGCCCACCCCCTGATGAAGGTGTTACTACCAAAGCACTGGGGCACCTGTAGCACTTGCTCACAGCTCACTGTAGCACCAGAACTTGTGAATGGAATGTTGTTCATATATAAAATAAACAACGGGTAAGGGTGGTACACAAGAATGTATACCCATCAAGGGAGCTAATTAGGTCTATAAGGCCACGAGCTCGAAGGGTGAAAAGCTTTCTTACCCTAATTAGCCCCAGAGATTGGTATACTTCTGAGTGCTCCGCCCTTACCCATTGTTTTTTGAATATAATACCTCAGGATAGTTATTGTTACACAGCTAGCATTCCTGATTATGTTATGGCACCTGAAGGTCTCTTCCAGCAAGAAGGGAATGGTGTGTAGTTGTAGTGAGTGCAGATAAGAGTTTGGGGGATTTCTGGGTCTAAGGGGGTTTTGTGCATCTTTTTTCCTTTGCAGCTTGTTAATTGGTTTGGCTAGCTACCTAATGATGTGTTAATTGTGTTATTAGTATTGTCCCATAGAATTTAATGTAGTACAGATATATACTTTTTATTACTGTAGGTATATACTTTTGATTGTTTAATTAGTGTAGGTACAGTACATAGTTGTAATTAACTGATTAGTCACAAGTATACAGGGAAATAAATTATGGCCTTTTCTATGTAGAATAGTTCCCATCCATTTATTATAATGGAACAGAATTTACAATTCTGAGCGTAAATCATGGTTTGCTTCCTGATTCTGCTGAGTGCTGCTGCAACTTGATTTTGGTATATGGGGCTGGCCAGCCCTCAGCAGCCCCCCAGTCCCTGCACAACCAGAGTGTGAGTTTCCACTTGCCCTTGGGTACAATAAAATCAGACTGTTGCCGGATATCTCATCTTGTCTCTAAGCAAGTTGTACACATATATTGATTCCCTAAATAACAGAAGCATAAACAGATACCGACAATACTCGGTGGCCTATAGTAAATCAAATACTCCAAATTAGAATGATAATGATTACAAAAAGGCATATGATTTTGAGGCAGGTACAGTAATTAAAAAACTAAACCCACATGTGCACATTGAATGTTCCTGTCTACGCCCTTGTAACAGTAAGCAGTTGGGTAAAATGTAGTTTCTGGCATGATTGAAACTGTTACGGCACAGAACTGAGCCTTTGAGCGTGGATTGATCAGAGACAATAGCAAGAAGCTGAGGATGCAGTTAAGATGTAGATAGGCTATGACACATCTGGGATGTAGATATCAAAAATATCTACTGTATATCTTAGATCTGTCAGAGCTTTAGTAATCATTCTTATCTGGCACTAATATCTTTATACCTGTTGTGTATATAGTATATAGTATATAGTGAATATGACGTGGGGGCTACCTGTGATATCAAATGTATCTATTATGAGTGTTGCTTGACCTTGACCTCATGAGTTGGGAAGCCATGTGTCAGGTCAATATGGGTCAAGCAGTATGAGTAACAGATATTTTTGACATCGTAGTTAGCCCTATGCATATATGATGTTGGTAACAGGTTTTTAAATTCATATTCTTTATTCTTTTACTGCTGTTCTGATGGATGCCAATGTCATACTGCTTTATATTTTTATTTTGTGCTAGAAATGTTATAGATTTAACAATTTATGTTGTAAACCTTTATGCACTGTGTAGTGCACGTCCATGTATTTTAAGAAACTGTGCATCATGTGTGGAGAAAATTGTAATACGTCCCGCACCCCAATAGACACAATGGTGCACAGCATTCATACACACAGTCCATCTTGCGTATCTTACTGTAGGTTATACAATGGCAAGATCAGTGTGTGCCTGGTATAGTGAGGTTATCTGAGTATAACCTCACTGTATGAAGTCGAGGCACACACATGACCGCATGACAGTCATGCATCATATGCCCATCCACAAGCTATTGCCACTCCGAGCCGCTCCTGAGTGGCATCAGTTAAGTGTATAAACCATCTTGTGCCCCCCCAACACAGACAGAGACAAATTCGCTTCCTCACTCTTCGTTTTCTTTTACCATAATACGACTTACAAAAAGAAGACTGCAGCTTCTACAGAAATACGACAGCTTCTTCAAACTGAAACCGCGTGATAGTCCATTTCCATCACTTCTCGCCTTGCAGTCCATGACTCCACTTCAAGCACCCACCCCTTAGCCCCCATTCCCCGTATTTCTGTCCATATTGAAAAAAATATGAGCCGTCATTCAAAGCAACAGATCCTTCCTTTTATTAACGTCTTCTCCCACTACTCAGCCAAGACCGGGAGAATTACGGCGTGTCTATGAAAATTGTTGGAGTCCACCCCTTCCTCTGCTCCCTCAGTCCCTGCTCCACGGTCAGCTCCCTCTCATTCTGGAAATGAAAACTCAGTGGCACAGACACAGAGCCAGGAGACAAAGAAACCACATTTACTATTTAGTTCCCTCTCAAGCTACTGGCCACTTACCAACAATTTTCTGAAAGACATAAGTCTCACTCCTTTCCTCACTCGTTCTGCAGCTACTGTGGTTTTGTATCGCAGAAGTCACATGATCCCAAGGCAGGCAGTGGGGCTGGTTGAATCAAACTTTGTGGACTGAGATGGAGAACGAACTACCAGACAAAAAAACAAAAGTTGGGGCCGGGAGGAGGGATATGTGTATAGGGGCAGTGAGATGAAAACACAGACCCACTAATTTACCAGCAGCACCACCTACTGGACAAAAAAATACTTTTTATTTCCTCTGTATAGCTCCACACTAAAAAATAAACTAAAATTCTCCCACAAAAGTGTTTTTTTAATCTCCTTTTGTAATATAAATGAGCCACTGTATAATAGCAATAATGCACTCAAGGGTATGGATAATCTCACTTCTGGGGCATTGGATGCACTTGGCCTGTGGCCTTATGCCAAACCACGCAAGGCGTGAGGTTATCCCACCATGACCCACACCCTGTTGTGCATTATTACTTAATTCATGCACACATTCATTAAAAACAGGCAGTACATCACAACATTTGAAAAGTGTATATGTGTGTGTGTGTGTGTGTGTGGGCGGGGGGGTTCTGGATTGGGCAGTAGAGCCAGTAGTTAGGCTTCTTATGGACTTGTTTCTGTGAAGACACAATAGGTGGATTGCTATGATGCAGCTAAGTTCAAAATATCAAGCTATGACAGGTCTAAAGTAAGAAACAGATCTCAGTAATACCTTCATCTTAGGTCTGTCATAGCTCTATCATTTGTATCTTGTGTAAATGTTTCTAAAACACCTGTTGAAACATTTAAATATAACCATTACTTACTGGACACGAACCAGTCGGTCACATTTGGGGTCATCTCCCGTTTTATCTGTTACTCGAACACCAGCACTATCCACACACCAGCACAGATTGGAGTCATCATCACACTGCTTAGCTTTAAATGTGCCATTCTTCTCACACTCAGGGTCATACACATTATCCACATCCAGCCCTCCTCCACCGGGGTGTCTCCGTCCACTTTTACTCTTATCCAGCATCTCCAGGTGCATCAGTCGACACTTGGGGGTTACTGATTTGGAAAAAGAAATGATCACAAATAAAACCTCTATGCACCCTTAGAAGGCAGCTGCTTGACTGTTTACTTACATTGCCATGGAGACATTGTCTAAAAATATGAAATAGAAATTAGGGATAGGTAAAGAATTGCCAATTCTAATTAGAACTCAAAAGGTTCAAATAATCTGCAATCCTGCTCATTGCATATTAAATACATACAAATTACATTTTGTTTTTCAGTCGTTTATTTCTTTCCTTGGTCTCCACTGACCTGCCCTCTCTAGACCAGTCCCCCCAGCCCTGTTACTTGACCTCCCTGGGTCTTACCTTACTGTAGTGTCCTCACCACAAAACATGGTTGGAGGTGTACAGTCATAATGTGGAGCCTGCAGGGGACCAGGCCATCATCCAGTCATGGTCAGAAGTTTCTTTCCTCCATTTCCTCCCTGGGTCCATATGCATGCAATGATGCGATGTGCATGCTCCAGCTCCCTGGAGATGTCCACTGGCATTCGGGTATGGGGTCCCTTTTCAGGTGGTCGGGCTGCATTGCAACCCAGATTCCTCCAGGTGGCAGCTGACCTGCAGGACATGCATACTTGCCTCCTCGAGGGAGGAGAGCTAACGGATGCTGAATCCTTTCTCCCGCCTCCGCCAAGGACTGAACGACCAAAGTGTGTTCCCGAACCTGGGTCACCAGTATAGTAGAGGGTTGTTCTATCACCTTGCTACTGGATCAGCCACAAATTACATCTTAATGATAGCTTGTGTTGTGTCTGTCCCCATTACTTGGACATAGGTAGGGCCAGCCCTTGCAGGGAATCAAACTTGGGCCCAGAGTCCCGGAGGCTGTAGTTCTATCCATTCTGCTAAAGGGAAATTCCCCTTAGCTGGGAGGTTAGCATGCTCCTTTGACTTTTAATACTTGAAATCTCATGGACCGCCACTAGAGACATATTTTGCTGTTACAGTTACTTGGCAGTGCAGCTGCTTTGACTCAGTTTCCTCTACCATTTGGCACTGTTTAACACAGATTGCCCTTTCTCATATACAATAGTTTGCATAAAAACACATTAAAACTGTGTTTGTTAGGGGCAGTTGTTGGGGGGTTTAAAGTTTAGAACCAGCCAGGTTGGGGGGAGGTCTTTTGAGCCATTTTAACTTGTCCTTGAAATGAAGAGCTCCACTCGTAATGCTGACAACATGTTGCATTATTTTTCAAGATTACTTAAGTGATCTTGAAAAATAATGCAACATGTACCCATGTATATAGTACCCGCTAGAAGTTGTGAGGTCACAGAAACCAACATCGAGAAAAAACTGCAATTCTATTAATAGCTATCACCTTACCTATTACACCAGTAGAAACTGCTCAAATAGGTACAAACCTGGAGTCCGGGTACCACTGTGTTTTGATCTGAGTCCTACGCCCAGCACTGACCACATTGCTTGGTAGACTATTCCACCTATCCACCACCTGCTCAATACACAACTGCTTCCTAAAGTCCTTTTAAAATGTTTACCTTCCAGCTTGAGATTGTGCCCCCTGATGAATGAACTGTTCCTTAGAGCAGCTGTATTTGCTACCCTGATGGAAGTGGTTAGTAGAACAAAAAATCATCATACTTTTTTTAATACTAACGTTTTTCTGGCTAAAACATCCATATACTACACTCACAGATTGGATGAATGAAGCTCACTCACCAAATGTTATATTTCAAAGCAGTATTTTCTTTTTAAATATAATCATTATTCCCACCAGAAATCACTCCAACATTTTGTGAATAGTCCCTTCATCAGGGAAAATTGGTTCAGATATAAATCTGTAACAAAAATAAATTTATGACTTAACATTATAATAATTCATTAATATAACAGTTGGTGAGTGAGCTTCATTGATCCAATCTGTGACTGTAGATTACTTGTTTGGTTGGCTCCAGCTCCTCCCTCATTATCTCTCTACACCACCAACGGCTACTCCACTCTTCTCTTTTCATCTCCTAAATATTGTTTTGGTTCCTTAACCTCCTACCTCTCCTCTCTTTTGTCTCCCTCCTCTGTGGCCTCCTACCATCTGTGGTCTAGGGACACTCGCACTTTCTCCCTCCTGCAGGCCACAGCCCTCCTCCTGTTCTGGCTCAGCTTCATTCTTTTACCGACTGCCCTCACTCTGGAATACCCTCCCTTTCCATATCAGACACTCCCCATCTATACCTCTCCTAAAACCTGCCTTATCCCACTTAACTGTGTTCCCTGACTCCTGCCCTTGCGAAGTCTAAGCTCCCCCCCCGAACGATTACCCCTTGCTCAACTAAACAGGCACTTCCCTTGCAGTTTATCTCAACTTGTCCCTCTCCCTATACTCCCTCTTAGCATTTTACTCTCTTCCTTCCTCTTTCTCCTTCTCTCGCCTCCCAGGCAACTTTGATGGTTAATGCTATTATCACTCCTTGTCAGCCTTCTCTTTCTGCATCTCTGTATTACTGCATTTTTTGCTACCTCTGTGTTTAGTACCCTGCATACTAGTTCAATTTATGTATTGCAGACTTCCCTAATCCTCTTTTCCCCAGGTCGCACCTGGAAATGAGCTTTGGCTCAGCATGCCTCTCCCAGTCAACAACTTAAAAAAAAAAATAGATTATATGTTTCTACTTATTCCAAGGTGAGCTGAGCTGGACTCTCTTCTACTGATATAAGACATCAACATATCCATTTTTCTTTTCAGTGTATTTTACTCCTAAGCTGAGGCATGGGATTTTGATGTTTTTAAAAGTAACTGCTGTCTTGCCATGCCCCGTATGAATAAATTAAATGTCTTGGTGTAGTGTTAACTGTTTCCCATCGAAAACATGTGCTAGCATCCTTCTAATGAATCCAGCCTGCAATGACAAAAAGAAGCCTCAAGGGAAGAGATTTTTAAAAATTGCTTGTGGTGGCCATCTTTAATGACTTGAGTCATTATAAAATATTAATAAAAGCTGTTTTAAGAACATCATAGAGAAATTGAAATATTCTGATGATGAATGAAGTTGTATCAGAAATGTATTACTACTAAAAAAAACTACATGTTTAAATGTTTTGCCGACTAACAAATACTGCTGCTTTAACTTAAAAAACTGTGAAGTTCATCTTATTGTACCCTTGTGTGTATCTGAATGTTTCTATCACATCTCCTCCCTCACTTCTGTCCTCCAGAGTGTACATATTAAGATGTCCCAATCTCTCCTCATATGACCTGCCCTGTTGCCCCTGGATTATTTAGCCTGCAAGCTTATGTTTTCTGCAAAGCTGTGCTTGAAGTACTGCTTCACTTTGTGTTACTGCTCCATCTTTGCTTGCCTTTTAGTACATGTTTTTCTGACTTGCACTCTGGTTTCAAAGGGAATAGGAATCCTGTTGTTTACATTTTTACCTTTGATGCACATGCGCACCAAATGCTTTGCTACAGTGAAAGGGGGTTTCATCAGGTGTCACTGCCGAGTTCATTGCAGTTGAAAATAGCAGGGGCTCGGCAGTCTAAACCAATGACAATGCAGTGTGGTCGTGACACCACTCCTTGCTTGCTGGGCAGAAACTTCATGTAGTTCAAAGGACCTGAAGTTGCTCCAAATCAGAGGGCTTCGGTCCTTCGATTTGCAAGAAGCCAGCAGGTCAGCAAGCAGCTGATCGGCTGTCAACACCAGCAGCCTGTCTTTGTTATGGTCAGTCCCTTGCTGACCACTGTACCCAAGTTCAGCTAAATATGTTTCCAGGTACCAGAAGGAAAGCTGAACTCAGGAACCTAGTTAGTTTTTTGAAATGAGGGCTAAAGAGTACTTTAATCATGCTCCAAAAGTGGATAAAAGCTGTGATACTGGGCATGCACATATACATATTTATGGCAAGCCAACACTGCCCTTTGTCCCCCCACATCCAGTGGTCATGAGTTCTAGTCCCAGTATTACAGGTCAGGTAGGAATTTGAACTAGAGATACATATTTACGGATCTTCAGCATTTCTAGTACAAAAGTCTTCAGCTCAAAAAATCTCAGTGGCTGTTGGGGGTGAGTATGGAATAAGGTTTTGAGTATGCCTATGTCCCTGAAGCTGTTGGTTGATAGATACCGTGTGGTGCTAATGTAAGGGGGATTACTTTCTATATGCATGCTTTTTTAAGCAATTCATTTACCCAGGATACCCTAGCTGAGCTGCAATATTTTGAGTTTCTTCGAAGGTATCTCCATACAGTCATAATACATTAGAATGTAAGCCATCAGCATCAGGGCCTTGTAGGAAATTTCTGCAAGATGGGACCACCCATGCTGACATGCCTGTGCGCAAGCTATCAGTACACAATGTCCCTATATAATGTGGATGCACCCCAACTGCTTCAATTCTTTTTACTCCATCATTTGGAAATTGAGCCTTGGACCAGTGGAAGCTCTTTTTCTGTCATTGTTTCATCAAGAGAAATACATTTTTTTCTGGTAGCCACTCCTTTGGGAATCATTGATTCCTGGTGTATGTGTTCCCTAACGTCATTGTGGAAATACAATACAACATGAGGAAGCCCACAAGTTGTGTGTTTGCTGTTTGAACCTATCACAAAATGTGAAAAACTGGGACATTTGCCAGGGTTTCAACCAGGCTACACAGAGACACAGGAAAAGGTTCTGCAGCATTTTTTGGTAAAGATAGACAAAACTGCTGCAGTGCCTGCCCAGACGCCAAATTCACTGTCGATATTGGCAAAGCAAAAATTGTTATTAACAGAGAGAGGGGGCACTCTAACTTCACCATGTACAGTAAATCAATACCATTGTCTGTGACAACGTCTGTCACCCAGTCAGACTTCTGAACACTGCAGATGAAGAGCTGCCTGCTTGACAGGAGTCAGGCCAATCACTGTCAGTGAGTCAACGCCACTCCCCTAACCATTAGCTATTCAGATTCCCACTGTCTAAGAGGGATGGTAAGACAGAAGATTTATCCGGTACCCTGGCAAAATTGCTGGGTTTGGCCTCTACAAGGCCAGAATCCCATCTGGCAGACATTCCTATGTGATAGCCAGGGTAACGCAACTTCCCACTTGCTCTTTTGGAACTGCATCAGTGAGCATGGTCTTGTTGATACCATTGAGAGAAATGATCCCATCAGTGCTGGTAATGAGAAAGAGGTCTCATCACTGTCAACATTGTCAGCCATCATTGCCAGTCCAGGTGCTGTTTTTTCAGAATTTTCCAGTCTTATAGAGATTTCTGCCTAGTCTGCCACTGTGGACATCACAGGTCACTCCTCAACCACCATTTCGGATGATGCTGACTTATCCTGATTTATTAGTAAAAATGGAACAGTTCTCCCAGCTCCCACTCCTTTCTAGTTAGTTCACACATTGCATAAAGACAGATCCAGTATAACAGCACAAACAGGTACCAGTTACTCCTCACACCTGTTTAGAACGCCAGCATCAAAACTAGAGATTGAATTGAGTCAGTAAGTATGTTTTAATCCATCATTTAAAATGCACATGTTTCCACATTAATTTACAGAGCATCCATTAAAATCATCCTTATTAAGCACATGGCAAATAAAGTGCAATTAGAAGTGCAAAATATCTCTCTTCTCAAGGAATGTACAGAATAATAACTCCTGTAAGGTACTGAGTAGAGTAAAAAAATGTACTCGTAGTGAGCAGTTAGAAAGCAACCACATAAAAGAAAAGTGCATGCATGTCCAATGAAATACAAATTGTATTCCGTACAAAGTTCTTTTGCAAGGGGAACAGAAAAATCAATGTTCAATGTTATTTGATCTATAAGTGGAAACTTCCATCTTTAAAGGCATCGAATCATTAATACCAAAGCGAAATTCACCTTCAAACATAGACTGAGTGAAGTGGTTAGATTCAAGGGCAGCTCATAGATTCAGTCAGGCAAAAGCAAAAAACAAGAACTGGTTCACTATTACATGTCACAGATTCACTGGCAATCATGGCTGCACATGACAGTTCTCAGGAGCCCAAGAGAATGAGCATGAGACCTCCTGATAAGGAGTCCAGAAAACCTCACCTCACAGGCAAGTGCACCTTCACCTCAGTCTTTCTCAGTTTGTGCTTTGCCAATTACCATGCGTACCTCACCAGGTATCAAAACATCATGTGGGAAGAAATGGGTTGCATTGTCAGCAGTATGCCTAACAGGCCTAAAAAAGCAGAAGCCCTTACTTATGCATCCCAGGGCTCTGATGCCAGTAAGTATCTCCTGAGATCCATCAATGAAGCCTCAGGTGCAGCCAGGGTAGCTGTCTTTGGCATTTGCTTAAGAAGCCACTCCTGGTTATGGGTAAAAGGATCTGCCCAGGACATGAAACAGTCTGTCCTGAACACCCCTTCCAAGGGCAAAACACTCTTTGCATCCAAAGTAGCAACCATTCTGAATGAACTTCAGACCTGAAACTATGCAGTCTTTAACATCAAATTACTCACCCTGGCCATATCAGAGGCTCCTTTCATAGGAGCTCTCCCAACTACATTTCCCATGGTCAGTGACGTGGCTATGCACCCCAGTAGCTGTAATAGCAGCAGCAGTCCATGAGGGTCCTATAAGAAGCCCCTAAGGGACACTGGAATGGGGGTCATTGGCCACCCCTTCCTTTTCTTTTGACTCCTTACATCCCCCACCAATTCCTCTGTTGGGGACTTGGGTGGAGGTAGGATCTCTCTGTTTCTGCCTCAGTGGTAGGCAGTGATATAAGACAGATGGGACCAGGATATCATCTAGCATGGTGGCACCCTGGAATTGGTGTCACAGCCCCAGTGACCCCCCCACCACCAGACCCTGTCACTGCTCCCTCAAGCCTTAACCATCCTGAAGGAGGAAGTGTAGACATTGCTATGTAAGAAGACAATTCAGCCAGTTCCTATGGCAAGAATAAATGAAAGGTTCTACTCTTGGTATTTTGTAGTGCCCAGCCTATTGTGAAACTTGGAGGACTAAATAAGAATTTGGTATACAAAAAGTTCTGCATGCCATCCCTCATGTGTCAGGTGTTTGTATGGAGACTCCAAATGTGCAGGATGCCTACCTGTACATCAAAATCAGTCAGTGCCACTAATAATTCCTATGTTTGTGCCTGGAGGGGCAGACTACTAGTTCCAGGTCTTGACATTTGGGTTCTCTTTGATGCAGATTGTCTTTATCAAATTATTTGATGTGGTGGCTGCAGTGCTGTACCAGGAGAAATTGTACGTATTCCCATACCTGGACTACTGTCTCCTGAAAAAAGCTTTAGCAGAGTGGGGCACACTTTGCTATGCATGAGACAACTGCTGGACAGTCTGTCTGGGGGCACTAATAAATGTGTAAACGTCTGTTCTGATTCTTGGCAAAGGCTCCAGTACATAGCAGCTCCGGACGCAGTCCAGGAAAAGACCTTTCTTCCCAAGGACAGAGCCTTGTCCTTAGTTGCCCAAGTGACCTTGGTGGGATGCATCAACCGGTCTTTGACCAACATCATGTTCTGCCTCCTGGGTCTCATGGCAGCTGCTTCCATAGTTCATCTGGTTCATCTGCATATGGGGATTTCTCAAATGTTGCTGCAAGCACAGTGGTCTCAGGTTTCACAGCTGTTAGACCACCTGTTTGCTGTTTGCCATCCCCTAAGGGATGCCCTGCTGCTGTGTTGGCAGGACAATGATCATGCCCGCCTGTGGGTTCTCCCTTTCTGCAGCCTCAGCCACAAGTGATCTTCATCATGGATGCCTCCAACCTGGGTTGGAGTGCCCACTTAGGTTCTTACCAGACCCGGGGTCCTGGTCTCTGCCGAAACAAGGCCTTCACATAAATGTGCTAGAAATGAGGGTGGTTCTGTATGGAATCCAGGCCCTTGCCACCCAGGTTCAGGGGATATCTCTTCTGATATTCTCGGACAATCAGAGTGTGGTGTATACCTGAAAATATGGGGGCACAGACTCCTACTCTCTGACCCAAGAGGCAATGAGGGTGTGGGAATGAGCAGTTACCTGAGAGGTCTCACTCTCTGCTGTCCATGTCACAGGTTCATTGCGGTAAATGTCCTGACAGGTGGCCTTGGACAGTCTGTAGTTTAGCCCAATAAGTGGGAGCTCAATCAGGCTGTAGTGGAACATATGTTGAACACATGGGGAAGACCCACAGAAAAGGACTTCACACACTCACAGCATAGCTGCCAAATCTATTTTTAGAAAAACACCACAATGAGCAATAGAAGCAAGGGTGGGCTCCCTGATGACAACCACAACGGTAGAAGTGCTGGGGTACTGTAAGGCATTCTGTGCATTTAGATACAGGTTGCTGTTTGCTGCTTCTGTATTGTGGTGTTTTTCCTAAAAATCAACAGATTGGGCAGCTACTCTGTGAGTGAGTACAATCCTTTCTTGTGGATCTTGTGATGAAACTGGGGCTAGCTGCCCCACAGACTTGCAACTCCCCACCCTGCTAAAATGCACAGATAACAACTTGTGTGGTGAGTAGAGATTAGCATGTGGGGAAGGCCAGAGATGGACCTTTTCTCATCCCCACACAATGCAAAACTGCTGCTTTTTTGGTCACACACACTTCAGGGCGTAAAATTGTCTGTCAAATCACATTTTCCCTCTGCTGGAAAGCAAGGCTCCTCTACACCTTTCCTCCTCTGCCACAGATTCAGAAATTCTGACCAAGCTCGGGTAGGAACCAGCCAGGATGAATCTGGTGGTACCCCTGTGGTCCAGGCAGATCTAGTCACAGTCCATTGCTGTGGGAGCTGGCAATCGAAACTCTGTTTTCTCTGCCCCTTTAGCTGAGATTTCTGTCCCAGAACAACAGCATGCTGGTGCATCTGGACCTCCAGTCCCTGTACCTCCATGCCTGGCTCCTGAGGATGTAGTGGTTTCTCAGTTCAGAGTCTCAGCCAAGGTCTTAGCTGTTCTGCTTGTTGCTAGGAAACCTTCCATCAGACACAGACATACTCCCTTAAGTGGAAGCATTTCATCCTGTGCTTACAGGTGGCATCCCTGGACCCCTTCACTTGCCCTGTGTGAGGGTGCTGGACTACCTCCTGACTGTCATAGTCAGGGTTGCAGTACTCCTCAGTGAAGATTCACCTGTCGGCTATTTTGGCTTTCCATGCCCCTATTGGGGACAATACTGTGGCCTGCTGGATGCGGTTTGCAGGTCCCTGAAGGGTCTGTTGCATGTGGTCCATCTGTTCTGAAAGCCTGTTCCAGTTTGGGACCTGGACCTTGTACTCAAAATCTCTCACTAAAGCCCCTTTGAAGACTGCATCTTCTTGTGACATTAAGTACAGTGTCTGTCCTGGAAGATTATTCCTTGTACCTATTACCTTGGCTAGGCATGTGTCTCAACTACAGGACTTGGTTTGTGAATCACAATTTCTGGTGTTTCACAGGGATAGGGTGGTCTTGTGTACACACCTACAATTTTTGCCTACGGTGGTGTCTGATTTCATGTTATAGCAGTCCATTGCTTTATCTTTCCCTCAGATCCAGGTAAAGTGCTATTGCATTCTTTGGATATTCACAGAATCTCTCAGTACTACATGGACCATACCAAGGATTGTGCCCGGTCCTCCCAGCTGCTTGTTTCCTTTGGCCTTTGCAGCAGGAGTAAGCCTATCTCAAAACAATATCTCTCCAAATGGATCTCATCTTTTTTTAACTTTCTTTTTAATGCATTATATTAAAATAGAATGCAGTCTCCATATGACATACAGATACAGATATCTAGAACAGTTATCAAAAATCACAAGGAATACTACCTACTGGGTCATAACCTCGTGGACGAAACCGTGCACATCAAGACTGCACTGTCAGTAGCACATATGGCTTTACAACAACAGGGGAATTACAGCGATACAAAAGTATCTCTACCCCCCCTGTCGCTCACCAGAAAGGAAGAAGTCGATGTAGACACTGCTGGTCAGGTGCTCAGTCGAGCCACTCCCATGGTGGAGTGGCTAGAGCACCCGACCCTGCAGTGGATGGGGTTGGGGGGAAAACATGATTTTATTCCCTGCTAGGGAATATTTTACTTTTTGTATTTTTTTTTCCTTGCCCCTGTGTTCACACCCTCTTGGAGTTGATTATAATAGTTTCCGGGGGGGGGGACAAAACAAAAGAAAAGCTTTCCGGTGTTGCCACATGCTGTTTATAGGTGCGTGGTCTTCATTTGCGCTGTTTTGTCCATGACATTATGACCCCATGCCAGAATACTAATAGCATCAGGGATATATATGTAAAATACACAAGAAAGGGAGAATCAGGAGAAAGTGCCACCCACTAAACCACATAAGGCTCTCAACCCCAACCCATTGTAAACAAATGGTCACCAGATGGGGCACTTCATAGATAAGGAGCTTGGGTGATGGAGTGGGAGATCCCCAATAGACTAAAGAACACATATTTACATTAACCACATCAAAGAGGGACTTGCTAATTAACTACAGAAGCTGTCCCAGTGCCCCAATAAGATCCTTCGGCAGGGCTGCATGAGGAAAATTACTTAAAAGAAGAACCTTCCTTCAAACAAGAAAAACCCCAAATCTCCTCTAATACACATGGCCAAGGTTACCAATCTGTGAACCCACACAGTAACAGAAGGGGAAGATTGGATTCATTTATAATAGTGCAAGAAAAAAATTCTTAAAGAAAAAAATGAAAAACAAATCCCCCCTTTAAAGAAAAAGAATTAAACCCAAACTCCCCCTCCCATATCACATTTAGCCAACAGTTAGGTCTGTAACCTCACACAAAACTGACATCCTTAAGTCCAAAGTCTCATTTTAACAGGAATTATAGCAATGTCCAAACAAACAGATACTGTGGGATTGATTTTCAGAGTGTCCTTATATTGCCGCAATTTTTGGTGATCTACAGCTGCGGCTAACTCCAGGTACATCAGGGACCCTCCACCCTATGTTATAAAAATTGGGGTCCCTGTGCCATAGACCTGTGAGCTGCCACATCCGCGGGGTTGTGCCAAACATGTGGTGCACCTGTGGGGTTAAATATAAATAGAGGGATCCACCACCCCCGTCTGGTGCAATCCTAGAGGGGCCATAAAGGTAGGAGGGAATATACCAGCAAAGAGGGGGCTGGGGCAGAAGGAGCACATGGGATGCCCTAGAGAGCAACAGGAGCATGGTGGCAATGTCAGGGTGCTGAAGTGTCACTCAATGGGAGTGAAGTGCACACCTGCAGAGAGCTGATTGGCCCAGGTACAGGGGAGTTGATAGGGACAGACTGTGACCTGGTACCAGGTGGACACAGCCCTGTCATCTGCTCCATAGGTGCAGCTGTATCCAACACTGTAGGTGGGAGGGTGTGGCTGCAGGTTGCTGGGTGCAGATGGTGGAGGGGAACTTTCCCTGGGCACTGCAACAGTCCCCTGATACTCACCTCCCCATGGGGAGGCAGGCTGCTGCCTGCATGCAGTGCTGGGGACTGGTGCACCTATGGGGCAGGTGCCAGGCCTCTGTCCACCTGGGGCCGTGTCACGTCTGTTCCTGCCAATCCCCCTGTACCTGGGCTAATCAGCTCTCTGCAAGTGCACATGGCATCCCCAGTGGGTGCCACCTTAGCTCCCTGACATTGCCACCATGAACCTGCTCACTCCCTAGGGCATCCTCATCCCCTCCTTGCAGGTCCCCCCTCCAACTGCCGCCTTGCCTGGCAGTGGTGCATGGCCTTTAGACCACCTCCTGGCTGGTCTAAAGTCAGTCCCCTGTTGCGACCATTGTGGGGCTTCTGGAATTCCCAAAATGGGGATGGTGCAGACCCGCTGTGGCACAACTACCCCTGCAACTTGGTGCATGGGTGCTTCTGCCCCAAGGGTGGCACAGGGTGGCTTTGGCACACAGCATCTCAATTTCAACGCAGCCTGCATTTGAAAATTGGGATTGCCACAAACTTTGATGCAAGTTGCTACATGCGTCATAGCCGTTTTGTGCTGGCACCTTGCACCACAGTTTCAGTTTTGAAAATCAAGCGCTGTGTCAAATGCAGGAAATAAAAATCAATCTGCACTGTCCTCGTGCTCTTCATCCTGTTGACAGCAAATTTTGTCCAGCAAGGTCATGGCTCCTTCAGAATTGGAAAATACATAAGTTTCCCCTAATAAGTGAGACGGAGTGTGGCTGGATAAAATAGATGAACTGGCAACCCCAGCTGTAAAAGCAAACTTTTACATACCATCAAGTCTTTCCACCTAAGCTGGGTCCATGCTGAAACATTGGGA
Source organism: Neoceratodus forsteri (assembly GCA_016271365.2). Taxonomy (NCBI): domain Eukaryota; kingdom Metazoa; phylum Chordata; order Ceratodontiformes; family Ceratodontidae; genus Neoceratodus; species Neoceratodus forsteri. The sequence goes on from CM028134.1 coordinate 430,859,152, forward strand.
AATGCCATTAATTTAGTCCCTGATATGCAGCATCCCTGTGGCCACGAGCAGCCACCAACAATACAAGCCACTCCTCCAGACTCCTCAGCTGGGCAACCACCACAGGAACTACACTAACCTCAGACCTTACATGGGACATGGCAGCCTTGGTGACCTGTTTTTGGTCTGCTTCAGACGCTGGCATTTGCAGGGCTTCTATCTGGCACAAGGTCTAGACTTTTACTAAACATTACAATCTGGATCTGACCTCTAGAAGGGCAGGATTTGGCATTGCTGTTTTACAAGGCTCCCTTGAGGTGTCGGCCCACTGTTTTACAAGCCACCTTGTTGGGGTTGACACAGTTTGGTTATTGTCCAATGTATAACTTCTCTATGGAGATATCCAGGAGGAGAATAGGTTCATTACTTACCAGTAAATCTGCAAGATGATCTCCATAGAACCATGCCTTTTTCCACCTGCCAACCCTCTGGTGTGATTGATCTTTTTCTCTCACCTTCTTGGCAAGACACTATGTATTTTATTTATTTGTATCAGTGCCACCACTAGCTGTGTGGTGAGTAGCATTTGTTTTGCTCCCCCCATGCATGATGGTGGGGGTGGTCCCAATCCTGTTGTTGGTGGATGTTTTAGAAAGAATAGTTACCATAATGGTAGACCTTAGAGAGAATCTCCTTCATTGGGCCACTTCATGGAATTGTAAGTCATCAGTGTCAGATCCACCCAGAACATTTTGCTAACTGGAGTCGCCTACATCATTGTGCCTCGTCGCTGCCTATATAATGTGGGCAGCCCCATCATGTCTCAGTTCTCCACCAGAGACGAGCTCAGAGGATCAACAAACTGGCAGGGACGGAAGCAACCAGGACCAAACCAGGCACACAGGAGATGATACAGAAAACTGAGTAAATATTCCAAATTCAGGCATAAGAGGAGAATCAGCATAAAAAAGTAGGCAGGATAAGCACACATCACCCAAAAAGGGGGGAAGAGGAGAGGGAGAGCTGTGGCTCAATGGTAAAGCTACCAACCATCCTGATTTTCCAAGCACAGTCCCTATTTTAGGTAGCATGTCCCAGTGTCCCCACAAGTTTTGCAAAATGTCACCTTTGTCCTGTTTTTTTCTTACTTGTCCTGTTTTTGCCCCTTTTTTTGCTGACTGCGAGTGACATTTATTTAAGCACCACCGTGGCGCTGCTCAAGGTGGAGAGCAATTTTCAACCTTCTGCCCCTGTGCCTATGTTGTGCCACAAGCAGGTCAGCGGAAGCACTGTAAAGCATGTTCCTTTCTGTTATATTAGACTGCGTAGTAGTGCGAGCAAGCGTGTACGGCCGTCTGCCTACCAGCAGCTGAGAGGGACTCCAGACAGAGAAGAGACCAGCAGCAGTGAACTAAGGTTCCTGAAACTGATCAGCTGTAGGGGAGTGTGTGACAATAATCTGGTGCGGTGGTGGGAGTCACTGAAGTAAAGTTTGCTCAGCAAAGGAGGTGAGCGTGAGAGGGTTGGGTAGGACTGTCAGGAGGAGCAATGCCCGCAGCTCAAATGTCTGAACACAATTTAAAGGAATTTTACTTCTGATTAACTTTCTGTATGTCATGATTCAGAACTTGTTGCAGCAGAATGATGCATTGTTTTAATACGGATGTTTGCTACTGGTGTTACTGTGGGGTGGCGTGGCCAAAGCAAGCAGCAAAATGTAATAGATTGAGTGTGTGCAGTGGTGTCTGTGGTGGTGCCCGCGGGAGTAACATGGAGGGGGTCACAGTCAGAATGGACCCAGTCCCAGTTTTAGGCCTCAGAAAGTTGGTAACTTTACTCAATGGAGACGATCCTCTCGAAGATCTGTTGCTACGGTAAGTAACTATTGTATCTTCTTTGAGGATATCTCCCTCCATTGAGTCTCATCATTGAACAATTCTCAAGCAGTAACAAAGCATTGAGGGAGGCAGAAAGGATCAAAAGACTCTGAGTAAGTAGGCCTTGCAGGACAGTGAGTCCAAATCTGGCATGTCTACAAGAGACAATGCCCAGACTGTGATGTTTAGCAAATGTATGATCAGTGATCCAAGTGGCAGCAGCACATATGTCAGCAGCAGACACACTGTGGAAACGAGCAATGTAAGTAGCCACCCCATGGGTGGAGTGAGCACGGATAGGACCAAGAAGCTACTTACCACGCTTCTGGTAACAGAAGGAAGTGCAGTAGGCCAACCACTTGGAAAAGCTCTGCTTAGAAATAGGCAAGCCCACCATTTTGGGGGCAAAAGCCACAAATAGCTGAGAGGATTTTCTACAATCCTTAGTTCGCTCCAGGTACCAATGCAACATTCGATAGATGTCATGCATATGCAGTCGATGTTCCCCACTATCTGTGGAAGTCGAGAAATAAAGTGGAAGGCCAATAGTCTGATTTAGTGTTTGCTCAGAAATGACCTTCGGCAGAAAACAATGATTGGTACACAAGGTAACCCTTTCCTTGAGGATAATAAGAAAAAGGAGCTCTGCAAACAGCCTGCAGTTCAGAAATATGTTAGTCAGATGGCATAGCCACTAGGATGGAGTCCAATAATTCCCATTTGTGGCAGGGTATCTTCCAAGAGAGGAAGCCAAGCTCATAGGTAGCAGCCGGCTCAAAGTGGGGCACAGTATGAATATTCACAACCAAATTAAAACCTCACACTGGAACTGGATCATCACAGACCAGGGGGTGCAGAAGGAGAATACCTCTGAAGAACCTACTAGAAACCTCAAGCAAGGCCACCATCTTGCCATCAGTGAGGGCATGAAAAGCCAATACCATGGCCAAGTGGACATTAATGGAGGAATACTCAAGGCCCAAGTCCATAAGGGATAGGAGATAGTCCATCACCAGACTGACTGGACACAAAAATGGGTGCAATTGACAGACACCACACTACACTGTAAAATGTTTCCATTTTTGTGAGTAGGTGCAACATGTAGATGGCTTCTGAGCCGCTAGTAGGACAGCAGCAACCACTGGAGAAACCCCAATGCAGGAGAGTGCTGCATGCTCTGGAACCACAGAAGTCCTGCTTATAGAGGGAGTAAGACAGGGGTTCCACTGCCAATTGCTGAAGCAGAGGGAATCAGATTTGCCTGAGCTGATACGGGGCACCAGAAACAGGGTGGCTGCTTTGGACTCCAACTTGACCATAATCCTCTATGTAACGGGCCAGGGGAAAGATGTACATGAACTTCCCTTTGCAAGAGAGGGACAATGTGTCTCACCAAAAAACTCCCGGCCCTGGAGTTAGCAAGCAGAAATGAGGCAGTTTTGCATTGTATGGGGATGCAAAAACATCTGTCTGGGTAACCCCACTTTAGGAACAGGTTATCCACAATGGAGTCCAATAACTCCTATTTGTGGCAGTGTCTGGGACCAGCTGAAATGATGTGCAAGGACACTGAAGGTGCTGGGCAGGAAGATATGAGTGGACACTGCCTTGACAGTTGATGTAGTACATCACAGGAGTGTTGTCTGTATGGATCAACAGCTGATGACCCAGAAGGAAGGTGGTGAAGGCCTGTAAGCCAAGCAGAACAGCCCTCATCTCCAGAGTGTTGCTTTGCAGAACTTTATCCAAGGAGAACCATTGTCCTAAAGTCCAGATGGGCACCCCACCCTGAATCTGAGGCATCCATCATCCTCACTAGAAGAGGAGATGGACAGAGAAAGGGGGGGTCCATCTCCAGGTTGGAGCAAGCCACCCACCAGAGCAAGGAATGATGAAGCAGAGTAGTCACTTCTGTGAGACACTTCAGTTCATCAGAATGCTGAGCTCAGGAAAATGATAAATGAATCCTGGCTTCCCTTTCTGAAAGGGTTAAAGGTTGCAGATATCATGCAAGGGGACAGGTGCCTCTCAGTTGCAGAAGTTCTAGCAAAGTATAATATAGGCCCTAACCAATCTTTTAAAATATATCAACTCATACACTTATTGGAGAATTTCAAGACTAAATTAAAAGAGAAGATCATCAATGGGGCATGGTTTGAACCCCTGGCCCACTGGGCTTGGGAGCCACATGCGGTTTCCAAGGTCTACAAGACACTGTTCGAGCAAGTTTATGCAGACACTGTCAACAGGCCGAGATTCTGGTTAAACCATTTGGGGGACCAAGAACGGAACTGGGATCTTATTTGGCGGCACATGTACCAGTATATCACCCAGGATAGATTATGCATCATGCAATACCACTTTTTAAATAATTTGTTCTGGACTCCTTCCAAATTATATAAGGTTGGACGTAGCCCAGACCCGTCATGTAACCGTTGTCAGCAGGCTGAGGGAGACCTACTTCACATCTTCTGGAATGTCCATCGGTAAAAGGGTTGTGGGACCAAATTAAGCACAAGCGGATTCGTTACTGGGCATTGAACATTGCTTTACCCCAGAAATCTGCCTGATAGGTGACTATACTGGTATTGCTGTAAAATCCGAAGATACTATGGCCTTGATCTCATCATCGGTCAAGAAAATAGTGTTGAAGCACTGGCTGGATAACACCTCACCTAGTTACGTGGAATGGTTACAAGAACTACTCTTTAACTTAAATATGGAAAAATTTGGGGCTATGAGAAGGGTAGCTCTTGAAATTTGAGCGAGTTTGGGGCCCCTTCAAACACTTTATTTGCTCCATTCATAGTCAGCCATTGCAGGACAAGACGAGCCTGGTCTTCTCGCTTATGAGCAGTTTCATCTCAACCCCTCAGAGATCTGGGGGAGGGGGTATGAGAGGTTAGGTAGGGTAGTCAAATAGGAGGGTTAGCACCAGAAAATTGTTGTGTTCATTTTCTAATGGTACATTGTAAGTGGCACTGTGCTGTCACAGGTTATCAGCTGTAAGGCTCTGTTTTCATTTGAGTGTCAACAATATGTCAATAAACTTGAATTTAAAAAAAAAGAATGCTGAGCTCACTGGACATGGAGGAACTACTGTTAAATTCTCATGGACAGACACACCAGTGGTGCAGTCAGAATGGCAGCAGCCATGAGTGCCATCATTTTGAATGTCTGAAGGTCCCATAGGGCACACTCAGTGTCGGTACCAAAAAACTGATTTCCTCTAAAGGGAGCATTAAGGACTGACTGCTTGACATCTGATGCAAAACCCACAATACACAGCCAGAAGTGACATGACTGGCAAATGTTAGAGGCATCACGTGAGCAGCCAAGCTGCATCTGAGACGTTACAGGCAAATCTTATCATGTGCTTTCCAGCCTCGAGCCCGTCAGCCAGAGTTTGCTGGACCATGAGCGTATCAGGGCCATCTGGCAGCTTGTCAGCCATTGTAACCATAGATTTCCACAGGCAGTTTTGATGTTTAACCATATATGCCTGGTAATTTGCAAAGCAGAGCCCAAGAGATGCTGAAGCAAATGTTCCTTTTCCCCATAACATCAAGCTTCCTTAACTCCTTATCAGGAGGAAGAGAGCTCATGTGTTTTGAAGTCTTTGACCTGTCATGGACAACCATTTTCACCACTAAGTCAGTTCCTGGTTGAGAGCAATAACATGGCTTACCAGAAGGTGCCAGATATTGTTTATCTGCCTTCCTTGGGACTGCAGGCAAAACACCAGGTGTGTGCAAGGCAGCTAGAGCGGCCACCTCCAGAGCGGAATGGATCAGAGGAATAAGTACCACAGGGGAGACAGACACCTCTAACAACTCATACAGATTTCTCAGAGGAGTCTTACTCCTCAGCCTCAAATTGCAACTTTGACTGAACTTGCCTGAGTAAAGCCTGAGTTGAAGCATCTTCAGGAGAAGACCACTGAGTCTTTTTCACACTTTACTCACTACAGAAGACAAAGTAGAACCGGGACCCACTACACCCAGGGCATCCAGACCTTCCTCCATGTTTTCTTCATAGTCTTTACAAGGACCTCATTGGAAATTAGCCTGTCTCAATTGACTGTCCTGTACATCATGTATGATAAATAAAAATTGTTACTACTACTGCTTCCTCCATATATTTTGGATTGTATTTCAGTTCCTCCTCACCGCTGATGGGTATTGGCAACAGGTCAATGAGCATATGAGGCTGCGAAGGAAGCACTGTCAATGGACTTATTGTCAACAGAGGACAATTCTTGCTTTGCATTACTGTAGGCAGAGGGAACTCCTGTGTCCTCCATGGTGGCAACTGCTAGGGCATCAACGAGAATGGCGTCAGAGGTAAGGGCATTAGCATCTGAAACAGCTTAGACATCAACTGGTAGAGTAGCTGTGTGTCAATAGGCCCCAATGAGGTAATTGACGATGGAACCATTGATGGGACAGTTCCCGATGGTGGAATCGGTTGCGACTCCCCTGACTGGGGATTACTGTCCATGCCAGACCCCAACCTTAGATAGATGGAAAGTAAGCAATAAGACGTGACAAGGTGTGGTTTATTGCCTGATAAGAGCATGTCCCAGGTGCATAATAAGGCATGAGACGCTTGTGCTGAGTGCCTTTAGAACCTGGGAAGTGCTCTTATCAGGCAGTAGCCCACACCTCAGAGTGTCTTAGTGCACTTATAAAATGTGTCCCACAAGTAATTTGTTTTAAATAAAAAGAAACAAAAGATGTTGGAACGTTTTAAATAAAAAATGGGTTTTATTTTTTTAAATAAAATACTAACATACTAAAATGGCAGCAGAATAGGCCTAATGGTCTCTCGAGTCTGCTTGATTTTCAGCACTCACACTGAGGGCCAATTTTGGTGTCCCCCCCCCCGGGTTATACTGTCCCCAGTCCCAGATGTTCCACCTGTATTGTGCTTGGTCAGATTTACCCTTCCCCTGTACCTGTCCCATCCCCTCTTAAACCCGTCCACAGTCTCCACCTCCACCAGCTCCCTGAGCAGTGCATTCCATGGCCCCACCACCCTTTCAGTGAAATAACATCTCCTCCTTCTCTCCCCTCTGAGCCTGCCTCCTTCCAGCTTACACCCGTGACTTCTTGTTGGCCCGCCCTCCTTCCTTTGGAGCACCCTGACTGGGCCTCCTTTATTGATCCCTTTCATGTTACTTAAAGACCTCTATCATGTCCCCCCTGTCCCTCCTCTCCTCCAGGGTGTACACGTCGAGCTCCTTGAGACTCTCCTCATAGGTCCTCTCCCCCAGGCCCCAGATCATTTTGGTTACCCTCCTTTGGACCCTCTCTAGGAGTGTAATGTCCCTCTTTAAATGTGGTCTCCAAAACTGTACACAGTACTCGAGGCGTGGCCTAACCAAGCAGTTGTACAGTGGAAGAATCACTTCCGCCTTTTTGGAGGTAATCCCCCTTGCGATGCATCCCAGCATCCTATTTGCCCTTGCTGCTGCCCTCCTACAGGTCTCTGAGTTGTTCATTTTGACATCTACCACTACCCCCAGGTTCCTCTCACCCTCCGTAACTTGAATCATGTCTCCTCCCAGGGTATACCCCTGACCTGGATTTCTGACTCCCAGGTGCAGAACCTTGCACTTCCCTGCACTGAATTTTAGTTTCCATTTTCCCAACCACCTTTCCAGAGCCTCCAGGTCCTCCTGCAAGGTCACCCTCCCCTCCTCCCCATCCACCACTGCACCCAGCTTTGAACCATCTGCAAAGAGACTCATCTCATGCCTGATCCCCCTCCTGATGTCTGAGATATAGGCATTGAACAGGAGTGGCCCCAGCACTGACCCCTAGGAAACCCCACTAGTAACCCACATTGGGGATATCGCACATCGCAGGGAGCCACTTCTCTTTACCCCTCATGGTGAGGGCCTTTGTGGATGACACCACCCTCCAGAGACTGAATTTGGTGGAGCGGTAGGTCCTTCGTGCTGGACAGATGGTCACTGCAGGGCCTGGACATACCACTAAGGCAGCCATGTCATCCTGTCACAGCCGACATTTTTGTTGTTCTCCCTCCCACTGAGACGTTGGCTAAACATGCAGCATAGGCATGCAATGGGCTTGCATGCTTGCTGCTGGAGTATCTCCTCTCCCTTCTGCCTCTCCATAGCACTAGTATGTCCTGAGGATTCTCAAGAGGTGACTCGATCAATTAGTTCATTGGTGAGCGAATTGAGAGAAAACTCTCTCTTTTACAACTGCAACCATACAGTACAAACAGTATAAAGATACAATGCATGTAGAACAAGTTACATACAGTACAACACATTATATGTAAACAAGCCATATATGGGTTAAAGTGTGTAGATAACCCCACTCTGATGTCGATGCTGCAAGAGTCGATGACCTCCCATCCAGAGAAGGCAAGTGTCCCATGGGACTCTATTCCTTTTCCCCTTCCCCCACTGGCCCTTCAAAGAATTGAGGCCCACTCGGGAACCCGAATCACCAGCATCATTAATGGTAACTCCACCACTGTGCCTTCAGGCTGGCTGTGGCACATTGGATTTGTTTAGAAACAGAAATAGAGATGTGCAAAATTGCCGAATTTCATTATGCAAAATATTTCATGTAATTTGGCTATTTGGCGAAATTTTTTGCGAAAGCAAAAGCAAAATTTCACCTGCAAAATGGCAAAATTTGCCACTTGTGGGTGAAATTTCACCATTTTCAGGCGAAATGTTATATTTCAGGGGTGAAATCTGTCAACTTCGCACCCTGCAAAATATTTTGCGGAACAGCCAAATTACTCGAAATATTTCATATGGTGAAATTGCCGGTTTCATGGGAATTTCATTGGCAAAATTTAATTTTGCAGCTTCTCTACATAGAAACAGAGTTTGCCAGCAGATAAGGACCGCATGGCCCACTTAGTCTGCCCATTTTTCCCTGCCTATAGTGTTACCGCAGCTCCTCGTTGATGTCCAGCCCATTCACCCACCCTCCTGTCCCTTTTTTCTTGAGCCCAACACTATTTTTTTCCCTACCACTTCCACTGGAAGACTGTTCCAGGAATCTGCAGCTCTTCCGTGAAGAATTACTGCCTCACATCTCTCCTGAATCTGTCCCTGTCCAGCTTCTTATCTTGCCCCCTTGTCCCTGAGCACCTTTTTTTTCTGAAAAATACTTCCATCCTGTATCTTGTTTACCCTCATGAGGTATTTAAGGGTCTCTATCATATCCACTCCTCCCTCCTGTGTTCCAGTATGTTTATTTGTTTATTGAGTTAGGCATTGCTGGGTAATTAATGAATGAATGAACTAAAGAATGAATTAATTCATTTTTGGTTTTATACAGCGCATTTCATATGTACTGTGCAGTAGCTCAAAGTTCTTTATAAACCACCCATTTTGATTTTGGTAATGTAGGGACTGTATATAATGATCTGTGGCATTTAAGTGCTTGATATCTGAACACAGATATGGGTAAATACATAACAGCCTGTTTTTATGGACGAGGGAGGGGAAGAAAGTTAAAACATAATCACCTATTCTTACCAAAAGTGCCATAGAATCTTTTACTTCTAACCTGGAAAACCAGCACAGATGACATATGAGAGAAGCCAGGGGCCCCTATCTAAAGGGATTTTTCAGTTTCCTGAAAAACACTGACAGTTGGCATCAGCAGAGCTCAAAACTAGACCTGTGCAAAATGTGGGATTCTGCCATCTGAATTCCTGTGGAATGCTAATTCCACTTCTGAAATGCATTTCAGAAGTCTGGGGGTAATTCTGCAGAATTTGAAAAGCATTCTATAGATGCATTATTGAAATCGCAGATTGCGATTTTGTGGTTTGTTTATGACTTTGTGTTTGCGCTATTTTTAATCTGCGGTTCAAGTATCACTGTGGTTTTTGTATTGAAGCGGCGGACTGGCATTCTTCGTGCACTTTTCAATTACCTCATGTTGTAGTGCTGGAATAGTATTCTATAGTTTTTTTTTTTTTTAAATTACTATTTATTCACCTTCCTGCCTGCCATCCCCGACCCTTCAGGAGCCTCAAGGTAGACATCCCTCTGCCTTCCACCCTGCCCGTATGACCCCACAGGAACCCCATAGAGCTTTGGTTTACCCCCCGAGCGGGGATGGGGCAGAGCCCCCTTACCCCAGCAATCAACTTTAAGTCAATCCGGAGCCATCAGGCGGGTGAAGGCACATTGAGAACGCGTCTCCGGGCTCCATCTTCCCGTGGCAGGCGTTTTTCTACTTTTTCTCCCACCCCTACAGTGTAGGGACCCTGACGCTGAGCAGGAGCAGAGCCGACGCCACGCTGTGTGTCGGCAGCCCTTCCCCTAACATTGGGACTTGCAGTACTCCGAGCTCCACTGGAGTCAGACAAGTGTTCAGGCTATAACCTACCTCCCGGAGTAGGCGAGCTGTCATGGGATGCTCAAGCCTAACTCCCCTGGCTGGCCCACCAGCGATCCGAGTCCGCCTCCCAACCCGGCACCGCGCAGCTAGGTGTGGCGTCCAGCGCCTCAACCCTCAGCACCACCAGGCCGGCAGTATTTTATAGTTTTAAAGGAGGAGCACAGTGGCAGTGCACAGAAAAGTGGGGGCAGGATGGTGGATCAGAATTCATAATTTGTTGGATCTATTGGGATTTCTGACTGCTAGCATGGATCCAAAGAACCTACTGCAGGTCTATAACAAGGCCATGGTGAGGACTCTGGATTCCATAGCTCCAGTTCACATTCACCCTCGCTCCCTCGCCCTACGGTCCCCATGGTTTGACCAGGCCTTGATGAAGATGAGGAGGGCTGGGCGAAGGTTGGAGCAGCACTGGCAGAAATCTGGTCTTGATGCTGACAGGCTTAGGTTGATGTCGCATTATGCAGACTATCAATCAGTGATCTCCCATAAGAAGGCAGACTTCCTGCCCGGGGAGATTACTGCTGCACAGAATCGACTGGCTCGGCTCTTCAGAACTGTGGACAGGCTGTGCAATCCAGCCTGTCTGCAGCTTTGGAGGGTTTTGTCACAGGAGAAGTGACAATTTGCTCACTTCTTTGCAGATAAGGTTGCTGACATCAGATCAGAGATCCATGCAGTATGTTCCAATGGGGGTGGCGGTGATCGGCAGGAGGCCGTGATGCCTCGGACTAGTTGACCGGCTTTTGGTCAGGTGGTGATCTCAGATGTCATGATGGTCATCCAGAATATGTGGCCAACCTCCTGTGATTTGGACCCGGGCCCAAAGCATCTCTTTGAGGGATGTGTTGAGGTCATTGGCCCGGTCCTAGCTGAGATAGTCCGGTGTTCGTTAGAGACCGGGGAGTTTTCTGACTCCCTGAAGGAGGCAGTGGTGACACCACTCCTTACGAAACCTTCTCTCGATCCAGATTGTTTCGCAAACTACAGGCCGGTCTCTAACCTCCCTTTCGTGGGGAAGGTTATTGAGACAGTAGTCACGCTGCAGCTGGAGGATTATCTTGCCATCTATGACATCTACAATCCCTTCCAGTCAGGATTTAGGAAGAAGCATAGTACCGAGATTGCTCTTGTCTGGGTGCTCATTGACCTCCTTATAGCAGGAGATCAGAGGAGCTAGTCCATCCTGGTCCTTCTTGATCTCTCCATGACTTTGGAATGGTCCCAGCCTGACTTGTTATCTCCGCTGTAGTGTGTAGATTGTAGATTTCTGGATTGCTGCTTCCTTTTTGTTCCTCAGTGTACCTCCACTGTGGTCCACTTTATTTATTTTGCAAGTGCACTGGGATGCTTTGGTGTGTCTCTCCCCCTGTGCTTGATACCACAGTTTTAAAATGGTAACCCATGTAAACTGCAGAATGTGAGTTAATCGGCAGGTTGAGATTCCATGGTTTTGACGCATGTTTACATTTTAGTTTCACTTCTGATAGTGTGAAATTTGGACAAAGAATGAGAGTGTAAAATAGGTGATGTGTTACCCTTAAAAGTTAAAATCAATCTTTTAGAAATGGCTGCTTCCAGTGCACCCCAGAAAAGGCCATGTGTTACTATGGAGTAGTACAGGTCATACAAATTTTTTTTTTTTGCAGTTAGTCCCTGTTCCTCCTGTGCACCGGCAGCCCACCATCATGCTGGCCACCTCAGCCTCATCACCCAGGCTTCTCCCAGGACCTACAGTATGATTGCACAGAGGCAGTGTGGTCTGGGTCATCGGGTGCAGAGCCTACAATGGTCAAAGTTATCCTGCCACTGGTGCATTGTTTTTCCTTGTACTCCCTTCCCCTGAGGAGCGGCATGCAATGATGCCAATGGCAGTGTGACGCATGCTCCTGTGTGCCACATGCCGGGCACATGCCCCTCCTCCTCCTCCTCCCGACTCTGGCAGTCTCAGTCTGCTGTTCTCCAGCCACCACTAGGGGTCAGGCAAGTGCCGAGCTCCGTGCCACCTCCCTCCCCAAGGAGGACAGCAGTCCAGTGGACGCGCAGTTCTCCTTCCCTGACCGACCTTCAGACTCCCTGAGCTTGCTCCCAAACCCAGGTTGCCAGCACCGCAAGTGGTAGTGCTACCGCTGCATCGGTGGGCCAATGCAAAGTCATATAGATTTCAGCACAGACTGTATCCCCACCCCCACCCCTGTGTCTCTCGACAATATGCTACTGTGGCTATGCTGTCCATTGATTTCAAGTCAAGACCCAGGTGGGCTTCAGCTCACTCATGCCCTGCAAATTTGGCATTTTGCCATGCTCTCATCACTTGCCAGTGACAGAGAAATCCCAAACTAAAGAAGTTTGGGATGAGAGGGTTGCTGCACTGCTTAGCTTTTGTCTGCCCATGGTGAGCACTGGACCTGTGCCTCTACTGGTACCCTCTGCACCCTCACCTGCTTCTTCTTCTCCGCCTCCACTTCCTTTGTCACTGTCTCTTTTCTTTTCCCTCATCTTGCCCTGCACAGTTCCCTTTTCCCTTGGCTTTAGGGTCAGTTTCACAAGTTGTATAGCTAGCACCCTCCCCCTCATCATCCTCACTCCTCCTCAATTGCTTGCATTTTGCACTACTTGCATGGTACTCTGGCTCCCAGTCTACACCAACCACTGGATCACCAACATCACTGCTGCCCTCATCAGACTCCATCTCTGCCTCTTCTGCTTCATCAACTGGCACTGCATGATGATGACTACCACTATGTACAACATCCCCTCCAGTCTGTTCATGTGATTCTTCCACCTCCAGTACCTCCTCCTCCTCCTGAGAATATGCCTCCTCCATCTCCTGCTCAAATTCCTCCACCTGCACCACTACCTCCTCCGGTGCATCTTTCTCCTCCACTAACATCTCCTGCTGAGTCACTTCCTCCACTGTATCCTGTGACTCTGGCTCAACTGACTCCTGGAATTCTGCCATTAGCATTGCTAACAGATCAGCTGCTGATGTTTTAACATGGTGAATCCCACCACTGCTTTTTATCCCACCAATGATGCTTCTTCCAGCCTCCCATGTTATCACTGGTAATACTGATGGTGGAGGTAGTATCTGGTGCAGCAGATGCACCAAATAACCCAGGTGCACCCCTTCCTTTCCCTATAACAGCAGTTTTTGACTCCCTGTTACCATGTCCATGGCCTGAACTGTTCATTAGCATTATCTCCCAGTATAGAAACATAAAAACATAGAAGACGGCAGAAGGAGACCGTAGGTGCATTTAGTCTGCCAAGGGTTACCGAGGCCTTCTATGAGTCCTGGGACCTAGCCCTCCCCACCCTCCTGTACCTTGTAGAGCTCTTACTCTATCTTGTCATCTCTATAAAGCCGCCACAATTTTAGTGCCTGCCACCTCAACAGGCAGTCTATTCCACGGTTCAATCACTTTTTCTGTGAAGTAAAACTTCCTCAGATCCCTTTTGAAGCTCCCACCCTGTAGCTTCCATTCATGTGTCCTGGTGGCTGAGCCTTTCATTCTGTTAAAGATTTCTGAGTAGGGCATTTTGTTAATGCTCCTCATGAATTTGAATGTCTCAATCATATCACCCCTCTCCCTTCTAGTCTCTAGAGAGTACATGTTCAATGTCTTTAGTTACTCCTCGTAAGAGAGCCTCTGGAGGCCCTGAACCATCTTGGTTGCCCTTCTCTGCACAGTTTCCAACCTATCCCTGTCCTTCCTAAGGTGAGGGCTCCAGAACTGGACACAGTATTCCAGGTTGGGTCTCACCAGGGACCTGTATAGTGGGAGGATCACTTCCCTAGCCCTACTGTCAAAACCTTTTCCTGATACACCCCGCCATTTTATTTGCCTTGCTATAAGGTTTGTTGCATTGGCTTGACTGCTTAAGGGTGTAACATATGATGACCACGAGATCCCTTTCCTCGTGTGAGGTGCTGAGTTGGTCCCCATTGAGCTACTACTCTGCTCCAGGGTTCTCCTTACCCAGATGCAACATCTTGCACTTTTTTGCATTGAACTGTAGCTGCCAAACCTTGGACCATCTCTTCAAGTTTTTCAGGTCCTTCTGCAGGTCCTGACCTCACCCCACTGACCACTACTCTCTGCTGCCTATCCTTCAGCCAGTTTCCCACTCACCTGACTATGCTCGCAGCAGTGCCTTGGTCCTCTAACTTCTTTAATAGGTGCTTTGAGGCACCGAGTCAAAGGCCTTACAAAAATTGAAGTATAGGAGATCCATTGGGTGACCTCTATCTAATTCCTTAGTCACCCAGTCAAAGAATGTAATGAGGTTTGTCTGGCATGACCTCTCTGCTATGAATCCATGTTGTCTCCCATCCTGAAGTCCATTCTTTTTCAGGTATTCTACTAGGTCCTGTTTGATTAATGTTTCCATTACTTTCTCGACCAACTGTGCAGTAAATGCAGTAGCTATCAAACACTAATAAATATTAACTACCACCAGCACTACACACATAATCGGAAATAAACTGTATTAAAGTCCTTTTACAGCCTTCAGTGTTGTGTCTTTTTCTGGCTGGCTGGCTGGTTACCTTCTAGCTGATACTGGGCTGTGCAGGGCCCTGCACAGTCACTCTCCAGCACCCCCATACACTAGAGCAACTACAGCCTGCTAGAACACACTTAAAAGCACAAAGTGTATCAAAAAAAACACTTAAGCTTTTTCTGGCACTTTAAGTACAAGCCTGTAGTAAACATATATCAGAATGATGAAGTTTAGAGCAAGATTTGGGGTCAGTTTTCTACAACAAAACTGCAGCAGCTTCAAAGACCCTTCTCTTTCGAATGCCTCACAGGTTCTGCAAGACTGCAATACACCTCGTGGGGGTCACATGGTATGCAGATTCTGTTTCAAGGGCATCCACACAGTGATTAACTATCTGCAGAATTAATTTTCATGAATAGACCTGTTCTGTGGAATATTGGATGCATTTGCAAAACACAAAACTGCTTCAGGGAAAAATGGTGGAACACAGCTCCACAGCATATTTTACAGAGTCAATGTAAACAGCTGAATTTGGGCACAGCTTCAGAACGGATAACAGGTCATCAAGGCATCTTAATTGACCACCAGGCAGTGTTTAAGGGCCATTAGGAAGCAAATGGGTGCAGTTCTGTTGACATTCACCCACTTACTGCCGCAGAATTTATGTGCAATGGTTACAGAATTAGTTCCGCAGAACAAATGTGGAACCATGGCTTCTGACTGAATTCCATGGAATTAGTTGGAATTTTCTGGAAAATTCCATGGAATTTCATTATACCGGAGTTTGAAAATTATGAACGGCACTACTCAAAACTCAGATTATTTCAAACAAATCTTCTTCACCGATATCGCCTCCACAGAGCCACATATATTGGACAGTAAGGTGGCAGTGTTGGGACCTCATAGAAGATTTTTCATAGCTGGGCCTACTCATATCATTGTACACCCCCATGTATTATGTTACTGAGGGAAAAAAATATGCATTTAAAAGGGATCCTTTTATGTGTTTAAAGAGCTACTGATGCCTCAAAGAAAACTTTAAGAAAACGTAATAATTAGGTACAATTCTGCTTGCATTCCATTTATATTTTATATATTTCTCCTCCCCATAATTTATTACTAAAGAAATTAGTATGAATATGTGATTGTTGTCCTTTAGAGTTCATTTTGAGTTCATCTGCCTCTATAGCATACTCCCTACTTCAAGTTGTAATCCTCTGCTGTGACATCACGGTCTGTTGCCATGGGAGTAACTGTGAGGTCACAGGCAGTGCTCTATGACTTCAGGGAGGGAGAAAGCAGCAGAAATAGATGAACTCTTCAGGAGCAAAGACCGTTTTCATGCAAATTACCTCACTACTAAATAATGGGGAGGAGGAATACAGAACTAATGGGAAATACAAGCTGGACAGTGCCTAAATATTATGTTTTGTTAAAGTTCTCCTGAATGTGTCACCAACTCTTTAACAGGTCTATTTAACATAGGAAGTATAGGGGAAAAATCAGAACTTGGAAAATCTATGTGTTTATGAGGGTTATGCATTTATCAGGTATGCGTTTAAGTGGGATACACTGTAGATGCTTTTTCATTTCCCATGCAATGTGGGAAGCCCCATACACTTTATTTCTTCCTTGCCTATTGTAGAGTAAGAGATAGATAAGGTGCCACTTGCCCCCAC
The DNA here is from genome assembly GCA_016271365.2 of Neoceratodus forsteri. NCBI lineage: Eukaryota > Metazoa > Chordata > Ceratodontiformes > Ceratodontidae > Neoceratodus > Neoceratodus forsteri. The sequence goes on from CM028134.1 coordinate 430,875,598, forward strand.
GGGCAGCGGTCACGATCCAGCCATAGCACCTCTACGGTGCAAGAAGCGTGATCCACCCACCCCCCAAAGAGATAGATAGGTGCCACTTGCCCCCACGGGCAGTAGTCATGATCCACCCATGGCACCCCTACGGTGCAAGAAGCCTGATACACCCACCCACCCCCAAAGAGATAGATAAGGTGCCACTTGCCCCCATGGGCAGCAGTCACGATCCAGCCATAGCACCTCTATGGTGCAAGAAGCCTGATCCACCCCCCCCCCAAAGAGATAGATAAGGTACGACGCTAGAAAAAATTGCCACGGTTTCTCTGGGCTGTGTGAACGCTGAATTGGATCATCACTTGCAATTTGCTCTTTTCAATTTCGACGCCTTCTCAGGGTAGCGCTATTCGCTCCACACCTGTGTAGAGCTCCCTGATTGGCTGGTCTCACTTGCCTGAGAGCGGAGCCCCCAAGACGTGTGGCATAATGTAAGCCTGCATCCCTGTACTCAGCTCCTAATTTATATATTTTAATTTAGCCTGTTCTGCTCGGCCTGTGAAAATTAACTTACCATTCCCCCCTGCTGCAGTTTCTCTCCAACTGTACGTGCACTGATTCAGTGCTAGCTCTGCAAACTTCCCCTTGATTTTTCCCCAATTAAGCATTCACTCTGTACACTGCCTTGAACTGAGTTTGTAAAAAAGTTGTACTGGCTTTGTTAATATGTTTTTTAATCCTACTTGAGACTGTACTGGGTTTACATGCTTACCGCTATGGACTTAGTTAGAAAATTCAGTGAATTGTAAAATCTGTATGGCCTCTGTCTTGAGCCTATGGCTCCTCCCCTTGACTTTCATTCTTTTTTTTTTTTTTTTTTGTTAGCTCCCCCAGCTCCGGGCCGGCCTCTCCTTCAGGCCTTCCTATTCCCTCCGAGCCACACTGCCCCAGTACAGCCACCTCTTTGCCCCATATTGCAGCCCCCCAGATAACCCCCGGATGTAACCCTTCGCTGGGTGGGTCCCCCTCCTCTGAGAGGGAAGGCACCGGGAGGGTGGCCAGTGCCATACTTGCCCCGGGTGCTGCTAGGGTGGTTCGTGCACTGCCCAGGGTCTCATGGCAACGGGAGCTGGTGGCCGTCATCCAGGCGGCCTCGGTGCTTTTTCCCGTTTGTTCCCCAGGGACGTGGCATGCCACTAACATCAGGCTTACACCGATGTTCACCACACCCCACTGAATTGTGGGACCCTTCATATTGCCGACCCCCTGGCCTCTGCCAGGGGTCAGCAATCACCGGGTCGCGTCCCCACCATCCCCCCAAGAGAAGGCGAGCAGTCATCTGATGCTTCAGCCTTCTCTCCCCAGTTGACCCTCCAGCACCCGAGTCTGTTCCCAAACCCGGGTCGCTGGCGTCGCAAGCGGAAATCCAACCGCTGCACCAACGGGTCGGCAACTTTCATTTTTAATCATCTTCCTTTGTCCCCCTGTCCTCCTCTGTCTCTGTTCTGTCCCTCCTGCCCACCCCCATCTCTCTGTTTTTTTGTGTTTGTTTTGGATTCCCGAGTTAGCTGGCACCTTGTCTCTGTCTGAGACCGCCCTCTCACTTTTTCTTTCAACTTGGTGCCCAGCTCTCTTTGTGTGTCTCTGTTTAGACACCCCCCCCAACTGCTCCTATTAATCTGCTGTCTCCTTCCTTACAGATGCCACTTGCCCCCATGGGCAGCGGTCACGATCCAGCCATAGCACCTCTACAGTGCAAGGAGCCTGATCCACCTGCCCCCTAAAGAGACAGATAAGGTACGACGCTTGAAAAAATTGCCATGGTTTCTCTGGGCTATGTGAACGCTGAACCAGATCATCACTTGCAATTTGCTCTTTTCAATTTCGGTGCCTTCTCAGGGTAGTGCTATTCACTCCATGCCTGTGTAGAGCTCCCTGATTGGCTGGTCTCACTCGCCTGAGAGCGGAGCCCCCAAGACGTGCGGCTTAATGTAAGCCTGCATCCCTGTACTCGGCTTCTAATTTATATATTTTAATTTAGCCTGTTGTGCTCGGCCTGTGTAAATTAACTTACCATCTCCCCCCCCCCCCGCTGCAGTTTCTCTCCAACTGTAGGTGCACTGATTCAGTGCTAGCTCTGCAAACTTCCCCTTGATTTTTCGTCCCTCCCAGGCCTCCTTTAAATGCACACAGTCTCCGCCCACTCCTATCTGATGTTTCAATTTATTGGTTACTTACTGTCAACAACTGCCATTTCTCCCATCCCCTTTTGCAGCTAAGCCTTCTAGCAGCTTTATCTTATTCTGTCTTGCTGAGGCATACCATTTTGGTACTTTAGGTTTGCTTATTGTTCACGATCCTATCCTGTCTTGCTGAGGTATCCCATTTTGATATTTTATGCTTGCTTATTGCTCACTATCAAATCCTGTCTTGCTAAGGCAGTTGATATAGGTCAGGTGATCTCTCTAGTACTTAGTCTGCTCCAGAGTAGTAGCTAAGAAATTTGCTTCAAAGCCTCTCTGCCCCTAGTACTACTCTATAGTCAGGTGAACTCTTTTCTTATTTAGCCTGACAAGGAGCTGTACTTAAGGATTACTGCTTTAGGCTCCACTGCCCATAGTACTATTCTGCAGGGATTAAGAAATTCTCCTTCATTGAGAATCCCTTCTCTTGCCAACACCTGTAGTGCCCATTGGGTGATAGTCTCATAATGAGGGCATTTTACCTGATTCTATGCTTGTCTTTGCTTATCTTATATGTATTGGACCCAAACATGAATCAAAAAAGAACTGCTAGAGTGGAGAATGGCTCTCTTTTTTACATTGTCCGACCAGGACTTTTCCTATCAAGTACTAGAACTTGTATGTGCTCTAACTTCCCTTAGCCCACTGCTGGTCCTTCACCTGCACCGGCATACAGGAACTCTCCTAGAGCCTACCCACAGGGGTACACCACCTTCTGCATACTCCCCCCTACTCCCATTGACTCTCTCAGTCAGGGTATTATTGTATGCAGCATCTGGCAAACTGGGAACTAGCCTCAGAACTCCCTATACTGCCGCAGACAAATCATGTAACCGAAAGAAGACCCAGGCACACACACTTCTCCTAGAACTCTGCAGGAAAATCTTGTTCTTGCTTTTACCATGCTCAGGAAATGTTGAGCTTAATCCAGGCCTTCTGGCACCCATGGAATCCCCAGCAGAGCTACAAAACCTCAAGGGGCTTAGATTCTTACATGTTGATGTATGTAGCCTATTAAAAAAAAATTACTTCAGTTCAGGCCTGGGTATGTCATACTGCTCCAGATGTTCTGGTGATTACGGAGTCCTTGCTCCAACCGGCGACCAGTAACAACGAAGTTAACATCCCCTCCTACTCTTGTTCAGAGCCGACAGGCAAACCAGAGGTGGTGGGGTAGCTATTTACATCAAGGATAAATTCCCTGCCTCCATAATTGACTCAACCTCTGTCCCAAAATAATTTGAAAGCTTGTCATTAAAGATTTAAATTGCCACCGGTGTCTCATTATGTATAATAGGATGCTACAGACCCCCATCAGCTGGACTACAGTTGTTAAAATATCTCGGAAACATCCTGGGTCTGGCATCTTCAGAGTATATCATACTAGGGAACTTCAACTTAGACTGGCTCTCCAGTGCATCCACCCCACTTAAAATGTTTTGTGATTCCCTTGGGTTGTCACAGTTAATAAACAAATCTACTCATCCTAACAAGCTCAACCCTAATAACAGTACTCTTTTGGATATCATTTTAGTTAACAAACCCCATTTATTCTCCCATGCTGGCTTCTTTCTCTGATATTAGTGACCATTGCTTCATCGCGTGTGTAAGATCCACTCTTAAATCCACAACTGCACCAAAATTCTCCTTTAAAAGGTGCATACACAACTTTGATCTCCATGGGTATATATCAGAGCTAAGAGACTCCATGCGATGGCAGGACTTCTGTCTAGCCAAGTCACTGACTACGGCTTATGATATTTTCTCAGAAATTGTGCTAGGGGCTCTCAACAAGTATGCTCCCATAGTAAAAGTTCGTGCCAGAAACAAATCCTGTCGGTGGTTTACGGAAGACCTGAAAGATGCTTTGCAGAGAAGGGATGTACTCTGGAGAACTGCTAGGAAAACTAATTTAATAAATTACTGGAATTCTTTCTGGGAGGGCAAGGAACCTCTGCACCAAAATGGTCAGAGGAAGCCAAAGCTAATTTCTACCGCTCTCAGGTGGAGAACTCCTCAAGAAATCACTCCAAATTCTGGAGGATGATCAAAGACATTGAAGGTCAGACCACTGTTAATTCTCTACCTACTAAATTATTGATCGACAATACTGTCATCTCCGACAGACCGTCTATCCTTGATGCTCTCAATAATCATTTTGCCACTGCAGGGCCAGACTTTGACTCCTCTCCTGCAAATATCCTCCGCTAACAACTTGGATTGGAGACACAAGAAAAACCCATCCCCAGTCCATCCTTCTCTCTGTAGCCTACCTCCCTGAAAGAAGTCGAAGATCTTCTCCTTCAGTTGGAGACTAGGAAAAGTGCTGGGGCCAACCTCATTGCCCCGTACTTCTTAAAGGTTGGCTACTGTGTCCTTGCAGTTCTAATTACTTATCTATTCAACTTATCCTTGTCCCAGGATGACCTACCGCCCATTTGGAAAAATGCACTTGTGGACCCTTTGTTTAAGTCAGGAGATCCTAGTGACCTCAGTAACTATAGGCCAATCTCCCTACTTCCAATCCTGTCAAAGACGCTGGAGAAAATAGTGAACGCCCAGCTTCGGAAGTACCTGGAATCAGAAAAATTGCTCAACCCATTACAATCCGGTTTTAGAGCACAGCACAGTACAATCTCTGCGCTAGCCAAGGTGACAAATGACTGGCAGCTTGCATTAGACAAAAAAAAACTTTGTCTGCACATTTTGCTTGGACCTAAGCAAGGTGTTCGATACCGTTGATCACAGACTACTTCTGTCGTCCCTCCGGAACATTGGTTTGGATTCCCTATCCCTTAAATGGTTCTCCAAATACCCCTCGGGATGACTTCAACAAGTAAAGGCAGAAGGGAAAGTTTCTCCACCAAAACCCCCTATTGAGGGGTGTACCGCAAGGCTCCATTCTTGGTCCCTTGCTCTTCACCATTTATATTAACAACATAGATGCCCCCATCAAAGAAGCACAAATACACCTATTCGCAGATGATACGGTACTCTATGCTAGGAGCTCCACCCCCGATGCGGCCTGTAAAGCCCTTCAAAATGAATTTAATCTGCTGCAACATCAGCTTCTAAACCAGAAACTGCTCTTAAATGCAAAAAAAAAAACAAAAAAAAAACAATGTTCCTCTCGCCCCTTCACAATGCAATAAATCCTGCAATTGTTGGGACACTCCTGCAGATCACTACCATTCTAGGTGAGCGGTTGTACTACGTACCAAAGTTCAAGTACCTGGGGGTCTGGTTAGACCATAGACTTACTTTTACAGATCACTTAGAAGAACTGGCAAAGAAACTTAGACAAAGCCTTGGTCTGTTCTTTAGGACTATTAATCTCCTCACAAGAGACGCTAAACTGAAACTGGTTCAAACTACCTTTCTTTCCCTGTTGGATTACGCAGATTTTCTATATAGTCAGGGACCTGCAGGTACCCTAGCCAAACTCAATACGTTTTATCACAGAGCCATAACATTTATTACGGGTCTTCCTTACTCAACCCACCACTGTGCATTGTACACGGCAGTGGAATGGTCATCCCTTGCTTACAGATGGCAAAAAAGTGCTGCGGTTTGGACATACAAAGCTATCTCAAATAAACTGCCCCAGTATATCTCTGTCTGTTTACCTTTTTGCACTCTGGGGAAGTATGCCCTGAGAAGCACCTCATATAGTTACCTTTATGTTTACAAAGCAAAATCTTGCATTGGCAGAGCAGCCATCAGCTTTGTGCTCCCTCGACTGTGGAACAAGCTGCAAAAAACTGAAATTAACTCACCCCATCAGCCTAGCAGCTTTTAAATCTCTATATCTACATCATAATAAGGAGTCCTGTGCCTGTCTACCCTAAATAGTGACTCCTATAAGTCCAAGCACACTCTAATTACTACTGTTAAAAGACTGATCACATCTATAACCGACTCTTCCCTCTCCCCTTTTTCTACCCCCATATCTGCCCCTTCCACATTCCTTTGACCCTGGTTCCAGTTCTAAATTATCCATACCGTGTCACTATATAGCTTTTTATATTAGGTTTTATTTGTGTTTGGTGCACCTGATATGTATATTTCTTTACTTATATGAAAAATTGTGTCCTACCGGAAACTAGCTGTATCTTCTGTTCCAAACATATACTACTGTCAATGCTACCTGCTGATACTTTGTATATGCTGTATTATTGTATCTCACTTTATTTTTATTATTATTTTCTTGTGTGTTGCATCCCATGTATATTGTCCCTTGTTCCTTGTTGACAAACCCAGGTCCACCTCGAAAATTAGCTTCCTCAACGGTGATCACCTGGTTAAATAAAGACTTTGATTAATTGATTGATTGATTGACTGATTGAATGCATGTCTGGGCAGTGGAGACTGGTGCTTCGCTGTCATTTGTTTGCAGTCAAACTGTTTTTCTCTCATCAACTTTCTGTCTTTGTTCCACCTATTAATCTGTTAGCTTATGCATATGATGTCATGTTACTTTCAGTGTCCTTATTAGCTCCTTAGAGACAACTGGATAAATTCTTCCATATGTGCACTTAAAGTGCACTACAAATCAACATGACAAAACGCAGCTTGTAATTTTCAGATCAAGCAAGAAATCGGATCAGAAGTTATTCATACATAAGAAATCAGTAACAACAGCTACTTATTATGATTACCTTGGAGTTAGATACTCAGCATCAACTAAATGTACAAAACACAGATCTCATATCATTTAAAATGCAGAAAGCAATAAGGGGTCTTAAAGCTTCTATCATCAACACGGAGGCTGTTCCACAGAAGGCTAATTATCGGTAGTCAGTGCCAAGATAAAGTCAACAATTCTATATGTAGCTAAGGTGTGGGGCCAACATGATTCAACCCACTTAGAAAAACTATTAAATATGGTTTATAGGTATCTTCTCCAAGTTCCTAACTGTGTACCTCCACATATATACAGGTATATATATATATATATGTGTGTGTGTGTGTGTGTGTGTGTGTGTGTATATATGTATATGTGTGTGTGTGTGTGTGTGTGTGTATGTATATATATATATATATATATATATATATATATATATATAAGTTGATGTTGCGCCACTATAATTAGTTCGCAGTCAGTTACATAGTAAAGTAAAAAGTTTAGGCATTAAAAACTTTGGACCCATTCAACAGATTTGCCTGAAATTTGGTATGCATGGTGGGGCATGGTAGATCTCTTGATCTGCCAAATTACGTTTTAGTTGGACTTATGGTCTTTGTGTATGAAAGCACTGAAAAATGCAAAATTATCCATTTTTGGAGGCAGCTTTTGGGATATTGGACATGGCCCTGCATGACCGTTGTGTGGTGTGCTGCTCTGCGAGATGGCTTGTTTGAAAGGGCATTAGTGGCCAAACATGCTGCTTTTTGTCTGGTGAAAAAATATTAAGGTATTCAAAAGTTATGTCACTTTTAAGTTCCCATTAAAAGTCAATGGGAAAATTTATTTGTCTATTTTGAGAAAAAGAATGGGGTTCTGGCCATCTGGTCCCACCTGGCAATCAAAGAATTTGCAGCCTCACGGTTCAAGAATCTTTGTCCCCGAGGATTTTCAAAATTCTTTGATTGCGAGGTCAGCCATTTTGTTTTTAATTTTCTGATTGGAAAAACACAAATATCTCAGCTCAGGGGTCACTTCTGAAGTAAAATTTGAATGGGTTTTACTCAGGGGGCCCTGATCTATTGAGCCATGCCTTTGGTTTCATCAAAATCAGTCAAAAAATAGAGTTACAAGCTTTTAAAATCTTAATTTGTGGTTCACTACCGATCTTTGATCGCGAGACTGCAAATTCTTTGATCGTGAGATTCTTTGATCGCGATCTTGCATTGTGACCTAAAAAAATTAATATCTTGGCTCAGGGCTGGGCTAGGGACACAAATGAGGGTGGGTTTTGCTCAGGAGGGTCTGTTCTATTGAGGCATGCCATTGGTTCAGTTCAAATCGGTGAAAATTCACATTTCACCATTTTTAATTCTTTGTACATGAGCCTGCAAATTCTTTGATCACGAGCCTGAAAATTCTTTGATCGTGAGATTATTTGATTTGCAATCGTGCATCGTGAGTGAGGGATGAGATGGCCCAATTTAAAAATAAATTTTCTCAGCCCAGGGGTGTCCTAGGAAGTCAAATGAGGGTGGGTTTTACTCGGCGGGCTTCGTTCTGTTGAACCATGGTGGTGGTATACCACAATTCCATCAGTTTGTTGCTTTATAAGATTTTTTATTCTTTGTTCATGAGCCTGCAAATTCTTTGACCACGAGCCTGCAAATTCTTTGATCCTGAGATTCTTTGATCGTGAGGGAAGAACAAGATGGCCAGATTTTTTATACTGGAATAGATAGGGATATTTTACCAATCTTTAACATTGAATATCTCAGAAATGGTTTGGTCTTTTTACTTGAAATTTGGAGGGTGTTTATGGCATGTCCTGTAGATGCGAATTATTGTGTTTATGTGTTGGAGAAAATTTATTTTGCAGAGATACTGTGTGACGCACTTTACAGTGTTTTGCTTGTGGTGGTGGTGGCTTGAAATTGATAGGTTACCTAGCCTTAGTGACATGGATGTAGTTTTCAGTTGTTGTGTGTGTTAAATGTCAACAGGTGCAGAACTGTGCCAGTCTGACGAATGAAAATCTCATACGTTAAAATGTTATATCTCGGACACGGTGTGGTCTTTTCACCTGAAATTTAGAGGCTGTTGATGGCATGTCCTGTGGATGTAAATTACAGTGTTTCCGGGTCATAAAATATTTTTTTGGCGGATATATGGCATGGCACAGTTTACATTCTGCAGAGAGCGTTTTGCTTGTGGAGGTGGCTTGAAATTGATAGGCTACCTAGCCTTAGTGTCATGGATGTAGTTTTCAGTCATTGTGTGTGTGTGTTAAATGTTAACAGGTGCAGAACTGTGCCACTCTGACAAACGAAAATTTCAAATTTTGACACGTCATATCTTGGACACGGTTTGGTCTTTTTACTTGACATTTGGAGGGTGTTTACGGCATGCCCTGTAGATGTTAATAGAGGTGTTTACATGTCAGACAATATATTTTTTGTGGATATATTTTGTGGCGCAGTTTACATTTTGTGGACAGTGTTTTCTATTGTTCTACTAGATTAACATTTGTTTGGTGGCTGGCCTTGCTGTTGTGAATGTACTTTTTAGTCATTGGGTGTGTAATGTGGCCTGACACTTACAAGTTGGTGGGAGCGCGGGGCCCTTGAGCAACTTTCTACTTTTCTATTCTTTCTTAAAAAGTAGGAAATTCTATGCAAAAACTTCATTAATGCATCAGTTAGGGTTCTTCTACAGCGACAAAAGTGAGGAAATTTGACATTAGGGTTCCCACCCTTCGCCTCACCCTCACCCTGCCCCCACCAACAGGCATCGGGGTGTGCGTTAGGGTCGTCGGCCCTAACTCTCACCCCATCCCATGTGTAAATAAGCTGAGGTGGTGTAGTGTAGGAGAATGGGGTTAGAGTTAGGACCAATGACCCCAATGCACACCCTGATGCCTGTTGGTGGGGGCAGGATGGGGGTGGGGTGCAAGGGGTGGGAACCCTAATGTCGAATTTCCTCATTTCTGTCGCTGTAGAAGAACCCTAACTGATGCATTAACAAAGCTTTTTGCATAGAATAAATATATATATATATATAATATATATATTTTGCAGATAGAACTGGGGCAATATTTGTTAAGTACTCTTATCAATGAAAGATGCATGATTTTTCTACTATATTTATTTGTATGACCTGATAATTAGTATCCAAAAAGGTGCCTGGAGGAACAGCTGGATAATTCAACTAAGGGCTTTGACTATCCATATTTCAAATTTATTAAAGATGTACGCTGGCCCAGTGGCGCAGAGGGTTGAGGCGTTGGCGCTTTACCTCATCCCACGCCGACGACCCGGGTTCGGGAATGGTTTCGGGTCATCGGGGCTGCTTGAGGGGCAGGAGGGATCGAGCATCTGTAGGACTGCTCTCCTCTCCTGGGGGTGGGTGAAGGGGCTCTTGTCGCTGGCCTGCAGCTGCCCCTGGTGGAGACCAGGAGCACTGCGGATGCAGCAAGGAAAACGAGGAGTAACTAGGAGTAATTCAGGTGCGGGAAATACTGCCCACGGGAGCCGGGATGACGCCTCAGCCTGAGGCCAAAGATCCCACTGAAGCCTCCGCCTCAGCAGCATCCCTGGGCTAACGGGAGCGCTGGTCTGCCCCTTAGCTGGTGCCTTCCCCCTCGAAGGAAGGGGACCCATCCAGTGAAGGGTTACGCCGGGTCACCCTGGGGAATCGGCTGCAATCTGAGGTGGAATCTTGGAGGACGGATGGGTCAGAGGACTGCTTTGGCAAGCCTGAAGGAGTGGCTGCTGAGGAGCACGTAGGGGGTGAAAAAAAAGATAACACAAAAGATGTACTCTATCCAGCCAACCTTTAGACACCTTCTATCTGATCTCTAAGACTCAAACCTGAAATTGTAGTCATGACTAAAATCAAGATATAGGGATATTTCATTACAGAGAGACAGGAACTCTAGCCTCTTCAAGGTGATACTGTAGTATTAATTGACAGTTTGGAAAAGAACAATACTTGAAAGTAACCAATCCAAAAGAAAGAAAAATCACATCAAGATTCAGACTAGAATTATGTACTAGTAATTTATTATACATTGGACAAAAAAGGGATAATGTAGACTCCCCTAACTGACTTATTTGCTTGGTAAGCCTGATAACCTCAAGAATGTTGTCTTGAGGTGTCCTTTCTATAAAAAAAGAAAGGGAAAAAACATTGGTTTCAATAATCAGAGAGATGTCTAGATCCTCCAGGAATTATTGTTGGACTTGTTTAATTTATCGTCTCCAATTTCACTTTCCTTATTAGCTAGTATTTGCTTGCCATCAAATTATGGTGGGGCAAGGATGGTTCATGTTTACTATTTTACAGTGTGTATTGATGCTATATTTCCTTTTAGACATTATCAACTCTATACAGAGGAATGTGGGTAACCAGACCCAAACCTCTGTATATCTGATTTCATGTTATGCAACTGGTGTTGTCTAGCATCAGCTAATAGACAACTCTGATATATTTCTATTAGATTCATATAGTGTCATTAAATTACATTATGATTAGTCTTGATATTGCTTAGTATGATCATATTTCTGTATTTCCCAGCGCCTTCATGGATTCATCTCTGTCTTCTTCTTTATGTATGTCATTATATCTATGACCAGTATCTCCAACACAGTAAAATGAATGAATTATTTATGCTTGTTATGCATTTTTATCTGTTCTATTGATTTATCAGGCTGCACTTTAAACTTCTTGGGTACCAATAACTTTATTTGTATACCAGTTTTGAATAATGTAATTTAATTGCCTTTTTTTACCATAATGGTTTTACAGCTGAATGATTAATAAAACCTAAAACCTTGAACCTTGCTTTACCCAATTTCTGTGAAGCCATGCTCCATAATCACCACTAACTGTTCATCTCAGTGTTGTATGCTGTCGAGTCCACTGTTGCAGAACAAGGTGCAATTTTTTGAAAATATTGTTGCAGTAATAAGATCTCCCACAATGACACCCATGCCCTCTATGTAAACTGCCTCAGTACCCTACCACAGTATTCAGCATTGTTGGATTTGCTGGGGATTCAAAAAATCATTGATGCTGAAGTCTAAACTGTCAAATTCATGCCACTAGAGAAAATGATGATACGGGGGGGGGGGGTCAGGCACTAGGTTACAACCATTGCCTACTGACTCCTGCCATGGTCCTTGCAGCCTAGGTGGGAAGACTAGACCCATGCTAGGCATCTAGTGTCAACTCTTGGTTCAGCCATTGAACAACCAGAACACAGGGTGGAAGGACATTCAACACCTTCATAGAAATGTAAAATTTGACAGAAGATAAGGACTGCTTGGCCCGTCCAGTCTGCCCATTTCTCCCTATCTACACTATTACTGCAGACCATGCCTGATCTACAGGTTTTTCCTTCCCCTTCCCCCCCCAGGTTCCTTTCCTGCTTGGTGATCGTCAATACCACACAACCCATTTTGTACTCTGCCCCTGGAATTCTGTGCCCTAATTGCATTATTTTGCACTTTTTCACATTGAAACCCAGCTGCCATACCCCTTGACCACTTCTCTAGTTTTCTCAGGTCTCTGTTCATCCTTTCCCCCCCGGCGTGTCCACCCTAATGCTGATTTTGGTGTCATCTGCAAAGAGGCAGACCTTCCCTTCCAGCTTCTCTGCAATGTCACTTATAAAGACATTAAAGAGGACTGGTACCAACACTGATCCCTGAGGCACCCTGCTGGTCACCCTCCCTTCCTTGGAGAGAACTCGGTCTCCATAGAAACATTTTTTAATTTATTTTTATTTTAGTCTTTGGTAACTGGATAAGGCCCACTAGGCACAAGTGCCTGTTTTCAAGAGCAACCTGGTAGCACTGGGAGGTTAAGTGACTTGCTCAGAGTCAAACAGTATGCAAGTGGAGGTTTTGAGAATCAAACTCAGGTCTGGTCTGCTGGATGTACCAAGCTTGTTCACACCCCATTCCTCTAACCTCTAGGTAGAAGCCGATGGCAGATAACGGCTGCATGGCCTATCCAATCTGCCCTTTTTTGTTGCATTGGTTGCACTCTAGACCCCTACAGGTCTACGGCACTTTCACTGCCACCCCATTACCTATCCCTTATGATTCCATTGTTCTTATCCCAGGCTTTTTTGAATTTCACCACTGTTTTTGGCCCCACTACCTTCACTGAAAGACTGTTCCAGGCATCCACCACCCTTTCTGTGAAGGAGTGCTTCCTCACATCTCTCCTAAACCTACCCCATTCCAGCTTCATATCATGGCCCCTTGTTCTGGAGTACCCTTTCCTCTGAAAAATACCTCCCACTTGTACCTTATTTACCTCCATGAGGTATTTAAGGGTCTCAATCATATCCCCCCCCTCTCCCTCCTCTCCTCCAGGGTGTACATGTTTAGTTCCTTTAGCCTCTTCTCATAGAAAATTGGATGTGGGCCCTGTACCATCTTGGTAGCCATCCTTTGGATGGCCTCCATCCTGTCTATGTCCTTCCTGAGATGTGGCCTCCAAAACTGGACACATTACTCCAGATACGGTCTTACTAAAGACCTATATACTGGCAGCACCAATTCTCTCTGGAGGTTTACCATCACCCCCCGTCGCCCTTTCCCCAATCAGTTTCTTATCCAGTTTACCACTTTTGAACCCACTCCTAAGCTACCCAGCTTGCTTACAGGTCTCCTATGTGGAATGGTGTTGAAAGCCTTACTGAAATCTAAGTAGATCATGTCCACCCCTCTACCCTGATCTAGTTCCTTGGTCACCCAGTCCAAGAAACCTATCAGATTCATTTGACATGACCTCCCCTCTGTGAAACCATGCTGCCTCAGATCTTGTAATCCACTGGATTCAAGATATTCTACAATCCATTCCTTCAGCAATGATTTCATTTTCCCACCACCAATGCCAGGCTGACTGGCCCATAATTGCCAGCCTCCTCCCTGCTACCACTTTTGTGTAATGGGACTAGATCTGCCCTCCTCCAGTCCTCCAGAACCACTCCTGTTTCCAGTGAGTTGTTAAATAGAACTGTCAGAGGTGCAGACAGTTTTTCTGTGAGCTCTCTCAATACCCTTGGATGCACCCTGTCTGGCTCCATTGCTTTGTCCACCTTCAGATTAGCAAGTCCCTTCAGGATTCTTGCCTCCAAAAAAGGACTAGTGTCCATCTCCCTCCCTCCAAAGCATCTGATACTTTGTTGTGGCCCCTACCCTTCTCCTTCATCTGTGAACACTGAACAAAAGTATTTGTTCAGGATGTCTGCCTTTTCCTAGTCCCCCTTTGCACAGTCCCCACCTTCCCTTTTTAACCTTACGGTTCCACCCCTGGTCTTCCTCTTTTCACATACATACCTACAAAATGCTTTGTCCTCTTTCATTACCTCCTAGGCTATTCTCTCTACAGTTTGCACCTTTCCCCTCCCTACTGCTTTCCCTGCTTCCCCGATGCACCTCCCTAGCCTCATCCTTCTGCATCTCCTTATACCTTCTGAATGCTATCCTTTTAGCCTTTACCTTTTTAGCCACAGCTTTCGAGAACCATTGCAGTCTCTTTTTCCTCTTGTTTTTGCTCACTTGTTTAATGCATAGGTTTGCTGCCTTTATTCTGCTCCCTTTTATCTTCTCCCACTGTTCCTCCACCCCACCCAGGCCATCCCCCCCACCCAGGTCATCCCTGAGACATTCACCCATCTTTATAAAGTCTGCCCTCCTAAAGTCCAGAACCCTCACCCTTATGTGGTTCAGTTCCACAGCTGTCTTTATATTGAATCACACCATACAGTGATCACTGGTCCCTAAGTGGCCTCCCACCTTGATGTCTGCAACACTGTCTCTGTCAGTGAGTACCAGGTCCAGTATTGCCCCATCATGAGTGGGCTCCTTGATTAGTTTTTCAATTTCAATTTTTTCTATTTTATTGATCAGTCAAGACCATAAATATCTTGACTATTACAAACAACACATAAATAAATTATATAAAAATACATGATATCTCCTCAGCATTACATAAATACATAGATATCATTTGACTAGTTATTTCACTTATCCACCCACTTTGTATTACATCTTTTTTTATATCATGGCAGTGTCAGTGGTTCAGTAGGTAGCACACTCGCCTCTGAGGCCGGGAGATCAGAGGGCTGTGGGTTCAGTTCCAACTTCTGGCACTTGGTTTAATATCCCAGTACTGACACTGTAGTGCAGCATGAAAAGGCTGCTGCACTTCTGAGGTGCCATCTTTTGGATGAGACGTTACACCGAGGTACCATCTGCCTGGATTAGTGGTAGTTAAGGTGGATGTTAAAGATCCCATGGCACTTATCGAAAAGAGATGGGGAATTTCCCCGGTGTCCTGGCCAAATTTCCCTCATTCACTAAAAATACCACCAACAACTTAATCTGTTTCAAAGACAGTTGGCATTCATCTGTATCCCCCTCCACCAGGTCATGCCTGAAAATAGGCAGGATCTCTCTAGTGCACTTACCCGGTCAACAAAAACTAAATAAATAATAATATTTTATTATTGACATAAAAAAGTTGGCTATCGCCGGCACCTCTTCATAAGTTCTTGGATGTAGCATTATAAATAATACATCATATAGATTATTTGCATAAATCATAAGTGTCTGTGCGAGATATAGGCTCCTTGGTTTGGTATATAGTGGGCAGTCAATAATTATATGCCTAATATTGTCTTGAAATCCTCTTTTGTATGGGC
Organism: Neoceratodus forsteri; assembly: GCA_016271365.2. Lineage (NCBI taxonomy): Eukaryota > Metazoa > Chordata > Ceratodontiformes > Ceratodontidae > Neoceratodus > Neoceratodus forsteri. Next base: position 430,891,163 of record CM028134.1, read on the forward strand.
ACTCATCTTTTTCCTGTGCCTTTATTCCACCCCTATTATTACTATTAAAATAAATATATTTGGTAGCAATTAACTCAAATCTAGTCCATGTGATAGTTCTATGTTGTTCCCTCGTAATTGGTAGCATCAAATATTCCTCTAGGCAGTGGCCCATTTTATTATTTTTATACCAGAGACTGCATTTTTGGTTGCCTGAGGAACACCCTTGCAGAGAGTCCAGGATGTCCCTGCTTCTAGCTGAAGCTGCTGCTGGGAGGCTCCCGTCCACATCTGTCAGGCTAAAGTCCCCCACCAGCAGCACCTCTCCCTCTTCTGCCACCTTGCCCATGGCTTCCACCAGCACCTTATCTAATTCCTCCCCCTGTGCTGGAGGTCTGTTGATCACTCCAGTGTGAATACTGGCTCCATTTCCCATCTCCAGGGTGATCCACAGTGCCTCAGCCTCCACCATATTCCATGTATTTATGTTGCTTCTATGCTTTCCCTCACATAAAGCACCACACACCCTCCTTTCCTTGCCCCCCGGTCCTTACTGAACAGAGTATAGCCTGGTGTAGCCTTTGAAGGTGCTGCAGCAGCCCCCAAGTTCTAAGACACTGCAGAACTGACCACTGCTGATCCCTGAGTTAGTGACATTGACTCCAGTGTCTACCACCACAGCTGTGTCCATTGGCATTGAACTGGGCAATGTTGCTGTTCGGGCCCATTTCTCTGAGTTGATGCAGAGACTGTTGCCTCGCTTACCACTGAAACCATTGACGGCACCAGACTGTTAAGCTGCAGCCCACAGGGCTAGCAAAGTCTTTTCAGACTCCTGCCCCTAAAAGAGTCTGAGCTCCTGGTCAGGAACCGCCTTATCCTGAAGAGGAGGAGGAGGAGGAGGAGTACAACCTTAACCTGATGGAGCAGGACTTCTGAGAAGGTGAAGATGATGGGTTGCCAGTCAGACACTCTTCAGGGTCCACTGTGTACTCTTACAGGGAACAAACAGTCTATTACACTCTCCGGCCTTCTAAGGACTCTTACTTTGAAACCATGATACAGTCAGTTCAGAAGACATTGCAATTCACCATGGAGGAAGAAGATGCTCCTAAAAACAATATGCATGATTTCTTGGCAGTCTCATCAGCCTCATTGGTAATGATTCTTCCCATTTTTTTCTGGCATTAGAAGATGCCACTATGACTGCATGTCAAAGGCCTAGTCCCTTGCCAGTCATACACAGGAAGACAAAAAGCAGTGTCTGACTCCAAGGGATAATACAAGTATTTTAACTAGCCCACAGACTCAGTGGTAGGTCCAAAATGCCTCAACACATGAGCACTAGCTCCCCTGATATGTGTAACTGACCTGATTGGTTGGGCCCTATGGGGCCCTCTACTATGGGAAAGGGCCAGCCAGAGGCCATAAAGTAGTAAAATGGGAAAAAAGGCATGGGGTCTGAGTGGGGCTATTAACATACCGATGCAGTAAAGTTAACATCCACACACAGGTAAGTACAGTCAATCAGAATGGAATGTTCATTTTGGCATCAGACTTCATCCTCCTGGCAATATATTAACAAGGATACATAGCTCCAGCAGAGACTCTAGTATTTCATTGTCATGCACTTATCTCTACTAACACCTTCTCCTAGTCCAGGAACTAATTCATTATGGGCAAACGCGGTGCTGCAGCATATCGCTGGGCACTTCAAACACAAAAGGCACTACAGCTAATCCTGAGCACTTTAAGAAGTTTGAAATCCCATCAATTCTCAGCACAGGCACCACTTCCACAAGGAGCACAGACTGACATTATACAGTTATTCTCGTACTTTGTTTTCTGAGTTCATATTAGAATACAGTAGGGCTTACACTGTAACCTGAAATGCCTGGCAAGAGGAACTTCTGTAGAAACAATGACTGCCACATTATTTCTGGTCTATAGGCTCACTTTCCAAGAGAACTGTATGGGTCTCTGGCAGTGGAACCTCTTTGTGACTCCCCTCAGAAATAACTTTCTGGAAGACTGCAGCCTGGTTTACACTTCAGTAGCAAGCCCCTCCCACCTTTATTTTTAATTTTTATTTTATTTGGAAAATGTTTCACCAGGAAAGACAACATGAGCTGTAAACAGCTAATTTCCAGAAGCATCCGGGGGGGGGGGCAAGAGCTGAGAGAACAAGCAAACACATAGCAATACAATTACAATTTCTATACAATTTCTAAAACAAAGCAGTGTAATACAATTGTACAATAACCCAGACCAACCGGCCAGGGTAAACAGAACATATTCGGATATAGCATACATTGCAACAACCCAAGAGCAGGTGATCTAGTAGGGTAAAGGTTAGAGGATGGATAACACATTTGAAGTGCTAGAAGTAGTAGGCTGAACACAAGATTCAAAGTGATATTGTATACCCAAGGGAAGGCAGTTATAAGATAAGTGGGGAAGTGGACAGGCAAGGGGTAGAGGGTGGGGATGGAACAGGGAGGGAGAGGTACAGCCAAGATCTATACCCATCCAGGTTGCTGAGAACCCTGCAAGGGGTTTAGGACCAGGCAGAAGGGAAGAGGAGAGAAACGGACCAGGGTGGTAGAGAAGAGAGGGGCAGGGGAAACAGGAGGAGAGGAATGGGATATGGAAGAAGGGAGGTGGGCAGGTGATGAATTGGAAAGTTGGGGGAGAGGGAGGGGGAGAGAGAGATGCAATCTCTACTCCTTCAGGATGCAGAGAACCCTGCCAGGGGTCAGGATTGGAAAGTGGGGGTAAAGAAAGAGGGGTAGAAGAGAGGGAACCAAGATCTATACCCCTTCAGAATGACAGAGAACCCTGCAAGGGGGACAGGACCAAGCAGAAAAGGAGGGGAGAGAAGGGGAGGCGGGGAGGAGAAGTGGAGTGTGACAGGTGACTGGAGGGGAGAAGAGGGGTTAGGAATATGGAGGCTGGAGAAAATAGGGGTAAACTAGGAATGGAAAAAGGGGGAGGGGGTTGTGGGGGAGAAGGACAGCCATAGAGTGTTGAAATAGCACAGTAGCTTATGGATGATAGTAGAGTGTCAAAATGGCGCAAAAGATTGTGGTAGGGGGTGGAAGGAGGGGGTATAATAGGGAGTAGCATGTAAGCAAGTAATCAGAGGAAGGGTTCAGTTAGAAGACAGGAGGTAAGTCAAGGTTAGAGGAGTAGGGGATAGTGTGCAAGGGATTGAGAGGGTTGTGAAAGGGGGTTAAGAACAAGTACAGTTAGGAGAACAGAAGTAAAGCAGGGCTAAAGGATAAGAAGAGGCTACTGTGAAACCGGTAGAAGTCAGTTGGGCCCTGCCCTTTCATCACCAGCCTTTGCTTACAGCATGTTTGAGGTCTGTGGATTTTACACTTGTTGTGTCTGAGCTGTTCCATTAAACTGCATTTGTTTGGACATTAGTTGTCCTTGCCTTTATTTTGTGGTGGGTAGTGCTGACTTCATGTGAGTTTTTACACTAAAGGATAATGTGCCAGGGTGGGGACTGTTGAAAGAGGGGCTAAGAACAAGTGCAGTTAGGGGAATACAGATTATGAAGGGCTAAGGAAATTGAAGATGGGGAAGAAGAAAGTCTGATAGGAGGTGGCAGTGAGTTCCAAAGTTTTGGGAAGCAGTAGGAGAAAGCTTCCTGTCCTGTGGAGGTAGAGCAATGGGGAATAGCTAGAGTGCATGCATCAGTAGATCTGAGAGAGCAGGAGGAGGGAGGTGGAGCAGAGAATAAGGAGGAGAGATAAGAGGGAAGAGTTCCAACCTAGAATTTAGACATGAACTTGGCACAGTGAGAGAGAGAGACGCCTACAATCAATGCAGGGGAAAGCTAGAGAATGATACAGAGATGCCTACAATCAATGCAGGGGAAAGCTAGAGAATGATACAGAGATGCCTACAATCAATGCAGGGGAAAGCTAGAGAATGATACAAGGTACAGTGATGTGTGTGGGAGGGGGAGTCAAGAGCAAAGCAACAGAAAGCATTGAAGAGAGTATCCAACCTGGTAAGGGAAGACCTAAGAGCAGCACTGTAGACTGTGTCACAATAGTCAAAAATAGGGAATATCATTTTCTGAACTAGATGATGCCTAACCAGTAGTGGTAAGGAACTACGGTTCCTGTAAAGGGTGCCAAGCTTGGGGTGCAGTTTTTTCAGGATGGCGTCAATATGTACAGAAAAGTTAAAGTGTTGGTCAAGCCAGACAACCAAGTATTTGAAAGAGGTGGGGTCCTCTAGTGTTATCCCATCAAGGGTGTGGAAGGAGGGAATGAAGGACAGCCTAGAGAGTCTCTGCCTAGTGTCAAAGGTCATGGAGACTGTTTTCTTGGCATTTAGGAAAAGTTGATGCGAGCTTAGCCAGCATTGAACATTATTGAAATCATGCTGTAGTCTGGAAGTCACATTAGAGGGAGATTGGCCAGAGGTGAACAAGACCATGTCATCAGCATACATATGGATGGAGGATGAGGAGCATACCAATGGTAGGTTGTTTAGAAAAATTGAGAATAAGAGAGAGCCAAGTACAGAGCCTTGAGGCACATCAGTAGAGATGGGCAGTGGAGGGGACGTAGAGTCAGCTATTTTAACAGATTGAGTTCTACCTACCAGGTAGACTCTGAACCAGTTGCAGGCAGACAGAGACAAGCCAGCTGGTGAGAGAGTTTTGAGGAGGAGGAGGGAGTGGGAGACTGTGTCAAAAGCCATGACAAGGACGACAAAGATAGCAGAAGTGATGTGACCTCTATCCGCCTAACACCGGTGTCCATGTCACATCGCATAGGTTGCAAGGAGAGTTTAACAACTAACCCTTTAGGTACTGAGAAAGCCTCTCAGTAAATATATTGGAACCCGTAGGGGTATCCAGTGGTTACACATGCTCCCACTTTAAATCGTCACTGTCCATAGCAAGACTTTGGACAATATGGCTACCTCTCCAAGAGTCCCTATGAAGGAAGTTGCATAGTCACCTTTTATCTACCACATCCTTTCTGTTCCATAGGCTTGCTCACCAAGAGAAAAACAGGGGACTTTGGACAGAGAGATGTTGGCAGAGCAACCTCCCTTGGCCTCTCCTCAGAACTAATGTTCCAGAAGACTGCAGCCTCACGTATACAGCTGCTGCAAGCCCCTTCCAGCTAACACAAGCACCCATGTCACATCACATGGGTGGCAGGGGGAGTACAACAATTAACCCTTTAGGCACCAAAGCTGCCTCTAAATGGATACATCAGAACCAATGGGGTATCCGGAGTTACATAAGAAATCCAGAAAACTGTATATTATGAGGAAAAGGACTTATGCTTCAGCCACATTTGGTTTCAAAATTGCAAACTACATGGTGTACTGTGTACTGTACCTAGTAAAGTATCAGAAATGCCTGTGGAAGTCCATGGCCAAGATTGTAGATAACCTGCCTTAAGGTTCGGCCAAAACCGAGGCTCAACAGTATGTGGCCCAAGGTCTAGATGCTGGTATGGATTATTGCATTTAGTCTGTGATGCCTCTGATGCTTCTGCCAGGGCAGCATCTGCTGGAATCTGCATGCGCAAATATTTCTGGCTCACAGTTGTTGGTTTTACCTCTGATGTACAATATTCTGGTATGAACTCCCCTTTTGGGGTAACAGACTCTTTGACACCTTGGTGGAGGCCAGTCTGATGGATCTGTAAACAAGGCAGCCTACGTGACTTGCTTCAGGTCAGTTTCAGCATCCAAAATCAGTTTGGTTGCTACCTGGAGTAAGATCCATATGTTCTCTAAACATTACAGTCTGGATCTAATCTCTTGTTGGAGAACTGATTTGGGCTGGGTTGTGCTGCAATGCCAGCTGTCTTAGGGGGTGCTGTCCTACTCTGTTCTATACCTCCTGTGTGGGGGTGCTGTACTGCTTTGTATTCCTCCAATATGTGTCGCTGTTTGGAAGATATATATATATATCCTCAAAGATGATAGGCTTGTTACTTACCAGTAACACAGTAGATTTCCAGAGACTCCTGCACAGAGCCACACAACTCCCTCCTTCCATCTTCCAGTGAGGAGGACTGCTGCTCATTTCAGGTGGCTGCATGGTCTGTCTTTCAGTAGCCGGATTATTTTACTTGGTGGACTCTAATGATTCATTTTCCCTGCCTCTCCTGTATGATTAGCCAGGGATGGATTCATTGTTCTTATTGATCTGTATGTGTTGGCACTCCATTTATAAATGACCGGAACTGAAGTGGATGGGTGCCACACACATTATATAGGTGACACCAAGGTGCTGGTCCATCAGCAGAGAGGTAATGCTACTGCATACAATGCTGCTGCCCTGGGTTTGAGAATGAGCCCAGGACACTGGACGGCAGGCACGGGGAGGAGAAATGAGCATCCTATTGGATGTTGGGTGCCCAACCATCTTCTGTTGTAGCATAGCCTCATAGTGACCCAAGAAAGAAACTGGCAATGTGGAATGGTGGAATGGAGAAGAAATGCTTGACTAAGCTACAGTATGTGCACACCCATACAGCAAGCAGCATGCTGTATCAATCTCTCAGAGTGAGGAGAACAAGGGGAAACCCAACACAGAGAAAATTATTTTGCACTCTTGCAGTATGTCTGGGCTCTGCAGAGACCATCTGCCCAGTGGAAAATACCCACTTCCCCACTAGGCTCAGACATTGGAGGGGGGTGCCACCATGTAGGCTTCACTGTGAGGGATAAGCTATGGGGCATAGGGGTGAGCTGGTCTCTGGGGTTTGGTTCAGGTGACGGGGCTGGGAAGTGGCCATTGAAGCTCACAGGTAGGGGTAAAATTTGATTAGACACAGACTGGCAAATGATGATGTTGATGTTTTTGTGGGGATATCAAAAACCAGTAATGGGAACAGATTGCGAAGCAATGCAGACTTGATAGGTCTGAAAAGACTTTGTACAAATGTGAGAATCTCTGCTTACAATTCAGCAAGCAAGTGAAAGTGCAACCATCAACAAGTGATTATGTCAGAATCAGTGGAAAATAAAGTGAGAAAGACAACATGTTTGCGACAAAAGAAAAAGGGCAATTGAACAGTATATGAATGCAGTACAAACTAAAGAGAGAAGACTCAGACAAAAAGGAGAAAAGAAAATGCTGTTAAAAACAGTAGATGTGCTGTAACTAACTAGGGTTTCCTTGTGATCACACAGAGTAGTGGGTGCTGACCATTTCTCATAGCAAAAGCACTGGGAAGTGGGACAAGCGAAAGTTTTGTGGTCCAAAACAAGTGGGTGCTGTGGGATTTCACTTGTTGGTTGTCATGTATAATAGCAGCATAAGCATTTATTGGTTGTGAAAAGGACAGCGCAGAGAAACTGCTGCAATGCCCTCCAGAAAAAATCCAGAATTTTTGAGACAGCAAAGTCTGAGAATTCATCAAGTTATAGCTGAAGTCCAAGAATCAACCACCCTGTGGTTGTGGCCCCTGAAAGAGCACCGACCCATCAAATGATGCCCCTGGCAAAAGGTAAATGAGTGCCAGTGCCCTAGGAGGATTAACAGACTGTAAATATAACCCCTGGTCTTATTGCTTAAGTGAAAAACATTTTCAGGACATTTTATTCCTTATTACTAAAGACATTTGCATGAAACCAGCCTCTGGTCCTAAGGTCATAATATTCTGGTTGTTCAGAATTATTTCCATGCCAACAAATTGTGATGTCCTAAGCAAAGGATGCTTTGTGACAGGACTAAATAACAGTAATGGGTGAAATCATAGGGGGAAGATAATATTTTAATGAAAATATATTCAATAATAAAAAAGTAGAAATCCAAAAATTCAGATTTGGGGAAACTGTGTGTACCTGATTTCAGTTGATGCCAACAGTGAATTGTTTGCTGGAAACTTAAATATTTCTTTAACATCTAACCAAAGGATAGCAGCACCCTCAATAGGCAGGACAGCACCCTCCTAGTACTGCACTTCATTGTCAGCACTGTTAATAAACAGACTGTCAGGAGAAGCCACTGCTTCCCTGTTTCTCTTCCAGTAAGGGGACTAGCACAACTGTGGTGACCAATAATCCGGAGAAGGGACAAACGTAAAAGCAATGTCTCCTTATAATTCACTTTGACAAACATCCTGAAAGAGGCTAGCTACTAAAACTAAGCTCTTCAGTGTGGTAAGCCTAAAAAACACACACACGCCTAGGGGACCAGAATCCCATGCCGAGGCTGGCTGGGGGCAGAGTGCATGTGGAGATGAGAGGCTCGGCTACCTTGGCCAACCAAGGGCTGACATTAGCATCGGTTGTAAAGAAAGCCACTCACTTGCTCTCCAAGCCAGAGGAAAAGTACAGCCATAGTGTCCATTGCTGGAATGGGGAACCAGCGGGAAGGAATGGGAGAGGTATATAACAATTGGTAAAACACTACAACTAGTCACGGGTCCGCATCCCTAGAAGCAATGTGTGTTTTTTTATAATGGGTCCTTTAATGAGCTGTGGGTGTTTTCAGTTATGTCAGCACTGTGCTACTGTCAGATCACCTGTATGAGAGAATGAGATGGATTTTGTTTTCCACCTAGTGTTTTCTCCCCATCCCAGGCTCCATAAGGCCATCATTCAGCCCCATCCAAAAATCCTGCCCCTTCTGCCACTAACCTGGCCACATAAGATCCCCATAGTTTGATCCCTATAATGAGCCTGGGGCATCCTTCCCCCAAATATCTAAGGATTTGGACCAATGACAGTCTACATGGTGTGGGGTCCAGATGTACAGGGGCGTCACTCAAACAGAAGCTGGATTTTTATAGCTGGTTGTAATGTGTTTCCTCCCTCTACCCGCCAGATGGCACTAGACAGCCTTGCCATGGCCTCAGTTGTGATAATGATGACCCTGGGAAGGAAGCTCCCTGTTTCTCCATAGGGGCCACTGTGGTGCTGGACATGGCACAATCCCCTGCCCTGGCTGGGAAGCACTGTTGGAAGCAGCACTATCTCCCAGTCCTGCCTGCCTGTGAATCCTAAGTCTAGTCCCAAACCCAGGTCACTGGCAGGGCAAGGGAGGCCCCAACAATATGTACTTCAAAACACTAATTCTAGATATTTATTTATTTACTTACTTACTTAAAATTGCTGTCCAGGAAAGACATACTGAGCCATAGCTCAGATGTCAGTGTGACTCAGTTGGTAGCACATCCACCTCTGGACCAGAAGGTCACAGTTCTCGTCCCACACCAGGACTGGACTTGTACCTAAAATACTGGCACCCAAGTGCGGTATTGGGGGGGGTTCTGTACTGCTGGGGTGTGCCATCCTTTGGATGAGATGTTAAACCGAGGTCGCTTCTACCCATCCTGGTGCTGCCCTGGTGGGTGTCCAGGTGGAAGTAAAAGAACCCAGGGCACTCTTTGCAAAGAGTAGGGGACATTCCTGGTGTCCTGGCCAACATTCCTCTTCCCATAAACTGGTTCATGCAATTGTCCAGGCTGTGTGTGGGTGTTGCTGTGCAATATGGCTGCCACTTCATATTCAGTCACTTCACTACCAGTCTAGCATTGCTTGTAAAGCGCTTTGGGATACATTGTGTATGCTGATTTTTCTTCTTCATTTCCAGTTTTAATCTTGGAGGATGGGATTACATGTGGGGAAAAACTTCAATAAAGGTATAGATTTTAAATGACTGCAAATATCATAATACCATGGAAAGTACAGTAGAAAAATGTTACTGGAAAGTGAAATTGTCCCCATATTGTGGTGCAGTTTCATTTTGTGCAAGGGTTGGGATTTTCAATGGAGCCATTTTGAGATGCTAGATTACTAGATGTTAATGACCACCTCTATGACTGGTGCTGGAATTTGGCTAATCCCAGGACAGATTTCCCAGAAGTTGGGTGATGTAATACGGGGAAGGCAATTAGAAACTAGATTGCAGTATACAGGGATTCACTACTAGCTCAGTGAAATGAGTAACTTCTTAGGCTTAGTGGTAGAAATCTGGGCTAGAAGCCAAAGGATTACAAATTCAAATTCCCCTGGTTTGGAATGATAACGCTGCAGTACCCAGGAGTGCCTAGCAGGCGACAGAGGTGGCAGCAATGGTATAACCTTAATATGGATGTAAAGTGGTCAGAACTGCCACAAATGGGACAGGTCTTTGAATATCAGTCACACATGCACAATACAAAGCCTGCATATATCTGCACAGTGGTTGTGTTAAGAGATTTTGAAGGCGTTGCCAAAGAAGAGTGCCAAAAAACAAACCAGTCAGTTTCCTTCACTGATTACAGTAATTAGGGGCTGCGACGCAGGTAGGTGCTATTCAGCACAGTCCATAAGGTAAACAACCGTAATTGCCAACAAGAACAAGATCAACATTTTGTACACCAGCCTTGGCAGATTTGGCATTTCACATACACTAGATTACATAGCTGCATAGGACAGATAAGAGATTTAATTTATCTAGTCTATCCTGTACTAAATTTCTACCTAATCTGACAGTCTCCCTGATGGAACTGAAACACACTGGGGATCACCTGCAACACCCTGTTCCAATGACCTACCACCCTTATGGAAACAAAGAACCTCCTCACATCCTTTTTAAATCTACCCACCACCAGTCTTAAGCCATGAACCCTAGTGCCTGAACCTTCTTATCTAGAGTCCAGCTCTAGATCTATCAGATTCTATCAGATTCTTGTATGTCTGTAGTGTTAGACAAAGAATACACACAAGCAGTAAGTAATAATGAAAAGTTTATTACAATACTCACGCCAAACATGTGACAGAGAAAATCACAAGGGATCAGATTTCTCACCAGTCCTCAAGGAAAGTATGATTCTCAGTGAGGAACAGACTTACAGAAGGTTATATAGTAGTGATAACAACATAGTTATAGATATGAGGAACATAACATATTGGATGTGTATCCAAAATCAGGTGTAGGCAAGGTTTCTCCCTTGGGCAGTTACTTAGGAAACAGAAATACTAATAAGTAAGAAGTTAGGACAAAGGAAATAACTCTGTCAGCAATAAATCACAAACAAAGAGAATGCTGAGTAACCAGAAATACATGTGGCGTGATAACTAAGTATAAGATACAAACTACATATGATTATATGAGAATATAAGAATATATAACAATCATGTGATATGGGTCAGAATACATGTATATAGAATACATAACCTAGGTACATAGATTATAGTGAAGTATAATGTATCATGCATGATGAGTGTAGAACATAAATCATAACAGTAAAACAACATATAAAATGATGTAAACATAATATAGAGTAGCATATATTGGCAGCAAAGCACATTCCTAATACCCATGCTTGTATGGTGGGCACCTACATCTACATATTAGTGCAAATAGCAGTATCACAGTATAAGTGACCAGGATACATTGTAATGTGAATGTGGTATAGTACAGGTACATAACCCAGGCATAACAACCTGTAATTTAAATAATATGCTTGTATACACCATTTTTTTTAGTTCTATTTCCCTTCAGTCATCGCTGACTGCACACCCCTCAGTCGACACACAGCCTGCTCCCGCCCTGCCTGAAACCCTCCCTACTTGTAACCTCAGTCCTGCTAACCACCCTGAGCACACCTGCAGGCAACCTCTGCTTGTGCCCAAGCCAGGGAGGGACTGTCTTCTGCTCCTTGGTGCTTCCTTGCAAATATCCAGTAGCCTGCAGGTGAAGGTGAAGAGCAGAGGTGGTGGGACCCAGGAGGGTAAGATCCAGCTGTGGACATAGGGGCTGCAAAGCGATGTCACCCATCCAGCCAAGGGTGTTTTCTTGGATTTGCATGGTACTCCCCCCTCCTTTTTGATGGGAGCAGACATGCAATGATATCAAGGAGAGGTGTGCATGCTCCTGTGCATGCCACAACAACATCCACTACTTCCCACCATCCTTTTTTGTGCTGAGGGCTATTGCCTCAATACCCCCTAACAGCCACCAGGAGGTATCATATTGCTGGAGCCCTCCACCCTCACTCCTGGAGACAGTAAGAAGTCCATCAGACATGCAAGCCTTCTCCCCCTGGCTGACCCTTCAATGCCCTAGGCTTGCTCCCAAACTGGGGTCGTCAGCACCACAAGCTATAGAGCTACCACTGCACCAGCGGCCGGCTCAGTATCCACCATGTTGAATCCATGCATGTACCCTTGTGGTGGTCTAGTGGTGTGCTGTAGTCCAATTATAGTAAAAGGCTGACTAGAGCAGACGTGTTGTGATAACCCAGGTTAACTGCACACCAATTACCAACACAGGTGTCACTCCCAGCAGGTGGAATGGCAGGAAAACACCTCAGGTTCTAAGGAAGGTGGGCAGTATCCAGGGGCGTAGTTATTTTATATTTAGTGGAAGTTTAATACTTCCATGAGTCAAAATCTGGAAGTCATTCCAGTTTTTTGGAAGTCAATAAATACTTGCCAGATTCCACAATTTGAAAGTCATTATTCTAGGAAGGATCAATTTATGGATGGTAATATGAATATTAGTAGTAAAATACAATTTCTTTAAGACCAGTCCATAATTTCTTGGCTTATATGCCTTCAATTTCAGAAATCATCCATTTCTTTTTTTTTACATTTGGAAGTCAGTGACTTCCCCTCCCTTTATTTTGGAACTTCTTGCCTTATTTTTGGAAGTCAAATACTCCCAAAATTGAGTTAATTGAAGCCCTGATGGTATCACCTGACAAAGAGAGGCAGGAGTCAAGAATGAGCTTCAGATACTTTTCCGTATTTATTTAACCAGGAAAAGGAAGACACGGTCACAGGAAACAAGGGGTAGACCAAACACTCTAAAATTCCTATAAGAGGAAGACTCTAAACTATAAAGGTACTGTAATGCAAGAGCTGTGAGAGCCTCTAAACTGTAACGGTACTATACTTCAAGAGCTACACGAGCTTCTAAACTGTAAGAGTACTGTAATTCTTATACAGGTCATGCTACCATTTCCTATAAGAGGAAGACTCAAAGTACTATTAAGGTCACTCTGATCTGACCCCGAGGTGCACCTCTACCCAAGTGATTCCCCCCTGGAGTACAACAGACCTGACAGCTGTTACTGTATGCTACAGCAAGACTCTAAAAATAATACAATTTGCAATTTGTGCACAACTATCAAAGTCTCTGTCCATGTGATGGTTGATTGGTTGTAGAAAGGAAAGGAAACAAGGGGAATCCTAAAAGCAGAACAAGCAGCTTGCCAGCTGGCATGGCTTTGTAAATTTCTGTGGGACTAATGGGATGTGGAGACGTTTTATAGACAGGCCATGGGTCCATCGGCTACACCCACCTCTCCAGGGTTGCCAAAACAAGAATCAAATACAAGAACTCTCTCAGTTCAAAACCCACCAGTAGGCCACCAGAAATGAACAAATACAAGAATTCTTCAGTCCAAAACTGGTTAGTGGGCTGTCAGAATTGAAGAACAAGCACAAAGGATCTGGCCACAGTCTTCTGGTGGATAGCCGGGGACAGATGCGGAAGCCACCCTGCCACAGCCCTCTTGTGGACTGCCAGGACTTGATAGATGCAGAAGACCACCAACCACCCTGCCACAGCCCTCTTCTGGACTGCTGGGACAAGACAGATGCAGAAGGCCACCCTGCCACAGCTCTCTTGTGGACTGCTGGAACAAGATAGATTCAGAAGACCACCCTGCCACAGCCCGCTTGTGGACTGCTGGGACTCAATAGATGCAGAAAACATTGGGAGGACCCCACAGAAACTGAGAACCAAGATGAGGATATCTTCAGAAGCCAGGTGAATGTTGGAGTTCTGGGTGCCAAGACCTGACGAGCCAAGGATAAACATAAAACAATAAACAGGACATTGGTTGGGGAAGACTGGAACAGAAGATCTGGAAGATGTTGCAATGAAGAAGAAAAACAACAAAATGGACAACAAGATCTGCACAGGGCCAGGCCCTGCACTGGGACTAGCAGAAAATAACAAACGTGACGTTGCAGGGGTACAGCCACGGATTAGGATCTTCAGAAAATCCTGCTGCAGACTGATTCTGGAATACACTTGCTGAACACCCTTTGAAGGCTGCTGAAGACTGATTCAGGAATACACTTATCACAAGATGCTGGAACACTATGGTGCAACTGTAACCTGAGGCAATTGCAGGCACACAACAGTTTGGGGGCAATTAACCATGTCCAGGGGCAATTGACCTGTTTCAGGGGCAACTGACCAGTTGCCAGGGCAAACAATTGACTTTGGGACAATTGACCAGTTCCAGGGATAACTGGCTAGTTTCAGGGGCAATTGCACAGTGCAGGCAGTTTTCAGGCAATAAATACAGTTCAGGCAGTTTTCAGGTAGTTTCCAACAGTAAACAACAGTTCAGGAATAGTTCAAGCAGTCATCAGCAGTAAAACACAGTTTAGACAGTTTCCACCTTATTGACACACTCAGTGCCCTGAATGCCCCATTGCCCCATGTCAGCCTAATTTAAGGAGCCACTAGCCAACTCCTTCCTCAGTCACCTCTATAGGTGGTCTGAAGGTGGGAAAATATTTAAAAAAAACCTTTTCTCACTAATGTGACCTCAGCCGCTGTCCCAGTGCACACGTAGTAACCTGGGGGTCCCTGAGCCAACCACTCCAAATCTGGGCTGCTAAATCCCCCTCTCTATGGTGTGTCAGGGACTAGGGTGTGAACAGAAATATATAGGACATCTAGGCTTGCCAGCTCTTATTTTGCTTTAGCCTTGCTGGGCTCCTTTAAACTTGCAATGCTTGCCTTGCCTGTTTAACTTTATCCCAAGGCGTTGCCCTTTTTAAGTACAGCTCCCCTAGGAGCTGCCCTTCTAAACAATAATTTGCCACTGTTGGGGCCTTTCTTCCCTTGCCCCACCTTAGCTCCATCTCCAGGAGCTTTTCTAATAAATATTCAACAGTTTATATTAGGGCCTCCTAACCCTAACCCCGCCTCTAGGCATTGCTACACCCGATTAAGTATTGATTTATTCTGATTTCTGGCCCTTTAACCTGTCCCTTCATGGCTCTAAGACATGTCCTCCTCGCACCCTACTAGCACTTTTAAACTTTATTTATTTCCTTAAAAAATATTTTCAGGTGGTCAACACTCTTCTTGTGCTGCTGCTGACTCACCACCCTGGCCTGGGGTGAAGACAGACAGGGAAGAGGGAGGTTTCTGGCAGTGGAAGGGACTCGCCATGGGCAAATGGGAGGACAGACTCAGGGCCTTGCAGGTCCTCACTCTATCTCTCCTCTTCTGGGCTCTGAGGATATGGCCACCAATCAGCCACACCACAACAGGGGAGTTCTTGTAAAAAACAATAAAAGGGGCTGAACAGAGCCCACACCGTGGCACTGGAGGAAGGAATGGACCACCACAACACTTCCAACCATTGCACCAAACAGGACCCGGTGTCTGCACCAGGAGGGACGAGAGGCAGACCACAGGTAAGCTCTCTTAATTACTGCCACTAACATGTGTCCTCTCTCCCTCTCATACCACAAGCAGACATCTTTTCTTCCTCAGAGTGCCTGAGAGCACTCCCTTGGGCACTTCTATGGCCACAGCGCCATGACAGCGAATGACCGTCTGCTTCCCCGGTCTGTCTTCAACTGCTGTACAGCTAGCATTTGGGACACCATGTCCCTAGCAATGCTCACTGCCCTCCAACAGACCAGCACAGGCTGAACTTTAAACAATACTCCCTGGCTCATGCTGCTCAATTCGGGGGTAATTGTAGAACGGAGCAGGCAACCGGGGACAGCACACGAAAACTTTCTCTTTTTTTATTCTTTGCAGCAGCCACTCTCCTGATGGGAAGAAGAACACACTAACAGGGGCCCCCTACCTACTGCCCTCTGCCTGCCCCTACACCACCCTGATGTCCACACTAAACAGGGCCCTGAGGGGTACTTTATTTCTTGCATTTCTGTGGTGGCCCCAACTTTGGGGCACTACAGATTCGGGCTCGCCAAACGATACATGTCTCCATATATCCCCAAATTTTCTTTTTATACCACCTACTGCATCTTAAATAGCTAACACAGTATTAACTAGATGGGAACATCTCTAAAATCTCTATAACTTTTTAAGCAGACTGTCAAACAGTTTTCTTAACTCTATTTCTATATAAGCTTGAAAAGTTCTGTTGCAGTTCTCTTAACTAAAATCTATAATTGCTATGACCTATAACCACAAAATGATTTATCGAAGCTCTGACTATATGTTAGCCTCTAAGGTAGTTCTTGTAACTTTTTTTGAGAACATTCTATAGACCTATAGCAACCATGTCTAGGTGACTTATCTAATTATAGCACTACGGAAGGTTGAAGCTAAAGAGTTTCCGATATGAACCTCTTAGGAAGAATCCCAAAATTAGCTGTTTGAGATCTACAAACTATAGGGACTGGAAGTTCAGTAATAGCAGGTTCTGTCTCTGTTGTGTCTGCAGGCATCAATTTTTCAGAACAGTATGGGTTAGCAGCAAACAGATAACCCCAAGGATTGACATACCAGTCTGCTGGAGTCTTTAAACTTGTGAAGTCGCTGGAGTGACACTCCTGCCTCTCTCTGTTGGCACAAAGTCAGTCTTTTCTTACAAAATTCCTTGAAATGTGTAGGGCTGGAGTCGATCTTGATGCACTACCTTTTGAACCTTCTTTCTATTTTCTGCTGGGATCTTGTAAACTGGGAGGTCAGAGTACGGAATTGCCACAACAGTATACGATTCTGGCTCCCATTCCAACCATGGGTTGTTCCCTTGATTGGTTCTTTTCCACCAGACATGTTCTCTGACAGACAACATGACTGTTTGAGCTCTGGGATCTTCCCTTTTTTTTTGTTGTCCATGGATTAACACATCCTCCTTGTCTGGAAAGCAGCTCATGTTCCAGTTGGCTAGCGACTATTCCTCATGTGGACTGCATTCTGGAGATGGTTCACTCTGACACTCTCTGAGGAGATGTGTCATTCAAATGGAAATACTCTTCTTCTGGTGGCATCCTAGGTGACTCCCTTAACTGTCTTTGCAGACTCGCTTTCTCTCATTCCGGTAGGTTCAGTCTCATTGCAAAGTTCAACATGTCCACATTGCATCTCTTCCTTTGTTCCTCACTGTCTTCTTCCTGGAGCAGTAACTGCCTCCTCAGTTCCTCCACAGTGCATTGAAGCTCCTTGACTTCCCCATGGAACTGCTTCTTCTCTCTTTCTTGCTGTAGGAGCTGCTTGGCCTGTTCTTCAGACTTCCTCTTCTGCTGCCAGAGTCTCCATAAGCTTTTCTCATTCTCGCTCCAATTCCATCCTCTGATGAAGGAATTCCTGAGCCTGCTGTTCCAGTTTCCTGCAAAGTTCCTCCATCTCAGTGTTTAGCTTACAGTCCCATCTGCTTGCTTCAACCATTTGCACATTTACATATACAGGAATTCATCGGGGTTGGGGTTGCAAACCAGCAGTTGGCTTCTCATCTGGTTCCTCACCAAGGCACTGTTCTAGTCAGTTCTCTTGATTTCCATCCTGGTGTCCTCAGACTGCTGATGTTGCACCCTTTCGATCTCATGCCTGTTGGTGGAGTTTCTGAAGTATCTCTTTTGGATGTGTCCACTGACACCACACCTCCTGCAGAAGGGTCTATCTTGAGAGCCAAACTGGCTGAAGGACGTCATTCTTCTCCCCTTCTCCGGCACAATACTGTATCACTGGGCCTATGATCTCTCTCTACTCGGTCAATAATGGGTCTTTGTCTCCAGCCCTTCCTGAGGTCTTGCACTTCCTGACATACTTCAGTGACCATCAGTGTGAGAGTCGCAATTTATTCAGTCCATTCAGCCCTGGACCCTGGGATGGTCCAGCAAGGCGGAACCTGGGTCTGCGTCATCTACGCATAGGCCTCTTCTGTGTTCAGGGAGTAACCGGTATAACTGCTCAGCAGAAACTGTTTTTCTGGACATGGCCCTGGTGACCATCGGTCTGCTCATCTCCATCCTCTGGTACAGAACTCTGGCCACGCTACACTGGAAGACATCATCTGCTGCTGACACATGGCAGTCTCCTCTCCTGCTCAGCTAGGGCCAAGGATGTGTTTGGCCTTTTTCTTGAAATCCAAAAAAGGAGCATCAGGATGCTGCAGATGGAGCATTCACAGTTCCCTTCTTAAAGCTTCATTATGAACTCCATCAATTAACTTCTCTGCGAGGGTCCTATCCAGGTCTCGCACTTCTCTAGGATCCACCTACTCTATGTCTCGGAGTGCCTCTTGCAAGCTTAAGGCATACTCCCATAACATCTCTTGAGGCCTCTGAGTCCTGGAGAAAAAATTCATCTTTAAGTGAGACACAGCTCTGGTATTGAATGTGTCTCGTAACCTGTGGAAAATCTGTTCTGCAGTCACCTTCTCTCTCTCAGGCCATGACTGCACTTCTTGGTGGGCAGCTATTTTCTTTTTATCATATCTTATTTTTTTGCACCTCCACCTGGCTGCCCCAGTCTGACCAACCTCCCAGCCCCGTCCCCCAGAATAACCGGGACTTACTCCCAGCCTGGGAGCAGTGCCTGTGGGGAGTCAGTTGCCATCCTGCTGCCAGCGATGTTTTCTCCTCCTTGGGTTTCTCCCAGGGGCCCTGGGAGTGGGTACGCATGTGTGTGTGGAGACGCGTGAGTCCCACGGCCCCAGTAACAACCCCTTTCCTCCCACCCCATTGGCTTAGCGCCAGGCTCCTCTCCTCGCCCGTGCTGTCCCCAGCCTCCACCAGGTGGCAGCTATCAGCCGAGAGGAGCTATCCCACCTCCCTGGAGAGGAGAGCATGCCTGTTGGCAGCTCCATCCTGCTCCGCCCTCCCCCCTCCCCTGTTGCCGACTTTCAACACCCCAGGCTCACTCCCCAACCCAGGTCACCAGCGTGACATGAGGTTAGGCATCCAGTGCCTTAGCCCTCAGTGCCACTGGGCCAGGCTTGGGCAGCTATTTTCCACTGTCCTAACAGAATTTCCACTCTTTGGTGTTCTGGTACCTGGAAGAGCTGGAACATTGACTGCATTTTTGCTCAAAACTCTCCTAAACTGCTGGAGTCTCTTCCACCTACTTCTCCAGTGTAGTATGGGAGCCATGGTGCTCCAAAGTAGCACGGCATGTTCAACGGGGAAGGATGCATCCACCCTGCACCCTCTCCTAGTCCTCCATCCATTTTGCTACTACTTCTGGATTCTAATGGCACCTGAACTCTACTCTTCCTCTGGCTTTGGACTCTTTGGAGAACACACTCTGCACCCTGCTCTCTACGCCAAGAAATTTTTACATGATGATCTAATAGTATGCTGTACTCCAATTATAGTAAATGGGTGACTAGAGCAGATGTGTTGTGATGATCCAGGTTAATTGCCCACTAATAACCAACACAGGTGTTGCTCTCAGCAGGTAGAATGGCAGGAGAACACCTCAGGTTCTAAGGAAGATGGATGGTATCACCTGACAGAGAGAGGCAGGAGTCAAGAATAAGCTTCAGATACTTTTCCATATTTATTTTATAACTGGGGAAAGGAAGACATGGTCACAGAGAAGAAAGGTTATACTAAACACTCTAAAAATCCTATAAGAGGAAGACTCTAAACTATTACTGTAATGCAAGAGCTGTAAGAGCCTCTAAACTGTAACGGTACTGCACTTCATGAGCTATACAAGCTTCTAAACTGTAAGTGTATTGTAATTCCTATACAGGTCACTCTACCATTTCCTAAAAGAGGAAAACTCAAAGTAATATTCAGGTCACTCTGCCCTGACCGCAAGGTGCACCTCTACCCAAGTGACAACCCCCCCCAGAGTACGCCAGATCTGATAACTGTTACTGTATGCTCTATCAAGACTCTAAAAATGATACAATGTTCAATTTGTGCACAACTATCAAAGTCTCTGTCCATGTGATTGATTTTTTTTTTATTTGGATAAAATTTATTTTTAAACAGGAAGCAATTTGCTAGGATATGGATCCCATTTTCAACAATTGGTCGATCGGTTGTAGAAAGGAAAGGGAACAAGGGGAATCCTAAAAGGGGAATAAGCAGGCTCACCGGCTGGCTAGGCAGTGAGAATTTCTATGGGATTAAAGGGATGTGAGCGGTTTTTTAGATAGGCCATGGGTCCATCAGCTACACTCACCTCTCCAGGGTTGCCGGAAACAAGAAACAAATACAAAAACTCTCTCAGCTCAAAACCCACTGGTGGGCCTCCAGAAATGAAGAACAAATGCAAGATTTCTTCAGCACAAAACTGGCTGGTGTGCCGTCCTAGTGGTGCTGAGGGTTGAGGCACTGGACACCACATCTCATGTCACATCAGTGACCTGGGGTCAGGAGCAACACTGGGTGCTGGAGGGTCAGCCGGTGGGGGGAGGATTGAGTGTCCCAGGGACTGCTGTCCTCCTCTGGGGAGGGTGCAGAGGGAACTACCGTGGACACACTGGCTTCTGGCGGTAGATGAAGGGCAGTGCAAGCCACAGTTTGCAGAGAGGGTGGCACGGGGTGACGCCGGGCATGCCATGTGCGGAGGTGTGCATGACAGTGTCCTCAGCATCATTGCATGCCTACAATGAGAGAGGGTCACAACAAAAAAAAAAACCTCCTACTCACATAGTGATGGTAGGATCCGGTGGCACTGCAACAGGCGCACCCAAGAAAGCTCCTCTGGTGTCTGCCTCCTGGCCTTCCATGGCATGCAGGACAATGATGTGGCTGGGGGGCAGGACATAGGGGTCTCAGAGCTCTGGCTGTGGTTGGGCAGGGCAGAGGAGATAGTTTGTTGGGGAGGGGAACCACAGGTACAACCCCCCAGCTGAGGAATAGAAAATATGCAAAAAAATAAAATGGCAGGTGGGCCACCGAAGTTAAAGAACAAGCACAAAGGATCTAGCTACAGTCCTCTGGTGGACAGCCGGGTTGAAACAACAGATGCAGAAGCCACCCTTCCACAGCCCTCTTGTGGGCTGCCGAGACTTGATAGATGCATTCAGGTATCTGAGGGGAATCAATAAGGATGGGGCAGATGGGGTCTTTAAGCTGAGGAGGGGGGAGGGACACCAGGGACCATGGGCTAAGAATAGAGGGGGGAAGATTTAGGAGGGAAATGAGGAGACACTATTTCACAGAGAGGGTGGTAGCAAAATGGAACTCACTACCAGAATGGGTGGTATCACGTAAATCTGTGAACAGCTTTAAAAGGGTATGGGACAGGGAGCAGCGGAGAATGAGTTTGGGGGAGGTGGGGGCAGCAGTGGGCTGACAAAGGGGAGCGGGTGGGGCAGCTGCAAACTAGGGGTGCTATCTGCACACTCAAGCAGACATAGATAGACCGGGTGGCCTGTTTCTGCTGGCACATTCGTATGTTCGTATGCAGAAGACCACCCTGCCACAGCCCGCTTGTGGACTACCAGGACTCAACACATGCAGAAAACATTGGGAGGACTCCACGGAAACTGAAAACCAAGATGAGAATATCTTCAGAAGCCAGGCGAATAGTGGAGTTCTGGGTGCCAAGGCCAGATGAGTTAAGGATAAACGTAAAACAATAAATGAGGCATTGGTTGGGGAAGACTGGAGCAGATCTGGAAGAAGCTGCGATGAAGAAGAAAACAACAGAATGAATGACAAGATCTGCACAGGGCCAGGTCCTACACTGAGACTAGCGCAAAACAACAAATGTGACGTTGCAGGGGTACGGCCGTGGATGAAGATCTTCTGAAAATCCTGCTGCAGAGTGATTCTGGAATACACTAGCTGAACACCCTTCAAAGACTGCTGAGACTGATTCAGGAATACACTTGCTGAACGCCCTCTGAAGGCTGCTAAAGACTGATTCAGGAATACACTTGCTGAACACCCTTTGAAGGCTGATGAAGACTGATTCAGGAATACACAAAGTGGTTCCGCTTAGTAACTCCTACACTGTTTTGCAGGAATGGGAAAACCCTAGTCATGAACCCGGGGCTGGGACCAGGGAGGATGGGAGGGTCCTTGAGGATGGAGCCCCAGGAAAGGGAGCCAGGGAACAGCAGAAGAGGGGGAAGCTTCCCCTAGTGGGGGACTCTACTGTCCGGGGAGTGGAGTTAGGGACACCTAACAGGGGAGAGAGGGAGGTCAAGTGCCTCCCAGGAAGCACCGCATGGAGGGATGGGAAGCAGATCCATAGGATCGCTATGGCAATAGATAGGAAGGAGCAGCTGGATGTCATTGTCCACCTGGGGACCAATGACCTGGCCAGGAGAAGGGTGGAGTTAGCCAGAGTCCAGAAGGATTTCGGGAAGCTGGGGGGAAACTTGAAACAGATAGCATGCTCCATCCCATTCTCGGAGGTGCTACCTGTCAAGGGCACAGGGGAAGCTAAGGCACTCCTCATCCATACCTTCAACTCTTGATTGAAGGATTGGTGTGGAAGGGAGGGTTTTGGCTTCACAGGGGACTGGAGCCTGACCTGGGCAGATGCGAGCTTATATAAGGATGATGGCCTGCATCTGTCTGAGAAGGGGACCATGGTCCTTTGTGAGAAGTTTAAATGCTTCAGCTCTGAGCATTTAAACTGGCCAAGGAGGGAAAGCCAGGAGGGTCAAGAGGCTTGGGAACACACCCCATGGGAACATGCAGGAACATAAGTTGACTACAGGAACAGCTTAAGAGGGCGGGGGGGGCAGACAGGTGAAGAATGTATGATGAGTGATACGGGGGGATGAGAGTGCATAGGAAAGGAAACTGGGGTGGGGAAAGATGCTGGAGAGGGAGAACAAGAGCAGAGGGAGGGCAGACTGTAAAACATGGAAGCTGTCCAGAGATGGGCAACTAAAATGGTGCAGGGTCTGCACCGGAAGACATATGAAGAGAGACTTAAGGAGCTTAATATGTATAGCCTCGAGGAAAGGAGGTAGAGGAGGGACATGATAGAAACTTTCAAGTACCTCAAGGGAATCAACAAAGTCCAAGAGGGTAGCATCTTTCAAAAAGAGGTGTGCAAGAACAAGAGGGCACAATTTGAAGATGGGGGGCAGCTCAGAGGTAATTTAGGAAGTATTTTTCACAGAGAGGTTGTGGATGCATGGGCGGCCTTCCGGAGGAGGTTGTGGAGTCAAAATCAGTATGGTGGAATTCAAGCATGCATGGGACAGTCATAAGGCAATTCTGGGGGGTTGGGGTAAGAAGAAGTAGGCTGCTGGTTAACTAGGATCTGCAGCTTATCCAGTAGGTAGGGAAATGGGCAGACTGGGTGGGCCAAGCGGTCCTTATCTGCTGTCAAATTCTATGTTATGTTCTATGTTTCTATGTCTTGCTAATGAACGTCTGTAGCCTAGGAAATAAGGTTCCAGATCTGGATGCCTTGTTCGCAGATGCAAGCCTTTACATAGCAGCAATAACAGAGACATGGTACTCTGCTAATCATAGCTGGGAAGTCAGTGTTCCAGGCTATACACTGTTCAGGAGGGACAGGGAGAGTAAAAAGGGTGGAGGAGTGACCCTGTACATCAGAGATGGAATGAAGGCTACAGATGTTCAGGGAAGACAGGAAGAGGCAGAGGTAATGTGGGTCATCCTGGAGCCAGGGAATGGAACAGCGATACGCACAGGGGTGATCTACAGACCTCTGGCACAGAGGGAGGAAGTAGGCAGGGAACTAGTGGAAAACATACATGACATGGCAGCTAAAGGCAAAATCCTGCTACTGGGGGATTTCAATATGCCGGACATGGATTGGGCCACCTAGGTGGCTGCTTCAGCCAGAGGCACAACCATCCTAGAATCCCTGCAGAGGGTTGGACTCAGACAGCTGGTGCATGAGCCAACCAGGGACAAGTCAATTCTGGACCTGGTATGGACCAATGGGAACAGAGTCAAAGGAATACAGGTGGATGGGCAGCTGGGGTCCAGTGACCACCACATGGCGTGGTTCAGCATGGAGACATGGACTCAATTAAACCACACAAGAGCAAAAGTAGTAGATGTATACAAGCAGTCTTGGGGAAGGGAGGGTTAATAGAGGGGGGGTGGAAGAACAATGAAAGAAACCGAAAGGAGCCATAGTGGAGATAACAAACCAATGTATTAGGATAGTGGCCAAAGGGGAAAAGAAGAAGGAAACCACTATGGTTCTACAAAGAGGCAGGGACAAAGTCAGGGCAAAAAGGCTGAGTTTCAGGAAATATAAGGGGAGCCAAAGGGAGGAAGATAAGGAGGTGTACCTTGAATGTCTAAGGGAAACGGAAGGCTGTTAGGAGGGTGAAGGTGCAGACAGAACAGGGTTTATCATGGTCTCTAAACAAAGGGGATAAGGCATTTTATATGTACATCAGTGAAAGAAGAAAAACTGGGGGGGGGATTATGAGGCTCAAAGGGGAGAAGGGACAGTGTAAGGAGGGGATCTGGACAAGGCAGAAATACTGAACAAATACTTTTGCTCAGTATTCACCAAGAAGGGGGAAGGTCAAGGACCACAGTTGAGTTACAGAGGCAATGGGGGGGGGAGAAGTGGACACCAGCCCATTTACATTGGAGAGTGTTCTGAAAGAACTCACAAAGCTGAAGGTGGATAAGGCCATGGGGCCAGATGGCATCCTCCTGAGGATATTCAACCAGCTGCAAAGGGAACTCGCTACACCTCTGGCAGCCCTGTTCACAAAGTCATTCAACACAGGTGTCATTCCAGAGGACTGGAGGAAGGCACATGTAGTACCACTGCACAAAAGCGGCAGTAAGAAGGAGGCGGGGAACTACAGGCCAGTCAGTTTCACCTCAGTGGTGGGAAAGATCATGGAGACACTGCTGAAAGAAAGGAGAGTGGCACATATGAAATCCAGAGGTGCTCAGGATCTGAAGCAACATGGATTCACAGCGAGAAGGTTATATCAAATGAATCTAATAGATTTTTTTCATTGGATGACTAGGGAAGTAAATCAGGGAGGGGCAGTAGACATCGCCTACCAAGATTTCAGCAAAGCCTTCGACACCGTTCTGCATAGTAGGCTGATTAACAAGATGGGTAGTCTAGGCATGGGAAACAAGGTGGTGAACTGTGTTAGGAACTGGTTAATAGACAGAAGACAGAGGGTGGTGGTAAATGAGGTACAATCTGGGGAGAGGGGAGTGACCAGTGGGGTACCACAGGGATCAGTACTAGGACCAGTCCTGTTCAATGTCTTCATTAGTGACATTGCAGAGGAGCTGGAAGGAAAGGTCTGCCTATTTGCAAATGACACCAAGATCTGCAAAAGGTTGGGTACTCCAGAAGGGGTGCAGAAAATAAACAGGAACCTGGAGGAGCTTGAAAGATGGTTGTTGATGTGGCAACTGAGATTCAGTGCAAAGTGCAAAATAATGCACTTGGGTAGAGGGAACCCTGGGGGAGAGCTAGGTTGGGGGAAAAGAGATGTCACCAAAGAAGAAAGGGACCTAGGGGTTATCATCTCTGATGACCTTAAGGTATCAAAGCAGTGCACAAAGGCAGCAGAGAGGACCAGTGGCATTCTGGGGTGCATAGGCAGGGGTATCACTAGCAGGAGGCGGGAGGTGGTGATGTCATTGTATAAAACATTGGTAAGGTCTCACCTGGAGTACTGTGTGCAGTTCTGGAGGCCACACCTGCGCAAGGACATAGACAAGGTGGAGACTACCCACAGAAGGGCAACAAAGATGGTGCAGGGCTTGCACCACAAAGCATATGAAGAGAGACTAAGGGACCTTAGTATGTACTCACTGGAGCAGAGGAGATAACTGGGGGACATGATTGAAACTTTCAAGTACCTCAAGGGCATAAACAAGATACAGGTGGGGAACCTTTTCC
The DNA here is from genome assembly GCA_016271365.2 of Neoceratodus forsteri. Taxonomy (NCBI): domain Eukaryota; kingdom Metazoa; phylum Chordata; order Ceratodontiformes; family Ceratodontidae; genus Neoceratodus; species Neoceratodus forsteri. Next base: position 430,916,931 of record CM028134.1, read on the forward strand.
AATGTAGAAAAAGTACTAGAACAAGGGGGCACAATGTGAAATTGGAAGAGAGTAGATTAAGAGGCAATGTGAGGAAGTTTTTCTACACAGAACGGGTAGTTTGCTGGGAAGTCAGTGTACCAGGCTATACACTGTTCAGGAGGGACAGGGAGGGTAACGCTTGGAATAGTCTGCCACAGGAGGTAGTGGGGGCAAGCACAGTGAAGGGGTTTAAAGAGCTAGTGCACTTCTTGGAATTAATAGTAATTTTCAGATGCAGTCAGCTATCACTTCCTATATACTAACATACTAATTGCCAGCAGATTAGGCCTTATGGTCTATCGAGTCTGCTCGAACCTCAGATCCCTAGTTGGGTGCCAAGACCCTCCCCCCCATGTATTTCAGAAACCCCTATCATCCATCCCCACCCCCCCGGGCCAGGTCTTCATCTGATACATCTGCTTTCTGTGTCTGTCCCACCCTCTCTTGAAGCCCTCCACTGTGGATCTCTGAACCAGCTTGCCAGACAGCGCATTCCAAGGGTCCACCACCATCTCAGTAAAAAACCTCCTCCTCTTCCCCCCTCACCCTTCCACCTTCCAACTTCAAACCATGCCCTCCGGTGATACCTCCCTGCTTTAGTCTAAAGATCCCCTCCATGTTTACCCTATTTATTTATATCTGAATTATTTTTTAATGTTTTGTTTGCTAATTAAAGGATTTTCACCTGGCAGCACTAGGATGATGTGTGGAGTTGCACTCTGTCTGGAGGGGGAAAAAAAAAGTCAGGTCTGTTCCTCCCACTACATCATCACAAATGAGAAAAAACACTTTGAGGCACCACAGTCCTTGCAGCCTGAGCAGTGACTTTGTTTGTTTGTTTGTTTGTTTGTTTGTTTGTTTGTTTATTCACTTAATGGATAAGCACACTGGAAACAAGTTCCTTTTACAGGTGCGACCCACATATATTACATGCAAACAATACATAATCAAACATACATATACAGTACAGCAAATTGCAGACAAAGAATGTCTTTGTTACATATAAAATTCATAAAAAACAATTACAGTTAAATTGGGATTCAAAATACATCCTTGATGCATCAGCAAACTTTTTGACAGAACACAACCACCTAATGTCATGAGGAATTTCATTCCAAATAAGTGGAGCAATATAAGCAAAGATCTTTGTCCACTTTTAGATTTCATGAAAGGAATCTCAAAAAACCTACTATCTGACCTATGTCTAGAGTAATGACGATCATTATACGGTCTCAAAAATTTTGAGATACTATGTGGAATTCCAGAGTCCATAACTTTATATATAAACTTGGCCACACAGTATTGGAAATTTAATGAAACCGGTAACCAGCCCATTTCTTTCAGAATCACACAATGATGAGATAATTTAGAACAATTTAAAGCAAACTTAGCTAACAAATGAAGTAAAGTGAATTTCTTTGAAATCACTGTCACAGAAGCAGTATCAGTAATTATAGCTGCATAGTTCCCAATGGGAAGTAAGCAGCATTTAGAAATAACCAACCTAGACTCAGGAATAAGAAATGAGTGGATTCTATACAAAGAACCCAATCTACAATGTATTCTTGAGGTAACCCTCAAAAAATGAGATTCATAACTTAAATGAGAATCTAGTAATACCCCAAGATATTGAAATGTGTCTACATAGTCAAACAGTAATCCATCAAGAGATTAAACTTCCAAATTACTAACCTCAGATCTCAATCTAGATGTGGTACCAAAAACCATCACCTTTGTCTTAGATTTATTTAAGAGTAATTTACAGGCCATAAGTGAAGACTGAAAATTACACATTTCCTCTGTTAAAGAAACACCTAGGTCTCCAACAGACGAACCCTGCGTATAAATTACTGCATCATCAACATAAAGTGTTAGAGAAGCATTATTAATCACACTTACTAGTTGATCATAAAACAAAGAAAACAAAAGTGACCCCAAAATAGAACCTTGTGGAACCCCACACTTAACCATTACAGAGTCTGATACAACACCCCTATATTTAACCCTTTGGAACCTATTTGTTAAATAATCCCTCACCAACTCCCAGTGACTCAAGTCTAGAAATCAGCAATTGGTGATCAACTGAATCGAATGCCCTGGTCAAGTCCACGAACACGGCACCCATCAGACATCCTTTATCCATGCCATTAAGTACCGTGTTCGTGAACTCGACCAAGGCAGTCTTAGTACTCCTTCCCTTTCTAAAACCATGTTGGTTCTGAGACAATAATCCAAAGCGATCCACATACCCAATCAACTGATTATAAACTATTCTTTCCTGAACTTTAGCTAAAGCAGACAAGATGGAAATAGGTCTGTAGTTACAAAACTCCTGTTGTGAACCAGATTTAAGTATAGGAGTGACCAGAGAATGTTTCCATATGTTAGGTATAGTACCTGTAACAAAAGACAAATTGAAAATAATACTAATTGGAAGTGCTATAACTGAGGCAGCATCCGCCAATAAACTAGGACATAGGCCATCAGAACCAGCTGAGCTATCCCTCTTAATACAATGCAGCAACTTCTCTACCTCCTTCGGAGTAGTAGTCCTTAGACACAACTTATGATTAACTGTAAGATCTTCAGTCAATCCCAGGTAATTCACCTCAGACTGGTCACTAAAAGAATCAGGCAATGCAGTAAATTTCAAGTTAAACTCATTAGCAATCTTCAATGGACAAGTCAACAAGTCACCATTTAACCTCATTGAACCTGGTTGACAAACATGAGGCCTTATCAAAGCATTAATTGTTTTCCAAAAAGTAGTAGCATTAAATAACCCTTCACATTGTTTATGACGAATATAGTCCGTTTTAGCCTTCCTTATCTTAGCCTTACATTGGTTCCTTAAAGTCCTATACGCATGGTAACCAGAAACAGAATGATTCATTTTATACATTTTCCAAGCCTTGTCTCGTTGTCTCATAAGTTTGATCAAAGGAGATGTTAACCACCCATAAGTTTTCCCTCGAACCCTTCTTTTAACAAGGGGAGCTAACTGATCCAAAACATGTGTAAACTCAGTAATGAAAAAATGCAATGCAGAATCCACATCAGGGATAGAATATAAAAAAGACCAATCTATTTTACCCAACTCTGTACAAAAAGAATGCACGTCAAATTTAGAAAAAGATCTCAAAATCCTTATAATTGGCTTAGGCTTCTTCAATCCCCCATGTTTCCAAATACCGAAGACTGGATGATGATCACTTAACGAATCAGAGATCAAACCACATTTTATCATATTAATAGGTCTATTTGTTAATATCCAGTACAGCAATGTGTGATTTCCTGATCTATTATTGTGTCGAGTGGGCAAGGTAATAATTTGTTGTAAACCAGAATGAGACAAAACCGTATTTAACTTTGTTATGTCTGAACCCATCCAGTTTAAATTAAAATCCCCCAGTAGTATTAACTCTGTAAAAGCCCCAGTATTTAAAGCATTTGCAAGTTCTTGTAAGCCTAATTTGCTATCATTAGGTGGAAGATATACACAACAAATAGTTATTTTTTTTACAAATCCCAATATTAACTGAATAGTGATATGTTCACAATAATCCAAATTACTGTTAAAAATAGTGATCTCGTTTACCACTAAATATTCCTTAACATAAAACAAAACCCCACCCCCTCTACCAGTATTACGATCTTTTCTAAAAAGTTTATAAGCAGGTATACAAAGTTCAGTATCAAGAACAAATAAGGTTAACCAGGTTTCAGTCAGTGCCAGAACATCCGGATTATATAAACTAATCCATGACTCCACCTCATGAAATTTAGATGTTAAACTTAATATATTAAAATGCATAATTTTGAGGCCATATGAATATTGCAAAAAAAAGTCACTATCTGCCATATCGTTTGCTAAAGGACCAGGGTTGCTTTCAACATTGCCAGATCGAATTAGCAAGAGAAAGCAATGTAACCAGGTTCTTACGCAAACAGGCAGAACACATTTCCGTGTCTTGTATTTCCTAACACTGTAACCCAAGTTATAACACATATATTTAACTTTTACACCAAACGAATGACTATGATTAGAAATAAACAATTGTCGTTGAGTCTGGAACTCCAAAATCTGATTATTTTCGTGCATTCTAAAGTCATTATTGACACACATAGAACAAAATAGATTACACAAATAATGACTTACACAAGCTACCAATCAAAATGCAGGAAATTGTGACATACTAGGATTTCATACTAGGAAGGAATAGGCATACAGAAGGCCGAGGCCCATATATGTATGTCTCCAGCCATCACTGGTATAACATCTCTAAATTTACAACAGAAATTTATCAAGATTTTGTTTGAATGTAACATGGTTATTACTTTCTAATAATGAACTAGGAATGGCATTCCATGATGGAATTATTCTCTGGGTATAATATGATCTCCTTTTATTAGTTCTGGGACATCACTAGTAACCAGGGAGAGCCAGTCCCTGCTGCTTTATGTGAAAGTGAAACCTGGCAAAGAGAAATGGTTCTCATTGGTTACTAATGAAGTCATAGTCAGTGTGGTCTCAGTGTTGATGTAGTGGGAGGAACAGAACTGACTTTTTCCCCTCCAGAGTGCTGCTCTACACATCACCCCAGTACTGCCAGGTGGAAAATCTTCTAATTAGCAAACAGAAAAGAAAAAATTACTTGAGATATAAGAAGTAATAGTTGACTACATCTGAAAGTTACAATTAATTGCAGGCAGTTTCTAGGCAGTACACTCTCTCTTTAAGCATGCCTGGGACAGGAACAAGGGAAGCTTGAGAGGGGATGGAGCGATGAAAAGCGATTGATCATATAGAGTCAGTGGCCACATACAATGTATAGGGCCTATGGCCAGACTGAATTGGCCTAGCGGTCCTTACTGCCAACTGTTTCTAAGTTTCTACAAGATGCTGGCACACTATGGCACAATTGCAACCTGAGGCAATTACATGCGCACAACAGTTTGGGGCAGTTAACCAGTTTCAGGGGCAATTGACCAGTTACAGGGGCAACTGACCAGTTTCTGGGGCAATTGATCAGTTGCCAGGGCAAACAAACAACCTTGGGACAATTGACCAGTTCCAGGGACAACTGGCCAGTTTTGGGGGCAATTGCACAGTGCAGGCAGTTTTCAGGCAATAAATACAGTTCAGGCAGTTTTCAGGTAGTTTCCAACAGTAAACAACAGTTCAGGAATAGTTCAAGCAGTCACCAGCAGTAAAACACAGTTTAGACAGTTTCCACCTTATTGCCACACTCAGTGCCCTGAATGCCCCATTGCCCCACACTAGCCTAATTTAAGGAGCCGCTAGTCAACTCCTTCCTCGTCCACCTCTATAGGTGGTCTGAAGGTGAGAAAATATTTAAAACAAAAACTTTCCCCACCAATGCAACCTCAGTCACTGTCCCAATGCACAAGAGTAACCTGGGGGTCCCAGAGCCAACCACTCTAAATCTGGGCTGCTAAACCCTCCTCTCTAGGGTTTGTCAGGGACTAGGGTGTGAACAGAGATTTGCAGAGCACCTGGGCTTGCCAGCCCTTATTTTGCTTTAGCCTTGCTGGGCCCCTTTAAACTTACAAGGATTGCCTTGTCTGTTTAATTTTATCCCAAGGTGTTGCCCTCTTTAAGTACAGCTTCCCAAGGAGCTGCCCTTCTAAACAACAATTTGCCATTGTTGGGGCCTTTCTTCCCTTGACCCTGCCTTAGCTCCACCTTCAGGAGCTATTCTGATAAATATTCAACAGTTTCTATTAGGGTCTCATAGCCCTAACCCTGCCCATAAGTGTTGCTACACCTGATACATAGATACATGGACACTGTCAAAAGATAAGGTCCTATGGCACACGCAATCTGCCCATTTGGGCTTGTAAGTTCCCTTTACATTTTTCTAGAAGTCTGTTGCCCCTTACTCTTGACCTCCAGAATTCCCTTATGCCTATCCTATGCATTCTTAAATCCTATGATTGTTTCAGCCACCACCACTTCCTCTGGCAGGGTGTTCCACTTGTCCCCCAACCTTTCTTATGCATCTCAGCATCCTATTTGCTTTACTTGCTGCCTTGTCACACTGTTTCCCTACCTTGAGGTCATCATAGATGATAACCCCAAGGTTCCGTTCCTGCTTGGTGCATGCTATATCCTCACTACCCAACTGATATGTTGTTCAAGGGTTTTTGTGCCCCATATGAATTATCTTGCACTTCTTTGCATTGAATTTCAACTGCCAAACCCTTGACCACTCTTCAAGCTTCTGCAGGTCCCTCCTCATTATGTCTACACCCTCTGGCATGTCCACTCTGTTACAGAGCTTCATGTCATCAGCGAACAGGGAAATTCTGCCTTCTAGGTCCTGCACAATGTCACTGATGAAGACATTGAATAGGGCTGGTCCCAGCACTGATCTCTGTGGTACCCCACTAGTCACTCTTCCCTCTGTGGAGTGACAGCCATTTACCACCGCCCTCTGAGTCCTGCCACTCAGGCAATTACCCACCCACCACACTACTGTCCTGCCCTCTCCCATATTCTCCAGTTTGTTTAATAGTCTTCTATGTGGCACAGTGTCAAAGGCAGTGTTGAAGTCCAGAAAGGCCATGTCCACTGCCCTCCCATAATGCACCTCCCTTGTCACCCAGTCAAAAAATTCAATGAGGTTGGTCTGGCATGACTTCCCCCTGGTGAAACCATGCTGCCTTGGGTCCTGTAGTCCATTGGAACCAGATGTTCCACCAGCCTCTCCTTCAGTAGTGCTTGCATGATCTTCCCCACTATCGAGTTCAGGCTGACTGATCTGTAGTTCCCCGTTTCCTCTTTGTTCCCACTTTTGTATAAGGGGACTACATCTGCTGTCCTCCAGTTTTTGGGTGCCTCCCCTGTTTCCAGTGATCAGCTAAACAGGACTGTCAGAGGTTCAGTCACCACCTCTCTTAGTTCCTTTAGGACCCTAGGGTGCACCCCATGTGGCTCCGTTGCTTTATCGACTCTTATTCCTTCCAGTTCCTTTAGGACCATTTCCCATGTAAAGGAGCTTGTGTCTATTTATGCGCCACCCCTTGTACTCCCTTCAGGCCCATTACCCTACTCTTCCTCAGTAAAGACAGCAGAAATATCTGTTCAGTATGTCAACTTTACTGTTGTCATCCTCCAAGCGGACCCTGTCCTCTCCCTTAAGTCTCACTATCCCTCCCTTTGCCCTTTTTTTTTTACTTATGTACCTGTAAAAGATTTTGTCCCCTCTACTCACTGATTTTGCAAGGTGCTCTTCTGTTTGAGCTTTGACTTCCCTTACTGACCTCCCTGCCTCCCTTTGCTTCTCCTGGTACTTCTCCCTATCCCCTTCTGCCTGCATCTTTATGTATTGCCTGAATACGATCTTTTTGGCTTTCACTTTCTCCGCTACATCCTTAGAAAAACATAATTGCCTCTTCTTCCTTTTCCCCTTGCTAACCTGCTTAATGTATAATTCTGTTGCTCTTGTAATCCCTGTTTTAAATATTGCCCACTGTTCCTTCACCCCTGATTCCCTTCCCATTCCCATTAGTGCCTCTTTCAAGCATGTCCCCATTTTCCCAAAGTCTGCCCTCCTAAAATCCAGAATATGTGTTTTTGTGTGGTTTGGTTCTGCTCCTTCTGTGATTTAAAACTACATTGACCAGTGGTCATTGTCCCCCTAGGTGCTCCCCCACTGTTACCCCTATCACACTGTCCCCATTTGTGAACATGAGGTCCAGTATTGCCTTCTGCAGAGTCGGTTCCATGACCAGTTGCTTAAGGAAGGCACCTTAAAGGGAGTCCAGGATAAATCTGCTCCTGGTTGATGCTGCTGCTGGGAGGCTCCAGTCCACATCTGGAAAACTGGAGGTCTCTAACCAGCACTAGCTCCCCCTTGTCTGCCATACTTTGGATGGATGGATAGCATTAACTCCCTATCTCTCTCTCTCTCTTCCTCCTAGGGTGGTGGTCTGTAGACCACTCCTGTGTGGATGGCTGACCCCATTTTTCTTTCCAGCTTAACCCACAGTATCTCTCCCCATTTTGTACCTTCTGGATCTCTGTGGCCTTTATGCCTTTTTTCACATAAAGTGTTACTCCTCCTCCCCTCCTGCCTGCCCTATCTCTTCTGAATATGTTGTAGCCAGGAATGAGCACCTCCCAGTCATGGTTATCATTACACCAGGTTTCTGTGATGGCCACAATGTCCAGGTCCGACTGCACCATGGCAGCCACCAGATCCTCCATCTTGTTGCTAAGGCTCCTGGCATTGGCACACATGACTCTTCATGATGTAAACTCCCTGGACTGTTTAGCTATTCTACTCCAGCCCCCTTCCTGGTTGTCCTTTATCCCTGGTTCTCCCTGCTGTCAGCCCTTCTGTTGAATTTTGCCCCCGTTCTGCCTATCCACCCATTGGGTGCCTATCTCCATATTATGCACACTGCTTTGTAGAAAGATCCCCTCCTCCTATTCACTTGCCCCACTGCTAGCTATGGGGGGGTGGGCAATTAGGTACCCTCCTTGCTGGCCTGCCACCCCCTTGACTAGTTTAAATACTTGTCCATGTAGCATTTAAACATCACTGAATGCTTGGATTCCCCTCCAGGATGGTTGCAGACCATCAGGCTTGAACAAGCCCCCATCCCTCCAGGTGGGTTCCCCATCACCAATGAATCCAAACCCTTCCTTGCAGCACCAGTTCTTCAACCATGTGTTAAAGTTCCTTTTGTGTGCACCCCATACTCTCCCATGCCTCTCACAGGTAGTACTTCCAAGAAAGTGACAGATGTTACTACTTGCTTGAGATCCCTCCTCAATTTTCTAAACTCTTCCTGAACTTCCTTAGGCTCCCCATTTGCCAGGCCATTAGTGCCTAGGTTGATAATGACATCCAGATCACCCTCCTGTCTTGTCTTCCTGGTGATCCCTAGGATCTTCTTCCCATTCCTCCATGCCATGGCACCTGGTAGGCACCTCACCTCCCTGTCCTACCCCTTGTGTGTTCCTAGCTGGATCCCTCTTATGATAGATTCCCCCACCAGGATTCACTTCCTCCTCCTCCTCTGGGGTCCACTGCTGTCCCCACTGAGGTCACCTCCTCAGCTGACCTCCACATCCCTTCCTTCCACTTCTCTGGGTGCCTCTGTTTGGTTGTCCCTGTTTGCCAGTGCAGCATACGAGTTCTGGAGTGGAACAGGATTTGGGATGTACCTCTGTCTGACCACCCTAACCCTTCCCAACCCCACTGTCATCCAAGTGCTCCTCATTCTTGGCATCCTTTGAGGTAGCAACATTGGACTGGTGATCTCTGGATAGGAGTGAAGGTACTCCTTGCCCAGTTTACTTCCAGTGAGAGTCTGGCTACCTCATTCCATGGTCCAGAGAGATGCCTGCAGATAGGGTAGCACCTCAGCATCCAGAAGGTCTGCATGAATACGGCGGCCCCGCATCCACTGCATTGCATCACTCCCCACATTATACTGCACTTATAGAGCTATTCCAGTAACTGTTACTGACTCTCTCCTTCTAGTTCCCTCTTTATTAATTTACTGTTCTGAAAATCCTGCCACTGATCCTCAGAGACTTTTTTTAAAGAAGGAAAATAATAACATACAATGAGTCAGAACACTTGTGCTGAGGGTGGGCTAATAGCTAAACAAACCAGGTTTCAGATTTTTCAACAGCCTCAAAACAATTCCAAGTAAAGACAGCAAAGAAGTAACAGCACCACTAAAAACACATCAAACTAGGTTTCAAATTTGTAACAGCCTCAAAACAGTTCCAAGTAAAGACAGCAAAGGAATAACAACACCACTAAAACACACCAAACTAGGTTTCAAATTGTCAACAGCCCCAAAACAATTTCAGGTAAAGACAGTAAAGGAATAACAGCACCACTAAAAGCACATCAAACTAGGTTTCAAATTTTCAACAGCCCCAAAACAATTTCAGGTAAAGACAGTAAAGGAATAACAGCACCACTAAAAGCACATCAAACTAGGTTTCAAATTTTCAACAGCCCCAAAACAATTTCAGGTAAAGACAGTAAAGAATAACAGCACCAATAAAAGGACACAAAACTAGGTTTAAAACAAAAAGCGCAATGAGCAGTTTCTGCATGGCACTGAAATGAATCCGGATCCTTCCCCTTCTGGCCTCTTCTGAGAAACCAAAAATCAACCTGCTACCTTAAATCTGACTTAGCCCAGTCTCCAGTTATCACGTAGCTGAGGCCAGAGGTCAGACAGTTAGCATCCCTCCCCCAAACTACAGGGCAAGACAGACAAGACAAAATTTGCAGCAACTAAAGACAGCAAAGGAATAACAGCACTGCTGAAAGCACACCAAACTAGGTTTCAAATTTTCAACAGCCGAAAAACAATTACAAGTAAAGACAACAAAGCACCACTAAAAGCACACCAAACTAGGTTTCAAATTTTCAACAGGCCCAAAACAATTCCAAATAAAAACAGCAATGAAATAACTCCGAGGATATGGCCACTGCTCAGTCACACCACAACCGGGGACTTCTTGCAAACAAAAACATAAAAAGAGCTGAACAAAGCCCACACCGCAGCGCCAGAGGAAGAACTGGACCACTGCAACATTTCCAACTGCCACACCAAACAGGATCCAACATTTGCACCAGAAGGGATGAGAGGGGGACCACAGGTAAGCTCTCTTAATTACTGCCGCTGACCTGTGTCCCCTGTTCCCCTCGCACCACAAGCAGATGTCTTCTTTTCTTCTTCGGAGGGCCTGAGAGCACTCCCCTGGGCTCTTCTATGCCCACAGCAACACAGCGGTGAATGACCGTCTGCTTTCCTGGTCCGACATCAACTGCTGTACAGCCAGCATTCAGGATGCTGTGTCCGTAGCAATACTGACTGTCCTCCAACAGCCCAGCATGGGCTGAACTTTAAACAATACTCCCTTGCTTGTGCTGCTCACTCCGGGAATTCTAGAATGGAACAGGCAGTCAGGGCCAACACATGAAAACTTTATTTTTTTTTATTCTTTGCAGCAGCCACTCTGCTGATGGGGAGAAGAACACACTAACAGGGGCCCCTACCTACTGCCCTCTGTCTGCATTTACACCACCCTGATGCCCAAACTAAACAGGGGCCCTGAGGAGTACTTTATTTCTTTCTTGCATTTCTGTGGTGCCCCCAGCTTTGGGCACTACGCTCATAATACACTGTATGATTATCATGTAACATATAACCCATGTCTGCAATTTCACTGTATAATTTACAGTCCCACATGCACTACATGGTCCACTGCTCTCTACCCTGCTCAGTGCATATAAACAGCTACACATTTTGTTTTGCACATGTATTATAGTGTCACAGTAGTGCCACTACATTAACAACCAGATAAACATGTTAATCTTTAATCATGATTTTCAGCCACTTATATCTCAGCTGTTTCTTGATGGATTTTTACAAAACCTTTGAAAGTATAATCTGCATCCCAGAATCTCTTGCTGTGATATGTTTGGTTAAGTTTGGTTCAGTGTTTTTATGTTTGCTTGTGCATGCACAAGAAATGTTTTGTTACATTCAATGGCATTTCAGAGGTGTGTCACTGCCGATACCATTGCAATACAAACTGGAAAGGCTCAACAGTCCAGACAATTGACCACACACTGTGGTCATGATGCCACTTACTGCTTGCTGGGTGGAAACAATTGGGCTAGCAGTATAGCCTAGAAGTTACAGTAATGAGCTGTGAATGAGCTTGCTACATCCAGCAGACCTGCATTTGATTCCCGCAACCTCCACTTGCATACTGTGTGACTCTGAGCAGGTAACTTAACCGCCCAGTGCTCTCAGGTTACATCTGAAAACAGCCACTTGTGCCTAGTGGGACTTACCCGGTTACCAAAAATTAAAAAAAACCTTTGTGTAGTTGAAAGGACATAAACTGCTCCAGTCAGAGGGGGCTTCAGTCCTTTCATTTGCATGAAGCCAGGCAGCAAGCAGCTGATCAGCTTTCAACATCAGAATTGCACAATATTTCTATCTATCTATCTATCTATCTATCTATCTATCTATTATCTATCTATCTATCTCTGTCTCTGTCTCTGTATTAAGAGGACTGAGGTGCCCACCCCCAGTATGCTTCTTTCTCCCCAGCATCCACTCCAGGTTATCTGCCACCTGCCCATCCCATCTTTATAAATATTTTAAAATAATTTTAAAATATAAGCAGACCCAGGTGCCCACACCCGGTACTGCTTCTCTTGACCCTCCCTCCTAGGTCACTGACCCCTGTTCCCCAATGAGACCAACACTAGGGTGCCTAATCCCAGTATTGGAATGTCCCTGAAATAAATAAAAAAATCCCTCAATTTTTGTTGTTGTTGTTAACCTGTAAAACAGAAAGTCGTCTCTCGCCAATCTGCCCCCCACACCCCTCATCCACCCCACCCCGACCTCCCACTCAGCAGTCACCACCTCACACACACACACCCACACCCCCTCACTCACCTGAACAGGTCCCAGGGTGAAGATCCTCTCTCCAATCGAAGACACGTCTTGCTGCTGGAAATGCCAACTGCAATATGAGAAACTAAAGTAAATGTGGTTCAATGTATTTCAACGGGGTTTTGAACTTGATGCATAACTTTGTCATTTTTACATATTTTGGCCCCAAGTTTTCAACATGGTTCTTTTGGAAACCTGCATCATGATTAATGGCAGTGGAATTATGCAAATCAGGCCCAAAAGGTGATTTTGTGGTCACGTTGCGAAATCACCTTTTGAGCTGAGTTTGAACATTTTCACCACCTTGTTCATGAGGTGGGGTCAAAAGGAGGCTATGTTAAAATGTGGGGCCAAAATATATAAAAATGGCAAAGTTATGAGCATACATTGAAATTTTTCTACGCTCACTCATAACATTGGTAATTTTAAATATTCTGACCCCAAATTTTCAACATAGCCATTTTTTCACACCACCTCATGAATGTGATAGCTGTCATTTTTCAAATTCTGGCCAAAATGTGTTTTTATACCTGTGGCGCAGAATGATATTTCATTGGCGTGTAATGATGTTTTGGTGGGGGTTTGAACATTTTACCTACTGAGTTTATGAGGTGGGGTAATAAGAAGACTATGCTGAAAATCTGGTGTACAAATACAGTGAAATGCCCATGTTATGACTGAACGTTACACTATTTCAGTGTTCACTCATAACTTCGCTAATTTTCAATATTTTGACTCCAAACTTTCAACATAGCCATTTTTCCACACCACCTCATAAATATGATGTGTCCTTTTTTAAATCCTGGATGATCTGTGTCTTCACACCTCTGGTGTGAAATGATATTTTGGTTAATATACTATAAATGATACATGTCACATTTATAAGGTGAATCATAAAACAAGTATTTTGAAAAGTTTGGGTCAAAATTAAAACAAAAATTGTTTAACATCCTTTGTGTATAGTGCCAATCTTCACCCCAGTGGCCATGCTTTGTGATTCTGTCCCCATGAACTAAGTTTGGGGGTGACTTCAGTGACCCAGCTGGATGGGGTGAGGGTGGTGGAATGACACTGTTATGCAACCCCCCCAATGAGGGAATAAAAAGGTACAGGATTGTCCACATGGGCCCAGGTACCATATAGTGAAGACAACTGTCCTCTTGGCATAGGGCCCTGCACCTCTCCAACCATAGGTGACAGAGTGCCTTGTGCATTGGCTGAAAGATGCATTGTTTGCCCTGTACATCTGTATCTGCAGCCACATGGATGCACAAGGAACTGCCTACCAGACAGCCCCATGAATTCTTCATATCTGTTGCTACACTGAAGTACAGAGCCCTTGAATGGAGTCTTCCCTTAGTGCAGGGCATCTGCATCGGGGCACTGTCTGTACCAAACACCTGCACAGCTCATATGTGCAAGCAAACATTCAGCATTGACAAATGCTTGTTTTGGCTAGAGTTTGGATATGCTCAGAACAATGCAGAACCTATTCCATTGTCTGTAAAAGAACCTTATCAGAACTGTTTTCTGGTTCTGATAAAGTTCTGATAATTTTTAAAACATTACTTTTATAGCTCAATATACTCCCACAACAGTTCTATATCTAGTGAGAAGGCTAGTGGCAGTGGTGGTGGTAGAAAGGCCCAAATGAATGCTGGAGGTAGTGTAGCACCACTCCCAAGCTGTTTTTAGATTCCTTGCCCCTTTGCTGACAATACATAGAAACATAGATAATGTCAGCAGAAAAATACCATTGTTCCATCCAGCTTGCCTGGTTTTACTCACCCTGCTCTGCCCCAGGACCTATGGTATAGATGAGGCTTTCACACTCACTGCCCCCCCCCCGGCTCCCTGCATTACTGCTACCCCCTAAGTAACTATTATGCCCTTTATTCTGTCCTAGCCATGATTAAACCCATTAATGATTTTTGCACCCACCACCTCTGCTGGTAGGCTGTTCCTTGGCTCAGCCACCCTCTCCACAGCAGCTTAAGGATGAACAAGGATGCTTAAAATAATTTTTGTACTTTAATTAAAGTTCTGAAAGTTCTGATAAGGCTTGAATAACTGCAAGAACCTTTTAGAGTTTATAAAAACATATAGGATTGTATTGTGGTTCTCACATTTCTTCATCTATGTATCTTCTAAATGAAGTTAAATTATTATTTGCATCTACTGTTACTTTATCTATTTACTGGCTATATTATGTTTAATTATTTGATGTGCCATATTTTTCTGATTGTTTCCTATCCCCTACCCCAAGCTGTGTCTGTAAATAAGAGTTGTTCTTAATCTCTGCATGTTTACCTGGTGAAACAATTTCAATAAGTAGCACTGCTCCCCCCCACCACCACCACTGAAGACCTTTGTTACTCTAGTGTACCATTACCTCAGTATGGTAACCCCCCACCTTTCTTCTCTCCTCTCCTCTCCCCCTCCCCCTTACCTGCTACCCACTCTGTTTGCATTGTTTCCTAGTCTCTTTCTAGTCCCCACAGCAAATGTGCTGCCGGCCAAGCTATCTTCAAATGCTGTCTCTGTTAACTCTGGTTCTCTCTCCCCTTGTCTATCTGCTCCACCTCTTGCATCTTCTCTTTTAAGTCTCTTCTTCAGGACTTCACATCTCCCTCCTGCATCTGTTTCTTAAAACCAGATCTGAGTAGCTGCTCCATCCCCCCTTCCATGGCTCCATGGCTTGCTCCAGCCTAATTTGGTTTGTTGTCCCCCCCCCCAACTGTTGCACCTGGTTGGGATTATTTCATTGCTACTGTTTAGAGGGACACTGTCAACCCTTTTTTCATCATATTATTTCTATTTGAAAACCCACATTTATGTTTGCTCACGTCTTTAAAATTCATTGATGTTGCTGGTTGTTTTATCTGCTTCAATTCTTAGTAGAACTGAAATGCCTGCTAATGGTGTAATTATACCCAACCTTGTTTAATTTCAAATTCTTGATCTATTCATACTGCATCCTTCCTGAACATTAGCGTGGTCTTCCTCTGCTCCTCATCCTACTTGGGTGGTGTTATGTAACACAAGGTCTATTAAGAAGAAGACAGCATTGATTGCTGATCTTGTTGGAAAATCAGACCTGGCATGCATCACTGAGACCTAGCTGGACAAGAATGCTGATCCTGTATTGCAGGCAGCAGTTCCAGCTGGGTACTCGTTGATACACCACCCGAAGCTGAATCGTAGGGGCGGGGGTGTAGCCATTTGTTATAAGTTGGAACTGGACCTAATAGATGTTCCAGTAGGGGTCACTAGATCCTTCGAATGTTTCATGAGAGCAGATGTAGGTTGCAGAATACTTCTTGTTTACCATCCACCCGGCAGCTAGAAGGATTTTCTGCAGGAAGTCATGGACTTCATTGTCAACATGGTGTTGGAGTCCCCCAGATGGTTGGTTCTGAGGGACTTTAACACTTGGGTCAAAGATGAACTCTCACAATTTGGTCAAGACTTCCTCCAACTGATGTCTTTGTTGGGCTTCACACAGGCAGTTGCCTCTGTAACCCATAATAGTGGTCACTCGGATCTGGTGTTCCTACTGGGGATGGAGATCTCTGACTTGGCGGTGGAACCGGTTGAGTGGTCTGCCCATCACAATGTATCATTCAATTTCACGGCTCCCCCCAATAGACCTGCCCTTATGGAGATGGTCCAGAGGGTCTTACAGCAGTGCTGGACCTATCAAGGATGCCAAGTGAAAGCTGGGAACCAGGGGACCTAGTACTGGCCTATAATAGAGCAGTGTTGGGGGCCATGGATTCCATAGTTTCTGTCTGGGTTTGCTCTCTCACCCTTCATCCTTGGTCCTCTTGGTTTGATGGGACTTTGAAAGGGTTGAGGTGAGTTGGGTGAAGGTTGGAATGATGCTGGCGGAAATCTGGCTTGGCTGAGGACCACGTTAGATTGATGGCCCATTATAAGGACTATCAATTGGCAATCTCCCATAAGAAGGCAGAGTTCCTGTCCAGGGAGATTGCCACAGTGAATAATAGACCGGCTCAGCTCTTCTGAACTGTTGACAGGTTGTGCAATCCAATCTGTCTTTAAAACCAGAGAACTTTTCCACAGAATAATTGTGAAGAGTTTGGTCGATTTTCCACAAATAAGGTGGTCACCATCAGGTCAGAGATCCATGCAGCTCATTCTAAGGAGCAGAGTGGTGAATGGTGGGAGGTTACTAGCACCTAGTTTGTCTCATCTGACTTTAACCAGTTGATGATCACAGATATTGTGAAGATTATCCAGGGTATGTGACCAACATAGAAACACAGAAGTTGATGGCAGATAAGGACCGCAAGGCCCATCCAGTCTGCCCATTTTTTCTACCTTATGAATGTGCCATAGACCTTTACTCTGTCAATGGTCTATCTATTCATACTCATCTGTATTGCTCCCTTATGCCTATTCCATGCCTGTTTGAAGCCCTGCACTGTATTCATATCCACTACTTCCTGAAGTAGGCCGTTCCATGCATTCACCACCCTTTCTGTGAAAAAGAACTTCCTCACATTACCCCTTAATCAGCCTCCCTCTACTCTCATGCTGTGTCCTCCTGTACTGCTATTTTTATTACATCAAAACATGTTAGACTCTTTCACCTTGTTAATGCCCTTAAGATGTTTGACTGTTTCGATCATATCACCTCTCTCCCTCCTTTGCTCTAGGGTATACATATTGAGCTCTGTTACTCTGTCCTCATATGTTTCCTGATGCAGTCCCTGCGCCATTTTGGTTGCTCTTCTCTGGGCTGCCTCCATTTTGTTAATGTCCTTGGGCAGGTGTGTCCTTCAGTACTGCATGCAGTACTCCAGATGGGGCCTAACCAGTGTCTTGTAAAGAGGGATTATTATCTCCCTCTTATGACTTGTGATACCCCTACTAATACACCCCAACACCCCTCTAGCCTTACCTACTGCTTTAGTGGTCTGTTTATATGATTTCAGGTCATCTGGGATGATGATGCCCAAGTCTCTTTCTTCCCTTGTGATTGCCAGCAACTCCCCTCCCGACCTATAGGTGGCTTCAGGATTTCTCTTTCCTACGTGCATGATCTTGCACTTCTTTGCGTTAAACCCCAGTTGCCACTCTTCTGACCATTTTGCCAGTTTATCCAGATCTCTTCTCATTCTTCCCATCCCATCTGGATTATCTACTCTGTTGCACATCTTGATGTAATCTGCAAACAGACAAACCATACCCTTCAGTCCATCTGCAATGTCACTGATGAAGATATTGAAGAGTTACTATAGTTTGGATCCTGGTCCAGCCTGCCTCCTTGTGGTGTGTGTGGTGGTTATCAGACTGATCCTAGCTAAAATAGTCTGGTGCTTCTTGGAGACAGGGGTGTTTCTGGATCCCCTGAAGGAGGCAGTGGTGACACCACCTCTGAAGAAATTTTTCCTCAACCTTGACTGTCTCGCAAACTACAGACCAGTCTCTAACCTACCTTTTGTGGGAAAGATTATTGAGAAAGTTGCCACGTTGCAACTGGAGGATCGTCTTACCGCCCACGATGTCTATGATCCTCTCCAGTCAGGATTTTGGAAAAGACATAGTATCGAGTAAGCATTGTTCGGGTACTTAATGATCTCCTGATAGCAAGAGATTGGAGGTGCCATTCAATTTTGGTTCTCCTTGATCTCTCTGCAGCGTCTGACACCATGGATCATGTGTGTTATTGGAGTGCTTGCTGGTGATCTATGTACTGTTGGGTACAGTCCTCAGGTGGTTCCATTCTTTCTTCACAGGCAGGACTCAGAGAGTAGTGTCAGGAATTTTTTACATAGCCCCTCTCCCTGTCCTGTGGGATGCCACAGGGCTCCATTTTATCACCCATGTTGTTCACGGTGTATATGCTTCCATTGGGAGACATCATAAGGTGGTATGGGCTGAGTTTTCATTGATATGCTAATTATACTCAACTACACATGTCCTTTTTACCTAAATAGGGTGAAGCTATCTTGGTTTTTAACAACTGTATCACTGAGATTCAAGGCTGGATGAGTACTAACTGGCTGAAGTTGAACCCTGACAAAACTGAGGTGTTGGTTGTGAACCCGGGTCATCAGGTAGAGGGGTCATCTTCTGGCCAACCATCCAGATTATTTCTGGGTGGTGGCCATGACCTCTAAATGGGTGTGGAATCTGGGCATTATGCTTGATGGCAGGCTGACACTTAAATCTCAGGTGCTGGTAGTCATCAAGACCCGATTTTACCATCTGAGGAACATCACCTGGATAAAAAACCTTGTTCCACCTGATGATTTTCCAACACTGGTCCACGCCTTTATGACCTCTCGCCTTGATTACTGCAATGCTCTTTACCTAGGGCTGCCAGGGGTGGATATCCACTGCCTACAGCTGATGCAGAATGCAGCAGCCAGGTTGTTGACTGGCTTATATAGAGCTTGCCATGTCACTCCTCTGCTCCACGGACTGCATTGGCTGCCAGTGCAGTGGAGGATCACCTTCAAGTTCAGTTTGCTGACCTATAAGACCCTACACAGACAGGGTCCGCATTACTTGCAAGATCTCCTTTGCCTCTACCACCCCCTCCGTACACTCCACTCCACTGACAAGGGATTGCTAGAGGTTTCTAGGGTCTATTTGAAGACTTCAGGGGCTAGATCATTTTCCTTTGTGGCTCTGACCCTGTGAAACTGTCTACCTCATCAGGTTAGGGAGTGCCTGACCGCTGAGTCATTTAAATCTGCTTTAAAAACATATTTGTTTAGCTTAGCATTTGCTGAGGAATGATAGTTTGCTGTTTCTTTTATGGTATATTTTAATTGGATAAGTTAATTATTTTTTTCTGTATGTATGTGTGTATGTACAAGTGCTTTGGTTTTTGGAAAACGCTTTTTATAAATAAAGTCAAATTGAACTGAATAGATACACCCCCAAACAGTGCACCAACTACTGATGTAATTGTTTCCTCTCCTCCCACTGCATCATGAGTGGTTAGACTGTGTTGGGAATGTTCCTAAGCTCAGGAAAAATGCAGTGGGAGTTAATCAAGGACTGTAAACAAACATGTTTTTGTGGAGTAACACCAGTATGGTGGATTGCCTGCTTTTCACTTTTAAAAAGAGAAACAAAATAGAATTAAACTACCAACTATATCAGCAGTTTCTACAGAATGTGAGCAATCATGAAATGTGTTTTTAATTAAAAACACTTTGAGACTGGGGGTGGGGTTGGTGACAGTGTTCCTTTAAGTGCAATTTTTATCTATGTTTTACACCTAGTGCTATTTTACAATACATTGAATATTAGTATGCGCATCTGTATGTATTGTACCTGGCTCCTATTGGTGCACTATATTGTTTGGAATTTACTTGATGCATTTCCGTTATGTACGTTTTATTCCTTTACATTATTATTTCTTCCTCCACCCTTGCCCCCAGGATGCATCTGGCAACAAGCTACCATCAGTTCAATATGTCTTTCCTGGTTAAACGTTTGAAACAAAGTAAATAAATGGTAAAAAGGGGCCAATGAGGGACGGCCCATAAACACAGCGACTGAGGAACTGCTTGCCATGCTGACAAGCTACATTCAAGCCAACAGCAATGTGGAGGTCATGACCCTGGCAAGGTCACCATCTCCAGGGAGGACAGGTTCAGTTACGTGCTGCCTAACAGATCCTAGTGGCCGAGGAGGGCAGGCACAGTCATGACAGACTTCATGCACTTGGAGAAAGGGGGGGTATGGGAGGGCAGCCTACAGAGTGGGCTTAGGCTTTGCCCCAACATCTCTGGAGGGGATAATGCAAAACTAGAGGCCCTCCTCAGGCAGATGATGTCCCCCCAACTCATAAGGATCTTTAAAATGTGACCCATCCAACTTCTGTCTGTTCAATTCAGGCTTACAGCCTGGTCAAGGAGGGTGAAGGGCCGTGTCATGGGAGGCCTGGAGAACACAAGGATGGAGTCCATCAGGGACCACAACAAATGCAGGTGACTTTGACAGCATGTAGAGGGACTCAAACAACAGAAAGGGGTCCCTGCTAGGAGACTAAGTGAGAAGACAAACAATAAATTTTAAAAAAGTGTCAATGAATTCTGATGAAATTCAGATTAATTTACAGCCCCCCACCCCAGCCCATCCAATAAGCAATCATTTACAGGCATTAGCAATACATGACCACAGTCCGTGCTTACATGTTAGAAAATGCTGTGAAGAATTTTGGTATTCCACTTGTGGAACCTTACAGAATTACATTTTCCACAACAGTGGGATTTGAGCGGAAATCTGTAGAGTCCATATATTGTTGGGAATTCAGAGTTTCACAGAACTGTGTGGATTTTTTGACTGAATTTGGGGGAGTTTTGCAGCACTTGTTTTCTACAGAAAGCAAATCTCAGCAGCACACTACTCTTTAGTAAAGTCTACAAACTAATTTGTCTTTCACAAAAATGAGGTTTCTTCTGCAAAATTGCACAGCACAATTCATGGTATGTCAATGTTTTGCTGTTTTCCTTTATTTTACAGGGAGGAATTGGAGCTGCAAGTTTTCTTGAGCACTAGCTTTCTGTTTTTCCTTCTGGAAGTCATTCTCTCTCTCTCTCTCTCTCTCTCTCTGTCTATCTGTTTGTCTCACTCACACATGGGTACAAGGAGGTTGGAATTAAAAAAGTAGCAGGCAGTAGTAAAACAAAATTATTATGGTGACATACATTGCAACACAGTACAGCATGTGCTAATGCACTTGGGAGCACTTCCAGTGGTGTGTGTGGCTGTGTGTGTGTGTATGTATGTATGTGTGTGTGTATACATATAGGGATACACAATAAGGACCTGTGGAATACTGTACATGATTTATTTTCACTAGTACTGCTTGACCTTGGGTAACCTAGCAAGAAACAAAATTGATTTACACAGTAGCTCAAATATCAGGATTTATGTAATGGATATTGCGTCCATGCCTAGTGGGGGGGGGGATGGAGGGACAGAGAGAGAGAGAGAGAGAGATCTGTTCATTTATTCTTTATTGTACCTGGAAACTGCCACTGAGACCCAAGTCTGTTTTTGTGTTAGGGACATGGCCAAGAAGCTGCAAATTAGGTGACACAGTCTAATTACAGCAATATGGGCATATACAATTACACAGGCTTCCTTTCAGTATATTAAAATTTGCTCAAGGGGACCCATTCTGATATCCAGACCAAGGTGCAGCATAATGGAATATAATAGCAAAACCATAGGGTCAATATGTTAATTAAGCCTTCTACTAGGCTTTGGTATAAAGATATGCTGATACAGTATGACTTTTATTCAAAAATGTAAAATTAAAAAAAAATATATGTATTATTTACTTACATTGGTCAC
The DNA here is from genome assembly GCA_016271365.2 of Neoceratodus forsteri. Taxonomy (NCBI): domain Eukaryota; kingdom Metazoa; phylum Chordata; order Ceratodontiformes; family Ceratodontidae; genus Neoceratodus; species Neoceratodus forsteri. The sequence continues at coordinate 430,938,777 of CM028134.1, forward strand.
AGTTTACTGTCTGATTGTCATATCCATGGAAGACAGCCTCACATGTCCCACACCTATTCAGGTGACAAGTCACATATTCGTTATACTTACAGAAGGCATCTTCACATACTTCATCAAACTCACAGTTCTCACGGGCTGGAGAAGCATCTGGACACTCATCATCTTAAAAAAGAAATGTGTTTAGGTTCATGGCTATATAATAAGGTAACCCTTTTCACAATGAAAGCGATAAGAGACAGAAAACAGAAGGAATAAAAATATATATATATTTATATAGATGTGCACTTTTTCCCGTAGGGAAATTGCAACATCTGAAACTCAGAATACCGTCAATGCAACATTAGAAAGTGACTATACAATGGATTTGCTGTCACATCTGTGGCATTATGAGACTGGATTTTAATGACAATTCACATGGAAAGTGCGAGTTGACTTTTACTGCTACCATCGTACACAATCAAAGCCGACCCTTAACAAAACTACAGAAATAAATGCCAGCATCTCTGAACAAGTACCTAAAATAATCAAATCCATATATTACAAAAGAAATGGGGAACTATCAATAACTTGGCAATAATTCCATCGTGAGGGTCAGGTGACATCATGGAACCACTCGAGCTTCGCCCTTGTGTTGTAATGTCCCCAAAGACTCATAATTGATATCTCCCTTTCTATTATTCTATATATACTGAACATTTGTCTATACATAATTAGAAAGCAAACTAATACTGGAAACAAAATGTGTTCACACACACACGAGATGATAACACCGGGCTATCACTCACACCTGTAATTTCTCAAAATACTGCTCCTTCTAGAAGAAGTTGAGGTCGGGGAGAATATTTGTATGAATGAAAGATGCTATACAAAATGACATTACCGTATATTGTATTATACAATATGTAGTATTACCTACTGTCATTGTCCCTTTAGGAGTTAGAAAATCTTATAAAACTTATGGAGTTTAGAAATATGTAAAGTAATAAACAAACAGCACTGAGTGCTGAAACACTACATGTTCCAACTGTTAAGATGCACAAAATCCAGAAAACAGTTACAAAGGTCTACAATCATCACACAATGCCTTTTGAAAAATCTGCCTAAATACTGTGACAATTTCAGTTCTGTACACTTTTGTTTAACTACTCACATTATTACCTCTTGTAAGCCAACACTTACCTGGAACAGGAAAAACACCTGAAATGTATTCCAAAACAACTACAGAAAGAAAGAAATAGCCGAACTTGAGTTTTACGCCCGCCATGTCCAGATGAGTACTGGGAACAGCTATTGAGATATAGTCAGGGTTATTTTTCACTTTGACTCCCCTTCACTTTCCACAAGATGAAGCCAAACCAGAGAGTTCCAGTTAATTGTTCCAGTCCATTAAAGCCTCAGTTTGCCATTATGCCTTCCAGGTGTAATTATTTGCTGTGATGGAGATGCTCATTACTCTAACAGCTGAACTCTGAGAGTCCGTTTGTGGAAATATATACATGTTTTTTAATGAGCCTTACCCCACTACTATCCACAGCAATCATGCAAGAAAATGATATAATATCTGTGGATTACATAACCGGATGCAGTGGGAGATGTTCATAACTGGGGCTGCCCATTTGGCTGTACACCTAGGAGTTCTGCAAATGTATACTTCACCAGCAAATTGTTTGCCAGGTGCCAAATTTCGCAGTACCTGTAGGTAACATGAAGTTGGCTCTTCGCTAACAATTCACTGGGCAAGGTACCAAAAATGTCTATGGAGTTAAAAAACAATGTTTCTTCTTCAGCCTTTATAGCACTCAAACCCCCCTTTCACCTCCTCCCCAGACCCAATCATCATCAAAACTAAAGTGCCCCCTTCTTCCACCCACCCATTGAGTGGGAAGGATGGCAACCAGCACAGACCTACATCTCACCACTTCAGCCATCTGCTGTCTGAATGAATGAGAATGTGTGGTTTACTATAAGCGTATGCTCCCATTCATTCAGATGGCAGCTGGCCAAGATGGTGAGTGGAGGGTCTGTGCTGATTGCTGTCCTTTCTGCTCAGCTGCTCCTTTTGCTGTGTGTTGGGTAGCTGCCTCTCTGTGTGAACAAGTCATGGAGGGTGGTGGGTGGGGATGGGCGAAGTTGGCAAAATTTGCTCTGTGAATTAATAATCCATACATTTAGCGCAATTCGTGGAGTGCAGATTGATCTGCAAAGTGGAAATTTCCACCATTCACTGTGAAATTCACAGTAAAATCACACTGGCGAATTTTTAAGCTAATAGTAAACATTTGCAGATTGCTCCTCAGAGGCAGAGTGGGTGACTTCGCCAGAACTTCACCAGTTAATTAAAACTTTGCAACATCTCTGGTGGTGGATGCTAAGTGGGTGGGGGGAGGGGGTTGTCTTTTTTTGCAGGGCTGGGGGAGTGGATGGGTGGTTGCTGAATAGGTGGGTTGGAAGATGGGTGCTGTCTTACTTCTTTGTGTGGGGTGGGGCGGGGGAGAAGGAAGAGTGCATGGGTGTTGCAATACAAACTTGCCAATGCTGACAGGGTGGGGGAAAAAGGTACTTTATGCTATTTATGGATTTATTTATTGTTTATTTATTAACTTTTTAACTATTAACTTTTAACTTTGAACTGTCTGTTCTACCTGTAAAGTGCTCTGAACAGATTTCTGATGCTGAAACTGACCTTAAACAAGTCAGGCTGAGGGGGGGCTGAGTCAGCAATCCACTGCAGCAGATACTTCCTTGTGTGCTCTATGTGCATCATGACTCCAGCTGATTTTGGGGCACAAAAGGGAGCACAGTACTCCAGATGTGGTCGGACCAGGCTTGCATAAAGAGGCAATATAACCTCAGGTTTTCTACTTTTTACATATTTTCAGATGCATCCCTGAACTGAGTAACATTTTTTAACTGTTTTTTTATATACTTGTCAAATTTGAGATTATCTGACTCTGTTACTCCCAGATCTTTCTCCTCTGTAGTAACTTCTATGTTGACACTGTTCATTGTGTAACATGCCCCATACTGTTCTTTCCAAGATGCATTACCTTACACTTTTTCTCATTAAATATCATATGAGCTTCCATTGCCCATTGACAAAGCTTATTCAAATTATCCTGTAACTTGATTACTGAATCTGTATTGCTAACAATGCATCCGGCTCTGCAGTCATCTGCATATTTGTTTATCCATACCCTTTCTGTGGTCTGCATACTTGAGACAAGGATTTTAAAATAAATAAATAAAGTTTGATACTTAAGTTGCTGCATTTTGTCCAGATCTGAAAGGGGGAGACTGAGAAATCAGCCATCAAACAAGACCGGAAAAGAAAAACAGCTTACACCCGTAGGAACTTCATTGGTAGGCAGACAATATTCAGATGCATCTTCCAAGGCCAAGTGGACCCTAAAGGCCATTCAGGAAACAGTTATGGGGCAGGTAAGGAACTTTCTAATAAGATGGCCTACTTCAATGTGAGAGTGACTATGCTTGAAACGAAAATGGTGCAGTTGGACACAGACACCAAACTGGCCATGCACTCACATATAAGACCATGATTGCAGTCACTGGGTTGGTGAAGTGAAAATAAGGTCCTTCACCACCATGTTAAATATTTGAAAAATTCTGCTAGATCCATGTATATTCACCTTTTGGGCATATTGGAAGGACTGGAGGATCAGAATTTGGTCTGATACATGGCTCAGTTGTTTTCAACCTTGTTCAGGATCTACATGGATAATACATATAGTATCCATTTACCAAGCATATAGGATTACCCCACTCAAAAAATGGCCAAAACATACCTCAAAAGGACCATACTTTAGGTGACTGGGTGCCCTCATGAAAAGGACAGAATCCTGTAAAAAACAGAGAAATTCAGCCTACTACATATTGTGGACACAAACGTAGTACTCTGCTTTCTCCATTTGAGTTTTTCTATGAGGAAAAGACAGAGAGCTTTTGATGGAGTTTGACAGGGCTACATGAGTTAGGTAGCTAATTCACTTCAGCTTCCCACACACCTTAAAGTGCATTAGGTAGGTAAACTATTCCTGTTCAGCAACCCTGTGGAAGCAGGCAAGAGGCTTGAGAAAATCAGGCAGAACTTTCTGTCTAATAAAGTGTCCCAACAACAATCAGATTCTGAGGACTGATGGGACTCATATAGAACAATACAGCAATACATTATCTGTAAAAAGTTTCTTTGACATGCTGTGAAGTTGAAGGTTTTGCCATGTTGTTTTGCTTTGTTTAACACTGAGTAGTGTTTTTTGAATAGCTGCACTACTACCCCCATTACAGGGGATGGATTGATATAATAACACCATGATGATTTGTGAACCCCAGTATCCCTATATAGAAATGGCAACTGCCTTGTGGCTGCATTTGCACCTACCAAGGGAGCAAGAGGGTGATGCAGATGGTTGGAGGCATCCGAAAGCAATCTCCCAGGAAATGATTGTATCCTCTGCGATGTTAAGCCACACGTTTGAATTTATAATTCTGTACTTTACAAAGAGTAAAAATTATCAAATGACAATACATCATCAATGTAAGTTTCCATAATTCTATTAAATTGATTATTTCAATTTCTATTAGAGTTTTTTCCCCCTCTTGATATGTTCTGATACAGCACTTTTCCTGGAGGAGCAGTTTGAAATGGAGTTTATACATGTTTCGCATTTTTATGGACCAAATGGGTAGTTCTCGTAGAGCTCAAATGAAAGGGACATTTATGTTGGACAGTCTGTCCTTTATCTACAGTAGGTTCATTATCATGTTGCAAGGACTCATTCTTGGACACTTTGTGGTTTTCATTGTTTTGGCAATTCTATTGACTGTGTATCCTCAATGATTTAACAATTTCCTGTCTGTCTTGTCTCCTACTGTAGTAATTAATTTTGTTCATTGAATTGTCTCCATGCAAGAAATTTTTATTTGTATATACAACACCACAAAATGAATAAAATAAAGTTAAAAAAAGAAACAAGCCAAGCTGCCATGCCTCTGTAACTATGAGGAACACGGTGTTAGTAGAATGCCCCCATAACTATTCCAGGAAGCTCTTTGTCAGCCTTCTGATGACACAGTGAAATGCATAAGGATATCCAGCTACCACAGACACTGCTTAAATATCAGCTTGCCCAGCATATGCAGAGGAAATGACACAAACAGCTTAAGGGACTTCTGGATATGCCTGGTGTGGTCCATATAACAGTGGAACACCCTGTTGATGACCAGGGATTGCAGGGTGACCGCACCTTGATTCAGGAAGAACACATACAGGCTGATGGACTGATTCAAATAGAATTCAGATACCACTTTAGGCAGAAACATAGGATTAGTCCTAAGTGCCACCGTATCTGGATGATTGGTCAGATTAGGGGGTTAACCACCACAGCCTAAAGCCTGAACACCCAGCATGCCAAGGTGAGTGTACCCAGAAGCAACATTTTTCAGCACAGAAACCTGAGGTCACTGGCGGCAGCAGGTGCAATTGGAGCCTTGGTCAAGAAGTCTAGAACCAGATTCAGGTCCCATGTCAAAACAGGCCTCTGTTGCTCACCCATCAGCGCAGTTGTAGCGCTACTGCTCGGGATGCTGGCAATCAGGGTTCAGGAATGAGCCCAACTCTTTGGAGGGATGGCAAGGAAAGGAGGATTGAGTGTCCCAGGGGGCAGTCTGTTCCTTGGGGGCATGTGGATCACCAGTCCCACTGCAATATCACCAGCTGGGTGACCCCACGTGGTGGTGCAGAATGAACTGTTAGTGTGGGAGGGAGGACCACCAGCTGGCTATGGCATGCACAACTACCTGTCTGCATGTACTATGCATGTTCTGCACCTGATCATCCAGTGTTCCTGAGGGAAGGTGGAAGAACACAGAAAAACAAAAGCAACATCTCAGTTCTTGACTCTGAAAAGTCCTGTCTGAGCAGCTATCTACTGTCTCCCTAAGGTCCACAAGAACTTATGGAACCCACTGGGTAGACCAATTATGGCCAGTATTGGATCCTTAACAAAACCACTGGCCCAATTTGTGAACCTACATGTAAAATATATTGTGAATTCTTTTTCAAGTTATGTGAAAGACATTGGTGACATTTTGAGGGACTTGCGAGATTTGCATGTGAGGCCTGATACCATTTTGGCAACATTGGATGTATAGGCATTGTTCGCCAATACCCCCCATGGGGGAGGGCTATTAGTATTATGAGAAGGTTATTACAAAAAATCCTTTTATTCACAAGCATTTATAGAGTTTCTGGTGGCCCTCACAAAAAAAGTACTGAACAGCAACACCTTTGCATTCCTTGGTAGATACTACCACCTAATTAAAGGCACCACAATGGGGGCAGCAATTGTCCCAACTATGCAAATATCTACCTGGGAATAGGGGTAAAATGAATGCATGCTGTCACCAAGTAACAAACTTCTGCATAAAATTAGTATGTTCAGAAAATTTACAGATAACTTGATATTGGTGTGTCAGGAGTCAATTTTAAGACTTGGAACAGTTTGCAGTACACCTAAAGAAATCCAATCCCAATTTGAAATCTACTTTGTGCTGGGATAAAAACACGGTTATATTTTTGGATTTAAAAAAATAACAAAAAATGGAGAAGGGGGTTTGATGACAGAATTACACAAAAAGAAGGCAGATAGAAACTCTGTCTTACATTTTATAAGTAACCACCCAATACATACTGTGGTATAAATATCTCAAAGAGGCAGTTGATTGGGTTACACAGATACACAGAAATGTGACAGCAGAGAAAGGCGCCATGGCCCATCTAGTCTTTCCAACACCCTACCTCCCCCCTTCTGTTATGCTTCCACCCTCTTTTCCCAACCCCTTAAATCTATCCCAAGCCCTTATGAACCCCTCCACCATTTCAGCTGCCACTACCTCCTCCGGCAGCTTGTTCCAGGCCTCCACCACCCTCTCCATGAAAAACTCCCCCTGACATTACCTCTGTATTGCCCACCTTCCAGTTTGAGGCTATGTCCCCTCGTGTTCACTCCCTTCTTCAATTTGAACAAGCTGTTACCCTCTACCTTATTTATTCCCTTCAGATACTTAAAGGTCTCAGCCATGTCCCCCCAGTCTCCAGAGAGTACAAATTCAGCCCTGTCAATCTTCTCTCATAGTGTACATCCTGGTTGAGACAGAAGTTTTGAAGGAATGCTTCTTAAAGACAGGGCATAATGCAAAATGTGTTGAAGAAGCTTGGGAAGCAGTAGATACCATACCCAGAGAGAGACTGTTATAGGATGGAAAGTAGGGAGCAGGCTAGAATGAATAGTATAATACAACTGCCTTTGTGATCACATACAGTCCTCAGTCCTTTGCAGTATAGCAACTCATTAAAGATGACTGGCACATCTTGGAAACAGAGCCCACATTGAAGGACTGCACGAGGGAGATGCCACACATGATGCATAGGAGAGAGGCAAATTTAACTCCATATTTTACACTTATGAACATGGTATACCAATGCCATACCACAGAAAATAGGTACCTTTAGCAGTGGATTTTGTAAATGCTATCAGTACATTTTAACAGAAACCAAGTCTGTGGACCGCAGCTTAGGCAAAGAGTGTCAGCAAAAAAGTGTCATTAATTGCAACACAAGTGCTATGATTTATATGGCACTGTGCACATGTCAAGAGTTTTACAGATAAAACAATCAGAAAATGTATGGACCATGCAAACACAAATGCAATCCTGAGAAAAAATATGGAAAATGTTCTTGCCACACACTTCGTGAAAAATGATATAAATCACAGATTTATATCTGTAGGCTTTGAAAAAAGTTAGCCTGGGGACTAGGGGAGGATGTGTGGATATATTGCTCCTCCAGAGGGAAGCATTTAGGCAGTACCAGTTCAAAGCGCATCAGGGAAAGGTTTGAATGAGAGCTTCCATCTGGCACCATTTTTGAACAAATAAAAACTGGTCTTAGCTCTCTTAACCATATCAGAGTTTTGTTGAGGTTGTACACTGCTATAATAGAACAGGAGTCATTAAATTATAACAATGTATGAATAAATCTGTTCCTTTATACTGACTATAATTTAGAAACGGGGGCCCAATTCATGAAGGTTGATGCAGGGCTTGGATCAAGCCCTGCGCCAAACCCATTTTTTGGCACAGCTGCACCAAACACATTTAACACAACTTGCACCAGATTCAAGAAGATCTGACATATCTGAAACACTTTTCCTACTTAATGGCAGCTTGCGCCAAATATTTGGTGCAAGCTCTGTAAAAAGGGTCCCAAGACTGCTATAAGTTAAACCAGCAAAAGGCTGGTCTAACTCATGACAACCAGCACATGAGATTGAGAATTCCGATTGCTGGCTGGGGAATGCCACAAGCGCTGTGCACCAGGCATTCCCGATGCATTTGTGAAACCGGCCCAGGGAATCAGTTTTGAAAATGTAATGATGTCATGAATTTGTATAGATACCTTAACAAATAAGAATCCAATAACAGTGTAAATGTGCAAACAGGAATTATGTACTGTTATGAAACTAAAAAAACATATTGGTAGGGTATATTATGTTGTAAATTCAAATGGCATTGTAAGAACATGTAATTGTTTGGGGCTATTTTGTATATTACCAGCTAAGTGTTGTAGCATAACGTAACAATGCATGCAACAGTACAATCCTATTTTCTTGTGAGATGCTCCCCTTTTTTAACAACATATCTCAATGTTGTAAGCATTATTTATTAGTACAAAATATTTTTTCTTACATTCCTTCTCCCCTCCATTCTTATTTTGCCCTTGTATCTTTAATTATAAACTTTTGTCAGTCCATTCAAAATTATCCCCCCCACTCCCACTAGACTTTGTTGTATATAGCATATAAGTGTATTGTGTAATACATGCTTTGTTTTATGTTATAAGTTGGTGTTAAGTTCAACATACAGTATATAATTAGGATGGTTATGGTTCATTCAACTGTTATTGCCATATGGACATCATTGAGAGTGTTTTTTATGGCAGAAGGATATAATCTTATTCACTAAATTATATTCGGCATGAGGGTATATTTATATTTGGGCAAACCAAATACTGTTATATATATATATATTGTATTGTTGTTTGCACAATATCACTGGCATAAATTGTGTTTATGAAATGTTTATTTGACTGCTTACACTTTAATGCATTTATGAAACTGTATGCTTTGGGCAGGAGGCCCTATGCGTTCTGATGTCAGTTGATTTTAATGATATAATTAACACTATAATGCAGAAGGATATAAAAGATGCACACACTCATTCAGCCCCGATAAAGTGCACAGCGTGAAACATTGGCAGGCTGGTGTGGGTTTTACACTGCTGTGTTAAAACTTTAATAAATTAAAATCTGTTTCATTTCATCCAACGACTGAGCTCAAGTCATTGAAAATGCCTAGCAAATGAGATGGGTTTGTATTGCTGCAATACAAAAAACATCCCACCAGTGTGGAAGGTGAAGACACCCTCATTCACAGGCCCCCAATGCACCAACTGGACTCTGGGTGCCATAGAACTGTGTAGCTCAGGTGAGGGGAGTCTGGCCACCTCCTCTGACAACCCCTCCTAGTGGGGGAAGTCTGGGGTAAGACAGCACACCAGGTAAGTGCCAAAGAAGGTGTAGGTGGGAGGGCTGGGAGGTTTCCTAGGGTGAGCAGGAAGGGGGCCACAGCAGAGAAGCAGGGACAAAAACAGAATGTAAAAAAAAAACTAACAGGCTTATGGGCCAGGGCTTTTGTAAGCAGAATACTTCTCAAAAACCTCTGTGAAACCTTCAGTTGAGCCACAGATTTTCCACCAATGAGCAGAGATAGCTTGAGATAGCCAACACACACACTTTAACAGAGGAGTGCTGACATCCTGGCTGGGACAGGAAGAGCAGATACTCCAAAACAACCTAAACAGGACAGGTAAAAAGATCAAGAGACTCAGATTGATACCAGATGCTGAAGCACTTCCACCTTAGCGAAGAAGTGTACCTGGTGGATGGTTTCCTAGCAGTCAACAAGACGGTGAAACCTCAGAAAATATGCTGGGGTGTGCCAGCTCTATGGCCTCAGGAGCCAGGTGTACAGCTGGAGTCATGGGAGGTATTGGAGCAGGAGCTGGCCTTAAAATGAGACAGCAGATGCAAATTCACAGGCAACTGGAACAGCAAGTCCACTGCCATGCACCACAGCATCATAGTGGCTGTCTCATTCTAGAGCTTAATCAGGACCTCCTGAAAGAGGAAATGTTTACAGTAGGGAGAAGTGGGTGCCAGCCCATTTATGGTGGATAGAGTCTTGGAGGAACTAGAGAACATAAGGACAGACTAGGCAATGGGGCTAGAGAGGATTCACCCTAGAGTTCTGAAGGAACTCAGAGAAGTCCTAGCAGGTCCACTGACAACCCTCTTCAACCAATCACTAGAGATGGGGGAGGTAGAGTAACTGGGGACTGGAGGAGAGTAGAGGTGGTCCCTCTGCACGAGAGTGGAAGTAGGGAGGAGGTTGGCAATTACAGACCTGTAAGCCTGACCTCAGTGGTGGGGAAGCTGATGGAGTCTCTGCTTAAGGAGAGAGTAGTGAAGTTCCAGGAGTCAAGCGGTGCAAAAGACCCAAAGCAGCATGGATTCACTGAGGGCAGGTCCTGTCAGACGACTAATCTTATTGATTTCTTTGACTGGGTGACCAGGGTGGTGGATCAGGGAGAGGCAGTGGATGTGGCCTACCTGGATTTCAGCAAGACCTTTGACACCGTTCCACATAGAAGGTTGTTTAACAAATTGGGGAATGTAGGTGTGGGCTGTAAAGTGGTAAAATGGGTTGGAAACTGGCTAAAAGGCAGGACCCAGAGGGTGGTAGCAAATGGCATAAAATCCAAAGAGCAGGAGGTGACCGGGGAGGTGCCACAGGGATTGGTGCTGGGTCCAGTCCTATTCAATGTCTTCATAAGTGACATTGCAGAGGGACTGGAAGGGAAAGTATGCCTGTTCGCAGATGACACTAAGATCTGCAACAGAGTTGACACAAAGGAAGGACTAGATAAAATGAGAAACTACTTGAGGAATGGTCAGGGGTTTGGCAGTTGGGTTTCAGCACTAAGAAGTGCAGGATAATGCACCTGGGACACAGAAACCCAAGAGCGGAACAAAGGATGGGGGGGGCAGGTTCTAGCCACCACAAATCAGGAGAGAGACTTGGGGGTTATCATATTCAATGATCTGAAGTCATCCAAACAATGTGAAAAAACAATGGCGAAAGCAAACAGAATGCTGGTGTGCATAGAAAGGAGCATAATCAGTAGGAGGAGTGAAGTGGTGATGCCACTGTATAGATCACTGGTGAGGCTGTATCTGAAATGTATCCAGTTTAGAAGACCGCATCTCAGGAAGAACATAAACAGAATGGAAGCAGTCCAGAAAAGAGCAACGAAAATGATACATGCACTGCACCACAAGCCTTATGAGGAAAGACTCAAGGAACTTAACATCTATTCACTGGAAGAGAGAAGGGAGAGAAGGGATATGATAGAGACCTTCAAATACCTTAGAGGAATAAACAGGGTATAGGAGGGGAGCATATTTTGGAGAAGAAAGTGCACAAGGGCAAGGGGACATAACATGAGGCTGAAGGGAGAGAGGCTTAGTGGCAATGCTAGGAAGTATGTTTTCAAAGAGAGGGTGGTAGATCCATGGAACAGTCTACCAGCAGAGGTGGTGGAAGAAAAAACAGTGTGGGGATTCAAAAGTGCATGGGATAAGCATAAAGGCACCCTGCTGTACAACAGAGTGGGGGGAAGGCAGTCCAGATAAGAGTAGGGATTGCCAAACTAAGTAAGGAAATGGGCAGACTAGGTGGGCTGTATGGTCCTTATCTGCCGACAGAGTCTATCTTTAAGAGTGGTATCAAGGAAAAGCAGAAAGCATCCCTTACAGTGAGGGTCAAGGCATCTTGACAGAAAATTACAAACCCTGAAGTGAGCAAGCAAAAACATGGCAGCTTTATATTTTTTTGGATGCAAAAAGATCCAGCTCTAGCCACCCCACCAACTGAACAAGACATTTGCCATGTACCCTCACTACTCCCATTTTTAAGGCTGTGCCACAGAGCATCTGAGAGTTTCTACCAGCACATTTTGTGTGCCTGCTAGAGTGCAACAAGTACTTTGTGCTCCACTACCCACTCCCATACTAGCATCACTTCCAGACATAGGAGATAGTAGTGTGATCTTCCCGGTTTATTCAGGAAGAACATGACACACTGGTTGTCTGTGTGTACCAACAAAGTATTTCCCTGAACCTAAGGGGCCTGGAACCTATACAGAACTGCACTCATCTCTAGCACATTTATATCCTCCTTGTCAATGTTTCTGCTTATTTAACTGTTGTTGCAGTTGTAACCATTTTTTATCCTAAATTACTGTCACATGTTTGTTTTTGATTTATTGTAATCTGTTTATTTATTGTTGTTGCCATGGAAACCCTTACCTTGAATTGCCCTACTGTTTTTTTGTTGTTGACTCTTATATTGACTGTCGTGTGTAATTAAACCTGGGTCACCCCTGAAAAGGGGATTTCAAGTTTCAGTGGGCCCACCCAGTCAACAAAATCCAAATAAATAAATATGGAGAGTGTGTTCCACTGGGAATCAGCCCCCCTCAATCCAGAGGGACCCAAGTTGGACAGCAAACCCAAAGCTGCATGCATTTGATGTCCCTGAGGAATGGATCCCCTACCAGCAGACGCTGCCTGTCCTGCCACCACTAGAGTGCTCTCTACCAAGGTGTACAAACCCTGATTGGGTGCTTGAGAGACTGGTGCTCATGAGACCACTGAACTTGCAGGAACCATTGCAGAATTTGTATTTGCAATTGGTCCAAGGGAATCATGAATATGGATTCTGCCATGAAGGCCAACAACTGGAGCATGGTTGTCACTCCTGGCAACCAGACCATCCTGAGCTATCAAGTCAACCCACATACCTCTGGCAGGAAAGCTTTTGCCCAAAAATGTGTCGAACATTGCTCCAATACACTATAACCTATAGCAAGGGGTAAGAAAAGAACTGAGATTGGTGCATTTTCCAGGACACCCAAATGGCTCAGCAACTGCCTCATCCTACTTACTTTGTGAACCATCAGGTCTACAGAGGATCTTTTCAAAAGCCAATCACCCAGAAAGAGGACACATGCAGCTTCTCCCAATGAAGCGTCATGGCTACTACTGCAAAGTATTTGGTAAATATATGCAGTGCTGAGGATAAGCCAAAGGACAACACTCAAAATTGAAAATGATGGCCCTCTAGACAAAAGCATGGGGATGGGGAGAGTCTCATGTGATTCATTTAGGAGTCAATGATTTGGAGCACTGCAGTGTAGATCAGGTTAAGAAAAGGATTCAGAACAAAAGAGGGGTCACCAACAGGTGGGTCAAGCGTTGTTTGGGGACATTAAAAATGTCAAGAGACTGAGGAACACAAAAAGTAATCTGGGTTCCTTGTCATTCATTAGCTATCAAACAGACTTCTTGCCTCGTAGACTTGACAGAGGCTACACAGTATAGAAAAGGTAGGGGATCACAAGGTTTGCACAACTGATACAACAGGGTACCTGTAAATCTTTCACTAGGGACAAAGAGAAATTTGGATGGGTCAAAGCAAATTGTTATATGTATTTACAGGTCAGGCATTTTATTATGCAACCTAGTAAAATACAGAAGCTTATACAACCCTAACATCTTGGGAGGACTACCTACATGGGGTGGTTACAATAGTGGGGTATAAGAGATACATAGTGGGCATATATCTATCTGGACTTCAGCAAGGCCTTTGACACTGTGCCACATAGAAGACTATTGCACAAACTGGGGAATATGGGTGTGGGCAGGATAGTAGTGCGGTGGGTAGGTAACTGGCTGGACAGCAGGACACAGAGGGTGGTAGTAAATGGCTGTCACTCCACAGAGGGAAGAGTGACCAGTGGGGTACCACAGGGATCAGTGCTGGGACCGGTACTATTCAATATCTTCATCAGTGACATTGTGCAGGACCTAGAAGGCAGAATTTCACTGTTCGCTGATGACACAAAGCTCTGTAACAGAGTAGACACACCAGAGGGTGTAGACAGAATGAGAGAGGACCTGCAGAAACTTGAAGAATGGTCAGGGGTTTGGCAGTTGAAATTCAATGCAAGGAAGTGCAAATATGCATAGCATACAAAAACGCTGGCACAATATATCAGTTGGGGTGGAGGAGATAATGCACCAAGCAGGAAAGGGATCTTGGAGTTATCATCTCTGATGACCTCAAGGCAGGGAAACAGTGTGACAAGGCAGCAGGTAAAGCAAATAGGATGCTGGGATGCATAGGCAGGGGCATCACCAGCAGGAAAAGGGAGGTCATAATTCCACTGTACAAGACACTGGTGAGGCCCCACCTGGAGTACGGTGTACAGTTCTGGAGACCATACCTACGTAAGGACATAGACAGGGTAGAGAAGGTTCAGAGGAGGGCAACAAAGATGGTGCATGGATTGCATCACAAGTCCTATGAGGACAGGTTGAAGGCACTGAACATGTACTCCCTGGAGGAGAGGAGGGAGAGAGGGGATATGATAGAGACATACAAGTATCTTACAGGGAGGAACAGGGTGCAGGAAAACACTATTTTTAAGCTAAAAAGATGTTCCAGGACTAGAGGGCATGGGATGAAGTTGGAGGAGGACGATTCAGAGAAACGTGAGGAAGAATTTCTTCACATAACGGGTGGTGGACAAGTGGAACACCCTGCCAGAGGAAGTGGTGGGGGCTGAAACAATCACGGGATTTAAGAATGCATGGGATAGACATAAAGGAATTCTGGAGGTCTGGGTAAGGGGCAACAGACTTCCTGGAAAACATAAACTGAACTTACAAACTTCAATGGGCAGACTGGGTGGGCCATAGGCCCTTATCTGCCGACACTGTCTATGTATCTATGTATCTATGTATATACTGTTTACTTCAAGATGCAAAGGCATTCACATTAGATAAGATGAAATAGGCATAGGAATAGGAACCAGGAATGGGATTTCAAGAGAGCCATTGGAAAGAATGGTTACAAAAAGGTTAGAAAGTCACTGCAGCTCTGATTTGGACAGACTGTGTTTGGAAAGTCTTGATCAGATTCTTTAGAACCCCTAAAATTACTAAACATTATAATATAGCTAACACAACAGAGTACTGGAGGAGGTGTGGAGATGAGGGACTGCACTAGCACATTTTGGGGGGATGTATTAAAATACAACCCTTCTGGATTCAGGTCCAACAGGAGGTTCACCGTAATACAGGTATCCTGTTGCCCCTAGAATTCAGAGTGGGTACTGGGATTTTCAAAAGCAGTTCAACTTCAGACAGAACAGTAAAAGCTTATGCTAATACTGATAGCAGTTGCCCTGAAATGTATAACAGCAAATTCATTAAAAAAACAACCCCAAACACTTGAAGAATGGATAAGGTGGGTGAACTACATCCATGAGATGGAAATGTTTACGGCTAAGTTAAATTTGCCAGAAGAACACCACTATAACAGATGGCAGGGCTGGATTTATAGGCACTGCCATAGAGAGGAGAGCTCCAATAGAAATGCAGGACAGGTGCCATAGGATGGATACAAGAATAACTGGGAGCCCTTCCCTGTAACTAAACCTTTCAAATGGAGACAGGCATAGATATCAGGAAAATCTATGCAGGAATGAGTGGGCTGCACCCTGACAGTAATTTATTTCTTTCTCTTTCTTTCTTTCTTTCTTTCTTTCTTTCTTTCTTTCTTTCTTTCTTTCTTTCTTTCTTTCTTTCTCTTTTACTTCTAGTTAATTAAAAAGTTATTGTCAAACTCCTGTTGAGCTGGCTAATATAGTTATGCAACATCTAGAGATTGAGAATAAACAGTATTAGATGAGGAGAAAGGTTAGATAAATACTTTTAATTGTCAAGTAACACAAAAACAGGCCAGGGTAAAGATGCTGAATGGTGGCAGATAACAATAATGTGACAGTGGTTTACTTACCTGGGTCATGATTCAATGGAAATAACTTTTTACAGCTGCATGGGCGGAGTCCTGCAGTCATTTGGGGATCACATCACTGTAAGAGAGAGAAGGGACCATGAGCAGAACTGATCCTCATGTTCTCCTACAGTGATGCAGTCTGCTTCCCACAGTGCTAAAGTCACTGGTGGTCTGTGGTGTCTCCTCCTCCCCTCCACAGACGGAGCTCCCCTCCTGTGCACTACTTTTGGCTATTGCAGAAGTGACAGCCCCCTTGCGGAAGATGGTGGTTCTGACTCAAACTGCACTTGCGCTAGTATTGCTCATGCACAGGTGTCTTGTGCACGGTAGGTTCCAGTACAGCAAGAGCTCTGAGTATGCTTTTACTCACTCTTACTGCACAAATGTACCAATGTAGTGCTGAGCAGGCGTATCGGCTCTGA
Organism: Neoceratodus forsteri; assembly: GCA_016271365.2. Taxonomy (NCBI): domain Eukaryota; kingdom Metazoa; phylum Chordata; order Ceratodontiformes; family Ceratodontidae; genus Neoceratodus; species Neoceratodus forsteri. The sequence continues at coordinate 430,955,257 of CM028134.1, forward strand.
CCAGAATTTGTTCAGTTTGTTATGACATGTTGACTGTGTTGTTGATGAATATTACTATTGCTGTACTGTTGCTAATTGATTGAATAAAGCCGAGTTTAAAAAAAAGAAAAAGAAAAGGATTCATAGAAACATAGAATTTGACGGCAGATAAGGACCACTTGGCCCACCTAGTCTGCCCATTTCCCTACCTGATGGATAAGCTGCAGATTCTAGTTAATCAACAGCTTACTTCCTCCTACCCCCCACTAGAATTTCCTCATGTCTGTCCCATGCATTACTGAATTCTCCCACTGTTTCTGACTCCACAACCTCCTCGGGAAGGCTGTTCTATGCATCCACAACCCTCTCTGTGAAAAAATACTTTCTAACATTACCTCTGAGCCATCCCCCCTCTATCTTCAAATTGTGCCCCCTTGTTCTTGCACATCTCTTCTTCTGAAAGATGCTACCCTCTTGTACTTTGTTAATTCCCTTGAGATACTTGAAAGTTTCTATCATGTCCCCCCTCTCCCTCTTTTCCTCAAGGGTATACATATTAAGCTGCTTTAGTCTCTCCTTGTATCTCTTCCAGTGCAGACCCTGCACCATTTTGGTTGCCCTCCACAGAACAGCCTCCACTCTGTCTATGTCTTTGCGGAGACGGGGTCTCCAGAATTGCACGCAGTACTCCAGATGGGGTCTCACTAACTGTTTGTACAGAGTGATAACAACTTCCTGTTTTCTGCTGTTGCTGTCTCTCCCTATGCATCCCAGTATCCCCCCAGCCCTCCTTACTGCCTTCTCACATTGCTTGCCCACCTTTTGGTCATCTGATATAATTACTCCTAGGTCTCTTTCAATTTTTGTTGTTGTAATTAACTCACCCCCCATTGTGTACTCTTCCCCTGGGTTTTTGCTTCCCAGATGCATTACCTTGCACTTCTTTGCATTGAATCTGAGCTGCCACATATTTGACCATTCCTCCAACCTTGCCAAGTCCCTTTTCATTCTTTCCACCCCACCTTGTGTATCAACCCTGTTGCAGATCTTTGTGTCATCTGCAAAGAGACATACCTTTCCTTCCAGGTGCTCTCCAATGTCACTTATAAAGACATTAAAGAGGACCAGTCCCAGTACCAAACCCTGCGGTACCCGCTAGTTACCTTCCTTTCTTCACTGTGGACTCCATTTACTATTACCCTTTGCATCCTGTTGTCCAGCCAGTTTTTTATCCAGGCTACCACCTTGGGACCCACTCCAAGGCTGGCTAACTTGTATATTAATCTTTTGTGTGAGACTGTGTCAAATGCCTTGCTAAAATCTAGGTAGGCCATATTCACAGCCCCTCCCTGGTCTACTACTTTGGTCATCCAGTCAAAGAAATCTATTAGGTTCATCTGACATGACCTTCCTACTGTGAAACAATGCTGCCTTGGGTCCTGTGCCCCACTGGCATCTAGGTACTCAACAATTCTTTCCTTCAGAAGTGATTCCATCATTTTCCCTACCACTGAAGTCAAACTAACTGGTCTGTAGTTTCCCGCCTCTGCCCTGCTCCCACTTTTGTGAAGTGGAATCACATTTGCTCTCCTCCAGTCCTCAGGTACCACCCCATCCTCCCATGATTTGTTAAAGATAGTAGTCAGTGGTGTTACTAGTTCTACCCTTAGTTCTTTTAGAATTCTTGGGTGAATCCCCATCAGGCCCCATTGCTTTGTACACCCTTAGTTTCAAGAGTTCTTTCCAAACCCTTTCTTCTGTGAATGGACTGGTATCGACCCCCCTATTCAGAGTTTCTCTCTTGTTTGGTTTAGGTACCTCCCCCTCCTCTATCATTGTGAATACTGAGAAAAAATATTCGTTCAGTATCCCTGCTTTTTCACTGTCACCCTCTACCCACATTCCCTTCCCTTTATTAAGTCTCTGTATCCCTCCCTTGCTCTTTCTTCGCTTCCTAATGTACCTATAAAAGGTTTTATCCCCCTTTTTAACAGAATTTGCTATCTTTTCCTCAGTTTGTGCCTTTGCTATTCTTACTGCTTTCCCTGCCTCCTTCTGCTTTAACTGATAAAGTTCTCTGTCCTGCTCCTTCTGTGTTTCCTTATATTTCCTGAATGCTATCCTTTTCTCCTTAACCATCCCTGCCACCTCTTTTGAGAACCATAGTGTTTTTTGCATTCATTTTGTTTGGTTGATTTGCTTCACACAAAGGCTTGTTGTCTCTGCGATGGCTGTTTTTAATAATTTCCCATTGTTCCTCCACCCCTCCTTCTTGCCTGTTTGCTAGTGCTTTTCTGAGGCACTCTCTCATTTTCCCAAAGTCAGCCTTCCTAAAGTCCAATACTCTTGTTTTTGTATGGCTTGACTCTATGGCTGTATTTATTGTGAACCACTCTATTTGGTGGCCACTTGTTCCCAGATGGCTACCCACTTCTAAATCTGAGATCCTTTCTCCTTCCCCATTTGTGTGTACCAGGTCTAAGATTGCTCCCTCCCAAGTGGGTTCCAATACTAGCTGTCTGAGGCATGCCCCTTGTAGGGCATCAAGAATGACCCTGCTCTTGGATGTGCCTGCAGCACAGGTACTCCAGTTAACATCTGGCATATTCAGGTCCCCCATCAACAATATTTCCCCATTTTCTGCCATTTTAAGGATGCCTTCTATCATTTCCTTGTCCATTTCCTCCCCCTGAGATGGGGGTCTGTACACAACCCCCATGCGGATTGTGGTGCCATTTACTGTCTCCAGGGTAACCCATAGTGACTCATCAACTTCCTGTTTACTCTTTAGTTCTGTTGCTTTAATCCCTTCCCTTATATAGAGAGCTACTACTCCTCCTCCTCTTTTACCCACCCTGTCCCTTCTGTAGACTGTGTATCCTGGTACGTTGACATCCCAGTCATGGTTCTCTGTGTACCATGTTTCAGTGACTGCCACAATATCCAGGCATCCCTCTTCCATCAAGGCCACTAGTTCAGGGAGCTTGTTGCACAGACTGTGGGCATTGGTACTCATCACCTTCCATTTATTTTTTATGACCTTAAACCTTTTAGCCCCATCCCTGTCCTTACTGCCTTTTGCTGCATTTACCCCGTCCTGCTCCCTACTGACTTCTCTACCTTGGTGTTTACCTCTCTAACTACTGTGTTTTGGTGGGGGAGACTGGGATTTCCCTGCTTCTTTTCAGCGCCTCCCCCCCTTGGCTAGTTTAAATGCTTGCAAATGAAGCATTTATACCTGTCACCTAGGACCCTGGTTCCCCCCGGACAGATGCAGACCATTGCACCAGTATAAGCCTGCATCCCTCCAGGTGGCTCCCAGTCCCCAATGAAGCCAAAACCCTGAGCTCCACACCAGTTTTTCAAACATTCATTGAATCCTATGGTGCGGAATATGCTAGCAACATCCTTCCCATAGAGAGGCAGCACCTCTGAGAGAAGGTTACTGTACATGCTACTTGTCTAAGGCCCCTTCCCAACTCCACAAACTCCTCTTGCACCATTCTGATCCCATTCGCAGCCAGATCATTTGTCCCTAGGTGGATAATGACATCGAGCTCCCCTCCCTTGTGCAGCTGCTTCTGCGATCCTGAGGATTCACTTCCTGTCCCTCTGAGCCATGGCGCCAGGCAGGCACCTTACCTCCCTATCCCCTTCCTCCCCCGCTTCTACCCCAATGATCAAGTCCCCCACCAGAAGTTGTTTCCTTCCCCTGTGGGGTCTCATACCACCATCCTGTGGGTCTTCTTTGTGGAGGTTCCCAGCATCCTCCTTGGTCTCCACTGTAGGTGCCTCCATAGAGGAACCACTCTTTGCCAGAACAGCATATGAATTGTGGAGAGGTACAACTGGAGGGATGCATCTCTGTTCCACCACCCTCTCCCTCCCTGAGCCCACCTTGGTACAACCGCTCCTCTTTCTTGGCAACCTCTGAGGTAAAGGTGGTGGCCCTGGTGGTCCCTGGGTGGGGGAAGAGGTTTCACGAATCCTAGCCAGGTCAGCCTGGAGACAGGCAACCTCCTCCCTCAGACCAGAGAGGTGCCTGCAAACAGGGCAGCATCGCAACCTCCAGAATGTCTCCTGGAATACTTCTGCCCCACAGCCATTGCACTGCACCACTCCCATCTTGACTTATTTTGTGTCCTCTCTCCTGTTGCTTTGCATGCTTACTGTCTCCTCCCTCTATGTATTTTTACACTTACTTTCCTACTGCCTATGTGCCCTTACAACTCTCACCCTTCCTGTTGTGGGACAGGAACTTTTGTTGTCTTCAGTAGTCTCCTTCTTCCATGCTTGATTCAGACCTCCAGCAGCGGGGGGGGGGGGAGTTATTTTTTAGGTTCCTTCAAGGTTGATGAAACTATTGTGCCTAAATGATCCTTTCCTTCCTACTGCCAAACAGGAAGTTCCTGTTGTCAATCAAATCCAGTGGCTATAAAAGTAGAACTGGCTTAGGGTGGGAAAGAGGGCAATTAGTAAAAAATCTGTAGTTCTAGACTGCTGTTTCTTGCTCTGAAACCAAAGTTCTCCTTTGTCAAACACAGCAGGATTCAGAGAGCTACTTCAGGTAGCAGGCTAAGAGAGGCTGCAGTTATGGTATCCTTCTGTGGGTACTGCTGATAGCACATGCAGAAAAGGGTGCAAAGGCCAAAATTCTGAAGTTTCTGGAGTTTAACCCATGGCTGTTGAGAGAAAGGGTTCAGGTTTGAGGCAGTGCTTTCATTAGAAGGAGCATTACAACTGGAGGACCATTTGACCAGCCACAATATCTATGATTCTCTCCAGTCCAGTTTCAGGAAGAGACATAGTACCGAGACAGCTCTTGGTCGGGTACTAAATGACCTCCTGATAGCGAGAGATTGAAAGACTTGTTCCATCCTGGTCCTTCTTGATCTCTCTGCAGCATTTGATACTGTGGACCATGGTGTGCTGTTGGATCATCTGCGGTTTATCTGTGGACTCTTGGGAGTTGTCCTCAGATGGTTTCGATCCTTCCTCACAGGTAGGACTCAGTGAGTGGTGTCTGGGGTTGTTCCTCAGCTCCATTCCCCCTATCCTGTGGGGTACCACAGGGATCCATTTTAGCACCCATGTTGTTTGCAGTGTATATGCTGCCATTGGGAGTGATTATTAGATGGTATGGCTTGAGTTTTCACTGCTATGCAGATGATGCTCAGCTATACATGTCTTTTGTGCCTGACCAAGATGATGCTGTATCGGTGCTAAACAGCTGTCTGGCCAAATTTCAGGCGTGGATGAATGTGAGCTGGCTACAGTTGAATCCTAAAAAAACTGAGGTGTTGGTGGTGGACCCAGGTTGTCATGAGGCAGGTATGTTGGCAGGTTCCCCTTCGGGTCTATGGCTTGGAGGCATCCAGCTAGCTACCTCAGACCGGGTGCGGAACCTGGGCGTTATGTCTGATGACTGTTTGACCCTAAAGTTACAGGTGTCAGCAGTTGTTAAAACCTCTTTTAACTATCTGAGAAATATCGCCCAGGTGAAACACCTGGTTCCTCCCGATGATCTTCCAATGTTGGTTCACGCCTTCGTTACCTCCCGCCTTGACTACTGCAATGCCCTTTATCTAGGGCTACCAGGGGTTGATATCCATCACTTGCAGCTGGTGCAGAACGCGGCAGCCAGGCTATTGACTGGTACCTCTAGAACCAGTCATATAACGCCAGTGCTCCGCGGTCTGCATTGGCTGCTGATACAGTGGCGGATCACCTTCAAGGTTGCTTTATTAACCTATAAGGCTCTACACGACCAGGGATCAGGTTACCTGAAAGATCTCCTTTATCCCTACTGTCCCCTCCATCCTCTCCGATCCACCGATGAAGGATTGCTAGAGATTCCCAGGGTTCGATTACAAACATCTGGAGCAAGGGCATTTAGTTTTGCTGCCCCATGCCTGTGGAATTCTCTACCTCATCAGGTATGAGACTGCCTAACCATCCAGAGTTTTAAGAATGCCTTGAAAACTTATCTTTTTGGTTTGGCATTTGGGGATTAGTGCTGCTGCTACAATATTGTATTTTATTGTAATTTATATGTTTTGCCTTCAGGATAATTTATCTTATATATTTTATATATTTTATTGTACAGGCACCTTGGTTTTAGAAAGGCGCCTTTTATAAATAAAGAAGATTTAAGATTTGAGAGTTTAAACTAGATGAGGGGAAGCACTATAACAGGGCACAGGGACCACAATGGGATCATTTTGGTAGCCTAGCTGGCCTCCTCCAAACAAGCATGATTGTAGGGTCCACTTGGAGGAATGGGAGCAAAAAAGCAGAGGGGCAAAATCATAGAAAGGGAGGGAGGTAGGGCAAATTTAAGGTGATGTATGCAAATGCCAGAAATATGGGCAACAAGATAGATGGAGTTGCAGGCAGAGATGGCTGCAGAGAAGACAGAAACAGTAGTCATTTTTATTTTCATTTCCAGGGTGCTGGGTGTGTGGAACTCCTTGCCAGAGGCAACTGTAACATCAGATACTGAACAAATATTTTTAATAAATACTGGATATTTATTTAACTGAGAATAACAAACACGGTTATGTCTGTCACAACCCCATTCAGCAGGTCAGGTCCTCTGCTCCCACAGTGCCAACCTCTGAGCGCAGTATTGTGAACAGGAACAGAACAGGATAACCCTCCTGTCTGTTTTGTGGGTTCGAATCGTCTTTGGTCTCAAGTTCTGGAGCGATTCAAGCTGTGAACCTCTTGCTAGTGTACCCAATGTACAGGCTCAGATAATTCTGCTCTTTGGGGAAATGCCAGAAATCTTTCGCCAAGGGCACCTAACCAGGTATACAAAATGAACCCTTAAAATCTATGAACGACCTCAGATAAACTCTTACCTTTTCCCCGTTTGGTATACCATTAAGCTTATGCACAGTGTCAACTTTAACCATATGTGCTTCACTTGTCAAAGAAAGAGTTTTGAAGGCACACCAAGCAGTCTCTTTAAAATAGAGGCTTACTTTAAAATAGATAAAAATGTAACATGTAAATACAGAACAATATATCACAGCACATACAATCACTTAAAAGAACAAGGTTTAAAAAGTGCAAACAAATTCCTACCACCAGACAATTAGACTTGTATATCTAATGTATATGTTCTAACAGTGCTTGAAGTAGATGTTGTTGCTTCAGAGAGTCCAAACAAAGAATGTCTGTAAAGGTCAGCCACAGCATAATTCAAAACTGTCTTTGAACCTGCCTCCTCCTTGATGTCACCCAGCTCCTCCTCTGTTTATTAGAAATAATACAACCAGGATGTCTTATCACTCAGGAAGTATATTAAATAGGTGACATCAGCAAAAACTCATTTCCAATATGACCCTTTGACCTGGAGTGGTTTCCTGCTCCTCTTTGATCTACTGTGTTTTCCTGCTTTTCAAAGACATCAAAGGACTTTCTATGACTAACGCTGCCAGATCTCACTGATGTGTAATATGCTTTGTAACACCAGGTGAAATTAACTGGGCTTCCTCTGAAGACGTCATAAAATGGATATTTTAGTTTCTGGCTTCAAAGAAAACTGGGAAGTTAATCACCTTACAGAGATCTGCTGTTTAACGTATCCTACCATTTTGAAGTGATACCTGGAGGGGGGTCATCCCAGAAGCACAGGATTTCTCATGACAGACAATCACACTAAATTTTTTTATATTAAAAAAATCATAGAGTAATCAGAACCAGCTGTCCAAGTGTCACAATCCTCCCCACCTAGACTGAATTTGGGGTCTCTATCCCCTGCATGGGATGAGCTTCCCAAATCAGTTCACTCATCATAGACATGCGACAAGGCATCTAACTCAGTTACTCTCCGGACTAATTCCTCTACTTCAGCCTTGACCCCTACGTCTAAGGGGGGGTGCTGGAGCAGGGGACCCAGTGCCAAACATATAGGGACTATACCACTCATCCCGGGAGCCTCAGTCAAACCTGAACCCACAGCTGGTTTATCCGGGGTACCTACATCCTTGTATTCCCTCAACAAAGTCCTTAATTCCAGTAACTCGCCAGGGGGCACCACTCGTTCCATCTGCATCACAGCTGCGGAGGCCCTCTGCATCCCCCAGTGACCTGGCTCCTCTTCAGCCTCCCAGACCTCCAGTATCAAAACCCAATATAGAGGGGGGATTATTCTTCCAGTCTGCTAAGTGCAATTGTAACACCAACAAAGGAGAATAGCAAGCGGCCTTCACTACATGCTCCAACCTTATTTATTTATTGAATTTTGATGACCGTGTAGGCCCGCTGGGCCCCAAAGGTCCCTTTTTCAGGGGCGACCCAGGAATAATAGTACAGACATAATGAACTTAATGCAGTTACATAACACAGGAAATCATGGGTATATAGTATTCGTCTGTTTACCCATAGCAGTAGTTATTAGGGTATTGTATATCATATTGGTAAGTTGTAGTTTATTGCATTCAAACATTTGTCATGCAGGTAGGTGTAACAACATTAGGGTTCCTTAGGTAAGGTCCTTCGAGAGCATTAGGGTGGTTCATTGAGGAGAAAGGAGGAGAAAAAAAGGAGAAAAGTTAGTACTACCTTGTTGGGAGGGTGGATTTATAGGTCATAGTTGTAGTTTGGTAGTGTCAGGTGTAGTGGCACTGGCATACACTTTTTGGTAGGAGATGAGTTTTGAGTCTGGTGCGGAAGCACTGCACTGAAGGGGTTTCTCTCACCTCCAGCAGGAGGTGGTTCCATAAGGATGGGGCAGCAAATGAGAAGGATTTCTGGCCTGCCTTAGTCCTAGCCTTGGGAACCTCAAGCAACGTTTGGCCTGAAGACCTAAGCTGCGCTTGGTTACTCTTTACTGTGAGGAGTCCTCCGAGGCTAGGGGAGGGAAGGCTAATTATCTTTTGGCCAGGCAGAGCAGGGTAGCTGAAGCATGCTTCAAAGGATGGCCAGTTGTTTTACTAGCGCCTCACAGTGGTGACTCCTTGAGTGGGATAGAGTGGCAAAGTCGGTCACTTTGTTGTATAGAACCTGTAGTTTACCATACTCCCACTTTGAGATACCCTGGGTGACGGGGGCAGCAAAAGTCAGTGTAGGAAGTAGGACACTCGCTGCTATAGCAGTCCTAGCTTCAAGGGTTAATAGATCCTTAAGCTGATATAGTAACCCGAGTTTGGAATGGATTACTTTAGTGACTTGGTCCATGTGTTGTTTGAACGTGAGGCTCTGGTCGAGGGTGAGGCCGAGGTATTTTGTGGGAGGAACAACTTCTAGCTTGTTGCCCTCCAGAGATGAGAGTTGGAGGAGTTGTGATCTGTCTTGTCCTAAGGCTCTTGGTCCGAACAGCATAACTTTGTTTTTTTTGGTGTTAAGGACCATTTTGTTGTTAATGAGCCACCTCTCCATGATGTATATGTCCTTTTGGAGAGAACTGGATAGGTCATCCAGGCTGTTGGAGGACATGTAAATAACAGCATCATCCGCGTATTGGATTATATTGCTGCTTCCACAGTGCATGTGCAGTTCATTAACGAACAACGAGAACATAAGGGGCCCGAGTATGGACCCTTGTGGAACTCCATCCATTAGGGACTGAGGTTTGGAGAGTTTGTCCTGCCACCTGACTCTCTGAGTCCGACCTATGAGGTAGCTTTCTATCCAACTGAGGGCGTGGGCATCTAGGCCTACATGGAGGAGTTTTTGGAGGAGTAGTCTGTGATCCACCCAGTCGAAGGCCTTGGATAGGTCTATAAAAACCGCCCCGTGTTGGATCCAGCATCTAGGTCTTTGAGTACATCCGAGGAGAATTTGGTTAGGGCAGTATCTGTCCCATGATTGGCTCTAAAGCCATGTTGTGGTGGGGACAGAAGCATGTGAGCTTCCAGGTACTCCTTAAGTTGGGCATACATGATTTTCTCCTGTATTTTTGCCAGGGTACAGAGCAGGGAGATTGGCCTGTAGTTTTCAATTGATTCTGTAGGCCCTCCCTTATGGATCGGGACCACATGTGCCTGTTTCCACAGTTCCGGGACATAACTCTCAAGTAGGGACCTATTGATCAGCCAGGTGAGTGGCTGCACTAGTGCCGTGGCACCATCTTTTAGCAGTCTCGCTTTGAGTCCGTCCGGACCTCCTGAACCTGTCATTTTCAGGGTTTTAAGGATGGCCAGGACCTTTTTTACCTTGGCAAGCCTCAAGTGAAAGAGTGGGCGGTCAGGCGATTGAGGAACCGGCGTGGCGGGCAGGTTTTTAGGTACCGATGGTCCTGCCAGGAGTTTATCAGGGTTGGTGAAGTACCTATTAAGGGTCTCAGCAATTTATGCCACATCATGTAGTGCCATTCCATTAACTGTGATGGGGCCCGAGGTAATCTTTTTTTCCCCCTTCATTAGTTCATTGATATGGGACCAGAAGGTCCTAGGGTTGCCGAGGTTGGCTTTTTGGAGGTGGTTAAAATAATCCTTTTTCGCTAGTTTGGTGACCTGTTTACATTGGTTTCGGAGGGTCCTGTAGAGGACCCGGTCTGCTTGAAGACCTGTGCCCTTGGACTTTTTCCAAGCTTTGTCTCGGCTGATCATCAAGGCCTTTAAGGGAGGGGTAATCCACTTATAGCAGTGGCCCTTTACCCGGTAGGTTTTAAATGGGGCCAGGAGATCCGAGGCCCACGTGATTGACCTGTTTAAGAAGTCGACCACCTCATCCAAGGTAGGGAGACTTCTAATAGGGGTCCAGTCCAGGTTGCCCAGGAGAGTGTTATAGTACTCCAAGGAGAACTTTGAGTAGTCCCTGGAAGTGAGTATTCTAGGGGGACCCTAACCATCCTATTTCTCCAAATACAGAAGGTGGGTGAGTGGTCGCTGAGGGCATCCGCCATGGTCCCAGCCAGTTGAACGTTTTTAGGGTTAGACACCAGTACCCAGTCTATGGTCGAGTGGCTGCCCATTTTATAGTTAAACCTTGTGGGAAGGGTGACTATCTGGGAGAGGTTGGCCTCCTGAAGCATGTCAGTTATTGAGGACTTTGTCTCCATGTCCCAGTGCACGTTGAAATCACCGAGGATGATGAGCTCAGAAGCAAATGCTACTGGTAGGTTTTTTGTGAGGGACTTGAGGGACTGGAGAGCCCCCTTTGGTGGACTATAGACGCACCCTACATTAAGGTGTTTATCACCGCCGAGGGTGATGCGTACAAAGATAGTCTCAATTTCGGGGGGGCATTGATACGTTGAGGTTAATGTGAGCAGAGATCAGGGTAGCCTTAATGTATATGAGCACCCCACCCCTTTTTTCAGGGTTCTATCCTTCCGGTAACTGACGTACCCTGGGGCGGCACATTCGTGATCTAGAATCGATCGTTTTAACCAGGTCTCAGAGACTGCAAGCACATCAGGGTTGTAGAGGGCTAGCCAGGCTTGTAGTTCATGAGTTTTGGGCCTAAGACTACAAATGTTCATGTGTGCTAGCCTCAAGCCCCTTGTTGCAGTCCAGGTTAGGTCCTGGGGGGTCAAGATGGAGGTATTATCAACACCAGGGCTAGGGTTAGGTTGAATGTCGCCTGCCTGTAATAGCAAGGTCCTAAGCAGGGGGGGGAGAATATAGGTCAGGGAAAGGAACCTAGTTTTTTTAGGTTTGTATGTCAGCAAAAGGGTAGCCCTATAGCAAATCCCGCTCCTACTGAGTTTAGTGGCTATAAGGAGGGCCAGGTTGTCGGCCAGGGGTGGGCTATAAGGGTGCCAGGCCAGGTGTGGTGCTGGACCGTTGGGTGGCTGCGCAGCAGGGGCTTGTCTACCGGCTAGCCAATCCACCCAAAGGATTGAGGCAATGTACAGGGCAGTGAGGAGGAGACCCTTAATTGGCCTAAGCTTGCCCGAGGTGCGAGCGTTCAGTGGCCTGTTGACTGGCATTATCATCCTTATGTGGCATTGTTAGGCTACAAGAGCTTGGCCTAGTAGTAACCGAACAAGGGTAATTTAGGGGGGACAGGCTGGGTCCCGAAGCATACCAGGATGCTCAGCAGTGTTGTGCTGATTTGGGTTATGCCTGTTCAATAGCTTTTACTTGGAAATAATTCTAACCCTTGAGTTAAGTGAGCAATAGGATTCTTGGTCATATGGGTTACTATAGCAGAGGTAGACTACCAACAGGTCAGACAGATAGAGATAGGATTCTTGGTCATATGGGTTACTATCACAGAGGTAGACTACCAACAGGTCAGATAGAGATAAGGAAAAAGGAAAAAGTAGCTAGACTTGACCCAGTGTAATTGCTAATTGGCAGCTATTGCATAATAGGGTAGAGTTAGCTGGTAATATTGTAAGCATGCATTTCAGTATTAGCACAGTATAGGGACCTTATAGTTAGTGTACTTTCAGCATTAGGAATCCAGTAGACTTTTAGAAGTTCATTAGATCATTAAATCTCATACAGTAAGTATAAGGAGTTAAACAGTAAGTCCCCCGTTCAGTTGGGTTTGCCTGTAATTGAACCAGGCTGAGGTGAATTAGCCCGGGGCGATGCTCCTCCTCTTGTGCTTCCTATTGGTGCAGGGCTCACAACGGGTGGCGCTAGCCCCTACATAATCACAACAAGAATGAGGCGGGTGGGCAACTTTTAAAACCTGCAGTCAGCTTCACTTTTACACCGGGGAAGGTCTGCCGAACAGATTAAGCTGTTGGCACCTCAACCCCGCGATTTCCAGCTTCTCTCTCCCCCTGGACAGCGCAGTGGGGGGGGCCCAAACCCGTCGGTCTCCGTCGCAGCAACAGTCCTGTCCTCCAAGTGATGTGCTGGGAAGGGGGAAGCAGCCTTTTTCAGCTGGCTGCAGTTGTCGTCACTCCCCTTCTCAGCCAATGGCTCAAGTGTCTGTTGAAGTAGTCCAGCATGAAAAAAAGGCACCAAGTGGGACCTGAGACCCTGGAAGAACAGGACAAAGATGTCCACGGGAGCAAGGGCTGGCTTTGGAGGGAAAAAGGTCTCGCAATGACTATTTTCACCGGTCGCTCCGCTTGTAGGAGGGTGTATCTTTGCTAGGTACTTTTAAAACCTGCAGTCAGCTTCACTTTTACACCGGAGGAGGTCCGCTGAACAGATTAAGCTGTCAGCGCCTCAACCCCACGATTTCCAGCTTCTCTCTCCCCCTGGGCAGCGCAGTGGGGGGGGCCCTGAACCCATCAGTCTCTGTCGCAGCAACAGTCCTGTCCTCCATCTGATTTAGGTCCAAGGCCGCTACCCCCCCTTTCCGAAACACCCTCTGTAATGCCCTTTCTACCCAGGTCAGAAAAGCAGACAATGGTTCCCCCTCCCATTGCCTAGTGATTTTAACCTTCTACATGAAGTCCTCACCAGATTCGAGACTTCCAAATATGCTTTCCAAGGCTGTAAGGTATAGCTGGGCTGGGGTTTCAGGACATGTGGCTCGTGAAGAATGTATAAACTCCAACGCAGGGGATTTATGTGATAAGGGTGAGTCCCTTATTGCGCTGCTCACATAGAGCAATGGAAAAATCACCCGCGACAAAAGGGTGACTTCAACTTAGAGAGACCACTGCAAACAGCAACAGTCCTCTAAAGAATACAATGCTTCTTTTTTTTGTGGGGGCTACACCCCCCACACCCCCCAAAATAAAGATTCTCAACTCCAGGGGGAGCGGACTTAGGTGAAAATAGAAACCCCCCTGGAAGCAAAACATTTACCAGCACTGGGATCTGAACCTGGCACCACACACTCCTGGGGCACTGGCTCAAGCCACTACACTACATGGCCAGCTTGGCAGGGCTTGGCCAGATATTTATTTTTATCCCCTTTTCTCACGAGTGTAACGGGTAGCCCTTAGTGCTACACTCGCTTGCCTATTTAGTGCTCTTTTTCCCTACTTGTTTTACATGGGAGCGGTATTATTGAGTTGCTCATATCGATGAGCTCAATAATGCTCACTCATATGTGGTGCTACCCAACACAGGACCCTGTAAGCTATCCTCTAATCGCTTCCACTTCTCAATTTCAGAACACTGCCAGTCCTGAACTAACAGGGTGGCACTGTCCATCCAGGCCTCCAAGTTGTCCTCAATATTCGGGGTAGGTTTTACCCATGGGAGCATCCTCAATTTACAGTACGACTCGAAGGCCACAGGCATGGAACCAGGCTGGGGTTTCTCCAACTTTGGCACCCTAGAAACGGATCCGGCCCCTCGACTCCCTCCCCCCCAGGGAGGTCACACTAAAGGAAGTTACCACCAGTAGAGCCTCAGTCAATCCCTCCACCACTAAGGCCCAAGGCATCCAGTTAGCCTGTATTGGGTGAGTACTCTCTATCAGCATAGTCAGTGTACCTCTAGCTAAATCAAACATTTTCCCTTGTCTTTGACCTTTCACAGTCTCTTTTTATGGTGGATACACACTTCAGCATCCCCCTCTTCCATCTCTTGGGGTACACTCATCAAAAGAAAAGACCTCTGGGGATCCATTTTCATCCCCCCCACTTCATTCCACCAGCCTCACTTTATCTTCTTTGGTAGACTTAAACTCAGGGTGGGGGCAGAGTGAGCTTGGAGCCCGAGGACCCATCTGGGGCCCCAACACTAAGATTTTCCAGTGCAGACATAGCTGGTGAACAGGAGATCCCAGCGGTGCCTCCAAGATGTAGCCCAGGTGCCATGTGCCACTGGGCTAGCCTCCTTTCCCTACTATTCCTGGTACAAGATAAGGGGCCTGGGTCCTCCTATGGTGACAATTGAGGGTTCGTTCTCTCCCAGAAATATTGAAAATAGCACACTGCCTCCACCCAGAGTAAGGTATTAGTGAGCCAGGTATCCACCTGGTACAGCCCCCTGGGATATTGTACCTCCCCACCTCCCCAAACAACCATTCTGTACACAGTATCCCCAATAACCTTGATCCACCATAAACCTCAGCAATGGGTGATTGCAATGAACTTCACTAACACAGCAGTTTCAACAAACAAACTCACAGCTTTATTCGGCGGGGGGGGGTAAGGATTAGGAAAAGAATACCAGGAGAAAGGATGGCTGTGAAAGTAAGAAAGGTTAGTGAAATAATTAGCAACAATAAACATGGGCCTGAAGGCCAACTCCAGCCCCACTGGTACCAGTGCTCCAAAATAGTCCTTCTGGGTGCCCACTAGGTGCAGGCCTGATTGGTGCAGTGGGTTGGCCAGCTGTTTTGGACCTGAAATATTGCAAGGAACGTGGTTAAAGAAAGCAACACAAATTCCCTTTTTCCTTCCAGGAACCCGGTCCTGGGTACTCACTGTTTGTTGATCTCAAGAACCTGGAGAATGAAGCTCTTTTGGCCACTTGTAACATTCAGCCACTTCTGGCCCATTACAGAGCTCTGTGGCAGGACAGCACCAGCCCCAGAAGGCCCAGACCCAGGAGTGATTCCATAGCCCGGCTCCCCCAATGGGTCATAGGTGCCTTAGCACCCCAGTAAGCATTGGTGACCTCCTGAGACAGCAAGTCCCACTTGGAAGGGGTCATCAGGTTTCCTTCCTGGCTCTGGGAGAGAACTCCCAAATGGTGGGGGGTCTTCCTGCAGTCCCTGAACTGAGTTCAAAGAAAAAGAGTTCACAGGCAGCTATTTCAATAAAGTCCAATGCTAATTGGAGCAGGTACTAACCTCAGTTCCAAGAAGCACAGGTGCAATCCAACAGGGGAATACAAAAACAACAAATCCCTGCACACCAGTCTGCAGTTTCCAGATAAGCAATGTCCACAACCTTTTCTTCGACTGTAGCTGGGACATAGCTCTCAGCCACTTTAACCAGTTCACTCAGGACATATACCACACCTGGCTAGCACCCTGACGTTTAGAGATGCTTTACCTCTTCAGAATTTAAATTGTACTCCTAAACAAGCAAACAACCTTTTCAGCAGCAACTGTAGCTCTCAGATGATCCACACAGGCCTCTCAGCCAGTTCAGCTTACCAGTGTAGGGTTTCTGCAGCCTCTAGCTTCTCCCAACAATAGTTAAGCACCTTCTCAGTACCTGGGGAAATCAGGATCGTAGTTCAGTCTCTTTCTCTCCTTCCCCTTCTCAATCCAATTTGGCAACACAGCAGTCTCCAAATAGGGCCTGGGTATGCCCCTGGCATCCAAAGTCTACTCTTACAGGATATTCCTGACTCAATACAGAGCCCAGGAACAGACTGAGACAATCTCAGAAAGTCCACACAGTTTCAGTTGAGAATCCCGGATCTGATTGGCTGATGAAGCCTATCAATAACCGATAACCATAGAGATCAAAATTTCCTGCTCATTTATTGGGGCATGATCTAGGCACCTGAATTAGTCCCCTCCTTTTCCCAGGAGTCCCTTTGTCCAAGTTTTGGATGTCTAGATCACTGATTGGCTGTGATTTTGGGGTCAAGTGTCACAAGCATGTCAGCTCCCATTAAGTTCTATGGAGTCCATACAGTTCCCCCAGTTTCATAGGATGAATGCAGCCTAACCTTCATTTAAACAAACACCCCACCATATCGTAGCCCCAACTGCCCCCTGTCAAACAAGCCCACTCTCATTTTGTTGATCTCAGTAGTTTTATGGTCACTGCCACTGAAACTCTGTCCCCCTAGGCAGCAGGTAGCAACCTCGTTACCAATCACGAGAGCTCATGAATAATTCATAAGCCCTCACTATGTGCCTATTTTTTTTAAATACTCCCACATCGTTCCCGCAGCTTCTCAGCTGCATCCCTGAGGTCCTCAGTCCCCAGCAGTCCCAGGGTGACCGGGACCACAGCAGCTATCCCCCGAAGACTGCAAATTCAGCGGTCAGTACATCAAGGTGCCAGGAGTACACGTGCAAGTGCCAGTCCAAAACAAGCATGCCGTCAGTTCACAGCCACGGACATGCCCGAACTGGGCAAAAACAACATGCTTGACTGTCCGGGGAACTTGGGGGAAAACAGGGGCACCAGGATAAATGGGGAAAAGAATGGGGAAACCAACCAGCAAATGGGAGAAAATGTGGAAATCATGGGGCAACTCAGGTAAGCCCCCAGAGGGGATGTTACATATGCATTTAAAATGTTTGCTTTCTCTTGATCTTCTTCTACACAGCCCCTCCACCCCACTTTCTTGATCCTCACTGCCCCTTCCTTTGCCTTCCTCATTTTGCTCACATACCTGAAGAAAGTCTTATCCCCCCTTTTTGACCCGTTGCATGATCCTCTCTTCTGTCTGAGCCTTTGCTGCCCTGACCCTCCCCCCATTCCTTTTGTTTATCCAGATATACCTTTCTGTCCTCCTCTGTTTTGGTTTCCTTGTACTTCCGTAAAAGCTGTTTGTTTCTCCCTTACTGACTTGGCCACCTCCCTAGAGAACCATAGTAGCCTCTTCCTCCTATTACCCTGGCTTGCTTCCTTCAAATAACTTGCCATTGCTTTAGCTATTCCCTCCTTTATCCTTCACCACTGTGCCTCCACTCCACCCTGGCCATACCCTCCTTCAAGGTATTTACTGAAGCACTCACCAATTTCTTTAAAATCAGCTCTCCTGATGTCCAGGGCCCTTCTCCTAGTGCAATTTTTCTCCTGCCCAATCTACATGCCAAATCACACTGTACAATGGTCACTTATACCTCGGGGGCTACCCATGGTGACATTTGCTATGCTATCCCTGTTTGTAAGTACCAGGTCCAGCACTACCCCATCTATAGTGGGTTTTGTAACCAGTTCCTGGGAAATGCCCCTTGTAGGGAGTCTAGGATGGTCCTGCTTCTAGCTGTAGCTGCTACCAGAATGCTCCAGTCCACAGCTGACAGACTAAAGTCCCCCATGATCAATATCTCCTCTTTGCTTGCCATTCTGACAATGGCCTCCACCAAAACCCTGTCTACCTCCTCCTCCTGTATTGGTGGTCATCACTGTATGGCATTCACATCAGCTGGGTCACCAAGACTGGGTGGTCCAGGTAACCTAGGCATTGGAAGCACTGTCGGCCCAACTCCCACTACAGGGAATGCATCCTCTAGCGTGCCCAATGGACCATGCTGGTAGAAGCCACCATAAACTACAGGAGCCACAGGAAGTGGTGGTTAACAGACAGGCAACAGAGGGTGGTGGTGGTTAATGGCACTCACTCTAATGATGGAAGAGTGACCAGCGAGGTGCCATAGACTCAGTACTGGGATTGGTCCTCTTTAATGTCTTCATTAGTGATATAGATCTGGAAGGGAAGGTATGCTCTTTTGCAGATGATACCAAAATCTGCAATAGGATGGACACTCAGGTGGTGGTGGAGAGAATGTGTAGGGATGTTGGGAAACTTGAGGAGTGGTCAAGAGCGTGGCAGTTTGGGTTCCATGCCAAAAAGTGTAAAATCATGCACCTAGGGCATAGGAACCCAACAGTGACAAAGCAGTGGGTAGGGCCAATCGGATGCTGGATGCATAGGGAGGGGTATATTCAGCAGGAGGAGGGAGGTGATGTCACTGTATCACTCACTGGTGAGACCCACCTGGAGTTCTGTGTCCAGTTTTGGAGACCACACCTCAAGAAGGACATAGACAGGGTGCAGTCAGTCCAGAGAAAGGCAACTAAAATGGTGCAGGGGTTACATGACAAGCCCTACGAGGAGAGACTGAGTGATCTCAACATGTACAAGCTGGAAGAGAAGAGAGTGAGAGTTTATGTGAGAGACCTACAGATATCTCACAGGGCTGAACAGTGCAGAAGGGAATCTATTTCAAATGAGAAAGAGTACCAAGATCAAGACCAGGGGCATGCAATGAAGCTGTGTGTGTGTGTTTAAGAGGGATGGGAAGAAATATTACTTCACTGAAATGGTGATAGATGCCTGGCACAGACTGCTAACAGAAGTGGTTGAGGCGGAAATGGTGGGGGGCTTCAAGGATGTGTGGGATAAACATGGGGTATATTAGTAAATAAGCAGGCACCTATTCTCCTTGCACCATTCCCGCAACCAGCCATTAAACAGTAGCATGAGATATTAGCGTCGGCGATTGGGCGCCTTCAATAACGTACGTGCATGGGGGGGAGAGTATGCACAGTGAGCGGCGGGAGGGTCTGTGAGGGGTGGTGCCACAGTGGGTTACCAAGCCGACCCTGTAGCATGGTGGGTGGGTTGACAGTGTTGGTGGGCAGGGTACTGGGTTCGGATCCGGGCGCTGGTGCATTTTTGTTGCGCCCGGCCCAAACCTTTTTTTTTTTTTAAATTTCTGTTTCACCTCCTTCCCAGCCTGCCATCCCCGACCTATCAGGAAATCCTAGGCAGACATCCCTCTGCCTTTCTCCCTACCTGAACGACCTCCAGATCTCCATGGAACTGCGGCTTACCTGCCAAGCGGGGACAAGGGTGGGGCTCAGAGCACCCCAATACTTATATTTCGACAGTCCAGGGCCATCAGGTGGGTGAAGGCACATTGAGGGCAAGTCTCTGGAACTCCGTCTCCCCGGCAATAGCAGGCTATTTTCCTCTGTATCTCCCGACGTGCGGTATGAACCTTGACGTCATGATGCTACGTGTTGACGTCTACCACACATTGAGTCCTCCTCTCCTGCAACTGCAGGACTTGTACCTTGAGCCTCCACTCGGTTTCAAGCAAGCTGCAGGCTTTGGTCCCCTCCCACCTCCCTGGAGAAGGCAAGCAGTCGTGGGACACTCCAGCCTTCTCCCCTTGCTGGTCCTCCAGCGACCCGAGTCCGCTCCTGAAGCCGGGTTGCCGGTGTCACAAGCAGAAATCCAATCGCTGCGCCCGACGAACCACCTTTCTTTTTTTTTTTATGTTTTCACCCCTCCGGAGTTGAGAGAATCCTAAAGTAGGGGGGGTGGGGGCAGCCATCATATAAAACATTAAAAACCAAGTCCTGCGCCATTTTTGTTGTGTGTTGGGGTGTCAGAGTGATGAAAATTTTCGGCACTTTTACTTCATGATAACGGCAATCACCTTTAGGCTTTTGCTGTTATCACATAAACCCCATTAATCTACTCTGTCCTTTTCTTCCTAACTGTGCTGGCTCTCAGTACTGGCAACACCTTCAAGAATGCTACTAATCTGGCTACCCTCAATACAGATCCTCCCCTCTTTCCTGAATCTTTCCTGTACCACCCCCATCTCGTCCCCAGCTAGGTTGTTCATACCTAGACATACAGTATAATCATATGATATTCCCCCAGTCCCCTGCATCAGCTTATCAATCCTTGGGCACATCCTCTCTGTTGTCATCCCTGGCATGTATATCACCTTCCTCCCTAAAAGTGAGTCCGCCATCTTCCCTAAATGAATACCTTAACTATCAAGTCCTCCAGAATTAAGACCCTTGCCCCTTCATTTCCATTCCTGGCTCCCTCCCCCTTCTCTGACTCTCCAAGCTCATCCCTTGCAACTCTGATCCCCCTTGCCATGAATGCCACTCTCCCTCCCAGCTCCTGACCCCCTGTCTCATTGACCACCACCACCACAAGTCCCCTCTCTCATCTTCCCTTCCTCTGCTCTAATCTGCCATTTTTCACTGCCTAAACACCCTGCTTCTTTCCTCCACTCCTGACCCTCTCTCTTCCCTTCCCCTCGTACTTACTCTAGTCTCCTTGGACACTTCCACTTCCTTCCCTACTACAATGTATCCTTCTATCTCCCTTCTCCTGCTTATCCCTTGGCCCCCAATACTGGCACCTGACCCTTCTCGCCTTCATACTAACATACTAAAATGCCAGCAGAATAGGCCTAATGGTCTTTCGTGTCTGCTCGTTTGGTCAGCCCCCACCCTGGAACCTGACCTTGCTGCCCCCCTTGCCTTCTCTGGCTTCTCCCTTCCCAGTTCCGATATTCTCGCTGCATTGGATTTTGCTTCCAGAACCCTTCCCTGTACCTGTCCCACCCCTCTGAACCCTCCACCTGCCTCTGCCTCCACCAGCCCCCTAGGCAGCACATTCCATGGCTCCACCACCTCCCAGTGAAGTAGCACCTCCTCCTTTCTCCCCTGAATCTTCCTCCAGCTTCCACCCATGCCCTCTAGTGGCCCTCCTCCTTCTTTTCAAGCACCCTGACTGTTCCTCCCTATTTACCCCTTCATGTACCTGAAGACCCTATCATGTCCCCCAGTCCCTCTCTCTTCCAATGTGTACATATTTAGCTCTTCGAGCCCTCCTCATAGGTCCTGTCCCCCAAGCCCCAAATCATTTTGTTGCCCTCCTGACCCCTCCAGGAGTTTAATGTCCTCTTAAGTGTGTGGCCTCCAAACTGCATGCAGTACTCAAGGTGCGGCCTCACCAAGCAGTTATACAGAGGAGTATCACTTCTCCTTCTGGAGGTGATCCCCCTAACGATGCATCCCAGCATCCTGTTGGCCTTGGCTGATGCCCTCCTACAAGTCTCCGAGTTCTTCATCTTGACATCCACCACCACCCCCAGCTCTCTCTCAGCCATCGAGACTTGTAGCATTTCCCCCTACAGGGTGTACACTTGGCTCGGGTTTCTGGCACCCAGGTGCAGTACCTTGCATTTCCCTGCATTGAATCTCAGCTTCCACTTTCTAAACCATCTTTCCAGAGCCTTCAGGTCCCCCTGTAGGGCCACCCTTCCCTCCTCCCGATCCACCACCGCCACCAGTTTTGAGTCATCCGCAAAGAGACTCATCTCACTCCTGATACCTGCCCTTATGTCAGAGACGTAGGCGTTGAACAGGAGGAGCCCAAGGACTGATCCCTGTGGGACCCCACTAATGACCCTCCTTGGGATGAGACTATCCCGCCAACTACAACCCTCTGGGTCTGGTCCTGGAGTCAATTGCCTATCCATCTGATTTTCTGGTTCCCCACCCCCATTTCTCCCAGCTTATCCAACAGGCCCACATGAGAAACAGAGTCAAATGCCTTGCTGAAGTCTAGACGTCCACTGGTCTACCCAGGTCCAAGGCACTCGTCACCCAGTCATAGAACTCCACAAGGTTTGTCTGACATGATTTCCCTGGGACAAATCCATGCTGTCTATCATCCAGGCACCCTGACTTTTCCAGGCCCCCCCCAGCCTGTCCTTGACAATGCCCTCCATCACCTTGCCCACCACTGATGTCAGGCTGACAGGCCTGTAGTTCCCTGCCACCTCCCTTGATCCCCCCCTTGTGGATAGGCACTATATGTGCCACCTTCCAGTCCTGGGGCACCCACCCTGTCCTCAGAGAGATGGTGAAAAGCTCCACCAAGGGTTTTGCCAGGACATCCACAAGTTCCTTCAGCACTCTGGGATGTAATTTATCCGGCCCTTGTGCTTTCTCCATCTTAAGGGACCTGAGGGCTTCCCTCACTCTCTCTGCTGTGATTTCCACTTCCACTACCTCTTCTTCCTGCTTAGCCTTCCCCCCTTCTGCCAGTGATGCCACCCCCACCTCCCCAGACCCGCCGATCGGTAAGGGTCCCCCCTCCTCAGTATCACCGTCTCCTCCCATGTATGATGCAGCACTCTCATTTTCCTTGGTGAAAACTGAGGTGAAGTACTCATTTAGTACTTCAGCCTGCTCCCCTGGGTCTTGTGCCCATCTCTCCCCTGTTTTAATCCTGCTAATCTGCCCCTTCACCCTTCGTTTTTCCCCAATGTATCTAAAGAACCCCTTGTTCCTCTCCTAATTTCCCTGGCCAGGTTATGCTCCTTCCTTGCCTTAGCCGCCTCACCACCCTAGTGGCCCTTCTAGCCATCAGCTTGTACTCCCTTGATCCCTTTCACCCTTGAGCACTTGAATTGCCTTATAGGCTGCCTCTTTCCTCAGATCACCTCCTGGACCTCCCTGGTCCACCAGCAGGGTTTTTGGGCCCTACTGCATTTTCATCTTATTCTTGCACAGGTGCTGGTAGCATCCTGCACCCCTCTCCTGATGATTTCCCACCTACTATCAGCGTCCATGTCTGACCCAATCCCATCCAAATGCTCCTTAAGTATCCTTCCCATTTCCTTAAAATCCACCCCCTGAAGTCAGTTACCTCCATCTTTGTGCAGCCTTCTATCCCTCCTAGGTCCAGGCAGAACCAGACCATGGCATGGTCACTCCCCGCCAACGGGTTCCTTACCTTCAGGCCCCCAATGTGGTCACTGTCTGCCAGGACCACATCCAGTACCCATGCCTCCCTAGTCGGTTCCCCCACCTGCTGAGTTAGGAACGCGTCTTGAAAGACATCCAACAACCTCTGTTCCCTGGCCACCGAGGATGTCATAGTCTCCCAGTCTGTTCCTGGCATGTTTAAGTCCCCCAACACCACCACCCTTCCCCTGCCCAGTCTGCAGTGTCTCCCAACATCTGCCACCAGACTCTCCTCCAGCTCCTTTGCCAATGAAGGGGGTCTATACACCACTCTTATTTTTACTCTCTTGCCCCGACATTGTTATTAAGGTGACCCAAATTGCATCTACGGTTCCCTCTGCCTCCTCTACTCCCTCTATGCCAATGCAGTTTTTGACTATCATTGCTACCCCTCCTTCCCTTCCCTCCCCCCTGTCCTTCCTGAACATAGTGTAACCCTCTAGGTTCAGGTCCCAGTCGTGTCCTGCAGTGGCCCAGGTCTCAGTGACTGCTGCCACATTCACCGCTCCCTCAGTTAGCATCGCCTGGAGCTCAGGCATTTTATTGCCCAAGCTCCTGGCATTTAGCAGGACTACCTTCCACCCTTTCCCTATACTTCTATTTCCCCTGCTCGTGTTCCCATGGGCATTCTTTTTTCCCCTGGTCTGCACTTTACCAGTCAGCCTTTTCCCACATTCTTCCAGCTCCCCAGCGGGGTGGAGACAGAGTCCCTCCTTTATCGGCCCCCCCTCGACAGTCTTTTCTCCCATCCCTTCCCCCTTCACAAGTTTAAACCCCACTTTTCACCAATGAACCCCTCTATTTTCAACTTAAGGATTCCTCCCTCCAAATTGAGATGGAGCCCATCTCTAGCATACAGCTCCTTGTCCTCCCAGGTCTCCCCCAATCCCTCAACAACCCATACCCTCTGGCCTCACACCACTCCCTGAGCCACTGGTTTATCTCCTAATCTTCCTTTTTGTGTTCCCCAGCCCCTTGGCACTGGCAGAATTTCTGAGAAGGAACCGTGCATCCTATGTCATGACAGACCGTGGCAAGCTCCTGAACCTTGCCGATCTCTAGCTTGCTATTTCCTCAATGTCATTTGTACCCAGGTGACCAGTATGTCCGGGGAACCCCACAATCCTTTTCCAGCTGATATACGTTGTAGCTTTGGCCTTGTGCACTTGTTAGTCCAGGGAAGCATTTTGTTCTAACTGGCCAGACTTCTTCCTCCCTATCCCATTTGATACCCCTGATCATAGAATCTTCAACAGGAGCACTCTGACCGGTCCTTTTCCTCCATTTCCCTTCCATGTCCTCATCCTTTCTACCGCTCTTCCACCCAGCCATCTCCTTGTTCCTCCCTCATCTGGGTTCCACATCACCCTTCCTTATTTACCCCTGGCCACTCCCCTCCCCTCCGATCCTATGCCTCTCCTCCTCCCATGTATCCTTCTGTACCTCACTAACTCCCCCCTCACTGCTTGCGACTGGTCCTTCTCCCCCATCCGCTAAACTAGCCTGGCTCGTCCTCCCTTTCTTCCTGTCTCTGTTTAGTCCCTCCTTGCTTGTCGTGCTCCCCTGACTTAAACCCTCAGCTCCCTTTACTGTATCCTCCGTGTACTTCTGGTCCTTCTCCTTGCCCTTTCCTCCCAACTGGTCCTTCCCCTTGCGCTTTCTTCCCTCTTCCCCCTGCCCCTCCTGCTCTGAATCACTGCTCCCCCCATTTTCCTGCATTCCAGGTTCCCTCCTGTTCCTCCTGCTATCTGGCCCCTGCCTCCTGCCCCCACTTCCTTTCCATCTCTAACCACCCCTGTCATGGCTACGTCATCCCCCTCATCCTCAAGGAGAAGAAGAGAATTGAAGTGGTTACTGAGTGTAAGGTCCGATCCACCTCCCCTCCTTGCTTCCTTCTGTCCAGCCCCGGCCATCTGCCTACTTCCCTGAGAATGTTGTCCCTCTGGTCCCACTTTATGAGGGTCCCCAGTTACCTGCCTGCTTCCTTGGTAGTGTCCTCCTTTTGGGCCCCCTCTGCCAGGGTCCCTATGTGACTCCCGAGTATTCTCCTGCACTCCTTTCCCTATGCCCCCATCCCTACTGCTTGGTGCAACCCCGTTGGAGATCCCCTGCCCCCTTCCCCAACCATACCTCCCCCCTTCCCCCAGCTGTCTCCTAATCCCTGCAACCTCCTCCCTAAGCTGTGCCAGCTGGTAGCACACTGGGCAACCACCAAACTTCCAAGCCCAGTCCAGTATCATGGCTGCTCCACACCCTGAGCACCCCACCACCCTCCCAAAGATGCCGGCCCTAATGATGTGTGGTCCCATCCCCCTCCAAGTAGGTTTCCTTGGGTGAGCCACCAGGTTCCCCATTAGTCTTCTTCATCCCTCTCCCCAACCCTAGTCAGTGGAAGGAATCTATCCACACAGGCACCTCTCTAGGTGCTCCCACTCCAGTCTCACCTCTCATGACTCCACCTCTAATCCCCATCATTTTCCATCCCTCCTCTCTGGGCCCCCTCTTCCTCACTCTCTGAGGTAGGGGCACCCACAGCAACTGCTTATCCCCACTTTAACCCTCCCTTGTCTGTATTCCTCTCTCACTTGGGCTGCCTCTGCCCACCTTTCTCTCCCCAGCCCTGTCCCATCTGCTCCATTCCTCACTAGTCTTTCTAACTCCCATCTGAGCTGCCTCACCTCTACCATCAGGTGATTCAGGTTCTTACACGTGGGACAACCCCCCGCCTCCCACAGCATTCTCAGAAATGCTGCCGGCCTGCATCCCGTACAACATACTACCCTAGTGCTGCTGCTTGGACATGCTCCTAGTCCACCACATGCTACCTAAAACCAGGCCCTTTCACCTCTTGTACAAATTTGGTTATCACACCCTTAACCACTAATGTTCTCCTCTCACCACACCTATACAGACTACCTCAGATAGGGTGTAGATTTACCCCATGCTTCCTGGTCAGCTCACCTTAGATGGGGTTGACTGCAAAACAGCAACCCCCCCCCCCCCGTGTGCTATGTTAGCTTTAAGTTCCATGCAAGTTGATCTTAGATGGTTGGCTGCAAAGCTACAACCCCTATTTTACACTGTTAGCTTAACCTGTTTAGGAATTAACTAGGTTTCATACTAGGAGTACAAGACAACAAAAGGCGTGAACCCATATAAGTTGTCCCCACCTTTCAGAGGAAGCCACCGAAGCAGCTAACCAACATATGTGAGTCCAATTTTGTTTTGAAAGTCCCCATACTAAGGGTATGGACAACATCCTCTGGGAGTTTGTTCCACCTTCTAATAGTTCTTGCCTTGAAGCTATGTTTCGATAATTCAGTTCTACATTGCACTTCAGCTACTGTAACTGTCGAGTATTGCCTCTTAGATGATATACTGGCTTTTTATATCTCAAACCCATCTCTTCTTGCAGGTACTCATCAGTAGAACCCTAAACAACAACAAGTCCCATCTTGATCTTCGAAATACCAGAGGCCATAATCCCAATTTGGCTAACCTTACTTCATATGGCAAATCCTTCAATCCTCCTATTAGTTTAGTAAAGGCTCGCTGTGGCTTCTCAACCCTTCTGATGTCCTTTTTATGTTTGCTTGCACGCATGTGCAAGAAACATAGTGCCATCATCTGAGTTTTCTGAGGTGTGGCAGCCCTCTTCCAATTCAGTCAGTGTGTTTGCAGGCGCGGACGCAGTTTTCCAATGGCTGCTGGAGCTGTCTATGACAGCAGTTGAAAATGCAATGGAGTACAGTTGAAAGGGGGAGCTACACTTCAGTGAGCAGCGATAAGATATCACCTGCTCATGCGCGCTCCCCCTACACACACACACGCACGCATACTGCGTGCTCGCATTTCCACGCACACTGTATAGCCGATGGGGCTGCCTAACCCCTCAGCCGTTGTGCCGCGCTTCCCAAATAGAGTTCCATATACGCTGGTGACTCGCATGGCTACACATCAGACAGCCAACAGGGGTGCCTAATCCCCCACTGCTCTACCTGCCCCCCAGAGAGTACAGGGTGCCACGCTGAGAGCCCACCCCAGCGTGGCAACAGATGCTATCAGCGACAGGGGTGCCCAATCCACCGTCGGCTCCATGCCCCCCCAAACAGCCATCCTTGTGCCACACTGGGAGCCCACCCCACCATGGCAAACGTCCCGCGTCGTCGTCCTCGTTTAAAAAAAAAAAAATGAAACACAAAAGCGGTTCCTCGCTGTCTCTATCCCCACCACGCCCACCCAGTGCACCCTGCCTCCCCACCCCTCACCCCATACTACCTCCGGACTCCGCGCGGCGATCTTCGTGGACTAGGAACACGTCTGCACTTCTTCAAAGCCGACCGCAAACTGAGGAAATACCGGTAAGCTGTATAATAGATAGATAGGGTTTTTCAACTTTGCTGCATATCTCAGGAATTTTTTGAATTTTTGCACCAAATTTTCAACATGGGTTTTGGGATCCCTTCTCATGAATGCTCTCACTGTCATGGCGTTACCGGGCTCGAAGGTGATTTCGCAGTCACTGCACGAAAATCACCTTTCGGACCAAGTAATGAAATGACACTGCTGCTGTCATAAGGTGGGCTCTCAAAAGCCTAAGTTGAAAATTTGGTGGAAAAATTCCTACAAATGACTGTTTTACGAACGTGCGTTGCACTGTTCCTATGCACACTTGTAAGTTCACGAATTTTCAATATTTTCACTCCAGATTTTCAACCTTGCCATTTTACCACACCTCCTTATGAGCAGTACAACTGTCATTTTTCACATCTTGCCCAAAACGTGTTTCCACCCATGTAGTGCACAAAGGCGCAGTTGGTGTGCAAAATCAATGTATGGGACACATTAAGAAAATCACAGTGACACTGTTCATGAGCAGAGGTCTTAAAATGGCTATGTTGAAAATTTGGTGAAAAAATTCCTAAAAATGACTGTTTTACGAGTGCGAGTTGCACTGTTCCTATGCACGCTCGTAAGCTTGCAAATTTTCAATATTTTCACTCCAGATTTTCAACATTGACATTTTATTACACTTCCTTATGAACAATACAGCTGCCATTTTTCACATGTTGTCCAAAATGTGTTTCCGCACATGTAGCACACAATGGTGCAGTCGGTGTGCGAAAGCAATGTTTGGGACAGATTAAGAAAATCACAGTTATACTGTTCATGAGCAGAGGTCTTAAAATGGCTATGTTGAAAATTTGGTGACAAAAGTCCATAAAATGACTGTGTTACGAGTGAGCATTGCACAGTTTCCACGCACCTTCTTAAGTACATGACTTTGTAATATTTTCAGTCCAGATTTTCACCAGTGGCATTTTTCCACACTTCCTTATGAACAGTACAGCTGTCATTTTTCACAACATGGCCGAAATGTGTTTTCATACTTTCAGTGCAGAGATGCGCGGTCGCTGTGGGAAATCACTGTTCAGGGCAGATAAAGAAAATCACAGTGGCACTGTTCATGATCGAAGATCCCAAAATGCCTGTGTTGACAATCTGCTGTAAAAAATCCCCAAACTAATTACATTACGGGTGTGCGTTGCACAGTTTCTATGCACGCTTGTGACTTCACCAGTTTTTTTAATATTTTTACTGCAGATTTGCAACATTGCCATTTTTTACACCTCCCCATGAACAGTACAGCTGTCATTTTTCACATCCTGTTTGGAATGTGTTTTTGCACCTGTGGTGCTAAATGCCGTAGTCACTGTGTATAAGCAGCTTTCGGCTAACAAACTGATATTGCCACTGTTCATGAGGTGGGGTCACAAAAAAAACATGTTGAAAATTTGGAGTGAAAATACCAATGAATGCCTGAGGTGTTAGGGTTTCCAACCATAACGCCCCACCCTGTAGAGAATGACAGGCATCTAGGGTGTGACTTGGGATTCTTGCCTGTAATGCTCATACCATTCCACACCCTGCAGCCAGTTAGAGGCATCGAGGTATGCCTTGGACTCTTCAGCCCCAAAGTTCACCCCATTCTCCTATACCACACCCATCTCATCGTATTTCCTGATGGAATGGGGTGCGCATAAGGGCCAAAGACCCCAAGGCACACTGTGACACTTGTCAGTGTCTGCAGGGTAGGGTGTGGTGAAATGGCATGGCCGTTATGCCTGACGACCCAAAGGCACACCCCAATGCCTGTCACTCTCTGCAGGGTGGTGGTGGGGTTGGCTTTCAGTTCAATACTTCACTGCCATTACTATTATGCAGCTCTGTAACTTCTACACTACCAATGCCAATGCCAGCAAGCAAACATTCGGCATTGACAAATGCTTGTTTAAATACAGGTTCCATACAGCTGAGCAGAAGTCAAGAAGTGGTCTTATGTATAATTTATATAGTGGTAATAGTATTAACTCGTTCCTAGAAAAAAAAGTTTTCCGTATACTGTTCACCAGATATATTGCTCTACTGGATACAATTCTACTATGTACCCCAGGTTTCAAAGTATTATCGATATACACCCCCAAATCTTTTTCACAACTTGATTCTCTCAGTCTAACTCCATGTAAATAATACTCTTGTTGTATATTGTTCCTCCCCCATGTGTAACACTGTACATTTTTCCAAACTGAATTCCATTTTGTTTTGCTCCATCCATTCCCCAATAGTTATTAAGTCCTGTCCCAAGGTTAGTCTTTCCTCAAATGTGTTGACAATACCTCCTAGTTTCATGTCATCTGCAAACTTGATCGATTTGTTCCCATTCCCTATTACTAGGTCACTGACAAACACATTAAACAGCAGGGGTCCCAAAACGGACCCCTGTGGCACCCCACTTGTAACACCCACCTCGCCAGATACATGTCCCAGAACTCTCACCCTCTGTGTTCTTCCCTCCAACCAGCCCTCAATCCAATCCACCAGGAGATCATCCAATCCCAACTTTACCAGCTTACAAATCAAAACTGTAGCTAAACCTAGATATGGATGACTGCAAAGCTGCAATCCCTTGTTTACACTATGTTAGCTGACCCTAGATAGGAATTAGCTGCATTCCCTCTGAGTTCTTTGTCTGCTAACTCACTTGTAGTCTGACACTAGATAGGGACTAACTGCACCTCCTCAGTATCCCTTGTTTGTCTACACCATATAGAAAATTCTGCTTATCCTAGAAGGGGTTATACTACAACTGCTCCATTCTCCTGTGCTCAAGGTCTCCCCGAAGCTTCTATCAGTGTTCTTCTATGAAGGTCTGCCCCTGATAGGGCATACCACCTTTTCCTCCCTCCTCAGCTCCTACAGTCTCTCAATTGTGTTCCCTTTTCCCTCTCCCCTACCTTACCCTGCCTGCCCTCTGTGTAGCAGCATGGCCTCTGGTCCTCCCTTCAAACACTCTGTGGATGCAACCAGACATCACATAGACAGACACCACACTTCTGCTTCATGGCACCTGTGACGGGGTTGAGTAAGTACCTGTTCCATTTGTTATGCAGAGAAAGTTAAAACCAAGGATCTACCCCCTTGCCATGAATGCCATTTGGGGGGATACTGGGATGTATAGGGAGAGGCATTGCCAGAAGAAAACAGGAAGTTGTACAGACAGTTGGTGAGATCCCATCTGGAGTACTGCATCCAGTTCTGGAGACCCCATCTCCGCAAGGACATAGACAGGATGGAGGCAGTTCAGAGGAGGGCAACTAAAATGGTGCAGGGTCTGCAAGAGAAGCCATAAGAGGAGAGGCTAAAGGAGCTTAATATGTATACCCTTGAGGAAAGGAGGGAGCGGGGAACATGATAGAAACATTTAAATACCTCAGTGGAATTAACAAAGTCCAAGAGGGTAGCATCTTTCATAAAAAGAGATGTGCAAGAACAAGGGGACACAATTTGAAGATAGAGGGGGGATGGCTCAGGGGCAATGTGAGGAAGTATTTTTTCACAGAGAGGGTGGTAGACGCATGGAACAGCCTTCCTGAGGAGGTTGTGGGGTCTAAAACTGTGCGAGAATTCAAGAATGCATGGGACAGACATAAGGCAATTTTTGTGGGGGGTAGGAAGAAATAGGCTGTTGGTTAAATATGATCTGCAACTTATCCTCTAGGTAGGGAAATGGGCAGACTGGGCGGGCCAAGCAGTCCTTGTCTGCCATCAAAGTCTATGTTTCTATGTTTATACTGTGTCCTCACCTATTCTACCTCTTGACTGTTTCTAGCCTGTCTGATTGTGCAATCAAGTTTTTCTTGTGACACCTAGGAACTGGCCACTCTGATGGTTCCACAATTTCCCCTATTATCTCCCATCCTTCACTTGTTCTTTCTATTCTTTCTCCCCTTGCTTCTCTGTGGTTAAAAATGTATGTGAATTTTTATGTGAAACTGGAATCCCTTAGTTTGCAAATGGTTTATAATTATATTGTTGAAATGACTTCTGAAAGCTGTTTGGGTTTATTAGAAAAGATTACAATCTGGAACACAGGGGGTCTTGACCATGAGATGCATTTTGACCTCCTCAAGCTTTATAGAATTGTCAACCAGAAACCAGTTGTGGGACAGCATGTATTATTTTGTTACACTTGTTAGAACTAGATGTGCTCTTCAGGACAGCCTCTGGAAAGAAAATGACAAAATGTAGATACATTTTGTGAAAAACAGAAGATGTAATGCACAGTTTGAACTGCCAGGCAAAAGCATCTTATATAATGAGAGCAATGTTTTTCTAAAAAAAAAAGACTCAGATGTAAGATTTTTTGGTTTGTACTGCCTTTGTGAAGAACTATATTGTACAGTTTTATTTTGTTTATTCTATTGTTATTGATAATAATAAAATGCTACTTGCTTTAAATCTTTAACCACAAAAAATTAAAATGCTACTTGCAAATTTTAGAACTTCTCCTGGTCTGCCTGTGCCTCCTGATCTATGCCTCTATGACAGCTCTTACACAAGGGGTCACTTGACCCTCAGGGAGATGAAGTAGGGGCTAGTATAACTCATGTCTGCCACTGTCATATAATGGGCCATGTGTATCTTTCTGGCAACACCAGCAGACTGGGAATTGAGAGGCTGAAAATTTAGCATTTGCTTTGTTAGAGCAAGACGGGCAGAGTGCACCATAAGAAGACTGCCACATGCTCCTGAGTCATACTCTGTACTTTTTGAAGGAAAACGGGTGCAAAAAAACTGTGGAGCTAAATCAATAATCTTTTGCCAATAGTTCCCCTTTCAAAAGCACCTATAAAAGGGCTTTCCCCTAAGTTTGGACATGTGGGTGCCTCAGGATCAAACTGCACAAAACATCTTTTTCTTTTGAGTCAGCAAACAGTGCCGCAGATGCAAACTGTATTTGTTAGAATGATGCAATAGCACAAAAATCAATAATCTGTGTGCTTGCAAATGCAATTTACGGCTGTTGGAATATTGCATAAAGCACAAAAGACTAGACTTGCATCAGCAAAAATGCTTCAGATGCAAGCAGTACAGAAGCATCTGCATGCTAGTGTCAGAACTGACACACGAGTGCAGAGTTTGCTTTAGACAGTTAAAAAGGCATAAAAATGGTGCTTACATTTGAAAACAGCTCAGGAGGCCTTTGATGTTTTAAGACGAAAAACTAAAACACCAGAAATGTAAAAATAAAAAATGTCGCCCAACAGTAAGAAATCGCCAAAAACAGTAAAACACTACACAAACTTCTAGACTAAAGGAACACACCAATCTGCAGAGATGCAAAAGTAGGGAAACTTTCAAAAAAGGAAAACAACTCCCCAGATTAGGCACCAGGCTAAGAAAAAGCAGTCCAATTACTTATCTTACACCCATAATTTTAGCCATGGCAGGCAGAGTGGCAACTTATGTAGACTTTCACCCAAGAAGCCATCTGTGAGAAAAAAAGCAGGCTGGTTAACTGATATTTTAAAACAGGTGTGATTGGAATACAGAATATTGCTTGTAGAAACAAACAGCAGTATCGACCTACAAGAGTTACTTTTTTGCCTCCCATTTATATATTCTACCTGCTCCTTTTCAATAAGATGGGGCATTAAGGATTGTATACAATTGCTTAAAGTTCTTGGCATAATTTTGTAACTGCTGTTAAAGAGTGATATTTGTCGAAAATTCACAAATCTTGCATATCTTCATCTTTTTCAGGAACAGAACAATTAATGCTTCCTGTAAAGTACCAGACAGGTGGCCCCTACTGTGTGATTCATTTAACATCTCCAATAAATGAGGCGTTCCTCTGTGAAAGAGGTTCTTGTAAAATTCCCTTGGTAGTCCACCCAGTCCAGGTGTTTTACCTGTGGGAGAGATGAAATTGTGGCCTGTAACTCTGCAACAGACAAAGGTCTCTGAAGTTCAGCAATGTGTGTCTCAGAAAGGGAGGGCAGTTTGAGCTTTGATCCAAGTTCTTTAAGATTTGACTCATTTAGGGTAGTTCCTACTCTTATACAGATCCTGATAGAAATTTTTAAAGATTTTATTAATTTCATTCGTAACCACAGCTAAATTACCCTGCCAACCTTTACATGATTACATTATATTTTGAGATTGTATTTTCTACCGGCAGTGAGGCAGAAGTTTAATTGGCTTTTTGCCTGACTCCCAATATTTTTGCCTGACTCTAGTGAACACATGTTCCATCTATCCTGATTATATGTAATAGTAGTAAATCTTTTTTATTCAGCAGAATAAGGGAAAAACATTCAATTGAGTATTGCTCATTTTCAATGAAGTCCCATGGGTTCATAGCAGCAAACATCAGTTACAGTATAAAAAGAGATTGCACATATCAATAAAACAAACAAAAAAGACAAACTACAAATACATAAATCAAAAATACACAATAAATAATAATCAACAAACATCACATTCAGTACAATGAGAAAGGCCATTAGACCAGTATAAGCACCAGTCATTCAAATGTGATAGGCATATAATTTGATTTGATTCATGTAGCTTTACTGGAATTTTATTTCACAAAGCAACTCCCCTATGAGATACAGATGACCTACTTATATTTTAATTACATCTAGTAATAGAGTATTGTAAACCATGAGCTGTCCTCAAATTCTCTTTTACCAATCTTATGGGGAACATCTCAAGGATTTAAACAGAAACTGCATGTTTCTGAATTTTATACATACATTTAAGGAGATGTAAATTCCTACAGGTCAAAGGTTTTGGCCAATTTAGACTATTATATAATATGCATCTATGTGTTCTATGGGGTACCTCCTGAACAAAACGTGCTATTCTGTGGAACATTATATGCACTTTTTCAGTAACGTGGCAGAAGCTCCACCACAGAAAATATCCCCATAGTCTAAAACAGGCATTAAAAGAGAATTGACTACATTTAATCGGACATCTTTAAAGTTGGCTTGCTAACTTTTAGAGCACTCCACAGTTTGGGTCCGAGTTACCAACAAGCTCTTCTGAGCCCCTACTGCCCCCTCAGACCTCTCCACTCAACTGGTGAGGGATTGCTGAAGGTTACAGGGTGCTTTTGAAGTCTTTTGGAGCTTGGGCTTTTGTTTTTGCTTGTCCCACCCTGTGGAATTCTCTACCTCGTTGGGTGAAAGAATGCCAGACAGTGGAGAGCTTTAAAATTGCTTTAAAAACATATTTATTTACAAGTGCTTTCCCTGATTTTTAGAATTCTTTGACTTTAGTCTTTTTAGTATTGGATATTTATATTTAATAGAGTTATGGTTTTATTTATCTGTGTTTACTTATTTTAGAGTTTATGGATTGTACAGCGGTTTGACATTTGATATTGGGCTAAACAAATAAATGTTATTATTATTATTATTATTATCTCTAGACACTAAATATTTAAATCTATAAAGAGATCCCAATTTCCTATTCAGTTCCAAAAGCATATTGTCCATATGATGACAAATTGCAATCTAGCCATAACCCTAAATATTTATATTGGGCCACTTCCTTTATATCCAAGCCACCTAGGAACTGAATAAATAATGAGGGCCCTAAAATCAACCCTTGTGGGACACCAGAAGAAATATTCATCAATTTGTACTCAAAGGGACCAATTTCTACAAATTGCTTTCTCATATTCAAGTAAGAAGAGAACCAGTTTACAGCCTGATTGGACAAACCGATCCAGCTGAGCCTGGACAGGAGTACCTGGTGGTTCAGGTTATCAAATGCTTAGAAAGATCTATAAACATGGCTCCAACCATGACCCTCCTATCCAGGCTCAGCTGGAGATCATTGACCATCTTAGCTAAAACAGTTTGAGTGCTACAGGGTATGTAAAGGCCAGAAACCCGATTGATACATGGACATCTTCCCATTTGAATCCAAGAATTCCCTTAATTGATTAGAGATAATCCTCTCAAAAATCTTTGAAATCTGCGATAAGAGCGAGATGGGTCTATAATTGTTCAGCTCGCTCCTATCTCGAGACTTAAAAATAGGCTTTACTCTTGCAACCTTCCAGCCCTCAGGAAATTCTCTCCAAGAGCAGGATAGGTTGAAAATAAAAGCTAAAGGTTCAGCTATACAGGGAGCAGCATACATCAGTAATCTAACAGGGATCCCATTAAAACCAATTCCCTTGGCTGTATTCAGGCCCAACAGTTCTGTTCACACCTCCTCAGATGTGATGGATTTGAAGCTGAATGTGCCAAACACCCATACCCAGAAACCCCATTTTCCTCATTTGATGTATGGCCAGGGGGAACACCCTTATCGAACCCAGAGGAAGCAACCTTTCTAAAATATATATTAACTATATCTGCCAAGTCCTCCCCAGATGAAACTTTAGCTCCATCAACTGTAATGTTATTCACATTAGATTAACTATTTTTCCCTGTTAAATCAGAGATCGTCCTCCAAAACAATCCGGGATTCTGCTTATGGGTAGTATTCAATTTAGTTCTAAAATGCTCCCGCTTAGCTAACCTGATTTTAGTTGTGTAAACATTTTGAGCTTGTCTATAGAAAGCCCAATCAGTTTCCTTCATGGTTTTCTTAGCAATCTTCCATCTATGGTCCCTGAATTTCCTAGCATTATGTAAATCAGTACTGAACCAAGTATTGCCCTCAAATTTAGTTTTCCTAACTCTCACAGGAGCATGGTTGTCGCAAACTCTTAAGAACCCCTCTAAAAATATTCCCATGCATCTGATGCTGTGGGAATTAGTTTTAACCTTGACCAATTCACATTTTCTAGATTTATCATAAATGATATATAATCAAACCACTTAAGATTTATCTAATATAGCTTATAACCTAAATTAGGAACATTAATATTGGTTCTGGTAGCATAGATGATTTGATGGTCAGAAAATGATTCAGGCAAAACCCCTTAGACCAAGAAATGTTGAGGAAAGTTAGCAAACATAAGATCTAGGGTCATGGATTTCTTGGGATCATGATGATTTATTCTCGTGTTTTCCTTAATTAGTTCTTATTTAGGTTTTGTAATTTTGTGGGTGAGCTTTTGATCTGGATTTGATGCTATTCATTTCCACCTTTAAACTTTTAATTTCCTCACTTCTTTTTTAAAGTTTAACAGATAATGTGCATAGACTGATATCTGCCTCAGTCATGGTCAGCATGTAATGCAAATGAATCGATGGCCATGATTTCTTTAGACAAAACAGAAAGCCTTTGATTCTATTTACTAAGCATACTGGAGAGAGTTACTTAAGAATTTCAGCTTTGGATCATCTTTCCTAATCTGAGTGAACACTCTAATAAAGGTACCTCAGCTTTGGTGCTAACCGATGGTGTTA
Organism: Neoceratodus forsteri; assembly: GCA_016271365.2. Classification (NCBI taxonomy): domain Eukaryota; kingdom Metazoa; phylum Chordata; order Ceratodontiformes; family Ceratodontidae; genus Neoceratodus; species Neoceratodus forsteri. The sequence continues at coordinate 430,991,983 of CM028134.1, forward strand.
GATCAGACACATTTTCACTAGAAAGGGGAACCAGGTAAGGATTCCCCTTTCACTGAGCTTATTTTTATTAGCAATCAAGCCTTTGATAGCCAAGATAAGAGAATATCCTAATATTAAAGGTATTATAGTTAAAAAAATACTTGAGCAAAGCCCTGGCCTATGCAGATGATTGTCTAATAACTGTACAAAACCCAATGGAATTTTTAGAAACATTAATGACATTTTTAAAGGCTTTTTCAACCTCTTCTGGTCTTTTGATAAAGTGGGACAAGATCAAAATACTCCCCCAGAACAAATTTTACTTAACACAATCTGCATCACCTATTGTGGCTAATTTGAAGTGGCTGATGAATTTTTGACATGTTTAGGAATTAAAATACCATTATTTATTTAGTGAGATCTAGGATTACAAATGACATTTGAATGAGAGGTTATTTTACAAAGGTTCCATGTCAGAAAACAGAGGAGACATAACAATTGAGACAAGACAAAAAGCAGGGCTTTCCTGAGTAACAATGCATGGAACAGTTGAGTACAGCGGTTACTTGAGCTTAACACATGATTTGAAAATAACACATGGTACATATAATTAGGAGTCAAAAACAAGAAAAAACAAGTTTGCCATGGCAAACTAAGTAACAGGTAAGGAGGCAGTCAGACATTACACTTCGTCATAAGTGCAGTCTATCAGTGATAAGTGCCAGGGGGAAATGAAGGCAGAGAGACGCTGGGCATGGTAAGGTCAAAATATAGGGTTGAGTAAAGGAGTGTGAAATAGGTGGGATGGGAAGGAAGCAGATGAAGGTGGAATTGGTTGTTAAAGAGGATACAAGGTGGTGGAGGTAGCAGGAGAGTGGGAGAGTGGAATAGCATGTAAACATCAGTGGGAGAATAAAAGGAGTAATAGGGAGAGGAAGAGGGGTGTGAGGGTGGGCAAGAGGGGGAAAAGAGAAAGCATAGAGGTAGGATAGAGGGGGGAAGAGAAGGATGGGTAAGGGGAAGGGAATGGGGATGCCAGAGAGGGCAGGATGCGCAGTAGGAGACTAGCATGAGCAGTCGCAGTTGCTGAGACTGGTGAGGTGCAGGTGTAGGTTGCACTTGAAAGGGCCAAGTCTAGTCTCAGATGGGACCTCTGGAGGGAGATGATTCATTAAAGAGGGGGCCCTATTAAAAAATGAACGAATACTCTATGATGATAATTCTAAATTTAGCCCCCATCTTGGAAGCCATAGTAACAAAAACAGGTAGATTAAGCATTTACATGTGTCACTTTGGGTAAAAGTAAATGCTGTTAAAATGATCCTATTTACAAACAAAAGAGGTAACTACTGAAAAGTTAATGGCAAACAGAGGTGTGAAAAAAGGCTGCTTGCTGGCCCCACTTTTAGTCAGTCTTTATATTAATGAACTTTCCTGTCTCTCTTATTATTGTCATGGTGGACGCTCCTAAAATTCTTGATGTTTTTATTGTTTTTATTTTATTTTAGTCTTTGGTAACCAGGTAAGGCCCACTAGGCACAAGTGCCTGTTTTCAAGGGTGACCTGGGAGCACTGGGGAGGTTAAGTGACTTGCTCAGAGTTACACAGTATACAAGCAGAGGTTTTGAGAATCAAACCCAGGTCTGCTGGATGTACCAAGCTCATTCACAGCTCGATACTCTAACCTGTAGGCTATACTGCCAGCCCCAAAATGAGGAAGAGGTGGCCTTGAACCTGGGGTCCTTGGGATTCAGTGTATCATATTTTGTCCTCTGTGCCATAGACATTCCTGCATTAGCATATGTGGACAACATCGTTTTCTTATCATTGTCAAAAAAGGTCTCCGAAAGCTTCTAGAGCTACTTAACACTTTCTGTACTAGTAATAACTTGGTATTTACTGTAACAAAAAACTAGGTTACTCACCTGTAACTGTAGTTCTAGGAATGGTGTATGGTTCACATCCACGCTCTGGCAGTTCCAGTTGAACAGTCTGATTTGCCAGATGTCTTCAAGCTAAGCTCCTCTTGCCACCTGGGCAATATATCCCCTATCTCTGCACCGTAACATCAGATCTTGCACGCTGTAAGCAGGGATTCATGTGCCACTTGCCAGGGGAAGGCGGGTGGGCTGTGTGGATGTCAACCATCTCCCATTCCTAAAACTGTGGTTACAGGAGAGTAACCTATTTTTCTAGGAGCATGGATATGGTTCGCTATCCACACTCTGCCAGACTCCTTGCAGTTCTCCAGGAGAAGGGGGAAAGGCACACACCCCTACTTGTGAACAGAGATTGGAGAACCAAGGTTCCAAAACTGTCATCCCGGCGTGACTCAAGGTCAGTGTGGGAGTGAGAAATAAATGAGTGTGAGCAGCCCTGCACATTTCCTGGAAAGGGATGTCCCTAGAAGCAGACATCGAGGCAGTGGTATGTCTGGTGGAATATGTTCTAAGCCCTACAGGAGGCTCCTTACCAGCCAACCTACAAGAGAGGTCGATGCAGGATGTGATCCATCTGCCAACCATTTGCTTTGCTCCCAGTCTGCCAGGTGTGGTTTAATCATAAGTGACAAACAGCTGGTGAGCCTCTCCCATAAGTCCAGCTGTGCGCTCTACATAATAAGAAAGAACCCTCCACAGGTCCAGGGTATGGAGCCTGCAGTTGACCTCTGAAAATGGGTTACTAAAGTATACCAGTAAGTTAATCACCTGTTTAAGGTGAAACTCTGATAAAACCTTTGAGAGGAAGTTCTGCTTGGGGTGAATGATGACTTTGTCCCTGTGGAAGACTAGGATTAGGTAGGGAGACTCCACTAAGAGCGCCTGGATCTTCCGATCTTTCTGGCTGACATGATGGCTATCAGGAAGGTTGTCTTCCATGAAAGGTGTGACATCTCACACCTGTGCATTGAATCATATAATTATAGAAATTTGATGGCAGAAAAGGACCCTTACAGCCCATCCAGTCTGCCCAACCATTGGCTTGAAAGGTTTGCCCATGGGCATAGCCAGTACTGGAAGTAGGCCCCACAGTGGAGGTGGTTCACACACCAGAGGAGATAGGTGGTCCAGGCCCTTGAAAAAGAGCCTGACCACCTTCTTCTGGGCCATCATCAGCATACCAGGCCACACCCAGTAAGCAGAGATGACTGCAAGATGCACCTTAAGGGTCTTCGCCCGCAGTCCCAACTGACAGAGGGACCAGAGGTAGTCCAGGATGCTAATTAAAGGACAGACAAGGGGATCAAGCTCCTTGCCATGACACCAAATGTAAAATCTCATCCATTTAAAGGCATAGCATCTGTGGGTTGACTCTTTTCAGAAGGCCTCACAACGTGGACCATATCATCTGAGAGACCCAAAGCTTGGAACTCTAGCCACTCAGGAACCAGGCTGTGAGGTACAGGGACTGTAGGTCCAGGTGCAGGACTATCCCCTGAAGTAAGGCTGAGGAGATCAGGGTACCAGAACTGCCTTGGCCAGTCTACAGCTATCAGGCTCATCTGCACCTTGACCACTACCTTGTGGAGTAAGGGAAAGGGAGGGAAGGCATTCATGAGGCCTGAGGTACAGGGCCTTGCGAAGGCATCCTTCAACAGTGTCTCAGTCTGTGACGGTGGGCACAAAACATTCTCAGTCTGGCATCCTCCCAGGAGGCAAACAGGTGTAACAGAGGAGTGTTCCAGTGGAAAAACAGGTGGTTCGCCACCTCCTGATTCAGGGACCACTCATGCGATGTCTCTTCTACCCGGCTGAGAGCATCTGCAGCGGAATGTTCTCTCCTGTCGCATGAATTGCCAGGAGATATGCACCCAGGCTGTGCACAAGGGTCCAAGTGTGGAGGGCCTCCCAACATATGGGAAGGGAATGAGTTCTGCTCTACCTGTTCAGGTAGAACATGGTCATGGTGTTGTCCATCTGGACCTGCACAACCTGACCCCTGACAGGAGAAGCGAATTCCATCAGTGCAAGACACACTGCATGGAGCTCTATCAGGCTTATGTGGTTACTCTACTTCTGTGGTGACCATAACCCGTGGACTCTGTGGTCTCCCAGATGTGCTCCCCACCCCATCAGAGACACATCCATCATGAGCATGGCTGTCAGTTCTGGGTGGAACAATGGGATTCCTTCTTCCAGGTGTTATGGGATCAGACACCACTGGATGGCATCCCACATCAGGTGGGTCACTGTGACCAGCTGGTCCAAGTGGCCTAGGTACTAGTACCACTGATGACCCAACTCCCACTGGAGGTGGTGCATCTGCCAGTGGGTCCAATGGACCATGCTAGTGCAGGATGCCATGTACCCCAACAGCCTCAGGAAATCTCAGGTAGGGTGCAAGAGCCCAACCTGAAATGATCAGGCAAAAAAGGTAAGATCCGGTGCCCAGTCCACAGGGAGGTGGGCCTTAGCCCACAGTGACCAAGTTCTGTGACCAAGGAACTTGATCACCTGCGCGTGCACCAGTTTGGACTTGTCTGTGTTGACCAACAGGCCCATGTCTTGGCAAGTCTGGAGACCCAGATCTCTGAACAGACTGGCTAAGAGCCAGTTATCCAGGTAGGGGTACACCCTGACACCGAGGCACTACAGGTATGCTGCCACCGCTGCTATGCACTTGGTGAAGATTCTGGGCACTGAGGAGAGCCCAAAGGGCATGACCTGGAACTGGTACAGGTACAGGACCCCTTTCACTGAGAACCAGAGGTTCTGGTGGTGGGATTGACAGACTGGGATGTGGAAAAACGCATTCTGGAGGTCTAGGGAGCAAAACAAATGTTCTGCTCCAGTGATGGAATGATCTGATTTGAAGTAACCATCCAGAAAGTATAGTTACATAAGAACTTCCTGCAACAGTAGATCTTTGAGGAGATAGCAGTCATCAGGTCACACTGCAGGAACTTCACTGATGGAAAGCAGGGTCCACATGGAAGATTTTCAGCAGTACCACTGGGGCCGACTTGGCCGACGTTACCTGCTGACGTCACCAACCCTATAAAGGTGTAAGTGGCCCTGCTCCATCCTCAGTTCTTCCCCGGAGACTAAGGGAGCAAACCTGTGCCATTGGGAACTGAGGGGAGAGAGAGGGAGAGGGACGTGCCCAGGCCAAAATAAGAGACTGGATAAACTAGACAGCCAGTCTGAACAGAGGAACCCTAAAAGGGGGGGATGGTAGGTGGGAGGGAAGGCAGACCTGATGACTGACATCCTCTCAAACATCTACTGTTATGATAGGTTCTTACTTAACTGCATTATCTTCATCGGGGGTAGCTCAGTCATCAGGTCACACCTAGGAATGAGTCCCATGCAGTGACAGGTGGAACAAAACAGTCTGGAAGGAAGGCCAATCAAAGTCTAGGACAGGAGGCCATGCAGGACAGTCTGGCCGAAGCCTGGTCAGGCTCTAGAGGCAATGTCTAGACTGTGGTGTTTGGTGAAAGTATGGATGGTACTCCAGGAGGCACGCAAATGTCAGTGGCTGAGACCCCTTTGAAACAGGCCACAGAAGCAGTCATGCCTCTTGTGTAATGGGCTTTCTCGGCCCCTGGAAACTGTTTGCCATACTTGTTGTAGCTGAACAAAATGCAACTGGCTAGCCATTTTGATAAACGTTTTCTGGAAACTTTGGCGCCCTCTCTTCCCTGGGTGACAGAAACAAAAAGCTGCTTTAACTTTCTGCAGTCCTTAGTTCGCAGCAGATAATATTTCACAATTCTGCACACATCTAAAGTATGGAGCAGTGCTTCCCCTGGATTGGCATGCTCTGGGAAATAAACTGGAAGGTGGATAGATTAGTTCAGGGTAAACTCAGATACCACCTTAGAGAGAAATGTACAGTTACGTAAGGGCTTACCGTAACAGCAGATCTTCGAGAGGAGCTCTTGCAGCAGGCAACACCTTTAGGACTAAGCTGCCTGGTGCCAGGACCCCACAGAAAACTTCTGGCTAGCAGTAACCAGTGGGGGACTTCTCCCAATGTCACGTATGGTGTAAAAGGGGTGGTCCCCCAACCCTTCCTCAGTTCTTCTGCTGGAGACCTCAGCAAGTTAGTAAAAGTGGAGAATCGAGGAGGTTCCTCTAGTAGAGGAAAACAAAGGTATTTTAAGATAGAGAAGTAGCTACCAGGGGGAAGGAGGGAGAGAAATACAGTACCTGCAGCAAGAGCTCCTCTTAAAGATCTACTGTTATGTAACTGTATTACCTTACTTCGAGATTCGCTCTTGCAGCATGTAACACCTTTAGGAGACAGTCCCAAGCAGTAAATGAGAGACCCCGGTCAGAAGGGTGGAAGTAGAAGTCTCCCAAAGAAATTAGGACAGGAGACCCTGAAGGACTGCAAGTCCAAAGCCTGCTCTGCGATGAGAAGTGATGTCCAGATGGTTGTGTTTCACAAAGGTGTCGACAGAACTCCAAGTAGCAGCTGCGCAAATGTCAGCAGCAGACACATTCTTCAGTGAGGCAAAAGAAGCAGCCATGGCCCTGGTAGAATGACCCTTAACTGAGCCCGTTAAGGGTTTGTCATGCTGATTGTAGCAAAAAACAATGCAAATTGTTTAGAAACAGGAGCCCCTGCCATGTGTGTGTATGTGGGGGGGGGGTTAAAGAAATGAACAACTGATCAGATTTTTAAGTAGGATGGGTGCACTCCATGTAATAACGAAGCACCCTGTGAACATCCAGAGTATGAAGCAATGCCTCCCCATGGTTCAAATACTCTAAGTAATACAACACAAGGTGATTGTCCTGATTCAAAGTAAACTCTGACACCATCTTTGGAAGAAATTTAGGATTAGTTCTCAAGGCCACTCTGTCCTTGTGAAAAAACAAATAAAGCTCCTAGGCTTCTTACACATCAGGGCCCAAAGCTCAGAAATCCTTTGAGCAGAAGTAATGGGAACTAAAAATTTCATTTAATTTCATTTTATTTTTTTAGCCTTGTAAGTCTGATGAGCAAATTGCCCGTTTCCACAGACGACAAGCAATACTTTAAACAAAGACGATAACATCTACAATACAAAATACAGTTCACATGTAAACATTTAACAAGTACATTCTTGAGTACACTGCAAATACTTTTTCAATTTTGATTTAAAAATAGAATTACTAATTGAGATATCACATGGGAGTGAATTAAAAAAAAACTAGGTCCCCTATATAGCAATGAACATTGACCAATGGTCCTCTTGAAAAATGGAACATGAAATGTAAACTTAGACTGAGTTCAAGTGCAATTAGGATTAACATATTTAGAAAAACGAAAAAAATAACGCCTTCCATGACAGAAGACGCAGCTCGCAACTTGCGGCAGGTTCAAAGGGAGGCAATGTAAGTTTTTCCAGAACAAATAAAAAAAGATCCCATAGCGGGACAGGATCCCTGATGGGAGGCTTCAAGTGCAAAATGCCCCATAGGAAGGTACAGGGAAGATTCAGCTGGGCAATAGTCTTGCCCTCAATAGGCACGTGGTAGGCCAAAATGGCAGACAAGTGTACACTGAGTGAAGAGTAGCTGAATCCTACATCAGACAAAGAGAAGAGATATTCTAATACCAAGTTCACTGGGCAGGAAAATGGATCTAAGTGCCGAGCAGTGGCCCAAACGCAGAACTGTTTCCATTTCATAGCATAGGTTACCCTGGTAGAGGGTTTCCTGGCTGCTACTAGGATATACACTACTCTGGGTGATACCCCGAATTTGGAGATGGCTAGGTCTGCAGGAGCCATGCATGGAGATGCAGAGATCTGAGATCCAGATTGACTAGGGTTCCCTGTTCCTCGGAGAGCAAGTCTAATTGAAGGGGCAGGGAAACTGGAGGTTCCACAGCCAGCTGCTGAAGAAGAGGGAACCAAATCTGACATGACCAGAAAGGTGCCACTAGGATCATCTCTGCATCCTTTGATTGTAGTTTGAGGAGGACCTGTTGGAACAGAGGAAAGGGAGAGAATGCGTAATGGAACCTTCCTGTCCAGGAGAGGGACAACGCATCTCACCAGAAAACACCAGGCCATGGATCTAGCGAGCAAAAACTGGGCAGTTTTGCATTGCATGGGGAGGCAAATCGATTTAGGTCTGGATGACTTCATCTGACGAAAACAGCTTCTGCACTGAAGGATGGAGCTCCCACTCATGGGCCTTGGACCAAGACCAACTTAGGCTGTCGGCTAGGGTGTTTTGAATACCCGGGACATGGACTGCTGATAAGTCTAAGTAATGGTCCACTGCCCATGCCCACACTCGCATTGCTTCCCTGCAGAGGGGATAGGAGTGAGTTCCCCCTTGCTTGTTGATATAAAAAACTACCAACATGTTGTCAGTTTGTATCAACAGGGAACCAGACAGCAGGATTGTCTGAAAAGCCTGAAGAATATACAGAACTGCCCTCATTTCCAAAATGTTGATGTGGAGATGAAGTTCGTTCCGCTCCCAGGACTCTTGAGTCTGGTGATCTCCCAGGTGAGCTCCCCAGCCTTGACCTGATGCATCCATGGTCAAGATCTGCCTGGGGGGTTCCTTCCAGAAACAAACTCCCCTGGAAAGGTTGAAGGAATTCAACCACCATATCAGGGCTCATTTGACTGGGTTGGACACCAGGACCAGTTGGTCCAGGTCATCTGAATGATCCCATTGAACTCTCAGGTTCCACTGGATCACTCTCATGTATAGTATGGCCAGATAGACCATGGCAATGGTGGCTGCCATATACCCTGAGAGTCTGAGGAGAGTTCTGGCCTGGACTTGATGAGCCGCGGAGAGCTGTCAAGCATGTGCCTGGAGGCGCTGTGCTCTGTCTTGGGGAAGAAAGGCTTTGCCCTGGGCCACGTCCAGAACTGCCCCTATGTATTGTAATCACTGACTTGGCCAAAGGGAGATTTAAGATGATCCCCAGGTCCTGAAACAGGTGGAAAGTGGCCTGCATGATGCACAGTAGCCGTTCCCTGGTGGGAGGGGTTAGGAGCTAGTTGTCGAGGTAGGGGAAGACATAATGCCTCTGGTTCCTGAAAGCTGCGGCCACCACTGCAAGACATTAGGTGAACACTCTGGGTGCCGAGGACAAGCCAAAAGACAGAGCCCTGAACCAGATAGTGATGTCCCTGGAAGTGGAAGTGAAGGAACCTCCTGTGTGGTTGGAAAATCAGAATGTGGAGGTATGCGTCCTGCATGTCCAGGGAGCATAACCAATCCCCTTGATGGAGCAGCGGAAGCAGACCTATCCCTCACTTTAGCTTCATATCATGCCCCCTAGTTCTACTGTTTTCCTCTGAGTGGAAAAGGTCCTGTGTTTGCACTTTATTTATGCCCGTCATGTATTTGATGGTGTCTATCATGTCTCCCCTCCCTCTTCTTTGCTTCAGGGAGTATATGTTCAATTTACTTAATCTTTCCTCATAAGACATTTTTTGCAACCTCTGAATCATTTTTGTTGCCCTTAGTTCCATCGTTTCCAAATGGTCAATGTTCTTTTTGAGGCGTGGCCTCCAAAATTGGATGCAGTAGTCCAGGTGTGGCCTGACCAGGGCTCTATACATGGGCAGGACTACCTCTCATCTCCTACTTGTGATTTCCCTTCCTATACATCCCAGCATGCTAGAGGCCTTTTGCAACACCTTTTCACATTATTTCCCCTTTTTTAAGTCTTCTGAAATCATGATTCCCAGATCACGCTCTTGGTCGGAGGTAGTTAGTCTAACCCCTCCCAAGTCATATGCCATCTTTGGGTTTCCTCTTCCCATGTGCATGACTTTGCACTTTTTGGCATTAAATCTCAGCTGCCATGCTCCAGATCGCTCCTCAAGCTTTTTCAGGTCTGATTTCATCTTGCGTACTCTGGCTATGGAGTCCACCCTGTTACAGATCTTGGTGTCATCAGCGAATAGACACACTGAGCGCTGTGGGCCTGAGAGTAATGGGACTGGATAGGAGGGTCATCCAGAGGAACCTTGGTGAACTCGAGAGTGTGCCCGCTCTCAATAAGCTGTAGAACCCACCGATCAGTGGTTATCCGATGCCACCCTTTGGTGTGCAAGGAAAACTGACTCCCCCACCTCCCTTAAGGCCTCGGCTCGGGGGCTGGGGAGCACCGAGTCAGGCTGAGGCACCGGGGAGGGGGAGCACAGGCTAGGAGGTTCTAGGGGCCCCAGCGGCTGAACCTCCTGAGGCAGGAGTGGAGGCCTTTCACTTAAATCATGCCCTCTGTGGGCTGTTGTCTAGCATTCCTCTGAAAGGACTGCTTGGGATGTTGTTTTGGTTGAGATTTGTACATTGTATTTACAGCTCTAATTGCTTTCCCAGATTCCTGTAACCAGGTAATAATGTTCTGCGAATCCTCACTGAACTGGACCAGCCCTCTAAAGGGGACATTCATGATCTTACATTGTACGTCCTGGGTGAAACTGGACACTCTCAGCCAGGAGTACCGGCGAATACAAACTGCCGAAGCAGTGGCCCTACCCGCTGAGTCCATGATATCATAGGATGCCCTGATGATGTGATTACAGATGTTAGAGCCTGACTTCAGAATAGCTATCAACTCTGCCTACCCTGGGTAATCTGGCATGGCTTGGGCCACCTCCACTGCCTTGTCCCACAAGGTATTCTGGTATTGAACCATGTGGGCAAGGAAGTTTTGGGAGCGTAAGGCGCACATGGATGATGAGTATACCTTCTTGGCCAAATAATCAAACTGTTTTGAGTCTTTATCTGGTGGTTGTGTACCGAGATGTCAAGGTCGCTTAGACCAGTCATGGGCAGCATTAATCATGACTGTGTCCACCTCTGGTTGTTCCCCATAAAAGGGATCTTTCCTGGGTACGGTATACAGCCTGTCAGATTTCTTAGATACTGCTGGCGTAGGAAAGGGACACTTCCAAGCAAGCTTGTTAGCATCCTTAAAGGACTCAACCATCGGAGGGCTGACCATGGGCAAGGTGTCCTTTCTCCTAAAAAAGGTAGCCAGTCGCTTCATTCTGGGTCCAATTCTTCTGTATCCCAGCGATTCAGTTGTTGAAAGTGACACATCACATCCATAAATGCTGGGTCATCAGACGGGGACCGCAGGACATCCTTGACACCCACGGGCTCCGACAGCAGGTCGGATCCCCTCAACTGGTTGAAGAGGAGGAATACCTGTCTGAATCCCCAAAATCTGGGGAAAGGGAGGGCAATTGTGGGTACCTATGTGACTGACCTTTAGGAAGAGGGGTATCTCCCCCTTCCGACCTCGGGGTAATCCCCCTAGGAAGGGGAGTAGGTAGGCGGACTGGATCCAGAGGTGGCCCCTGGGGGTTGGCCGAGGGGGTGCCCTGGGTGCTTCTTTATCTTTAACACATTACCTCCTGGGTGGCCATTTTGTGTCAGGAAAACAATGGTTAGTTTGGATTTCATATGGAGCTATTGGAGGTAATGAGTTAAAATAGGCTCACCAGGCTGCAAAAAGCTCATTTAGGCCCTGCAGCAGATTCTGTAGCAAGGCTGGTATGTCTGGCATTGGGGGGGTTAGGCTTTGATGGCCCCGGTGCCTGGTCATCAGGTTGCGGTAACTCATGTGTCAGTGTATGGTGGTCCAGGTTACCTGGTATCGGACCCAGAGGGACAGTGCCATCTGGCATCGAACAAGCTGGGTCCGGTGTCTGGTCATCGGGGCGTCGGGTGAGGATGGGCATCAGGCCCAGCCAGAGACTTTGGAGTATCTGGTGATGGGGTCACCCGAGGAGGCATTGGGAAAGCCAGCATTGAGGGGACTGGCGTAGGCTGAGGCCAGACCGGAGACTGATCCGCCGACTGCCAGGGCAGAATTGCCTGAGTAGGGGAGCTAACTCCTAAACGGATGCCCCTCTTTCCTGGAGGACAATGGTCCTGGGTGTCACCTGGTGATGTTGGTCCCTGACATCAGGGCAGACTCTGTGGACACCCTGGCTGGGAAGGCGACAGGCGAAGACCTGCAGCCGACGAGCCGTCAGTCGAACCACTTGGCTTAGAGCCCGCAGTAACAATGGGCCTAAGCATAAGCGGCTGAGAGGTGGGGGAAGATTTCCCATGCCCAGAAGAACCTTCTCCCACTACAGAGATTAGGGAGGAAGGTTTGGTCACCGGGAGCTGGTGGTAGAAAACAACGTCCCAAGGGGCACGAGCCAGAAGTGGTCGCCGACTTCTTTGAGGACCAGGAGCAGTCTTCTGCCAGGGATCTCTCCTGATGTTTTTCCTGGTGCTTGTGTTTGCTGATAATTTCTTCTCTTTATGAGAAGAAGAAGATGTGCAGCCCCAGAGACCAGAGAGGATGAAGAACTCTTGCAGTGAAGCTCCTTCTCCATTTCAGATAGCTTCTTCAAAAGCAGGAAGGCTTTGAGGGTCTTTTGGCGGTGGAGCCTATTGCATTGGTTAAAGTCTTGGCTGGCAGGCCTCAATGTTGTGGTCTGGACCTAGGCAGAAAAGGCAGGCTGAATGGCTGTCCTTATGGGGAATCTGCTTCCCACATGCACACTTGGATTGCCACCTCTCGATGGAAGAGGTTGGAGAGGAAGACAACATGCAAGAACTCATAGAAGTCACTGGTTTTAAATAAAATAACAAAATGTGGGTAGCGCAGTAAAAATGGCAGTCGACATGCTGAAGGCATCCATGCAGGTCTGACTTGCACGGCCGATGGCAGGAAATGAAATGGGGATGGATTGGGGGACCACCCATTTTATACCATACGTGATGTCAGGGGCGGGCTGATGTCAGGGGCGGTCCCCTGCTGGATACTGCTAGCTAGAAGTTTCCCGTGGGGTCCTGGCACCTTAGTCCTAAAGGTGTTACCTGCTGTAAGAGTGAATCTCAAAGTAAGATCTTAGGATTCATGAGCAAAGACACCCTGTCTTTGTGAAAAAATCAAATAAGGGTCTTCACACCAGAGTGCCTGAAGCTTGGAAATCCTTTTAGCAGAAGTAATAGCAACTAAAAATAATGCTTTCCAAGAAAGAAAGCAAAGCTTGCAAGTCACAGCTGGCTCAAATGGAGACAGGGTCAACTTCTCCAAAACAAAATTTAAATCCCAAGCCAGGACAGGGGAACAAACTGGAGGTTTCAGATGCAAGATGCCCCTGAGAAAGGTATGGGACGCTTCTAACTGGGCCACGGTATGGCCGTCAATGGGCTTGTGAAAGACCAAAATAGATGAAAGTTGCACTTTAAGGGAGGAGTACTGGAGGCCTGACTCTGACAAGGAAATCAGGTAGTCCAGGATCTGGTTTACCAGACAGGTGAAAGGGTCCAAGTGATGTTTGGCAGCCCAGATGGCAAACCTCTTCCACTTCATGGCTTAAGTGGCCATAGTGGAGGGCTTCTGAGCTGCCATGAGGACACCTGCTACCCGCCAGGATACTCCAAATTGAGCTATGGCTATGTCCTCAGGAGCTAAGCATGCAAATGAAGGGACTTGTGGTTTGTATGGACCAGGGTCCCCTGAGCCTGCGCCAACAGATCCCTGCAAAAGGGCAGGGACACCAGAGGCTCCTCTGCTGGCTGTTACAGCAGCAGAAGCAATATCTGACATGGCCAGTAGGGTGCAACCAGAATCATACTGGCCCCCTCCATGTGCAGTGTGATTAGCACCCTTTGTATCAGAGGAAAAGGTGGGAAGGCATAAAGGAACTTCCTGTTCCAGGAGAGGACAATGTGTCTCACCAGAGAACTCCAGTCGGACTGCCCTCCCTCCTTCCCTCCTTCCCTCCTTGCCTCCCTCACTTCTCTCTCTCTCTCTCTCTCTCTCTCTCTTTATTGTCCCTGCTGTGCTCTGAGTCATACATCCTGTCCTGGTCTTGCCCTAAAACTGAACAAAAAAGCTGCACACATGCAGCTGACCTGTTCTTCAGCGGCACAATTTTTTCCAACGGCAATGCAAGGAAATGCTGCATACATGCAGCTGAGCTGTTCTCCAGTCCCTGTCCTGCTCCGAGTCTGCTTGAAAGATCTGAGTGGAACGGCATTACTTTTCCGTTGCTCCACTCCACAGCTGACAGAAACAAACCCCTCTCCTGCTGTGCATTCATTACCCTCTCTCCCCATGTGGCAGAGTTTTTCTCCAGTCTCCCAATCACTGAGAAGATAAAAAGAGAAATGCTGCCCACATGAATGCCAGACACATGCACACATTCAAATGAGCTGTATCTGATCCCCCCAGTTATTTTAAAACTGGTATTAAATGCAAACATATGGAATGGACCCAGAGGTGTTCGTTATAATGAGGGACTACCGTATTTGAAACCTCTTTTTTGAAGGCACTAGATACAAATATTTGAGACTTCAAAATACGTGTTTAGCTATTAATCCAACTTTTGAAAATATACAGTTAGTATGTTATGGCATTTGAGTTAACCAAACACATGTAGTTCAATGTTCATTGTATGTTACTGTAATTAAGTGTTTACATTATAAAAGTAGTCATCTGTATTTAGTTGGATGATGTGTAATACTTGACATACAGTATACAATAGTTGACATTAGTCAACAGATGTTTTTCTGTTGTAGGTTTTTTTCCTATATACATTTTATCCGCATTTTTTCCCCATGTTTTTGTCCGGGTCCTTGTCCTGGTCATGCACGCTGCAGTACAGGGACGCCCTCCCACTACTTGCCACCTGCTTGCCTACACTACCTTCGGACCACTATCCGAGGGCAGTGGAACTACGGTGGGTGACAGGGTGCCTCACTGGGAGAAGAGGACTGCCTTTCAGTTGCTCAATCCTGCTCCCTCCCTCCCCCATGCCTGCTCTCCAATGACCCAAGACCATTCTCAAACCTGGGTCACTGGCATGACATGAGGTAAGGCATCCAGCGCCTCGGCTCTCTATGCCACCAGGCCAGCTATTCTGTTGTAGTTTTACATGACAAATTGTGTGTAACAATATCTGTTATATATATTTTTTTGAAATTCAGAACAAATTTATAAAGTAAAAAAAAACAGCGACTTTTTTTTAGAAAAGAAAACTAAACATTGTGAGGATTCAAATCGATCTTAGGAGCTTCTTGATTGTGCTGTTGTCTCTAACACACTAGCGCAAAAGACTGATGACTTAGAGGGTGTGAAATGCTCATATCCCCAGCATTCCCTGCTAACGTCACATGTCTGAGCTGTGCCAGTGAGTCTCTAGCAGGGAATAATCTAACCCATTTGTTAAAAATTCCCTGTGTTGCCAGCCTGCTGGTGCAGTGGCAAGGCATCCGCATGCAGCGCTGATATCCCAGGTTCAGAGATGGACTCAGGAGTTGGAGGGCCAGCTGGGGGACAACTCTCCTTCTCTAGGGGAAGGGGGCAGAGTGTCTGGCACTTTTCAGACCCCTGGCAGAGGCTGGGGGTGCCACTATGACCGACACTGTTCAACATGGTGAACAGGACAGATGTGGGACTTTGGCCTCTGTACATCACTGCATGCCCCGCCCCTGGGGTAGCATCCAAAGAATGCTGTCGCTCCCCATGATGCCACCTCACGGTCTTGATGCATTCTCCATGCCTTCCGCCCCAACCGCAACCCTGTTCCATTGAGTGCCCTGCTCTTGTGGCCCCAGCCGGAGGGGGGGCAAGCCCAGGGAGCCCTGCCAGCAGAGGTGATGCTGCTGGTAACCTAGACATGTTCCATGGGGCAGGGGGATCCTTTTAGCAGCCCTGCCCTGAAGGGCAAGCCAGGGCGTTTGGAGGTTGCGGAGGTTCAGAGGACAGCGGCAGGTCCAGTGAGAGTGGGGTGGAGTTCAGGAGAGGGGGGCAAAGAAAAATCAAACAAAAAAACCAAAAACATTCCCTGTGGCAACATGGAGTGCTACAGAACAGGATCATGATTCACTGCATTTTTTTTTCTGTCCTTGCTTTTCCAACCCATCTCTGAAAAGACAAGTCCCTTAATTCTCTCTCAGCAGTTGTACACATTGGCGGTTTGTTGTCCATATTGTATTCAGCAAAATATTGTACAACAAGGGAAAAGCTTATTTTTTTTAGACTGGACCAGGCCAAAGAGGACAGTAGGGGAACAGACTTTCAAAACTCTTCTGCAGAATCTGAGACAGGGATCAAAGGGGAATCAGGACTCTCATTATTTTTCTGATCTTAGCAATGTGATAACTGATAATTTGAAATAAATGTGTTTACTGAGCTAAATAAGGAGTACAATTATACTAGCTGGATCAGTACACACTAAATTGAAAGTACCTTAAGCAGCACCTTTCTTGGTGCTGACAATCATTAACAAGGAGATCTCTTATCTCATTGGGAGCTCCTCCATGATGTTTGCCAAATTTTTAAATAGCCCCAAAAGAAAGGGAAGGGATTGTAATTTCCCCCAAATGGGATGGTCACATGATCCCTTTCCACTTCCTGACTCTCTGATCTGCTCCTACGCTCTGACCTTTTGTAATGTTTTTATAGGTTGAGCATGGGAACGGACTCCATTCATTTGAATAGAACATCTTTTTCTAAGGTGATTTTCTGATTTTAAATCAGGATTTGGTACCAAGTGATGCAAGAATTCAGCTAACAAGGCTTTCCCTGGGGAGCAAATTACAATCCCTTCCCTTCCTTTCTGGGCTATTTAAAAAATTTGACAAACAACGTGGAGGAGCTACCACTGAGGTAAGAGAGCTCCTTGTTTCTGCTTTCTGGATATGAAAAATCCCTCAAAAGGTCCTCTTTAAATTATTTCAGACCACAAAACATTCTTAGCAATACTGGAAAACCTCTTCCTTACTCCAAATGGACGGTTCTATGATTGAGGGAGATGAGAACATAGTCAATGCATTTAACAAAGCATTTAGTGACCTATCCGCCTATATTCCCCCATCCACCACCCACCCTGCTGAAGCATATAGCACACCAACCTGAGCTTCACACCCAAACTTCTACCTAAAGAGGCTAACTTGGGCTAATAGCTACAAATATCTAGCCCAAACAAAAATATCAACAAAATTGGACCTGATAAGCTGGTTATGAAGCTCCTCAAATCTGTTTTAAAGGTGGTCATTCGCCACCCCCAACTCATTTTTATCTTGTCACTCTCCATTGGGCAAGTGCCCAAGATCTGGAAAATAGCTAATGTTGCCCCTGTCTTCAAGGGGGGAGCCCAAGACCTCCCTGCTAACTACTGTCCCATCTCAATCTTGCCCCCCAAAACACTAGACAAAATAGTGACCGACCAGCTTACTCAATACGTGAGCCACTATGACCTGCTGTCCCGTGAGCAGCATGGTTTCTGAAAGAGCCACAGCATCTTAGCTGCCCTATCGAAATACACTGACTATCTTCACTGTGCCTTGGACAGAGGGGAGCTTGCAGACTCCATCTTCATTGACCTCACCATAGCATTGGACTTTGTCAATCATACCTTGCTCTGCCAAAAATTAACCATGCTAGGCCTCTCTGATGAGGCCACCCAATGGTTAACAAATCACTTGATGGAACGCAAGGGGTAAAATGCCATGCACTCCTTTCAGACTATCAGTCTGTAAAAGAGGGCGTCCCCCAAAGATCAGTCCTTGGTCCCCTTCTGTTCAGTCACGTAATCAATGACCTTCCTGAAGCTTGCAGCTCAACTAAACTCCTCCTATGTGCAGATGATGCTATTATCAGCTCGACAAACAGCAACCTAGCCAGACTCCAGCTTAATCTCCAAACTGATTTCTCAACAATCCAAGACTGGTTCACTGCCAATCTCCTTGTCTTAAATACAAAAAAAACCAAAAATCTATGCTCTTCTCCACTCAAAGTAAATCCCCTACTCCCCCTTCCCTAGACATTGCCTCCACTGTAAGAGCCCCTATTGAGCAGACGTACTCCTTTAAATATCTGGGGCTAATCCTAGACTCTGGTTTAATCTGTGCAGCAGTGCATGTAGACACGCTAAGGAAGCCAGCTCCACACTTGGCCTGCTTTACACGCATAGGAATACCTTTCTTCCTGTAGTAAAGAAACTACTAGTTAGCTGCTACATGCTCAGTCTCATTGATTATGGGCATGTGGTCTATGGTGCTGCCTGTGACAGAGTGCTGGCTGGGGTCAGTGGCTTGCTGAATAGAGCCTGCCACTGTGTACTCAACTTGAGGCAGGATTCTCATTCATGCATACTATATAATAATCTAGGTTGGCTGAATCTTGACTCCTGATTGCAATATAGTACCCTAGTCACAGGCATAAAAGCTTTGCTGGGACTGTTATCCCATGGGGTTCTGGCCATGCTGAGCCCAGTGAACACCAGTTACCCTACAAGAGATGGAGAACATAACTCACTGGTGCTCCTTCAAATAAAACCTCACTGGGACAGACTTGTTTCTGCTTTAGATTCACAAAATTATGGAATGCCTTTACCCCCATCCATTAAAATCATTGACTTCCTAACCAACTTTAAATCCTATCTCCTATCTTAATTCACTCCCCCCCAAATCCATGTGCCTGCTATCGTTGATCACTTGCAGGCCCACCCCCATAACACTTCTCCATAGCCCTCTCTGGCCTCTGAATATTTCACCACTAGGCTCTGTTTCTACCCGTTGTTATGTGCATTTATAATTTATCTCACCATTTATTTATGCCTGACTTGGTGATTACAGCTTATTTAACTTAAAATAACTCATTCAATGTACCTACCTAATTCCCTTTTGTACTGTGAACTTTGTACTTTGTATTTGCAAATATGCTTAATCTCCTTTTTACTGTTTTCTCTGTCTTACATGGCCCTAGACCCTTTGAAAATAGGCTCAGCCTAAAGGGTCTTGTGTGTAACAAATAAATAAATATTAATACTGTCAGAAAGTCCATTTTGGTCTTTTTTACTCCATAGGTACCTGTTCTGATCTGATGAGACCACAGAACATTAAGGGCTGGATTTTCAAAAGGGTTGGACACAAACAGAAATTTCAGGTCCACGTGCATCTGCATCTGCCCAATTGGATTCGAACAGCCCTGCTACTTTCAAAAAATGCATCTGTTTGAGATAAAAAGTCAGGATTTGCAGGAAAAAAATTGACACATTTTGTACATGAAATTCAGATGCTTTAGAGAGAATTTTGTTTTGAAAATAGCAGCATGGGGTCCCCACATGTGCGAGAGAATGATGCCTGCTTAAACCCAGGGCTCCAATACTAATAAAAAAACTTAGAAGTATCTAAGTGTATGGACTCGTCTGAAGAGTGTCTAGTTTTCAGGGAGGGACTAAACTTGAGGAGTTTGTTAAAAGAGAAGCATGGCAATTGGGTCGGATGACTGACAAAGTAGATGACCTTGAAAATAGGGAACGAAGAAATAATTTAAGAATAGTGGGGATCCCAGAAGGATTGGAAGGGGCAGGTAAGATACATTTTCTTCATGAATTCTTACCAGCTCTCCTAAACTATCAATGGAGCTTGCTGCTTGAAATTGAAAGCGCCCACAGAGCCCTGTCAGCAAAACCTAAACTGGGTCAGAGACCCAGACCCATCATCACTAACTTCCTATGATTTACCGTTAAAGAAGAAATACTTAGAGTGGCTAGGGAAGAGGAAAATGTTGAACTGAGACAGGGAACAAATCTCTGTTTTCCAGGATTTTTCAGCAGAAATAGTGGAAAAAAGGAAACTTTTTGCCCTGTCAGAGCAGTGTTGCAGAACATAAACATAAAGTACTTTGTCAGTTATTCTGCTGTTTTAGTGGTACAGAAAGGTGGGAGGATGCATAGTTTTCAGACTGTGGAGGATGTGTGGGGCTTTGTGCACAGAAACTGGCCTAATGCTTGTTAGCAAACCAACTCTTCAAGAAATAGAGCAGCTCAACTCTCACCCACTTGAACGGAGGGCTCGAGACAGTCACAGGTCCGCGTGGCATCAACTAATACTGCACATGTCCAAAGGGAGCAAAAAACCAACCTCGGTACAAGTAAATTCTAAACTGATACCAAAGTCACTAGCCTGGTCTGTTAAATCTTATAGGAAAACCATTCTGATCTCGAAGAACAAATAAAGCACACTAGAAGCTGCCACCAGAACAACTGACAAGCCTGCACAGCCTGTTGTGGATGTACCCCCACTGGAATTGGTTCATGGTTCCCAGGCTTCACTATTTCCCAAAGCTCACAACAATTCCCTGATGTATTTTCTGATTTGGGAAATGATTCTCACCTACAGGAAACGTAAGTTCTCCAGTAGCTTATGTTGAACATACTCTTTTTCTCAGGCCTCTCATGATTGATCACAACCACAAATGCAAGTTGTTAATGCCTTCTTTTACCTTGAAACAAGTGCTCTGAATTTCAGAAAAAAGATAAAATTTGAGAAGATATGCCCTAACTGCCAAAAAAACCCTCCAAACTTTAGTTCTCTTACTTCATGTGCATACAAAACTTTGTTTTTTCTGGTCCTCATGCTTGCCTATGACCACAAGCATAAACTACAAAGTATTTCCAGGCATGGCAAGCAGACATGAGGAGCATGTTTAATTACGCTCACTACAGTAGCTCGTTCTGTCCAACATTCATCTTGTTAGATCTGCCTCCCTGGTAAGTCACTGTGCATAAGGGAGATGGGATATTTTTCTTTTGGCATGGAATAGGGACTGCTTACAAACTACAGTGGAAATGCACACCCATTTTGTAGCAAGAAAATGTGCATTTAAGCAAAATGTGCATTTATCTGAACTCCTATGTTTACAATGCAACATAAAGAAAATAACTGAGACTTGACACCATAGTAGCATTCTACATTTATTCATCATAGCAATATCCTAAGAATGCTAAAAATGTTAAAATGTGCTACTGTGCAGCATTGACAAATACTGCAACTTTTAATAAAGCACAATGCTAAAAAAATATATATATCAAAGCCAATCATCTGTCCGCATTATCTGTATTGCTTGTGGACCCGGAAAAGGAAATGATCTTAGTCGGTTTGCAACTTTTCAGTGCCAGCTGAGTGATATAGGGTGTCAAATGCTGCTTCACAACTGCTGAGAATCACATGTGCACTTAAAAGGTGCTAACTACCTAGGGAGAGATGTGCTGGTGAACTGTGAAACTGTACATTTTGCTGAAATGTGCACTTATTCAGTGTGCACTTAACAGATTTTTTTTGTATTATGTGAATAGCAAACAAATTGGGAAACAGGAAACGTGCACTTATCCTATGTACACTTAAGTGGAATCCACTGTTCTGTCGAATAAATAATTCAGCATTGATTTTTGTAAGATGAATTTCAAGGGTAATAGAACCTTCAAGTTTCTAGTTTGTCTTACTAGTTCAATCTAATAAGGAACTACGTTCCTGCTTTCAGAAGTCTGATGTTCTCAAATGACTTATGTGGGAATACTGCTAGTTATGCTTACTGTACTGTTGAATAGCTACTGTCATCTACTGGTTTGAATCTACAATTGTTTTTGTTATGTTCATGTCATTCTGTGTTAGTTTTTTTTAGGTTAGACATCTACTGCTTGGTGAATTCTAAGCTGTTGTGCCAACATGAGTAATCCTGGTTGCCTTGAGTTGCTTGAGGTGAGTCTGGTTTACTGTCATACACAACTTCTTCATAGGAATTAATCCAGATTGAGGGATGTGATGGTAGTGCTCCTCAGTCCACTGGCCAACAATGGGGGGGGGGGTTATATTTATTAGAAATGCCCACATTGGTTCTCTACAGTCCTCAGTCTGCATTTATAAACAAATTACTTAATAGGTCTCGCTTTACCTAGTACTAGTAAAGTCCCAATTTTATCAGTTACAGTTCTCAGTGTGTTATGGATTATCTGGTGACATAGGAAGGATATTGGAATAAACTGTGGACCCCTGGTAAAAGGTGGCCCAAGATCCCTACCCCTGCCACATTGCTTTGAAGAGGTTAGAAGTAACTTTTAGTGAAGCAACCTACCAGGGTGGGGATTCGAAGTGTGAATGGTGGATATACTCAATAGAGGCTTGCTGGGTACACTGGAGCCAGTGAGGGCAGTCTGTAAATATATGCTGTATGACCTCTAGGGACCCAATTGGGCAGAAGATATTTTCTGGATGCAGGCTGAGGACTGGAGAGAAATATCTAGTTTTAACAAAGGACAATGAAATATATAGAAGGAAGGGGTGTAAGGGACAGAATGATAATTTATAGATGGATTACGCTATAGGTGTAAAGTTATAATTAAATAAAAACATATGGGGCTTGATTCTATAAGCACCCCTATGCATGTCACAGGCTGTGACATGCGAGGGATGCAGCTGCGCCAAGGACCCTGCACCAGATTTTGTAAGGGGCCGGGTCCCCGAAACTAAGTCCTGCAACTTACGACATTCCCACAGGTACGCGAAACAAAGGGTGTAACTGAGGGGCATGTCGCAAGCCACATGCACAGTGCTGTAGGGTGCAAGTGCCCCCTCCAACCCCAGTTCCCAAGCCTGAAAAACCCCTGCAGGGCTATCGGACAACCCCTCCCCAAGTCTCAATCCCCATAATAGTAACAGCCCCCCCAAGCCTCGATCCCCAAACCCATGTCCTGGTGCTTATGGAAACTGTACTAAAATGATCCCCGTTATCCCTGGTAGTCTAGTGGCTCCCCATCCCCCCACCTGGCAGAGCCAGACCACCCTGCTCTCCCCACCTTGTCTTCAGTTACCACTGGCACAGTCCACTCTGACCACCACAGCCAGCCGACTGAGTAACTGCTTCGAGGTGTATTGTATATAGTACACGCTCAATGAATGAATGACAGTTCATTCATTAAGCGTGTACTATATACAGTACACACTCAGATGGAGCTCAATTGGCAGCTGGCTATGGTGCTGAGAAGTGGGCTGTGCCAGTTGCCAGCAGGGTGGGGGAGGTGAGGGGTGGTCTGGCACTGCTGGGTGGGAGGCCACTAGACTGCCAGGGATTATGGGTTAAGGTTTTATATATATTTTACCATGTCAATTTCCACAGGATGTGCCATTTGCGGGCAACTGGCATCGGGGATCGGGGCTTGGGCGTGAGCCCTGGCAGGGCTTTAATTAACGCATATGGGGATCATGGCTTGGGGGGGCCTGAGTAGCCCTGCAGGGCTATTTTACATGTACTGGGGGTCATGGGCATGCAGCAGCCCAGTGGGGCTCTTGTACCAGTACTGGGGTTCAGGGACATGCTGCAGCCCTGCAGAGCATTTTGGCATTGGGGGCATGGATAGCCCTACAGGGCATTACCATGTTGTTTCTGGGTCGGGGCATGGGGGGGCAGAATTAGCCCTGCAGGGCTTTTGTGTTTTGGGTTAGGGCAGTGTTGGGGAGAGGGTGGCATACCATCAGGGGATGGGTGGGCTGCACATGCAGGCAATCTCCGGGGTGTACATACAGTTACGCCGGCTATATGCTGGTGTAACTTACATTGATGGTTTTCCCTTGGGGTTGTTAGAGAATAGCACCCTGGGGGACATTGTTGCTGCCCTTCCTGAATAGGGCACAACCGCTGCTGTAAACCCCCTAGTGCCATGTCACAGGGGGTTTAAGGCATAACTGGTGGTGTAAGTCCACTTTGGGGTAAGCAGCCTGTGGCATGTCACAGGCTGCTTTGCAGAATACCGTATGTCACTACTGCTGTCGTAACTTGCTACTTGCACCATTTTTTTTTTGGCGCAAGTCATGTTATGCCAGACGTACCCTTTTGAGAATCGGGCCACATCATGTCTTGGCCTAGGGGTGGGGCAGCACTGTTTTCATATATCCTCTGTATTGGCTCCATCTATGATTAGACATGGAGGGCAGTAAGGCTGTGTGCTCCTTTGACATACAGGGAGACTTTTTACCTTTCAGCAGTACTCAAGTTAGGTATTACAGGTTTCTCAGGTAATCACTAATACCTTGCTGGGTCTCAGACTTTCTAGGGCTACCTAAAGGTTGCTCTCTTAACATCAATACTAGAAATTTTAAGTTTATTAGTTAATTAGAAGTCAAGTTTTTAAATAAATAAGTGTACCAGGGTTATTGACAGACTGAGGTTACATGTAGATTGGATTTTTAACAGATGATATGGCATCAGAGGTTGCTGTATTTTAACTGGCACAGAACCATCAGAGGTACCTTGGGTGGTTACTTGGTGCAATCTCTCAAGGTTCTTTTCCTATTGGCTGGAAAGCCCCATACTTTAGGGACTGTTAAGTAGTAGTTCAATACATTTTAGTTGTTCTACTTGGTAATTCGTTAGATTGTTATCTGATTACTAAACAATGTATTTGAAACCTTATTGTTTTTTCTCAGTACTAGTCTATTTAATCCAAGGTCAAGGAAAGTCATTTTTCAGGTGATCATACCTCTAGAATATGTTTTGTCTAATAGACTGTTTTTTAGGATCATACTTCACTTTTCTTAAAGCTCATCAGCTAATATTCTTCAACTGAAACTCTGGCTGGAAGCTGCAATACTGAACATAGGATTTGCAAGAAAGCGAGTTGTGCTCACAACAGAGGGAGGTGAACCTTACAATTGTCTTTGGTTTGTAGCAGATATTCTGCAGGTGGAGGCTACTTCTAACTGAAAGGTGAAATAAGAAACCTACAATTATCAGGAAAAGACAGTCTTTCAAGCAACAGAGGGAGGTGGATCTAGCTTTACGTTTGTTACAATTCTTAAGATTTTCAGTGCAGGAAGAGTTTAAAGCACAGCTGACTTATTTTGGGGCTGAATGCATTCAGAGCACGAACCACCAGGCAGTTTTGGGGCTGGAGAGGTTTACCTGTGTCTGACTTGGATGTCTGGATTTTTCTCTGTTTGATTAGCAGGGTATTTTCTCTGTCAAATTGTTGTGTAGGGTATCTTGCTGACAGGAAGGCACTCATCGCAGCGGTGGGTCAGAGCTCTTAGCTGATTGTTTTGTGAGGGCACAGTTTAGGCCAAACCCCTTCCCACCCACCCCTGGAAATAGTTCCTTTATACCTGGGGTTCTGACATCATTTCCTCAAGAGTGCAAGGTGCATATCACTGTCATATCCTCTGTAGCACACTGCACTGACAATATAAGCATACACATTGTATAATATATATATTTCTATATAACAAACCAATCACACACACAAACACACACAAAAAAGTAGAAAACATGTGGGAAGTAGTGCAATGTAATGGCTGTGGGGCAGCAGTCTTCCAGGAGTCTTTCTGGAGGCTGAGATGCTGCCCTATTTGAAGACAACTCTCTGCCCTGAGGGAGGAAGTTGCCCGTCTTCAGGCCACACTGGACAGTAGTAAGGGAACCTTCCCCCAGGCCACACTGGACGGTAGGAAGAGAACCTCCCCCATCCAGAGAGCACCAGAGCCACCACCACTACCTCAGAGGTTGCGAAGAAAGCACAGCAGTTGGACCACAGTGGGCTCAGGGAGGGTAAGGATGGTGGGACAGAGGCACACCCAGTCAGTTGTTCCACTCCACAATCCATACACCATTCTGGGGGAGCATAGCTCCCCTATGGATGCACCCGCAGAGGAGACTGAGGACAACTGTCACAAGGGAGGCCCACAGGAAGGAGGCAGAGGACACCACAAGGAAAGGAAGCTGCTCCTGATGAGGGACTCAATTATTAGGGGGATAGAACTGGGGGAGCAGGGAAAACTGAAGTAAGGTGCCTGCCTGGTGCCATGGCTTGGAGGGACAGGAAGCGCATCCTCAGGATCACAAGAACAGCCGCACGGGAGTCTGAGCTGGACGTCATTGTCCACCTAGGGACAAATGACTTGGCTCAACATGAGATTAGAGCAGTGCAGAAGGACTTTGTAGAATTGGGGAGGGGCCTAAGACAAGTAGCACACACAGTATCCTTCTCAGAGGTGCTGTCTGTCAATGGCATGAGTGAGGCAAGGGTACTTTGCACCATGCAGTTTAATGAATGGTTGAAAAAATGGTGTGGAGCACAGGGGTTTGGCTTCATTGGGGACTGGGGTTCCACCTGGAGGAACACCAGCCTATACTGGCAGGATGGTCTGCATCTGTCCAGGAAGGGAGCAAGTCTTTTGAGCCATCAGTTTAAATGCTTCATTGGCAAGCTTTTAAACTAGTCAAGGGGGGAGGCACTGATAAGCAGCAGGAAAATCCCAGCCTCTCCCTACAAAACAGGGTACTAAATGAGAAAAAGACCGAGGTAGAAAGGTCAGTGGGGGATGCTGCAACAGAAGGTAAAGCCATCAAAAAATGGAGAGCAATGAGTACCAATGCCTGTAGTCTGAGTAACAAGCTTCCTGAATTAGTGGCCTTGATGGAGGAGGAAGATCTGGATATCATGGCAGTCACAGAAACATGGTACACATAAAACCATGACTGGGACGTAAACATACCAGGATACATTATCTACAGGAGGGACAGGGAGGGTAAAAGAGGAGGAGGAGTAGCTCTTTACATAAGGGAAGGAATCAAAGCAACAGAACAAAAGGGAAAACAGGGAGGAGAAGAAGCACTGTGGGTAAATTTGGAGACTGGCAATGGCACCACAATCCACACAGGGGTAGTATACAGACCCCTTCTCAGGGGAAGGAACTGGACAAGGAAAGGCATCTATCCTAAATAGATACTTTTGCTCAGTATTTACTGAAGAGAAGGTAGGGCAGGGCCCACAGCTCAGCATCATGGACACAGGGGGGAGGGAGGTGAGCACTACTCCCTTCACAAAAGAAAGGGCCCTACAAGAGCTTGCTAAGCTCAGGGTGGATAAGGCAATGGGACCTGATGGCATACATCCCAGGGTACTTAAGGAGCTAAAGGTGGAACTAGCAGAGCCATTAACAGAACTGTTTAGTGAGTCTCTGAGCACAGGAGAGGTCCCAGAAGACTGGAGAAGGGCTCATGTGATCCTCCACAAGAGTGGTAGCAGGGAGGAGGCAGGGAACTACAGACCAGTCAGTCTTACCTCAGTAGTGGGCAAGATTATGGAGGCACTCCTTAAGGAAAGGATAGTGCAACACCTGGAATCCATAGGGCACAGGATCCAAGACAGCATGGGTTTACAAAGGAAGGTCCTGTCAAACTAATCTCATAGATTTCTTTGACTGGGTAACCAGAGTGGTGGACCAAGGGGGAGCAGTTGATGTCGCCTGCCTTGACTTCAGCAAAGCTTTTGACACTGTTCCACACAGAAGATTGACAAATAAACTGGGTAGGCTCGGGGTGGGTCAGAAGTTGGTCAACTGGGTGGCAAACTGGTTGACGGGCAGAAAACAGAGAGTGGTGGTAAATGGTATACAGTCAGAAGAGATGCAAGTCACAAGTGGGGAACCTCAGGGATCAGTCCTGGGGCCAGTCTTCTTCAACATCTTCATTAGTGACCTTGCAGATGGACTAGAGGTGTAAGCTTGTCTGTTTGCAGATGACACAAGAGCTGCAACAGAGTAGATGATCCAGATGGGGTGGGCAGAATGAGAAGAGATCTGGATAAACTAGCAAAATGGTCAGAAGAGTGGCAACTGGGATTTAATGCAAAGAAGAGCAAGATCATGCACATAGGAAGAGAACCTGAAGCCACCTATAGGTTGGGAAGGAGTTGCTAGCAGTCACAAGGAAGAAAGAGACTTGGGCATCATCATCACTGATGACCTGAAATCATCAAGCAGACCTCTAAAGCAGTAGGTAAGGCTAGGGGTGTTGGGGTGTATTAGTAGGGGTATCACAAGTCATAAGAGGGAGGTAATAATCCTCTTTACAAGACACTGGTTAGGCCCCATCTGGAGTACCGCAGTGCAGTATTGGAGGCCACACCTTCACAAGGACATTAACTAAATTGAGGCAGTCCAGAAGGGCAACAAAATGGTGCAGGGACTGCATCAGAAGACATATGAGGACAGATTAACAGAGCTCAATATGTATACCCTTGAGCAAAGGAGGGAGAGAGGTGATATGATCGAGGCATTCAAACACCTTAAGGGCATTAACAAGGTGAAAGAGTCTAACATGTTTAAATATAAAAAAATAGCAGGACAAGAGGACACAGCATGAGATTAGAGGGGCCGATTAAGGGGAATGTGAGGAAATTCTTTTCACAGAAAGGGTGGTGGATGCATGGAATGGCTTACCTCAAGAAGTGGTGGCTATGAATACAGTGCAGGGCTTCAAACAGGCATGGGATAGGCATAAGAGAGCAATACAAATGACTATGAATAGATAGGTCACTGATAGAGCAAAGGCCGATGGCACATTTATAAGGTAGAAAAAGAAATGGGCAGACTGGATGGGCCTTGCGGTCCTTATCTGCCGTCAACTTCTATGTTTCTATGTTTCTATGAAATGATAGAAAATATACTTAGAATGGCATAAAAAGGGGAGATATTGCTGATGGGTGATCTGAATATGCCAGATGTTAACTGGAGTGCAGCTGAAGCAGCCACTTCGAAGAGTGGGGTTATTCTAGATGCCCTACAGGGGGCATGCCTTAGACAACTAGTATTGGAGCCCACTTGAGAGGGAGCGATCTTAGACCTGGTTCTCTCAAATGGAGATGAGAGGGATCACAGATGTAGAAGTGGGTAGCCATCTGGGAACTAGTGACCATCGAACAGTATGGTTCACAATAAACACAGCAATAGAGTCAAGCCATACAAAGGCAAAAGTACTGGACTTTAGGAGGGCTGACTTTGCAAAAATGGGTGCGTGCCTAAGGAATGCACTAGCAAATGGGCAGGAAGGAGGGGTGGAAGAACAATGGGGAAAATAAAAACTGCCATCACAGAGGTAACAAGCCTTTGTGTGAAGCAAATAAACAAAATGAAATGATGTAAGAAACCACTATGGTTCTCAAAGGAAGTGGAAGTGAAGGTTCAAGAGAAAGAAAGCATTCAGGAAGTACAAGGAATCACAGAAGGAGCAGGACAGAGAACTGTATCAGTTAAAGCAAAGGAAGCTGGGAAGGCAGTCAGAACAGCAAAGGCCCAAACCGAGGAAAAGACAGCCAACTCAGTTAAGAAGGATAAAACAACATAGGTACATCAGGAGTGAAGGAAGACCAAGGGAGTGATAGTGAGGCTTAATAAAGGGGAGAGAGGGTGTGCAGAGGGTGACTGTGAAAAGGCAGAGATACTAAACAAATATGTTTGCTCAGTATTTACAAAGGAGGAGGGGGAGGTACCTAAAACAAACAGTAGAAACACTCTGGATACAAGTTGATACCAGCCATTTACAGAAGAAAGGGTTCTGAAAGAACTCTTAAAACTGATGGTGGACAAAGTAATGGGGCCTGATGAGGTTCATCCCAGAATTCTAAAAGAACTAAGGTGGGGAACTAGTGACACCACTGACTACCCTCTTTAACAAATCATGGGAGGATGGGGTGGTACCCAAGGACTGGAGGAGGGCAGATGTGATTCCCCTTCACAAAAGTGGGAGCAAGGCAGAAGCGGAAACTAAGACCTGTTGGTTTAACCTCAGTGGGAGGAAAATGATGGAATCACTTCTGAAGGAAAGAACTGTCGAGTATCTAGAGGCCAGAGGGGCACAGGACCCAAGGCAGCATGGATTCATAGCGGGAAGGTCATGTCAGACAAATCTGATAGATTTCTTTGACTGGGTGACCAAAGTAGGAGATCAGGGAGGGGCTGCGGACATGGTCTACTTAGACTTTAGCAAGGCATTTGACACAGTCCCACACAAAAGATTAATATACAGTACAAGTTAGCCAGCCTGGGAGTGGGTCCCAAGATGACAGCCTGGGTAAAGAATTGGCTGGAGAATAGGACACAGATAGTAATAGTAAATGGAGTCCACTCTGAAGAAAGGGGGGTTACTAGTGGGGTACCGCAGGGTTCAGTATTAGGACCGGTCCTCTTCAATGTCTTTATAAGCGACATTGCAGAGGGACTGGAAGGAAAAGTATGTCTCTTTTCAGATGACACAAAGATCTGCAACAGAGTTGATGCACAAGGTGGGGTGGAAAGGATGAGAAGGACTTGCTAGGTTAGAGGAATGGTCAAGTGTATGGCAGCTCAGATTCAATGCTAAGAAGTGCAAGGTAATGCACCTGGGAAACAAAACCAGGGGAAGAGTACACAATGGGGTGAGATACTAACAACAACAAAAATGGAAAGGGACCTGGGGTAGTCACATCAGATGACCTAAAGGTGGGCAAGCAATGTGAGAGGGCAGCAAGGAGGGCTGGGGATACTGGGATGCATAGGAGGCATCACCAGTAGATAACAGGAGATATTATCCCTCTGTACAGACAGCTAGTGAGACCCCATCTGAGTACTGCATGCAGTTCTGGAGACCCAGTCTCCATAAAGACATAGAACAGAATGGAAGCTGTCCAGAGGAGGGCAACTAAAATGGTGCAGGGTCTGCACGGAAGACATATGAAGAGAGACTTAAGGAGCTTAATATGTATACCCTGAGGAAAGGAGGGAGAGGAGGACAAGTAGAAACGCTTCAAGTACCTCAAGGGAATTAACAAAAAGAGGTGTGCAAGAACAAGGGGCACAATTTCAAGATAGAGGTGGGCAGCTCAGAGGTAATTTAAGGAAGTATTTTTTCACAGAGAGGGTTATGGATGCATGGAGCGGCCTTCCGAAGGAGGTTGTGGAGTCAAAAACAGTGGTGGAATTCAAGCATGCATGGGCCAGTCATAAGGCAATTCGGGGGGGGGGTAGGAAGAAGTAGGCTGCTGGTTAACTAGGATCTGCAGCTTATCCATTAAGTAGGGAAATGGGCAGACTGGGTGGGCCAAGCGGTCCTTATCTGCCATCAGATTCTATGTTTCTATGTTTCTGTCAGGTGTTTAGCAAGGATACACAGTTTTAAGATTTTACACTGTACAATTAATGGCTATACTGAATATAATAACATGGAATGTTAATGGTCTTGGTTCCCCAATTAAAGGAGTAGTCCACCCCAGAATCTGAAAAAACAAAGTTTGTGCAAAGCGTTTTGATTTGTATGTAAAGTCCTAGTGTGTCCTCCCCTCCGTCTGCTATTAGGAGTTTTTCCTAAATTAGCCTACTAGCTTTATGGTAGTTTTAAGACCCCTGGGATTAGAAGAAGCCTGAAGGGGAAAGAAGGAAACATATTCAATTCAGTGCTTCAGAGTAACTGGTAATTGCTATTTTTCTTTTAAACTTAGATTGTGGGCTTTTAGTGACACTGTACTTTCTTTGTTGTCTTTACTTAGAATTGTTTTTTGGGCTGTTGAAAATTTAAAACGTAGTGGTGGTGTAATTCTGTGCTGTCTTTAATTGCTGCAAATTTTATCTTGGCTTGTCTGACTGCCCTGTAGTTGGGTGAAGGGTGGTAATTGTCTGGCCTCTGACCTCAGCTACGTGATAACTGGAGGTGGGGCTTAGTCAGAGTTGAGGTAGCAAGTAGAGTTTATTTTCTCAGAAGAAGCCTGAAGGGAAAGAAGGAAACATATTCAATTCAGTGCTTTAGAGTAACTGGTAATTACTATTTTTCTTTTAAACTTAGATTGTGGGCTTTTAGTGACACTGTACTTTCTTTGTTGTCTTTACTTAGAATTGTTTTTGGGCTGTTGAACATTTAAAACATAGTGGTGGTGTAATTCTGTGCTGTCTTTAATTGCTGCAAATTTTCACCCCCCTTCCCCCAACTCTTAATTATATGCCCTGTTAAATCTGATTGACAGGAGCTAAACACGGGGTATAGTAAGGGGTGTGAAGTAGGAGGGGCATAAGGGGGAAGAAGCCCATCCTCAGCACAAGTGTTTTGACTCATTTATTTAGTTATTGGTTTCTTTTTTTTTTTAAAGAAAATTATCTGAGGATCAGTGGCAGGATTTTTAGGACAGTAAATTAATAAAAAGGGAACTAGGAGAGCTTCAGTAGCAGACAAGTAGTGGAATAGCAGTATAATTGCAGTATAATGTGGGGAGTGGTGCAATGCAGTGGCTGTGGGGCAGCCATATTCAGGCAGACCTTCTGGACACTGAGGTGCTGCCCTATCTGCATGCATCTCTCTGGACTGTGGGATGAGGTAGCCAGACTCAGAGCGGAAGTAAACTGGGTCAGGAGTACCATCACCCCTATCCAGAGACCACCCAGTCCAATGCAACTGCCTCAAAGGATGCCGAGAACGAGGAGCACTTGGATGACAGTGGGCTCAGGGAGGGTTAGAGTGGTCAGGCAGAGGCACATCCCAGATCCTATTCCACTCAAGAACTCATATGCCACACTGGCAAATGAGGACAACCAAATAGAGGTACCCAGAGAAGTGGAAGGAAAGGATGTGGAGGTTAGGCAAGGAGGTGACCTCAGCGGGGAAAGCAGTGGACCCCAGAGGAGGAGAAAGCGAATCCTGGTGGGGGACTCCATCATAAGAGGGATCCAGCTAGGAACACAGGAGGGGGAGGACAGGGAGGTGAGGTGCCTACCAGGTGCCATGGCATGGAGGGAGGGATGGATGGAAGGAAGATCCTGGGGATCACTGGGAAGCAAGGCGGAGGAGGTGAGCTGGATGTCATTATCCACCTAGGTACTAATGACCTGGCAAATGGGAGCAAAGGAAGTTCAGGAAGAGTTTAGGAAATTGGGGAGGGTCTCAAGCAAGTAGCTACTTCTGTCACTTTCTCAGAGTACTACCTGCAAGAGGCAAGGGAGCCATAGAGTGCATGCACCAGGAACTTTAACTCATGGTTGAAGAACTGGTGCTGTGAGAAAGGTTTGGATTCATTGGTGACTGGGGACCCACCTGGAGGGATGGAGGTTTGTTCAAGCCTGATGGCCTGCATCCATCCTGGAGAGAATCAAGCACTCAATGATAAGTTTAAATGCTACATTGACAAGCATTTAAACTAGCAAAGGGGTGGCAGGCCAGGCAAGGAGGGTACCATTGCTCACCCCCACAGCTAGCAGTGGAACCAGTGAACCAGAGAGTGGCTATCTCTGCAAAGCAGTGTGCAAAGATGGAGATTAGTGCCCAACAGGTGGATAGGCAGAAAAGGGCAAAATTCAGCAGAAGGGTAGACAGCAAGGAGAACCAGGGATAAAGGACAACCAAGGAAGGGGCTGGAGTAGAACAGCGAAACAGTCTAGGAGGTCAAATCATTGGAAAGCCATGTGTGCAATTCCAGGAGCCTTAGCAACAAGATGGAAGATCTGGAGGCTGTCATGGTGCAGTCAGACCTGGACATTGTGGCCATCACTGAAACCTGGTGTAATGATAACCATGACTGGGAGATGGCCATACCTGGCTACAACATATTCAGAAGAGACAGAGCAGGCAGGAAGGGAGGAGTAGTGGCACTGTATGTGAAAAATGATATAAGGGCCATAGAGATCCAGGAGGAACAAAATAGGGGAGAGATACTGTGGGTTAAGCTGGAAAGGAAAATGGGGACAGCCATCCGCACAGGTGTGGTTTATAGACCACCAGGCCAGGAGGAAGAAACAGATAGGGAGCTTATGCTAGCCATCCAAAGGATGGCAGACAAGAGTGATGGTACTGGTTGGAGACTTCAATATTCCAGACGTGGACTGGAGCAACCCAGCAGCATCAACTAGAGCAGATTTATCCTGGGATCCCTTCAGGTGCCTTCCTCAAGCAACTGGTCATGGAACCAACTCGGCAGAAGGCAATACTGGACCTTGTGCTCACAAACAGGGACAGTGTGATGGGGTAACAGTGGGGGAGCACCTGGGAAACAGTGACCACCAGTCATTGTGGTTTGAAATCACAGAAGGAGCAGAACCAAACCACACAAAAACATGTATCCTGGATTTTAGGGGGGCAGACTTTGGGAAAATGGGGAGATACTTGAAAGAGGCATTGAGGGGAATGGGACAGGAATCAGGGGTTGAGGAACAGTGGGAAGTATTTAAAATGGTGATTACAAGAACAACAGAATTATGCATTAAGCAGGTTAGCAAAAGGAAAAGGAAGAGGAGACCATTATGGTTTTCCAAAGAGGTAGCAAAGAAAGTGAAAGCCAAAAAGATTGCATTCAGGCAATACAAAAAGACACAGGCAGAAGGGGATAGGGAAGTACCAGGAGAAGCAAAGGGAGGCAGGGAGGTCAGTAAGGAAGCCAAAGCTCAGACAGAAGAACACATTGCAAAATCAGTGGTTAGAGGGGACAAAACCTTTACAGGTACATAAGTGAAAAAGAAAGACAAAGGAGGGATAGTGAGACTGAAGGGAGGATGGGAGCCACGTGGAGGATGACAACAGTAAAGCTGACATATTGAACAGGTATTTCTGCTCAGTCTTTACTGAGGAAGAGGAGGTAATGGGTCTGAAGGAGTACAAGGATGAGAATGGTGCAGAAATGGACACAAGTCCTTTACACGAGAAGGGTCCTGAAGGAACTGGAAGTAATAAGAGTTGATAAAGCAATGGGGCCAGATGGGGTGCACCCCAGGGTCCTTAAAGAACTAAGAGAGGTGGTGGCTGAACCTCTGGCTATCCTGTTTAGCCGATCACTGGAAACAGGGAGGTACCCAAAGACTGGAGGACAGCAGATGTAGTCCCTTATACAAAGTGGGAACAAAGAGGAAGCAGGGAACTACAGACAGTCAGCCTCACCTCGGTAGTGGGGAAGATCATGGAAGCACTACTGAAAGAGATTGGTGGAACATCTGGTTGTCAATGGACTACAGGACCCAAGGCAGCATGGTTTCACCAGGGGAGTCATGTCAGACCAACCTCGTTGAATTTTTTGACTGGGTGACTAGGAGGTGGATCAGGGAGGCAGGACATGGCTCATCTGGACTTCAGCAAGGCCTTTGACACTGTACCACATAGAAGACTATTACACAAACTGGGGAATATGGGTGTGGGCAGGACAGTGGTGTGGTGGGTAGGTCACTGGCTGGGTGGCAGGACACAGATGGTGGTGGTAAATGGCTGTCATTCCACAGAGGGAAGAGTGACCAGTGGGGTACCACAAGGATCAGTGCTGGGACCAGTCCTATTCAACATCTTCATCAGTGACATTGCTCAGGACCTAGAAGGCAGAATTTCACTGTTCGCTGATGACACAAAGCTCTGTAACACAGTAGACACACCAGAGGGTGTAGATAGAATGAGAAGGGACCTGCAGAAACTTGAAGAATAGTCAGGGTTTGCAGTTGAAATTCAATGCAAGAAGTGCAAGATAATGCATATGGGGCACAAAAACCCTGGCACAGTATATATCAGTTGGGGGGTGAGGATATAGCATGCACCAAGCAGGAAAGGGATCTTGGGGTTATCATCTCTGATGACCTCAAGGTAGGGAAACAGTGTGACAAGGCAGCAGGTAAAGCAAATAGGATGCTGGGATGTATAGGCAGGGGCATCACCAGCAGGAAAAGGGAGGTCATAATTCCACTATACAAGACACTAGTGAGGCCCCACCTGGAGTACAGTGTACAGTTCTGGAGACCATACCTACGTAAAGACATAGGGTAGAGAAGGTTCAGAGGAGGGCAACAAAGATGGTGCATGGATTGCATCACAAGTCCTATGAAGACAGGTTGAAGGAACTGAACATGTACTCCCTGGAGAGAGGAGGAGAGAGGGATATGATAGAGACATACAAGTATCTCACAGGGAGGAACAGGGTGCAGGAATACACTATTTTTAAGCAAAAAGATGTTCCAGGACTAAGGGCATGGGATGAAGTTGGAGGAGGATGATTCAGAGGAAACATGAGGAAGAATTTCTTCACAGAACGGGTGGTGGACAAGTGGAACACCCTGCCAGAGGAAGTGGTGGGGGCTGAAACAATCACAGGATTTAAGAATGCATGGGATAGACATAAAGGAATTCTGGAGGTCAGGGGTAAGGGGCAACAGACTTCTAGGAAAACATAAACTGAACTTACAAGCTTATCTGCTGACACTGTCTATGTATCTCCATCTCAAATAGGTTTATGGCCTTTCTTGCTCCTACAATGCATCCTGTCTCATGTGACGGTGATGTAGCCGAGCCCATAAATTTAGCATATACACTGCTTTAAAAATCAGTTCACAACAGCAGAACTGTGTAACTGTTCTTATCCAGTGAGCACAAATGGCTACTGTTACAGTTTAGCAGATACCTGAGAGGTAGCTGAGTGGGATTTCTGTAAGAAAACAGCTACTAAATAGCTCTAATTCACTATTTTTGTTTTCTATGTATGTCAGGTCTAGCTAGCAGGAGTGTTTTAATTTTAAAACGTTTAATTTCATCAAACTACACACCGTGACACTTGGCCAGCTGGTTATGATTATTGTATGATATTTGTAATATAAAAATATAGTATGTGATTATCTCACATAAGACAGCCTGTGCTTCCATGGGTGCCCCCGCCCCCCAGGTTTCAGTGAAGCTACAGGATATGTAAACTGACCAGAGGATGTGTGAAACTGACTAGTAAAGGGGAAACCTAGAGTTTCCTGTCTGTTCTTGATTAAGGTTCTGGCCATCTGCCAGAGGATAAGCCTAATAAACTTTTATGATTTCCTAGAGGAACCCATTGATAACAGCAATGTGTTAAATGTCGTAAAACCCTTTGATCTCCTTGGGAAAACAGGAACCAGCCACCAGTTCAAAGGAAAGTCTTGATTAAAGACTCATAATTTAGGAAATGTCTTTTTTTCTTCTGAAGTCACATTATTTAAAATATCTCCTGATAGAAAATCATTTTTTGTAATTTTTTATTCTAAAAGGAGGAGCTAGATTACTTACAAAAGGGGTGTGGAGACACAGAGTTTAAACTGATACTTGTGTCTGAAATGTGGTCATATCATCTTGAGACACAGCTGTCTGATCTAACTTTAAAACGCACTTCCAGAGGTAATACCTCAGACAGCAAACATCTAAATGTATTGTGGTAGGAGTTTTGCTTTGTAATTTTTCCTTTTTTTATGCAATTGTGTGCTCTTTGATATTGTGTTCTGTGTTTACATTTTTCATATTTTTATCATTTTTTAGAAAAGTACCTTTTCTTAAGATACTGCCTGGGTGTGTCTTCCAAGTTCTTTTTGCATGTGATGTATAAGTGGTTAAGTCTGACAGCTGTTTGAAGGGCTTGCTGGTGTTACTAAACTGGGAAAAGGTAAGAATATACCTAAGGTCTCTTACAGAGTTAAAAGGGTTTATTTTGGATACCTGGTTAGGTTCCCTTAGGCGAAAGATATATTGCATCCCCCCCAAAGAGAATATTATCTGAGCCTGTACACTTGGGTACACTAGCATAAGGTTCGCAGTTTGAATACACCAGAACTTGAGACCAAAGGTGATTTGGACCCAAAAGCAGACAGGTGGGTTACCCTGTCTGTTACCTGTTCACACTATTGCGTTCTGAGGTAGGCACTATGGGAGCAGAGGGCCTGATCTGCTGAGTGTGTTTGTGACTAGTAAAGACTCTAGCTGTTTTCTTACAGAAAACCAACTCAGTTAGAGTTCAAGTATTTGCTAAACTGTAAATGTAGGTACCAACATTCTATTAGGTAGAACTGGCAGTTAGTGCTGGTTTTGCTCCGTGACATGATTTTCTTTTTTTTTGTTTTACAAATGTGAAGTATGTTTCTAATAAAGTATTAAAGTATGTATGTGTGAGTTATTTCGATTGGCAAATAAAATACAAAACAAGTGTTGTTTTATCATTTGAAAAAGTGCAATACTTTAAGTTTGTAGTGCAGTGAACTATTGTGAAATGGAATCAAGTGTGTAGCAGAAATAGTCACTGTCAATTTGGCATTCTGTTGCACACACAGGAGAGAAATTTACTTCAAAGTATTTTGCAGTTTCTAGAATGTGATTCATACCATGCACTTCATATATTTTTTCAGTAAAAATGTGTGCAATAGGCTGTCCCAGTAGCTCTGAAGGTTGAGGTGCTGGACACCAGACCTTGCACTGTGCCACAATCCAGATTTGGGAATGAGCCCAGAATGTTGGGATTCAGCAAGGGGGGGTGTTGCTGGACTTAGCTGTCATCTGACAGCTCTCCTCTCTTTAGGAGGACTTGGTACTGTACTGGAAAGCAGACATAGGCGGTAGGGTGAGGAGGCTGTTGGGTGCTTGGCAGCAGCTGTGTCTCCACATGGCTTCTCGCCTTGACCTTGGTACTTCAGACTGGTGCCCTCTGGGGCACTTAGAGACCATGACATAGCTTACATACATGGGAAAAAGAAGTGAGGAAAAAACACAAACAACTTCCTGGCATTGCACAATATGATGCCGGGATCATGGTTTGCTAGGACCCAGCTGAATACTGGGGATGGTGTAGGTACCCCGGCACTAGTCACAGGGAAAGGGACAAATTTAAATTTTAAACCCTGCTAATGTTTAAAGAGCTGCTGCCACTTCAAAGAAAACTTTGAAAAACATAATATTTAGGTACAATTCAGCTTGCATTCCATATATATTCTATAGATTTCTCTTCAACATTATTTCTTACTGAGGAAATTTGCATGAATACATGATCCTTATACCTCAGAGTTGATCTGCCTCTATAGGTTACTCCCTACCTCAAGTCATAATCCTCTGTTGTGACATCACAATCTGTTGCCAAGGGAGTAACTGTGATGTCACGAGCAGTGCATTATGACTTGAAGTAGGGAGACAGCAATAAGAATAGGTAAACTTTTCAGGCATATGCATCCTGTTTTCATGCAAAGCACATAAAGTAATAATGGAGAGGAGGAATACAGAACTAATGTGGAATACAAGCCAAACTGTCTCTGAATATTATGTTTTGTTAAAGTTCTCCTGAAGGTGTCAGCTGCTATCTAATTGGGCACTAAAGCAGCTATATGACTGAGGGGCAATAAAGGAATACAAAGGTTTATATTGGCTGCAGCAGGACATGGAAGAGGGACAGTGTGTGAACTGCAGTGGGATTATGTATGTGCTGCCTGTTGACAGGCTAAAATGGCAGCAGCAACAGGAAGAGGACTGAATAAAAATGTTAAATTGTGTAGTTGCTTTGAAGAGAACAGGGACTGCTAACAGACTTTGGGGGCAAATGAAAATGAAAGCGTTTCTGCTGGCTGCACCAGGGCATGAAAGTGGGAGCATTAGTGGACTGAGATGGAAATTGTTATTCAGCAGCCATGTTTGCAGGTTTTGTCCCCAGTTTCAGCCAATCAGAGGACCAGGATTGCTGTAAAAGAACTATGGGACCTTTCAGAGGACTTGGGGAAAAAGCTGTGGAAATACTTGGTGCTCTTTCACACAAGCAATCAGGCATCGAAGGAGATTCATACATATCCATTTTTGGATGGGACAGGGATTTCAGCAAATGGGGAGATGCCAAAGAGCTCCCAAAAGCCCAAGGACTGTGAGTTCTAGTTTCAGTTCAGCAGGAGCCCTTCCAGACAGAGCGGGGTCTCCAGCAGCTATGCTGAAATTATGGCTGTAAGGTTGGGGAAAGGGCCTGCCTGTGGGTTGCCAGCTGCCTGTCCTCCAGGGCCTGTGTTTGCCCTCCCACATTTGTGGAGGAATTTGGATTAAGGAATTTTGCAGTTTTAGCTGGAAGAGAGCTGCAAATATGTGAAGGGGAAGTGGGAGTCTACACTTTATCAATGGGAAGTTATGCTCAAAGGATCCAGGAGGCTGATGTCACTGTTCTGAGAGAAAGAGAAAGCTGCAGTTTGAAAGGGCAGTGAGGAACTCTACACCTGAATGGTGAGAAGAGAAGAGAGCTGTTGGATGACAGCTCAATTCACCCCCTTCGACCCCTAACATCCCAGGTTCATTCCCAAATCTGGGTCACCTGTGCAGCGCAAGGTGTGGCATCCAGCACCTCAACCCTCAGTGCCACAGGGCCAGCCTATTTCATACATTTTTACTGGACAAATACATGAAGAGTATGATATGAATCTGCAGCCTAGAAACTGCAAAATACTTTGAAGTCAGTTTCACTCCTGTGTATGATATGATAAGAAAGCAATAGGATTAGGATGAGGAGGGACTTGGCAAGTTTGGAGGACTGGTCAAAAATATGGCAGCTTAGATTCAATGCAAAGAAGTGCAAAGTAATGCACCTGGGAAACAAAAAACAGGGGAAGAGTTCACAATGGGGGGTGTGGTACTAACAACAACTAAAATGGAAAGGGACCTGGGGATAGTCACATCAGATGACCTGAAAGTAGGCAAGCAATGTGAGAAGTCAGTAAGGAAGGCTGGGGGATACTGGGATACACAGTGAGAGACATCACTAGTAGAAAACAGGAGGTTGTTATCCCTCTGTACAGACAGTTGGTGAGACCCCATCTGGAGTACTGCGTGCAGTTCTGGAGACCCCATCTCTGCAAGGACATAGACAGGATGGAGCAGTCCAGAGGAGGACAAATAAAATGGTGCAGTGTCTGCACCATAAGCCATATGAGGAGAGACTAAAGGACTTAATATGTATACCCTAGAGGAAAGGAGGGAGAGAGGGGACATGATAGAGACCTTCAAGTACCTCAAGGGAATCAACAACGTCCAAAAGGGTTGTATATTTCAGAAAAAAAGATGTGCAAGTACAAGGGAGCACAATTTGAAGATAGAGGGGTGAGGGCTCAGGGGCAACATGAGGAAGTATTTTTTCACAGAGAGGATGGTGGACACATGGAACAGCCTTCCTGAGGAGGTTGTGGGGTCAAAAACGTGGGAGAATTCAAGAACTTCCCCTATCTCTTAAACATCCAGAAAGTCAGTCACTTCAAGAATACAAGTTTATGTCATTAAATGCTCGATCACTGAATATTTCAGAATTAACTGAACTAGAAGCTAAAAGTAAATTGCTAAATCTAGACATTATAGGGATAACTGAAACCTGGTGGGATTCAAATTCCATATGGAACCAACAAATTTCAGGTTATAAGCTTTATCATAAAAATAGAATTGATAAAAAAAAAGGTGGGGGGTTGCACTTTATGTAAGAGAAGATATTCCATCCCATTAACTACAGTCACAGCATAACATAGAAAGTATATGGGTGGCTATTCAGATAAATGGTCTCCCTCAAATCATTGTGTGGAATTGTTATAACCCACCTTTATCAGATCTTAATTATAGAGAAGCTCTATCAAAGGATATTGAAACTTTCTCAGACCATAAAGATGCAATAATCATGGGAGACTTTAATATGCCACATATTAAGTGGTCTACAAACACAAGTAATATCAAGCAAGACACTGCTTTCCTGAACATGCTAACTGAAAATGGTCTGTCTCAATTAATTACTACACCTACTAAAGGAGGGAATACCCTGGATCTATTTATTTCTAATATAAGTCATAAACTTACCAAGATTACAATACTGGAGCCTTTGGGAAATAGCGATCACATTATTCTATTTTGTTTGAACTAATATGTGAACACCATAGACTAAAGAAAAAGTCAATATATAGAAATTACAACAGTGCCAACTCTGAAGTCATCATAAACAAATTGAATAACATTAAATGGACAAAATTGTTTTGTGGTCTTACAGTTAATTAGGCCTGGACTAAATTAAAAGACGTAATTTCTGCATTAGAGGAAAAATTTGTACCAACAAAAAATAAATACAATAACAAAGGTAGGATACCTAAGTGGTTTAACAAACCCATTAGATTACAGATTAAAAAGAATCAAAATAAGTGAATCAATTAAAAAATGCAATTTACATTAAATATAAACAATCTCTATGAGTCTTAAAAAGTATGATTAAAAAAGCAAAAATTAATATTGAATTTAAAATTGGCCCATACCAAAGATGGCCATAGAGCAATGTTTTCATACTTAAACAATAAAAGGGGGAATTTTAGAAAGCTAGGGTCTTTAACTCATAATGGAAATATAATACAGTCTGACTTTGACATAGCTAACCTTTTTAACAATTATTTTTGTTCAGTGTTTTCAAAAAAAGACAACCTTATATCAAACATGAATTCAATTACAGGCAAAAATCTCAGAAACAGTTATAATATTACTGCTACTGATATTCTTCCCCTTCTTAAATCCTTGAAGAAATCAATTAGTCCAGGTCCTGATCATATTGCTGCCAGATTTCTAAAAGAAACTGCAGAAGCAATTTCAACACCATTAACCATTCTATTTAATAGATCCTTGCATTTAGCTGAAATTCCAGCAGACTGGCTAACAGCTGCAATAACCCCTATTCATAAAAAGGGTAGTAGATCATTTCTCCAGAATTTTCGACCCATAAGTCTTATATCAATCATAAAATCATACTTAATGAAACAAATGAAAGAATTAGACATAAACGACATCACCCAACATGGGTTTAAAGTTGGTCACTCATGTACAATTAACTTGCTATCCTTCTATGATAACATAAGTATGGGTATAGAAAACAGACAACACATTGATGTCATATTGCTGGATTATAGCAAGGCATTTGACAGAGTCCCCCATGGAAACCTTATTAATAAAATGGAATCATTGGGTTTTTCCTATGGACTAATAAAATGGATCAATGCATGGCTGATAAATAGAACTCAGAAGGTTGCAATAAATGATTGTTTTTCCAATATAGGTGAAGTTTCCAGTGGGGTCCCACAGGGTTCTGTGCTTGGCCCTATTTTATTTAACATATACATTAGTGATATGCAAATAAGCAATAAAAATTGGCTCTGTAAATTTGCTGATGATTCTAAGCTGGGGGAGTAGTAAACAACACTTATGATTACGATGCACTTAAATTAGATTTACTAAATATTGAAAAATGGGCAATAAATAACAAAATGGAA
Source organism: Neoceratodus forsteri (assembly GCA_016271365.2). Classification (NCBI taxonomy): domain Eukaryota; kingdom Metazoa; phylum Chordata; order Ceratodontiformes; family Ceratodontidae; genus Neoceratodus; species Neoceratodus forsteri. Next base: position 431,034,525 of record CM028134.1, read on the forward strand.
TTTAATACTGATAAATGCACGGTTTTACATTTTGGAACGCATAATCCTAAATATAACTATTACATAAACAATTGTTTAATTAAACCTTCTGATAAAGAAAGGGATTTAGGTATTTTGGTTAATTCCAGATTAACCTTCTCGGATCATTGTTTAAAAATAGTCAAAAAAAAAATGGTATACTCAAGCAAATTCAACGCTCCTTCATTGCAAAAACTGAACAATGTTTGATACCTCTGTATAGGGCATGTATTGGACCCCTAACTGACTATGGGTCCCCTTTTTGGTGCCCTTACTTAAAGGGAGACATAAACCGTCTTGAAACGATTCAGCAATGGGCTACAAGGATGGTACCAAGACTAGCTAAAAGTTCTTACTCAATTACATTGCAGAAAACAGGTTTATACTCTCTGCAAAACAGAAGAATTGGGGGGACCAAATTTTAATATATAAATTAATGAGAAATCTGGATCTGATGAATAAATGTGGTCTTTTTTTGGCAAATCGGCGAATCATACCAAGGAGACATAATAAACAACTAATTGTTCTGTATGCACGTACAAACCTCAGGAAAAAAAATTTTTCAGTCAGGGCTCCTATACTATGGAACCAACTACCTCAAATGCTGATTGATGCAGGAAGCGTTGATGTGTTCGAAAGGGAGCTCAATACCTGGCTAACTATGATGCCTTTGTCTTAAAATTGCCCACATTGTGTGGGGGAAAATCTTGATGGGCTTTGGCCTTCTTTTTTCCAGAAATACCTAGTAAACCTAGTAAACTAGTAATGCATGGGACAGACGTAAGGCAAGTCTGGTGAGGGGCAGGAGGAAGTAGGCTGTTGGTTAACTAGAATCTGCAGCTTATCCAATAGGTAGGGAAATGGGCAGACTGGGTGGGCCGGCAGTCATTATCTGCTGTCAAAGTCTATGTTTCTATGACAGTGACTATTTCAGCTACACATTTGATTCCATTTTACAATGGTTCACTGCACTACACATTTAGGGTACACTTTTTCAAATAATAAAACATTATTCGTCAAACTAATTAAATAACTCACACACACATATTTTTATACTTTATTAAAAAGATACTTCACACTTGGTAAAAAAAATGTAATTATGTCACATAGCAAAATCAACACTAACTGCCAGTTCTACCTAACAGAATGCTGGTACCTACATTTACAGTTTAGCAAATACTTGAAATCTAACTGAGTGGTTTCTCTGTAAGAAAACAGCTAGAGTCTTTACTAATTATAGCATTGATGATCTGGGCAATTTCTGTGCTTTTATGGTTGTGTGTAGTTTGATGAAATTACAAGTTTTAAAATTAAAACATTCTTGTTAGCTAGATCTGACATACATTGAAAACAAAAATAGAGAATTAGAGCTATTTAACTAGCTGTTTTCTTACAGAAACCACACTCAGCTAGCTCTCAGGTACAGTATCTGCTAAACTGTAACAGTAGCCATTTGGGCTCACTGGATAAGAACAGTTACACAGCTCTGCTGTTGTGACCTGATTGTAAAGCAGTGCATATGCTAAATCTATGGGCTCAGCTACATCACTGTTACATGAGACAGGGTGCATTGTAGGAGCAAGAAAGGCAATAAATCTATTTGAGATGGAGATCCCCAGGGGTCGTAAAACTACCATAAAGCTAGCAGGCTAATTTAGGAAAAACTAATAACAGAGGGAAGGACATACTAGGACTTTACATACAAATCAAAACACTCGGCACAACATATGTTTTTGCAAATTCTAGGTGGACTACTCCTTTAAGAGGAAGAAAATATTAAACCACCTAAAGAAACATAAAAGTGATGTGTTTCTTCAGGAAACTCACCTGCTCCCAGAAGAAGCTGACAAGCTACACAGACAATGGGTGTCACAGGTGGAACATAACTGTTTCTCATCAAAAAAGGAGCCTAGCTATTGTATTATACAAAGGGATCACTTTTATTAAGAAAGAACATGTCTTGGATAAAGAAGGCAGATTTCAAATCCTCACTGGGTCCTTTTATGGCAGGAATGTTGCCCTTTATAATGTATATGTTCCAAATACAGAAAGAGATGCTTTTTTTCCATAATTTTCTTTCTTCCCTACTACCCTTTAAGGATTATGAAATTATACTAGGAGGTGATTTTAACAATGTCATGGACCCATTGCTAGATAGATCAGGTTCCTCGAACCTGGCCAGGCACCTTACCTCTCATAACTATTTACAGGAAACTGTAGAGGATGTAGGGCTTTTGGATGTATGGAGGCTAACTCATCCAAATTGTAAAGATGTTTCATTCTTTTTAGCCTGTCATAATGCTTTCAGCAGAATTGACTATCATTTTATGCCCCTGGCACTATGTAATGTGACATCTGATGTTAGCTACAGCGCCATTATCATTTCAGACCATGGGTTACTTAAAGCAACTTGTGTACTAGAAGGTACTCCACAGAAACAGTTACAATGGCGTTTTAACTCATCCCTAATACAAGAACATGAATTTAAAGACTGATTTGCTATGGAGACATCTATATATTTTGATCTTAATGATAACAAGGAAACTTCCCATCACATTCTCTGGGATGCATATAAAGCATATATTAGAGGCTGCATTATCAGATATGCCTCCAATAGAAAGAAACAAAAGCAAAAGGAGGTAGAGAGCAAAGAAAAACTTATTAAACAAATCAAAGAAAAAATTAAACAAAACCCCAATAAAAACCAAGATGTAATATACCAGCTTACCAAACTCAAGTTTGAGGTTAACAAAATAGACTCTAGTAAAGCGGAATTTGCCCTCTTTTGTACTAAACAACATTGCTGTGAGTCAGGGCAAAAACAAAGGAAGCTTCTAGCATACTGCTTAAAGAACCAACAGCATCAAAATGTGATCCCTAGAATTCAAACTAAAAATAACAATATAACTCATATAATGTACAAAATATAAATGCTGACTTCCAGGAATACTACGAGAAGTTATATAAACCTTTCAATCCAGACAACAGATCAGACCTTCCAAGCTTCCTAGAATCTGTAAAACTCCCCAGTCTGTCTAATTTGGAGAAAGAGGCACTAGATAGGCCAATATCTAAACTAGAAATTACTCAAGTAATTCAAGAGGTTAGCTCACAGAAAACCCCTGGCCATGATGGCTTCTCTAGTGAATTCTACAAACATAATAACCTTATAATTATTGATTACCTAGAGAAATTACATAAAGAATTTCTACTTCAGGGACAGATAACAGGTACCCTAAATGAATCATTTATATGCCTACTGACAACGAAATATAAGGACCCCTTGAAAGCTGCAAATTATCGCTCCATTTCCCTCCTAAATTTTGGTTATAAAATATTGTCTAATGTACTTGCTAATAGATTAATACATGCAATTCCATTGCTGGTTAGCAAAGAGGAGGTGGGATTTGTTAGGGGGCACCAGGCATCAGATAATGTCAGGAGACTTTTCTGTTATACGGTCAGCTAAGTCTGGCATGAACCCTTCAATAGCCTTATCTTTAGACATTGGGAAGGCCTTTGATTCTTTGGATTGTTTCTACTTACAGAAGGTCCTGGCTAGCTTCAGTTTTGGCCCAAACTTTATGCAGTGGATATCTACCATTTTCTCTACTTCTAAAGTTGCCATTATTACCAATGGATTAATATCAAGGCCCTTCCAACTGTTTAGAGGCATTTGTAAAGGGTGTCCACTTTCCCCCTTCCTGTTTATTTTAGCATTTGAACCTTTGCTGAGACATATCAAGCTGTCTACTCATATTCAGGGACAATGGAAAACAAAGCCTTTGCTTTTGCAGATGACCTGCTATTAACCCTTTCAAATCCCCTCTCAGCCTCTCACTGCATTAAATCCTTTACTGGATAGTTTTGCTTCATTGTCAGGGTTATTTGTTAACTGGGAGAAGTTAGACAGATTAATGCTCCATGATTCAAGGAAGGAAAAAGATATTTTAACTAAAACATTTAATTTTCCTTTGGGGAGACAAGGGAATTCTATATCTGGGTATACATGTGCTCAACTCTATTCCCCAAATCATTCAATATAAATTATCAGGACTCATAGGAAACCTACAAAAAGAATTGGATAAATGGTCTAAATTGAATTTGTCGCTATAGGGCAAGATTAATTTGATAAAAATGATTCTAGCCTCCCAAAATATTTTATGTCCTAAATAATATCCCAGCAAAGGTTCATGACTAGTATAAAAATTAGATCATATTTTTACTAAGTTTCTCTGGGACGATAAACCACCCCAGTTAAGTGTCAATAAATACAGGTGCCATAGAAAGTGGATGGTTTTAACCACCCCTGGAGGCAAGGGTATCATTGGGCATTCTTGTTAAAGCATTCAGCATTATGACTCTTAAAGGATAACACAGAATGACTCCCTTTATGGCTACTTACAGAACAAGAAATAGCCAAACGTTACACTTTAACAGACTTTTTATTTAAGCCTCTTCCCACTTATCTTAGAGCATATCCTACCTTGCTAGCTACAAGTTGGCTATTCAAAAGCCTTGCTAAAAAACTTTAACTAGGCCCAGTTCTGCTGGAGCTTGCTCCAATTTGGGAACAATTTGAAGAGGCAGTATAGCGCAGTGGTTTAAGGCTCTGAGCTGCAAATCTGGAGACCTGGTTTTGAATCCCACAGCCCCCACTTGCATACTGTGTGACCCTGAGCAAGTCACTTAACTTCCTTATGCTCCCTGGTCACACCTGTAAACAAGCTTTCAGCTTAGTGTGTCTCTTCTGGTAAAAAAAAATATATAATAATCCAGATCTCACTTATAATGGTAAACAATTTAGGGACACAAGCTGGAAACGTGCGGGAATAACCCAGGCTGGAGATTTTCTGGATGCAGAAACGGGTATTCCTTTCATTCGGGGAGTTAAGGGAAAAGTTTCACATTTCTGGTCTCCATTTTTGGGTTGTATCTGCAGTTATGGGAACAAAATAACCAATCTATTGCACAATCATCTTCTGTTTTTATGAGTGGCTCCCAATGGTCTCATAGTTTGAAAACTGTCCCACTAAGAAAGGAGTCAAGCCTTTTTCACAAGTTCATGTCTGATCATGACATTAACATCATAAATTCTGCAAAAGTTGCATGGGAACAAGACCTCAATTTAAAGATTTCTGATCAAACCTGGAAATACATGTGGAAAAATGCCTATATATGTAGTAGGAAGGTTAATGGGAGGCTTACTCAGTTTAAAATACTGCACAGGTACTATTATTCTCCATTAAAGCTAAGTAAAATTGACAAAGCTAAACAGCTTGGTTGTTGGAAATGTAACTCCTTAAACGCATCCTGGGGACATTTATTTTGGAACTACCCCAGAGTACAAGAAAAATGGAGAGAAATACATTTATTGCGTCAGAACATTCTGAATGAAAGGATTATTTTTTAACCCTCGATTTTTAGGGCTGCAGGTAGGTGGAGCCTGCAGCCCTCTTGCATTAGCTGTAAAAATGAGCTACTGGATTCAGACCGTGGAACACTTCCTTTGGAGTTTTCAAATGATCCTTCCACACCTTTGCAGCCTTTCAATTTAACCTTTGCAGTGCTGCAGACTGAAAATCTGTCCAGAGCTCAATCAAATAAATTCATTCTAGTACTTTTGGCAGCCTAGGGGTTAAGAAACAAATGTTCTGAACAATCAGCTTTCCTCCCCAACCTTGTAGAGCTTCAGTGAGTACATGAAACATGTTTTCTTTTGAATCCAACTTGGTAAACAGCATTTTTAGAGCTAATGCAAGACAGTTGCATACAACCATCTAGCTGTCTGTAGCTGGAAAAATGGAGTACCATGGCACACATTTTTGGAGTTTTCAGTGTATCCTTCCCCAATTTGCCAGTTAAATAAAATACTTTCTTGTCTCCAACTATCACGCAGGAGTGTGGTGTGCATATTTTATGGAACACATACAAACAAGGGTGAGAAAGAATAAGTACCTCAGCTGGGACTTGACCCAGCTGAGGCACTTATTTTTTCTCACCCTTGCTTGTATGTACTCTCTTGTCTCTGTTGAGTAGACCAATTCTAACACTATTTTTCAGCTTGTTTATTATTGTGATGTGACTTGCTATCTTTTGAGACTAATAATTTACTGACATGACTTCCAACAGATAACAGCATCTAACTGCAGAGCAGTTTCAAATTAAGTTCTTGGTCATCTTTACCAATATATGTGTGTGTGTGTGTAGCAATGATTTATAGTATTTCCTCTTAAGAGTTGAGTTATATTAACCCTTTCATGACCTATCTAATTAGTGGCATTGGAACTCTCATGGTTTTATACTTGTAGGAAGGGGAAATAAATGCTAGGCAGCTAATGTTTTAGGGGGTTTCAGGGGTTGCAAGGGGCATCCTAGGGAATTATAAAGAATCATAGCAGTGTCAACTGCAGTGTTCCCAGATTGAACAAAGCATTTCCCTGTAGGGCACCCTCCTTTTCCCTGTATTTTCCATGTAAAACTGGGACAAAACTCATGTACATTTTCCTGCATGCTCAAATCAATACATGTATGCAACTGACTTCACTATGCCTGTCAGTAAAATCACTATAACAAATGTTAAGGTTGTTTTTATTTATTTTAAATGTTAAAACTCACCTACAACATATCACAGAGGCTCTGGAAAAATATTAGAATCTCTCAAGCTGTGCTCTCAATGTTCACATGTCTCCAGAACCTCTTGATGGTATTACAGCATTGTTACAATGTACTGACACAGCTGGATAGCCTAGCTAAGACGCAGTATGTCATATTCAGTGGGGTCATACTTTTATCTATTTTGGCAATGTACTGACACAGGATAGTTTTGATGAGATGCAGTATCTCACTTTCAGAGGGGTCCTAATTTTACCCATTTCTGCAATGTACTGATACAGGTTAGCCTGGCTAAGATGCAGTATCTCATTTTCAGAGGGGTATTACTTTTACCCATGTTTGAGTTCCAACAGAGGATACAGCATCTAACTGCAGATCAGTTCCAAATTACATTGTTGGTCATCTCTCCCAATGTGTGTATGTGTGTAGCAATGATTTACAGTATTTCCTCTGAAGAGTTGATAATGTTATCCCTTTCAGTGACCTATCTAATTAGTAGCATTGGAACTCTCATGGTTTTATATTTGTAGGAAGGGTAAATGCTAGACTGCTAACGTTTTAGGAGTTTTCAGAGGTTGCAAGAGGCATCATAGGGCATTACAAAGAAATCATAGGGGTGTCAACAGCAGTGTTCCCAGGTCGAACAAAGCATTTCCCTGTAGGGCAACCTCATTTTCCCTGTGTTTTCCATGTAAAAGTGGGACAAAACTCCTGTACATTTTCCTGTATGCTCAAATTAATACATGTACACGACTGACTTCATTATGCCTGTCAGTAAAATCACTATACCAAATGTTAAGGCTGTTTTATGTGCTCTTTAGCTCTGTTACAATGCACTGACACAGGATAGCCTGGCTGAGATGCATTATGTCATATTCAGAGGGCTCATACTTTTATCCATTTTGACAATGTACTGACACAGGATAGAGTTGCTGAGATGCAGTCTCTCATTTTCAGGGGGTCCTAATTTTACCCATTTTTACAATGTACTGATACAGCTTAGCCTGGCTGAGATGCAGTATCTCATTTTCAGTGGGGTCTTACTTTTACCCTTTTATACATCTGCGTGCAATGCACTGACACAGGATAGCTTTGCTGAGATACTAACGGCCACTGTGTGCAACATGGCAGTGCTGACAAACTATGCATATGTGAATATCACACTTATGTAGTCATGTCAGTGCTGCTATGTTACGTCCGACTCCGGGGCAAACTGTGCATGTGCGAGTATCATGCACGCACAGTTCTGTAATCGCAGCAGTATCAGTTACATCTGACTGTGGTGCAGTGAGAGCAAGGCATATTCTTTCAACACTCTTGCCACTCCTAAAAGCTCTCCACAGCTGTATCAGCTCAGTGCTGGCAAAAGCTAAGGGATGGGAAACACTGGAGTCTACTCTACTGTCTTCATATCCACAGTCTCTATTGGCAGTTCATTTTAGAAGGCCACCACCTTTTGGGACAAAATATGCATCCTAATGTTACCCCTAAACTTGCTATCTGTGACCTTCATAGTATGTCACTGTGTCCTACTGGAGAACATATCCATATGTTCAATCATGTCAATAGCCCTGAGAATGGGAAGACTGAGTTCATGCCCCATCTCAGCCTACTGTTCCACAAGGGACAAGCAAAAGGAGGAGGAGCACCCACATATGCAGAAAGCACCAGGACCACAAACATATTATTCAAGGTCCTTTATTTAGCAACTAATGTGCATAGTGCACCCACATAGTGAGCATAAAAAGGTGAGTGCCTGAGCCCTTCTGCAACTAACAATTCTCCCGACCCCTGCCAGGCTTCATCAGTGATTCACTCTGATGATGCCTGGCAGGGGCCGGGAGAAGTGTTACTTTCAAAGAGGCTCAGCCATCACTTTTTTATGCTCACTATGTGTGGGTGCACTATGTACTTTAGTAAAATAAAGAACTCTGAATAATATTTTTGCAGTCCTGGTGCTTTCTGCATATGTGGGTGCTCCTCCTCCTTTTGCTTGTTTCAGTTTTTTCATTGCTGAGCATCATATTACTTGTCCCGCCACTCTGAATCCATTTTGCTTTATTCCACAGGGAGAAGACGGTAACAACTACTAGTAAACATAATCGTGGATATTATCTGTTAGATCCTTCCAGGTATTCCTGTTTTGAAAATGCAGCTTCCCCTTAACAGTTGTATCTAAACAGAAGGCCCACCAGCAAATTTATTTTTATTTTTAGTACTGAGTACTTTCTCTTTACTGTTGCAGTAAATGTAAACACTGGAGAAAATATGAAGAAACTGATAGAGAGAAGCTTACAAAGGATGTCAGTAGGCATTTTATGTGACTGCATAAATATGCAGAACTAAAAAATGCTACATATATTCACTGCCACTAAGCAAGTGGCAGACGGGGGGGTATGTCAACACAAAAAGGGGGCTTGGTTTGCACTCAGAGAGGAGTGAGAAGGTCAGTTTTCCTATGTGGGACAGTGACCCACAGGGTGTAAAAAGTTGGGGTTATCAAAAATATTATGGATCATAATGGTCTACAAAGCCCATTTTCTTAAAGCAGCAGTTTTGTCATCAAAGAAGGAAAAAGGGTCGGAATTGACAACCATCTGACATTTTTCATAATCCCCCACTCAAAACTGAATACCAACACAATTTAACTTGCTGCACTATAAGACCACACCAAAGAATTCAGCATCTGTGCCAAGCTGGTGTTTCTCTGCTTGACATACGAGTTGCATTCTTTCGGCAGGGTCTTTATAGAGTAAAGTACCACAATAAATTTTCTTTACCTTATCCTCACTTCCATCTGAATGCACTCTAACCCCCTTTCTACCCTGTTATCATGATATTTAGGGCTTGATTAAGTAAAGCTGTATCCAAATTTCCTCCCTGTGGACCAAGTTAAACTTTATTCAATGCAAAAAAAAAAAAAGACTTGCAATGCATTCCATGGCTTTGAATAAATTTAATATGGGGTGGTATTATATTTTGCACATTCTTGTGTTCTATGATTCTAGTGTGTTCACCTATTAAGTTATGAGGCTATGTTGAATTTTGCAAATGCGGGCTCATAACTTCGGCATTATTCAATATTTTTACCACAGCATTTCAACATAACCATTTTGGTATAGCAACTCATGAATGTGACTGCTGTCTTTTTTCATCTCCTGCCCAAAATGTATGTTTGCAGCCCAAAAGTTGCTTTTGCAGTCCCTGCACATCACCTTTAGGCAAGGAGTTGAACATTTTCTCTGCCCTTCTTTATGAGGTAGGTTCATCACAAGGCTGTGTTGAAAATTTGGAGTAAAAATATTTAGTAAAAAAAAATAATTTTCAATATTTTAAACCCAGATTCCTCTCCTGCAGCCCTATCAGCTCTGGCCAGACTGTGTTATTCTAGGGGACACAACATTACTTATTCATCTTCCTAGACCCCTCCAGTTATGGACTCTAACCATGGCTCTGGCATATAAATTATTGCTACAAAACTGGAAGGTACATAAGATTCCTAGTATGAGTGCGCTATTAGAATCTGTGGGAAATGTTGCCGTAATGAATGCATTAGTATCAATTACGTAATAGATCAGAACATTTTAATGAAATGTGGAAGCCCTTTTTTCTCTTTTCAGATTTATAAGTGTTTCATTTGTATATTTTGCCAGCAAAGATGCCTGAAGGGATATGTATGAAGTATGTTACATTTATACAGTTATAATACGGTTATAACTGAATCTTTACATTAGGATATACATAGATACATAGATACATAGACAGTGTCGGCAGATAAGGGCCTATGGCCCACCCAGTCTGCCCATTTAAGTTTGTAAGTTCAGTTTATGTTTTCCAGGAAGTCTGTTGCCCCTTACCCCTGACCTCCAGAATTCCTTTATGTCTATCCCATGCATTCTTAAATCCCGTGATTGTTTCAGCCCCCACCACTTCCTCTGGCAGGGTGTTCCACTTGTCCACCACCCGCTCTGTGAAGAAATTCTTCCTCACGCTTCCTCTGAATCGCTCCTCTCCAACTTCATCCCATGCCTCTAGTCCTGGAACATCTTTTTCGCTTAAAATAGTGCATTCCTGCACCCTGTTCCTCCCTGTAAGATACTTGTATGTCTCTATCATATCCCCTCTCTCCCTCCTCTCCTCCAGGGAGTACATGTTCAGTGCCTTCAACCTGTCCTCATAGGACTTGTGATGCAATCCATGCACCATCTTTGTTGCCCTCCTCTGAACCTTCTCTACCCTGTCTATGTCCTTATGTAGGTAAGGTCTCCAGAACTGCACAGTGTACTCCAGGTGCGGCCTCACTAGTGTCTTGTATAGTGGAATATCTATTCTGTAACATTCATGTGATAAGCTTGTATATGATTATTTTAAAATCAATACGTTTTTGAATTTAAAAAAAAGAAAAGAAAATAGCGGCATGCAGATCCCTGCAGATCCTTTTGAAAATTGTGCATAATATTGTAGTCTAATGTAAGTGATGTTAATTTTTTGTGCCTGTTATCTCCTACGAAAAGTTCATTTTGGGACTTTCGAGAAATGAATTGCTAATCAAGGAATTTTTGATTTGTTTACCCTCTTCTTCATAAAACATGGTTCCAAATCGTATGCTCCAATCTGGAGCATGTGTCCAGGGCCAAATACTTAATATCATTTGCCAAATCTAACGGAGTTGTGTCTTGCATCTCCACAGCTTATGGAGTAAGGCCCTGTGTGTATAAGTGTTACTTCTATTTTCTTATTGAATGGGAGAAATGTAAAAATGTTCTTTTTTTCCCCTCTTAATTACTTAGGGCAATGGAAAAGTAATAAATAAAAAGAAAATTAAAAATGAATCATCTATCAGGTTGCTGTGGAAATTGTTTCCTACTGATGACCTAGATTCATACCTGAACCCATGATGACACGGGGAAAGTCTGAATATTGAAGGTAGGAATCTGCAGCTCTACCACTGTACATACGTTTATTTGCTTGCAGGAGATTATAAACTGAAGAGCAATTAATGTCCATACAGGCTTGTTTTTAGTTAGTAATTGTGATGCTTGGCCAGCTGGTTATGATTGTTGCATGCTATTTGTAATATAAAAATATAGTAGGTGATTGTCTCACATAAGACAGCTTGTGCTTATGGGTGCCCCCCCCTCCAGGTTTCAGTGAAGCTACAGTGACCTGAAACCAGGAGGTAATTAAAAGACCAGAGAAAGACTTAATTAAGGGTCTCCTGTTTTTCTGTCTTAATTAGAACTGGCCCAGCTGCCAGGATATAGGGCTCGTGAAGTTGTATGATTCCTATAGAAAGAACATTTTATACCAACCTGGTGCTAAAGTTGTAAAACCCTTTGATATGCCTTGGGAATAGGAACTACACCAGATCAAAGAGAAAATGTTTAATTAAAGAGTCATATTTAGGAAGTGGAGTTTTTGGTGATGTCACCTTATTTAATATACCTCCTGATAGGACATCCTGTTTGTATTTTTTTTATATTCTAAAAGGAGGAGCTAGATGACTCACAGAAGGAGTGTGGAGAGACAGTTTAAACTATACTATGTCTGAACTTAAAGAGGTGATACATTAGATAGAAAAAGTCTAAATGTATTGTGGTAGGAGTTTTTGTTTTGTTCTTTGCTTTTCTTTTAAGTGATTGCATGCTCTTTGATATATTGTTCTGTGTTTACATTTTACATATTTTTATCATCTTTTAGTAAAATCTTTTATTTGAAAGATACTGCCTGGGTGTGTCTGTCAGTTCTTTTTACATGTGATGTATAGAGGGTTAAGACTGACAAAAACTGTTCAAAAGCTTGATGGTGTTACTAAACTGGGAAAAGGTAAGAATATACCTAAGGTCTTTTATAGAGTTTTAAGGGTTCATTTTGGAAGCCTGGCTTGGTGCCCCTGGTGAAAGATTGTACTGCAATCCCCAAAGAGGGCACGTATCTGAAACTGTACATTGGGTACGCTAGCATAAGGTTCACAGTTTGAATCCCCCTAGAACTTGAGACTAAAGGTGATTTGGACCCAAAAGCAGACAGGAGGGTTACCCTGTCTGTTACCTGCTCACATTACTGCACTCAGAGGTTGGCACTGTGGGAGCAGAAGGCCTGACCTGCTGAGTGTGTTTATCAAAGTAATTCACGACAGAGAGGTGCTCATTCAGGGCTAACAACATTCAGAGGTGGGGAAAATCAACAGAAATCATTACAGTATTTTTGTTTGGGGAGATAAATTGCAGAGCAATACCTTGCCTGTTTAGCCTTGCATTTTAATAGTTGTTAACGTGATCAGAGAGAGGAACTCATTCAGGCCTCATGTTTGGGGGTGTAGAAACTAAATTAAAAACTTTACAAGGTTTTTGCTTGGAAGTTCAATTGCACAGCATTACTGTACTTTACTCAGGCAGGCTGGTATTTAGTCACATTGTTAGAGCGACTGGCAAGAGGTGCACATTAGGTATTACTGAAAATCAGAAGTGGGAAATTAAAATTGAATTAAATATTTATTACTGTATGTCAAACATCTGATCTGTGAGAGTTTGAAAATTTGGGAATCAGCATACAAGGTCTTGGGCATTTTAGAAGCATAAGACAAGGGAAAACACTTGAAAAAGTAAAAAGAATAAACAAAGATAGATTTCTTTATTTATTGGTAGGGCCTCTAGAGAGGTTTGTGTGAGGGATTTGTAGATTTTTAAATATATACAGGTTATAATGTCATCACTGGTGACGATAAGTGAAGTGTTGCAAATCAACATTAGCACCCTCACACAACAGTTGCAGAAAGTAAATTGCAACTTTAGAATTGTGCTACATATATTTATTTGCCAGTGGGAGTTTATAAACAGAAGAGTATTTAAGTGTCCATGCAGGCTTGCGTTTAGTTAGCTGTTAGACTGGTGAGAGGTGCTAATTCAGGACTCACAATATTTAGAGGTGGGAAGAAATTAATTGAAATCGTGCTAGGCCCTGACATTGACGTCAGCAGGGCCTTCTGCAGTTGTCTGCTTATCAATTTCAAACCAGTCCTGAGTGTTATTTATCTGGACAGCAAATGCATGGGAACCAAGTTGAGGTCTGGGAGACGGTCCTTTTTATAGGACTACTTCAACAAGAAAGGGTTGGGTTTTCTACCGAGTTAAAGGGTTGGACAGTGAATAAATCTGAAGCAAGTCAAGGGCAATATTGGGTTGTACAGTAGTGATGATGCCACATGAAGCTTCTCAGTGCAATAAGGCATATAGAAAGGGTAACTAGATGCTGAGATGCATAGGGGGAGGGATTAGCAGAAAAAGGAGGGAGGTGATACTGCTACTATACAGATCACTGGGTAGGCCACATCTGGAGTAGTCTGTGCAGTTCTGGTGCCTGTACCTAAGGATGGAGAAAAATGGATAAGGATACACACAGTACAAAGGAGGGCACCAAAGATGATCCATGGACAACACAGCAAAACTTATGAGAAAAGACTGAAACGTCTTAACACACTCATTGGAGGCCAGAAGGTAAAGGAGGGACATGATAGAGACTTTCAAGTCCATTAAAGGGTTCCATAAAGTGGACACAGAAAGTTTACTCAATCTGAGAAACTGTAAATTCACTAGTGGCCATGCTCATAAGCTAGATGGGGGAGGTTTTATTTATTTTACTTTTATTTAGTTTTTGTTGACTGGGAAAGGAGGGCTAGGCAATATGTTAAACATTGTCCTCGGGGTAGGGGGATACAGATGGAAACTAACTGAAATTGAACCAGATTAAGCCATTGGTGGTATTTTTATTTTAAAAAAAGACACTAGAAGTTCCTGTTCAAAAAAAAAGGGTGGTGGATGGTTAGAACAAATTTCCAGACAGGGTTGTGGAGGCAGACACAGCAGTAGGATTCAAGAAAAATTGGGATTCTTTTAAATAGCTACTGACAACCCAAAGAAAACTTTAAGAAACATAATAATTAGTTACAATTCTGCTTACATTCTATATGTTCTATATATTTCTCCTCCCCATTATTTATTACTGAGCAAATTTGCATGAATACATGATCTTTTTTCCTTAGAGTTCCTTTAGACATCTGCCTCTACAGCTTGTTCCCTACTTCAAGTTATAATCTTCTATTGTGACATCACATTCTGTTGCAATGGGAGTAACTGTGATTACACAAGCAGTGCATTATGACCTCAGGTAGGAAGAAAGCAGCATAAATGGATGAACTCTTCAGGAGTAGATACTGTTTTCATGCAAATGACCTCAGTAATAAATAATGTGGAGGGGCCGGCCCGGTGGTGCTGAGGGTTAAGGCACTGGAAGCCACACCTCGCGCCACACCAGCAACCCGGGTTCAGGAATGAGCTCAGGCACCGGGGGTCAACAGGGGAGGGAGAGGATTGAGCATCCGGAGGACTGCTCTTCTCTCCCGGGGGGAGAGTTATGGGGTTGTCTGGCATCCTGGTGGCCCCCGATGAGATTGGGGGTATTACAGGACTTCTAACAGGAGGGGCAAGTGTGGCAGATGCCGGCAGGATTACCGTGGGCCATGGCGTCACTGCACATTGCACTTGAGGGAGCTGGGAAGCATTCATTGGGACTCATGCAGAAAATTCCCCCTCATGACCAGTGGAGATGAAGAGGGCTCCAGGGGCACGGCCCACATCCCAAGGCGGGCACAGCACACCAGGAATCTCCCCTGGCACCAACCCGACAGCCAGGTAGGCCCCTTGAGTTTGCAAGGTCTCCAAGGGCTGGCGAACCCTCCCCCATGGGTACCCAGTTGCCGGGGGACTCGGGAAGAATACAGAACTAATGTGAAATATAAGCTGAATTGTGTGTAAATATTATGTTTTGTTGAAGTACTCCGGTGTCTGCTGCTATTTAAAGGAGTTATCAGATGGGATAATGTAAATAATGGATGTTAGAAAAATTCCACATAGGGAATCTTATGACAGACAAGATGGACTCCAGATAGTTTTCTGTCACTTTTCTGTTTCTATATTTCTCACCATATTTAGGTTTGATTCAGTCAGAGTGCTGTCAATTTAATGTAATTTGCTTACTGGGCTGCATTCAAAATGTCCTATGACCACATAACCAAATCTAAGCAATTCTAACAGGTGGTATCTGCATTTCTTGCTGCCACCTAAAGGAGCAGGGTTTGCATAAGCCCAGGAATGCCATTCTGGGCGTGTCACAGATGTGAGACTCACTTTTCAGGGAGGTAGGATGCTGGCCAGCTATCTTTAACACTCTATGCCAGCCAATTAAGCAAAGGTACAGTCCAACATGACCACGGTTGTCAGTGTGTGTTGGGGGAAGGGGAATGAACAAAATAACAAGAATCTAACATGTAATATAATATGGTCATCCTTTTCAAACCAGATTAGGACTCATTAGCAATATTTATAGTAATTTACAAAATGGCAAGAAAAAAATCTAGAAGTATCATTGGTTGATAGATGTCACCTGACTGTGCATTAACTAACTTTAAATGTACAATTAGCCGCCAAATCTCATTTCCCTCCCTCAAAAAAAAATTACTTACCAAACAATATCACTAAGCCTACCTCCAAAAGAAAGCCGCCATATTGAAAAAAACTAGCTTTTACTGCTATGAAATTTTAAAGTAAGCTCTTGTAAATAGATACTTTTTACTAAACAAACTACACTGCTAGTATAATAGGACGTTATGAAACCAACATTTCCCCCCCTTAAGCAATTTTGACTTTTGTGAGTTGAAACTATAGTTTGTGGCCTCTGACAAAAACACGTTTTTTCCTCAAATGTCCCACCACTAGACAACTGTGCGGGACAGAACTGGGAGCAGTGCAATCCTATTCCTCCCCAACATAAAAGATTAGTGTTTACTAGCATCACTCCCTAGAGTTATACCAATTACACACTCCTCACACAACATGGAATTAAAATAAATGAATAAATAAAACACATTTCTTCACCACGGCCTCCTACCAGCTGTTGATGTCACCCCCAATGATGGCTTCCCTTCTGAACCACCCAGGGATCTCTCTTTGTTGCGCACACACTAACCTCAGCAGCAGGTCTGGCTTCTCAGGACCTGCTCTCTCACTCTCTCCATCTGTCTGTTCTCTACAAAAGCAATCCACTTCCTGAGTGCGGGAGAGCAACTGACCTCCTGTTTGGAACAATGGTGGTTGGAGAGGGGAATGGTAATGGAAATTCTTCTCCTAAAAAGCACTCTGGTCACATCTGAGCAATTTGTGGGGGCTGGGATAGCGTGGCTTTACATCCTTACACCATGCCATCCACTGATCAGGCAAACATCAGGGGGGCACTGATCAAATCAAATCAATATTTATTTGTATTGAGCTTTTCAAAATGCCAAAGCGCAGAACATAACCAAAACAACATATATCGACAATAAATACAAATATAGAAACAGTTTAAAAAGCAGCAAAATACTTAATCAAAAGCTAGTGCAAATAATTGGCTCTTCAATAATGCTTTAAATGACTCTGTGGACGGGCACTCTCTAATCCAACGAGGTAGAGAATTCCACAGGGTTGGGGCCACAAAATAAAATGCTCAGGCCCCAGATGACTGAAGATGAACCCTGGGAATCTCTAGCAATCCCTCATTGGTGGAACGGAGTGGGCGGAGAGGGCATAAGGCCGAAGGAGATCTTGCAAGTAGCCCAGTCCCTGTCCGAGTAGGGTCTTATAGGTCAGCAACGCGACCCTGAAGATGATTCTCCATCGCACTGGAAGCCAGTGCAGTTTGTGCAGCACAGGTGTGCTATGGCAAGTTCTCGATAGCCCAGTCAACAGCCTGGCTGCAGCGTTCTGCACCAGCTGCACGCGATGGAGATCCACCCCCGGCAACCCTAGATAAAGAGCATTACAGTAATCAAAACATGAAGAAACAAAGGTGTGGACCAACACAGAAAGGTCATCGTGTGGAACAACGTGTTTTATCTGGGCTATATTCCTCAGATGGAAAAAAGAGGACTTAACAACAGCTGACACCTCGGTCTTCAGCGTCAGCTCGCTGTCAATTATTACACCCAGATTCCGCACCTGTCCAGAAGGTCTCAACTGGTTACCCCCTAACACAAGGCCAGAGGGAGATCCAGGAGTCAGCTTCTCTACACGGTGACCTGGATCCACCACCAGATGACTTAGGAGGGTGGGAGGGCAGCCTGTAACCATTCTCTGCCAGTTAGCCCATTCTTTTCCCCGCTGACTCAGCTGTCTACCTCAGTTCCTGCTCAGGGGGGGAGGGCTGGTTTTCGAACCGACTCAGCTCTCTGCCTTGACTCCTGCTGTCGGTGGGGGGGGTCATCTTCATTACCACAAATAGGGCTCCTGCTTGGGAGGGAGGGGGCATCAAACAATCTTGTTTAGGCATCTGATACTTGAAGCACAAATCAGGCTCACAGCACCACCTGCTGCCTTTCGCGATACAGATACACTACATAAAAGTAAGACAGAGACTATTTCAATTTAGCTTTTTATTTGCAAAACATATTGAAATCATTTTATTTACTTGAAAACATAATTTTAATTTTTTAAAGGTCCTTACTGATAGCAACAAGCCATTTTATAAGTGTTATAAGCCACTCCAGGGTGTGCATTAAAGGATTCCAATGAACTTCCTGGGGCATAAAGATACTCAGCCTTCGGCCTTGCACCTTACTATGTCCCTAGGATGTGCATTAAAATCCTTTAATGCACACCCTGTTGTAGCTTATTACTTATGTATAACACCCATCATACATTTTTATTTAAACAGTGTTTAAATATGTAAATATTCTACACAAAACTCCCATCAGTAAAATATCAACATCAGTTGTACTTTGTTTCTCAAAACAGAATTATATTGCAAGGTAATATAAACTCTCCAATTTATTTACACAAATATGTACAGTATTTTACAGCATTATATAAACAGAAAAAAACAATGCAGATATTGTTGTTGTTAAGACCCAGAAAACCATTCAGAGCTATCACTACAGCTACTGTATTATTTGAAATTTAACAAGTGTCAAAGCTTGGCAGTTTTCTACCAGTAAAGTTTTATTTAATGGTACAGCAAACCATTTTTCTTCATATTTTGTAGAATTTATTTGCATTTTTACATCTTCATGCCTCTTATAATGACAGCTTTGGGCGTATTAAATAGAGATTCCTACTACCTAAGGGACTGCCCCCCCCCCCCATGCTGCTCAATGAGCACAGCTCACAGGTGTTATTCACATCCACAGGTTGCTCCATTCTACCACTGCAACTCCTTGCAGGGACAATGGAGGCTAAGGGGGAAGTGCTTGGCCAGATGCCAGACTTCTGATGAAGCCCAAGTTGGCCTGAAAGTGGATTCCCTGCACCAAAGTAGCAAGGAATCATGCAAAACAGCCGTTCATTTACGACTACCATATTCCATTCATACCGGCAGCATTAATTTGTAAACAATTTGGCCCGCTGCCCTCTCCCAGCTTTCCATGCATTAAAGGAGTGCTTGAGTATCCAGTGCAGGGACTAAACTGGGTCTTGAAGGGCTGTAGCAAGACAGAGGGCAGAATGTTAAGGGTCCTCCCTCAAATACCATCAGTGCCCTTCCAGTGCATGAAGAAGGGTGCATCTGACTTTAGAAATAGTGCAATGCATGACCACACCCCTTTGATTCAACCACCTGCACAATGCTGCCAGCAGAGCAGAACTGTGTGGGGCCAACTGTTGTGTGTGACATGGAAGGGTGTTAGAACACCACAGAAGCCCCGGGGGTGCAGGATACCCTTACAGCAGGGAAATGAGGACTGAACCCTTAGTGCAGTTATAAACAGTTCAGTTCATGTTTCTAACTTTGTAAATATAAAGATAATCCTACTT
This sequence comes from Neoceratodus forsteri, assembly GCA_016271365.2. Classification (NCBI taxonomy): domain Eukaryota; kingdom Metazoa; phylum Chordata; order Ceratodontiformes; family Ceratodontidae; genus Neoceratodus; species Neoceratodus forsteri. The sequence continues at coordinate 431,053,997 of CM028134.1, forward strand.
CTCTGTTTCCTTATCCTCCTTTGCTTCTCACTGCAGTTTTCATTTTAAAACGTTTCCATTCCTTGCTGTCCAGTACCATAAGGTATGACAACTAGATCTGACTTCAGACTGACTGATAGTGAGACTTTGGACGACAGTGGTTATGAATTATTACAGCTGTACAAACCAATTCCTGAAAGTTTTCAGACAACAGACCACCTGGCATCCACCGTCTGTTCTCGTATGACTGCAAGCCTTTCAGAATGAATGTCTTCCTAAACAAATATCACTGGGTGCATGTGTTCACATCACAGCTTTATTAGTTAGTCTTCCAGCAGTATTTCTAGTTCCTCTAAAGGCACTCTCACGCGCAACTCCTTCTCCGTCATCAGATCAACAAACTCCTGCAACTGATCAGGGAAATACTCTGCAGCATCCATATAAAGTGCCTAGGACAAGGAAAAAACACATTATTTTTATATATTGTTCAGTGTTTAAATTTACTTGGTCGTGAGGACCTCTTAAAACCGGTAAGTGGTCATGCACCAGTTTTGAAAATGTGAATTTACCAGGGAATGTTAGTCTTTTTTTAAATCTTTTTCATATTTTGTCACATTAAATAATTTACAAAATAGATGAGTTACAAGATTTGAATAGGGATACGAAGACATCTCCACACACTTGTTAACAGTGTTGCCTTTTGTGTCCTTAGGGTGTCAGTACTGCTCACCTTTGCTTTGTAGTCCTCTCACCCAAAGGACAAGTGAGGCAACCTCCTTGAAAAGTGTAGAAGCATTAAGACATACAGATTTACATATAAAACAAATTATCATTCTAACACCACACATTTTCTAATTACAGGGGGGGCATGTCTGTGTCACAGTTTAATGTAATGTTCCGGGCCCTGGCTTTCTCAAAGATCAGTATATAATCTACAGAATGCAAAAAATAAATATTTTGCAGAAGACAGGCATCTAATCAAATGGGTTGTGGCCTACAGTATTAGTTTATATGTGCTTCCAGAGATTTATTTTATTATATAATGGCATAATCTCTCACAGTTTGGGCGAGAGGGTCATGAAGTGAGGCTGAGCGTCTCTGTCTGCTCAAACTGTGAGAGATGACAGTCTGATACAGATAGAGGCTGCTCTTGGTTGCACATATGAACTTTGTTATAATTCACTCAAGTTAACTAAAATAATATACAAGTTTTAAAGCAACAGTGCATAATATCACAGTGAAAACTTTACCTTTTTATCCTATTTTAGATAGCTTTTTTCTCCTCTATTGCAAAATGCCATTTTCCCCCCATTTTGAGACAGCTATCACATTTATTTTAGATTTGAAATAATCGAAGAAGCACTCCCTTAAAGTGTCTTTGCATGTTACGGTGATATACCTTTTATTCCATTTAAGTTCACCCATTTCCTCCTGTCTTGTAAGATACCACTTCCCCTATCCCCTTTTAAATCTGCTTTAGTATTTTTCTTAACTTTGGAATAATTAAAAGAAGTGTTTCTTGTAATATGACTTTACACAGCTTTTCATCACTATACGTCTACTGTTTTGAACACCTACTGTAGCCCTAGTCACAACACAAGTGATGTTAAACAGTGAGTGCTGAAAGGTAGCCCAGAATACCGGTGAAAACCAGGGGATAGCCATATTAAAAGGAACACGCTTTAATTATTCAAATATAAAAAATGCAAAGCAGATTCAAAATGGAGAATACTGTAATGGCATCTTACAGGAAGGGAGGAAAAAAGTAACTAAAATAGATTAAAAAGTATCAGTCAAAAATTTCACTGTAACATACTGCTGCTTTAAATACAGTATATGGCGAACCCCACGTTTTCATTCGATCACATCATGATTTATAATGTAGGTTATCCATGTGCAGTTACTGCGATAACCCTGGAAGGCTGTAAATATAGGTTACTCACCTGTAACAGGAGTTCTAGGAATGGTATATGTTGTTCATCCACACTTATTGGCAGGTTCCATGCCGCTTTAAATCTTGCCGGAAGGTCTTCAAGCTGGCTCCTCCCACCCACCCGGGTGGTAAAACTCTCGGCTCCGCCCCATGATGCCAGATCTAGCCCGCTGGAAGCCAGTCTGCGTCAAGCCGAGGTTGGTGAGTCGTAGGATGAACAACATATACCATTCCTAGAACTCCTGTTACAGGTGAGTAACCTGTATTTCTAGGGACATGGATATGTTGTTCATCCACACTTATTGGCAGACTCCTAGCAGTTCTCCGGGAGGAGGGAGGCAAGGCGCACACCCCCTACTTAGGTATAAAGACTGGAGAACCGAGGCCCCGACCAACATCCCGGCGTGACCAGAGGTCGATGTGGAAGGGGAAATCGGTATATGCCTGCTTCCAGGTAGGAGCCCTGCGGATATCCTGGACAGGAGTATCCATGGAAGCAGCCACTGATGCAGCAGAAGGGCGGGTAAAAATGAGCACTTATCCCTCTGGGAGGCTCCATGCCCACCCACCTACAGCGGAGACCTACGCAGGAGGTGACCCACCCGCTCGTCGTCTGCTTGGCTGCAAGTCTGCCTAGTGCGGCTTCAGATGACAAACAGCTGGAAGTAACCTCTCCCGAACTTCAGCCCCACGCCCTGGGTAGGCGAGCATTAATAGGGTCCCAATGGATCCTATATATGGCCCGAGGCATGAATGGGATGAACCCCGCAGAGACACAACCGTTAGGGAAAAAAGGACTCTACCACTCAGCCACGGAAGGAACTTCGGTGGGCGCAGGACAACCTTGTCCCTGTGGAAGACCAGATAGGGAGATTCAAAGGAGCGCCTGGAACTCTCCCCTCCTTCTGGATGGCATAGTAGCCCCAAGAAGGTGTTCTTCCACAACAGGTGGGGAAACTCACACCTGTGCAAAGGTTCAAACGGCTTGCCCGTGAGCTAAGCTCATACCAGCGAAGATCCCACAGAAATGGGGATACTCTCCCAGGGGAAGGTGTGATCAAGGCCTAGGAAGCGCCAGACCTCCTTTTCTGTGCCACCGACTGCCTTTCCGCCCGCGCCCAGAAGACAGGGGTGACCAACAGAAGCACCTAGAGGGTCGTCGACTGAAGCCCTTGTTCAATAAGAATGGACTGCAGATGGTCCAGAATGCTCGCCGAGGAACAGGAGAGGGGACCAGGCCCTATCCCAACACCAAATGGAGAACTCTTCCATTTGAAGGCGAGCATGTTTGGTCAACTCCTGGCAGGACGCCTCGGAAACGTCGAGGACCTTGCCGGAGGACCCAAGGCCTGGCCCCTAGCCACACAAGGACCAGGCCATCAGGTGCAGGGATTGAAGACCGGATGGATACCTTCCCCTGAAAACAGAGATCAGGACCGGGCGGGCTGGAAGCCGCCTCGGGAGCCTGGGGCTGAGAATGAGGAGAGCTGGATACCAGAGCTGGCAAACCAGTCTGGGGCTACCAGCATCGCCTGCGCCTAGTCCCTCCTCGCCTTGCCCATGGGTCAAGGGAAATGGGGGAGAGGCGTAGAAGAGGCCTGGGGTCCACGGCCTCAAAGGCATCCCCTACAGTGAACCTTGCTGAGGGGGCGGGCATGAGACAGTCTTGGCCTCGTATTCTCCCTGGAGGGAAAAAGGACCGCCCGAGGCGTGACCGGGAGGGAGAAGATCCTGTGCTACCTCCGGCAGGGAAGACCACTCGTGAGGTGCAGCCTTTGACCGGCTTAGGGCATCAGCCAGGGTGCTGGAGGCTCCTGCCATCGAAATGGCTAGGAAACTGCCTCCCGGCTGCGCGAAAGACCCAATGCGGAGAACCTCCTTACGCCGAGGCAAGGGGCTGGCCTGAACCTGGCGGGATAGGTAGCCATTGTCGGGTGTTGTCCGCCTGACTTAAACCACTAGACCCCGCACACAGACGGAGTGAGCGGTGCAAGCTAAGCGGACCGCCTGGAGCTCCAGCAGGTAGGAAAGACATCGGGACTCCCGAGAGGACCAGAGGCGGAGCACTCTGTATTCCCCTTGATGGGCACCCCCACCCATCTGAGATGCATCGGTTGGAGAAGACCATCGACTTGGTGTGGACGAACAGGATGTTCTCCTGCAAAGAGCTGGAACGGTCCAAAGGAGAGCATTCCCTAACCCCTGGGCTGTTGTCACGGACTGGTCCGAAAGAACGCAGTACTGTGACCGCTGGCTGGCCAGCCCCCACTAGGGGGACGCATGAACCGACGGGTCCAAACAGACCACGCTGGAGCAGGCCGCCGCGGGGCCCAGGTGGTGCAGGAGGTCCTGGTCAGGGTGCAACTGCCCAGTCAGACCTGACTAGGTAAGGGAGGAAGAACCTCAGCCCTGTCCGCCAGGAGCTGAGCTCGGACTCAAGAGTCGAGCCTTGTCCCGAAGAAGGATCACCCGCTAAGACACGAGTTCCAACGTGTCTCCAGTAAAAGGAGACCAGTCTGAGCGCAACCTAGAGGGCCAGAACTCTGGACCGTCCCTCTTCCACCTGGAAGGGTTGCAGTCAGGCCGCCATCTGGGTGGGGATACGCTCGGACCCCTCACTGCCGCAGGAACGCTGCTGAGCAGAGACCGAAGGGCCTGGCATGGAACTCGTAATGAGATCCCCTGCTAAGAAACGGAGGAGTCTCCCAAGAAACAGACGGAACAAAGTGTAAGTACATCCTGGAGGACCAGGAAAGAGTCACACGCCTCGTTCTGAGGATGGGATATCTGAAAGAGAGAGACCATCCTGACATGTGGCTAAAGAATGGGGTGCAAGCCCCTGTCCGTTTGGGACCAGGATACCTGGACAGGAACCCAGGGTCTGAAGGAGGATCTGCAACCTTCCTGCTCACCTCTATTTAGAGGGCCAGGCAAGTCGGCTCAGCGGGCCGACAACGAGGTTGCGGACCCCAAGGCCCCCGTGGGACAACGGCTCGAAAGGGTGGTGCCTGCTCGCAATCCCGAGGCAGGACCCCCTTAGCATCTCCAACACCCCGAGGTCTGGGAGCGGACCAGGTGGGGGAGGGGTGGAGCCGTCTTCCCACGCGGGAACCCGGGTAGGGGGTGATGGGCCCAGGGACAGCGCCCCTCAGCTCGTCACTGAGCAGGCTTGGAGGAGGGATTGGCCGAGGGTGCTCCTGGGCCCTTACCTCCCTGCTTCCTTTTAGAGGAAGACGCTGGCTTGGGGACAGGACACCCAGCGCAAGCCTGCTGGCCCTCATGCTGGAGTTGATGGGCAAAGGGGCTTATGCAAAGGCTGCCAGCGGCCCTTGTCCCTCCGGGCGGGGGTGACTGATTCCGGAGTGGCACCGGACTTCTCAGTCCCCTGGAGCTGTCCCTCCACTCCAGGGCTGAAAAGGTCAGTCCCCAAGAAGGGGATATCCGCCAACTTGTGCTGGGTTTCTGAAGGGAAAGAGGATAACCTCAGCCACACCTTCGGCGTATGGCCACTGCGGCCACCACCGACCTGGCACAGGAATCACCTAAGTCCAGAGCAGTCTGAAGCTGCTGCTTCGCCACTGCCCTACCCTGGTCCCGCACCCGCCGGACCGTGGTCCGCAGGTCGGCCGGGAGATGAGGAAGCACCTCGTCCAGAGAGCCCAAAAGGGCGTGGGAGAAATGTGCCATCAGTGCGGCCAAGCTGGCCTGTCGGAGGACTAGGGAGGACGCAGCGTAAACCTTACACCCGACGTAGTCCAACCTTTTGGACTCTATGTCAGGGGGCCTATCCACATCCCGAGTGTTCCCAGAACACTGGAAAACATTATCGGTAACTAGCCCCTCAGCCGAGGGGTGCTCCGAGAAACTGGGCAAAGAACCGACAGGGACAGAGTACTTCCTGGCCATCCTGGCCGAGGGCGCAGGACAGGAAGTAGGCTGCTGCCAAAGCTCCAAGGCCGGGCTGACAATGGCCTCGGCCACCGGGAAGGCCTCCGAGGGTGAACCCCCTCGGTCTAGAATCTCAGTCAGGGGATAAGAGGCCCGTTTGGACATGGGTTCAAGCTGCATCCCGGTGAATTCCGAGATGAGCAGAAGCAGACCCATAAAGGACGGCGGGCTGTCGCCCACAGAGCTGCCCGGAGAGGACCCCGGTCCTCCCGACTGGGGAACATGGAGGGGTCGAGTTGACCAAGGGTCTGCAAAGAGCTGCCTAAAGGCCTGAGTCACCTTCTGCTCGCCGAGGGCGGGCGGGAGTGAGGGGAACAGACAACCTGCGGGACAGGTCGTGACCCGACCGAGGTTCCACCGAAGACAGTGGGGCAGCAAGATTCGGACAAACAACCGGCCCTGGAGTGGGCACCTCGACTGTAGCGAGCAGTTGTGTCGGCCGATCGGGCGGCAGCTGCTTGCTGGACGGGGAATGAATCGGAGTCGACTGATTTCCGGACAATAACAACTGCTGCCACATGAACTCCTCGTAACATCGGCGCCATCTGCACTGAAGCCACTCCTCATCCGAGGAGGGAGACGAGGAAGATCGGTAAAGCCACTTAACTCGGTGCCGTGACCGAGATCGCCGAAATTGGCGGGAGCGGCTTGACCGAGAAAAGGACCGAGACTGAGACCCCAATCCTCAGGGAAACCGAGGGTGGGCCTGGGAAGGAGCGGGGCCCGCTCTTCCCTCGGTTCGGACAAAAGGACTGAGGCCTGACGCCCCGGAGGAACAGGCAGAACCTCGGCCCCCACTGGGGGAACCGGCGAAGGGATGGCGGCTCCAGCAGAGGACAGCCCAGATGACGGGTCGAGAGACTCGACAACGTCGATGGGAGTCCTGGCTGGCTGACCTGACGGGGACACCGTGAAGCCAGCGGCCTGAGCCGCACCCTCGACTGAAGTCGAAAGTCGGCCGACAGGGGAAGGGGAACTCTGCTCCCGCCAGCGCCGACGATGGGACTTAGCCTGTGACTCCTTTGACCTGGGCCGAGAGGCAGGTCCCGAGGGTCCCTCTCCCTTCGAGGAAAGGGACTGGCGAAGTTCCTTGAATGAAGCTGAATGAGGAGAACTCAAAGAGAGCAGGATAAGTGCCGCAACCGAGGAGGGCGGGGGCAGACTTGGACACCGCTCCCTCCGTGGAGGAAAGAAGATTGAGCTGCTCAGCCGAGACAGCCGACGCGGACGCTGCCCGAGTCTCCAAGAATTTTTCCGGTGCGGAAAAAGGTTCAGGTCACCCGAGCCCAAAACGGGCCATACGATCCTCCAGGGTGCTGGTCGAAAGGGCACAGCAAAAATCGCAAACTTGCGGATCATGGTCCAAGTCGAGGCAGTAAACGCACGTGGAGTGCGGGTCTTTCCTGAAGGAATTAACCGGGCACCTCCGGGAGCCGGAAAATGAATTATCCATCGCCGTGCGAGGGAGAAGGTCAAGTAATAGAAAACTTCTAACTAAATTCGAGAGGCAGAAAAATCAGGAACTAGTCGAAACGAGGGCTAAGAAGGGAACCTGAGCTTCCAAGCGGTAAGGAAGATCTGGTGTCATGGGGCGGAGCCGAGAGTTTTACCACCCGGGTGGGTGGGAGGAGCCAGCTTGAAGACCTTCCGGCAAGACTTAAAGCAGCAAGGAACCTGCCAATAAGTGTGGATGAACAACATATCCATGTCCCTAGAATTTTAATTACTGTTTCTATAGACACTCTACCAAAAAAGACTCAAAACTGAGAATCCAGCGAAGAAACAGGTGCTGTACAAGTCTGGGTTCCGGAGTATTAGAATCTGACTAAAAGCCATGAAGATCACAGCCGAGACATACAGCTAACCACAGGAGATCAGCCAGAATATTGTGTCGATACAGAAAAGATGAAAAATGATTCTGGACGAGTTCTATGTAGCTCATAGGTAGAGAAGTTGACTCCTGGGCAACCATCTGGCTTGGTGCTGGGAGGTGACCAGTTGAGACCTTCTGAAAGGGTGCGTAATCTGAGGGCTGTACTTGACTACGAGCTGACACTTAAAGCACAGGTGTCAGCTGTTGTCAAGTCCTCATTTTTCCACCTGAGGAACATCGCCCGGATAAAGCACCTTGTTCCACCCGATGATCTTCCTGTGCTGGTTCACGCCTTTGTGTCCTCTCGTCTTGACTACTGCAATGCTCTATTCCTAAGGTTACTGGGGGTGGACTTCCGTTGCCTGCAGTTGGTGCAGAATGCAGCGGCCAGGCTGTTGACAGGGCAATCAAGATATGAAAATTACATACCTACCGTAATTATGATCTTTCTGTGTATCTTCACCATTTATCACTGTTGGGTACTTGGCCGGAGGTCAGGACCTAGTGGGAGCCTTATTTTTTTTTTTAAGGTAGGTGGAGCTAACGCACCATCGGTGTCACCCCCGAGGCCGATGCACTGCATGGCGCTCGCGGGTTGGCCGTTAGGCTGTGTCGACTCCGCCTGCCTGCCAGTTCTGAGTTGCCAGAGAGGTAAGAGGAAGCAGGTGGATGGTGGGACAAGGAAGTCCAAGGGATAGAAAAAGGAAAAGATATATAAACCAAAAAGGAGAAATAACAACTGACAGGACAGAAAGGGAGAAAAGTCGGAAACTAAAGGGATTGGGAAGGGCCCCAATCTCTGGAAAAGGAAGAGGTAGGGAGGGTAAAGAATTTAGTAGGAGAGGGGGGAGTTAAACATCCCAGACTCTGGTCCGTCTCCAGATTACATAGGAACTGCAAGGAGTAGCCAAAGGCTTTCTGCCAGAATTCAAGGCACAGAATGGCTGGCAAACATTCCAGATAAGCAGACTTGGCTATTCTGGAAGAAGGACAGGGTACAGAGAATTAACATCCTCTCAAGGAAAGATTATTGGTGAAAAAAAGGGAAAACTTTTTTTTTTCTTTTAATATAAGGAGGAGAAATAAGTTGGACGGAAACATGGAGGAGGAGAGAAAGGAGAGCAACTGTCAACTCCCACCCCACAGGGGTGGCGCCAAAGCACTGGAGAAGGAGTGCGCCCCCTGCTGTCCACTCTCCTCGAATATTATCCCTGTGTGCCCCTGTTTTACCCACTCCAAAAAGAAAGGAGAGGGAGAGATGGGCACACAGAGGAGAGGGACCCAGAGACCGAGGCCCCAGGGGGATGGAGGGTGGGATCTTGATGAATGGTGAAGATACCCAGAAAGATCATAATTACAGTAAGTACGTAATTTTCATATCTTATCTGTGTCAATCTTCACCATTCATCACTGTTGGGTGAGTACCATGCCCCCCGAAGGGAGTTTCTTTTACACCCTTAGGGACAAAGTCCCTTAGCTCTCAGTGGGTGACACTCTAATAGGGAGAACCTTCAGGGCCTGGAGAGGCCCGAGAGTGGGAAGAGTGAGATGGGGTCCCCCCGGAAGGGGAAGGGGAAGGAAGTTGCCCCAACAAGCACCGTCTCGCTCTACGGGAGAAGAGATAGGTTCTCTGGTGAGCGGAGTTAATCACCCTACGCCGGGCCAAGGGTGACAACCGGGAAAGATGCAGCCATACCGTCTGCCTAGTGCAGATCTCTGTCCCTACGACCCTGGTAGCTACCTCGCTGGCATCATAGGATGCCCTTGCTTGGTGCCTTGCTAGCTCCAGGCCACGCACAGAGAGTGCAATGGCTTGTCTGGTTTGCTCTGTATCAGGCAATGAGGCTAGGAGCTGACCTAGCCTGGACCACAAGAACCTGTCATAGTTGGCCTGATGTGCAGAAATGGAAAGCAATAACCATGCCGAGTAGAAAGTCCTCCTACCCCAGAAGTCAAAATCCGAGGAGTCTTGATCTGAGGGTCAGTCACGGTGAAGGACGCGAAGCCCATCAGGAATATCCAACTGCGTCAATCCGGACTGCGGATGAGGCATGGAACCTGGAGACTCCGGGGGTGCACAATACCTCTGGCTGAGATCCCTTGGGGCAGGAACTCCGGAGAAGGGCCTCTGCCAGGAACACAACGATGCCTCCCGAAAGGGAGCAGGCCAGGGCGGCACCACAAGGGTGGCCTCGCCAAAATTGCTTAGAAAGGTGTGCGCCGAGTGCTCAGGATTCCTAATAGTGGCAGGTGTGAGGTGCAAGTCCTCTGACATCCTCACGAGGAAGCGCTGATACTCAGCAAGATGAGCAGCAGGAGAGATGTGGACAGAAGGTTCCTCTTCCCCAGAAGAGGGGGATGAGGAGCTGGAGGGCACCTGCTGTTCAGGGGGCAGCTACTCGGGGGGAGGTTGAAAAACCTGACTGTCCATCGCCCTACCGTAAGCTGGGAACCGAGCAGCCACTGCTCTGAACTGCTCCCAGGAGAGAGGCCCACTAGGACCAAGGATGCCTGGGAGCGCAGGAGAATGTGGCAGAGGAATGGGGACAGAGCCGAGAAGAGATGTCGGCTGACCTCCGCCTGGGCTAAGGAGCGGACCGGGAGCACCCATGGAAGAAGGTGCCCCGGAAGACCCCACAGCCGACAGCTGAACAACCATTTCGGTACTGCATTGGTTGCACCAGGAAGAATCCCCCCTGTGAGGCGACCGGGGCCGTATAGGTCCAGAAGGAAGGTCCCCTACCTCAAAAGAATGGGGCTCTCGTAAAGAGACCGAGGAGGAAGAGCGGAGATCTGCACTACAGCTTCTCCCAGAGCCCGGTGACCCCGAAAAGGCGCGCTGTCAACCCACGCCCGACTGGAGTCCAAAAAGAGCCTCCTCCTCAAGAGGGCCAGCCTAGGTAGCTGACAGCTCTGGGCAGCACCCGAAGGAGCTATCCAGGGCACAGCACCCTCCCCTCCCGTAGGTGCTCTAATCGGCCCCAAAGTTGGGCGATCTAGGCACACCACAGGTGGGGGTACCACTGCTGAGGGGTCAGTGAACCCACCAAGACCGGGTTGCAGAGCAATGGTGGCCTGCACCACTGCCCGTTGGTCAGCACCCCTGACCCCAGTCTCGGTAGCCACTGAGCCCACCTCAGAAGGGGGCGGACTCCGGCTTGTCGAGGAGACTACTGGGCTGCCCACTCCAATGGCCAACCCCAAAGGTTCAGACTGTCCGTCTGACTCAGAGCTCGACTCCGCCTCCGAGAAGGTAGAGACCGAGGCCCTGTGCCAAACTGTAGGAGGGCGCCCACTGCCATCTTTGCCAAAGGGGCCGGAAACCAAAGCCGTGCCCATGTCGGTGCCAGTGCCCCCTACAGCACCGCAAGCAGAATCCACAGGGGGCACAGCTCCAGCCCAAACAGGAGCCACAGAGTTGGGACCAGCCACGGCGCTATCCGGCCCCTCGTGACGTTGACAACAGCCCCGACAACACCATCAGCGCCGCCCGGCTCTACGGCACCACGAACGGTGCCGAAGGCAGAGGCGGCGCCGATGGCACCACCGGCTCCACGTACAGTGCCGAGGGAAGAGGCAGCGCAGATGACGGAATCCAATGGCCCCAAGCTCCGAGCCACGAGGACACAGCGCCGAGCTCAACCTCGGCACTGAGGATGGTGCCGAGTTGAGACATGGACAAAGACGGCGCCATAGCAGCTCCCACAGCACTGCTAGCAGTATTGGTGCTGCGAACGGCTCCAACAGAAACCATGGTGCTGCGAGACAAGTCGGCGCCGACAGCTCTGTTAGGGCCCACGGTGCCACGAACAGCGCCGAGGCCCGCAACGGCGCTAACTGACGGCGTTGAGGATGGCACCGACCTGGGCCCTGCGAACCGCGGGTCCGACACATCGGGAGCCTTCAACCCTGAAGGGGCGATCGTCGCGGGCGGCACCTTCCTCCCCGCCGAAAGCAGCAGGACAGGCTTCCTGTGCCGCGGAAGGAGCCTCGCAATGGCTAGGCTACTAGTAGCTGAGTCTCCTCCTCCTCGTTCATGTAGAACTGGGAGGGACCCGGAGGAAAGGCTAAGAGAGCGGGCTTGGCCCGACGAAAGCGCGCCGCCTCAACCCCCAAAGTCGGGCGGAGCTCACCCCACTTCCACGCTGCTGTTCAATGACCCGCATCCATGGAGAAACAGGCGCCACAAATCCATGTCATGAAGTGGGCCAAGACACGAAGACAACGGTCGTGCTGGTCGGTGATGGAATACTGGCCGCATGGGCACTGTCGATGGGGGCCGACCTGCCCTAGAAGTTTTCTGCTTCAACCGAGACATGACCAACGGGGAAAAAACACCAAAAAACAGACCTCGACGTCGAGAAATATAAAGAAATGGAAAATCTTACCGGGCGATGTCGAGTATTGGCAAAAACAGAACCGGCAGGAGGACCGACAGACTTCGGCACTGAAGGATAGGATTTTGAAAAACTGCGGAGCTGGCCTAGGATTTTCTTCACAGCGTCCCATGAGGCGACCACTACGGTGGGAGACGAAGAACTGGCAGGCAGGCGGAGTCGACATAGCCTAATGGCCAACCCGCGAGCGCCACGCAGTGTGTCGGCCTAGAGGGCGGTGCTGATGGTGCGTCGGCTCCACCTAGCTAAAAAAAAAAAAAAAAAGGCTCCCGCGGGGTCCTGACCTCCACCCAAGTACCCAACAGTGATGAAAGGTGAAGACTGACACAGCTAAGATCTTGCCATGTAACGCCTGTGCTGCATGAACTGCATTGGCTGCCGGTGCGATGGAGGATCATCTTCAAGGTCGCATTGCTGACCTGTAAGACCCTACATGGACAGGGACCGGGCAACTTGCAAGACCTCCTACGACCTTACCGCCCCCCCCGCTCCGCCAATGTGGGATTGCTAGAGGTTCCCAGGGTCCGTTTACAGACATCCTGTGCTAGGGCTTTTACTTTTGCGGCCCCGACCCTGGGGAACTCTCTACCTCGTCGGATTAGGGATTGCCTGTCCAATGAGACATTTAAATCCACCTTGAAAACTTATTTATTTAATTTAGCATTTGGGGGGATATTTCGTTTTATATAAGCTGTCTTTTAAATTTGTGTATTTTAGCTGTGTGTTGGCTTGTATTTCTAAACGCGCTTTGATTTAAGAAAAGCGCATTAGAAATAAAATCTGATTTGATTCATATCGTCTCTGATTTTCATTATATTAGTTTAGTAATGCCTGCTGAAAGATCAGTTTTACAGTGTAAATAGTAGTTTGTACATATTCAGAATAAAGCAGGCTCAGCTTCCCACATAGTGACTACTTAACTCATGGATACTCTGGGCCAGCCCACTGGCACAGTGGTAGCGCTACCGCTCATGACCTGAGTTCAGGAAAGAGCCCGGGTCATCGCAGGGCTAGCCAAGGGAGGAGGATCCAGAGTTCCACAGGACGCTCTCTTCCTCCAAGAAAGGGAGTGTTCCCACTACCACTCTGCAACCAACACATAGGCATCCTCAGTGGCGGTGCAGGAGGAATGCAGACAAGGGAGGGTAGGAGGGCTGATTGGCTGGAATGGGGCTTCTGATGCACGCTGTGGTCACGCCCGCTTCCACCCTTGAGTCTCTTCAAGGAGGTGGGAGAAAAAGGAGGGAAAACAGAAGAAACTCCATCCAGATGATGGGCACGCAGCATTTGCAGAACCTGCACCCTGCTGACCTGGGCTCTCCCCTGCTGACTAGATGTAGTTGCCTAAGGATTTCGGGCAACCCAAGGGCCCCACCATAGGAGGCAAATCATGGAAGAAAGACGGAGGACTAAAGGCAAGTCCTAAAATATGGCAGGGGTGACAGGGTTGGGATGCTGCAGGGCCCTGAGGGGGGCCATATGGCCCAATCTGAAGAAAGGGAGACTAAAAAAACAAACAGACCCTAGTTCTGTTTTCTATGGTAACATAGTGATTTTAAGGTCAGACAGGACTCAAGGTCCATGATTTGCCATCCCTCACATGCTGGGATGTAATGAGCATGCTATGCAAACATGTACCGTTATATTGTGATTCCCTACCCACTCTACCATCCAGGGTACCAGTTGACTCCTTTGGTAAGCAGAAATCTGCCCAGCATATCTTAAATTCTTCATCACATTCTGGGAGAAATACTGCATCCTAACATTACTCCTGAATTTACCACCCCTGAGCTTCGGGCTACAGGACACCAGATCAAATATTTATAAATGTTCAGTCTTATTGATCCCCTTAAGTGTGGTACAGACTGAAATCATGTTCCCTCTCAGCCTCCTTTTTCCCCAGAGTGAACGTTAAGGGCCTCCAACCTCTCCTAATAGCTTTTGTCCCCTAAACTGCTTATCATTTTGGTGGCCTTGTGCTGCACCCTCTGGCTGCCTAGTAAAGTGCCCCTACCACTGGAACTAACCCAGCATGTTACTACAGCATTACACCCTGAGATCGGGGGACTCACTCTCTGTGCATCTGCATACACTCACTGATCTATTTGAAGTCAATTATGAGTCTTTTCATTATAGGAGTGAGATTTTAAAAAAATGGCACTGTTTATTTCATTTAATTTTTTTATACTTGTAGACTGGTGAGCATTAATGACTGTTTTTAACAGTGACAAGTATTTAAAGAGTTTTGAAAAGAAAGGCCTACTAAGCTGAAACAGGTAATTTCCAGAGGTGTCCTGGGGAGAGAGGCGCATAGAGAAGCATACAGCTATTTAACAGCAAACAGAAATTCATACAGAATGAGTAGAAGCAGTGCATAATACAGGACTAGTAGGAATGGAGCAACAGTTAAAATAAATACTTCTGGTAATGTGTAACAAAGGGCAGAGATAATGTGCAAAAGCAAACAAGGGTACTGTGGGCTTGGAGTAATCTTTTAAAGATCTAGGCGCATCACACTCCCAAGAAGGAAAGTTATTGATCAGTAGCTCTTGACCTTCTACGCTGTCTCTGTCACAGAAACACACTCTTTTGTTATGGGACTGCACTAAATTAGATGAATTATGGAAGAAATTTAAAAATACCTGCACAACTTCGAACATCTACAAAGATTTTAAATTATTGATACTAGGATGCATCACAGACTATCACTGTAGTTCAAGTCCTAAGAAGTTGCTGCTAACATCATCACCGATAACCGAAAGATTAATTTCATTTACCTAGAAGGAAAAGAAACCTCCTACATATGCAGAATGGATGAAACATTTAAACAATGCCATTGTCTTGTGTAAAACTTTATACAGTCATATCAGAAAGAGTTGTTTGTATTTTAAAGAAAAAAAAAGGAAAAGGCATTCAACTTACTAAATGTGTAAATCACTATGTATACATTATAGTGGCATAGTAGTGCCATTACAGTTAGGGTTGAATAGGGTGCTCAATATTAAACCCCTAACTTTGCATCTTAATAGCTTTGCCCCTGTTCAACGGAACTGCACAAAATTTTGCATGCATGGTCGGCGGGGGGGGGCAATCTCTCTTGATTTGGCAAGTTTCATTCCAGTCAGTTGTGTGGATTCTGACATCTGGATAGTGCAAATTTAGGAAAAATCAGTGGTGTTGACTGCTTTTTTTTTTGTCATCACCTATAGACCAGACAGTGGTTCTTGCCCTAGAATGGTGCATTTCGTTAGATTGATGAGAAAATATCAATCTGTTCCCAAGTTATAAAGATTTGAAATGTTGCTTCTGAGCATGCTCAGTAGGATCCTTCTGATGTTTGATATAAAAGAATTTGGCCATATGAATGAGGATTTTTCTCTGGGAGGCCAAATTCCTTTTTCGTGACAAAAAAATAATCGCATGGTGGGCATTTTGTTTCAGTTTAAAAAAAAATGATTTCAAAACCCATAAAAATGATGCTCTCCACACACACAAACAATCACATGAATCTAGGTAAATGGGAACCATTTAGCTGCAGTCTGGACTTACTTTTTTTGAAAAGCGACCCAGAAATATGTTTTTGGGACATACCAAAAATCCTTACTGATTCTTCTTTCATGAGGTTCATGAAAGAGAAATAAGGCCATACGAAAGAGGCATTTAGTCTCACGAAAAAGGATTTGGGACTTAATGTTTTATTTACAACCTTCTTTCTTGAGAAGGCATCTTTCATGAACTCACAAAATTCTCATGAAAGAGGATGCCTTCTTACAAAAAAAAGATGTTGGACTTCTTTCGTGAGCTCACGAAACAGGATCCCTTCTCATAAAAATGCAAGAGCAAACAAGAATACTGTGGGCTTGAAGTAATCTTTTAAAGATCTAGGCACATCACCCTCCTAAGAGTGTGCAGTTAATTTTTTTTTCACATTCTTCATTGGTGAGAAGCCATCCTGTTATGTGAGGTCACTAGAATCTCATGAAACAAGAAGATGGGCTCATAAAACAAGATTCTGCACTTGCATTTTTTGTACCCAGACAGACTATGCTGCAGGGCCCACAGGGTCCTGTGCTTCTACAGCCTCATGGACTCCACAACAGATGCAGGCCCATCAGCATCTATGGACGCATGGAAGCAGAGGGCCCTCTGCTTCCGCACCCACACAAAAATAGTCACACAGGCCCTGAAGACCTGAATAAAAACAGGTTACTCACCTGTAACAGTAGTTCTAGGAGTGGTATACGTTGTTCATCCACACTGTTTGGCATGTCCTTTCCCTTTAACAATCTTGCCGGAAGGTCTAAAAGCGGGCTTCTCCCACCCACCCATGTGGTATATGCCTTGGCTCTGCCCCTTGATGCCAGATCTTGCCCGCTAGAAGCAGAGGGTTGTGCGTTGAAGCCGGGGAGGTTGGGTGGGTTCGTGTGGATGAACAACATATACCACTCCTAGAAAGTACAGTTACGTAAAAACTTACCGTAACAGTAGATCTCTGAGGAGTGTCTCTTGCAGTTGGTAATACTTTGGGGTATCCAGCAGAGGTCGCTGTGGTGCATGGCAGCTCTTCTAGCGGTTTTTCACCAGGGACCGCCCACACATGACATCAGCTTCCTGTTTCTTATATAAGTGTGAGTGGACCCTGGTATCCTCGGGTTCCTCCCCGCCAGATTCGGCTCACAAAGTGAGGACCGAGGGGAAGCCGAGGTACCAAAGGAGTTCCAACCCTAGCCACTGGACCAGAACTTGCTCTATTAGAGAAGGAGGGGGATGAAGGGCAGGAACAAACTTATTGCAAGAGACACTCCTCAAAGATCTACTGTTACAGTAAGTTTTTACGTAACTGTACTATCTTCCATGGAGTGATCTCTTGCAGTAGGTAATACTTTTGGGATGAATCCCAAGCAGTAATGCCCATATGGGAGGACAGTTATGATAGGAGACCTTGTAAGACTGCACGGCTGAAGGCAGTCCTACGTCGTGAGGCAATATCCAGATTGTAGTGCCTTGTGAATGTATGGATCGTGGACCAGGTAGCTGCATTACAGATATCTGAAATGGAGGCTCCCTTAAAGCATGCCACAGTGGTGGACATAGCTCTAGTTGAGTGGGCTTGGAGAGGGCCAGGTAAAGGCTTGTTGTATTTTTTGTAACAAAATGAAATACAATGCGCCAACCAAGATGAAAGAGTACGTGTTGCAACTGGAAGGCCCTCGCGACCCGGGGCAAAAGAGATGAACAGTTGAGATGTCTTTCTAATTGGCTGTGTCTGATTAGTATAGTACCGTAATATATGGTGGACATCAAAAGCATGTAGGAGATGTTCACACCGATTGGAGTAATCTGGATAGCAGACTGGAAGCTCCAAGGACTGATTTAAAGTATGTTCGGAGACTACTTTAGGAAGGAAGGATGGGTTGGTACGAAGGACCACCCAGTCCTTGTGGAAAATCAAGGTTCCCTACACATGAGGGCATGGAGCACAGAAATATATTGAGCAGAAGTGACAGCCACTAGAAATAGGGTTTTCCATGAAAGAAAACGGAGGTAACAAGTGCCAGCCGGCTCAAAAGGCTCAAGGTTCAACTTTTCTATCATAAAATTGAGATCCCACAAAGGAGTGGGTCTCCTAATAGGAAATTTAATAAGTAACATTCCTTTCAAAAACATTTTAGCTAGATGATGTTGGTATAGCAACCTGCCATCCAGAGGCTCATGGAAAGCAGAGATGGCAGCCAAGTGGACTTTGATGGAAGAATGACTTAGACCGGACTCAGATAGTGAGGCCAGGTAGTCCAGAACCTTCATCAGTGGACAAGAATAAGGGTCCAAAGATCGAGAGGCTGACCATATGGAAAAGCGTTTCCATTTAGAATTGTATGTTGCTCTTGTTGCTGGCTTGCGGGAGGCCAAGAGGATACTGGCAACAGGAGAGGACACCTGTAAGCGAGTTATGAAAGTATCCTCAGGGGCCAAGCGTGAAGGTGTAGAGTCTTCAGGTTGGAGTGGAGGAGAAACCCGTGACACTGAGTCAAGAGGTCTGGTCTGATTGGCAACGGGATGGGATCCCATACTGACAGTTGTAGGAGTACGGGAAACCACGTCTGGCGAGGCCACATTGGGGCTATGAGAATCATCGTGGCGGGTTCTAACTGTAGTTTCAGTAGAGTCCATTGCAGGAGAGGGACAGAGGGGAAAGCATTTAAGAAGAAACCTGTCCAGAGTTGGGACAGGGCATCTATGGATCATCCCTTTCTGTTTGGGATAATGCAAAAATACCTGGGAAGACAGTAATTCTCTGGGATGGCAAACAGATCCAACTGTGGAGTGCCCCAAAAGTTGAAGATTTCTTGGAGCACTGGCTCGTGAAGTGTCCATTCATGAGTTATGGACTGGCAACTCAGCTGGTCGGCTAACTGGTTGCAATGTCCCGGTAGGTGGACAGCTGTTAGCGTCAATTGTTGCTGTATGGCTTCTTGCCAAACTGCAAGGGTCTCGCTGCATACGGTGCGAGACTTCGTATCCCCTTGCGTCTTGAGGTAGAACACTACTGCATTGTCTGATTGGATCAGTAACGATCCTGGCTCGAGGTAAGGCCAGAACGCCTAGAGGGCTAAATGGACCACTTTCATCTCTAAGAGACTGATATGAGACAGATGGGGAGAAGTGGGCCATTGGCCTTGGGTCTGATAAGGACCCAAGTGTACTCCCCAGCCCTGCAGGGAAGCATCCATGGTCAATGTTTGCATGGGGGGGGGGGGCCAGAAAAGAATTCCTTGATTCAGATTGATTCTGATTGTCCACCATGTCAGGGAAGACTTCAGAGAGGGAGTGATCCTGATTTTGTCTTTGAACTGACCTGTTTTTTGGGACCGCTGATTCTGGAGGGTCCACTGGACAGTTCTCATGTGGAGACGGGTGAATGCCACCATAGGGATGGCAGCGGACATGTGACCCAGAAGGCGCAGCATTTGTCTGGCTGTGACTATTTCCTGAGTCTGAATATCTAATGCAAGGGCTATAAGCATGTCCTGCTGGGCAGGCTGGAGGTAAGCCCTGGCTGTAACTGTATCTAGAACAGCTCCGATGTATTGGACAGACTGTGTCAGAGTTGGACTGGACTTTGGCCAACTGACAGTGATTCCCAGATCTGCGAACAGTTTCAAAGTAGCATCTAGAGAGGCAAGCAGAGCTACTTTGGAGTCTGCTTTTATTAGCCAATTGTCTAGACATGGAAAGATGAAGTGCCCTTCTCTTCGTAAGGCTGCTGCTACCACCGCTAGGCACTTGGTGAACACTCTGGAGGCTGATGAGAGGCCGAAAGGAAGTGTTCAAAACTGGTAATTGTGACCCAGTAGGTGGAAGAGCAAAAATTTGTGGTGGGCAGGGTGGATGGGAATATGAAGGTAGGCATCCTTCATATCTAGGGTGAAAAGTCAATCACTCTGTTTTAGGATCGGCATGATGGCAGGTAGGGTGATCACGTGGAAACGTTTGTACTGAATGTAAAGATTCAGTTGTCTGAGATCCAATATTAGTCTGCAGTCTCCCACACATTTGGGCACCAAAAAAAGTGGGAGTAAAATACCATTTGATTTTCAAGAAGGGGCACCGGCACAACAGCCTGTTTGATCAAAAGGGCCATCACTTCCTCCTGTAAGATGGGTATATGATCTGAAGGATAATGAATCTGCTGTGGAAGGCAAGGGGGTTGGGTGAAGAGAAACTCCATAGAAACATAGAATTTGACGGCAGAAAAGGACCGCTTGTCCCACCTAGTCTACCCATTTCCCTACCTGATGGATAAGCTGCAGATTCTAGTTAATCAACAGCTTACTTCCTCCAACCCCCCACTAGAATTGCCTTATGCCTGTCCCATGCATTCTTGAATTGTCCCACTGTTCCTGACTCCACAACTTCCTCAGGAAGGCTGTTCCATGCATCCACAACCCTCTCTGTGAAAAAATACTTTCTAACATTACCTCTGAGCCGTCCCCCCTCTATCATCAAATTGTGCCCCCTTGTTCTTGCACATCTCTTCTTCTGAAAGATACTACCCTCTTGTACTTTGTTAATTCCCTTGAGATACTTGAAAGTTTCTATCATGTCCCGCCCCCTTTCCTCAAGGGTATACATATTAAGCTGCTTTAGTCTCTCCTCAGATGTCTTCTGGTGCAGACCCTGCACCATTTTGGTTGCTCTTCTGAACAGCCTCCACTCTATGTCTTTATGGGAGATGGGGTCTCCAGAATTGCACGCAGTACTCCAGATGGGGTCTCACTAACTGTCTGTACAGAGGGATAACAACATCCTGTTTTCTACTGTTGATGCCTCTCCCTATGCATCCCAGTATCCCCTCAGCCCTCCTTACTGCCTTCTCACATTGCTTGCCCACCTTTAGGTCATCTGATATAATTACTCCTAGGTCTCTTTCGATTTCTGTTGTTGTTATTAACTCACCCCCCATTGTGTACTCTTCCCCTTGGTTTTTGTTTCCCAGATGCATTACCTTGCACTTCTTTGCACTGAATCTGAGCTGCCACATATCTGACCATTCCTCCAACCTTACCAAGTCCCTTTTCATTCTTTCCACCCCACCTTGTGTATCGACCCTGTTGCAAGTCTTTGTGTCACCTGCAAAGAGACATACCGTTCCTTCCAGGTGCTCTCCAATGTCACTTATAAAGACATTAAAGAGGACCGGTCCCAGTACAAAACCCTGCGGTACCCCGCTAGTTACCCTCCTTTCTTCACTGTGGACTCTGTTTACTTTTACCCTTTGTGTCCTGTTGTCTAGCCAGTTTTTTATCTAGACTACCACCTTGGGATCCACTCCCAGACTGGCTAACTTGTATATACATCTTTTATGTGAGACTGTGTCAAATGCCTTGCTAAAATCTAGGTAGGCCATATTCACAGCCCCTCCCTGGTCTACTACATTGGTCACCCAGTCAAAGAAATCTATTAGGTTCGTCTGACATGACCTTCCTGCTGTGAAACCATGCTGCCTTTGTGTCCTGCACCCCACTGGCCTCTAGGTACTCAACAAATTTTCCTTCAGAAGTGATGCCATCATTTTCCTACCACTGAAGTAAAACTAACTGGTCTGTAGTTTCTGCCTCTGCCCTGCTCCCACTTTTGAAGTGGAATCACATTTGCCCTCCTCCAGTCCTCAGGTACCACCCCATCCTCCCATGATTTGTTAAAGAGAGTAGTCAGTGGTGTTACTAGTTCTACCCTTAGTTCTTTTAGAATTCTTGGGTGAATCCCATCAGGCCCCATTGCTTTGTCCACCCTCAGTTTCAAGAGTTCTTTCAAAACCCTTCTGTGAATGGACTGGTATAGACCCCCATTCAGAGTTTCTCTTGTTTGGTTTAGGTACCTCCCCCATCTCTTCCGTTGTGAATACTGAGCAGAAATATTCGTTCAGTATCCCTGCTTTTTCACTGTCACCCTCTGCCCACATTCCCTTCCCTTTATTAAGTCTCTGTATACCTCCCTTGGTCTTTCTTCGCTCCCTAATGTACCTATAAAATGTTTTATTCCCCTTCTTAACAGAGTTGGCTATCTTTTCCTCAGTTTGTGCCTTTGCTATTCTGACTGCCTTCCCTGCCTCCTTCTGCTTTAACTGATAAAGTTATCTGTCCTGCTCCTTCTGTGTTTCCTTATATTTCCTGAATGCTTTTCTCTTCTTCTTAACCGTCCCTGCCACCTCCTTTGAGAAACATAGTGTTTTTTTCCTTCATTTTGTTTTGTTGATTTGCTTCATACAAAGGCTTGTTGCCTTTGCGATGGCTGTTTTGATTATTCCCCATTGTTCCTCCACCCCTCCTTCTTGCCCATTTGCTAGTGCTTTTCTGAGGCACTCTCTCATTTTCCCAAAGTCAGACTTCCTAAAGTCCAATACTCTTGTTATTGTATGGCTTGACTCTATGTCTATGTTTATTGTGAGCCACACTGTTTGGTGGTCACTTGTTCTCAGGTGGCAACCCACTTCTAAATCTGAGATCCTTTCTCCTTCCCCATTTGAAAGTACCAGGTCTAACATTGCTCTCTCCTGAGTGTACTCCAGAGTATGAACCTTCTGTATAATCTGAAGTACCCAACTGTCTGAAGTGATTATTTGCCAGGCCTCCAGATGGAGGGCAAAATGACCTCCCACAGCCTCCGAGGCCTGGTCAAGGAGGCAGGGGGATAGCCCTAGTGGGTCACTGGGAGGCAGGCTGCGCAGCCACACCTGAAGGGCAGGAGCGGGCATCCTGGGTGGTAGAGGTGTTGCCTCTGGTGGACTGAGGATGACCTCTGAAGCTGCCTTTATTATTACCTCTGTATCGTTCTCCTCATTTGGAATAAGAGAAGTGCTGAGTACGGTAGGTTGTAGCTGGAGTATGATACATGCCATGTACCATACGGAGGGTTCTGCCTGATGCCTGTAAGTCATCCAGTAAAGTTTGAGTACCTGGCCCGAACAGCTTGGGTCCAATTAAGGGGAGCATTAGCTACTTTATGTTGTGTATCAGGTGCAAAGCCTGAAATGTGAAGCCAGGCATGGTGGCACAGAGTGATACCAGTGGCTGACAGTTGGGCTGAGGTATCTACGGCATCATATCCTGACCTGAGAAGGTGATGGGAGACAGAATTACTAGTTGTCACTGTAACCAATAATTTATCCCTGTCTTGTGAGGGACGGAGTTTATTGATAAGCGCAATGGCAGAGGACCCCAGGGTATGCTAATATTTAATCATATGACCCATATAGTTCAAGATTCTGATATTCATGGCACCTGAGGAAAATACCTTTTTCCCCAGATAGTCAGTTCTTCGGGATTCCTTATCAGGGGGTAAGGAGCTCATGTGTTTGGGCTTTTTCGTACGGTCCTGAGCGGCAGTAATGACCACAGAATCTCCCTCTGGAATACTAGACAGAAAAAGGGGGTCCAACAGAGCCTGATATAGATGATCCACTTTGCGGGGAACAGCTGTAATAGCTGAAGGCTGATGCCGAGCAGCCAGTGTGGCATTCTGGTAAATTGGAATTAGTGGGGGAACCACTAAGACAGGCTCCTCAGGTATTTCGAGATATCCTGCCATATCCTTATGTTGTTTTTCATGTGCAGTAATGGAGAATCCCATGACCTTCTGAATTTGAGCCATATCTCACTAAAGGTTGAGTTGTCTGGGGGTGAGGCTGCCGAAGGGAGAGGCAGATCTCCATCCAGGGAAGAGACTTCAGAATAGGGGGATTAGGAAAATCCAAATCTTGAAACTCTTCATCCTCAAGATCACCGATGAAATCAAGTGGCAAATCTTGGTCATCTGACACACAGTTCTCTATGAATGGAGGAGACCAGGGTGGCATGGTATCCCTGTCGCTCTGAAATCTTTTAGGCTGAGGAGGGAGAGGAGATTGGGTGGGATCACCCAGCTCTTCAGAAGACTGAGAAGGCTGCATGGCATGCAAGACTTGCCAAACTACGTTGGTGAGGTCCCATTCCTGGGAAGGGGGGGTGAGAAGGGTGGCATGCTGGGAAACAAGGGGGGGGTGATACAGGGAATGGGATGCATGGTATAAGCAGGTCTTGCCCCTGGGCAGTATAGACCAGGGTCTTGATCTCTGTCTGCCTGACCCCTATAAGAAGCCACCTGTGTAGGCAGAGGGGCAGTCAATAAGGCATAAGCCATAGGTTTTCTCTGAAGAATGCGGGGTCTTGCCGATGGGCCCGCAGGGGAAAATAAGTCATTTTCACTTAAAATTGTCAGATGTCGTCAACGGGAGAGGAGACCCCATCGACAGAGCAGCAGTATATTTAATTGCATGCAAAATGCTGGAAAGCGTAGTCGACGAGAGGGTATAAGCCTCCGTCGATGGAGCAGTCACTATTTGAACTGCATTTAAAGCACTGGAAAGCGCCGTCGACGAGAGGGTATGAGCCCCCGTCAACGAAGAAATGTATGAATGATGCTTTGTCGATGGAGAAACACCAGAAATGGTGGCCGTCGATGAGTGATGAGGTAGGAAGTGTGAGAAGGGTTTCTCCTTCTCCTTGGTTCTGTCTGGAATGAGAACCAGAAGTGGGGGAGCCGTTGGTACGAGCCCCCTGATTCTGCAAGAGAGACATTTTCTGCTCCATCAGAAGGTGCTGAATTTCAAGCAACCATTGTCGACGAGTGGCCTGATTTAATTCCTGACATAAACTACAGGAATTGATGTCGTGTGTGGGTCCCAGACACCTAACACAAAGTATGTGATTGTCAAAGCGGTATATCTTCCTACTGCAACGGCAGGAACGAAATAAAGCTTGTTTCTTTGAAGAATCAGTAGACATTCATCTTAGTTCCAAATTTCTCATCGATGACTGCTACACAGAAGTTGCACTAGCTGCTGCACGAGCTGAAGATGGCGGGAAAATGAATTGAGGATACCAGAGACCGCCCACACTTATATAGGAAACAGGAAGCTGATGTCACGTGTGAGCGGTCCCTGGTGAAAAACTGCTAGAAGAGCTGCCGTGCACCACAACGACCTCTGCTGGATACCCAAAAGTATTACCTACTGCAAGAGACCACTCCACGGAAGATCTACTGTTACAGGTGAGTAACCTGTTTTTCTAGGATTGTGGATATGTTGTTCTATCCACACTGTTTGGCAGACTCCTAGCAGTTCCCTGGGAGGAGGGAGGGAAGGTGCACGCCCCCTACTTAGGGAACAAAGACTGGAGAACCGAGGCCCCAAAACCAGCGTGACTCTAGGTCGATGTGGTAATGGGAAATGAAGGTGTTTGCTGACTTCCAGGTAGCAGCTCTGCAGACATCCTGGATAGGGATGTCCCTAAAAGCAGCCACCGATGCAGCAGTATGGAGGTTGGAATGAGCGCTTATCCCTACAGGAGGCTCCTTGCCGGCCAACTGATAGCAGAGATCAATGCAAGATGTAATCCATCTGCCAATCATCTGCTTGGCTGCAGATCTGCCCCGTGCAGCTTCAACGTAGGTGACAAACAGCTGGTGAACCTCTCCCTGAACGTCAGCCGTACGCTCCTTGTAATAAGTGAGAGCTCATCTCAGGTCCAAAGTATGGAGCCTGTACTCAGCCTCCGAGGTGTAACTGGGATAGTACACTGGCGGAATCACCTGGTTCAGGTGAAACTCCGATACAACCTTCGGAAGGAACTTTGGGTTGGGGAGCAAGACAACCTTGTCCCTGTGGAAGATCATGTAGGAAGACTCAACAGAGAGTGCCTGGAGCTCCCCAATCCTTCTGGCTGATGTGATAGCCACCAGGAAGGCAGTCTTCCATGACAGGTGTGACATCTCACTCCTGTGCACTGGTTTGAATGGCTTGCCCATGAGCCTTGAGAATACCAGTAGTAGATCCCACGGTGGTGGTGGTTCACGTAGTGGAGGGGAAATGTGGTTGAGCCTTTGAAAAAGCACTAGACCACCTTCTCCTGTGCCACCATCTGCTGACCAACCCGTGCTCGGTAGGCAGAGATGGCTGTCAAGTGCACCTTAAGGGTTGAAGACCGAAAACCCCCTTTGGAGAGAGACCAAAGGTAGTCGAGAATGCTAGCCACTGGACAGGACAGAGAGTCCAGACCCTTGTCCTGATACCAAATGGAGAATCTCATCCATTTGAAGGCACAGCACCTCCTGGTTGATTCCTTCCTGGATGCCTCAACCATGGTGAGAACATCTTCGGAGAGACCCAAAGCCTGGAACTCTAGCCGCTCAGGAACCAGGTTGTCAGGTGCAGGGATTAAAGGTCTGGGTGGAGGACCGCCCCTTGATTGACCGAGATCAGGTCCAGGTGAGCTGGAAGATGCCTTGGGAGTCTGTTGCTGAGGAGATCAAGGTACAAAAACTGGCTGGGCCAGTCCAGTGCCACCAGGATCACATGTGCTTTGTCCCTCCTGACCTGGAGGAGCACCTTGTGGATCAAAGGAAGTTGAAGGAAGGCATTGAAGAGGCCTGGGGTCCACGGCCTTGAAAAGGCATCCCCTTGCAGTGAGCCCTGCTGAGGGGGGCGGGCATGAAACAGCCTCAACATGGTGTTTTCCCTGTAGGCACACAGGTCCACCTGAGGGGTGCCCCACTGGGAGAACAGGCTGTGTACTATCTCCAGATGAGGAGACCACTCATTGGACGCCTCGCCCACATGGCTGAGGGCATCCGCCAGTTGATTTGAGGCTCCTGCCACATGCATGGCTAGGAGATCTGCCTCTAGTCGGTTCACGAGGGTCAAGCTGTGGAGCGCTTCCCTGCACAGAGGCCGGGCGTGCATGCCACCCTGATTGTTGAGATAGTAAATAGTCATGGTATTGTCTATCTGGACCTGCAACACTTGACCCTGAACCAATGGAGCAAATGCAGTCAGCGCCAACCGAACTGCTCGGAGCTCCAGCAGGCTGATATGATATAGGGATTCCTCGGGGGTCCAGAGCCCATGGACTCTGTGATTCCCCATGTGGGCACCCCAGCCTGTGAGAGAGGCGTTGGTAGTAAGAACGACCGTCGGCTCAGGGCAGACAAATGGGACCCCCTCCTGCAGATGTTCTAGGATGATCCACCATTGGACAGCATCCCACGTCTTCTGGGTGACAGTGACCAGCTAGTCAAAATGACCATGTCGCTGAGTTCACTGGCTGGCCAGCTCCTATTGAAGGGGGCGCATATGCTACCAGGCCCATTGGACCACAGAGGTGCAGGCCACCATGTAACCTAGAAGGCACAGGGCTCAGCTTGGTGGGCACTGCTCGAATTCCAGAGGCAGCCCCTGGCCAATCACTTCCTAGACCCACCTGTCCGTTGTAACAGTGGACCAGGCAGAAAGGAAGTGGCAAAGCCGTCACCCCCATGGAAAGACCCAGAGTGAGCGTGACGGATATGAGGTTGGCAACCCCATCCCATCACTGTGCAGGCTTGGAGGAGGGGGATCTGGCTTGGGGGCTGCCGGGACCTTTCCCTCCGGGCTTATGGGCCACCGAGGGCCCTTGCTTGGGCCGAGGGCACCAAGATTGAGCCTGCTGCTGTTGCTACCCTGACTGAAAATGGGTCTGCTTGACAGCAGGGGCAGACGGCCCAAAGGGCTTTCTCTTCTGTTTTTTGGAAGCCTGGGATTCCTTCTGGGCAGAAGTAATGAAGTTCAAGGTGGCACTGAACTTCTCTATGTGCTGGAGCTGACCATCCACTCCTGGACCGAACAAATCGGTGCCCAGGAAGGGAACATCCATCAGTCTGTGATGAGTGTCTGCCGAAAAGGTCGTGACACTCAGCCAGGCCCTGCGGTGCATGGCGACCACGGCTGCCACTGAGCGGGCGCAAGAATCCCCGCTGCCCAGAGCCATCTGGAGTTGCTGTTTGGCAACTGCCTAGCCCTGGTCATGGACCTGCTTGACCATGGTCTGGAGGTCTGCCAGAAGATGAGGAAGAACCTCATCCAGGGAGCCCAAGAGGACATGAGAAAAATGCGCCATGATGACGGCTGAGCTTGCCTGGTGAAGGCCAAGTGAAGAGGCAGCATAGACTTTCCTGGCAGAATGGTCCAGTTTCCTGGACTCTTTGTCCAGGGGTCTATCTGTGTCTCCCGAATTACCTGAGCGCCGAAACACAGACACAGTCACCAACCCCTTGGCCGAGAGGTGTTCTGTGAATCCAGAAAGGGAGCCGATGAGAACTACGTATTTGCGGGCCATCTGGGCTGAGGGTGCAGAGCAGGAGGCTGGGTGATGCCACAGCTCCAAGGCCGGGCCAACAATGGCTTCACCCACAGGGAAGGCCTCTGTCGGAGAGTCCTCTCTTTTGAGGATATCAGTGAGAGGATATTTGGCCCATTTTTGAACGGGCTCCAAGGACATCCCAACAGATTCGGAGATGAGACAGAGGATGCGCGTGAAGGATGTGGGCCATTCCTCTATCAAGAGACTCCCAATGGATTCTTCATCCGAGGGACGGGAATGCAAGTTGGAGTCCTCGGACTCCGGACAGATCGGCTGACCACCTATGTCACCTTCGACCAGCCGGGGACGGTCTGGAGTTTGGGTGACAGCCTATGTGGAAGGCCCTTGATGGGGCAAGACTCCTTGGTGGGAGCCCTGGAGGGAGGCTGCTTAGGTGGCAGCTCCACCAGAATCGGTGGAGAGGCCGGTTTTGGCCAAGCTGGGAGGGTCTTCACTGGCTCCGCAGGCAGAGGAACGGTGTTGATTGGCTCCTGAGGAGTCGGCATCGGCCTGGGGGGCAGCAACCAAGTGATGGCTGCTGTGGAAGCTGGGGTCGACTTTGGACCAGCCATAATCAACTGTTGCCACATTAAGTCCTTGTAGCATCGACACAGCTTGTGTCGAAGCGTCTCTCTTCCGAGCAGGATGAGGATGAATGGCGGCGGCACCGCTTTTTAGAACGCTTATGCGATTTCTTCGGCCTATTGGTCGAAGGAGTCCGAGACCTCGATTTTGACTGTCGGGTGGACCAACAGGGGTGCTCAGAAGCAGCCGGGGAGAACCGTAGCTCCTCCAGGTCAGGGGCAGGGACCGAAAAACCATTTCCAGCAGGCTGGGTCTCCTCTTTAGTGGGTCCAGTCAGGATCGGGGTCCTGAATAAGGAATTGTCGGTCTCATCGAACGACAATGGGTCGACAACAATCTTGACCAGGTCGTCATCCCATGTCTTAGCCAGCTGGCCTGACAGTGGTACTGTGAAGCCAGCGGCCGAGGCTGAAATCTTGACTGAAGTCGAAGAAGCAGATTCCTGGGAACGAGACCTCTCTCGATTCCAAGAATGTTATCGACGAGACGAATCTTCTCTAGACCCTTGTCCTTTTTACAGGAGCGGGAGACGTGCGCAACCGAAGGGCCCTTCCCCTTGGTTGGGAGAGACTGGCACATTTCCTTGAAGAAGCCTGAAAAGATGGAGCCCAAACTAAGCAGGACAAAGATCGACATGGAAGAGGACTGATCAGTGGCCCAAGCCGCGTCCTCCTCGAAAGCCTTCATCTCGCTCTTGTCATATTACACCAGTGCTGCGTGAACTGCACTGGCTGCCAGTTCAGTGGCGGATCACCTTTAAAGTTGGCTTGCTGACTTTTAAGACCCCACATGGACTGGGCCCGGACTACCTGAAAGAGCTGCTGGTCCCCTACTGCCCTGGGTGGCGAGGGATTGCTAGAGACTCCTAAGGTGCATTTAAAGTCTTCGGGAACCAGATCTTTTATGTTCGCGGCTCCCACATTATGGAATTCTCTACCTCGTCGGTTACGGGAGTGCACGACTGTGGAAAGTTTTAAATCAGCCTTAAAGACCTATTTATGGCACCAGGCCTATGGAAGTGATTAGTAACAGTATATTGTTGTTGGTTTGGTTTAAATTGTTTTATTTTGATCTGTCTGATTTTATTTTGTACGGCGCCTTGGTTTTTGAAAGGCGCCTTAAAAATAAAAATATTATTATTATTATTATTTACCTTGTTCCCTGGGTCACACCTGGAAATGAGCCCTGGCTCAGTGAGCCTTTCCTGGTTACCAAAAGTTTAAATAAATAAATATATGCCTCCCAACACAGAGCTTCATCTACCTCATCCTCACCCATGAGGCTTGGGCCTTCTACCCATGGATCTAGAGATCCTGCTTCTGCAGTATTCAATTCCACCTTCTCCAGCATGGAAAACTCCATCCCTTCCTGCCCTTGCAAGGTATCCTCACAGACATTCTCCAAGAATTCCCTGACAAACTCAGTGGGGTCTATTTGACTGTACTCAGCCTGCTGCTGTTCTGATCTAACAATCCCCAGCAAGTGTCCATGTAGGAGTTAAGAGGTCATTTTTGGCTTTTGCAGTTACTGTACTACTTGCTTCACACATCCCATATTGTTTTCAACAGTCTGTACAATGTGGGATTAACAGAACATCCCTTCTTGGCTTTAAACAGACGATGCAGACATTAACCGGAACGTT
Organism: Neoceratodus forsteri; assembly: GCA_016271365.2. Classification (NCBI taxonomy): domain Eukaryota; kingdom Metazoa; phylum Chordata; order Ceratodontiformes; family Ceratodontidae; genus Neoceratodus; species Neoceratodus forsteri. The sequence continues at coordinate 431,084,067 of CM028134.1, forward strand.
TGGCAAAGCCACATCAGATGGTGCTGCTTCATAGTTGTAAAGTTTTTCAAAATGAGCTAGCTCTTTCTCTTGTTGTTCAATCCATACCCCACCTGGCATGATGTGGGTAGTTAAGGGTATCAGATGCCATTTTCTGCAAACAAATACACAATTCCACTATTACTATTTTGTACTTAAAGCTGAGTTTTGGCTTTAAAACACACTGCAACAGTTTTGTTTACTTTTGCTATGTTGCTGAACAGACTGCCTGACTTGCATTCTGTTTCTCAATGTTTGCACAAGTTGAAATTTGCTGCTTCTGAAACACTGGCTTAAGATGACACTTACTGCTTTGTTTACATTGCTGACTATGCCCAAAATGGTGACTAAAACTTTTTTTCTTCATCACACTCACAGTTCACTTGCTGGAAACGCTTTCTGATCTTGAATTTTACTGTTTTATTCTGTGAACAAATTTAGTCTCACGTTTTGCTCAAATTCAGCACATTCATACATTTACTGCACTTGTTTGGACTTGTTGATTAGTACTGCCCTTGATTTTGTTATCAAACACAGTTACTGCACACAGTCCACCTTTTAAATCTCACAGTCTCTGTGTGCTTTAACTTTGCTGCACTGCTTTACAGTTCTCCGATTTGCTCATTGTTCGTTTTACTTTGCTTTTTGTACTCAGGCAGTAGCTGGTTCCCTCCTCAGATGGTAAGAGGCCTGCTGCCAGTTTGTATGGGCCTTTCCAGTGGATTGGGCTGGTAAACCCGTTGACTGGTTGCAAAGTCACTGCAATCACTACTCCAGAGATTGGAAAACGAGGTGAGCCCGGTTTTAAACTGCAAAGTCCAAAAAAATTGTGTTTTTAAACAGTCCTTTACTCTCTGTGATTCCTCCTGCTGCTGCACTGCTTGCATACTGTTCACTCTCTTTCTCGAATACTCTGCAGCACAGAGATTCAGGCAAAGGGTGGGGCTTGGCTAGCTGGACGAATCACACAACACAATGCAAATGAGCTTCCTCTCTCTTGAGTGCACTCCTTCATGACCAATTGTTGAGCAGGGCAAATTTAAAATGCAAACTGTCACTTTTTTTCTCAGCTGGCAATTTCAGTGGGGCAAAGCACTTCTAGGCATTTCAACACAGTTTCTTGCACATTTTCTTTAGCAGCTCCCCCAGTTTTACTGTAAACACTTAAAACTTTCTGGGCACTTAGGAATTATTGTTATTGAAGTCCACAAATACTTTTTTCTTGAAATTTGTAACTTTTAAACAGTTCTTATAGTACTTTAATTGGCAGGGCAAGGGCATACATTGCTCAGCTCAACTTTTCATTTTGAAGCCCAGTTGAAACACACACAAGCAGCAAATTTTCTACTTTCTCTCACAGGACCACATGCAGCAAATACTGTTTTGATGGTATTTTCCTTGGCACAGACTTGCTTTTCTTGGCAATGATCTTCTGATATGGTGCACCACCACCAGACACAAAGATCCTATACACGCCCTCAGCATTTTTCCTCTCACTCAAACACATATCCCTTGGGTGAACCCTGTTTTTTGTAACCCCCTTGCCACTTTTTCTAGCTAGCACCCCCCAAAAGAACCAGTGCCCAAATCATAGCATGCAATTTGCACTTGGCAGAATTACTCAATTGGTACCACCCTTAGCTTTAGAGTGTATACCAGGCTCATTATGTAAAGGACTGGGGGTTGGGGTACGATACTAAAAAATTAACCTTTGTATTTACAACCAGGTCCAGGGGAGAGGATGCTAGGTGTATGCTAGACGGAACTGCTGAGGGGCTCTAATAACGTTCACAGAGAAGCAATAAGCTGAATGTACAAAGCAGTAACTGGAATTGTGCAGTATGGCTTTATTCACAGATAATACTTTAAAGCACAGGTGGACCTCCAATGGTTTGTCATTGTAACACAGGTACACTCTTTTTCCAGAAACACTTTGCTAGGCAGAACAATTTTCCACAGAAACATCTCTATCCGTGTTCCAAAAGATATGCTTGTGGCCTGAACCAATCAATCCATCAAGTTTATTTTATACTGGAAAGGTATGTGAGCAAGGATGCCCATTTTCACAAATGTCCAGTTTTACAAAAAGGGTACAACGGTACAAAAGATATAAAAATAAACAATATGCATAATACATAGTATATAGAGTGAGTATAGAAAAGTACACAACAGAATAGTATGCACATAGTATATACAATGCGCATAAAAATTATACACTGGAGCCGACAACAAGCCAGAAGCATTATGAGCAGAAGCTGTAACAGAAAGCCAAAAGTATACAGGACATCAGAAATTAGGTATCCCAGGGGACTAAGGAACAGAAGCGACATAGTTTAGAAAGGAGATGACTCTTGGATCTTTGGAAAGACTGGGTAGAGTTGCATGCCAGGAGTGTGGGATGGAGCTGGTTGAAGAGCTTAGTGCCCTTACAGGCAAGGGAGTTTTGAGCAAGGGAGGTATGGAAAAAAGGGATTTGGAATATGTTGCTGGAGGCACCTCTGGTCGGATGGCCAGGCGGACTTAGGGAAGATAGAGGTCACACTGGTTGGAAGCTTACCTAGCAGAATTCTGTGGAGGAAGGACAAACGTCTGTGACTGAAGAGCCCCTCAAGGGGAAGCCAGCTGATTGTCATATAAAGGGGTGCAATGGTGCGTTCTCCAGGGGAGTCTGGTAGTGAAGTAGAGGATGCTACTGTAGCTGGTTCTGAGTTTGCAAAAAGAGTTGAGAATGTACGGGTGGGGCGTAGATGATGGACCCATAAGACAAGAGGGGTAAGAGAAGGGAGTTAGCAAGTTTAAGTCTTGATATGGGTATGAGGAACTTACGTATTCTGTAGAGGAGCCCTAACCTTGAGTGAATCTTGCTGATCACGTTAGAGACATGGGGCCCAAAAGACAGATGGGGGTCAAGAAGGATACCTAGGTATTTGAATTCGGATACCAATTCAATGCTGTTCCCAAATATATCCGTGAGGTTAAGATGGGGGGCTAAATATTTTCCTGGGGCAAGAGAAAACCATATATTTCATCTTCTTCGAGTTGAAGACCATACCTTTGTTGGAGAACCAAGTGTGCAGCTTAAGGAAGTCCGTTTGCAGGTATGATAGCATAACTTCAGGGTGTTTGTTGCTGCAGTATAGTACTGCATTGTCAGCATAGAGGACTGATTTGGTGAAGCAGCAGACTTCGGGGAGGTTGTTAATGAAGAGTGTGGAAAGGAGGGGGCCCAGAATGGAACCCTGGGGCACCCCAAATTTAATTGGGCAAATGGAGGAGTGCCCATTAATGTTAGTTAGTTGGGATCTAGCAGAGAGAAAGCTCCTGAGCCAGCTGACAGCGTCAGGAGAGAAGTGAAGGTCAGACAGGGAGGAAAGGAGAATATCATGATGAACAAGGTCGAAGGCCTCGGTGAGGTCTACGAAAACGGAGCCTGTGAAGAGACTGTTGTCGATGGCTTTGTAAATGTCACTGGTAAACTTGACCAAGGCCACCTCTGTGCTATGGGCAGCTCTGAAGCCATGCTGGGCATCGGACAGAATGTTGTAGTTGTTAACAAAAGAAGTAATCTGGGAGTGGACCACCTTCTCCAGGATCTTAGAGAGGGAGACAGGCCTATAGTTGCTAACCTTGGTTCTGGAGCCAGATTTGAACAGGGGTTTGACAATGGCCATTTTCCAGATCTAGGGAAAGGAGCCAGAGCAGAGGGAGAGGTTAAGAATGTTAGTGAGTGGAACAGCAAGTGTAGCAATGGTGTGTTTAAGGATTTTAAAATCAATCCCGTCAGCTCCTTTACCAGGACGGGGGTTATTCGAGCGTATTAGCTTTATAGTGCCAGAGGGAGTCAGGGCTCGGAAGTAGAAATTGGGAACATTCCCTGGGTGGGATGGGGGTGGAGAGAGGGTGAATCGATGGAAGGTTGATGATGTGGGGGGAGGGAGGATTTATATTTATCCAGGTCCCCAAAGAAATCATTGAACAAGTTAGCAACAGCAGTGGGGTCACAGGTTAGTTGTTCACCTTGGCAGAGGGTGACGGGTTCGGACTTCCTGACCCTACCGAGAAGGCTGTTAAGGGTGCCCCAGAGTTGCCTGGGATTGGTACTCTCCCCTAGCTGAGTGCTGTGACGAAAGTTGACCCTGGCAGACCTAACAGCTGATTTGCACTTGTTCCGAAGTGTTTTGTACACTGTGAGTAGAGCGGGGCCACCATGTTGCCTGTGATTGGTTCAGGCCCTATCCCTCATCAGTCTGAGAATACCAGGGGTGACCCAATCGCTGATTCAACCACAAACCCGGATTTTCTTTAGGGGTGCGAATTGATTGCAGACCTTGGTGATGACAGCAGAGAAACAGTCCAGAACAGCATCAGTATTGTTCAGGGACGATGTAAAAGACCAGTCAACCTGGTAGAAGGCCTGAGTGATTTTGGCTAGGGCACTATTTGTTAAACACCTCGGGTAGATGAAGTTGGGAGGAGGTTTGGGGGAATGCGCAGACTAATGGCAATAGATGGCGCAGTGGTCGCTAAGGCAATCAGGTAGTGTCCTGGAAGTGAGGATTCTGGTGGGGTTGAAGATTACGAACCAGTCGATCACAGATTAGGAGTCAGTTTTGTAGTTGGCCCTTGTAAGGAAGAAAATAATTTGGTTGAGCCCAAGGACAGAGATGATAGATTTGGCATGATCTGCGTGGCAGGAGGACCTGTTAATGTTGAAATCTCTCAGAATCATTCTCTGTTAAGTGGAGGATATTTTTGATGCAGAGAAGGAATCAAGATCAGAGGAGGGGTACCGGAGGAGATAAGTGGTGGTAACAGTAAGAGTTTTGTTACCACATAGGAGAAGGTGGATGGAGAAGGGCTCAAGCTTTGAGGAGTTGAGGTTGGGGAGAATTCCATTAAGGAAAATGTATTTGCCACATAGAACATGCAGCCACCACCTTTCCCCAGGCCTGTATTTCCTAAGAGGTGAACCCATCAAGCTCAACTTCCCAACAAGAGATTTTATTTGTGAGCCAGGTCTCACAAAGAGTGATAATGTTGAAATTATTGACTTCAGCCCAAGCCTGGAAAGTATCCTTCTTGGCAAGGAGGCTTTACATGTTGAGGTGGACTATGTTGATAAATTTATTACCCTTGCCACGGTTATTAGTAACGGGGTTACTGGTGACACGGGAACGGGGGGTATATAGGCTGGGCTGGGGTTAGGGTGTACTGAATCTGAGAGGAGATGGAGGAGAAGTATTGTTTGGATGCACCTAGTGTTAAGGATGTAGGACTTCATCTTGTGGAGGTGGGAGGGTTTGATAGTGAGGATATTGGGACAGCACAGATTACACAAGAAACAGAAGGGAAGGTGAAGCTGTAGAAGGGAAAGAGAAGGGGTAGGATGCGAGGGGAAGGGGAACAGAGAAGGTGGAGGCAGTGACAGTGAGGGGGGAAGGCACAGGAAGAAAAGGGGGGGAGGGAGACATGAGTGAAGGATGAGGGCTGAAAAGGGAGGGGACAGAGGAGAAGGGAGGAGGAGTGAAGGGAGGCAGAGACCAGAAATGGAGGGAGATAAGGTTCCCAGAGTGAGAGGGATTGCAGACGAGGAGCAGGATGAGGGAAAGGGGTAACTAAAAGTGATTAGTGGCCATGGAAGGGACAAGCTAGCAGATGACGGAACGGTGGGGAGGGGTGGCGGAGAGCAGTTGTGGTAGAAGACAAGAACAAAAGCTAGTAAGAGAACAGAACGGAGCAGAGGAGGTGTAAGAGGGGGAAAATACTGGAGAGCTTAAGGGAGCTTGACAGACAGCAACTACAGGTGTTTGCTGTGATAACCTACAGGGTCTTGGAGCTAGTATAATTTAAAGCTAGACAGAATGTATTGTTAACTAAGGCAGTCAGGGTAGCATAGTGGTTAGTAACGTAGACTCTTGTGCTGAGGGTCAAGAGTTTGAATCCTAGCAAGAGCTGAAAGTTAAAAGAGGTGATAGATTAGGTAGTTTAGGAGGGTAACACTAGGTGGCAGGGTCAGTTTTGGACCAACACTGACTTTAAAACAGTTTTTTTTTTTCATTTTTTATTTGTTCTTTATTAACCGGGTTAGGCCCACTAGGCACAAGTGCCTGTTTTCAGGGGCGACCCAGCAGCTGTGGGCTGGTTAAATGACTTGCTCAGAGTCACCCAGTATGCAAGTGAAGGCTGTGGGAATCAAACCCAGGTCTGCAGGTACCAAGCTCATTCACATATCGGTACTCTAACCGCTATGCTATACTGCCAGCATTTGGAATAAGAAGTGTAAAAAGGAATGAGTGAGGTAGCTCAGTAGCAACTCCTAGAGGTCAACAGTGATAGGATGCAAGTGGGAAAATGGGGCGTTAGTACCAGAATTAAGACAGTCATGTGAATACTCACATGACCCAGCATCATCAATAAAAGAAAGGACCACCCAGGGTGGGTGGGGGGTGGGTGAGGCAGTCGCTGCAAAGCAGCAACAGGCTAACACAGTCTGCTGACTGTGCTTAAGAACAATGTACAGGAGCTGGATAACTGCCAACTGATGGCTGCTGCTGCTCCTCCTCCTCCTTCCGATGTTGCCATGGGTCGGGCGGGGTCGTCTGTGGAGCAAGTGAACCTGCCGACTGATGGCTGCTGCTCCTCCTTCCAATGTTACCGTGGGTTGGCTGGGGAATCTGTGGAGCGAGTAAGCCTGTGGACCAATGGCTGCTGCCCTCCTCCGATGTTGCTGCGGTGGGCGGGGGGCGCCTGTGGAGAGAGGAGCCTGAAGGGGAAATAAAGGTACCACATACTCGAACTATTTTCACAACATTTCCATTTCCCAAAGTGTATGCTGGTGGCCTGAACCACATACTTAAGCTACTTTCAAAACATTTCCATTTCCATGTTCGTGGTCTGAACCACATTAATTAAAATTTATCCTGAGTACTGGCCTATGCCTAGGGGACCTTGGTGCCCATCAACGAACTGATTAGTGCTGCATTGAAACCCCAGATGGTGTTTCTCCCACCCTTTGCCCCAAATACAACCTCTGTCATTCCTTCAGGGTTACACCAAAAGAAGCCTTCAATCTCGACTGAATTGCTAAAGACTCCCAAACATTACTTCAAATTAGCACCCTGAGGTGAAAAGAGGTCCTGGCTGGTGTGATCTAGCCATATCTGGGGCACACACACCCCAGACGACCTCCCAAGAGAACATTCTCCAAATTCTGTACTCACAGATTAGTTGCTCCTTCCTCCCAGTCATGGAAAGAACAACATAAAAAGCACCTTCTCTCTCTGGTAGCTGTCAGACTCCATTCACAGTCCTTCTCTAAGGCAGCTATAAACTTCAGGACCTTCAGGAGATTGCCCCTTGGAATCACAAGACACTGCAGTCCCTCTCACTCCCCCGGAGTGAAACTCAGAGTCTTGCAGGCAAACAGTTTCCACCACTTCACAGGCAAACTGAGGATTTTACCAGACTAGGCTGAGAAATGACCAGGGTTCCCTTTTCAGAGCCCCACTGGCAGACCTTCTGCCACTCTGCCACTCTAACTCAGACTAACTGCTGAACATTCTGAACGTCCCGAGCAGCTGACCCAAAAGTGGTTATGCTGCTGCGAGAGTTCTAAATGACATAATCATCCCTCTCTCAGACTAGCAGAGTAAACAATGTCATTATGCAGAAAGACCCTAATGAGCTCCCTACCAGCTGCCTTTTCTACCTGCCTAAGACTAGTACTAATGGGATTCTAGTACCCCAAGGGACTGGGTGGTTACATATGCTCTAGTTGCCTGAAGAGGGGAGGTTTATGCTAACAGACCATGTTTTGCTCGGAATTACTATGCTCAGAGGTGCGTTTTTCTTTCTCTTTCATTTTACAGGTACATCAGTAACTAACAGCAAAACGCTGTCGGAGAGGAGGAAACAGAATGAGGCTGGTGGAGCTGAGGAGCCAGGACAAAGAAAAGTGGTAACAGTCAGAGATTCCGAGGCAGGAGACTGGGCAAATCTGGAGCGAGAGACCAGACATGCTTCAGTGATGCGGGGATGTTACAGGACTGCAAATGTGAAGCTATGGCTGCTCCTTGAGTTATACAAGGAAGATTGATGGACGTAATGCCCCAGGTCTGTGTGAAGTCATTAAAAATGTATTAAGGACTCCTCGAGTGAAGAGACTGTGCCTGGCAGAGATCCTAAGGGGATGACATAGCTTCGCCCTTGTTTTCACAATATTTAAAACATTTCTGTGAAAGGGGCAAATATTTGCATAAGGGTAAGCTATTTAATTCCTGGTTAATGCTGGTGAAGGAAAATGGTAAAAAGTATAAAGTTTGTCTCCAGACATGTAATAGGTAGGTGAACTGCCTTCAATGTACGTTAATATCCTGCCTAACATGCACTTGTAAACAATGGGGGAGAATTTGAGAAAAAGACCCCATTGTTTTATGATATCCCATAGCCTTTTTTGCTCAGACAATGAATTAGGAATTAAAACTAAAAGATAACTATTGTTGTTGGCTGGACTCCTAGTTATGGAACCGAGTGTTGTAATGCAAAAATGACCCAGAAGAGCCATTTGCAAAAAATCAAACTATCACATCAATTATTCTGTGGCCCCCATGGCCAAGTGGAAAAGCCACCGGCTTCACTCCATCTGGCAGATTTTGTACTGGGATGCCACATGAGTTATTTGAATCTAAACTTGGCAAGTACAAGGAGTAGTAAACCTCTTCTACATTTCCCAATTATCAAGAACAAGTGAAACTTGTCGGAGCACACTCTAATATGCCCATCCAGCCCTGAATTAGTCTTGCAATAAATGACCATCGATGAAATATTTCTAAATAAAAGCTTGTGTTTCTTTTTTTTTTTGGTCTGTGTTTAATGTGCTGTTCTACTGAACTGCTTTAAGCAGTAGATTCATATTAACTGGTGGATTCCGGTGTCTAAATTGGGCATTCAACTGTTGTTTTGCTGAGATTTTCTCCCTGATGGAAAAGGAGTGAGCATGAGAGATGTTTTAATTCATATACTTAATTGGGAGCACTTCAAAAGGCACTTTTTACAAAGTGCTTGAGTGTTAATTATTTGTTCAAAAGCCCACTGCTTTGTTCTTAGACTAATACAACATTGTTCTGTTCACTCTACTGCATTGCAAGCTGAGACAGGAAGTACTGATTATCATTGCAGGATGTTCCCATCCTAATTTATTCACTGAAAATGCTAAAACTGATGATGTGTTAATTTCTTAAATGACTCGCAACAGCAGACTTGAACTGCCAGAAGGAATTTTATAAGCACTAACTTTTTTGAAGTACTGCATGACTTTACTTTTATATATTTTAAGCCTTATTGATCGGTTTGTTGCAGGGTTCATAGTGTATTTTGTTTTCTTAAAGGCTGCTACTAACTGCTGGAAAAAGTACAGTTAAGTAAAAACTTACCATAAGAGTAGATCTTCAAGAGAGGCTCTTGCAGTAGGTAATAACCTTGAGAAATGTGCGCCCTGGCATCAGGACCACACGGAAACTTTAGCTAGCAGTGTCTGATGTGGGACCGTCCACCGGACGTCAGCATGACCCTATATATAGTGGGAGGTCCCCATGTCCACTTTCTAGTTCTCCTGCCAGAGACCTCCAAGGAGGAGCGACAGGCGAATGAGAAAGGAGGCACCTGGAGCCCAGAATGAGCTCATGGAAAAGAGCATCAAGAGGAAAAAATAGGAGGATGGAGGAAGGGAAAAAGGTTACCTACTGCAAGAGCCAATTTAATTTCAAATTGAATTCAAGTTTATTGGCAGGGAAAAAAAACTCTGTTGAGCAAGCTCATTTACAAGGAGGTCCTGAAGATACAAAATAAACAGTGTGTACAACACATATGCAATATATACGATGCACAATATATAGAAGGATACATAGGGGGTAAAGGAAAATGAGAATATTTACACAATATTTACAAGTACTGCAAAGGCACTCCAGAGCTTTGGAGGTAGTACATGCTAAAATACTGGGTAGTACTAAGGCACTCTAGAACTTGAAGGTAATACATGGTAACTAAAAAAGAAAAACACTGGGTGTCTAGTCAGTACACTTGGGCTGAACAGTAGCAATGCATAAAGCAGCAAAAGCTGGAGAGTAGCAACGGAGGTGTTGAAATGATAAGTATACAGTCAGGTAAAGGAGGGGGCAAATGACACAGGGAAGGGGGAGGTAAGAGAGAGAGACCGGGGGTAGGTGGGATGGCAAGGGCCAGGAAGCTGGGAGAGGGATGGGGGGGGTAGGGGAAGACATGAGCGAGGAAAAAAAAAAATAAGGGTAGACGGATATCAGTGAGGGTACTGGGAAGAGACTGTAGAAAGTACAGTTACATAAGAACGTACCGTAACAGTAGATCTTCGAGAGGAGCTCTTGCAGCAGCTAATATCAAAAGGACTAAGGATACCAGGTGTTAGGACCCCACGGAAAAACCTTCTAGCTAGCAGTCTGTGGCAGGGGACCGCCCCTGATGTTGGCTCTGCCCGTCAGATGTAGTATAAAGGGGCGGTTTCCTGGCGCCATCTCAGTTCTCCCGCCGGAGACCCAGCTGACCACAAAATGGAGAACCGAGGAGGGTCTCCCATACCCAAAGAGAAAGAAAAAAGACAATGTGTCCCTGGGGGTTGGAGGGTGGGAAAGCCACCTGCTGCAAGAGCTCCTCTTAAACATCTACTGTTACGGTAAGTTCTTACGTAACTGTACTATCTCACTTCGAGGGGAAGCTCTTGCAGCAGGTAATACCAATAGGACTGAGTCCCAAGCAGTACCCAAAGATAGACCCAGGTCAGATGGGAGGAGGATACACTGATAACTGGCAACTGATAAGATGGAACTTAGGAGAGGAGACCCTGAAGGACTGCTGGTCCAAAGCCTGCTCTCCTCCTAGAGGCAATGTCCACACTGTAGTGCCTGACGAACGTGTGAACTGAGCTCTGGGTAGAGGCAGCACAAAGGTCTGCCGAGGAAACATTCTGCAGCGAGGCAAACGAAGTTGCCACAGCTCTGGTAGAGTGGCCCATCACCGATCCCGGTAAGGGCTTGTTGTGGTGCTGATAACAAACACTAATGCAGTGCACCAGCCACCTGGTCAGTGTTTGCTTGGTGACAGGAGCCCTTGTCTTCCTACAACCAAATGAGATGGACAGCTGATCCATCTGCCTAACAGAACTAGTTCTGTTTAGGTAATATCTGAGGATCCTATGTACAGCAAGAGGAAGAAAATGCTGTTGTAACTATACTTCTGTACTGGAACTAGAACTCTATTACTGGGGCCTTCAATTTAGGGTAAAAAAAAAAAAGTGTGTTTGTCTGAGTTGGCTGAAGTGAATTGTTACCTTTGTAGTTACCTGGGTGCTTGACACGACTGAAGAGAATTGTTATCTGTGCAATTAACTAGGTGTAGAAAGAGGTGTAAATTAGTGGGAGTGGCTTAGCTAGAAGGAAGCCAGGTGTTTTAGTTTTAAAAACTGCCCTAGATAGCTTCTGGCAGAGAACAGCAAGGGGAAGGAGCTGCTGTTATAAATACTGGTTACTCACCTGTAACAGGAGTTCTAGGAATGGTATATGTTGTTCATCCACATTGTCTGGCAGGTTCCTTGCTGCTTTAATTCTTGCCGGAAGGTCTTTAAGCTGGCTCCTCCTACCCACCCGGGTGGTAAAACCGGCCCGCCTCATGATGCCAGATCTAGCTCGGCCAGCCAGGCTGCACGCCTGAAGCCAGGGAGGTCGAGGTCGGTGGATGAACAACACATACCACTCCTAGAACTCCCTGTTACAGGTGAGTAACCTGTATTTCTAGGGACGTGGATATGTTGTTCAATCCACACTGTCTGGCAGACTCCTAGCAGTTCTCTGGGAAGAGAGAGGCAAGGCGTGCACCCCTACTTAGGGGATAAGGACTGGAGACCCGAGGTCCCAAAACCAGCATCCCGGCGTGACTCTAGGTCAATGTGGTAATGGGAAATAAAGGTGTGTGCTGACTTCCAGGTAGCAGCCCCTCAGATTTCCTGGATAGGAACGTCCCTAGAAGCAGCGGTATGGCGGGTAGAATGAGCTCTTATCCCTTTGGGAGGCTCCATGCCCGCCAACCTATAGCAGAGATCTATGCAGGAGGTGACCCACCTGCTTATCGTCCGCTTGGCTGCAGGTCTCCCAGGTGCGGCTTCAGCGTAGGTGACAAACAGCTGGCAAACCTCTCCCCAAACTTCAGCCGTCCGCTCCTTATAATAAGCGAGCGCCCTTCTAGGGTCCAAAGTATGGAGCCTATATTCAGCCTCCGAGATGTGATTGGGGTAGAACACCAGCAGAGTCAACATCTGGTTAAGGTGAAACTCCCAACACCACCTTTGGAATGAATTTCGGGTGGGGGCGAAGGACAACTTTGCCCCTGTGGCAGACCAGGTAAGGAGACTCGATGGAAAGCACCTGTAGCGCTCCCATCCTTCTGGCTGACGTTATAGCCACCAAGAAGGCAGTCTTCCACGACAGGTAGGAGACATCGCACCTGTGCATCAGTTTGAATGGCTTTCCCATGAGCTTAGCCAATACCAGTAGCAGATCCCACGGAGGTGGAGGCTCTCGCACCGGAAGGGATATGTGATCAAGGCCTTTGGGAAAAAGCGCTCGACCACCTTCTCCTGTGCCACCGACTGCTTGCCGGCCCATGCCTGGTAAGCAGAGATGGCTGCCAGGTGCACCTTGAGGGTCGTCGACCAAAGCCCTAGCTGAGAAAGGGACCACAGGTAGTCCAAAATACTAGCCAAGGGACAGGAAGAGGGGTCCAACCCCTTGTCCTCACACCAAATGGAGAATCTTCTCCATTTGGAGGCGTAGCATTTTCTGGTCGACTCCTTACGGGACGCCTCAACAACGTTGAGGATCTCGTCAGAAAGACCCAAGGCCTGGAACTCTAGCTGCTCAGGAACCAGGCTGTCAGGTGCAGGGACTGAAGGTCCGGATGGAGAACCTTCCCCTTGTCTACTGAGATCAGGTCCGGGTGGGCTGGAAGCCGCCTCAGGAGCCTGGAGCGGAGGCTGAGGAGATCTGGGTACCAGAACTGGCGAGGCCAGTCTGGGGCTATCAGAATCACCTGCGCCTTGTCCCTCTCTTCACCTTGAGAAGCACCTTGTGGATCAAGGGAAAAGGAGGGAAGGCACAGAAGAGGCCCGGGGTCCACGGCCTCGGGAAGGCATCCCCCTGCAGTGAGCCCTGCTGAGGGGGTGGGCATGAAGCAGCCTCAGCTTTGCATTCTCTCTGGAGGTGAACAGATCCACCTGAGGGGTGCCCCAATGGGAGAACAGTTCTTGCACTACCTCCGGCAGGAGTGACCACTCGTGAGATGCAGCGCCTATCCGGCTGAGGGCATCAGCCAGACTGTTGGAGGCTCCTGCCACATGGATGGCTAGGAGATCTGACTCCAGGCTGATCACAAGAGACCAGATGTGGACAGCCTCCTTGCACAGAGGCCAGGAGTGCGTCCCGCCCTGACGGTTGACGTAGTACATGGTTGTGGTGTTGTCCGTCTGGACCTGAACCACCTGACCCCATATAAACAGAGCGAAGGCGGCGAGGGCTAGCCAAACTGTTCAAAGCTTCAGCAGGTTGATGTGGCATCGAGACTCCTAAGGGAACCTGAGGCCGTGGGCCCGAAATTCCCCCAGATGGGCACCCCAACCCATCAGAGACGTGTTGGTCAAAAGAGTGACCGTCGGCTCGAGGTGGACAAATGGGATACCCTCCTGCAGATGAGCTGGGATGAGCCACCACTGCAGGTCATCCCACATCTTCTAGGTCACTGTCACTAGCTGGTCCAGAGGACCGGAGTGCTGTGACCACTTGCTGGCCAGCCCCCAATGCAGAGGGCGCATATGCCAGCGGGCCCAACGGACCATGCTGGTGCAGGCCGCCATGAGGCCCAGAAGGCAAAGAAAGTCCTGGGCAGGGCGCAAGTGCCCAACCAGAAATGATTGGGCATAGGAGGAAAAGACCTCAGCCCTGTCTGCCGGGAGCCGAGCTCTGGCTCGAAGGGAGTCGAGCTCTGCCCTGATGAACTGAATCACCTGCGATGGTACGAGTTCCGACTTGGCCTCATTGATGAGGAGGCCAATCTGAGAGCAGACCTGGAGGGCCAGATCCCTGGACCACTCCACCTCCAACCTGGAGGGGGTTGCAATCAGCCAGTTGTCCAGGTAAGGGAACACCCAGACCCCTCGGCACCGCAGGAATGCTGTCACCACTGCCATGCATTTGGTGAAGACCCTGGTAGCTGAAGAAAGGCCGAAGGGCATGGCCCGGAACTCATAGAGAGATCCCTCTGCTCTGAAGCAGAGGAATCACTGATGAGACGTACGGATTGAGACATGAAAGAACGCCTCCTGGAGATCCAGAGAGCAGAACCACATGCCTAGTTCCAAGGATGGAATGATCCCAGCCAGAGTAACCATCCTGAAGGTGCGCGGCCTTAGGAACTTGTTCAGGTCGTGCAGATTGAGAATGGGGCACCAGCTCCCCCATCCGTTTTGGGACCAGGAAGTACCTGGACACTAACCCTGGGTCTGGAGGTGAGTCTGCCACCTCTCTGATCACCTCCTTTTGGAGAAGCAGGGCAATGTCGTCTCGATGAGCCGACAAAGAGGCTGTGGAACCCACTGTCCCCCGTGGGGCGATGGCTCGATAGCGAGGGGGACTGCTCAAACTCCAGAGACAGACCCCTGCCGACCACTTCTTGCACCCAGCGGTCCGTGGTGATAGTGGAACAGGCAGAAAGGAAGTGGCAGAGCCATCCCCCAACGGGGAGAACCCAGGGTGGAATGACGAGGCTGGGGGCGACACCTCTCAACCAGTCACTGGGCAGGCTTGGAGGAAGGACCGGCCAAGGGGCCTCCTGGGCCTTTCCCTCCAGGCTTCCTGTTGGAGGAAATGGCAGACTTGGCCTTAGGGCGCCAAGTGTGAGCATGCTGGCCCTGTTGCTGGTGCTGCTGGGCTGGACGTGCCACAGGAGCAAAAGAGCTAAAGGGCTTACGCTGCTGCTGGCGGCCTTTGTCCTTCTGGGCAAATGTGACTGAGTCCAAGGTGGCATTGGACTTCTTGATCCTCTGGAAATGGCCTTCCACCCCTAGCCCGAACAAGTCGGTGCCCAGGAAGGGAATGTCTGCCAGCTTGTGCTGGGTGTCTGCCGTGAAGGTGGAGATCCGCAGCCAAGCTCTGTGGCGCACAGCTACTGCGACTGCTACTGACCGGGCACAAGTCACCGATGTCCAAAGAGGTTTGGAGCTGCTGTTTAGCCACCGCCCTTCCCTGATCCAGAACTTGCTTGACCATAGTCTGAAGGTCAGCTGGGAGATGGGGAATCACCTCAATCAGGGAACCCATAAGGGTGTGTGAGAAATGTGCTATCAGTACAGCCGAGCTAGCCTGTCGAAGGCCTAGGGAGGACGCAGTGTAAACCTTCCGCCCCGTGCAATCCAGTTTCTTGGATTCCTTATCGGGTGGTTTGTCCACATCCCTAGCGTTCCCGGAACGCTGGAAAACACTATCGGTCACCAGCCCCTCCGCAGAGGGGTGCTCCGAGAAACCGGAGAGTGAACCGGAGGGGAGTGCGTACTTGTGGGCCATCCTGGCCGAAGGTGCAGGACAAAAAGCAGGCCACTGCCACAACTCCAGGGCTGGGCCAACAATGGCTTCGGCCACTGGGAAGGCCTCCGTAAGAGAATCTCCTAGGTCCAGTATCTCCGTGAGGGGATACCTGGCCTGTTTCTGGATGGGTTCGAGCTGCATCCCAGTAGACTCTGAGATGAGTCAAAGAATACCCAGCAACGAGGAATGGCTCTCGTCCACCGACTGACCCCCAGCTGATTCCAGGTCAATGGGCCTGGAGTACAGGGAGGAGTCATCGTCAGACTCCGAGGAGTCTACAAACAGCTGCCGAGCGCCTGAGCCACCCTCCACCTGCCGAGGTCGATCGGGAGTGAGAGTGACCAACAACCTGTGGGGCAAGCCCTGTCCCAACCAAGAATCATTGGTCGGGGCTCCAGTCTTCGGTTGAGGAAGCGATGGTTCCACCACAATGGGAGGAGCAGCCGGTTTCAGCCGAACAACCGGCACCGGGGTCGGCTCCTCGATGACTACGAGGGGTTGTCTCAGTCGCTCCAGTGACAGCCACTTAATTGCTGGAGAAGGTGACGGAGCCGGCTTGTTACCGGTCAATAAAAGTTGCTGCCACATCATGTCCTCGTAGCGCCGACATAACTTACATCAGAGCCTATCCTACGAAGAGGACGAGTGGCGATGCCGCTTTCCATGGTGTCGAGACCGAGATCGCTGACATCGGCAGGATCTACTCGACTTTGGAGAGGACCAAGACTGAGACCTTCGGGGTCGCCGAGGGTGGGTCAAAGAGGGGGCGGGGGAAACCCAGTCATCCCCTGGTGCAGGGTCCTTTACTGGGGACTTCGGCACAGGAGGCACGGGCAAGTCCTCGGTTATCACCGGGGGAACCGGTGAAGAAGGGCTGTTGGCTTCTCCAGTCGACAAACCGTCTAATGGGTTGAGAAAAATTTCAACCACGTCGACGGATGTCTCAGCCGGCTGACCTGACGGGGACACCATGCAGCCAGCGGCCTTAGCCACAACCTCGACCGAAGTTGAGAGGCGACGGTCCAGTGAAGGGGATCTCTCCCACTTCCACGAACGTCGATGGTGGACTTGCCTTTTGGTTCTTTTTTCTTAGACCGACTGGAATGTCCCGATGGCCCTTCTCCTTTGGTGGAGAGGGACTGGCAAAGCTCCTTAAAGGAAGCAGTATAGGAGGAGCCCAAGGAGAGCGGGACAAATGCAGCAACCGAGAAGGAAGATGAAGCGGCCTGGGCCGCCTCCTCCTCGAGGGCGATCAACTGCTCCAGCTGCTCCACGGAGCCCGCAGCAACGGACACCGCCCAACGTGCCTCCTTTGACTTCACCGGCGGGTACCATTTCTCGGGACACCCAAGTTGCAGTTTGGCAATGCGGTCCTCTAGAACCAAAGCCGAGAAGGACTTGCACAGATCGCAGGCCTGCAGATCGTGAGCAAGACCCAGGCAGTAAATGCTCGTGGAGTGCGGATTGGTCCGGGACATCTTCTGCCCGCAAGGGCACCGACAGAAGCCGTGAGTGGATTTGCCCATCGCAGCCATCAGGGAAGAAGACTGAAGTCTCGTAAATTTTAAAACAATTTTCGGTAAACCCGAAGAGGTAGGATCCAGGCCTAAAACGCAGAGCGCTAAGGAGGGAACCTGAGCTTCCAAGCAGTAAGGAAGATCTGGTGTCATGGGGCGCAGCCGAGGGTTTTACCACCCGGGTGGGTGGGAGGAGCCAACTTGAAGACCTTCCGGCAAGAATTAAAGCGGCAAGGAACCTGCCAGACAGTGTGGATTGAACAACATATCCACGTCCCTGGAACTATACTTCTCTACTGGGACTATATTGCCCTCCTTCCCACCCCTCCACCCTTAGCCAGTTCTACTTTTATAGGCACAGGATTTGACTGACAACAGGAATTTCCTGTTTGGGAGCAGGAAGTGAGTGATCACAGAGCTGCAAAAGACTCACCATCCTAGAAGGGAAAGAGTAGCTCTCTGTCCCCCCAGCCCCAGTTACTGGAGGTCTGACTGTGAGCAAGAAAGGAGGCTACTGAGAAATATAGGAACTTCTTGACTCAGAACAGGAAAATCAGGAGCTTAAAGGGCACAGAGGCAGTAAGTAAGCAGTGAGAAAAAAAAATTTAACAAAGGAAAGAGTAAGTATTCAAAACAACAGTTAAGGGGCCAGAAATAAGACATGATGGGAGTCGTGCAGTGCAGCGGCTGTGGAGCAGCAGTCTTCTGAGAGGTGTTCTGGAGGATGCAGTGTTGTCCCATCTGCAGGCACCTCTCTGGGCTGAGGGAGGAGGTTGCTTATCTCCAGGCTGAGTTGGCCAGGATTTGGGAGACCTCCTCTCCCACCCAGGGACCATCAGGGCCACTGCTGTTGCCTCAGATGTTGCCAAGAAAGAGGAGTGGTTGGACCACAGTGGGCTCAAGGAGGGTGAGGGTGGTGGAACAGAGGCACCTTTCTCCAGTTGTACCGCTCCACAATCCATATGCCGTTCTGGCAAAGTGTGGTTCCTCTACCGAGGCACCCACAGTGCAGACCAAGGAGGATGCTGGGACACTCCACAAAAGATACCCACAGGAGGGTGGCATTGGACCCTACACGGGAAGGAAACAACTCCTGGTGGGGGACTCCATTGTTAGAGAGGTAGAACTGGGGGAGGAAGGGGAGAGGGAGGGAGAAGGTGCCAGCCGGGCGCCATGGCTTGGAAGGAGAGGGAGCGAATCCTCAGGATCACGGGAGCAGCTGCACGGGGGAGGGAGCTGGATGTCATTGTCCACCTAGGGACAAACGACCTGGCTGGGAAAGGGATCAGAGCAGTGTAGGAAGAGTTTGTGGAGTTGGGGAGGGGCCTTAGACAAGTAGTATGCACAATAACCTTCTCAGAGGTGCTGCCTGTCTATGGCATGGATGAGGCTAGAGTGCTCCACACCATGGAATTCAATCAGTGGTTGAAAAACTGGTGCAGAGCTCAGGGGATTTGGCTTCACTGGGGACTGGGGGCCCACCTGGAGTGATGCAGGCCTATACTGGTGCCATGGTCTGCATCTGTCCAGAAGGGGAACCAGGATCCTAGGTGATAGGTTTAAATGCTTCATTGGCAAGCTTTAAACTAGCCAAGGGGGCACTGAAAGGAGCAGAAAATCCCAGCCCCGCCCAAAAATCAGGTATTAAGTGAGGTAAACACCAAGATAGAGATGTCGATAGGGAGAAGGGCAGGTAAATGGAGAAAATGACAAAGGCAATAAGGACAAGGATGGGGCAAAAGGGATAAGGCCATCAAGAAATGAAGGGTATGAGTACTAATGCCCATAGTCTGGGCAACAAGCTCCCTGAACTGGTGGCCTTGATGGAAGAGGGATGCCTGGATATCATGGCAGTCACAGAAACATGGTACACAGAGAACCATGACTGGGATGTTAACATACCAGGGTACACAACCTGCAGGAGGGATGGGGGGGGAGGAGTAGGTCTATATGTAAGGGAAGGGATAAAAGCAATGGAACAAAAGAGCAAACAGGGAGAAAAGGACGCACTGTGGGTCACCTTAGAGACTAGAAATGGCAGCACAGTCTGCAAAGGGGTTGTATACAGACCTCCATCTTAGGGGGAGGAAATGAACAAGAATATGATAGAAGGCATCCTTAGGATGGCAGAGAAAGGGAAGATACTGTTGATGGGG
Organism: Neoceratodus forsteri; assembly: GCA_016271365.2. NCBI lineage: Eukaryota > Metazoa > Chordata > Ceratodontiformes > Ceratodontidae > Neoceratodus > Neoceratodus forsteri. The sequence continues at coordinate 431,103,414 of CM028134.1, forward strand.
GACCTAAATGTGCCAGAAGTTAACTGGAGCACCTTTGCTGCAGCCATATTCAAGAGCATGGCCATTCTCGATGCCCTACAGGGGGCATGCCTCAGACAGCTAGTGCTGGAACCCACTCAGGAGGGAGCAATCTTAGACCTTGTACTCTCAAATGGGGACGGTGAGAGAATCTCAGATCTAGAAATGGGTAGCCATCTGGGAACAAGTGACCACCAAACAGTGTGGTTCATGATAAACTCAACTGCAGAGTCAAACCATAAAAAAGTGAGGGTACTGGACTTCAGGAGGGCTGACTTTGGCAAGATGGAAGAGTGCCTTAGCTAAGTACTAGCAAACAGATAAGGAGGAGGGGTGGAGCAACAATGGGGAAACATCAAAACTGCCCTCACAGAAGCAACAAGCCTTTGTGTGAAACAGATAAACAAATCAAAATGAAAGAAAAAGCCACTATGGTTCTCAAAAGAGGTGGCGGGGAAGGTTAGAGAGAAAAAGTTAGCATTTAGGAAGTATAAGGAAACATAGAAGGAGCAGGACAGAGAACTGTACCAGTTAAGGCAGAAGGAAGCAGGGAAGGCAGTCAGAATAGCAAAGGCCCAAACTGAGGAACAGACAGCCAACTCGGTTAAGAAGGGGGATAAAACCTTTTATAGGTACATTAGGGAGCGTAGAAAGACAAAGGGAGGGATAATGAAGCTGAATAGAATGGACGGTGGGTGGGCAGAGAGGGACAGTGAAAAAGCAGGGATACTGAACGAATACTTCTCAGTATTCACCAAAGAGGAGGAGGGGGAGGTACCTAATCCAATTAACAGAAGCACTCTGGATAGGGGGGTCAACCCCAGTCCTTTCACAGAAGAAAGGGTTCTGAAAGAACTCCTAAAACTGAAGGTGGACAAAGCAATGGGGCCTGACGGGATTCACCCCAGAATTCTAACAGAATTAAGGGGAGAACAAGTGACACCACTGACTACCATTTTTAACAAATCATGGGAGGATGGTGTGGTACCCGAGGACTGGAGGAGGATGTGATCCTCCTTCACAAAAGTGGGAGCAAGACAGAGGCAGGAAACTACCGACCTGTCAGTTTGACCTCTGTGTTAGGGAAAGTGATGGAATAACTTCTGAAGGAAAGAATTGTCGACTACATACAGACCAGTGGGGCACATGACCCAAGGCGGCATGGGTTCACAGTGGGAAGGTCATGTCAGATGAATCTAATTGATTTCTAGGACTGGGTGACCAAAGTAGTTGACCAGGGAGGGGCTGTGGACATGGCCTACCTAGACTTTAGCAAGGCATTTGACACAGTCCCACACAAAAGATTAATAATCAAATTAACCAGCCTGGGAGTGGGTCCCAGGGTAGTAGCCTGGGTAAAACATTGGCTGGACAACAGGACACAGAAGGTAATTGTAAATGAAGTCCACTCTGAACAAAGAGGGGTTACTAGTGGGGTACTGCAGGGTTCAGTTCTGGGTCCAGTCCTTTTTAAAGTCGTTATAAGTGACATTGCAGAGGAACTGGAAGGAAAAGTATGCCTCTTTGCAGATGATACAAAGATCTGCAACAGGGTTGATACACACAAGGAGGCGTGGAAAGGATGAGAAGGGACTTGGCAAGGTTGGAGGAATGGTCAGAAGTGTGGCAGCTTGGATTCAATGCAAAGAAGTGCAAAATAATACACCTGGGAAACAAAAACCCAGGGGAAGATTACACAATGGGGGTGGGGGAGGTAGTAACAACAACAAAAATGGAATGGGACCTGGGGGTAAACATATCAGATGACCTTAAGGTTAGCAAGCAATGTGAGAAGGCAGTAGGGAGGGCTGGGGGATACTGGGAGGTATCGGAGAGGCATCACCAGCAGAAAATAGGAAGTTGTTATCCCTCTGCACAGACAATTGGTGAGACCCCATCTGGAGTACTGCATCCAGTTCTGGAGACCCCATCTCTGCAAGGACATAGACAGGATGGAGGCAGTCCAGAGGAGGGCAACTAAAATGATGCAGGGTCTGCAAGAGAAGCCATATGAGGAGAGACTAAAGGTGCTTAATATGTATACCCTTGAGGAAAGGAGGGAGGGGGGACATGATAGAAACTTTTAAGTACCTCAGTGGAATCAACAAAGCCCAAGAGGGTAGCATCTTTCAGAAAAAGAGATGTGCAAGAACAAGGGGACACAATTTGAAGATGGGGGGGTGGCTCAGGGGCAAAGTGAGGAAGTATTTTTTTCACAGAGAGGGTAGTGGACGCATGGAACAGCCTTTCTGAGGAGGTTGTGGGGTCTAAAACTGTGGAAGAATTCAAGAATGCATGGGATAGACATAAGGCAATTCTTGTGGGGGGTAAGAAGAAATAGGCTGTTGGTTAACTAGTATCTGCAGCTTATCCTGTAGGTTGGGAAATGGGCAGACTAGTGGGTCAAGCGGTCCTTATCTGCAGTCAAAGTCTATGTTTCTATGTGAAGGGCCAGAGAGATGGAAGGAGGTGGTACACCTCAGAAGCCTGGTCCCGAGGGGATGGAGGGAGGGAAGCAGTTGTGAATGAAGATATTCAGGAAGATCTACAATTACAGCAAGTGCATAATTTTTCTGTCTTACCTGAGTCAACCTTCAGAATTCATAACTGGTGGGTCAGAGTACCAAGCTACCACCCTTGGTGGTGCCTGGCAAACCCTGAGGGAAATGATTCCTCAGCCTCCTGTGGGGGAAGAGCACAAGGAGGCTGGGGCGCGTATGGGTCTGGCCAAGCCCACAATTGTTCAGGGGTAGACAGAGGCTCCCGTTGCCTGGGAGAAGAAGGGTGCCCTGACAGCTTGTGCCTCACCCAGCCGGAAAAAAATATGAGCACCCGGGAAAGGTGAGGCACTCATTCTACACCAGGCCAAGGGTGACAACCGCGAGAGATGAAGTCATGCCGTCCACCTAATGCAGACTGCTGTTCCCACCAACCTGAAGGCCACCGTGTTAGTGTCATACGATGCATCGCCTGGTGTCTTGCTAGCTCCAGGCCCCTTGTGGAAACCGCAATGGCTTGTTGGGTTGTCTCACTATTAGGCAGGGATAAGAGAATCTGCCTAAGCAACACCCACAGGCGCCTAGCATAGTCTACCTGGTGCACCGAGATGCACATGAGGAGTCATTCTGCTGAGAAAACCCTTCTACCCCAAAGGTCAAAGTCAGTGGAGTCTGACTCGGGGAGAGGGGGAGAGTCACGAGTCATGACAGGGGCGACAATGCCTGGAGGCAGCTCCAATCCTGAAGAGAGATGGGGCATGGTATCTGGAGACCCGGGGCACACAATATCTGCACTGACAGTCCCTCGGGGCTGGGGAGGAGGAAAAAGGGTGCTGCAGGCACTGTGCAACTCCTACATAAAGAGTTGAGGCCACAGAGGTATCAGTAAGGATAAAGAGCTGTATTCCCCCAGGAATGACAGCATCGCATGCGCAGGGTTGTGTGCAAAAGTTCTGGGAAGATGCTGCTCCTCCAGCATCTCTGAGTGGAATGTCTGATACAAAGTGAAATCAGTGTCTGAGGAGATGTGGCTAGAAGTATCCTCTCCCTCAAAGGAGGAAGTTGAAGAGGAGAAGCTTTATTCAGGTATAGGCGCAGCCTGGGATGGAGGTCTAAATGTGACCTCATCAGCTGCCCTGGGGTAAAGTAGGGAATGCATGTGCCATAGCCCTGAATAGTTTGCAGGACATGGGACCTCTAGGGACAGAGAAACCCGGAAGGGGGTGTGGAGGGGGCAGAGGAGAGGAGAAGAGAGAGTGGTCCTGAGAAGCAGAAGACGACTCTCTGGCCAGGGCTGTGGGAACGAGCAGAAGACTCCTGAGGGAGGGAACTGCAAGGCCCGCACACCTGCGAATGCCCAAATGGGGAGGGGCGAAGGTGGTGCCCTTGGGGGGGGGACCACCTGGTGAGGAGACCAGAGCTGTTCTGGTCCACAAGGGTGGCCCCTATCCCCACCAGCAGTGGGCCCCTGCCGGTCGGGAGGGGGGAAGAGGTGCCAGTCAGCGCTCCAACCATGCCCAGAGTCGCCAGCTGCTCTGAGGACAGTCGAGGGTACCGACTGTGACCTTGAGACCTCCACTCTTCCAGGTCGAGATCCACAACTCGAGGGAGACCCTCACAAAGCTGTGGTAGGAAAGGAGGGGGAAGAGAATCCGGCACGGAGATCAGTACTAGAAATCCCTTGGCATCGACCATGGTGCCGCCAGCCAAACCGGTGTCAGCCCCGACACCTGGAACAGCTGTGGCTCCAGGGCTGCATCATCCCCCAGTCTGGCACCAGACGCAGTGCCACCTTCCAGCCAGATGCTGGAGGAGTCCCTGTTGTGTGAATGGCTATGGAAGACTTAGAGGAGTCACCAGAGTTGGCACCGTGTTGAAGAGCCGACCGCAATGAAGGCCTCGAGCTGTGCCTAGGAGAATCTCTGAGCTCTGAAAAACTAGGCTGCCAGTTGGGATCATCCTTATCCTCATCTGAAGAATATGAGACCAGGGAGCTCTCCAAAGAGATGACCCCAAAGACTTTCCCTCTCCCGGCATTGTGAGCAGCACTGGAAGGGGACCCAGTGGCACTGGCAGCACCGTCTCACTCACCAACACCAGGAATGGCAACAGGAGCTGAGACAGTGCTGGCTGGCGCTGCTGAGGGAACCACCACAGCAGGCCCAGCATATAGCTGAGACCTTGACACCAGGGGCGTCCAAACCCCAAAGAGGAACCGAACTGTGAGAGGTGCGCGGCCAACCCCCTTGGAAGGGACCAACCGTCCACCTGACTCCTCATGCAGGCCTCTGGTCTCAGCGAGACTAGAAATGGAGGCCTGCTCTCCCTCGGTATGAATAGTACTGAGGAAGGGCCCAGGGACCTGACCCTGGTGTCCCTTGTGCAACGCTGTCCTCTAAAAGTTAGGGGGCCCCATCCCAGCTTCACAGCATGGATGCAGAGGATACAGAAATCTATGGAGAAACAGACATCGCATGAATCCATATCATGTTGGGGACCTAGGCAGGAGAAGCAACAGTTGTGCTAGTCGGTGATGGTCACTGGCTTGCCACAGGGGCACTGACACATTGGGAAATGCCCTTCCTTACAAGATTTTGAAGACCCTGAGCTGGACATGACCGCAATGGAAAACAATCAAAACGACAGAAAAAGCACTATATGCCACACTAGGGGGAAGCAGAAAATAACAAAGGTGACTACCGGTAAACTACAGCGTTGAGCAAAGGTCGGTGGTGAGCAGACTGAAGAAACAAGCTGCAGTACAGTTGGTGAAGCTGTGTTCCTTACATGACATCCTTGATGAATGGGAATAGCAGAACTGAGGGCTGGAGGGAGTCGGCATCGGTCACTGGCCAGTCCGCGAGCGCCAAGTAACATGGCCGCATGGGTAGCACCATCTCCGACACTGGCTCCCCCAGCACAAATATTTCTTGAAGCTATCACTCCCAGGAAGGTCTGGTGCTTCCGAGTGAGACCCACCAGTTATGAATAGTGAAGATGACTCAGCTAAGATCTTGCACTTCCACATGCACGGATTGAGATTGTGCAGATCTAGTATGGGGCACCAGCTCCTCATCGGTTTTAGGACCAGGAAGTACCTGGACATGTACCCCTGACCTGCCAGGGCATCTGGGACATGGGCTATAGATGTACACATCAATATCAGAACAGCTGTGTCTGTTTTGAATTACACAGGCTATAGCCCCTTTCGCAAGGAACTGAGCGATGTCCTCCCATAGTGTGGACAGCGTGTCCTGCAACATCAATGACTGGAATGATACAGCAGGAGAGCCTCGAAGTCTATGGGCAGCCCTCTGCCTACCACCTCAAGAATCCACTTGTCCATAGTAATGACAGACCAGTGTGGCCAGAAGTTGTAAAACTGACCTCCACAGGGAGCTGTGTCAGGGACTGGACGGGCGAGAGTTAGACACCCCCAACCCATCACTGGGGAGATTTGGATGGGGCACCACTTCTCTTTCCCCCACCTCCTTTGGGCCCTTGGCCGGAGAACTTGGTCTTGGGGTGCCAGGCCTGGTATTACCCGTGCTCGCGATGCTGTGATTGAAAGAACCAAAACTGAAAGGCCTTCTGTTTTGGTTTCTGGGCCTTCGGGTCCTTCTGGGAAGAAAACACATAGTGCAGGGTGGCACTGAACTTCTCGGTCCTGGTGAGATGATCTTCCACTCCTGGGCAAAATAGGTTGGTGCACAAGAAAGGGAAATCAGCCAACTTGTGCTCAGTGTCTTATGTGAAGGTGGAGAGACCCAGATAGGCCGTGCAATGCATCACAATGGCCTCTGCCATGGCACAGGCGCAGTAGTCACCCATATCTAAGGCTGTCTGGAGCTGATGTTCAGCCACCGTTTGCCCCTGGTCTCTGACCAACTTCACCAGCATCTACTTGCCAGCACGTAGGCGAGGGAGGACATCATCTAGCACTCCCAGTAGGGAGTGACCAATGTTGGCCATCATCATGGCATAGCTCACCTGAAGGAGACTGAGAAAGGAGGCAGTGCAGACCTTCTTGGCCACATGGTCAAGCTTCTTTGACGCTTTGTCTAGGACTTGTCCACATCCCCTTGGTTTCCAGACCTCTGGAAAGTAAGATCCGAGACCAGACCCTCGGCTGAGGCATGGTCTGAGAACCCTGAAGGGGGACCCAGTAGGGAGCACATACTTGTGGATCACAATGGGAAAGTGTGCCAGGTAGGAGGCTGGGTGCTGCCAGAGCTCCATGGCCAGTCTCAAAATGGCCTCAGCCATGGGAAAGACAACTCCCGAAGATTCATCCCTATGGATGATATCTGTGAAAGGGTACTTGGTCCTTTTCTGAACAGGCTCCAGAGGGACAGATATGGACTCTGAAATGAGTCAGAGAATTGCACCGAATGACACTGGCCCACAGTTGGCAATCAGTTCCTCGACTGACATGTGGTTGAAGCTATGTGCCCTTGACGACTGCATGGATAAGCCATCGGAGTCATCTGAGTACTCCTCAAAAACAGCCCTCGGCCATTTGCCACTGTGGACCACCCGAGAGTCACCCAGCTGGGTGATTTCCACCAACAGCTGGCCTGGCAAGCCCTCTGCAGCACAGGAATACTTCATCAGAGTTCTCACCAAGGGTTGTGGTGGAGGTGGCTCCACCTGCAAGGGTGGAGAGACAGGTGCTGGGGACAGCTGTCAAGGATGGAATGGCATGGGCATGACTGGCGCATGCCAGTTGACCACAGGTGTTGGGAGTAGAGCCCTTCCCTGACCTGCAATAGTCCACTGCTGCCAGAAGCATTCATTGTAGCACCACCACGTCTGGCAGCAGAGTCTCTCTTCATCTGAGGAAGAAGTTGAGGATCATCAACTTCAACGCCTCTCGGTCAAATGAGAGCTTGAGTGGTGCCTCGATCTAAAGTTTGACCTCAACTCAAGGACCAACACTGAGGAGGAGCCACTGGTGGTGCAGTATAGACCACATGCACTGGCTTTGATGGAATGACTGCCGCTGAAGGCTGTTCTCGAGAGGAGCTGTTCAGGGACATTGACCGGACCATGTCCTCCTGGGAGAGGACTGGGAGAACTGGGGTCTTGGAGATTGACTCTGATCAGTCAGTGTCAAGGTCAAAGTCCAGCGGGGACACTGTGGAGCTTTTCACCTGGCCCTAGACCAAAGAAGGTTCAACTGAAGTCGAATGCTCGACCTGAGTCGATCAGTCAGAGGAGCCAAGGGAGCAAGAGGACTGATCTGTCCTGGTCCCACGACGGACACTGGCAGTGCTTGTGTTTCTTACCATGGACCTCTCCTTGCAGTAAGCCAGGAAAGGGTATCGTCTGTGAGCTACGGTGCAGGTTGCCACAGACTGCTAACCTGTAAGCCTCTTGAGAAAGAGAGTGATTCTCAAAGCACCAGGGCAACTCATGGCTAACAGTTTTACTAGATGTACCCATAAGCATGCAGCTTTACTGCAGTAAAGCAGTTATTTGAACCTAGCACTACTTTTGGGAGTCTCATTGAGTATGGTTCCTCTTTTCTTGATTCCCTCTCCCTGAAGGCCTGGAGGGCCTGACACATTTCCTTGAATTCATCAATGAAGCATGCTCCAATGCTGGCCTCAAATCGGAAGCAACACTGAGGCCAATGAGGTATGCACCCTGGCAGCAGTCACCATCTCTTCTATGGCCACAAGATGGACAGCAGACCCAACTGCAGCAAAAGCTTTCTTGTGGCCCTTCGGGTGAAGTTTCGGGTCCCAAGCAACCAGCTGAGAAGAAGCTGGGCTGCACAATCCTCCAGAGAAGAAAGGAGCATTGCCTGGCATGGGCTGCAGCCTGAAACATCACGTGCAGCTCTCAAACAGTACCGACTTACCAGCGGAGTCCGGTCGGACGTCGGAGGAGCCGGTGTCCGACTTAGCGGACCCACTGCCTGAGGCAGGTCGCGAAGGAGGGGCAGCCTGGTCGGGCGGGAAAGTGGCCATGTGCCACCCCGAAGGGTTGAGTGACTTATCGACCATCTCCATGTGGGCGTCAGAGGGGCTGACATCCGGCTTACCAGAGCCGCTCAAACCAGTAGGCCACACAGTGGCAGCTTTACTGGGAGTGGAGGCCTCCAACAGCCCGGAGGTGCCCGAAGGGCCCGAGCACGAGCCAGATGGGCGGGCCGACACTGTCTTGGAAACTTCCAAGACAGCTGTCGCGGAGCGGTCCCCCGGAGGGGACTTTACCTGGAGCACGGCGACTCTAGCCGAAGTCGCAGTGGAAGAAGAGCCCCTGTCCCGATGCTTCTCCTTGTCCTTCTTCTTATGATAGCCTTCGGGGGAAGTAGACGCCTGCCGCAGCTTTTTCAACTCCTTCTCCATGGAGGACATCTTCTTCTTGAGGATATGGGCCTCCAGGGACTGCTGCCTCCATCTGCAGGTGGCGGCGTTAAATTTAAGGCACTGCTGGCACTTCTCCACCTGATGGTCCAGGCCCAGACAGAAGAGTCACTGGGAATGGCCGTCCTTGTGCGGGAGTTGGCCACCACACGAGTCGCACTTATTTTTATGCTTGGAGGGTGTAGGGGACGAAATGCACCAATGAAAGGCTGATGATTAAGTTGAATGATTTGACAAAACGACGGTAAATACTACCGGCAACAGAGCTGACGAGTGTTGAATTTTACCGCGAGGCGCTGACACGAGCTAACGGCGGTAAAAAAAACTGGAAGGCGGGCATGCGGGACCGCCCCTTTATACTGACGCCGCATGACGTCGGTCACCTGACGTGGTGGCGGTCCCCCGCCAGAGACTGCTAGCTAGAAATTTTTCTATTGGGTCCTGATGCCGGCAGGCATCAGTCCTATATGTAATTACCTACTGCAAGAGCCCTCTTGAAGTAAGATCTTAGAAAATCGCCAGTGGTGCACTTGGTGCCCTACAACATGCAAAGCTGTGAAGAAGGATGTAGGGACAAAGCCCTTGATGGAAAAATTATTTTATTTTTATTATTAAGAATTGATTTGTAATTATTATTTTTATATTATGTGATTTTTATGTGGTATTAAGATGGCAAATGTTTACTCTAGTTTCTGGTTGAGATTAAGGTTGATTAAGTCTTAAAAACATTGGCCGGCCCAGTGCCACTGAGGGTTGAGGCACAGGACGCCACATCTCGCGCCATGCCGGCGACCCGGGGTTCAGGATGGAGCCTGGGGCGGCAGGGGAGAGAGAGGAGCGAGTGTCCGGAGGACTGCTCTCCTCTCGCGGGTGGGGATCCAGGCATCTGCCCGGCACCACAGCGGTCTCTGGTGGTGACCGGAGGCACTGCAACACCTAGGGCACAGCAAAGATGGATGCAGAGCCACGGCAGACGTGCATGGCATCATTTCACGTCCGGGCTCTGCCGGGGGGGAGGAGGGAGGGGATGTAGCCAAGAAAATCCCCGCTCCCGGGGATAGGCGACGGCATCACCCTCTCAGCCACACTCCACTGGCTGGACTCACTCAACTCCTGGGCTGAACCCAGCCCGGCCTGAATTCTAGATAGAGCGCCCTGGGCAGACAGGGTGGCCCCACCTTGGGGGCTCAGAGCTGAGCGGATAGCCGGGCTGGTGCCAGGAGAAGAGGAGTTTCAGGGCCGGAGGTAGAGCTGAGGGCAAGTGGATGCCTGAGAGAGTTCCCCGGGACTAAAGTGGAGCCAGAAAAAGAATAATAAAAAAAAAAAAGTCTTAAAAACATTAAATAATGCCATTTAAAATTAAGTCAGCTTCAGAATTCAGAGAAAAAATGGCTTTAAACAGACTGTTTTAAATTTCAGGACTCTGCTCTAGCTGTAGAACAGAAATAAGATGGGGCCTAACTTACATGTTCCACATTCCAGGGAAGACATTTTTATTAAGATTTATGGGTGTTTGTACCGGTCTTGGCTAAAGTTAGGTATCCATGACTACAGTCAGATAGGAGATCATGTGACTGGTACAACCAAAAGAAGAAAAAACTTGTCTTGGGAAATTAGTTTAAGAGTCCCATTACCTTGTATAGAAATAAGAAGTTGTATTCATAGTTTAAAGATACAATGTACTGCCACCACAAAAATTGGACAGTTACTGGACAATAGTATAATAAGTAAGCTTACCAAATTTTATGATTGCAGAATGGAGAGTTCTAAAGTTATGAATACAATTTATTTAATATCATTTTCTTATTAGGAAACTAACCAAATCTAGTATCTTGTGATAGCTCACATCTTAGGAAGTCTAACAATATAACTCTTAAATCTGTAGTTTGTTGCTACAGAGAGAAATACCATCTAAAAGTTTATAGTAAATTAACTGTTCCAACAGTGGTTTATTGCTTTCCTTAAAAGAACAAAGAACTCAGTTGTTTCTACAAAAAAGTAATGTTTTAAAGACTTTAAGAATGAATTTTTCTTACAAATCTTATATCATCTGCAGTTTAGAATAATTAGAGCAAGGATATCATTTTATTTTAAGAAGTTTTTTTTTAATTATTAAGTTATAACCTTAATAGTTTAACTTAAGAACTATCCATGTCAGAAACATCAAACTTACACCAAAATGACTAGCTTAAGGTAAAACACCTGAATATGTAAGTTTAATGTTTAAATTAAAATGTTATTTAAGAAGAATAATTTTGACTAATAACAAGTTTGAGGAAAAGGGGCGTGTCTTAGGAGGCATATCTGTATGCCATCATTTATCTTCTGAGTCTACCATCCTAGTGACTCAGGCCAGTCAAAATCTGGTGGTGACATCACCAGGGCAGTTTTATATTAGAGAACTTGTCTGGTCACACCTCATTCTGGACCAAGATAAACATGCAAAAAGATCTACGTTAGGTAAAGTAAGAATTTTAAAGGCTTTATGCTGTAGCTAGGCCAAATAACGTTGGGCCACGCCTGTCTGAAATGCAGGTATTAGCCTAAGGATAGCCAAAAGCTTATGCAGCGCTGCCAGAAGATATCCAGGTGCAAGAAAAAGATGCAAGAACATTTTCATTGTGTATGAAGCAAGGTCTATGTTTTACTTGCTGAACCTTGACTGAAGTAAAGTTGCCTGTTGTTAACCAGACACAGACTTATTTTTAAAATTCACACAAGCTTTACAGCGTTGTGAGGAAAAGGTCTAGTGTCTTAAGGTTTTAAAAACAGATGAAACATGAACAGTCATTAAGTTCCAGTTGTTGAAACAACTTTGCTATCCACGAGAAAGTTATTTGAATCCAGTATTGCTATGGACCGTGCAGACTGAAGCTAGGTTCTACAAATCGAAGAACTGACTTTCAACAAAAGTTTAACTTGCAAAGTGTATCCATGCCAAAATGTTCCAGAGTCAAGAAGGTTAGCTGACAAAGAAACCTTTTTCATCAAAAGCCAGACTCAGCCAGAGTTCTAAGTGGAGAAAAGAGGAACCACTTCTACAACCAGAAATATAAGTATTCCTTTTTTAATTACTTTCACTAATTTTAATTAATAGTCTTGGTAATTTAAATTGGCTTTATCTGGGAAAGTAAAAAGGGAACTTGCTTTTAACTATAGAATCTGGGTATATTGCTTAAAAGCTTTAAACTAAAATATTTTGCATGATCTGAAAAGTTAAAACTGAGTTTTATGAAAGTGTAGTACAAACCACTGATGTAATGAGTTGTTACCAGTTATCACAGAAAATACATTTTACATGCAATGATGTTTTGAAACAAGTTTTATACAGAAATAATCTGACATTGATCTTATGAGTTTGCCTGTTTTTATGCATGAAGTTAATGTTAAATACGAAGTATAACAAAAGTTTAGTTTAGCTATTACCATTTATCATAATAAATATTGCTTATTTCTTTGCAATGCTTATCTGCTAGAATTTGTTTTATTAGTTTGCTGGATTATCTGAAACAATTTTGTTGATGTTTACAATATTAGGCTTGATATTTATGCTAATGAAGAATATTTAGAATTATTGTATAGGTGTAAATAAAAGATAATTTTTCATAATTATAAGTGTGGTAAGCAGTGTCATTTCCATTATACTTGAATCTGGACAGCATAGGATATCATCATATTTGAATATTTATTATTTTGGGAAATTTATGAAAACATTTTGGGTAATGCCCGAGGTGAATCTAAGCGTATTATAAAAAGTGATATTATAAGCATTTGTTCTGATAAGGAGACCAAACTCTTACAGTGAAAAAGGATGATCTAACATCATGAGGCGGAGCTGGAGGATATACCGCCCAGCTGGGGGGAGGAGCTTAGCTTAAAGATGTTCCTATGAATCAGCACTTCCAGCAGAACTGCCAATGTGTGGATAGTGAACTATATCCACGACCCAAGAACAAACTTTTATTCCAAACCATGTCTCATTATCATTGTTTAAGGTAAATTTTCTGGCGCTGGTTTGAAGTAAGCAATTACACCTACCTTTGCCCAAGGACAAGCTTGCAGTGCTTTATAAAACACCCCTTTGCTTCGTTCTTTGTCTCCTTGCGTAACCTGAAATGAAAACAATTTAGTGGTCACTCACACTGCACTGTACGTATCATAACACCAGCAACTGTCTACATCAATTTAAAGGAGATAGGAAACAGTTCTTTACACCTCGAGATGCCCTTCTGTTGTCCCTTAAGTGTCTCTTCAATATGCCGATATATTTTTGACCTTTTTTCATTAAACTAATACTCTTCTTTTTTTTTTTTGTTTACTCTTTTTACCTCCCCTCACACTTCGGCGTCCACCTCTCCTTCGGGCCACCTAGTGCTTCCACGCCTCGGCTGTCCTCTTCTGGAGCTCCTCACACACACACACACACACACACACACACACACACATCGCAGCCGACCCCCGATTTGTTCCGATATATCCCATCGCTGGGCGGGTTACCCTCCTCCAAGGGGGAAGGCACCGGGTGGCAGGGGAACCCGGCATACTATTTTTCCATGGTCCGGAGGTGCTGCTGTGGTGAAGGATGCTCCCGGAGGTTCCAAGGGACATAGAGCACGGAGGCAGTCATCCAGTGGCGCCAAAGCTGTTTTCCGGCTTTCTGGTTGTCCCGCCTGCGCCGCTGCATGTAGTACCCCTGGTCTCCACCGGGGGGGGCCACTACTAGAGCCGGGCTTCCCACTCACCCTCCCCAGGAGAGGAGAGCAGTCCTCCAGATGCTCAATCCTCTCCTTCCCCAGCCAGCCCCCGACGAACTGAGTCCGTTTCCGAACCCGGGTCACCGGCATGGTTCGAGGTGTGGCGTCCAGCGCCTCAACCCTAAAACTAATACTCTTTTGCTGCCTGTTAACAACCCTGAATCCCTCTCTCCTTAGCAAATGATGCTCTTCTCTCTCTCTCTTCACACAGCCTAAACATTCTATGACATCATCATCATTATTCCAGGCCATTCAAATGAATAGCGTGGAATGCTATTATTGATGTCATGGAATGTCTCAGTAATATGAAAAGAAAGAGCAGTAGCTAGTAAGGGGAGTGGGACTCTACAACACAGATCTGAGGACACACGAAAGCTCAATTATCTATTGATCAAAAATGAGTCAAAGTGCATCAGAATACATTACTGGCATGGAAAGGAAGATGAAAGGGCAGTTGACTGTGTAAAAATAATTTCCTATCTCCTTTAAGGTTTGTACCTAATGAGGATGAAGAAGTTCAGATGAATACCAAGCAAGTTAAAAACAATCATAAGGATATGTGAAAAAGAGCTTCCTGAGTGGCTGTAAGCATTATATAAACCTTATTTTACTCTCTAGTAAACATAAAAAAATTATTTATGGTTAACCATACACAAACATGCTGCATTTCCATTGAGAGGTTGCAATCACATCATATGGACCTCAAAAGCAAAGCTCAAGAGGCCCACAATGTCATCTTAATGCTGAGATGGAACCATGTGCGTTCTATGTTTGCCAGTATTTTATTTTTTACACTATACAGTTCTTCAAATTCAAAAGTGGCATTGTTCCCCCACACAAAAGCTTCCATTTATTTAGACATTTGAAAACTCATGAACCAGCCAAATACCACATCAGTACAAGAGTAAAAATGAAAAAAAGAAACAAAAATAATTATCAAATATCTATAATAAAATAATGGAAACAGGAACAGGGAAATTAGAATAGTTAAAGAGTAGTTGCGAAAAGATATAGATTGATTGAAAGCAAAAGGACAGAAATTAAGAATCAAACAGAAATTGCAGTCAGTTATAGATTACATCAAATTCAGTTTACTATATTTTCATAGAACATATTACACTCCACATCTTAATAAAATGAACCCTGCAGTTTAACCAATGTGTAACAGATGCGGCTCAAAAACAGGAACTCTTACACATGTGACTGCAACATATAAATACATAGTTCCCCTATGGGAAAAAGGTGTTCATTATACTTGATAACATTGCTAGAGTTCAACTGAGTCATGAAACAGAATTACTATGTTTGCTAGGTACAACATCAACACAATAGATAACGCCAGATCCTTTAAGGAAATTAATAAACATGGCTTTAATGAATGTTAGGAGGTGTATAAGCACTGGAAAGAAGCACAACCACCAAGAAGAATTTATTCTTGGAATGTACGCAATTAGAAAAAATATATCACTTTAGTGAAGACCAGATGCATACTTTCGATAAAATATGGGCACCAATCAACACTTTTAATAAGGGAATATTCAATTTAATAAGAATATAGATATTTCCTTTTTTTTGAAGGAAGTAGGAGGGTAATAATGTTAGGAATTTAGGGAATAAGATAAGCTTAGGGGCATAGGAATGGGGTGGGTGGGTATACAGAAGGTAAAGATGAGAAAAGACCAAGTATGTGAAGGGGATAACAAGTCTGGTACACAGAACATGGTGAAACTTGATAAATAACTTAGTTAATAACTGAACCTTCTATATAAGAAGAAAAAAAAAAAGGGTAAACCCATGAACCCACCCCTAGCCCAGGTTTTAATATTCTACCCTGTGCACTAAGAGTCTAATTTAATATGGATTTCAAAATATTTTTACTTATTAAAAAAAGGCAGAATTAAAAAAAAGAATAAAATGAGGTTGTTTTGGTAGAATGTGCACATCAGGTTAGAAAGTACACAACGGTTTAGAACACACACAACAGCTTAGAATGTGCACAGCATAGAGATAATGTACACCTAAGTGAGAGGAACAAGCTGATATTCAACACTGAGTTAGTGTATTAACATCATAGGTGTGACAGGGTTGAATAAGGCCCTGACCCATTTGTTATGCATAAAGAGTTAAAAAGCAAGGATCTGTTCTATCCTCTCCTTTTCTGTCTCTTGTCTGTCTGACTACACAATCACATTTTCTTGTGAGACCTAGGAACTGACCACGCTGACAGTCTGACGACCCCCCCCCCACTATCGCCCTGCCTTCACTTGCTGTTTCTATCTTTTTTTCCCCCTTGCTTATCTGTGGCTATACAAATATATGTGAATCTTTGTGTGAAACTGGGATCCTTTAGTTTTCAAATGTATATAGTTATATTATTGAAATGACTGCAAAAAGCCATTTGGAACTCAGGGGGTTAACTTTGAGATGCAGTTTGACCTCTACAAACTCTTCTGAAGAGTTGTCAACAGGAGATTAGTTCTGGGACACCATATTCTATTTTTTTGCATCTACAAGGAAAGAAATTGACAAAGTTCTGATGCAAATTGTGAGAAACAGGACATCTGTTAACGAGCTCAGGATGCAGAAATCAATTGCCAGGCAGAGACTTTTTATAAAAAGAGCAGCAATGTTTGTTAGAGGCAGAGATAAATTTAGAATTAGAAATACCCTCAGATGAAGGACTTTGTTTTCGTTGCGCTGCTTTTGTAAACAGCTATCCTGAATATTTATTTTATTTTACTGGTATTGATAATAATAAAACGCTATTTGAAAATTTTACAGCTGCTCTTGGTTTTCCTATGCTTCCTGACCTTGGTCTTGACGACAGATGGTGTCATACTCAGTGAGATTTAGACCATGCAAACTCTAAGCCAGGAATTTTGGGTATGGGTAGTAGGACCTGGTACAAGGGACGCACAGGAGAAAGGTATGGATCCTGCAACAGCAAGTCCAGGAGCAATTACCAGAAGAATGGCAGCTAAACTAGCAGAGACAAAAGTCCAAACTGAGACTGTACAGCCTGCGCAAGTGATGGAAGAAGAAGAGGAGGCAGGGAAAGAACCTAAAAGCATGTCTGCCTTCTTCAAGTGGTTGACTATAAAACAAAGAGAGACAGACAGCAGAGAAAGGAAGAGATGCAGTGACAGAAGCAGCAGAGAAAAGAAGAGATGCAGTGACAGCAGCAGCAGAGAAGATAATAGAAGAGATGCAGTGACAGGAGCAGCAGAGAAGAGAAGAGATGCAGCATCTGGAGCAGCAATGGCTAGATGCCTTGCAAGCTATCAAAACTGGAGGATATGGCTCAGGTCCAGCAGAGCAACAAAAAAACAACCTGACATTAAACTTACAAAGTTGCTTCCCTTGGATGACATCAAAGCATACCTGAGAACTTTTGAAAGGGTTGCCAGATACTGCCAGTGGCCACCGCAGCAATGGACAATCAGACTGGTACATTGCCTGACAGGTAAAGCCCAACATCCCTAAAGAAATATGAGCACTGCACAGAAACAAAACTATGAACTTGTGACAAGAGAAATCCTGAAAAGATATGATCTCAGGAGAGGCCTACAGGCAAAAATTCCGGTCCCTGAACTTAAGTATAACTCAGTCGACAATCCTCAAGAAGCCTTCACTGACTCAAATGAACTCCTCATTAAATTGCTTCAACCACAGGGCAAAACAGTCCCAATGGTCAATGACATATTTGCAGTGTAGCTATTCATCAACAGTCTGCCTACAGATGTGCAGCTTTGTGTAAAAGAACACAGACAAGAAAGTGGGGAAAAGGCTGTTTCTTTGGCTGAGGAGTATCAGGTGACAGACAGACCATACAGCAGTGAAGTAACAGCCAAAGACCGGTAAGACCCTCCTTTTCCCCCCTGATTTAACTTCATGTCAGATAAGAACTGTGGTGGGGTTAAACAATCTGCACCCAAAGACTTTTATTTATTATAACTGTAATAAGCCAGGCCATATTGCAAGAAACTGCCATACAAATAAGGAGGGTAAAAATGGAGCAGATTTGGCCTTAGCAAATTGGGGCAAGTATTTAACATGTCAAGGTGAGTGATAAGACAGTAAAGGGACTTATTTGATTCGGGAAGCAGACAGACCCTAGTGCATGATGAAGTGCTGGGAAAACACTATGCAAAAGGACCAGGTACCAGTGTCATCTGCATCCATGGAGACACTTACCACCCAAATGACTCTTCATATTAATAGGGTGTCGCACCAAATGAAAGTGGGGTTAGTACCTAAGTTACCTGTACCTGTGATTATTGGAAATAACTTTTCTGGATTTACTGACAATCTCAGAGGACATGAAACCTGCTGTTACAGCAGTGGTGGCAACTGGAGCACAGGCAAAGAAAATCTAAGATGGTGGGGACACTTCTCCTTTTAGTAATTTTGATTCGAAGTTGTCTGAGCCCAGCTGATGCCTGAAAAAGTGTCAACATAACATTAATTGACATAAGGGGTTAATATAAGAAAATAATGAAACTAAAAAGATAACTGACTGTGATTTTGTTTCAGAGCAAACTAACAATGTTTCTCTCCACGGTTATTTTAAGCAGCTCCGACAGCATCTGGACAAATGCCCCAGGGCTAAAAATCACCCATATAAACATATGCAGTCTGCCCTCCAAATACCAGGACCTGGAAGCATGTGTTGAGCTATATAAACCCCACATATCGGGACTTTCCCAGACATGGCTAAAACCTCACATTACTGATGCTACCTACCAACTACCTGGGTACTCCTCCCACCACCTGGATAGACCTGGCTAAAACCAAAAGAGTGTGGAGTAGCTCTGTTCATCAAGGAACCCCCATCAGCCAACATAGTTCTCCACTCCGCCTCACCTCTCCCAGTGAATGGCTCCTCACCGAACTCACCCTGGGAACTAGCAACAAACTCTACATCGGGTGCTGCTACAATCTCCCTACAGCCAGAACTGAGGGTCTAAACAGCTTCCTCCCTGGCCTGGGCTCCATATCCCCACACACAGACTCAATTCTCTTGGGTGATCTCAATCTAAACTGGCTCAGTTCCCACCAGCCTGACTATGCCTCCCTCCTAAAACAATACAACCTGGCCCAAACTATTAACCTTTCCACAAGGCAGAACCTTCGCAAGGGCATACAGACACTCCTGGATTGGACTATGACTAACCGGGAGGACTGTGTCCTGCACGCTGGTACCATGGCCGACTCCATTAGCGATCACTCCCTTACGTACTTTCTCTGGTCATCCAAACTTAAATGGCCCCCGCCAAATACCTCTTTCCATAATTTCAGAAGCCCAAACACCCCCGTCTTTCTCTCTGAGACATGGGCACTGGACTGGTCTGCCATTTTCTTAGGATCAAATGCGACCCAGGCAGCATCCATGCTCACTCAAGTGCTCCTGACTCTACCGGACAAGCATTTTCCAGTCACCACCAGAAGGGTGAGGGATGGCTGCTCACGATGGGTCACGAAAGATCTCCTTACCCTGATGAAAGACAGGGACTGTACCTGGTCAACCTATACAGCATCCCCATCCCCTACCCTATGGGATGATTACAGGCATCAGAGGAACCTTTGCAAACACCTGGCCAAACTCCGAAACAGACACATTTTCGCAATCTCCAGCAAACTAACCTCGGGGACACTAAACAATCCTGGGCATCCATTGGCTAGCTACTAAACCCCTCTCCAGCAAGCCTGTCCCACAGCTACACACTACTGCTGGCCTCATTACCGATCCCCAAGAAGTGGCCAAGGCCCTCAATGACAAATTTTCTGACCTCGCTATGCACCTGAGCAAACTCCCAAATGACCTGCAAAAAAAACGTGTCCCACTGCACGCCCCCACGACATCACCCGCTGGGCCTACCTCTCAATCTCCACCTCCCCCTTTTTCTTCAAAATACTCTCACATGTCGACATAGCTAAACTCCTAAAGAGCCTCCCAAACTACGGCTCCCCTGGAGCAGACGGATTATTCTGTCTTCCTTAAACTTATCTCCCCTGCTATCGTCGCCCCCCCCACCCATGTTCATTTTCAACCTTGCCCTGAACACTTCCTCCATGCCCGATACATGGAAAACCGCGAAGGTCATTCCGATTCATAAAGCCGGGGACCCGCAATCCACAGACAACTATCACCCGATCTCCATCCTTCCTCACCTAAGCAAGCTACTGGAAAAAGCCATCCACCACCAACTTGCTGACTACATAGGTAAATATAACATACTATGTAGCAAACAACACGGCTTCCGCAAGAATCACTCCACCACCACTGCCCTTGCACTCCTAACTGACCACAACCTCACAAACATGGACTGTGGAAATGCAACTGGCACAATCTTCATTGACCTCTCCAAAGCCTTCGACCTGGTCAATCTCTCTCTCTCCTCCTCTCCAAATTGCATCACCTTGGTTGCTCTCTGGAGGTCACCATCTGGTTCGGAAGCTACCTTACAGGGTGCTTCCAGTTTGTGTGCACTGGCCTGGACCACTCGCCCACCCTGCTTGTCTCTACTGGGATCCCCCAAGGCTCTATCCTGGGACCCCTCCTTTTCTCCTTATTCACTAGCTTCCTTCCAGCGGATAGTCTCAGCTGTCACTGAATCCTTTATGCCAACGACCCCATGCTCTTCTCCAGCGGAAAGTCTCCTACCCTAATCTCTGCAGCCCTCTCACAAAACTATACCGCAGCCCACAACTGGTTCTCTGACAACCTCTTTCTGGTCAATACCAAAAAAAACCAATGTTGTTCCAATCTAAGCCCTTCCTAACAAAATGCAAATCTAACCCACCCCTAATCATCATGTGTGTCCTGATGGCCATGCCCTAGAGGATGTCAAACATTTCAAATATCTAGGAGTTGTGCTTGACCACTTCCTTTCCTTTACAGAGCACATAAACTTCCTGGTTCTAAGATTTCACCAAAAACTAGGGGATGCCTATAGATATTGGCAATACCTCACCCCTGAGGCCCACCATGCCACCATCCAGGGAAACCTGCTACCTATCCTGGACTACCGCTCTCCCATTTACTCCAGTACCTCTGCATCCACCACGGCAAAACCATCAGTAGCATACAACAGTGCATACCACTTCTCCCCGCTGGCCCCTTTCTCCACACACCACTGTACATTCTACACTACACTGGGGTGGCTCCCACTACAAGCCCGCTTTGACCTTGCACTATATTGATTCTGCCATCCATATTGGCCAGAAATCCCCTCCTGCTCCCCTACTCACTGTCCAAACCCTCATACCGCTGCCTATGCTCCTCCAGTATTCCCTCCCTGAAAATCCCCATGGTAGCTATGAATATGGGCACTAGACCCTGTCTGTAGCTATTTCTGTTTCCCCCCTTGCATATCTGTAGTTATATAAAAATATATGTGGATCTTTATGTAGAAATGTCACTGATTCTGGGATCCCTTTGTTTAAAACCGTATATAGTTATACTGTTGAAATGATTGCAAAAAGCTATTTGGAACTCAAGTGGTTAACCTGAGATGCAGTTTTTAAGCCTCTTGCAAAGTCGTAAACAAGATGTCAATTCTGGGTCACAATGTTCTTTTTGCTGCACCTGCTGAAACTGACAAGAACACTGTGTGAGAAGCAGAATGTTCTCTAAATGAGCTCCTATAAAGAACTGTTATAAAAAGAACTGCAGTATTTTTGCAAGAGAGCGACAGACTGAGATTTGAAATTGAGGAGAAAAAGGACTCCGCTTTCTATGTTTGTACTTCCATCGTAAATAGTTATTCTGAACAATTTTATTTTTTTATTTTACTTTTATTAATAATAAAACACTTGTTATGAAATTTTACAACTGCTCCTGGTTTTCCTGTGCTTCTTGACTTGAGCATTGATGACAGATGGTGTCAGTCTAAGTGGGATTTACACCGTGCATACTCACGGCCAGGAGTTTTGTGCATGGGTACTAGACCTGGTACCAGGGAAGCATAGAAGAAAGGTATGGCTTCTACAGCAGCAAGCCCAGGAGAATGGCAGCCAAACTAGCAGAGACAGAAGTTCAAGCTGAGACTGTACAGCTAGCACCAGTTATAAAAAAAGAACAGGCAGTGACAGAATCTGTAAGCCTGACTGGCTTTTTCAAATGGTGGGCTATACGACAAAAACAGATGGAGAAACAGAGAAAAGAAGAAATGCAACAACTCAAACAGCAGAGAAAAGAAGAGATGCAGCAGAGAGAAAAATTCAGCATTTAGAAGTACAGAGAAAAGAAGAAATGCAACAACTCGAACAGCAGAGAAAAGAAGAGATACAGCGACAGGAGAAGCAGAGAGAAGAAGAGATGCAATGATGGATGGCTGCCTTGCAAGTTATCAAAGCTGGAGGATCTGGCACTGGTCTAGCAGAGCAACAAGAAACAAACAACTTAAAATACATTAAATTTACAACGTTTTTTTTTTGGCCGGGCCATCAGCCATTTTTCGGCCTTGGTCACGGCCCTGGGAAGCCTCAACCACCATCTATGGCTGCCGGGGTCCCTCAGTACCCTGGCCATCGAGGGCGCCCACACGGTCTTCCTGCGTCACGGAACTGTATCTAGTCGGGGACCCGCAGCGATGGTAGCCACTCGAGGTCTTTCCCGGGAGGGCTTCATAGAGACTGTGGCCCTGCTCACCTGATTTTCTGTTTTTTCCATTACGGAGGTGGGGACGTGCAATGACGCCAGCGTACGCCCCACCTCCCGGATGTTGAGCATCGGCAGCGTGAGATCTCCCTGGCCTCCGCCAGGAGTCCTCAGTGCTCTGAGCGCTACCCTCGCCCTCCCCCCAGAGAAGGAGAGCGTCCATAGGACGGTCCATCCTTCTCTCGCCTGCCTCCAATGACCCGGTCCGTTCTCAACCCAGGTCGCCGTGTCGCAAGTGAAATCCCACCGCCGCGCCAGTGGCCCGGCTATTAAATTTACAAAGCTGTGTCCCTCGGGTGATATTGAAGCCTACCTGACAACTTCTGAAAGTGTTGCCACAGCCTGCCAGAGGCCAAAGCAGCAATGGGCAATCAGACTGGTACCTTACCTGACAGGGAAAGCCCAATTTGCCTACAGCAATATGGACACTGCACAGTCAGAAAACTATGATCTGGTGAAAAGTTAAATCCTGAAAAGGTATGATATTTCAGGAGAGACCTACAGGCAGAGATTTCGGTCTTCAAAGTACAACTCAGTTGACAAGCCTCGAGAAGCCGTCACCCGACTCAGAGAACTCCTTATGAAATGGCTCCAACCAGAAGGCAAAACAGTCCCACAGATCGACACATTTGCAATGGAGCAAATTCATCAACATCCTGCCTACACATGTGTGCAACTTTGGGTGAAAGAACACTGACCTGAAAGTAGAGAAAAGGCTGTTTTTTGGCCAACAACTACCAAATGGCCAGACAGATGCCACAGCAGCGAGGTAATAGCCAAGCACCGGTAAGACATTCTTTTTCCTATTTAAACTCCAAGTCTGATAAGAACTCTGGGGGAGGTAGCAAATTTGCACCCAAAGACTTTATTTGCTGCAACTGTAATAAGCCAGGTCATATTGCAAGAAATTGCCGTAGTAAGAAGAGTGATTCTGGAGCAGATCTGTTGTTCGCAAACTGGGGCAAGTATTTATCAGATATGAAGGTGGGGGATAAGATTGTGAAGGGACTTATAGATTTCGGGAAGCAGACAGACCCCAGTACATATTGAAGTGCTGGGAAAACAATGCCCAAAAGGACCAGGTACTAGTGTTATCTGCATCCACGGGTACACTCAGTACTATCCCACCAGTCAAGTGATTCTATTAATGGGGTGTTTCACCAAATGAAAGTGGGGATAGTACCTAAGTTACCTGTACCTGTGATTACTGGAAATGACTTTCCAAGATTTATTGAGGTAATCAAAGAGGGAGTAAATACTGATGTTTCTGCACCTGTGGTGACAAGAGCTCAAGCAAAGAAAATCTCAGATTGTAGGGACCCTTTTCCTTTCGCTAATCCTGAGTCAGACTTGTTTGAGCACACCTCCAAGATACGGAAGTCCAGAAAGAAAGACAAAGCCTGAAGAAATGGTGCCAACAAAAGACTGATGGACATAAGGGGTGAACATACGAAAATACTAAAACTAAACTGATCACTGATCGTGATTTTCTTTCAGAAGAAGCTAACTGTGTTTCTCTCAAGAGTTATTTTAAGCAGCTGGGAGTGAAACCAAAACAGGGTGAACCTATGTTTAAAAAATGTAATGGGTTACTGTACAGAGTTTGGTTTAAACCGCAAACACAGGACCAGATAGAACAATTGGTTATACCACAAAAGTATAGATCTGAGTTGTCACAGATAGCACATGATAGCAATATGGCTGGTCACTCGGGGAAGGATCGCACCCTTGCCAGTTTGCTGCACAGATTTTACTGACCTGGAATTCATTAAACTGTTGCTACCTATTGCAGTTCTTGTGTGGAGTGTCAGAAAGTATCCCCAGTGACTAAAAAAAAGACAAAGTGCCCTTGTACCCCTACCCTTGATAGGTGTGCCTTTTGAGAGAATTGCAATGGATGTGGTTGGCCCCTTAGACAAAAGTAAAAAGGGAAATCAATTCATTTTGGGACTATGTGACTGTGCTACTCGATACCCAGAGGCAGTTCCAATGTGTACTGTCACAGCCCCAAAAGTGGCAGCAGAGCTTGCTAAAATTTTCAGCACGGTGGGCATACCAAAAGAGATTATTATTCATCCGGGTAGTAATTTTGGTGCTGCATTACTGAAGGAGCTGTACCAACTACTAAGTATCACTGCCATAAGAACTTTCCCTTATCACCCTCAGACAGACGGTCTTGTTGATCGTTTTAATAAAACCCTAAAACACATGTTAAAAAGGTTAGTAAATGGGGAAGGTAAAGACTGGGATCAATACTTACCTTATCTGCTTCTTGCTTACAGAGAAGTGCCACAGGCATCTACAGGATTTCCAGCATTTGAAATGCTGTACGGTAGACAACCTAGAGGGCTGCTAGATGTAATAAAAGAAACATGGGAAGATGACCCCCATCAGAAAATACAGGTTACTCACCTGTAACAGGAGTTCTAGGAATGGTATATGTTGTTCATCCACACTCATTGGCAGGTATCCTTGCCGCTTTAAATCTTGCCGGAAGGTCTTCAAGCTTGCTCCTCCCACCCACCCGGGTGGTATAACTCTCGGCTCCGCCCCATGACGCCAGATCTGGCCCGCTGGAAGCTCAGGTTGTGCGTCAAGCCGGGAGGTCGTTGGGAGTCGTGTGGATGAACAACATATACCATTCCTAGAACTCCTGTTACAAGTGAGTAACCTATATTCTAAGGACATGGATCGTTGTTCATCCACACTCATTGGCAGACTCTAGCAGTTCTCCGGAGGAGGGAGGCAAGACGCACACCCCAATACTTACTTGGGAAAGAGACTGAGGCCGAGGCCCCAAAACCAGCATCCCGGCGTGACTCAAGGTCGGTGTGGTAATGGGTAATGAAGGTGTTTGCTGACTTCCAGGTAGCAGCCCTGCAGATTTCCTGGATAGGGACGTCCCTGGAAGCAGCCACCGTTGCAGCAGTATGGCGGGTAGAATGAGCTCTTATCCCTCTGGGAGGCTCCATGCCCGCCAACATAACAGAGATCTATGCAGGAGGTTACCCACCTGCTTATCGTCCGCTTGGCTGCAGGTCTGCCAGATGCGGCTTCAGCGTAGGTGACAAACAGCTGGCGAACCTCTCCCCGAATTTCAGCCGTGCGCTCCTTATAATAAGCGAGCGCCCTTCTCGGGTCCAGAGTATGGAGCCTATATTCGGACTCCGAGGTGTGATTGGGGTAGAACACCGGCAGAGTCAACACCTGGTTAAGGTGGAACTCCGACACCACCTTCGGAAGGAATTTCGGTTGAGGCGCAGGACAACCTGTCCCTGTGGAAGACCAGGTAAGGAGACTCGATGGAAGCGCCTGGGCTCTCCCATCCTTCTGGCTGGCGTATAGCCACCAAAGGCGGTCTTCCACGACAGGTGAGAGAGCACACCTGTGCATAGGTTCGAATGGCTTGCCCATGAGCTTTGCCAGTACCAGCAGTAGATCCACAGGAGGTGGGGGTTCCCGCACTGGAGGGAAATGTGATCAAGGCCTTGAAAAGGACCAGACCACCTTCTCCTGCGCCAACGACTGCTTCCCAGCCCGCGCTAAGGAGAGAGATGGCTGCCAGGTGCACCCTTAGGGTCGGCCGACCCTAAGCCCTGACTAGAAAGGGACCATAAATAGTCCAAGATGCTTGCCAAGGAACAGGAGGAAGGGTCCAAGCCCTTGCCCTGACACCAAATGAAAACCTTTCCATTTGAAGGCATAACTTTTCTGGTCGACTCATAAAGGACGCCTCAACTACATTGAGGACCTCGTCGGAAAAACCCAAGGCCTGGAACTCTAGCAGCTCAGGAACCAGGCCGTCAGGTGCAGGATTGAAGGTCCAGATGGAACACCTTCCCTGATTGACTGAGGAAAGTCGGCGGGCTGGAAGCTGCCTGGAGCCCTGGAGCTGAGACTGAGGAGATCTGGGTACCAGAACTGGCGAGGCCAGTCTGGGGCTATCAGAATCACCTGTGCCTTGTCCCTCCTCGCCTTGAGAAGCACCTTGTGGATCAAGGGAAATGGGGGAAAGGCGTAAAAGAGGCCCGGGGTCACTGCCTCGAGAGGCATCCCCTGCAGCGAGCCCTGCTGAGGCGGGCATGGAACAGACTCAAGCTTGGCGTTCTCCTGGAGGCAAACAGGTCCACCTGAGGTGTGCCCCAATGGGAGAACAGATGCTCTACCTCAGCAGGAGAGACACTCGTGGGATGCAGCCCTATCCGGCTCAGGGCATCGGCCAGGGTGTTGGAGGCTCCTGCCACGTGAATGGCTAGGAGATCCGCCTCCAGGCTGCGCACGAGTGACCAAATGCGGAGAGCTTCCTTGCATAGAAGCATGGAGCGCGTCCCGCCCTGGCAGTTTAGATAGTACATGGTCGTGGTATTGTCCGTCTGGACTCGGACCACTTGACCCCGGAGAACGGAGCAAAGGCGGTGAGAGCTAGGCGGACCGCTCGGAGCTCCAGCAGGTTGATGTGGCATCGGGACTCCCGCGGGGACCAGAGGCCATGAGCCCGGTGTTCCCCCAGATGGGCACCCCAACCCATCAGAGAGGCATCGGTCGATAGAGAGACCGTCGGCTCGAGGCGGACGAACAGGATGCCCTCCTGCAAATGATCTGGAGCGGTCCACCACTGGAGGCGTTCACATCCCCTGTCACCGACCTAAAGCTGGTCCAAGGATGCGGCGTTGTGACCACTGGCTGGCCAGTCCCACTGAAGGGCGCATGTTCCAGCAGGCCCAGCGGACCCACGCTGGTGCAGGCCGCCATGAGACCCAGGGCGCAGAAGTCCCGGGCAGGCGCAGTGCCCAACCAGAAATGATCGGGCAGGGAGGAAGAACCTCGGCCCTGTCCGCGGGAGCACGCTCTGGCTTTCGAGAAGAGAGTCATTCTTGATGAATAGAAGAATCTCTTGACTCGAGTTCGACTTGGCCTCGTTGATAAGGAGGCCCAGTTGAAAACAGACCCGGAGGCCAGATCTCTGGACCACTCCGCCTCCTTCCTGGAGGGAGCTGCTATCAGGCAGTCGTCCAGGTCAGGGTACACCGGACCCCTCGGCGCAAGAGAATGCTGTCACCACTGCCATGCATTTGGTGAAGACCCTGGGAGCTGGGACAAGCCGAAGGGCATGGCTTGGAACTTGAAGAGGATCCTTCCGCTCGAGGCAGAAGAATCTCTGGTGGGAGCGGACGGATAGGGACTGACCGGGTCACTGCAAGTCAGAGAAGCAGAACCCATCGCGCCGCGTTCCAAGGATGGTATTATCTGAGCCAGAGTGAGCCATCCTGGAAGGTTGAGACCTAGGAACTTGTTTAGTCGTGTGAGTCGAGAATGGGGCGCCAGCCCCGTCCGTTCGGAACCAGGAAGTACCCTGGACACAAACCTGGGTCAAGGAAGGTCCTACCTCTCTTATCACCTCCTTCTGGAGGAGGAGGCGATGTCGGCTCGACGAGGCCGCCAGTGAGCTGGGGATCCCAGAGCCCCGAGGGTGGTGGCTCTGAAGGGTGGTGCCTGCTCGAGATAGGTGAGCCTCTTCCCACCACCTCCAAGACCCCACCTGTCCGTGGTAACAGCGGACCAGGCGAGCAGTGCGGAGCCGTCCCCACGGGGACCAGAGGCAAGGTGACGGGAATGGGAGGACACCTCAGCCCGTCTACTGGGCAGGCTTGGAGGAGGGACCGCTGAGGACCTCCTGGGCCTTTCCTCCCTGCCTCCAGTTAGAAGCCGGCTTGGGTTTGGGATGCAAGGCCGAGCCTGCTGGCAGGCGATTACTGGGCGGGCGGCACGAGAGGCACAGAAGGACGAGAAGGGCTTAGGCTGTGGTTTCTGACCTTTGTCCTTCTGGAGCGGAAGAGACCGAGTCCAAGGTAGCATTGGACTTCTCGATCCTCTGCAGGTGACCTTCCACCCCCAGGGCGAGAGGTCAGTCCAAAAAGGAACATCCGCCAACTTGTGCTGGGTATCGAAGTAAAGGTGGATATCCTCAGCCAAAACCCATGACCCATGCCACTACGCGACCGCCACCGATCTGTACAGAGTCCCCTATATCCAAAGCAGTCTGGAGCTGCTGTTTGGCCACTACCCTGCCCTGGTCCGCACCTGCTTAACCGTAGTCTGCAGATCGGGGGAAGATGAGGATGACCTCATCCAGGAGCCCAACAGGGCATGAGAAAAATAACATGAAGGACTGGCCGAGAACTGGCCTGGCCGAAGGCCGAGAGAGGGCATGGCGGGACTTTTCATCGACATGCTCAATTCTGGGACTCCTTGTCAGGAGGTTTGTCCACATCCTGGGCGTTGCCCGTGGGAGCAGCTGTCGGTAACACAACCCCTCAGCAGAGGGGTGTTCAAAAAAACGGACAAGGGCGGTGGGACCGCATAGTTCCTGGCCATCCTGGCCGAGCGCAGGGCAGGAAGCAGGGGCGGCTGCCAAAGCTCTCCAGTGCGGGACCCACTATGGCCTCGGCCACCGGAAGAGCCTCCATCCGGAGAATCCCTCGGTCCAGAATCTCCGTGAGGGGATACCTGGCCCGTTTGGAAGCGGTTCGAAGCTCCATCCGGTGGACTCCGAGATGAGCCGAGAGCAGTCCTAGGAAGACGGGGCTATAAGTCCATTGACTGACCTCCTGAAGACTCCAAGTCCAGTAAACGCGGAGAAAAGGAGGAATCATCTTAGGACCGGAAGAGTCCTCGAAACCTCTGGCCTGAGCCACCCTTCACCTGCCGAGGTCGGCGGGAATTGAGGTGGCTGACAACGATGGGGTAGACCCTTAGCCGACCGAGAATCCTTGGTGAACCCAGATAAGTGGCTGTGGAAGCGGAGATTCCAGGGAATGATTGGAGCAGCTGGTTTGCACGGTTTCTTGGCCTAGGTATAGGAATCTCGGATAATCGAGGGTTGTCAGCAACTCAGTGACAGCCACTTAATGGCAGGGGAAAGGCGGTCGGCAAACTCCCGGCAAGAGCTGTTACAACATAAGATCCTCGTGCATCAGCGTAATTCACGAAGCCTCCCTAATCGAGGAGGAGGGCGAGACGGCGGCGCCGCTACAGTGGTGCAGGACCGAGACCGCCTAACGAGGCCGGATCGGATGGATTATGAAGAGGTCGAACCGAGACCGAAGTCCCGGAATTTCCGAGGTCGATGCGGGAGGTGTCGGCGGAACAGCTTTTCCGCCGGCTCGGATGGTCCATCCGAGGGCTCCGGGCACCGGAGGCACAGGCGAGCCCACGGATCCTCAACTCTCCCGGGGAACCGGAGAGGGGAATCTCGCTGCTGAGAAGGCAAGCCATCCAACGGGTCGAGAAAAATCTCGACTTCATCGGTGAGGAGTCTCGGTCAACTGACCTGACGGGACACCGTGAGGCCAGTGGGAAGCCGAGCGGTCGACCGAAGCCGACGGTCGACGACCCGGGGAGAGGGACCTTTCCCGCTCCCAAGAGCGTCGACGGAGGGACTTACCCCTGTCCCTCTTTTTGGACCGAGAATAAGGTCCCGCAGACGTAGGCCCTTCTCCTTTAGTGGAGAGGGACAGACAAAGCTCCTTAAAAGAAGCCGTAAGAAGAGCCCAGAGAGAGCGGGATAAATGCCGCGGCCGAGGAAGATACGCCACGCTCACCTCCTCTTCGAGGGCAACCATCCGCCTGAGCTGATCCACTGAACCACCGGCCAGCACTGCCAACCGGGCCTCCTTGGACTTCACCGGAGGGAAACGCTCGGACGGCCCTGTTGCACGGGCAGCACGGCTTCGAGGACGAGGCAGTGAAAGATGAGCACAGGTCGCAAGCCCGCGGGTCGTGCTCAAGGCCTAAGCAGTAGACACACGTGAGTGTGGATCCGTCGAGACATCTTCTGCCCGCATGGGCATCTCCGAAATCCGGGAGTCGATTTGTCCATCGCAGCCGCGAGGGATAGAAGACTGAAGTCTTTTGCAAAATTTATTTTTAAATCCGCAAACGGAGAAATAGGAACCAGTCTCAAACGCAGAGCGTTAAGGAGGGAACCTGAGCTTCCAAGCGGTAAGGAAGATCTGGCGTCATGGGGCGGAGCCGAGAGTTATACCACCCGGGTGGGTGGGAGGAGCAAGCTTGAAGACCTTCCGGCAAGATTTAAAGCGGCAAGGATACCTGCCAATGAGTGTGGATGAACAACATATCCATGTCCCTAGAAATCTATTACATCTTATATGTGTGCCCTGAGAAAGAAGCTGGCAAAATATGTTGAAATCACCCATAGTAATCAGGAAGAGGCCCAAAACGAGCAGAAGGTGCATTATGACCGTGGGGTAAAAGAAAGTTTTTGAGCCAGGTGAAAAGGTCTTGCTATTCTTACCCACTATAGAAAATAAACTGTTAATGAAGTGGTAAGGGCTTTATAAGGTTCTTAGATGAACTGGCACATTTAACTATGAGACTGAGACCCCTGATAGGAAAAATCCTACTAATATATACCATACTAGCCTCAAGAAATGGGTTGAAAAAACACCAAAAGCCATTTTGCTAGTTTTACCAGAAACCGATAAAGGAGCTACTGATGTAGCTTATTGATAGACTGGAACAAACTGTAACTGCTGATGCTGTAAAGGTGAATGTTTCCTTAACCTCCGAACGAACCGCAGAAATTTCTAACTTGCCAAAGACATTTAACAGTACTTTTATCACAGTACCAGGATGAGCAAAAGGGGCCGAGCACATAATAGTGACAAGGAATGCTCGCCCTATTAAACAAAAGGCATACAGATTACCAGTGTGGTTAAGAGCAGACGTGGTTAAGGAAATACAAAAAAATAAAGAATTGGGTATCACAGAAGAGTCGAGAAGTGCTTGGTCATCACCAGTGATGACTGTAAACAAAAAAGAAGGGGGTGTAAGAATCCGCCTTGATTTTAGGAAACTTAATCAAGTGTCAAAATTTGACAGTTATCCTATGCCCAGAATAGATGACAGACTGGGGAGTGCCAAGTATATCAGTACCCTCGATCTCACCAAGGGTTACTGGCAAATTACCCTAGCTAAAGAATCCAGAAACAAAACTGTATTTGCCACTCGTATAGGATTCTATCAGTTCACCATCATGCCATTTGGTTGATGTAGTGCACCCGCTACATTCCAGCAGTACATGGATATAATGTTATCCCCTCACACTAGTTATTGTGCTGCATGCCTGGATGATGTTGTGGTGTACAGTCCAGACTGGTAAAGCCACTTGGAACACCTACGAGCAGTTAATAGATCAAAAAGGCAGGCCTGACAATCCTACCAAGTGTGCACTGAGCATGCAGGAAACCAGATATTTGGGCTATGTTTTGGGAAATGGAGAAGTCAAGCCAGAGGTTTCCAAGACAGAAGCTGTAGCTAACAGCCCTGTCCCCCAAACCAAGAAACATGTCAGGTCATTTTAGGGCTGGCTGGTTACTGGAGATTTGTTTCCAGTTTTGATGAGTTAGCTATTCGCCTCACTGAACTGACAAACAAACGGTTAACTAATAACGTGAAATTGACCCCAGAGTGTGACAAGGC
The DNA here is from genome assembly GCA_016271365.2 of Neoceratodus forsteri. Taxonomy (NCBI): domain Eukaryota; kingdom Metazoa; phylum Chordata; order Ceratodontiformes; family Ceratodontidae; genus Neoceratodus; species Neoceratodus forsteri. The sequence continues at coordinate 431,135,221 of CM028134.1, forward strand.
TCTTCAGGTCATTAAGGCTGCATTATGTTGAGCCCCAGTTTTAAGAAGCCCAGACTCTGAGAAACAATTTGTTACAGACTGATGCATCAGAAGTAGGCCTAGGTGCAGTCTTGAATTAGCATATAGATAGGAAAGAACATCCTATTCTGTACATAAGTCGGAAGTTGCACGACAGAGTGAAAAGGTACTCCACCACTGAAAAGGAATGCCTTGCAGCAAAGTGGGCAATGGAGTCCCTTAAGTTTTACTTACTAGGAGCTGATTTTGTACTTGTAACAGATCACAATCCTCTCTGTTGGCTTAACCAAATGAAGGATAATACTTCTAGAATCACACGGTGGTACCTGTCCCTACAGTCATTTAAATGTAAAGTGATGCAAAAATCTGGGACAGAGAATGTCAATGCTGATTTTCTGTCACGATATGGATCCGGAATTGAGAATTCCAAAGGTTGGAAAAAAAAATGTGTGAGTTAAAACTTCTCTGTTTGCTATGCTACATATGCACTGAGCTGTAAAGGTTATAAGCTAATCTTAGACAGGAATTTAAAAGAAAGTTTTAGAAACCTGTGTTTGTAAAACAAGTTCCCTTTTAAAGAGGGGGGTATGTGACATGGTTGAATAAGGCCCTGTCCCATTTGTTATGCAGAAAGAGTTTAAGCGCAAGGGTCTGTTATATCTTCTCCTTTTCTGTCTCTTCTCTGTCTGGTTGTGCAACCAGATTTTCTCGTGAGACCTAAGACTTGATCACCCTGACGATCTTGCAATTCTCTGCCTCTCACTTTCTCTCTGCCTTCCCTTGCATAATTGAAGTCATATAAAAATACATGTGAATCGTTAGTGGAAATATCACTGATTCTGGGATCCCTTTGTTTAAAACTATATATAGTTATACTGTTGAAATGACTGCAAAAAGCTATTTGGAACTCAAGTGGTTAACCTGAGATGCAGTTTTTAAGCCTCTTAAAAAGATGTAAACAAGAGGTCAGCTCTGGGTCACAATGTTCTTTTTGCTGCATCTGCTGAAACTGACAAGACCACTGTGTGAGAAGCAGAATGCTTTCTTAACAAGATCCTGCAAAGACGTGTTATAAAAAGAGCTGCAACGTTTTTGCAAGACAGAGACAGACTGAGATGTGAAATTAAGAAAAAGGACTTTGCTTTCTATGGCCCCTATGCACTAATGGGTGGAGTGGCTACATGCCGCATAACTTGGGTGCGTAGCCACCCACCACACCCACCGCGGGGATGCACCATGGGGTGCGCAGCACCTATGGACACGATCCCTGGCCACGCGCGCAATGTGCCAAGGCGGCCAGGGCGGGCCGATAATACACACCATGCACTAAAGTGCATAGTGCTAGCCGCAGGGGTGCGGAGGAGGGCACAGGGTATGCCGGGGAACCCTGTCGTAAGCCTCCTGCGCACCCCGTGCAACCAACATAACCTTGCAGAGACAGGGCAGATAGCCCACCCACCCTGACTGCTGCCACCTGCCCCCTCACATGTTGGTGCAGGGCCCTTAATAGGCGCCCCTTCCCCACATACACCCACACTGGGGCACCGGCCCATGGATGCTGCCCCACCAGCCCGCATGGCATCGGCTGGCACCCCACACCGCCCCCAGCAAGTGGTGGGGTACAGTGCCCCATGGCACCACCAACATACCCCCACCCGGTCCCAGTGACCCACTATGGAGCTGCATTGTGGAGGGCCGATGGCTCTGCCCCTCACACCGCCACAGCCGCGGCTATGGGTCTTCTGCAGAGCCACGATGCCAACCACGTGCCCCACGCGCTAGGGGATCCGCACCGCTACCGGACCTGCAACTCCACCCCCATCCCTGTGGAGTCTTGCGCACGGGGGCAGAACCATGGACAGGTGGCCGGTAGTGGTGAACGCCACCGGTGTGCAGTTGTCTGCAGGTGTGGAGCTCCAGGGGCAATATGCGCGCCTCAGGCGTGTACTATCCACCCCTATGTGCATAGGGGCCTATATTTGTATTGATATTGTAAATAGCTGTTCTGAACAATTTTATTTTTTTTATTTTACTGTTATTAATAAAAAAAACACTTGCGGAATTTTACAACTGCTTCTGGTTTTCCTATGCTTCCTGATCTATGCCTCGATAACACATACCAAAGAGGTATAGAACTGAGTTGTTCCCGACCCGTTGGCACAGTGGTTGGATTTCCGCTTGCGACGCTGGTGACTCGGGTTCGGGTATGGACCCGGGTCGCTGGAGAGCTGGCTGGGGAGAGAAGGATGGAGTGTCCTGAGGACTGCTCTCCTCCTCTGGGGGGAGTGCGTCTGGTGCTCGACGGACCCATGGTGGAGGCCAGGGGTCGCACAGCTACCGGCACCAGCTCTTAGAGAGGCAGGGCGGACACTGGACGTCACTGCATGTCCCCGACCCTGGAGACAAAAACCAGAAAAATGCCTCGCTGCTGGCCACGTTGGTGAAGCCTGTCCCCGGCTTCAATTAGCCTCCAGGGCTGGCCCTTCTGGGTAGATACTTGTAATGCGGCACCAATATCTGGTGCCGTGACCCCGTCCCCTGGGGTAAGCCAGGTGTGCCGGAGAGAGCTGCTGAATGCCTGGAGGTGGAAGCACAGGGGTCCATGACCAGGACTGATGTACGGTGGCCAGTACCGGAAGAGGGGGCACAAAAATAGAAAAAAAAAAAAAAGAACTGAGTTGTTACACATAGTGCATGATAGTCCTATGGCTGGTCACTTGGGAAGTGATCTCACCCTTGCCAGATTGTTGTACAGATTTTACTGGGCTGGGCTGCATGAAGATGTTGCTACTTCTTGCAGTTTGTCAGAGGTCACGGGAAAACAGATAGACTTGCACAACAGCCAGTAGGGTACAACATGCCAACTGCATGGTTTTATTATGAAAAGAAAATAATAAACTAAAAGAAATAAACAACAAAAATATATTTGACAAATGGTCAATGTTGGGATCACACCTCCTTTGTTGTTTTTCAGTTAAGGAACTTCTTTGGCTTTCTCAAGCTATGACATGAAACTGCGCATGCCTGGCTCCTTCCCTAGACAGAGTTCATCTGACCACCAAACTGACCGTGAAGGCCAAATGAAGGAGTTTTATACCTTCCCCTGAGGTCAGGTGACCCGCCCCTTTTACAAAACTCATAATTTACCATCAACAGAACATTATTACAATGAAAGTTCAAAAAATACAGTATACAGTATTTTATGGCAGTATGCCATTATTCACACATCTGATATTACCCTTCTGTATGATATTTACATTAATGTGAATATTTAACAAGCCTTTAATGAGTTATATAACTCCTCCCCTTTTTTGATGTCATGCTCCTCCTATTTCTCAGCTAGCAGTATAAGAAGCCTGTCATTGTGGGCTGCTGGTTCCTATAGCAGTCCATGGAAACCTTGGAAACTGGTAGGCCCAAAAGCAGTCCTGAATCCAGGTAATGCCAGTTTTTACTTTAGTACAAAAAAAACTGTACTGGTGTCTAAAAGAAATATTCTACAGCCTAGCAATTATTTTACAATTTCTATGTGTAGCTTTACCAAAGAGTAACACAGAGGATACTTTTTATCAAACAAATGCTTTTATACTTTCATTCCTTTCCTAAGCAGGCCGCGTGTGTTTGGAGTTCAAAAAACTGGACATTTTCCTATGATACAACTTTACCAGAGAGGTAACAGGACACAAAACAAAAAAAAAAAAAAACAAAAAAATGGGTTTGTGTTCAGCTCATTCTCTCTATCAACACAGTAAAAAAAAAAATCAAACTATTTGTTTAATGACCAAGGCACTATTATGTAAAGGAGATTTAATTTTCCCAACTTTAAACACTGTTTTGAGTCGATTCCTATGTTTGTCTTGTGCTTTACAAAACCAAACAAAATCAAAACAAATGCTCTGCATCAACATACACTTTCTCTCAGTATTTTTATAGATACAGTAGACACTGTGATTTGTCATTCAACTTTTTACCAGCATACCTGTATAACTGTTCAATACAGGCTTTGCTTTTATTTTCCTGACTATTTTCCATAGCCATGGCACTTTTAGCTACTTTTTAAAGAAAGAAAAAAATAAATAAAATGGGGAGAGAGAAGGGAAAAACAAAAGCTCTCCCAGCACTCTACCAGTTTCTACTTATCTTTTCTCATAGGAAAGTAGACCTGCTGCAGAGAAGGTTTTGGCTAGCACCTCAGTATTGTTTCTCTTTTCAATATATGGGTATAGTTACATGCATAGTCCCACAATTTCACTGACAAAAACCAAACACATTTAGCAGCATTAGGGCTCCTTATGATTCTGTACCTAAATTACAACAACAGCTCAATCAATGTACTACAGGGGCTTATTGCACTTTCAACACTTCAAATGCACTCTGCACTTTAGCAACATGCTTGCTTTTATTTATTATGCTAGCTAGCATCTCTTTACTGGTATACCCTTTTTAGTACTGGCACACTTTATGCACCTTGGGAGGATTAACAAAAGGAAGGAGAAGAAAAATAAAGTGGGTGACAGAAAGAGAAGGGGGGAAGGGAGTCCTGCAGGTGGCCAGCCTAGCAGAACTAAGATGAAATAACAGGACAGGAAAGGATAGGAGGCTTACAGGTGCTGTTGCAACAGTCTTGGAAAATAGATAACAGTACAGCATCCTCCCAGGTTTGACAGGGATTAACCCTACCACACAGTTCTTATGCTGAAACAAAAAGTAGCCCAAGTAACCTTGATATATGTGCTTTTTGAAAGAATTGCAATGGATGTGGTTGTCCCCTTAGACAAAAGTAAAAATGGTAATTGATTCATTTTGGTAGTATGTGACTATACTATTCGATATCCAGAGGAAGTTCCAATGCGTACTGCCACAGCCCCAAAAGTGGCAGCAGAGCTTGCCAAAATTTTCAGCGGGGTGGGCATACCTAAACAGATTACTACTGATCAGGGTAGTAATTTTGGTGCTGCATTACTGATGGAGCTGTACTGATTACTAGGCATCACTGCCATAAGAACCTTCCCTTATTACCTTCAGACAGACAGTCTTGTTAAACATCTTAAACTCTAAAACACATGTCAAAAAAGTTGATAACATGGGTTCCTAAAATAGTCTTCTGATTCGTCCAAATAGGTCACCTGACCATTGATTAATCCATGATATACCCACAGCTGCATGCTCACAGAGCTTTATTTTACTATTTCTTTAGGTAAATCTCTAACATAACATTGCCCATGTTATAAGAGGATTAACCCACTCCAGGGTATGGGTTTACTGAGCATTAATCCACACCTGGGTGGTGGAAGTCACTCAGCTTCACCTTGTGACTCCATATCCTGTCGTGGGTTAATCCCTTCTTCTAAAAGGGGAAGGAAATGATTGGGACCAATATTTACCTTACCTGCTTTTTGCTTACAGAGAAATGTCACAAGCCTCAACAGATTTTTCACCATCTGAATGCTGTACGGTAGACAACCTAGAGGGCCACTAGATGTAATAAAAGAAACATTGGAAGATAACCCCACTCAGAAAAAAATCTACTACCTCTTACATGTGTGCCCTGAGAAATAAACTGGCAAAATATATTGAAATTGTCCACAGTAATGAGGATGAAGCCCAAAACCAGCAGAAGGTGTATTAAGACAATGGGGTAAAAGAAAACGTTTTTGAGCCAGGTGAAAAGATCTTGCTGCTGTTACCCACTACAGAAAATAAACTTTTAATGAAGTGGTAAGGGCCTTAAAAAGTGCTTAGACGTACTGGCACAGTTAACTATGAGATTGAGACCCCTGATAGGAACAATCCTACCAAGATATACCAAGTTAACCTCATGAGGAAATTGGTCGAGGAAACACCAACGGCTGCTTTGTTTGTATTACCAGAAAGTGATAAAGAAGATATTTATGTGGCTTATGACAGACTGGAGCAAACTGCAACTGCTGGTGTTGTAAAGGTGAGTTTTTCCTTAACCTTTGAACAAACCACAGAAATCTAACTTGGTAAAGACATTTAACAATACTTTTACCACAGCGCCAGGCCAAGCAAAAAGGACTGAGCATATAATAGTGACAGGGAATGCTCACCTTATTAGACAAAAGACATACAGATTACCAGAGCAGTTGAGAGCAGACGTTAAGGAAATATAAAAAATGAAACAGTTGGGTATCATAGAAGAGTTGAGAAATGCTTGGTCATCACCAACGCTGATTGCAAATAAAAACGAAGTGGGTGTAAGAATCTGCCTTGATTTTGGGAAACTTAATCACGTGTTTAAATTTGACAGCTATCCTATACCCAGGATAGATGATTTGGTGGACAGATTGGGCAACACCAAGTACATCGGTGCTCTCGATCTCACCAAGGGTTACCGGCAAATTCCCCTAAAGAACCCAGAGACAAAACTGCATTTACCACTTCTACTGGATTCTATCAGCTCACCACCATGCCGTTGGTTTAGATGGCGTACCTGCTACATTCCAGCGGTAGATTTCATTTTCATTTTTAATTTAAATTTTTTATACTTGTAAACCAGATGAGCAAAATGTCTGTTTTCACAGGTGACAAGTTTAACATACATACAAAAGAGAGACAATATAAAAAAAACAGTATAGAAACTATATCAATCAAAGCATTATACAAGTACATTCATTTTGAGTCAAAATCCATTGTTTAAGATGGATTTTAAAACACTAAATAGAATTACATTCAACAATTTCAGAGGGAATTGAGTTAAAAAAAGGTGGGTGCCCTGAATAATTAAGATCTTTGCCCAAAAGTTTTTTTGAATAATGGAAATTTGAATGTGAATGTAGACTGGGACCTGGTAGAAACAGAATTGCCAAACCTAAGAAACAATTCAACAGCAGAGGCGGGATAAAGTCCTTTTATAACTTTATAAAGGATATACCCATTTTGTACAGGACCCTATTATCGAAAGATAATGTAACAGACAATACTACATACTACAAGCCTCCAAACTCAACTAAAGATAAATAATTTGATAAAAGATGAGATAGAAGCTATGGCATTGGAAGGGGATGTCATTACTACTGGTGATTTTAATTATCCTGAGATAAATTTGAATAGTAAAGGCTTTAAACATTTTAATAATAACAAGTTAGTTGAAATGCTCTGGGTAAATGGTCTAAGCCAAATTATTTATAAACCAACAAGGGGCAAGAAGAATCTTGACCTACTTATAACAAATAGAGTGGACAATACATAATGTAAAAATAAGGGAACATTTAGGTAACAGCGACCATAAGATTATAGAAGCAATAATAAAAAAAAAAAACAGTAACATATACAAGGGGGATTACCGTGACAAAAAATTATAAGGCAGCAAATTTCCAGGAAATCAAAGCGAATCTGGCTAACTGGGACTGGGAAACATGCTTCAAAAACAAAAACGTAGATGAAATATCGGAATTATTAAAGACCAAAATTAGAAGATAAGTATGTTCCTAACAAAGAAATGCATACAAAAAGAGGAAAAGGCCACAGTGATGCACAAGGAAGGTAGTAAAAATGAGTGCCAAAAAGAGGAATGCTTATAAAAAAAAAAATAAAAACTACAGACATGTTAGTAGATAAAGAGTATTATAAAGACATTCAAAGAAGCCTTAAAAGATTGATTAGAAAGGAAAGAGGTAAACTGTAATTTAAATCACAATTCAGAAAAGACAACAGAAAGAGCTTCTATGTGTATATCAACAGCCAAAATAAATCTAACAATCAAATAGGCCCACTGAACGTTAATGGAACCGAAATAAAAACACCTAGTGAAATTGCAGAATCATTTAATGAATATTTTTGCTCAGTTTTTGATACTAATAGCAGGCTAAGTAAGAACAGTAAAAACACTACGGTTTACCAAACTGTATGCCTAGAAATAAAGAACACTGAAATTGAGGAACTATTGAACAAATTAAAACACTTTAAATCACCTGGTCCAGATCAACTACACCCCAGGTTCTTATAGAAAATTATATATATTTAAACCACTTGTTGTATTATATAACTCCTTTAGTTCGGCAATGGTTCCTAAAGACTGGAAATTAGCTACGGTGGTACCTCTGTACAAGAAAGGGGAAGGGTCACTGATGTCAAACTATAGGCCAGTTAGTTCAACATCGATCTTGGGTAAGATAGCTGAAACACTGCTGAAAAATAAAATTGCTGATCTAAAAATAGTAGAGTTCAATGACTTGACACAGCATGGTTTTAAACAAAATCAAGCATGTATTACCAACCAACTGGGCTTTTATGAACGGGTCAGCAAGAATTTAGATCATAATATTCTGATCGATGTATACTACTTAGACTTTCAGAAGGCCTTTAACAAGGTTCTTCATGTTAATTTGATAAATAAGTTTATGAGCATGGGTACTGATTCAAGAATAATTCAGTGGATAACCGACTGGTTGGATGAGAGGAAACAGAATGTAAGAATATTAGGATCATATTCTGGACATAGGAGGGTTACAAGCGGGGGTGCCACAGGGCTCGGTTTCGGGACCAGTTCTTTTTGCTTTGTACATCAGTGACTTGCATCATAATATTAAAAATTCGGTAGTAAAATTTGCCGATGACATCAAACTGGGAGGCCCTGTGGATACATTAGAAAATATTAAGTTGGAAATGGACTTGAAAAAGATAGAAGTGTGGTAAAAAAATCAATAAAATGCCCATTAGTGTTGAGAAATATAAGGTGGTAAACTTTGGAAAATCTAATAACAACTTTACATACAAGTTGGATGGCAAACACTTTGGCAGCTGTAGATGAAGAAAGAGACTGTGACATTATAATTGACAAGTATCTGAATTTCAGAACACATAGAACAAAAGTAATACAGAAAGCAAACTATACGATTAAAAATAAAAAAGAAGCTTTATTAATAAAAGCAGAGTGTTTGTCGTCCTTATATAAAACGTATGTAAGACCACACATAGATTACGGTACCCCTTTATGGAATCCCTTCATGTGGGGAGAGGTTAATAGACTGGAAAGAATTCAGAGAAAGATAACAAAAATGATAAGACCACTTAGAAACTATGAGCATCATGATAGGTTAACAAACCTGGGTCTTTTCACCCTGGAACAGAGAAGGCTAAGAGGTGACCTCTTATCCATGTTCAAAATCATTAATGACCCTGAGCTAGTTAAAGAAATGGAGATACAAATTCAAGATAAGTCACATAAATTAAGAGGACACAAGCAACAAATAAAGTTGGATATACTAAAAAAAAATGCAAGATACCATTTCTTCATTCATAGAACAGGAAGAATTTGGAATACACTATCCAATGATGATGTTATGAGTGAATCTCTAAATATTTTTAAGAATAAAACTGACAAACTAATATTGGGTCATGGATCAAATTGGCCCCGCTAATACAGGAGAACGGTAATCATGGGCAGTCTTGCCTTCTTCCGTTCTGTAAACCTAGTATAAGATTGTTCATACAGAGTACAGCGGTGGGTATGGTATGGAAGATTTAACTAAACACTAAGTACAGAATTGTAAGTGACCTTCAGACAGTTTAAACTACTACTACTGAAAGAGGAATAGATTAATAACCCATAATCCAAAATACTTAACACAAAGCTATGTGTTAAATGTTTTCTAGATTCAGCAGTTAAGAAAGGCTTTATTCGGTATAACAATCCCAACCTTTGGCTTACAGTCTTTCTTAGGTATTGTAGATGAGATTCAAAAGTGAACCTGCTGTCCAAAAAAATTCCTAAGTATTTAAAAACCTCAATATACTCTATAATAGTACCCTTTTTGTCTATAATAGGTGGAAGTTCAGTAAAAGTATACTTTTTACGGGAAAACAACATCACATTTGTTTTGTTGGAGTTAAGAACCATATGGTTAGAAGTCCATCTTCTTCCAAGTTGTGTACAGGGTGTGCTTGGAAACAACTGAGAAGCTGAGTGGGATATACTATTTTGGACTAAATATCTGTAACTAATCTCTCTCTCTCTTGCTTACATCTGAGAGAAGTTTTCCTCACTTTTAAAGTGGTATTGCTTTGTGTTTGTTTTAGTTTTTAATTCAGGAAGGGGTTTTTTAAAACTGCTTATCTTCTGCATATTTGATTTTCCTTTGTGGCTAACTGGATTGATTACTAGAATTCTGTGAGAATCTGCATCAATATATTTTGCAACTTTTGGTGGGGTTGTGTGATTCAAAATAGCAAAAGCTGCAGTTTGTAATTGGATGCCAGACATAGCCTGAGGTGGGGTAATTGTCTTCACAAGTCAGAGGTCTGTATCACAGCCATTTGTCTAGCTAGACCATTTCAGCATTGTTCAATTACTATAAACTAGTGGTGTGATCCTGTTTGAGGCAGAAGTCCATATTCTTTCAAGTTGTGTACAGGGTGTGCTTGGAAACAACTGAGAAACTGCTAGGATATACTATTTTGGACTAAATATCTGTAACTAATCTCTCTCTTGCTACATCTGAGAGAAGTTTTCCTCACTTTTAAAGTGGTATTGCTTTGTGTTTGTTTTAGTTTTAATTCAGGAAGGGTTTTTAAAACTGCTTATCTTGTCAGCATCCTCAGAAGGGCTGAAATAACTGCATATTTGATTTTCCTTTGTGGCTAACAAACCACCAGGCTGTTTTGGGGCTGGAGAGGTTTACATGTGTCTGACTTGGATGTCTGGATTTTTCTCTGTTTGATTAGCAGGGTACTTTCTCTGTCAAATTGTCGTGTAGGGTATCTTGCTGACAGGAAGGCACTGCACTCATCGCAGCGGTGGGTGAGAGATTTTCGCTGATTGTTTTATGAGGGCACAGTTTAGGCCCAACCCTTCCCACCCTCACCCACCCACCCCTGGAAATAGTTCCTTTATACCTGAGGTTCTGACATCATTTCCTTGAGTGCAAGGTGCATTTCACTGTCATATCCTCTACACACTGCACTGACAATATAAGCATACACATTGTATAATATATATATTTCTATATAACAAATCACACCACATGCACACACACACACACACAATACAAAAAAAAAACAACAACTAGATAAACATGTGGGGAGTAGTGCAATGTAATGGCTGTGGGGCAGCAGTCTTCCGGGAGTCTTTCTGGAGGCTGAGATGCTGCCCTATTTGCAGACAACTATCTGCCCTGAGGGAGGAAGTTGCCCGTCTTCAGGCCGCACTGGACAGTAGTAAGGAAACCTTCCCCCAGGCCACACTGGACAGTAGTTAGGGAACCTCCCCTATCCAGGAAGCACTAGTGCCACCACCACTACCTCAGAGGTTGCTAAGAAAGCACAGCAGTTGGACCACAGTGGGCTCAGGGAAGGTGAGGAGGGTGGAACAGAGGCACACCCAGTCAATTGTTCCACTCCACAATCCATACACCATTCTGGGGGAGCATAGCTCCCCTATGGATGCACCCGATGAGAAGACTGATGACAACTGTCACAGGGAGGCCCACAGGAAGGTGATAGAGGGACACACTGAGAAAGGAAGCAGCTCCTGGTGGGGAACTCAAATTATAGGGGTATAGAACTGGGGGAGCTGGGAAAACTGGAAGTAAGGTGCCTGCCTGGTGCCATGGCTTGAGGGACAGGAGCGATCCTCAGGATCACGAGAACAGCTGCAAGGGATTCTGAGCTGGATGTAATTGTCCACCTAGGAACAAACGACTTGGCTCATCATGAGATTAGAGCAGTGCAGGAGGACATTGCAGAGTTGGGGAGGGACCTAAGACAAGTAGCACACAGTATCCTTCTCAGAGGTGCTGCCTGTCAAAGGCATGGGGAGGCGAGGTAATGGCACCATGCAGTTTAATGAATGGTTGAGAAAAATGGTGCGGAGCACAGGGTTTGGCTTCATTGGGGACTGGGGTTCCACCTGGAGGGACACCAGCCTATACTGGCAGGATGGTCTGCGCCTGTCCAGGAAGGAACAAGTCTTTGAGCAATCGGTTTAAATGCTTCATTTGCAAGCTTTTAAACTAGTCAAAGGAGGAGGCACTGACAAGCAGCAGGAAAATCCCAGCCTCTCCTACAAAACAGGGTACTAAATGAGAAAAGACTGAGGTAGAGCGGTCAGTGGGGATGCTGCAACAGAGTAAAGCCATCGAAAAATGGAGAGCAATGAGTACCAATGCCCGAGTCTGGGTAACAAGCTTCCTGAATTAGTGGCCTTGATGGAAGAAACATCTGGATATCGTGGCAGTCACAGAAACATGGTACACACAAAACCATGACTGGGACATAAACATACCAGGATACACTGTCTCAGGAGGGACAGGGAGGTAAAAGAGGAGGAGGAGGAGGAGTAGTTCTTTACATAAGGGAAGGAATAAAGCAACAGAACAAAAGGGTAAACAGGGAGGAGAAGAAGCACTGTGGGAGAATTTGGAGACAGGCAATGGCACCACAATACTACAGGGGTTAGACACAGACCTTCTTCAGGGGGGAGGAAATGGACAGGGAATGATAGAAAGTATACTTAGAATGGCTGAAAAAGGGAGATATTGCTGATGGGTGATCTGAATATGCGCAGCTGTTAACTGGAGTGCAGTTGCAGCTGCCACTCGAAGAGTGCAGTTATTCTAGATGCCCACAGGGGCATGCCTTAGACAACTAGTACTGGAGCCCACTCGAGAGGGAGCAATATTAGACTTGATTCTCTCAAATGGAGATGGAGAGAGGATCACAGATGAAGAAGTGGGTAGCCATCTGGGAACTAGCGACCATAGAACAGTATGGTTCACAATAAACACAGCAATACAGTCAAGCCATACAAAGACAAAAGTACTGGACTTTAGGAGGGCTGACTCTGCCAAAATGGGTGAGTGTCTAAGGAATGCACTAGCAAATGGGCAGGAAGGAGGGGTGGAAGAACAATGGGGAATAATAAAAACTGCCATCACAGAGGTAACGAGCCTTTGGGTGAAGCAAATAAACAAAACAAGACGATGTAAGAAACCACTATGGTTCTTAAAGGAAGTGGCAGTGAAGGTTCAAGAAAAAGAAAGCATTCAGGAAGTACAAGGAATCAGAAGGAGCAGGACAGAGAACTGTATCAGTTAAAGCAAAAGGAGGCTGGGAAGGCAGTCAGAACAGCAAAGGTCCAAACCGAGGAAAAGATAGCCAACTCAGTCAAGAAGGGGACAAACCTTTATAGGTACATCAGGGAGCAAAGGAAGACCAAGGGAGGGATAGTGAGGCTTAATAAAGGGGAGGGAGGGTGGGCAGAGGGAGACTGTGAAAAGGCAGAGATACTAAACAAATTTTTTGCTCAGTATTTACAAATGAAGAGGGAGGTACATAAAACAAACAGTAGTAACACTCTGGATACAGAAGTTGATACCAGCCCATTTACAGAAGAAAGGGTTCTGAAAGAACTCTTAAAACTGAAGGTGGACAACGCAATGGGGCCTGATGGGATTCATTCCAGAATTCTAAAAGAGCTAAGGGTAGAACTAGTGACACCACTGACTACCCTTTTTAACAAATCATGGGAGGATGGGGTGGTACCCGAGGACTGGAGGAGGGCAGATGTGATTCCCCTTCACAAAAATAGGAGCAAGGCAGAAGCAGGAAACTACAGACCTGTTAGTTTAACCTCAGTGATAGGGAAAATGATGGAAACACTTCTGAAGGAAAGAATTGTTGAGTATCTAGAGGCCAGAGGGGCACAGGACCCTAGGCAGTATGGATTCACAGCGGAAGGTCATGCCAGACAAATGTGATAGATTTCTTTGACTGGGTGACCAAAGTAGTAGATCAGGGAAGGGCTGTGGACATGGCCTACCTAGACTTTAGCAAGGCATATGACACAGTCCCACACAAAAGATTAATATACAAGTTAGCCAGCCTGAGAGTGGGTCCCAAGATGACAGCCTGGGTAAAGAATTGGCTGGAGAATAGGACACAGAGAGTAATAGTAAATGGAGTCCACTTTGAAAAAAGGAGGGTTACTAGTGGGGTACTGCAGGGTTCAGTATTAGGACCGGTCCTCTTCAATGTCTTTATAAGTGACATTGCGGAAGGACTGGAAGGAAAAGTATGTCTCTTTGCAGATGACACTAAGATCTGCAACAGAGTTGATGCACAGGGTGGGGTGGAAAGGATGAGAAGGGACTTGGCAAGGTTAGAGGAATGGTCAAATGTATGGCAGCTTAGATTCAATGCTAAGAAGTGCAAGGTAATGCACCTGGGAAACAAAAACCCAGGGGAAGAGTACACAATGGGGGGTGAGATACTAACAACAACAAAAATGGAAAGGGACCTGGGGTAGTCATATCAGATGACCTAAAGGTGGGCAAGCAATGTGACAGGGCAGCAAGGAGGGCTGGGGGATACTGGGATGCATAGGAGGCATCACCAGTAGAAAACAGGAAGTTATTATCCCTCTGTACAGACAGCTGGTGAGACCCCATCTGGAGTACTGTGTGCAGTTCTGGAGACCCACTCTCCATAAAGACATAGACAGGATGGAAGCTGTCCAGAGGAGGCAACTAAAATGGTGCAGGGTCTGCACCGAAAGACATATGAAGAGACTTAAGGAGCTTAATATGTATAGCCTCGAGGAAAGGAGGGAGAGGGGACATGATAGAAACTTTCAAGTACCTCAAGGAATCAACAAAGTCAAGAGGTAGCATCTTTCAAAAAGAGGTGTGCAAGAACAAGAGGGCACAATTTGAAGATGGGGGCGGCGTCTCAGAGGTAATTTAAGGAAGTATTTTTCACAGAGAGGGTTGTGGATGCATGGAGCGGCCTTCGGAGGAAGGTTGTGGAGTCAAAATCAGTGGTGGAATTCAAGCATGCATGGGACAGTCATAAGACAATTCTGGGGGTAAGAAGAAGTAGGCTGCTGGTTAACTAGGATCTGCAGCTTATCCAGTAGGTAGGGAAATGGGCAGACTGGGTGGGCCAAGCGGTCCTTATCTGCCGTCAGATTCTATGTTTCTATGTATAACCAGACTTGTATATGATCAAAACATATCTGAAGATGCTAAAGAACAATTTCAGTGCTGGGGCCGAGAGTATATAAAATGGCATCATCATCAGCATAAAGAGTCATTCTAGTCTGTGTACAAATATTGGGAGTTGAATCCATGTACAGAGAGAAAATTAGTAGAGGGATGTAATTTTAGCTACTCACACTGGTTATTGTGCCACTTACCTGGATGATATTGTGGTGTATAGTACAGACTGGAAAAGCCACCTGGAACACCTACAAGCAGTTATCCAATCTATCAAAATGGCAGGTGTGACCAGTAATCCTACCAAATGTGCATTGGGCATGTAGGAAACCAGATATTTGGGATTATTTTTGGAAATGGAGAAGTAAAGCCAGAGATTTCTAAGATAGAAGCTGTAGCTAACAGTTCTGTCCCTAAAACAAAGAAACATGTCAGGTCGTTTTAGGGCTGGCTGGTTACTATTGGAGATATGTTCCCCACTTTGCCCAATTAGCTACCCCCCATCACTAAACTCATGAAGAAACGGAGCTTGAATAATGTGAAATGGTCTCCAGAGTGTGATTACTCTTTTCAAGCCATAAAGGCTACATTATACGTTCAGCCCGTTTTAAGAAGCCCAAACTTTGAGAAACAATGTTTGTTACAGACAGATGCATCAGAGGTAGGCCTAGGTACAGTCTTTTGTCAGAATATAGATAGGAAGGAACATCCTATTCTATTTATCAGTAGGACATTGCACGACAGAGAGAAAAGGTACTCCACCATTGAAAAGGAATGCTTTGCGGCAAAGTGGGCCATGGAATCCCTTAAGTTTTGTTTGCTAGGAGCTGACTTTGTAAATCCTCTCTGTTGGCTTAATCAAATGAAGGATAACAATTCCAGAATCACAAGGTGGTACCTGGCAATACAGCCATTTAAATTCAAAGTGATGCATAAATCTGGAAAAGAGAATGGCAATGCTGATATTCTGTCAAGATAGGGATCAGTAACTGAGTATTCTGAAGGTTGAAAAAGATATGTGTGTGTTTAAACTTAACTGTTTGCTGTAGAAAAAGTAGTACTGCATATGCATAGAACTGTAGAGGTTATAAGGTAATGTCAGAAGAGAATTAAAGGAAAGTTTTGGAAACTTTTGTTTTTAATCAGATTCCTTCTTAAAGAGGCGGGTATGTGACAGGATTAAATAAGACTCTGCCCCATTTGTTATGCATAAATAGTTACAAGCAAGGATCTGGCCTACACTCTCTTTTTCTGTCTCTTGTCTATCTGATTGCTCAATCAAATTTTCTTGAGAGACCTAGGAAGTGATCACTCTGACAGTCTTGCGATTTCCCCCTCCTGCTACCTCCCTGCCTTCACTTGCTGTTTTTTCTTCAACTTTGTTTACCTGTGGTTATAAAAATATATGTGAATCTTTGTGTGAAACTGGGATACTTTGGTTTGAAAATATTTTAGTTATATTGCTGAAATGACTGTAAAAAGCTATTTGGAACTCAGGTGGTTAACTTTGAGATGTAGTTTGACCTCCACAAATCCTTCTGCAGAGCTGTCAACAGGAAATTAGTTCTGGGACGCCATATTCTATTTTGCTGCACCTGCCTTTATAAATAGCTATCCTGATTAATGTTTTTTTTTTATTGTTATTGATAAAAATACGTTATTTGCAAATTTTATAGCTGCTCCTAGTTTTCCTATGATTCCTGACCTTTGCCCTGATGCAAACAGGCATGACAGCAAAGCTCGAGTGCCTTTAAGATGTCACCACACTAACGAGGTGTGGTATACCAGCGAGTAAGTTGCACTTACTGGTACCTTGTTGTATATATTGAAAAAGGAGACTATTGCTGAAACACAGAAAAGATAGGTTACCCACCTATAACCATTGTTCTAGGAGTCATATACAGTCACATCCACACATTGACAGTTACACTTTGAAGTGCTGATTCGTAGGAATGTCTTTAAGCAAGGCTCCTCCCCACTACTACTGCAGTATATCCTCTGGCTCCTCCCTGTGACATCAGATCTTAGCATGCTGGAAGTGGGGATCCATGTGCCATTTGCTAGGGAAGTCGGTTGGATGGTGTAGGTGTGAACTGTATACCACTCCTAGAACAACGGCTACAGGTGAGTAACCTATTTTTCTAAGGGCGGGGAGACAGCTCAGTATCCACACACTGGCAGACTCAAGGATGGGGCAAGGTGCGCACCCCCTATTGGGTGAACACGGATTAGAGAACCGATGTCCCAAAAGCAGCATCCCAATGAGACTCAAGGTCAGTGCTATAATGGGAAATGAAGGCGTGTTCTGACTTCCAGATGGCAGCTCTGCAGACATCCTGGATAGGAACATCCTTGGAAGCAGCCATGAAGGCAGTGGTACTTCTTGTGTAATGAGCATTAAGCCCTAAGGAAGGCTACCTACCAGTCAACCTATAGCAGAGGTTGACGCAGGATGTACTGCATCTGCCAATTATGTGCTTTGCTGCCGGTCTGCAAAGCACAGCTTTAGTGTATGTTACAAATAGCTGACAAGCCTCACCCCAAACCCTAGCCATGTGCTCATTATAATATGCGAGCACTCTACACAGGTCCAGTGTATGGAACTGCAATTGGCTTCTGAAAGTATACTGGAAGGTTAATTACCTGGTTAAGGTCAAACTTCAATACTACCTTCGGGAGGAACTTTGGGTGAGGGCAAAGGATGACCCTGTGGAAGACCAGATATGGAGACTCCATCAAGAGCAGCAGAGCTCACTGATCCTACTCGCTGACATGATGGCCACCAAGAAGGCCATTTTCCATGATATGTGTGACAACTCACACCTGTGCACAGGCTCAAGTGGCTTGCCCAGGAATGTAGGGAGCACCAGCAGTAGGTCTCATGGTGGTCAAGGTCCTTGCTCCATGCCCTAACACCAAATGGAAAATCTTTTCCATTTAAGGGCATAGCACCGGCATGACGACTCCTTACAGACGGTCACCGCAATGTGTAGCACAGCTTACGAAAGGCCCAAAGCCTGGAGCTCAGGAACCAGGCTATGAGGTGCAGAGACTTGAAGGTCCAAGTGCAGGACTGTCCCCTGTTGTCACATCAGTGGATCCGGACAAAGAGGCAAATGCCACGGAGGCCTGCTGCTGCTTGGCTAGTCTGGAACTATCAGGATCCACTGTGCCATGTCCTTCCAGGCCTTGACCACCACCTTGTGGATCAAGGGGAAGGCTGGGAAGGCATACATGTAACATGAGGCATGGGGTCCAGGGCCTCGCGGAGGCATTCCCCATTAGTGTCCTGGACTGTGGTGAAGGGATTCCCTGGGTGACCAGAACCTGTAGGCTCCGTGGTTCCCCAGGTGCGCTCCCCAACCCACCAGATGCACGCCCATCTTGAGAGTGATGGCCGGCTCTGGGCAGACAGACAGAATTCCTTTCTCCAGATGCTGTGGGACTAGCCACCACTAGATGGTGTCCCATACCAACAGGGTCACAAGGACTTTCTGGTCCAGGCAACCTACACACTGGGGCCACTGATGTCCCGACTCCCAATGCAGGTGGTGCATCTGCCAGAGTGCCCATCGGACCATGCTGGTGGTGGATGCCATGTACCCCAGCAGCTGTAGGAAGTACTGGGCAGAGTGCGAGCACCCAACCTGAAATGACCGGACAAAGGAAGTAAGATCCTGAGCCTTGTCCGCAGGGAGATAGGCCTTGGCCCACAGGGAGTCTAGCTCTGCACTGATGAATCTGATGACCTGCAAGTGGATCAATTCAGATTTGTTGAGGTTATCTGACCAACAGGCTCAAGTCACTGCAGGTCTGAAGGGCCAGATCTCTGGATTGCTCTACAGCCTCCTTGAACAGACAACCTATCAGCCAACTGTCCAGGCAGGAATACACCCTGACATTTTTGTGCCACAGAAAGGCTGCCACCACTGCCATGCAGTTAGTGAAGACCCTGGGAATGGACGAGAGACCGAGGGGCATGACCTGGAACTGATAAAGCACCCTATCTGTGCGGAACTGAAGGGACGGATGGACAAGGATGTGAGGAATGCATTCTAGAGATCCAGGGAGCAGAACCACATGCTCTGCTCCAGAAATGGTATGATCTGGTTCAGAGTGACTATCCTTAACTTGCGCTTCTGCATGAACTGATTCAGGTCATGCAAATCCAGTATGGGGAGTTAGTCCCTGATCATTTTGTGACCAGGAAGTACTGGGACATATATCACTGCCATGCCAGGGCATCTGGGACACGGGCTATGGCATTTTACGGAAGGAGCTGAGCAATGTCCTCCCTTAGTGTGGACATCATATCTTGTGTCACCAACGACTCCTGAAGAGCATGGGATCAGTAAGGTGGAAGAGTCTTGAAATCTAGAGGCAACTCTCTGCCTACCACATCTAGTACCCACTTGTCCATAGTAATGATGGACCAATATGGCCTGAAGTGGTGCAGGTGACTCCCAACAGGAAGCTGTGTCAGGGACTTGACAGGCGGGAGGTTGAGACCCCCTGACCTGTCAATGGGTAGCTTTGGAGGAGGCACTGGCTGTAGGAAGGGCACCACTTCCCCTACTCTGCCTCTTTTTGGTCCTTGGCCAGAGAACTTGGCCTTGGGGTGCCAATGCTGGTATTGCCTCTGCTGCAGGCTGCTGCCAAGTTTGCTGTGGCTGAAAGGATCCAAATTGAAAGGCCTTCTTCTTTGGCTTCTGGACCTTAGGATTCTTTTGTGATGAAGCCACAGAGTCCAGGGTGGTGATGAACTTCTCAATCCTGTTATTCCACCCCTGGTACAACAAGGTTAGTGCCCAGGAAGATGACATCAGCCAACAAGTACTCATTGTCCGCCATGAAGGTGGATAACCTTGACCAGGCCCTGCTACGCATCCTGATGGCTGCTGCCATGGCACTGAAGCAGGAGTTGCCCATGTCCAAGGCTGTCTGGAGCAGATGTTTGGCCAGCACTTGACCCTGACCTCTGACCAACTTCACTGGCAGCCGCTTGTCGGCAGGAAGGTGAGGAAGGATTTCATCCAGCATGCCCTAGCTTGGCTATCAGGACAGCACAGAAGGCCTGATGCAGACCCAAGGAGACATTTTGGCCACATGGTCAAGCTTCTTTTAGTTCTTTGTGGGGTTGTACACATCCCCTTGGCCATCCTATTTTCGGTAGGCTGAGTCCGAGATCAGTCCCTCGGCTGAGAGATGATCTGAGAACCCAGAATGGGACCCAGTAGGGACCACGTACTTGCAGACCATATGGGAGGAGGGTGCCATGCAGGATGCTGCCAGAGCTCCAGGGACGCTCCCAAGATGGCCACAGCCATTGGAAAGGCAATCCTCAGTAAAACACCTTTCTCCAAAATGTCCGTAATAGGGTATTTAGTCCTCTTCTGGACTGACTCCAAAGACAGGTGCATTGATTCCGACATCAGGTGGAGGAGTGCTCCAAATGACACTAGGCCATGGATGGTGGACAGGTCTTCAACCGAGATTCAGTTGAAGGTGTGGGTCCTCAATGACACCATGGATAACCTACCCAAGTTGTCAGAAGACTCTTGAAAAACGGTCCAGGGCTGTTTGCCATCTTGGGTAACACTGACGTCTTCGGACTTGGTGATTTCCACCAAGAGCTGACCATGCAAGCCAGCAGCAGAACAGAAGTCATTGGTCAGGGCTCCCACCAAAGGCTGCAGTGGAGGCAGAGCCATCAATAAGGGTGAAGAGGCAGATGCTGAAGGCATCTGCTGAGGGCGGGCCAGTGTTGGGATTATTGGCACCTACCAGTTGACCACAGGTCCAGGGGGTAGAGTCCTACCCCACCCTGCAATGGCTCACTGCTGCCAGAGGAGTTCCACATAGTGCTGTTGCATCCTGCAGCTGTGCCCCTCCTTGCCAGAGGATGAGGAGGTCGAGGAACATCGACAGCGGTGCTTCTTGGTTGAGTCTGTCTGAGAGCACAAAAGACACCTTGACTGTGACCTGAGGACACTGGGAAAAAGTTACCAAAGGGTCCGTAATGACCACATGCTGAACTAAACTGACTAGCTTCAACAGCAAGACCATCGGTGGAGGCTGGTCCAGAGTGGGACCGGTTGGGGACACCAACTGGTGCACATCCTCCTGGGAGAGTACTGGGAGGACCAGGGTCCTGGAGGTCAACTCCTCATCGACCTCATCCGACAACTGGTCAACAGGGTCCAGAAAACTCTCGACTGGTGTCAAGGTAGACAAGGCCAACAGGGCACTGTGGAGTTGTCGACCAACCGCTGTCAAAGGCAGGTCAACACACATTGAGAGATCGGGGGAGTTGAGGGAGTGGGAGGACCACAATTATTCCAATCCCATGACCAGTGCAGGCAGTGCTGGTGCTTTTTACCATGGTGGACAGGGCTCTCCTCGAAGGCCAAGAGGGTCCAATACATGTTCTGGAACCCATCCGAGAATAACCCTCCAATGCTGGCCCCAGTCAGAAGCAGGGCCTATGCCAACAAGGTGTCCACTACGGCAGCCGCAGCTGCACCTTCCAAGGCCACAAGCTAAGCAGCAGACCCCGCTGCAGCTGAGGCATTCTTGTGACCCTTAGGCTGGAGTTCTGGATCCCTGTCGGCAGGCTGACGAAGAAGCCTGGCTGCATGATCTTCCAAAGAGGAGGGAAGCACTGCCTGACATAGGCCTCAGTCAGAAACACAGTGGGCTGCCCATAGGCAACAGAAGCAAGACACGTGCGGGTCCACGTTCGACGTCTTCTGCTGATATGGAATGCAGAATTTGAAGCCGCAGGTCAGCCTCACTTTCTCTGAATCTACGTTCTGACAACTAAGGCAGAGCTGAAGTGAAGGAGAGGAGAAGGAGTTCAGGAACAGGTTGAGAGTTCTGAAGAAACTGGATAACTTGCCAGATGTGCACTTTGGTACCCTACAATGCTACAGAGCTGTGAAGGAGAAGACCTGACTCTTCCAGTGGGAAGAAAAGATCTGACATCATGGGGCAGAGCTGGAAGATATACTGCCTGGGTGGTGGGAGGAGCTTATCTTAAATGTATTCCGATGAATCAGCACTTCCAATGGACCTCTCGATGTTTGGATAGTGAACTGTATCTATGCCCCTAGAAGGAACAGTTATGTACTTACTGTAATACTAGATCTTCGAGAGAATCTGTTCTCTTGGTCCACTATACCCACGTCAGCACTAGGACCATACGGAAAGTTCTGCTAGCCAGGGGCCATCCACGACGAGATCCTGTGTCAGCGTCTACATAAATGTGGGTGACCCCATCTTTCCTCAGTTCCTTGCTGGAGACTGTGCTCGAAGAACACTCTTATTGAGGAAACAGGAGATTATACCAGCGCCTCAGATATTAGGCAGACACAAGTGCTCGAAATAGCAGTCATGAAAAGTCTCAAGGTATAAATGGATGCCATTCTGCTCTGCAGCTGATAAAAGGGGGAAGGAGGGAGAGCTGGAATGGCCTAAGGGAAAAGATTCTCTCAAAGATCTTCAGTTATGGTTAGTACGTAAAGAACGGTTATGTACTTACCGTAACAGTAGATCTTCGAGTGAATCTCTTTCTTCAGGCCACACCTCTGGAACTATACCCAAGTCAGCTCCATCTCTCCTCAGTTCCCTGCAGGAGATTATACTTGGAAGACCACACTATGGGGAACCAGGACAGAAGGGCAGCACCCAGTATACCAGGCAACAGTGGGTTCTGGAAAGGCAGTGATGGAAGACTGAATGCAGGAAGTCTGGTGTCCTACCCCTGAAGCAGGAAGGACAGTGGGTTGGCATGGCCTGGTGAAAGAGATTATCTCGAAGATCTACTATTTCAGTAAGTACGTAACTGTTCTATATTATTCAAAGATATCTCTTTCATCAGACCACACCTTTGGAACGAGTCCCAAGCAGTACCAGAAACGAACAGCCTGGGTGGATGGAGACACACATGCTCATGACAGCAAGCCTTATAAGACAGCCAGACCAAAACCTGCTCATTTATGAGACACAATGTCCAGACTGTAATATTTAGTGAAGGTGTGGACAGTACTCCAAGTGGCAGCGGCACAAATTTCCACAGCTGACACATTTTTGAAACAAGCAACCAAAGTGGCCATGCCTCTGATAGAATGATCAAGAATCATGCCAGGAAGTTCCTTACTGTACTGCCTATAACAGAAAGTAATGCAACGTGCCAGCCATTTTGACAGTCACTGCTTAGACACAGGCCTCCCTCTTTCCAAGAGGCAAATGAAACAAAAAGCTGATAGGACTTTCTGCAGTCCGTGGTGTGAGTCTGTGACAGGGCTGAATTAGTCCCTGTCCCATTTGTTATGCAGAAAGATTTAAATGCAGGGCTCTGTTCTGTCCTCTCCTTTTCTCTTGTCTGTCTGGTTGCACAACCGAATATTCTCCTGAGACCTGATCACTCTGACAGTCTCGCGATTCTCCGTCTCTTGCTGTCTCTCTGCCTTCACTTGCTGTTTCTGTCTTTTCTTCTCCCCTTGCGTAGCTGCGGTAATAAAATATATGTGAATCTTTATGTGAAACTGGGATCCCTTTGTTTGAAACTGTATATAGTTATACTGTTGAAATGATTGCAAAAAGCTATTTGGAATTTAGGGGGTTAACCTGAGATGCAGTTGGAGTTCATCTCAGGCTTGTTTGCAAATTCTTTTGCAAAGTTATCAACAGGAGGTCAGTTCAGGGTCACCGTGTTCTATTTGTTGCACCTGCAAAGAAACGGACAAGAACATATTGTGAGAAACAGGATGTCTCCTTAACGAGCTCAGGATGAAGACGTTAATTTTTTGGCAAAGACTTGTTATAAAAAGAGCAGCAATCTTTTGTTGGGGGGGAGACTGAAACTTGGAATTAGAGATACCCTCAGATGAAGGACTTTGTTTTCTCTGTTTGTACTGCCTTTGTAAATAGTTATACTGAACAATGTTTATTTTACTATTATTGATAATAATAAAACACTACTTGTGAATTTTATAACTGCTCCTGGTTTTCCTATGCTTCCTGACCTGTGCCTCGACAACAGTCACATAGTATCTGAGAATTCCATGCACATCCAAAGTATGAAGTAATGCTTCCCCTGGATTGGTATACTCCGGGAAATATACTGGAAGGTGGATGGTTTGATTTAAAGTAAGACACCACCAAAGACACTGTACCTTTATGGAAAATCAAATAGGGAAGCTCACACATTAAAGCCTGTAGCTCTGAAATCCTTCAAGTTGAAGTAATGGCAACTAAAAACATTTTCCATGATGGAAAGTGTAAGACACCACTCGCAACAGGCTCAAAAAGAAGCCAGAGTAACCGTTTCTAGCACAAACTTCAGGTCCCAAGACAGTACTGGATTTCTGATGGAGTTTTTTATGTGTAATATACCTCTCAAAAAAGGTACGGGATACTTCTAGTTGGGCAACCATACAATCATCCACAATGACATGAAAGGCTGAAATAGCGTCCAAATGCAACTTTTTGTATTTTTTTTTTTTAACTCTTTTTCTTATCCCACATTCCCAGAACTCTCTCAGGTGACCTACTCTCTCTGTTCACCCTCTACCTCCCTGCCTGAAGCTCTCCCCTCCGGTAAATCTGGGATAGACACTCCCCCTGCCCTACCCGATTTGGCGACCAGGGAGCGCTACCATCGTCAGACCAGGCCTGGCAGGAGGGATCAGGAGAGCCGGAGGATCCAGCCTGACATTGGGCATGTGATGGTGGGGGATCTGGAAGGCGCCGTCGTCTATCTGGGAAGCAGGGGTATTTTCTTATTTTTTCCCCTCCTTGAGAACGATGCGTGCACGATGCTCATGCACAGCTGCCCTGCTGGCATCTGCCGCATTTTGCCCCTCTCTTAGCTGGTGCACCTGCAGTACCCTCGATCTCCATCGGGGGTCACTAGGACACGGAGCTGCCCTGGGATCCCTCCTCAGGGACAGAAAAGCTGTCCTCTGGACGCTCCATCTTCTCCTTCTCCTGCTGACCCATGGCGCCCAAGCTCATTCCCAAACTTGGGTCACCAGCGTGGCGCGAGGTGTGGCGTCCAGCGCCTCAACCCTCAGTGCCACCTGGCCGGTGAGTCTAAATGCAACTTGAGTGAAGAATACAGAAGACCAGAGTCTGACAGGAACAGCAAGTATTCCAAACACTGCATTGACTGAATAAGTAAATGGGTCCAAATGCCTGGAAGTGGCCCACAATGTAACCACTTCCACTTCAAAGTGTATGTATGCCTGGTGGAAGGTTTTCTGGCAGCCACCAGAACATTGGCCACTTTAGGAGATATCCCATATCATGCTATGGCTATGTCTTCAAGAGCCTTGCATACAGATATAAGGATTTCAGGTCCAGATGGACTAGAGACCCCATGTCCTGTGACAACAGGCCGCTTAACAGTGGTAGAGACACTGGGGGGTTCCACTGCTAACTGCTGAAGCAGTGGATGCTAAATTGCCAAGGCCATAGTGGAGCAATGAGGATGAGAGTTGCACCCTCCAACTGCAGTTTGAGTAATACTCTTTGTATGAGAGAAAAGGGAGGGAAGGCACATAGAATCTTCCCTTTCCAAGAGAGGGACAACACACCTCACTGGAAAACTCTGGGCCCTGGAGCAAGTGAGAAAAAAACGCAGCAGTTTTGCATAGTGCGGGGATGCAAAAAGGTGCGACCCTGGGTGACCCCACCTTGCAAAGAGGTCTTCAACTGTTGAGGTTAGCAGTTCCCATTTGTGCATTCTGGACTGTGACCCACTTAACCTTCCTGCAAAGGTATTTTGGATACCTGGAAGATATACAGCCAAGAGTTCTAGTCTGTGTTTCACAGTCCAGGACCACACTCTCACTGCTTCTCTGCATAACGGGTAAGAATGAGTCCCCCCCTTGTTGGCTGATGTAATGCATCACACTGATGTTGTCCATCTGTACTAACAGAGGACCTGTTAATAGATGTGTCTGAAATGCCTGGAGACTGTAGAGAACAGCCCTCATTTCCAGGACATTTATGAGCAAGTTTTTCTCTATCTGGGTTCAAGTACCTCGTGTTTGGTAAGGGCCCAGTTGTGCTCACCACCTGGATCCCGAAGCATCCGAGGTAAGAAGTTGTGCTGGATTCAGAAAAGATATGCCCTTGAGCAAGTTGGTGCTATCCATCCATCACCTCGGTGCCTTTCTCAAAGGAGATGTGATTTGCACTGGTTTGTCTAGGTCGTCGGTTGACTGTTCCCACTGAACTTGTAGGGACCACTGTGGGATCCTTGTATGCAAGTGGGCTGTTGGCACTGTTATAACGGCTGCTTTCATAAGGCCCAGAACGTGTAACAGGGTTATGGCTGGGACTTACTGACTGTGGTACACCAGATGTGCCTGCACAATAAGGTGTTCTGCTCTGTCCAGAGACAGGAATGCACAGCCCTGAACCTTGTCTAGTACCGCGCTTACATACTGCAGTCTTTGACAAGGGCTCAGTACTAACTTCTGGTAAGTTTACTGTCACCCCTAAATGGTCAAACAGTGTTCTGGTTCAAGTCAGGGTGTGCATTAGGTGTTCTCTGGAGTGGGCCTTCAATAGCCAATCATCCAGGTATGGAAACACATACAGGCCTTCCCTGCAGAGGGCTGCTGCTACCACAGCCAAGCATTTGGTACAAACCCATGGCACAGAGGAGAAGTCAAAGGGAAAGATTCTGAACTTGTAATGTTTCCCTTCTAGCATGAATCTTAGATATTTTCTGTGATTCTTCCTGATTTTGATATGAAGGTAAGCATCCTTCATATTCAGAGATCCGATCCAGTCCCCTGTCTTCAACAAGGGAATGAGAGCCTGTAGAGACCATACAGAAATTTCAGTTATGTAAGAACTTACTGTAACAGCAGATCTTCGAGACAGGTTCCTGCAGTAGGTCTTCACATATGGGACTCGCCCCTGGCGTCAAGAGTCCTACAGCAAACTTATGGGTGCAATCACATCAGAGGGACCGCCCCAACATCGGGGTGTCGTGACATTAGTCCAACTATAAAAGGGGCGGTCCCGCGCCCGCTCTCCTGTTCTTTTGCAACGCAGACCTAAAGACAGGTAAGGAGAAAACTGGAGTGAACTCCAGAGACCCTGCTTCCACTCTAGTCCCCCAGGACTAGAAAGGATGGAAAATAAAGCATCCAAAAACTGGGGGAAGGAGGGCGGGAAACTAGACCTACTACAGGAACCTCTCTCGAAGATCTACTGTTACGGTAAGTTCTTACGTAACTGAAATATCTTACTTCGAGAGGGTTCCTGTAGTAGGTTTTCACATATAGGACTGAATACCAAGCAGACCCAAAGAAAAGCAAAAATGTAGGTGCATCCGGGAGGAGGATAAGTCGCCATGAGGAATCACGACAAGAGGCCGTGCAAGACTGCAAGACCGAAGCCAGTTCTGCGCCGAGAGGCAATGTCCAGACTGTAATGCTTAGTGAAGGTGTGAACAGATGACCAAGTGGCCGCAGCACAGATCTCTGCCATAGATACATTCCTAAAAAAGGCAGTGGAAGTTGCCACACTATGGGTGGAGTGGCCTTTGACTGCCCCCGGAAGGGACTTCCCATATTTTGTATACGAAAAATGGATGCAGTTAGCCAGCCATCGGGAGATGGTCTGCTTGGAAATAGCTTTGCCCTGGCATGGAGGGGCAAAGGCAACAAACAGTTGGCTAGTTTTCCTAACCTCTTTAGTCCTGTTCGTGTAGTACCTCAGGATCCGGTGCACATCGAGGGTGTGCAGAAGGTGTTCCCCCCCCATTGGAATACTGTGGATAGTACACCGGTAATTCCACGCTCTGGTTCAAAGTGGTTTCCGAAACTACTTTGGGCAAAAAAGAAGGGTTAGTCCGAAGGACTACTCGGTCCTTATGAAAAATCAAACAAGGTTCTTTACAGACGAAGGCATGTAATTCGGAAACCCTTCTGGCCGAAGTAACAATGACTAAAAATAAAGTCTTCTAGGAGAGGAAGCGTAAGTCGCAAGAAGAAGCTGGTTCAAACGGAGGTAAGGTCAGCTTCTCGAGCATGAAATTCAGGTCCCAGGGAGGACAAGGACTCCGGATTGGAGGTTTCAAATGAAGGATGCCTTTCAAAAGGTTTTGGCAACCTCCAGCTGAGCCAAGGTTTTGCCCTCCACCGGGAGGTGGTAGGCCGACACTGCAGAGAGGTGGACCTTAATGGAGGAATAGTTAAGGCCCGCCTCAGACAAGTGTGCGAGGTACTCTAGAACCTGGGATGCCAAGCACGAAAATGGGCCCCAGCTCCTGGCTTAGGCCCATATTGTGAATCTCTTCCATTTCATAGCGTAAGTGGATCTAGTGGAGGGTTTTCTGGCCTCCACTAAAATGTGCGCAACCTGCGAAGAGACCCCATAGCGAGAAATCGCTATGTCCACAGGTGCCATGCATGAAGGTGGAGAGATGGAAGGCTTGGATGCATCAGGCTGCCCTGCTCCTGAGTCAGAAGGTCGTGGGAAATGGGCAGAGGAACCTGGGGTTCCAGTGCCAAGTGTTGTAGAAGAGGGAAACAAATTTGGCGTGGCCAAAGGGGCGCAATCAGGATTGCATGGGCCCCCTCTTATTGAAGCTTCACCAGAACCTTCTGAATAAGAGGAAAGGGAGGAAAGACGTACAGAAACCTCCCTGTCCATGAAAGAGACAGCGCGTCTTACCAAAAAGCACCATGCCCGGGAACGAGAGAGCAGAAGACAGGTAGTTTTGCGTTGAATGGAGAGGCAAACAGATTCATCTCTGGCCGACCCCACCGAAGAAAGAGATCTTCGACTACCTCTGACTTTAGCTCCCACTCATGAGCCCTGGCCACTGATCGACTAAGACTGTCCGTTAGGACATTGGTGACGCCCGGAATGTGGACTGCTGTCAAGTAAAGTCTGTGCTGAATCGCTCAGTACCACACCCTCACGGCTTCTCTGCAGAGAGGGTATGACCGGGTTCCTCCCTGTTTGTTTGGGTACCAGACAGTGGACATGTTGTTCGTCTGTACCAAGAGAGATCCCGGAACCAGCAGCGATTGGAATGCCTGGAGCACATAAAGAACCGCCCTGGTCTCCAGAACACTGATGTGGAGCATCAGCTCCTGATCAGACCAAGAACCTTGAGTCTTGTGAGTCCCCAGATGGGCTCCCCAGCCCCGATCTGAGGCGTCTGTAGTGAGAGTTTGGGTTGGAACTACAGGAAGGAAAGGAATTCCCTTTGATAAGTTCGAGAGATCTTGCCACCAGCGAAGATCTCTCTGAAGGCTGTTGGAGATCATGATTTTTTGGTTCCTGTCGTCCGTCCTCTGGTCCCATTGGACTCGAAGAGACCATTGGGTGACCCTCATGTGAAGCCTGGCCATTGGGACTGTCGAAATGGTGGCCGCCATCAGTCCCAACAGACGGAGCACTGAGTGTGCTGGGATCCATCGGGTCTGTGCCACGAGAGTGGCCTGAGAAGCTAGGGTCTCAACCCGATCTGATGGCAGGAAAGCCCTGCCCTGAACTGTGTCTAGTACAGCTCCAAGGAACTGGAGCCTCTGGGAAGGTACTAACTGGGACTTCGGAAAACTGACTGTTATGCCCAGTAAAGCAAACAAGCTCAGAGTGAAAGAGAGAGACTCTTTCAGGCTAGTAGAAGAGGGTGCTGCGAGGAGCCAGTCGTCCAGGTACGGGAAGACATAAATGCCCTAGCGGCCCAAAAACGCTGCCACCACCGCTAGGCATTTGGTAAACACTCTGGGGGCCGAAGATAGGCCAAACGGAAGTGCTCTGAATTGGAAAAGCTTCTCCAGGGAAAACAAAACGGCGAAAACAGCGGTGGGCCGGGAGTATAGGGATATGCAGGTAAGCATCCTGCATGTTCAGGGAGCACAGCCAAGAATTGGGATGGAGCGGGGGAGGACCCCCTGAAGGGTCAACATATGAAACTTCTTGTAATTGACGAAGATGTTTAGTGTGCTGAGGTCCAGGATCGATCTCAGGTTGCCCGTTTTCTTCGGAACCAGGAAGAAGTGGGAGTAGAATCCCCTTCCTGTTTGGTTTGACGGGACGGATTCTATGGCCTTCTTTAGAAGTAGTGCCTGGATCTCCTGAGAGACTATGGGGACCTGATCCCAAGGATAGAAGGACCGTTTCGGTGGTTGAGGGGCTGGAATTTCACTGAATTCTATCGAGTGACCTCGCTGGATGAGATGAAGCACCCAAGTTTCTACGGTGACGAACCTCCAACCTTCCAGGTGGAGGCCGAACCTCCCTCTGACTGGTTCCTCCTGAGATATTGGAGGGAGTGGAAGGAGGGGAAAGGAATCAGGTCGCCGAGGGGAGGGGAGCTTTTGCTCCAGAGGCCTGTTTTTGAAATCTGGTCTGTGGGGTTTGAAATCCAGATCCAGGTGTGCGTTTCTTTGCCTGGCGCTTAGCCTGGGATTTTTTCTACCTTCTTTGGCGATGAAAAGGCTACTTTTTCTGGCTCGACTTGTATAAGAACTGGATGTCCTGCAAGGAGCGTCTGCTCTCCTGCAGCCCAGTGATAATATCTTTTGCCGCCAAAAAGGACGGAACCCCTGAAAGGGGCATCCAAAAGAGAGGACTGCACGTCCTGCGCCAGTCCCGCTATACGGAGCCAGGAGAGTCGCTGGAGGCAGATACCTGTGGCTGCTGCTCTAGCCACAGAATCCACCGAGTCGTAAGTAGCCCGAAGGGCATGACAACATGAGGATTTCCCCATCCTAACTTTTTCCAACAGCTTCTTCCTCAGGGTTTCATCCTGAACTTCCTGGAGGTCCCTTTCCAAATACAAAAGAGAAGCTTTTTGAAAGGCGACCATGTTTGAGACGTAATTAAGGGAACATATCGCACAAGAGGAAGAAGAGTATATTTTATGCCCAAATTGGTAGAGTTGACGTGAGTCCTTGTCGGGAGGCGAAGAGCTCAGATGTTTGGGCTGGGCTGAACAGTCGTGAGCGGCCGTGAAGACCATAGATTCAGCCTTGGGATGGGAGTTAAGATGAGATATCCCTTCTGGGGGATAATAGGTGCAGTCAGCTTTGTGTGAGACCACTGGAATGGAGGACGGTTGCTGCCAAACTGTGGTCGCAAGGTCCTCATGAGGCCCTATACATGAGGGGATGGGGACAGGGTCCGAGGTGGCCAGATACAGGTGCCACGCAAGACTTTTTTTGTGGATCAACCTCTTTGGACAGCCATCCACCAGCTGCCTGAATTGAACACAGCAAGTCTCCGAAAGAGGGATCCTCCGGAAGCGACTTTGGAGAGTCTTTTGGAATGACCTCTATGGGAGATCTATGGTCCGACGCATCCGAGTTGGAGTCGGTGTCCGTGGACTCGGAGCCGCTAGGTACCAAACGGTCTGGCTCTATAATGCCTACAGAGATAAAGGTAGATGTTCTAGCTCGAGGAGGCAGTGGAGAGGCAGCCCTGGGGGTTGGTGCCTTCCTCACCGGCTGCCTTAACTCCGACACAAGCTGCGCTCTAGCATCTTTCTACCACGGAGGGATGGACTCATGGTCCAGTACTGGAGGAGGAGGGGGTGGCTGGTAACTCGGGTACCGAGGATAGTGCCAGGACGGATAGTACGAGTACCTTGGATAACCCAGCATGGGATGTCCTATAGTAGGATATCCCGGCATCGGGAAGGACGACGTCGGGCAGCCCAGCGTCGGATAACCTGGTGTCAGATAACCCGGTGTCGGGAGACCCGGCAACAGAGGCACCTGGCTTGGCGTCGGGTATTGAGTGGCCGACAGCGGGCTGCCCACGGGTGGGAGAGAGCGTTCCGGGACTATGAACCCAGCTGAAGGCCCCACAGAGGGAGGTGCCGTGGTGCCCAAAGGGGGCGTCGGATCCGGGAGCACGCCCGATGTGCTGGAGTGTGGAGGCTCCATAGCAGGATCCCCTGTCGGCAGCGGAATAAAATCTGGCGACAGTGGAAGGCCTGGCGAGGGGGGGGGGACTCGAGGGGCTCCCCGACGGCAGGTCCGAGTGCGATCTTGCTAAGGCAAAAAGCAAAGGATCGGGTGGAGAGTCTCTGGGGTGGAGAACCCTGGGAGATGACGGGTTGATTTGTCCCTCACTCTGTCCGACGTCCGGAGCCAAACCGGAGCCAGACGGGTGAGTGGACGGATCCTGACAGGCGCTGGAGGAGCCAGTGTCCGAAACAACAGATCCGGCTGGACTAGAGGCGGCTTGAAGGCCGCCGCTAGTCTTATCGGCGGAGGCCGTACGCACTTCGGGCTGGAGTACAGGGGTGATTATTGGTGGACAAGCCAATGAAATTACCATCCTTAAAGAGGCAAACCTCGCTGCCCACTCACCTCAGCAGGACGGGCCCGCCCAAAGAAGTGGACGGGCGCCCAAAAAGTACTCTCATGGTTGCAGGCCTCTCACGCTGCGATGGATTCCGGTCCCGCGCTTCTACTTTTTCTTCTTTTCGGGCCGCGACGATGACCTTCCGAGTTTTTGAGCCTTTTTCATAGACGCCAGCCGCCGGGTCAAAAGATGGGCTCGAGGGACCTCTTGCACCTGGTTCTGGTCGCCTGATTGAAGGCCTGGCAGATGGAACACTCCTGGACGTCGTGCTTTGAACCAAGGCAAAGGAGGCAGTGGGAATGGTCGTCCCCGTACGGGATTTGAGCGCTGCACTTAGAGCACTTTTTCTTCTGTCTAGAAGACATCAATTTTGAAGAAAATCTGAGAGAAAACTAATAAGAGGCGAAGGATAACTTCGACAAAATGTAACACGGACATTAGATTGCTGTTCTGACACGAGCCGAACGTGACTGAGGTGACGGCGGGAAAGAACTGGAGAGCGGGCGCGGGACTGCCCCTTTTACAGTCGGGCTGACGTCACGACGCTCCAATGTTGGGGGCAGTCCCCACTGATTATTGCTATCTGCAAGTCTGCTGTGCGGACCTGACGCCAGGGGGCACAGTCCTATATGTGAAGACCTATTGCAGGAACCCTCTCGAAGTAAGATCTAATTGTACTCTGTGTAGATGTGCCAGTCTCCTGTCCACTTGGGGACTAGGAAATATCTGGAATAGAAGGCCCTGTTCCTTTGCCTGGCAGGAACTGGATCTATGGTCCATATCTGAAGCAAGGCTTGTATCTCCTCTTTCAACAGGGACAGGTGTCTGGGGGATGAGTGCAGACAGGTGGCGGATGATCTGGAGGGGTATGTAGAAACTCTAGAGCATGGCCTTTCACGATGATCTCCAGTACCATTCATCTGTAGTCATCTCCCTCCACTGGTTTAAGTGAAGGGAGAGACAACCTCCTACAACCACCTGAGGTGTATGACTGCGAGTCACTGTGAACTGGTGGGGGCAATGTCGCTGTCTCCACCTCCTCTGGATGCTTTGAAATGGGCACCAGGGGGAAGGTTGATGGGTAAAGCTCCAGCACTCTTACTTCTTCCTTGTTGCCTGTAGGTTTTTCTGCCACCCCTGTCTGGTGGGGAACAAAACGGACTTAAACCCTTATCCCTCCCTGGTGTGGGGTATGGGGATTTGACCAACCTCAAAGTCATCCTAGATGACTGGAGGACTTTTAAAGCCTCTTCCACATCATGGTTGAACAGTTTATGACCTCTAAAATGGGCATTTAACACTATTTGCTGAACATCATTGGCAAACCCAGCTACTCTAAGCCATAAGTATCTTCTCGTGCAAATGCCAGAGGCAGCTGCCTCATACAGCCAACTGAAACATCATAGGCTGAGCGGATTAAATGCTTACCCACTTCAGCCCCTGCAGTTAATGTTTTCATTAACTCTGCTTTGGCATTACCCACAGGTAGGGCCTGTGCAGTGGCCTTGGCACTCCTCCAGAGGGTATTCTGGTATGTTATTATGTGGGCCTGGTAGTTTGCAATACATAGACCTAGTGATGTGGATACATAAGTACGTTTTCCCATGATGTCCAACCTCCTGGATTCCTTGTCAGGAGGGATGGAGCTCATGTGTTTGGGCATCCTGGATCCGTCATGGGCAGCTGTGATAACCACTGAATCGGTTTCTGGTTGGTTAGCATAGTAAGACCTGTTAGATGGTGCAGGGTACATCTTGTCAGCTTTCCTAGGGACTGCTGGTATAGCATTAGGCCTATACCAAGCTGCATAAGTGGCATCCTGCAAAGCCAGGTATAGTGGAGGAATGACTATGGAGGAGGATTCTGGCACCTCCAAAAACTTGTAAAAAATTCTTTGTGGAGTCCACCTCATGGTGAAGCTCATAGCAGCCTGCATTTTCTGCATCACTGCTTGAAAAAGAGGGATCCTATGGTGGTGACCTTAGGGTATTTACCACTGATTCCTCACTGGAACAGGATAAAGGGGAGATAGTACCAGGTAAATACTGGTACTCGGTATAACCCTACTCCTCATAATCTTCTTCATTAATGAGGTCTTGGTTGTATTCCACCTTGTCATCATCCCCTTCAATGTTGCCTACAGAGAGGAGGTCCCTTAGGTATAGTGCTGGGTTGTGGCATTGACGAGGTGTGAGTGTTGGGACTCTCATCGACGAGAGCACAGGCTGGTTGGGCAAGCTGGGCAGGAGACGATGTATCATCTCTAAGAAGGATGCCAGCACTGTTTGTGTGTTGATGACTCCCATAGTAGGGGTCATGATGGTAATAGTTGATGGCGAGTTCAGATCTGGTGACGACAGCATTGTACCATTTGTAATGGGCCCGGTAACACCTAAGCCAAGCCCCAGCCTTAGTGTCCGGTCGATGGTTGGAGGGCTGCAGTCATCGCTGCTGGAGCAGATGATGACAAAAAGAAGGAGGTACCTGCTGGCCACAATGGTGACCTGGAGCATGTTAGGGCATCCTTGTCTTTGTCCTTGTCATGGTGCTTATGGCTGCCCAATGATTATTCCTTAGATTTCGACGACCATGATTTGATCTATGGGGCAGATGACGTACACTTGTCCTGTAGTTGTTTTTCCATCACTGCCAAAGTTTTCTTTAGTAAAAACCTTTTCAGCACTCCTTTTCTGCAGTGCCTAGTAGCTAAGTCAAAGCCCCTGCAAAGCTTACATATCTGAATGTTGTGAGCAAGGCCCACACAGAAGACACACATCTTGTGTGTGTTGTCCTTGTAAATCTTCTCTCCTCAGTTGCAATACTGAAATAATTTGGACAGCTTTCAGCGGCATACAGGAGTCAAAAATCACTAAAATGGTGATACTTTACAAGTAGAAAAGAAAAATTGATGGTGGCTAACAGTGAACGTTTCTGTGAGTAGGCCTGATGAGTATGATCAACAGCAGGAGAAGAACTGAGGAGAGATGGGCCACCCATGTTTATGTAGATGCTGATGCATGATGTTGTCATGGGTGACCCCTGGCTTGCAAAAGTTTCAGAGTGGTCCTAGTGCTGATGCGGGTATAGTTCAAAAGGTGTGGCCTGATGAAAGAGATATCCTCGAAGATCTGTTGTATCTTCTACAAAGAAATTTCTTCCCTAGTGAGTCCCAAGCAGTCCCAAAATGCAAGTGAGAGGATAGCGAAGTCTGTTTATGACAAGAGGCCCCATAATAAGCAAGGCCGAAACCTGCCCACATGTGTGAGACAATGTCCAGACTGCAGTGTTTAGTGAAAGTGTGGACAGTATTCCAGGTGGCTGCAGCACAGATGTCAGCCGCAGAGACATTTCTGAAGCAAGCAACATCGGTGGCCATACCTCTTGTGAAATGACAAGGAAATTCGTTGCCATACTTCCTATAACAGAAGCTAATACAATGTGCTAGCCATTTGGAAAAGCACTGTTTTTGAAACAGGTATGCCCTCTTTCCCAGGGGCAAATTACACAAAAAGCTGAGAGGACTTTCTGCAGTCCTTGCTGTGAGCAAGACAGTACCTCATAATTCTATGTATATCCAAAGTATGGAGCAATGCTTCACTTTGATTGGCATGCTCTGGATAATAAACTGGAAGGTGGACAGTTCAATTTAGTGTCAACTCAGACACCACCTTTGGCAAAAAATTAGGATCGTATGTAAAGACACTCTGTCCTTGTGAAAAATCAAATAAGGAGGCCTACACATTACGGCTTGCAGCTCTGAAACCCTTCGAGCTGAAGTGACTGCAACTAAAATCCTTCGAGCTGAAGTGACTGCAACTAAAAATAACACTTTTCATGAAAGAAAGCATAAGTCAGAATGCACAGCAGGCTCAAAAGGAGCCAAAGTAAGCTTCTCAAGGAATTTACTGTGGTCACATGGTGGGGGGGGGGGAGAGACTGGATTGCGAATGTGTGATTTTGTGTGTAGAATACCTCTCAAAAAGGTATGGGAGGCCTATAACTGAGCCAGTGCATGCCCTTAAACAGGGACATGGAGAGCTGATATAGCTGTCAAATGCTCCTTCAGTGAGGAATACTGCAGACCAGAGTCTGACAGTGACAGCAAGTATTCCAACACCACATTAACTGGGCATGTAAATAGGTCTCAAAAAGTAGCCCACATAGTAAAATGCTTCACCTTCAGGGAGTATGTACTGTATGTCTGGTGGAAGGTTTTCTGGCCACAACCAACCCATCAGCTACTTTCGGTGATTCCCCACATCTTGCAAAGGCTATGTCTTCAGGACCCAGGCATGCATGTACAGGGATTTTGGGTCCGGATGAACCAGAGACCCCTTGTGCTGAGACAATAGGCCTCTGCACAGGGTCAAGGGTATTTGAGGCTCCACTGCTAGTTGTTGGAACAGCAGATACCAAATTTATCAAGGCCACACAGAGGTACAATTAGGATGAGGGTTGCACCCGGCTGTAGTTTCAGTGATATTCTCTATATTAACAAAATGGGATGGAATGCGTACAGAAACCTCCCTTTCCAAGAGAGGGACAATGAGTCTTACCCAAAAACTCCAGGCCCTGGAGCGAGCGAGAGGAAACGCGGCAATTTTGCATTGTGTGGGGACGCAAAAAGGTCCAATTCTAGACGACTCCACTTTGCAACGAGGTCATCCACCACAGAAGTAAGCAGTTCCCATTTGTGTATTTTGGACTATGACCTGCTTAGCTTGTCTGCTAAGAGGTTTGGACACTGGAGAGATGCACGGCTGATAACTCCAGGCCATGTTCTATCACCCAGTATCACACTCTCATTGCTTCCTGACATGGGACAAGAATGAGTCTGCCCTTGTTTGTCTATGTAATGCATAACACTGACATTGTCCATCTGTACTAGCAGCCAACCTGCAGTCAGATGCACTTGATAAGCCTGCAGACTGTATAAAACAGCTCTCATCTCCAGGACATTTATGTGCAATTTAGCTTTCACCTGGGTCCAAGACCCTTGGGTCTTACAAGGGACCAGGTGTACCCCCACCCAGAACCTGATGCATCTGAAGTGAGAATGTGGGTTGGAGCTATGATTAAGAATGGAGCACCCCTCAATGGGTTGTGGAGGTACATCCACCATGTCAGTGTTTTGCGCAAATGGGTATGTTCGAGCTGGCATCTGACTTTCAACAACCAATCATCCAGGTATGGGAAGACTAACGTCGAGGCACATGTTAGGAAGCACAGGAAAACCAGGAGCAGTTTCAAAATTCGCAAACAGAATTTTATTAGTAACAGCAAATTGAAAAAATATCAATTGTTCAGTATAACTATTTACAATGGCAGTACAAATATAGAAAACAGAGTCCTTCTTGAGTGTTTCTTCTCAATTTCAAATCTCAGTCTCTGTCTCTCTTGTGCAAAACATTGCAGCCCTTTTTATGACAAGTTTTTGCAGGAGCTCGTTAAAGAACATTCTGCTTCTCACACAGTGTTCTGGTCAGTTTCAGCAGTGCAGCAAAAACAACATTGTGACACAAAACTGACCTCTTGTTTACATCTCTGCAAGAGGCTTAAAAACTGCATTTCAGGTTAACTCTTGGGTTCTAAATAGCTTTTTGTAATAATTTCAACAGTAAAATTATATAAAGTTGTAAAAAGGGATCCCAGTATCAATTACATTTCCACAAAATGATCCACATATATTTTAATACCAGCAGATATGCAAGGGGGGGAGAAAAGACAGAACAGCAAGTGAGGCTGGAGAGATAGTGAGAAGCAGAGAATTGCAAGATCATCGGGGTGATCAAGTCTTCGCTCTCATGAGAAAATCTGGTAGTGCAACCAGACAGAGAAGAGACAGAAAAGGAGAGAATAGAACAGATCCTTGCATTTAAACCCTTTTTCCATAACAACTGGGACAGGGCCGTATTCAACCCTGTCACAAAGACATACAGGCCTTCCATGCAAAGGGCTACTGCCACCACAGCTAAGCATTCAGTAAAGACATGAGGCCCAGAAAACAAGCCAAAGGGCAATACTTTGAACTGGAAGTGCTCCCCTTCCAGGAGAACTCTCAAGTACTTTCTCTGATTCTGTCTTTATTTATTTATTGGCATCTCGGATAACACCTTTGGGCTAAAAGCTTGTTTACAAAGGTTCCACGTCGTAAGACAATAGACAAGGTACGTAGACATTACAAAACAGATTGGGGTATATATAGCAGGCAAGTACATTATGGTACATACAGATACAGATTCAAGCAAGTACGGCTAAAATACTTCAGGTAGGAGAGGTCAACGTTATTGCAACAATACTAGGAGCATACCTAAGGTGGACAAGCAATTTATAGTGGTAGCTGAGCTTTAGAGCGTGCAGGTAGAGTTATGAAGGGTCAGAAGTGGTGGCGATCAAAGGAGGGGGAACAGAGAATAGATGAGAGCAGGGGGAGGGTGGGGGCAGAGACAAAGGGGTGACAGAATAAGGGGTTGAGTAGTCAGGGGTGGACTGGATAGGAATCCACCCAGGGTTACGTAAGTAGGTAATAGGGCAGGACTGGGTAATGTGGGGGAAGAGGGATAAGGAAAGGGTTTTAAAGTGGGAGGGTGAGATGAAGGGAAAAGGGATTAATATTTGTGAAGAGAAATCAGGAAGGCGGGGGGATAACGAGGGGACATGGAGGTAAGTGCTCAGTGGGGTCACACCAGGCAGGAGAGGAAGTGGGGGATGGGTGCTATGAAGGACAGATAAGCTATCAATAACAGTAGGATTAGGCATGATAGATGAAGTGCAGTTACTAAGAGTGGCCAGGTACTGCAGCAGCTTGGCCTTAAATGGGCATAGTTTGTTTCCTCAATCAGCCTAGAGTTATGTAAATTTAGCTGCAGAGGACCCGTATTCAAGGACCGCTGTCTCTAGTGAGGTCCGGGTGGAATGGGATAATGAAGGCAGCTTTACTCAACTCCCAAGTTAGTCTGGAGGAAGTGGAGTTTCTTAGCAGTTGTCTCCCTTCAGGAGGAGGAAGACCTAGGGTGGATTTTTTAGCTAATAGACAGACTTGGTACTGAATTCTGCTATTCAAGTTTAACCAACCAGTTGAGTATAGTTTACAAGTGTGAGTTAAACGGTCCACACCCAGGACTAGTCTGCAGGCTTTGTTTAAGACAATCTTGATTCACCTTACTGCTGTATCGGTACCGGCTCTGTAGACTACCAGTCCATAATCCATGATAGAGAGCACGGAGCTGTTAACTGCAAGCTTGATGGCACTTTCGGTGAGGCACTGCCTATGCTAGTAGAGCTGACCTAGTCTGGCACTAGCTGCCTTGGCAACATGGTCTATGTGCTGGCTGTAGGAGAGAGAGCTGTCAAGGGAGACACCAAGGTACTTAAAGGTGGTGAACATTTCAAGTGTATCAAACTTGTTATTACAGATACTGAGGTGATGTGACTTATGACAGTTTTGATGGGAGGCAAACAACATTGTTTTAGTCTTAGTGTAGTTGAGCAAGAGCTTAGACTGAAGGAACCATTTTTCCACAGCAGTAAAGTCGTCTTGCATGCCTTTTTCCAGCTCTTTTGGAGTAGAGTGACACGTGTAGAGAACAGCATCATCTGCATATAGAAGGATCTTATTCTGGCAGACATTTGGGGAGTTCCACCAAGAGCCCTCGGTCAAGTGCTTCATGGATATGACTGGTAAACTCAACCAATGCTGTTGAAGTACTGTGTGCCTTTCGAAAGCCATGCTGTTCCTGGCATTGAAGGTTGTACTTATCAAGGTATGTACCCAACTGATCGTGATACTATCTTCTCTTAAAGCCTTGGGGAGAGAAACTGAGATTGGCTTGTAGTTGGCCAGACAGGTTCTGTCCTCGCTTTAAAGACCGGGTGACCACCCAGCTTTCCAGCATTGAGGGAAAATGCCAGTGGTTAGTGAGAGATTTAGGATCCAGGTTAGAGGGGAGAATAACACATCTAGGGTGAGAGCCACAATCTTTAGATCAAGTAAGTCCCCACTGGATCTAGTGTTCCCGATAACTTTTTCCAAGTATTTTTTTGCCTCAGTTGTAGAGATTACCTTCAAGTAGAAGGGAGGTGCTGCGTGTGTTTGAGGGATGTCGGTACAACTAATGGCGGAGCTAGGCACAGGTCAAAGATAGTCTGGAGGAAGGACCTCACTAAGGTCTGTGAAGGCCTTGCTGAAGCCATCTGCGATAGTTTTGGGATCCTGGGTAATCACACCCTCAAAGTGTATTTGCGATGGTGGTGATTTATTTGCTATGCCTGTTAGGGTTTTTATATTGTCCCAGAATCTGCAGCTGTCGCGCCAAGAGTTGTCCAGTTCACTTTTAAAGTGAGATCTTTTTGCAAGGCGGATGGCTTGAGTGCATTTATTACGTACTGCTTTGTATTTCTGCATGTCAGAGGGGGACCCAGTACTCTTAGCTCTATGTCACAGGTTATCTCTGACCCCCATGAGCTCAAGAAGCTGTGGTGTGATCCATGATTTGCTGGTTCCTTTGATTTTCCTCGGTTTTAGAGGGGCAAAGATGTTGCAGGCTGTGTTAAACTTGTCGATAAAGCACTCAAAAGCAGCATTCACGTCGGCGGCAGCGTAGACCCCCTCCCAGTCTAGCTGGCGGAGGTAATATTTTAGTGAGGCAAGATGTCCACCTTTTATAATTCTGAAGCTTACTGTTTTTTGGGGGGGTTTCAGGGTCTTGTTTGTCCAGGAGCATAAGACTGGCGAGTAGTCACTGACAGAGTCGGCTAGCACAGTGGTTCTAGTTATTCTTTGTGGCCAGTTGGTTAGTACCCAGTCTATGAGAGTACTTGAACTGGTGCGATAGTTTACATGAGTGGGGGATTGAATGAGTTGGACCATGTCTATGGCCGCTATTGCATCCTGGT
Source organism: Neoceratodus forsteri (assembly GCA_016271365.2). NCBI lineage: Eukaryota > Metazoa > Chordata > Ceratodontiformes > Ceratodontidae > Neoceratodus > Neoceratodus forsteri. Next base: position 431,176,437 of record CM028134.1, read on the forward strand.
AGGGTGCAGCATCTGGGGATAACCAATTTATATTAACGTCCATTATGATTTCAGATTGATGGTGATTACTAGATAAATAATCAAGTGCTAGTTTGAAACCAGCTTCTTGATCTTTAGGGGGTATGTACACAGAGATTATAATTAAGCATTTTCCCTGGGATCCAAGTTGAACCTGGATGGAAAGAATTTGTGATCTTCCACCCTGGGGTGGGATGGGGAGTGCCCTGCACTGAACTGAGTCATTATCATAAATGACACATCCTCCCCCTCGTTTCCCTTGCCTGTCCACCCTGAAAGTTGTGTAGCCCTCAAGATGGATAGCAGAGTCAGGGGATCTAGGAGTGAGCCAGGTCTTGACTGAGATGACATCTGGTTTATGTTGGGCCATCCATAACTGGAAAGCATCAAATTTTGCTAGCAGGCTGCATATGTTAAGAGATGCAATAGTTATTGCACCAGCCTTGCAGTCTGTTGGTGGTACTGAGGCACTAGTACTAGGTCCAGAGTTTGGGTGAACGTTCCCCCGAGAGTAAAAGGAGTAGCCAGGCAATTCTAAGAGCTTGTAGCTTTAAATGTTTCATTAGATAGGACTTGCTGTGGGAGCTGGCTATTTTATTCTTCACTTTTGTGGTGACTAGCAGCATATTCAGCTGAGCTGGCAGGATAGCGGACATATGTTTACCTCCATCCCCTGCTCTTGTGGGATGGCAGAGGGGTGGCATAGTGGGATTGCCAGAGGTGGTCTCAGAGCACCTTGTAGTTGGGGCCAGAAGTTGGATTGCATTCCACATTATTTTGGAGAAGGGTAAGTAAAGTGTATGATCCTGCCCATTGCTTAGAAAGGCTTTGTTTGGTTGTTTGCCTTGGACACTATCAAGGGCAGCGGTGCGGGAGTTTGGTAGGCAGCAGAAGTTGATCAGAGCAGATAATACTACCCTAGCAGAGAGGGTAAGGTGGGGTCTGCTTAGAGAATGTTGGGCAGTAGGAGGTGTGAAGGGTTGGAAATGTGTAAGGATTACTGCCTTTTGAGAGAGTTAACTGGGTGGCAGACACTGTTGGGCTTATTTCCAGTCCTATAGGAGTATTTGGGCAGGATGAATCTTTCCTGGGGTCCAAAATTGGCTCCACTGTCAGAAGGAGGATGTAGCCAATGAGAAGAAGGGGGCTGCAGAAGCCATCGCTTGGATTTATTACAATAGCTAATGAAACAGTACTATCTAGAGCTGATAAAACCATAGCCAGGGAAACAGAGAGCAGGGCTTTTAAGGAGAAAGGGTCTTATTGTGAAGATGCCTTTAAGAGGAGGGCAGGATCAACAAAGGGGTGGGGAGACAGAAAGCTTTAAGCTCAGAGCACTAGTACTGGGAGCCAATGGGAGCAGGATGGGGTAGGGGAGGGAGGAGTTTAAGTGTATTTAAGGGTGGCATGGGAGGGGGAAGGGGTGGGCAAAAAATCTGGCACCCGGAGCAGCAGCCAGCAAGGCTGGGGCTGTGTATAGGCCGTACCTGATGCATGATTCCACGGGGCTGGTGGCAGCAGGCTCCTTGGTGCTGAGAGAGGCACAGAGTGGTGTCCAGGCATGCAGGAGTCAAACTGCGGGTGCGGTAGGTAGCCCAGTGGGCTACAAGGATGCCTGTTGGAAAAGGGACAGAACAGGGATTTATAGCCCTCCAAAGGGGTGGGAATGAAAATACAGGTTACTCACCTGTAACAGGAGTTCTAGGAATGGTATATGTTGTTCATCCACACTATCTGGCAGGTTCCTTGCTGCTTTAAATCTTGCTGGAAGGTCTTCAAGCTGGCTCCTCCCATCCACCCACTACAAGCTGGTTGTGGGCTGAAGCCGGGGAGGTCAGGTGGGTCATGTGGATGAACAACACATACCATTCCTAGAACTCCTGTTACAGGTGAGTAACCTGTATTTCTAGGGACATGGATATGTTGTTCATCCACACTGTCTGGCAGACTCCTAGAAGTTCTCTGGGAGGAGGGAGGCAAGGCGCACACCCTCTACTTGGGAAATAAAGACTGGAGAACAGAGGCCCCAAAACCAGCATCCCGGCGTGACTCAAGGTCGATGTGGTAGTGGGTGATGAAGGTATGTGCTGACTTCCAGGTAGCAGCCCTGCAGATTTCCTGGATAGGGACATCCCTGGAAGCAGCCACCGATGCAGCGGTATGGCTGGTAGAATGAGCTCTTATCCCTCTGGGAGGCTCCATGCCCACTAACCTATAGCAGAGATCTATGCAGGAGGTGACCCACCTGCCTATCGTCCGCTTGGCTGCAGGTCTGCCAGGTGCGGCTTCAGCGTAGGTGACAAACAGCTGGCGAACCTCTCCCGAACTTCAGCCGTCCGCTCCTTGTAGTAAGTGAGCGCTCTTCTAGGGGTCCAAAGTATGGAGCCTATATTCGGCCTCCGAGGTGTGATTGGGGTAGAACACCAGCAGAGTCAACACCTGGTTAAGGTGAAACTCTGACACCACCTTCGGAAGGAACTTCGGGTGGGGGCGCAGGACAACCTTGTCCCTGTGGAAGACCAGATAAGGAGACTCGATGGAAAGTGCCTGGAGCTCTCCCATCCTTCTGGCTGACATGATAGCCACCAAGAAGGCGGTCTTCCATGACAGGTGAGAGATGTCACACCTGTGCATCAGTTCGAATGACTTGCCCATGAGCTTAGCCAATACCAGCAGTAGATCCCACGGAGGTGGAGGTTCTCGCACCGGAGGGGATATGTGATCAAGGCCTTTGAAAAAGCGCCCGACCACCTTCTCCTGCGCCACCGACTGCTTCCCGGCCCGCGCCCAGTAAGCAGAGATGGCTGCCAGGTGCACCTTAAGGGTCGTCGACCGAAACCCTTGCTGAGAAAGGGACCACAGGTAGTCCAGAATGCTTGCCAAGGAACAGGAGGAAGGGTCCAGACCCTTGCTCTGACACCAAATGCAGGATCTCTTCCATTTGAAGGCGTAGCATTTTCTGGTCGACTCCTTACAGGACGCCTCAACGACATTGAGGACCTCGTCGGAAAGACCCAAGGCCTGGAACTCTAGCCGCTCAGGAACCAGGCCGTCAGGTGCAGGGATTGAAGGTCTGGATGGAATACCTTCCCCTGATTGACTGAGATCAGGTCCGGGCGGGCTGGATGCGCCCGGAGCCTGGAGCTGAGACTGAGGAGATCTGGATACCAGAACTGGCGGGGCCAGTCTGGGGCTACCAGAATTACCTGCGCCTTGTCCCTCCTCACCTTGAGAAGCACCTTGTGGATCACGGGAAATGGGGGAAAGGCACAGAAGAGACCCGGGGTCCACGGCCTCGAGAAGGCATCCCCCTGCAGCGAGCCCTGCTGAGGGGGGCGAGCATGAAAAAATCTCAGCTTCGCATTCTCCCTGGAGGCAAACAGGTCCACCTGAGGCGTGCCCCAGTGGGAGAACAGATCTTGTACTACCTCCGGCAGGAGAGACCACTCGTGGGACGCAGTCCCTATCTGGCTTAGGGCATTGGCCAGGGTGTTGGAGGCTCCTGCCACATGAATGGCAAGGAGATCCGTCTCCAGGCTGCGCACGAGTGACCAAATGCGGAGAACTTCCCTGCACAGAGGCATGGAGTGCGTCCCGCCCTGGCGGTTTAGGTAGTACATGGTCATGGTATTGTCGGTCTGGACCTGAACCACTTGACCCTGTAGAAATGGAGCGAAGGTGGTGAGGGCTAGATGAACCGCTCGAAGCTCCAGCAGGTTGATGTGGCATCGGGACTCCCGAGGGGACCAGAGGCCGTGCGCTCTGTGCTCCCCCAGATGGGCACCCCAACCCATCAGAGAGGCATCGGTCGATAGAGAGACTGTTGGCTCGAGGCGGACAAACGGTATGCCGTCCGGCAGATGTGCTGGAATGGTCCACCACTGGAGAGCGTTCCACATCCCCTGGGTCACTGTCACTAGCTGATCCAGAGGATCGAAGTGCTGTGACCATTGGCTGGCTAGCCCCCATTGAAGGGGGCGCATGTACCAACAGGCCCAATGGACCACGCTGATGCAGGCCGTCATGAGGCCCAGGAGGCACAGGAAGTCCCGGGCAGGGCGCCATTGCCCAACCTGAAATGATTGGGCAAAGGAGGAAAGAACCTTGGCCCTGTCCACTGGGAGCCGTGCTCTGGCTCGTAGAGAGTCGAGCTCTGCCCTGATGAATTGGATCACCTGCTTTGGCACGAGTTCTGACTTGGCCTCATTGATGAGAAGGCCAACCTGAGAGCAAACCTGGAGGGCCAGATCTCTGGACTGCTCCACCTCCGATCTGGAGGGGGCTGCAATCAGCCAGTCGTCCAGGTAGGGGTACACCCGGAACCTTCGGCGCCGCAGGAATGCTGTCACCACTGCCATGGATTTGGTGAAGACCCTGGGAGCTAGGGAAAGGCCGAAGGGCATGGCCCGGAACTCATAGAGGGATCCCTCTGCCCTGAAGCGGAGGAATCTCTGGTGGGACGGACGGATTGGGACGTGAAAGAACGCGTCCTGAAGGTCCAGAGAACAGAACCACATGCCTCGTTCCAAGGATGGGATAATCTGAGTCAGAGTGACCATCCTGAAGGTCCGAGACCTTAGGAACCTGCTCAGGTCGTGCAGGTCGAGAATGGGGCGCCAGCCCCCCGTCCGTTTTGGGACCAGGAAGTACCTGGACACAAACCCCAGGTCTGGAGGAGGATCTGCCACCTTCCTGATCACCTCTTTTTCGAGGAGCAGGGCGATATCGGCTCGGCGAGCTGACAAAGAGGCTGCGGACCCCGTAGCCCTCCCGAGGGGCGACGGCTCGGAAGGGCAGGGCCTGCTCGAACTCCAGGGGCAGGCTCTTTCCTACCACTTCCAACACCCAACGGTCCATGGTGATAGCGGACCAGGCCGAAAGGAAGTGGCGGAGCCGTCCCCCAACGGGGGGAACCCAGGGGGAGTGACGAGACTGGGGACGACACAACTCAACCCGTCACTGGGCAGGCTTAGAGGAGTGACTGGCCGAGGGACCTCCTGGGCCTTTACCTCCCTGCTTCCTGCTGGAGGAAGCCGCAGGCTTGGGTTTGGGATGCCAAGCACGAGCCTGCTGGCCCTGGTGCTGGTGATGTTGTGCTGGATGTGCCGCAAGCGCAGAAGGATGAAAGGACTTATGCTGCTGTTGTCGGCGGCCCTTGTCCTTCTGGGCGGAGGTGACCGAGTCCAGAGTGGCACTGGACTTCTCGCTCCGCTGGAGGTGACCTTCCACTCCAGGGCCGAAGAGGTCGGTCCCCAGGAAGGGGACATCCGCCAGTTTGTGCTGGGTATCCGCCATGAAATTGGATATCCTCAGCCATACTCTGCGGCGCATGGCCACCGCGGCTGCAACTGATCTGGCACAGGAGTCTCCAATGTCCACAGCCGTTTGGAGCTGCTGTTTAGCCACCGCCCTTCCCTAGTCCCGTACCTGCTGGACCGTGGTCTGCAGGTCGGCCGGGAGATGAGGGATCACCTCATCCAGGGAGCCCATGAGGGCGTGGGAGAAGTGTGCCATCAGCACGGCCGAGCTGGCCTGGCGGAGGCCAAGGGAGGATGCAGCATACACCTTGCGCCCAGCATAGTCCAGCTTTTTGGACTCGTTGGGGGGCTTGTCCACATCCCTAGTGTTACCGGAACACCAGAAAACGCTGTCGGTGACCAACCCCTAGGCGGAGGGGTGTTTCAAAAAACCGGGCAAAGAGCCGATAGGGACCGCATACTTCCTGGCCGAAGGCGCAGGACAGGAAGCAGGCCACTGCCAGAGCTCCAAGGCTGGGCCAACAATGGCTTCAGCCACCGGAAAGGCCTCCGTGGGTGAATCCCCTCGGTCCAGTATCTCCGTCAGGGGATAGTTGGCCCGCTTGGATACGGGCTCGAGCTGCATCCCGGTGGACTCCGAGATGAGCCGAAGCAGACCCATGAAGGACGATGGGCTTTCGTCCATCGACTGGCCCCTGGGGGACTCCAGGTCAATGGGTCTGGAGAACAGGGAGGAGTCGTCGTCGGACTCCGAGGTGTCCGCGAAGAGCTGCCTGGGGCCTGAGCCACCCTCCACCTGCCGAGGATGGTCAGGAGTGAGGGTGACAGACAACCTGTAAGGCAGGCCCTGATCTGACCGAGAGTCTTTGGTCGGCGCCCCCGATTTCGGTTGTGGAGGCAGAGGTTCCACCACAATCGGTGGGGCATCTGGTTTCGGCCGAACAACCAGCCCAGGCTTGGGCACCTCGGCTACAGCGAGGGGTTGTTTCGGCCGCTCTGGTGACAGCCACTTGATGGCCGGGGAAGGCAACGGCATCGGCTTGCTCCTGGACAGAAGTAACTGCTGCCACATCAAGTCCTTGTAGCGTCGACGCAATTTGCGCCGAAGCATCTCCTCTTCCGAGGAGGAAGATGAGGAAGAGCGGCGGCGCCGCTTACTTCGGTGCTGAGACCGAGACCGCCAAGGTCGGCGGGATCGGCTGGACTGAGAGGATGTCCGAGACCAAGACCGAGAACCTCGGTGTTTCCGAGGACGGGTCTGGGAAGGGATAGGGGACACCCGCTCTTCCCTCGGCTCGGAAGCCTTGACCGGGGACTGCGGCACCGGAGGCGCAGGCAGGTCCTCAGTCTCCACCGGGGGAACCAGTGAAAAAGGGTTGTCGGCTTCACCAGTCGACAGCTCGTCCGACGAGTTGAGAAAAATCTCTACCGCGTCGACGGGAGTCTCGGCCGGCTGACCTGACGGGGACACCGTGAAGCCAGCGGCCTTAGCCGCAATTCCTCGACCGAGGTCGAGTGTCGACTGTCCGGGGAAGAGGACCTCTCCTGCTCCCACAAACGCCGATGGTGGGACTTACCTTTTGAGTCCTTGTTTTTGGACCAAGAGGAATGTTCCGATGGCCCCCTTCCCCTTCGTGGAAAGGGATTGACAAAGCTCCTTGAAAGAAGCTGAATATGAGGTACCCAGAGAGAGCGGGATAAATGCCGTGACTGAGGAAGAGGATGATGCGGCCTGTGCCGCCTCCTCCTCGAGGGCGCTCATCTGCTCGAGTTGCTCAGCCAAGCCAGCCGCCGTGGTAACCGCCCAACAGGCCTCCTTCGACTTCACCGGCGGGTAGCACTTCTCGGGGCACCCACGCTGTAACCAGGCAGTGCGGTCTTCCAGGACGTTGGCCGAAAACGAACGGCATAACTCGCAGGCCTGCGGGTCATGGTCTAGGCCGAGGCAGTAGACACACGTGGATTCGGATCCGTCCTGGACATTTCTGCCCCAAGGGCACCTCAATCGGGAGTCGGTTGTCCATCGCAGCCACGAGGGAAAACTTGACCGAAGTCTTGAAACTTTAAAATAAGTTTCGCGAACCAAAGAATTAGGATCCAGTCTACACGCAGAGCGTTAAGGAGGGAACCTGAGCTTCCAAGCAGTAAGGAAGATCTGGCGTCATGGGGCGGAGCCGAGAGTTTTACCACCCAGGTGGGTGGGAGGAGCCAGCCTGAAGACCTTCCGGCAAGATTTAAAGTGGCAAGGAACCTGCCAGACAGTGTGGATGAACAACATATCCATGTCCCTAGAACTAAGATTAGCAAAGAGACAGAAGAGCTGCAATTTACCAAAAGAGGGACAAATAATGGGTCAAGAAACAGACAGATAGGCACCAGCTCTGAAACTGAGATTTGTAAAACAGTGTGGGGGGGTGCAGCTAAGGCAGAAATTCAAAGGGTAGCTGCACTGGATTAAAATACACTGTCTGATTCTAATATGAAGGTATGTATCCTTCTTGTATAGGGAGCAAATCCAGTACCCTGTTTGCAACAGGGGAATCAAATTCTGCAGGGTGACCATGCGAAACTTCTTGTATTCTATGTAGAAGTTTAGGTCTTGCAGAGGCCTGATATCACCTGTCCGTTCGGAGACCAGGAACTATCTGGAGTAAAACGCGTCGCCTTTCTACTGTGAAGGCACAGGTTCTGTGGCACATTTGGTCAGTAAGGCTTGTACCTCCTCTATCAACAGGGACAGATGTCCCAGGGGATAAGCTGAGAGAGATGAGGGCTGCTCCAGAGGGGTGTCTTTAACTCCATAGCATGTCTCTTTGAAATTATCTCCAGGACCCATTCATCTGTCGTAATCTCCCAACGCTGTTTTAGATGAAGGGAGAAGTGACCCCCCCACCGCCACCTCCTGCCCTTGAAGTGGTTTGGGGGAAGTCCTACATGAGTCGTGCCGAACCAGAGGACCGGCGCCACCAGCTCTGGAAACTTTGGAATGGGTTCCTGGGGAAGGGGGTGGTGGAGGCAAGGCTCCTCCACTCTTCTCTCAACCTTACTGACAGTAGGCTTGACAGCCACCTTTGACAGCAGGCTGGCAAAAAAATTCTCTACCTCTAGTAGGTGTAGAATACAGAGACTTAACTGACCTCAAGGTCATCTTTGAGGTCTGCAGGTCTCTCAAAGTCTCTTCTACGTGGTAGCTGAACAGTTTGGTGCTTCTAAAGGGAGTATTCAAGACAGTTTGTTGTGCATCACCTGCAAACCCAGAGACTCTGAGCCAAGAATACCTTCTCATACAAATGCCAGTGGCAGCTGCCCTAGCAGAGGCATCTAAGACATCATAAGCTGAGCGTAGTAAATGTTTTCCTACCTCAACCCCCCATTTACATTTTTCAGTAATTCAACCTTGGCCTACTTTCTGTAAGGGACTGAGCTGCAGCTTTGGCAGCATTCCAAAGGCTGTTTTGATACCTGATCATGTGAGACTGATAGTTAGCAAGCCACAGGCCTAGTGAGGTAGAGGTGTAGGTTCACTAGCCCATTATGTTTAGCCTTCAGGATTCCTTATCAGGTGGCATGGTACTCACATGCCTTGGTGTCCTGGATCTATTGTGGGCAACCATGATGACCACAGAATCTGCTTCTGGTTGGCTGGCATAAAAAGGCTTGGCAGCAGGGGCAGGGGACTGCTTGTCAGCTTTTCTAGGGACTGCTGGTATAGTATCTGGTTTACATCATGCAGCAAAAGTGGCATCCTGTAAGACAGGATAAACTGGAAGGACAATGATGTAGGGAGTGCAGGGCACCTCCAAGAAACTCAATTAAATTCCTTTTAGAAGAATCCTCTTCTTCTACAGCAAACTCCACAGCAGACTGCATTTGCTGCATCACTGTCTGAAAAGTGTGATCTTCAGGAGGAGATCTGGGTGTGTACACCACAGAATCCTCACTGCAAGAGGACAGAAAAGTTACTTACCATAACAGTAGATCTTCGAGGGAATCTCTTTCATCAGGTCACACCTATGAAACTATCACTGTCAGGTGCCAGGATCACACGGAAGCTTTTTCTGCAGCAGGCGGCCCCACTCAGTTCCCCGGCAGAGACCATACTCACTAAACCTCCTTCTAAGGAACCAAGGAAAGAGATAAGGTGCACAGTGAGAAGCAAGGCTGAAGCAACATGAAAGCGAGGCTGGAAACAGAGGGGGGAGGAGGAGGGTGAGATGGCACGACCAGACGAAAGAGATTCCCTCGGAGATCTACTGTTATAATAAGTTCTTGCATAACTTTTCTATCTTCTTTGGGGATATCTCTTTCATCACGTCACACCTATGGACCGAGTCCCAAGCAGTCTGGCAGCAAACAGGCTGGGTGGCAGGAGGCCAAATGCCTAAGAAAGAAGGCCTTGAAGCACAGCCAAGCCAAAAGCTGCCCGATGTCTAGAAGCAATGTCCAGACTGTAATGTTCTATGAAAGTATGGACAGTACTCCAAGTGGCCGTAGCACAGAGTTCTGCAGCCGACACATTCTTAACACAGGCAACAGAAGTGGCCATGTCCCTAGTGGAGTGGTCCTTAACAGCCCCAGGAAGCTCCTTACCGTACTTCCCATAACAAAAAGTAATACAGTTGGCCAACCATCTGGACAAGCACTGTTTAGAAACAGGAGCTCCTTCTTACCCAGAGGCAAAATAAATGAAAAATTGAGAGGACTTTCCGTATTCCTTGGTACTATGTATACTGTACATGAGAATACAATTCTATGCACATCTAAAGTATGGAACAATGCTTCCCCTGGATTGGCATGCTCTGGATAATAAACATGCAGCCAGACAGACTGATTTAAAGTAAACTCAGACACCACCTTAGGGAGGAATTTAAGATTAGTATGTAAAGTCTTTGTGAAAAATCAAACACAGCTGTTCACACATACAAACATGAAAATTGCCAGCAGACAGAGGCTTACAGATCTATTGAGTCTGTTCGATTGTGCAGCTAGCAGCCCTTATTCTGCAGCTGCCCCTCCCCCTCCCTTGACCCTCCCCCTTGCTCTGTCTCAGCCCCTTAGGAAGCAGCCCAATGTTCTACTGGATACCACTTCCACCGGTAACACATCCCACCCAGCTATCACCCTCTCTGTAAAAAAGTGTCTCAGCTCCCTCCTGAACCTTCCTCCCTCCAGTCTCATATCATGGCCCCGGGTGTCCCTCCCCTCCCTTACTTTGAACAGTCCCTCTGCACCTGTCTTGTTTATTTCTTCCATGTACTTGAAGGTTTCAATCACATCCCCACCGTCCCTCCTCTCCTCCAGCGAGTACATGTTCAACTTCCTCAGCCTCCTCTCCTATGGTAAGTCCCCCAGCCCCTGGATCATCTTTGTCACCCTGTGCTGAACCCCCTCCAGTAACTTAATGTCCCTCTTCAGATATGGGCACCAGTACTGCATGCAGTACTCTAGGTGCGGTCTAATGATCTACACAGTGGCAGAATCACCTCCCCACTCCTCGAGGATATACCCCTTGCAATGCAACCCAGCATTTTGTTGGCCTTTGCAGCTGCCTTCCTACATTGTGCCGAGTTGTTCATTGACCCAGTAATGAGCACCACCAGATCTTTCTCCTCCTCTGTCTCGGCTAGTTGCACTCCCCCCAGCTGACGACTCCTCTAGGGTTTTTCGTCCCACAATGCTGCACCTTGCACTTTTTGGCACTGAACCCCAGTTGCCAGGTGTCCAACCAGATTTCCAGCTTTGCCAGATCATCCTGCAACCCCTGCTATCCCCTTAGGTCATCCACCACTGCTCCCATCTTGGTGCCATCAGCAAACTAAGGTCTTGCTCTTGATGCCCAATGATATGTCTCCAATGAATATCCCAAACAACACTGGTCCTAACACCGAGCCCTGCGGAACACCGCTCGTCACTACCCTTGGGGATGAGGCTCCCACCCACCCACCACCACCCTCTGTTGCCTTCCCTGAAGCCAGTTCCCTACCCATCTCACCAACTTTGCACCCGCCCCTGTGCCTTCTAACTTCCCAGCCTCCCATGTGGCACCAAGTCGAATGCCTTACTGAAATCCAGGTACAGGACATCCACTGCATGGCCCCCGTCCAACTGCCTAGTTACCCAGTCACAGAACTCCGCCAGGTTGGTTTGGCAGGATCTGCCATTTATGAAGCCATGCCGTCTGCTGTCCTGTAGCCCTTTGGCCTCCAGGAGGGACACCAGCCTCTCCTTCAGGATAGTCTCCATCAGCTTAACCACGATGGATGTGAGACTCACCAGTCTGTAGTTCCCCAGTTCATCCTTGGGGTCACTCTTGTGGAGGGGCACCACAAGAGCCATCCTCCAATCCTAAGGTACACACCCTGAGTGTAGTGAGGCACTGATAAGGTCTGCCAAAGGTCCCACCAGGATCTCTGCCAGCTCCTTCAGTACCCTGGGGTGGATGCCATCTGGGCCTGGCACTTTGTCCACCCCTCAGTGCCCTCAAACCGTCCAGAACACTGCCCTCTGTTATTTCCCCATCTGTCACCCCCTCCGTTCCTTCCCTCCCTCCCCCTTGGGTATCACCCCCAACCTTCTTCTTAGTAAATGCTGAGCAGAAGTAATTGTTTAGAGCTTCTGCATTATCAACCCCTACTTCCACCCACCCCCTTTCCTAATCCTTACTATATGGTCCTTACAGCTCCTTTTCTCCCTGATGTACCTGAAGTTCTTCTCCCTCTTCTTAATGCCCTGTGCCAGCCTGAGCTCCTTAGACGCCTTGGCTACCCTTACTGCCCTTGTCACCTCTTTCAATTCCTTCAGGTACTCCTCCCTGTCTTCCCCTCTCCTGGTTTTTTTGTACCTCCTAAAGGCAGCTCTTTTCCTCCTTACCTTTTCCATGACCTCCTTGCTCACCCAGCTAGGTTTCTTTGTCCTAGTCTTCTTGCTCTGGGCCTTGCTGCAGGTTCTGGTTGCCTCCACTATCCCCAGCTTTATGAGCTCCCACCTCTGGTTACTGCCATAAATAGGTTGAATTCTAGCCAGGTACCCTTTTACCACTTCCCTCATCCTCCCAAAGTCGGCCCTCCTGAAGTCCAGCACTCTTGTGCCGGATTCCACTCCTTCCTTACCCATATCCAGTGCATGCCATACTGAGTGGTGGTCACTCCTCGCTAGCAGTTCTTCCACCCTCAGTTCCCTCACAAAATCCCCATTTGCCAGCACGAGGTCAAGGGTATTCCCTAACCTGGTTGGTTCGCTGACCATTTGCACCAGGAAGCTGTCCTGGAAGGCATTTAGCAGTACCTGCTCCCTTCTAGTCCTGATTGTTGGGGTACTCCAGTCCACTCCTGGCATGTTGAAGTCCCCCACAATCACCACACTACCCTTCTCGCAGGTCCTCCTGATCTGTCCTGCTAGTTCCCTGTCTAACTCCTCTGTCTGAGAGGGCGGCCTGTACACCACTCCAGTCCTGAGAGTCCTATTCTTGGAATCCTGGATTTGCTTCCATAGTGACTCTGTACTACCCTTCTCCCCTTCCTCCCGTACACATTTCAGTCCTTCCCTCACATATAGTGCCACCCCCCCCTTTCCCGTTTGCTCTGTCCCTATGAAATATCCTGTACCCTGGTATTGACAGGTCCCAGTCATTGTATCTGGTGGCCCATGTTTTGGTGATGGCTGCCATGTCCACCTGCCCCTCTGCCATGAGAGTCTGTAGCTCTGCAGTTTTCCTCACAAGGCTCCTAGCATTCAGGGTGACCATCTTCCACCCCTTCCCCTTCTGTCCTCCTTTACTAACATCGCCACTAGTACTTGCCCTTTGTCACTGATATGGGGGGTAAGCTCATACAGCTCCCCAACCTGTGGTCTCTGCATGTCCCTTGACCACTTGCCACCCCCTGCTCCTAGTTTAAATTCCCAACTACTTCTATGTACTCCTCCATCCTCTGTTTCAACACTTTCTTTCCCTCTTCGCTCAAGTGTAGTCTATCCTTGGCATAATGACTACTGTCCATCCAGGTCCCTCCCCCACAACCAGCCCATACCCTTTAGCATGACACCAGGTTCTTGGCCATCCGTTAAATTCCTCTATTCTTAGCTTTCTTGCTGTGCTTGCCCTGGGCACTCGAAGTATCTCTGAGAAAGTTACTGATCTTCCTGCACCCTCACATAATTGTCCTGGTTTCTCAAACCTCCTATGGACTACATCTACTGTCCTGTCTGCCAGGTTGTTTGTCCCGAAATGTATAATTAAAATGAGGCTTCTCCCTACCCCTTTTAGCATATTTTAGAACAGACTGTCCCACCCTTTCCACTGTTATTCCCAGCATGACCTCCACCCAAATGCGACTATGCCTCTCCCCCTTGCTAACCCATCTGGCTCCTCTTAGTATTGAGTCCCCAAGCACTAAGATTCCATCACTCTTACCAACTGCTTGCTTCCCTTCCTCCCCACCTCGCACTCACAGCTCCTCCTCTTCCTCCTGCACAGTAGTTCCCCCTTCTGCCCCTGTTGTAATTCCCCCCTTCCCCAGTTTCATCCGGACTTCTATCAATTGCTCCTCTGATCTCAACATCTCCCTTCGCCTCCTTTCCCTCTAGTACTGCAAAACTATTTTCTGAAGACCCTTCTCCTATGCCTGCTTTCTCCCTCCTCATACTAGCCCGTTCCCTCTTTTTGACTCCATGACTGTTGCCACTTTTCCACCTCCCCAGTCCCTTTCTCCTCCTTCCTGTTGTCTTTTATCCCTTGAGCTGGGTTCCCCCCGATGCTGTTTCCTTTGGCCTGGGTCCCCCTGTCTCTGCTTCCCTTCTTCCAACCCTGTGGACCCAAACTTACCTCTCTTCCTCCAGTGTTGGGCTACAATTGCCTCCAGTCTGCCTTGCCTGTCTTAGCGCCTCCTGCAGACCCTCAATCTCCTTTTTAAGTTTCCCTATTTGGTTGCACACTAAACATCCCCCCAACCCTCCATGTAATTTTTACAAAGATCGGTGCACTGCAGTTGTTGCAGCCTACCACCCTACCCATTGCTCTCATCACCCACCAGCGACCCCCCACTCTTCCCGATGAAGGATACCCAACGCTCCCCCAAGTCTCCCCATCCTACCTCTATCACTGCAAAACATTCTTCTCCTTTTCTCAACTTCCCTTACTCCCTTTGCCATACACTTTAGAAAGACTGAGCAGCTGCCTTTTAAGTTCATATCCCTCCTGTCCATATCCAAAAAGAAACTGTAATCAACTATTGCACAGCCTCCATCTAACTCCTACCCCTCCTTTTCATAATGCAAACAGGTAAAAATGAAAGCACTTTGTGTTGCAATTACTTCCCTACCCTGAAGATAGCAGTCACCTCTTCACTTGTTGCTGTTCCTTCCTGTCGTCGAGGCAGAGGTCAGGAAGCATAGGAAAACCAGGAGCAGTTGTAAAATTTGCAACAAGTGTTTTACTATTAACAAAGCAAGGCAATTTTATTTATAAGGCGCCCAATCCCGGAGGCTCTGGGTGCTGAACATAAACAAGGATATAGAACAGTAATAAAAACATAATAAAACCTCATTTAAAACGTAACAGAATTAAATTACAACAAAACAGAGGTTTCCAGAAGTCAATCATCATCAAGGAACTGGCCAAAGCTAAAGGTGGTATCAGCAGTCAAAGACCAGGCTGAAGAGGTGGGCCTTTAGCCTCCCCTTAAACACAGAGGGAGCCTCCCAGGCTGCAGGTAGAAGCGAGTTCCACAGGGTTGGCCCATAGACACTAAAAGCATGATCTCCCGAGGTCTTGAGCCCTACCCTGGGAATGTCCAAGAGGCCCTTCGAGGAGGAGCGGAGGGAGCGAGCGGAGGACACCGGTGTCAGGAGCTCAGACAGGTAACCAGGATCCAGCCTGTATAGGGCCTTAAAGGTGAGAAGACCCACCTTGAAAAGGACCTTTCTTCCTGACCGGCAGCCAGTGCAGAGCCCGCAGAACTAGGGTCACATGACTGGACCTCAAAAGGCCCGTTAGTAACCGGGCCACTGCATTCTGCACTAACTGCAGCCTACGGAGGGTCCCTCCTGTGACCCCGAAGTACAGAGTGTTGCAGTAGTCGAGCCTGGAAGTCACAAAGGCATGTACTAGTGTTGGCAGGTCCTCGGGAGGAATGAGGGGCTTAATCCGGGCAATGTTATGCAAGTGGTAAAAAACACTGCTGACTACAACTGACACCTGATCTTCAAAGTTCAATCTGAAATCAAGGATCATACCCAGATTTTGGACCCTCAGAGAAACCACCAATGCAGTAGACCCCAGAACAAATCCAGAGTCAGCCCCCGGTGGCAACCCATCATGCCTGCGACCAGGCTCAGTCACCAGCACCTCAGTCTTAGCCGGGTTGAGTCTCAGCCAGCTAGAAGCCATCCAGTCATTGATTTTAGCCCGACAGCTGTTAAGCATATCAACCGCTCCCAATGTTTCGGGTGCAAAAGACAAATACAGTTGGGTACCATCTGCATAGCAGTGACACTCCACACTGTATTGTCGAATGATCTCGCCCAGGGGCAGCATATACATTGCGAACAACATTGGCTACAAGATCGAACCCTGAGGTACTCCACAAGACAGAGACATTGGGAAGGAGGAGAAATTCCCCATCACCACCCGCTGCACTCTGTCCAAGAGATAGGACTCAAACCATTTGATGACGGTACGGGTGAGTCCACAAAACTCACAGAGTCAATCAAGAATCACGACGTGATCCACAGTGTCAAAAGCCAAAGAGAGAGATCAAGGAGCATAAGAACTGACCTGTCTCCTCTATCTCTAGCCCTGAGCAGATCATTATGCACTCTCATTAGAGCAGTTTCAGTGCTGTGTCTGGCCCAAAAACCTGACTGGAATGGCTCATAGATATCCAAGGACACCAGGCGATCCTCAAGCTGATGTGTCATCAATTTCTCAACAACCTTGCTCAAAAATAGCAGGTTGGAGATTGGACGGTAATTCGCCAGGACGTCAGGTTCGAAGGATGATTTATTTACGAGGGACTTCACCAGTGCGTCTTTCAAAGTAACTGGGAAGACCCCCTCCACCATCGAGCACCTGGCAATCCTGGTGAACACTAGGCCAACGGCATTGGCACATCCCATTAAGAAATGCATCGGTGCCGGACCCAGTTCACAAGAGGTGTGCTTCAGCTCCAAGATCACCTTAGTCACTTCAGACACCTCCACTAGCCTAAACTCCTGCCAGGCAGACTGAGTGCCTCTGAAACTCCCAACTTGACCACTGCGAGGCACAAGCCTCACTGGTGAAATCCCCAACTGGATGGCCGACACTCTATTGGAGAAAAACAGAGCAAACTCTTCACATAAAGTGGTCAAAAAAGCTTATTTTGGCTGGAGACAGGCAGGTTGTAAAAGCCTGTCCACAGTCCGAAACAGCTGAGATGGTCTGTTTCTCCCCACAGCAATTTCCCTGGACAGAAATGCTGCCTTCTTATGAGAAATTGGCCACTTGTACTCAACATAGTGAGAATGCAGGGTCAGCCTGACGGCATCCAGCCGGGTCTTCCGCCAGCAACGCTCCAACTTCTGACCCCTGATCTTCATCACCTTGAGATCCCCATCAAACAAAGGGGATCTTAAGTGAGAAGATCTGGGTCGTATACGGACTGGTGTGATGGCATCTAGAGCTTCAGTAACCTTGCTTTTATAGGTTGCCACGGCCTCTCCAGTGCCAATCACACATGCTGCGTCAACCCTAGATAGATCAGCTAACGCCAATAGTCCCTCTGGGTCAACACCCTTTAAGGGGCGATAGCTGACCATTTCCACAGGTGAAGGACTTTCGGGGGGGCCCAAAGCTGAACGCCATGGTGCAGTGGTTAGACCAAACAACCTGATCAGTTTTGAGGTTGTCAATCTCAAGACCCAGCTGGAACACCAGATCGAGTGTGTGGCCATGTTGATGGGTAGTAGCAGCAACAGCTTGTGACAGGCGCAGTGACTGCATCAGCTGGTGGAGGTCGTAACTGAAACAAGAGGATCTGTCGTCGACCCAGGCACTGAAGTCCCCCAGGATTAAACACCTGGGGGACTCCAGCAGCTGGTCGACGACGAAGTCCGCTACCTCCTATAGGAATTCCCCTCCTGCCCCCGGGGGGTGGTAAACAAGGAGAATCCAGCAACCTGCACCCCCCACGCACAGCGATGCACTCAAAAGATCAGGTGTTACCAACTGGATGCACCGAGAAGCCCAGATTGGATGGAAAAATGATGGCTACTCCCCCAACCCTGCGATCCTTCATCAGACAGTGCGCCACGGTATACCTAGCAGGGACAGTGGACTCAAAAACAGGGCCCGTATTGTCACCCAGCTAGGTCTCTGTGATGCAAGCCAGGTCGACAGAAGAAATCAAGTCTGTGAAAATAGCGGTCTTGCTCCTCATCAACCTGGCATTGCAAAGTACTGCCCAAAGAGGATTAGAGGATCCAGCCGGTCCTCTAGCTACCGGCTCACTTGGTCCGGTGGGAACCCTTGGTACGGAGACCAGTAACAGTAACAAAAAAAAAATAAAAATTGTTCAGTATAACTATTTACATTGGCAGTAGAAACATAGAAAGCAGAGTCCTTTTTCTTCTCAATTTCAAATCTCAGTCTGTCTCTGTCTCTTTCTCTCTCTCTCTCTTCTTGCAAAACATTGCAGCCCTTTTTAGAACAACTCGTTGCAGGAGCTCATTAAAGAACATTATGCTTCTGACACAGTGTTCTAGTCAGTTTCAGCAGGTGCAGCAAAAAGAACATTTCGGCCCAGAACTGACCTCTTGTTTACACTTCTGCACAAGGCTTAAAAACTGCATTTCAGGTTAACCCCTGGAGTTCCAAATAGCTTTTTGCAATCATTTCAACAGTAAAACTATATAAAGTTTTAAACAAAGGGATCCCAGTATCAATTACATTTCCACAAAAAAAATCACATATATTTTTATACATGCAGACATGCAAGGGGGAAGGAAAGACAGAAACAGCAAGTGAGGGTAGAGAGATCTCGAGAGGCAGAGAACTGCAAGACCATCGGGGTGATCAAGTCCTAGGTCTCACGAGAAAATCTGGTTGTGCAACCAGACAGAGACAGAAAAGGAGAAAATAGAACAGAGCCTTGCATTTAAACTTTTTCTCCATAACAACTGGAACAGGGCCACCTTCAAACCTGTCACACTTCCCTGGATGTCCACTTCTGCTATGACAGGTGCATGTCCTTTGCCCTTATGGGGAAGTGATGGCAAAACTCCTGGTATAAAGGAAATGATGTACCTGGGGTGGGTGGGGTGAGAAGCGAGGTGGGTGGAACCAAGCCCATGCCCTCCAGAAACAATCAGGCAGCTGAAGCCCCTGGCCAGACAATTAGCACCCTTCCCCCATTATGCACTAAACTTGCACTAAACTATGCCTTACTGAAGTCGAAGGCCTCTGTCCAATTGCCTTATCACCCAGCCGTAGTACTCCACAAGGTTGGTCTGGCAGGATCTGCCAGTTAGAAAGCCATGCTGTCTATTGTCCTGTAGCCCATTAGTCTCCAGAAGGGACACCAGCCTCTCCTTCAGGATTTTCTCCATCAGCTTGCCCATGACGGATGTGAGGCTCACTGGTCTGTAGTTTCTCGGTTCATCCCTGGGGCCGCTCTTATGGAGGGGTACCACGGAAGCCATCCTCCAATCCTGAGGTACACACCCAGTGTCCAGTGAGGCACTGAATATGTCTGCCAAAGGCCCCGCTAGGACCTCTGCCAGCTCCTTCAACATGAGAGCCTGTAGCTTTGAAATCCTTCGAGCAGAAGTAATAGCAACTAAAAATAACGCTTTCTGCAACAAAAAGTGTAGCGAGCAAGACATGGCTTGTTCAAAGAGAGGCAGGGTCAGCCTTTACAAAACAAAATTCAGATCCCAAGCCAGGACCGGATTACAATTAGCAGTCTTCAAATGGAGGATGCCTCGTAGTAAAGTACGTGCCACATCCAACTGGGCCACTGTACGGCCCTCAATGGGCACACGGAAGGCTAATGTAGCATATGGATGTACCTTAAAGGGACACTGTCAACCCCCTTAGGCCTTGGAGTGCCCATAGTTGAAAAAAAGTACAGCTACGTAAGAACATACCGTAACAGCAGATCTTCGAGAGAAGCTCTTGCAGCAGGTAACACATATAGGACTGACGCCACCCGGTGGCAGATCTCGGCAATTCTTTTCTCCAGCAGTACTGACGTGGGACCGCCCACCTGACGTTGGCACCACCCCCGACGTCACCCAGTATAAAGGCAGTAGGCGGTCCCCAAGTGCTCCAGTGCTTGTATGCCAATGACAGGCCAAAAAACAATCAGCTGCGGATCAAACAAACTCCACAGTACAAACAAGGGCAAACACAAAGCCCGCAACTGAAAGAATGAAAGTTGGATCAGAGCAGAGAGACTTACTCCCGGGGGAAGGAGGGAGGGAAAATCATACCTGCTGCAAGAGCTTCTTTCAAAGATCTACTGTTACGGTAAGTTTTTATGTAACTGTACTATTTTACTTCGAGATGAAGCTCTTGCAGCAGGTGACACATACAGGACTGATTCCTAAGCAGTATAAAACTAAAGACAACCCTTGGGAAGGGGAAACAAACATACAGACATGCTCCCAAGCAGTATAAAGCTTAAGACAACCCTTGGGAGGGGGAAAGGGGATGCAGACACACATCGGGGGAGAGACCTGTCATGAGATAAGGCCCTGGAGAACCGCAAGGCCAAAACCTGCTCGATGCCTGGAAACTATATCCAGGCTGTAGTGCCTGATGAATGTGTGAACAGAGTGCCAAGTGGCGGCAGCACAAATGTCAGCCGCCGACACTCTCTTGAGTGCTGCAAAAGAATTAGCAACCACTTTGGAGGAATGCGCCCGGACCGCAACCGGAAGGGTTTTCTCACCCTTCTCGTAACAGAAGGATATGCAGTTGACTAACCAATGTGAAAGTGTTTGTTTGGTAATCGGGTGCCCCAAGGACCTGTCTGCAAAGGACATAAAAAGCTGATCAGATTGCCTGGCCTCCTTAGTTCTGGAGAGGTAACAGCGCAAAGCTCTATGCACATCTAAGGTGTGCAGAAGCGCCTCATCCCAGTTGGAGTGTTCCGGGCAATAAACCTGAAGCTAAACCGACTGATTAAGAGTAAGCTCCGAGACTACCTTAGGAAGGAATTTTGGATTGGTGTGGAGATCCACCCTATCCTTATGAAAAATCAGATAAGGTTCTCTACACATCAAAGCATGAAGTTCAGAAATGTGTGTAGCAGAGGTGACTGCTACCAAAAGCAACGTCTTCCAGGAGAGGTAACAAAGCTCACAACTCATGGCTGGTTCAAATGGGGGAAGCGTAAGCCTTTCCAGAACAAACAATAAGTCCCAAGGAGGAACAGGATCCCGAACAGGGGGAAGGAGATGCAGGATCCCCTTAAGGAAGGTTTTAACTACCTCCAATTGAGCCACTGTCCTGTCATGGACGCAGTGATGATAGGCAGAAACAGCGGCCAGGTGTACTTTTATGGAGGAGTAACTGAGACCTGACTCTGAAAGGGATAACAGGTATTGTAAGATAGAGTAGACCGGATAGACCAGAGGGTCTAATCTCCTGGCTGTGGCCCATAGACAAAAGCGTTTCCATTTCATGGCGTAAGTGGCCCTGGTGGTGGGCTTCTGCACCTCAACCAAGATTTGAATTACTTTGTCAGATACTCCAAATCTGAGCTTTGCTAGGTCCTGAGGAGCCAATCATGCAGGTGGAGTAAGCGTAGTTGGGATGGACCAAAGCTCCCTGTTGTTGAGAGAGTAGCTGACCCAAAAGTGGAAGGGGCCACGGAGGCTCCACTGTCAGACGCCTGAGCAGTGGGAATCAAATCTGTCTGATCCACAGAGGGGCTATCAGGATCATGACCACCCTCTCTGATTGGACTTTGAGTAGAACCCGCTGCAAGAGGGGGAAGGGAGAAAATGCAGAAAGGAACCTCCCTTTCTAGGACAGGGACAATGCGTCTTGCCAAAAAGCTCCAGGCTCGGGACCGAGCAAGCAGAAATTGGGCAGTTTTGCGTTGCAGTGAGATGCAAAAAGGTCCAACTCTGGCATCTCCATCTGGTGAACAGGGCGTCTGCTACCGACTGTAGCAGGGACCACTCATGAGTTAATGGTTTGGCCCGGCTGAGAGAGCATCTGCAACCACATTCAGAGAACCTGAACGTGGACTGCCGACAGACCGAGCTGATGCTTCATCGCCCAGTCCCACACTCTCATGGCTTCCCAACAAAGGGGGTAAGAGTGTGTGCCTCCCTGCTTGTTGACATAGAATACCACTGAGGTGTTGTCCATCTGAACTCGAAGGTGACCGGGCAGTAGGAATGGAGTCAGTGCCTGTAGAGAGTACAGGACAGCTCTTAGCTCGAGCACATCGATATGCAGGTTCTCCTCTAACGGGGACCACAGTTCTTGAGTCCTGTGACTCCCCAGATGAGCCCCCCATCCTGTCCCAGACGCATCTGTAGTGAGAGTCTGGGCAGGTGTATCTGGCTGCAAGGGAAGGCCTCTGCAGAGATTCTGAGGGGAACCCCACCAGCGGAGTTCCTGACGAACTGGTTCTGTGATCCAGATGGACAAATCCAAGTCATCCCTTGTTTGGTCCCACTGGACGCGAAGCGTCCACTGAATGGTGCGCATCCGCAGCTTGGTGAAGGGGACCAAAACTATGGCAGCCGCCATGTGTCCCAGAAGCCGAAGGATGGATCTGGAGGGGAGAACAGATGCTGAACAAGTTTGGATTGCTAGTGCTCTGAGGCGCTCTGCTCTGTCGGAAGGTAGGAAGGCCTTCCCCAAGGAGTCATCCAGTAGGGCTCCTATAAATTGTATATGCTGGGAGGGAAGGAGCTGTGACTTTTCTGGGTTCACTGTGATCCCCAGGCACCTACAGAGGAAGAGTGTGTCCAGGATGGTCTCCCAGAGACGAGACCTGGATGAGGCCAGCAGAAGCCAATCGTCTAGATAGGGGAACAGGAAATGTCCGTTTCTGCGCAGTGCCGCTGCAACGATGGCAAGGCATTTTTTGAAGACCCTGGGGGCAGAGGAAAGGCCGAAAGGAAGGACCTTGAACTGGTAGGACTGACCTTCGAACCTGAAGCTCAGGAATTTCCAATGATTTTGGCAGATGGGAATGTGCAGATATGCATCCTGCATGTCCATGGACGCCATCCAATCTCCGACCGCAAAGAAGGGGAGGAGTTTTGGAAGTGACACCATGCGGAATCCCTGATAGGAGACCCACCAGTTGTGGTCGCTGAGATCCAGGATGGGCCTTAGGTCCCCCGACTTCTTGGAAACCAGGAAGACGTGGGAGTAAAAACCAGAGTCTATCTCTGCCTCCGGGATGCGTTCTATGGCATCCTTGGCCAGGAGAGACTGGATCTCCTGTCTGATAGGAACCCTGTGGTCTCCTGGGTAGTGAGATGGGGGTGGTGGTCTGTCCAGGGGTAAAGATTTGAACTCTATGGAGTGCCCGAACTCCACGAGGTCGAGGACCCACTGGTCAGAGATCACTTCACTCCAGGCCTGGGCGTAAAGAAAAAAACGACCTCCCACCGGCTCTCCTGATGACAGGTCTCGGGGGTCGCTCAGATAGTCAGGTTGAAGGAGGGGGAAGGAGGGCGGTGGCAGAAGGTCTAGCCTGTCTAGAGGAGGTCAAGGCAGCACTTCTGGACCCACCTCTTCAAACAAAGCCTCCCTGCTGCGTGTGAGACTGAACACGGGGCTGCTGAGGCTAATGTCCCCCTCTGCCACAAAAATAGGGCCGGCAACAACGCTCCCATTTTGGGCGGTATATAGACTGCATGTAACGGACGGCCTTTCCGGAGTCCTGCAGTTTATCAATGACCTTCTCTGTGTCTTCACCGAAGAGCATGGAGCCTCTGAAAGGGCGTCCAGAAGGGTAGCTAGAACCTCTGGGTCGAACCCTGAGACCTGGAGCCAGGAATGGTACCGAAGACAAATTCTGGTTGCAGCCGCCCTCGCTGAGGTGTCCGCAGAGTCATACGCTGCTCGGAGGACGTGAGTACCCACATCCGAGCCCGTCTGCAAAAGCTTTGCAAGCTCTGCCTTTTGAGGGCAGTTGGGCATGCTTTGCAGGATGTCCAGTTCTTGATCCCAAAGGGTGTTCTGGAACTGGACCATGTGCATCAAAAAATTGAGGCTACGTATGCTGCAGGTGGCAGACGAGTACACCCTACACCCTAAAGAATCCAGCTGCTTAGACTCCCTGTCTGGCGGCTGGGTACTTAGGTGTTTCGGACTCTGCAAACGATCGTGTGCAGTCGATATAACACCGGAATCAGATGTGGGATGTTCGGCTAAGTAAGAGTGGTCCTTGGGGGCCTGGCACAAATGATTTGCCTTTTTGGGCACTGCAGAGGAAGTGTATGGATGCTTCCAAGTGGCAAGGGTGACATCATGGAAGGTATCCACCAATAGGGGGATAACCACCAGCTTGGGGTCCTTCTGGCGCAAATACTTTGCCAGACACAAGCGTTCGGGGTCCAGAGCCTCTGTATCCCATCCCATGTTCTCCTGTATATGCCTCATGATCTCCACAAAGCTGGGGTCATTGGACGGAGACTTTGGCTGGTCCTCTGTGTCTCCAGGAAGTGAACCAGGGTCAGAATCCCAGTAGGAAGTCTCTGATTCTCCACAGGCCTCTAAAGAAGAGGAGGAGGAATTTTGTCTTCTCTTCTTATGTCTGGGTCTTCTGGGTGAAGGACAGCAGGAGGAGGAATGAGATCTGGTCCTCCTGTGCTTAGTTTTGTGCTTCCTGGGGCTAGTGGGGGGTTTATCCTCCTCTTTTCCAGATGGAACAGGGGTGACCTGAACATCTGGATCGGGGTGACAGGAGGAGACACCAAATCTTGCTTAACAGTCTCCCACCAATAGGTGAAAAGTTCTTTAACCTGAGACATGCCCAGCCTTGGTGACGTTGGTCGGCCTTCTCCCGAACCAGCATCAGTTGGATCCAGCATCGGTCTATGGGCTATGTCGGTGGTACCGTTGTCGGGTCCGGGTGGACCGGAGTATGGTCCCTAGAACGGACATCGTGGCTGCCGACAGGGGATATGGGGGGGACTGACAATGGCCGTGGTACAGTGGGTGGCTTATCTGGCACCAGAGGAGGAACAGAAGGATGCTTCTTTGGAGTCGGGCCAGAAGCCTCGTCCGACGGACGTCCCTTGACCGGAGAAGGGTGGGGACAGTCGGAGCGTGAAGAGGCCTTGGCCGGCCTATCAGAAGACTTGTGGGGCTTGTCTGAGAGGCGTCGGTCGGAATCCATGGACGGACGCCAGTCAGACTTATGCTTCGGCAGCAGGGATGAAGCCCTGGAAAAAGAGTACCCCGCTGTCTGTTTGGACTCCCGAGGATTGACCGAGGCTGATCAGGAGGAGGACTTACCCTTTGCCGCTGTGGAGCCGGCGTCAGAGGGCCTCTTAGGCACCGAGGAGCTGGAATCCGAGGGTCGTTTTGCTGCCGCAGAACCGGTGTCCGAGGGCCCTTTAGCTGCTGCAGAACCAGAGTCCGGGGGCCTGATCTTGATAGGCTGAAGAGAAGTCCCTTTGGCGAGAGAAGCTGAGGCGGAAGGCATAAGGGAGGTAAGCTGGGTCTCATGACTGGAGGAGCTGGATCAACCAGCGGACTGGGAGCTGGAAGACCTGGGTCTGGAGGGCAAGCGATCCCGGTCCCAGTGGTGGCGTTTCTCCTTTCTATGTTTCTTGGGTGGAGAGGGGGAAGGAGGTACCCTCCCGAAGGACGTCTCCTGCTGCATCTGGGCCAAACGTTGCTGGGCTAGGAAAGTCTGGAGAGACTTCTGTCTCCGAATCCTGGTCCGGCTGTTGAAGGCCTGGCAATGGGTACAGGCGCTGGTGTCGTGGTCTGGGCCCAGGCAAATGAGGCAGGCCGGAAGTCCGTCCTTGGAAGGGATCTGCTTCCCACAAGAGCACTTATTGCGGTGCCCGGTCAGTGGAGAGGACGTACGTCGAAGAATCACTGAAGCGAGACAGAGAAATAATGGTTTTAAAACTGAGGAACTGGTTAGAGTCGAGAGCTGACTAACATGTTGCCATGGCGGGAAAGAACTGGAGCACATGAGGACCGCCTCCAACCTTTATACTGGGTGACGTCAGGGGTGGAGCTGATGTCGGGTGGGTGACCCCACGTCGGTACTGCTGGAGAAAAGAATTGACAAGATCTGCCACCAGGTGGCGTCAGTCCTATATGTGTTACCTGCTGCAAGAGCTTCCTCTTGAAGTAAGATCACATCTTATGACTGTTCACTTTCTGTAGAGACTTATGATGTAGCTGGCTGTTTGATTCTGGTTCTTTTTATGTTTGCTTGCACGCATGTGCAAGAAACATAGTGCCATAATCCGAGTTTTCATAGGTGTGGCACCGTCTTCCTATGCAGTCAGTGTGTTTGCAGGCGCGGCCACAGTTTGACAATGAATGCTGCAGCTGTCTATGACAGCAGTTGAAAATGCAGTGCCCTACAGTTGAAAGGGACAGCTAGGCTTCAGTGAGCAGCGATAAGATCCTGCCTGCTCATGCGCTCCTCCCACAAACACATGCATATTGCGTGCTCATGCGCCCCCCCCACGCATACACTGTATGGCCAACGGGGGGGTGCCCAATCCCCCATCGACTCTGCTGCGTTCCCCCCCAAACAGAGTTCCAGGTGCCACGCTGGGAGCCCACCCCAGCGTGGCAACATTCTGTATGGCAGATGGGGGTGCCTAATCCCCCGACTGCTCCACTGTTTACTCCCCCAAGAGACTACTGAGTGCCATGCTGGGACCCCCCCCAGCGTGGCAACAGTCCGTATGGCCGACGGGGGTGCCCAATCCCCCATCGGCTCCACTGCCCCCCCAAACAGCCTTTCAGCTGCTATGCTAGAGCTCCACCCCATGTGGCATAAGTCCCGTCACCCTCCTAAAAGAAAAGCACCTGAAAAGAGAAAAATGAAAATTCATTGCCTACCGTAATTATGATCTTTCTGTGTATCTTCACCATTCATCACTGTTGGGTATCTCTGCGGAGGTCAGGACCCATGAACCTTTTTTTTTTTAAAGGTAGGCAGAGTTGACGCACCATCGGGCGCTGCCCCTGAGGCCGACGACCGCGTGGCGCCGCGGGTTGGCCGTTAGGCGAGTCGACTCCGCCTGCCTGCTGGTTCTGAGTCGCCGGAGAGGTAAGAGGAAGGGAGTGGAGGGTTGGACAAGGAAGTCCAAGGGACAGAAAAAGGAAAAGATATATGAACCAAAAGGAGAAATAACGACTGAGAGGACAGAGAGGGAGAGACAGAGGTGGAGCTAAAGGGATTGGGAGGGGTCCCAATCTCTGGAAAGGAAGAGGAGGTAGGGTGGGAAAAGAATTTAGGAAGAGAGGGGACAAGGTTGGTACATCCCAGACCCTGGTCCGTCTCCAGATTGTACAGGAACTGCAAGGAGTAGCCAAAGGCTTTCTGCCAGAATTCAAGGCACAGAATAGCTGGCAAACACTCCAGACAAGCAGAGTCGGCTATTCTGGAAGAAGGACAGGGTACAGAGAATCAACATCCTCTCAGGAGAGATTATTGGTGAAAAAGGGAAAACTTTTTTTTTTTTTTTTTTTAAACAAGGAGAAATAGGTTAGACGGGAGCGTGGGGGGAGGAGAGAAAGGAGGGCAACTGACAACTCCCACCCCACAGGGGTGGAGCCAAAGCACTGGAGAAGGAGTGCCCCCCTTGCTGTCCACTCTCCTCAGAACATTATCCCCCTGTGCGTCCTGTTTTACCCCACTCCTAATAAGGAGAGAAGGAGATGGGCACAGAGAGGGAGGGGGACCCAGACACTGCGGCCCCAGGGGGATGGAGGGTGGGATCGTAATGAATGGTGAAGATACACAGAAAGATCATAATTACAGTACGTAATTTTCATATCTTATCTGTGTCAGTCTTCACCACTCATCACTGTTGGGTGAGTGCCGAGCCCCCCCGAAGGGGGTTTTCTTTTTCACCCTAAGGGATAAAATCCCTTAGCCCTCAGTGGGTGACACACTAAGGGGGGGAACCTTCAGGGCCCGGAGAGGCCAGAGAATGGGGAGAGTGAGACAGAGTCCCCCCCGGAGGGAGAAGGAAGTTGCCCCGAAAAGCGCCGTCTCACTCTGTGGGAGAAGAGATAGGTTCCCTGGTAGGCGGAGTGAATCAGCCTACGCCGGGCCAAGGGTGACAACCGGGAAAGACACAGCCATGCCATCCGCCTAGTGCAGATCCCTGTCCCTACGACCCTGGTAGCGACCTCGTTGGCATCATAGGATGCCCTCGCTTGGTGCCTCGCTAGCACCAGGCCAAGCGCAGAGTGTGCAATGGCTTGTCTGGTTTGCTCCGTATCAGGCAACGAGGCTAGGAGCTGACCCAGCCTGGATCACAAGAACCTGTCGTAGGCTGCATAGTGGGCCTGACGTGCAGAAATAGAAAGAAGTAACCGTGCCGAGTAGAAAGTCCTCCTACCCCAGAAGTCAAAATCCCAGGAGTCTTGATCTGGGGTCCGGTCACGGTGCAGGGTGCGAAGCCCATCAGGAATGTCCAACTGTGTCAATCCAGACTGTGGATGAGGCAAGGAACCTGGAGACTCCGGGGGTGTGCAATACCTCTGGCTGAGGTCCCTTGGGGCAGGAACTCCGGAGAAGGGCCTCTGCCAGGAACACAACGCCTCCCGAAAGGGAGCAGGCCAGGGTGGCACCAGAAGGGTGGCCTCGCCAAAATCGCCTAGAAAGGCGTGCCCCGAGTGCTCAGGATTGCTGGTAGCAGAAGGAGTAAAGTGCAAGTCCTCCAACATCCTCACGAGGAATCGCTGATACTCCGCAAGATCAGCAGCTGGAGAGATGTGGACAGAAGGTTCCTCTCCCCCTGAAGAGGGGGATGAGGAGGTGGAGGGCACCGGCTGTTCAGTGGGTGGCTGCACGGGGAGGTTGCAAAACCTGGCTGTCCATCGCCCTAACGAAGCAGGGAACCGAGCAGCCACCGCTCTGAACTGCTCCCAGGAGAGAGGCCCACTACGACCAAGGATGCCTGGGAGCACAGGAGAGTGTGGCAGAGGGATGGGGACAGAGCCGAGAAGAAATGTCTGCAGACCTCCGCCTGGGCTAAGGAGCGGACCGTGGGCACCCATGGAAGAAGGTGCCCCGGAAGACCCCACAGCCGACAGCTGAACAACCATTTCGGTACTGCCTTGGCTGCGCCTGGAAGAATCCCCCCTGTGAGGCGACCGGGGCCGTATAGGTCCAGAAAGACGGTCCCCTACCTCAAAAGAATGGGACTCTCTCAAGGAGACTGAGGGAGAAGAGCGGAGTTCCGCACTACGGCTTCCCCCAGAGCCCGGGTTGGCCCCCGAAAAAGGCCGATGTGCCGACCCCACACCCCTCCACCCCTCGGAGTCCGAAAGAGCCCTCCTCCTCGAGAGGGCCAGCCTAGGTAGCTGGCATCTCTGGGCAGCTCCCGAGGGGGCTACCCAAGGCACAGTACCCTCCCTTCCTGTAGGTGCCCTGATCGGCCCCAAAGTTGGGTGATCTAGGCACACCACCAGTGGGGGTACCACTACTGAGGGGTCAGTGAAACCACCAAGACCAGGTTGCAGAGCTATGGTGGCCTGCACCACTGCCTGTTGGTCAGCACCCCTGACCCTAGTCTTGGTAGCCACTGAATCCACCTCAGAAGGGGGCTGACTCCGGACTGTCGAGGAGACTACTGGGCTAACCTCCTCAACAGCCAACCCCAAAGGGTCAGACTGTGCGTCTGACTCAGAGCTTGACTCCGCCTCCGAGGAGGTAGAGTCCGAGGCCCTGTGCCAAACCGTGGGAGGGCTGCCACTGCCATCCTTGCCAACAGGCCCAGAAACCAAAACTGTGCCTGAGCCGGTGCCAGCGCCCCTGCAGTTCCACAAGCGGAATCCGGAGGGCGACTCAGCCAAACAAGAGCTCCAGAACCGGGACCATCGTGGTGCCATCTGCCCCACGGCGCCGACCAGGGCAGGGACGTCGCTGATGACGGCCCCATCGGTGCGGACGATGGCGCCGCCTGGCTCCACGGCGCGCGAACAGCGCCCAGGGCAGAGGCGGCGCTGACAACGGCACCAACGGAGGAGTCTGAAGGCCCCACGGCACCGAGCCCTGAGGACACGGGGCCGTGCTCAACCTCGGCGCCAAGGCGAGACATGGAAAAGGACAGTGCCGTAGCATCTCCCACAGCGCCACTGACTCCGCTGGTGCCGCGAATGGCTCTGACAGAGGCCACGGCACCGCGTGACAAGTTGGCGCCGCCGCCGAATCAGAGAGGGCCCACAGGCCCGCGAATGGCACTGTGGCCCACAAAGGTGCCGACTGATGGCATCGAGGATGGCGCCGACCCGGGCCTTGCAAACCGTGGGTCTGACACCGGGGAGCTCTTCACTCGGCGGGCGACACATGGTGGCGCCCGCCTCCCCCGGAAGGAGTGGGACAGGCCTCCTGCGCCGCGGAAGAAGCCTCAGCAATGGCTAGGCTACTAGTGGCCGAGGCTCCCTCCTCCTCGGTCCGTATAGAACCAGGAGGGGAACCGGAGGAAAGGCCGAGAGAGCGTGGCTTGGCCCGACAAGTGCGCACCCGACCCCCCGGAAGTTGGCGGAGCTCGCCCCACTTTCCACGCGCGTTGCTCAATGACCCGGCGGTTCATGGAGAAACAGGCATCGCACGAATCCATGTTGTGAAGCGGGCCAAGACACGAGACACCCCGGTCGTGCTGGTCAGAAACAGAATATTTTCGGCCATAAGGGCACCGTCGCATGGGGGGCCGACCCATCTTAGATTTCTTGCCCTCCGACCGAGACATGACCTACGGAGAGAAAAAAAACCACCAAAAATAGACTTGACGTCGCGAAATATGAAAATAAGGAAAGATCTCACCTGGCAACATCGAGTGGTGGCAGAAACAGAACTGGCAGGAAAACCGTTGGACTTCGACCGAAGGAAAACCGCGAACTGCATAGCACGCCTAGGCTCTTCACGGCTTCCATGAGGTAACCTCTACTGAGGGAAACGAAGAACTGGCAGGCAGGAGGAGTCGACTCAGCCTAACGGCCAACCCGCGAGCGTCACGCAGTGCGTCGGCCTTGAGGGCGGCGCCGATGGTACGTCGACTCCGCCTACCTTTTAAAAAAAAAAAAGGCTCCTGCAGGGTCCTGACCTCTGGCAGATACCCAACAGTGATGAATGGTGAAGATTGACACAGATAAGATCTTTCCCTCGCTGACTGTCCTGACCCCCCTTCCCCACCCTCTGTGCACCCTGCCTCACCACACCCCAACTCACCCCATACTTACCTCCGGAGTTCGGCGCGACGATCTTCGGTGGACCAGGAACACGTCTGCACTCTTCAAAGCTGACCGTGAACTCAGGAAATGCTGGTAAGATGTATAATGTAATAAATAGGGATTTTTCAACTTTGATGCATATCTCAGGCATTTTTGGGAATTTTTTCACCAATTTTTCAACATGGGGTTTCTGGGACCCCACCTAATGAATTCTGTCACTGTCATTTTGTTACTCGGGCCCAAAAGGTGATTTCGTGGTCACTGCATGGAACCACCTTTTGGGACCGATTTACGAAACGACAGTGTCACTGGTCACAGTAGGCCCAAAACCCTATGTTGAAAGCCCTGAAAATAATTCCCAAAAATGACTGTTTTACGAGCATGCGTTGCGCTGTTCCTACGCGCGCTCATGAGTTCGTGAAATTTCAATATTTTCACTCCAGATTTTCAACATTGCCATTTTACCACACCTCCTTATGAGCAGTACAGCTGTCATTTTTCACATCTCGCCCAAAATGTGTTTCCGCACATGTAGCGCACAAGTTCAAGTTCAAGTCTATTGCAGGAAAACTCCATTGAGCAAGCTCATTCACAAGGAGGTCCTGTGACATAAACACTTAAAGTACAAACATAGGTAATAACAGTATATACATGAAATGCACGTTACATGATACAGGCTGGATATACATACAAGGGTATCACATAGGGTGACCGCAGGTGGTAAACATTAATATGACACAGGAGGCGACTTACAGGTTGCATACTGATAAATGAAACATGATGACTGGTGTGTGCAATACATATATTTTGGCAGCTAGAATAAACAACAGCTACAACTGATATGGGGGAGGTGATTTGATAGAGTAGCAGTGGGCGTAAGCATAGATAAAGCCAGGAGTAGAAGGGAAGGAAAGCAGTTAATATGACAAAGCAATTATACCTTACCAGTGGATAAATATGGCACACATGGGGAAGGAAGAGACTTAATGACAGTTACAGGTGTCTTTTATTTTGGCTGAACTTAGCAATTTGTAGAAGTTTATTGAAACTGTGCTAGTTAGTTTCAATACGGTTTGTAATTGGTTCCAAATGGAGGGAAGGGCATATGCAATAACACGTTTACCAAAGGAAGTCCGCGTCCTTGGTATGTCAAGCATAATAAAGTCAGATTTTCTTAACGAGTATGCACTATGTGAGATACTAATAAGGGAAGAGAGATAGCTTGGCAATTTCTGCAGGAGCAGTTTAAGAGTCCATAGCCCAGCATGGAGCAGGCGTCTAGTAGTAAGGGATGTCCAACCAACAGCTGCATATAAGTCACAGTGGTGCGAACGGTAAGGGGAGTTGGTAATGAACCGTAACGCACAGTGATAAAGGATGTCCAGTTTACTTAGATTTGCAAGAGTGGTGGAGGAGTAGATTACATCGCCATAGTCGAGTAGGGGGAGAAAAGTGGCCTGTACAAGCTTGTTTCGAGTTTCAAGGGGGAAAAGGTGCCTATTTCTGTAGAAGAAACCTAACCTTGCTTTTAGCCTTCTAGAGACATATTTGACGTGGTCACTGAAAGATAATTTATTGTTGATCCAGATACCCAGATATTTAAATTTGGTTACAACTTCCAGAGGCTCGTTTAGCGTGGTGACAATGAAGTCTTGGGCAAGGGTATTGGGGGGGCCTGTAACAGCACTGCGGGAGAATATCATCACTTTAATTTTCTTACCACTGAGCAGAAGCTTTGCCTTTATTAGATTATGCTCAAGTTGTGCGAAGTCCGCTTGAAGCACTCCCTTGACTTCAGATAACGATGAGCCAGAAGTATACAACACAGTATCATCCACAAAAAAGTGCAGATTGGACGTAGATATGTTAGCATCTAAGTCATTAATGTACAAAGAAAACAAGATAGGGCCTAAGATGGATCCTTGGGGGACTCCTCTTGCAACTGGCAAGGCAGCAGAAAAAAAGCCTTCCGCCTTTACTTTTTGGGATCTTCCAGTTAGGTAGCTAGAGAACCACTGGGTGGTATGGTATGTGGCACCCAACTTTGCAAGGCAATTGACTAATAGTTTGTGATCAACAGTATCAAAAGCTTTGCTGAGGTCCAAAAAGACTGCCAGTTACCTTCTTAGCATCTATAGCAGAGATCCAATCATTGGTTACTTTTGCTAGTGCAGTGATTGTGCTATGATTAGCCCGGAAGCCGGATTGAGCTGGGTTAATGAGAGAGAAGGTTTCCAAGTGAGATTTTAACTGAATATGGATCAGTTTTAGAGAACTTTAGAAAGGATAGGCAATATGGAGATAGGCCTATAGTTGTTTACATTGCATGGGTCACCAGATTTAAATAGAGGGAGGATATGTGCTGATTTCCAGCAGGACGGCACAGTAGCAGATGTAATGGAAAGATTGAAGATGTGGAGAATTGGGGCAGTGAGATGGACGTAGCCTGACCTTAGAAAAAAGGGTTCCAAGCCATCGTCCCCTGTGCTTTTTTTGGTGTCTAAGTTAAGAAGAGAATCTTCTACTTCTTTATAAGTTATCTTGTGCAGTTGGAAGGGGGCTGGGTGCAGGACTAGATGTAGGGGGAGGGGTATGCTGGCTCACCACAGCACCAGCATAAGGTGATGAGTCAAAAGCTAATCCAGGTGTGGCAAAGTGGGAGTTAAGTTCCTCCAGGATTAGGGACTTGTTTTCCACAATCTCGCACTTGCAACTATCTTTGTTGGGACAGAGGGCCATGGGCGTCCTTCTATAGCTTTGATAGTCTTCCATATTTTATGAGGGTTACCTTTAGCTTGTTCGAGGTAGAAATATAGTAGTTAGCTTTAGCAGAGCAAAGTTTTTTCACACAGTTATTCCTGACTGTTCTAAAGGCCTGCCAATCCAAGATTCTTTGAATGTCTAGCTTTAGCCCAGAGCTTATCTCGAGCTATAAGGGCTGCCTTGAGATCCGAGGTGAACTCAGGGGTTGGAATTGTTCCGTGCCTTACTTTGATGAAAGGCATGCTTATTTATTATTGTAGTGAGTTTGTCATTAAGGATGTAAGCTGCCTTGTTGACATCTTTGGTTAGGTAGAGATCTTGCCATCTGATCATGCTCAGGTCAGATAGGAAGTTTACTGCACTGAATTTGCGAAAGGATCTTTTTGTTATAAAGATGGAATGTGGCCGGGCCTTAATTTGAGATCTTTTGCAAGCAACAATTCCATGTCGTTATGAAACACTGACGAATGAGATATTTTGTGTGGATGGGTGGTTAGTACCACATCTAGAATGGAACTGTTGGCAGTATTTAGAGTGTTGTTCCTAGTGGGTTCATTGACTAATTGCCCAAGACCTAGCTCGTCACAAAGGGATTTGAGGCCGTGTGATTTAGGTGACAGCCAGTCCATATTTAGATCTCCTAGAAATATTGTTTCAGTTTTTTGCATCTACGAACATGGATTTCAAAAGATTAAGGACTTCATCACCACCAGACGGGGTCTATAGCCACCTAGGATAGTGATACATTCCGGAGAGGAGATGAAGGCTCAGCGAAACAAACTCAAATTCCTTGGCTAGAGTTTGCAACTAATATTGGTGACCAGTACTTAGATTTGGCGTAGATAACCACACCCCCTCCTCTAGACTCTCTATCTGCTCTAAATAAATTGTAGCTCTGCAGTGATATTTGTTGATCAGTGTTCGTCTTTTTTAACCACGACTCAGTAATTATGATAAGGTCAGGGTTAACGTGTGCAGCTCAGGCTTGCAGCTGTACACGTTTTTTAGGCAGGCTTAAAATGCTGACCATCATCATTTTAAGACCTGTGGCCTCAGCAAAATCGATAGGCGAGGTAAGTTGTGGGGGTCAGGGTTGAGCTCCACATTTCCTGAGCAGAGAAGAAGCAGAAGTATAACTTTCTTTAAGGAGCTTATAAGAATGGAGACTGCTTTTTTATTTCTTCACAGTAACCCATATCGTGCTGCGCAAGAGGTGGCACCACTGTAATGACAGTTTATCGTGATCAATGTAAGTGCTTGAATAGACATAGGTGAGGACAGTAGCAAGGGGTGTAGGCTAACCGAGGGAATAGGCTAAAAGGGAGAGGAGAATGACATAGTGTCTGCAACGGTAGACCGTTATAACATTAGGTATTGATAAGGTACATTGGAGAACTGAATTGCATTGAGGTACTCAATTGCACTGTATTGTTGAGAACTCTGCACCTTAGAGAGCAGTCGGTGTGAAATCAATGTTCAGGACAGATTAAGAAAATCACAGTGACACTGTTCATGAGCAGAGGTGTTAAAATGGCTATATTAAAATTTGGTGAACAAGTCCATAAAAATGTCTGTCTGACGACCATTCGCGGTTTCATGTACCCTCATTAAGTTCATGGATTTCTAATATCTTCAGTCCAGATTTTCACACTGGCATTTTCCACACCATGGCTGAAATGTTTTTTCGCACTTCCAGCGCAGAAATGCGTGGTCGCTGTGGGAAATCACTGTTTGGGACAGATTAAGAAAATCACAGTGACACTGTTCATGAGCGGAGGTTCCAAAATCCCTGTGTTGACAATCTGCTGTAAAAATCCCAAACTAATTGCATTACGGGTGTCGTTGCGCATTTTCTACACACGCTCGTGACTTCACCAGTTTTTTTTTATATTTTCACTGCAGATTTTCAACATTGCCATTTTTCACCTCCCCATGAACAGTACAGCTGTCATTTTTCACATCCTGTTCGAAATGTGTTTTTGCATCTGTGATGCCAAATGGCGTAGTCGCTCTGCAAAATCAGCTTTCGGCTAACAAACTGATATTGCCACTGTTCATAAGGTGGGGGTCACAAAAAACCCATGTTGAAACTTTGGAGTGAAAATGCCAACGAATGCCTGAGGCATTAGGGTTTCTGACCATAACGCCCCACCCTGTACAGATTGACAGGCATCAGGGGTGTGACTTGGGATTCTCGCCTGTAATGCTCATACCATTCCACACCCTGCAGCCCGTGACAGGCATCAAGGTGTGCCTTGGACTCTTCGGCCCCAAAGTTCACCCCGTTCTCCTATACAGCACCCATCTCACCGTATTTCCTGATGGAATGGGGTGAGCATAAGGGCCAAAGATCCCAAGGCACACCGTGACACTTGTCGGTGTCTGCAGGGTAGGGTGTGGTGAAATGGCGTGGCCGTTATGCCTGACGACCCAAAGGCACACCCCAATGCCTGTCAGTCTCTGCATGGTGCTGGTGGGGTTGGCTTCAGTTCAATACTTCACTGCTATTCCTATTACGCAGCTCTCTAACTCCTACACTACCAATGCCAATGCCAGCAAGCAAACATTCGGCATTGATAAATGCTTGTTTTCTTTTAAACAATGAAAAACAGACTGCAAACCATACTGGTGTTACCACACCAAAATATGTTTGTTTACATTCCTTGATCAAATCCCACTCATTGTTGCTGGACCTAGGAACACCTCCAACACGGTCTAGCCACTCGATGGGAGTAGAGGAGGATGACTGGACTGTTTGGGTGTTTCTTTGTTCATGAAGTACAGCATGTAACAAAACTAGATCCAGTATTCAAAACAAAGTTGTTTATTACTGTACATTAGCAGGCATTTCACTCCTACTAAGTAAAGACATCGAAAAACAGCAACATCAATGGATTTTAGAGTAGGTAAGCACTCATAAAATGTAGGGTTTTAACTAGAAATAATATGGTGCAAAAGGGTGAGAGGAATATGAGCATCGAAATTGCCAGCACATGCAGGCCTTACAGTCTATCTAGTTTGCTTCAGTGTGCAGCACTTCAGTCAGTTAGACTGCAGCTGCCCCTCCCTTGGCTCCCCCAACTGTTTTCCTCCTGTTTCGCTCACACCCACCCCATCCACTCTCAGTGTGAACCCTACCTCTGATCCTGTACCACCCCGAGCTGCTACTGTCCACAGTGATACCACCTCCTCGGCAGTGCGTTCAACCCCATGACCACCCTTCGGTGAAACACTGCCTCCTCATTTCCCTTCTGAATCTGCCTCTTTCCAATTTCAGACTGTGCCCCCTGGTTTCCCTCCCACCTTTTAGTTTGAAAATACTCTCGGTGTTTACTCTGTTCATGCCCTTCAGGTACTTGAAGGTTTCAATCATATCCCCCCCTCTCCCTTCTATCCTCCCGGGAATACAGATTGAGCACTCTCAGTCTCTCCTCATAAGGTTTATCTCCTAATCCCAGGATCATTTTCATTGCCCTGTGCTGCACCCCCTCCAGTAGCCTGATGTCCTTCTTCAAGTAGGGGCACCAGTACTACACAATACTCCAAGTGTGGCCTCACCAAGGACCTGTACAAGGGCAGGATGGCTTCCCCTCTCCTAGAAATAATTCCCTGTGCGATGCACCCCACCATTCTGTTGGCCTTAGCCGCTGCCTTCCTGCACTGGGCTAAGTGGTTCATTTCCCCTGTAACTAGAACACCTAGATCCCTCTCCTCTGTTGACTTGATAACTGCACTCCTCCCAACCAGTAACTGATTGTCAAACTGCTGTCCTCACCTAGAAGTGCTCCTACCATTATCAAAATTTCAAACTCTCCCTCTCCTTGGCCAGTTCCCGACAGATGGAAATCCGACAGTCACTCAGTCCACAGGAATGGAGACAGGGCTCTTCATGCGGAACCATCGGCCCATCTCCATATTACCCCCACACACAATAAAAAAGGCCATTGAGCGATAGTATCAGACCAACTTACGGAATACCTTGATAAATCACATATCCTACGCTCACAACACGGTTTCAGAAAAGACACAGTACTACATCTGCCCTCCTCGAATTCACCAGAACAATCCACAGTTCTCTGGACAAAAGCCTTCTTACTGGAGCAGTCTTCGCAGACCTGACTAAGGCTTTTGACACCGTCCATCACTGCCTACTAATCTCACAGTAGCTAAATGCAGGGTTAGCCACTAAATCTACGACTTGGTTTATGAGCTACCTA
This sequence comes from Neoceratodus forsteri, assembly GCA_016271365.2. NCBI lineage: Eukaryota > Metazoa > Chordata > Ceratodontiformes > Ceratodontidae > Neoceratodus > Neoceratodus forsteri. The sequence goes on from CM028134.1 coordinate 431,214,089, forward strand.
GAAAACCGCTCCCAAAGAGTGAAAATTGCTGATGTCCTCTCTGAAGCAAGACCTGTACACTCTGGTGTACCACAAGGATCCATTCTCGGGCCTCTCCTTTTCAGCCTCTTTCTGAATAGTCTTCCACAATCCTGTCCTGAGCAAATCCTTCTCTACACTGATGATGCCGTCATCCACTCCACACATAAGGACCCTCACCTCCTGCAGAGCAAGCTACAGCATGGCTTCACCTCAGCTGAAAACTGGCTCAGTAAACACAAAATGGTGCTCAACTATAAAAAAAACAACAAAAAAAAAAAACTATGCTGTTCTGCAGATCGCAAAATAAGCACCGGCGTCACCCCCTTACTATTTCCAACTGCTTAGGTGAAACCCTTGAACAAGTGAAATCCTTCAAATACCGTGGCATCACAATTGACAATAACCTGTCTTATGGGTCTCAACATTGAAAACGTTACCAAAGCGGCTAATACATGCATAGGCCTTCTCTACAGGCAAAGGAAATGCCTAACCTCTGACGCCTTAAGGATTGTAGTCCAGAGCTCGGCAGTTGCATTAGTTGACTATGGCCTCATCATTTACAGTTCCACTTCCACCTCCGCTCTTAGGCGCATATCCTTGGCCCTCAACAAAGCTTGCCAACTCATCACCAGATCCCACCATCTCACCCACACATGTGACCTTTACGCACAAACTGGGTGGCTTCAACTCTCAAACTGCATCAAGTACCAAATATGCATAATGGCTAAGGAAACAATGATGGGCTATGCTCCCCAGTACAAGCCCTCATCTGAGTTGCTCATATTCCTCGCCTCACTAGGGGCTCTGAATCTCAATTACTACACATCCCGAGATACCGGACTACGCAGGGACAAAAATCCTTTACTTATAGAGCTCCCAGCTGGTTAAATGGCCTCAATAGTGACATCTCCTCCCTACCTAAGCTAGGACCATTCAAAGCTAATCTTTGTCTACTCCTCTCTGCATCTAGCACATGCGACTGTCTCCCCGATCTATTTCTCTCCAGCTCTTACCCCATTCTCTCATCATCCCCTACACTCCCCCCCCCCCATACTTGCACTTCCTACTGGCGCTGTCTGTGTTTTGTGTGATTCTGACAATAGCCAATGGCTGCATCTTCAGTGTATCTCAGCAAGCCTTGTTAGTTATGTGAACCCAGTCTTTTGTCGAGCACCTAGTACCACCAAACTGTATGTACTCTATTGATTGTAAACAACTGTAATCTGTTATCCTGTCTTAATGTCCTGCTTAATTTGTACCTAACCTGACGTGGAACCTTTGTAAAAGAGCCTTAGCTCAAAGGTATTTGTAATCCTAGATTGAAATAAATAAATAAATAAATAATATTTCTGGGGGCTCCTGGCTCCCAAGTGCACATCTTTGCACATCTTGGCATTGAACCCAAGTTGCCATGTGTTCGACCATCACTCCAGTCTTGCCAAGTCCTCCTGGAGTACTCGGCCACCTCCCCCACCCCATCCACTTCTGCACAGATCTTATTGTCATCAGAGAAGAGGCTCATCTTACTTTTTATCCGATCTGAAATGTGGACTATGAAAACAGCACTGGTCCCAGCACCAAGCCCTGTGGGACTCCACTTGGTACTGCCCTGGGCTCTGATAATTCACCCCTTCTACTACCTTCTCCTGCCTATCCTGTAACTAGTTCTTGACCCACCATCAGTTTCCTGTCCGCCTCCCAGGTCGCTTAATTCTGCTGGTCAGCCTACCAGCGTACCAGTCAAAGGCCTTGCTGAAGTCCGGGTAAAGGACGCCCACCACATGACCCTTTTATTTATTAGAATCTCAGAATTACAAATCTTTGAGTCAGAGACTCATTTACAAAGGCTCCACATCAGTAGTACAAAGATACATCAATACAAATCAAAATGAAGTACAAAAGTCGAGCAGTTACATTACATGTGAAATACAACATGGTACATCAGATAGGTAGAGAGCAGGTATAATAAAGTTACAGCATCAAGTGGCATATATACATCTTAGTATTGGATAAGCATAAGAACACTAAAGTAACTACGGTATAAGAGGACAGGGCTGGGAATAAAGTGCCTGGGTGATGAAAAGTACAAAGGGTTAGACTACTTGTGAATGGACAAACACTGGCCAAGTAAGGCTAACCCTTGTCCAATGTCTGCCTCACCCAATCACAAAAAGTCCACCAGGTTCATTTGGCAGGATCTGCCAGAGACAAACACGTCCTGTTTGCCATCCTGGAGACCATTATTCTCCAGAAATTTTACCAGCCTTTCCTTGAAGATAGTCTCCATTAGCTTTCCTACAATTGCAGTAAGGCCCACTGGTCTATAGTTCCCTAGTTCATCGCTGGGCCCACTCTTATGGTGGGGCACCACATGAGCCACCCTCCAATCCTTGGGCATGCACTCCATATTCAGAGAGGTGTTGAACAGGTCTGCCAGCAGCCCCGCCAAGACCTCTGCCAACTCCCTCAGGACTCTAGGATGAATTCCGTCTGGTCAAGGTGCCTTATCTCCCCTCAGTGACTTAAGGCCTTCTAACACCCTCTCCTCTGTGATTATTCCATCTGTGACCCCCTCCCCCCAATTCTCACCCCACCCTTCCCCTTAGGTACGGGCTCTTCCCTCTCCCTGGTGAATACTAAGCAGGAGTACTCACTGAGTACTTCTGCCTGCTCTGCTCACTTTTCTGCCCACCCACTGCCATTCTTGATCAGAACTATCTGGCGTTCCGCTTCAGATAAGGAAACAAGGTACTCTAGGATGTGGGTCACTGGACAGGTGAAAGGGTCCAGGCCATGGGAAGTGGCCCAGATGGCAAACCACTTCCATTTCTTTGAGTAAGTGACCCTGGTGGAAGGTTTCCTCGTAGCCATCAGGACATCAGCTACTTTCTGGGAGACCCCAAACCGAGCTATGGCTACGTCTTCAGGTGCCAGGCATGAAGCTGGAGGCACTTAAGGTCTGGATGGATCAGTGTTCCCCAAGCCTGCATCAACAGGTCCTTGCAGAGGGGCAAGGGAACTGGAGGTTCCACAGCCAATTGCTGCAGCAATGGAAACCATATCTGATGAGGCCAGAATGGCACCACCAGAATGAGAGTGGTCCCCTCCATTTGGAGCTTGATGAGCACCCTCTGGATCAGAAGAAAGGGGGGGAAGCATAAAGGAACCTCCCTTTCCAGGAGAGAGACGTGTCTCACCAGAAAGCTCCAGGCCCTGAATCTAGAGAGCAGAAATGTGCAGTTTTGCATTGAGTGGGGATGCAAAAGGGTCCAACTCTGGATGACTCCACCTGTCGAACAGGTCTTCGATGACCAAGGTCAGCAGTTCCCACTTGTGAATCTTGGACTGTGACCAGCTGAGGCTGTCCGCTAAGACATTTTGGTCGCCTGGAACATGAATGGACGATAGTTCAAGACCATACTCCACAGCCCAGTACCCAACTCTCACTGCTTCCCTACACAAGGGATAGGAATGAGTCCCCCCTTGCTTGTTGATATAATACACCATACTGAGATTGTCTGACTGCACCAGTAGGTGACCCTGGGAAAGATGGTTCTGGAAAGCCTGTAAGGCACAAGGAACCACCCACATCTCAAGGATATTTATATGGAGGTGGGTCTCCAACTGGAACCAGGTCCCTTGGGTCTGAAAAGGACCCAGGTGTGCTCCCCAACCCAGAGCTGAGGTATCTGTGCTGAGGATCTGGTGAGGAGAGGGAATGAGTAAGGGGAACCCCTTAGAAGATTGTCAGGGTTCATTCACCACTAAAGCCCTTGCAGACAGGGGAGGAGACCAAAACTAGTTGATCTAGGTCATTCGAGCACTGATCCCACTGGATCCTCCGTGTCCATCAGGGAATCCTCATGTGCAGCCTGGCCAAGGGTACAGTTACTATGGCCAAGGCCATCAGGCCCAACAACTGCAAGAATACCCTCGCTGTGATATGCCGACTGTGGGCCACAGACTGGGCCTGAGCCATGAGCTGTTCCGCCCTGTCCTGCTGAAGGAAAGCCTTGGCCTGGGCAGAGTCCAGAACTGCCCCCATGTACTGCAATCGCTGGGAAGGGGTCAGGACAGATTAGGGCAAATTGATTGTCACTCCTAAGGATTGGAATAACTGCAGTGTCCTTCTAGAGTCATCAGCCATAGATCCCTGGACTGTGCCTTCGGAAGTCAGTTGTCCAGATACAGGAAGACATACAGATCTTCTCGCTTGAGGGACACTACAACTGCAGCTAAGCATTTGGTAAATACCCGTGGAGCAGAAGATAAGCTGAAGGGCAATACCCTAAACTGGCAATGTTCCCCCTAGAACAGAAAATGGAGGTACCACCTATAAGGAGGACACACCTTGATACATGAGCAGGCATTTTGCATATCCAGGAAGCATAACCAGTCTCCCTGCCTCAGCAGAGGTAGAAGGCCGTGCAGTGTGAGCATCCAGAATTTTTTGTACCAGATGTAATGATTGAGCTCCTTGAGATCTAAAATGGGTCTGAGGTCTCCATTTCACTTGGGGACCTGGTGTAGAAGCCTTTGTTCCTGTGCTGCCTGGGTACTGGCTCTATGGCCCTCTTGCACAGTAAGGTAAGAACCTCCTCCTGAAGCACTGGAATGCGGTCTGGAGGATAAAAGCAAAGAATGGGTGGAACATCTGTAGGCTGTTCTAGAAGTTTTAGGGTGTGACCTTGTTCGATTATCTGCAGGATCCAAGCATCTGTAGTGACTGCCCTCCAGTGATCCAGATGGGAGGAGAACAACCCCAACCACCACCTCCTGGCTTGGAACAGGAGGAGGAGGGTCTGGCAAGCAGTCATGCAGAAGTGGAATCAGCGAGTCGGACCACACCTCCACCTCTGGGGCTTTTGGTGGGGGCACCAGAGGAGGGGGAAGGGGCAGGTAAGGTGGAATGTGCCCTGCGCTTGCCCTGGGTCTGTTTCCTGATCCAGATTTGTGGCAGACCTTACGAAAGGAAGGCCTAGGTCTGCTCCTGGGCTGGGTATGATAAAGGGAATTTACAGATCTGATGGCCCTACCAGAGGCCTGCAGGTCATTAATGATATCCTGCACATCAGGTCCAAAAAGCTTGAAGCACATAAAAGGGGCATCCAAAACTTTCTGGTGGATATCAGTGGCAAAACCGGAGACCCTCAGCCAGGAGTGCCTCCTAAGGTAAATGCTAGTGGCAACTACTCTGGTCATGGAATCAGCCATGTCATAAATGGCCCTCAGGAGGTGTTTACCAACGTCCTCTGCAGACTGGAGAGTCTTAATTTCATTTATTTATTTTTATTTTATTTATTGATACTTGTGTTAAGACCTTTGAGCTAAAGGTTCATTTACAGAGGTTCCATGTCAAACAGTTGAACAGAGCAGCTCAACAAATGTACAGACAAACAAAAAAACTGCATGGAGTATAATACAATAATTGCAGGTAGGTTTAACACATTTTAACACGTTGAATAAACATAGAATTCATAGTTGCATAAAAAAACATGGTACAGGGACAGTTAAGTGCAGAAAGAGATGGAATAGTTCCTAGTAACATTTTAGGAACTCAATCAGGCAGACTTGACAAGGGCAACTGTCTGAAGCATTGTCCTGGAACTGGGGCTAGTGCAGCTATTCAGCAGCATTGTCATAAGTGGGGGGCTATTACAGGATAGCTTTGCAGGGTGAGGATGAAGGGGAGTGGGGGAGGAGGAGGAGAGGAAAGGAGGTGAGAGGAGAGGGAGGAGGGAGAGGAGAGAGCAGGGGAAAATGGCATCAGTAGAGAGTTTGGAAGAGCAATGCCAGGGGTTAGAGGATACAGTCACTCATGGAATTGGACACCAGATGATTCTTCAGGGCTGCCTTACAGAGGCCTATCTTGGTACAGGATTGAAGGTCTGGGCTGAGAGAATTGCTAAGCTCTTGTCTCTGGGGACCCACAGGAAGGGCCTGGGCCGCAGCCATTCCCTTCTTCCAAAGGATATTCTGGTACTTTACCATATGAGACAGGTAACTGCCAACCCTGAGGGCCTAAGGTGGCTGAAGATAAGGTCCTCTTACCCAAAGGTCTATCTCTCCTGATCGGGGAGCGACTAGGTGCTTAGGCACCTTGGACATATTCTCGCCTTCATCACCACTGAATCAGTTTCTGACTGGGCTGTAAAAGGCTTTCAAAGGGTCTGGTAAAAGTGTGTCACCCTTTCTTGTGTAGTAGGCTGAGTTAGATCTGTGCCAGGTGCCATTGGTAGCATCCTCCAGGGCTGAATCAGCGGGATGACCTTGGGGGACTCAGGGATCTCCAAGAAGTCCACAACAGACAGTTAAACTGTGAACAGCCCAGATTGGGAGGGTGCAGGCAAAGGGTTGCAAACCCAACGAACACAAAATAGGCACAAGGTTGAATCCAAAAGTTTTTCAGCATTATTGTGAATCCTGTGTAACAGTATACAAACACCTCACCTCCACGTGTTCTCGCACTTCGGGTCTAAAACCCTGACAAAGGATTACACCAGGATTCGCAAAAAGCTGAAAGCTTTGATTCAACCTGGGTGGACAATATTTCATTTACAAAGCTTGGAGTGCAGGTGATACTTGGTCTGTTTATCTCAATAAATCCACCAGATCCTTCTGGTGGTGTCATCCTCCTCAGCCTGGAACCCCATGGTGGTTTGAAGCTGCTTCATAATATTGAAAAATGTGGGGTCCTCAGGAGAGGATCTCAGGGTGTGCTTAACAGAGTCGTCACTCTTGGAAGAGACAGTAGATCTGTCTGAGGAATCAACCCCAAAATCTTTCTCCTCATCCTCTTCATCAGGGAGGATAAGATATGGATGATTACTCCTCCTCCACATTGACCTGTTCTGAAGCAGGGACCGATGGCACAGACACTGTTGACGCCTGCGAGGGTGCTGAATGGGAGGGTTGACCCAGCATCAACACTGAAGCAGCACCCATGGGCTATGGCAACAAAGGCCCAGGCCAGGGAACTAGCTGCTGAATAGAAGCAGTGGTAATGGAGGAGAGAACAGAATTAAGGTCAATGGCAGGAAGAGGCAATGCTATTGTCACCAGTGGCGACGAGGATGGCAAGGGTACCAAGGTCGTCATGTCATCACCTGGAAAGGCAGAGCCAGTGGGACCCAGCGCCAGCGGACCTTGCAGTTTGGGAGGCTGCAGCAGCGGGGCAGGCGTCGATGACCCAGGGGTCGACGGCCCGTGACCTGCCATAGAAAGGCTGGTGGAACTCGCTGCTGGGGTCAGCCTGCTGGTAACTGAAGCCTGGGTGGCAGGAGATGTTGATGCTGAAGCTGTCGACGACGCAATCCCGGAGGAAGACATAGGAGTCAGTGAGGACCGCAGCGCTCCAGGGGAAAGTACAGTTTTGTACTTAGCGTAATGGTAAATCTTCAAGAGGATCTCTTGCAGCAGGTCTTACACTTGGGATTCCAGCAGAGGGTGCTCTTTCATGTTAACTTTCACCAGCAGTGTTGACTGGGGGCCACCCACGATGACGTCAATCCATGCATATGTATAAATACATGGGCGGCCCCTAGAAGCCTCAGTTCCCGGCTGGCAACCAGCTTACATAGCAGGACACTGAGGGGAACCAAGAAGGCCTGAGGTATCACCCAGTAGGACGATGAGTGTAGAAGCAGAAGATGGCTGTCCCTGAGAAGGGAGGGGAAGGTGGGTGGGAACGTGACCTGCTGCAAGAGATCCTCTTGAAAATTTACCATTATGGTAAGTACAAAACTGTACTATGTTCTTCTAAGGCATTCCTGTAGTAGGCTTCATAACTGGATGATTCCCAAGCAGTTGAGTAGGAAGGGTTAGTATGGGAGAGGAGGCCCTGGAGAATGGCGCGGTCAAAGGCGATTCACCGTCTGGAGGCTATATCAAGACTGTAGGGTCTAGTAAAGGTACGGACCATAGATCATGTGGTGGCGTCACAAAGATTGATGACAGAAATGCCCTGAAAGCATGCTGCAGAGGGAGATACAGCTCTGGTGGAGTGTGTGTGCACAGCACCAGGGAGCGTCTTATGATATTTGGTGTAGTAATAGTTGATACAAAGTGCTAACCCAGTGGACAGGGTATGCTTAGTGACAGGGTTGTCCTTCCGTCAACGAGCAAAAGAAATGAAGAGGAGCTTCGATTTGTGGGAGGATGTTGTGTGAGCAATGTAGTAACACAGGATTTGATGCATATCCGGAGTGTGGAGAAGGGTCTCTCCCAGGTTAGAATCATCAGGCTAGAGGACAGGCAAGTGCATGGACTGGGTAGAGTGAATTCCGAAACTACTCTCGGAAGGGACTTGGGATGTGTGTGGGCTGATACTCTGGCCTTATGAAAGGCAGGGTAAGGCTCGTGGCACATGAGGGCCGGAAGGTCTGCGATGCGGCAGGAGGAGATGACAGCCAACAGGAAAAGGGGTTTCCAGGCAAGGAAGCATCTCATAGGTAGCAGCCGGCTCAAATGGAGACAGGGTAAGTTTTTCCAGAATTAAATTGAGGTCCTAAGATGGAACTGGATTCTGGACAGGGTGGCTGGAGAGGCTGGACTGGAAAGGAGCGAAAGGGCCACCTTCGAAAGGAAGACAGCTGAGCATGGTACATCGCTTTGGACCGTAAGAAGAGTATGGCCCTAGGCTTGCAAGTCATTAGGATGCCTTCTGTGTCCATGCCAAACAGCTCATGCATACAAATCGAGCATTTAAGAAGGACTGTTGTACAGCAGGTGTAAATCTGGAGAGGCAGAGCCAGAGGAAATACCAGCAGCTGAGGCACGCATAGCATGCCAGTGGCATTGTATTCAGCATGGAGAAGCTGCTGGATTATACCGGCATCCATTGCAAGGGTGGCTGAGCAAATGTTCTGTGTCTGTGGATTGGGAAGCCTTGCCACCACATTAGAGGCGGCATGACAAAGCGTTCTCTAGTACTTGAGCATACCCACCTTATAGTACAGGATACGCATGACCAGTGTGGATGAGGCTTAGACTTCTGTTCCCATGAGGTCTAATTGTCAGGACTCCTGGGCAGGAGGCATAGTACACAAGTAGCTGGAACGCCTGGTCCTAACATGTGCAGCATTTAATACCACCTAATCTGCCTGCGGAGCTATGGCAAAAAAGGGGTTGTCCGCAGGGGCCTGGGAAAGGCGTTTTGCCCATGTAGAAGTGGGAAGGACTGAGTAAGGATGGTGCCAAGCTGCTGAGATGGCATCCTGACAGGCCTGGATGAGTGGAGGGACCTTGGGAATTGGATCCTCTAGTAAGCTGAAATATGCAGCCAAGTTATGGCAGGGGTGGTCTTGTGCAGAGGTGGTGAAACCCCATGACCTGCTGTAACTGGTTCATAATTTCTACAAAATTAGGGGTCATCTGGAGGAGAGCAGGAGAAAGTGCCTGGGATCCTCCCCCACTGAGCAGCGTACATACGAAAAAGCCAGCAAAAGAAGGCCACCTGGCCTATCAAGTCTGCTCGTACTACAGGGTCCACAGCTTGAGCTAATGTCCCTGCCCTCCTCCCTCCCTCCCCACACCTCCCATCCTCCCTCCCTACCCAAGATCTTTACCTTCCCCATGCCTACCCCAGCCTCTGTTAAAGCTGCCCACTGTCTTCAAAATGATTATCTCTTCCGCAGCGCACTCCAAGTGTCCATCACCTTCTCTGTAAAGAAGTGCTTCCTGACCTCCTCCAAACCTCCTACCCTCCAGCTTAAGACTGTGCCCCCTCGTGTAAGGTTACCACTCAGCTTAAAGAGACTCTCTTTATCAACCTTACTTATTATTTCAAGTACTTGAAGGTCCCAATTATGTTCTCTCTCTCTCATCAACCTTATTCTTTCAAGTACTTGAAGGTCCCAATTATGTTCTCGTTCTCTCTCTCTCTCTCTCCCCCTTGTCTTCTGGGGAGTACATATTCAGTTCCTTCAACCTCTCCTCGTATGCCTTACCCTGCTGACCAACTATCATCTTTGTAGCACTCCTCTGGACCTTCTGCAGCAGGTTAATGCCCTTTTTGAGGTGTGGGCACCAGTACTGAACTCCACACTCCAGATACAGCGTTGCCAGTGATCTGTACAAGGGTAGTATAACCTCCTCTCTCCTACTACTGATCCCCCTAGATATGCAACTCAGCATCTTATTTGCCTTTGCTGCTGCTTTCTTGCACTGCGTGGAGTGCTTCAGGTCCCTAGTGATCATCATTCCCAGGTCCTTCTCCTCCTTTGATGCAGATACTTGGACTCCACCCAGGTAGTACTCTGTCCTGGGATTCTTGGCTCCAATATGGATAATTTTGCATTTCTTGGCATTGAAGCCAAGCTGCCAGATCCTGGACCACCTTCCCAGCTTTTCCAGATCTTTCTGTAGGTTCTGTGTCCCTTCAGCTGTGTCCAGTCTCCCACAGAACTTGGTGTCATCCGTGAATAGGCACATTTTGCCCTTAATGCCATCCCCAATGTCACTGATGAAGATACTGAGCAACACGGCCCTAGCACTGAATTTCATGGACCCTACTGATTTATCACTCTGGTGCCAGATAACTCTCCCCCACTACCACCCTCTGGGTTCTGTCCTCAGCCAGTTTTCCACCCATCTGGCCATCTTTTCCCCAACCCCGAGATCCACCAACTTGAAATCAAGACAGAGGATGTCTACCGCTTGGTCCCTGTCTGCTGTCTTAATGACACAGTCAAAGAAGTCAATCAAATTCATTTGACACAATCTCCTCCCCATGGACCCATGCTGCCTCGCATCCTGGAGATAATGCTCCTCTAGATATTCCACCAGCCTTTCCTTTAGTGAGGTCTCCATGAGCTTGCCCACAATAGAGGTCACACTGACTGGTCTGTAATTCCCTGGGTCATCCTAGGGACCACTTTTGTGGAGGGGCACTACATGTGCTGTTCTCTAGTCCTGCGGTACCACACCTGACTTAGTGAACTATTAAATAGGTTTTCCAGTGGCCCCTGCCAGCCCTCAGCCAGTTCCTTTGGTACCCTTGGATGTACTCTGTCCGGGTTTGGTGATTTGTCCACCTTCAATGCTAGTAGCCCTTCCTCACTCTATCCTCTCTATCACTACATCTGTGTCCCCTCCCCACTCCTCTTTTCCCTCCTGAAGGCACTGGTCCGTCCTTCTTTCTGGTGAAGACAGAACAGAAGTATTCATTTAGTATTTCTGCTTTTCCCCCATTATTTTCCACCCACTCCACCCCTTTTTTAAGCCTAACAATCCCTTCCTTCTTGTCCCTTTTCTCATTTATGTAGCAAAAGAAAGCCTTCTCCCCTTCTTAATTCCTTCAGCTATCTGCAGCTCATGTGCCTTTGCTCGCTGGACTTCTTTACTTGCCTCAGTAGCCAACCTTAGGTAATTTTCCCTATCCACCTCTCTCTTGGCCTTCCTGAATTTTCTATAGACTAACTTCATTTCCCTTACTGCCTAGGCAACTCCATAACTGAACCAGCTGGGCGCTGTGGTCCTTGTGTTCTTTCCCCTGAGCCTAACACACTCATCTGTGGCAACCAGTATTCCTTCCAGGTTATCTTCATTAAAGACCAAGATTGGTTGAAATGTTGGAAGGCTGCCGTTATTCTCCAGGTGGTGTTGCACTACTGCTGTGTGGCAAAATAAATATTTTAAACTTTGTTAAGCATCTGTTTGCTGACTTTTATTTTGTGTGTTGTGTGCCCTGAATGTTTAGCTTTCAGTTATTAGTACTGTCATTGAGCACCCAGTACCTAGTGTGGCTTCCCAGTTTTTGCCTTACTACAAGCACTAGTAATATATGGTGGTAGAGCATTATAAACTGTAGGAAGTGCATATAACAATGATCTCTGTTCAGTACAAGTTTTCATCATAGGAACCATAAACCAGGTACATTGAGTTGATCGTGTTTGAGCAGTAATAATATGTTGTTTTTTTTTATAAGATCATGAAAAAGGCAAGCGACCAAGTTAAGTGTATCTTTCCTGGCCAAAACACTAAGTTGAAGTAGATACCGCTGATCTAACAGCAGCCAACCCAAATGCTCATAGAGATTACATTGATGAGCTGAATAAGGTAACTGTGAGGCAAATCTAGCAACTTGATTCAATAACGTTTTAACCTTGTTCAGTGAGCCGGCCCGCCAGTGCATCAGTGCTACCACTTGCGGCGCCGTCGACCCAGTTTTGGAACAAGCCCGGGAGATGGAGGGCTGGCCAGGGGAGGAGGCTGCAGCATCCGGGAGACTGCTCTTCTCGGGGAGGGGCCGGCTCAAGCGCTTTGGCTGGCCTCTGGTGGAGGCTGAGGTACAGCAAGTGTCCAAACCATTCAGAGGAGTTGGGGCATGACGGACATCACGCCACGCCTTGATGTCTGGGCACATGTCAGCCTCCAGAAATGGCATGGCTCTCAGAGCACCGGGACATAGAGCACTGGTGCGACCTCGCGACTCCCACCTGCCTGTCCTGCCATTGTGCTCACAAACAAGAAGGATCACCTTGTACCTGGCCTGGGGGTTATAACTATAGCCCATGAAGGTTCACCCCAGGATCAGGTAGGTCGAGGAGGGGTGAGGCTGGCACCACTGGCTACTCCCAAGGAAGCGTGGCTCCAAGAGCGGTGGGAGGAGGAAAAAATAGAAAGTTCAAAAAAATACAAAAATTAAAATAAAAATCACCTTGTTCAGTAGCCCCAAACCTGCAGAATGACAGAACAACAGACCATAGTCTATCAGAGGCACGAGGAAGCTCTGAGACAATAACATTCTGGTAGAAGGATAAGTAACACATTGAGTTTATAAAGAGGACCCAATCTTTGGTGGACGAATTTGATCATAGTATTAATATGCTATTCATAAGCTAAAGATTCATCTATTAAGAGCCCCAAATATTTAAAGGTCTCAACTTGTTCAATGCCGTCTTCTTCAGTGTTTGCAATGAGAGAGTGGGAACCTCAGCCAACTTTTTTCTTTGGTTACAAAAAAACATAACTTTTATTTTTGTTCTGTTTTTTTTCATTCAAAACCAATTTATTAGAATAAAACCATTTTTGAATAGCAACAAAATCACAGGCCAAATAATTTTATTCTTCCAAAAAGTTGGAACCGCTCATGAGGATCACCGCGTCATCAGCATAAAGAAAAATGTGGGTGTTTAAACAAACCAGGGGTAGTGAATTCAAAAATAAACTAAATAAAAGGAGACATAAAATGGAACCCTGAGGAACACCCAGTGGAACAGCACACAGTGGTGAAATACTTCCTTTGATTTTTGTTGACTGAGAGCGACCACAGAGCTTCTCAGCTGTACTGCTACCTTTGGTTCCCAGGTGGCAGTAATGCATCAAGAGCCAGGAATCCTCCTCCCCAATGGAGGAGAGCATCCGCTGGGATACTAGAACCTTGTCCCCCTGATCAGCCTGCAATGCCCCAGGCTCATTACCCAGCCAAAAGAATACAAAAATAAACAAAAATTAGGCAGTCCAAGGGATTAGGTTAACAGTCAATCAACCTCTTGGAGAATGTGGCAAAAGGTGTTGAGAGCCACATTAACCCCCTTGGGGGTGATTTACAGACCTGATTGTGCTGTATTCCTTAAAACACTTCAGATCAAAGCTGTTTAGGCAAATCTTCTTATATTCACTATATATTTCAATACATACACACGTTCATTTAAAGTTTTGGCCAGGAGAGCGTAATCAGCAAAAAGCAACTCATTTCCATGGGTAAGCTGCGGGGAGAGGAGGTATACAGGGATGCTGAATAATATACAGGATTAACAGTGGTTAAAGTATATTTACAGGCATCACTGGAAGACTACAGAATAAATGAGTATTAGGTAAATTAATACATTAATTTCAGGGCAAAGGAGACCCCCAATGACGTAAGTATGTTACTTTTGGGAAAATCTTATAGTGATTTTCCAGTTTTTTTGCAAAACACTAACAGCTGGCGTCAGCAGGACTCTAATCAAATAACATTAAAAAAATTGAAATTCTGGACATTCCATTCTTAATTATAAAATGGGTAGGTAAAATCCTCTCTCATGATTACCTGAGGCTGGCTGGCATCCATATGTTTAAGCCAGTAGTACCAATGGGTAAAAAAGTACTCATTAAAACTGGAAGCTTGAGGGTCCTCTTGCATGAGAAACACAGAAAAAAACGAGAGAGAAGAAATGAGCTTTCAACTCAGAAAAGTGAGATAAAAATAAAATATTACTGTTAAGACTCATCCAAGGTGTTTACCATGGGGTTTGGTGACTGGGCTTGTCGCATTTTAGCTAAAAAGTGTAACAAAGAAACCCCATTTGTATGTCAAGGATTAAGAACACAGCAAGTAGGACAGTGAATAAATGTTAAGAACTGTAGGTGTTCTGAGCAGCAAAAGGAGGCACAGCACTGGATTATGCTTAATTTCCTTGTGTACCACATATCAGAAGTGTCCCCTGAAAATGAGTTAACCTACATAAAATACAGCTACCAGTTTGTGATTGAGCAGGGAAGGACTTGCTACCTGCATCAGGAGCAGTGGCCCTCCCTTTGTATTAAGTTCTCCACTTACTATATGTGAGTCTTTGGGGGGTACACTCTATTTAAAGATTAAAACTGTAAGCTTGAGGGCTATCCCACATAAAAATAGAGAAGCAGTGAGAGTTTAACTCAGATAAGCGAGACAAAAATAAAATGTTAGTGTAGGACCCTATCAAGGGGTTCACCATGGAGTTTGGTGGCTGGGCTTACTTGCATCCGGGCTGAAAAGTGTGACGAAGAAACCTTATTTGAATGTCAAGAGTTGGGAATGCATTAAGATAGAATAGATAATACAGTTTAAGAACTGCAGGCATTTTGAGCAGCAAATGGGGCTGTTGAACTGGACTGCTTCCTTTGCTTGACTTGGCCACACACCGAAAGCACCCCATTGAAAACAAGTTAACCCCTCACAAATATATATTGCAAGTTCAGGACCGCAGCAAGGCAGGACTTGCTACCTTCCGCATTTACTTAAAGGGGACAGGAAATATGTGCTAATTAGCAGCTGTTAGTAATGTTACTACTAACAGAAATGAAACATTTGCCTCCAAATGAGCCATACTGAACTGCATCTGAATAACCACTGGTTAGAAAAATTGTGTTTTCAGTTGTTTCCTTTTTACGAACAACATTCTGCACAGTTCCCTTCACAGAACTAGTAATTTGGAGTTTTTACTATGTCATGGTTTGAGTACAAAATGCTAAACATGAGCTATTGTCCTATAAGAACCCTGTTTAGAGTTCTGTGCTCAAACCGTGACATAGTTAAAATTCCAGATCACTGGTTCCATGAAGAGACCTGTAATAAAATACTGCTCATACAAACAAAACAATGCAAAATGTAGTTTTTCACATCATTTTTTATGCAGATGCAGTTACATATGGATCATTTAGGCTTATGGATATTATTTCTGCAAATGGGAACATCATAAACAGCTGCAGATTAGAAATAATTTCTTGCCCTCTTTAATGAATGGGGAGAAGCGGCTCTCCCTTTCTAGCAAGTTTCCCACTGGCTACCTGTGAGTCTCCGGGTGGCTACACTCTATAAAAAGATTAAAACTGGAAGCTTGTGTGTTGTCTCACACAAGACGAGCATTTGTCAATGCCGAATGTTTGCTTGCTGGCATTAGCAATGGAAGTGCAAGAGTTAGACAGATGCAGTATAGGAATGGCAGTGATGTATTGAACTGATGCCAGCTCCATCCCCACCCTGCAGAGATGGACAGGCATTGAGGTATGCTTTTGGGTCGTCACCAGTAACGGTCACAACATTTCACCTCACCCTACCCTGCAGACACTGACAAGTGTCAAGGTGTGCCTTGGGGTGTTCGGACTTTACACTCAACTCATTCCATAAAGAAATATGCTGAAATGGTTGCAGTATAGGAGAATGGTGTGAACTCTGGGGCCAAAGAGTCCAAGGTGCACCTCGATGCCTGTCACTGGCTGCAGGGTGGGGGTGGAATGGCATGAGCATTACTGTCGACAATCCCAAGTCACACCCCTGACACCTGTCAGTCCCTACAGGGTAGGGCAGATGCCTGTCAGACCCTACAGGGTAGGGCATTATGGTCTGAAACCCTAAGGCTCTGGGTGTGTCTTGATATTTTTACTCTAAGTTTTCAACATAGGCTTTTTGTGACCCCACTGCATGATCAGTGACACTATAAGTGCATGAGCCGAAAGGTGATTTTGCACACTGACTGCGCCATTTAGCGCCACAGGTTCGAAAACATATTTCCAACATGATGTGAAAAATGACAGCTGTACTGTTCATAAGGCAGTGTAAAAAATGGTAATGCTGAAAATCTGGAGCAAAAATATAAAAAAAACTGGTGACGTCTTCATAATACAGTGAACAATCGAACTGCCATCATACATGTAGGTACAAATGATTTTAGTAGTCACGGGGTAGAGGACATAATTACAGATATGAAACATATGATACATACATTAAAAAACTCAAATGTGACACTAATCATATCTGAAGTATTACCAGTCCCCAGAGCAACTTATACAAAACCCAAACAAATTAAGGCATATAACAATTAGCTACGTAACTGGTGTCTTACAAATGACATAGAATGTATAAAATCCTGGGAACTTTTTGTAAATAGTCCTCAACTATATGGTTTTGAATGATTAAATCTCAGCAGACAAGGTTCACGACTACTGGGTTGTATTTTTCATAAGACTCTATAAAAATATTCAAAAGGGAAAAAACTAGATACTGGGGGGCAACAGATCAATATGACTAGCAGAGAACACTGTTGCAAAATTAAAAACAACAATAAAAACAACATTATTAACAAGGGTTTGTCATTCTTATCAACCAACGCAAGAAGCTTACACTGTACCAAGCTAGATGAACTAGAATTAATGAAGAAAACATTGACATTGCTGCAGTCACAGAGACCTGGTGGGGGGGGAACCTCTAGTTGGAATACAAACATGCAAGATTATAATACTCTATTTAAGAACAGATCCACTAAGAGAGGAGGAGGAGGGGTTGCCCTATTTATAAAAAAAAACTATATTACTTATAAAATAATTGAAGAGTCTCTTATGAATAGCCACTTAGAAATCTTGTGGGTTGAAATCTCTAGAAAAAACCAAAAAATATGTGCATAGGAGTTTGTTATAGGCCACCAGATACAAATCTTATAGTGCATAATGACATCCTAAATGAAATTAACACCAAAGCCAATAATACTGACTTAATATTGTTGGGAGATTTCAATCTTCCTGGAATAGACTGGACCAATAAAATAGCCACCAGTGTTTACGATGAAACTTTTCTGGATACATGTGAATCAAATGGTATGCATCAACTAGTCACAGAACCTACTAGAAAAAGTAATATATTAGATTTAGTATTAACAGATATTTCAGATCAGATTATGAACATTAAAATCAGACCATCACTAGTTAATAGTGACCACCAGATTATAATGTTCAACACAAAACTAAATACTAAGAAAGTTGTGGGTAAAACAATATTTAAAGATTATAATAGAGTAAACTTTTCAATAATATTGGAACAATTAAAACAATGGAAATGGGAAGCTGGATCTACCTCTATAGAAGAGATCTGGACAAAGGTAAAAAAACAAAATACTTGAATTAGAAACAACATATATTCCTAATAAAATACCTTACAACAAAAAAGGTAAAATACCAATCTGGTTTACACCTAAAATATCTAATCTATTGGTTCAGAAAAGAAGAGCATATAGGGCATTATCCAGAGATAATAATGGTTATAATAAATATAGATATAAAAAGATACTTTAAGGAATGTAAACATAAAATTAGGTTAGAAAAAAGAAAATTGAGTTCAAATTCCCTTACATAAGAGATGGGGGAAAAGCTTCTACTCTTATGTAAATAACAAAAAAACAATACCGAGATGTATCGGGCCGCTGAATATAGGTACAGAAACAATTAGCAAAGCACAGGAAATGGCAGATGAACTAAACTTATATTTTTGCTCAGTATTCAATAAAACTAATCTTAATTTAAAAAAAATCAACAAACTCTGAGATATTGACTGAAATAACAAAACTGGATATTAAAAAGAAACTCGAAAGTGTAAACATAAATAAGTCACCTGGACCGGATAAGCTTCATCCCAAACTAATCAAAGAACTATATGATTGGCTGGTAGAGCTGTTATATAAAATATTCCATCTTTCTCTGTACTCAGGAGATATCCCAAATGATTGGAAAATTGCAAAAGTCACTCCGCTTTTCCAAAAGAGTAATCGAAGTTTATTAGAAAACTACAGACCAATAAGTCTAACAAGAATTTGGGGTAAAATATTTGAGTCATTATTCAAAACCAAGCTAGAAGAAGACATGGAAACCAAAAAATTATTAAAGAACACACAGCATGGGTTTAAAAAACAAAGATCCTGTCTTACAAGTAATTTGTTTTTTTATGAAAAAGTTAGCAAAATGCTGGATGTCAAAATACCTGTCGACATCTATTTAGACTTCTGTAAGGCCTTTGATAAAGTACCACATTTGACCTTGGTAGATAAAATGTATAAACTAGGGATAAATAGTACCCTGGCAAACTGGGCACCCAAAAAGTCTGCATCAGGAGTCACTATTCAAAAATGGGTCTGGTCACAAGTGGAGTGCCCCAGGGTTTGGTATTGGGTCCTGTGCTGTTTTCTTTTATCTCTGATATGACACCTAATCTAAATAATGTTACAATAAAATTTGCGGATGATACTAAATTAGCAGCTAATGCAACTTTTGAAAACAGAAAGAATCTAGAAAAAGATCTGGTACTTTTAGAAAAGTGGGCACAGGATAACAATATGACTTATAATACAGACAAATGTGTTATTATGCACCTGGGAGAACATAATATAAAACATCAATATACCCTAGATGGCAAAATATTGAAATCTGTAACTACTGAAAAATATCTTGGAATAATTATAACATCAGATTTATCTTTTGGTGCCCACCGTGGACAACTTGTAAATAAAATAAATAACTTGATTGGATGTATTAAGAGGGCTTTTGTGGCAAGGAATAAAGATTGCATTATTCCCTTATATAGATCATACATTAGACCCCATCTGAATTACTGCTCACCCTCATGGAGTCCCTATTTAAGAAGAGATGTAAATAGACTGAGAGGATTCAGAGAAGGGTAACCAAGATGATTGATGGTATGAGTGATAAAGAGCTATGATCAGAGACTACTTGAATTGAATATGCACCCACTGGAGTTAAGAAGAGTACGGGTGATCTATTATTTATGTACAAACTTCACAAGGATACAGATTTAATGACAGAAATGGATATGACCTTTAATACTAGAAACTGTAACTTGAGAAGTCATATATACTAGCTCTCACTAACATTTCCTAAAAGAGACTTTAGACGTTACTTTTATACACAAATGATTAGCCCTCTATGGAATTCCTTACCAAATCATATTGTAAATGCCAGAAATCCAGAATCCTTCAAAAATAATTTAGATTCTTACATGTTAAGTAAGTGGTGTTAAATACCAGCATGCTGGAGATGTACTAATATGGGTCTATACCTTCTGTACATCTATTCAACCGAAGTATGAAACCCAAGTATGAAAGTCACGAGCGTGCATAGAAACTGCGCGACTCACACCCTTAATGCAATTATTTGGGGGATTATTTTGCACCAGATTTTCAATATAGGCATTTTGGGACCTCCGCTCATGAACAGTGTTACCGTGATTTTATTAATCTGTCCCAAACACTGATTACCCACAGCAACTCCGCTATTCTGTGCTGGAAGTGCGAAAACACATTTCGGCCAGGATGTGAAAAATGACAGCTGAACTGTTCATAAGGATGTGTGGAAAAATGCCAATGTTGAAAATCTGGAGAGAGAATATTACAAATCTGTGAAGTTACAAGGGTACATAGAAACTGCGCAATGCACACTCGTAACACAGTCATTTTATGGACATTTGTAACCAAATTTTCAACATAGGCATTTTAGGACCTCTGCTCATGGACAGTGTCACTGTGATTTTCTTAATCTGTCCCAAACACTGATTTCCCACAGTGACCGTGCTATTCTGTGCTGGAAGTGCTAAAACACGACGCCAGGATGTGAAAAATGACAGCTGTACTGTTTATAAGGATGTGTAAATAATACCAGTGTTGAAAATCTGAGTAAAATATTACAAATTCACGAATTTGTGAGTGTATGAAACTGCACAATGCTGCTAGAACACAATCATTTTGGATTTTGCCACCAAATTTGCAACATAGATTTTGAGAGCCCACCTCATGAACAGTGACACTGCTGTTTCGATATCGAACCCGAAAGGTGATTCCGCCAGTGACCGCAAAATCACCTTTCAGGACCGAATATCCAAATGACAGTCACTGAATTCATGAGGTGGAGTCCCAAGAACCCATGTTGAAAATTTGCGAAACAATTCAAAAAATGAGCGAGATATGCACCAAAGTTGAAAAACCCTATTTATGCCATTATATTAGCTTACTGGCATTTCTTCAGTTTGCGTCGGCTTTGAAGAATGCAGACGTGTTCCAGTCCACCAAGATCGCCGGGTCGGCATCCGGAGGTAAGTACGGGTGAGGGGGTGGGAGGTGGGCACGAGAGGGTGGGCACGGGTTGGGGGGAAGGAGTCAACGAGGGACCGCTTTTTGTTACAGGATTTTTCAAATTTTACATACACGATGTGGGACTTTGCCATGCTGGGGTGGCTCCCAGCGTGGCACCCTAGAAGTTTTGGGGCAGTGGAGCCAGCGGGGACGGGCACCTGTTGGCCATACAGTGTTGGGGGGACCATGAGGATGTTGGACTTATACGCTGGGTGGTGGGCCCCAGCGGGCACACTGAAGTTTGTGTTTTGGGGTCCACTGGAGCCGATGGGGATTGGACCCCGTTGAGATAAAGTGTGCTTGGTGGGGAGTGTGCATGAGCCAAGGGGATTGGGCACCCCGCACACAACAAATGGAGAGGGCGGCATACAACCACCGCGAAATCAGCGGTGGTGACGCAGGGTCAATTGCATACTGCTGATGGCATGGTAGTATGCTAATTGCCTACACGTTACTACTGCTGATTGTGGCGTCGCTTGCTTTCAACCGTACGCCACTGTATTTGAACTCTGCTGTCATAGACAGCTGGGACATTCATTGGTGTGGTGGGGCCGCTTCGCAAAAAGCCCCTCAGGTATTGAGCGGGGTGCCACACCCACGTAAAACCTCATATGATGGCATTCACGCTTTGCACATGCGCAAGCAAACATAAAATGAGAGAAGCAGTGAGATTTCAGCTCAGACTGAAATAAAAATAAAATGTTAGTGTAGGACACAGCCAAAGGGTTCGCCATGGTGGCTGTGCTTAACTGCATTTGAGTTGAAAGAAACCCCATTTGAAGCTCACGAACTAAGAACACAGTAAGATAGATAACACATTAGGGCTGGGAGAACTCGGTGAAGTTCTGACCCTTATTAAATAAGGCAAGGCAATTTTTATTTAAAAGGACGCCCAATACCAGAGGCTCTGGGTGTCGTACTAAGTAGATAAACAAATAAGACACAACAAATCAGGATAAATAACGATAAACATTGACCAATAAATTATGCAATAAAAATAAGATTTCCTAAGAAATTAAAAAAAAAATAAGCGGAACACAGTGAAGTTCTGATTTGTTCCGATTAGTTCTGATTTATTGACAAATATTTGAAAAAATGGAAATAAATGCATAAAAGTGGCCAGAGTCGGTCACATTTGACAGAGAGGCCCAAAGGAAATAGTTTAATGGATTATTTGTATACAAATAAATGTAAAACTGCTAAATAAAAAAGCAATCACTCACTACTAGCCCCTTCATGACTGGCCTGTAATGGTGGCATAACCTGCTTGGGTCCGTGACATGAGTGGGGGGAGGTGGGGGGAGAGAGAGATGCAAATAAACTATATCATTAGTACTGTAACCTGTGAAAAACTAAGATCACTCTAACTAACATGATGTCCTTCTGATGACTCCCACCCACAGGCCAGGGACCATTTACTGTCATGACTCGTGACTGTACAGAAAGAACTGGAAGGGACAGGATCAGTGGTGTTCCAGGACAGTAGCTGCTGCTGTTGTCTTACAGGGTTCTTGTGATTTTACTTGGTAGGTTAGTTCTCTTCTTTCTTACTTCTAAGGGCTAGCAGGGTATTGTTTTGATGGCTGCTGGATGTTTGTAAACTGATTTGGTGGCTGTAAGTGGGGCTCATTTGTGGATGTTTCACTGTGTAACAGGCTGGCTGGTAGAGGCCTATTTCTTCTGATTTAAAACCTATTTGTGGGATTTGCTTGGGCCTGGTTCTTTGGCTGCTGGGCTTGGAGGGGAGACACAGGGCTGATACACTCTCTCTCGAGTCAGGTGTCTGCCCACCACCCCTCCCTCCCCAGAAGTCTGCGAATTTATTGGGGAACACCTGCCCTGCAATTGGAGGAAAAGGCTGCAGGTGCAGCTCATGTAGTTCTAGCCACTCGGGGTTGGATTTAAAGGCTGGGATAGAGGAGCTTAGGGAGTTGTTCATTTCCCTATAAGTTTAATGTGTTGTACTGCACCTAGTAACAGGGTTACTGTGTACAGTGGACTGTCTCTAAGATTAGTGGTGACCTGATTAGGCAGTAGGGTATCTTGGACTAGGGGGAACTGGTGGCTCACCCAAGGAAACCTATTTGGAAGGGATGGAACCACACATTTAGGGGCCGGTATCTTTGGGAGGTGGTGGGGTGCACAGGGTGTGGAGCAGCCATGATACTGGACTGGGCTTGGAAGTTGGGGTGGTTGCCCAGTGTGCTACCAGCTAGCACAGCTTAGGGAGGAGGTTGCAGGGATTAGGAGAAAGCTGGGGGAAGGGGGTGGTATGGTTGGGGAAGGGGCTGGGAATCTCCCACAGGGGTTGCACCAAGCACTGGGGGTGGGGGGCATAGGGAAAGGAGTGCAGGAGAATACCAGGGGTCACATAGGGACCCTTGGCAGAGGGGTCCAAAAGGACACTACCAAGGAAGCAGGCAGGTAACTGGGGACCCTCAAAGGGGGACGGAGGACAACATTCTCAGGGAAGTAGGCAGATGGCCAGGGCTGGACAGAAGGAAGCAAGCCGGGAGGTGGATCAGACCTTACACTCAGTAACGCTAATTCTCTTCTGCTCAAGGATGAGGGGTGATGAAGCCTGCGACAGGGGTGGTTAGAGACAGAAAGGGAGAGGGGTGGGAGGCAGGGCCGATAGCAGGAAGAACAGGGGGGACCTGGAATGCAGGAGAATGGGGGAGCAGTGAATCAGAGCAGGAGGGGCAGGGGAAGAGGGAAGAAAGCGCAAGGAGAAGGACCAGTTGGGAGGAAAGGTAAAGGAGAAGGACCAGAAGTACAAGGAGGATTCAGTAAAGGAGCTGAGGGTTTAGGCCAGGGAACACGACTAGCAAGGAGGAACTAAATGGAGACAGGAAGGAAGGAAGGAAGGGAGGATAATGAGGCTAGTTTAGCAGATGGGGAGAGGGACCAGTTGAGCGAGCAGTGAGGGGGAATTAGCAAGGTACAGAAGGATACTCAGGAGGAGGAGAGGAATAGGATTGGAGGGAGGGTGGCATGTGGCACCCAGATAGGGGGAGGAACAAGGAGCCAGCTGGGTGGAGGGGCCTGTAGAAAGGATGAGGGACATGGAAGGGGGGGGAATGGAGGAAAAGGAGTGGTCAGAGTGCTCCTGTTGGGGAATTCTATGATCAGGGGTATCAAATGGGATAGGGAGGGAGAAGCCTGGCCAGTTAGAACAAGATGCTTCCCTGCACTAACGATGCACAGGGCTAAGCACGCGGTATATCAGCTGGCAAAGGATTGTGGGGGTTCCCCAGACATACTGGTCCACCTGGGTACAAATGACATTGAGGGAAATAGCGAGCTAGAGATACAGGCAAGATTCAGGAGCTCGCCAGGTCTGTCATGACATAGGATGCACAGTTTTTCTCAGAGTCCTGCCAGTGCCAAGGGCTAGTGGGGAACACAAAAGGAAAATTAGGGAGATAAACCAGTGGCTCAGGGAGTGGTGTGAGGCAGAGAGGTATGGGTTGATGGGGGATTGGGGAGACCTGGGAGGATAAGGAGCTGTATGCTAGAGATAGACTACATCTCAATTTGAGGAGGGAATCCTTAAGTTGAAAATGAGGGGTTCATTGGTGAAAAGTGGGGTTTAAACTTGTGAAGAGGGTGGGATGGGAGAAAGGCTGTCAAGGGGATGCGAAAAAGGAGGACTTGTCTCCACCCCTGAGACCAGGAGGATTGCAGGGAAAGGCCAACTGCAAAGTGCAGACCAGGGAAAACAGAATCCCCATGGAACACGAGCAGGGAAATGGAACTACAGGGAAAGGGGTGAAGGTAGTCCGTTAAATGCCAGGAGCTTGGGCAACAAAAATGCCTGAGCCCAGGCGATGCTAACTGAGGGAGCAGTGGATGTGGCAGCGTCACTGAGACTTGGGCCACTGTAAGACATGACTGGGACCTGAACCTGGAGGGTTACACTATGTTCAGGAAGGACAGGGGGAGGGAGGGGAGGAGGGTAGCAATGATAGTCAAAACTGCATTGGCATAGGGGGAGGAGGAGGGGAGGCGGAGGGAACTGGTGGAGGCGATTGGGTCACCTTGATAACGGGGCATGACAAAAATAGGAGTGGTGTATAGACCCCTGCCCTGGCAGAGGAGCTGGAGGACAGTCTGGTGGCAGATGTTAGGAGACACTGCAGACTGGGCAGAGGAACGGTGGTGGTGTTGGGGTACTTAAACATGCCAGAAACAGACTGGGGAGACTATGACATCCTCTCTGACCAGGGAACAGAGGTTGTTGGATGTCTTTCAAGACGCTGCTTCCTAACTCAGCAGGAGGGAACCGACCAGGGAGGCACGGTACTGGATGTGTCCTGGCAGACAGTGACCAGACTGGGGGCTTGAGGCAGGGACCCATTGATGGGAGTGACATGCCACGGTCTGGTTCTGCCTGGACCTAGGAGGGGTAGAAGGCTGCACAAAGACGGAAGTAACCGACTTCAGGGGTGGATTTAAGGAAATGGGAAGGATCCTTAAGGAGCATTTGGATGGGATTGGGTCAGACATGACGCTGATAGTAGGTGGGAAATCATCAGGAGAGGTGCAGGATGCTCCAGCACCTGTGCAAGAGTAAGACTAATGGGTGGGGCCCAGAAAACCTGTTGGTGGACAGGAGGTCAGGAGGGTGAGTGCAGGAAAGAAAGCAGCTATAAGCAGTTCAAGTGCTCAAGGAGTGAAAGGATCGAGGGGCTAAATGCGGTAGTCTAAACCCTGTTGTGGACTCAGGAGGTCCGAGGTGGTAGGGTCCGAGGTCCTAGAGTACTATGGGAATTAAGGGATATATTGGCTGCACTTGGCGGAGCTTTTCAACAGGTCACCGGAGACAGGGAGGGTACTCTAGGGATTGGCGAGAGGCATATGTGGTACCAATCCACCAAGGAAATGTCGAGGGAAGTACTAGGAATCAAGACCCATCAGTTTAACCTCGTGGTGGGAAAATTAATGGAGAGTATACTAAAGGAACGATTGGGGATTTTAATGAGGAGGTGGGAGGTCTGGATAGTCGGCAGCATGGGTTTGTGCCAGGTAGATCATGTCAACCAACCTGGTAGAGTTCTATGAATGGGTAACATCAGAACTGGATAGGGGTAAGCCTGTGGATGTATTATTCTTGGACTTCAGCATGCTTTGACTCTGTCCCCACAATGGTCCTGGTGGAGAAACTGATGGGGTTAGGAGTAGGCCCTTTGATGGTCAGATGGATTGAAAACTGGATAGCTGGGCCTCAGAGAGTAATCTGGTCTGTGGGGAGCTCTCGAACCCTACAGAGGTTGGTAGGTGGGTACAGGAGCGTCGGGTCCTGGGTCCAATCCTGTTTAATGCATACATATCAGACATCAGGGATGTATAGTGTGAAATGAGCCTCTTCAGTGATGACTCCAAGATGGGAGCAGTAGTTGAGGGAGAAGAGGGAGGTTGGCCTGCAAGGACCTGGACACCCTGGAAAGCTGGGCTCACATGGAAATTAAATTTCAATATCACCAAGTGCAAGGTGTTGCATCTTGAGTGGGAAACCTAAACACAGGTACACCCTGGGAGGGAGGTGCTGGAAGCCTCAACAGGGAAAAGACCTAGGGGTCATGGTGGATACATGTATGAATAACACTGAGCAGTGCAGGAGAGCAGCTAGCAAGGCAAACAGGATGTTGGGATGCATCAAGGGGGATCACCTCTAGGAGCAAGGAAGTGATTCTGCCACTGTACAATGGACTGGTTAGACCACACCTTGAGTACTGTGTACAGTACTGGAGACCACACTTGAAGAGGGACACAGCTCCTGGAGAGGGTACAGAGGAGGGCAACAAAGATGATAACAGGGCTAGGGATTTGACTTACGAGGAC
This sequence comes from Neoceratodus forsteri, assembly GCA_016271365.2. NCBI lineage: Eukaryota > Metazoa > Chordata > Ceratodontiformes > Ceratodontidae > Neoceratodus > Neoceratodus forsteri. The sequence goes on from CM028134.1 coordinate 431,240,605, forward strand.
AGACTTGAGGAGCTCTGCCTGTTTTCATTGGAGGAGAGGAGAGACAGGGGGGACATGATTGAGGTCTTCAAGTACCTCAAGGGAATAAATCGGGTAAACATGGAGGGATCTTTAGACTAAAGCAGGGAGGCATCACCAGAGGGCATGGTTTGAAGTTGGAAGGTGGAAGGGTGAGGGGGAAAGGAGGAGGAGGTTTTCACTGAGAGGGTGGTGGACCCTTGGAATGCTCTGCCTGGTGAGCTGGTTCAGAGATCCACAGTGGAGAGCTTTTAAGAAAGGTGGGACAGACACAGAAAGTGGATGTATCAGATGATGGCCTGTCCCGGGGGGGTGGGGATGGATGATAGGGGTTTCTGGAGCACAAGGGATGGGAGGGTCTCGGCACCCAACTAAGGATCTAGGTTCGAGCAGACTTGATAGACCATAAGGCCTAATCTGCTGGCAAATAGTATGTTAGTATGTGAGTACGAGCTGATGGCTAGAAGGACCACTAGAGTGGTGAGGGCGGCTAAGGCAAGGAAGGAGCAGAACCTAGCCAGGGAAATTAGGAGAGGGAACAAGGGGTTCTTTAGATACATTGGGGAAAACGAAGGTGAAGGGCAGATTAGCAGGATTAAATCGGAGAGATGGGCACAAGACCCGGGGAGCAGGCTGAGGTACTAAATGAGTACTTCACCTCAGTTTCACCAGGGAAAATGGGGGTGCTGCATCACACATGGGAGGAGACAGAGATACTGAGGGGGGGGCCCCACCGATCGGCAGGTCTGGGGAGAGGGGAGGCATCACTGGCAGGTGGGGAGGCCAAGCAGGAGAAGAGGTACTGGAAGTGGAAATCACAGCAGAGAGAGTGAGGCCTCAGCTCCCTTAAGACGGAGAAAGCACTGGGGCTGGATAAATTACATCCCAGAGTGCTGAAGGAACTTGCAGATGTCCTGGCTAAACCCCTGGCAGAGCTTTCACCATCTCTCTGAGGACAGGGGTGGGTGCCCCAAGACTGGAAGGTGGCGACATAGTGCCTATCCACAAGGGGGGATCAAGGGAGGTGGCAGGGAACCACAGGCCTGTCAGCCTGACATCGTGGTGGGCAAGGTGATGGAGGGCATTGTCAAGGAGAGGCTAGGAGGGACCTGGATAAGTCAGGGTGCCTGGACGATAGACAGCATGGATTCATCCCAGGAAATCGTGTCAGACAAACCTGGTGGAGTTCTATGACTGGTGACAAGTGCCTTGGACCTGGGTAGACCAGTGGATGTCCTCTTTTAGACTTCAGCAAGGCATTTGACTCTGTTCCTCACATGGGCCTGTTGGATAAGCTGGGAGAAATGGGGTGGGGAACCAGATGATCAGATGGATAGGCAATTGGCTCAGGACCGGACCCAGAGGGTCGAGTTGGTGGGATAGTCTCATCCCCAAGGAGGGTCATTAGTGGGGTCCCACAGGGATCAGTCCTGGGCCCTTCTGTTCAACACCTACGATCTGACATAAGGACAGGAATCAGGAGTGAGATGAGTCTCTTTGCAGATGACTCAAACTGGGGGGGTGGTGGATGGGGAGGAGGGAGGGTGGCCCTACAGGGGACCTGGAGGCTCTGGAAAGATGGTCTAGAAAGTGGGCTGAGGTTCAATGGTGAAATGCAAGGTACTCCACCTGGGGTCAGAAACCCGGCCAAGTGTACACCCTGGGGAATGCTACAAGTCTCGGCGGGGCTGAGAGGGACCTGGCGGTGGTGGTGGATGTCAAGATGAACAACTCTGAGACTTGTAGAAGGGCAGCAGCCAAGGCCAACAGGATGCTGGGATGCATCGCTAGGGGTTCACTCCAGAAGGAGGGAAGTGATACTCCCTCTGTATAACTGCTTGGTGAGGCCGCACCTTGAGTACTGCGTGCAGTTTGGAGGCCACACTTAAAGAGGACATTAACCTCCTGGAGAGGGTCCAGAGGAGGGCAACCAAAATGATTGGGGCTTGGGGACAGGACCTATGAGGAGAGGCTCAAGAGCTAAATATGTACACATTGGAAGAGAGAAGGGACCGGGGACATGATAGAGGTCTTCAGGTACATGAAGAGGGTAAATAGGGAGGAACAGTCAGGGTGCTTGAAGGAAGGAGGAAGGGGCCACTAGGGCATGGGTGGAAGCTGGAGGGGAAGATTCAGGGAGAAAGGAGGAGGTGCTACTTCACTGAGGAGGTGGTGGAGCCATGGAATGCACTGCCTAGGGGGCTGGTGGAGGCAGAGACAGTGGAGGGGTTCAGAGGGGTGGGACAGGTACAGGGTAAGGGTTCTGAAGCAAATCCAATGCAGCAAGAATATCCGGAACTGGGAAGGAGAAGCCAGAGAAGGCGAGGACAGCAAGGTCAGCACCCAGGGTGGGGCTGACCAAACGAGCACACGAAAGACTGTTAGGCCTATTCTGCTGGCATTTTAGTATGTTAGTATGTACACAGCACACTGACTGCACAGCAGTCCACCACCACTCCTTCCAAGATTACCTGACTGACTGACTCCTACAGGACAGTTACTGTTAAGAGACCAAATTCAGCAACTGTTAAGTGTGCCTCAGAATTTGAATTGGAGATGCAGACACATCTGGTGCATAGCCGCAAACAGCACAGTCCCACAATGGGGTTAGTTAATGCGCATACGTAATGTAATGCGATATACTATAAAACTAATGATAATAATGGGGAATGAGTGATGATGATGACACTTGTGTGTAGTTGTACTTTACTTGAGTTGTAGTGTAAACAGCCTGCTATGAGTCACAAAGTCAGATTTTATCCTCTCGTCCAACCATAGCCAGCAGCACAGGTGCATCAACTTGTATGTTGTTTGTCCGAACAGTATTTTTTTTTTTTAATACATGAAATCATGAATAAACGTTAACAAGTAATCGTGATTGGATGGCACAGGTCAAAGATTTATTTTGCCAGTCTGCTGCCCTTGCGCTGTACACACAGCTGCACTGAAGCCAGGAAAAAAAACATTTATTTAGGATTTCTGGGACTGTTACATTTCTCGTGGGCCCCCTTGCAGCCTCCCTCTCTCCCCTCCGGATGGCACAAGTCAAAGATTTATTTTACTAGCCTGCTGCCCTTGCCCTGTACACACAGACACATTGAAGCCTGGAAAAAAAAATGTTACTTGGGATTTCTGGGACTATTACATTTCTCATGGGCCCCTGCTCTCTCTCTCTCTTTCTTTCTCTGGATGGCACAAGTCAAAGATTTATTTTGCCAGCCTGCTGCCCTTTGCCCTGTACTCACTGCCACACGAAGCCAGGAAACAATTTTTATTTGGAATTTCTGGGACTGTTACATTTCTTGTGGCCCCCACCATAGTCTCTCTCTCTCCACTATGGATGGCACAAGTCAAAGATTTATTTTGCCACCCTGCTGCCTTGCCCTGTACATAGCCACACTGAAGCCAGGAAAATACATTTTATTTGGGATTTCTGGGACTGTTACATTAATCTGGCCACCCTGCAGTCTCTCTCTCTCTCTCTCCCCCCCCCGGACGTCACAAAGATTTATTTTGCCACCCTGCTGCCCTTGCTTTGTACACACAGCTACAATGAAGCCAGGAAAATACATTTTATTTGGGATTTCTGGGACTGTTACATTTATTGTGGGCCCCCCTGCAGTCTCTGTCTCCCTCTGGACGTCACAAGTCAAAGATTTATTTTACCACCTTACTGCCCTTGCCCTGTACACACAGAGACACTGAAGCCTGGAAAAGAAATTGTATTTGGGATTTATGGGACTGTTACATTTATTGTCGGACCCCCTGCAGTCTCCCCCTCTGGACGAGATTGTGAATGAATGTTAACAAGTGATTGTGATTCATGACTGGATGGCACAAGTCAAAGATTTATTTTAACACCCTGCTGCCCTTGCCTGTACACACAACCACATTGAAGCCAGGAAAACAAAACTAGGATTTTCTGTAACTGTAAAATTTTTCTTGTACCCCAGCAGTCTCTCCTCTCTCCTCTGGATCAGGAATGGCACAAGTCAAAGATTTTGCCAGCCTGCCCTTTCTCATATACACAGTCAGCTACACTGTTTGAGGCCAAGAACAGAAAAAAAAACTTTCATTTGGGATTTTCTGTAACTGTAAAATCTCTCTTGGGCCTCCAGCAGTCTCTCCCTCTCTCCTCTGGATCTGGAATGGCACAAGTCAAAGATTTTGGCTGCCTACCCTTTCTCATGGACACACTGCTACACTGCCTGAGTCAAAGAAAAGAAAACTTTCATTTGGGATGTTCTGTAACTGTAAATCTCTCTGGGTCCCCAGTAGTCTCTTGCTCACTTTCTGGACCTGGAATGGCACAAGTCAAAGATTTTGCCAGCCTGCCCTTTCTCATGTACACACAGCTACACTGTCTGAGGCCAAGAAAAGAAAAAAAACATTCATTTGGGATTTTCTGTAACTGTAAAATCTCTCTTGGGTCCCCAGTAGTCACTCTCTCTCTCTCTCTCTCTCCCCTCTGGATCTGGAATGGCACAAGTCAAAGATATTGCCAGCCTGCCCTTGCTCATACATACAGTCACACAGTACTGCCACACTGCCTTAGTTTGCATCCTCCCAGCAGCCACCCAGGCCACCACTACCTCCCCAGTCCCATCTCCCCAACCTGCCTTCACCCACCCCTGATGATGGTTTCTCTCCACCTCCTTTCTCTCACTCCTAATTTCTTCTCTTCCCTCCCTCTGGCTCATATATTTCTGGCATTTTTTGGGGGGTTTAGTACTTTGTTTGGCATCTCTCTGCTGGCTCTGACTTTGTGAGTGCAGCTCCTGCTCCTCCAGTCCTTCTCACTGCTCAGTCGCATTGCACACATGCACGGTTACATACTGTGAGTGCATTATGTGACCATCTGTTGCCTGACTGGATGCTGCCAGCCACCTATACATGCCAACAGCATCCCCATGGCAAAAGACAACAAAATTGCGGAAATGGCATCTCCACAGACCTGGAACTGGACTTCTATGGCGAAGTCCATATTTATCTGGGTCTATGGACTGCGGGTTCAATCTGGGGGTCCGGATCCCCGCAGAACAGCCCGCCCAGCTCTATAACATATTTTAAGAACTGCAGGCATTCTGAGTGGCAAAAGGGTGAGGGGGAAGCACTGGGTTCTGTTTAATTTGCTTTAACTGGCCACATACCGGAAGCACCCCTTGAAAATGAGTTAATCTGTAAAAACATAATTACAACTCTGTAACTGAGTAGGGCAGGACCACAGAGTTCAATATATATATAGAGAAAGGCTAGAGTACGGACTACAATGGCTCAGTTGAGGCTGTGTAGCTGCCATAATAGGGGAGGAATAAGGTGCAGTAGATGGCAGGAACCCTGCTTGAAACTTAGATAGCGGCACCAGCACGCTGTTCTGACAGTAATCGAGCAATGCACTGCTTATACAAGCAAAGCACAAATGAACATACCTTGTTTCTGTCACCCCAAGGTGCATCTGCTTCATCATTTCCCTGCTGTCAATGGTGCTTCTTTCCCTGAAAACTAACAAAGCCGATCAGGTGGACCTGAGTGCCCAGTGACATACATGTAATACAGCAAAGCACACAGTCACGGCACTCACGCCTCCTTATATATAATGCAGGAGTTCAGACAAGTTAATGTTCAAAAAATACCTCCTCTTTTTTTTGGCAGGTAGCCACAGCAGGAGAAGAACAGCTGGTATCTGATGTTTCACCTGTTACAGGCTTTCTCAAAGATAGTGCCCCCCCCCCGGAGTAAATCCTCTTATATAGCATGTACACCTATGTGACATTCAAATTGTTAAAGTGACAACTGCTTTTTAAATAAAAAACTAATTTGTTTCAATTCACCATACCATAACATTCAAAGACACACCATCATACAAAGTTACAAAGTATTGGTAATTGATACTCACCTCATATCCTAATTAATTCATAAGCTCATTGGGAGGAGGTGTGAGTGCCATGACTGTGTGCTTTGCTATATTACATGTATGTCACTGGGCACCCAGGTCCACCTGAGCGGCTGTTGGTTTTCAATGAAATGGAATTGACCAACGCTGGGGATGCTTCCATTTTGGAAAGAACAGATGATGATTGTGGTATTACTGTCAGAACGAAAGGATGAGTGCAACAACGACGGGAACATATACAAGCAACAATCAAGAAAGCCAGGTAAGCGGGGGAGGGACAGCGAGTTTTATGGAGAGTTTGTTCTCAAATTTATCACAAACGGATCCATTTGGTACAGACAACCACTACAGGGAGAAGCCAGGACTGAACCAGGAAGACAGTGAGATCAGAGGCTCTTTTTTACCTACAAAAGGTAGCCCTTAAAGCAGAAGAGTGCATTGGCGTAAAGAGGCAGAGGTACCATCAGTGAACAGGGTCCCAAGAGGTTTATGGGTCATGAAGGATCCTGCATTTAATTTAGAGAAAAAAAAAGAGTTCATTGGGCCATGGAGGGAGATAGCGCATGATGCCTCAGTAAAGTGAATGAAACAGATTCTGCAAAACACAGAAGCAACACAAGCAGAGATCAAAAAGGAATTAGAGAAAAAAGAAGCACACCTCAATACATTTGCAGCAGATAAGAACTTTGCCAGGTTGAAGGAGGAATTACAAGCTGAGATCCAGTTCCAGACAAGAAAATCAATGCGACCAAAAGACGGAAGTCTCTAAGAGATGACAACAACTATCTACAGGGTCATATTTTCAACTGGCCAAAAAAAACAACAAAAAGGCAAAACAACAAAGGCTTTCTCTGAACCTCGTTCTATCCTGAAGAAGACAGTAGAGCAACGGAGTGCAAAGAATGCTTCTGTGACCCCCAACACTATGAGCGCTTCAGAAACAAGTGCTACAAGCGACTTAGAACAGTCAGATATTTTTTTAGGCAAGACCTGATGGAGAACCTGCCCCAGTGACAAGGCAAATGGAAAATAAGGTACCAGAACACCAGAGGAGAACCCAACATGGGAAGAGGAGGTCAAGGGTCACTGGAGGCCTGACAAGGAAGCAGAGATATTGGGAGACATAGCGTAAACACAATGGGTGGGGGCAATGTTATTAACTTATTGAACTACAGACTAAGTAGCAGTGAGCATCAAATCCTTAACAAAGGATTATCAATTGTCCCCAACATGGATAGTGACTATTTTCAGACCACCATAGACATCTATCGTCTCTGTAGAGTACTTAGTTTAAGATGTTTCTACTCTAAAATGGACAGTATAGGTAGGACAGTAGATCTGGGTATTAGAGGGCTATTGCAACAGGAACAGAGTAATGGCCAAGGTAATGTGAAAATGAGTCAGCTGTTATTCCAACACAGAAGGTACTAAATGCACTTAATGAGTACATACAGACTAATGATGTAGATGAGGAGGAAGCGGGGAATGTGGGTGGCGAGAAATGGCAATGGAATGAAACAGTCACAAAGAAAACCAATGCGTTTGCCCCCAGCCCTCAGCAGTAGCAACTTCAAAAACCGTGTGAAAGAGATCTAACACAGTCTAAGAAAAGAGGAATTTGTACCAAGGTATTGCAATATCACTGTGTGTATCCAGCCTTTATTCAGGCCTGGGCACCTCTTTCTCTCTCTCCTCGGTCCCTTATGGCATGGGTTTGCTCCCTTAGTCTCTGGGGAAAGAACTGTGAAGGAAGCAGGGCAGCTCACACCTTTATAGGGTTGGTGGCGTTGGTCAGATAGCCAGTCTGAGACAGGAAACCCAAACAGGGGGATGGAGGGGGAAGACTGACCTGATGACTGAGATCCCCGAAGATCTACTATTACCTATCTTCTTTGGGGTATCTCAGTCATCCGTCACACTGTAGGAATGAGTCTCAAGCAGTGACAAGTAACAGCAGTACAGTCTGGGTGGCAGGCAAGCTGGGACCTAAGACAGGAGGCCCTGAAGGACAGCACAGCCAAAAGCCTGCTCTGGCTCTAGAAGCAATGTCCAGACTGTAGTGCTTGGTAAAAGTATGGACGGGTACTCAGGTGGCAGCACCACATATGTCAGTGGCTGAGACCCCTTTGAAGTAAGCCACAGAGGTAGCCATACCACTTGTGGAGTGATCTTTGACCACCCCGGCAATTCTTTGCCATACTTGTAGCAGAACAATACAACTGGCCAACCACTGTTAGAAACCTGAATGCCCTCTCTTCTTGGGGCAAAAGAAACAAAAAGCTGCTTTGACTTTCTGCTTTCCTTAGTCTGAAGCAGATAATATTTCAAGATCCTGCGCACATCTAATGTATGGAGCAGTGCTTCCCCTGGATTGGCATGCTCACGAAACTAAACTGGAAGGTGGATATATTGGTTCAAGGTAAACCAGACACCACCTTAGGAAGAAACTTAGGATTTGTGTGCAAAGACACCCTGTCTTTGTGAAAAATCAAATAAGGCTCCTCACACCAGAGAGCCTGAAGCTTGGAAATCCTACGAGCAGAAGCAGTAACAACCAAAAATAATGCTTTCCAGGAAAGAATGCAAGTCGCGGCTCACTCAAACGGAGACAGAGTCAACTTCTCCAAAATGAAATTTAAGTCCCAAGTCAGGACAGGGAACAGATTGGAGGTTTCAGGTGCAGGATGCCCTGAGAAAATATGGAACATATCCAGATGAGCCACGGTATGCCGCCAATGGAGTTGTGGAAGGCAGAAATAGCCAAGGTGCACTTAAGGGATGAATACTGGAGACCAGAGTCTGACAGTGAAATCAGGTAATCCAGAATCTGGTTCACTGGACAGGTGAAAGGGTCTAGATGGTGCTTGGCATCCCAGATGGCAAACCTCTTCCACTTCATGGCATACGTGGCTCTTGTAGAGGGCTTCCAAGCTGCCATGAAGACACCCGCCATTCTCTGAGGTACCCCAAAATGGGCAATTGCTATGTTCTCAGGAGCCAGGTGTGCAGACGCAGAGACTTGAGACTGGGATGGAACAGGGTACCCTGAACCTGCATCAGCAAGTTCCTCAGTAAAGGGCAGAGGGACCGGAGGTTCTTCTGCTAACTGATGCAGTAATGGAAACCATATCTCACTATGGCCAGAATGGTGTGACCAGAATCATGCTGGCCCTTCCATTTGAGGAAGGAATGTTAGTGACAGATAACAATATAGATATACACAATCCAGGGAACAGATGTGATCATATATATATATATATATATATATATATATATATATATATATATATTGGGAGACTCCATGACAAGGTTCATGGATAGGTATGCAACAAGAAATAAGAGAACACTACTACCTGTTCCTATAGTGGAGCCATGACTGGTGACATTAACAAGATGATCCCAGGTATTCTGGCTGATAATAACAACCCCAGTATAGTACTACTACATGTTGGAACCAATGATCCAGCAAGATTTGATGCTGATACAAGTCATTAGAGATACTCAGGAAATTTGTGCAACACTGGAACAGTATAATAGCAGAGTTATTATCTCCGAAGTACTCCTTGTCCCTAGGTCTAGTTGGGCAAGAACGGAAAGAATTAAGTAATATAATAACTGTTACGAAGATGGGGCCTAAATAGGACAACAGACATGATCTATTTGGTTATGATGGACTCCACCTCAATAAAAGGGGGTCAAGAGTATTTGGGAATCTGTTTTATAAGGAAGTGAACACAAAGCATACTGTTCCAAAAAAACTAGTCTATAAGGGGCACAGGGCCAATAAACCCCCCCACTAGTAGATCACCAGTAAATAAACAAATTAGGGCATCGAAAGGGGAGTTGGTTGCATTGCTCATTAATGCTAGAAGTTTGAACATAATTAAAAAAATCAGAAATAGAACTATTGTTATTACAAAAGAATGTGGATCTGGCAGCTGTAACAGAGACTTGGTGGGCAGATAGTGCTAGGTGGATGACTCACATACCAGGGTACAGAGTTTACCACATAGACAGAGTGGGGAAATGAGGGGGCAGTGTGGCCTTATATGTTAAGGAAAGGATACAGTGTACCCAGATACCTCACATAAATGAGGAAACAACACAATATGATGCTCCATGGGTAGACATAGTAAGCAAGCAATAATACCCGACAGGGTGGGCGGTAGTGGGTATAGTCCCTCTGTTATTGTGTTGTTCTATCTGCTGTTCTCCCCCCCCCCCACCTATTCTCTTCGTTGGTCTCCCCTCCCCCGCACTACCTCCAGGACTGTTTTTGATCCATGTTTTTTTTTTATTGTGTTGTACTTTCAGGAGCAGGACAAAGAGAGCGTTATGTCAGTTTATCTTTATTTTGGTGCTGCCCGGTAAAACTGATTTGCGAGTGGTCAGGTGCATGACCGTGTTACGCTGTGAGAGTTTAAGAGGCGTCACTGCGAGGAGCAGCAGCACTGTAAATTATTTTTCATTTTTTTTTCTTTAGCATAGATACTATGGTTAATTTGCGGGCAGTACCTGGTGAGAGACAGCTCGATTTTCCTGATAGGTAATTTCCTGGTTTGGGAATTGGGATGTTGAATAGCCAGGCGGCGAGAGGAATGCCTGTGAGTCGCAAGAGAGAGACACAGATCAGGAAGTAATAAACAAAAGGTAAAGCAGGAAAAGGAATGAAAAAAATGTACACTGGTTTGGTTTGAAGTCAGTGAGTTGTTGTGTGGGCTTCTAAATACCGGGACAGTATTGTTCATAAATCAGTATTTGGGAGCAGACTCTCGCTAAGCGAGACAAAAAATAGGCGCAAATTTGAAATGAAGAACCAGGGGGTTAGCCAATTGGAGAGCTGGCTGGGCAACACGATCCTTGTGATGGGGCAGGCTAGACTGGCACTTTTAATAGCTGGGCATCTGTTGTCTGATAGATGCCCAGCTAGGAAAGTGTCTCAGCCAATCGGAAGCCTCAAATTATTTTACCCATTTTCTAAGGAAAAATAAAAACCTAACTATAGGGGTTATCTATAGACCACCAGACATGGACACTGAAAATAATAATAAACTGTTGGACAATATTTGCAAAAACATCAATAATAAAGAGTGTTTAATAGTGGGGGACTTCAAGTCACCAGAAATAGACTGGATCAGAGGTACAGCAACAAGACAAGAAAAGAATGCTATCGATACATGTGTAGAACATGGCCTAATTCAAAATGTATGCAGGCCTACTAGAGGGAATGCTATACTGGACCTTGTCCTAACTGATGGAGATGAGGTGGCAAAAAATATCGACATACTAGAATCCCTAACATCCTGCGACCATAACGTGATAGAGTTTAAAATCAAGGCTGCCCCACTACCTATCCAGGGCTGTACTGTAGTTAAGGATTATAGAAGGGCTAATTATAATATAATTAGGAATGAGCTGCACACTTGGCAATGGGATATGGGTGACTTAGATGTAAATGCACTATGGAACAAAATTAAAAATAAGTTACTAGATCTGGAAGAGAAATATGTTCCCAAAAAAATATATAATAAACATGGTAAAATACTCCTGTGGTACACTAGGACTGTGAAAGATCACATTAAAAAGAATGCCAGGGCCTGTCGGTCTATGAAAAGGATAACACACCATACAATGGGAGAAATACAGATTAGCTGATACGAAAATGTAAATACAGCACCAGAAAGGCAAAGAAGATGACAGAATTTCATTTTAGCACACAAGGATAATTGTAAGGCTTTCTATGCCTATGTAAATAACAAAGCTGTACAGAACAGTGGGACCAGTCAAAGGTGCGAAATACAAAATGTAATGATCCAAAACAGATGGTAGAAGAATTTAAAGAGACTTACCAGTCTCAGCTGTTGCACCGGCTGGATCGTTGCCTTACCCCCTAGAGTTGCTGATAAAGTCCATATGTAAAAAAAAAATGCCATCCTTAAAAAATGCTATCCCTCATAAAATTCATCCCACTGGTTCCCTTGGACTTCAGGGTCTCTGGGGCCGCCCACGCTCTGCCCCCACGCTCACTAAAATTGTGATGTGATGCTAGGGAGCATGAGGGGATGAGCGCTGTTATAGTCTATGGGGTGTTTTGTGTATCGTTTTATATTGTTGAGTGATGAACAAGGCACCGGCCCACCAACAAGGGTCTTGCTAGCCCACCAGTGCCTCACGTTTCATCACCAACCGCCCACCACAAAATAAAATAAAAAACGATACAACAGGTACCCCCCATAGACTATAACAGTGCTCGTCCCCAAAAACCCGGAATGTCAAAAGACTCGGGGCGAATTTTACGAGGGATAGCATTTTTTAAAGACGCCATTACTTTACATATGGACTTTATTAATAGCAGCTCAAGGGGGTAAGGCACCGATCCAACCAGTGCAAAACCAATTTACTTCAGCTTGGTGTATCTCTTTAATAATTATTTCTGCTTAGTATTCGAAAAAGGGGACATAATATCTAATATGCAAGTGGGCGAAGGGAGCAGTGACAGTCGAGTGTGTAACTTGGACATGGAGATCACAGAGTAGGAACTAAAGAAGGTGATTAAAAACATCAATCCCAATAAATCTGCCGGTCCCGATGGTTTGCACCCCTGCTTACTGAAGGAAATCAGTTCATGGCTATTAAAGCCATTGTTGCAGCTCTTTAATCTTTCATTAAGAACTGAAAGAATACCTGAAGACTGGAGATCAGCAATTGTGATCCCTATTTTTAAGAAGGGAGATAAAACTATTATGTCTAACTACAGGCCAATTAGCCTTACTGCTATATTATAGGGAAACTTCTGGAAACAATAATCAAAGATAAGGTCACAATGGACTAGGCCACATTTCAACAATACAGGAGGCTCAGAAATGAATGCAAAAAGGCAATCAGGGCTGCCAAAAGTGAATTCTGTAAATCTGCCTTACGGAATTCAGCTAAGGACCCCAGGAATTTCTGGAGGAACGTTAAAAACATAGTGAGTGGCTCCTCCAATTGTGAAGCCCCTGACATGCTTATCAATGGTGCTAGCTGCAATAATCGCTAACCACTGCCAATGCATTTAACTCACATTTTTCGGACCTGTCCGCCTTCACCTCTGTATTCTCCTCTAGTGGAGCTGATAGTCCTGTCTAGGTCCCTCCTCCTCAACTGGCCCCTACCTCCCATCCATTATTCTACTTTAAGGCTGAGACAGCTCAAGAGACGCAGAGATTGCTCTCTGGTCTCTCCCCCGTTTCCAGAGCTAGCCATGATGGCATGGAACCTAAGCTCCTCCGTCTTGGTGCTGCGTCTATTGCCTCACAGGTGGCCCATATCGTCAACCTGTCCTTAGGATCTGGGGTTATCCCTGACCTATTGAAGGTGGCAAGGGTTGTCCCTGTTCTCAAACAGGGCAACCCTAGGATTCTTGACAACTATCAGCTGATTGCTATTTTGTCTGCTATCAGTAAGCTTCTTGAGAAAGCTGTGGTGGGGCAACTCACAGAGTATATTCAGTCTCATGAGCTACTGTCTCCCTCGCAGCATGACTTTTGCAAAGGGCACAGCACATCCTCTGCCCTGGTCACTGTCACTTCAGCAATCAGGGCTGCTATGGACCAGGGCAGACTCTCTGGTGCCATCTTTACTGACCTCTCCAAGGTCTCTGACCTAGTTGATCATGTCCTACTCTGCTCTCAACTTAGGTCCTTTGGTCTGTCTCCTCCTGTTCTTAGCTGGTTCTCCAGTTATCTTCAGAACAGGCAGCAACTTACCAAATTCAGTAAGGTGCTCTCAGACGCCACCACCATGTCCTCAGGAGTTCCCCAGGGGTCAGTCCTCGGGTCCCTGCTGTTCTCCATATTTGTCAACAATCTTCCCTCCTCCTCCGCCTCCTGCAGGTCCATCCTTTATGCTAATGACCTGGTTATCCTCACTCATTCCCGGGACACTGGGGTCATTAATCACCAACTGAGTGAGGATTTCAGGAGTATCCAGTCCTGGATATTGTCCCACAAGCTGGTCCTAAACCTTAAAAAAAACTCAGGCCATGCTCTTTGGGTCCCTGGCCAAGTTAAAGGCCTCCCCTGTTCCTCTGTACATCACTGGTCTTGATGGTGCTCCTGTCCTCATCACTGATTCCGTCAAATACCTTGGGGTGACACTTGACCCTCAGCTTGACCTTGGACACCACATCCACGACGTGTGCCGAGCTGTTAACTATAAACTGGGTCTGGCCTACAGAGTGAAGAAAAATCTCACCTCGGCTACTCGCCTTGCACTGGCCAAAGGTGTGTTTCTACCCTCTCTCTGCTATGGGCTCTTCCTGTTCACTCGAACTTCCAAAGTTCACCTAACTAGATGGTCCGTAGCCTACAACAACATTTGCTGTTTTGCTGTCCCTCGCCTTACCCACCGCTGCGATCTGTATAGTCAGCTAAACTGTCTCTCTTCGTCCAACTACCTAAATTTTGTCTTGGTCTGTTTCACGGGCAAGGTTCTGGGAACTGGCACCCCTGGGTTGGCGGGAGCTCCTTGTTCCTGCTGTCTCCTCTACCTGCTCCCTCAGGTCCCAGGGCTCTGCTGTCCTTAAGGTCCCTGCTACTGTACTCAAATGGGGGACTGAGATTTTGCCTCATATGGCCCCAGATTATGGAACTCCTTTCCTGTCCAGGTCCGCTCCCTTCCCCTCCATGTGTGCCTACAAGTTTCCTGTAAAAACACTTGAAGCTCTCCTCAGCATCGACTGTCCCAAACCACCATGATTACTTCTGGCTGCATCCACTGGACTCGAGTGTACCAACGTTGGCATTGGTCATGCTGTGGTAGCCTGCCTGCTTGGGTGTGGCCTTGTGCAAAATGTTTCTGCTCTCTTGTTCAGGCATTTGCCCTGACTGTGATACTACTAGGGGTCCTGAACCGTATTTACTTGTATATAATGCTTAGTACACAGCATTGACGTCTCTGTACTTATTTTATATTTGTCTTCGCCATTTGTGTAATTGTGTTATTACTGTGTATGTTATGCTTCTCCTGACTTCTGTGCATCTGCCTTACCTGTGTCATGTTGTACTCTATACTGAACACGTAATTCCTGTACTTTCCGGTCGTACCTGAAAATAGGCATATGTTTTGTCTAGTGTACTTACCTGGTTAACAAAAGCTAAATAAATAAATAAATTACAACTGAACTTATTGGACTTGCATTACATAGATAAAACAGCATGGTTTTAAACATTGCTCATGCAACAAATACCCTGGTGTCTTATGAGGAAGTAAGCAAACTCCTTGATGATAAAAACAGGTAGATGTAATATTTCTAGACTACAAAAAGGCATTTGATAAAGTTTCACATGGAATTCTGATTCATAAACTCAAGACTATAGGCACAGATGACCATCTAATATTAAGGTGGGTGGAATCCTGGCTTAACAACAGAACTCGGAAAGTGAGGATAAGGGGGCTTTACATAGGAAGTGGGGACATGTTGAGGGGTGCTGCAGGGGTCGGGTCCTGGGCCCAGCTCTGTTTTCCACATTTATAGCAGACACGCATGGTGAACTGATTAAAATGTGTCTTAAGTTTGCTGATGATGCTAAACTACTAGCAGAAGTGGGATCTTGTGAAAAATCAACCACTCTACAACAAGATCTTAATAAGCTGGAGAAGTGGTCAAAAATTAATGGCATGCAATTTAATTTAGAGAATTACAGTGTTGCACTTCGGAAGGGATAACACTAGGCATCAATATAGTTTGGATGCAAACTAAGGAACACTGCTAGGGAAAAAGACTTAGGAGTACATGTTAGTGAAGCTCTGACCTTCAGTATTCACTGTAAGAGAACTATAAACAAATCTAATAGAATAATTGGGTGACATTTGACACAGTCCAACACAAAAGATTAATAAACAAATTAGCCAGCCTGGGAGTGGGTCTCAGGTGGTAGCCTGGGTAAAAATTAGCTGGACATCAGGACACAGAGGGTAACAGTAAACAGAGTCCACTCCAAAGAAAGGAGGGTTACTAGCGGGTACCGAGGGTTCAGTACTGAGTCCGGTCCTTTGAATGTCTTTATAAGTGATATTGCAGAGGACTGGAAGGAAAAGTATGCCTTTGCAGATGAACACAAAGATCTGCAACAGGGTTGATACACAAGGAGGAATGGAAAGGATGAGAAGGGACTTGGCAAGGTTGGAGGAATGGTCAGAATCGGCAGCTTGGTTCAATGCAAAGAAGTGCAAAATAATGCACCTGGAAACAAATACCAGGGAAGATTACACAATGGGGGAGGTAGTAACAACAACAAAAATGGAAAGGGACTTGGGGTAATCATATCAGATGACCTTAAGGTTAGCAAGCAATGTGAGAAGGCAGTAGGGAGGGCTGGGGGGATACTGAGATGTATAGGGAGAGACATCACCAGCAGAAAACAGGAAGTTGTTATCCCCCTGTACAGACAGTTGGTGAGACCCCATCTGGAGTACTGCTTCCAGTTCTGGAGACCCCATCTCCGCAAGGACATAGACAGGATGGAAGCAGTTCAGAGGGCAACTAAAATGGTGCAGGGTCTGCAAGAGAAGCCATACGAGGAGAGACTAAAGGAGCTTAATATGTATACCCTTGAGGAAAGGAGGGAGAGGGGGGACATGACAAAAACGTTTAAGTACCTCAGTGGAATCAACAAAGTCCAAGAAGGTAGCATCTTTCAGAAAGAGAGATGTGCAAGAACAAGGGACACAATTTGAAGATAGAGGGGGACGGCTCAGGGGTAATGTGAAGTATTTTTTCACAGAGAGGGTGGTGGATGCATGGAACAGCCTTCCTGAGGAGGTTGTGGGGTCTAAAACTGTGGGAGAATTCAAGAATGCATGGGACAGACATAAGGCAATTTTTGTGGGGGTAGGAAGAAATAGGCTGTTGATTAAATAGGATCTGCAGCTTATCCTCTAGAGTAGGAAATGGGCAGACTAGGTGGGCCAAGCGGTCCTCATCTGCCATCAAAGTCTATGTTTCTATTTTGTATGTAACTCAGGGAGGTGCTGGCAGCTACAGGGCTGTGCAATGGATTCTGGAAACAGGTGTGGTACCAAGAGACTGGAGGAGGGTGAATGTAGTCCTCTCCACAAAAGTGGGAGCAAGGAGGAGGCTGGCAATTACAGGCCAGTCAGCCTGAGCTCAGTGGTGGGGAAACTAATAGAATCGCTATTAAAAGAAAGGTTTGTGATATATCTCGAAGCCAGTGGATTGCAGGATCTGAGGTAGCATCGTTTCACAGCAGGAAGGTCTTGTCAAACTAATCCGATAGATTTCGTTGACTAGGTGACTTGGGAAGTGGATCAGGAGGGCAGTGGACACGGCCTACCTGGATTTCAGCAAGGCCTTTGACACCGTCCCACACAGAAGGTTTGTAAACAAGCTGGGCAGTCTGGGGTAGGACCCAGGGTGGTAAACTGGGCCAGAAACTGGCTGAGCAATGGGACACAGAGGGTGGTGGTGAACGGAGTCCAATCCAAAGAGAAGCGGGTGACCAGTGGGGTCTTGCAGAGTCAGTGCTGGGACCAGTCCTCTTTAACGTCTCCATAACGACACCACATAAAGACTGGAGGGAAAGGTATGCCTCTTTGCAGATGACACAAAGATCTGCAACAGGGTGGACATTCCAGGAGGCGTGGAGAAAATGAGAAGGGACCTCGGCTGGCTTGAGGAGTGGCCAGGGTGTGGCAGCTAAGATTCAATGCAAAAAGTGCAAGATCATGCACTTGGGGCACAGAAATGCGGGGCTTGACAGCACCAAACAGGAAAGGACCTGGGAGTAATCATATCTGATGACCTAAAGGTTACCAAACAATGAGAGAAGGCTGTGAGAGAGCCAGTGGAATGCTGGGGTGCACAGGGAGTGGTATCTCCAGCAGAAGGAGGAGGTGGTGATCCCACTGTACAGAACATTGGTGAGACCTCATTTTGAGTACTGTGTTCAGTTCTGGAGGCGCATCACTGGAAGGACATAGAGAAGTGATTCAAAACAGGGCAACATAAATGGTGCAGGGGCTGCACAAGAAGCCACATGAGACAGACTAGACACCTCAATATATACTCTCTGGAGGAGGACGAGACAGGGAGATATGATAACAGACTTTCAGATACTGTAAGGGTATAAATAAGCTACAGGAGGTAGCATCTTTCAGAAGAAGATGTTCAAGAACAAGTGGCCATGATATTAGAATAGAGGGGGTAGACTAATTGGTAACTTGAGGAAGTATTTTTTCATGGAAAGGGTGTTGGATGCATGGAACAGCCAACCAGTGGAGGCTGTGGCAGCAAAAACTATAGGGGAGTTCAAGAATGCATGGGATAGACATGAGGGAACCCTAGCAACAGGAAAGAGGGGGGTAAGCTGCATATTACTTAGGATCTGTAGATAGGAAATGGGAAGGGAAAATGAGCAGACTAGGTGGGCCAAGCAGTCCTTATCTGCTGCCAAATTCTATGTTTCGACACAGGGTGTTAAATAGCTGGTATAGTGTAGCAATTGCTGCACAAAACAGGAGGTAATACTAACCATTTCAAGAAATGTGTGGCAGTAGACTGCTAACCATTTTTTAAACTGAGTCCATGACAGGAGACACTACATGGAGAAAACCTTGTTTTTTTTTTTAAAAAAAAAACATTTGCTAATCAGTTTGTGCCAGATGCTATGCATTTTACACTTGAATAGCACTTTCATGTGTGAAACTGCTGACCAATTTTTTCAGCTTGTTTAATACCATGCAGCAGTGATTCCATTAACTTTCCCACCACAGATGTCTGGCTAACTTGCCTATAAATTGCTAGCCTCTTCCCAAATATCACTTTTATAACTTCTAACAAAGAAACCCCACAAATCTTCAGAATCAAGAATATAGTGTGATAAGAGAACACCTTTTAAGAACTGCAGACATTTTGAGCAGCAGGTGAGGGGTAGCACTGGATTTTAATTTGCTTGAACTGGCCACACACCAGAAGCGCCCTTGAAAATGAATTAACCTGTAAGAAATATAACTTTATAACTGAGCAGGGCAGGATTTGCTACCTTTGCATTAGACAACAAACCAGGCCCAGAAAGATCAGGAACACCTGTAAATAATCATCAGCAGCAGGTTTTGCATGCTCCAGTTCACCTGGAAGCAAGGCATTGGCCTGAGGGGCCAGCCTGTGATTCAGGTGTCTTTCAGAGGCTGACCTGTGGATCTTGATGCCATCTTATTCAGCAGTAGTACAGTAAGTTGGATTTGTGTAAATAAGCTCTGCCACTGCCAGAAGGACTACCAGATGCACCTTTCCTTGCCACATCCGCTATCATACCAATATGTTCGCTCTGAGAAAGCGCAAGGCTGAAAATAAAAAGGCCCTACAAAGATAAACTTACCTTTGAAACACCATGAGAACTGCAGCCTGTTGACAAGAAAGCTACCACTTATGCTTTATTGCTGCCAATAAAAACAAGCTGAAAAATGTTTCTGTAAACGTGCGTGCATGTGCAACATATCACTGGAAGCGAGAGCATGTGTGTGCTCAGAGAACTCATTAGAAAGTAAGGGAAACCTTGCTACAGACGAGATCAGGGAAAACCTAAAAAGTTCTTAAAAATAATAAAAACACAGTACACTTTTGAGAGAAAACAATCTGTGATTCAGTAACTAGGTTAAACCCCCACCATACACACCTGGCTAAAGAAACACACTAAGGAACACAATGACCCAAGGAAGGGATAATAGTCTGTCAAAAGATGACAAAAACTCCCCAACTTATTTAAGGCACCACGCTAAGCAGGTAACAGATCCAATGCAAGTAAAACACACCATCCTTACGACTGGCAGAGTGGGCTCATCCAAACTTCCTGAACTGTGATGAGATTTAAGGCAGGTAAGTCAACTAATAAAACACTGAAAGAGGCACGATTCAAATTTTTGGGTGTCGTCTGTAATGCAGAGAGCCCAACCTGCTCAAGGTACCAAGGTAGAGAAAAAATAATAAAGTACACAGATTTAGGCACATGTGAAGAGCATTTTAAGAGTGCTGCTTTTCCTTCTGAGTGGAACAAAAGACTAACTACTGTGGACGGAACCTTCCTGTAGCTAGCCACAGTTCAAAATGTTGCTATGATGGCCACAAGGGCCGTGACTGTCCCACTCAATCCCTGGTAGAGATGCACACAACTCCAAAATAATTACTCCCCATTACCAACATGGATCTCTACAGAAATCTCCGTAGTGTATTCTGAAACAGTATGGCACAGCAGTCTCTGCAGCTACCACCCCGGATCTCTGTACCTGTCCTCTATACATAACTGCTTCTGTCCTGTTGCCCTTCCTCTGGCCCTGTAGTAATCATAGGCACCCACCTGGTCACTGACAGTTCAGGGACTCCGAATATTTTAAGTCAAGGATTCTAACTATTCCCTGATAGCACTTTAAAGTCAGGTATGTGGATGCTGAAGTACTTTATATATGGTTTTGCTGTGATCTCCTCAGTACTTTATTACAGCACTAGATGTTAAAGCACTCTAGAGAGGGTTTTGCTGTGACCTCTTGGTTCCTAATATTAACAGAAGACTCTGTTACGAGATACCCTAGACAAAGATTTACCACAGCTCTTATAACTCTTTTACAATACCTTTACGTTTTGAGGTACCTCAGATAAGGTTTTGCTATGACCTCCCTAACCTCTGACCAAGCAAGTGTGTCCATAGCAGAGGGAATGCTAAACACCTTCACAGCAGCATTTACAAATGACCAGTGAAGAAAATTTCCTGCTAACAGAAATGTATGATATTTGGACTAAATGAAATTCAGTACTGTATTAAATAAGATGACTAAACAGTTAGCTGGCACAGCTACGTGGCAAGAGCACTATGCATTGCTAGTTATGCTCGGGAGACAGCCTGGAGCTTCCATTTTGGGTTATCAGAAGTTCAGGGCATTCTGCAGAGGTGATGCATTCAGCATCCACATGGGTGGGTGAAAGTAAGCTAAGCAACACATATCAGCCACTGGGAGAGGACCAGTCCTTTACGTTGTGAATGGGAGCACTATCACTGCGCCGCTAAGCTACTTAAAACAGTACTATTGGATAGACGGCAAAAGATGTCATCATATCTTTTTTTTTTTTTTGGCAAAAATGTATTTCTGACATCTTTAGATTCATGCTCAGCGTATTTTTAGTTTTCTCAGATATAAACCAGTTTTATAGCTAATTTTGAAATTAATGACTCATGTCATTAAAGATGTCTGCTTTTCATGATTTAAAAGAAATCTCTTTAGTTAAGGTTACCA
The DNA here is from genome assembly GCA_016271365.2 of Neoceratodus forsteri. NCBI lineage: Eukaryota > Metazoa > Chordata > Ceratodontiformes > Ceratodontidae > Neoceratodus > Neoceratodus forsteri. The sequence goes on from CM028134.1 coordinate 431,261,801, forward strand.
GTTTAATGTACGTGCTAGATTCATAATATGGACCTATTAGAATGGTGTTACCACACATTTCTGATGGTAAACAGCACACAACACTGTACCAAGATATTTGTTTCATGGTGGGCATGGCACGGCAGTTGGAACTTTTAAAAACTTCAAATAATCCGGTATCTTGGTTAAGGAGTAAAAAGAAAACGAAAAGAAAAATAGATATTTTCATATTTTTGCCAGACAAACATTACTACTGGAAAAAAAAAATACAGGGTGACTAACAAATACTGCTGCTTTAAAAGATTTCTGTGGGATAAAATACTATAAACACCCATTTGTGCTCCAGTTCAGTAGTGAAAAGTGCATCCGGTTTCAGCTTTAGAATGGAAATGCTGGTTTTCACTTTTGTTTTCCTTCACAAAACATTTACCAAAGGATAGCTCAAGTGTATAATTTTTAGTGGGGTCCTACTTCTACCCAATTTTACTACTTGGAGGACTGCAACACAGGAGGCTGAAGCGACTTGCCCAAGGCTACACAGTGGGTTAATGGCCATCTGGTTTCCAGTTCCCAAGCTGGTGCTCCAACCACTACACCACAGCACTGCCTCCCTAAAATCAAGCATTCCTTTGGGCTATGAACAGCACTACACCAAACATCAAACGCCCCAATCTACATTACCATAAATGCAAGTACATCCGCACAGCAAAGGGCACTGTGCTCCACTTTCACTTTGAACGGCATGCTCAAATAACGTTCTGATCCGATTAGTCAGTCCAGTCTCTGGAAGGGTTGAATACACTTCTCTAGTACCTAATCTGCAACAGAAAAAAAAAAATCTTTGGGTTTCTGGTCAAATCCTTCATATAAAAATAGCTGCTTCACATAAAGTAAAATTCAAAATACAGGGAGGGGACAACAACAGAGAAGATACTAACAGAGAATTCAAAAGTCATTAACTTATCAGCACATGAACTGTCAGATATACAAGAAGGGCTGCTAAATGATGGACTTTTGCCCTGACACCCATCAAGAAATTTCAGACTGTTGTTGATTTGAACATTATGTACAGAAATCTGTTTAAGATTGTTTGTTGATCAAAAGAATAAAATGGGACATACTGAAAACATTGAAATCGAATGCAATCTTGGAGACAACAGTACTGGATGCACCAGAAGGTAACTTTAGAAAGAAGTCCATCTTTTATTCACCAGGCTCCAAGCGTGACTACAATAAACTTTCAGAACTTGCTTGAGAGGGATTTAGAACAGCTGCTCAAGGACTTACCTAATCTGGAGTACCAGAATTTGACTCATTAAGAGAGGGAAGCAGTCAAAAAGCTAAAAAATCTAAAAGATGCTATTATTAAATTAGTGGACAGGGTAGGGTGGGGAGGGGGGAAGCACTGCTCTGCAGAATAGGGAGGACTATGACAGAGAAATTTATAGGCAACAAAGATTTTTATAAGAAACTAGATCATGACCCTATATGGGAACTTAAATGGTGTATATACAGTAGTATATTAATGAAGCATATACTGAGGCCAAACTGATCTTAAGAAAAAGATTTCTTAAAGAACAGGTTCTGAGTAGCTGCCTGCCCCAGCCTGCTCAATGACTTATCCTCTTAGTAGCGTTATCACCAAGTGTGGCATAAAAACTCTTTGTATTTTAAATGCTACATCCTTTGTAAAAATTGAAATCGCATCCAGGGCCAAAAATGCACCAACTTCCCAGTCATGAAAACACACCCCCACATTGGCCCACTTGGCCCTGTTTTGTGATGTTACCGAAACAAAGGCTGCGTGAGTGCTCCCATTTACTGGTATAGGGATTTATTTATTGTTTATACCCTTTAGTGTTGGATTTTATTCAATCAAAGCGATCGATCGATCAATAGGGTCTCTATTAGTTGACCAATCTTTGATTGAATAAAATCCAGACACCAAAGGGTATAAAACTATTAGAAAATGCTGGTCCCATACAAGCAAATGGCGCTGCTCATGCAGCCTTTGTTTGTGACATCTCAAAACAGGGCTGTTGGACATGTGGGCAAACTTCTCAGGATCAGGAAGTCAGTGTGTGCTGATTTCAATTTTATGAGGGATATAGCTTTTAAAATACAAAGAGTCTGTATGCCACATGTGGTGACAACGCTACTGAGGGGGTAAGTCGCGAGCAGACTGGGGGAGAGCAGCACCGTGCAGGGTAGGAACCTGTTCCTTAACAGTTGAGCACCCAGTGAAGGCTACATTTTATATGCTCCCTAAGGTGCACAAATCATTACAAGCGCCACTGGGATGACCTCTAGTGAGTGGCACAGAGTCCTTAACAGAGCCTCTCTCAGAGTATACTGACTTTCATATCAGACCCCATGTCAGTTCAAGATCATATTTAAAGGATACCCCGGAAATAGTACAAGTAATGAACAGCAGGGCTGGCGTCAGCACCCGGGCAACCTGGGCAAATGCCCGGGGCCCTGGCACCAGAGAGGGGGGCCCACCAGGAGCTCAGTTTGACAGCTGCGCTATCATGGGTTCTGCTCCGTCTCTGACCAGTGATGTCAATAATCAGCCGTGCCGCCTGAAAACTACAGAACCCATGATTCCTTGAAAATTCCCCCAAAAAATGAAGGCTGCGACTTGAGACCAGCTCGCCCTGCTTAACTGGCAGCAGTGGCAGGGCCCTGATCCTTTGTGACAAAAGGGGGAGCGTTCCATGGGGCGGATGTGCATGTGCACTGCAGGCCAATGGCTGAAGACAGAGTGTAGAGGAGGGGTGGGCCTCAGCGGCCCGGCGGGCAGCGGGCGGCTTTAGCTGCTGACTGCTAATTGGCTTTTTTGTGAAGGGAGTCGGGTGGTGGAGTGCACAGGCAGCACTAGGAATCATGAGCAGAACAAGTGAGAGGTGAGAGAAAGAGTGAACTGGCTGTGTGGCGGGGAGGGGACTCGGGCTGAGAACTCTGAAATGGCACTGTACCAACGTCGCGCTGACAACTGTTGACAGCCTGGCCCTCAGGCCCTGAACTTACATGAGTACCCTGCCACTATATCTCTGTGCCTACTACCAGTCCATCTGTGAGAGCAAGTGAGTCATTGAGGGGGACAGCGAGAGAGGAGACGCGAGCCAGAGCCAACCAGCCAGGAAGGCTGGTGCCGCGGAGCTGGAGAGCTGGAATTATCTGAAGGTAACAGGGCAGGGGGGGGTGCACAGTATAAGTTGGTTGCATAACTGCTTGCATTAATTAATATTGTCTGCTTAGTGCAGTGTCGATCAAGATCATGCCTGTGCCTTTTGAGTTGTGTGCCATGCTACACTGCTTATGATGGGGTCCAGGCCGAGGGTGATAAAGGCTTCTGTGTAAAAAGGCAGTTAGTTAAGTGACAACAGCAACTGCTGGCCTGGGCAGTTATGGGGGTCGCACAAAGATGTGTTTGGAGTGGAAGGAATTATTTATTTGTTCGGTGTTAATCAATATGTCGTGGCTTTTGACCAGCAGAGCAGCAACATCTTTGGGTTTGGTCGTTACTAGTGGCAAGACAGCTGCACACACACATGGCTGCTGCAGGGGGCAGTGCGTGGTGAGATTGTGAGATTGATCACAGTGTCATGGCTGTGTTGTATGAAAAATGCCTTCTAATCCGGGGGTGGGGTGGGATCCTGCTTCATGATTGCATCTGTCAAGCTGGGCTGCTTTATAGTATTTTTTTGTTACACAATGGATGGGTCTCAGGGAGGCCCACTGGAGGTCCATTGCCCAGGGCCCACAAAACCTGACACTGCCCAATGAACAGTACAGTAGTGGAGGAGAATGTCTACTACAGTACTTAGTCACTCTGGACATAGAATCCTTGTAGTCTAATATACCACATGAGGGAGCTCTAGATGCAGTAGCCCACTACCTGAACCAAAGACCTTTTGACCAAAATCCCCCACAGAGTTTAGTTTCTTCTGAAACTAACAGAATGTGTGATAAAATATAATACATTCATACTTCTGAACTCATTTCCCTTACAAATCAAGGGTACTGCAATGAAGCTGACTTTTGCCCCATTATTACCTAACCTCTGTGTTGCGACTCTAGGGACAAGAGTTCATTCACAATAGGGATGTTAACTCACTTTGGGAAAAACTTTCTCTCTGGAGGCATTTTATTGATGATAATGGTAGCAGTGTGGCATGGAACATTAGAAGAATTGGAGAATTTGCGAATACATGCATTCGACCAATCCTTATCTGAGGTTGACCTATACAGCGGACAAAAAGCCATGAACTTTTTGGATGAAAAATGAAATTGAAACAAATATTTTCAGAAAAGCGTCGACAGATCGCAATACCATCTTGTTAGTGTCCAGCTGTCACCCACACCACACCATCACCAACATCTCTAAGGGACAGTACCTCAGACCTAGATGAAATTGCAGTATGGAAGCCAATTTTGAAGCAGAAGAGTAACTGCATGTTAGGTTCATTGAGAGAGGCTATAGTCAGAGGAATATTGTGGAAGCTGAAACTTATGCCAGATCTTAAGATTGTAGCTCACTCCTAAATAACATGGATCACAACAGTGTAGAACAACAGAGGTTCAACATTGTTACTACATACTCTGCCCATGCAACTCACTTGGAAAGTATCATTAAAACACACTGGCATGTACTGAAGGGGGATAAAGGGCTAGATGACCTAGCCATCACCAAAATCAGAACACTTAAAATTGGCTGACTAGCACACAGGATACTACCAATGTAAAAAATGTGTGTTCTGCAAACATATTTCGTCAGGAAAACTTTTAGTAATCCACAGAGCAGCAGACAATTTGAAATAAGACAGTTCGTGAATTGTAGCACCACAGGGGTAATCCTCTGGCCACATGTAAAATGTGGGGCATATTATGTGGGAAAATGATCAGACTCTAAGATTCGATGGGAGAATGCTGTACAGTGACAGCTGCAGGAAACATTGCTTTGCAACAACGAACCATACTAAAAACTCTGCAAATCCAAAAGAACACAAGTTTAGGTTCATAGCAACAAATAAAGTTTGCAAGAACCGAGTGATGGGGGCTTAACAGTCTGCCCTAAAAGAGAACCCTTTTAGATTTACAGTCTGGGTGCCACAAAGCACCAGAACTAAATGACAATTTTGAACTGGCACCATTCCTGAAAAAATCTGTACTGTAAATAAGGAAATGAATAATATGTTGCTGGATTGTAAGTATGTGAGAAGTAAACTTACAGTGTAGTTATCGCCTAACCTTGTTTTTCTTTCATAGGGGTGTAATGTCTAATGAAACTGCATATATTGTATTGCTAACATGTATTGTTCTTTCTGTCTCGATGACTGTCAGCAGCGAACAAACTCGTAAATGTCTTTCTTTGCACTACTCTGCATCAGGATACAAACCGTAAGAAAAATGATTGTGCACAAAAGTACAAATAAAATGGGAGATGTGTGATCTACAATAGGGAAGTTATGACAAACCTCCATGATCTTTGAGCATTTTTTTATGTATAGATGTTTTTTAACCATTTTATGTAGTTAGTGGACTGGAGGAAGGTGGATGTGATTCCCCTTCGCAAAAGTGGGAGCGTGGGAGCAAGGCAGAGGCAGGAAACTACAGACCTATTAGTTTGACCTCAGTGGTAGGGAAAACGATGGAATCACTTCTGAAAGAAATAATTGTTGAGTACCTAGAGGCCAGCAGGGCACCGGACCCAAGGCAGCATGGATTCACAGCGGGAAGGTCATGTCAGACGAATCTAATAGATTTCTTTGACTGGGTGGCCAAAGTAGTAGACCAGGGAGGGGCTGTGGACATGGACTACCTAGACTTTAGCAAGGCATTTGACACAGTCCCACACAAAAGATTAATAAACAAGTTAGCCAGCCTGGGAGTGGGTCCCATGGTGGTAGCCTGGGTAAAAAATTGGCTGGACAACAGGACGAGAAGGTAATAGTAAACGGAGTCCACTTCGAAGAAAGGGGGGTTACTAGCAGGGTACCGCAGGGTTCAGTACTGGGGCGGTCCTCTTTAATGTCTTTATAAGTGACATTGCAAAGGGACTGGAAGGAACAGTATGCCTCTTTGCAGATGACACAAAGATCTGCAACAGGGTTGATACGTGGGGAGTGACAGGATGAGTAGGGACTTGGCAAGCTTGGAGGAATGGTCAAAAGTATAGCAGCTTGATCCTATACAAAGAGTGCAAAGTAATGCACATGGGAAACAAAACCAGGGAAAAGTACACAACATGGGGGTGCTGAACAACAACAAAAATGGAAAGGGATCTGGGGGTAGTCATATCAGATGACCTAAAGGTAGGCAGGCAATGTGAGAAGGCAGAAAGAAGGGCTGGGGGGGATACTGGGATGCATAGGGAGAGGCATCACCAATAGAAAACAGGAAGTTGATATCCCTCTGTACAGACAGTTGGTGAGACCCCATCTGGAGTACTGTGTGCAGTTCTGGAGACCCCATCTCTGCAAGGACATAGACAGGATGGAGGCAGTCCAGAGGAGGGCAACTAAAATGGTGCAGGGTCTGCAAGAGAAACCATACTGAAAGACACTAAAGAAGTTTAATATGTATACCCTTGAGGAAAGGAGGGAGAGAGGGGACATGATAGAAACTTTCAAGTACCTCAAGGGAATCAAAGTCCAAGAGGGTAGCATCTTTTAGAAAAAGAAATGTGCAAGAACAAGGGGCTACAGCTTGAAGATAGAGAGGGATAGCTCAGGGGCAACGCGAGGAAGTATTTTTTCACAGAGAGGGTAGTGGACACATGGAATGGCCTTCCTGAGGAGGTCATGGGGGTCATAAACAGTGGGGGAATTTATAGTGGGGGGTAGGAGGAAGTAGGCTGTTGGTTAACTAGGATCTGCAGCTTATCCAATAGGTAGGGAAATGGGCAGACTGGGTGGGCCAAGCGGTCCTTATCTGCTGTCAAAGTCTATGTTTCTATGTTAGTGTTTTGTGTAATATAGTTAGGTATGTTGTTTTACATGTACATTGCATTTCTGCACATTGTAATAGCATTAGTTTACTTTATGCAGTTGCTAATGGCCGAGGAATAATGATGTCATAAAACATGACCACTATAAAGTACTGCATTTTAAACATTCACTGCCTTTGAGAAAGCATCTGAAAAGTGTCAGGCGTTTGTCCATTCAGTGTCTATGCAGCACACTGGAATAAAAATCAATTTGCAATGAAATAACCTTGAGTGGTGTCTGAATTCTACGAAGGGGGTGAGTGCCCAATCTTCTTTGTTACTACATTTCCCGATATTAGTTGTGAGCACCTCCACCCCAGTATGGTCCTTTTGTTGCCTAATAACATTCAAAATACTACACAAAAATGTCCTACTACTACCAAAACTTAGAGGAAGTATCACATTTTGGAACTTTTTTGGCGTCACTTTAAGATTATTAAAAAGGTAGAGCATGTGCTAGCTTGACAGTATAGTAGCTGGGAAGTTGCTTGAAAGGACTGCATCCTGGGTTTGCACTGTAAATTGGTAGGCGGCTGCTGTGGCATCTGAGGAGATACTTTCCTTGTGGGGGGGGTATGGCAAATACTTTTAGCACCCTACTGTCCCCTGGTGGCACAGGAGAGCAGTGCCAGCCACAGCACCTCTTAACAGCTGGTAGAGACGCTGCAGGTCCTCCACAGTTATGAATGCCTTTGAGTTGCTAGTGCCAATGTCTTGGAGGGTGATCAGGGATACAGCACCCACTGGAGGAGAAAAATCAATCGGCTTGTGTATGACAACATTATTCTCGGGCTCTATATCTCCACCTTGGCACTAGACGAATGTTCCTGTGAGGTTCCTGTCACCAGACCACAGGGACCCAGCTTTGGGAGTTGCCTGGTGTCACAGATAAGGGGTGTGGGGCTGGAAGGTTGCCAGACACAAATGGCATAGTCTTGTGGGGTAAAGTACACCGGTAAGTTAATCACCTGGTTAAGGTGAAACTCTGATACAGCCTTCGGAGGAACTTCAGGTTGGGGTGAAGGATGACTCTGTCCCTGTGGAAGACCAGATAGGAAGACTTGGCACGGACCATAATGTCACAAGACATTATGTCACATGGCAAAATCACGCTGCCAAACAACATGATTTCTTCCATGAGGCATGTTCTTTTTCTATGTGAGTCTCTCTCCCACACCCCCGTTATGGGGACTGTGCCCCCAATAAAGATTCTCAACTCGGGGTTCAACTCAGGAGCGCACCAGTCAAAAAAATAAATAAAAGTTTCTGGTACGGGAATCAAACCCAGTCCCAGATGCAGCACCTGGGTTCCTGCTGCTGTGGCTCAGTCCTGTGAGACATGGTAGCTGCTCGATGGAACCCACTCCCAGCAGAGGTCTTATCCTCTGCCTGGGAAAGCGCTAATGGTGCAACATCGCATACAGCAGTATACGCGATACTGCACCATTAGCGCTTGCATACTGCGCTGCACCAGTTTAGCCATAATGTTGTACGCTATTAAGCATGTGACATTATGACCCGGTAGGGGGAAGACTCCACAAAGAGTGTCTGGAGATCCCCAATCCTTCGGGCTGACTTGATGGCCAAAAGGAAGGCTGTCTTCCACAACACATGTGACATCTCACATCTGTGCACCGGCTCGAAAGACTTGCTCATGAGTACAGTCAGTACCAGCAGTAGGTCCAATGGTGGAGGTGGTATACGCACCGGAGGGGACAGGTGGTCCAGGCTGTTGAAAGAGTGCCTGACCAGCTCCTCCTGAGCCACTGTCAGCTTACCAGCCTGTGTCTGGTAAGCAGAGATGCCTGTAATGAGCGCTTTAAGGGTTATCACCCATAGTCCCAACTGAAGGAAGCACCAGAGGTAGTCCAGGATGCTAGCCACAGGGCAGGCAAGAAGATCAAGCTCCTTGCTTTGACACCAAATGGAAAATTTCTTCCATTTAAAAACATAGCATTTGCAAGTCAACTCTTTTCGAAAGTCTCCTCAACATAGAGCACATCATCTGACAGACCAAAGACTTGGAACTCTAGCCACTCAGGAACCAGGCCGCGGGTGCAAGGACAACAGGTCCAGGTGCAGGACCATCCCTGAAGTCTGGTTAGCAGATACGGCAGAGAAGCAGTCGCCACAGAGGTCTGCTGTTGAGGCTGAGGAGATCCGGTACTGAAGAACATTTACATACATTATTAGCAGTAGATCTTTGAGAGAATCCTTCATCAGGCCACACCAATGGAACATACAGCCACCAGAAACTAGGACCAGGCAGAAACTTTTGCAAGCAGTCCACCAGTGGCCGACCACAACAATGTCAGATGCCTGCTGCTACATAAATGTGGGTGGCTCCTTCCTCCTCAGTTCCCGCCATACTTGCAGGACCTCACTGTAGGGAACCAGGGATCTGCCAGTCAGGTGAGGCACAGAACAACAGGTAGATCCTCGGAGAAGGTGACACCACTAACTAGAGTCTCAGGACCTTACAGGGTGAAGGAGAGGGACGCATGGCCTGATGAAAGAGATTCTCAAGATCTACTGTTATGGTGAGCATGTAACTCTTCTATCTTCTTCTAGGATATTTCTTTATTTAACAGACTTTAGGATTACAACCTTTGAGTCAGGGACTCATTTACAAAGGCTCCGCATCAGAAAAAACAAACATAAACATACAGTATAGACATGGAATGGCAGCTAAAGGTTACAGTTTTTTTAGTTATACAATATTGCACAATCAAGATCAGCTATACATTGCATTGAACGTGTTACCAAGAGCTGTATTTTACAGTTTACAAGAGAACAGTAAAGTTTGCTGATGGAGGGAAGGTGTAACAGGTTTTATATTTACAGTGAAGTAGAGAATTAGACAGATATCTTGTGAGTGCAGCCAAAGGAGGCATTGTTAATAGGTACTGTTTGATAGTCCTATCGGTAGGAGCTCAGTGGCGCGGTGGTCCTGTAAGATGATAGATAGATGACCCAGCACTAGCTGGTACATTGGCAGTGCCACGAAGCGAGAATGTGCTCTTTGAGGGCTGACTTGAAAGGTCCTAATTTGGAGATGGAGGAGACATTGGAGGGAAGTTCGTTGTACCAGGCTGGGGCCCTGTGTGGAAATGACCTTTGGGCTAAGGAGGTTCTAACCTCGGGTGGACCACACCTGTCGGTTGGCAGTGCGGTGTTCACCGAGGTGTGGGAGGATAGGAGAGAGGCAGAAACCCCCAAGGGGTAAGCCCCAGGTGTATTTCCTCTGTGAGGAGACATGTTTGATAACATAGCCTTTCATCCAGGGTGAAGAGATTTGTCAGGGCATATAGGGTACAGGTATGGGTACGCTTGTCTGCCTCGGGCAGGAGTCCGCATGCTTTGTTTATGGCAAGGTGGATTTTGTTAAGGGCTGTGTGGTCAGCAGCCGAGTAGATAGTGAGCCCATAATCGACTAGGGAGAGGACTGAGGAGGTGACAGCCAGATTAAGGGCTTCTGGAGGTAGGCAATCCTTGTGCCGATACAATAGGCCTATATTTATGGCTGATAATAGAGTGTCAATGTGTGAATGGAAGGAGAGGCTGAATCAAATGTAAGGGCCCAAGTATTTATATGTATGGACCTGTTCTAGAGGAAGGAGAGAGTGGAGAGGATTGTTAGCTGTGCATTCTTGGCCTTATTCTGTCAGTGGGCAAAGAGCATGGTCTTTTGTCTTTTTTACGTTGACCACGAGTCTTTGGTCTATGAACCAGTTTTCAATCTGACTAAATGTGTGTTGAAGGGGGACTGCAATACTATGGGATCTGGGTGTGAGGCAAAAGAACTGCGCTGCCTGCATAGAGTAGTAGGTTGCTGGAGCAGGAATTGGGCAAGGTGTTTAGGCAGATGCTGAATAATAGAGGGCCGAGGAAAGAGCCCTGGGGAACCCCAGAGCGGACTGGCAGGGTGGATGAGAGGGTGTTGTTTATTTTGACACATTGTGATCTAGCTATGAGTTAACTGGTAAACCAGGAGATGGGTCCCTGGGACAGACCTATGTGGCGGAGTGTGCTTAAGAGCAAGGGGTGGGAGACTGTATCAAAGGCCTTTGACAGGTCGATGAAGACAGCTCCAGCTAGGCGTTTTCTATCCAGGGAAGAGTGAATAAAATTAGAGAACTCAGTGAGAGCCGTAGTTGTACTGTGCCCAGATCTGAAGCCATGCTGCTCCCTGCAAAGTAGGTTATGAGCAAGCAGGTACTCAGTGGGTAGGGTGGCTATAATTTTTTCGAGGGATTTCGAGAGTGGTGAAAGAATGGATATGAGACAGTAGTTATTGGGGGAGGTGCTGTCACCACTCTTCAGTATTGGGGTGACTGTGGCAGTCTTCCAGGCTGTGGGGAACTGCCCCAGACTTAGGGAGCGGTTAATGAGGTCAGTCAGTAGGGGGAGGACTGTATCTAGTACTAGATGTAGGATTCTCATATCAAAAGAATCTTTGCAATAGCAAGAGCCACTGAGTGTTTTAATGAGAAAAGGCCTTGCCTCATTTGTAGAGATCACCCTGAGATAGAAGGGGGGATGCTGGGTATTAGGGGGCGGGGTTGCAGGAGTGGGGTCAAGAAATTATTTGGGAGTACTGCACTAAAGTCAAAGAATGATGAGTTTAGGCAGTTGGCGATGGCCAGCGGATCGGTGGTAGGGACATTGTTGACAGTTAGTCGGGGGAGCGGATTTGCCATTGAGTTCCTTGATATTGTCCCACAACAACCGAGCATTCCCCGGAGGAGGCAAGGCCATTTTGTAGCCCGACGGCCTGTTTAATGGCCTAAGTGCATCTGTTACTTAGCCGCTTTATAGGCTTGCCTGTCCGCCTGTGTCGGATGCGACTGCTTTATGCCAGAGATCATCTCTGTGCTTTAGCTGTTGAGCAGTGCAGCGTGACCCAGGGCCTACGCTTCTTGGACTGTACTTTTGCTAGTGGGGCACAGATGTCACATGCTTTATTAAAAGAACAGGTGAAATAATCAAGGGCTTCATCTACAGTAGGGACCGGAGATGGGGACCAGTCCCACTGAGTTAAGTATTTCTTAGTTTTGTGAGGCCTCCGGGTTGGAGCCGACGCTGGAAAAATAGTTTGGTTTGGGTTTCTGCTGAAGACACGATAAGAGTTGCTCTCCATTTGGAACTTGAGAAGCACTTCTGAATCAGAGGAAAGGTGTACAGTCGTGGCTAAAAATACTGGTGCCCTTGCAGTTTTTCTAATAATGCACCATTCCTTCCAGAAAATTGTTGAAATTAAAAAATATTTTGGTATCCACATATGTATTTCTTTGGTTTGCAGTGAATAAAACACAAAAAGCAGAAAATTTACTAAGTCTTAGCTTATTCCACACAGAAACTCTTAAATGGCTCGGACAAAATTATTGGCACCTTTTAGAAGTAGTTAGAAATAATTACATTTCAAGCAGGTGATTCTCCTTCACTTTGAAATTGAACTCACCTTGTGGTGAGTTGCAGGTGCCTGCAATATAAAAATCACTCATTCAACCAGTTTGAATAGAGAAAAGGACTCATTCTCCTGTTTTGTGTCACTGTGTGTACCAAGAATGAGCATGGAGAAAAGAAAGACAGCCAGAGAATTGTCTGAGGAGGTCAGACAGAAGATTGTAGCCAAGCATGGACATACTTCAAGGCTACAAATCAATCTCCAGAGACCTTGATGTTCCTGTTTCCACCGTACGTAATGTTATCAGGATGTTTAAGGCCCATGGCACTGTAGCCAACCTCCCTGGACGCGGCCGCAAGAGAAAACTTGATCGGAGATTGCAGCACAGGATTGTTCGAATGGTGGAGAAAGCACCTCGATCAACTGCCAAACAGATTCAAGCTGACCTTCAGACACAAGGTACGACAGTTTCAACTCGCACCATCCTTCGCCAACTCAAAGAAAGGGGGTTATATGGTAGGAGGCCCAGGAGGACCCCACTGTTGAGAGAGAGACATAAGAAAGCCCGACTGGGGTTTGCCAAAACACACCTGAACAAGCCAAAATCCTTCTGGGAGAATGTCCTGTGGACAGATGAGACCAAATTAGAGCTTTTGGTAAAGCACATCATCTCTATGTTTACAGAAACAAAATGAAGCCTTCAAAGAAAGAACACCTTTCCTACAGTCAAACATGGAGGAGGTTCAGTGATGTTTTGGGGTTGCAGTGCTGCCTCTGGCACTGGGTGCCTTGAACGTGTGCATGGCATCATGAAATCTGGAGATTACCAGGCCATTTTGGAGCGCAATGTTGAACCCAGTGTCAGAAAGCTGGGTCTCCGTCGAAGGTCATGGGTCTTCCAGCAGGACAATGACCCCAAACACACTTCAAAAAGCACCCAGGAATGGTTCAAGACAAGACGCTGGACTGTTCTGAAGTGGCCAGCAATGAGTCCATATCTAAATCCCATTGAAAACCTGTGGAGAGATCTGAAAACAGCAGTTGGGAGAAGGCGCCCTTCAAATCTGGGAGAACTGGAGCAGTTTGCACAAGAAGAGTGGGCCAAACTGCCAATAGAGAGTTGCAGGAAGCTCCTCCATGGCTATAGGAAGCGGTTGATTGTAGTTAGTTTGACCAAAGGCTGTGCTACCAAATATTAAGTCTATGGTGTCAATAATTTTGCCAATGCCATTTCTTTTCATTTTCTGATTTAAAAGGATATATTAAATTCTGAATCAAAAATGAAAATTACGCTTACCTACCGTAATTCTTGATCTTCTCTTGTATCTTCATCATTCATTACTATTGGGTGACAGGCGAAGGCGCACCCGCCCACGGTTTTTTTTTTTTTTTTTTAGAGGAGCAGTGTCGACGATGCTGCCTCATGGGAGAAGCTCATGAGAACGTGAGGGGCGCCGTTAGGGCCACAGACTCCGCCTCCATCCCAGTTCTGTTGGCCGAGAGGCGAAAAAAGGGTTAGAAGAAAGAGTGAGGCAAGAGAGCCGAGGGATAGAAAAAGGAAAGGATATAAACTGAAAAAGGAATAAGCCGATAGAGGATAGAAGGGAAAAGAAGAACTGCCTACCATAAGGGACCGAAGGGCCTCACTTCTGGGGCGGCTCTAAGGGAGGAACAAATAGGGAGGAGAAAGAAGGGTAAAAAGAGAGAAGAATAGGAGGGGAGAAGACTGCCGTTGGCAATTAGTTAAGGGTTATAAGCTCAGAACCACAAACAAGGGAGCAAGGATCCCATTTTGGAATTGAAAGAGAAGGTCAACTGAACTTCTCGCTCAGAATGGACACCAAAGGCAGGTTCCCTAACCTCCTGCCTACCCAGTTTTTCCCAGACTCCAGCCGGAGCCCTTTTAATCATTAAGAAGGAAAACTGTTCCAAACGAGAGCTGCCAGCTAGGAGGGAGGAAGCCCACCAGCATTTTGTTAAGTGATAACACAGTATCATGTGAAAGTGAGGGGGGGTGCCCACAGGGGGAGCCCCTATGCCAAAGAGAGAGAGCGGGAACTCAATCGGACTCCTCTAGAGGCAAGGCAGGAACACTCTTTAAGGAAATTGGAGTGCCGGATAGCACTACACATGTAGAGGCTGACATAATAGGATTAAGTCTTGCCAGAAGTGGTCTGGAAAAGAGAAGTCGAGTCCCGAAAGGGATCGTCTCTTTAAACTGTAAATTGAGAAGAAATGGCTGGGGAGAACCAAGAGATGCCCATTAAGGGCAGTCAGAAAGAGTTCTCTCAGGACAGATAAATGAAGCTCGTTCCTCCTATTCTCAGAGGGAAAGATCCATTCTGAGGACCGGAAAGAGAGCATGTAAAAAATTATTATTTATTTTTTTTTGGCTTAACGGCCCAGGGAGAAAAGGGAGGGATGAGCAGGGAAGGGGAGACGCCGAAGAAGGAGGCCCTTGAGGGGATGGTGGGAGGGATTCAGTAATGAATGAAGATACAAGAGAAGAACAAGAATTACGGTAGGTATGCACTTTCATATCTTCCCTTGTCAATCTTCACCATTCATTACTGTTGGTGAGTATTGAAGCCCTCCCCCTAGAAAAAGGGGGAAGGAGAGAGAAAATTCCTGAGGGAACAGACCCCTCAGCCTCCTACTGGTGACAAGTAGAGAGGGGGAGACCCTGACCAATAGACAAGAGTCTAAGGTGGGTGAGGAGGAGAAGATGCCCTCAAGGGGCTGTGGGAAGGGGGTTGCCCCTGAAGACATCTCCTCGCCCTACGGGAAAATAGGTGGGTCCCCCGGAAGGCAGAGCCAGTCACCCTACGCCGGGCCATGGGTGACAGTCGGGAGAGATGAAGCCATGCCGTCCGCCTGATGCAGATCGCTGTCCCTACTAGCCTGGATGCCACCTCGTTGGCGTCATAGGATGCCCTCGCTTGGTGCCTTGCAAGCTCCAGACCCTGTGCAGAGAGGGCAATGGCTTGTCTAGACTGCTCTGAGTCAGGTAGCAAAGCTAAGACCTGAGCCAGCATCGACCACAGATGCCTGTTGTAAGCAGCGTGGTGAGCCTGATGGGAGGAAATGCACAGTAATGCACGACCAGAAGAGAAAACTCTTCGTCCCCACCGGTCGAACTCAGCAATCCGAGTCCGAGGCCTGTCGTGCACTGGGAGGCAAAGCCAGAAGGAGTATCTAGGGACGTCAAACCCAAAGGTGGGTGAGGTAGAGAACCTAGAGACTCGTGGGGGGCACAACCGTCTCCTGCAGTCTCCTGGGGCTGGAGGAGTGGCTGGAGACTGCCAGGTGCGGATAGACGCTTCCTGGAAGGGAATCGGCCAGGAAGGCACCACCAAATGGTGGGCGCTGAATTCACTGAGGAAAGCACGCATCTGCCGCTCGGTATTGTCTCTACGAACGTAGGAAATACGAAGCTCTGAGACCATCCTCGAAAGGAAACGCTGATAGTCAGTGAAGTCAGCGTCAGACGAAAGGTGGACAGGAAGTTCCTCTTCCTCAGTTGAGGAAGATGAGGAGGAAGTGAAGCTCGAATGCCCAGAAGACTCCTGCGGGGGAGGACAGGCAAAAAACCTGTTCGTCCATGGCCCTAACATAGGACGGGAAGGCCGCCGCAGTAGCTCTGAACGTCTCCCAAGTTACTGGCCCAGTGCCCCACATGACCTGG
This sequence comes from Neoceratodus forsteri, assembly GCA_016271365.2. Lineage (NCBI taxonomy): Eukaryota > Metazoa > Chordata > Ceratodontiformes > Ceratodontidae > Neoceratodus > Neoceratodus forsteri. The sequence goes on from CM028134.1 coordinate 431,277,863, forward strand.
GAGAGAGGGGGGTGGTTGCAGAGGGATGGGCGAAGGGCACCTAAAAGCACGTGCCTGGCCTCTGCCAGAGCTCTGAGATCCAGGTAGCGATGCCGACAAAACTGGGGACCCTGTGATCATGCCGGGTTGCGTAGAAGAAAGGAAAGGAGGCAACTCCAGAAAGAGCCCTGAAGGGGAATCTCCCCTGTGGCGTGCCTGGGATTGCATGAGTCCAGAAGGGCAACCCTCAGAACCGCCACTAGAAGGCGCTTTAGAGACCTTCAGAGAGAGGTGAGGATCAGCGCTACGACTCCTCCCCGCACCCCGCAGGGCGGTGGGGGCTCGTCGCTGCTCTCGACCCCTACCTCTCAACCCTTCGGACTCCGAAGCAGCCCTCTTCCTCAAAACCAGCGGTGGAGGTCCCTGCTGAGCAAGGCCCCGAAGGGCGCCTACTGAAGCAGGGTCCTCCTCCCTTTGCTGAAGGACCCGAGCAGCACCAGAAACGGCGGCTGCCTGGGACCTACCAGAAGAGGGAATCCCTTCTCGAACTCCCGAAGGGTCCACCACAGATGACTCCACGCCACCCCTAGCCATGGAGCCATCCGGGCAGACCAGCTCTGGGGAGTCCGGGAGAGGGATACTGACCGTCTAGCCCCGCGGCCTACAGGAGGTTCAGAGCAGAGGACTTAGCTGCTGGTCTGTTCTTCACCCAAGTCGTGCCTCTCCAAGGAGGGGTCGACAAGGGAAGACTGCAAACCAACCGCAGCAAGAACCTGCCCCGAGGTGGCACCAGGCCTGGTACCGCTGTAGGCCGCGACGAGCAACATGTCTGCAGTCATCCGTCCCCTTGGCGGTGCCCGGTTCCTGGGCTGCACCGAGTACCCAACACCCGCCATGGCGCCAAGATCTGGCATGGTGCGTGTCCCCGGCACCGCAAATGGCGCCAAGGCCCAGAGCGGCACCGCCAATGGCACCACCCGAGTCCCCGGCACCGCGTACGGCGCTGAGGCCCAGCGCGGCACCGCCGACGGCACTGCCCGAGTCCCCGGCACTGTGTACCGCACCGAGGCCCAAGGCGGCACCGCCGCCGACGCCACCTGAACCCACGGCACCGTGACCCAGAGCGACACCGCCACCAGAGTCCCCGGCACCGCAAACGACGCCGAGGCCCAGAACGGCGCCGCCTACGGCCCCGACCAAGTCGCCGGCGCCATGAAAAGCAGAGGATTCCATGGCGAGGAAAGATGGTAAAGAGGGCCCACCAGCGCCATGCCCCGCAGCCAGGGGCCGTGACACCGGAGGAGCCTGCACCTTCGAGGAGGTGACTGCCGGGACGGCGCCAACAGCGCGACCCTGGGTGGGATCACGCTGTTCCTCCGGCGCCGAAGAAGAAACCTCCTCCTCCTCGGCAAGGCTGGAAGTGGAGGAGGTTTCCTCCTCGCTGGGCCGTATAGACCCGGGAGGATCCGGAGGAAAGGTCGAGATCTGGCCTGGGAAGCCTTAGGGGCGTGCGTCTCCGAAGTCGGCGGGAGCTCGCTTCAACTCGCAACGCCGGAGTTCTAAAACACGGCAGTCCATGGAGAAGCAGGTGTCGCAATGGTCCATATCATGGTAGGGTCCCAGGCACCGGAGACAAACATCATGACGGTCTGTGATGGAAAACTGCCGGCCACAAGGGCACCGACGCATAGGAGCACAGCCCGCCTTAGACTTACTCTTTGCCCCCGAACCAGACATGATGCTAAATAATCAAGCAAAAACACAGAAAAGGTTCGGCGTTGTCAAAAGAAAAAATAATAATGGAAAGATCTTACCAGTCGACGACGTCGAGAAAATACCAGGATGAAGGAGCGTCGAAATAAATTTTGAGGCGGCCTATGATGCAGTAAACCACTAGAAACTACGCACAGCAGTGCAGCCTCGATGGCGGAGAAACAGAACTGGGATGGAGGAGGAGTTCAGAAGCGCTCTAACGCCTCCCTCATGCTCTACGCAGAGCGCCACTCCAGGGGCGGCGCTGTCTCCTCTAAAAAAAAAAAAATTCCTTGCGGATGGTGCCTCCGGCTGTCACCTAACAGTAATGAATGGAGAAGATTGACAAGGGAAGATCAAAGGTTCTGTAATATTAACACAGAAATAAAGAATTGTGGAGACCAAATACTGTACTGTTGTTAATTTCAACTTATGTTTAGAGGAAATTTTGAGTTATTTGAAAAAGTGCAAGGGCGCCAATATTTTTGGCCACGACTGTATAAGAACCTCCCCTTCCAAAAGAGGGACAACGCGTCTCGCCAGAACACTCCAGGCCCTGGAGCAAGTCAGTAGAAAAGAGGCAGTTTTGCATTATGTGGGGATGCAAAAAAGTCCAACTCTGAATAACCCCATCTGTCGAACAGGTCTTCTACTACAGAGGCTGCCAGTTCCCACTTGTGCATCCTACACTTTGACCTGCTTAGCCTGTCTGACAAGATGTTTTGGGCACCTGAAACATGTACTGCTGACAGTTCTAGACCATGTTCCAGAGCTCACTACTAGACTCTCATCACCTACCTGCATGGGGGTAAGAGTGGGTTCCCCCTTGCTTGCTGATGTAATGCATCACACTGACGTTGTCCATCTGTACTAACAGAGGATCTGGGGACAGATGAGCCTGGAAAGGTTGTAGCCCATACAGCACAACTCGCATTTCTATAACATTTACATGCAAAGTGCTCTCTGATGGGGCCCTAAGTGTGCACCCCACTCCATCCCTGAGGCATCTGTTGTTAAAGTCTGAAGAGGGCAGGGGATCATGAAGAGAACCCCCTTTAACAGGTTACTGGGTTCCATTCACCACTTAAGCACTTTGCGTACAGGAGAGGTTACTAGAACCCTTTGTTCTGCATCATCCATGAGATGGTCCCACTGGACTCTTAAAGTTTCACTAGGGGATCCTCATGTGCAGTCAGGGCAAAAGGTACTGTGACAATGGCTGCTGCCATAATGCCCAGAAGCCAAAGGAATGTCCTGGCTAAGATATACCAGCTGTTGTGTACCAGGTGAACCTAGGCAATCAGATGTTCGCCCTGTCCAGAGGCAGGAGGCCTGAGCCCTGAGCTGTGTCCAAGACTGCTCCTATGTACTGCAGACATTGACAAGGTATCAAGACAGACTTCGGTACGTTGACTGTAACCCCCAGCGCATCGAACATCAGCCTTGTTCGAGCTAGTGTGTGCATGAGCTGCTCTTTGGAGCAGGCTTTCAATAGTCCAGGTAAGAAAAGACAGAGGCCTTCCTTGCAAAGGGCTGCTGCCACCACTGCCAAGCATTTTGTTATGACCCATGGTGCAGAGGACAAGCCCAAGGGTAATACTCTGAATTGGTAGTGTTCCCCTGAAGCAGGAACGTCAAATACTTTCTGTGAGGTTTGTGAATTATGATATGAAGGTATGCATCCTTCGGTTGAGGGAACAGAGACAATCCCTGCTTGCAGCAGCAGAAGCAGGCCTTGCAGGGTGACCATTCTGAACTTGTTGTACTCTATGAAAAAGTTCAGCTCCTTCAGATCCAGAATAGGCCCAAGGTCTCCTGTCCATTTTGGGACTAAGAAGTACAGAGAACAGAACCCCATGTTTCTTTGTATGATCGGCACAGGCTCCATGGCCTTTGTTTTTGAAGCAAAATCCAAACATCCTCCAAGAGCAAAGGAATGTGGTCTGGAGGATAGGTGTTGGCACCAGAGGATGATCTGGAGGTGTGTCGAGATGTTCCAGAGCATGACCTTCTGCTATGATTTCCAGGACCCATGCATCTGATGTCACCTCCTTCCACTGATTTAAGTGGAAGAAGAGATGATCCCCTACAACCACCCCTGGAGGTAATGGTGGTTCAGGGGTGTACAAGCAGTCAGGAAGAGCTGGTTGTGGTGGCTCCTGCTACGCCACCACCTCTAGGGGCTTTTGGGTGTGCACCTGGAGTGGTTCATGGGGTGGGCAAGGCTCCTGCTCCCTTGCCCTTACCTTGCTATTTGATGGCAGGATGGTGTCTAGCACCAGCTGGATGAAAAGGTCTCCTCTGCCTACCTCTTGGTTGGGTATGGCAGAGGGAGTGTACAGAGTTCAGGGTCCTGCCTGAGGCCTGAAGGTTAGAGAAGATATCCTGGACATCTGAGCCAAGTAATTTATATCCTCTAAAAGGGGACTGAGAATGGACTGTTCTATGTCATTCGCATACACTGCCGCCCTAAGCCAGGAGGTCCTGCCCGGGTACCCCGTCAAGTGAGCGCTACCAGAATACTGACGCACTATACAGCGCTAGTCTGGTAAGTGCTCACATGGACAGCAACTGGGGATTTACAGCGTTTGCTGTAAGCGCTCCCCTGGTTGCTGTCTGTGGTGCTGATGCATCACAAGGGCATCAGAATCTGGAAGGCTGGCCGAGCTGCTCCCGTGGTGTGGAGGGCTGGGGCATAGTGCAGCTCGGCCAGTGCTATTGGAGACCAGGGTTCTAATCTTGGTCTCCATTCATTTTACTCACATTGGGACTTTTTTTTTTTTTTTTTCCCCAAGGGACTGTGGAAACAGTATTCCATGGCCCCAGAAATTTAAGTTGTCCTGGATCTGCCACCGGAGTAGGAATCCTTAAGTCCGAGGGGTGTGGGCAGAGCCCCCCAAAAAACTGATACTGGTTCTTGCCACGCGCTCTTGACTGTACTGTTGTTGTCAACACTAGGCTGACCCAGTGCCCCTGCCTGAGGCCTGAAGGTTAAAGAGGATATCCTGGACATCGGAGTCAAATAATTTATATCCACTAAAAGGGGCATTAAGAATGGACTGTTGTACATCATTTGCAAACCCTGCCACCCTAAGCCAGGAATACCTCCTTAGACATATTTCTAAGGCAGCAGCCCTGGCCGAGGCATCGGAAGCATCATAGGCCACATGAAGCAGGTATTTTCCGACATCAGCCCCAGCTGTGAGAGCTTTCAGAAACTCCTGTTTGAGGGTACCCTCTGGCAAAGCTTATGCAGCTGCCTTGGCCCTTCTCCAGAATGTATTCTGGTAATCGACCATGTGGGCCTGATAGTTAGCAATTCTAAGACCCAGGGAGGCCGAGGCAAAAGTCCTCTTACCTAGCACACCCAACCTCCTGGATTCTTCATCATGAAGAAGGTAGCAGAGGTATTTTGGTGCCCTTGACCTATCATGGGTAGCACTGATGACCACAGAGTCTGCCTTAGACTGGCTAGCAAAAAAGAGTTTCCCCGAGAAAGCCATATACATTTTGTCTGCTTGTCTTTGTATGGCAGTAATGACATTTGGCCTATGCCGGGCAGCAAAGGTGACATCCTCTACAGCCAGGAGGAGAGCTGGCACCACAACTAAGGGAGCATCAGGTATCTCCAAGAAATCTATTAGAGTTTTCTTGGTGGTATCATGCTCCTCTAAATTAAAACCCATGGCAGCCTGTAACTGGTTCATCATGGTAAGGAAAGTTGGGGCCTTGGCGGGTGGGGGCACCGAGTCCTCACTGCAGGTGGATACAGTGGAACTAGTGCTTCTCTCATATGGACATTTCACATAGTCCTCAGGGTCTTCCTTCTCATCCTGCATTATTAAATCAGAATTGAATTCAGAGCCATTGTCGGCCTGGTCGATGGGTATAAGGGAGCACGTCAGTGAGGCTGGCAACGCTAGAAGAAGTGGCTCAAGCATGGCCTTAGGGTGCGTCATCATGGGGGGGCGGGGGAGGTTGAGTAGCAAACCCAGTTGACGGGCCTCTTGGCACAGCAGGAGAAGGCAATAGTCGACTGAGTATGTCCATAAAGGACAACAGGACCACCTAGATGTCGGCACCTATGTGGTCGACGGGTGTACCGGTTAAGGCTGATGACTGAACCTGGGAGTTACGCCGATGGTTGGGGGTGAGCAGCATCACCGCCAGAGCGTCAACGCAGCTGTGGAGGTCGCACTGCGAGCGGAGGGGTGACCTGGAGTGCACCAGGAGGTTTTCTCCTACTCCTGGTGCTTGTGCTTATGGCTCCCAGGTGACTTCTCCTGGAACTTGGAAGACTTGAACCTGAGTAGTGAGCCAGTGACACGACAGTACTCTTTGCTGGAGTTCATTCTCCACGCGGGATAAAGTACAGTTACGCAAGAACTTACCGTAACAGTAGATCTTCGAGAGGAGCTCTTGCAGCAGGCTATTACCACTAGGACCAATGCTGCAGGCCTTAGGACCCACCAGAAAAATCTTAGTTAGCAGTACCCAGCAGAGCCCACTCCGATGTCAGTCATGGTACAAAAGGGTGCGGTTTCTAGCTCCACTTCAGTTCACCTGCTGAGGACCCATGAAAAGGCCCCAGCAGGCGAACCAGGCGAAGCATGCTCTTGTCATGCTGAACTCTCCAGGAGGAAGGAGGGTGGGAAAGCAGCACCTGCTGCAAGAGCTCCTTTTGAAGAGCTACTTTTATGGTAAGTTCTTACATAACTGTGAGTATCTTACTCTGAGTGGGAGCTCTTGCAGCAGGCTATTACTATTAGGACTGAATCCCATGCAGTCCCACACTAAGAAGGTGATCAGCCCTGGGAGGAGGATGACTAAGGCCAAAAACAGCATTGCCTAGGCAGCCAGGATGACAGTACGTCAGGAGAGTAGTCCCTGGAGGACCACCAAGCCAAACCCGGCTCGGTGCCTGGAAGCTATGTCCAGGCTGTAATGCCTGACAAAGGTATGTACTGAACTCTAAGTAGCTGCTGCGTAAATGTCTCTAACAGAGACATTTTTCAAAGAAGCGAAGGAGGTAGACACTGCTCTGGTAGAATGACCCCTGACCGATCCAGGGAGAGTTTTATTGTACTTGTTGTAGCAAAAGACTATGCAGTGGACTAGCCACCTTGACATAGTCTGTTTAGACACCGGTTTGCCCAGATGTTGAGGTGGAAAGGCCACACAGAGTTGCTCCGATTTGTGGTGTGCCACTGTATGCTTAAGGTAATATCTCAGCGCCCTGTGGACATCCAAAGTGCGTAAGAGAGCTTCTCCTCTGTTGGAAGGGGTAGAATAATAAACTGGAAGGTCAACTGACTGGTTGAGGGTTAATTTAGAAACCACTTTGGGCAGAAACTTAAGATTTGTCCTGAGAGAAACCCTTTCCCTAAGAAAAAACAAATAAGGCTCCTTGCACATCAGGGTCTGAAGCTTGGAAACCCTTCGAGCTGAAGTAACAGCAACTAAAAGGCTGAGTTCACTGGACTGGTAAGGGGGTCCAGATGGTGTGACTAAGCCCACAGGCAGAAACGCTTCCACTTCATAGCGTAAGTGGACCTTGTAGAGGGCTTCCTCACCAAAACGAGAGTGTCTGCCACCTCCTGGGAGACCCCATACCTTGTCTTAACTATGTCTGCAGGAGCCATGCATGAAGGTGCAGGGACTTGAGGTCTGGATGTACCAGCTTGTCTTGGTCTTGGGACAGTAATTGCGAGCATATTGCTAGCGGAATTGGAGGTTCCGACGACAGCCGCTGAAGCAGTGGGAACGAAATCTGCCATGGCCATAGTGGAGTGATTAGGATCATCTGAGCCCCTCGGTCTGTAACTTCAAAAGAACCCTTTGAATTAGGGGGGAAGGTGGAAAGGCATAAAGGAACCTCCCTGTCCAACAAAGGGACAATGCGTCTGGCCTAAAAACACCAGGCATATGTTCTCGCGAGCAGAAACTTGGCAGTTTGGCATTGCGTGGGGACACAAAGAGGTCCAGCTCTGGAAGACCCCATGTTGAAGAGCTGGTCCACTACTGACTGGAGAGCTCCCACTCATGCGCCTTGGATCGAGACCGACTTGGGCTGTCTACCAAGGCATTTTGGATGCCTGGAACATGCACCATGGTTAGAGTGATGGGTGTTCCAGTGCGAAAACAAAACTCTCATCGCCTCCCTGCACAAGGGGTAAGAATGCATTCCCCCTTGCTTGCTGATGGAAAAGACAAAGGCCGTGTTGTCTGACTGAACGAGAAGACAGCATGGTGTCAGGTCCTCTTGAAAGGCCCATAAGGCGTTGAGGACTGCTCGCATCTCTAAGATGTTGATGTGGAGATTGTGCTCTACTGGGGACCAAACGCCCTGTGTCTGGCTGTCCCCTAGGTGAGCCCCCCCCCCCAACTGAGGTCGGAAGCATCCACTGCCAAGATCCGATTCGGGGCCTCGTTCTGAAAAAAGACCCACTTTTCCAAGTTTGGAGGGTCAAGCCGCCAGAGGAGGGTCCTCCTGACTGGCTCGGAGATCCTGACCAGATGGTCTAGACCGCTGCAGCTCTGGTCCCACTGCACCCTGAGCATCCACTGTGGGACCCTCATGTGGGGGTGAGACAAGGGAGTTACGGGAATGGCCGCCGCCATGTGCCCCAGAAGTCTGAGGAAAGCCCTAGCTTGGACTCGGGGGTTATTAGAACCGATCGGGCCACCTCTTGCAGGTGATCTCCCCTTTCCTGTGGGAGGAAAGCCATGCCATGGACCATGTCCAGGATCACACCTATAAAGAAGAGTCTTTGGCTAGGCTCTGGGGATGATTTGGGAAGAAACAGGGTAATTCCCAACTCTGGGAATAGCACATAGGTGTCTCCGAGAGTGCGAAGGAGGCACGTCCTTGACGAGGCCGCTAGGAGCCAGTTGTCCAGGTAAGGGAAGACAAGATGACCCTTGCACCTTAGAGCCGCAGCTATCACCACTAGGCACCTGGTGAAGACTCGAGGAGCAGAGGAGAGGCCTAATGGCAGAACTCAAAACTGGTAATGTCTCCCCTGGAAGTGGAACCTCAAATACTTCCGGTGAGGAGGAAAGACCCCGATATGCATGTATGCATCTTGCATGTCCAGGGAACAGAGTCAGTTCCCTTGGTGTGCAGAGGAATTAGGCCTTTAAGGGTCACCATCCTGAACATTTTGTATTCTATATAGTTGTTTAGTGAGCTGAGGTCCAGGATGGGCCAAAGATCGTGTGTCTTTTTTGGTTCTAGGAAGAAGTGTGAATAGTACACTTTTCCCTGCTGTCCCCGAGGGACCGGCTCTATTGCTCTTTTGTGCAAGAGGGCCTGAATTTCTCTTTCTATAAGTGCTTTGTGTGAAGGAGGATATCTTGAGGACCTTGATGGTGTCACTTGGGGGATTTGTGTGAACTGCAGCGTATGTCCCCTCCTTATAATGGCTAGGACCCAGAGGTCCGAGGTGATTTTGCTCCACCCTTCCAAGTGGATGGAGAGTGACCCCTACTGCCTCCCTTACACCTCTTCCGGAGGAGGGGGTCAGTAGGGAGTCATTGGGAGGAACCGGAGTTGGCAGAGAGGCCTGGGAGGACTTTGTGCCTCGAAAGAAAGTGCCCCTGGCTGTTGGGTTGCGCCTTCTTTTAAGCCTCTTCTCTGTGATGTCCGATTACCATGGGCAAGTTGTCCTGAGGACTTCTGAAAGGACCATTTGCAGAAGTGCTTTTGGTCCCCTTGTATAGTTGCTGGATGGACCAAATTGATTTCCCGAACTCTTGGAGATGAGAAATGAGCTTCTCAGTCTCCTCCCCGAATAAAACGGAACCTTGGAAGGGAAGGTTCTTGATTCTGGACTGCAGATCCGGGGAGAATCTGGTGACTCTTAACCAGGTGTGGTGCCTCAGGCAGACGCCAGATGCTGCCGCCCTTGACACCGTGTCTGCAGTGTCATACGAGGCACGCAGAATGTGAGTGCCTACGTCCTAGCCCAATTTTAGAATTTCCAGAAGCTCTGTCTTCTGGGCAGAGTCTGGTAAGGTGTTGGCTATCGCTTGCCCCTTCTCCCATAAGGCATTTTGGTACTGGACCATATGCATTAGGAAGTTCAGGGATCATATGGAACAGGTGGATGCAGAGTACACCTTCTTGCCCACCTGATCCAGATAATGGGACTCCTGATCGGGAGGCTGAGAACTAAGGTGCTTCTGACGTCAAGACTTGTCATGAGCAGCCGCTATGACCACTGAGTGGCCTGAGGGTGTTCCACCAAAAGGGCTCCTCCTCGGTGCTCTATACAGCCTATCAGATTTCTTCAGAACAGCCAGAACTGTGGCTGAATGCTTCCAAGTAATCCTCGTGAGGTCCTGAAAGTATCCACTAAAGGAGGCACCACCAATGGCTTAGGCCCTTTTGCCTCAGGTATTTCGCAAGAGTCTCCAGTGCTCTGGGTCCAGATCCTCCGTCTCCCATTCATTGGAGGCCTGGATCTGCCTCATGATGTCCATAAAGGTTGGATCGTCAGGAGGCAAACAGGGTGTTCCTTGTCATCAGGAAAACCTCCAATTCTTGAGAGGACCAGACTGAGGAAGAGGATGATGAAGACCGGCTCCTACTAGGATGGGGAAGCTGACCCATGTTTGGAAGGGCTTCGATCCCCTAGAACATTGGTCACTATCCGACTGGCAACGGCTATGGGACCGTGTCGGCTCGGACCAACGAATGAGCAGAGACCGGCACCTGTCTCTGGAGCGGCGATGGCTAGGAGTGTGTCCATGCCTGGTAAGGGACCTCTGACAGCTGCAGGACCTGCTCTTGGGCCGGGACCAGCGACGACTGGTAGACCGTGAACGGTGCCGTCGACGGTCCTTAGACCTGGACCGGGATCTAACCACTGGGGGTGAGCTGGATTTTGAAGCTTTGCGCCGCTCATCTGGAGGTTTGGTTGGAGACTTTTGAGGAAGATCCCTGGTGTCTTGGCAGGTCGGGAACCGGTGTCGGACCTGGCTTCGGGGGAGTAATGTCCTTCTTTACCTGGCTCCACCAAAAAGTAAAGAGCTCTGTTAGCTCCTCTTTATTGAAAACTGAAGCTGCAGTCCCCTTCAGGGGAATAGGCGAAGCCGGAAGGGCCTTGGGAGAGGAATCAGAGGAAGTGCCCTCCGGAGTCGAGGACTTTGGAGCCGGTGACTGTACCGTGACTGGTACAGTTGTTTCCAAAGGTCGGCCAGCGCCGGAATCCGTGGCTGGCACCATGGCTGGGGTCTTGGCTGTGGCCAGCTCTGGTTTCACCGGTTTTGAAGGGCAGTACCCCAAAGAGGTCTTAGCCAGAGGGTCCCATTCCCTGTTCAGGGACTTACCCGAAGCACCAAGTAAAGCTATGACGGAGGCCTTTTTCGGCAGGGCCGAGGTTTGCGCTGAAGAAGAGGCCTTGGAAACGTCCACTGAGGCCGCAGAGATATGCAGCAGCGTGACCTTTGCCTTGGCTGGAGCCTTTTCTGAAGAAGCCCCCGCTGGGGCCGGTGTCGGTGTCCTGGTGGGAGCAAGAGACTTAGCCTTGTCTTTGGAATGCTTCGAATGACGCAAACGGTTGGAACTGCCCGAGCCCGACGAGGAAGCCTTCTTGTGGGGAGAGCACGACCTGGAACGCTGGAGGGACTGACCATGGTCCTTCTCAGGGGACTTATGATGGGTTTTGTCCCGATGTTTGGTTTTCTCCCTTGGAGAGCTCTGCATGACTTTGACCTGCTTCTCAAAAAGGTGGGCTTTCAGGGCCTTTAGGTGCTGGATCCTGGTCCTGCTGGTAAAGCCCTTGCAGATCTTACAGGCTTGAAGGTTGTGGTCTGGGCCCAGGCAGAAGACACAGGCTCGTGGCTATCCTTCAAGGGATCTGGCGGCCACAGGCACACTTAGTGTTCTTCAGGCCGGAGGACAAAACCAAGGGCAGAGAAGATATGCGACAGTAGAAGAACTTGATGGAAACAGAGAGAACACTGGAAAACAAAAAACTTTGAAACTTTTAGAAATAAATTCGTAGGACTGCTGAAAGACAAGCTAGGACTTCCCGTTGAGTCAGGGTCTCCGGCAGGAAAAGAAATGAGGTTGAGCTAGGGTTGCCCCTTGTACCATGGCTGATGTCAGGGGCGGAACTGATGTTTGGGGGGGTGGGCCCTGCTGGGTATTGTTACTTAAGATTTTTCTGGTGAGTCCTAAGGCCTGCGGCATTAGTCCTAATGGCAATAGCCTGCTGCAAGAGCTCCCACTTGAAGTAAGATCTGCTGTTTTAAAAGATGCTTCTCTAAGGCCCCTTTTTGGCATTGCCGGGTGGCAGTGCTGAAACCCTTGCAAACTGGGCAGGCTTGCATGTTATGGTCTGGGCCAAGGCAACAGATGCAGATATCATGAAAATCACCGGTGTAAATCTTCTCACACCATTCACAATATTGGAACAGCATCGACGGTTCCTTCGATGACATACACGCCATTGAAAATCACTTGTTAAAGTGATTGCTTTACTATACAGAAAAAATAAAGCAGTGGCACTTGCAGCGGCATTTCCGTAAGCAGTCTGACATGAATGGTCAATGACAGGAAAAGAACTGAGGAGGGAAGGGACTACCCACATTTATGTAGCAGCCAACATCTGACGTCATTGTGGGAAGCCCCTGGTGGACTGCTTGCAAAAGTTTCCAGGTGATCCTAGGGCCTGGCAGCTGTATATTCAGTAGGTGTGGCCCAATGAAAGAGATCTTTGAAGAAGATCTGCAATGGCCACTCTGCAGCTATAAGTATCATCCACACTTTGTCCTTCGGGGCTTGACCATCACCCTGTGGATCAGGGGAGGAAGGGAAGGCATACTCAAGGCCTGGAGTTCAGGGTCTTGTGAATTGATCCCCAACAGTGTTCCAGACTATGGGGGTTGACACTCAAGGGTTTCAGTTTGGCACTCTCTCAGAAGGCAAACAGTTCCACCAGATGACAGCCCCACTGGAAGAACAGGTAGTTCATCACCTCTGATTCACAGACCACTAGTGCAATGTCTCTCTTACCCAGCTGAGGCGTCTGCAGCTGACTGTTCTCTCTGGCGACACAAACTGCCAGGAGAGCTGCACCCAGGCTGTGCACAAGGGTCCAGGTGCGGAAGGCCTCCCGACACAAGGGAAGGGAGTGAGTTCCATTCTACCTGTTCAGGTACAGTATGGTCGTGGTGTTGTCAGTCCGGACCTGCACAACCTGACCCCTGAAGGGGGCCAGGTAGCATGACAAGACAGGTGGGAGGGCAACTTGGGATGCTGGGGTGCCTAGGGAGAGGTATCACCAGCAGAAAGAGGGAGGTGGTGTTGCCTCTGTATAGATCACTGGTAAGTCTCCACCTAGAGTACTGTGTCCAGCTCTGGAGACCATATCTCAGAAAGGACAGAGTGGATGCGGTCCAGAGGAGGGCAACTAAAATGGTGCAGGGTCTGCACAGAGCCCTATGAGCAGAGATTAAAGGACCTAAATATGTACACCCTGGAAGAGGGGATATGATACAGACATGAAAATTACGTACCTACCGTAATTCTTGATCTTCTCTTGTATCTTCACCATTCATTACTTCCTGGAATTGTAAGCCGGAGGCGTGCACCGTCAGGGAGCTTTTTTTTTTTTTTTTAGAAAAGTTTTTCTTGGCACCGCCCTTGAGGTAAGCGTCATGCGCGGCGTGGGTGGTAAGACGACTCCTCCTCCAACTCAGTTCTGTGAGCCGGAGGCAAAAGTGAAAGCATAGAGATAGAGATAGCGAGGCAAGATAGACAAGGATAGCAAAGTAAGGAAGAATGAACTGAAAAAGGAATAAGCCGATGGAGGAAGGACAGAGGAGATAAGAGTATCCCTAACCTAGGGACCACAGGGCCTCCTTACCTGGGCGACTCTAGGAGGAGAGAGAAGGAAGATAATAAGGAAGAAAGAAGAAGAAGAAGAAGAGAAGAGAAAGATGGGATGTTGAAGGGACCAGAATGCCTACCGAGCATAGTTAGCTGATAGCTTAAGGCTCGATTAACAGGGAAGCAATAATCCCCGGTGATAGAGCTGAAGAGAAGGTTCACCGAACCCGCTACACAGACTCAGGAGGGCATAGTCCTCATCTTCAACATGCCATGGTCCTGATCCCCACTCGGGCTCCTGGCCGAGAAAGGCCTTTAACTGGAGGATACCGAGGAGGAAGGATAAATCCCAGGCAGCATGTGAGAGCTGCTCAAGGGTTTAGAAATGGAAAATCTAGGCCTTTCAGGCGGTTTATAGGTATAGAAATGGAACTCAGCCGGACTTGCCAAGGCAGGCCAGAGGCTTAGGCTGCTGAAGATTGGTCATGGTCAGCACTGCTGCTCTTGAAACTGTCCAGGAGGACACTAAGGAAAAACCAATCATCAAAATATTACAAGAAGGATTTTCTTCGCCCTTGTTTTTCCATTTTTTTTTTTTTTTTTTTTTTTACAGAGCATAGCCTGTCGGCTTAGGAGCATGACCTTAAATTAGAGATTGCCTTATAGCAGTCGGAGAGAGTTCCCTCAGTTTTTCTTTTTTTTTTTAAAGAAAAAATAGTTGTACCCGTTCCTCTGCTCTGCAAGGCAAGAATACAAAGGGGGGTTTGAGATTCTAGGGCTTAACAGCTGGTAGCAGGATCAAAACTGTATAGCCAGAGTCAGGCTAAAAACCCCAGAAGTATCTGCCAGAAGGTATGGCAAGAGACAGTTGTGCAGCCTGATCACCATATCGCAATTCCAGGAAAAAGGCCGAAGAATCTTAGAGTAAATAATTTTTCTGGAGAAATAAGGATCCCCTTTAAGGATATAGATATAAAAATTTTTTTTTTTTTGGGGAAAAACTGGAGTAATTTTCCCTCCTTTTTTTTTGCAGAGAGAGGAAGGAGACGGGAGGTGGAGAAGCCACAGGAGGAGGCCACTGAGGGGATGGTGGGTGGGTGTAAGTAATGAATGGTGAAGATACAAGAGAAGATCAAGAATTACGGTAGGTACGTAATTTTCATATCTTCCCTTGTCAATCTTCACCATTCATTACTTCCTGGGTGAGTACCAAGCTCCTCTTCCCGGGGAAGAGGCAAATACCCTGAGGGAACAAGACCCCCAGCCTCCTGTTGGTGAGAAACAGAAGGAGAAGACCCTGGCTTATTCAGAAAGCCTAAGTGGGAGAAGAGCTAGGAGGTGCCTCCCGAGGACGAGGAGACGGAGGAAGCCCCTGCAAAAGTCTCCTAGCTCTAGAGGAGAAAGAGCGGGTCCCCGAAGGCGGGCGAATCACCCTCGCCGGCTAGGGGTGACAACCTAGAGAGGCGAAGCCATGCCGTCTGCCTGATGCAGATCGCTGTCCCGCAAGCCTGGAAGCCACCTCATTGGCGCCGTGAAGATGCCCTTGCTTGTGTCTTGCCAGCTCCAGGCCTCCACCGGAGAGGGCAATGGCTTGTCTGGTTTGCTCCATGTCAGGCATTGATGCCAGCAACTGGGACATCATCGACCACAAATGCCGGTTGTAGGTAGCGTGGTGAGCCTGATGAGATGCAATACAGGCAACTGCAGAAGAGAGAAACTCTTAGCCCCAGCGGTCGAACTGGAGAGTCCGGATCGGTGGGCGGTCGTGCGCCAGGCAGCGGCGCCCGGAAGGAGTGTCTAGGTAGACCAAACCAGAGGGGGGGTTGGGAAGGGTACCTAGAGACTCTGAGGGTGCACAATACCTACGCTGACAGTCAGCAGGGGCTGGAGAAGAAGCAGCTGGGGACTGCCAGGACCGGATAGACGCCTCCTGGAAGGGGATAGGCCAGGAAGGTACCACCAAATGCTGGGCACTGAATTCACCAAGGAATTCTCACGTCTCCCGTTCGGTATTGTCTCTCCGAACATAGGAAATCCGAAGATCCCTCACCATCCTCGAAAGGAAATGCTGATATTCCGTGAAATCAGCATCGGAGGAAAGATGAGCAGGGGGTTCCTCTCCCTCAGAGGAGGGAGACGAGGATGATGGGGAGCTGGAATGTCCAGAGGACTCTTGCGGCGGTGGGGAGAGTCGAAAGACCCGCTCATGCATGTATCTAACATATGAGGGGAAGGCCGCCGCAGAACCCCTAAACTGCTCCCAGGATAATGGACCCGTAGGACCGACATGGCCTGGGAGCGGGGGTGGTGAAGGCAGAGAGATAGGAGAGGGGCACCTCCGAGGATGCAACAGCTCTCTGCCAGGGCTCTGGAATCCGGGGAACGGAGCCCTAGCTGGAGGGATCCCGGACAACAGACCAGGCCGCAGGACGGAACTCTGGGGAAGCGGAGCCTGGAAGAGCCCAGGGGGAGAACCTCCCCTGTGACGACGCCGGGACTGCATGGATCCAGAAGGGCAGTCCGCAAGAACGCCGCCGGAGGGCACCCTAGAGCCCCGGAGGGAGGGGCGGGGTTCTGCACTACGGCTCCTGGCCACCACCCCCGAGGTGGCCAAAGAAGACCGAGAGCCAGACCTCTGCCCTCAACCCTCAGACTCTGAGAGGGCCCTCCTCCTATCAGCGTTCCCGTCCCAGAGGGGCAACAGCACCCTGGGGGTAGCTGTCACCGCCTCCAGAGAGGGGAGCCTCCCCTCCGCCCCACGCCTGCCCCTGGGACCCCAGGCCACCCCAGCTGGGGAGCCCTCAGGAGATGACGGAAGGGGGACAGAGGAGGGCCTGCTGCGCCGCCTGGTACCTCTAGCCACAGGGACCCAGACCCCGAGTGGGGGTGCCAGGATGGGTCCCATCTGAGTCATCGTCCTCCGAGGAAGGCGAGACCAGCAGGACCTCAATGCTGGCCACCCAGGGGTCCCAGAGGCCACGGCGCCGCCGAACGGCCCCGTACCAACGGCGCGCGCTGCTCGCCCCAACGCTGGCAGCAGCCAGGCCCGACTCCCAACCCACGGCGCCGAGGACAAACGGCACCGCGCGCCGTGCCGTAAGACCGACCTGGCGCCGCGAGGAGGCAAGATTAGGCCCACGGCGCTGGAGGCGAGGCGGCACCGCTGATGGCGCCGCTGCATGACCATCAGCGCCGCAGAACGGGCGCTGAGGCCGCAGCGGCACCGCAACGGTGCCGCCCTGATCACAGGCGCGGGATCCAAACGGCGGTGAACGCACCGCTGATCACCGGCACCGCGAACGGTGCCGGATCCCAAACAGCCTGAAAGGCGGCGCCGAGGGTCCACCTGTGCCAGACCCAAGAGCCGAGGGCCCCGACACGGGGAGCCTGCACCTCCAAGGAGGTGACTGCCGAGGCGGGTGGTTGGCGTCGTGCCCGGGAGGGACTACGACGCTCCCCCGACACCGCAGAAGGGGCCTCCTCCTCGGCAAGAAAAAACGAGGAGACCCCCTCCTCCTCGGACCGTATAGGCCCGGGAGGGGACCCGGGGGAAGGGCCTAGAGACCTTACCTGAGAGTCCCTTGAGCGACGTCGTCCCCCGAAGGTCGGCGGGGCTTTGCCGAGCTTGAACACGCGGACTTCGAGGACACGGCGGTCCATGGAGAAACAGGCGTCGCACGAATCCATGTCATGGTTGGGTCCCAGGCAACGAAGACAAACGTCATGCCGGTCCGAGACGGAGAAATGCCGGCCACAGGAGCACCGACGATAGGGCGCGCCTGCCTTTGAAAAGCGCTTAGCTCCAGAACCGGACATCACGCGAAACTATTAAGGAAAAAACACAGTAGGAAAAACACACCCGACGCCGTATGATAGAAAAAGGAACAGTCTTACCGGAATGGCGTCGAGTGCGATAAGTAGAGGAGTCGGCCCAAACTACGCAGTGGGAAAAAGATGCTCCGCGCAACAAGGTGCTGCCTCGACGGCGGGAGAAACAGAACTGAGTTGGAGGAGGAGTCGGTCGCTACTAACGGCCGCCCCTCGCGCATGACGTCACTCTCGAGGGCGGTGCCGTTAATGCAAACTTAAATAAAAAAAAGCTTCCGTGGACGGGTAGCCGCCCGCTTACACCCAGGAAGTAATGAATGGTGAAGATTGACAAGGGAAGATCTTAAAATACCTCATGGGGGGGTTAAACAAGAGAGAAGTCCTCTGTATAGATCACTGGTAAGACTCCACCTAGAGTACTGTGTCCAGCTCTGGAGACCACATCTCAGAAAGGACATAAAGTGGAAGTGGTCCGGGGAGGGCAACTAAAATGGTGCAGGGTCTGCATCAGAAGCCCTATGAGGAGAGAGTAAGGATCTAAATATGTACACCATGAAAGGGCGGGATATGATACAGACCTTAAAATACCTCACCGGGGGGGTTAAACAAGGTACAAGAGGGAAGTATTTTTCAGAAAAAGGGGTGCTCAAGGACAAGCGAGTATGGTAAGAAACTGGAGGGGGGTAGATTCAGGAGAGATGTGGGGAAGTACTTCACAGAAAGAGTGGTAGATTCCTGGAACAGTCTTAAAGACGAGGTGGTGGGAGCCAAAACAAGGGTGGGGTTCAAGAATGCATGGGATAGGCATTATAATAATAATCTTTATTTATAAAGTGCCTTTCAAATGTCAAGGCGCTGAACAATAAAAGCATATAAAAGCAATAAAATACACAGTAATCAAATAAATACAGAGCTGAAAGAATCAGTTTGGGTATCATTAGGGAAAGGGAAGGGGGCTGAATGGGCTGGAGATCAAGTAAGATCTGTGGTAATACTGTAAGCAGGGAAAAATGGGCAGACTAGGTGATCCAAGTGGTCCTTATCTGCCAGCAAACTGTGTTTCCCTTTTTTCCATGACTAGAGGAGCAAATTCCGTCACTGCATGATGCACTGGATGGAGCTCCAGCAGGTTTGGGTGGTGTCAGGATTCCTGGGGTGACCAGAACCTGTGGGCTCTGTGGTCTCCCAGGTGCGCTCCCCACCCCACCAGAGACGTGCTTCTTGTGAGCGTGAGGGTCGGTTCTGGGCAGACAAACAGGATTCCTTCCTCCAGGAGTTCTGGGAACAGCCACCACTGGATGACATCCCACATTGGCTGGGTCACTGTGTCTGGCTGGTCCAAGTGGCCTAGGTGCTGGGACCACTGAAGGCCCAACTCACACTGGAGGTGGCACATCCACCAGTGGGCCCAATGGACCACACTGGTACAGGACATCATGTACCCCAGCAGCCTCAGGATATCCCAGGCAGGGCGCGAGGGCCCAGCCTGAAATGACTGAGCAAAGTAAGATCCAGTGGCTGGTCTGCAGCGAGGCAGGCCTTGCCCACAGGGAGTCCAGTTCTGCTCTGATGAACTTGATCACCTGAGTGGGTACTGTGACGTAGACACCCAGTTCTGAGTGCTGTATCATTTTTTGTAAATATAAAATGGGTTATGGACTGTCTGTCATGAGAGGTGCTGAAACAGCATGTGAAACTGACACTTCAACCCTCCCCCAGGGATAATTTCAAAGGACAGGAGATATTTTAAACTGCAGATTTCTAAAATGCAATTATCTTGTCAATTTGCTTTGATACCAGGAAATAAAATTAGCCATTCATGACGCCCTCAGGGAAATCCTATGATCTGCACTAGATGTCCTAAGAAAAGGGACACTGGCCAGTGCTATGAATAACCTCCCAGGAAGTAAGCTCATTTCATCAAAGAGACCTTTGATGTGTAGATACCAAGGCCCAGATGGAATTAAGGAGTCAAATACACTTTGCTTTGAATATACAGTGACTTATCTCAAAGAGACTTTTGACGTCTAGGGAAAGCAGATCACAGACTGGTTTCGACTAGTTACATAAAGAGGAGCTTTATTATGTCATTTCTTATTTTTTTTTTTAAACTTAGTAGGCCATCATGTATTATAAAATATAGATTTTGTTACACCAAGGCGGAGTTTGGTGACCTCAGAGAAGGCCGACTCAGGACTGTTTTTTTAAACCTGCTGAGCAAACCTTGACACACACACACTTTCATATTTCTGACTGAGAGAAGAGGAATATCAGAGCACTGAAAGATTTAAAAAGTAAGGACCCTTAGACAAGATTAGTCTGAGTGTTATTATTTGTAGGAATCTGCACTTTTAACCTGTTTGTTTTAAGGCTGTATGTGCTGGGATATTTTGTTCTGTAATATTTTCTGTTTTCCTATTTTAAAGTAAAGATATATATTTTAAAACGGAAACTGCCTGGAGTGCCTTGAAATTTCTTTTTATATAAGTGAAGCTTTGAAGGTTATAGTTAACACTGTGTATGAGCTTATTGTTATACCAAACTGGGAAACGGATAGAGTTCTCTAAGGTCTTGCATAGAGTTCTAAGGGTTCAGTTAGTAGACCTGGTTAGGTGCCCGTAGGCAAAGATATCTGGCCCCCCGAAGACAGAATTATCTGAGCCTGATAATTGGGTACGCTAACAAGAGGTTATCAGTTTGAACCCCTCCAGATCTTGAGACTAAGGTGACTCAACCCACAAAACAGACAAGAGGGTTACCTTGTACTGTTAACTGTCCACAAATCCTACGCTCAGAGGTTGGCACTTTGGGGAGCAGGGGCTGACGGGCTGAGCGGGTTTGTGACAGGTATCAGTTCAGACTTGCAGCAGCACTAGGTCTTGGTAGGTCTGAAAAGCCAGACCGCTGGACCACTCTATAGCCCTTTGACAGATTGGCTAGCAGCCTGTCATCCACGTAAGGGTACACCGAACCCTAGGCACCGTAGGTGAGCTGCCACCACTGTCATCCCCTAGGTAAAGACCCTGGCTGCCGCGGAGAGGCAGAAGAGCATAACCTGGAACTGGTAGAGGATCCCTTCTGCTCACAACTGGAGGTACCGGTGGTGGGACTGATGAACTGGGATGAGAAATAATGCATCCTGGAGGTCTATGGAGCAAAACCAGATGTTCAGCTCCAGTGAAGGAATGATCTGATTCAGAGTGACCATCTGAAAAGTACAGTTACGTAACAACTTACCGTAACAGTAGATCTTCGAGAAGCGCTCTTGCAGCAGGCAATAACCTTAAGGATTAAGTCACTAGGAGCTAGGACCCCACGGAAACCTTCTAGCTAGTAGTCTTCCATGGGGCACTACCCCTGACATCAGCCAACGATATAAAGGGGTGGTCCCCAGCCCCACCTCAGTGGAGTCTAGTATGGAAGGAGAACCAGGCAGGTTCTTGCCTAAAGGAAAGGCAGAAATAAAACCCAGAGGTAAGGAGGGAGGGAAAAGCAGGGCCTGCTGCAAGAGTTATTCTCGAAGATCTATTGTTATAGTAAGTTCTTACGCAACTGTACTATCTTACTTCGAGTGAGAGCTCCTGCAGCAGGCAATAACCTTAATGACTGAGTCCCAAGCAATCAAGGGAGAAGGAACAGACTAGCACGAGAGAGAAAGCAGAGAAACATAGCCAGCAAAGGTTTAGGAGAGCAGGCCCTGAAGAACTGCAAGGCTAAACCCAATCTTATGCCTGGGAAGCCACATCCAAGCTGTAATGCTTGATGAATGTGTGTACAGAGCTCCAGGTGGCAGCTGCACAAATGTCTGCAGTGGAAATGTTCCTCAACGAGGCAAAGGAGGTGGCAACTCCCCTGGTGGAATGGCCTTTAACTGAGCCCGGTGAAGGCTTTTTGTATTTTTGGTAACAGAAAACTACGCAGTTAACTAACCACTTAGACAGGGTCAGCTTAGTAACTGGTGCTCCCTGAGTTTTGGGAGCGAATGATACAAACTGGTCAGTTTTCCTCAAGGGACCAGTACTGTTGGAAGTGACCAGTGGCCAAGGTTTTAGTGACCAGTGACTAAAGTTTTATACAAGTTTATCAACAACATTTATATATATAGTTGGCTAACCAAAAGGTTGAGAAGATAGAAAATGTGTAAAAAGGTCTGCAAGGGGCTAGTGAAGGGCTGCAAGTGGCTAGTGAAGGGCTGCAAGTGGCTAGCTGATAACTACATGATACCACCATGTAAATTAATATGTATGTGGGTGTCCAGGTTTGCCAGGTAGTTGAGACCCTGAAAATGGTACTTGTAGAATAACTAATGATTAGGAACAGATGTTTTAAGCAAAATTAGCTTTGATCTGCTTAGCAGAAATACTTTGTACAAAACCTGTCTTTCTGTGACCTAAAAGGTCATGGTCAAGATAAGAAGCATCTGCTTCAAGTAACCAGTGTCTAGCCTTAGCTGGTACAGCTTCTCATCTCATAATTACTTGTGTTTAAAAAGATGTATAACAAAAAGCTGATACGAAATAATTATATCCTTGCTTTGGCCACTATCTACTGAAAAGCTTTTTTTTTTTTTGCAGTTCTAAACAATTTATCTTAAATAGAGTAAAAGCCCTTTTTTGTTTCCTATCTCCTAATGCATGATATTTTTCAATGAGGTAAAATCCCCCGACCATCCAAGGGTGATGATAAACAGAACTCCCCTGTCTCACAAAGTGTCAAATGTATCTTATGACCGAGGTATTTTATGATCTATGTACTTTCAAACCCTTGTCTCATGATGTTATTGAATGACATAGTGTCTAGGCTAAAATGTGCTATAGTAGTTTTGGAAATATCCACTATGCATTTTTGATGTAAACAATCTGAGTATAAGTACAGGACCTAGGTGTCATGTCCAGTATCTCTTCAAGAGGAAAGAGGTCCGAGATCTGACTATCCATAGCGCTCAAGGATCCAGAAAGAAGGGAAGTATGTTTTCATTGTCTCTGAAAACCTGTAGCCCCTGTAACACAAATATTACTAGCTGTTTAGATTGCATGTTCGAAACACCCCAATGGGACTGCCCCATTGGCTGTTTAGAATTAAACTGCAATAGGTATACCCATGTAGTAGCAGGCTATCTGATGCCTAGAAATAATGTTAGCATGTATTCCTTTTTGTAAATCAGGATTATTAATCATGACAGGATGCATTCTTATTGTTAAAATAGGATTTTTCTGGTTTCTCTTGATATATATTGGGTAAATAACAGTTAATTTGGCCCTAAGCTTACATGTTTCTAATGTTTACAAATTATGCTAGAATGCACCTCTTTCTGTAAATTAGGACAATTCATCCTGTCAGGGTGCATCTTTATTGTTACAATAGGATTTTTCTGGCTAGACTTGTAAATTACAACTAATTTGGCAAAGAATACAGTGTGGTGGCTTTATTAAATTACTGAGAATTACCAACCAGGAACCTGTACTGTGTGTAGCCTCATTGTTTCAGTGAGGCATATTTGGTTTATTTACAGTACAGTTCAAATAAAAACGAAGCATCCGGTGGATATCCAGAGTATGCAATAATGCTTCCCACCTGTTAGAATACTCTGATTAGTAGACAGGCAGGTGAATGTCCTGGTCAAAGTAAATTGGGACACCAACTTACGGAAAACCTAGGATTTGTCCATAAGGATGCCCTGTCCTATAGAAAACCAAATAAGGCTCTTTACACATCAGAGCATGAAGCTCAGAAATCCTCAGAGCGCAAGTAACTGTAACTTAAAATAATGCTTTCCAAGAGAGAAAGTGTAACCTCAATCTGCAGCTGGTTCAAAGGGGAGTGTTAGGTTCTTGAACATAAAGAGGAGGTCCCATGGAGGAACGGGGTTCCTGATGGGAGGTCTCATATGCAAAATGCCCTGTAGGAAGGTATGGGACAAGTCCAGTTGAGCAAGGGATTTACCCTCCACCAGTGCATGGTACGTGGAGACGGCAGAGAGATGTACCTTGATAGAGGAGTAGCTAAGGCCTGTGTCAAACAGAGAGAGGAGATACTCAAGAATGGAGTTCACTGTACAAGAGAAGGGGTTGAGGTGACAGGTGGCAGCCCATAAACAGAACCTCTTTCACTTCATGGCATAGGTGGACCTAGTGGAGGGCTTTCTTGCCACCTCTAGGACATCGGCTACTCTGGAAGAAACCCAATACCTGGTGACTGCTAAGTCTGCAGGAGCCAAACATGCAGATGCAGGGATTTGCGATCTGGATGGTCTAAAATGCCCTGGTCCTGGGAGACCAAATGTGAGCTCGGGGGTTGAGGAATTGGTGGTTCCGAGGTTAGTTGTTAGAACAGAGGAACCAAATCTGGCGAGGTCAGAAGGGAGCAATGGAATCAACTCTGCCTCTTACGCTTATAGTTTAAGAACTACCCTCTGAAGAATGGGGAAGGGAGGGAAGGTGTAAAGAAACCTCCCTGTCCAGCAGAGGGACAATGTGTCTTGCCAGAAAACTCCAGGCCCTGGATCTAGTTAGCAGAAATTGGGCAGTTTGGCTGAGAGGGGATCTAGAGGTCCAAGTCTGGTTGTCTCCATCTGTCAAACAACTGCTCTGCCACGAACTAAAGGAGCTCCCTCTCATGGGCCTTGGACCAAAACCTGCTTAGGCTATTGGCCAAGACATTTTGGATGCTGGAACATAAACAGCGGTGAGTTCTAGGTGCTGTTCCAGAGCCCAATACCAGACTCTCATTGTCTCCCTGCAGAGGGAGTTGGAATAAGTCCCTCCCTGCTTGCTGATGTAATACACTACAGACACGTTGTCCATCTGGATGAGGAGAGGGCCCGGT
The DNA here is from genome assembly GCA_016271365.2 of Neoceratodus forsteri. NCBI lineage: Eukaryota > Metazoa > Chordata > Ceratodontiformes > Ceratodontidae > Neoceratodus > Neoceratodus forsteri. The sequence goes on from CM028134.1 coordinate 431,302,086, forward strand.
GGGAGGTCGGTCTGAAATGCTTGCATGGCATTCATGACCGCTCTCATCTCGAGGACATTGATATGCAGGGATTGTCTGGGAACCAGGAGCCTCTGGTCTGCCTGTCCATCAGGTGAGCGACCCAGCCGTGTTCCGAGGTGTCGGTTGTCAAAACTTGCCTCGGGGGCTCCTGTCGAAAGAGAACTCCCCTGGACAGATTGTCAGGGTCCAGCCGCCACGACAGGGCCAGACAAACCAGATCTAAGAACTCTCGGTTCCAGGTAATCTGATTGCTGGTCTCATTGCACCCTGAGTGCCCATTGAGGGACTCTCATGTCTAAACGAGCCATGGGAATGGCTGACACCGTATGGCTAAGGAGTCTTAAACAGACTCGGGCCGGGATATGGAAAGCCAAGAAAACCAATCGAGCCTGTCCTTGCAGGCGATCCGCCCCATCTTCGGGGAGAAAAGCCTTGCCCTGCATTGAGTTGAGGACCACTCCTATGAACTGGAGTCTCTGGCTGGGCTATGGGGGCAACTTTGGAAGATTCAGGGTGATCCCCAATTCTCGGAAGAGGGTAAAGGTGTCTCTGAGAGTGCAAAGCAGCTGACCCTTTGTGGGAACTGTCAGAAGCCAATCATCTAGGTAGGGAAAGACGTAATGGCCCTGCCTTCTGAGGGCTGCAGCCACCACCACTAGGCATTTGGTGAAGACTCTGGGAGTGGAGGACAGGCCGAACAGTAGAGCTCAAAATTGGTAGTGTCATCCATGGAAGAGGAAACACAGGTACCATCTGTGGGCGGAACATTAGAATGTGCAGGTATGCGCCCTAGAAACATAGAATTTGATGGCAGATATGACCGCACAACCCAGTCTGCCCATTTCCTCACCTAATAGATAAGCTGCAGATCCTAGTTAACCAGCAGCCTACTTCTTTCTACCTGCACCCCAGAATTGCCTTTATGACTGTCCTGCATGCTTGAATTCAACCACTGTTTTGACTCCACAACCTCCTCCGGAAGGCCGCTCCATGCATCCACAACCCTCTGTGAAAAATACTTCCTTACATTACCTCTGAGCCACCCTCTACCTTCAAATTGTGCCACTTTGTTCTTGCACACCTCTTTTTAAAAGATGCTATCCTCTTGGACTTTGTTGATTCCCTTGAGGCACTTGAAAGTTTCTATCATGTCCCCCCTCTCCTCCTTTCCTCGAGGCTATACATATTAAGCTCCTTTAGTCTTTCTCTTCATATGACTTCCGGTGCAGACCCTGCAGCATTTTAGTTGCCCTCCTCTGGACAGCTTCCATCCTGTCTATGTCCTTGTGGAGATTGGGTCTCCAGAACTGCATGCAGTACGCCAGATGGGGTCTCACCAGCTGTCTGTACAGAGGGATAACAACTTCCTGTTTTCTACTGGTGATGCCTCTCCCTATGCATCCCAGTATCCCCCCAGCCCTCCTTACTGCCCTCTCACATTGCTTGCCCACCTTTAAGTCATCTGATATGACTACCCCCTGGTCCCTTTCCATTTTTGTTGTTGTTAGTATCTCACCCCCCATTGTGTACTCTATCCCTTAGTTTTTGTTTCCCAGATGCATTACCTTGCACTTCTTAGCACTGAATCTAAGCTGCCACATTTGACCATTCCTCTAACCTTGCCAAGTCCCTTCTCATCCTTTCCACCCCACCTTGTGCATCAACTCTGTTGCAGATCTTTGTGTCATCTGCAAAGAGACATACTTTTCCTTCCAATCCCTCTGCAATGTCACTTATAAAGACATTGATATGCAGGGATTGTTTGACTCGGACCAGGAGCCCTGGGTCTGCCTGTCCATCATGTGAGCGACTCCAGCCATCCTGCATATCTAGAGAGCACAGCTAGTTCCCTGGTGCAGGAGCGAATAAGCCCTGGCAGACTGACCATTCTGAACCTCCTGTATTCGGTGTAATTGTTCAGGGAACTGAGATCCAGGATGGGGCGAAGGTCTCCCGTCTTTCTGGGAACAAGGAAAAATGGGAATAGAATCCCTTTTCTCCTTGGTCCAGGGGAACTGGCTCTATGGCCCACTTTTGAAGTAAGGCCTGAATTTCCCCTTCGATGAGGGAGACGTGAGGAGGAGGATAATGGGAGGACACTGGTGGGTTTTCTGGTGGCCTCTCCAGGAACTCCAAGATATGGCTCCTCTCTATTAGTTGGCAGACCAACGCACCTGTTGTGATTTTGCTCCATCCCTCGGTACAGCAGGAGAAGCAACCACCTACCACTTCCTTCACAAACTCTGCTGGAGGAGGAGGGTCAGGCAAGGAGTCATTGCGTGGCTCCGGGAGTGGGCAGTGTGGACTGGGGGGGGGGGGTCTTGGAGGCTCTAACGGCAGAACCCCCAGGGGTCTGTGAGGTTGCTTTACGTTTGAAGGCTCCCTTGTGCCTCAGAATCACACTAACCAGTCAGCCAAGTTGTTCCCTTTGTGTCTCCAAATCCCGAGACCCAGTTTCCTTCTCGATGACAGAAAAAGCTCAACCATGCACGAACCGACTGTAACAGCTCCACTTTGAGCTTTCTACCTTCTATACCCTGTCAGGGGACTCTATGCAAATCATTTTTCAGTAGCGACTGTAACAGCTCCATTTTAAGAGCGTTCTATCTTCTAAGATCAGTGAACCACTGAAAGTAGTTTGTATAGAGTCACCTCGTTACAGGGTATAGACGATTGAATGCTCTTAAAGTGGAGCTGTTACAGTTGGTTGATTTAGAGTCCTCCTCGACAGAAGATTAGGTGTAAGAGATTCCTGTGACAGTGTTCCCTTTCCCTGTTTGAATAAAAGCCTGTCAGGCATTTGGACTCTATTTCTGACTCCGTCTCTCTTTCTCAGGTGACAACATCCACCTTCATGGAACCAGTGTTTGCAATTTGTGTGCAAGTTACTGGTGTCATCTAACACAGTTGCTTTATTTACCCTTTATATTTTTATGGAGGCCCAGCACACATTAACATCCATTTTACCACCATCGGGGTACCACACTATCCTAGAGCCTGTTGTTCTCTAGGGAGTCTATGAAATCCTCTTTGATCACTGACCATCAGCTTCCCTACAATAGAGGTTAGACTGACAGGCCTATAGTTCCTTAGTTGCTCCTTATCCCCCCCTTAAGAAGCGGCACAACGTCTGCCACCTTCCAGTCTCTTAGAACTTTCCTAGGCCTAAGTGAGCTATTGAACAAACATACCAGTGGTTCAGCCAGCTCCACTGTGAATTCCCCAAGTATCCTCAGATGCAACCCATCTCGCCTCAGGGTCTTATCTATCTTAAAGAGCTCTTGGAGCCAGAATGGACAGACAGGAAAATGATACAAATTTTAAGAAGTAGTCAGATGTAACGTTTTATTTCTGAAGTATTTTTCTTTTCCTTTGCTCGTTAAATAATTTTTATGTGATAATATTGTGCTGCATGTGTGGAAGTGAAAATTACATACCTATGGTAATTCTTGATCTTCTTGGACGAAGTCTCCACCACTCATTCACATTAGTGGGACTACGCCGGAGGTGCTAAGACCCAGCGGGGAGCCCAAAATCTCGGAGGGCGGTGCCAACATGGGACCGATGCGTCGTGGCACTAGAGGGCTGGCTCTCATGATATAGGCTATCTTAGCGCCAACCCTCCAACTCCCTCAGTACCTTTTTACAGAGGAGGTGCAGCGTATGCTAATCTAGGAAATTAACCTAACCCAGACATAAGATAGTCCATATGACCCATGTAAGAAGGGCCAATAACAGTGTCTTCACAGCCCAGCCAACAAGGGTGAAGAACAGAAACAGGATAGAGTGAGCTTAGGGATGGCAGGTGGTCATGTGAATGAGTGGTGGAGACTTTGTCCAAGAAGATCAGAATTACGGTGGGTCCGCAATTTTCATATCTTCCTGGACTAAAAGTCTCACCACTCATTCCTACTAGTGAGAGTACCGAGCTGAAAACAATCCCCTGAGCAGGGAGGCACGAAAAGGAGCTCACTTAGGACAGAAGCCCATTAAGGATTGTCCTGACAAAAGAAGAATGCTGTCTGGCATGGACATCCAGAGCGTGGTACTTCACAATAGTGTGCACACAGCCCAAGTGGCTTTGTTACAAATGTCTGTGATGGGCACATTCAATCTCTGCCAAGGATGTCACGACTGCTCTGGTAGAGTGGGCGTACACCCAGCCTTCCAGCTTGACCTGCGCTGAGTAGCAAAGGTGAAGGCACGCTACTAACCATGCTGAAATGCATCTGATGGCAACAGGCTGACCCAGCCAGGCCATGCTGAACGATACAAAGAATTGTTTGGATTTGCGAAACTCTTTCATTCTGTTGATGTAGATTCACAAGACCCTTTTGACATCAAGAGAGTGAAGGGTGCATTTCCACATCATTCTGGAAATTGGCAAGATCGGGCGGAAAGACCAAGGGTTTGTTAAGGTGAAATTCCAAGATCACTTTGAGTAAGAATTTAGGATAAGTTCTAAGAACCACCTTGTCCTTATGAAATACTGTGTACAGGGGGGAGGAGTCTGTGACCAGGGCTTGTATTTCACAGACCCTGCGAGTGGAAGTAATGGCCACAAGGACAGCTCCCTTCCAGGTCAGAAACTTCAAGTCGCAGGTTGTTAGAAGCTCAAAGGGCTTACGTGTGAGCATGTCTAGCATGAGATAGATATCCCACGCAGCCACCGGTCTCCTGACTGGCGGCCTAGTGTGTAGGATGCCTTTAAAGAATCTCTTGACTAGTGCTAACTGAGCCACCAACATATTCTGTACTGGCTTGTGACAGACAGAAATCACATAGAGGTGCACCTTCACCATCGAGTATTGCAGTCCTGCATTCGACAGGTCTAGGAGATACTACAACACTTCACTTGGTGGGCAAACAAAGGGCTCAAGGGCAGACATTGCGCACCAAATGGAAAACTGTTTTCACTTTGCCATGTAAGTCTTCCTAGTGGATGGCTTATGCACAGGTAAGAGGATGTCTGAGATTCTTTGAGAGACGCAATCTACCCACTTCTATCTCCTCAGGAGCCAGGCATGGAGATGAAGGGATCGTGAGGTTGGGATGGACCACTTGAGCCTATGTTAGGAGGTCCGCTTGTAGAGGAAGTTGTCTTGAAGGGCTTCTGACAATCTGTTGATTAACGGAAACCATATCTAACAAAGCCAGAATGGGGCGATGAAAATCATGTCCCCCCCAATGCCTCCAATTTGAGCAGCACCCTCTGAATTAAAGAAAGAGAAGGAAATGCGTACAGAAAGCGTCTTGTCCACTGCAGTCTGAATGCATCCTGACAGAAAGCGCCAGGTTCTGGATTTCTGGAGCAGAATAGAAGCAGTTTTGCATTGAGTGGGGACGCAAAAAGGTCCAGATCCAGAGTGTCCCACTCTCCAAATAGCGACTGCATGAGGCTTGAGTCGTGTGGATCCACCTCCATTCTGCTGAGGTGGTCCGCTAGATCGTTCTGGATTTCCAGCAGGCAGACTGCTTGGATCAGGGCCTCATGCTTGAGACACCACTCCCACACTCCCATGGCTTCTCTGCACAGAGGATAAGTAGCGCGCCCACCCTGCTTGTTGATGTAGTACATCACCGCCTTGTTGTCCATCTGAAGGAGTATTTCTTTGTGACAGAGGACATCCTTCAGAGCTCGGATAGCATACAGACAGCTATCATCTCCAAGACATTTATGTGTAGATGGGACTCCTCCGGGTTCCACAGTCCTTAGGTGTGGAGGTCCTGACAGTGAGCTCCCCAACCAATCAGAGATGCATCTGTGGTAATGGTGATCTGTGTTTCCAGTGCAGCAAAGGGAAAGCCTTAGAGAAGGTTGTCCTCCTGAGGCCACTAAGTGAGTGATCTCGTTAGATGCTCTGTCACCTTGATGTGGAATGACTGGAAGTGCGTGGTTGGAGACCACTGAGTGCTGAGCATCCACTGTGCGGTTCTCACGTGTAAGTGGGCTACAGGCACCGTGGATACGGACGATGCCATGAAACCTAGCATCCGCTGCATCAAGAGAGCTCGAACCGGTTGTTCCCCTTGATGAAGCGCCCATCTGGAGAATGTCGTTCCTCCTGTCTTCTGGAAGAAAGGCCTTGCTTTGGAGGTGCCCAGATGGGCCCCTATAAAGAGAAGTTGCTGGGAGGGCTGAAGTTGCGATTTTCTAGGTTCAGCAGCACCCCCATGGATGTGAGGAACTTGGAGCGTGGAGACTGCTTCCTGTGTTCCCTGCCTGGAAGAGCTCGCCAGGAGCCAGTCATCCAGGTGCAGGTACACTTGAATGCTGAGTTTTCTGAGATGCACTGCGAGTACCACAAAACACTTTGTAAAGACTTGTGGCACCGAGGACAGCCCAAATGATAGGACTCTGAATTGATAGTGCTGACCCAGAGCCAAAAGCGTAAGTTACTTGTGGTGGCTTGGGTGCACCGGAATGTGCTGGTAGGCGTCCTGCATGTCCAGAATGCCAACCAGTCATTCTGATGAATGAGAGGTAAAGTTCCCAGCGAGACCTTGAATTTTTTGAACAGATATTTGTTCAGCTTCCTTAGATCTAGAACAGGGTGCATGCCACCTGTTTTCTTTGGAACTATGAAGTAATGGGAGTAGAAACCTGTTCCGTTCTGCCTGTGGAACCACGTCTACTGCCCTGTTGTTCAGAAGGCCCTGAAACTCAGAGGCAAGGAGGCCTGACTGAGTGGCAGATAGGTTGGGCTGCCACTTGGGTGGACAATCTGGGGGAGTCTCTGTGAAACTGAGAGAGTATCCCTCTCGAATTATCTTGAGGACCCATTTGTCCATTGTGCTGGATTTCCACTGGTTGTAAAATTGAGTCAGATGACCTCCTGCCGCTGAAGAGGATTCCACCTCAGGAAGCTGAGGTGAGACATGGGCCGGGTCTTCAGAGGGTGGCACTGGGCACCACTGGGGCCTGTGCCTTCTGCTGCATTTTCTTTTGTGGCTGAGGAGTTTGGTTCTTGTTAAAAGCTCCTCAGCTTTTACCTTGAAAGGACTGCCTGTTATGGATATGGAACTGTTGGCAGCTTCCGCCCCTCTGGAGGCGTCAGGAGCTGGTCTGGCAGTCTTCATAGCAGTCCTGATTTTCTGAGTGGTCTCCAGTGCCTGCTCCACTTCTGGGCCAAACAGATAAACACCATCAAAGGGGAAATTCATGACTCTCTGCTGAGCATCATTTGTGAAGCCTGAAGTCCTTAGCCAGGAATGTAGCTGGATACAGATGCCAGCCGCTGCTGCCCTAGATGCAGTGTCAAAGGTGTAAATAGCAGCTTTCAGTTGCTGATTTTTGGACTGTATGCCTCTGGTAATGGTCTGTAGAAGCACCATGTCACTGTCCGATTCCGGGAGGCCCTCAACCGTTGCCTAGAGTGAATACCAGAGGGTATACTCATACTGAGAGAAATCGTCCTGGTAACTAGCTATGCGCATGCCCAAGGTAGCAGTAGAAAACACTCATTTCCCCACAGTGCCTATTTTACGGGACTCTTTCATTCACTGACGAGCCGTGATTCCTGAGGGAGCACGGTCTTGTCGCCTTCTGCCAGAATCACCAGGGCATCCACGAAGGGTTCAGAAGCAAGGATTGGCCTGTCCCACACCGCTTGTAAAACAGTCTCAAAAGAGGGTTGCACTGGCTGTGTCAGATCTACAGGTTTTTCAGGAACATGCACGTATTGTAGGTGCAAAAGCTTCCCAGGGTCTACCACAGAAGCCTGGAGAGCCAGGGTGAAATTCATATTCTTCAGCAGACACCTAAAGGAAGGATCTTCAATCACCGGCTCAGCTGAAGTGGAGGGTTTATTCTCTATCCCATAAAATGAGTCCTCGTCCACGTCATCTGTCAGGCGCAGATCAGGATCAGACTCATCAAAAGCCCACTCTACCCCAGAAGGGACAGCAAAGATAGGAAAAGAAAGGGGAAGAGCTGGAAGTGCCACCCTCTGAATTGGTGTCGAGAACCCCGGCACCCGATTCGGAGCCAGCGCCAAAAACGATGCTGGCACCAACCAAGCACCTGCAGTCCCTGACCCCGGGACTCCCAAAGGCCGTAACACCATCGGAGACCTGAAAGTGTGAAGAGGAGTAGGGGGAGAACGCAGTACCTTTGACGGTCCCTGCACCGGAGCCATGTGTGGGGGAAAGGCACAAAGGAGCAGCATCGATGGCACCAAAGAAGGCGAACGCACTATCAAGCTGACCCAACCACTCTGACCGTGGACCAAGGGCCCCAGGATCAAGTCCGCAGGCAAGGGCAGTCAGGACAACCACCGAACCCACTACTCCATAAGAGCGGCCCAATGATGAAACTGCTCACCAGAAGACACCGCAGGAGGCGGGGAGGGTCTCCGGAGAGGAGGATCACAGCCACTAGGGACCGAGGCCGCAGAAGACCCCGACAGAGTTGTAGTCGGCCTACCGTCTCCTGCTACTGATGATCTCTGCGCAGACGTACCAGAGGGTGACCTCAAGCGGCACCGCTTCTTCTTCAACCAGTGGGAGGAAGAAGAGTTTGAGGTTGAGTGGTGCCGAGCCCCCGACTGGAATCGGGAACGGGCCCGTTTCTTTTTGTGCTTTCCGGAGAACCACCCTTCCTCCCACGCACCAGACTGACCATGGTCAGACCTCTCAAGAGGGTGGCAGACTGGACCCAGCCCCACTGACAAAACAGCTTTCAAGCGAAGTCTCCCTATCGTCACTGGCACTGTTCATAGTCGACTCCGTCAATGGCAGACTAAAGACTACTTATTTCTTTACTCTCGTACTTTTAAACAATAAACTACTAAAAACCAAAAACTAAATCACATACTGAACGACTAAAGCTGCTGTCGTGTAGACGTGAAGGTTTGACTCCTGGTGGGTGAGGGACGTCATCAATGAAGCGCACTCGACGGCACGAAAAAAGGAACTGAGGTGGTTGGAGGGTCGACGCCGAGATAGCCTATACAGCAACAGCCTATCTCGGCACCAGCCCTCCTGAAGATTTTTGTCTCCCACTTGGTCCTAGCACCTCTGACGTAGTCCCACTAGTGTGAATGAGTGGTGGAGAGTTTTAGTCCAGGAAGATCAGCTCTTCGCCTGGCTGCTGACATATCATGTCTAATCCCCCCACTGTATCATCAGCAGTGTGACCTCACTGACAGTGACATCACAGACAACTGACCTGGAGGTTACTCAGTGGCTTTTCCTAAGCAGCAGTGAGGTCACAATGCTGACTATGTAGTGGTGTGGGGGAGGGGGGGACAGAGCTAGACATGTCAGCTGCCAGGCAGAGTGCCGTTCCACACATCTCACCTACAAACTTCAGGTAAACAATCTTTTAATTAACCAAAGGGAAAAGAAAAAGTACCACAGATCTAAAAGGTAATGGTCAACTGCTTTTAAAAACTAAGATTAGTTTTAGGCAGTACACTCGCTCTTTAAAGGCAGCCAGCCCTATCAGAACCTTTTCACTACTGAACAATGGCGGTCTCATTTCTAGGATTCCCTTAGTGGCCGCTTTGATGCCACTCACTGGCATGGACCTGCTGTCCTCCTTAGTGAAAACTGAGCAAAAGTAGTCATTTAGGATGGTGGTCTTTTGCCCATCCTCCTTTATCACCCTACCCCCTCAACCAGCTTTACGATTCCCCTATCTATTTTACTTTTTTTACTAATATATCTGAAAAACAGTTTTTGTCCCTTTCTGAGCCCCTCCGTGATATGCAGCTCTTTGTCTGCTTTGGCCTCCCTAACTGCCCTATGTGCCTCCCTATTTTCTGCAGATAAGCCTCCCATTCTACCTCCCCTGCTTTTCTTTGTATTGATAGAAGGCCTTCTTTTTGGCCCTTATCGTGACCCATAGTGGTCTTTTAAACCTGTTTTTCTTTGTTACTGTTCTTATACAAACTTCAGATGCCTTGAGGATGGCCCCCTTAATTACCCCCCATCCCTACTGCACCTCACCTATGTCCTGCACCACTACTAACCTATTCCTGACCAGTTCCCTCATCCTTTCCAAGTCTGAGGCTAAGTATATACAATATAGGAAGGAATAAGTAGAAGGGGATGGTACCTGGTTAAAACATGCCTATAGCCACTGCGTAATATTTGACTATTGCTGATTTATTTGAACCGTATTCCAGGCAGACTGGAGACAATCCCAGCCAAGGCACTTGTTCTTTATCTCTTTAGCTATACCAAGGCAAATTTCCTCGTGCAATTTGAAGAAAAAATGTCTCTTACTTTAAAGAGGACATCATAAGGATTACAAATCATTTCAGCTGAGTGGCCCTGGCGTTGCTACCTGCTGGCGGCCGGACCTCTGCATCCAGCCCGCCACCCCCTGACCAAGGAAAGCACACACAAGCCCAAACCAGGCTCTCCACTTCAGCTGAGTGGCCCTGGCGCTCCTACCTCTGGTGGTCGGACCTTTGCATCCAGCCCGCCACCCCCTGACCAAGGAAAGCAGACACAAGCCCAGACCAGGCTCTCCACTTCAGCTGAGTGGCCCTGGCGCTGCTACCTGCTGGCAGCCAGACCGCTGCATCCAGCCCGTCACCCCCGGACCAAGGAAAGCAGGTACGTTTGGTCAACTACTAGCTCGGAGCTGTCAGGCTTCAACCCCCGTAGTTGGACTGGCACCTGGGGACTGTGGCTGCTTCCTGATTGGATGCTGCCATCCTCACTGAGAAAGGAAGCACACAAGGCGCTTTTAAAACACAGCTCGGCCACTGCCTTGCTGTACTGCTCTCTGGACAATTTTTTTCTGCTGAATTTACTGCTCATGTGGAAATATATATATATATAATTTTTTTCTCTCCTCTTGGAATTTTCAGCTGTTTAGCCTGCTATATTAGCTAGGCCTGACTTCTATATAGCTTATGTCTTGCACTACTGAATATTTCTACTGCTTAAACATTTACCTTTATACTATTGCAGTGTATATGTAGGAATTGCAGCAAACTTTAACTGACTGCCTGACGTTTATATCAGCTTACTGCTTACACTACTGAATTTTTCTGCTAACTGCTCAATATTATAGAATAGCTAGAACTGACCACTGCCTACTGTTTGCTCTGCACACTTTTTCCATCACAGTTCCTCTCATTCATCCTTAGACTGCCTTCTTTGCTTCCTCTTTCTCTTGCTTTTTTCCTTTTGTATTTCTTTCTCTCTATTTCCCACAATGTTTCTCTGCCATCTACTGGACCCCTGATTCCCCTCCTGACACCTCGAACCAGCACATTCTGTAAATATTTCCTGGCATTTTGAGCCATCTTCTACCCATTCCAAACTACCCTGAGTCCCTCTCCACCACGCCTCCTTCCCAGCTCTCCTGGTCTCACTGAAGGGCCCCCCAACCTCCTGAATCAGCCTTTTGTTTTGCTAAATTCCCACCTGGCACCTTTGACCAGACCTCTGCAGGAACCTTTCTCTCCCACTATTTGCACTTACTCCTGCCCTGAGCACTAAATTGCCCAGGGCTCTCCCACCACCATTACTTGACCACTGTCTCTGGCTTTTTAACTAACGGCCCGCCTTTTTTTTTCTGTCTGCTTTAGACACAAGCCCAAACCAGGCTCTCCACTTCAGCTGAGTGGCCCTGGTGCTGCTACCTGCTGGCAGCCAGACCTCTGCATCCAGCCAGCCACCCCCTGACCAAGGAAAGCAGGTATGTTTGGTCAGCTCCTAGCTCGGAGCTGTCAGGCTTCAATCCCCGTAATTGGACTGGCTCCTGGGGACTGTGGCTGCTTCCCGATTGGATGCTGCAGATCCCCACTGAGAAAAGAAGTACACAAGGCGCCTTTTTCAAAACACAGCTCGGCCACTGCCTTGCTGTACTGCTCTCTGAACAATTTTTTTGCCCACTCGCCCACCCCCTCCTCCCTCCTTTAGTAAGTACACTTCCTCAGTGATCCACGCCCCTGAGGCCTCACACTCAGTCAATTACAGCAACTCCTTAAAGGGCTCTCCATTCTGTAACTTCTTAAAGGGTGATTCTCTCGAGCTCAAATAACTTATCATCCTCAATGCATCCAGTATCAAGTGCATTGACACTGACCGTGGTCCTCCTCCTACTTCCTACACCAGCCCCACCTCATTTAGGACCATCACCCTTCATGCACAGTACCCCTCTTATCTGCAACACCTCTACCAGGACCCCCCAATGCTCGATCACCTCACCCCTCGGTACCACCCCACACTTCCACTCCTCCTACCTCTTACTTCCCACTCATACCTTGGTCTCTTCTCCTCAATGCCTTTCCCACCCTCTGTACTCTACCCACCCCTGCACCCCAGCACCGGCCCCATGTCCAATCACAAGAGGAGATGCCACAATCACTACCATGCTGTGATGTGCCTAATCACCCTCCTGTTCCTTCTATCAGGTGACATTCATCCAAACCCTGGCCCGTGCCCAACCTTATGAACAAGCCTGCCCAGGCTCAAGGACTCCGCATAGCTTCTATGAATATTTGCAGCCTCCTTAAGAAGGCTGCTGCATTCCAATGCTGGGTTATTCAGCACCAGCCAGACACTGTCGCACTCGTCGAAACCTGGTTATCCAAATCCACCCGACTCCTTCGTTCCCCTCCCTGGTTACACCCTTTTCATGGAAGATCGGGTGGGTAAGCGTGGAGGTGGTTGCGCTGTCTACATGCGTGACTCCCTCCTCGGACAGGCACTTCCAGCACCCAAACTTGATAATGGGGCGAAAGCCCTCACACTAAAAATCTCCCCAACCCTAGTAAGGGCCCACTCTTTCTCACCGTTGCCTATATTCCCCCCAGAAAGTAAGACCTCGCTATTCAGGTGCTTGCTGACTACCTCTCTGGCCTACCGCCCAAAATGGCCCAGATAATTGTTGGTGACCTGAATATCAACTGGCTCTCTGCCACGGCCTCCCAAACCAGAGATATCTTTGCCGCCCTTGACATGTCTCAGCTTGTCACCACCCCAACTAGATTCAACCCTCTACTGGCTCTAGTACCCTCCTGGATATCACCATTACCAACCGCCCCCAGAGGGTGCTTGATATCAGTGTACTTCCCAACTCACTTAGTGACTACTCCCCAGTCATATTCTCTTGGTCCGCTGCCAACAGCAAACCTGCACCATAAACCACCCAGCGAAGTCGCCTACTCCCAGGCGGCCTGTGTCGCCTTAAACTGTACCTCTCACAACTGGATTGGTCCCCTATCAGGCTTGCACCGTCCATAGACGAGGCACTGGATTTTTTCACTCGCACTTTTAACACTGCCTGTGACCTCTATGCCCTCTTCACTAGAAATCGCACCAAAAAGCAAAACATGCCCTGGGTTACCCCCTTCCTCCTTCACAAACTTAAAATGAGAAACAACCTATGGCACACTGCCATGGAATCTGGCAAACCAGCTGATAGGCAAGTGTACAACACTGAGCGCAATAAGTGTACTTGGGCCATTCGACAGGCCAAAGCCCAGTACTACCAATCTGCTCTTGTCTCCTCCTGGGATTCAGCTAGAAACTTTTGGGATAATGTAAAGGAGCTGAATGGAAAATCCTGCTCCCAACCCCCCTCTCAACTCTCCTTTAATGGCACTGTCTGCTCTGACCCCCTTGGCATTGCAGACTGCCTAAACCACACCTTCTCAGACCTGAGTTCAGTCCTGCCCAGTAACTTCTTTGACCCCATCCCAGTAGCACCCCTGCCCACTCTCCAGAGATCTCCTTTCTACCTAAGTACCGTCTCCCCGTTGGAGGCTAGACCCCGTCTCAGGGTTTTAAATAATTGATTAGCAGTTTTTTTCTTGGGACAATACTAACTGTATAGAAAGCATTTATATAGGTTTTCTAGAAGTGTCATGTTTGTTAAACACAGTGAGGCAAGTGATATGCATTTTCACAGTGTTTTAGAACTTTTATGAGCAAAACGCTAATCAATTTTTAGAGTTATTTAAAACCCTGCGTCTGCAAAAAGCCATTAGTAGTAACAACCCGCACCGACCTACTGGACACTAGGCTACTTCGGTCTGACGTTGGATGCTATCCTGGTCCCACTTACCGGCTGCTCAACCACTCTCTGTGCCTGGGGCAGTTCCCCAGCACATGGAAAACCGCCATCATCACTCCCATCCTAAAGAGGCAATCAGCGCCCCAGGTAACTATCGACCTATCTCCATCCTGCCCCACTCTCAAGGCCCATGAAAAGTAGTTGCCAATCAGCTTGCTGAACACCTGGTCATACACAATATCCTGTGCCCTGAACAGCATGGCTTTCTCATGCAGGTCACAGCAGCACCACAACTGCGCTATTGAATTCTCCAACTTCCTGCACTCTTCTCTTGATGCTGGAAGTCCTGCCGGTGCTGTGTTCATTGATCTCTCTAAGGCCTTTGACACAGTTTGCCATCCTCTCCTGCTTGACTCCCTCAGATGACTTGGTTTATCCCCCGGCCCCCTTGCGTGGTTCACCAGCTACGTCTCTGCCAGAACTCAGTGTTTAAAAATCAACAGCACCCTTTCTGACACACGACCTGTCCGCTCAGTCTCTACCTCAACTCCCTCCCCTTGGCCTGCCCAAGTAAGATCCTCCTCTACGTGGATGACGCTGTGCTCTTCGCTGCTGACCCCAACCCCAACACACTCCAGGTCACCCTCCAACAAGCTTTTGATGGAGCTGTGCATTGGTTCACATCACGAAGACTAGTCCTGAACCTAAAAAAGACCAAAGTTATGCTCTCACATCGTAAAGCCAGTGGTGCCCCTCTCGTGATACTGCCTAGCACACTAAACCCCATTGAGCATGTTTCCACCTACAAGTACCTGGGCATTTACATTTGATTCTGCACTCTCCTTCCATTCCCACATCAATGCCCTTTCTGCTGCCACCAATGTCAGGATTGGACTATTATACTGCCATAGGGACTGCCTACCACGAGAGGCCCCTACATTGGCAATCACCTCCTCTGTCCTGTCACTAATCGACTATGGGCTGCCCATCTATGCTGCTGCCGACAACACTGCATTCGCAAGAATCCAGCTCTCTGTAAACAATGCCTGCAGGCTAATGCTGGGAGCCCCTAGGCACACCCATAAGTGCCTGCTGTACTCCACCACCAACTTGCTCAACCGTGAAGAAAGACTCTGCTTCCAAACCTGCCTTCTTGTAAAAAGACCCTGCTAGGATCCCCCGGGTCGTCACCTCCTGCAGCATGCCTCCTCCTCAGTTTCCACCCACAGCACTGTCAAAACCTCCCTTATTGTCCCCAGGGTAAGGATCTCTATGGCCCAGAGATCCTTTTTGCTATCAGGCTCCCTCCTGGTTCAATTCCTCCCAGCCAACATAGCTGACTCCACTAAGCTTGGTCCTTTCAAGGTCTCCCTCAGAAGCCATCTGACAAGCACTGCTGCTGCTACTGCACATAATCCCCCACCTGCCCCTTACCTTACCCCAAGGCTGGGTCTGCCCTGTCTACTTTTGCTGTATATACTGGGGTCTCAGGAAACATCTGCCGACTATTGTAATAAAATATCTCTGGTTGCTACCTGATGTGGTACTCGTGTAGCTATGTTATGACTACTGTGATCTATCTATTACTAGCGTACCACCAGTGATTGCCTGTAACACTGGTTGCTTTTTAATCTAAGTGTTATGTACTGTACTGTTTTGTTTGTTGTGATGTATTGCTCTCTTGACGAGGTGCCTTTGTAAATGAGTTTATGACTCAAAGGTTTGTAAACCAATGATCTAATAAATAAAAAAATAAATAAAATAAACTAAATACATTTTTAATTTTTAAAATCGGACTTATGGTTGCTGAAATATAAGCATTTTAATATTGTAAAAAAGTGCTCATTTTTGGATCATGAGCCTATTAAAATGCATAGGGAAAAACTCATCTAGACACGTCTAAGAATTGATGTTAAATTATTGTTTTTGTTCATAATGAGGGCATAACTATTTAATAAACATTCATAATGTTTTGAAACGTGAAACATTTATGTATTTTTGTACCGTGAATTCATTGGTTACATTATTTTTTTGTGTCAGAGTTAATTTTGAAACTTAAAATTAGCCATAAAATGGTTAAATTGGCAACAAAACCAGTTAGATTATCATTTTACACATTTTTTTGTATTTTTAGAGGTACAGACTCATCCAAATTACCAACATGTGTTAGCAGTTGAACGTATTTTATACAATTTAAATTATTTAACTTCAACATATATTTTTTAATTTCTGACGGCCATTTTTTAAATTCAATATGGCTGCCATATTTGATAACCAATTAATATAACATAAAAATATTCAAGTGACATTTCATATAAAAGCTCAAGTCAAGCTCTAGTTAATTAAATAATTGAATAACTACAACAAACATTTTAGGACTGGTGGCGGCCAGTTTTAATTATTCCAAGATGGCTGCCATACATGGTGATAAATTAATATTTAAGTATGTTAAGCAATGTATCATTTGAAAGCTCTAGTCAAGCTCTATTTAATTAAATTATATCATTCTTGGAAAACAATAATTTTAAGTTTGTGTAGGACATTTTTAAATTCAAGATGGCTGCTGTACTTGGCAACAAATTAATACTTGATTATCATTTGAAAGCTATACTCAAGCTGTAGTTAATTAAATCATGTCATTGTTGGAAAACAATGTTTTACAGCTTGCAATGGAAATGTTTAAATCCTAGATGGTTGCCGTGCTTGGCGATAATTTTATGTAAACATATCAAGAAAACATTGTCATTTAGTCAAGCAGTATTAGCTAAATAAGTGAATTATGTATAAGTTGCATCCTCAGGTTGACGTATTTTGTAATTAAGTATGGCTAATAATTGCTATGCTGTCTGTACAGCCATAGCACTACAGTTCTGCGATACCACTGACCATATTCAGAAGCTGGCCTGCACCTTGATGGGACTGACCACAGTTCAGTAGTGATCCCAGAACGGAGGGCTGACCAGGCAGAGAAGGTTTGTTGAATGTCCAATGGACAGCGACCTCCAGGGTCGGTGGGTGAAAGATCTGGCGACTGGGTAGCTATAGGTGGCAGTCGGGGAGACTGCAATGAGCTTGTGAACCTAGCTGTGTCTGGGATTGGAAGGCAACATCAGATGTCCGCGCATCACGTACAGTGTCGTAGTTTTGCTATGTTTACTGCAGACAGTTGACGTCAATGGCATAGCTGACAGCATTGCCTGGCCGAATAGTTATGAAAAATAAATGGTTACGTGTTTTACATTTCATTGACGCCTGGCTTCATGAATCCTTTCTTTTCAGAAAAACATGTTTTTAGTTTAATGTGTAAGAAAAGTACATATTTCAAACCAGAAACAAGCGAAGAATAAACAAGGGATTTAAAAACTGAATGTGATGTTTGGCTTTTGAGCTCTTTTACATGACGGAAGAATAAATCACTAATTCATTAATTTATACTATTTCTGAATATTTTTTTTTTCAGGTAAAACCCAATTTATTTTATAAGTTCAGTAACCCACGACAGGGCATGGGTATACTGGGCATTAATGCACTTCCCAGGTGGTTGGAAGTCACTCTCACAATGCGCCTGGGGCATGCATTAATGCCCAGTATACCCAGCCCTGTTGTGGGTTATAGCTTAGGTAACAAACAATGCCTAACACATTTTATTAAATGTTCTCAAAAGCAAACATAAAATTAGACAAATTCATTGGTCAAAAACTGTCACCCGACCACTGATTAATGCCTAGCACACCACCACTTAACTTACTGACCTACATCTGTCACGCACAGCCTAATCTGTCAAACAGTGAAATGAAAAAATTACTCACCTTAGTAATGTTGTTTCCTCTAATGGAGTCTTGCTGTATTCTGACTATTGCAGTGATATCCAACCTTTGAACTGCCCCGGAGAGGAAAGAGTTAACTTTCCATGTAAGGTATGGAACGCTGAGCTCGAGCTCGGTTGACACTCTGTCTGTTGTTGTTTGAACCCAAACCGCCAGATCTTTACGAGCTATACTCACTGGGCGTCCTGTGTGGAAACTGTAAACTCACACTAGCCAACTGGCAACTAAATCTAATAAAAAGATTTTTTGGTTCCAAGGCAAAGACTCAAGTCAGGAAACCCAAAAAACAAAACACAACACACACATAAAAATAAGAGGGTGAGAAAAAGGGGGCACCTCTAGGGTGCCAACATTGTTCCTGCCACCCACATCCCAAAACCCAGGTTCTGAGAGGGAGGCGGAGTAGAATACAGCAAGACTCCATTAGAAGAAAACAACATTACTAAGGGAGTAATTTTTCTTCAAACAACATGCAGTCTTGCTGTATTCTGACTATTGCAGACTACAAGCAGTACCTCCATGGAGGTGGGACAGAACCTACTTTGGGAACAGGCTCTGAAGCACTGCTGTGCCAAACCAAGCATCACTCCTAGCCTGGATATCCAGAGAGTAATGCTTGGTGAAAGTATGTACCGTTTTCCAGATGGCTGCTTGACAAATCTCTAAGATAGGAATATCCCTGGCAACAGCCAGGGAAGCAGCTGTACCTCTAGTAGAGTGAGCCCTCAGACTTGAGGGTGGGATTCTAGACAAAGGTTTTCCCTTACCAACCTCACCATAAGTGAGGAACAATTAGAGGGAGACAAACCTGTGACCCTTGGTGCGCTCTATGTAGTAGCTAAGGGCCCTTTTCACATCCAGGCTGTGTAGCCTCCTCTCCCCAGAGGAGGAATGGTCAGTGAAGAAAACAGGAAGAGACAGACTGATTAAGATGGAAATCTGAAACCACCTTAGGCAAAAACTTCCTATTAGTCCTGAGGACCACCTTATCTCTATGGAAAGAGATAAAATCAGGCTCCACTGACAGGGCCTGTAACTCACTTATGCGTCTGGCAGAAGTAATGGCTATCAAGAACACAGTTTTCCAAGTCAAGTACTTAAGCTCTGCTGAGGACAAAGGCTCAAAAGGGGGTTGCATAAGCTGAGCAATGCAAACATTAAAGTCCCAAGCAGGGCAGGGTCCCTGAAGGAGGATTGGTATGCAGCAATCCCTGGAAGAATTTACAGAATACAGGATGAGCTGAAAGGGAAGAGGGCTTGCCTGCTGACAAGAAGGCAGAGACAGCTGCCAGATGCACTCTAAGTGTAGCTGGTCCGAGTCCTAAGCTATTGAGATGAACCATATAGTCCAGGACTGTACGCAACTCAGCAGACTCTGGAGAAACATGCTTACCAGATAGTAAACCTTTTCCATTTGGAGTTGTAAGTCTTTCTGGTAGAAGGCTTTCGAGAAGCCTTTAGAATATCCAGAACACCTTGAGAGAGATGCAAATCAGCAAACACTAACTCTTCAAGAGCCAGGCCTTGAGATTGAGAGATTTGAGATTCGGATACCAAACCCTCCCCTGAGAACACGTTAACAGGTTGTAATTCCTGGGAAGAGACAGGGGAAGGTGGACTGCTAAGGACAGCAAGACAGAGTACCAGGGCTGTCTGGCCCAGTCTGGAGCAATCAGAATCACTTTGCAGGGTTGAGACCTGATTTTGACTAGTACCTTGAACAGAGAGGAAGGGGGAAAGCATACAGAATTTCCTTCCCAACTGAGAACTAGAGTATCCAGGGGACTGAGCCCAACACTGGGGTCTGCAGCAAAAAGAGAAAGTTGGTGATTGTCTGGGGCTGCAAAAGATCTATCTGTGGAATGTCCCATCTGGAGAAGATCACCTTTAAAATTAGGGATCCAGGGACCATTTGTGATGGCCCTGAGATATCCTGCTGAGAGCATCTGCCAGGACACTGTCCTTCCTGGGAGGTGCACTGCTATCACAGAGGTATTCAGGGAATAGGCCAGAGACCACAACTTCATTGCTTCTGTGCACAAGGTCGTGACCAGTGCCCCTGCTGTTGATGTACCACATTGTGGTGGTATTGTCTGTCCTGATCTGAACTAGTTTGTTCTGAACAGACTTGGAAAAAACTTGAAGTGCTAGAAACACTGCTCTGAGTTCTAAGAGATTGATGTGAAGCAGAGATTCTTGAGGTGATCACAATCCTTGGGTGGTCAGATCCCCCAAGTGGGCTCCCCAGCCCAAGAGGGAGGCATCTGTGGTAAGGATTAGAGAATGAGATTGAGTGACAAAGGGAACTCCTTGCCTTAGGTTGTCCTGATCCTGCCACCATTGCAAAACCTGGATCAGGGTTCGAGTCACTGGGATTAGCTTGGTCAGAGAATTCTTTCTCTGGGACCAGAAGGCTCTTAAGTGGAACTGAATGTCCCTCATCTGAAATCTTGCTCCTTGGACCACTGCCGCAGAGGCAGCCATGTGGCCCAGGAGCTGCAGAAAATGCCTTGCTGGTCGAGACACCTGAAGGGTGAATGAAGAGGCCAGTGTCACAAGGGTCCTTGCCCTATCCAGGGGAAGGAAGGCTCTTGCCCTTATTGTATCCAGCTCTGCCCCTATGAAGGTGAGGAGCTGCACTGGCTCTAGAACTGACTTTGAAAGATTCAGGAGGAATCCTAGAGAAGTGAGCAGTTGCTGAGTTATCTGTGGTGTGACTTGACTTGGTCTGGAGACTGACCCACTATGAGCCAGTCGTCCAGGTATGGAAAGATGGAGATCTTTTTCTCCTTAGGAAAGCAACCACTACTGCCAGGCATTTTGTGAACACCCTTAGAGCTGATGTTAGGCCAAAGGCATTGCTCTGAATTGATAGTGGCCTGAGGGCAACTCAAACCTGAGGTACTTTCTGTGGGAGCATCTGATGAGAATGTGGAATAGGCATCCTTGAGGTCCAGGGAGGCTAGCCAGTCCCCTGGCCTTAGAGAGGGTAGAATTATTCCCAGAGTCACCATTTCGAACTTTGGCTTTAAAGGTGCTTGTTTAAATATCTGAGATCCAGGATAAGCGGCCATTCTCCTGTCTTTTGGGGTTAGGAAGTACCTGGAGTACAACCCTTTCCCCTGTGTGGGGTGGAACCCTTTCTATAGCTCTGAGAGCCAAGAGGAAGAGACCTCTGCCACTACGGCAAGGGCCTCTGAAGGATCTGCAGGTGGAAAGGATCTGGTTCTCATCTTGGGAAATTGTTTGAAGCTGAGAATCAGTCCCTGCTTACTACTTCCAGGACCCATTTGTCTGATGTTAAAGACATCCAGTCCTGGACAAAGTAAGCCAGCCTGCCCCCTACAGGTAGTGGAGAATCGGCCCGGGCAAACCCATCAGGGTGCCTGTTTGGCAGGGGCTTTAGGCTGAGGGGTGGTAGCAGGCCTGCTTATACCCCGTCTGCCTCTTCCTCTGAAGAACCCCCTCTGAGCAAAGGTGGAAGAGGAGGCCTGGGCTTGGTAGAAAGGCCTATGAAAAGGCCTGCCCCTGCCCCTGGAATGCTGCCTCTGGGGAGTGGCTTGCCTTTCCTTGGCCTGAGCACTCCTATAAGTGGTCCTGTACTCATCCATTTTCTTCATGTAGTTCTCTGTCTGCTCCCCAAACAGAGAATTACCAATAACAGGAAAATCCATGGCCTTAGTCTGGGTATCCTGTGACAGGCTAGTACATCTGAGCCAAGCCATCCTCCGAAGGGCCACAGATGTAGCCATGACTCTAGATGAAACATCATTGGAGTCCACTGCAGCATGAAATTGCACCTTGGATGCCTCAATACTATCTGCAGCCACCTGCTCCAGCTCCCTGGCAAGCTGGTCAGGGACCTGTTTAGCTAGAGCCATCACAGTGTCCTATCTAGACTTCTGGTATCTAGTTGTATAGGCCATATAATTAGCCTGCCTGAGACCCAAAGTTGCTGCCATGTACTGTTTCTTTGCCATGGCATCAATCCTCCTGGAGTCCTTATCTGGGGGGTGAAGCCAAGGGTATATGTGCCTTATCACAGTCAGCAGCCTGCACTACCCCAACATGGCTGCATTGCTGGGAAAGGAACTCTGTATCTGAGCCTGAAAGAGTATACCTCTTGTCCATTCTTCTGTCCACAGGAGGTATGGAATTAGGAGTCTTTAAAATTTTAAATGTCTGTTTCCCAAAAGACTTATGGAGGGGAATAGACAGTCTCCGGGACTCTGGGATGTCCATCATCTCAACATAATCAGGCTCCTCCTGATCCTCTACTGCTTCCTCCATAGGAAGCTGGAGAGTTTCAGCCACTTTTTTGTAAAACATAAAGTGGGAAGGGCCTGAAGGTCTGTCTGGGGAGATGTCCAGGTCAATGGGCACATCCAGACTTTCATAATCACCATCACTATCCTCATACTCTCCCTCCTCCTCCTCCGGTTCATAAAAATCCTCTAAATTATAATCCGGAACCGGGTGAACTGACCGAACCGAGCCCCTAACCGATGGTGCCGGTTCGGCCGGAACCGAAGTTAGCGATTGAACAATCCTTATCGCTTTGGCTATTTCACCAGCGGTCGGAGAAAGAACTTGTGGATCTGAACCGCTGACTTATCCCTTCTTTTTAACTGGAACCGACTCTCAGAGTCGGTTCTCCTTTTTCGAAGAAGTTTCGCCTGGTCAGAGGGCACTCCTTCTGGTTCGGTTGGAACCGAACCCGCTGGCCATCCGGTCAGCGGACTTCTGGCCTCCCTTTCCTCCAGCCTACCTACTCTCTTTTCCAGGGTAGCTGTGGGAAAACTTTTGCAAATCTGGCAGTCTGAATCGAGGTGGTCAAACCCCAGACAATAAACACAGGTGGTGTGGGGGTCTGCCTTAGCAAAGGCTTCCCCACACACACTACAGTGTTGAAACCCAGTGGGCCCGGTTTTTCTCTTGGGTTTCTCAGACATGGCCAGTCCTAACCAAACTTACCCTTTTTTCGGCAATCCACCAGGCAAGACACCCTATCGGTTCCTGACCGTGATACGGGTCGTGGAAAAAAATGTAATGAAATCCTTTTTTTAGAACCGATAAGGACCGGTTACCACACTCTAAAAAGCAGAACAAACTTTTTTTACAAACCTGATTGGTTCAAACCGAACTGATGCAATGTTTACAAGTTCCACACAGAAACTAATAATAATAAACCTATCTGGTACTCACGGTACCACAGACAGAACTGAACCGACAGGTTAGATAGAGAAATTTAGGGAAAACGACACTTTAACCAACTAAATTTAATCGAGAGAAGGAGAAATCTCGGAGCGACTGTTCAGTGAGGCGGAGTAAAGAATCTGGCGGTTTGGGTTCAAACAACAACAGACAGAGTCTCAACCGAGCTCGAGCTCAGCGTTCCATGCCTTGCATGGAAAGTTAACTCTTTCCTCTCCGGGGCAGTTCAAAGGTTGGATATCACTGCAATAGTCAGAATACAGCAAGACTTCATGTTGTTTGAACACTAAGTTTACGTTTTCCTGCTGCAAAATGCACCATTTATAAAGTTAGCAAATGAGTGAAACTGAAAAACAAAATGACACTGAAATATACATATGATTTTGATCTATTTGAAGGATTAATGCCAGAAATCTGGATCAGATCGCATTTCCATCTGAGCCTTCACCAAAGAAGCTAAACTATGAACTGAAGGTGCAGCACGCAGAAAACAATAACAAGACCACCACAGCCGAAGGAAAGTTAATATATCTGAATGGTGTAATACAGCTTACACTTATTCCACATTACTTACAGTGTAAGGAAAAGCTTTTGGAAGTTTCACCTCTTTTAGCAATGTATATTTGATACAGGACTTGATTTATTCTGGTGGCTTGCAGTTGCGACTGCAGTATTAGGAAAAATTCTGTTTCTGTTTACGATGTGTGATGGCACTATTTAGTTACATATAAAGACACAAGATTTTAGCATGAAATGTATGTTCAATAAAACCAAAAAAGACAGTTCAATTTAAAACATGTAATTTATTCATAGTAAGTAAAAGTGTGAATGTTCAGTTTTGTTCATTCAAATTACTTTCTTAGTCCGACATGCACAGTCAAATGATGGAAATTTTAATCCATTAATGAAGCTTCTGAGCAACCTTCTACTTAAAGGCGTCATTTTATGAATTAAATAGCTCACGCCAGGCCATGGGTGTAATGGTATTAATGCACTTCACAGATAATTGGAGTTAACTCAGCCTTTGGCCTCATGTCTCACACCACACCTGGGCCATGCATTAATGCCCAGTACACACATACCCTCTCATGGGTTATAGATTACATTACACTGTGTAACTTAATCACACAATCGCAGTTCCATTTCCAATACGGCAAAAAAAGTGCAGACCCTCGGTGGGTGGAAACAAGTTGACTATTACCTTGGTCCAGGTGGTAACAGACGGAATCCAATGTAAATCTGTGTAGACTCCTTATGATGCCCTTGGAAATGCCCTCATATATCAGCTCTGCAGTTCCTCATGCTTATGGTTTCTTCAACCTGTTGGACTTAAATAATGGATGTATAGCACGCTCTCGACAATAAACTTCTAAGTGGCTTCACACATCCAGACAACACTTACTTAGGAAAAACAAACTGCACAATATCAGACTTATCAAGAGATGAGGGCAGTCACTGAGCCAGCAATTTAAAATATGTTAATAATGCTGCCTAATACTAGTATAAAGACATGTGCCAGATGCTCTTTAATGGTTAGTTAATTACCTTCTATGGGCATGTGACACCCTGCTATTCCTCTTGCCACTTTGTTTGCCTAGAGAGTGACTGAGAAACCTTAACATAACTCCACAAGACACTCTTCCAACAGTGGAAAATGGACCACCCATGTACAGCATTAACTCCAGACCACAAACACCATCTCCCAACAGTTGCAGTGAACTACCACCCACACATCACTACAAAAAAAGTTAAACAAGCACATAACAAAATTATCAGCATCTTAAAAAATACATAATCCAAAACCAGAAAAATCATGGAAACCACCATAGGAGGACAACTGACCAATGAAAGCCACTAAGACCATTGAGATGTAACAGTTTTGGGAAATAACAGAGGATACATTTATTCATATGCTTTGATTTTAACGCATGCAAATCTTCTTTAATGTTCGCATAAATGCTTTGAACTAAAACCCATTTTATTACTGCATTAAAACAACCCAGATTGCGCTGCTGTATTTTGACGCTCTTACCATGTGATGTGCCTTCAGCCTTGTGGCTCAATATACACATGGGGCATGTGTCGAAATTGCTAATAAAATGGGTAGTAAGTCAGAAAATTGAAAGTGATTTTCCAAATTGATTATTTAAGGCTAATAATTACATAGCCTCGTTAGATATGTTGGTGAAAGTCTCTTTCACATAGAGTATCTGATTATCCAACACAACGGGAGACGCCAAAATGTTCGGATAATCGGGTTTCGTAAATCGGAGTTTTTTTTTTTTTTAACATCAAGTCAGTTCTAAGCTGTGCCGATACCCTGGTTTGATAGGAATACACAGAGAACGTGTTTTGATAAAAAATATTTCTTTACTTTGCATTTTCAGTAGTGGACATTTTATTTTATCAGAAGTTATATTATGTTTAAAATAAAACATTCATCTCAGCTACAGTAATGAGAAAAACTGCGTGATCGCACTCTGCTTCTTAGAATTATTGGCTTTTTCAAGCGCCTGTAGTCTCAGTTTTCTAAGAAGCAGGGTGTGGAGGTAATCAGTATTTTCTTGCCCTTCTAGCCACACAAGACATTTTTGGAAGGCTTCCACAGCTTCAGTCGCCGTGGGTACCTGGAGAGTCCCTGCAGCTCCGTCTCCCGTCTCCTCATCTTCTTCCTTCATTGCATCCATCACCTCGGGATTATTCTGTGCAATAGCTATGATCTAGCACTCTATTAAACGAAATAACATTAAGTATGCCATAGCTCAGTAAGTCTTTCGTTTTCAGCATTTTACTTCGCTTATTTTCGCTTAGGCAATCGAGGGAGGGTTGACACGAGAAAAGCCTACATCTAAATTTCGTTTCATTGCACTACTGTTAAATGAAATAATGTGGTAAAGTATAAAACAGCACACAGAGTGTTTAGTTGACAGCATTTTAATTTCGTTTCCGTTTACCACAAAATCGCGGTTATGACTGTTTAGTCAGGGGGACACACGACAATTTCGGTTAATCCGGAGTTTCGGATAATGGGGTTTCGGATAATCGGGGGTTATATTGTATTTCAAAATTTTTTGTAAAGCCTACAAAGAGTGTGAAGGAACTGTAGTTTAGCCCTGACAAGGTGACCTACATTAATCTCACTAACTGTAGCCATTAATATACATAAAATAAGCAATGAAATACTACCACCACTGGTTTTAATGCCCCCCCCCAGCGCTTTCCCTAGGCACATGTCATTACGTGCCTGAGCGCAGGGATGTAGCAGAACAATAGGGAAGTGGAAGGATTGGCTAGCCACCTTCTTGGGTCTAAACTATGATCCTTTCCACCGCTGTAGGCTTTACAAAAATTTAGAAAGAGACTTCTGTTGACCTATCTAACCAGGCTATGCAAGTACTACAGAGATCTTGGAAAATTCTTGTAACTTTGTTGAAACACATCGCCTGAATATTTGTTAACGATAGTAATACACGAATGTTGGTAACTACATTAACTTTTTATTCCACCTACCTTAGAGCACTGCACCAAACATGATGGACTGCCTGAAGGTTGCACGGCTGGGACAGCAGCAACAGCAGTACCAGAGAGAGCGCGGGCAGGACAAAGACACACCGGAAGCACGCACATACAGCTGTTAGATTGCAGGCATGATAAGTTCAGATAGCTGGTAGGAACATTATACGCCAATCCCGACACACTTAATGATGAATGCACAACCGGTACTGGCATTGCTCACACACCCGCTTAGGGGTGGGCTGCAAGTGGTGCCGGTGGACTATCGTGTAAGGATGCATGACTGCTGGTGTTCGAGAGTGATGACTGTACCGGACGACACGACTGTGTCACCATTCTTGCAGAACAGCTGGCTTGTAATGTGTGCGACTGGTGTCAAAATGATGCCTGATTGCTGGTGTGCATGAGTGGTGACAGATTACCATGATGTCCTGACACACTTGCTTGCTAACACAGGTACCACTCACCCACTCCCAATCAGGCATATTGACATCATAACTGATCGACACAACTTATGATCCAGATATTCTGTTAACAATGTCAAGATGCATAGGCATAATCACTCTGGCATACTGACTTCAAGGTCAACCATGATGTCAGGACGCCTGATTGGTGTGCTCGAGTTGTGCCTGTGTATTTGAATATCAGCATACCTGACTGGGGTGTGGGGCATGAGAGGTGCTGATCGACCATGATCACAATTGCGAACACTGCCACTATTACCACGTTAAACAATAAGGCATTATGGGGTGTTGGTGTTGCTAGGTTTATTCCAGTCAGGGGCGTAGTGAAGCATAAGGCGAAGCTCAGTGCCTTCAGCCACCTGACAGTGGGGTAAACCTAGTACCACACACATCCACAGACTGCCTTATTGCTTATAATATAAAATGGTCCCATAGGCAACTTCAAAAAAATGAACACACTATAGGTTTTCACAGCCACAAAAAATATAACTAGAAGTACAGTTATGTAAGAACTCACCATAACATTAGATCTTCAAAAAGTGCTCTTGCAGCAGGTAACACCTATAGGACTGAAGCTGGCAGGTGCCAGGACCCCACAGAAAACTTCTAGCCAGCAATACCCAGCAGGGGACCCCCGCCGTCCCGTCCCGATGTCATCCAGGGTATAAGAGGAGGTGTCCCTGCCCAACCCCAGTTCTCCCACCAGAGACCGACTAGGAAGGAAATGAGGAGAACAGAGGAATGAGGGTATCTGATGTGGAGAAAAAGCAATAGAGTGAAGAAGGGAGGGGAAAAAGTAACACCCGCTGCAAAAGCTCCTCTGGATGATCTACTGTTATGGTAAGTTCTTACTAATTGTATTGTCTCACTTCGAGATTCAGTCTTGCAGCAGGTAACACCTATAGGACAGAGTACCAAGCAGTAGATGAGAGAAACCCTTGTAGGAGGGCGGCCGATGAAGGAGTCTAATCCTAATCGTGATAGGAGACCCTGGAGAACAGCCAGTCCAAAACTGACCCGGCAGCATGAGGCAATGTCCAGACTGTACTGCCTCACAAAGGTGTGAACAGAACTCCAAGTAGCAGCTGCACAAATGTCTGAGGAAGACACATTCTTTAGTAATGCAAAGGAAGCTGCCATCCCCCTGGTGGAGTGACCTTTCACCTGGCCCGAAGGGGTTTCTTGTATGTTGCAGCAAACCCAATACAGTTTACCAGCCACCTGGACAAACCTTACTTGGTTACTGGAGACCCTAACATCCTTGGAGCAAAAGAAAAAATACCTGATCTGTCTTTCCAGATTTGGCGGGTACATATCCAAATAAAAACGCAGTACCGATGCATGTCAAGCATGTACAACAGTGCCTCCCTTTGTTGGAGTATCTCGGGTAATAAACCAGCAGGTAGAATTCTGGTTTAAAGAAAATTCAGAGACCACCTTTGGCAGAAACTTAGGATTAGTCCCAAGGACACCCTGTCCTTTTGAAAACTATATAATGCTCCTTACATGAGGGCCTGAAGTTAAGTAAATCCTCTGAGGAGAAGTAATGGCAACTAACAATAATGCTTTCCATGACAAGCATAACTCCCCAGTCACAGCATGCTCCGGGGCAGAGTGAGCCTCTCGAGAACAAAAGTACAGTTACTTAAGAACTTACCATAACAGTAGATCTTCGAGAAGATTTCTGCAGCAGGTAACACCATTAGGACTATGTCGCTAGGCACTAGGACCCCACAGAAAAGTCTAGCTAGCAGTCTAAGGTGGAGGACCTCTGACGCCAGCCCGCCCCAATGTCATCCATGGTATAAAGAGGAAGTTCCCTGGCACCACCTCAGTTCGCTCACCAGAGACTCTCTAGCGTAAGGATGGGAACCAAGGAGGTTCTCACATACCCCAGACAGAAAAAAGTATAGTTATATAAGAACTTACCGTAACAGTAGATCTTTGAGAGGAGCTCTTGCAGCAGGCTATTACCATAAGGATTATGCTGCAGGCACCAGGACCCCACAGAAACCTTCTAGCTAGCAGTCTTCAGCGGGGACCACCCCTGATGCCGGCTCCGCACTGAAGTTGGCCAATGGTATAACAGGGGCGATCCCTAGCCCCACCTCAGTTCACCCGACGGAGGCTTGTTGGCAAGGCCGGCAGCAGGCGGATCAGGTGGAAGCTTGCCGTAAAAGATACAGAGACTCCCCAGGGGGAAGGAGGGAAGGAAAGCAGCGCCTGCTGCAAGAGCTCCTCTCGAAGATCTACTGTTACGGTAAGTTCTTACATAACTGTACTATCTCACTTCGAGTGGGAGCTCTTGCAGCAGGCTATTACCATAAGGACTGAGTCCCAAACAGTCACAGAAAGGGATCGAAATAGTTCTAGGAGAAGGCTGAGGTGCGATCGCCATAGGAAGGCATTAGGAGGCCTTGAAGGACTGCCAGGTCGAAACCTGCCCTTCTCCAAGAGGCAATGTCCAAGCTGTAGTGCTTGATAAAGGTATGCACTGAGCTCCAGGTAGCTGTTGCACAGATATCCACTACTGAGACATTAAGCATCGATGCAACGGAAGTAGCCACTCCCCTAGTGGAATGACCCCTTACCGAGTCCGGTTTGTCGACATAATGAAAACTGTTAGAAAAATAGAAACCGCAAAAGTGTTTTTAGTGGATTGCGGTCAGTTCAGGAACCGACAAAGCTCTCGATAGAAACCGGTAACTTGGGAACCAAGGTTATCAGTTATCTTCACAAATTTAGAGGCTAATTTAAATGAAATAACTAAAACTAAATAGCGTTTACAATTAAAATGAAGATAAAGGCAGCAAATAAAACATTTAAGAATAATACTTATTTTTTGAAATCAGCATGACAGGAATGATTGGTGAGGAGAGGTCTCTGAGGCGTCTGTACTTGTCAGGTGGATAATGAAATCTGAAGCGTTAGAACAGTGGCAGTTGATAAGAGCAGCATTTGAAAAGTAGCATGAGCCAATGATGATTCCATCATTAGCATACATTCTGTCTTTGGGAAGTTCTACTTAAAGGCTGACTGCAAGAGTTAGGCATGTTGGAGAATTCCTGGGGTGAGAACAAAAAGTTCTCTTAACAATTTGTAACTTTTGTGCACCACCATTTATCTGGATGTGTCAATTAACTCCTGACTGCAAGCTTGCTACTGGACTGAATGTGAGGAATGAGTGACTGTCACGTTACTCACAAAGGGCCAGGAGTTCTGTAATTAAAATGAGGCCTGCAAAATCTATTGGCCTTTTAGCTGTAACCTGACAGCTGTACCTGCTGCATGTGTGGTCCACTAGCATGCTGGCCACCACCATTTAACTGAAACATCCATAAAAATTGTAGTACTCTAAAAAAGTTGTTACATAAGAACTTGCCATAATAGTAGATCTTTGAGAGGATCTCTTATAGCAGGTCATCACCGATAGGACTTTGCCGTCAGGCACTAGGACCACACGGAAACCTTTCTAGCTAGCAGTATAACAGAGGGTTGCCCACCTCTGACATCAACATCTGATGTCAGCCTATCCCATATAAAGCGGATGGCTCAAGCCCTCCTCAGTTCTCCTGCCGGAGACCAGAAGCAGGATTCCGGAATGGGGGAACCAAGGAGAATGTCGAGGTTACCCTGTAGTAGAGGGAAAAATCAGAAGGCGCACCCCGATGGAAGGGGAGCCAAACAATGACAATGAAAGGGCGAAAGAGGGAGGGAAAAGCAGGGCCTGCTGCAAGAGATCCTCTCGAAGATCTACTGTTACGGTAAGTTCTTATGTAACTGTACTATCTTAACTTCAAGGGTATCTCTTGCAGCAGGCCATCACCGGTAGGACTGAGTCCCCAGCAGTTCCTGTCACACAGGCAGGCAGGATGGGAGGTTGGCAAGCAATGAGGACAGCCTATGAGAGAAGGCCTTGGGAGAACCGCCAGGCCAAAACTGTAGTGCTTGGTAAAGGTGTGGACCATACTCCAGGTAACTGCAGCACAAATGTCAGCAGCAGACACATTGAGAAAACAGCTACCGCGTGGCCATGCCCCTTGTAGAATGCCCTGACAGCCACAGGAAGTTCCTTTATCATACCTCTGGTAACAGTAAACAATACATGCCAACCACTGTTTGGAAACTGGGGAGTCCTCTCTCCCAGGGCAAATGAAACAACTGACTGGACTTATGAGAGTCCTTAGACCGGTGTGTATTTATCTCAGGATTTTATGTACATCCAACGTATGGAGCAATGCCTCCACTGATTGGTATACTCCGGGAAATAAACAGGCAGCTGGATAGACTGATTCAAAGAAAACTCTGACACCATTTTAGGAAGAAACTTAGGACTGGTATGGAAAGACACCTTGTCTTTGTGAAAATTAAATAAGGCTCCTTAGACTTGAGGGCCTGAAGCTCTGAAATCCTTTGAGCAGAAATAATGGCAACCGAAAATACAGGTTACTCACCTGTAACAGGAGTTCTAGGAATGGTATATGTTGTCCATCCACACTGTCTGGCAGGTTCCTTGCCGCTTTAAATCTTGCCGGAAGGTCTTCAAGCTGGCTCCTCCCACCCACCCGGGTGGTAAAACTCTCGGCTCCGCCCCATGACGCCAGATCTAGCCCGCTGGAAGCCAGGTTGTGCGTCGAAGCCAGGAGGTGTGGGTCGTGTGGATGAACAACATATACCATTCCTAGAACTCCTGTTGCAGGTTGAGTAACCTGTATTCTAGGACATGGATATATTGTTCATCCACACTGTCTGGCAGACTCCTAGCAGTTCTCCGGGAGGAGGGAGGCAAGACACACCCCTACTTGGGAAATAAAGACTAGAGAACCAAGGCCCCAAAACCAGCATCCCGGCGTGACTCAAGGTCGATGTGGTAGTGCGAGATGAAGATGTGTGCTGACTTCCAGGTAGCAGCCCTGCAGATTTCCTGGATAGGGACATCCCTGGAAGCAGCCACCGATGCAGCGGTATGGCGGGTAGAATGAGCTCTTATCCCTCTGGGAGGCTCCATGCCTGCCATCCTATAGCAGAGATCTATGCAGGAGGTGACCCACCTGCCTATCGTCCGCTTGGCTGCAGGTCTGCCAGGTGCGGCTTCAGCGTAGGTGACAAACAGCTGGCAAACCTCTCCCCGAACTTCAGCCATCCGCTCCTTATAACAAGCGAGCGCTCTTCTAGGGTCCAAAGTATGGAGCCTATATTCGGTCTCTGAGGTGTGACTGGGGTAGAACACCGGCAGAGTCAACACCTGGTTAAGGTGAAACTCCGACACCACTTTCGGAAGGAATTTCGAGTGGTGGCGCAGGACAACCTTGTCCCTGTGGAAGACCAGATAAGGAGACTCGATGGAAAGTGCCTGGAGCTCTCCCGTCCTTCTGGCTGACGTGATAGCCACCAAGAAGGCGGTCTTCCATGACAGGTGAGAGATGTCACACCTGTGCATCGGTTTGAATGGCCTGCCCATGAGCTTAGACAATACCACCAGTAGATCCCACGGAGGTGGAGGTTCTCGCACCGGAGGGGATATGTGATCAAGGCCTTTGGAAAAGCACCCAGCCACCTTCTCCTGCACCACCGACTGCTTTCCGGCCCACGCCCGGTAAGCAGAGATGGCTGCCAGGTGCACCTTAAGGGTCGTCAACCGAAGCCCTAGCTGAGAAAGGGACCACAGGTAGTCCAGAATGCTTGCCAAGGAGCAGGAGGAAGGGTCCAGGCCCTTGCCCTGACACCAAACGGAGAATCTCTTCCATTTAAAGCATAGCATTTTCTGGTCGACTCCTTACGGGACGCCTCAACGACGTTGAGGACCTCGGTCAGAAGACTCAAGGCCTGGAACCTAGCCGCCAGGAACCAGGCCATCAGGTGCAGGGACTGAAGGACCGGATGGAATACCTTCCCTGATTGACTGAGATCAGGTCCAGGTGGGCTGGAAGCCACCCGGAGCCTGGAGCTGAGACTGAGGAGATCTGGATACCAGAACTGGCGGGCCAGTCTGGGGCTACCAGAATCACCTGCGCCTTCTCCTCCTCGCCTTGAGAAGCACCTTGTGGATCAAGGGAAATGGGGAAAGGCGAGAAGAGGCCCAGGGTCCACGGCCTCGAGAAGGCATCCTCCTGCAGTGAGCCCTGCTGAGGGGGGCCGGCATGAAATAGTCTCAGCTTCGCATTCTCCCTGGAGGCAAACAGGTCCACCTGAGGCATGCCCCAATGGGAGAAGAGGTCTTGTACTACCTCCGGCAGGAGAGACCACTCGTGAGACGCAGCCCCTATCCGGCTTAGGGCATTGGCCAGGGTGTTGGAGGCTCCTGCCACATGAATGGCGAGGAGATCCGCCTCCAGGCTGTGCACGAGTGACCAACTGCGGAGAGCTTCCCTGCACAGAGGCATGGAGCGTGTCCCGCCCTGACGGTTTAGATAGTACATAGTCGTGGTATTGTCCGTCTGGACCTGAACCACTTGACCCGAGAAATGGAGCGAAGGCGTGAGGCTAGACGAACCGTCAAGCTCCAGCAGGTTGATGTGGCATTGGGACTCCTGAGGGGACCAGAGGCCGTGCGCTCTGTGCTCCCCCAGATGGGCACCCCAACCCATCAGAGAGGCATCGGTCAATAGAGAGACCGTCGGCTCGGGGAGGACAAACGGGATGCCCTCCTGCAGATGTGCTGGAATGGTCCACCACTGGAGAGCGTTCCACATCCCCTGGGTCACTGTCACTAGCTGATTCAGCAGATCAAAGTGCTGTGACCATTGGCTGGCCAGCCCTCATTGAAGGGGACGCATGTACCAGCGGGCCCAACGGACCACGCTGGTGCAGGCCGCCATGAGGCCCAGGAGGCGCAGGAAGTCCCGGGCAGGGCACGAGTGCCCAACCTGAAATGATTGGGCAAAGGAGGAAAGAACCTCGGCCCTGTCCGCCGGGGGCCATGCTCTGGCTCGTAGAGAATCGAGCTCTGCCCCGATGAATTGTATCACCTGCTTTGGCACGAGTTCCGACTTGGCCTCGTTGATGAGGAGGCCAACCTGAGAGCAAACCTGGAGGGCCAGATCCCTGGACTGCTCCACCTCCTCTCTGGAGGGGTTGCAATCAGCCAGTCGTCCAGGTAGGGGCACACGACTCTTCAGCGCCCAGAGGAATGCTGTCACCACTGCCATGCATTTGGTGAAGACCCTGGGAGCTAGGAAAGGCCGAAGGGCATGGCCCGGAACTCGTAAAGGGATCCCTCCAATCTGAAGCAGAGGAATCTATGGTGAGACGGACGGATTGGGACGTGAAAGAACGCGTCCTGAAGGTCCAGAGAACAGAACCACATGCCTCATTCCAAGGATGGGATTATCTGAGCCAGAGTGACCATCCTGAAGGTCCGAGACCTTAGGAACCTGTTCAAGTCGTGCAGGTCGAGAATGGGGCGCCAGCCCCCCATCTGTTTTGGTACCAGGAAGTACCTGGACACAAACCCCAGGTCTGGGGAGGATCCGCCACCTTCCTGATCACCTCTTTTTTTGAGGAGCAGGGCAATGCTCGGCTTTCACGTGAGCAGAAAAGAGGCTGCCGGACCCATTAGCCCCGGGCGATGGCTCGAGGGCGGGCCTGCTCAAACTCAGGGCAGGCCCTTTCTACCACCTCAAAACCCAGTGGTCCGTGGTGATAACGGACCAGCGGGAAAAAGTGCCGGAGCCGTCCCCACAGGGGAACTTAGGGGGGTGACGAGGCTGGGGGCGACACCCCTCAACCCGTCACTGGGCAGGCTTGGAGGAGGGACCAGCCGAGGGACCTCCTGGGCCTTTACCTCCCTGCTTCCTGTTGGAGGAAGCCGCGGGCTTGGGTTTGGGATGCCAAGCACGAGCCTGCTGGCCCTGGTGCTGGCGCTGTTGGGCCGGACATGCCGCAGGCGCAGAAGGATGAAAGGACTTGTGCTGCTGCTGTCGGCGGCCTTGTCCTTCTGGGCGGAGGTGACCGAGTCCAGAGTGGCATTGGACTTTTCGATCCGCTGGAGGTGACCTTCCACTCCAGGGCCGAAGAGGTCGGTCCCCAAGAAGGGGACATCCGCCAGTTTGTGCTGGGTATCCGCCGTGAAGGTGGATATCCTCAGCCATGCTCTGCGGTGCATGGCCACTGCGGCCGCAACCGATCTGGCACAGGAGTCTCCAATGTCCAGAGCCATTTGGGGCTGCTGCTTAGCCACTGCCCTACCCTGGTCCGTACCTGCTGGACTGTGGTCTGCAGGTCGGCCGGGAAATTAGGGATCACCTCATCCAGGGAGCCCATGAGGGCGTGGGAGAAGTGTGCCATCAGCACGGAAGAGCTGGCCTGGCGGAGGCCAAGGGACAACGCAGCGTACACCTTGCGCCCGACATAGTCCAGCTTTTTGGACTCTTTGTCAGGGGGCTTGTCCACATCCGTAGCGTTCCCGGAATGCCGGAATACGCTGTCGGTGAGCAACCCTCGGCAGAGGGACGCTCCGAAACCGCAAAGAGCCGGGGACCGTGATACTTCCTTGGGCCATCCTGGCCAAAGGCGACGACAGAAGCAGGCCACTGCCAGAGCTCCAAGGTTGGGCCAACAAAGGCTTCAGCCACCGAAAGGCCTCCGTGGATGAATCCCTCAGTCCAGCATCTCCGGCTAGGATACCTGGCCTGCTTGGATACAGGCTCGAGCTGCATCCCGGTGGACTCAGAGGTGAGCCGAAGCAAACCCATGAAAGACGATGGGCTTTCGTCCATCGACTGGCCCCGAGGACTACAGGTCAATGGGCCTGCAGAACAGGGAGGAGTCATCATCGGACTCCGAGGAGTCCACGAAGAGCTGCCTGGGGCCTGAGCCACCCTCCACCTGCCGAGGACAGTCGGGAGTGAGGGTGACCGACAACCTGTGGGGCAGGCCCCGACCCAACTGAGAGTCTTTGGTCGGTGCCCCCCATTTCGGTTGTGGAGGCGGAGGTTCCACCACAATCGGTGGGGCAGATGGTTTCAGCGAACAACCGGCCCAGACTTGGGACCTCACCGGCAGCGAGGTTGTTTCAGCCGCCGGTGACAGCCACTTGATGGCCGTGGAAGGCGACAGCGCGGCTTGTTCCCAGACAGAAGCAACTGCTGCCACATCAGGTCGCCTTAGCATCGATGCAAGCTTGCGTCGAGAGCCTCTCCACTCTGAGGAGGAAGATGAGAATGACGGCCGGCGGCACCGCTTGCTTTGGTGCGAGACCGAGACTGCCGCATGTCGGCGGGATCGGCTGGATCGAAACGATGTCCGAGATCGAGAACCTCGCGTTCGAGGATGGGTCTGGGAAGGGCGGGACTTCACCGGGCGGGTAGCGCTCGGGTGCCCGCTGACTGGGCAGTAGTCTGCAGGAGACGCTGGGTCAAAACGAACGGATAACTCACAGGCCTGTGGGTCATATTCTAGGCTGAGCAGTAGACGACGCGAGTACGGGTCCGCTCCTGGACATTTTCTGCCCACAAGGGCACCGCCAGAATCTGGGAGTCAATTTGTCCATCGCAGCCACGAGGAAGAAAGACGATCAAGTCTTGAAAATTTTAAATAAGTTTTGGCGTAACCAAAGAATTAGGATCCGTCACACGCAGAGCATTAAGGAGGAACCTGAGCTTCTAAGCGGTAAGGAAGATCTGGTGTCATAGGGCGGAGCCGAGTTTTACCACCGGTGGGTGGGAGGAGCCAGCTTGAAGACCTTCCGCAAGATTTAAAGTGGCAAGGAACCTGCCAGACAGTGTGGATGAACAACATATCCATGTCCCTAGAAACAATGCTTTCCATGACAGAAAGTGTAGCTCACAAGACATAGCCGGTTGAAAGGGAGACAACGTAAGCTTTTCTAACACAAAATTAAGATCCCAAGGTGGGACAGAATCCAGTACTGGGGTTTCAAGTGCAGAATTCCAGGCAGAAAAGTGTGGGACACATTAGCTGGGCCACTGTGCACCCATCCACAGGTACATGGTACACAGAGATGGCAGAAAAATGCATCTTAATAGAAGGGTATCTTAAACCCAAATCCGAGAGGGACAGGAGGTACTCCAGGACTTGTTCCACTGAGGAGCTGAAGGGATCCAACTGGTGCGGTTGACCATAAAGCAAAGCGCTTCATTTCATGAAACAGGTGGTTGGGTGGGAGGGCTTCCTAATCACCACCAACATGTTGGCAACTCTCGGAAACCCAAAATCTGGCCATGGCTACGTCTTCAGGAGCCATGCGTGGAGAAGTGACTTCAAGTCTGGATGGACTAAGGTGCCCTGGTCCTGGTAGAGTAAGCCAGTGTACAGGGGCAAGGAGAGAGGAGGTTCCACCACCAGTTGCTGCAGCAGGGAAAACTAGATCTGGTGAGGCCAGAAGGGGGCGATGAGGATTATCGTTGCCCCTTCCATCTGGAGTTTGATTAGAATCCATTGAAGGAGCAGAAAGGGAAGGAAAGCATACAGAAACCTACCTGTCCAGGAGGGACACAATTCGGATCACCAGAAATCTCCAGGCCTGGGACTTAACAAGCAGAAATGCACCAGTTTTGCATTGAGTGGGGATGCAAAAAGATCCAACTTAGGCCGACCTCATCTGTCGAGGAGGTCTTCTGCCACCAAGGTCACAAGTTCCCACTTGTGAGTGACAGAGTGTCCGGCAGGATGTTTTGGACATCGGGAACATGGACGGTCGAGAGCTGTAGGCCGAGCTCAGTGGCCCAATACCAGACCCTCATCACTTCCCTGCACATGGGGTAGGAATGAGTTCCCCCTGCTTGTTTATATAATAAACAATGCACATGTTGTCTGTCTGAACTAATAGCAGACCTGGGAAGAACCGAGTCTGGAAGGCTTGAAGGGCATACAAGGCCACCCGTATCTCCAGAATACTGATGTGAAGACCCTGCTCGAACTCGGACCAAGTCACCTGGGCCTGGTGAGACTCCATGTGGGCACAACCGAGGCTCGAAGCGTTGGTTGTGAGAATCTGCTGAGAGGAGGGCAGGAAAGCCACCCTTGAAACAGGCTGCTGGGCTCCAGCCACCACAGGAGTACCTTCTTTTTTTTTTTTTTGGTATTTTCTCCCCCTGGCCCTAGAGTTGGCTCCTCTTACCTGGCATCCTTAATTCTCTGGCCGCCGGCCATCCTGCACCATCCTCCACACTTCAGGCCATCACCAAGCTACCCCCATGGCTTACTCCCCATGGGCGCCCTCTGGAGGTGGCACATTCCCAACAGACAGCAATCAAGCCACTCAACCAGGGCTGCCATTTTCCATCTTTTTCTGCTGGCAAGCGGAGCATGCAATGCCGACGGTGGGCATGCCACATGCATCCACCAGCATGCCCGATGACTGCTCAGCCTCCATGCCCCACTGTACAGGTCCAGGTGTGCCAACACCTAGCCTCTGCTAGGTGTCAGGCAATTGTCAGCTCCATTCCCCACCCTCCTGGGAGAGGAGAGAGAGAGAGCTGTCTTCTGGATGCTCGATCCTCTCCCAACCCTGGCTGGCCCCGACAACCCACAAACATGGGTCACCGGCATGGCAGGAGGTAAGGCATCGCTGCCTCAGCCCTCCACGCCACTGGACTGGCTCAGAAGTACCTTCTTGACTGGGCCTGACACCAGCACTAGCTGATCCAGGAAGCCTACATGCTGGTCTCACTGTACCCAAAGGGTCCGCTGAGGGATCCTCATATATAGCCTGGCTAAGAGAACCATTGTAATGGCTGAGACCATAAGCCTCGGGAGCCTGAGGAAGTCCCTCGCCTGAATGTGGCAGTTGTGGAGCAGGAGGCGGGCCTGAGCCATGAGTTGCTCCACCATGTCCGGAGGCAAAAAGGTCTTGCCCTGAGCCGTGTTCCGGACAGCCCCCCTATGTAAAGGAGGTGCTGGCAGGGGTTAAGGAGACTTGGGCAAACTGATGGTAATGCCCAGGGACTCAAACAGGCTGCAAGTACCTTCCAGAGTTTACAAGAGATGGTCTCTGAATGGGGGCTGCCAGGAGCCAGTTGTCCACATAGGGAAAAATGTAAAACCCCTGTCTCCTCAGGGCTGCAGCCACCACCGCCAGGCACTTGGTAAACACCTTAGGGGCTGAGTAAAGGCCAAAGGGCAGGGTTCAAAACTGTTAGTGCTCCCCCATGAAGTGGAAATGGAGCAAACACCTATGGGCTGGAAAACTTTGATGTATAGATTAGCATCCAGTATATCCAAAGAACACAGCCAGTCCCCCTGGTGGAGCAGAGGCAGTAAACCCTGCACAGTACCATCCTGAAACATTTGTATTCTATATACAAGCTGAGACTGCTCAGGTCTAGGATGGGGCAAAGGTCCCCTGTTTTCGTGGGAACCAGGAAAAATGGGAGTAGTACCTCACCTTGTTGGGAGGGAGGGACAGGCTCTATGGCCTTCCTTTGCAGCAGGGCTTGGAATTCGGCCCATATGAGAGGAACGTGGCTTGTGGATATGCTGACATCCTGGTGGATTTGCATGGGGCTACTCCAGAAACTCTAGAGTGTCCATGCTCTATGAGCTGAAGCACCCAGTTGTCTGTCATGAAGGCCCTCCACCAGTTTAGGTGGAAAGAGAAGTGACCACCCCTTCCACCACCTCCTGAAGCCCTATGGGGGAGGCCGGCAAGGAGTCAGGAGGTGGAGACAGCTCTTGATTGGGCTACAGAGGCACCTCTGGTAACCTGGGGGGAGGGCTGCACCTGGCTTGCGTTTGCCATGGGCCTTGGGAAGGGCTCTTGACTGCCTCTTAGAAGAGAAACAATAAGGGGCCCTATGACCCAATTTTGTTTGAGCGTGGTACATACAGTGAACCAACTTTAAGGCCCTTCCCGAGTTCTGGAGCTCGGAGATAATGTCCTGGACATTGCCCCTGAACAGCTTAGACCCGAACAAAGGGGTGTCCAGAATACTGGACTGAACATCAGGGGCGAAGCCTCAGACCCTAAGCCAGGCATGGCGCCACAGTTCAATGCCTGCCTTCGCTGCTCATCCTGAGGCACCCACTGCATCGTTCACCGCCCAGAGGATGTGGGTACTGACATCGGACCCCGCTTTAGGGCATGAAGAGTCTGTTGTTTGGAGGGTCATCTGGCATTACGCGACCACCGCACTAGCCTGGTCCTACAAAATTCTGGTACTGTACCATTAAGCCCGGTTAAGGCCCTCATGGCAAGGGTGGGCGAAACAAAGGCACGCTGTCCCACCTGCCTCAATTCTCTGTCTGAGGAGGGCACTGAGGTGCTCGGATGCGTGGTGCAGTCATGTGCCATGTTGATGACCACCGAGTCGGCCTTAGGATGCTCCCCGAAAAAAGACTTACCTGCAGGAGAATGGTATAGTGTGTGTGCCTTTTTAGGTACCGCAGGGATAGTGTGAGGGTGAAGCCATGCAGCCCTGGTAATGTCATCATACGATTCAACCATCGGGAAGACCACCAGAGGGGGAGCGTTCTGATGGCAAAGGTAAATGACCAGGTGGTGATGCTCCAGGTCCAGCTCTTCAGTCTCCCACCCCATCGTGGACTGGGTATGTCTCATTATATCCATAAAGGTGGAGTCTTCTGGTTGAGATTAGGAGACATTAGTGGGTTCACCTTCGTCCCCCAAAGAGACTCCTCCCAGTGAGGAAGATTCGCAACTGGCTTCATCATTCGAGGCAGAGTTCTCAGTCCCACTATCGCCAAGGTGAGGATCAGCAGGACGAATGGCGGTACCAGCGTCCATATGTGTACGAGAAGTGCTGGGTATTGAACGAGCAGGGGCTGGAGAAGTAATGCCACTACGAGACCCCTGGGGGTTGGGTGGCTGGGGCAGGCCTGGATGAGAGGCCTGCGACTGCATGAATGCCCAGTCCCTGTGGGAGCCAGATAAGGGTAGGCCAGGGCCGGCCCCCCAGGTGTTGGTGCTGGATACCCAGGTTGTGGTCCAGCAGCCGTGGGTAGAGACGCAAGTGTGGGTCCCCAGGCTGCGGTTGTGGACCGCTGGACATGTGTCCCCTGGGTGTAAACAGAGGGAGAGCGAGTAAAGGTCCTGCCGGCATCGGGGGTAAGCCAGCGATGGACCTGCAGGTTGTGGGAGTATAGGAGCTGGACTAGCAGATGTCAGCCTGGGAGATGCCTGGATGGAGTGCACTGGCATCAGGTGCAAAGAGATTGGTGCCGGAGAAGAGGGCTCCACCGGCGATGGCTAGGGGAAACTGGGCACATGCAGATGCCAGTACCCAGCAACGCATGCCCCTGCGACTGAGGGGTAGGCCAGAAGAAGGTCCAGGAAAACTAGACCGGCGTAGGGGGCCTGGGTGACAGGGTGAGAACTGGTGCCAGAAACACCTGTGCCGATTGGAGGAGCCCCAGTCAAGCCTCCTGCTGAAGAGCCCACCAAAAAGAAGGGCTGGAAAGCAGGGGCTCTGGTGCAAGGACAAACACACCATTCCCGAGGCCGCCGCAGAGTCACCGAGGATTTGGAGACAGCGGGCCACTGGCAGCCCTGAGGGAGAAAGGCATGCTGGGCCCTCAAGGTTGACCTCCGCAGGAGGAAGACCCTGAAGCAGTTGATGGAGAAGGCTATGTGGTGACCACGAGCCGGAAGAAGACTGGGGATGGTCCCTGCTTTGTGTTTCCTGATGATTTATCCTTCAACTTGGAGGAGGAAGAGCCTGATGACTGGACCGGGATACAAAGGAGCTCTAGGCCTGCAGCTCCCATTCCATCTTAGGGACCTTCTGCTTGAGGATGTGGCTCTCAAGGGTCTTCTGGGATAGTCTTCTGGTGGCTGGATTAAACTCTGGCAGGCCTCAAGCCTTAACGTCATGGTCAGGGCCTATGCAAGAACAGGCAAGCAGAGCGGCATCCTTAGCCGGGATCTGTTTGTCACAGGCGCACTTAGTGGAGTGTTCAGAAGTTGAAGAAGGCTGAGAAGGCATAAAAGAAGGAGTGGACACTGAAGAATTTTGATCTTTACTCGACTAAAGGAAAAAAAGAAAGTGTGGTTATAAAATGTGGGACAACTGGCGAA
Source organism: Neoceratodus forsteri (assembly GCA_016271365.2). Lineage (NCBI taxonomy): Eukaryota > Metazoa > Chordata > Ceratodontiformes > Ceratodontidae > Neoceratodus > Neoceratodus forsteri. The sequence goes on from CM028134.1 coordinate 431,344,101, forward strand.
CAACTGTAGCAGTGGTGGAGTATGGGGTCTGTGCGCTGGACAAAGGTGGAAAAGAACTGAGGAGGACTTTGGGGCCACTCACCTTATATAGGATAGGCTGGCATCAGACGCTGATGTCGGAGGTGGGTGACCCCTCTGGTATACTGCTAGCAAGAAAGGTTTCCATGTGGTCCTAGTGCCTGATGGCTGAATCCTACCAGTGAAGGCCTGCTGCAAGAGATACCCTCGAAGCAAGATATAAGAAAAATCATCACCAGAAATACCTCCCAGGGCTCCTGAGAGCAAGTATGCACATTACCTTATTGTTTAATTCAGATGTTACTGAAACTTGACACAGACTCTAAGTTTTGCATCACATCAGTACCTACGCAAATATTTTTCAGTAACATTTTTCTTGATTATTTACACAGCCTGTATAAGAGGCGTGCTTGGTCCACAGCTGAAACACATCAAAGTACGATAGTGTTGCATTAGGATTCTCAAGAGGTACATAATTATTTATGTTCTTCCAATGACAGAACAGGAGTGAAGAGAGGCCCCCCTTGAATGAAAAACTATTAATTAGGTACACATATTAAACAGACACTGCCCCTCCATGCCAGTTAGCTGACTCATGCCAATGAGCCCTCACAGCTTCTGGAAGAACAATTTGCTTGAGGGGTCTGAAACTCCCTTGCAGATTTTTTGAGGGTCCCAAGCAAAACTGTTGGAGTCTTGTTTCACATAAAATACATTATATGTATAAAAAAGAAGTCTAGCAAGATGCATTTTAAAAGTGGTGGTGAAAAGAATGATGCAGCACTAACAACCTCGGTCCTGGAACCCTTAGTGAAAGCTCTGCCCATTAAGCCTAACTGGGGACCTGGCTTGCCAGTTCCTTTAATTGAAAAGGTTAGGTAACCCATAAATCACAGAAGTTTTTTCTTGGGTAAATTACGTCCTTGTTTTATAATGAACAATGGATGCAAGCTTTTTTTTTTCATAAACTTTTTTTTTTTTCCTTTTTACACTTTTCCTTCCTTCTCTTTTTGATCTCCTTACTGAGACAAACCAGCTGTCCAAAACTGGCCTGGTACTCCGTGGCTACCCCCATGGAGGGCCCACCAACCAGACAACTGTAGCATATATATGGAGTTCCCTATATCAGACATGCTTGTGCCTAGTCAATGGTGTGTGTATATCTAGAGCATCTCCTCTGCAACTGACAAACCAACGAATGCAGCACCCCCCCCCCCCCAAACTGCAGACACCGACACATAATGTGTCATATGACTCCTGGCCCAGCCACATGGGTTGCTGCACACCCAGGACAATGTGTTCTCTTTTCCCTGGGATGGAGAGAACTGCTTTGGACATCGTGTCCACCCCCTGCTGCTGGCAAACAAAGTGTAACCAGGTCATTTGCATAGCAGCACAATGTGCTACCTCTGGGAAAGCTGGAAGCCTACATTTGTCTGCTTCTTTATGCAGTCCCCAAGCTTTTATCTGTACCACAGAAAGTGCTGCAATATTACCTCTGCACTGAATCTACCAGTTCCTTCCTCTTCTGCTCTGCACGGATAGCAAACAGCAAAGGCACAAGAGATCTAGAAGTCCTTGACATGCTATCAAAAAATTTTCTTGCTCTGCTAGCATTATGAGATTTGTTTTCTATCTGTAGGTAAAGTCTCCACAGGCATGGGTTGCCAGGATACCACTTCAAAGCCCCCATAAGGGTCTCTCGTAATGGAGTCAAAGGGTAAATGCTGACTTGCATGTGATACCCAAGTAGAGCTGCATGCATCAGAGTCAGTACTTCCAGGTCGGAGGTTACACTTTTAGTCCAAGAACTTTGCTGGTTTCTGCAGATTGCTGTAAGGTAACACCTTGAAGTTTTCCGAGCCTGCCTGAATATGACGCCAGCAGCCTCAATTCCTACAGTCAGATACTGAAAAGGGCAAAGCAGCCCACCAGGCTTCTAAGCCAGCTCCACCCCATTCTGGGGCACGCTGCTGGTGCCGAGGCAGTGCTTCCATTAAGCCAGTCCAGAAATACATGCTCATATGCCTTTCGAGCTTTCAATATGTTAATTGCCGATACCTGTCCACTGTAGGCTGTGTATTTTCCACTTTCAGCAAGTTTTGTTAATATGTAAACTGCTCGAGATACAGCTTCATTGCCTGTTAAACTTTTCAAAACTTCCACTTCTAACTGAGCATACATCATGCACAAGTCACAAAGAAAGGTGTCCTTCAGCCCCTGGCCAACTGCCATAGAGATGGCTGTATCAAATACTTTCCTGGAATCTTCCACGTTGCCAAGTAACCACTCAAGGTGAGCGTATTCCTTCCAGAGGGCCAGGTCATTCCTATTTTCAGCCATTTTAAGAAGGTTTTTGACTAATTTTTTGCTTCTCTTTCCCTGAGATTTCAGTTTCTTTTTGTTTTTGGCCTGGAGGTAAAAAATCACCTGGAAATTGAAATGATAAAAAGATCAGTGCAAGTTTAAAAACATGCTTTTGGTGCATCTTTGTCATTTTGGGGTTGAATTCTGAAAAATACAGTACAGCATTTTTTTAAATAATTTCTCACTGAATGCCCCTCCCCCTTTCCAGCTCCCATTGTCACTGATTCTGGCTGTGGCTCAAACAGGTGATGGTCCCCAAGACCCTGGCAAGTCTCACTCATAGCTCAGATGCAGTGAGCAATGGGGAACAACGTGGCCCACCCTTACCACCACCCCCTCCCCCTAGGGAGGAAGTATATCACTTTTATTACATACCTTTGAGCCATCATACAGTAATCAAGCAGCAAGAGGTTGTTTCAAAATCTGGTTTCCTCCATAAGTATAATGCTCTATTACTGAACCACAAACTGCCCCATCAAGCATGCTTTACAGCTAATGCCTATGGTAAACATTAGAAAATGTTACTACAAACAGAAGGTTAACAGGTGGAATAGCCTACCAGGTGAGGTTGTAAAAGCTAGTAATGTTCAGGCTTTTGATGCTACACTACACAGACCTCAGAAGGAGAACAGCATTCAGGGTTACATAGCGTAAGGATAGAGATCCCAGATCTACAGGGATCCTGCATTTTACAGGAAGTGGAGTCATTTACAGGAAATTGTTCCCATAGACTTGCACTGGTTATACAGGAAAACTGAGCAATTTAGCTTCCATATTATTTATTTATTGAAAATTTAGACCAGGAAGTACATAGTGAGATGAAAAACAGCTAGTTTCCAAATGAGTCCTGGGGAGAGGGGAGAAGGAGCTTGCTAACAACAAAATAAGGCAAAATACAATAATATAATAATTGCAGACAGAATCATACATATTAAAGGCGACAGTAAATACATGCAAACAGAATCATACATATTAAAGGCAAAAGTAAATAAAGGCAACTAGAAAACAAAACACTCACAAAGGATACAGAAAGAAAACAAAATTGGAACAGCAAGCAGAGGGCAAGACTAGAGAATAGAGAAAAAGAGGAAGGGTCAAAGGCAGTTGCAGGTAGGATGACAAAACTCAGAGAGAAGAGACAAAGGAGGAAGGAGACAAGGCAGTATGAATAGAAAGGGGAAGAGAGGACCAGTGTTTTGGACAGTGGTAAGAAAAAGTCGATTGGACAACAGTAGATTTTCTAGAAAGGATATTGAAGGAATGGCGAGTAATGTTATGAAGAAAGTAGGAAGAAAAGGGAGGAGGGGAAAGAAGGACTTTAACATAAGAGGGAAGGGAACCAAACCAGAATTTGGACAAAAAAGAGACATAATGGGAAAGGCGCCTAGCATCAAAAGAGGGGAGAAAGAAAGAGCCGAGTAAAGAGAGCAGTGGTGAATACGAGAGGGGCAATCTAAGGTAAAGTGGCAGAAAGAATGAAAGAGGGGGTCCAGTCTGGCAAGGGAGGTTTAGGGACACTACTGTAGACTAAGTCACCGCTGTCAAAGATTGAAGGATCATTGTTTTTCACACTTTCCTTTTCATCCCACCCCCTGCTCCACTCCTTCAGACCTCTGATCATCCCTATGGGTCCCTCCCACAGAATCTTCCCTCAGAGTGCCAGGCTTACCTTTACCCCTCCTACCTTACTCCTTCTCCTTGAGTGCCTGCAAACGGGTCTGTCCTGCAGGTAGGCGATCCGAGGTGGATCAGTCATCATCTTGACTCGAGAGGGAGTATTTTTCCATTTTTCTCCCCTTAGACCCTCCTTCCCCTGAGGGCGTCGGCACATAGAATGAGCGTCCGGTCCAGCGGCATGCTGATGCACGCTGCAGTCAAGTGCCCACAACGTCCTCCCCTCCCCGACTCTCGGAGAGCTGCCTGTGCACCGATGCCCATGCTTTCACCGGCATCGGTGTGTCGGGTGTGTGAGACACCCCAAGAACCCACCCCTGGAGGAGGAGAGCATCCACTGAGATGTTCAGTCCTCCTCCCCCCTCTGACCCCCAGCGATCCCGAGTCCGTTCCTGAACCCGGGTCACCGGCATGGTGCGAGGTGTGGCGTCCAGTGCCTCAACCCTCAGTGCCACCGGGACAGCTGGAAGGATAATTTTAGTACACCCCTCTCAGTGGGCAGGGAGCAGTACACTGCTTGTTCTCTTGCACAGCACCAAGCTTAGGTGAAGCTTGAATTGTATCAATGTGCACAGAGAAATCAAGATGCCGGGTCAAGGCAGACCCCAAGGTACTCAAAGGAGGAGACATCTTCAATTTTAGCACCATCAAGGGTATTAAATAGTGGGAGAGAAGAAAAGTCTGGCAAGCCTCTGATGAGTACCAAAAGTCACTGAGACGGTTTCTTTGGCATTAAGAGACAGTTGGTTAACCTTGAACCAGTGCTGAATGTTGTCAAAATCCAACTGTAGATGGGAGGTAAGGTCACCTGGAGAGGAGCCAAATGTAAAAGAACTGTTTCATCAGCATACATATGAATGGATGCAGAGGAACAGACAAAGGGTAGGTCATTTAGGAATGTAGAAAAGAGAATAGGACCCAGGACAGACCCTTGAGGGTACTATGAAATAATGTAATCAGGAAAACACAGGAAAATTGACAGTTACAGAGAAAATGCCAAATCAACCTGGAAGCACTGTGAGTATGAGGTAGCACTACAGCTGGTAAACTAGAAGGCATATCCATACTCAAAGTGGGTATAGTCACTGCTGTTCAGAAAGAGAGGCAGGCAAGAAGGACATCAAGTTCATTCTGTCGCCTTAGTACTATGTCACCAGCACCTGATCCTAATTTTTCTGTTACAGTTTGTTTTGGTTGCTGCCAAGAGAAATCCTTAACATCTTGTTTTCAGTGGGGTCCTGCTTCTCCTTAATGTTACAGCCGGAAGGAATGAAGCACAGTGACTTGTTCAAAGTCACACAGTGTGTAATCATTGGCTCTATTCGGAATTGAACCTGTGATTTCCTATGTCACAGGCCTCTGGCTCTAGCCACTGGGCTAAACTTCCTCATACAATTAGCCAACAGCTCATGTGGAAAGAAACTGCATATCTGCAGTTTGGTTTTCTAAAATATCATTCAAAAGAAATAACTGTTTTTCCTGGCTCTAACACAGAGATGCAAAAGTTTTAATTTTGTGACTCGGTGGTGGTTTGCAGTCCCCTTTGCCTCCCCTGGAAATTAACCTTTTTGTTTGTTTGTTTTGATTGCCTGTCATAGGGTCACGCCATGAGGCACTGAAAACCTAGCAACCCTGAGGCATTGATACTGGAGTAGTACTATCTCATGCAGCATCTGCAATGTGTACACATGCTGCCGCAAGGTTTGCATTATTAATTTCACTTCTGCATTGGTGTCTTTGCCTGCACGTGGTTTTTAAAAAGCATGTTATTGGTTAATTTTACTCAAGAGGTGGTGATTCAGGGTCAAATAGTGTTCTGATGGCCCCTTGAGCAACCATAGGTACAGAAAAAGAAAAGCTACAGCAAAAAGAGCTATGGAAAAAAGACAAAGGACACACAGAAATAAGGAGACACATAGAAGGAAAGAAAATATAAGGTGAAAGAAAAACAAAGAAGAAAAGAAATCATAGAAAACAGAGAAGGAAGGTGAACAGATTGATTAACACAGTAAGGAAGTGAGCTGTCTTCCAGATATATTGTACAACTGGCAACCAAGTATTCTACTTGGTGACATTTGTTTTTATTGTTTTTTTTTTCATCCAGTTTCCCCCTACTGACCAGAACCAAGTCCTCCATCCACAACTCACCTCCCTTAACCTCACTTGTTAACTGCCATGGGAACATCCTCATCCAGGTGCACCTGCTGAAACACCCGGGGCCCAATATTGCAATATGGGCAAAAGCAGAGTACAAAGTTTGCACTGCACTTGCCCACGACCCTGAGGATGCCATATTCAGTCAGACAGCGCACTTGCGCTATCCGACTGAATATAGGGGCATGGTGGCACAGTGCTAAGTTGAGTAGCACTGCGCTTAAATGGCTCTGATTTGTAGGCAGCCCAGAGGGAAGTGCAGGGAACAGTGCACCCAGGCCTGATAGCCCCAGGCGCCCCCAGAGTGATATGCAGCCGGCACCATGTAAATGAGCCCACTGGGCATGCAAGGTGCTAAGGGGTTCATATGCATGCCCATTATAGGCCCATTTGCATGGTGAGCAGCACCTGATAGCATCCAACCTGACAGTGTCTTGTCACGTACCCTGCTGTCTAGTGACACCCCCCCACCCACCAAATGTCCGCCGCTGTATAGTAACAGAATTCCCTGGTATCCAGTGGCATCCCCCACTCTCTGATCACTTGCTGCTGTATCAGGAAAGAATTCTCTGGTGTCTAGTGGCATCCCCCACCCACTGATTGTCTGCCGCCATATGTAGGACGAGGTGCCTGGTGTCCAGTGGACCCCACCTTCCACTCATCAGACACTGCATTCCCAGGACTTCCCTGGTGTCCAGTGGAACTCCCTGCCCCAGACCACCTGTGCCAGAAGAGAGCCGGTATTCCCTGGCATTCAGCACCCCCCCCACACTGGGAATCCACTCCACCCTGCCATCTCCTCACCGCAGTAGCTGGTGCCACAGGAGTCAATACAGCAGCAGCACAGCCCTCCACTCTCCACCTCAGCCAACTGCCCTATGTGATGACAGGGTGCATGCATACTGTCTACTATACTGCAGACAGTACGCACGCTCCCTGTCATTGCATATGGCCGCCAACCGAGGTGGTGAAAGGAGAGCTGTGCCAGTCTCTATCAGCTCCCCACATCACCAGTGACTATGGTAAGAGGGGATTGGCAGGGTGGAGTGCTCGGTGCAGGGAACTGGACTCCAGGGAATACTGGCTCTCTTCTGGGATGGGTGCTCAGGGGTGGGGAGTTCCACTGGACATCAGGAAAGTCCTGTAATGTAGCATCTGGCAAGTGGCAGATGCGGGTTCCACTGGACACCAGGGACTTCATCCTAATGATGGTGGCAGACAATCGGAGGGTGGGGAATGCCATTAGACAACAAGGGAATTCTATTATTATACAGTGGTGGATGATCAGTGGGTGGGGAGTGCCACTGGACACCAGGGAATTCTGTTATTATACAGCAGCGGATCAAAGCGGAGGACAGGGGTGTCACCAGACACCAGAGAATTCTGTTATTATACAGCAGTAGACAACTGGTGGGTAGGTGGTGCCACCAGACACAAAGAAAAGCTTTAGTTATACAGTGGCAAGTGATTGAGCCAGGGAGTCCACTGGACACCACAGCAGTCACAGCTTCAACAGGCTGGGGTAGGCGGCTACAGTCCCTTTGCCCGCCACCAGGCCTTGTGCCCCATCAACTTGCACCCATTCAGGTCACATTTACCACCTGTGCAAACCTCTCAATAGCCCTTTGTGCCAGTATGCAGGAGAAGCCCTCATTTACATGGGTGCAGTGATAACTTAGTGCACAGAGGCGCTAACGAGGTTTTCCTCGCTGTGGGATGTCTGAATATGGACCCAACCCACAACTCAGCCACAAGCCCTGGTTAGTTTGGCAAACACCCTTTGTCTGGCTACATTTTTGAATATCTGGCCCTGATGTCCTGGCTACTCACTATCCTAAAGGCACCAAATAGGAGGCCACCTCACTCCATCTAATCCAGGGCCCCACTAGGAAGCCTCCTTACTCCATCTCCTCCAGGACCCCCAGCAAGAGGTCACCTTTCTTCCTCTCCTTCAGGGTCCCAGTAGGTCACTTTCCTCCAGGGCCCAAGTTGAAAGATGCTTTACTCCTTCTCCTCCTCCAGGGCCCCAGAGAGAGGCTGCCAACTCATTCTCCTTCAATTACCCAGTGGGAGGCCACCTTACTCCCGCTCCTCCAATGTCATAGTGGAAGACACCCACTTACTCTCTCTCCCCACTCCCCCCAGGGCCCCAGTTGGAGACTGCCTTATTTCCTCACTTCCATGGCCACACTGCGAGGCTGCCTTCCTCTTTTCTCATCCAGGATCATGGTTGAAGGCCACCTTTCTCTCCTCCTGGGCCCTAATGGGAGGCTGACTTACTGCCTCTTCTGTAGAGCTATGGGTGGGGCAGCCCAAGGACCCAGTGGGAAGTTGCCTTATTCCCTCTCCCCCAAGGCTCCGGAAGGAGGTCACTTTACTGACTCTCCTCCAGGGCCCTGGCTGAAGGCTGCCCTCTTTCCTCTCCTCTACGGTAACACTGGAAGGTAATCTTGTTCTCACTCCTCCAGGGCGTCTTTGGGAGCCTGCCATATTCCCTCTCCTCCAAGGACCCAGTGGGAGATCACCTTATTCCCTCTCTACCTAGGCCTGACTGAAGACTCCTCCGGGACTCCAGCAAAGGTCACCTTACTCCTCTCTCCAGGGCCCCAGTGGAGGTCACCATAATCCCTCTCTTCCTCAGCCCTGGTTGAGCTGCCTTACTCCTTTCTTCAGGGTTTCAGTAGAGGTCCCCATTCCCTGTCCTCTAGGGTCCCAGCAGGAGCTGCATTTTCCAACCCCCTCCCAACTACAAGGTGGGGCTGGGTTTGGAGCAGCCCTGTGAGGCATGGAGGTGGGTGGTTGCCTAATCCTCTTGGAGCCTCCTCATTTGTTTCTAACCCCAACACTCCTCTGAGGACATAGAGGAAAGCAGCCTCCACACCCAAGAGTGCTCTCTGGCTTCACTGCCACCTTTGGTCACCCAGATGGCAATCATGCCAGCAGGAACTGCTTTCCACTCACTCCAAGGAGAGTATCTTATGGGATGTGTCACCTGTGGCAGTGTGGCCACCTGGAACAGAAAAACAGAACCGGAGGATCTACCTACAACCCCTAAAGTACATATAAGTACAGTGAAGAAAATGACCACCACTGGTGAAACTGGTGCCACTAGTAATGGGTATACCACAATACATAAGTCAAAGTCTTGTGGTCCAAATAAGGAGATGAAGAAAATTGTTTAGTAATCACTGTGGCTGAATTCATTGAGTGGCACATTATAAGTATATATGAGTAATGCATATATTTATGAAAAGTTCTTATTTGTGTGTACTGATCTTACATGTAATTTATGTGTATTTAAATTTATTTTAAAGGTATGTGTAAATCTGTGACAGCATCCTATCTTAGGGTCTACATTATAGTTGCTCAGGAACCTATTTTTTTACTTTTTCATTTCCTCAACACAGCATCCTAGATCTATATAAATGTTCGGAATACAGCAGACTGAGTTTGTATTATTATTTTAGCAACCGCCACTGTTTGGAAGAAGTGGCCATATGTCATAAAACATCAGCCTGTAAACTGGTGGAAGTTACAAATAAAAAAGACTGAGACAAACACAGAAGTTGGCCAATATTTCTTTGTTTCAGTATTGGAATATGATGCTATCCTCTGACTTATCAAACATTATAGTTAATAGGACATCCTGAGTTGCTAGTAACCCAAATAAAATGTTGACCACTTCTTCAGGTCAGTAAGAAACGCCCAATAAAATGTAATTTTAAAAATTAAAATACAGTACATATTCTAATAACATGCCACACTTCATTGTTCCTGTATTATAGTCATCCTTCTCACTCAATTCTGGATACTCACCAGTATATTCTTAGACACTTTTATCTGTATTTCATTTCAAGCCCCACTCATTTGTAATCATAAAGTAGAGGCCCTTGCAGTAGGTACTCACAGATAGGACTAAGCCACCAGGTGCTAGGACCACACAGAAAACTATTAGCTAGCAGTGTCTGGTGGGGACCGCTCACCCAATGTCAGGTGACCGACGTCAGACATGGCGCTATATAGTGAGCGGTCCCATGCCCGCCTCCAGTTCCCGCCAGAGACCTAGAAAGGTGCAACAGGAGGTAGGTGGGCTCCTGGAGCTATAAAGCTTTGAAAGGAGAAGTAGTAGAAGAAACCCAGGGGAAGGTGGGAGGAAAGCAGTACCTACTGCAAGAGCCCCTCTCAAGGATCTACTGTTATGGTAAGTTCTTACGAACTGTACTATCTTACTTGAGAGGGCTCTTGCAGTAGGTTCTCACAGACAGGACCGAGTCCCAAGTAGTCAAAATCAGACAAGTCTGAGACATGGGAGGTAGTAACAAGTCTGCAGGAACAGGGATCTTAGGACAAGAGTCCCTAAAGAACAGCTAGGCCAAAGCTCGCAGCTTCTAGAAGCAATGTCCAAACTGTAATGCTTAGTGAAGGTGTGGCTAGACTTCAAGTCGCAGCCAAACAGATATTCTGCAGAGACGTTCCTGAAACAAGCAGTAGAGGCAGCTATGCCCTGGCTGAGTGCCATTTAACTTCCACTGAAGTGGTTTGTTATACTTCTGATAACAAAAGGTAATGCAGTTTGCTCAATCCATTTGACAAACACTGTTTTGAAACTGCAGTGCCCTCTCTTTGGGTAAAAAGAAACAAATAACTGGTCAGTTTTACGGACTGGTTTCGTCGTGTTTGTGTAGTAACGAAGAATTCTATGTACATCAAGGGTGTGTAGAACGGCTTCACCCTGACTGGAATGCTCAGGTTAGTACACTGGCAACTGAATGGTCTGATTCAAGGTGGATTCTGACACCACCTTAGGTAAGAACTTAGGATTTGTACGCAGAACCACCCGGTCTCTGTGAAAAATCAAATAAAGCTCCTTACACATCAGGGCCTGAAGCTCGGAAATCCTTCGAGCTGAAGTAATGACAACAAAAAGAGCACTTTCCACGAAAGTGCATGTCACAACTCACAGCTGGTTCAAATGGAGAGTGTGTTTTTCCAAAATAAAATTCAGGTCCCAGGGAGGAGCAGGACTCCTGACTGGGGGTTTCAAGTGAAGAATCCCTTTTAGGAATATCTTGGATACTTTCAGCTGAGTCAAGATTTTGCCATCCACTGGAATGTGGTAGGCAGCAATGTCATATAATTGGACCTTTAAGGCCGAATAACTAAGGCTAAGGTCGGAGAGGCGTGATAGATACTCTAAGACCTGCGGAACAGGGCAGGAGAAGGGGTTCCACTCCTTGGACGTGGCCCATATGGAAAATCTCTTCCATTTCATTGCATAGGTGTATCTAGTGGATGGTTTTCTAGCCTCTACTAGAACTTGTGCCACCCTGGAGGATACTACAAAGCGAGCAGCGGCTATGTCAGTAGGTGCCATGCATGTACATGGAGGGACCACAGACCTGGATGGACCAGGGTGCCCTGTACCTTGGTCAGAAGATCTTGGCAGATGGGTAGAGGAACTGGGGGTTCCACTGACAGCTGCTGAAGCAGAGAGGACCAGATCTGTCGGGGCCTGTAGGAACCAATCAGGATCATATGTGCTTCCTCTGCTTGAAGTTTCAGCAGTACCTTCTGTAGTAATGGAAAGGGAGGGAAAGTGTACATGAACTTCCCTGTTCAGCACAGAGACAGCGCGTCTCGCCAGAAAACACCATGCCCTGAAGTGAGCAGAAAGTTGGTAGTTTTGTGTTGGATGCGGATGTGAACAGATTGAAGTCTGGTCGCCCCAACACTCGAATATGTGATCTACACAGACTGTCTCAGCTCCCACTCATGGGCTCTGGCTTGAGTGCGGCTGAGTGTGTCCCAGGATGTTTTGAACGCCTGGGACGTGCACTGTTGTGAGGTGGAGTTTGTGTTGCACTGCCCAGTACCATACTCCTCATTGCTTCTCATGATAGAGTGGGTATGAGCGAGTGCACCCTTGTTTATGTACCAGATGACACACATGTTGTCTGTCTGGATCATGAGCAATCCCGGCTGAACGAGGTGCTGGAATGCCTGTAAGGCATTCAGCACAGCTCTCATCTTGAGTATGTTGATGTGAAGCGATAGTTCGCTGTGAGTCCAGGAACCTTGAGTCTTGTGAGTTCCCAAATGGGCTCCCCATCCCAGTCCTGAGGCATCTGTTATCAGGGTCTGGGTGGGAGCATTGGATTAGAAAGGGACACCCTTCTGAAGGTTGTCTGAGTTCTGCCACCACAAGAGGTCCCGAGCCATCGGGTTGGAAACCAGGATCATGAGATCCAGATTGTCGGATCTCTGATCCCACTGTACTCTTAGAATCCGCTGCGTGACCTGCATATGGAGTCTGGCCAGATGCACTGTGGGAACGGCAGATGCCATAAGATCCAGCAGTTGAAGGATCGATCTTGCAGAGGCCCGCCCCTGTGAAGACACCAGATGGGCTTGACGATGGAGAGTCTCTGCTCTGTCTGGCAGAAGGAAGGCTCTCCCCTGGACTGTGTCCAACACTGCCCCAATAAACTGGAGGTGCTGGAAAGGGAACAGGTGAGACTTGGGAAAGCTGACTGAAATGCCCACCTGCTGGAAAAGGTTCAAGGTAATGGATAGGGATCAGACTAGGCTGTCCCTCGACGAGGATGAAAGAAGCCAATCATCGAGGTAGGGGAACATGTGGATACCCTGCCTGCGTAACGTCGCTGCCACCACCGCTAGGCACTTTGTGAACATTCTGGGTGCTGATGTTAGGCCAAAGGGGAGAGTTTTGAACTGGAAATGCTCTCTCTGAAAAGAAAATCTCAGAAATCTGTGGTAAGACGGAAAATGGGAATATGTAGAAGGCATCCTGCATATCCGGTGCACAGAGCCAATGTCCCTGGTGTAGTAAGGGAATGAGACCCGTAGGATAGCATTCTGAACCTCTTGTATTCTGCAAAGAGGTTCAGGCTGCTGAGATCCAGTATAGGTCTCGAGGTCCCATCTTCTAGGGACTAAGAAGTGCAAGTAGTATCTCTTCCCCGCTGACTCTGAGGAACATGTTCTATTGCTGCTTTTAGCAGCAGAGAGTCTATTTCCTCTTTCACCAGCTGGATGTGACTTGGAGGGTAATAAGAGGGACCTGGGGATGATCCAGTGGTCTCTCTAGAAACTCTATTGTGTGCCCTTTGGCTACAAGCTGAAGTACCCACGAGTCTGCTGTGATTGTCTCCCATCCCGTTAGGTGGCTTGCAAACCTGCCTCCTACTGGTTCCCCTAGGACTTGGCTTAGGGGCGGGAAGGGTCTGAGCAAGTCAGGACGTGGTGGGGAGGGTGGAGGGCATGGTTCCCAAGGCTCTATGAGATTTTGCCGGAGAAGCCGTGCTGCCGAGGGGACCTGATGTTTATTCTGATGTCGGTTTTGCAGCTGCCTTTGCTGTCAACAATGCTGCCGATGAAAGGGCTGCTTCTGTTTTTGAGGAGGTTTGTATATGAACTGGACAGAGTGCAAAGCCTTGCCCTTGTCCTGCAGGTCTGTAATAATGTCTTTGACATCCCCTCCAAAAAGAACAGGGCTCTGGAATGGGCCATCCTGGATGGTTAATTGCATTTCAGGCGCCAGACCACAGATCCTCAGCCATGAGTGTCTCTATAAGCTGACAGCTGTAGTCATTACCCTTGCGGAGGCGTCCACTGCGTCATAAGCGGCCCTCAGTGTGTGACAGCTAGCAGATCTAGCTGACCTCACCATATCGCCAATTTCTTCGTTGAGCTCTGAGTCAGGAAGTTTGTCCAGCTTGGACTCTGACTGACCCAGGATGGATTTCTGGTAGACCACCATAAGAGCAACATAATTTAGTGTTCTGAGCCAGCCCAGTGGCAGTGAGGGTTGAGGCACTGGACGCCACACCTCGCGCCATGCCAGTGACCTGGGTTCGGGAACGAGCCTGGGTTGTCGGGGGTCGGCAGGGGAGGGGAGAGATTGAGCATCCGCTGGACTGCTCTCTCTTCCCAGTGAGGGTTGTAGGGGAGCTACCGCTCATGAGCGGTCCCTGGCGGTGGTCGGGGATGCACAGTGTAGCGGCAGTTGCGTCAGCGGTGGGGGGGTGAAGTTGCAGACACAACATCGCCTTGCTCAGCCGCACTCCACAGGGGCCAGACAACACCAAGCAGCAAAAATCCTCCACTCCCGGGGATAGGCGACGGCACCTTGGGCTCCACTGTCCACACTCCAATGCCGGACCCATTCTCCTCTCCAGGGGCAGGCTCGTGGCCCGGCACTCTACACTGTAGAAAGAGTGCCCTGGGCAGATAGGGCAGCCCTTCCTCCAGGGGTTTAGATCTGGGAGTTGTGTTGGGTTACACGAGAGGAGGGGAGCTAGGAGGTCTCAGGCAGGAGGTAGAGACGTGGAGTTCTGAGGATGCCAGAGAGAGTTCCCTGGGGCTCAAGTGGCTGCAGGAAAAAAGTTCCCAAAAAAAAACCAAAAAAAAAAACAAATAAATAATAATAATTTAGTGCTCTGATTGGCCAGAGTGGATGAAGAGTATCGTTCTTCCCGAACTGATCAAGTACCTTGGATTCCTTATCAGGGAGGTACTGAGGTGTTTAGGTTTGGATGATTGGTCGTGGTGCAGCAATTACACCCACCTAATCAGCCTTTGGACACACTGTGTAATCCTTCCTTCTGGTGTCTGGTACCTCCTATCTACCTTCCTTGCCACTGGGGCCAGTGAAGCAGGCTGTTTCTATATCGTGGATGCCAAGTCCTCGTGACGGCCTATCTATGGTGGGATGAGTGTCAGAGATAGATCTTAAAAGTTCCAGATGCTCCACGAGTCTCTGGCACTGGGGATCTCGATCCTCCGTGCGCCAGCCATATGCTGCCTGGATCTTCCTGAGGAGTTCAATGAAGGAAGGGTCCTCAGGGGGTGACTCTGGTAATTCCTTTGGTTTGGGGACATCTGAGGAAGGGGATTCATAGTCTAAGCCTGAATGAGACGAATTAGGCTCAGAGTCCGATGCTGGGTTGTTGTCAGGAGTGCTGAGTCTGGGTAGAGGAATATCTACTGGTCTCGAGAGGTCCACAGCTCTCAAAAATTCTGTGGGCCATTCTGGCAGAGGTAAAGGCTGCACAGATCTACCCGACTTTGATGGTCTTGAATCCACTGATGGAGGATGCCTGTGCGTCGTATCTCTGATGACTGGCGTCGGGGTTACCGGAGGTGGACGCTTCTCGAGCTCTGACATAAGCTGAGACTTTGCTTTGTCTTACCAAGAACGAAGCATCGCCTGCAGGTCCACCTGGTGCTGAGATGCAGGTGGAGGCTGATGCCCGTATCCCGGCATCGGATACCCGGTACCTGATAATGCGGTGGCCGGGAATCTGGCGGGGTAGCCGGCGATGGGTACTGAGAAACCCTGGCGTTTGGTATCCTGGTATTACATACCCCGGAGAGTTTGAGGTGCCAGGTAGCTCAGTGGAGCGCCTGAAGGACTCAGTGTCGGCCCTGACGGAGAGGCCATACGGCCTGGCATAGGACATGACGGGGGCGCCGATGGCTCCGGTGGGGGACCCGATGAAGGCTCCAGAAGGACTGACAAAAGGCCCGATGGAGCCAGTGTTGGGCCTGACGGCAGCCCAGAAGGACCCGAAGGACCCCGAGGAACCAAGATTACCTTTGTCAGGTCTAGCGCAAGCCAGGCATCAGGCGATCCAGCATTGGCAGTGGGGTAGTGCCGACGTGCGGATGCTCTCCTCTCTCTGGGTCCCGTGGAATAGAGGAACCACTTCTATAGGCAGAGGGGGGAAACTGGAGGAGGACCCTCTGAGGTCAGCTGCGGTTCAGGCGTCAGCTGGTCCAGTTCCTTGATATCAGGCCTGTTGTCGGGGCCTGCTGGAGGAACCGGGCTGAGTGCACGCCAGGGGAACCGATGTGTAACTTATCAGCCAGTGCCATGCATCACCGGAGGAGCCAATGGTTGACTTACTGGCCCCATCACTCACAGCATGCCCCTAATATTGAGGGGTCTAAGGGTAGTGGGTGTCTCTTTACCCGGAGAACTCCTGCAGAGCAGAAACTGCTTCCGGGCGGAGGTGCCAACAGCTGCTCCCAACCCACAGAGGCAACCCTGGCTGGAGAGGGACACCCTCCCGGGGGGAGTGGATCTTGGAGCCGTGGACATGATGGAGACCGTTCCCGGTCAAGATGTCTCTCCTTGTCCTTCTTCTTGCGATGGCCCTCTGGAGAAGAGGACGAGCTCCTGAGTTTCTTCAGCTCCTTCTCCATGGATGCCATTTTGAATTTTAATAAACGTACTTCCAAGGTCTGCTGATGGCGCTTCCTTGTAGCCTGGTTGAATCCTTGGCAGGTCTCACAGTCCTTGGTCTTGTGGTCTAGGCCCAGACAGAAGAGGCAGAGGGAATGGCCATCTCTGTGAGGGAGCTGAGTCCCAGAGGAGTCACACTTATTTTTATGCAAATCGTAAGGCTTCGGAGACGACATGCATGATGCTAAATACACTAATACTTTATAAGAAAAAAGTGAATGAAACAAGTAGAATACTCATCCAAGATGGTACTGACAGAAGCAACTTTTTCCATGAGGTCCGACGTGTACAGGTCGACTGCAGGAAAGAACTGGAGGGTGGGCATGGGTACCGCACACTATATAGCGCCACGCTGACATCAGTCACCTAAAGTCAGGTGGGAGGTCCCCAGCAGGCACTGGTAGCTAAAAGTTTTCCGTGTGTTCCTAGTGCCTGGCGACTCAGTCCTATCTGTGAGTACCTACTGCAAGAGCCCTCTCGAAGTAAGATCTCAAACTTTGTGCACCTGGTAATACTTTTATTCTATGCCTCATAAATATTCAAAGTAAATAAGTAAACTAGCCCCAGTTCTGGCTACTCTTGAATAAATGATTGCCTTGCAAGCTAAGAAATAAAGTACTCTGTTTTAGATTAACCAAAACATTAGGCCAACACTTTCTTTTACGTGGTTTGTATACTGCAGTAGTCAGGAAAAAAATCACCTACTAACTACAGTACTTTTTTTTTTTTCAATACCCCCAAAATTATTTGGATGGAATTTCTGTGTTTTACACCTGTGGAAATAAGATATTGACAGTTTTCCACATAATCAAAACAAAATCTCAAGTGCTTGCTGTGGTCCCGCTAAGCTGTTTTATGTAGTTAAAAAATACAGGTTACTCACCTGTAACAGGAGTTCTAGGAATGGTATATGTTGTTCATCCACACTCATTGGCAGGTATCCTTGCCGCTTTAAATCTTGCCGGAAGGTCTTCAAGCTTGCTCCTCCCACCCACCCGGGTGGTATAACTCTCGGCTCCGCCCCATGACGCCAGATCTGGCCCGCTGGAAGCTCAGGTTGTGCCGCTCGCCGAGGATCGAGGGACTGTGGATGGATAATGTTGCTACCATTCCTTAGAACTCCTGTTACAGGTGAGTAACCTGTATTTCTAGGGACATGGATATGTTGTTCATCCACACTCATTGGCAGACTCCTAGCAGTTCTCCGGGAGGAGGGAGGCAAGACGCACACCCCCAATACTTACTTGGGAAAGAGAGACTGGAGAACCGAGGCCCCAAAACCAGCATCCCGGCGTGACTCAAGGTCGATGTGGTAATGGGTAATGAAGGTGTTTGCTGACTTCCAGGTAGCAGCCCTGCAGATTTCCTGGATAGGGACGTCCCTGGAAGCAGCCACCGTTGCAGCAGTATGGCGGGTAGAATGAGCTCTTATCCCTCTGGGAGGCTCCATGCCAGCAACTTATAGCAAGATCTATGCAGGAGGTTACCCACCTGCTTATCGCCTGCTTGGCTGCAGGTCTGCCAGATGCGGCTTCAGCGTGGTGACAAACAGCTGGCGAACCTCTCCCAACTTCAGCCGTCCGCTCCTTATAATAAGCGAGCTCTCTTCTAGGGTCCAGAGTATGGAGCCTATATTTGGCCTCCGAGGTGTGACTGGGGTAGAACACCGGCAGAGTCAACACCTGGTTAAGGTGAAACTCCGACACCACCTTCGGAAGGAATTTCGGGTGGGGGCGCAGGACAACCTTGTCCCTGTGGAAGACCAGGTAAGGAGACTCGATGGAAAGCGCCCCATCCTTCTGGCTGACGTGATAGCCACCAAGAAGGCGGTCTTCCACGACAGGTGAGAGAGAGCACACCTGTGCATAGGTTCGAATGGCTTGCCCATGAGCTTTGCCAGTACCAGCAGTAGATCCACGGAGGTGGGGTTCCCGCACTGGAGGGGAAATGTGATCAAGGCCTTTGAAAAAGCGCCAGACCACCTTCTCCTGCGCCACCGACTGCTTCCCGGCCCGCGCCCGGTAAGCAGAGATGGCTGCCAGGTGCACCCTTAGGGTCGTCGACCTAAGCCCTTGACTAGAAAGGGACCATAAATAGTCCAAGATGCTTGCCAAGGAACAGGAGGAAGGGTCCAAGCCCTTGCCCTGACACCAAATGGAAAACCTTTTCCATTTGAAGGCATAGCATTTTCTGGTCGACTTCTTACGGGACGCCTCAACTACATTGAGGACCTCATCGGAAAGACCCAAGGCCTGGAACTCTAGCCGCTCAGGAACCAGGCCGTCAGGTGCAGGGATTGAAGGTCCGGATGGAACACCTTCCCCTGATTGACTGAGAGCAGGTCCGGGCGAGCTGGAAGCTGCCGCGGAGTCCTGGAGCTGAGACTGAGGAGATCTGGGTACCAGAACTGGCGAGGCCAGTCTGGGGCTATCAGAATCACCTGCGCCTTGTCCCTCCTCGCCTTGAGAAGCACCTTGTGGATCAAGGGAAATGGGGGAAAGGCGTAAAAGAGGCCCGGGGTCCACTGCCTCGAGAAGGCATCCCCCTGCAGCGAGCCCTGCTGAGGGGGGCGGGCATGGAACAGACTCAGCTTCACGTTCTCCCTGGAGGCAAACAGGTCCACCTGAGGTGTGCCCCAATGGGAGAACAGATGCTGTACTACCTCCGGCAGGAGAGACCACTCGTGGGATGCAGCCCCTATCCGGCTCAGGGCATCGGCCAGGGTGTTGGAGGCTCCTGCCACGTGAATGGCTGGGAGATCGCCTCCAGGCTCGCCACGAGTGACCAAATGCGGAGAGCTTCCTTGCATAGAAGCATGGGCGCGGTCCCGCCCTGGCGGTTTAGATAGTACATGGTCGTGGTATTGTCCGCTTGGACTCGGACCACTTGACCCCGAGGAACGGAGCAAAGGCGGTGAGAGCTAGGCGGACCGCCTGGAGCTCCAGCAGGTTGATGTGGCGGGACTCCCGCGGGACCAGGGCCATGAGCCCGGTGTTCCCAGATGGGCACCCAACCCATCAGAGGGCATCGGTCGATAGAGAGCCGGCTGCCGGGGCGAGATGAACGGGATGCCCTCCTGCAAATGATCTGGAACGGTCCACCACTGGAGAGTGTTCCACAACCCCTGTGTCACCGACATAAGCTGGTCCAAAGGATCGCAGCGTTGTGACCACTGGCTGGCCAGTCCCCACTGAAGGGGACGCATGTTCCAGCGGGCCCAACGGACCACGCTGGTGCAGGCCGCCATGAGACCCAGGAGGCGCAGGAAGTCCTGGGCAGGGCGCAATTGCCCAACCAGAAATGATCGGGCAAAGGAGGAAAGAACCTCGGCCCTGTCCGCCGAGCAGCGCCTGGCTCAAGAGAGTCGAGCCGCGCCCGATGAATAGAATCACTTGCTTCGCTCGAGTCCGACTTGGCCTCGTTGATAAGGAGGCCCAGTTGAGAGCAGACCTGGAGGCCAGATCTCTGGACCACTCCGCCTCCTTCCTGGAGGAGCTGCTATCAGCCAGTCGTCCAGGTGGGTACACCCGACCCTCGGGCGCCAGGAATGCTGTCACCACTGCCATGCATTTGGTGAAGACCCTGGGAGCTGGAGACAAGCCGAAGGGCATGGCTTGAACTCAAGAGGATCCTTCCGCCGGGCGAAGGAATCTCTGGTGAGACGGACGGATAGGGACGTGAAAAACGCGTCCTCAAGTCCAAGAGCAGAACCACACGCTGCTGCTCCAAGGATGGTATTATCTGAGCCGGAGTGACCATCCTGAAGGTTCGAGACCTAGGAACTTGTTTAGGTCGCGTAGGTCGAGAATGGGGCGCCAGCCCCCCGTCTCTTCTCGGAACCAGGAAGTACCTGGACACAAACCCTGGGTCTGAAGGAGGTCCACCACCTCTATCACCTCCTTCTGGAGGAGGAGGCGATGTCGGCTCGACGAGCCGCCAGTGAGCTGGGGATCCCGGCCCCGAGGGGCGACGGCTCTGAAGGGTGGTGCCTGCTCGAATTCCAGAGGCAGGCCTCTTCCCACCACCTCCCAAGACCCACCTGTCCATTGAAACAGCGGACCAGGCGGAGCGGAAGTGCGGAGCCGTCCCCACGGGGACCCAGGGGTGGGTGGCGGAATGGGGCGACACCCTCAGCCCGTCACTGGGCAGGCTTGGAGGAGGGACCGGCCGAGGGACCTCCTGGGCCTTTCCTCCCTGCCTCCTGTTAGAGGAAGCCGGCGGCTTGGGTTTGGGATGCAAGGCCGAGCCTGCTGGCCCCTGAAGTTGCTGGGCAGGCGGCTCCGGGGCACAGAAGACGAAAGGGGCTTAGGCTGTGGTTTGCGGCCTTTGTCCTTCTGAGCGGAAAGAGACCGAGTCCGAGTAGCATTGGACTTCTCGATCCTCTGCAGGTGACCTTCCACCCCAGGGTCGAAGAGGTCAGTCCCAAAGGAACATCCGCCAACTTGTGCTGGTATCCGGTAAGGTGGATATCCTCAGCCAAGCCTGGCCGACGACAGCCACTGCGGCCGCCACCGATCTGGCACATGAGTCCCCTATATCCAAAGCAGTCTGGAGCTGCTGTTTGGCCACTGCCCTGCCCTGGTCCCGCACCTGCTTAACCGTAGTCTGCAGATCGGCGGGAAGATGAGGGATGACCTCATCCAGGGAGCCCAACAGGGCATGAGAAAAATGTGCCATGAGGACGGCCGAACTGGCCTGACGAAGGCCGAGAGAGGACGCAGCGTAGACTTTTCGCCCGACATAGTCCAATTTCTTGGACTCCTTGTCAGGAGGTTTGTCCACATGCCTGGCGTTGCCGGCGCGCCGGAAAACGCTGTCGGTAACCAACCCCTCAGCAGAGGGGTGTTCCGAAAAACCGGACAAGGAACCGGTAGGGACCGCATACTTCCTGGCCATCCTGGCCGAAGGCGCAGGGCAGGAAGCAGCGCTGCCAAAGCTCCAGTGCGGACCCAGTATGGCCTCGGCCACCGGAAAGGCCTCCGCTGGAGAATCCTCGGTCCAGAATCTCCGTGAGGATACCTGGCCCGCTTGGAACGCGGGTTCGAGCTCCATCCCGTGGACCCGAGATGAGCCAAAGCAGTCCTAGGAAGGACGACGGGCTATCGTCCATTGACTGACCTCCTGAAGACTCCAAGTCCAGTCGCTTGGAGAAAAGGAGGAATCATCTTCGGACTCGGAAGAGTCCTCGAAGACTGCCTCTGGCCTGAGCCACCTTCACCTGCCGAGGTCAGTCGGGAGTGAGGGTAACTGACAGCCGATGGGGTAGACCCTCAGCCGACCGAGAATCCTTGGTCGGAGCCCCAGTGGTGGCTGTGGGCGGAGGTTCCACGGAATCGGTGGAGCAGCTGGTTTGGCCGAACAACCGGCCTGGGTATAGGCTCCTCGGATAAGTCGAGGGGTTGTGTCGGCCGCTCCGGTGACAGCCACTTAATGGCCGGGGAAGGCGACGGGGTCGGCTTACTCCCGGCCAGGAGGAGCTGTTGCAACATAAGGTCCTCGTACCGTCGACGTAATTTACGCCGGAGCCTCCCCTCATCCGAGGAGGAGGACGAGGAGGAGCGGCGACGCCGCTCACCGCGGTGCCGAGACCGAGACCGCCTATGACGGTGGGATCGGCTGAGTTGCAAGAGGTCCAGACCGGAGTCCCGGAATTTCGAGGTCGGTGCGGGGAGGTGTCGGCCGGAACCGGCACTCCCTTCGGCTCGGATGGTCCATCCGAGGGCTCCAGAACCGGAGGCACAGGCGAGCCCATGGGATCCTCAACTCCTCCCGGGGGAACCGGGGAGAGGGGAATCTCGGCTGCTAAAGGCGACAGCCCGTCCAATGGGTCGAGAAAAATCTCGACTTCATCGGTGGGAGTCTCGGTCAACTGACCTGACGGGGACACCGTGAGGCCAGTGGCCGAAGCCGAGCGGTCGACCGAAGCCGACGGTCGACGGCCCGGGGAGAGGGACCTTCCGCCCCAAGGAGCGTCGGCGGAGGGACTTACCCTGTCCTCTTTTGGACCGAGAATAAGGTCCAGCAGGCGAGCCCTTCTCCCTTAGTGGAGAGGGACAGACAAAGCTCCTTAAAAGAAGCCGTGTAGGAAGAACCCAGAGAGAGCGGGATAAATGCCGCGGCCGAGGAAGATACGGCCCGCGCCGCCTCCTCTTCGAGGGCGACCATCCGCTCGAGCTGATCCGCCGAGCCCGCCGCCGCGGACACCGCCAACCGGGCCTCCTTGGACTTCACCGGAGGGAAACGCTTCTCGGGACGGCCCAGTTGCAATCGGGCAGCACGGTCTTCGAGGACGTAGGCCGAGAAAGATGAGCACAGGTCGCAAGCCTGCGGGTCGTGCTCAAGGCCTAAGCAGTAGACACACGTGGAGTGTGGATCCGTCCGAGACATCTTCTGCCCGCATGGGCATCTCCGAAATCCGGGAGTCGATTTGTCCATCGCAGCCGCGAGGGATCGAAGACTGAAGTCTTTTTCGCGAAATTTATTTTTAAATCCGCAAACGGAGAAATAGGAACCAGTCTCAAACGCAGAGCGTTAAGGAGGGAACCTGAGCTTCCAAGCGGTAAGGAAGATCTGGCGTCATGGGGCGGAGCCGAGAGTTATACCACCCGGGTGGGTGGGAGGAGCAAGCTTGAAGACCTTCCGGCAAGATTTAAAGCGGCAAGGATACCTGCCAATGAGTGTGGATGAACAACATATCCATGTCCCTAGAAATAAACTTACACTCCTTAGTGCTTTAATGCACCGTGGCCCTCCCTCTCTTTTCTGCTGTAAAATACAAATGCATCCATTTTATATCCCTTGCCTCTGCTAAGTACGGAGGTAATGCTGTTTTTCTAAATATGCTAGGAGCAAAATGCTTTACTCATCTTTTCTGATTACAGTGGATGATGGGGCTGGCTGGAAAAACAGCTTTACCTCAGTAATCAACAAAGGCAGAGGATATAAATGCATACATTTGTATTTTTTTTGTTGCAAATATCAATTTATTACAGTTTTTTCTTTCTTCAACATATATAGAACAAAGACATTTGCTGCATATAGGAAAAGACACTGTCCATATATTGCCATATACTACCACAATAGTGTTCAGTTCACGGAATATTCAATGTATTTCAGTGCGCAGCATGTGCAATTATAGACAGCATTTATCACAAGTCAGTGGATCCAAGTTATTGTTCCTGTTCTATATTTATTTTATTTTATTACAGAATTGGAGAGTACCTTTGAGTCACAGACTCATTTACAAAGGTTCCACGTCACATAGGGTATAAACAGACACATTACAATGATTACAGCGCATATATCACAGGGAAGATACAGCTTGGTTACAGGGTGTCAGCTAGTTTAACATTCAAGATACTAGGATTACTTAATGGGGTAATTTGTACAGAACACATTATAATGTAGGAGTGACTCAGGATGGACATGACCAGAATATGTGGGCCTGGGTGGCCACTGGAGCCCCATGCTTCCTCCAACAGATTGCTCAAAACTGAGGAACATATTTTACCTGTCTTGCAGGAGTAATGAAAAATCTAATAATAGTTTTCCATGAAAACTCCTTCCA
This sequence comes from Neoceratodus forsteri, assembly GCA_016271365.2. Classification (NCBI taxonomy): domain Eukaryota; kingdom Metazoa; phylum Chordata; order Ceratodontiformes; family Ceratodontidae; genus Neoceratodus; species Neoceratodus forsteri. The sequence goes on from CM028134.1 coordinate 431,368,148, forward strand.
GTAGTGAGAGGAAGTTACTTTGTGAACTTCTAAGTAGTGTGACCACTGGTCGTCAATGCTTTTTTTTTTCTTTCTAATTTTCCCCCACCACTGCAGCTGTGCCTGACTTCCTGCCCGCCCACTGTTGCTCAAGGTCTCCCCCATGGAGCTCTGGCTTACCTCCCAGGCGAGGGTCTGCGTCGGGGGCTGTACCCACCCAAGGAATCAAGTCTTCATTGGGGACCTGTGTGACAGCTTTTTGCTGGCTGGGGAGAACCCACTATGCGCCCTCGGCGTCGGTGTTGCTCGGTGTTGTGTATTTTGAGATATACACCCCCTGAGCACAACATGCCACATGACTCCATGGTTTCTGCCAGCGTACATCACGCCACCATTGGTGGGGCACTGAGCTGCAATGCCTCTTAGCCAACGCCACAGGTCAGACCACACCCAGGCCAAGAACCCCCCCCCCTCGCTCAGACTACCTCCCCCTGCTGGCCCTCTGGCACCAGGGTCCGCTCCCGAACCCGGGTCACCAGCATCGCAAGTGGAAATCTAACCGCTGCACTGGTGGGTCAGCCCACTGGTCGTCAGTGCTGACAATATTACGATTTCCTTCCCATTTCATTTTAATATGCTGCACAATGTTTTCTTGAGTTCCATTAGTGCTCGATATAACCCTGTATTTTTTTTTTTTTTCAATACAAGTTATGCACTCCCTCGGCGGGCCGTAGCTACCTCGTCAGCCCAACCTACCGGACTCCAGGGTCGTTCGGGATCTTGTATAGAAACATAGAAACATAGAAGTTGACGGCAGATAAGGACCGCAAGGCCCATCCAGTCTGCCCATTTCTTTTTCTACCTTATAAATGTGCCATCGGCCTTTGCTCTGTCAGTGACCTATCTATTCATAGTCATCTTGTGATGCCTTGCATGTCCCAGCAGATCCACGGAGCCGGTCTGGAGGCTTCATCCTGCCGCAGCCCGTGACCGTGTTTCCTAGTTTTGTCTCTGATTTTACCCAGGACCCCAGACAGAGAGGTGCATGCGTGTGGAGGCTCGCATGTGCCCTCTTGCTCTGGTAATGGCCCTATCCTCCCACCCCACTGGCCTAGTGCCCTGGCTCCCTTGGCTTGGGCTGCCCCCTGGCCTCCACTGCGAGGCAGCCAAGAGCTGAGGGAAGCTCAGATCCCTTCCCGGAAAGGAGAGCTGCCTGACGGCAGATCAATCCTGCACTGCACCCCTTCCCCGTTCTGGCTGATGGCCCATGCTCATTCCCAAGCCGGAGTAGCAAGAGATAAGGCATCCAGAGCCTCAACCCGCTACGCCACCGGATCGGCGGTATGAAGCTGCATTTTTAAAGCTGAAAAGAGAGGGAGATTACAGTGCATTAAAGCACTAAGGAGTGTGTGTATTTTTTTAACTACATAAAACAATTTAGCCGGACTGCAGCAAACACTTGAAATTTTGTTTTGATTATGTGGAAAACCATCAATATTTTATTTCTGCAGGCGTAAAACACAAAAATTCCAACCAAATAATTTTGAGGGTACAAAAAAAGCATAATTGGCAGGTGAATTTTTCCTAACTGCTGCAGGATACAAACCACATGAAAGTAAGTGATGGCCTAATGTTTGGCAGTACTTTGTTTCTTAGCTTTGAGGCGACTTTGTTTAAGAACCCAGAAAATACAGTTAAGTAAGAACTTACCGTAACAGTAGATCTTTGAGAGAGGCTCTTGCAGTAGGTATTCACATATAGGACTGACCCGCCAGGTGTCAGGACCCCAAGGAAAATTTTCTAGCTAGCAGTCTCTGGTGGGGGACTGCCCCCATGTCACGTGACCAGCATCATACAATGTCAGTATAAAGGGGCGGTCCCCCATGCCCGCCTTCCAGTTCTTTCCCGCCAAGGGACAAAAGAGGCAAGATGAGAGAGAAGAGGATATTTTCCCCCATGGAAATGGAGCCAAGAAAGCTTAGGGGGATGGAGGGTGGGAAGGCAATACCTACTGCAAGAGCCTCTCTCGAAGATCTACTGTTACGGTAAGTTCTTATGTAACTGTACTATCTTACTTCAAGAAGGCTCTTGCAGTAGGTATTCACATATAGGACTGAGTCCCAAGCAGTCTGGAACAAGGAAAAGCACTGGGGAGGAGGAAAGTGATCCATAGCATGGAACCTCAGGCTGAACGGGTCTCAAGAGAGGAGACCTTGAAGCACAGCCAACCCGAAGCCTGCTCTACGGTGAGAGAAAATGTCCAAACTGTAGTGTTTGGTAAAGGTATGGACAGAAGTCCAAGTGGCGGCTGCCAGATGTCTGCCGCTGACACATTCTTGAAGCAAGCCGCAGAGGCAGCGACTCCTCTCGTGGAGTGACCTCTGACTTGACCCGGCAGGGTCTTATTGTACTTGTCATAACAGAAAGTGATACAATGAGCCAACCATTTTGACAGGCATTGTCTGGAAACAGTGTTACCTTCTCTTTTGTGAGCAAAAAAGATAAAAAGCTGATCAGTTTTCCTGAGATCCTTAGTCTGAGTGGTGTAGCATCTTAGTATTCTGTGCACATCCAAAGTATGCAAGAGGTACTCCCCTTGATTGGAGTGTTGCGTAAAGAAAGCAGGAAGCTCAATGGATTGATTCAGTGTAGCTTCAGCCACCAACTTAGGGAGAAACTTAGGGTTGGTACGTAGAGCCACCCCATTCCTTGTGAAAAATCAAAAGCGGGATTTTGCACATTAAGGCCTGCAGCTCGGAAATCTGCAGAGTGGAAGTAATGGCCACTAGGAAGAGTGTCTTCCAAGAAAGGAACTTCAAATCAGCTGTTGCTGCTGGCTCGAAGGGAGGCAGAGTAAGCTTCTCCAGGATGAAATTCAAGTCCGAAGGAGGGGCAGGAATGCGGATGGGGGGGTCTCAAATGGAGAAACCCTCTGAGGAAGGTCTTTGTGACTTCCAACTGAGCAAAAGTCCTGCCACCGAAGGGAATATGGTAGGCTGAAATAGCTGCTATGTGGACTTTCAACGAAGAATGGCTGAGGCCCAAATCGAAGAGGTGACGCATGTAGTCCAGGACTTTACTGGCTGGGCATGAGAAAGGTTCACAGGCTTTCAAAGTGGCCCAAATGGAGAACCGTTTCCACTTCATGGCGTAGGTGGACCTGGTGGAAGGTTTTCTGGCCTCCAACAAGATGTCCGCTACGAGCGGAGAAACTCAGAAGCGGGCTTTGCTACGTCTGCAGCAGCCACGCATGCAAATAAAGGGATTTGAGACCTGGATGAACAAGGATCCCTGATCCTGGGTCAGCAATTGTTGCGACAGAGGAAGAGGAAGTTCCTCTGAAAACTGTTGCAGAAGAGAGAACCAAACTTGCCTGGGCCAGAAGGAAGCGATGAGAATCATTTGAGCCCACTCCGATCTGAGTTTGTTCAGGACCCTTGAGTTAAGGGAATAGGAGGAAGATAAATGAATCTGTCCCTCCGATAGAGAGACAGAACATCCTGCCAAAAAATGTCATGCCCTGAAGCGAGCAAGCAGAAGGCGGGAAGTTTTGCGTTTTGGGGGGAAGCAAAGAGGTCTATCTGAAGCGTTCCCCAATGCAGAAAGATGTCATTTATGACTTCTTGATCCAATTCCCATTCATGGGCCCTGACTGAGGACCGACTGAGTTGATCCGCCAGTCTGTTTTCCACTCCTGGAATGTGAATCACAGTCAAGTGAAGGTGATGCTGGGATGCCCAACTCCAGACTCTCATCGCTTCCCGGCACAGAGGGTAGGAGCGTGTTCCTCCCTGCTTGCTGAGATACCAGACTATGCACATGTTGTCTGTCTGTATGAGGAGATGACCGGGAAGGATAATGGAGTGTAGAGCCTGAAGGGCATAAAGGACTGCTCTCAGTTCTAGCACATTTATGTGCAGGTTTTGTTCGAACTTGGACCAGCTGCCCTGAGTCCTGTGAGACCCGAGATGGGTTCCCCAGCCTTCTCCTGACGCACCTGTCATCAAAGTCTGGGAGAGGGGTTTGATATTGAAGTGAACTCCCAGGCATAGGTTCTCCTGCACGATCCACCATTGTAAGTCCCTGATCATGGGATCGGAAACTAGTATGTCGTGGTCTAGATTGTCCAGGGTTTGGTCCCATTGAGGCCGAAGCATCCACTGAGAGATCCTCATATGGAGTTGAGTGCGTGGGACTGTTGGAATGACAGCCGCCATTAGCCCAAGAAGGAGAAGGACTGACCTGGTGCCGTCCCTCCTGAGACCGGACAGAAGATGGGCTTGTGTCTGAAGGGTGTCTACCCTGTCTGGAGGCAAAAAGGCTTTGCCGATGGTCGTGTCCAGAATCGCCCCTATAAACCGGAGGCGCTGGCAAGGGACCAAATGGGACTTCGCCTGGTTGATGGTGATACCAGGCTGGTGAAAACTTGCAGGGTGAGGGAAAGGAGTGCAGGATTTCCTCCTGGTCAGGGCTGCCAGGAGCCAATCATCCAGGTACGGGAATACCTGAACCCCTGGTAACGAGAGGTGGGCCGCTACCACCGACAGGCATTTGGTAAACACTCAGGGTGGGGCCGGAAAGACCAAATGAGAGGGCGTTGAACTGGCAGTGGTCCCCCGAAAGCAAAAATGGAGGAATTTGCGGTGGGAAGGGCATATGGGGATATGCAGGTAGGCATCCTGCATGTCCAAAGTGCACAGCCACTGCCCCTGCCGAAGGAGAGGTAGAAGGCTCTGTAAACAGAGCATTCTGAAGCGTTTGTACTCCACGAACATGTTCAGGGAACTGAGGTCTAGAATAGGCCTCACATCTCCCGAGTTCTTTGGAACCAGGAAGAAATGCGAGGAGTAACCTGTCCCCCAAAGATGGTTTGGGACTGGTTCTATTGCCGCCTTCAAGAGAAGGGAGGTGATTTCGCTAGAACCAGATGTTGTGGGAGTAAGACAACCCGGGGAGGTGGTCTTTGGGTGGTTTCTGAAGAAACTCGATTGAGTGTCCTGCTGATATTGACTGGAGCACCTAAGCATCTGACATTATCCTCTCCCAGCCCAGCAGATGGAAGGAGAATCTCCCCCCCCTACCAGTTCCTCTGGGGTCTCCAGAGGCAGTGGGAGAGGCGGGGAGTCAGGAGGTGTGGGACAGCACAGCAGCTGAGGCTCCCGTGGCTTTTTTGCTAGGGGAAGGCTTGGTTGCTAGAGGGGCCCCAATGCTTGTTGGCCCGTTTGTCCTGTGGTTTTGGTTTCTGTCAGTTCTGTCTACGAAAAGGATGCCGCTGCTCTTGAGGGGGCCTGTACATACAATCTACAGACTTGAGTGCAGTGCCCTTCTCCTGCAGATCAGTAATGATGTCCTTGACATCACCCTCGAACAGCACTGAACCCCTGAAGGGAGCATCCTGGATAGCGGATTGCACTTCAGGAACAAATCCTGACACACAGAGCCAGGCATGACGCCATAAACCCACGGCGAAAGCCAAGCTCCTTCTGGCTGTGTCCACTGGGTCGTAAGTGGCACGAAGCATGTGCCGACTGGCCGAACGAGCAAAACGGACAAGATCTGCCACTTCCTACTTAGTCTCAGACTCAGGAAGGGAGTCCAATTTTGATTCCTCCTGACTAAGGATAGTCTTCTGAAAGTCCCCCATATGTGCCACATAGTTCAGGGCCCTAATACCCAGGGTCGAAGAGGAATAGATCTTCTTCTCGTATTGGTCCAGAAGCCATGACTTCTTGTCAGGTGGGGGACGAGCTGAGGTGTTCTGGGTTAGCGGAATGGCTGTGAGCGTGCTAACGATGACCGAATCTGCCTTGAGGTGTAGGTTCAAAAAAACTGACGCCCTCAGGAGCCTGATATAGCTGGTCTACCTTCCTCGGAAGGGGGGGTCAATGCGGAAGGTTGTTTCCAAATAGTGGAAACAAGGTCCGTGTGATGCTCTATCCAGGGTGGAATCAGCGTAGGAGCAGTCTCGGGCAGATCCAAATGACCAGCAAGCTTTTTACGCTGTGGGTCTGGCTCCAGTGACTGCCACTGATGGACTTCCTGGATTTTCCTCAGTAACTCCAGAAAGGAGGGATCTTCTGGAGGAGACTTTGGAAGGATCCTTGGCCTGGGTCGATCTGGAGTTCGTGGCTCGTCATCAAGATCAGAGCGTCCAGTCTCTGAGACCGAGTCAGACGTATCCAATGAGGAAGATGAAGACTCCTCCCTAGGAGGGGGAGGGACGGCCCCTTTGGGGAGTTCCCTGGGGTGCGTGTCCTCCCACCCGGGTGCCAGAGGGCCTCCCTGGTGTCGGGTAGGGGTGGGAGTCTCCTGTCTCCGATGTAGGGGATCCTGTAAAGGGTCCAGGCGTTGTAGATGACTTTCAACCTCTGGTGAGTTGAGCTTTGGCCTCAGCCCACAGGAGGCCAGAGTCTCCCGGTTCACGCGGCTGAGGAGTGGGCAGCAGATACGGCTATGGAGGATATCCATAAAAGGAGTATTGATAACCGGCGTCAGGTATTGAGGCGTCGGGTACTGCGGCGCTGGATATTGCGGTGTCGGGTACTGAGGCGCCGAATACTGCAGAGCTGGGTATTGTAGCACCAGATATTGAGGTGTCGGATACCTGGGAGCCAGGGGCTTTGATGGAGCAGAGGGACCTGGCAGAGGCCCAGCTGGCAGGCCAGGCAGAGGTAATGCTGGCCCCATGGGTGTTGGGCCTGGCATAGGGATGCTGTCCGGTAAGGGGACGTCGGCTGGCGTCGGAAATGCTGGCGCATCTGAGGGTCTGGCATCAGGTATCGGGTCCTGAAGGAGGGGCCTGACGGCAGGCTCGAGGTCCTCTGTGGCGACTCAGGGAGGAGGATTAGAATCCTCAGGGGTCGGCAGAGGGGAGAGGACCACAGAAGGCAACGAGAGCGCTGCGGAAAGCCTTGGCGTCAGGACTGATCCTCATGATCCGTGCAGGCTCCTTGGCCAGGTGGGCGCCGGTAGTGCCGGTGTCAGCTGATCGGTCAATCCGGGCGGGTGTCGGAGGAGCCGACATCTGACTTATCGGATTCCTTGCCAGAGGAAGGTCACGCTGGAGATGCGCCTTGCTCGGATAAGGTTTGTTATACCCTCTAAGGAGCAAGCGGTTTAGCAGCCTTGTCCTGGGGACATCAGTGGTACTACGGCCAGACTTACCGACCCGCCAGACCCGAAGACAGCATGCTAGAAGCGGCCTTCTTGGGAGCGGAGGCCTCCTTTTCCTCCGGAGACTCCCGAAGGGACGAGTGCAAGCCAGACAGGAGGGGCGACACCTTCTTGGATACCACCAAGACAGCTGTTGTGGAGCGATCCCCCGGAAGGGATGTTACCATGAGTGTCGCGACTCCAGTCGGAGTCACGGCGGCCGTGGAAGCAGTTTCTTGCTCCCGTTGTTTCTCCTTGTCACGTTTCTTCTTGTGGCCTTCGGGGGAAGTGGACGCCTGCCTTATTCTCTTTAGCTCCTTTTCCATGGATGCCATTCTTTTCTTGAGGGTATGGGCTTCCAGGGACTGCTGCCTTCTTTTCTGGGTAGCAGAGTTAAATTTTTGGCAATGTTGGCACTTCTCCACGGGGTGGATTGGGCCCAGACAGAAGAGGCACAAGGAATGGCCGTTCTTGTGTGGCAGATGACAGCCATACGAGTCACACTTATTTTTTTAGCTGGAGATACTGAAACCAACCCCGGCCCTGTGGATACCATGCTTACCACACCCCCAATCTGGCCCAGTTCCAGTGCCTTATCCAAAATGCAAGACCTCGAAACCTTCTCTGCCCTACATAAAAGTACAGTTACGTAAGAACTTACCATAACAGTAGATCTTTGAGAGGAGCTCTTGCAGCAGGTATTATCATTAGGACTAATGCTGCCAGGAGTTAGGACCCCACGGAAAAATCTTGTAGCTAGCAGTCTGAGGCGGGGGACCGCCCCCAACGTTGGCGCCACCCGTCAGACGTGGTATAAAGGGGGTGGTACCCCGGCACCATCTCAGTTCTCCTGCTGGAGACCCGGCTGAAGTAAATGGAGAACGAAGTAGGATCTCCCCTACTCTAAAGAAGGGTAACAACAGTAGTTCGTGGGGGATGGTGGGTGGGAAAGCCACCTGCTGCAAGAGCTCGTCTCAAAGATCTACTGTTGTGGTAAGTTCTTACGTAACTGTACTATCTGACTTTGAGGTGGAGTTCTTGGAGGCGGTATTTCCATTAGGACTGAGTCCCAAGTCTGATGGGAAAGGGAGGAGAACAAATAGCTGAAAAGCCTCAAGAGAGTAGGTCCTGAAGGATGGCTAGTCCGAATCCTGCTCTCCTCCTAGAGGCAATGTCCAGGCTGTAATGCCTAATGAAGGTGTGGACTGTGCTCCAAGTTGCGGCAGCGCAGAGGTCTGCTGAGGAAACATTCCTCAAAGAGGCAAAGGAGGTAGCCACTGCCCAGGTGGAGTGAGCCTTGACCGATCCCGGCAAGGACTTATCATGATGCTAGTAACTAAAAGAAATGCAGGGTGCTAACCAACGGGTTAGTGTCTGCTTGGTGACAGGAGCCCCTGTCTTTCTGTGAGCAAAGTAGACAAACAACTCGTCCGTCTTCCTTAAGGAACTGGTTCTGTGAAGATAATAACGCAAAACTCTATGAACATCCAGAGTATGCAATAAAGCTTCTCCTTCATTGGAGAACTCTGGAAAATAAACTGGAAGTTGGATGTCCTGGTTCAATGTCAATTCGGATACCACGTTCGGCATAAATTTGGGATTTGTATGCAAGGCCACCCTGTCCCTATTTCACCTTGGGGGGTTTACAGAGCCTGTCCCCCTTCCTGGGAATGGCTGAGGTGGATGATGGCTTCTGCCACGTAAGTCTGGTGACGTCTTGGAAAGGCTCCACCAGTGGCAGGATAACCAGAGGTTTTGGTTCTTTGGATCCCAGAAACTTGGCCAGCCGCTTTGGCTCTGGGTCCAGTTCCTCAGTGTCCCACTCATAAATGGACTGAATGTGGCGCATGATGTCCAGGAACGAAGGGTCGTCTGGGGTGGGGGGGACCTGGGTGAGTTCCTGGGACCTGGAGAAGAGGGAGCAAACCTTTCCTCATCTGAGGAGTCTAAGGAAGAGGGGTTCACAGCACCACCATCTCAAGAGGTTGGGCGTCCGCTAGAGGAGGGGACCGGGGATGAGTACCTTCTCACGTTTGCCCTTTGGATCTGATTGGGTTGGTCACCTCCATCCAGTTTATCAGGAGTTGAAGGGGACCCCATAGGAGGCTCTCTAGGAGGCGAGTCAGAAGGTCTATATAGCAGGTCCCCTTCGACCGTATCCCACCAGGTGGAAAAAAGCGAGCCGATGTTCGCCAGAGGAACTACAGGTGGGGTGGGTGTCAGGTTTGCAGGACCAGGCATCTACGGATCTTCAGGATCTGGCATCTGGTCAGGGGATCCCTCTTTGCCCTTGTCAGGCTGCTGCTCGATGTCCGTGTCCTTGAGGGACCCGGGATCTGGAGTAGGAGGGGGCCCATTGGGTGATCGACATTCAGAAGTGGGGTGGGTGTCCGAACTTCATCCGGTGATGGCGTCTGATCAGGCGTTGGAACACGAGTCACTGGAGAGGGCCACCGGCTCAGGGGGCGCTTGTTGGCTAGGGGCGGGCGCACCTTGGCTGGAGGAGGAGGAGGGGGCATCCGATGAGGGATGGTCTCCTGTCGCCTGCCAGAGTCGTCCTGCTGCCTGCATTTTGACGGCTCCGCTAGGCTTATGGCTGGAGTCCTTAGGTTTGCCGACAGGTGAATGGCCTTCCTGGGTCAAACCAGTGGAAGATTTGTGGGGTCAGTGGGCCAGAGGAGGTTGTGCTTGCAAATGCCTGGAGGAAGATGGCTCCTTGTGCTTACCTTGGGAGGAGGAGGGAGCTGACTTCGAAGATGTCCCTGCTGTCGTTGGAGAGGGACAGAACCCGACCTCCCGCTGGAGGCTGAAGACGAAGGTGTCCTGGAAGGCAAAGTTTGGCGGTACTCAGACCTGGCCCTATCTTTTTCCCTATGGTGTTTCCCTCCCAAAGCCTTCTCTCTGGGTGGGGAGTCCTTGGCGAGAGAAGAAGAGCTGTGCTCTGAGGTCCTCTGCATAGCTGCCAGCTTCTGCTCGAGGAGATAGGCCTTAAGGGCATTGGCTCTCCGAGTTCTGGTCTTCTGACTGAATTTCTTGCAGTGTGGGCAGTCAGCGGGCCGATGGTAGGGGCCTATTCAGATGAGGCAGGCCGCATAGCCACCCTTAGCCGGTATCTGCTTCTCGCACACACACTTTTACTTGTGCCACGGTGGAGAGGGTGAAAACATACAAGAATACTTAACACTAATAATATTCGAAAAACTGGAAAAATGGCAAAAAGCGTGGTCAACTGAGATGAAAGGCGTCCGTGGAGCCAAACTAAGCGCGTCAACGGCGGGAAAAGAACTGAGATGACACCGGGGGACTGCCCCCTTTATATCACATCTGACGTCAAGGCTGATAAGATCGGGGGCGGTCCCCACCTCAGACTGCTAGCTACAAGATTCTTCTGTGGGGTTCTAATGCCTGGCAGCATTAGTCCTAATGGTAATACCTGCTGCAAGAGCTCCACCTCAAGTCAGAGCCCCACATTCTGGCAATCTCAGAATCCTGGCCTCACCTCTTATAAAAGACTCGGAAATCTCCCTCACAAACTTTAATATCTTCCGTAAGGACAGACACCCTATAAAAGGAGGCGGCATCCTGATCTACTCTGCTGTCAACCTCAAAACAGAAATCTGTGTCCCTCCCTATACCCCCAGCACCTTATGCGAATGGCTCTCTATCAATATCACCCTAGGTCCAAAAAAGTACAGTTACGTAAGAACTTACCGTAACAGTAGATCTTCGAGAGGAGCTCTTGCAGCAGGCTATAACAATTAGGACTATGCCGCAGGCACTAGGACCACATGGAAAAACTTCTGCCAGCAATACCAGCGAGGGACCGCCCCCGACGCCGCCCCCGCCTGACGCCGGTCAGGGTACCAAGAGGGGACGGACCTAGCTCCACCTCAGTTCTCCCGCCAGCACCCAGCAGAAGGCTCTGATAAGAGAAGGAGGCAAAGCCACCATCGATAAGAGAAGAGAAATGTACCTGCACATTCCGAGGGGAAGGTTGGAGGAAATAGTTTGCTGCAGAGCTCCTCAAGATCTACTGTTACGGTAAGTTCTACTAACTGTACTATCTTACTTAGATAGAGCTCTTGCAGCAGGCTATAACAATTAGGACTGAGTCCCAAGCAGTCCCCTAGCAAAGAGGTAGCCGACCCCAGGAGGAGGAATGTCTGACTCCAGAGACCTTCAGGACAAGAGTCCTTGCAAACCGCTTAGGCCAAAGCTAGCACGGCGCCTGGAGACGATATATCTCGCTGTAATGCTTGACAAAGGTATGCACCCAATTAGTGTCGCAGGCCGCATTGTGATGTGCTGAATGGCGACATTCTGCATCGCGACAAAAGAAGCTGACACTCCCTGATGGAGTGACCCCAACCGACCCGCAGGGTTTCTTGTGATGCTCGTAGCAAAACGAGACGCAATGGACTATCCATCTGGAGACAGTCTGCTTGGACACCGGTTGACTCTAAGCGCTGTGGCGCAAGGCCACAAAGAGTTGTCTGATTTACGGTGTTGAACTGCTCTATTGAGGTAATACCTCAGGGACCTGTGGACATCCAATGTGTGGAGGAGAACCTCCCTTTATTGGAGGAAGGAAATAACTGAAGATCAACCGACTGGTTGAGGGTCAACTCGAGACCACTTTGGGAAGAAACTTAGATTAGTCCTGAGGAAACCCTTTCCTGTGAAAACCAAATAGGGCTCTTACACATCAGAGCCTGTAGTTCGAAACTCTTCAGCGGAAGTAACAGCAAGCAGAAAACAAACTTTCCAGGACAAAGCATCGCAGCTCACAACTCGCCATGGGTTCAGAGGGGAGGGGTGAGTTCTCCAACACAAAAAGGAGGTCCCAGGGTGGGACAGAGTCCCGATGGGAGGTCTCTATGTGAAGAACCCCCTAAGGAAGGTGCGGGCCACATCCAACTGGGCCAATGCTCTCCCACTAGAGCATGATAGGGCCGTGATCGCCCACATGTGCACCTTTGATAGAGGAATAGGCTCAGGCCTTTCGTGATAAGGGGAGGAGATACTGCAAACGGAGTTCACAGAGCAGGTGATTGGGTCTAAATGCTGTGGCAAGGCCCAAAGACAGAAACGCCTCACTCATAGCATAAGTGGAGCGAGTAGAGGCTTTCTTGGATGCTAAGACTCAGCCACTCGGGAAACCTCTGTGATCTGTTCTTAGCTACGCCTGAGGAGCCAAGCATGAAGATTCAGGATCTGAGATCTGGGTGAACCAGAGAACCCTGGTCCTGGGATAGCAGTTGCAGCAAATGGGCAGCGGGATTGAGGTTCCTGGGACAACCGCTGCAGCAGTGGGAACCAAATCTGTCGGGCCAATTGGGGGCCAAGGATCATCGTGCCCCTCTGCCTGTAATTTGAGCAGACCCTCTGGGAGAGAGGGAAGGGCAGAAAGGCATAAAACCTCCCCGCCCAACAAAGGGACAGCGCCTGGCCAAAAATGCCATGCTGCGTTCTCGCGAGCAAGATTGTGGCAGTTTAGGCGCGTGGTGACGCAAAGAGATCTAGCTCGGAAGGCCCCACCACCAAGAGCTGGATCCGCTATGGATTGAAGCAACCCCACTATGCGCCTGCCCACGACCTGCTGAGGTTGTCGGCAGTGTGTTTAGGACTCCTGGAACATGCATAGCCGACAGATGAATGCCCCGTTCCAGCGCCCAGTACCAGACTCTCATCGCCTCCCGACAAAGAGGATATGAATGGGTGCCTCCTTGCTTGTTGATGTAAAAGACGACCGACATGTTGTCCGTCTGAACTAGATGAGAGCCAGGTACCAGGTCCTCTTGGATCGCCTGAAGAGCGTAGAGGACCACTCGCATTTCCAGGACATTGATGTGGAGGGACTGTTCCTCGGGTGACCAAACCCCCTGCGTTCGGCGAACCCCGAGATGAGCCCCCCAACCCAGGTCTGAGGCATCCGTCCTAGAGTCTGAGGTCTGGACTGAAGCTGACCCCTTGCTCCAGATTGCTGGGGTCCAGCCACCAAAGCAACGCTCTCCTGACTGGCTCCGAGATCCTGACTAAGGCCCAGGTCGCCTGAGTATTGATCCCACTGCACCCCTGAGCATCCATTGTGGGATTCTCAGTGGAGGCGGGCTAATGGTGTTACTGGGATGGCACTGCCATATGCCCCAGTAGACTGAGGGGTTCCGGCCAGAACCCGAGGGTGCTATGGAGATCCGCTTGCCAAACTTCGCAGGCGAATTCCTGTCCTGTGGGGAGAAAGCCATGCCCTGTATGGAGTCCAGAGTCGCCCAATGAAGGCGAGGGTTTGGCTGGGCTCTGGGACCACTCTCTAAGTCTGTGGCATCCCAGCTCGGAATAGAGTATAGGCATCTCAGAGAGCTGAGGAGGCCGTCCCTCACGGGCCAGGAGAAGCCAGTCATCAAGGTAAGGGAAACATAATGGCCTGATCGCTTTAGAGCCGCAGCCACCACTGCCAGGCATTTGGTAAAGACTGGGAGCGGAAGAAAGGCCGAACGGAGCACCCAGAATTGATAATGGCCTCTAGGAAGTGGAACCTCAGAAACTTCCTGGGGAGGAAAGACCCCGATATGCATGTACGATCCTGCATGTCGAGAGAACAGAGCCAATCCCCTTGGTGCAGCAGAGGAGGAGACCCTGAAGAGTCACCATCCTGAACTTTTGTACTCTATAAAGAGATTTAAAGGATGGAGATCCAGAATGGGACGAAGGTCCCCCGTCTTTTTTGGGATCAGAAAAAAGTGGGAGTAAAACCCCTGACCCCACTGCTCAATGGGAACTCTTTCTATTGCTCTCTTTTGCAGGAGGGCCTGAATTTCTCCTTCCAAGAGTGGAATGTGAGAAGGAGGATAACGGGAGAGCTTTGACGGAGTACGTGGAGGGAGCTCTGTGAACTCCAACGTGTGTCCTCTCCGAATGACGCCCAAGACCCATTGATCTGTGGTAATAGAGCTCCACCCTTCAAGATGAAGGGAGAAGCGGCCCTGAACTGGCTCCCCTGGATGTCTGACCACGGGGGCGGAAGGGAGTCATTGGGCGGAACCGGGGGTAGGGAGAGAGGCCTGGGAGGACTTGGGCCCACGGCCGGAAGGTCCACCAGACTGCTGGTTTCCGGATCTCCGGCGGAAGCCACCTCTCTGCCCCTGCTGAGAACCTCGGGCTGAAGTCTGATTGCCTGAGGACTTGCAAAAAAGCCGACGGCGATGGGAGCGTCGCTGGTCGCCACGGTACATTTGGCGGACCGACCAGATCGACTTACCCGATTCCTGGAGACGGGAAATCAAGGCCTCCATCTCCTGCCCAAACAAAACGGCACCCTGAAACGGTAGGTTCCAGATACCGGACTGCAGATCCTGGTGGAAGCCCGAAAGCCTCAACCAGGCATGGCACCTGAGACAAACCCCAGAGGCGGCTGCCCTGGCTGCCGTATCCACAGTATCGTACGAGGCCCTCAGAACATGAGTGCCTACGTCCGAGCCCGACTATAAGAGGGCCAGGAGCTCCGTCTTCTTACTGGAGTCTGGCATGGCCTATGCCAGCTCAAGACCCTGTTCCCACAACGCATTCTGGAACTGCACCATATGCGTGAGGAAGTTCAGGGATCGAATGGAGCAGGTGAAAGCAGCATAGACTTTCTTGCCCACCTGATCCAGGTAACGGGACTCCAAGTCTGGAGGCTGGGAGCTGAGGTGCCGCGGCTGTCGAGACTTGTCATGAGCAGCCATGAACACAGTGGAGTCTGCCTGAGGGTGTTCCACCAAGAAGGGTTCAGCCCTCGAAGCCTTGTAAAGCCTGTCCGACTTTTTGAGAACCGCCAGGATGGAGGCTGGGCGCAGCCAGGTGGATCTAGTCAGGTCCTGAAAAGTATCCACCAGAGGAGGAATGACCAAAGACTTTGGCTCCTTCTGCCTCAGGTATTTGGCCAATCTCCGGTGTTCCGGGTCCAGGTCTTCCGTGTCCCACTCATTGGAAGCCTGGATATGCCTCATGACATCCATGAACGTGGGATCGTCCGGAGGCGAGCAAGGCATGTCCTTCTCCTCAGGGAGCGCTTGAGGCTGAGGGAAGATGAAGAGGATGACGAGGAAGAGGAGGACCGACTCTTCCGACTTAGAGTAGTCTGGTTCTGCTCATGTCCATGCCTACGCTTGACGCCAGTATGCAGGGACCAATGACGGTCCAAGACCACGACGGTCCGAAGACTGACTCCGTCCCTGGACCGATGATGAGCGGCGACCGACGCCGTCAGGAGACTGACGCCGGGAACCGTCCCGCTGAGCGCGAGAAGGGCTCCGGGAATGGGAATGAGACCGGACCGACGCCGGTCAGTCAAGCCATAGAGCGGACGTCCCGTGGTCCTCAGATCGGGAGCGGGAACGAGCCCTAGACAGGGCGAAACGGCGCCCGGGACCTCAACGGAGAGGTCTCGCCCTCTGGCTGTGGTTCACCCGCAGGATCCGGTACCGGTGTCTGGGCCGGCAACGGGGTGGTACGCTTGTGAACCTGCCCCCACCAAAACGAAAAAAGCTGTTTAAGCTCGTCCAGGAGAATATTTCAGCTGCCCGCTGCGGGAAAGAAGTCTCCTGAGCGGCGGGTTGCGATGGCGAGCTCTCCTGATGGCCCAGGGGGGAGGAGGACTTGGGCGACGGGGACGGCGGCTGGACGATTGACCCCGGTCCTTGGTTCTTTCAACGCGCGCCGGTACCGCAACCGACGACGGGTGACGGATAGGGGTGCCGGAGAGTCTGTGTGCTCGAGGCGCACCTTTAGCAGGTGGCGCCGTGCGGCCGGTAGGGCGGGCAGGTACCGCCTAATGGGTTTTGGCGATGGCTTTGATCGGAGTCACTTTAGGCTTGGCCGGTCTTCTCGACGGGCCGGGCCTTAGCCTGGGATGAACGCTGGCGATCACCCGAGCCCGAAGGACGGGCCTTCTTCGGGAAGGTCGCGACCGCAAGTGGACCGAGATCGGACCGACTGCGCCTTTACTATGGCGCTTTTTCTGCTTCTTCTTCCCCTCGGATGAGTGCAGGTCCATTTTCTTCTCCAACAGGTAGGCCTTCAGGGCCTTCAGGCGTCGGATGCGAGTCCGGCTTGTAAAAGCTTGGCAGTTGGCACAGTTAGCGGTGTCATGGTCCGGGCCCAAACAGAAAACGCACCGCCGATGACCGTCTTTGGCGGGAATCTGCCGGCCGCACTCGCACTTGTTTAGGTGTTCTGGGGAAACAGACGCCCGGGAAGACATCGAACCCGCGGGAAGAAACTTCGGTACTGACGTCGGCACCCACAGCGGTAAACACCAAGGCAAAGTACGACAATTAACCAGAAAACCGAGCCACTAGCAGTAACCGTACAGGTGTTGGTCGGTAAAGAGAAAAACGTAAAACCGTTGAAAAACTTGCTTGAAGATCCTTTTCAGGATCGCAGGGTGAATCGCAGGCAGCAGCTATTCCATGCGTGGTACGCGGCGGAAAGAACTGAGGTGGAGCTGGTCCGCCTCTTATACCCGACTGACGTCAGGCAGGGCTAGGCCGGGGCGGTCCTCGCTGGTATTGCTGGCAGAAGTTTTTCCGTGTGGTCCTAGTGCCTGCTGCATAGTCCTAATTGTTATAGCCTGCTGCAAGAGCTCTATCTCGAAGTAAGATCCCTATGTATCACCTGGGCATTTAACCCACCCAAAGTTGGGCTAAATGGCCCTTATGACTTAACCCACATGCTCAATACACTTCCAGCTTCCGAGCATATCATACTTGGTGATTTTAAATTGAATTGGTTAGATAAGGCACCTGCTTTTAAGGACACACTAAATTCTGGTCAGTTTCAGCAAATCATACAATCACCTACTAGATCAAATTACAGGACCGGTAAACATACCCTTCTGGACTGGATCCTGGTTAACAAAATTGAAAGAATCCTTACTTCAGGAGTCTTAAGTGACTCAATCAATGATCACCATGCCACATACTGCCAATGGCACAAACAGCTCTAAACATCCCTTCAAGGATTATTTCTACAGAAATGTCTCCAACCTTAGCACTAACTCCTTTCTGCCCAACCTGCACCATAACAATTGGTCCCACCTCCACGCAGAATCTGACATCCACAGAGCCCTCAAATTTTTATCCACACCTTCTCATCAGTGCTTGACAAACACGCCTCCGATACCCGCAGAGTTAAAGGGAAAACATCCCTTTGGCTCACAAAGAACACATTTGCCCTCATGAATAAAAGGGATGCATCCTGGGCTAAAAATAAAGCTACTAATTGCATCTCTGACTGGAAGACACATAGATATCTCGGAACAAGTGTAAACACCTAATTCACAGTACCAAAGTCAGTACTTAAAGTCCCGACAAATACAAAACCTGCATAACTCAAAAAAGTACTGGCAGTCAATTAACTCACTCCTTAAAGAGCAGCTTCCTAGTTGCTCCTCACCTCAACATATGCGATAGCGCACCTGCCTCGAAGTTGATTGTCATAAAGAATTCCTTTATTTTCTGCCCATATAAGAAGTTATATCGCCCGTAAATTCCAAAACGGACATCACGGTAAAAAAAGGAGCCAGTTCTGCAAGCCGCTGACATGCCCCCACGCAGGCACATGCAGCTCTGTTTTGTGAGTCATAAAATGAAGGCTGCATGCTAAACCCACTGATTTCAATGGTTTCTATATGTTATTAACACTTAGAATTGAAATTTTAATAAATCAAAGGGACTGCTCGACGATATAAGCATGCCATAACGGCTGCTAATCTTCTCAACTGGTCCAGTCACCTACCAGGATAAACTACAGAACCGCTACCAGTAACACTATTGGACTGGGTACTCACTAACAGACCAGATCATATTACTAGCACTGAAGTCCTCCCTGACTCAATAGTTTATTGTTTGCCCTTCATATGCACTTGGTCAAATAAATACATGAAACCAACAGCTAGAACCATCAACAGTAGAGTATTATTTTCTATTTATTTAGTTTTTGTTGACCAGGTAAATGCACTAGACAAATTCTTGCCTATTTTCAGGCACGACCCGGGGGAGAGGGATACAGATGAATGCCAACTGATTTTGAACCAGATTAAGCTGTTGGTGGTATTTTAGTGAAAGGGGGAAATTTGGCCAGGGCACCAGGGAAATTCCCCATCTCACCTGCAGGGGATCCGGCTGGTCAGGTGTGATGGCCACTTCGGACGGAACACTGGAGAAGATGGAGGTCTCAGAGGTGTGGGAGCCGACCTCCTTCCCCAACCTCGAACAACAACAGGTCGACTTTAAAGAAGATGATTTAGAAGTAAACTTAGATTTCCTGGAAGAGGATATATTTTTCACAACAGAAGACCTATCAACAAATGAGGACAGCAGAAAAGCTTTGCAAAACTCGGAGCCACGGAGTGTGAGTAAAAAATTCAAGGATATGGCTTTATCCAAAGCTGACTTATTATTGTTACTAGCTGCTGAGGAGAAAAGATACGTGCAGAAAAAAGAGCTTTTCCAAGCGTGAATTACGCAGCTGGACTGTGAGGAGCAACTTGACAAGGGAGCACCGCAGGCTGACAGCCAACACCCAGCTGTGCCTGACGCAGCATCAAACAAATCTCCGACTGCAGAACTTCAAAACGAAAATGCACCTAAGGTAATTGCTTCCCCTAATATTAACTTACAAATTGTGGCTGGCAGTTCTGACATTAATAAGAGTCTGTGCCTTAAGCCAGAGGAGAAGAAGGGTGGAAATCAGCCTGAGAAACCTACGAAAGCAAATGATACAGTAAAACCTATTTTAGAAGACACTACGCCAGAAATGTCACAGACGATGCAGTCTGAAATAATAACAGAGCCTGTATCTTATCAAACAATGCCCCTCTTCCAGGAAGGGGTAACAGTGTATTCTTTTGCTGCAAAAGGTGCTCCTAAACTGCAAAGAAAAGACACTTAAAAAGACAAAAAAAGATGCACTTACACTAGCTAAAAGACATATTGAAAATAAAAGCTCAGAGGGTACATCTAACATTATGGGCCTACCCCAGAGTCATGATAAAGACTTTACAACAGCAGCTATAAAGGCTGCCTTTTCCTTACCACAGTCAAAAGAACCCTTGTTTGAAAACTGGTCCCCTGGATTGGCCTTAAATTCAGCAGTTTGGAAACAGAGCTCGACTGGTATTTGGATACCTGACCCTTCTTGGGATAATCAAGGCCCTCTTTCACAGGATTCACCTACATGGCGCCCTACGATTAATACTCAGGTACCTGAAATGTCCTTTTACACAGAAAACTGTAGCGATCCTAAACAGGTTAAACTGATAACATTGGTACAAAGTGTAAATCTTTCTCCAAAGCAGGGAGTAAATAAAGGGCCTATCACAGATATGGAAGCGCCTAAAACTGATAATCCCAAAATAGATTCCTGGTGGTCTAGTGGAACTCACCCCGAAAGCCCGATCGTGGGCCGTAGTAATAATTGATGTCTACCTGGTGGTCCAGTGGTACCCTCCTCCCCACCCACCCACAGAGGCCCCCCACACCTGTACCCTCCGGTCATCGGTGGGCGGCAGCACTATCACTAAGAGTGGTCAAGGCCGTAATGACAGCGCATAGTATGATCTGTACACTGTCATTCGGCAGGGTGGTATAAGGGTGGGGGCTGTGGCCGGGGCCTCTGTGGGTGGGGAGGGGGTACCACAGGACCACCAGGTAGACATCAATTATTACTACGGCCTGCGATCGAGCTTTTGGGGTGGGTTCCACTAGACCACCAGGAATCTATTTCAATAAACTACAGCCCGCGATTGGGCATATGGGGGGGGTCCACTAGTCCACCAGGGATCTCTTTCTAGACAATACAGCCCGTGATTGGGCATAGGATTAATCATGTTCTAACAACTGCCCGCAATCGGGCATGGGCTGACATATATTTTAACTACTGCCCGTGATCGGGCACAGGATTAATCATATTCTAACTACTGCCCGCGATCGGGCATGGGATGACATGTCTTCTAACTACTGCCCGCAATCGGGCGTACGGGAAGGGAGGGGGGTCCACTAGACCACCAGAATTTTCTACTGCCGTACTACTGCCTGCGATCGGGGATGGGAGTACAGTTATTCTAACTACTGCCCGCAATTGGAAATTGGATGAAATAGTCTACCTTATGCCCGTGATCAGGCATGGGATTAATCATATTCTAACTACTGCCCACGATCGGGCATACGGGGTGGGAGAGGGGTCCACTAGACCACCAGGAGTATCTATAGGCATACTACTGCTCATGATCGGGCATAGGGTTAATTATATTCTAACTACTGCCCACGAACAGGCATGTGGGGGGGGGCACTGGACCTCCGGAGGGACCGGGTACTTGTGGACGGTGTTCCCGCTGGGCAGGTGGCCACCCACAGCTGGCGGCTGTTGTGTTGCGCCTCTCAATACGGCCACCCGCCTGAGGGTGGCCAGCTTTTGAGCCTATATTTTGCGGCTCAACTTTGAGCACCTGTGTGCAGCGCATGTAGGGGTTGCTGCAGCATATGCACCGCACATCCCGGGCCGATTATCGGGATATACCGCACATGCATGGGCACGCCCCCTGCATCTGTACCACATAGGATTACACTGCACCCTGGTGCATCGGGATTTGCACTGCACCAGGCAGTCTTTCAATATCCGCCAGGGCGCATGCGGGGTTGCGCCAGTGCAACTCCTTTGAATATCCCGCCTATGTCGGTAAACTATTGTTAAAAAGATTCCATGAAGTTTACACCCAGAGAGATATATGCATTCATAAATATCTCTGGGGAAGATAATTACGATATAAGTTTTGTTCAGCACATGCTTTTGACCTAGTCTGGGAGAGAGATAACCAAGTTAAGTTCTCCCCTACATGGACCCCCTTTTTAGTCATTCCATTGACAAAACCTCTAATCAAGTATGTCACAGCTATGTTCAGAAATGAGGGGGTCCATGTAGAGGATATAACTTATTGGTTGTCCCAAAAAAGTGATGTTTTGAGTGAACCTGAAGCCATACTAGACAGCGAGTTATTTTGGACTGGGGGATGTAAGTACAAGGTGAAACTGAGACAGAATGATGCAGGCATAGAGCATATCCCCAATTCCTTCCTGTTGGGATGGGACAGAGGGGTTAGCTTTTACGCAGGCCAATCTAGAGCCTGTTACAAGTGTGGCTCAAGAACGCATCTGTCCAGTAGTTGTGATGTACCAAGATTAGGGTTGCCACCTGTCAGGTTTTTTACCTGGTGATCAGGTTTTCAGGGTCCCTAATCGGGTAATCCGGTTTTGCTCTGTGCTGGTCAGGTTTTTGAGCCATTCTGAGTGCTCAAATACTTTTGAAACAAATGTTGTCATCTCGTTCATTGTTTCAGCTACATGTCCAGGTTACAAACAAGTTATGTTGTCAATACAGCTTTTTGTTTGTGAAAGCAGTCAAGGAGGAGGAGTACAGTATGGCCATTAACACCATTAGTACTTACTTAATCTAATCTTTTCCACTGCATCTTAAAGTGGCATAGCCGCAAAGCTGACCCCACCTTCTATAACAGCAACACAGCCAGTCGTCTTCCACTTTCATTTGCTGGTAAACAGTTTCATCTCTAACAGAATTTAGGTATTTTAAATGTTTTAAATGATTTTTTCCTCAAGAAAAAAGTATGGTCACTTATTTGGCTTTGAAATAGTACTGTGGACATGAAAAGGAACTGGAGCCAGAAAAATATATGAAGTACACATTATAGGAAACAATTTGTTTATTATGAATTATTCTATACCATGTGTAATATATGCTATTTAAAGTATTTCCTTGTCTCCCCAGATCATATCTGTAAATGAGATTTTTTTATCTCTGTATGTTTATTTGGTAAACCAAGGTCAATAAACACTGTACAAAAGTAAATAAATACCTAGGAAGAACCTAGGAAAGTAATTTTAACTGGTACAGTACAGTAACTTAACATTTTTGTTGAACTGCTGCTTTATGTGTTGTGTTTTATTGATATAACAAATGGCTTTCTAGGAGAACCAATGCATGATGAGTCATGAAAAGGGGTTGGGCTAGGGGTGGTGCTTAGGATCCGGTTTTTACCTCATCCAAAGGTGGCAACCTAACCAAGATGTGATAATTGTGAGGAAGTTGGGCATATTACTTTTCAGTGTGCAAATCACACAAAATGTGAGTTATGTGAGGAAGTTGGACGTGTCTTTTCAGGATGCCCATGGGTAGCAAAAAACAAGGCTTCAGTCATAAATACTGAACTCTTGATATAACAAGCACAAGATGCAGCTGTACCCCCCAAAAAGGAGAAATTTCCTCCAGATCCCACCCCATCCCCACTACAGGATGATTTTGTAAAGTAAGAAAATAAAACAACAACACCAGGCCTAGCACAAAATGTAATACTCACTGACACTTTACAGCCAGTGTGCTACGTAGATAGGCTGATAATTGACAAAGTGGATCAGGAACCTTCTGTAGCTGATGTCCCATTACAAAACTCCTAGGAGGTCGACTAGGGTACAAAACCCCAAACCCAGTGAACCAATTGAATCAAAAACCTTTTCGGTCGTCTCACAGTGGGAGATCTGGAAAATGACCATGAGGGATCCAAAATCCAACATCCTGATACAGGGACCTTTAAAATGATGATTCAGAAGGTTATAAAACCAAGAAAAAAAAGAAAAGGAAAAAGTTAACTTAAAACCTCTGCCTAACTAAATGCAGGACATTAGGGTTGGATCTGTGAATGTGCATAGTATCTTAAATCCAAATAGAAGGCATACTATTTTCTAACATGTACAAAAGTCCCACTCACATTTTGCTTTTTCCAGGAAACCTGGATGTACACCATAGACCAAGTAAGGGTCTTCTGGGCTGAATGGACTAGAGGCCCTTCTTTTGGTCCTTTGGCCCAGATAGGGCAGATGGCCTGGGCACAGTGTTTTCATCCTTTTCTTTTTCTCTAACTAAATTAATTGATCTAATACCTGCGAGACTACTGATCATTGATGGCTTTATGGGAAACATTGAATATCGTCTCATAAACGGTTATGGGCCTCACTCAAAAGCCAATAGGGCAGTACTGTTTCAGACACTACAACCCTACCTAGTCACACTAAAATACATAATCCTAGGAGGGGATCTAAATTGCGAACTTAAGGATCTCTCCACAACAGAAGGAAAGAAGGTATACTGTGATTCTAATGCTTTTAGACGACGCATAGAAACAGCAGAGCTTAGAGAATGTAAAACTACTTTAAAAAATGGCCCACAATTTACGTACACCAGGGGCAGGTTTTTTACCACTATAGATTATTTCTTTGTCTCGAAATCTTTACCCACTCCCATTTTAACAGTATCTCCAGTTGAATTCTCAGACCATTGTTTTTTTACAAATCTGTTTTCAGGTTAATCCAAAAATAAACCCTCCCAAAAACAGACGGAAAATGAATGTGACTTCTTTAACAGATCCCAAAGTATAAACTGAGATATATAAGCTATTATGGGCAAGGACATCTGTCAGTATTCCCTATCAGGATCTGAGTATTTGGTGGGAGGATATCAAAATTGAGATTACTAAATGGTTTCAAAAGTATGGGAAAACAAGGAGACGGACAAATATTTTAGATATTTAAAACTTTGACAGCAACTGCAATACCTATATACAGTGGCTTCTACATCTCGTTATGATTTGTCTGCCCAAATTGAAAAGGTAAAGCAGAAATGAGGTCCTTTCAATACAATAGGGCTAAGACAGTGAGAGCAATGCTTCAATACGGCACACAGAAATCTCCTTTGGGAGACTTTTATGAAGCATGTAAAACCAGGAAAGCAAAAACTACAGTGGATGAACTACTGGATGAGGAAGGTAATATAGTAACCTCTATCTCTGGAAGGTCTGAGATCATTCAAGCACACATTAAGTCACAGCATATGTCCTCTCCAACCCACCTCAGGTAGAAGATTTTAAGGATTACTTCTAAAATATACATATACCTCAGTTCCCTGAAGTAACTAAGACTACTGATAAACCCATCTCAGCCTTAGAAGTAGAAATGGTATTTAAAAACCTGAAGCCAGGAGCATCCCCAGGCCCTGATGGAATTCCATATGAATTCTATAAAGCTTTTTCAAAAGAATTGACTATCTCTCTCACAGTGGTTTTAAATTTTTTCCTTTCGAAGAAAAACATCCCCATCTCTTTCACAGAAGGGTTAGTACTGTTTATTTTTAAAACAGGTGACAAACGTCTGATTCAAAATTGGAGCCCCATCTCCACTCTGAATTCTGACTTTAAGATTCTTTCTCCAATTTTAAATAACAGACTAAAACTGTTGTCAACATTAGTAATTTTCCCGGTTCAATTTTGTGGTATACCTGGTAGAAAAATACACCAAGCCTTGATGATAGTAAGGGATATAATTGAATTTTCAGAAACAAAAGGTTTAATCCATTATATTATATCATTAGATCAAAAAAGCACCTGACAGAGTTCATCACCCTTTCCTTTTTTTCCCTTTAAAACAGTATGATGTACCAAAATAATTCATTAAAAGGACACGACTACTCTACTCAACTCGACTGATCGCCCATCATTTTAAATCGTGTAACCCAAGGTTTGAAAGTAACAGCAGGGGTCTGACAAGGGTGTCCCCTAAGCCCCTTGCTGTACATATTTTCTCTTGATCCACTAATTAAAAAATAAACAACCTTTCCTTATGGCAGGGTATATCGAACGGACCCCCAATGGAAGAGCTACGAATAATTGCCTATGCTGATGATATTTGCTTATTCTTTTCAGAAATTCATCAGATAACAGTTTTTGTTAAAGAAATGAAAAAGTTCACTGCTGTATCTAATGCTGAATTAAATCTTAATAAATGTAAAGGTCTGAGTAGTGGTCCAGAGGGCTCACCAGAGAGTACAATTGGCGGAATCCATGTATCTTCAGAACCCCTTACAAATTTAGGAGGTGGTCTTTGGCCCCCACAACTTGGCTTCCTATAATTGGGATTTAGCAATAAAAAAAATAGAAATTAAAGTCCAAAGATGGAAAATGTGGAAACTGTCTAAGCTTAAAAGGATCCAAATAATAAAACAATTCTTAATACCTGGTCTTTTATACATAGCCATGATATTTCCATCACCCCTACTTTTTGAAACTAGACTGTATAACTGTTTTTTCCAAATGCTTTGGGGTTCAAGACTCAATCCGGTAAAAAGATGTTTTACACACCTTCCTAGAGAGAAAGGTGGGTTAGGGATGGTAGACCCCATTATTTTTTTTTCATACAATATTTTTTCTCAGACAATAAAATTAGGGTTGTTTCCTTTGGAGTATTTGGATAGTAAGTGGATCAAGAATACCACGGGACATTACTTTTTATTATGGAACCCAGAAACCCCTAAAATACATAGTAATCTCAAACTCCCAGGTTTTCTAAAACCAGCAGCGCATAAATTATATAAATGGAAATTAAAAAGTAATATTATCAAGGAGAACACAGCAAAACAATTGTATGGAATTGTCCTTTCTTTAATTCATCCTGATACCCCTGTATTCAAAAACTGTGTCCCCCAGAAAAAATGGGTTGGCTATAGCTCAACTGAAAAATAAAAGGATCCCCACTCATATGTGGAAGTATTATGGTTAACCATGTATGGCTGTTTAAATGTAAGGGGTAATTGGAAACATCAAGTAATAGGAGATAGAAACTGTCCATATATGAAATGTATAGGGATAGAAGAAACAATGCAATACTTCCGTGTTTGACTGCTCATTTTCATCTGCACTATGGAAATATTTAGCAACAAAATGGAATATGCCATGGCTGTGTCAATTAAATTATGAGAGTTTTGTGTTGGAAGTATACCATCTATCTTAAACAAATTTCATACTCATACATCTTGACCATTGTCTTCTGTGTCCTGAAATTTTATTTGTGGCAAGCCAGGTACCAATGGGTTTTGCAAATAAAACAAATGTCTTTTGAAACAGTTACAATTTTAGTAATTCAAGCTATGAGGTCGGTATTTCAAAGAGATAATGTAGTATTTACCCCACTTACAGTACTAAGATAGTGGAAGAATTTTTCTATATTTATTAAATATAAATAATAAAGTAGGGAAATTGTAAATTATGCATATACCTATAATGGTTTCATGGTCTTCAGAGTAAAAACAGAATTTCATTTGTAAATGAAACAACTGTTACAATGTTAGCTATAAAATGTATGAATATAATACTCATTTGATTTAATTTCTGATTTGTATAATTTTTTTTGTTTGGTGTGAATTAACACTTTTGTATTTATTTTCAACTTCTTTGACCATATGATTTGTATACTGTTTATTGTGTGACTTAACACTGTTTGTAAATATTTGTTTATGACGTGATTATAATAAAAATTCCCCTACTCTTTTCGAGAAGTGCCATGGGATCTTTAACATTCACCTGAACTACCACCATAACAGGCAGATGGGACCTCGGTTTAACGTCTCATCCGGAAGACAGCACCTCAGGAGTGCAGCACCCCCCTCATGCTGCACTGCAGTGCCAGTATTGGGATATCAACCCAAGTGCCTGGTGTGGGGAAAGAACCCACAGCCTTATGATCTCCTGGCCTCAGATTAATCTGGGAACATCTGAAGCCCCTAAAAGTCCAACTTTGGCAGCACGATTGGTTACAAATTGACACCGCTTCTGATGTGGACACTGCCTTGGATTACTTCATCACTAGTTTCAATGCAGCGTGATGTCCATCCCCAGACAAAAAGGAAGGGTCAGGGTAACAATAACCCTGGATTACATCTGACCTCCTTGAACAGATGAAATTCTGTAATCCCTGTGGTACTGTGCTAGGGACACAGGTAATCAGAGAATATGCAGCCATACAAGGCTGCAAGGAATGCCTGCACAAGAGCTCTACGGTCCGAAAAGCAAACTACTACTGATATGCCCTAGCCAACTCCTGGAAAGATGGGCATAAATTTTGGAACAACCTCACGAAATAACAGGGAAGGGCGCTAAAGTGGCTCCCACCATGCTCAACCTTGATGGCTCCATAACTCATGAGCCACAAACTCTAGCCAATACCTTCAACTCCGCCTCACAGACCTCAATTATGTGCTACCCACAAATTTCTTTGATTCCTCATCCAAAGAATGCAGTTCTGCAATGACAGGAAAACCAAAGCCTTATCCACCATTCCACTTTAAAGCGGTGTCCAAAGGAGAAGCCAAAAGTACATTCTTAAGGTATTCGGAAAACTAGACTAAGTGGGGACTAATTAGATCTAAAACTTCCGTAACCCGGACTTTAAGATTATCAACTCCAGGCTGGAGTTGGTCCGGGAGGAATGAACAATGGGGATGGTTACACTCAAAATGGACCATTACAGTGACTGTCGCTGTAATGGTCTTTTTCAGTGTAGCTGTCAGGGTGTCGAGCTGAGGGGCACCGCCTTTACCAACCGCATTGATAATGTCGCCAAAACTGTGAATACTCACATTGGTCTACTTTTCAGACACAAGTCCTGTCTGACCACTGAAGCTCTCACTCTTACAATACATAGTTCAGTAGTCTCAGATCCACTACTGACACTGCCCTGCACTGTATCGCTGTTGCTCTAAACAAGGACTGCCATCTACTTACTGGGGCTCCTGTCACACACTGTGACATCTATGAGCAGGCAAACTGGCTTCAACTAATGGGCAGACTCAGATACCAAACCTGCCTTATAGCAAAGAAGACCTCCCTTGGTCTCATGCTCCCAGGGGTTCAGATGCTGCTCAGGCCGCCCTGCAACACCCGCCATACAAGAAGTTCCAATAACCAGACATTCCTAGTACCTCACTGCTGTACTACTCAAGGGCAACACCCATTTGCAACCAGGGCACCAATGTGGTATAACTTCCTCCACTATGATGTTTCCAACACTACCACACTGAGCATTTTCACATAAAAACTGCATCAGCTCTAGTGACCAGTACCACATGTGATTGCTTCCTCTAGGAATGGGATAGGCTTGCTCCTCTCTGCCCCATAATTCAACAGCACTTATACCCCAGCCCTACCATCCTCATTACATCACTCACCCATTCCATTCTCTTTTCTACCCTTATCCACCGCTCTTATTACCCCACTACTATCACTACCTCCAGCCTCTTGCTGCCTCCCAATCCCCTTCTCACCAATCTCCACCTATATCGTATCTCTCCCCCGTACTCCTGACAATGCCTCTTGCAGCTTTCCTTCCACTCTGCGCTGCACAATCTCTACCACTTCTATAGTAAGATTTTATTTACCATAGAGCGCTGTTTTTCTCCTCAAGGCATACATTGTCCAATGCCTGTGTACAGTCTGTCTGTATGTATATGGTCCCCCTACCTGACAAGGCCTCTGGGCTGCACCTATATTTTCTCCTGTGCAACAAGAACTGCTAGCCTCATACTGCCAAAATCATCCTACAAGAACTGGTTCTAAGCCCTTGTTGTGACCTATTTGCACTATAACTGCTTACACTGTATGCTAGTATCTGTATACTATTTTATTGTTGGAACTCACTGTTTTGTATTTTGTCTTTGTACCATGACATGGAGCCTAAATAAAAGAGCCATTGGCCCAAAGGTGTTGATCCCAAAATTTAAATAAATAAATATAAAGTAAAAAATAAACAAAGAGGTTCCTGTTAGTCAAGAGGTCCTTTTGATTTATTAAAATCTCAATTCAAGTGTTAATAAAATGTAGGAAAAGTCACCCCTATTTAAATCAATGGAGTCTTTACATAGCTACATTTATGACATCACCAAACAAGGCTGCGTGTTGCCTGCGTGGGGCGCATTGGCAACTTGTGGAACTGGCTCCTTTTTTTTCACCACGATGTCAGTTTTGGAATTTATGAGCAAATAACTTTTATATGGGCAGAAAACAAAGGAATTCTTTATGACAATCAACTTCGGGCAGGTGAGCTTATCACATATGTTAGTGGGAGCGGCAACCAGGAAGATAAGAAGCTGCTCATTAATGGCCAGTATCACCCCACACTATCTCTACTAAACATAACGAAACCTACTTTTCTGACCCCTAAATATTCTAGCCTTTTCAAAACTTTTCATGACCTGTCCAAATACAGATTCAACGATCACACTGACCCAGGCCCTGATAAGATTCAATCTGACTCTAAGTGGACTCCTTTCTACATCAAAAGGGTCATGTCTCGTGAAGTGTATAAACTACTACTTTCTCTCAGAAGTGACAAATCACCCAGACCTGATAGTCTCATCCTTAGATTTCTTAAACTTGTCGTCCTCAAATCACACTTCCCATCTCAAATATCTTCAGTCTTTCCTTCTCTTCCTGTACCATGCCATCCCTCTGGAAAACATCAACAGTTGTCCCCTGCACAAGAAAGGGAAGATTACCTCCCTCGAAAACCACCGCCCAACCTCAATCCTCTCAGCCCTAGCCAAACTGCAAGAGAAATTGTCTACCACCAGCTCACCGAATACCTACAGCTATACAACCTCACCTGCCCAGAACAGTGCAGCTTTTGTAAAGGCCATAGCACAGACACTGCTCTAATAACTCTCACCGATGCCATTTACCAGGCAATGGATATATGTCACATCTCAGGTGCCGTGTTCATTGATCTGGCAAAAGCCTTCAACCTTGTTGACCATAAACTTCTCATCTCAAAACTCATGATACTTGGCCTCAAAACCCCTGCCATAGCATCAATGACTCTGGTTTTCAGTTTTCATTAATGATCTCCCTACCATCTGCAGGCCAGTACAAACACTTCTCTATGCTGACGATGCAGTCCTCTATACTCATAGTAACAATATTGCCTTCATCAAGAACTCTCTCAGCAACTCATTCACCAGACTGCAAGTCTGGCTCTCTCAAGAAAAAAATGGTCCTAAATCTACCAAAAACACAGTCCATGCTGTTTGGGTTCAAGAAAAATCTTTCCAAACTATCCCCTCTGTTTAGTGACATCACTGAAAACGACCCCTCCCTTGAAAAGACTCTTTCCTTTAAGAACCTTGGAATCCTCCTTGACCCCTCCCTCTCTTTTGAAACTCATCTCCAGCACACCATTTCCTCAGTTCACAAAAACTGGGTTCACTCTACAGAGTCTTCCAATTCTTGACTCCTGAAACCAAGGTCAAAATTGCTCAGGCGAATCTTCTTCCCATGCTTGACTACGGCTCAGAAGTCATTAATGCAGCTGGCAAATCTGTTCTACAAAAAAAGCATACTCTCTATTATAACATAGCTAAATTCGCCTCTGGCTGCAGTCGCAATACCCACCATTGTACAGTGCTCAACAACCTCAAATGGCTACCTCCTGAGCACAGAGCAAATCTTGCTCTTGCCTACCTCATCAATAAAACTTTGCATACTGGCAATCCATCTTACCTAGCCAGGCAGATCCCTCTCGTTGATCACTGAGTTAATGCTAAAGACTTTTAAGAATTAGCCAATCAGGAGAGAGCAAGAGGTTGTGCTGTAAGGGGCAAAACAAGGCTCCCCCAAGTATGAACTATTACAACAGGAATAACAATTATTCAGAACTATGCTCCAAAATGGAACAAAAAACACACAACTGTTGAGAAAAACTTCACATTTGATTAGGGAAAAACAGTTAAAAATTTGGCAAAGAAAGGAAGATGCAAAGCAATCCTATGTAGGGGAGGATGATTGAGAGGTCAAGCACACTAAAGGACACCTTGGAAGAAACAATATTACTACAACGAGTAATTTTTTCTTCTCACCCCAGGAGTCCTTTAGTATGCTTGACAAGTGCAGACTACAAAGCAGTGCAGTTGGGATGTGGGTACAGAACCTATCTAGGAAAGAGGCTTCTGCAGCACTGCTGTGCCAAATTTGGCATCCGATCTGGACTACGCATCCAGGCAATAGTGCTTTGTGAATATGTGTACAGTCTTCCAGGCAGCTGTTTGCAAACATCGAGCAAGGAGATAACACTTGCAGCTGCCACTGAGGCAGCAGTGCCGCTAGTGGAATGGGCTCTAAGGCCCTGTGTGGGTGGCTGTTTACCAGTCTTGCTGTAGCAGAACTGAATGCAAGAGACTATCCAATGGGAAATGGTCCTCTTTGCGGCTGGTCTTCCTCTGCCTACCTCACCATAGGTGAGGAACAGCTGGGTGTGAGAATCTCTGAACTGCTTAGTGTGTTCCAGATAGTAGGTCAAAGCCCTTTTGACATCCAAGCTAAGGAGCTTGTGTTCTTCTGGTGTGGATTTTTCTGTGAAAAAGACAAGAAGTGTGATGGACTGATTAAGGTGGAATTCAGAGACCATCTTAGGTAGGAACCTACTGTTTGTTCTAAGGACTACCTTGTCCCTGTGGGCAATGATGTAGTTAGGTTCAGTACAGAGGGCTTGTAGCTCTGAAATCCTTATGGCAGAGGTGATGGCAACCAGAAATATAGTTTTCCAGTAACATACTTCAGGTCAGCAGTAGCCATGGGCTCAAAGGGTGGCTGCATGAACTTGGCTATGCAACGGTTGAGGTCCCAGGAGGGACAGGCTCCTTCAGTGGGGGTTGAAGGTGTAGCAGGCCTTTGAAAAAACTTTTGAAGATAGACTGGGAAATGACAGATTTCTCTTTCCCAGTGGAAAGATATGCTGATATGGCTGCTAAATGTACCTGGAGGGATGAAGCCTTGAGGCCTAAAGGTGTACCAGGAAGTCAAGTAGTGTGGGCAGAGTGGCCCTGAGAGGGTCTATCTGCTTAACTCTATACCAGAGAGAAAACCTCTTCCACTTAGAAACATAAGTCTTCTTAGTGTTAGGTTTTTTGGCCATACAAAGGATTTTCAGAACCTGTTCAGAATACTGAGAGTCAGGGAACTCCAACTCAAGTACCAGGCCTTGAGGTGAAGAGACCATGCTGGGGAATGCTACCCATCTAAGGAAGAGTGAGGAGACTGTGGCTCGACAGTAGGTGAATGGGTTTCTTGACTGACAGGGCAAGGAAAAGGGAGTACCAAGGTCGCCTTGCCCAGTCTGGAGCCAGCAGAATCATGGTGGCTGGCTGATCCCTGAGCTTCAACAGTACTCTGTGAATCAGCAGGAAAAGAGGGGAGGCATAAAGAAACATCCCAGACCAGTCTAAGGTTAGAGCATCCACTGGCAGGGTACCCAGAACTGGGGGCCTGCTGCAGTGAAATGGAAGGTGATGGTTGAGGCTGGAGGCGAAGAGGTCTATCCCCAGGACGCCCCACCTGTAGACTGTGGCTAGTACTTGTCTGTTCAGGGTCTACTCGTGGTGGCCTAACTGACACGACTTAAGACATCTACCAGGGTGTTGTGTGGTTTCAGACGATGGGTCGACAGGGTGCATATCTAGAGAATAGGCCAGAGACCAAATTCTCATTGCTCATGGCAGAGTTTGGTGAACCTTGTGCCACCGTTTGTTGATGTAGAACATGGCAGAGGTATTGTCTGTTCTGATTTGAACAGAGTGGCTTCTTAGCTGTGGGGTGAAGGCTTTGATGGCTAGGTACACAGCCCTGAATTTGAGCAGGTTGGTGTGTAAGTGGACTCCTTGGGATTCCATGTGCCACTTGTGGACTGATCCTTACATGAGCTCTCCAGCCTAGGAGGGAGGCATCTGTAGTAAGTATCTTTGAGGGATGATTTTGTTGGAAGGAGATTACCTCCTGAGATTTTCCTTTTCATTCC
Organism: Neoceratodus forsteri; assembly: GCA_016271365.2. NCBI lineage: Eukaryota > Metazoa > Chordata > Ceratodontiformes > Ceratodontidae > Neoceratodus > Neoceratodus forsteri. Next base: position 431,400,994 of record CM028134.1, read on the forward strand.
ACCAGTCCAGAGCCTGAAGCAGTGTTCTTGTGAATGGTACCAGCCTTGAGAGAGAATCTTTCTTCTGCAACCAATGAGCCCTCAGGTTATACTGGATGTTCCTCATCTGAAACCTGGCGCCTGGAACTACTGCTGTCATGGGGGCCATGTGTCCCAGCAGTCTGAAGAAATGCCTGGCCAGTCTTGGCTTGCCCAGGGAAAGGAGTTTACCAAGTTTAGGAAATTTTGTACCCTGTCCGCAGGAAGAAAAGCAGTCCCCTGCAGGGTTCTGAGTTCTGCCCCAATGAAGTCCAGTACTTAAACTGCTTTGTAATGGGACTTTTCCTTGTTGATGATGAATCCCAAGGACTCCAGAGTACTTTGGGTGCTGAACCGAGTATGAATGGCAGGCTGCAAACTGGTAGTGGTCAGATAGCAACCTGAATCTGAGAAGCTTTCTATGGGATGGCCTTATAAGAATGTGAAAATAGGCATCCTTGAGATACAGAGAGGCTAGCCAGTCTCCCTGTTGCAAGGAGTGGATCACCAGAGTTAGGGTAACCATTTTGTACTTGGGTTTCAGTAAGTGCCTGTTCGGGTATCTTAGGTTGAGAATATGTTGCCATTCCCAATTTTTCCTCTGTATGAGAAAATACCTGGAGTAGAGGTCTCTTCCCCACTGGGCAAGGGAACTCTTTCCACTGCTTTTGCAGCCAGGAGTGCTTTCACCTCTAACTCCAACAACAACTTTTCTGTTGGGGTTAGGGGTTTGGAAAGTTTGAGCCCCTGGAGAGGGGAGAACTTTTCGAACTGCCGGGTACAGCCATGGCCCACTGCTGGTAGCACCCATTTGAATGTGGTGATGAGGTGCCACTGGTGGAGGTAATGGGACAGTCTGCCCCCTTTTGGGGAAGGAGAGGTAACTCAGACGTTGCAGTCAGGAGGTTTGTTTGAACTGGGTACTGGGAGAAGGAGAGGAGTTGGTACTTCTCTGACCGCTCTTTCCTCTTCCCCTGAAATATCCCCTCCTTTGGGAGTAATTCATAGGCATTGGCATAGGGTAGAAAGCCCTAGGGAAGTACCCCTGCCTCTGTTTCCCTTGTTTTGAGACTTTTGGAAGTAGGTTTTTTTTTTTTTTTTAGCAGCATTGCTCTGATATGTGGTCTTACATTCTTCCATCTTTTTCATGTAAGCTTTAATCTTGTCCCCGAAAACAGAATTATTATCACAGGGGAAATCCATAGCCTTGGTCTGAGTGTCCTGTGAGAGACTGGTACACACAGCCAAGTACAGAGTCTCAGGGAGATGGCATGGCCACAGCCCTTGAAACAGTGTCATTAGTGTCTACAGCCATGTGGACCTGGTATTTAGTTACCCCTAGGACTATTTTTACAGTCTGTGTGGTATTGTGTACCATTCTGTCTGGGCCTTGTTGAGTTATGGCCAGAACAGAGTTCCAGAAAGCTTTCTGGTACTGGGCTGCATAGGCCATATATGTAGAAAGGTGAAGCAGCAAGGAGACTAATGTAAGACTTACTGCCCATAGAGCCCAATTTTCTTGACTCCTTTTCAGGAGGTTGTGAGGAAAGAGGCACTTTGGCTTTGTCACAAGCTGCAGCCTGTACCACTCCCTTATGATCAGGGTGCACATAAAGAAATTCAGCATAAGACTTTTCTAGACGATATAAATATATATATGTAATAAGCCATGACAGGGTGTGCATTAAAGGATTTTAATACATGCCCCAGGGGTGTGCTAAGGCACAAGGCCGAGTGTCCTTACGCCCCTGGGAACTGCATTAAAATCCTTTAATGCACATCCTGGAGTGGGTTATCACACTTATAAAATGGGCCACCATCATAAAAGAATTAGTTTGATTTACTCTAATAGGGATTAAAACGTATTTACTATTTTCAAGAGAGTACAATACATTACCTCTAAAACATCTAAAACGGAAAAGTAGTCCCTATTAATGCATACAATAGCATATCTCAGCAATACGTTAACTATTGCAGTACTTTGCAGTTAAAGTATTTATTAGTGGAGTTGGTCGAAAATAAATATTTTCTATGTGATGTAAATTTTATTATATAAATGCACTGTAATACCTGTAAATTTGTAAAACATAAGCAGTGTTTAAAACTTAATTTCCATTGCACTGTAGTGATATATTTTCATTGACGGCAACCTTATCTTTATTTTTCACTTATGTGTTATGGTCCAGTATATAAAAGGAAAACTGCTATAGGATTGAGGTGAAAGGTTAGTAAGAAAAAAAAAATTAAACCTGCCAAGTTGCTCTTTTTGGTGGAGAAGGGGTACATTTCACCTGAACACACCTCTATATGATTCAAATGTACTGTATGTGCTTTTATAAACATTAGCAATGTATTTGAGCAGTCTGAGTCTGTCTCTGCCTATGTACGGTGTGTTTTCTCACCTTTTCTCTTTGTTTATAAAGTATTACTGTATTGCCTGCTTTCTTCATCCTGTTTTTTTTTTTCTCTGTGTTTCCCCACATTCGACATAGAATGTTTTCCATGGAATATAGGGATTCAAAATTCTGCTCTGTTCCACTGGTAGAATGTTACTCTCCTAACATACTATACACAGACAACAAAGGCCTCTTTTAAAGCCACAGACTCAATTATCTCACTGTCAGAGTAAGCAGAAGAGATGTCCCCGATGAGCAGGTCAAAACAGAAGGGGGTTGGGTTCACTATTAGTAAAGAAACAGTTGTAATGAAAACTATAAGCAATACTTAATGTTTCTAATTTGTTTATGTGTGTAAGGAGAATGTGATGATCAGGGAAACAACATTTAATTAGTTTTATTTTTTATTTAAGGTAGTTTTATTTTTAGGGCCCAGTTGAAGGTTTTTACAGTGTAAAATAGCAGTCATGTTTGTGAAGGAAGACCAGTTCTGGTTGCAGGGGGACTGATGGAAGATAGTTCAGGCTGTAGGAGGACTGATTGATTCATTCTGTGATGTGGTTTAGGACCAGGATGACTGTGCGTATAAAGAGATTTAATGTACAGTCAGCTGATGTCTCTTGGCCAATGAGATTTCTAGATTTTTTCTTGCCATTTTATATATACACACACACAACTTGTTCTTCACTCCGGGCACAGAAGTGGGGTTCTGGGGTAGTTTCATAGTTGCCCTTCTAAGGGATTTATGTATGGGTAAGAGCAGTTTCTTAGAGGGATGGAGACCATCATCTCTAAAAAGTCTTCCTCCTCTTCTCGATCAGTGACTCCTGTCCTGGATAGTCAGGTCCAGGGTGTCCACCACATGTTGCACAAATGTAAAATGAGAGGAAAAATCCTCCTGACCATTAGAGGGGGTACCAAACTCTTGGTAAGGGGATACATCTGGTACTAAGGTTCATCCTCTGACTCATTTTCATCATCCTCACAATACAAAAAGACCCTGGGTGAGCCCAGGGTCAGAAAAAGCGTAACATTAGGGTCAGACAGGACATTACAGGGGTCACCCATGGTCTGCAAACTCATATATTTGCTAAGCTTTAGCCATTTGTTTAGCAGAGGGTATATCTTTTTGTGTCACTGGCATCTCCCTTTGCCTTTCAGCAGGAGGGGCAGGGCACTGGAAGCTTGCTAATTCTTTTATTTTTTGCTTGGCCATTATTAAAATGTGCTAAGCTTTAGCCATTTGTTTAGCAGAGGGTGCATCTTTTTGTGTCACTGGCATCTCCCTTTGCCTTTCAGTGGAAGGGGCAGGGCACTGGAAGCCTGCTAATTCCCTCCCTAGCTGCATCTCCAACTTGCCAAAAATTGGCTCCTTCAAAACAGCCCTTTGGAACCATATCTTTAATACCCGCTGTTGTAGGTGCAACTAACCCCGTGTTGTAACCTGTAGTTCCTGCCCGCCTTTTCCCCTGGCTCGATAACGTCCACTGGACAGCCTCTCTCCCCCCCATACCTACCCTTCCTACTAGGTCCAAACAGGATGTAACCCGCTGTCTTCTCTGAGGACCTACTATATCCATGAGTGTAACTCAAAGTTTTGTAACATTATGTAACCTAAGTAACATACAAACTACTACATTACGTAACCTAAGTGTATCTATGTTAAATGTTCCTTTTACTGCATCTGTAATGTTATCCTCTATTTTAATCTGCACTGTGATAACTGTCTTGATGCCTGCCCCCCCTGCGACGAGGTGCCTTTGTAAATGAGTCCCTGACTCAAAGGTTGTAAACCCGATTTGTAACAAATAAATAAATGAATAAATAATTCTTTTATTTTTTGCTTGGCCATTATTAAAATTTCTATTACTTATTTTTTAGGGGGTCCTAGAGGATCTATGTTTAGACTTCTGTAAAGAGGAAGACCCCTCTTCAGAATTTTATTAGAGGGGAAGGCAGACTGAGAAGGCATTACATGTAACCTTTTTGCCCTCTTTTAAACTGTTAGGAACGAAAACAGAACAAGATCCCAATTATGGACTAAACCTAAACCACTTAAACACAGACAGTAGCCAGCTGCCTTGGTCACTATCTAGGGTACTTGAAGCAATTTTTAAATTCTGTTGGTCCAGCCCTCTTTACAGGTGTTTCTGACCTGCCAATCTGTCAGAAAATCTTTTAATCATTGTTCCCAAACGGGAATATAAGCAAAAATGGCTGATTCTGTCGTGGAGTGGAACTGCAATAAAAGGGATCCCACAAAGCAGAAAATGCAGTTTTAATATGAGCAAACACAGCTCCTAATTAAAAAAAATGGGAACCCTTAAATATTCAAAGCATTTAAAGTAAAAAGCGCAATGTTTTTCCTTCACACGCTAAATCTTTACCTCAGAAAAACAGCAGGAACCGCCAAGAAAAAAACGCTGTTAAAACAGAATTCACGGTTCCCAGGAACTATGAAAAAAGTAGTAAAATTATAAAAAGTACTTCAGAAAATAATAAAGACAGCACCAAAGAAAGAAAATAAAGACTTTAAAATAAAGCAACTTTCTTCAAGCAAAGTGAGAGAGAGAGAGAGAGAGAGAGAGAGAGAGAGAGGGAGCGTGCGCCCGCTCTGGGGCAGTGTTGCTCAATCAGCAGAGAAACAATTCTGACTGCACTCTAGTCCTGCTACAGACAACACAACCTCTTACTCTCTCCTGATTGGCTAGTTCTTAAAAGTCATTAGCATTAACTCCACCTCCAGGGCAGCTGAACCTAGCTGGCATTCTGCACTTGCCAAGCATACTAAAGGACCCCTGGGATGAAAATTACATTTTTTTCACTTTTCCAACAAACATATGCGAATAACTTTAAAACAAAAAATGGCCTACTCTGTGGCGGTGAGCAAACTGGCAACCCGATCCCAGGTACCAGAGGACAGCAGGAGAGTTCAGGCGTCCTTGTCTGCTTCCCTCCGGAAAGTTTGAATCTTGGCAACAGTGAGCAGATTGGAAGTGACGTACTAGGGAGATGTGGTGCCTCAACATGCCCCCATGCGTCCCACCCAGATTAACTCTGCAGTACCCAGGATACACCGTTCGCTGGTAAGGCACTTCCTCTTAGAAGAGAGGGACCCAACTGATGAAGGAACATGTCAGGTTACCTGGGGTAGGCTGCAATAGGGGTTGGTGGTAGGGGTCGGATGGGCTCCAGGGACCTAGGCACTCCAAAGGAGTGGCCGGATGGGGGTGCCGAGTGGGTAAAGCATTAACAGAAAATACAGAAAAAAACAAAAAATGACAGCATGGTACTGTGAGCACGACATTTGTTCAGCACAAAAATATCTACAAAATGAGTGGTGTTTCACTTATAGACACCGTTTAGCTTTTTTTTATAATTAGCAAAAAACAGCAGAAAATTCAATTGTTTTTCACCTGATGCAACATACAAATGCAAATAGCTTTAAAATGAAAAACGATAGCAAGGTACTTTGAGCACAAAAGTTGTTCAGCACAAAAATATGTGCCAAATGAGTACCAGAGGACAGCAGGGAGGGGATTCAGAGCGTCCATTGTCTGCTTCCCTCCCGGGGGGGGTTGGATCTTGGCAACAGTGAGCAGATTGGGCGACGTACTAAGGGAGATGTGGTGCCTCAACATGCCCCCCGCACGTCCCCACCCAGATTAACTCTGCAGTACCCAGGATACACCGTTCGCTGGTAAGGCACTTCCCTCTTAGAAGAGAGGGACCCAACTGATGAAGGAACATGTCAGGTTACCTGGGGTAGGCTGCAATAAGGGTTGGTGGTAGGGGTCGGATGGGCTCAGGGACCTAGGCACTCCAAAGGTGGCGGATGGGAGTGCCAGTGGGTAAAGCATTAACAGAAAATACAGAAAAAACAAAAAATGACAGCATGGTACTGTGAGCACGACATTTGTTCAGCACAAAATATCTACAAAATGAGTGGTGTTTCACTTATAGACACCGTTTAGCTTTTTTATAATTAGCAAAAACAGCAGAAAATTCAATTGTTTTTCACCTGATGCAACATACAAATGCAAATAGCTTTAAAATGAAAAACGATAGCAAGGTACTTTGAGCACAAAAGTTGTTCAGCACAAAAATATGTGCCAAATGAGTGAAGTTTCATTTATAGACACATTTCAGATTTTTTATAATAAGCAAAAACTGGCAGGAAATTCAACTTTTATTTTTTTAACTTTATTGGAGGTATGGCATAAATAGAATATGCTACACCCCTACTGGAAATATTGTTGATATTTTTTGTTCTCGTGCAGACTGACCTGGTGACATCATGAGTGCTGAGCACCTCTAATTACCAGAAGTTGGAACAATGGTGGTGAAATTGCTCAGGGTAGGCCTGGTCTGGTTTCCTAACCGGGTGTGGGACCTCCACTGGACACTTTCGGGCAAATTTTGCCACAGTCTGATGCTGTTCATGAATTATTGGTGAGCACCTCTAATTAGCAGAAGTTGCAATAATGGTCATGAAACTGCTCAGGGTAGTCCCAGTCTAGTGTCTAACCAGTCATGGGACTGCCACTGGACATTTTTGGACCACTCTTGCCACAGTCTGACACTGTTCGTGAATTATAAGTGAGCACCTCTAATTAGCAGAAGTTGCAACAAAAGTAGCGAATTGTTCAGGGTAGGCCTGGTTTGGTTTCTAAACAGTCCTGGGACCTCCACTGGACACTAGCGGGCCAAAATGCTTGTTCCTCATCCCAGTAGTTATTTCTGCGGCCCACACAAAGCCATTATGGGGCACGAATCCAACATCTGGGCCCAGCAGTACTAGGAAGTGGCAGAGGAACGTCCTGCTGTGTTGAACCAGAAAAAGGGTGCCAACAGTAAAAAATGGAGTTAATCAATGTGGCTCTGTATGAAGTGAGTTTTGTGGCTAAGATGTGCAGGGTGGGTTTTTCTTTTTTCTTGTTTTATGAAGGGGCGGAATAATGTCTAAGAGGAGAGCTTACAATGCTTTTGAGTGAGGAAGAGGATAACTGTACAGTGTTGGACTGGATAATTACATAAATTCAAAACAAGGCCACTCAACAGCACTCTCGAGGCTGGTTAGAAAGGTTATGTGGTTGATAGGCGGGGTTGGTTTCATCTGTTTCAAAGGAGTAGTATACCCAGAATTTGTAAAAGCATACGTTGTGCAGAGTGATTTGATTTGTGTGTGTGAAGTCCTAGTGTGTCCTTCCCTCTGTCTGCTATAAGGAGTTTTTCCTAAATTAGCCTGCTAGCTTTATGGCAGTTTTACGACTACTGGGATCTCCAGCTCAGCTCACAGTTTATTGCTTTTCTTGTACCTACAATGCATCCTGTCTCATGTGACAGTGATGTAGCCAAGCCCATAGATTCAGCAACAAGCACTGCTTTACAATACAACAGCAGAGATGGCTATACTTTAAAAACTATACAGAGTTCAGCTTGGTGACTACTCTCATTGTAAAGATCTTTTTATAACAATTTTGACACAGGTTGTGTATGTGTAACTTATGGATTTCAAGATATTTACATTTGTTTGGCATGTCCACTTGAATGCTCACTCGGAGAGAAAAAAAGCATCTGCTGTTTGTAAGCGCATCTGCACACCTGCCAAACAAATCTAAATATCTTGAAAACTATACAAGCTACGAAAAAACAAGCAGAAGCAAAGATGTTCAGGACAAAAAGATTGTTACAATGAGCATAGTCACTAAGCTGAACTCCTTACATTTTTAAAAATATTTGCCATCCAAAGTGGGAAATTTGGTTAAAAAAACATGGACATTTGGTTAATTCGCCTTGTGCCTTACTCCACCCCAGGAGTGACGGTATTACACATTATAAAATGGGCATTCAGAATAAAGAAGTCTCACTGGTCAAAATATATCATGTGACTGTGTATAAAATCTGTTTCATGCACAGTCTTCCTGGTTCTAAACCACATCCACAATGAGCAAATCAGTCCTCCTACAACCAGAACTATCTTCCATCTGTCCCCCTACAACCAGAATGTATCTTCCATCACAAACATGGCTGCTGCCTTTACACAGTAAGAAACCTTCAGCTGGGCCCCAAAAATAAAACTACCTTAAATAAAAAATATAACAAATTAATTAAATGTTCTTTCCCTGATCATCACACTCTCCTTACACACGTAAGCAAATTAGAAACATTAATTATTATTTATAGTTTTCACTACAACTGTTTATTCGCGGACACAGAAAAATTCCCCTTCTATGTTTACCTGCTCATCAGGGAAATCTCTTCTGCTTGCTCTAGCAGTGAGATAATTGAGTCTCTGCCTATAACAGAGGCCTTTATAGACTAGTGTATGGTGGAATGCTGTTATGCATGGACTTCTATGCCTGGAATATGCTTGTTCTGCTGCAGTAGCGACATCATTATGTTGTTCTGCTGCAGTAGTGATGTCACTACTGCAGCAGAACAACTTGGTATGCTGCCACATACTTGATTTCCCCTATCCAATTAAGCTGGAAGTTGTTGTTTTTAAATTTGAACTTGCAGAAACATCTGTAGCACTCTGTGTAAGTAAATTGAGCCTACCACCAACCCTTAAGTGTACACCCCCAAACACCAGTTCACTGAACCAAAGTGCAAAGTTCGTAATAGACATGGATGCCCATACACTATATAGAATAGCAGATGGGCAACTCTATGCACTACCAGTGTGTTGTGCTACCTTTGGGATCTGATTCCCATGGACCTCTCGCCCTTGGTGGCACAACACACTGGTTGTGCATAGTTGCCCATCCACTATCATATATATATATATATATACATATATATATATATATATATAGTGTGTGTACTATATGTTAGAGAGAAACATTCTGCCAGTGGAACTGAGCAGAAATTTGAATCCATGTATTTCATGTGAAACATTCCGTGATAAACATTCTGTATCTTGAATCTTGATGCCAGCAAAGGACAAACTTTGTCCAGCAGTAATACAATGATATTATCTATGATATAATTTGCAGTGGGCAGAAGGACTATTTTATCAAAATGCACGTAAGTAAATCTATTGTTTCTACATATAAACATGCTTTTCCCAACTGTAAAAAATTAAAAAAAAATTAGCCCATGTTATAAGCTCAATAAGCCACTTCAGGGTGTGTATGAAACATATTTTACCACACTTCCAGGGGCTGAAAGGCACAAGGCTGCACCATGCCCCTGGGCATGTGGTAAAATATGTTTCACACACACACCCTCGTGTCTTATTGCTTACATAACACACATCCTGCCATGCCTTACTGCTTAATTCTACTCTATTCTGCTTTCAGAATGAACTCCTGGCAGCTTTGCTATGACATACGAACATACGAAGAAGCCAACAGAAGAAGGCCATTTGGTCTATCAAGTCTGCTCGTGTTGCAGGGTCCACATCTTGAGCTACTGTCCCTGACTCCTCTCCCCACCCCTCCCATCTGCCCTACCCGTGACCCTTACCCTCCCCCTATACCTGTCCCAGCCTCTCTTAAAGCTGCCCACTGTCTTCAATGAGATTACCTCTTCTGGCAGTGCATTCCAAGTGTCCACCACCCTCTTTGTGAAGATCTGCTTCCTGACATCCCTCCTAAACCTCCCACCCTCTAGCTTAAGACTGTGCCCCCTCGTGTTATGGTTGCCACTCAGCTTAAAAAGACTCTCCTTATCAAACCTTATTTATCCTTTTCAAGCACCTGAGGGTCCCAATCATGTCCCCCCCCCCCATCTTTCAGGGAGTACATGTTCAGTGCCCTCAGCCTCTCCTCGTATGCCTTACCCTGCTGACCAGCTATCATCTTTGTAGCCCTCCTCTGGACCTTCTCCAACAGGTTAATGTCCTTTTTGAGGTGTGGGCACCAGTACTGAACTCCATACTCCAGATACAGCCTTACCAGTGACCTGTACCAGGGCACTATAACCTCCTCTCTCCTACTACTGATCCCCCTAGATATGCACCCCAGCATCTTGTTTGCCTTTGCTGCTGCTTTCTTGCACTGTGTGTAGTGCTTCAGGTCACTAGTGATCATCCCTCCCGGGTCCTTCTCCTCCTCTGATGCAGATACTCGGACTCCACCCAGGTAGTACTCTGTCCTAAGATTCGTGGCTCCAATATGCATAACTCTGCATTTCTTGTTATTGAAGCCAAGCAGCCAAATCCTGGACCACTTCCCTAGCTTTTTCCAGATCTTCCTGTAGGTCCTGTATCCCTTCAGCTGTGTCCACTTTCCCATAGAGCTTGGTGTCATCCGCGAATAGGCACATTTTGCCCTTAATGCCAACTCCAATATCACTGATGAAGACACTGAACAACACCGGCCCCAGCACCAAGCCCTGCGAGACCCCACTGGTTACCTGTCTTGTGTCATACAACTCTCCTCCCATAACCATCCTCTGGGTTCTGTCCTTCAGCCAGTTTTCCACCCATCTGGCCATCTTTTCCCCAACCCCGAGATCCACCAACTTCCTGATCAACCTTTTGTGGAGCATAGAGTCAAAGGCTTTGCTGAAATCAAGATAGAAGATGTCTACTGCTTGGCCCCTGTCTACTGTCTTAGTGACACAGCCAAAGAAGGCAATCGGATTCGTTTGACATGATCCCACTCCCCCCACAAGAACCCATGCTAGTACAATGAGGGTAGTCACCAAACTGAACTCTGTATAGTTTTAAAATATAGCCATCTATATATATATATATATATATATATATATATATATATATATGAAATTCCTAAGACACTGTGCAGAATTCTATGCACATTTGTACTCATTCAAACAAATCTAAATATCTTGAAAACTTTACAAGCTACACAAAAACACCTAGCAGCAAAGTTGTTCACGACAAAATACCTTTACAATGGCGGTAGTCACTAAGCTGAACTGTGTATAGTTTTAAAAATATACCCATCTAATTAACCAAATGTCCATTTTTTTTTTAACCAAATTTCCCACTTTGGATGGCAAATATTTTAAAAACTGTAAGGAGTTAGGCTTGGTGACTACCCTCATGCTCAGCTAAGATTTTGTCCTGAACAACTTTGCTGCTGAACTAGTCTCTATTTATGTTTTCAAGATCTTTAGATTTGTTTGCATATGTGTCGCTTACAAACTATGTTTTTTTTCTCACGCGAACACTCAAGTAGACATGCCAAACAAATGTAAATATCTTGAAAACCATAAAAATTACACATACCCAACCAGTGTCAAAAGTGTTCAAAACAAAAATACCTTCGCAATGAGGGTAGTCACCAAACTGAACTCTGTATAGTTTTTAAAATATAGTCATCTCTAGTGTTGTATTGTAAAGCAGTGCTTGTTGCTGAATCTATGGGCTCGGCTACATCACTGTCACGAGACAGGATGCATTGTAGGTACAAGAAAAGCAATAAACTTAGTCAAGATGGAGATCCCCAGGGGTCGTAAAACTACCATAAAGCTAGCAGGATAATTTAGGAAAAACTCCTGATAGCAGACAGAGGGAAGGACACACTAGGACTTCACACACAAATCAAAACACTCTGCACAACATATATTTTTACAAATTCTGGGTGTACTACTCCTTTAAAACTGTGAGAGGGTTGTGGAAACTAAATGCAAGGTCCTCAGTTTACCACAGAAAAATACACAGAATTCACTGCCAACTGTTGAACGCATGGCTGACTGTGGAAGTTGCAGCCCTAAGTGCTGGTACATCAGTAAATAAGGTGCCAGTTTTAAAAAAAGCAAACCGTGCTGTTTCATCATTTACGTGTATGTCCGAGGGACTCAGACAGAATGCACTTTCACTGTGTATACCCTGGGCACTGGTAAGGAAGTTGCTGAGCCCCCAAAATATTTTGTTCTCTCCCCATGTAGTGCACCACCCAATATGTGCGGGACCTGTTGTAATAAAGAATATAGTCCCTCGTCGTCCATTTTGTTTGTTTACTATATCTGAAAATCAAAAAAATGTCAATCACTGTCTTCTGCAGCCTGCCCCGAGTCTCCCACCACCCAACACGTACCCCATACCACTTATTCACCTAAAACTCATCCAACACATAGATCCAAGATGCAGATCCACCCTGCACTGGAAACACGTTTTTCTCTTGGAATCACAACTGAGAACTGAGGAAACAAGGTAAGTATGGTCAGTGTATTTTCAATCCATTTTGAACTTTTACTCATAACTTGTTTTTTAATAGTTGTTCACATTTTTAACATGGCCTTTTTTGCACTCCACCTCATGAACATGGTGGGTGAACTTTCTCAAATCTGGCCGAGGCGCAATTTCACAGTTGCTCTGCAAAATCACCTTTCAAGCAGGACTGGAAAATTTTCACCTACTGGGTTCATGACAAGGGGTCATAAAAGGAAAGGGAACATTGTTTAACCAGGAGTAGCACACTAAGCTGAAGCTTGTTTCCAAATGCGACCTGAGAGCAAAAGGAAGTTAAGTGACTTGCTCAGGATCACACAGTATGCATCCAGGTGACTGTGGGATTCAAACCCAGGTCTCCAGATCTGCAGCTCAGAGCCTTAACCCACGTGCTATACTGCCTCCAGTAAGATTAAGAGCTAAAAAGATTATGTTGGAAATTTGGTGTCAAAATATAGTAAAATAACCAAGTTATGAATGAACATTGAAATATTTCAATGTTCACTCATAACTTCACTATTTTTTAATATTTATTCACCAAATTTTCAACATGGCCTTTTTGGGAAGCCACCTTATGAACAAGGCAGGTGACATTTTCCAAATCTGGTCCAGAAGGTGATTTCAAAGTTGCTACGTGAAATCCCCTTTTAGGCAGGATTTGAAACATTTCACCTACCAGGTGCATGAAGTAGGGTCACAAAAAGATTATGTTAAAATTTTGAGATCAAAATCTTCAACAGAGTTAGGAAGGTATGTTTAAATTTTTCAACGTTAACTCATAGCCTCTGTAATTTTCAACATTTTGCCCTGAATTTTCTATATAGCCAATGTTTCACACCACCTTGTGAACATGACAGATGTTGTTTTTCCAATCCTGTCCAAAAAGTGTTTTTGCACTTGTGCAAAAAAATGCTTCAGCAAGTATTTTATAAATAATACCTGGCATGTTCAAAAGGATGTCTTAAAAAGTCTATGTTGAAAATTTGGGGTCAAAATGCAATGAAAATTTTTTTTTAGAAAGAAACGTGTAGGGACGGCTGTTGGCCCAGCAGGTAAGTCTGCTGTGTTTCTGTGCCAACGGCTCAGGTTCTGGAGACAAGCTCAGGGAGCCAGCTGGGCAGCAAATAAGGATGGGGCCTGTGCTGTCTCATGCCACTGCTCCTAGCCTGGAAAGGTACTGCAGAGAGTTCGGCTGCATTGGCGATACCTTGTGGCTGGATGGGGAGCCTTCCCTCACAAGGAGTTGGCGTGCCTGTCAAGGCCTAATCGGGGCATGTTCTGCATCAGGAGAAGTGGGTTGGCATGAAAAATGGGTCTTGAAGTATCTTCATACCATGGAGGCTGGCCTGCCAGTGCAGTGGCAGGGCTACCGCTCACGATGCCGACGACCCGGGTTTGGGAATGAGCTTGGATCGTCACTTTATTTATGTGCCACAGAACTTTTTCCACAGCCGCAGAAGTAGGCCCAACGGTGCTGCAGAAGTTCAGACTCCCTGCCACAGAACTTAGGTCTACTGTGCCACAGAAAATGGATTGCCAGGAGTATAGTATATCAGACTAATTCTGCTTAGTTCTAGGTGTACATCTTCTGTTACTACAAATCCCAGAATTTTCTGCAGCTGACATCAGGGCAGTAGGCAGCAGTGTGAAACTGAACAGCCTGTAGTACATGTTAGTTTATGTAAGCTCTGATGTTTTGTTTGCTAGTCCCACTATCCTTCCTGGGCCAAGTACAGTCACAGATGACTATCACATCAAATCCTCTGGTGTTCTCCCAGACACTATAAGTGACCACGCTCCTAACCTTCTGTTTGTGGAGGAACAAGTCCCCTAACCCTCCCCCATTATTGCGTCATCTAGGGACATGACCTCCTTCTCTCACATAGCCATTCAAGCCTCCCTATCTCAGGCTGATTGGTCTCTGGTAAACTTTTTACTGGAGGTAAATTCTGCACTGGAATTCTTTACAAATACTTTTAACTCTCAACAGTCAATATCCATGCCCCCCTTGTATAAGCGTAGAGCAAAGGGTTCCCACGCCCTTTGGCTCTCCAAGGAGCTCAGAAGTCCCATGGCCTCCCCGGATGCTGCCTGGAGGCTCTACAAAGGCTCTGGCCTACCTTCCGACTGGCAGGCTTATCAACTCCTATGTAACCGATGCAAGAGTTTTCTGTATTTAACTAAACGCTTCTTCCTCCAGTCCCTCCAGATTAGCAACCTATCCAATCCCAAAGAATTCTGGGGCCAAATTACCTCTCTATTGAAGGGTAAATCCGCTTCCCAGCACTATGCTTCGTGATGGCACTGAGGTTACCGACCCCACCACCACTGCCTCTGAATTCAATAAGGCTTTCACCGATCTCTCTACGCATAAGCTCCCTCCCGGCCCATGTTCCATCTCCTCCCCAACTCTATCAGCTCCACCTTCTACCTTAAATTGACCACCAAGAACGAGGTACTGAGCCACCTTAAGAGTATCAAGGATACCTCCTCCCCAGGGTTCGACACCCTTGAACCCTGATTCATAAAACTTGAAGCAGTCGTCACTGCCTCCCCTGTGCATGACCTAATCAACAAATCCCTCTGTTCTGGCACTCTGTCTTCTAAATGGAAGGCCACCATAGTTGTCCCTATTCACAAGAGTGGCCCTAACTCTGCTTTCGAGAACTATCGGCCAATCTCCATACTCTGTGCCCTCGCTAACATGCAGGAAAAAATTACACAAGTGCAACTTCGGCAACATCTTGAGCTAAATGCTTCACTCTCCAACAACCAGCATGGATTCCATAAATCCTACAGTACCAATACCGCCCTCATTAAGGTAACTTCTGATGTTCTTTCTGCTATGAACAATGGCCTTGTAACAGGTGCTATCTTTGTCGACCTAACCAAGGTCTTTGACCTTGTAAACCATACCTCCTGTTCCAGATGCTCCTCTCTATTGGTCTTGATATCCCTTCAATAAATTGGTTCTTGAGCTGTCTCTCCAGCCGTACCCAATGTGTGAGGTGGGTCAGACATACCTCCACCTTCCGTGCCATTATGGAAGGTGTCCCCCAGGGGTCCATCCTTGGCCCTCTCTCATTCTCTTTATCAATGAACTCCCGCAGCATTGTGGAAATGTGTCAGTTCAGTTGTACGCAGATGATGCCATCTTGTACAGGTCTTCTTCTGACCCTACCCTGCTGAATCACCTCTTGCAACAGGACTTACTTCTTCTTGAAGCATGGTTCCTCAACAAGCTCTTGGTACTCAACACTAAGAAAACTAAATCAATGCTCTTCTACCCTTGGACCCCTAAGTCCACCCCCCACCTCCCTTGGTGATCAATTCCTCCCGAGGTGACTCCCTAGATCAGGTTCAATCTTTTAAATATCTTGGCATCACATCTGACTCCCACCCCTCCTTTGACATGCATGTTTCAACTGTGGTCAAGACTATCCACCAAAAGCTTGGGCTGCTGTGCCACCTCTTACCCTACCTCACGCTCCCCTCCTGCCAGGCCATACTGTCCAAGTTACTGCTCCCACTCATCTGCCATGGTGCCCCTATTCTCCACTCTGCTCAAGTCTCCCATCTTGCCAAACTTAATCAAGCTTACCATAGGGTCGCTCGCTTTGCCCTGGGTGCTAATGCCAGGATGCACCATTGTTCTGTCCTTGATTCCCTCGGCTGGCCATCTTTGAAGCCAGACTACGATACCCCACCCTTCGCCTGACCTACAAGCTTGTCCATATTTCCCCCCCCCGCCTCTCTTGCATCATCCAACAAGGCCCTTAAGGTCATCTGACCTTCCACTTCTCTCCATCCCAAAACCCTGCCTAGCAGTGGGCCAGCGTGCATTCACTTTTTTTGTGCCCTTCCTCTGGAACGCACTGCCCACTGCTGTTCTGACTTCTGCCTCTCTTTACTCTCTCAGATCCCACCTTGCCTCCCCTCAAGTCTGCTCTTGTAACTAATGGTCTCCCACTGCTACCATCCAACCCCACTTCCTCCCCCTCCCTTGTCTCATCCTGCTCCTTTCCTCGCTCCTGTCCCCTCCCTGCCTTGCAGCCACTCCAGCGAGTTTTCTGGTTGCTAAGTTTTCCTCCTTGCCCTAGTCCCTTTAGTCCCCGGTCCTGCCTGCATCTCCTGTTTATGTTTTTGCACTGCCTGATTAACTTACTAAATTTATGCAGATATGTATATATGTATAATTTAACCTATGCAATGTGTATCTAACTGTAACACTTGTTATTGCTGCCTCTATATTCACTGTATTACTTTGTATATAACGTCTTTGCCTTCTTGTTCATTTGTTGTGCTCCACGTTCTAGTGTACAGGTGTCTTTGTACACCTATCCTGCATTACTCTAACTCTGTACCTCCCCTTGTACCCTCCCCCTCGTCGCCCCTGAAAAAGGGACTTTTTGTCCCAGTGGGCTTACCCCGTTACCAAAATTCAAATAAAATAAAAATATTTAGCTCCTGGAGAAAACAGACCTGGACAACATCTGACTGGAGATTATAAAAGCACTAACATGCACTGCAGGCTACTGAATCTCCCATTGCTGCCTACTGCTTTGATGTCAGCTGCAGGGCATTCTTGGATTTGTAGTAACAGAACAGGCTGGCCTAGAACTAAGCAAAATTAGTCTGATACAAACTACTATACTACATTATAAAATGGGCATGTAAAAATAAACATTCTGATTGGCTAGAAACGAAGTGTCAAACACGTTTTACACACAGAGAAAAAAAAGTACAGGTAAGTAAATCAATGCCCAAAATGGAATGTTCAGAGCTAGGCATGGAATGTTAAGATGTGCCAGTGGAACGTTTTTTTTTTTAAAAACCGCCATTGTGTTTAATCTTAGTAAGCGAGGGAGTGAATGTCTTGCTGACAATCCCGCTCCCGACCCGCCACAGTTACTGTACTAATGCCTGCGTTTGCGATCTGTCTGACAGTCCTGCTCCAGACCCGCTGCAGTAAGACATCTTGATTTCAGTGCTTCACTGACAATTCCCCTCCCGACCTACTGCAGTTAGAAATCTTGATTTCAATGCTTCATTATCATGGTGCTTGTACAGGTATCCCTATTCCACTTAAATGGAGTTCTTACTTTGCATCCCACATCAATGCTTTGTCTGTCTCTTCTGTGTGTGGCCATCGCATTGCCAAACTGAACACACCACTCGCGATCTCTTTCTGTGGCCATCACACTGTTACACATATCTTCCATTTATTGTAAACTGCGGTGATACTCCCCAATAAAAACAACTACTAAACTGTCTCAAGGAGTCCTGCTTGCTCCTGCTGCAGTTCGCTTAGCATGTGTCAGTTTCAACAGTAATTTGTTATCATTGTAAGTAGATAAGTATAAAAATGAAAGCTTTTCCTGCCTTGTTTGTTGGGCAATGGATTTCAACATACTGTGTCATTTTAGACAATTCTGAGGCAGTTTACTGTGTCAATTAAAAGGGACTATTTTTCCTTGCGTAGGGACACTGTTCAAATAAAGCTATATTTTAATGTAAATGCAATATTTTCTGAATCTTTTTTTAATTTCTAATAAAAGTTCTCCATTTTATAAGCACAATAAGACACTCTGGGATATGTGTTGAACATACATTACTGCACGGCTGTGGCTGAAGTCACCTGGCCTGCGGCCTCGTGACTTACTATGCCCCAGCCGTATGGTAATATATGTTCAACACATACCCCATCGTGTCTTACTGCTTACATAAACAGTAAGTAAACCAAAATGTTTCAGCATACAAAGTGCACATTGGGACCAGCCCCACACTTGAGTGTGGGGGCCCTTTGTGCTGACTGTTCCACTTCAAGATTATTGGGAAAAATGTTAAATTAACTGTCCTTTTTATAAAGTCTAAACAGAATAGTAAATCTTCATCAGTCATTTCAATCTTAATTGTTTCAATCTTTTTCACCGTTCCTTAACTTTTCTTTAACCTTCTTATTCAAGGAAGACCATGTAGTATACTGGTTACACCACAGAACACTGAACCAGGGAATTCCCGGTTTGAATCCCACCACAGCTACAGGCTCACTGTGTGAAATTGTGCGAGTCACTGGAGCACTCTGCCGCAGTCTAGTGCTTTCAGGGTGCAAAAATGTCTGGCAGTATAGCCTAGAGGTTAGAGTAACAAGCTATAAAATGAGCTTGGTACAGCCAACATACCTGGGTTTGATTCCCACAACCTCCACCTGCATACTGTCGATTCTGAGTGAGTCACTTAACCTTTCCAGTGCTAGTGGGTTGCCCCTGAAAACAGGCACTTGTGCTCAGTGGGCCTTACCCAGTTACCAAAGAATATATATATATAATTTTCTAAGTATGATAACTGTAAAAAAAAAAAAAATTCTCCCGATTACTGTAATATTGTGGTACTACATCAGTTCCTGTTTCGGATTTTTTAAGGATATATTATTTTCAGGAAGGAACATCAAATAGTAGGAGATTGCTTTTGGGTTCATATGGGAAGAACCTTTGGCCCTCGTGTCAGGGTCGGGGGAGATAATCAGGGGCAGCAGCATAAAAATCATTGTATACTACAAAACATGGTTCAGCAGAATGACAACCTCACTACGTTAGTATTTTTTTTAAACTGCTACTTTACCTCACTTTAATACTTTTTAACATTGCCACCACCCCCAACAATCAGGGCTGCCACAGCTGCACCTTTCTAGCATCTGGAAAGGTGTATGTCCGCCTTCATAGCTGACATGTAATGCTACTTAGTGACCAGCTGGCAGGGGGTGCATGGATACTGGGTGATCCACACCTCTACCCCCAAAGAAATGCAATGTGATGTATTTGTCCTTAAGCCTGGCCCAGTTTAGGATTCAGGGCCTCACACACAAACACTGTTCTCCCACATAACAGCACAATGTGCGCCACTGAGCCAGCCTATTTTTTGAAACTTTTGTTTTCCATTTTTTCACATGACAGATTTTTAATTCATAGCAACACAGTATGTTGGAAGGGACTTACAAGTGCATCCTGTCTACCCTTCTTGCCACATGGCAGTAACTATACCCAGTTTGTGTATCGGTGTACATCCAAGCTTATCAACTGGAATGCTACTCCTCCTCATGCTGTGTAACACTCAGTGCCATTCTCACTCAGTCTAGTCCTACTCTGAAAGTCCAAACAGACTATGACAAATGTTAATCATGCTTTATGTGAAGTATGGTTTCGTATGTTTCCCCATATTCTACACCCCCCCAATGTTCTCTAGTTATACTTACACATGCCAGCTCAAACATTTTTGTAAATGCCACCCTGTCTGTCCTCTTTAGTATTTGGAACACCCTGATAATGTCCCCTCTCAGTCTTCTCTTAATAATTTGAGTATATACAGTCCAATCTCTTCACAGAGTGTTTGCTCCTTAAGTCAGTAGTCAGCTTGGTGGCCCAATGCTGGACCCTCTTGACCTCTTCAGTGTCCTTTCTGTACTACCATAACCAGAACTGGATGCAGTACTCTGGGTGTGGTCAAACCAAGGCCTGTAAAGGTGGATCTCCTCCCTTGACCTGCTCTATACCTGCCTCATAACGCATCCCAACACTGCATTTCTCATTGCAATAGCACACTGCCTGCCTGGCTTCAGCTTACTGTCTACTAATACCCTCGGATCCCTTTCTGTGGTTGTGTTGTGAACTGCTGAACCACACAATGTGTATGTGCACCCCAGATTCCTTGCCCCTAGGTGTACTACCTTGCAGTTCCCCACTATAAATCTAAGCCCCCCCTTTCTCGATCCATACCCCTAACATGTGCAGGTATGCCTGTAGCACACTCCTCCTCAAGCAGTTAGGCTTCATTAAAGGTGCGAGATAATGAAGCCCTGCATTTCTCTACAGGTCAGGTACCATGGAGCCTTCCCTGCCATGCACCTGGAGGGACCACCCTTCCTGGGCAAGAAAGCAGCTCAGTTGATAAAATCATTCGATCCACCAAATACAGTACAGAGATGGTTAAGGACAGAGAAGAATTTTCATCCATGTAGTCTGCCCTGTTTTTCTACTTAATTTTACTAGTTTCCCCTTCTACTTACACTTTGTAATCCTGCTTTTCCCTAACAGCCCCTTTGTGTCTCACCCATTTGATCATACAGTACGATAAACAGCCAACGTTTACCACTTCCTGTGGTAGTCTTTTCCACTAGTTCACCATTCTCTCAGTAAAGAAAAACGTCCTTGTGTTCTCTCTGAATTTTCCTCCTGCCAGTTTAAGGTTATGCCCCTGGTGTCTGTCTAACCGTTTAGTCTAAAAAGCTTGTTGATATCCACCCTATTAGATTCTGCTATGTATTTTTCTCTTTTGTCTCCACCCTCTCTTCCAATGAGTACATTAAGGTCTGTCAGGTTCTCGCAGTAGTTCCTGTTTTGTTGCACCATCCTATTTTAGTCACCCTTCACTGTATTCTTTCAAGTTCATCCATATTCTTTTTTAGATGTGGGTTCTAAAACTGAACACACTACTACAGACATGGTGTAGCCAGTGACCAGTAATGAGTACTTCTTCCCTGCAGCACATAAATCACTGTCCAATACATTCCAGTAGTCTGTTAGTGCTCTCTAATGCTTTTTCACACTGCTGGAACATTTCTGGTTACTGTGTCACTATGCTCAGATCTTTTTAGGACTGGTCTACATAGCAAACTGGATCCCATTGTGATCAAAGTCAGGAAGTGTTTTGCAGCTGCCCCATGAAATGCATCGGGGGGCTGGGACTTGATTTTTTATAGTTGCCAATGAGTGAGTGGTGTACCTTTCTATAATTCACTGCAGCTACTGGCTCGGTGGTGCAGAGGGCCGAGGCACTGGATGCCTTACCTCGAGCCATGCCGGTGACCTGGGTTCAGAAGCGGACTCGGATTGGCGAGGAAGGAAAGGATCGAGCATCTGGAGGACAGTTCTCCTTTCCTGGGAGGGAGGGAGGTGGGTAGCAGATCCCACTGTCTGGTGACCCCCAGTGGAGACTGGGGGTGTAGCAGCAGTCAGGATCTCCAGTAAAGGGATGGGCTGCAGTGGCGCTCCTGTGAATGTGAGTGGGAGTGCGCTTGTCTCGCGCTGGTGCATATTGCACAGCCGAGCCAATGGGGGGGACAGAAAAATGGAAAAAACCTTGGTCGCCTGATAGGTGAAGATGGGTCCAGTGGGACAGCCCCACGCACAGTTCCGGATCCTGCTGGCCGACGATTGGATCTCCCTCTGCTCCCTGGTCGCTCTGCTAGATTCTAGATCGAGCGCCAGTAGGAGTTGGCAGTCCTGCACTGGGGGACTTAGAGCTGGAGGGTTGGGTGGCCAGTGGAGATGGAGAGGAGATGGGCCCAAGCCAAGAGTCGGTCAGAGGATTTCAGGAGCGTAGGAGAAAGGCCATACCCGAGAAACCACACCAGAGAGAGGACAGTAGTCTGGTGAGTAGGGGGGGCATAAAGAAAGCTGGGGAAAAAAAATAATTCATTGCAGCTGTCTGTAATGCTTTGTTAACTTTTTACTGGCTGCAAGGAGAACAGAGCATGAGAGCCTGATAAGCAAGTGATGATTCACATGTGAACGTACATTTGACCTAGGTGGTACACTGAAGATATCTTCGAGTTGTTTAGCCTAGCACCCACCCCCTCACTGTGAGGACTAGAATAAAATGAACGAGCTCAGAGAGGAAGTACTAATAAACTCTCAGTCTGTGCAACTTTGTGAACGTAAAGCTAACCTTTTTTTTCTGAAACAACAAAAGAAATGAAATCATCTATTAAAAATGGAAAGTGTTCATGTTTCTAAATTACTATAATGCGAAAAGACAAAGAATAGCTGGTCAGGGAATTAAAAAAATGTACACCTACCCAACTATATGATGGGTCCAGTACACAACCCGGCTTATCAGGGAATTAAAAAACTGTCCCCTTCTCCTCCCTCCAACTACCCGAGGAGTTCAGGGTTCAACCAGACCTCAGAGAATAAAAAAAAAACCCCCTCTCCCAAATACCTGACAGACCCAGTGCACGACCCACCAGGGAATAAAATAAATCTATCACTGTCCCCCAAACTACCTGAATGGTCTGAAGACCAATTCAGCTGGCCAGGCAATAAATAAACCATGTACACCTCCCCTAATTATCTGATGGATCTGGTGCACAACCTGGGCCATCAGGGAAGAAGGAAAAAAAAAGTCCTCCTTTCCAGAACTATGACACTCGAGGGAATGACGCCGTAGCTGTAAAATAAACTGCGGCCACTCACCCACTGGTTCTTTTTCCCTCAAGTGCTATAGTTCTGGAAAGAATACTAGTTGTTGGGGTAGGCAACCCCTCTCTGAGCACTGCCATCCCCTGGTTTGAGGCTCTTGCTCCTTTCCTGCCTCATAATAAAAAAGTTCCTCCTCCTCCCCTCAATTACCTGATGAGTAAGGGAATAAAGAAAAATATTTCTCCCTCCCCTCAACAACCTAACAAATCCCAAGCCCAATCCAGCCTGTCAGGGAACAAAAAAAAATCTGTCTCCCTTCCCAAACTACCTGATGGGTCTGATGCCCAAACTGTCTCATCAGGTTATAAAAAAATATCTCCCCCTCCCCCCAAAAAAAAAACAACCTGACTGCTCTGGTGCCCAACCTGGCCCATCAAGGAATTAAAAACAAACGAACAAAAAAAAAAAAAAAAACTGGCCCATTCCCAGTTACCTGATGGGTCCAGTTTCCAAACCGGACAATCAGAGAATAAAGAAAACAAACGTTGATATGGAGGGGGGTTATAAGTGAGTTTGGTCCTGGAGGGGATGAAACTTAATTGCCTGGTGTTGGATGAACTTGAACCACTGTGTACAGTGTAGGGAGCATTGTTGAAAAGCAGCACAGCCGTGTCAAAGCCCTCCCCGTTGGCACTGTATATAAATAAATCTGTAAAACTGACACTGGATGTGGTCCTTGTATAACTATAACAGTGAGACTGGTGAGTCTGCAAGACCTGGTAAAAAATATAAAGGTAACAACATGAAAAAAGCAAGACCATCCTTGCTGGCACCAGCCAAATCTTATTCCTCTTGTGAAGATTCCACCTCAACTTGATATAAGCTAGAAGTAAGGTGTGAATTTCACTTGCCAACATGCATCATTTAAAATGTTTTTGACAATACATTTTAGCTGCTAGGTACCCCACCACCGTTTTAGGCTCTCCGTATCATTCTGAATGCTTCTTATACCTTCTGTGACCATCCTCCAGCACAGCCTTGTGTCATCTAACTACAGACACATCATGTTGTTCTGTCCTTTTCCTCTATCACTAATAAACATACTGAACAAGACTGGTTCTAGCACCAACCTCTGTGAGACCCAACTTGTTACCTTCCTCACATCTGAGAGTTTACTATTTAGTAGCACTCTGTGCGCCCTATCCAACAGCCAGTTACCTCTCCATTTTGTAAGTTTCTTCCCTAGCCCATTTGTCCTACTTTCTAGATAAGCTACCTGTGGGGCACAGAGCTGAAGGCAATACTAAAGTTGAAGTTTAGTACGGCTACTGACAGATTTTTGTCTACAGTCAGTGTCTCCTCGACTTATTTCTAATAAGAATTATCTAATAAGAATTAATCGGATCACCAGACTCAGTTCACTTGTTCCCCAAGTTGAGTCAACAGCTTCCACTGTACTAAAAAGTCATGGCGCCAGCAGCAACCTGCAGCATTTGATTTACACGGTAATACTGCATCTGAGCTGGACTATCTTGGGCAAATAAATGGTAAAATAAATCCAACTATCAATAACTAACTAAATAAAAATACCTTAATACCTGTAGTTAGTTGGGAGAAAGCTTGAAACTGAGGTACAGTACTTAATGAATGTATAATCAAAATAGACAGATAACCAGAATGATTAATTTTACCTTGGATTTCTCGTATTTAAGCCAACAGAGGGAAAGAAAGGATTTCTCCTTCCCTGAAAACAGAGGGAATAATTGTTGGAAAACATTTTGTATAAATTCCTCCCCTTCTCTGCAGTGACCAATCAGCTGCCTTTCCCTTTTCATGGTTCCCATGTGTCCAATGCACTTGAACCCAGGTGATAAACTATCAAGAAAGGTTAAGGGTCTTTCCGAGGACAACCCACTGTCAAAGATGGAGATGTCGTCCAGTGCTGCAAACAGGCAAGATACAGGAAGACCACATCCAGCGGGAATTCCAAGGAATTGCAAGAATGATGAAATCAGCTGAAAATTGAGATGAGGACTTGCAATTCTAAACATAGATGGACCGATATCGTCAAACAAAATCTGAAAATGAAATAAAAAAAAAAAGTTTAATATTAAGACAGATCAAAAGGTTACTCACCTATAACAGTGTTTCTTCTAGAGGTTTTTTATCCATAGCCACACACTTTGCATCATTCTGGACCAAGAAGCAGGAACCCATCCAGTCAAATTCAAAATGCAACTACCTCCATCTCTCCCGCACAGTTCCTTTCAATCATCAGATTTTCCTGCTAAAGGGAGAGACACCTACCAGTAGATAAAAGTAGTACAATAACAGCACACCAAACACAAACAGCTCACCCAGGGATGGACTGATAGGGAGTGAGAGGCTATGATGAATACCTTTTGAAGAAACAGTTAAAAGGTTAGAAATCTCTTCTAACAAGACTTCATCCACAGCAACACATTTTACATTGACTACTAGCAGTACAACTGGGAGGAGACAAGTAATGAGTAATTCAGGAAACAGGCTGTTTAGTACAGTACAATCAAAGTCTGCATTCCGGTGGTACTGATGGTTCATACTGTAGTGGGAACTGAAAGTGTGGACAGATGCCCAAGTGCCTGCTTTGCAAATTTCAGCAATGGGGACAGGCTTAGAGTCAGCCACTCAGGTGTCCATATCTCTAATAGAATGGGATCAGTGTCTATGGAAGGGGGGGGGGGGCATGTAACAGTGGTTATTACAGGAGACTATCCAGTGAGATAGTCTTTTTATCCACAGAAGTACCCAGGTAGGCATCCCTATAGATGACAAACATTTGCTTAATTGAACCCATGATGGGTTCAGTCCAGTGCATGCATACGTCTCAACTCTCACATTAGCACGGCTGAGATGGAAGATGCCTGGAATCTTCTATAGTGAAAAATGACAGCGTCAAATGTTTTGCCCAATTTCGTTGCACTGCTGCTTTAAGATGCTTAATCAAAAACAAACTTTGCAGAAATAAAGGCATTGGTATCCAGTGTTATTAGTTTACATTTCCATGTTTGTTGACGTGTCCCACATTATAAAGGCCACTGGCCCACATTTTATGTGCGGGTGTTACATGACAAAGCTGAGAGGTAGGAGTGCATGGTTTTTGGAATTGGATGGGTCCAGGAGTTGGGGGCTGCTCCTTAGAACTGGAATCATGGTGCTTGCCAACCATTCCAGCCGATGGGAAAGGTCCCAAAACAGTAGATGCACTACAGTGGATCCAAAGGGGGGGAGGGGTGCAGCTATGGGGTGGCTTACCCCAGATGAAAAAATTACTCACCTTAGTAATGTTGTTTCTTCTAATGGAGTCTTGCTATATTATAGACATTAGCAGTTTGATCCAGCTCTAGAACTGCCCCGGAGTGAAATGGTTAAAACCATTCCAAAATACAATTTTGGCACGAGAGCAGCTCTATCTGTGTCATTTCAAACTTGAACTGTCAGATCTTCTGAGCCAAACTCACTAAGGTCTGTGTGGAAGCTGTAACCTACACTAGCCAAATGGCTACCTAAATAATAACAACCATTGATGGTCCCAACACCCAAGACTCAAGTCAGGGGACCAGAAATACTAACACCATTCTAATAATATGAAAATGGAACATAAGTATAATAAAACACACACACGTGTACACATACACACCCCAAAGTCCCAAAGGGGACAAAATGCTAACAGGACATAAGTAGTGCCCACACTAAGTTGCCCGCACCCCACCACGTAGAGGTTCTGAGAGGGGCAGGTTGGGGGGGAGGTCTATAATATAGCAAGACTCCATTAGAAGAAACAACATTACTAAGGTGAGTAATTTTTCTTCAAACAACATGAAGTCTTGCTATATTACAGACATTAGCAGAATACACAGCAGTACCTCCATGGAGGAGGGGCAGAACCTACTTAGGAATAGGCTCTGAAGAACAGCTGTGCAAACCGAGCATCTCTCCTGGCCTGGACATCCAGGGAGTAATGCTTGGTAAAAGTGTCTGACTTTTCAAGTAGCAGCCTGGCAAATCTCTAATAAAGGGATATCTCTGTAGCAGCTAGAGGCGCAGCTGTACCCCTGGTAGAATGAGCCCTCAAACCGGGGCGGGGGGCTCTGCCCACTTCTGATAACAAATTGGATACAAGAGACAATCCACCTGGCTACTGATCTCTTAGTGGCAGGTTTGCCTTCCCAACTTCACCATAGGTAAGGAAAAAGTTGGAGGGATTCCAGACCTGTGACCTTTAGTACGCTCTATATAATAACTAAACTCTCTTAACATCCAGGCTGTGCAACCTCCTCTCACCCAAGAGGAGTGATCAGTGAAAAATACTGGAAGGAGATAGATTGATTAAGATGGAAATCTGAAACCACCTTAGGCAAAACTTCCTATTAGTCCTAAGGACTACCTTATCCCTGTGGAAAGAAATAAAGTCAGTCTCCACTGACAAGGCTTTCAATTCCTTATCGTCTGGCAGAAGTGATAGCCACTAGAAAAACAGTTTTCCAAGTTAGGTACTTAAGCTCTGCAGAAGACAGAGGTTCAAAAGGAGTTGCATTAACTGGGCAATGCAAACATTAAGGTCCCAAGCAGGGCCGGTTCCAAAGGAGGATTAGTATGAGGTAATCCCTTAAAAAACTTGGAAAACACAGGATGAGCGGAAAGAGGGGATGACTTTCCTGCTGACACAAAAGCGACACAGCTGCCAAATGAACTCTCAGGGTAGCTGGTCTGAGACCCAAGGAATTAAGATGTACCATGTAATCTAACAAAATGGGCAATTCAGCAGATTCTGGGGAAATATTTTTCCCAGCACACCAAATGGAAAACCTTTTCCATTTAGAACTATAAGTAGCCCTAGAGGAAGGCTTTCTGGAAGCCTTTAGGATCTCAAGAACACCCTGAGAGAGGTGTAAATCAGCAAACTCTAACTCCTCAAGAGCCAGGCCTTGAGGTTGAGGGATTTGAGGTCCGGATACCAAACCCTTCCCTGGGCACAAGTCAACAGATTGTGATTTCTGGGAGGCACAGGGAAGATGGACTGTCAGAGACAGAAGGAGTGGGTACCAGGCTGCCTGGCCCAATCCGGGCAATCAGAATCACCCTGCAAGGCTGAGATCTGATTTTGACTAGTACTTTGAATAGGAGAGGAAAGGGGAAGCATGGAGGAAATTCCTCCCAATCCAGAAGAAGGGCATCCAGGGAACTGAGCCCAGCACTGGAGGCCTGCAACAGAACAGAGGAAGTTTGTGATTGTCTGGGGCAGCAAAAGATCTATCTGAGGGATGCCCCACCTGGCAAAAACTATCCCCAGCACTTGAGGATCCAGGGACCATTCGTGATGGCCCTGGGAAATCCTGCTGAGGGCATCCGCTAGACATTGTCCTTCCCTGGAAGATGAACTGCTATGAGGGAAGTGTTCAGGAATAGGCCAGAGACCACAACTTCATTGCCTCGGTGCACAAGGCCGAAGACCGAGTGCCCCTGTTTGTTGATGTACCACATTGTTGTGGTGTTGTCTGTTCTGACTTGTATCACCTTGTCGTGGACAGATGCAGAAAAGCTTGAAGAGCTACAAAGACAGCTCTGAGTTCCAGCAAATTGATGTGGAGCAGAGATTCCTGGGGACCAAACTCCTGAGTGGTAAGGTCGCCCATGTGGGCTCCCCAACCCAGAAGGGAAGCATCTGTAGTGAGAGTCAAGTCGAGAAGGGGAAACTGAAGGGGACCCCGCTTCTTAATTGCTCTGATCCTGCCACCACTGGAGAGCTAGGATCAAGGTTGAGTCACTGGGACCAACTTTGAAAGGCGGCTCTTCTCTGAGACCAAAAGGTTCTCAAGTGAAACTGAATGTCTCTCATCTGAAATCTGGCCCCTGCACAACAGCTGTGGATGCAGCCATGTGCCCCAGGAGCTGCAGAAAGTGTCTTGCTGGTCGAGAGACCTGCAGAGTGAAGGAAGAGGCCAGAGCCACTAAATTCCTTACCCTTTCTGGGGAAGAAAGGCTCTGGCTAGCTTTGTGTCTAATTCCTGCCCCTATAAAGGTGAGTACCTGGACTGGTTCCAGAACCGACTTTGGTAGGTTTAGCAAAAACCCAGGGAGGTGAGAAGCTGCTGGGTGACCTGCAGGTGAGATTTTACCTGTTCTGTGGACTGGCCTACAATGAGCCAGTCGTCTAGATAAGGAAAAACAGCAATCCTCTGCCTCCTTAGTGGGCCACTGCCACTGCTAGACACTTTGTGAATACCCTTGAGCAGAGGTAAGGCCAAGGGCATTGCTCTGAACTGGTAATGACCTGAGGGCAGTTCGAGTCTGAGGTACTTTCGATGGGATCTTCTGATTAGGACATGGAAATAGGCATCCTTGAGGTCCAGGGAGGCTAGCCAGTCCCCTGGCCTTAGGGAAGGTAAAATCATTGCCAGAGTTATCATTTTGAACTTTGGTTTCAAAAGATGCTTGTTCAGATATCTGAGATCTAAAATGGGCCGCCATTCTCCTGTCTTTTTTGGGGTAAGGAAGTATCTGGAATACAGACCCCTGCCCTGATGCAGGGGAGGAACCTTTCTACTGCTCTGAGAGCTAACAGGGATGAGACCTCTGTTTCCAGAGCGAGGGTCTCTGAAGCACTTGCAGGTAGAAAAGTCTCCTTCTCAACTTGGGAAACTTTTGAAGCTGAGAACCAGACCCTGACTTACTACTTCCAGAACCCACTTGTCTGAGGTTAAAGAAGCCCAATTCTGACTGAAATGCGTCAGCCTGCCCCCACTGGTACAGGAGGATCGGCCTGGGCACCCCATCAGGGTGCCTGTTTACAGGAGCTTTAGGCTGGGGGTGGGAGCAGGTCTGCCCACCCTCGTCTGCCCCTGCTCTGAAGAACCCCCTCTGAGCATAGGCAGAGGAGGCCTGAGTCTGGTAGAAAGGCTCTGAAAAGGCCTGCCCCTACCCTGGGGCATGCCTTTGAGGAGTGGCTTGCCGCCCTTAGCCTGGGCACTCTTGTAAGTAGTCCTATATTCATCCATCTTCTTCATGTAATTCTCTGTCTGCTCTCCAAACAGAGAATTTCCCACAAGGAAAATCCATAGCCTTAGTCTGGGTATCCTGTGACAAACTATACACCTGAGCCAGGCCAACCTACGAAAAGCTACAGATGTGGCCATGACCCTAGAGGAAACATCATTAACATCCACAGCAGCATGAAACTGAACCTTAGAGGCTTCAATGCCATCAGCAGCCACCTATTCTAGTTCACTAGCCAGCTGGCCATGGGCCTGCTTGGCCAATGCATAACAGTATCCCATCTAGATTTCTGATACCTAGCTACATAAGCCTTATAATTTGCTTGCCTGAGTCCCAGAGAGGGCTGCTATATATTGTTTTTTGCCATGGCATCAATCTTCCTGGAATCCTTGTCAGGAGGATGTGAAGCCAAGGAATATTAGCTTATCACAGGCAGCAGCCTGAACTACTAACATGACTGCATTGCTGAGAAAGGAATTCTGTATCAGGGCCTGACAATGTATACCTTCTGTCCATCTTTTTATCTACAGGAGGCACAGAATTAGGAGCTTTTAAAATTTTAATTGTTTGCTTCCTAAAAGACTTATGTAAAGAATAGACAATCTCCTAGACTCTGGAATATCCATCATTTCTACAAAATCAGGCTCCTCTTGCTCATCCACAGCCTCTTCTAAAGGAAGCTGGAGGGTTTCAGCAACTTTTTATAAAACATAAAATGAGATGGGGACTCAGACAGCATAGGGGAGATTCTAAAGGTCTGTCTGGGGAGATGTCCGGTTTAATGGGCACACCCCAGGCGTTCCCAGCCACATTCATACTGTTCATAATCTTCCTCCCCTCCTCTGGTTCATAAAATTCCTCAATATCATAATCCTGAACCACTGGGACGGACGAACCGACCTTTTACCAGATAGTGGTGGTTCAGACGGACCCTGAGACAGTGACTGGACAATCTGTATGGCTTTTGCTATCTCTGCAGCAGTTGGAGAAGGATTTTGGACTCCAGACCTGCTGATTTTCTTGTTTTCTTTATTGGAATTGGTTCCTCAGAACCAGCTTTTCTTTGCCGAGGAAGTCTGGCCCTGGTCAGAGGGCACTCCCTCTGGTTCGGTTGGCACCGAACCAGGCTGGACATCCAGGGTCAGCGGACTTTTAGCCTCTCGTTCCCTGAGCCTGCCCAATCTTTTTCCAGGGTGGCTGCAGGGGAGATTCTTACATACCTGGCAGTCTGACTGGAGGTGGTCAAACCCCAGACAATAAACACATGTGGTGTGTGGGTCAGCCTTGGCAAAGACTTCCCACAAACATCACAGTGTTGAAACCAGTGGGCCGGTTTTCTTTTGGGTTTCTCAGACATAATGCCAGCCTAACCAAAAACTTGCCTTTAACAGCAGTGCCAGGCAAGACACCTTATCGGTTCCTAACCGTGTCACGGTATTGAAAAACCGTAATAAATCCGTTTTTTAGAACCGATAAGAACGGGAACCGCACTCTAAAATAGTAACTTTTAGTTTTAAATGAGTTTTAAACCCACTGATCGGTTCAAAACCGAACCGATAACTACAAGTTCCACACAGACAAAACCTTCATTTACTTACGGTTACACCACAGATAGAGCTTGAACCTAACGGTTTTGTGGTTAAAATAAAACTATTCTCGGTTAAATCCAACCGAGAAAACACTTTTTAAACCGAGAAATGAACCGAGCAGAAGGAGAAATCTCCAAGCGACTGTTCACTGAGGCGGAGTAAAGAATCTGACAGTTCAAGTTTGAAATGACACAGATAGAGCTGCTCTCGTGCCAAAATTCTATTTTGGAATGGTTTTAACCATTTCAATCTGGGGCAGTTCTAGAGCTGGATCAAACTGCTAATGTCTATAATATAGCAAGACTTCATGTTGTTTGAAACTCCCAAGTGCAAATCAGATATGCTGCACTCTAAAAAAGCACACTGCTCGGTCACACTTTCCAAAATTCAAACTCATTTATCGTATGTGATTTATACAAACAACTGAGCACCAGTCAGTCACATACGTGAATTAACAACCCAGCGCCTCACCCATAAGCCTTCGTCAGGAGGCAGATACAATCAGACTTGACCACCCCTTATATAGTCCTCAGTGATAACTTAATAGAGTACAAAAAACACAATTTGTTACATTTAAAATAAACTACCAAAAAATACAACCCATAGGGTCCCCAATACATGCTTTAATTGTAAGGCACTATATATACTTCAAAAAATCAATTTTGCTAAATTTTTAAAATGTTCTCAATCCCAAGATGATGTCATGTGAGCACACTTATATACAGGCACAATCAAACTAGCATAAGTGAATTTTTTTTTTCACTTATGCTAGTTTGATTGTGTCTATGTATTAATTACAATTTCTTTCTTCGCAGATATGCTCCTTCTGAAGCTGGTACTTCCGCTGAGGCTCCCTTTCCTGAAGACCATGTTACAACTGATCTACAAGAACTAACCTTCTACATTTAAGGGTGATCACATGACATCATCATCATGGTAATGGGAATGTTTTAAAGATTTAGCAAAAATACAGGTTACTCACCTGTAACAGTAGTTCTAGGAATGGTGTATGTTGTTCATCCACACTGTCTGGCAGGTATCCTTGCCGCTTTAATTCTTGCCGGAAGGTCTTCAAGCTGGCTCCTCCCACCCACCGGTGGTAAAACTCAGCTCGCTGCACGCCAGATCTGGCCCGCTGGAAGCTCAAGTTGTGCGCCGGCCAGGAGGTCGGCTGTCGTGTGGATGAACAACATATACCATTCCTAGAACTCCTGTTACAGGTGAGTAACCTGTATTTCTAGGGACATGGATATGTTGTTCATCCACACTGTCTGGCAGACTCCTAGCAGTTCTCTGGGAGGAGGGAGGCAAGGCGCACACCCCTGATACTTACTTGGGAAAGAGAGATTGGAGAACTGAGGCCCCAAAACCAGCATCCCGGCATGACTCGAGGTCGATGTGGTAGTGGGTAATGAAGGTATGTGCCGACTTCCAGGTAGCAGCCCTGCAGATATCCTGGATAGGGACGTCCCTGGAAGCAGCTACCGATGCAGCGGTATGGCGGGTAGAATGAGCTCTTATCCCTCTGGGAGGCTCCATGCCCGCCAAACTGTAGCAGAGCTCTATGCAGGAGGTGATCCACCTGCCTATCGTCCACTTTGCTGCAGGTCTGCCAGGTGCGGCTTCAGCGTAGGTGACAAACAGCTGGCGAACCTCTCCCCGAACTTCAGCCGTCCAGACCTTATAATAGCGCGCTCATCTAGGGTCCAAAGTATGGAGCCTATACTCAGCCTCCGAGGTGTGACGGGTAGAACACCGGCAGAGTCAACACCTGGTTAAGGTGAAACTCTGACACCACCTTCGGGAGGAACTTCAGGTGGGGGTGCAGGACAACCTTGTCCCTGTGGAAGACCAGGTAGGAAGGCTCGATGGAAAGCGCCTGGAGCTCTCCCATCCTTCTGGCTGACGTGATAGCCACCAAGAAGGCGGTCTTCCATGACAGGTGTGAAAGATCACACCTGTGCATTGGTTCGAATGGCTTGCCCATGAGCTTGGCCAATACCAGCAGTAGATCCCACGGAGGTGGAGGTTCTCGCACCGGAGGGGAAATGTGGTCAAGGCCTTTGAAAAAGCGCCCGACCACCTTCTCCTGTGCCACCGACTGCTTGCCGCCCGCGCCCGGTAAGCAGAGATGGCTGCCAGGTGCACCTTAAGGGTCGTCGACCGAAGCCCTTGCTGAGAAAGGGACCACAGGTAGTCCAGAATGCTAGCCAAGGGGCAGTCAGAAGGGTCTAAGCCCTTCCCCTGACACCAAATGGAAAACCTCTTCCATTTGAAGGCATAGCATTTTCTGGTCGACTCCTTACGGGACGCCTCAACGACATTGAGGACCTCGTCGGAAAGACCCAAGGCCTGGAACTCTAGCCGCTCAGGAACCAGGCCGTCAGGTGCAGGGATTGAAGGTCCGGATGGAATACCTTCCCCTGATTGACAGAGATCAGGTCCGGGCGGGCTGGAAGCCGCCTCGGGAGCCTGGAGCTGAGGCTGAGGAGATCTGGATACCAGAACTGGCGGGGCCAGTCTGGGGCTACCAGAATCACCTGCGCCTTGTCCCTCCTCACCTTGAGAAGCACCTTGTGGATCAAGGGAAATGGGGAAAAGGCGTAGAAGAGGCCCGGGGTCCACGGCCTCGAGAAGGCATCCCCCTGCAGCGAGCCCTGCTGAGGGGGGGGCGGGCATGGAACAGACTCAGCTTTGCATTCTCCCTGGAGGCAAACAGGTCCACCTGAGGGGTGCCCCAGTGGGAGAAGAGATCTTGTACTACCTCCGGCAGGAGAGACCACTCGTGAGACGCAGCCCCTATCCGGCTTAGGGCATCGGCCAGGGTGTTGGAGGCTCCTGCCACGTGAATGGCTAGGAGATCCGCCTCCAGGCTGCGCACTAGGGACCAAATGCGGAGAGCTTCCTTGCATAACAGCATGGAGCGCGTCCCGCCCTGGCGGTTCAGATAGTACATGGTCGTGGTGTTGTCCATCTGGACCTGAACCACTTGACCCCGTAGAAACGGAGCGAAGGCGGTGAGAGCTAGACGGACCACGGAGCTCCAGCAGGTTGATGTGGCATCAGGACTCCCGAGGGGACCAGAGGCCGTGCGCTCGGTGTTCCCCCAGATGGGCACCCCAACCCATCAGAGATGCGTCGGTCGAGAGAGAGAGACCGTCAGCTCGGGGCGGATGAACGGGATACCCTCCTGCAGATGAGCTGGAACGATCCACCACTGGAGAGCGTTCCACATCTCCTGGGTCACTGTCACGGGCCGGTCCAATGGATCGCGGCGTTCTGACCACTGGCTGGCCAGTCCCCATTGAAGGGGACGCATGTATCAACTGGCCCAACGGACCACGCTGGTGCAGGCCGCCATGAGGCCCAGGAGGCACAGGAAGTCCCGGGCAGGGCGCAATTGCCCAACCAGAAATGATTGGGCAAAGGAGGAAATAACCTCGGCCCTGTCCGCCGGGAGCCATGCTCTGGCTCGCAGAGAGTCGAGCTCTGCCCCGATGAACAGAATCACCTGCTTTGGCTCGAGTTCCGACTTGGCCTCGTTGATGAGGAGGCCAACCTGAGAGCAAACCTGGAGGGCCAGATCTCTGGACCGCTCCACCTCCTGCCTGGAGGGGGCTGCTTTCAGCCAACCGTCCAGGTAAGGGTACACCTGGACCCCTCGGCGCCGCAGGAATGCTGTCACCACTGCCATGCATTTGGTGAAGACCCTGGGAGCTAGGGAGAGGCTGAAGGGCATGGCTCGGAACTTGTAAAGGGATCCCTCCGCTCTGAAGCGGAGGAATCTTTGATGGGACGGACGGATTGGGACGTGAAAGAACGCGTCCAGGAGGTCCAGGGAGCAGAACCATATGCCTCGCTCCAAGGATGGGATAATCTGAGCCAGAGTGACCATCCTGAAGGTTCGAGACCTTAGGAACTTGTTCAGGTTGTGCCGGTCGAGAATGGGGTGCCAGCCCCCCATCCGTTTTGGGACCAGGAAGTACCTGGACACAAACCCCGGGTCTGAAGGAGGATCCGCCACCTTCCTGATCACCTCTTTTTCGAGGAGCAGGGCAATGTCGGCCCGGCGGGCCAACAGCGAGGCTGCGGACCCCGTGGCCCCGAGGGGTGACGGCTCAAAGGCGGAACCTGCTCAACTCCAGAGGCAGGCTTTCCTACCACCTCCAACACCCAGCGGTCCGTGGTGATAGCGGACCAGGCGGAAAGGAAGTGGCGGAGCTGTCCCCCCATAGGGGAACCCAGGGGGAGTGACGAGGTTGGGGGTGGCACCCCTCAACCCGTCACTGGGCAGGCTTGGAGGAAGGACCGGCCGAGGGACCTCCCGGGCCTTTACCTCCTTGCTTCCTGTTGGAGGAAGCCGTTGGCTTGGCTTTGGGACGCCAAACGCGAGCCTGCTGGCCCTGTTGCTGGTGCTGCTGGGCCGGTCGAGTAGCAGAGGACTGAACGACGAAAGGATTTCTGCTGCTGACGGCGGCCTTTGTCCCTCTGGGAGGAGGTGACCGAGTCCAGAGTGGCATTGGACTTTTCGATCCGCTGGAGGTGTCCCTCCACTCCAGGGCTGAAGAGGTCAGTCCCCAAGAAGGGGACGTCCGCCAACTTGTGCTGGGTATCCGCCATGAAAGTGGATATCCTCAGCCACGCCCTACGTCGCATGGCCACTATTGACCTGGCACAGGAATCACCTATGTCCAGAGCAGTCTGGAGCTGCTGCTTCGCCACCGCCCTGGCCTGGTCCCGCACCTGGCGGACCGTGGTCTGCAGGTCAGGCGGGAGATGAGGAACAACCTCATCCAGGGAGCCCATGAGGGCGTGGGAGAAGTGTGCCATCAGCACGGCCAAGCTGGCCTGTTAGAGGCCGAGGGAGGAAGCAGCGTACACCTTGCGCCCGGCAAAGTCCAGCTTTTTGGATTCCTTGTCGGGGGGCTTGTCCACGTCCCGAGCATTACCGGAACGCCGGAAAATGCTGTCGGTGACTAACCCCTCCGCAGAGGGGTGTTCCGACAAACTGGGCAAAGAGCCGGTAGGGACCGCATACTTCCTGGCCAAAGGCGCTGGACAGGAAGCAGGCCACTGCCAAAGCTCCAAGGCTGGGCCGACAATGGCCTCAGCCACCGGAAAGGCCTCCGTAGGAGAATCCCCTCGGTCCAAAATCTCCGTCAGGGGATACTTGGCCCATTTGGACACGGGCTCGAGCTGCATCCCGGTGGACTCCGAGATGAGCCGAAGCAGACCCAAGAAGGACAATGGGCTATCGTCCACTGACTGACCCCTGGAGGACTCCAGATTGCACTGCCTGGAGAACAGGGAGGAATCATCGTCGGATTCCGAAGAGTCTCCGAAGAGTTGCTTCGGCCCTGAGCCACCCTCCACCTGCCGAGGATGGTCGGGAGTGAGGGTGACCGACAACCTGCGGGGCAGGCCATGACCCGACTGAGAACTCTTGGTCGGTGCCCCCGACTTCGGTTGTGGAGGCGGAGGTTCCACCACAATCGGTGGACCAGCTGGTTTTGGCTTAGCAACTGGCCCTGGGGCGGCAACTTGACTGGAACGAGTGGTTGCTTCAGCCGCTCTGGCAACAGTCGCTGATGGCCGGAGTCGCTTAGGGCCCGATAGCAGCAACTGCTGCCACATCAAATCTCGTAGCGCTGTGCAACTTGCGCCAAGCTTCCTCCTCCTCCGAGGAGGATGAGGAAGAGCGGCGCCGCCGCTTACTCGCAACGAGACCGAGACCGCCGATGTTGGCGGGAATGGCTGGACCGAGAAGAGGTCCGCGATCGAGACCGAGATTCTGGGGACCGAGGGTGGGTCTGGGAAGGGGCCGGGGATACCCGCTCTTCCCTTGGCTCGGGAACTTTAACCGGGGACTGCGGTCCCGAAGGAGCAGGCAGATCCTTGGTATCCACTGGGGAACCGGTGAAGTAGGGTTGTTGGCTTCTCCAGTCGACAGCCCATCTAACGGATCGAGAAAAATCTCGACTTCGTCGACGGGAGTCTCGGCAGACTGGCCTGATGGGGGCACCGTGAAGCCAGCGGCCTCAGCCGCAACCTCGACCGAAGTCGACGGTCGGCTACCCGGGAAGGGGGACCTTTCCCATTCCCAGGAAAGCCGACGGTGGGACTTACCTTTCGACTCTCTTTTCTTGGGCCGAGAAGAATGTCCCGAAGGCCCCTCTTCCTTCGTGGAAAGGGACTGACAAAGCTTGAACAAAGCTATATAAGAGGAACTCAGAGAGAGCGGGATAAATGCTGCGGCTCAGGAAGAAGAATATGCGGCCTGGGCCGCTTCCTCCTCGAGGGCGATCATCTGCTCGAGCTGCTCAGCCGAGTCAGCCGCCGCGGACACCGCCCAACGAGCCTCTTTGGATTTCACCGCGAAAACGCTTCGGGCGCCCGAGCTTTAAATGGGCAGCGCAATCATCCAAGAACATTGGCCGAAAAGGAACGGGCACAACCCCGCAAGCTCATGGATTGTGATCTAGCTCAAGCAGTAGACGCACGTGGAGTGCAGATCCGTCCCTGGACATTTTCTGCCTCGCAGGGCACCGCCAAAGCTGGAACAGATTTGTCCATTGCAGCCACGTAGGGAAAAAGAAGACCAAATTTGAAAACTTCAAAATCAATTTCAGACAAACCGAAGAATTAGGATCCAGTCTCAAACGCAGAGCGCTAAGGAGGGAACCTGAGCTTCCAAGCAGTAAGGAAGATCTGGCGTCATGGGGCGGAGCTGAGAGTTTTACCACCCGGGTGGGTGGGAGGAGCCAGCTTGAAGACCTTCCGGCAAGAATTAAAGCGGCAAGGATACCTGCCAGACAGTGTGGATGAACAACATATCCATGTCCCTAGAACTGATTTTCTGCAATATATACAGTGCCTTAGATTAAAGCACGTATTTGGGACCCTTTGGATTGTATTTTTTGGTAGTTTGTTTTAAATGCAACAAATTGTGTTTTTTGTACTCTTATTACATCATCATCACCGGGGACTATATAAGGGGTGGTCAAGTCTGACTGCATCCGCCCCCTGATGATGCCTTATAGGTGAAGCACTGGGGTGTTAATTCATGTAGGTGACTGACTGGTGCTCAGTTTGTATAAATCACACACAATAAATGAGTATGAATTTTGGAAAGTGCAACTGAGCAGTGTGCTTTTTTGGAGTGCATCTTATGTGGTTTGTACTTGTTAATCTACCTGAGGGGGCCTGGTCCTTGAAGAACCAGTGCCGCTGTAAGGTCAATTTATCTGAAATGCATCCACCTCCCTGGGTTTTGTGACTGGAACCAAAGAAGCAGACTTGCCTAAGGGAGATTGTTTTCTTGCTCTTGCTCTCCTCAGACTTACTGGGGCAGTTAGGGCAGTTACAGAAACTCTTAATTGGTTCTGGGCCTACAGGCTCAACGTGGCCATTGGCTAATAGCATGGATTTGTGGCACATGATGCACTTTTTAATCCTGCCAAAAGGGTTCATCCATGGGGAAGCCATGACCAGTAGCGGGAACCTTTTGTTAACTCAGATGAAACTCTAAGACAACAAGTAAAAAGAAGAAAAATTCAGTGTAGAGACAGTGCCATATCCAACCTGGGATCACACATGGCATCAGAACTGAGCCAAAGTGGTAATGAATCAAGTTAAATAAGAAAATGAAGCGTGGTGAGTGCAACTGATTTCTTCGGCAGAAAGGAGAACTTCCTTCATACTCATCGTAATTTCCTTTTCTATTAGCTCTAACATTATCAATGGGAAATTAATACATATTACCCAAATGTATTAATTACCCATTGACAATGTGGAGCATTTCAGAAAAGAGAAATCTGACGGCTGGAAGAAACCGCATGCGGAAACTGGAGGCGATCACATGGTTGAGGTTTGAGTCTGATTGTAGGTTTCTGACTCCTAGGGTTAGAGTGATGCAATGTGTGTAGCTATGGATACAGCCTCATTCATATTGTGTGAGTGAAGCTTCAAGAAATGGGACTGCCCAATGGCCCAACAACAGTGTGTGCCTTACTGCTGAGCCGGTGACCGAAAGCAGATTTGGGAGCTGGCACTCCAGTAGCCTGGCTGGGCTGGGACTGCTGTTGGCAGTGCTTCTCAGCCTGGAGGGGGAATGCCATGCATTTACACATCATTGACCCTCGGTGAAGGGTCAGAGAGCTTGCATGCGCTCAAGGCTGCCAACAGACAATTTGGCAGCATCAGGGGAGGATTATGGGTCACAAGGGGAGAAAAACATGTAGCAGCATCTTAATGACGGTGGCTGGCATTTTCAGGTCCCACTCTACTATGACTGCAAGGAGAAACAGTAGGGGGTTCCACAGAGGGGTCTGTGAGACCACTGAAAGAGAAAGAAGGCCCTGACCAAAAGACTGGGAGCACAGAGTCATGGGACAAGTTGCAGAACATACTACAGACTAATGAGAGTTTGATCTCTTAATGACTACAAGACTGAGCATTTCATTCAATGCAATGACAGAGCAATGCATTGCACACTCAGCAGTTGATACACAGAATTTGACAGCAGATAAGAACTGCCAGGCCCAGCTAGTCTGCCCATTTTCCCTGCCTGCTGCAAAAACCAAAGACCCTACTTGATCTCTGGCTTTGTTCTCCCACCTATAGCTAGGGTACCCCCATGCAAACACCATGCATTTTTGAATTCCCCTACCGAATTTGTCCCCACCATGTTCCATGCATCTGCCACCCTTTCTGTGAAGAAATACTTCCCCCCGTTACTTAGTAGTCTACCCCCTTCTAGCCTCATGTCATGACCCCTTGTTCTAGAACATCTCCTTTTCTGAAAGATGCTACCTTCCTGTACCTTACACAGTATATGCCCTTGCGATGCTTGAAGGTCTCTATCATATCCCCCCCCCCCCCTTCAGGGTGTACAAACTGAAGTCCTCCAATCTCTCCTCATATGACTTCTGGTGCAGGCCTTGCACCATTTTTGCTGCCCTTCTCTGAACTGCCTCCACCCTGTCTATGTCTTTACATAGATGAGGCCTCCAGAACTGGACACAATACTCCAGATGCTGTCTCACTGACTAATGGTGTATACAGAAGCATCACCACCTCCTTTCTTCTGCTGTTGATATCTCTCCCTGTGCACCCCAGTACCACACTGACGCTCACTACAGCCATGGCACACTGCCTGGCCACTTTAGATCATCTGATATGATTACCCTCTCCAGTTTGGTTGTCGCCAGTATCTCTCTCCCATCATGTAAGCCTCCCTGGGTTCCTGTGCCCAAAGCATGATTTTGCATTTTGCACTGAATCTTAGCTGCCACACCCTTGACCATTCCTCAAGTTTACCCTAGGTCCTCCTCATTTTTCTACCCTCCCAGAGTGTCTACCCTATTGCAGATCTTCGTATCATCTGCAAACAGGCATACCTTTCCTTCCAGACCCTCTGCAATGTCACTTATGAAAACACTGAATAGGACTGGCCCCAGAACTGACCCCTGTGGCACCCCGTTTGTTACCCTCCTTTCCTCGGAACAAGCTCTCTTACCACCACCCTCTGTGTTCTATCCCGCAACCAGTTTCTAACCCAATTTACCACCTTGAGGCTCATTCCCAGGCTGCCTAACTTGCTTACAAGCCTTTAATGTGAAACAGTGTCAAAGGCCTTGCTGAAATCCAGGTAGGCCATATCCACTGCTCCCCTCAATCCACTTCCCTGGTCACCCAGTCAGTCAAAGAAATCTGTCAGATTTGTTTGACGTGACCTTCCCGCTATGAAGCCATGCTGCCTCGGATCCTGTGTTCTGCATACAACATTACTGCAGTCTGTTCACATATGCAGACAATTGAAGTCTCTGGATCAATAACTGCACACATTTCTAAACAGGGCCATGACCAGGAGAATGCTAGAGATGTGGCTGCAGTAGTACCATCACTATCAGGGGGCCCACTCCATCATGCGGCAGTATTAAAAAAACCTTTTATTGTCACAGACAAACTTTCAACTTTTTTTTTTTGTACACTGCTTATCCACTTGAAATAGGGGCTGGCAGCAGTGGGGTCAGTGTTATAGATTCAAGTTCCAGTTTCATGAGGTAGGGAAGAGTTCAGAACAAAGAAGCAATAGGTCCTGTTGCTGAAAACTTCTGATCTTCATTCCTCTCTTAAATTTAAATGTTCTAAATGACAACAGCTAAAATTTAATATCTTTCACAGAATGAAGTACACCCCTACAAGACTAAATAAAATGAATATGAATATCAGTGACAAATGCCCCAGATGCCTGGACAATTTAGGCTCACTTATTCACGTTTCTTACTTGTAAAAAACCGTCTTGCTTTTGGAATGAAATTCTGTCTACATTGGAAAAAACTACAAACATTAAGTGGGAACAAAATGTGATGATTATCTTATTTGGGGTACATCAAGGAGATATAAGCTGCACAAGAGATCAAGAAAAACTTTTTTCTTTAGGTTGCATTATTGCAAAGAACTGTATTTTAATGTTCTGGAAGCCTGGGCCCATAAAAAAGATCCTTGTTTAATATCGAGAAGTGCACTGTGATGCACCTGGGTAAAAACAACCCCCAGCATGATTATACATTAGCTGGGAAGGTCTTAAGGATTGTCAAGGATGAGAGTGATTTGGGAGTAAGGGTCAGTAATGACCTTAGATTTAAACAACATTATAATCAGGTGATTAAAAAAACAAGCGGTATCCAGAGCTGCATCCACAGGCATATTAAGAGTAGGAGTAAGGCAGTGTTGATTCCCCTCTATACCTACCTGGTGTGCCCACACACTGAGTACTGTGCCCAGTTTTGGGCTCCTGGGAATAAAGGGAGATATAAAAGCCCTGGAAAAAGTCCAAAGAAGGGCTACAAGAAGAATCAAAGAGGTCAGGGGTCAAAACTATGAAGCAAGGTTGCAAAACCTAGAGCTATATTCACTGGAATACCGCAGATTAAGGGGAGACGTGTTTGATTTTCAGAGCACTGTCAGATTCACACCTGTGGGAACAGCTGGGGCTTACATTGAGAGACCAGAAATATAACACTAGAGCCCACCCCTTACAGTTAATAAGTGAGAGATATAATACCCACTTAAGGAAGTTCTGGTTCTCAGTGAGAGTTGTTAAGATTTGGAACAAACTCCCCATGGAAGTGATTGCGAGTAGAACCATGGAAACCTTCAAGCATTCCCTAGACTCCTATCTGATAAGTAATAACATTACTGGGTACCACTAGTGTTTGTGCGAGCTATAATGGACTTTGGTCTTTAAAACACTCTGAAAAAAACCTATGAAACCTAGGACTCGAATCCCCCTGGCTATTACACATGTTTAAATCTAAAGATCGACCTTTATAAAATAGAAAGGATAAACTATTATTTGGATAATAAGGAACAGCATTTTGGTCCAATCTGGGTGAACTTTTATCGCTAATGCTTTAAATTAAAAGGGTAGCCCGCCTTGCTGTTCTGTTCCCATATAAGTAGGTAAACTTAATTAGGTAAAATCCTGGTTAGAAGGGAGAAAGCAGAGGGTCTGTGTAGCAGGACACTTTTCATTATGGGCTGATGTGACCAGTGGTGTATTACAAGGTTCAGTACTGGGTCCCACTTTATTTAGTATTTATGTTGCACCCATACAGACTACATCTTTCACTTGGATTACAAAATTTGCAGATGATATAAAAATAGCTAGTATAGTAAATAATGATCTATTTTTTATTTTTTTTTAGCTAAAGCTTGTATACAGGTGTGATCTGGGAGCACAAGGAAGTTAAGAGACTTGCTCAGGGTCACACAGTATGTGAGTAGGGGATGTGGGATTCAAACCCAGGTTTGCAGCTCAGAGCTTTAAACCACTGCGTTATACTGCCTCCTCCACGATAGATCTGTTGAAAACCTTCAATCAGAGATTAACAAGATAGGTGAATAGGTATATAAAAACCAACTAGCTTTAAATATAGCAAAATGTAAAATGCATATGGGCAAGAACAACAGATGTGCAGCATATACTCTATATGGAGAAACCATTCCAGTATTGGTACTGGAAAGAGATCTAGGGATA
This sequence comes from Neoceratodus forsteri, assembly GCA_016271365.2. NCBI lineage: Eukaryota > Metazoa > Chordata > Ceratodontiformes > Ceratodontidae > Neoceratodus > Neoceratodus forsteri. Next base: position 431,444,415 of record CM028134.1, read on the forward strand.
ATGGTGTCAACAGATTTATCCCACTCAGAACTGTGTAAAGCAGTAACTAACAAAGCTAACCACATCATGGGATGCGTACAAGCAAATATTACAAGTCGAGAGAGGAAGGTATTACTGCCACTGTATACATCCCTCATGCGACCGCATCTGGACTACTGTGTTCAATTCTGGGCTCCTCAGAAGAAAGGCAATATCAAACTGCTCAAAAATATTCAGAGAAGAGCAACAAGAAATATAAAACAGAAAAAAGGAATACTATATGAAGACAGTTTGAAAAACCTGAATCTGTTCAGTTTACAATACAGGAAAATTAGAGGCGACTTATGTATGGTGTACAAAGCACATAGGAACCAAGATTTCTGGGAATGTATGGACTAGCCAGCAATACAATGCAAAGTAGTAGATATCATGATGCACAGCTGAAGGGAGAAATATTTAGGACTAATTTGAGAAGGGGTTGGATAAATCAGAGGGTAGTAGCGGTCTGGAACAGGCTTCCAAGAGATACAGTGACAAGTTCTACCTTTGAGAAATTTATGTCATCCCTTGATGATTATATGGGGATGAGAAATGTGCCTTTCTTAGGTGAACTGGTCGAGTCATTATGGCCTTTGGCTGCAGACTCGTATCAGTCTATGATTCTAAGATTCTATGATAATCTGAAGTTTGTGGGAATTTTACTAAGTCAGTGTATTTTATTCTTCTATCCTGATAATATCCATATGCCATTTATGTTTACTGTTGATTAATTATTAACTGGTTTCTTTTTTCTGTTTTTCTTTTTGGTTGTTGTACTGTGGTACTGTACTTCTAACGTACTGTGGTTTATGGTGTTGTTAACTTATCCAGTCTCTCCATAGTAAAGATACTGTAAAACATCAACAAAAAACAAACTTCTGATCTTATTGCCAATCTCCCCAGGAGGAGCAGGGATAAATTACACTGTTCTGTACCTTGATCATGGTGCCAGCATGGGGGAAGGGAGGTAGCATGGACATAACATGGATGCTCAACGGGACTGGTAGAAAAGAAAGTACAATTATGTAAGAACTTACCATAACAGTAGATCTTTGAGAGGAGCTCTTGTAGCAGGTAACACTTTTAGGACTGAAGCCGGCAGGCACCAGGACCCAACTGAAAACTTCTAGCAAGCAGTACACAGTGGGGGACCGCCCCCTGACGTCGGCCCACCCCTGACATCACGTATGGTATAAAAAGGGAGATTCCCCAGCCCATCCCCAGTTCTCCCACTGGAGACCCCAGCAAGGTGAGTAAAATGGAGAACTGAGGAAGTTCCTCTAGATGAGGAGAAACCAAAGGTATCCGTGATGGAGAAGCAGCTACCAGGGAGAAGGTGGGTGGGAAAAATAGTACCCACTGCAAGAGCTCCTCTCGAAGATCTACTGTTACAGTCAGTTCTTACATAACTGTACTATCTTACTTAGAGGGGGCTCTTGCAGCATTTAACACCTTCAGGACTGAGTCCCAAGCAGTAAGGAGAGACCCCAGTCAGCTGGGTGAAGGCAGAAGTCTCCCAAAGCAGATTAAGAGAGGACGCCTTGGAGGACAGCCAGTCCGAAGCCTGCTCTGCTTCGAGATGCAATGTCCAAACTGTAGTGCTTGATAAAGGTGTGGACAGAACTCCAAGTAGCAGCTGCACATATGTCTGCAACTGACTGCCGACGAGGCACAGGTCAGGAAGCACAGGAAAGCCAGGAGCAGTTATAAAATTTGCAAGCAGAGTTTTATTATTATTAAGAACGGTAAAATAAAAAAATAAAAATTGTTCAGAATAACTATTTACAAATGCAGTACAAACAGAGAAAACAAAGTCCTTCTGAGTGTTTCTTCTCAATTTCAAATCTGTCTCTCTAGCAAAAACACTGCTACTCTTTTATAAGTCTTTGCCTGGGAACTTGTTATAAGAACATCCTGGTTCTCATACAATGTTCTTGTCAGTTTCCTTGCAGGTGCAACAAACAGAATATGGTGACGCAGAATTGACCTCTTGTTGACAGTACTGCAAAGATTTTGCAAACCAGCATCTCAATTTAACCCCCTTATATTCCAAATAGCTTTCTGCAATCATTTCAACAGTATAACTATATACAGTTTCAAACAAAAGGATCCCAGTTTTACATACAGGTTCACATATATTTTATAACCATAGATATGCAAGGGGGAAGAAAAGATAAACAGCAAGTGAAGGCAGAGAGATAGCGAGCGGCGGAGAATCGCAAGACTGTCAGAGTGAAGAGTTCGTAGGTCTCATGAGAACATCTGGTTGTGCAACCAGACAGACAAGAGAGAGAAAAGGAGAGACCAGAACAGATCTTTGCATTTAAATTCTTTCTGCATAACAGCTGGGACAGGGTCTTATTCAGCCCTGTCACACTGATACATTCCTCAAGGAAGCAAAGGAAGCAGCCATGCCTTGGTAGAGTGACCCTTATCGTAGCCCGTACAGGTTTATCATACTTGTAGCAAAAACAATGCATTTAACTAACCATTTTGATAAACACTGCTTAGAAACAGGAGCCACTTCTTTTCTGGGAGCAAAAGATACAAACAACTGGTCAGACTTTCTAGTGGCTCGGGTGCGCTCCAAGTAATAACGAAGCACCCTGTGAACATCCAGACTATGAAGTAGTGCCTCCCCTCCGTTTGAGTACTCTGGGTAGTAGACAGGAAGGTGGATGTCCTGATTCAAAGTAAACTCTGACACCACCTTAGGAAGAAACTTAGGATTAGTCCGCAAGGACACCCTGTCCTTGTGGAAAACCAGATAAGGCTCCTTACACATCAGGGCCTGAAGCTCAGAAATCTTTGAGCAGAAGTAATAGCAACTAAAACAAAAACAAAAACGCTTTCCACGACAGAAAGCGCAGCTCGCAACTTGTATCAGGTTCAAAGGGAGGCAAAGTAAGCTTTTCTTCCCCCCCCCCATAGATACTCTATGCTTCCTTTTGGCACTGGCAGGCGGCTCGACCCTCCCTCGAGGGGACTCATCTCTCCAGCGAGGCTTTCCCCACCCACCCCAACTGACCATCTTACCCACGAGTTGCCCACTGTGACAGGGCTGGTGGCGAGGGTGCTGGCCTCCCTCCCACCACCGGAAGCCAACATCTAGATTGCTGGGGGGGAGGTGTGGGTGCAGCCTGCAATCACTGAGCCTGCCAACTCCGAACCCTTTTTCCATTTTCTCCCCAGACCCACTCACGTGCAATGGGCATGGTGACTGTCTCCACCTCTGCAGAGGCAGTCTTACACCCTGTGTGTGGGTCCACCCATTTTCTAGCATTGCACCTATGCTGACTCACAGCCTCTGCTGGGTGTCAGTCTACAGCACGATGCCGAGTCCCCTCATCCCCGAGGAAGGAGAGCTGTCAGCGGACACTCGATCCCTCCTTGTCTCGGCCGACCCCCGAATGACCCAAGTCCATTCCCAAACCTGGGTCACCACCATAGTGTGAGGCAAGGCATCCAGTGCCTCATCCCCCTGTGCCACCGGGCTGGCGGTAAGCTTTTCTAAGATAAACAAAAGATCCTATGGTAGGATGGAGTTCCAGATGGGAGGCTTCAAAATGCAGAATGCCCAGTAAAAACATATGGGAAAGATCTGTCTGGGCAAGAGTTTTGCCCTCAATAGGTACATGGTAGGCTGAAATGGCAGACAGATGCACCTTGAGCGAGGAGTAGCTGAGTCCCGAGTCAGACAGGGAGAGGAGGTACTCTAGAACTCAAGTCTCCAGGCAGATGAAGGGGTCTAAATGCTGAGAGGTGGCCTAAATGCAGAACCGCCTCCATTTCATAGTGTAAGTGGCCCAAGTGGAAGGTTTCCTAGCAGCTACCAGGACATCTGCTACCCTAGGGGATACTCCGAATCTGGAGATTTCGTGGATGCCTAACAAGACAGGGCCCAAGAGGAATTTAATAATTAACACTATAATAAAAATAATAATAAAACACCCAAGAACCTCCAACAGGAGGGAAAAATCTACAAAAACACCCCCGAATGTCAGAATAACCTGAAGAGGGTAAAACCAATGAAAACACATTTCCAAATATAAATGCCAGAGTGTGACACACATACCCCTGGTAATACAACATGGAGTGCAGAGGCTACTCGTTCTGGCAGGGGAGGCAGGGTGGGAGAGTTATGAACACTGGCGTATCCCCTGGAAGAAACAAGATTACTATGGTAAGTCATTTTTTCTTCTCATCCCAGGAATACTCCAATATTTCTAACTCTTGTGCAGACTACGAAGCAGTACCTTTAGAGGTGGGCACAGAACCTACTTTGGAAATAGACTCTGCAGGACAGCTGTGCCAAACCTGGCATCACCCCTAGCCTGTGTGTCCAGGTTGTAATGCTTAGTAAAGGTGTGCACTGTTCTCCAGGTAACTGGTTTATAGATATCCACCAAAGGAACATCCTTGGAAGCTGCTGTAGTAGCAGCTGTACCCCCTGTGGAATGAGCTCTCAGCCCTGCTGGGGCCTCCCTCCCAGCTTCTGAACAGCAACACTGAATACACTGAACTATCCAGTGAGAAATGGACCTCTTAGATGCTGGATTTCCTTTTCCCATATCCCCATAAGTCAGGAACAGTTTTTTCCTGTCTATGGACCTTGGTGACTGTCATGATGTAGCTAAAAGCTCTCTTGACATCAATACTGTGCAGTCTACGCTCCCCACAGCTTGAATGCTCAGTAAAGAAGACAGGTAAAGTTGATGGACTGGTTCAAATGAAAGTTTGAAACCACCTTTGGAAGAAATGTTCTGTTTGTTCGCAAGACCACTTTTTCCCCTGTGGATTGAAATGTAGTCCTGCTCAATGCAGAGAGCCTGGAGCTCACTAATCCCTCTAGCACAAATGATTGCCACTAGGAAAACTGTTTTCCATGTGACATATTTCAAAGGAGCTGAATACATGGGTTCAAAAAGGGTACCCATGAGCTTGGTGATACAGACATTTAGAACCCAGGCTGGCACCAGTTCCCTGTGAGAGGGGTGTAAGTGAGCTAGACCTTTAAAGAACCTTTCGAAGATAGGATCTGATGCCATAGAGGCATTCTTCCCAGCTGAAGTGTAAGCAGACACTGAAGCTAAGTGAACTTTTAAAGTAGTGGGCTGCAGGCCCAGTGAATGCAAATGAGTATGGTAGTCCAGCACAGCTGGAACCCCTGCCTGAGCTGGCACCATATCCCAGGTGGAGCACCAGATAGAAAGCCTTTTCCATTTAGAGGCATAGGTTTTCTTGGTGAAAGGTTTCCTGTAACCCATTAAAATATCCAAAACACTTTCAGAAAGATGCAGGCCTGCATACTCTAGATCCTCAAGAGCCAAGCTTTGAGTCTGAGTGACTTGAGGTTCGGGTACAGGAGTCTCCCCTGACTGGAGGTTAGCAAGTTGTGCCTTTGAGGAAGGTGTATTGGTTTGGCCACAGACATGGAGAGCAGCAGAGAGTACCATGGCTGTCTGGCCCAATCTGGGGCTATGAAGACCACTGAGACTGGGGTGGGACCTGAGCTTGAGTAGCACCCTGTACACCAGAGGGAATGGAGGGAATGCATAACGGTACTTCCCTGACCAGTCCAGAATCAGAGCATCCAGTGGTACCGTTCCCTGAGCTGGGGGTCTGCAACAATACTGGGCAGGTGGTGACTTTCATGGGATGCAAAGAGATCCTTCTCTGGGGTGCCCCACCTCTTGAAAATCACTTCCACCACCTGTCTGTTCAAGGTCCATTCGTGATGGGCCTGGTTGATCCGACTCAGGGCATCTGCTAGGGTATTGTCCTTGCCCGGCAGATGGATGGCCTGAAGAGAAACTCATAGGGAGTAGGCCAGAGTCCAAATTCGCATAGCTTCTGTGCAGAGAGGATCCAACCTTGTTCCTCCCTCCTTCTTTATGTAATACATGGTGGTGGTATTGTCTGTTCTGACCTGTACCACCTTTCCCTGAACTAGTGGTGTGAAGGCTTAGAGTGCCAGGAACGTGGCCCTGAGCTCCAGCAGGTTTATGTGCTGGAGTAACTCTGCACTGGACCAAGTGCCATGAGTAGTGTGATCCCCTAGGTGGGCACCCCACCCTAATAGTGATGCATCTGTTGTGAGAATCATTGATGGAGGCTTTTTTTTTGAAAAGGAACCCTTTCTCCAAGGTTGGCTTCCTCTTTTCAGTACTGAAGGGCCAGAAGTAACATTTCTGTTATTGGGACTAGCTTTGAGAGAGAATCCTTTCTTTGACACCAATGAGCCCTTAGGTGGAATTGGATGTCTCTCATTTGGAACCTGGAGCCCAGGAATGTGCCAGTGACAGCTGCCATGTGGCCCAGTAACTGCAGAAACTGTCTTGCAGTTTTTGGTTTGTTCAAGCTTAAGGAGACTGCCATCTGCAGAATACTTTTTACCCAGTCCAGAGGTAGGCAAGCCCTGCCCTCCTGGGTATTTAGTTCTGCTCTTATGAACTGCAGCATTTATGCAGTGAGAAGGACTGACTTTTTAAGATTTACAAGGAAACCCAGAGACTCCAAGAGTCCTTGGTGAGCTGCAGATGTTCCTCTACATGTTGTGGTGACTTTCCCACCATCAACCAGTAGTCCAGACAGGGAAACACTGTGACACCTTGCCTTTGCAGGTGTGCCACAATCACTGCCAGGCACTTTGTGAACATTCCTGGAGCTGAAGTGAGATCGAATGGCAGGGCTGAAAACTGGTAATGATCTAAAGGGAGTCTGAACCGGAGGTACTGTCTGTAAGACTCCCTTATGGGGATATGGAAATAAGTATCTTTTAGGTCCAGAGATGCCAGCCAGTCTCCTTTTTGGAGAGCTGGCAGAATCAGTGACAAGGTTACCATTTTGAACCTTGATTTTATTAAGTGCCTGTTTAGCACTCTTAAGTCCAGGACAGCCCACCATTCCCCTTTTCATTGTTGTGAGAAAGTATCTTGAGTAAAAATCCTTTCCCTTTTGTTGTGGAGGCACAGGTTCTACTGCTTTTGACAACAATAGGTTCTGAACCTCTTTTTCCAACAGCTTTCTTTCTGCGTTGGAAGCTGACTTGAACACTCTGGTTCTTAGAGAGGGAAGGGATTCGAAGTTTATGGACAAACCCTGACTCACTACTTCCAGGACCCACTTGTCTGTGGTGATCTCTTTCTAAGCCTTAAAATAGTGAGTCAGTCTGCCCCCCTACTGGAAGTGGGGAGGCGGCCTGGGAAAGCGTGTCGGGGGTCATGCTTTGCCTGGGGCTGTGACTGGGAACCATGCCTGGAACCTCTTCTTCCCCTGAAGTACCCTTGCTGTGGGTACAGCTGAACTTGGAGTATGGCCATGGCTCGATAAAAAGGCCTGGAATGAAACTGTCTGCCCCTGCCTCCCATTCCATAAGGTCTAGTGGACAGGGAAGCCTTTTCAGTGGTCGAGTTGCTTCTTTAAGTGGCCTTGTACTAGTCTACTTTTTTCATATAGGCCTCTGTGTGTGTTCTAAAGATGGAGTTACCCTCAACTGGAAAATCTAAAGCCTTGTTCTGCGTATCCCGAGTAAGGTTTATGGCTCTTAACCAGGCAAACCTTCTTTAGGCAACTGTATTGGCCATCCACCTGGCAGCAGTGTCATTGGTGTCTGCTGCCATCTGAAATTGGTATTTGGTAGCTTCTAAGCCAAATCTGGCAGTCTTAGCTAAGTCAGCTGAAAGACTAGAGGGAGCCTCATCTGCCATAGCCATGACGGATTGCCAGAGGGACTTTTGATACTGGGCTGCATAAGCCTGGAAATGAGCCTGTCTGATGGCCAAAGAAGCAAATAATTCCGATATGTTCAATAAAATAAAAACAACTAAAAAATAAAATAAATAGCTCTTTTTGGCCATGCTATCAATCTTGTTGGAATCCTTCTCTGGTGCATAGGATGCCAGAGGAACGTTTGCATTGTCACAGGCTGCAGCTTGTACCACCCCCTGGTGGTCAGGGTAGGAGAATAAAAATTCAGCCCCTTCCCTATCTAGCTGGTACTTCTTGACCAACCTTTTATCCAAAGGAGGGACAGATCCAGGTGTCTGGAGGAGTTTTACTACATATCTTTTTCAAATAACTTATTTATGGGAAGCAGTAACTTTTTGGTGAGTGTTAACCCCATCATTTCCAGGTATTCTGCCTCTTCCTCATCTTCTATCACCTCAGTGGTAGAGATGTCCAGAGCATCCAATATTTTGCGGACAAAAGTAAAATGAGATGAATAATCCTCTGATGCACTGGAAGGCGAGCCAAATTCCTTGTTCAGGAGAGACTTTCTATAGGCTCCCCCTCATCATCTTCTTCTTCATATTCCTCATAATCTTCCCAGACATCATGCAGAGAAGACTGGATTGATTCAGCAAGGGTCTGAATTGTTGACTGCTGTCCAGCAGGCAGCATCCCCTGTAAGGCCTGCAAGACCTTGAAAGCCTGAGCAATCTCCAGTGGAGAAGGCATATTTACTGCCACACCAGAAGTCCCCAGATGATGATCAGCAGGGGTTCTGTGTGTTTAGACTTTTTTTGTCTTTTTCAAAGGAACCAGAGAGATAGCCAGTTCAGCAGGCCTTTTTGTAATGGCCTTTGCACCTGTATCAGGGGTAGAAGTTGTGGTTTCTGTGGTTTCACCCACAGCCACTGAGGGTGCCGACTGGTCAGAGCCTGAGGGACCCTTAGATGGAGGCAATCTCCTTTTAAGCCTTTTCAAACGATTTTCAAGCATTTTTTCAGGAAAGGTCTTGCAAATTTCACAGTCAGTTTTCAAATGATCATAGCCAAGCACAAGAAGTGTGTTTATCTGCCTTGGCAAAAACTTCTCCACACGCTGTATAGTTTTTGAAACCGGATTCACCGGTCTTTTTCTTAGGTTTTTCTGACATTTTGATCAATACAGCAGAAAAAAATCCAACCGCTGTTAAATATAAATTAAAACTATCGCCTTCGGTAGGTTCAGGAACCGATAGGGGGACCGATCAGAACCGAGAACCGATGAATAAGGAACTGGGATTAGCGGTTCAGTAACCAATATTAGAGGTTACAGAAAAACAGTTTTAATAAGACAAAATACTTTAAACTAAAGGAGTTTCAGTCAGAAAACTCTGCTAAAGGCTAAAAAATTCCCAGTTCCTCACCGGTTATCCCAAACCGGGAGAAACCGAGAAAAATAAGCAATTTAACTAAAATTAAGCTAACAGTTATGTAACAAACAAAAGATAAGGGCAGCAGATGAAAATAAAATAATACTTATATACATTTTATAAGATGTTGAGGAGAGGATCTCTGAGCATCTAGTCTTGACAGGCAGAGAGAGAAATCTTAAGTTTAGAATGTAGGCAGTTGATAGGTGTCAGCATTTGAAAAAGTGGCATGAACCAATGATTCCATCATTAGCATAACATTCCATCTCTGGGCAGATCTGGCTTAAAGGCACACTGCACAAGAGTTAGGAATATTGGAGTATTCCTGGGGTGAGAAATTGGAGGTTCCACTGCAAGCTGCTGAAGAAGTGGAAACCAAATCTGGAGTGGCCAAAAAGTTGCTACCAGGATCATATCTGCTCCTTCCAACTGCAGCTTGAGAAGAACTTGCTGCAGGAGAGGGAAGGGAAGGAACGCGTAAAGGAATCTACCCGTCCAGGAGAGGGACAACGCGTCTTGCCAGAAAACACTAGGCTCTGGCTCTAGCGAGCAAAAAATACAGGTTACTCACCTGTAACAGGAGTTCTAGGAGTGGTATATGTTGTTCATCCACACTGTCTGGCAGGTTCCTTGTCGCTTTAAATCTTGCCAGAAGGTCTTCAAGCTGGCTCCTCCCACCCACCCGGGCGGTAAAACTCTCGGCTCCGCCACAGACGCCAGATCTAGCCCGCTGAAGCCAGGTTGCGTCAAGCCGTGGAGGCGGGTGGGTCGTGTGGATGAACAACATATACCATTCCTAGAACTCCTGTTACAGGTGAGTAACCTGTATTTCTAGGGACATGGATATGTTGTTCATCCACACTGTCTGGCAGACTCCTAGCAGTTCTCCGGGAGGAGGGAGGCAAGGTGCACACCCCCTACTTAGGAAATAAAGACTGGAAAACAGAGGCCCCAAAACCAGCATCCCAGCATGACTCAAGGTCAATGTGGTAGTGGGTGATGAAGGTGTGTGCTGACTTCCAGGTAGCAGCCCTGCAGATTTCCTGGATAGGGACGTCCCTGGAAGCAGCTACCGATGCAGCGGTATGGCGGGTAGAATGCGCTTATCCCTCTGGGAGGCTCCATGCCTGCCAACCTATAGCAGAGATCTATGCAGGAGGTGATCCACCTGCCTATCGTCCACTTTGCTGCAGGTCTGCCAGGTGCGGCTTCAGCGTAGGTGACAAACAGCAGGCAAACCTCTCCTCGAACTTCAGCCGTCCGCCTTATAGTAAGCGAGCGCTTCAGGGTCCAAAGTATGGAGCCTATATTCGCCTCCCGAGGTGATTGGGGTAGAACACCGCAGAGTTAACACCTGGTTAAGGTGAAACTCCACACCACCTTCGGAAGGAATTTCGGTGGGGCGAGGACAACCTTGTCCCTGTGGAAGACCAGATAAGGAGACTCGATGGAAAGCACCTGGAGCTCTCCCATCCTTCTGGCTGACGTGATAGCCACCAAGAAGGCGGTCTTCCACGACAGGTGAGATGTCACACCTGTGCATCGGTTCGAATGGCTTGCCCATGAGCTTAGCCAATACCAGCAGTAGATCCCACGGAGGTGGAGGTTCTCGCACCGGAGGGGATATGTGATCAAGGCCTTTGGAAAAGCACCCAACCACCTTCTCCTGCGCCACCGACTGCTTCCTGGCCTGTGCCCGGTAAGCAGAGATGGCTGCCAGGTGCACCTTAAGGGTCGTCGACCGAAGCCCTTGCTGAGAAAGGGACCACAGGTAGTCCAGAATGCTTGCCAAGGAACAGGAGGAAGGGTCCAGGCCCTTGCCCTGACACCAAATGGAGAATCTCTTCCATTTGAAGGCATAGCATTTTCTGGTTGACTCCTTACGGGATGCCTCAACAACGTTGACGACCTCGTTGGAAAGACGCAAGGCCTGGAACTCTAGCCACTCAGGAACCAGGCCATCAGGTGCAGGGATTGAAGGTCCAGATGGAATACCTTCCCCTGATTGACTGAGATCAGGTCCGGGTGGGCTGGAAGCCGCCTCGGGAGCCTGGAGCTGAGACTGAGGAGATCTGGATACCAGAACTGGCGGGGCCAGTCTGGGGCTACCAGAATCACCTGCGCCTTGTCCCTCCTCACCTTGAGAAGCACCTTGTGGATCAAGGGAAATGGCGGAAAGGCGTAGAAGAGGCCCGGGGTCCTTGGCCTCGAGAAGGCATCCCCCTGCAGCAAGCCCTGCTGAGGGGGGCGGGCATGAAACAGTCTCAGCTTCGCATTCTCCCTGGAGGTAAACAGGTCCACCTGAGGCATGCCCCAGTGGGAGAACAGATCTTGTACTACCTCCGGCAGGAGAGATCACTTGTGGGACGCAGCCCCTATCCAGTTTAGGGCATCGGCCAGAATGTTGGAGGCTTCTGCCACATGGATAGCAAGGAGATCCGCCTCCAGGCTGCGCACGAGTGACAAAATGCGGAGAGCTTCCCTGCACAGAGGCATGGAGCGCGTCCCGCCCTGGTGGTTTAGGTAGTACATGGTCGTGGTATTGTCCGTCTGGATCTGAACCACTTGACCCCGTAGAAACGGAGCGAAGGCAGTGAGGGCTAGACGAACCACTCGAAGCTCCAGCAGGTCGATGTGGCATCGGGACTCCCGAGGGGACCAGAGGCCATGCGCTCTGTGCTCCCCCAGATGGGCACCCCAACCCATCAGAGAGGTATCGGTCGATAGAGAGACCGTCGGCTCAGGGCAGACAAATGGGATACCCTCCTGCAGATGTGTTGGAACGGTCCACCACTGGAGAGCATTCCACATCCCCTGGGTCACTGTTACTAGCTGATCCAGGGGATCAAAGTGCTGTGACCATTGGCTGACCAGCCCCCATTGAAGGGGACGCAAGGACCAACGGGCCCAATGGACCACGCTGGTGCAGGCCGCCATGAGGCCCAGGAGGTGCAGGAAGTCCCGGGCAGGGCGCAATTGCCCAACCTGAAATGACTGGGCAAAGGAGGAAAGAACCTCGGCCCTGTCCACCGGGAGCAGTGCTTTGGCTCGTAGAGAGTCGAGCTCTGTCCCAATGAATCGTATCACCTGCTTTGGCATGAGTTCCGACTTGGCCTCGTTGATTAGGAGGCCAACCTGAGAGCAAACCTGGAGGGCCAGATCTCTGGACCGCTCCACCTCCATTCTGGAGGGGGCTGCAATCAGCCAGTTGTCCAGTTAGGGGTACACCTGGACCCTTCAGCGCCGCAGGAATGCTGTCACCACTGCCATGCATTTGGTAAAGACCCTGGGAGCTAGGGAAAGGCCGAAGGGCATGGTCCGGAACTCGTAGAGGGATCCCTCTGCCCTGAAGCGGAGGCATCGCTGGTGGGACGGATGGATTGGGACGTGAAAGAACACGTCCTGGAGGTCCAGAGAACAGAACCACACGCCTCATTCCAAGGATGGGATTATCTGAACCAGAGTGACCATCCTGAAGGTCCGAGACCTTAGGAACCTGTTCAGGTCATGCAGGTCTAGAATGGGGCACCAGCCCCCCGTCTGTTTCGGGACCAGGAAGTACCTGGACACAAACCCTGGGACTGGTGGAGGATCCGCCACCTGCCTGATCACCTCTTTTTCGAGGAGCAGGGCGATGTCGGCTCAGCGAGCCGACAGAGAGGCTGCGGATCCCGTAGCCCCCCGAGGGGCGATGGCTCAGAAGGGCGGGGCCTGATCGAACTCCAGGGCAGGCCCTTTCCTACCACCTCCAACACCCAGCGGTCCGTGGTGACAGCGGACCAGGCGGAAAGGAAGTGGCGGAGCCGTCCCCCCACGGAGGGAACCCGGAGGGGAGAGCGAGGCTGGGGAGACACCCTCAACCCATCACTAGGCAGGCTTGGAGGAGGGACCGCTGAGGACTTCCTGGGCCTTTTCCTCCCAGCTTCCTGTTAGAGGATGCCGAGGCTTGGCTTTGGGGTGCTAAGCGAGCCTGCTGGCCCTGATGCTGGTGCTGTTGGGCCGGACGTGCCGCAGGTGCAGAAGGGCGAAAGGACTTATGTTGTTGGCGATGGCCCTTGTCCTTCTGGGCAGAGGTGACCGAGTCCAGAGTAGCACTGGACTTTTCGATCTGCTGGAGGTGGCCTTCCACTACAGGGCCGAACAGGTCAGTCCCCAGGAAGGGGACATCTGCCAGTTTATGCTGGGTATCCGCCGTGAAGGTGTATATCCTCAGCCATGCTCTGTGGCGCATGGCCACTGCGGCCGCAACTGATCTGGCACAGGAGTCTCCAATGTCCAGAGCCGCTTGGAGCTGCTGTTTTGCTACCGCCCTTCCCTGGTCCCGCACCTGCTTGACCGTGGTCTGCAGGTCGGCCGGGAGATGAGGGATCACCTCATCCAGGGAGCCCATGAGGGCGTGGGAGAAGTGTGCCATCAGCACGGCCCAGCTGGCCTGGCGGAGGCCAAGGGAGGACGCCGCACACCTTGCGCCCGGCATAGTCCAGCTTTGGACTCCTTGTCAGGGGCTTATCCACATCCCTAGCGTCCCCGGACGCGGAAATGCTATCGGTGACCAACCCTCCGGGAGGTGCTCAAAAACCGACAAAGAGCCAGTAGGACCGCATACTTCCTGGCCATCCTGGCCGAAGGTGCAGGACAGGAAGCCGGCTGCCAAAGCTCAAAGGCTGGGCCAACAATGGCTTCAGCCACGGAAAAGTCCTCCGTGGGATACCCTCGGTCCAGTATCTGCCAGGGGAAACTTGGCCCGCTTGGATACGTGGCTCGAGCTGCATCCTGGTGGACTCCGAGATGAGCCAAGCAGACCCATAAAGGACGATGGGCTCTCGTCCATCAACTACCCCCCGGAGGACTCCAGGTCAAGGGGCCTGGAAAACAGGGAGGAGTCATTGTCGGACTCCGAGGATTCCGCAAAGAGCTGCCTGGGGCCTGAGCCAACCTCCACCTGCCGAGGACGGTCGGGAGTGAGGATGACCGACAACCTGTGGGGCAGACCCTGATCAGACTGAGAGTCCTTGGTCGGCGCCCCCGATTTCAGTTGTGGAGGCGGTGGTGGTTCCACCACAATCGGTGGGGCAGCTGGTTTCGGCCGAACAACTGGCCCAGGCTTGGGCACCTTGACTACAGTGAGGGGTTGTTTCGGCTGTTCGGGTGACGGCCACTTGATGGCCGGGGAAGGGTATTGCTTCGCTTGTTCCCTAGACAGAAGTAACTGCTGCCACATTAGGTCCTCGTAGCGCCGACGCAATCTGTGCCAAAGCCTCTCTTCTTCTGAGGAGGAAGATGAGGACGAGCGGCACCGCCGCTTACTTCCGTGCCGAGACCGAGAACGCTGATATTGGCGGGATCGGCTGGACCGAGACGAGGTCCGAGACCGAGACCCTCGGTGTTTCCAAGGGCGGGTCTGGGAAGGGGCGGGGGACACCCGCTCTTCCCTCGGCTCGGAAGCCTTGACCGGGGACTCCGGCATGGGAGGCGCAGGCAAGTCCTCGGTCTCCACCGGGGGAACTGGTGAAGAAGGGTTTTCGGCTTCACCAGTCGACAGCCTGTCCGACGGGTCGAGAAAAATCTCGACTGCATCGATGGGTGTCTTGGCCAGCTGACCTGACAGGGACACCGTGAAGCCAGTGGCCTTAGCCGCAACCTCGACCGAAGTCGAGTGTCGACTGTCCGGGGAAGGGGACCTCTCCCGCTCCCACGAACGCAGACGGTGGGACTCACCTTTCGAGTCCTTCTTTTTGGACCGAGAAGAATGTCCCGATGGCCCCTCTCCCTTCGTGGAGAGGGTTTGGCAAAGCTCCTTAAAAGAAGCTGTGTAGGAGGATCCCAGAGAGAGCAGGATAAATGCCACGACCGAGGAAGAAAATGTGGCCTGGGCCACCTCCTCCTCGAGGGTGATCATCTGCTCGAGTTGCTCAGCCGAGCCAGCTGCCACGGACCCCACCCAACGGGCCTCCTTAGACTTCACCAATGGGTAGTGCTTCTCGGGGTACCCAAGCAGTACCCGGGCAGCGCGGTCTTCCAGGACGTTGGCCGAAAATGAACGGCATAACTCGCAGGCCTGCGGGTCATGATCTAGGCCGAGGCAGTAGACGCACGTGGAGTGCGGATCCGTCTTGGACATTTTCTGCCCACATGGGCACTGCCGAAAACCAGGAGTCAATTTGTCCTTCACAGCCTTGAGGAGTAATCTGACGAAGTCTTGAAAACTTAAGAATTAATTTCGGGCGAACCGAAGAATTAGGATCCAGTCTATACGCAGAGCGTTAAGGAGGGAACCTGAGCTTCCAAGCGGTAAGGAAGATCTGGCGTCATGGGGCGGAGCCAAGAGTTTTACCACCCGGGTGGGTGGGAGGAGCCAGCTTGAAGACCTTCCGGCAAGATTTAAAGCGGCAAGGAACCTGCCAGACAGTGTGGATAAACAACATATCCATGTCACTAGAACTGGGTAGTTTTGCACTGGATGGAGAGGCAAATAGATCCAGTTCTGGATGTCCCTATCTGTCAAAAAGGTCTTCGGCCACTGAGAGATGAAGCTCCCACTCATGTGCCCTGCACCAGGACCTGCTTAGTCTGTCCGCCAGGGTATTTTGCATGCCGGGAACATGGACTGCAGTCAAGTCAAGCTGATGGTCTACTGTCCATGACCAGACTCACATGGCCTCCCTGGAGATAGGATAAGAATGAGTCCCTCCCTGTTTATTTAAAAGACCACTAACATGTTCTCTGTCTGCATCAACAGAGGGTCGGACAGCAAGACTGTCTGGAAGGCCTATAGAGCATATATAATCGCCCTCATCTCCAGGACATGGATGTGGAGATGGAGCTCATGCTGGGACCAGGTCCTCTGTGTCCGACGGCCACTCAAGTGGGCTCCCCAGCCTTGGCCTGATGCATCTTTGGTTAGTATCTGACTGGGGGAGTCCTTCCTCAGGCAAACCCCTCTGGAAAGGTTGGAGGAATTCAACCACCATGCGAACGCCTGTCGTACAGGGTTGGACACCAAGACCAGTTGCTCTAGGTCATCCGAACGCTGATCCCATTGAACCCTCAGGTTCCACTGAATCACCCTCATGTATAGCCTGGCCAGAGGGACTGTGGCACTGGCAGCTGCCATGTGCCCCAAGAGTCTGAGGACAGAACTGGCCAGGACCTGGCGAGAGGAGGAGATCTACTGAACGTGTGCCTGAAGTCGCTCTGCTCTGTCTTGAGGAAGGAAGGCCTTACCCTGCGCCATGTCCAAAGTAGCTCCTATATATTGCAGCTGCTGACTTGGCCAAGGGGAGGACCTGGGGAGGTTTAAGGTAACCTCTAGGTCCTGAAACAGGGAGAAGGTGGCCTGCATGGTACGGAGTAACTGGTCCTTGGTGGGAGCAGTCAGCAGCTAGTTGTCCAGGTAAGGGAAGATATAATGTCCCTGTCTTCTTAGAGCTGCAGCCACCACTGTGAGGCATTTGGTGAAAACTCTGGGGAATGAGGACAGGCCGAAGGGCAGAGTCTGAAACTAGTAACGACTTCCCTTGAAGTGGAAGTGAAGGAACCTCTTGCGAGGCTAGAAAATCATAATTTGGAGGTATGAGTCCTACATGTCCAGGGAGCATAACCAATCCCTTCGATGAAGGAGAGGGAGGAAACCTAGTAGAGTTACTATCCGGAGTTGTTTGTACTTGACGTACTGATTCAGGAGGCTAAGGTTGAGGATAGGATGCAAATCCCCAGTTTTCTTTGGCACCAGGAAGAAGTGCGAATAAAATCCTTTTCCTTGTTGAGCCGAAGGGATTGGATCCATGACCCGCTTTTACAGGAGGGCCTGGATCTACTCTGTGATAAGTGTGCTGTGAGCTTAGAGTAATGGGAGAGGATCAGTGGATTGTCTGGGGGTATTCTCTGTGAACTCCAGAATATGCCCCTTTTCAATGAGTTGCAAAACCTACTGATCTGTGGTTATCGGACGCCATCCTTCTATGTACAAGGAAAATCAACCCCGTACCGCCTACCCTAAGGCTTCGGCTGGGGGGGGGGGTCAGGCAACGAGTCAGGCTGAGTAGCCAGGGAAGGGCAGCATGGACTGAGAGGTTTGTGGAGACCGAGGGGCAGAACCTCTAGAAGCAGGAGTGGAAGCCTTACACTTAAATCCTATTCTCTGCTGCTGTCCTCTGGGTTGTTATCTGGCATTCCTCTGAAAGGACTGCTTAGTAGGCTGTTTGGGCAGGGATTTGTACATAGTGGCCCAGATATTCAAAAGGGTTGCTCCATGCGCAACAGGGTTGCGCGTGCGCAAGTCCTACATTGCGCCATTCTGCGATATTCAGCAGGAGGCAGTTGCTCCACTGGCAACAGGTTGTGCAAAAGAGCAATGCAAATGAATGCATGCTCAACAGGAGGGGGAGGAACCATGCATAACCTGCGCAACCTGATATTCAGTCGGGTTGTGCAGAGTTGTCATCTTGCAACCCCAACCTGCGCCTCACAACCTTGAGCCAAAAAAGGATCAGTTGAGGGCCACCCACAGGTGAGCTGCTGTATTGCAGGCGCAACACAGCAGCTGCCACCCTGGCTGGCCCCCAACCCGGGTCCCTGTGTCCCCCACCAGCCCGATCACAGGCATCACAGTTACATGAAACCCCCACACATCTCCCACAGCCCGATCAAGGCAGTACAAGACATGACCCCCACACACATCTCCCACAGCCCGATCGCGGGCAGAACACGTACATGTCACCCCCACACACATCTCCCACAGCCCGATGGCGGCAGAACCTGTATGACCCCAGTGCCCGATCGCGGGCAGAACCTGATGCCCAGTGCCCGATCGCTGGCAGAATGTAACCCTCCCCCAACCCGAATAACTCCCTGGTGGTCCAGTGGATTGAAAGCCCGATCGCGGGCAGAATGTCATAAGACAACCCCCAAACATCTCCCTGTTGTCAAGTGTCCCCCAGCACCCACGAGCTCCCTCCACCGCTCTCCCCCGCAGCCGGGCGGTGACAGCATCCCACCTGCCAGCGCCTGACTGACTGTCCGTAGGGCTGCACGCCCACTGGTGCAGAGCTACAGGCAATGGCGGCAGCCCCACCGACAGTCAGTCGCAGGGCGGGTGGGGGGGGCGGGTGAGGGGCTCGTGGGTGGGTGGGGGGGACACTAGACACCAGGAGATGTTTGGGGGTTGTGTTGTGACATTCTGCCCGGGATCGGGCTTTACGGTCCACTGGACCACCAGGAGTTATTCGGTTGGGGAGGGTTATTCTGCCCGCGAATCAGGCACTGGGGTCACAGGTTCTGCCCGCGATCGCACCAAATACATAGTTCTGGCCCGCGATCGGCTGTGGGAGATGTGTGTGTGGGGAGGCGACATGTACGTGTTCTGCCCGCGATCGGGCTGTGGGAGATGTGTGGGGGGCCATGACGTGTTCTGCCCGCGATCGGGCTGTGGGAGATGTGGGGGTGTCATAACTGTGATGCCCGCGATCGGGCTGCATTAGGCGTTGGTCCCCGACGGCTGCTGCCTGGCAGGGTGGCCAGAGCAAGTCCTCGGGATGCGACCTACATGCAAATGGAGCTATAACAGATGCAAATGGCCCCCGGCGCCTGTATAAATTATGGCCCATTTGCATGTCACCTTGAATATCGGAAATTTACGATGGCGCAATGGTACTTCGCGCCATCGCTAAAGTTTAATGCTCAACTTGGCAACTTGTGGAAGAAGTTCCACCGCGCTTACGCGCAAGTGTTGTGGGTCGATGATATTCAAAGGAGTTGCTCAACAGCGCAACTCCTTTGAATATCACCCCGGCCACACCCCTGCGCAACTATTTTGAGCAGCGCAAGGGCTTGCGCCTCAGACTGGCGCAGTTTGAATATCTGGGCCAGTGTGTACAGATCGGATGATTTTCCCAGATTCCTGCAGGTGAGAAATGATGTTTTGTGAGTCCTCGCCAAACAGAACTGGGCCCCTGAAAGGTGCATCCATGATTTTAGATTGCACATCCGGAGCAAAGCTGGACACTCTCAACCAGGAATAGCGATGGATACATTCTGCAGAGGCTGTGGCTCTGCCTGCTGAGTCCACTGTATCATAAGAGGCTTGTTGGACGTGGTTGCCTACTTCAGAGCCTGATTTTAAAATGGTTATCAATTCAGCCTTATCTGGGCAATCTGGTATGGCTTGAGCCACTTCCACCACCTTGTCCCACAGGGCGTTCTGGTATTGAACCATGAGAGCAAGGAAATTCTGAGACCATATGCACACGTGGCTGAGGAGTAAACCTTTCTGGCCAACTGGTCAAACTGCTTGGAGTCTTTGTCCGGAAGTTGTGTACTCAGGTGTCTAGGGTGCCTGGAGCAGTCATGGGCAGCACCAATTATGACAGAGTCTGCTACAGGGTGTTCCCTGTAAAAGGGATCCTCTCTTGGAGCACAACAGAACTGGTCTGACTTCTTGGAGATGGCCGGCATGGAAAAGAGGCGCTTCCAGGCCACTCTGTTGACGTCTTTATAGAACACCACAAGCGGGGGACCGCCATGGGTTGAGTGCCTTCCTCCTGAGAAAGGTGGCCAACCAACGGTGCTCTGAATCCAGCTCTTTTGTGTCCCAGCCGTTCAAATGCTGGATGTGCCCCATTACATGCATAAAGGATGGGTTGTCAGGCGGGGAACGAGGGGTGCACTTACCGACGTCAGGCTCTGAAGGAAGGTCTGAGTCATCGTGACCTGAAGAGGAGGAGTAACCATCCAAATCCCCTGAATCCAGGGAGGGGGAAGCCGAACGGGGTGGCTTGTGCGGCCATTCTTTAGGAAGGGGGTATCTCCCCCATCCGTCATTGAAGTAGTCCCCTGAGATCGAGGGGTAGGTGGGCGAACTGGAGGCTTGTCTGGAGATGGCCCCTAGGCAGCAGTTTTGGAGGGCTCCCTAGGGGTCTCCTTGTCTTTGAAACAGGCCCACCAGGCCACAAAAAAGCTCATTCAAAGCTTGAGGATGAGTGGGCAGAAGGGCTGGTGTGTCTGGCATCAGGGGATTAGGCTTAGAGGGCCCCAGCGTTTGGTCATCAGGCTGGTGTTAAGTCACGCATTGGAACAGGTCAATCCAGGTTACTGGGAGTTGGACCCAGAGGAACAGAGTCATCTGGCGTTGGATGGTCTGGACCCAACGTCTGTCCATTGGACGTTGAGCCCTTGGGCATTGACTGAAGGTGGGTGTCAGGCCCAGCTAGCGACTTTGGAGGGTTAGGTAGTGACAGGGTCATTCTAGGTGATGTCGGAGAAGCTGGCATTGAAGGTACCAGCGTAGGCTGAGGCTGGACCGGCGAATCAGACGGTGGCCGCCAAGAAGGTATCTCCAGAATCTGGGAGCTGGCTCCTGAGTGGGACAGAGGCCCTTCTTTCCCGGAGACGGAAGACATCAGTCCCTGGCGTCACTGGCTGGAGTCGGCCCTGGATACTGGAGAGGACTCGGCAGACACCCTGGCTGGGAGAGTGACAGGCAATGGTCTGCCACCCAAAAATCCACTGGTGGAGCCACTTGGCTTAGAGCCCACAGGGACTATGGGCTTAAGCTTGAGAGACTGAGAGGTGGGGGACAAAGTCCAGCACCCTGAAGAACCTTCTCACATGGCAGTAATTAGGGAGGGAGGTTTGGTCACTGGGAGCCCGGAGGGTGAAAGGGCAGCTGCGGTGGAAGGAGCTGACCCCCTGCTGGGGGAAGACGCAGAAGATGTTGCCAACTTGGTCGGGGACCGTGAGTGGGAGTCTGACCGGGGTTTCTTCTTATGCTTATCCCAGTGCTTGTGTTTGCAGCTCGATTTCCTCTCCTTATGAGAAGAAGAGGAGGCAGAGGCCCCGGAGGCAGGAGAAGAGGATGAAATCTTTTGGTGAAGCTCCTTCTCCATCTCGGATAGCTTTTTTGGAAAGCAAAAAGGCTTTGAGGGTCTTCTGGCGGTGGAGCTGAGTGGCTGACTGAAATCCTGGCAATGCTGGCAGGTCTCAATGTCGTGGTCTGGGCCTAGGCAGAAGAGGCAGATTGAATGACCGTCCTTGTGAGGGATCTGCTTGCCGCACGCACACTTCAATTGCCGCCCCTTGACTGAGGAGGATGTAGAAAAAGACATGCAAGATGAATCTTGAACTTAAACTGTTTTAAAGAAGAAAATAACAAAACGTGGGAAAGCATGATTCAAAATGGTGGTCGACTAGCTGAAGGCGTCTGCGCAGATCCGACCTGTGCGGTCGACAGCGGGAAAAAAAACTGGGGATGGGCTGGAGGACAGCCACTTTTATACCATACGTAATATTGGGGCGGGCAGAGGTCGGGATGGTCCCCAGCTGTATACTGCTAGCTAGAAGTTTTCCATGGGGTCCTAGCACCTGCTGGCATTAGTCCTAAAGGTGTTAGCTGCTGCAAGAGCCCCCTTGAAGTAAGATCTTGTGTTATATGTGTTTTATATGCACTAATGGTTCTTTTACACTCATTGGTGGGAGGCAAGACCTTAAAAAATATTTTGCAGGGGGGGGCCCTTACAGTCATTGGCACAGCCCTGTTTCTAAATCCTGAACAAGAAATAATTTAGTTCCTTAACACTCCTACTCAGTGATGGAAATGGGACAGGATATGGAATCTTAGTACTAAGGCCTGCAGTGCTGTAAACTTGAAATTGATACAATTCAAAACCTTGCACAGTCTTTACTATACACCTTACTTAATGCATACGATGGGCCTACACGCTTCTCCAACCCGCTCTAAGTGTAATCTATCCAGTGGGTCTTTAATTCATATGTTCTGGGAATGCCCCCATGTACAAAGCTTATGGGAGGAAATTAAAAACTTTCTTTCGAGCGCCTCAGCCTTATCAACTTGCATTAATAAAGAAACATGTATAGTGGGGTATTTCAGTGAACATCAGTCCTGGACTCTAGAGCAAAAGTATTCCCTGATGCTAACTGGAGCGTCAACCAGGAACGTTATTTTATGTAACTGGTTGTCTGATACTGCCCCATCTTTACTGGAATGGAAACATTGCAGATTCTGAGCACAGAAAAACTGGCCCTTTGTATGCGTGAGCAAGGCCCCCAGTTTTTCAACAGGTGGGGTGTTCTATACAAGGTTGTTTGTAGTAATGTGGATACAACTCCCAACGGGCAATAAACTACATTGTGTGCCCTACCTCAGAGTGATGGTATCTCTAAGATGCCATTCTGTTTAAGAGATGTTCTTCCCCACTGTGTCGTCCACATTTTTAACATGTCTATAACCATCCTGTAACTTTCTCTACTTCCTTTTCCGTTTCTGTCTTTACTCTCTCTCTTTTCTATGCTTTCTTTCTGTTCTAATTGGGATCCTTGGTTTACTACCATCAGGGGAAATATAGGCACTTTCTTTACCCTTACTCAACCTAACTGTGTGTGGAATATGCCTCAATAATCTACAGTTTTGCAGGTATGTAAATTTTGTTATATCTCTTTCAAATGAATGGTAGTATGCTATTAATAGTACAGCACTTCTCAGTATTTTTAACAGTTGCTGTCTTATTTTTACTCTCTGTTTAGTACTATTTTAGTTACTTAAAAAATGTGTTGAACATTTATTATCTGATGTCTCTTGATGGTCTGTAAAAGATGTATGTAACTGATGTTTTTTGTTTTAACATTATTTTAATAAAATGTAACTGACAAAAAAAAAATAATTTAGCTGCTGATAGCAAAGGTCACATTTACATCAAACTACAGGAACAGTTTGTTCTGTTGCATAATTCTAGTAGGTAATATCTGAATCCATAATGTTTGCAATGAAGAACTGATAAAACAAGCAAAAATGTTAAAGAAGTTCCACATCCTGCTATGAAAATGTTAAAGTTCAGTAATTCAGTACAGTGAATAAACACTGTGGCATAGAGTACGACCTCCCCCCCCCCCATTTAGGAAACAAACTATATAAAAGGGGATGAGAAGCACTGCAGCATTCCCAATTCATATCTGCTTACCTCCTGTTCTCTTTCTGTATGTCTTTGTTTTCTGTCTGCCTAGTCTTTAAAACCACTTCTGCATGAAGCCCCCATTCTGCGCCATTATAGGTGCTTCGACCAGTGACACCACTGGCTGCAGTAAGTCAGTTGCTCCCAGTGCTGATACTGCTGCATGCATATGTTGCTACTTTCATAAAAACAGAACACGCATAGGAGCTTCTTCCTATTCATCATTGTATTAGCCCAGAACTCATTGGCTAACAGCAGTCAGTGAGGTCATTAATTAGAGCGTCTATGCTGGTTCTGTGGGGGAGTCTGAATACAGAGCTGTTTTTGTATAACCATACAAGCTGAAAACAAAAAAGAAAAAAAAAAAAGACACACATATACAAAAAAAGAGAAGAGTACATATAAACCGGTAATGTTGTTATGCTTTCAATCCTCTTTAAGGATTGAATAACATTGTATGTTTTTGTATTGTCTATTGCTTGTAATTTAATTGTTGTATGTTATAACTTGTCACCGGTGAAAATGGGCATTTTGCTTATCTGGTTTACAAGTATAAAAAATAAAAATGAAAAATGAAAAAGCAAGATCCAGCCAGCATGATGCAGTTGCCAAAGGGGCTTTGAATAAAGTAGCCTAGTAGTTAAGAGTACTGAAATATGAACCAGGTGACACAGAGTTGACACACAATGGGGGTAGAAAGGATGAGAAGGGACTTGGCAAGGTTGGAGGAATGGTCAGACATATGGCCATTTAGATTCAATGCAAAGAAGTGCAAAGTAATGCACCTGGGAAACAAAAACCCAGGAGAAGAGTACACAATAGCAGGGCAGGTACTAACAACAACAAAAATGGAACTGGACTTGGGGGTAGTCATATCAGATGATCTAAAGGTTGGTAAGCAATGTGAGAAGTCAGTAAGGAGAGCCAGGGGGATACTGGGATGCATAGGAAGGGGCATCACAAGTAGAAAAAGGGAAGTGGTTATCCCTCTGTACAGACAGTTGGTGAGACCCCATCTGGAGTACTGTGTGCAGTTTTGGAGACCTCATCTACGCAAGGACATAGACAGGATGGAAACAGTCCAGAGGAGGGCAACTAAAATGGTGCAGGGTCTGCATCAGAAACCATATGAAAGACTGAGAGAGCTTAATATGTATACCCTTGATGAAAGGAGGGATAGGGGGGACATGATAGAAACGTTCAGTACCTCAAGGGAATCAACAAAGTCCAGGAGGGTAGCATCTTTCAGAAAAAGAGATGTGTAAGAACAAGGGGACACAATTTAAAGATAGAGGGGACGGCTCAGGGGTAATGTGAGGAATTTTTTTTTTCACAGAGAGAGTGGTGGATGCGTGGAACTGCCTTCCTGGGGAGGTTGTTGGGGCTAAAACAGTGGGGAAATTCAAACATGCATGGGACAGACACGAGGCAATTGTAGTGGGGGGTGGCAGGAAGTAGGCTGTTGGTTAATTAGAATCTGCAGCTTATCCAGTAGGTAGGGAAATGGACAGACTGGGTGGGCCAAGTGGTCCTTATCTGCCGTCAAAGTCTATGTTTCTATGTGACCCAGGTTTGAATCTCAGCACAGTCACTGGCTGACTGTGTGACCCTGAGCACATCAGTGGGCATCCCAGTACTTCAGTTCTCCAAGATGTATAAAGAGGTAGAGGCAGAACTTCGCTGTGTGACCAGTGTGCCATTAACAATGCACGTTTCTTCACATTACAGGTATGGGCTTTAATCTGCCTTGTATACTTTTTTTAATTATGTTTTTGTAAAAAAAATTTATTTTCACACAACCTGAGCTCATACCTGTTAGCTCATTGGAGGAGCTGCATCCCAATTCATGTGAGCATTTATAATGCACCTTTGCCAACATGGCTGCCCCAAACCCGCAGTATATTCATGCATGTAACATAGAAACACAAAATTTGACGGCAGATAAGGACCGCTTGGCCCACCTAGTGTGCTCATTTTGCTACCTAACAGATAAGCTGCAGATCCTAGTTAACCAACAGCTTACTTCCTCCTACCCCCACTAGGACTGCCTTCTGTCTGTCCCATGCATTCTTGAATTCCCCCACTGTTCTTGACTCCACGACATTCTCATGGAGGCTGTTCCAGGCATCCACAACCCTCTCCATGAAAAAATATTTCCTCACATTACCTCTGAGCCATCCCCCCTCTATCTTCAAATTGTGCACCCTTGTTCTTGCATATCTCTTTTTCTGAAAGATGCTACCCTTTTGGACTTTGTTGATTCCCTTGAGGTACTTGAACGTTTCTATCATGTCCCCTCTCTCCCTTCTTTCCTCAAGGGTATACATATTACGCTCCTTTAATCTTTCTCCGTATGTCTTCTGGTGCAGACTCTGCACCATTTTGGTTGCCCTCCTCTGGACAGCCTCCACTCTGTCTATGTCTTTGCGGAGATGGGGTCTCCAGAACTGCACACAGTACTCCAGATGGGGTCTCACTAACTGTCTGTACAAAGGGATAATAACTTCCTGTTTTCTACTATTGATGCCTCTCCCTATGCATCCCAGTATCCCCCCAGCCTTCCATACTGCCTTCTCACATTGCTTGCCCACTTTTAGGTCATCTGATATAATTACCCCCAGGTCCCTTTCCATTCTTACTGTTGTCAGTATCTCACCCCTCATTGTGCACTCTTCCCCTGGGTTTTTGTTTCCCAAGTGCATTACCTTGCACTTCTTTGCACTGAATCTGAGCTGCCATATATTTGACCATTCCTCCAACCTTGCCAAGTCCCTTCTCATCCTTTCCACTCCATCTTGTATATCAACCCTGTTGCAGATCTTTGTGCCGTCTGCAAAGAGACATACTTTTCCTTCCAGTTCCTCTGCAATGTCACTTATAAAGACATTAAAAAGGACCGGTCCCAGTGCTGAACCCTGCGGTACCCCACTAGTAACCCTCCTTTCTTCACTATGTACTCCATTTACTACTACCCTTTGCGTCCTGTTGTCTAGCCAATTTTTATCCAGGCTACCACCTTGGGAGCCACCTCAAGGCTGGTTAACTTGTGTATTAATCTTTGTATGGGACCGGGGATCAAATGCCTTGCTAAAATCTAGGTAGACCATGTCCACAGCCCCTTCCTGGTCTACTACTTTGGTCATCCAGTCAAAGAAATCTATTAGATTCGTCTGACACGACCTTCCCATCATGAATCCATGCTGCGTTGGGTCCAGTGCCCCACTGGCCTTTAGGTACTCAACAATTCTTTCCTTCAGAAGTGATTCCATCATTTTCCCTACCACTGAGGTCAAACTAACTGGTCTGTAGTTTCCTGCCTCTGTCCTACTCCCACTTTGGTGAAGAGGAATCACATCTGCCCTCCTCCGGTACCACCCCATCCTCCCATGATTTGTTAAAGAGAGTCAGTGGTGTCATTAGTTCTACCCTTAGTTCTTTCAGAATTCTTAGGTGAATCCCATCAGGCCCCATTGCTTTGTCCACCTTCAATTTTATTAGTTCTTTTAGAACCCTTTCTTCTGTAAATGGACTGGTATCGACCCCCGTCTTCAGAAAGTTTCTCTTGTTTAGTTTAGGTACCTCCCCCTCCTCTTCCTTTGTGAATACTGAGCAGAAATATTCGTTCAGTATCCCTACTTTTTCACTGTCACCCTCTACCCACATTCCCTCCCCTTTATTAAGCCTCAGTATCCCTCCTTTGGTCTTTCTTCGCTCCCTAATGTACCTATAAAAGGTCTTATCCCCCTTCTTAACAGAGTTGGCCATCCTTTCCTCGGTTTGGGCCTTTGCTATTCTGACTGCCTTCCCAGCCTCTTTCTGTTTAACTGATAACGGTCTCTGTCCTGCTCCTTCTGTGTTTCCTTATATTTCCTGAATGCTATCCTTTTCTCAACCTTCCCTGCCACCTCTTTTGAGAACCATAGCGTTTTTTTTCCTTCGCTGTGTTTTGTTGATTTGCTTTATACAAAGGCTTGCTGCCTCTGTGATGGCTGTTTCGATTACTCCCCATTGTTCCTCCACCCCTCCTTCTTGCCTGTTTGCTAGTGCTTTTCTGAGACACTCTCTCATCTTCCCAAAGTCAGCCCTCCTAAAGTCCAATACTCTTGCTTTTGTATGGCTTGATTGTATGGCTGTGTTTACTGTGAACCACACTGTTGGTGGTCGCTTGTTCCCAGATGGCTACCCACTTCTAAATCTGAGATTCTTTCTCCGTCCCCATTTGAGAGTACCAGGTCTAAGATTGCTCCCTCCCGAGTGGGTTCCAATACTAGCTGTCTGAGGCATGCCCTTGTAGGGCATCAAGAATGACCCTGCTCTTGGATGTGCCTGCAGCAAAGGTGCTCCAGTTAACATCTGGCATATTCAGGTCCCCCATCAACAATATCTCCCCTTTTTCAGCCATTCTAAGGATGCCTTCTATCATTTCCTTGTCTATTCCCTCCCCCTGAGATGGGGGTCTGTATACAACCCCATGCGGATTGTGGTGCCATTTCCTGTCTCCAGGGTGACCCAGCGTGACTCATCTGCTCCCTGTTTACTTTTTAGTTCTGTTGTTTTGATCCCTTCCTTTACATAGAGAGCTACTCCTCCTCCTCTTTTACCCTCCCTGTCCCTCCTGTAGATTGTGTATCCTGGTATGTTGACATCCCAGGCATGATTCTCTGTGTACCATGTTTCTGTGACTGCCACAATATCCAGGCAACCCACTTCCATCAAGGCCACTAGTTCAGGGAGTTTGTTACACAGACTACGGGCATTGGTACTCATCACCCTCCACTTTTTGATGGCCTTACCCCTTTTAGCCCCATTTCTGTCCTTACTGCCTTTGCCTTATTTTTACATTTACCTCTGTCCTGCTCCCTAATGACTTCTCTACCTTGGTGTTTACCCCACTAATTACCATGTTTTGTGGGGGGAGGCTGGGATTTCCCTGCTCCTTTTCAGTGCCTCCCTGGACAGATGCAGGCCTTCACGCTAGTATAGTTCTACATCCCTCCAGGTGGCTCCCCAGTCCCCAATGAAGCCAAAACCCTGAGCTCCACACCAGTTTTTCAACCATTCATTGAATTCCCTGGTGAGGAGTACCCTAGCATCACCCTTGCCATAGACAGGCAGCACCTCCGAGAAGGTTACCATATGCACTACTTGTCTAAGGCCCCCTCCCCAACTCTACAAACTCCTCTTGCACTGCTCTGATCCCATTCCTAGCCAGGTCATTTGTCCCTAGGTGGACAAAGACATCCAGCTCCCTCCCTCGTGCATCTGCTCCCATGATCCTGAGAATTTGCTTCCTGTCCCTCCAAGCTGTGGCGTCAGGCAGGCATCTTACCTTCCTCTCCCCCGAATGACTGAGTCCCCCACCAGGAGTTGTTTCCCTTCGCCTGTGGGGTCCCAAGTCACCCTCCTGTGGGTCTCCTTTGTGAAGGTTCTCAGCATCCTCCTTGGTCTCCACTGCAGCTGCCTCCATAGAGGAACCACTATCCACCAGAACAGCTTATGAATTGTGGAGAGGGATGCAACTCTGTTCCACCACCCTCTCCCTCCCTGAGCCCAGCCTGGTCAGGCCTCTCCTCTTTCTTGGCAACCTCTGAGGTAGTGGCACTGGTCCTGGTAATCCCTGGGTGGGGGAGGAGGTTTCACAAATCCTAGCCAGGTCAGCCTGGAGATGGGCAACCTCCTTCCTCAGACCAGAGAGGTGCGTGCAAATAGGGCAGCTTCGCAGCCTCCAGAATGTCTCCTGGAACACTGCTGCCCCACAGCCATTGCACTGCACCACTCCTATCATGTCTTATTTTGTGTCCCCTCTCCTGTTTCTCTGTATGCTTACTCTCTCCTCTCCTTACAACTCTCACCCTTCCTGTTCTGGGACAGCAACTTCCTATATTCTTCAGTAACCTCCTTCTTCCTTGCTCAGTGTCAGACCACCAGGGGCTAGGGGGGGAGAGCGAGCTACTTTTTTCCTTTAGGGTTGACAAAATCAATGTTTCTCGATGATCCTTCCCTTTCTATTGCTAAACAGGAAGTTCCTGTTGTCAGTCAAATCCAGTGGCTATAAAAGTAGAACTGGCTTAGAGTGGGTGGGTGGAGGGGTGGGATGGAGGGCAATTAGTAACAGCAAGTTGTAATTTGAGTCACCTGCTTTTATATTGTCTAAGCCACACCCCCAATTAAGCTCTCTCTCCCCCTACTGATTTAGCGAAGTAAGTTGATACAGTACCCTTCCCAGCACAGAACACACACTGACTTTCTATTTCTGTATGTGTTGAACAATTTCTATGTCTCACAATATTACTATGTATGTACAACAGCTTGTAATTCCAAGCAGATACATGGCAGTGACACTGGAAAATGTGCAGCATTAGCCTTACACTAGAGATCTGAAAAATTGATGCCGTGACACCGGGGTGCACTTGCCTAGTGTCTTGGCCTCAATTTTCAAATCCCTCGATGCAAGGGAAATACTGCTCATTTTCCATGTGTCACTACCATGTATGTTTGAAATTACAAGCTTGTTCACAATATATCATAATATCTTGGGGCATACAAATTGCATAACTCATGCATGAGTACACAGTTTCAGTTTTCAAATCCCTCGTTCTCCGAAGGGGACTGGCGGGGGAGAGAGCTAAAGTGGTTATAGAAGAAACAAATATAGGCCCCCCGGTGGCGTGCTGGGCTATGGCACGGAGTGCCTTACCTCTGGCCATGCCAGCAACCCATGATATGGCACGGGTTGGGAGAGGATTGAGTGTCCCAGGGGCTGCTCTTCTCTCCTCTCTTGGGAAGGGGCGACCAACAGTCTTGGACTGGGACTGCCACCGGGTGGAGGCCCAGTGGCAGTGCAGGTTTGAGTGCCTTGAAAGGAATGGGCTATGGCTGTGCAGGACATGTTACCTCAACACACATGTCCTGGTCCCTCAGCATGGGGGAGGGTCAGAAAACAGGAAACAACGAAGAATGGGCTTTGTGAAGCCTTGTACATGTGTCAGTGACCTACTTTGCCATTCCAGTCCAGGTGGTGAATTTCTAGATATGTTGTCGGGAGTGGGTCAATCCTCTCCCTGGCCCTGGCAGATATGGACCCCTGACCTGAGTGAGTCAGGAGATGGTCTTTGTACATAGGGCACGGATGACAAGCTGCCCGGTCCGCCATAGGAGGATAAAGTGGTAGTGCTACTGCTTGCAATGCCGATGACCCAGGTTGCATTATGCACTTTATATGACCTTTGAACTGTACACAACAACTTTGTATGACCTCTGAACTGTGCACAATTCCTCTGTATGATATCTGAACTGTGCACAACTTTTGCCCATGCACGAGAATTTTGAGTATATGGAAATCCATGGACAGCTGAGGATTGTGTATGAACAGTCACACACAACAAGGATATTCTTGTAGCGAGAAGTTTCATTGGTAACAGATTACCTCGAGAGCGCAGCTCTAGAGGTGCTGTTACTAAGGGAACCTCGAGATACAAGAATATCCTTGTTTGTGTATGACTGCGCATACACAATTTTTTATAGTGTATGGGCAGTCATAGCATAGGAAATCACACAAAACCAGTTAGTGAAGACAACAGAGAATAGAAATGTTAACATTTTCTTTTTTTTTTTTTAACTGACACAGTGTGCTGCAGATGTTTCTGCAAGTTCAAGTTAAAAAAAAAAAAACAACTTCCAGCTTAACTGGATAGAGAGGAAAGCAACTATGTGGCAGCATTCCAAGTTGTTCTGCTGTAGTAGTGACATCACTACTGCAGCAGAACAACATAATGTCACTACTGCAGCAGAACATAGAGGATTGTCTATGGGGAGTCATTCACAACAAGGATATTCTCGATCGACGCTAGACCTTGAGAGCGAAGATCGAGAGGTTGTCCGCTGCCAAGGAGACCCAGAGATTTGAGAATATCATTGTCTGTGAATGACTCACGATAGACAATCTTTTATAGTGTATGGTGATTCTATACAATTCTTTAATCAGTATTAGGAAGTACCTTCTTGGCACGGTACCCACGGTTCATTCAAGTGCCGCTTGTATGCTTCCTCGTCCACTGTCACCGCCACAGCCCAACATCGTGCATGAACGAATGCGTTTGATCTTGTTGTGCTGCACCAGTGATGTACTCAGTGCAGCACAACAAGACTGTGATGCACTGAGTCAAGCACAACAACGTTGTTCTGAGCATGGATTTCCATACTCAACAGCATTCTACCATACACTATAAGCATATTGCAGGCATGGAATTCCATGTATAACAGCATTCCACCATATATTATAACTGTTAACCATATACCATAAAGAAATAATTGTATTGTATCTTTAAAGACAAGTTTTTGAATAATACCGCATGACCCACTACAGAAATAACCTGAAGGAGAACACCAGGGAGAGAAACACAAGTCACTCACCTGTAACTGTAGTTCTAGGACTGGTATATGGTGCACATCCACACTTCTGGCAGAATTCCTTTTGATTTAAGAATTGTTGGAAGGTCTTCAAGCTGACTCCTCCCACCCACCCAGGTGGTATCCTCCTCGGCACTGTCCCATGATGTCAGATCGTATCCACTGGAAGTAAGACCCGTGTGCTATAGTACTTGAAAGGCCCCAACTGTTTTGAGGCACTTTGAAGCAAAGTTCTGCAGGGTTCCCATTTCCCGCAGAAGGACAGCTATTTCTGCGGCACAAATCTATTGCACTATTCCCCTTAATTTTAGACTTTGTTGTTTTACTTCATATTTGACATTTTCTTAGTAAAGTGCTTATATTGTAACATTCACCCTTAACATTCAGTATTTAAAGACATGAGCCCAAAGGACTAGTGGTTTTATTTATTTATTTTTTTTATTCTTTTTTCCGCCCCCTCGTGTTCGCTGGCCCCCACTCCTTCAGGCTCCGCATAGGTTTTCACGCTTAGCCACTGTCCTAACCCAGCCTCCTCTAATTCCTCATATTGCAGCCGATCCGGGATATCCCCGCTGCATCCCTTCGGCCAGGTGGGGTCCCTCCTCCAAGGGGAAGGCACTAGGGGAAAGGGACGACCCCAGCACATACTTTTAGGGCCTGGGGATGCTGCAGAGGAGAAGGAGGCCCGGGAAGGCACTGAGGCACTCAGGGACAGAAAGTAGTCATCCGGCAGTCAGCGCGATATTTTCCCTTTTCGGTTGGGGCAGCGATGTGATGTCAATGGCAAGCGCTGGCGTCTCTCTCCCCAGTTACTATTTGGGGCCATGCGTCCTGCGCTACTCCCAGCCTCCGCTAGGACCCAGCAGGCGCTGGACCAGTCCCCTACCCTCCCCCCGGAGAAAGAGAGCTGTCCATGGGACGCTCAATCCTTCTTCCCCCTGCCGGCCCTCTAGCGACCCGGGCTCATTCCTGAACCCAGGTCGCTGGGGTCGTAAGCAGAAATCCAACCTCTGCGCTGGCGGGCCGGCTGCAGGACTAGTAGTTTTAAAACAGACAAAGTAAACCTCTGCATACATTTGTATGGTTATGGAATGTTTCATCACAATTGTGTATGCTGTGAAAAGTTTTTAATTTTTTATTTTTGGGGTGTCATGTGACACATTAATTATATATATTTTTTCCTCCTGAACTATGTTTCATACCCCTCACCCACAGGACGCATTTGGAAACAAGCTGTTTCAGATCAGTATTCCTGGTAATAGTTTTGAAAGATTTTTGATAGACAGATTTGTTTGTGTATGTATCTATTCATATGTGTGGGTCTACATATTACGTAACTCATTAATACAAAATGTTTTCAGCTGCTAATAAATCCTTTTCACAACTATGTGTGTTCTTTGTTTTATTTGTACTGGGAAATTAAAGATGTCAGATTCACTGCACACCACCTTCAAATATCTTCATGAGAGTCATGATGTTTCATGCATACCACATAAAACAATATTAATATGCATTACTTAGAACACCAGACAAGCCTTACACACAGCAACAGCATGTTTTTTTTTCCTTTTGGTAGAATTTCACACACACACACACACACACACACACACACACACACACACAGAGAATGATTATTTTTGTATGTTTCATGCATTACTTTTTATATTACAATAGGTTCACTTAGAATGGTTGCACATCAGGATAGAGGGATGGATAGACAGACAGACAGATAGATAGATACACAACTAGCTTTTTGGTTTGTTTTTGGTTTGTGCAGTGGGTTTATGCCAGTTAACTATTTCAACCCCGTCATTTCTTCTTAAGCTGGTATCCCTCTTCTTGCCTTTCTCTCTCTTTTTAAGTGAACATTGCAACTGTACCCATTTATGAGCCTATCTGTTGTAAAGGCCCTCTCACTCAAATGTTGATGTACATATGTTTATTTTTCTTCTTTGTATAATATTGCATTATGTTTTACCATGTTGCTGTACTATGATTTTTGTATGACCAGGTCCATCTTGCAAATGAGCCCTGCTCAATGGTGCCCGCCTGGATAAATAAAGATTTTGATTGATTGGAGAGCCAGAGAGGTTTCAGTTAAAATTTAAATCTCAGTTCCGAGCAGGACTCAGCCCTGGAAGGCATAAAATCCTTGCTTTCAGCAGCACTTAGCTCAGCCCGGTGTCCCACCGGGGGGGGGAGGGGGGACAGTTTACTGTGGACAGGTACACAACAAATCTTCACAATGTCTGTATAACCAAAATTAATTCAGGAACAGCAAGTGTTAGAAAACTCATTTTGTTACACGGACAGTGTGCAGATTTCTTTGTGTCCCTGATCTGGCTGGCACCCAGCCACAGTAACCCAGCATACTAGGACAGAGCTGAGCTGGAGTCCTGCTAGGAGTGGTGGTTTTAACAATAGCAATGCCCTCCATGGCTGAGCCCAGCTCAGTCATAACTGAGATCTAAACTGTGACTGAAGCCTCCCTTACTGTGTGGCACTCCAACCCATATACCTGTAGAAAATGACATTAAAAAATGATAGTTCCCTCCTAGCTGCACCATCCTTGCTGGGGACATGTTTTATAAATATAATTATCCTCCAGGGCTGCATTAGTTTAAACAATTCTAATACCATCCTGGCCAGAGACCCCCTATATTTTATATTCTTTATAAGTATTTATTGGTATTAATTATATTTAATGCTTTGCAGCTGGACTGGAGAAGCCTGCACATGAAATATGAAATATGTCTGTAGGGGACTTGGACAAGAGGGCATTATTATTTTAAAATAATTCAGCCCACAGGGCATTATTATAATTAAATAAACTTGCAATAGATGTCACCAGCAGCGATGGTATACCTGTTAGCAGGGGATGTGAATTGATTGTTCTTACTATGTCAGTTTCTGCATGTACTCCTGTATGCGGGTTGGAACTCCACAGAGCCATTAAAAAAAAACACCTCTCCTCCTAAGTAGCACCATACCTGCAGGAGACGTGTTTTGTACATGTAATTATTTTATAAATAATGTCCTCCTGGGATGAGTTCTTATTTTAAACACAGTATAATATAATCATTTCTAGGTGTGACACTTGGACAGCTGGTTCTGATCACTGCATAATTTTTTTGTAATATAAAAATGGGTTATGGACTGTCTCGCTTGAGAAATGCTGAAACAGCATGTGAGATCACACACACACACAGGTTTTAGATACAAGGCATTACCTGAAAGGCCAGAAGCTAATTACAGACTTTTCTAAGTTAATTATAGCTTTGACTGCTAAGAGGGAAATCAGTATCCCTTTTATGATGTTTCGGGGGAAACAAGGTTTAGTACACTGGTGCGAAATCATAAATGCTTTGGTGTCTGTGTGAGTGGGGATACTGCTCACAGATCAAAGAAATGTCATTTGAAAAAGAAAACGAGTTGTGCTGAGGATTACAGAATTTAATACTTTGAAAAGACATCCTGTTTTTGTATATATATATATATATATATATATATGTATATTTTTTTATATATTCTGACAGAGAAGGAGCTAGGTGACCTCACACAAAGGGGTTGGCAAATACAGTTTTCTTTAAGGAATATTCTGTTTTTACTTCAGAGACCCTTCTATCTAGACTCTGACAAAGAAACATCTATGAGCACTTTAAGCACGTATTTAGAGAGAGAGACAAATCTAAGTACTGTAGTAGGAACTGCACTGTTTAAACCTTGTTCTTTTGAAAGATTTGTATGGTTCTTGTGATATTGGTTCTGTATTTTATGTTTTACATATTCTGTTTCTAGTTTAGTAAAACTCTATTTTTAGAGCCTACTTGGTCTGGCTTTGATTTCTTTCCTTTTGCAAGTGGAGTATATATGGTAAAAGCAGACACTGTACATAAGCTTGAATGGTGATAACCAAACTGGAAAAGGGTTAGCGTTTCAAATCTGAGGTCTTTTATTTCAGTTTTTAAGGATTCATTTCTGTCCACCTGGTTAAGTGCCCGTAGGCAAAGATATCTGGCCCCCTGAAGGCAGAATTATCTGAGCCTGTGCATTGGGTACGCTAGCAAGAGGTTCACAGTTTGAATCCCTCCAAGACTTGAGACCAAATGTTGATTTGAACCTACAAAACAGACAGGAAGGTTACCCTGTTTCTGTAAACTGTTCACAAGACTGCGCTCGGAGGCTGGCACTTTGGGAGTAGAGGGCTGACCTGCTGAGTGGGTTTGTGATAGATTGGTTGGCAGCGGTGGCATAATTTTGGTATCAAAAGCTTTTATTGTTCAGCGTGTCAGCTTGAGACCATAAGCTCACTTGCAAAGAAAGAAAGAAAAATGCAGTGATTTATTTTAAAAAGGAAACATAACTATATCACTTGGCGTACAGTCAAGTTCCTACCCGTTTTATTTTTTTTTCTAAAGTGCAAGTCAGAGTAGCAGTAATGAGGGAAGAAGATGGCTTCAGACTACAGCAGGCACACTGTAGACTCCTTAAAGCAGTTGTGCAGGGACAGAGGAGTCCCGTTTGCGGTGAAAGCCAGCAAGCAGAACCTCATAGATGCCCTGATGTTAGCAGATACCCAGAGCAGCGAGTCACAGACCGTGACTGAAAAGGACCAAACCTCGAGTGTGGCAGGGCTAGTGGCCAGTGCAGTCTCCAGATCCGGTGAGGATGACAGCAGGGCCACTGTCAGTGAAGGGCCACAGCAGCAGGGGATGGTCACCAGTATCCTGGATCCAGAAGTACACAGGCTGCAAATTGAGTTACGCAGGATGAAGCTGGAGTTCCAGAGAAAGAGGGACCGTGACCAAAGGGAGGCAGAGGAGAAGAGGGAGCAAGAACGCCGAAAGGCAGAGCGAGAACAGAGAGACGTAGACCGTGAGGAGCGTAAGCACCAGCGAGCTGCAGAGGAGAAGAGGGAACAAGAACTCTGAGATGCAGACCATGAGGAGCAGGAGCGGCAGAGGCAACACGAACTGGAGAAGATACGACTCCGACCAGCAGCACCAGAGCAGGTAAATGGCTTGGGTTTAACTGGGACTACAGGACTGGGTTACAAACTGAATTCCAAATTAATAACCGAATTTAAAGAGGGGGACGATATGGATGCCTTTTTAAATTTTTTTGAAAAAGTCTGTATTCAGGCTAAAATTCCTAGAGAGTCCTGGAGCTTCCAGCTAACCCGCTGCCTACCGGAAAGCTTGGGATGCATTGGGTCAAATGGACAATGAGGACAGTGATGATTACAGCAAACTTAAAGCTGCACTGTTAAAAAGTTTGAATTAACTGCTGAATCATACAGAGCTAAATTCCGTAAGCTCAGGAGAAGCCCTGATATGAGCTACGAGGAGCTAGCCACGAAACGACGTCAGTTTTTAAAATGTTGGTGGGAAGGAATTGAGGCAAACTCTGTTGATAAAATTGAAAATGTGATTTTATTAGAACAGTTTTATTGGGCATGCCTAGCTGAGCTAAAAACCTGGCTAGAGGACCGAGATCCCAAAACAGTGCAAGAGGCTGCTGAACTCTCGGACCACTATGCCAAGAGCAGACCTGCTCTGACAGCAAATGGGGCGGGTGTGGCAGCGCAAAAAGGGAAAAGCGCACCTTCAGGGCAGCTAAAACCCTCACTGCCTCCACCGAAACCAGTTAGCCCCAGGTTTTAGAGAAAAGATTTCTCTGAGAGAAGAAATGAATGTTGGTTGTGTAAAGAAACTGGGCATATTGCCAGACAGTGTCCCAAAAAGGCGAGCAATACACAACAGGGTGCTAGAAAGGAAGTAGGTTGTTTGTGTGTCCCTGGAAGCATGCAAGTGAACATGAGGGAACACATGCACCCAGTCATGGTGACTGGTGTACAGACGCAAGGGTTAAAGGACACAGGGGCATCCCTGACCTTGGTAAAGGGGGATCTGGTAGAGCCTGGCCAGCTTATACTCAATAAATAAGTCACTGTACAGGACTTCACTGGTGAGGCGAAAACATTGTCCCTTGCTAGTGTTCTCCTAGACTGGGGTGAAATGGGGGAACTGTGCAACAGGTGGCTGTAGCCAAAACCTTAGCAGTGGATGTGATCCTGGGCAACAATCTAAAACAGGGGATGGTATGTGCAGTTACCTGTAGCCAAGCAGCAAGGGAAATTTGTAGTTCCCTGAACCCCACAGAAGCCATTGTGGAAACCACTGAGAGGCTGGTTCCCCAGCCTGTGTCTCCAGATGGGGAGACTAACAAAAAGGGGGTAGAAATTTCCCCAGTAGCAAGTAACCACACAGCTACAGAGGGTTACTCCGAAGAGGGAGGGGTGACCCACTGTCAGAGGGTTGGGACTGACAGTGATCCTGAGTGCCCCGACGCTAGTGCTAGGGACCCTAGTTTAGTGACTGAAGTTGACCTGTCCCATGCCTTGGGAATGGGTGAGGGGTTTGCAGCTGCTCAGAGAAGTGACCCTAGTTTAGAGAAGCTGAGGGTTTGGACAGACTCGGATGGTGCATAGGGAGGTGACGGTAGACATAAGGTTTATAGGGAAAATGGACTTATGTATACTCAGGCAGTACAGACAGAGGGAGGGGTGCTAGGCAGGCAGCTTGTCGTTCCCCAGGGGTATCGTGAGCAGTTGCTCAAGATTGCACATGATATTCCCTTGTCTGGCATCTGGGAATCGCGCGCACGACGCAGCAGTTGGCCCAGAATTTCTACTGGCCTAACTTCACCCGAGCAGGTGAAGGAGTATTGCAGGTCTTGTCACCAGTGCCAAGAAATAGGGAAGGTGGGCAAGAAAACCCAAGCCGACCTGATTCCATTGACCATAGTGGAGGAGCCATTCCAGAGGGTGGGAACGGATATTGTGGGGCCTTTAAATACCCCCAGCTCCTCAGGGAGAGATTCATCCTGACTGTGGTGGATTATGCCACCCAGTAGCCAGAGGCAGTCACCCTATCCTCACTGAGGACAGACAAAGTGTCAGATGCCTTACTTGGGATTTTCTCCCGTAATGGATTTCCGCAGGAGGTAATCACCGATCGAGGGGGTTCCTTCATGTTGGACCTGATGAAATGTTTATGGGAGAAGTGTGAGGTGGTGCAGAGATGCACAACACCGTATCACCCACAAGCCAATGGGCTTGTGGAAAGATTCAATGATACCCTAAAGTCAATGCTCCAGGCGTTTGCTGAACAGCATGGGAGGGACTGGGAGAAATACCTTCCCCACCTGTTGTCTGCATACAGGGAGGTGCCCCAAGAGTCGACAGGATTTTCCCCCTTCGAACTCTTATATGGATGCCAGGTATGTGGGCCCCTAGACTTGATCCTGGAGGACTGGGAAGGCAAGCATGCCACCCAGGGAACTCCCATTGTGCATTACGTCCTTAGGTTTAGTGAAAGGCTGAAGGAGCTTATGGGGACAGCCCAGAGCAACCTGGCAGCTACCCAATAGAAACAAAAAGTGTGGTACGAACGCAGAACCAGAGCTCGCTCGTACATGGTGGGTCAGGAAGTCATGATCCTTATTCCGGTCCGGAAAGACAAGCTGCAGGCTGAGTGGGCAGGACCGTACAAAGTGGTTAGGAAGGTAAATGACGTGAACTACATTGTGGAGTTACCTGACAGAAGACAGACAGAAACGATGTACCATGTCAACATGATGAAGTCATATGCAAACAGGGCTGACATGATGTTTGCAGTGTGTAGTCACAGGGAGGGGATGGATGAAGGAGACCCCCTTCTGGACTTGCTGGAAGAAAGTAAGCGGAAGTCCTCTGTTGAGGCAGTAAACGTGTCTCCCCAGCTGGCCCCGGACCAGATCCAGAAAGTATGGGAGATTTTAGCAGACTTTGCCCCATTGTTTAGCGCCAAGCATGGACTAACCCCCTTAGCGACGCACGATGTGGAGACAGGGACACAGACGCCCATAAGGCGGACAGCATATCGGGTGTCAGAGGCTGTCCAAAAGAACATTAGGAGGGAAGTGGAGGAGATGCTGGATTTAGGGGTAATCCAGAGATCCCACAGCCCCTGGGCCTCACCCGTAGTCCTTGTGCCTAAGCCAGATGGCTCTACTCCATTCTGTGTGGACTATCGTGGACTGAATGCAGTCACGAAGTCAGATGCCCACCCGATGCCCCGGATGGACGAACTCCTGGACAAGTTGGGAGGGGCGATCTACCTTACGACCATTGACCTGACAAAGGGATATTGGCAGGTAGAGTTGACAGACAGAGCTAGGGAGAGGTCGGCCTTCATCACACCGACAGGCTTATTTGAGTTTAAAGTAATGCCTTTCGGAATGAAGAACGCCCCGGCCACTTTCCAAAGGTTGGTGAACCAGGTGTTAAATGGTGCTGAGGAGTACGCCATGGCGTACCTGGATGACATTGTCATCTTTAGTACCAGCTGGGAGGAACACCTATCTCACCTTAGGGAAGTGCTGGGCAGGATACAGAGGGCCAGGCTCACTGTCAAAGCCGAGAAGTGCCAGGTGGCCATGGGAGAAGTGGCATACCTCGGGCATGTGGTAGGCCGGGGACAGCTCCGTCCTAATCAAATAAAGATAGAGATAATCCAGGCGTGGCCCAGACCAGAAATGCAGAAGCAGGTCAGGAGTTTTCTAGGGACAGCAGGGTACTACATAAAATTTGTACTCAATTACAGTGCCCTGGCTGCTCCCCTATCTGACCTGACAAAGAAAAGGATGCCCAAGAAAACTACCTGAGGCCCAGCCAAGCCTTTTCCAAATTAAAAGAGGCACTGTGCAGTGCTCCTGTTTTGACAAGTCCTGACTATAGCAAAACCTTTATAGTTCAGACAGATGCCTCAGACGTGGGTATTGGGGCAGTACTGAGTCAGACATCCAGCCAAGGGACAGATCACCCAGTAGTGTACCTGAGTAGGAAGTTAGTTCCCAGGGAGCAAGCATACTCCACGGTGGAAAAGGAGTGTCTTGCCATAGTGTGGGCCCCAAAGAAATTAGAGCCATACCTATATGAGCAGCATTTTGTGGTGCAGACTGACCACAACCCCCTGGTTTGGCTGACGCAGATGGGAAAGCACAATGGTAGATTGGTAAGATAGAGTCTTACTTTGCAAGGGTATGATGCGACAATCGTACATAGGGCTGGAGCCAAAAATCAGAACTCAGATGGGCTGTCTAGGGTCTATGAGGAGTGAACTGATTTGGGAAGCTCATCCCATGCACGGGATAGAGCCACCAAATTCAGTCTAGGTGGGGAGGAATTGTGACACTTGGACAGCTGGTTCTGATCACTGTTTCATTTTTTGTAATATAAAAATGGGTTATGGACTGTCTCTCTTGAGAAATGCTGAAACAGCATGTGAGATCACACACACACATATACACAGGTTTTACATACAAGGTGTTACCTGGAAGGCCAGAAGCTAATTACAGACTTTTCTAAGTTAATTATAGCTTTGACTGCTAAGAGGGAAATCAGTATACCTTTTATGATGTTTCGAGGGGGAAACCAGGTTTAGTACACTGGTGCGAAATCATAGATGCTTTGGTGTCTGTGTGAGTGGGGATACTGCTCACAGATCAAAGAAATGTCATTTGAAAAAGAAAACGAGTTGTGCTGAGGATTACAGAATTTAATACTTTGAAAAGACATCCTGTTTTTGTATGTGTATATATATATATATATATATATATATATGTATATTTTTTTATATATTCTGACAGAGAAGGAGCTAGGTGACCTCACACAAAGGGGTTGGCAAATACAGTTTTCTTTAAGGAATATTCTGTTTTTACTTCAGAGACCCTTCTATCTAGACTCTGACAAAGAAACATCTATGAGCACTTTAAGCACGTATTTAGAGAGAGAGCCAAATCTAAGTACTGTAGTAGGAACTGCACTGTTTAAACCTTGTTCTTTTAAAAGATTTGTATTGTTCTTGTGATATTGGTTCTGTAGTTTATGTTTTACATATTTTGTTTCTATTTTAGTAAAAGTCTATTTTGAGAGCCTACTTGGTCTGTGTTTGATTTCTTTCCTTTTGCAAGTGGAGTATATATGGTAAAAGCAGACACTGTACATAAGCTTGAATGGTGATACCAAACTGGAAAAAGGTAAGCGTTTTAAATCTGAGGTATTTTTTTACAGTTTTTAAGGGTTCATTTCTATATACCTGGTTAGGTGCCCGTAGGTAAAGATATCTGGCCCCCCGAAGACAGAATTATCTAAGCCTGTGCACTGAGTATGCTAGCAAGAGGTTCACAGTTTGAATCCCTCCAAGACTTGAGACCAAAGGTTGATTTGAACCCACAAAACAGACAGGAGGGTTACCCTGTTTCTGTAAACTGTTCACAAGACTGCGCTCGGAGGTTGGCACTTTGGAAGTAGAGGGCTGACCTGCTGAGTGGGTTTGTGACACTAGGCAGAGATAGGCTGTAGACGGGAATCATGAGATCTGTGTAATCCCCTCCTTGACTCTTCGGGGCTTAGTCCTG
This sequence comes from Neoceratodus forsteri, assembly GCA_016271365.2. Classification (NCBI taxonomy): domain Eukaryota; kingdom Metazoa; phylum Chordata; order Ceratodontiformes; family Ceratodontidae; genus Neoceratodus; species Neoceratodus forsteri. Next base: position 431,486,403 of record CM028134.1, read on the forward strand.
CTATTAGCTGGAAAAAAGATTTAAATTTAAACTGAAGCCTTCCTGGCTCAACAGAGGATTGAACCCGCTACAATCATCAAATTAATAAATCACGTCCTCTACTTGCTGGCAATGGCCTGCTGGGGACATCTTTCAAAAATGTAATTCATACTAGTAATGCCCTCTAGTGTAAATGTAACCGATGCTTCTGTGTCTCAGTGGCTCTTAGTGGGGTGGGGGGCAGAGTGGGTTTTGTTATAATTGTAAAACAGCACTAGCTGTTTTATTTATTATATTTTATTTACTGCAGCAGGACTTTTCACGATTACATTTGCCCTGGAAGAGACTGCACATAAGATAAATCCAGAGCGGACCAGTCAGTTTTTTCCCCCCAGAGGAGCTTCAGTTCAGATAAAATTTCACGCTTGGAGCAGGTGTTACCACTGGAGGGCATTTTTAATTTTAAAATCCCCGTTCCGAGTGAGGATCACCGTACCTCTCACAGTAATTACATTCCTCTGATTGCCTACACAGGCCTTGCATATATATATATATATATATATATATATATATATACACATACATATCTCCAGGGGAAGAAAACTCTCTGGGGCTCAGTGCCACTATTAAGGTGAAGAAAAAATAACCCCGATCTATATTTAAACTGAATCCTCCCTGGCTAAATGGGGAATAAATAATACCGCGACAAGTGCTAAATTAATAAATCATTTCCCCTACTTGCTGGCATCCTCCCAGCTGGGGACATCTTTCATCTGGCCCCACAGAATGCATTGAAGCAAGGCATAATAAATGATTAAATACCGTAAATGGAATAAATTTGAAAGCTCATCCCAGGGTGCCAGCACAGGGGTGGGGGTTAAAATGTACCTGATGCCACAATGGTTTGAGAGGGGGCTCGGGGGAGGGGCAGAGCGGGTCTTGTTATAATTGTAAAACAGCCTGCATTGGCATTGAGTTAATAATTTGTAGGTGCCTCAGCTAATGAATGGTGGTGGGGGTGTGCAGTATGGTCTTAACAACCGTGAGGATATTTGTAGAGATGTTTCACATACAATGTACTCATTTGCATTATGGAATATAGTTATTCTAAAAAAATTACAAATTGCAACTAATTCGTTCTGAGATTATCCAAGTCATCACATAAATGTCTAGTAATGTTTTTAATGCATATTTCAATGATCGGTTTTGTTAAAGTTTTTACTGAGTCTAACTCAGACGGCATGGACAATGCTTCGTATATAACTTTACTAAGCAGAAAGATTACTACACCCCGTCCAACAATGCAACCATATCATACATTCACTGCTCCCCCAATCTCCCCACACAATGATTTCCCTCAACCCTGAGGAGCACAATTTAGGATTGATTTATTTATTAATATTCTTTGTGCTTGGGAGGGAACTTGGGATTAATGGCTGAGTCTGTCAGCCCCCTCCATGGCTCTCTGGCACGCAAGATTTTTCTTTCTAAAAAACTAATTTAAAACAAAGAAAAAAGTAACAAGAAGCTGAGGTACTCGGGCAGTACTGAAATCTTTAGTCCGATTCTGCCCGATGTCGCCGACAGTAACCCAGATCTCTGCTAGAGAGGGTGACGTAATTGTATTTTTCCTTGGTCTGGAGCATGGGGAGTTTAATTTATGTTTGCCTAATGTAACTGTTCACAACTCCTGAGAGCCCTGCTACCGGGTGAGCCCCTCCATGCCAAAAAAGTCTGCATACAAAATAGGGTTTGAGCTGTGTGTTTTTAATTTTTTAGTTCTGTAGGCAGCAACTGGATTGAGCCAGTAGGGCTAACATCTTGATTTTATCCATCTTTCTCCAGGGCATGGCATATTTCTTTATTTATATACAGTGCCAGGGCCAAATTTCTTTTTTAACAAAAGGCAACCCAGAGATGCCATATTTCATAGATGCCTCCTTTGCTCCAGGGAGGCTCCGTCTGAGACTGGGGTGTCATGTTAACCTATGTGGCAACTCTCACTGGTAGGCGAGGGAATAAATATTCCCTCCTGGGCTGAAAAACACACATTAATAAGTGAAAAAAATACAGCTAAATACTAAAAAGGGCACCCCGTGAAGCACAGCTCAGTGATTATTTTGTTTATGTATTTTTATGTATTTATTTATTTACAAACTTCGGATTAATTTCTAATCAATTGCTGAGCACGTCAGTCCCTTTATGGCTCTCTGGTGCTCCAGATGTTTTATTTTACCTGAATGCTCCTTCCCTGCTACCCGTGGGCTCTGACAGGGGACTCGGGAGGGACAAAATCATTTCAGCAGGGCATGTCTGGAGCTCTGGTACCAAAATTCAAGAGTATGGAGCCACGGAGAGTCCTGTCGTGGCTCAGTCTCTCAGTTAGCCAACTGCCGCTTGTGGGTCTTGACTGAGCAAAATTAATTTTCACCCAAAAGTCAGGTAGTTGGGAACTGATTTAATTTTGAATCCGTTTTTACCTGATGCCACAGACAGACACCCTGGTCCCTGCTAGGAGGAGCACTGCATTTTTTATTGTCTGCTGTGCCTGCTTACATTTTTTTTTTTCCATCGGTTCAAATAGGAAGGCAGTAGGAGGGGACATGATTGCTTGAATATGTGCCCCTTTCAGCAAATAGAACTGATGCTTGATTTGTGAGCCTGTAAGCCTCTGGGGCTGGGTGGGAAACCACCAAGATGCCTTGTGTTCAAGGGCAATTTCAGCAATCTGAGCACATTTGTGAATATATTAATAAATTTATTTTATTTTCAGTTTCCTACTCTGGAGAGATATTGCCTATTAAATTATGTAAACCGGGATGGGGCTCTCTGGTGCTCGGGGCTGTAGACTGATATTTGCGGGAACAAAAACAGTTGGTTTTAAAATGTGAACCGAATACCACGTTGCTTGGGGTGGGGGGGACTGACCTGGGACTGGGGTAAAATAAAATAATAAATAAATAAAATCAGTGTCCACTCCAAAGGAAGCACAGTGGTGGAGAATTTAATTTTTGGGGAAAAGACTCGCCCTCAGGTCACCTCCTTGCGCTAGTGCAGTGCATAAGTAACCGGTGAAATCCTGGGCCGAATTCTTTGCTGCCTAATACAGGTACCATAATATTACCAATGCACAAGTTATTTTTTACCAAAAGAAATAAGTACAGAAATAAATAAAAAGTAGCGTGCCCTCCTGGTGAGCCTGGCTACAGGCATGGTCAGAATGACCAGGTACCATATACCTGAGCCCACAGGTGCCTTTGTGATGTTCCTTCCAGACACTGGGCGGACTCTGGAAAAAGTATTATTTGTAAACCAACCAGTAAAAACTGAAGAAAGTCAGCATAGTGTCAGTGGTGTATTTTATAATACAGATTGTCTGGAAGAAGCACCGGAAAGCCATGGGAGAGGCTCATGTACTTAAGCATTCTTGCACACCGGTAGCGGGGCTCACCAGGAGGGCACAGTATTTTTTTATTATTTCTTTGCTTAAATGTCTAGGAGAGGAGGAGAGGACTTAGAGAGAGGTGTCACCTTAGCTCCTAGTCGGCATTCGAGGTGCTCCTTATTTATTGAGTGGTCTCGCCATTAGCTTTTCCACTCTATCTATTTTTCATGAAAACCCTTAGCTTTAGGGGGCAGACAACAGTTATAGGATGGCAAGTTCCACGGTCACAGCAGCAACTTCCGCAGTGGTCAGACGCAAATTCCGTGATCGGCCGTGAACTCCGCAGGTGGACACGTTTTCCGTCGGTGGCTGCAAATTCTGCGGTTGGCCATGGAATTGTGGAAAACTTGGGCCTTGGCTACTTGCCAGGGGAGGTTGGGTGGGTTGTGTGGATGTACATGATATACCACTCCTAGAAAGTACAGTTACGTAAGAACTTACCATAACAGTAGATCTTTGAGAGAGGTTCCTGCAGTAGGTCATAACAGATAGGAGCTGTGACTTGCGTTAGCTCTTCTGGAAGGCAATATTTTTGGTTGCCATTACTTCTGCTTGAAGGATTTTAGAGCTTCAGGCCCTGATTTGTAAAGAGCCTTATATGATTTTTCATAAAGACCGGGCGGTCTTACGAACCAGTCCTAAGTTCCTTCCCAAGGTGGTTTCAGAGTTCACCCTCAATCAGATGGTTGAACGTCTGGTGTATTACTCTAAGTGTTCTAACAAAGGTGAGGCTCTTCTTCATACGCTGGACGTACACAGGATCCTGCGTTATTACATCCACAGGACTAAAAGCTCCAGAAAGTCTGATCAGCTTTTCATTTCATTTGCCCCCAAGTCCGTGGGTTCAGCGTTGTCTAAGCGGTGCTTATCCAAGTGGCTCGCTAACTGCATTTGCTTCTGTTATCAGAAGTATGAAAAACCTCTGCTGGGGGAGGTCAGAGGTCATTCCACTCAAGGAATGGCAGCATCCACAGCCTTCTTGAGGAATGTATCTGCAGTGGAGATTTGTGCAGCAGCTACCTAGAGTTTAGTCCATACGTTCACAAAACATTACAGTCTAGACATTGCCTCTAGGTGTAGGGCTAGGTTTGGCCTAGCCGTTCTGCAGGGCCTATTGTCCAAAGGCCGGTCCTGTTCTGTTCTTTTAGTTGTTCCTCCTCCTGTGACTCTCTCAGTCTCTTTATGAGTGACTGCTTGGGATTCAGTCCTATCTGTTATGACCTACTGCAGGAACCCTCTCGAAGTAGGATAGTACAGTCTCCTGTCTCATCCTACTTGGATCTCCGGCGGAAGAACTGTAGGGCGGGCGTGGGGACCATCCACTATGTAGGGTCATGCTGACGTCTGTCATGTGACATCTGGTGGGTGCTCCCCCACCAGGCATTACTGGAAACAGTTGCTGTGTGGTCCTAATGCCAGAGGGCGCAGTCGGTAACTTGTTTTTTTAGGGGCATGGATATGGTGTACATATCCACAATTCAGGCAGACTCCTAGCAGTTCTCCAGGAGGAGGGGGGGCAAATCACACATCCCCTACTTAGGGAATAGAGGCTGAAGAACTGAGGCCACAAAACCAGCACCCCAGCGTGACTCAAGGTCGATGTGGTAATGGGAGATGAAGGTGTGTGCTGACTTCCAGGTCGCAGCCCTGCAGTTCTCCTGGACAGGGACGTCCCTGGAAGCAGCCACCAAGGCAGCGGTATGTCTGGTGGAATGAGCCCTAAGCCCTACAGGAGGCTCCCTACCAGCCAACCTATAGCAGAAGTCAATGCAGGAGATTATCCACCTGCCATCATCTGCTCAGCTTCTGGTCTGTCAGGTGTAGCTTCAGCATAGGTGATAAAGAGCTGGCGAATCTCTCCCCAGAAGTCTAGCCATGCACTCCTTGTAGTAGGTGACCACACGCCACAGGTCCAGAATATGGAGCCTGTGCTCAACCTCTGAGGTGTCTTTGGTGAAGTGCACCAGGAGATTCATCACCTGGTTAAGGTGAAACTCTGAGAGAACCTTTGGAAGGAACTTCGGGCTGGGGCGAAGGACAACCTTTTCCCTGTTGAAGACCTGGTAAGGAGACTCCATCAAGAGCACCTGAAGCTCACGGATCCATCTGGTGGATGTGATGGCCACCAAGAAGGCGGTCTTCCACTACATGTGTGATATTTCACACCTGTGCATTGGTTCAAATGGCTTGCCCATGAGTACTGCCAACACCAGCAACAAGTCCCAAGGTGGTGGTGGTTCATGCACCGGAGGGGAAATGTGGTTAAAGCCCTTAAGAAGTGTCCGACCACCTTCTCCTGTGCCACGGTCAGCATACTAGCCCATGCCCAGTATGCAGGGATGGCTGCCAGGTGCACCTTGAGGGTCATCGACCAAAGGCCCGACTGAGAGAGGAACCACAAGTAATCGAGAATGCTAGCCACAGGACAGGAAAGGGGGTCAAGCTCCTTGCCCTGACACCAAATGGAGAATTGCTTCCATTTAAAGGCACAGCACCAACGAGTTGACTCCTTCTGAGAAGTCTCAACTACATGGAGGACCTCACTGGAGAGACCCAGAGCCTGGTACTCTAGCCGCACAGGAACCAGGCTGACAGGTGCAGGGACTGAAGGTCTGGGTGGAGGCCCTTCCCTCGAGAGCATGACAGCAGGTCCGGGTAAAGTGGCAAACACTACGGAGGCCTGTTGCTGAGGCTAAAGAGACTGGGGTACCAGAAGTGGCATGGCCAATCTGGAGCCACCAGGTTCATCCGTGCCGTGTCCCTCTGAGTTTTGATCAGTACATTGTGGAGCTGAGGAAAGGCATAAAGGAGGTCCAGGGTCTCGCGAAGGCATCCCCCTGCAGTATACCCCGCTGAGGGGGAAGGGCACATAACAGCCTCAGTTTGGCATTCTCCCAGAAGGCAAACAGACCCACCTGGGGGGTGTCCCACTCGAAGAACAGTCAGTTCACTATCTCATGATAAAGGGACCACTCGAGAGACACCTTGCCCACAAAGCTGAGGGCGTCCGCCAGCCAACTGGACATGTTGGTCACATGAATGGCTAGAAGGTCGGCATTGAGGCTGAGCACATGGGTCCAGATGCAGCAAGCTTCCTGGCACAGAGATAGAGAATGCTTCCGCCCTGCTTGTTCAAGTAGTACACGATCGTCATGTTGTCCATTTAGACCTGGACGACTTGACCCCAGAGATGTGGAGCGAAGGCTGTCAGGGCCAGACAAACATCTTGAAGCTCCAGCAGGTTGATGTGACATCAGGACTACTAGGGGGACCAGAGGTTGTGGACTCTGTTTCCCCAGATGGGCACCCGAGCCCATCAGTGAGGCGTCGGTCATGAGAGTGACTATCGGCTCCAGGCAGACAAACAGAACTCCTTCCTGTAGATGTTCTGGGAACAACCACCACTGGATGGCACCCCACATCTGCTAGGCCACCGTGACTGAGTGGTCAAGGTGGCCCCAATGTTGAGACCACTAACAGGCCAGCCCCCACTGCAGGGGGCGCACTCTTCATTGGGCCCAATGGACCACACTGGTGCAGGCCACCATGTAGCCCAGGAGGCGCAGGAAGTCACTGGCAGGGTGAAAACTTCCCAGTCTGAAATGATCAGGTAAATGAGGAAAGATCCTCCACCCTGTCCACTGGGAGCCGAGCTCGGGAAGAGTCGTGCTCCACCCCGATGAAGAGAATTACCTGCAAAGGAATGCGTTCCAACTTAGCCTTGTTGACCAGGAGATCAAGGCTCAAGCAAGTCTGGAGAGCCAGGTACCTGGACTGCTCCACCTCTGCCTTGGAAGGACCTGCAATCAGCCAGTGATCCAGTATGGTTACACCCGAACCCCTCAGTGCCTCAAGAAGGCTGCCACCACTGTTATGCATTTTGTTGAAGACCCTGGGGGTTGAGGAGAGGCTGAAGGGCATGGCCTGGAACTTGTAAAAGGGTCCTCTCTGTGCAAAAATGGAGGATCCGCTGGTGGGATGGATGGATGGGGACATGAAAGAAGGCATCCAGAAGGTCCAAGGAGCAGAAACACATGTCCTGCTCCAGGGACAGAATGATCTGGTGCCAAGTGACCATACTGAAGGTGCGAGACCTCAGAAATTGTTCGGGTCATGCAGATCTAAGATGGGGTGCCAGTCCCATGTCCATTTTGGAACCAGAAAGTATCCGGAGACAAACCATGGCTTGGCTGCTGGGTCCGGGACATGAACCACTATCTCCTTCTGAAGGAGCTGGGTGATATCCTCCTGAAGGGCAGACAATACGTCTGCGGACACCACATCCTCCTGAGGGGTGCAGGCTTGGTGGGAGAGCCTTAAAATCCAGAAGCAAGCCCTACCTGACCACATTTAGCACCCACCTATCCATGGTGACACTGGACCAAGTGGAAAGAAACTGGAGAAGCTGGCCCCCACGCGAGGACCCAGGAGAGATAGGATGGAGGGGCACCCACAACCCATCACTGGGCAGGCTTGGAGGCAGAGGCAGGGCCAGCTGAGGATGCAGCAGAGGATGCAGCAGGGCCCTGACCATTAAGGTTTCCGGATGACAAAAGCCGCAAACTTACATCTGGGATACCATGCCTGCTGTTGCCCAGCCATGGACTGGGACAGCTAGTCTGTAGGGGCAGAGTAGGGCCAAAAGGATGACTTCTTGGGTTTAGAGCCCTTAACGTCCTTTTGGGCAGAGGTGACGGAGCCTAATGTGGAACTGGACTTCTCAATTCTGGTGAGATGACCATCCACCCCTGGCCTGAACAAGTCGGTGTCCAGGAAGGGGACATCTGCCAATTTGTGCTAGGCATCTACCATGAAGGTTGAGATCCTCGACCAAGCCCTGCGGCACATAGCTACCACTGCAGCCATGGTCCTGGCACAGGAGTCGCCAATGTCTATGGCTGTCTGGAGCTGCTGCTTAGCCACAGTGTGGTCTTGATCCCAGACTTGCTTGACCATCTTCTGAAGGTCAGCCAGGAGCCATGGGAGCACCTGGTTAATGGTGCCCAACAAGGCGTGGGCAAAGTAGGCCATCATTAAGGCCAAACTAGCCTGCCTAAGACAGAGAGATGAAGCTGCATAGACTTTCTTGGTCACATGATCTGATTTCTTGGATTCTTTGTCGAGAGGCTTGTCGATGTCCCTGACATTGCCTGTCTGCCTGAGCTCGAAATCAGTGACCAATCCTTCGGCCGAAGCGTGTTCCATAAACCTAGAGAGGGACCCCATAGGAACCGGATATTTGCAGTCCATACAGGCCGACGGCATAAGACAGGAGGATGGGCATTGCCAGGGTTCCAACACGGGCCCAAGAATGGCTTCAGCCACCGGGAAGGCGTCTGGGTCAAGGATTTTGGTGAGGGGATACTTAGCCCTTTTTTGAACAGGCTCCAACTGGATCCTGGTGGCCTCCGAAATCAGGTAGGACACGACCCCAAAGGAAGTAGGACCATGGTCCGTTGACAAATCCTCCCCGACTCTAGGTCTATAGGGCAGGAATACATGGAGTCCTCTGATTCTGAGGATTCGTCGGAGATCGGCACCCCCACCGGCGCTAACTCTTTGGGGCTCATTGGCCTGAGTGACTGCAACCAACAGCCGCCGAGGAAGCCAGAGAGTGGTACGGGCGTCCTTAGGAACCCTCCTTCGGCTTAGGTGGTGGAGGTTCCACCCAAATGTGGCAGAGAAGTGTTAAGTAGATGAGCCGGAACAGGTCCAGGCTGAGGTGACGGCAGCCATGGGAGTACTGGGATAGGAGCTGGCACAGGCTTAGACCCAGCACCCAAAAGGAGCAGCTGCCACATCAGCTCTTCACAGCACCACTGCAACATGCAGCAGAGCAGGTCCTTCCCAGAGGAGGAATAGCAGCTCACTGCTTTCCAGAGTTTCGAGAGAGAGAGAGACCAGTGAACCCGGAGAGAGCTGCTCGACCTTGAGTTGTGGGACTTCGACAGCCAACAGACTGGACAGTGAGAGGAGATGGAACTGGCAAAGAACACATAGGGTCCCGAGCAGGCTTGGGGTGCCAAGGGTAAGGGACAGACTCAGAAAGCTGATCCAATCCTGGAAGTGAATAGGCAGGACTGGAATTCTGATAAGGGAAGCACCCCCCTCGTCCAGTGACAACGGGTCGCTCGGGTCAAGGAAACTGTGGACAGGCTGGTCGGCCCACATCTCAACCGACAGGTCTGATGGGGACACCACGGGGCCAACGTCCTGGACAGAAGCATCGTCCAAAGCCAACCTGCTGATGAAGAAGAAACGTGGGAACCCAAGCCCCGAGAGCCCTCGTGGTCCCACGACCTGTGGCAGGACTTTTTTGGCTTCTCCTTGGAGTCCGTCTTTGAAGATTGTAAAGAGTTGGACCCACAGGAAGGACCCTCCCTGAGGGTAGGAAAGGACTGACTGGCATAAGTCCTGGAATGTCCCGTGAAGGAGGCACCAAAACCTAGCGGGACCAGCGCGGGCACTAATGAAGCTCCTGCCACAGCCTGGGCTGCAGCTTCTTAGAGAGCCGCTGTTTGGCAGATCTCACACAGCCACAGAGTCCGCCCCCTACGGGCATCCTTGGACTGACTGGGAGGGTCCCGCTCGTCCGGACCACCAAGTAAAAGTCATGCATACCAGTCCTCCAAAGTGGAGGGGTGTAAGTTGCAGCACAGTCCGCAAGTCTGGGAGTCATGTTCCTGGCCCAGGCAGTATATGCCCGTGGTGTGAGAGTCCATGCATGAAATTGTTTTGCCCGAAAGGACAACATTTGAAACCAGGTGCAAACTTAGAATCAGCCAATTCCATCACACTATGATGGTAAAACCGCGAAGCAAACTCAAACACCAAAAAGAATGACAGGGACTAAACAACGTGGCATGCTATGGAGTAAACCTTCTTCTTCCAGTGGAAAGGAAGATCTGATGTCACAGGACAGTGCCAAGGAGTATACCACCCGAGTGGGTGGGAGGAGACAGCTTGAAGACCTTCCAGCAACTCTTAAAGAGAAAGGAATTATGCCAGAAGTGTGGATACATACATCATACCCATGCTCCTAGGAAAGTGATGTTTAATAAGACCATTTTTTTCTTCAAAATAAGAGTCAAGATTGTTTGCTTTAATGGTTAACAAAACCTCTAATGAAGAATGAGGGTTTTTGTTCTTGTTGACAATTCTGAATTTTAAATCTAAGACCAAGGCATGAAATAGTGTTCTGCCCAAACACATCTGCTGCTTTTTGTAAACAGCCGGCTACTTTTAAAAAACATTTTCAAAAATGGTCTGGGGATCCAGAAGAATGGATACTCACCTGTAACCATAGATCTTCCACGGAATGGTCTCTTGCAGTAAGTCACTTCTTCTGGGAGTTCCCGATAGGTGGCGCTCTAGCACGGAAGTTTCTTCTAGCAGTCTTCACACCAGGGACCACCCATACAACCTCACTTCCTGGGCTATACGTATAAAAGTGGATGGTCCCTGGTAATCTCTGTTCATTTTCCCATTGGCTTCAGCTCGGATAGCATCTCTTTTACAGCAGTACACAGCGTGAATTAAATTCATAGCCTGAAGTGCCTGGGCTTCATACACAACACCAGATTCCTGTACTCCATAAAGAGTGCTACAATGGATGTTTCCCTGTCATACACGTAGGGTATTCAATCAAAGGGCTCAAAAAACTCAGAGTCCTCTTCAAGACATAAAACAGGGAAGGAAACACCTTCACCTGTAGTCCTGCCTGACCGCCTTTCAATGGTCATACCTCTGAAATATGGATCATCAAGAAGACATTCATCGTCAATAGGCGATGCACCCCCGTCGACGGCAGGCACTACTGCATCAAAAGAACACAGAGGTACAACCTCTCACAGAAAGGATCGTTCCTCGTTGACGGGTTGTCATTCCTCAGCTCCCCCGTCGACGTGGCCACATACACCATCGACGACAGAGGTCCTGCTACCTTTCCCATCGATGGGGCATACTCCCCCGTCGACGAGAGGGCCCTACAAGACATCCTCATCGAAGAGAACACCTCTTCCATCAACGGAGCACACTCTACATACTTCATCGTTGATGGGGCTGCCTCCCTCAATGACGGGACATGCTCCCTATGCTCCATCGTCGATGAGAAGACTGCCACTGTCGATGGAGCATGCACTCACCTTCTCAACGTCGACGCAGCATTTCCATCGTCGACGGAGCATGTACTCACTATCCATAAGACACAGTACATCATTGACGAGGCATGCTTCTCTTCCTTCGACGAGGCTGATACCACCGCTGATGGAGTAGCCCCTGCATCATACAACAGCACCTTTACTTGCATATAATACAACTATGGAGGATCCATATAAAAAGCCTACCATCAAAAGCCATGAATACGCGCACACCGATGCCAGTTGGGGAGTGGGTTGGAGGGGACCAAGGGGGGCTTTCAACCCTAACACCGAATTTCCTCACTTTTGTCGCTGTGGAACAACCCTAACTGATGCATTAAACAGAGTTTTTTGCCTATATATATATATATATATATATACATACACACACACACACACACACATACACATATGTGTTTTACTAATCTCAAGAATGAGGCCCACTGCCTTATGATTTCAATTATATTGTTCATTATTTTAGCTTCTGCTTTTCCAAACAGTACTCATAATGGACTTACCATATGAACATTTCAGATTTATGCCTAACAAGGTTGCAGGCCCTGAAATACCAGGGACCCCCTTGTAAGTAAGATTATTAATACAAGATGGATATGTCAACATTACTCTATTACTTCGCATGTTGCTTAAAACTAAATGTGCAACTGACTATGAGCTGATTCTAAGAATCACTGACTTCCTTTTTGTCACAGATACATTGTTGTGTTTGCTTGCACGCATGTGCAAGAAACATAGTGCAACCATACGAGTTTTCGTAAGTGTGCCTCCTCCACTTCCAATGCCCTGCTCCATTTTGCAGGTGCGGCTGCACCGCGCCAATGAATGTCCAAGCTGTCTATGACAGCGTTCAGATGCAGTGGCATACAGTTCTAAGGAAAACAACGCTGCAGGCAATTTGCATACTGCTGTCGGCAGTATGTAAATTGTCTACGTCGGCACTGCATCTGAACCGTCAGACAGTTCGTCCCCCCCACGAACACATACGTGCAAGGTGGGAGCCCAACCCAGTGTGCTCATGCGCTCCCCCCCCCGCACCGTATGGCCGACAGGGGTGGCCAATCCCCCATCGGCTCCGCTGGCCCTCCTAAACACACTTCCAGGAGCCACGCTAGGAGCCCACCCCAGCGTGGTAAACGTCCGTCTGCTGCCCCCCCCAAAAGACACTTCCAGATGCCACGCTGGGAGCCCACCCCAGCATGGCAAACATCCGTATGGCGACAGGGATGCCCAATCCCCCATCAGCTCCACTGTCCCCCGCTCCCACAAAATAAAAACACGACTTCCAGTTGCCACGCTGGGAGCCCACCCCAGCGTGGCTAAAGTCGGTATGGCCAATGGAGATGCCCAATCCCCTGTCGGCTCCACTGCTGCCCCCCAAAAATAACATTTCAGCTGTCATTCTGGTACTGGACCACATGCGTCAGGAAGTTGAGAGACCAAATGGAGCAGGTGGAGGCAGAGTAAACCTTCTTGCCCACCTGGTCCAAATACCAAGACTCCAGATCGGGAGGCTGCGAGCTAAGGAAGAGGAAGAGGATGTCGATGAAGAAGAGGAGGACCAATTACTAGGTCTGGAATAGTCAGATCTCTCCTCGTGACCAGTCTCCCTCTGTCGTCGGTAGCTGGGGGACCGACGTCGGTCCAAAGACTGGCTCCGGTGCCGAGACCGGTGACGGAGCATAGACTGACATCTGTCAGAGGATCGACTTTGGGAGAGCTTTCGCCTAGAGGAATGAGTAGGGCTGCGAGTGCAAGACCTGGACCGGCGACGGTCTCCAGAGTCCTTGGAGCATCAGCGGTGGTCTTTGGACCGGGAGCGGGAACGAGCCCTAGGCGGAGGTGTAGGCGGCCACTCGGGGGACTTCCTCAGGGAAGGCTCACCTCCAGGCTGTGGTTTGCCCGCTTCTGGATCTGCCCCCACCAAAAGGAGAACAACTCCTACAGCTCGTCCTTCATGAAAATTTCGGCAGCTCGGCCCGGAAAGGGAGTATCCGGGATGTCAGCCCACTAAGGGGAGCCCTCCTGGGAGCTCAGGGGGGAAGCAGGGATGCCGGCTCTTCTGTGGCCATGCCCGAACCCTTCACCCCTTCAACTGGCGTCGGAGGTGGGACCGACGACAGGGTGTCTCTGGGGGCGCCAGAGAGTCCTTCGGCTCCGGAGGTGCACCTTTAGCAGGCAGCGCCGGTGCCTTGAGAGGTGGGGCAGAAGCTTTCACAGCCAAGGTTTTGGTGATGACCCTTAGCAGGGTCACCTTAGGCTTGGCCGGCTTCTCCCCCAATGGGCTGGCCTTGGCCTAGAATGACTGTGGATGCTCACCTGGGCCTGGGGATACATGGGCCTTTTTGGGAGAGGGCCGCGAGCGAGAACGAGACCGCGACCGGTGTTGGGACCTACTACGGTCTTTCCCGTGGTGCTTGGTCTTCTCCTTGTGCTTCCCCTTCTCCGAAGTGTGCAGATCTATCTTCTTTTCCAATAAAAAAGCCTTCAGGGCCTTGAGACGTTGGATACGGGTCCGGCTGGTGAACGCCTGGCAGGCTGAGCAGGCCGCGGTATCGTGGTCCGGCCCGAGGCAAAAGACGCAGCACTTGTGCCAATCTTTGGAAGGGATCTGCCGTCCGCAGTCACACTTATTCTGATGCATTTCCAAAGAGACTGACGACGGTGAAGACATCCATCGAGATAACTGAAAAAAACGTTGAAAAACAGGATGAAAAATAACGCTGTTTGCTCTTCCCGGCAAGCTGAATAGTGTAGGCTTCTTCTCACGTGCGTGGGACACGGCAGGAAAAGAACTGAGGCGGAGCTGGGTCCGCCCCCTTAAGGAGGGGAGAGTGTGGGGGAGTTCAGGTCTCACAGTCACAGTTCTTGTTTGTGGTGAGGGCCACTCGGAGTTTATCTTTAAAGGGGCCTATTGTGTCCTCTTTTGTGATGCCTAGGTCAAGCGCATTAAGCCAAAGTGGTGCCCAGTATTCGTAGGACTGTTGGCCTTGTGTGGTTCTACTGAAAGGGATGCAGAGAGCTGAGTTGTTTGTACCCCTAGTGCATCTGATGGAATTAGGTCGGCTAAGAAGGTTTTTCAGGCCTGGGGTGGTAAGTCCTAACATAGACTTCTTGGCGAGCATGCATACTTAATACTGGAGGTGACTGTCAAGGTTGAGCCATTTTGTTTGAGTGTACAACTCGCAGGTGTGAATGAGATGGGGTATACCTAGGACTATACGACACGCTTTATTTAGTGTTGTTTTGATATGTTTCAAAGCAGTTTGGGAGGCAGCCCCATATACTGCTAGACCATAGAATATTACTGAGAGGACTGAGCTATTTACAGCAGTTCTGAGTGCCTCAGAAGTCAGGCCTTTTCGGTGTCTGTACAGTAATCCTAGTTTTGCATTTGACTACTTTGCAACTGCATCTATGTGTTGGTTAAACGAGAGGGTGCAGTCCAGTGTCAGTCCTAGGTATTTAAATGTTTGAACCACCTCCAGGGAAGTATTCTGATTGTTCTGAATGCAAAGCTGGTGATTGTGGTGTTTGTTATGTGATGATGCGAATAACATAGTATTAGTTTTTTTTATAATTGAGGAGCAGCTTTGATTGAAGGAACCAGTGCTCAGCCGCAGTGAAATTAGCCTGCATTTGCTTTTCCAGTTTGTAGGGGTCAAAATTACATGAATATAGGACCACATCGTCTGCATAAAGTAGAAGCTGGTCGTTTACCGAATGAGGGAGGTTGTTTAAGAACAGGCTGAACAGTAGAGGGCCAAGGATAAAGCCTTGAAGAATGCCTGTGTTAACACTAACACTAAGGATGTTGGAGATGATGTTCAGGATTTTCACTTTTTGGACCCTCCCAGAGAGTTAGCTTCTGAACCATGCCACTGCTGCAGGGTAGAGGCCGGTACTGGAGAGCTGATCCAGGAGAAGACTGTGATTGACAGTGTCGAAGGCCTTGGTGAGATCAATATATGTTGCCTCACCAAGAGCCCTCTATCTACAGCATTATGGATAAAGCTGGTAAACTCCACTATAGCACATCTTTAGCTAAAGAATCCTTAGCTGTGAACAAAAACTATAAAAATAAGCTAAATTATCCACTCCACTATAGCAAGGGTTGAGTAGGTATTTCATTGTTACACCCCAGTTTTTGGGGCCGGCCTGGTGACGCTGAGGGTTGAGGCACTGGAGGCTACACCTCGCGCCATGCCGGCGACCCGGGTTCAGGAACAAGCCTGGGTCGTCGGGGGTCGACAAGGGAGGACTAAGATTGAGCGCCCATGGACAGCTCTTAGTACTGGGGTGGGTTAAGGGATCTTCCGGTGCGCTGGTAACCCCTGGCGGAGGCTGGGGGCACTGCAGTGTACAACGCAGAAGGCATGGGAATTGGGGCATCGGCAGATGTCTTCCGGGTGCATGCGGGAGCGCACGCACGCTGGACAGGACGTCATTGCACGTCCATGCTTCAAGGGGAGAAATCCTAAGAATATCCCTCTGCCCTCGGGTGAGGTGACAGCGATCTCTGGCAAGCCGACCCACCACACACCCAACACCGGCTGACTCTCTGGTTCTCCCTGAGGTCTCGGGGCCTCTCCGTGGGGTCAGGAGAGCCCCAGATCTCGCATACCTGATGTAGTTCCCAGAGCAGTCAGTTCAGGTGGGCGGTTGAGTGTGGCGGCTGTCAAGGGAGACCCTGAGAGATGCCCCGAGGACAGGGTGTAGAAATAAAATATATTTAAAAAAAAAAAAAAAAAGTTTTTGTTCTTAAAGGGAAACTACTGTTAACCCTTAAAGTGCAGCAGCTTTTTCAGAAACATTCAATTAGGGCTGTTGCAATAAAAAAAAACGTTTTTATACCTGCTGATGGCTAGAAGCCACCCAGTGTGCACAAGATGGCAGTGGGCAGCTCTGCTTATCGTTGCAACACTTTTCCAATACAGTAACACAACTAACAGGTTACCCAGAACCATTTTCTAGAAGTGGTATAATGTTCTCATCCACGCTCTGGCAGTTCCACTGGAAAAGGCTTTCCACTGGACATCTTTAAGCAAAGCTCCTCTCACCACCCAGGGGATATATCCCCCAACTCCACCCTGTGATGTCAGATCTTTGCATACTGGATGCAAGGATCCATGTGCCACTTCCCAGGGTAAACCGGGTGGGTTGTGTGGATGCGAACTATATACCACTCTTAGAACAATGGTTACAGGTGAGTAACTGATCTTCCTAAGGGCGTGGACACAGCTCAATAGCCACACTCTGGCAGACTCTTAGTGGCTCTCTGGGAGGAGGGGGTAAGGTGCGCACTACTATTGGTGAACACATACTGACGAACTGAGGTCCCAAAAGCAGCATCCTGATGGTACATGATGTCAGTGCTGTAATGGGAGATAAAGGTGTGTGCTTTCCACCAGGTAGCAGTCCTACAGATCTCCTGGATGGGAATGACCCTGGAGGCAACAACCAAGGCAGTGGTATGTCTTGGGGAATGAGCCTGAAGTTGTACTGGAAGCTCCCTACTAGCCAATCTATAGCAGAGGTCGATGCAGGATGCGATCCACCTGCCAATCATCCAGTTAGCTATAGGTCTGCCAAGTGCAACTTCAGCGTATGTTACAAACAGCTGGTGAGCCTCACCCCAGACTCCAGCTGCACGCTCCTTGTAGTAAGACAGTGTTCCAAGTATATCCAAAGTATGGTGCCTACAGTTGGCCTCCGAAGATGGGCTGGAAAAATATACCAGAAGGTTAAATCACCTGGTTAAGCTGAAACTCCGATACTACCTTCTGGAGGAACTTCAGAAGAGGGCAAAGGACAACCTTGTCCTTCTGGAAGATCAGGTATGGAGAGACTCCATCTATAGCACCTGGAGCTCACTAATTCCTCTGGCTGATGTTATGGGCACCAAGAAGGCCATCTTCCACAACAGGTATGACATCTCACACCTGTGCATAGACTGAAATGACTTGACCATTAGCACAGCCAGCACCAGCAGTAGGTCTCATGTGTGCTCCCCACACCACCAGAGACGCATCCATCATAAGCATGATGGATGGCTCTGGGTGGACAAATGGGATTCCTTCCTCCAGGTGTTCCAGGACTAGCCCCCACTGGATGACGTCCCATATCGGCTGGGTCACTGTGGTTGGCTGGTTCAAGAGGCCTGGACGCTGGGACCACTGATAGCCCAACGCACATTGCAGGTGGTGCATCAGTCAGTTGTCCACCAGATGACACTGGTACAGGATGCCATGTACCCAGCAGCTGCAGAAAATCCTGGGCAGGGCACGAGAGCCTAACCTGAAATGATTGGGCAAAGGAGGTAAGATGCAGTGCCCGATCCACAGGGAGGCAGGCCTTGGCCCGCAGGGAGTCCAGTTCTGCCCCAAAGAATGTGATCACCTGCGAGGGGACCAGTTCACACTTGTCCAGGTTGACCAACAGGCTCAAGCCTCTACAGGTCTGGAGGGACAGATCTCTAGTCCTACTGACGTTCTCCTTGGATGGCTCAGCTCTCAGCCAGGCATCCAGGTAGGGATACACCCTACTACTTTTGCACCACAGGAAGGCTGCCCCACTGCCATGCACTTGGTGAAGATCCTGGGTGCAGACAAGAGACCAAAGGGCATGATCTGAAACTGGTACACTACCCCTTCTGCATGGAACTGGAGGTACCGGAGGTGGGACGGACGGACTGGGATGTGGAAGAATGAATCCTGGAGGTCCAGGGAGCAGAATCATATGCCCTGCTCCAGAAAGTGAATGATCTGATTCAGAGTGATAATTTCAGAACCAGAAATAACCTGGACATATAACTCTGACTGGTCAGGGCATCCAGGACACGGACTAAGGCTACTTTCACAAGGATCTGACCGATGTCCTCCTAAAGGGTTGACAGCATGTCCTGCAACACCCTGGATTCTCGAGGAGCATGGAGTCGATAGGACAGGAGAGCTTTGAGATCCAGAGGCAACCTTCTGCCTAACACCTCTAGCACCCACTTGTCAGTTGTAACAATAGCAAGAAGTGACTCAGCTGACCCCCAACTGGGAGTGCAGACAGGGGAAAGATGGGTGAAAGAATGACACCCCCCCAACCCACCACTGTGCAGCTTTGGCAGGAACACTAGCTGCTAGGGAAAGAGGGGCACCACCACCCCTGCCACAACCTTGCTTGAGGCCATGGCCACTGAACTTTGGTTTTTGGCACCAGGCCCAATATTGCTCCTGCTGGGGCTGCTGCTGAGGAGGCTGTGGCTGACAAGACTGGTACTGGAAAGCTTTTTTCTTAGGTTTCTATTTCTGGTCCTTCTGGGATGATGCCAATGACTCAACAGTTACACTGGACTTCTCTATATGCGTGAGATGCTCCTCCACCCCAGGGCCAAAGAGGTCGGTGCTCAAAAAAGGGACATTGGCTAGTTTATGCTGGGTGTCTTCCGTGAAAGTGGAGAGACACAGCCAGGATTTGCAACGTATGGAGATGGCTACTGCCATGTCAAAGACACAGAAATTACCCATGTTCAGGGCTATCTGAAACTGGTACTTGGTTACAATTGATCTTGTTCCTGTACCAATTTCACTGGTGACTGCTGGGCAGCAGGGAGGTGAGGGAGGATCTCATCAAGGACTTCCGAAAGGGAGTGCCCATAACTAGCTATCATGATGGTACAAGTCGCCTGATGAAGACCCAAGCACACCACTGCGTACACCTTTTTAGCGGCGTGGTCAGTCTTCTTGGCCTCCTTGTCTGGAGGCTTGTTCATGTCCCCTTGGCCCCAGGATTTGTGGAAGGCCGAGTCAAAAACTATCCCTTTGGCCAAAGAGTGGTCTGAGAATCCTGAAAGGGACCCAATGGGGACCACATACTTGCGGAACATACTGGTAGAGGATGCTGGACAGGATGCTGGATGCTGCTAAAGCCCCAGGGCTGGTCCCAATATGGCTTCAGCCATAGGAGAGGTAATCCCCCAGGGATTCGCCCCTATCCAAGATGTCCATAAATGGACTCTGACATGAGATGGAGAAGAACCCCAAATGACACCGGCCCATGATCAGGAGTCAATGCTTTGACCGATCCCCGGTCGACGATGTGAGCCCCGGAGGACACCACAGACAACCGGTCCAAGTCATCCAAGGACTCCTCGAAAACAACCCTTGACTGTTTTTCACTGCAGATCACCCAAGAATCCTCGGAATGGGTGATTTCCACTGACAACTGGCCTGGCAAGCTGGGGGCTAAGCAGGTCTCCTTGGTTGGGGCATCTACCTTTATCTGCGGTGGTGGCAGCTCCACTCTTAGGGGCTGAAAAGCAGCTGAAGGGAGCACCAGCAAATGCATTACTGACGCCTCCCAGGGAGCAACTTATCCTCGGGTATAGCCCTACCCTCCAACGGACCACTGCTGCCAAAGGATCTCATCGTAGCACCAGTGCATCTTCTGCTGGTGCCTCTCCTCAACCGAGGATGAGTAGGTTGAGGAACACTGATGGCGATGTCTCCCGACTGAGCAGGATCGAGAGTGGGAACATCTTGACTGACATCTTGACTTGGACCTTTTCCATCAATATCAAGAAGAACCCTCTGGCTGGTTGTGGAAGACCACATGCCTTGCTACACTGAACAAAAGAGGCATGGGAGGTTTGACCACCAGGGGAAGCATGTCCTGTGGTGACCTGGCAAGGTATACAGAATGGGCTGTGATCTACTGAGCAAGGACAAGAAGAACCAAGGGGTCTGGGAGATCAAGTCGTCAGTCTCATTCAACAACCTGTCAACAGGCTTGAGGAAGATCTCGATGGCCTGCTTGACTGGAGTCGAGGTCGATAAGCCCAATGGGGATACTGAGACAGTTTCTACCAAATTCGAGCAATTGGGGGTGTTGAGGGACTGGGAGGATCTTGATCTCTCCCAGTCACACAGCTGGCATCGACAGCGCTTGTGTTTCTCGCTGTGGTGGGCCAGGCTTTTCCCTAAGGTCTGGAGGGCCAGATTCATTTCACGAAAGACTTTCGTGAATGACCCTCTGACTCTGGATCCAGCTGGGAGAAGCACCAAGACAATGCCCACTGTAGCAACCACCACTTGGTCCACTAAGGCCTGCTTGTGGCTTTTGGACCAGTTCCTCGGATCCTGTTCCAAAGACTGGCCAAGAGAAAGCCACTGTTTCCAATCTTTAAGGGAGTCTGGAAGCACTGAGAGGCATAAGCCACACCTGGCCATGTCATGTTGCTTTGCAAGGCAGAACAGGCATGTATTGTGTGGGTCAGTGACCGGCATCTTCTGATAGCACTGAATGCAGAATCTGAATCATGGTTTGCGTGCTCCAGGATCTGCCAAGAGGAGTCGAGGAATCAGAGAAAATAAGCCAAAACACTATGAAACAATTTGGTCACCAAAGTATAAAAAACCAAAGCAGGAGCTGCTAAGGAGGGGACCTGTTCTTCCAGCTGAAAGATATGACGCCATGTGGTGGAGTTGGGGATCTACCGCCTGGGCAGTGAGAGGAGCTTAGCTTAAAGAGATTCAACATAAAGCCTGATCCAGTGGAACTGCCGGAGTGTGCATAGTGAACTGTATTCCATGCCCTAGAAATATAGGTTACTCACCTGTAACCATAGTTCTATTAGTGGTATTCAGTTCACATCTACATTCCGGCAGTTCTGCTGGAGACAGCCGAGTCATACGAAGTCTTCAAGCCAAGCTCCTACCACCACACACAGGTGGTATATTCTCTGGCTCTGCCCTGTGATGTCAGATCTTTTGCACAACAGAAGCAGGGATCAAGGTGCCACTTGCCAAGTGAGGTCAGGTGGGTTATACCACTAACAGAAATGAAAGTTATGTACTCACCATAACAGTTTATTTTTTAGAATATCTTCACCACTGAATTCCACTTATGGGTTTGGATTGGAGGCACTAGGGCCCCGAAGCAGCAAAGTTTTTCCAGGGGGCTAACCACAGCTACTAGGCATGGCATCTGTGCACCCCCGATGTGGTGCCTTGCACCAGCCCATAACTGCTGACAGCCCCCTCACTAACCTCAGTTTTGTTTGCCAGGAGAGAAACAAGGTGGGGAAAAATAAGAGATGGCTAAGAATTTTCCTAGCCCAAAGGGATAGGGAAAGAATATAGGAAATATAATTAAACAACAAAATAAAATCCAACTACAAATCTTTGAATAAAGGAAAAAGAACACACTACATGTCTTAAAAGGGGTAGTTGGGTATGGAACCAGACCCTCACACCACCAGCCAGAGAGGAGATAGATAGTGATCTAAAATGCAGCAGCCCTGAAGCATATGGCTCTAGCAGAAAAGCAAGAGAGGATGCCCAGAATTGGGCCCCCTTTGCAATTGAAAAGGCACAATGTACCAAAATAGGAATGAGTCACATAGACTCCGGGAAATCCATACGTCATGCTACTTGACAGAGAACTGATTGCATAGCTAGTCAAAATATGTCCTCTTTTTTTCCCCCTCAGGGAATAAAAGAAAGGAATCTCAGGTGCATGTGGAGCTGTAGGGCCGAACAACCCAAAGGAGTCGAGATATGTTCATCTCCCCAGGCACCTCTTAGACTAGTGGATTAACAGCCCAGCTGGCATGAGAGAAGAAGGGCATACCAACCAAAACAGGTAGGCTTGCACAGTCAGAAGACAAAAAATCATCAGAGAAAAGGACCAGCATGTCCAGCAACAACAGGGATGTAACCTGTGTAAGAGCCGGTGTACTTGATCCACAGCATTTTTCCACAGAGAGTATAACTGGCAAGAATGCCCAGAGGCATAGAGTGAATAGGAATATGTCCCAGGAAAGGGATATATCCTGGTCAGGGAGAAAGAAGACAAGAAAGAAAAGGGAAGGAAGGGAGCTGCCGTCTGTCTCTTTTGTTTTGGTTGAAGGGTTAAAAGGAACCATCACCCCAGTTTTTAGGTCTGCAGTGAGCGAAGCCCTGTAGACCTCTTGCTTTGAGAAAAGGACTCAGCATTCCTTGCATTCTTTGTGAACGCACATAATGGAGTTGCCCCATAGTCGCCTCCGCTTTGAGCACTCCGCTCGCACTGCACTATTTTTTTTACATCGGGCATCCTGATCACACTAGTGGATTGGGCACCCCCAGTGTCACTCTTGTTTGTGGGGGGGTATGGGGTGGTGGGTGTTGAGAGGGAGGGTCAGGTGGGGGGGGGGATAACTCCATTTAAAAAAAATAAAAGAAACGGCAATCAGGGCACACTTCGCCGTGTGCAACATGGCCACCGCACTCTACTGCGTATATCTTTACAGCACCTCATGAGTGTGACAGCTGTCATTGTTCAAATCCTGGCCAAATTTTTTTTTTTACATCTCTAAAGGTGATTTCGCAGTCCCTGTGAGAAATCACCTTTCAAGCAGAAGTTGAAAATTTTCTCTGCCCTTGTTCATGAGGTGGGGTCATAAGAAGGTCGTGTTGAAAATGTATTTGTTTATTTAGATGCAGGATTACAATTACCTTTGAGCCAAGGCTCTTTTACAAAGGTTCCACGTCAGGAGAATACATACATGTTAAACAAGGGCATACAACATTAAAGAGAACATACAACCATATTCATCAGTTCAGGTACGGCATCACGGTAAATAGGATACATGAATAATACACACAAGGAATCATTTCAGAAACCTAGAAGAAATCAGGGAGGAAGGGTGACAGGACAGGGGTGTCAGCCGAAAAAGAGACTACAGCAGCTCACGGCATTGTCAAAGAACATCGGGGGGTTTGATCTCAATGGGGAAGGGTAGTGTTAGGGGTGGCAGTCACATAAGCTGGAGGCCATGAGATGATGATGATGATGATGGAGGCTTGATTTGAATATGCCCAGTGAGGAGGTGGTGGTGATGTGAGTGCTGAGGGCATTCATCCAGCTGGGAGCATGGTGTGCAAAGGATCTTTGGCCCAGAGTGGTGTGGCATCGGAGGACCTGTAGAAGCTGACGTTCAGACCCTCTGGTGTTACGAGGATTAGTATTTGGGTGCAGGACGGCTTGGACGCTAGGTGGAGTAAGGCCCAAAGTAGTTTTTTTCGCCATCAAGCAGGTAAGGTACTTTATGCGGTTAGCGAGCTGAAGCCATCCCATTTAAGTGTAAAGCTCACATGTATGTGTGAGTTGGTGGGATCCAGTAAGCAGTCGACAGGCCTTGTTTAGGGAGGTCGTTATGCGCCTGAGGGTGGTAGTAGAGGCAGAGTCATAGACTACGAGGCCGTAGTCTATGACGGAGACCACAGAGCTCTGGATAGCAATCTTCAGTGCTGCCTCGGTAAGATGCTATTTCAATAGAGAATTCCAATGCATGAGTTTACCACTCTGGCAACACTATCAATGTGAGTCCCATAAGATAGGCAAGGGTCAAGTGAGATTCCAAGGTATTTAAAATATGACACTTGTTCGAGGGTATTACCAACGCTTGTACTGATATCAAGGGGGTATTGCCTGTGTTTGTTTTGCGAGCTGCAGAAAAGCATAGATTTAGTCTTTTTGTGGTTTAGAACCAGTTTATGTTTTGCGAACCAGTTTTCAACAGCGGAGAAAGCAAGCTGCAGGTTGTGAAGTAAGGGTTGTGGGTCCTTATTGGGGGTGAGAAGCACAGCGTTATCGGCATAGAGGATAATTTGTTCTGGGCAGGATAGTGGAAGGGAGTTCAGGAAAAGGCTGAAAAGTAGTGGGCCCAGTATGGATCCCTGAGGGATGCCTGAGCGAACAGGTTTGGAGCCAGATAGTGCTCCTGAGATTTTTACTCTTTGTGAGCGCTGGTCCAGGTAGCTATTAAACCATGCAGTGGAGTCCTGGGAGAGCCCGGCATTCAGCAGCTGTTTGGTAAGCAGGCCATGGTGAACAGTGTTAAATGCCTTAGTCAAGTCAATGAATATGGCTCCAGTTAGATGGCCTTTGTTCAACGAGTTGTGAAGGACTCCAGTGAATTCTAGGAGGGCTGTTGATGTGCTGTGCCCTTGCCTGAACCTGTGTTGCTGTGCACATAGGATGTTATATTTGTCCAGGTAGTCTGTAAGCTGGTCAGCAACAATGCGCTCAAAGGGCCTTGGAGAGGGGGAGTAATATAGAGATTGGCCGGTAGTTTCCCTGTATGGACTTGTTGTCACTTTTAAAGACCGGAGTGACAATAGCAGATTTCCATTTGCTTGGGAACTGATTGAGGCTGAGGGACAGGTTGAAGATTCTGGTAAGCGGGCATAATACCTCTTCAAGGGTGAGCGATAGCAGTTTATGTTCTAGTGAATCACCACTGGCTCTGGACTTGGAGATAGCCTTTGTTATGTATTTGCAGACATCATTCACTTTGACTTTTTTGAAGTGGAACGGCAGATGATTTGAGGTGGTAGGTAGGGAATTTGGAGCAGGAGTGTCAGTTTCGGAGAAAAAGTCCCGGTGGGAGAACAGCACTAAGGTCGGTGAAGGCTGCACTGAAAGTACTGGCAATGACCTTCGGGTCAAGGGTGGTGGCTCCGTCAACCATCAGTAGGATTGGGGAGGATTTGGACTGCTTCCCTGTGACTTCCCTAATATTGTCCCAAAAAGCTCTCCCATCTCCTCAGGTGTTGGTGAGGGCTTCCTTGTAGTAGGTACTCTTCGTCAGTTGTAATTGTTTTGTGCAGTTGTTGCGAGTCTGTTTGTAGTTCTGAATGTCCAGTTGAGCACCTGTGGCCCTAGCTATTGCCCAGAGGTGGTCCCTTGATTTTAACTGAGCCAATAGCTCAGCCGTGAGCCAGGGACTGGAAAGTGCCTTGACTCTGCACTTTTTTACTGGGGCGTAGGAGTCGCAGGCAACGTTGATTGTGGTGATGAAATAGTCAATGGCCGAGTCAACATCCAGTGCATTATATATGGGAGACCAGTCTTGCTGAGTAAGACAGGATTTGAGATGGGTCAGTTGGCTACAGGGTAGGACTCTGCTGGAAATGGTTTTAGGAGGAGGCTTACGAAACTTATTTGACCAGTTGCAGATGACAGGGGAATGGTCGCGGAGGGAATCCGGGAGGACAGTGGTGTTGTTGATACGGGTTGGGTGGTTGGCAAGAACCCAGTCCAAGAGAGTGCTGGTACCTGACTTGTAGTTCTTTCTTGTGGGGGAAATCGGCCATCTGTGGTGCATAAATATTAAATAATAAAGTTATGAGTCTACACTGAATTTTGAGAACACAAGCTCATAACTTTGGTAATTTTCAATACTGTTACCCCAAATTTACAACATAGCCATATCTTCACAGCATGGGACAGCTGTTATTTTTCAAATCCTGGCCAAAACATGTTTTTTTAATCCCAAAATGTTATTTCATGGTCAATGCACAAAATCACCCTTCGGGCAGGAGTTGAAAATGTTATCTACCCTTGTTCATGAGGTGGGTCATAAGAAAATTATGTTGAAAATGTGGTGTAAAAATATGAAAAAAACAATACAGTTATGAGCCTATGTTGAATTTTGCAAATGCAGGCTCGAAACTTTGGTATTTCTCAATATTTTTAACCAAAATTTACAACATAGCCATATATTTACAGCACCTCATTAATGTGACAGCTGTCATTTTTCAGATCGTGCCTCCAATTTTTTTTTTACATCCCATAAGGTGATTTTGAGGTCCATGCATAAATCACCTCTCAGACAGGAGTTGACAAATTTCTCTAACCTTATTCATGAGGCTGGGTCATAAGAAGGCTATAACATAGAAACATAGACTTTGACGGCAGATAAGGACCGCTTGGCCCACCTAGTCTGCCCATTTCCCTACCTAGAGGATAAGCTGCAGATCCTATTTAACCAACAGCCTATTTCTTCCTACCCCCCACAAAAACTGCCTAATGTCTGTCCCACGCATTCTTGAATTCGCCCACAGTTTTAGACCCCACAACTTCCTCGGGAAGGCTGTTCCATGCATCCACCATGCTCTCTGTGAAAAAATACTTCCTCATATTGCCCCTGAGCCATCCCCCCTCTAGCTTCAAATTGTGTCCCCTTGTTCTTGCACATCTCTTTTTCTGAAAGATGCTACCCTCTTGGACTTTGTTGATTCCACTGAAGGGTATTTAAACGCGTTTCTATCATGTCCCCCTCTCCCTCCTTTCCTCAGGGTATACATATTAAGCTCCTTTAGTCTCTCCTCGTATGTGCTTCTCTTGCAGACCCTGCACCATTTAGTTGTCCTCCTCTGAACTGCCTCCATCCTGTCTATGTCCTTGCGGAGATGGGTTCTCCAGAACTGGACGCAATACTCCAGATGGGGCCTCACCAACTGTCTGTACAGGGGGATAACAACTTCCTGTTTTCTGCTGGTGATGCCTCTCCCTATACATCCCAGTATCCCCTTAGCCCTCCCTACCGCCTTCTCACATTGCTTGCCAATCTTAAGGTCATCTGATATGATTACCCCCAGGTCCCTTTCCATTTTTGTTGTTGTTACTACTTCTCCCCATTGTGTAATCTTCCCCTGGGTTTTTGTTTCCCAGGTGCATTACTTTGCACTTCTTTGCATTGAATCCAAGCTGCCATACTTCTGACCATTCCTCCAACCTTGCCAAGTCCCTTCTCATCCTTTCCATGCCTCGTGTATCAACCCTGTTGAAGATCTTTGTGTCATCTGCAAAGTGACATACTTTTCCTTCCAGTCCCTCTGCAATGTCACTTATAAAGACATTACAAAGGACTAGACCCAGTACTGAACCCTGCGGTACCCCACTACTAATCCCTCTTTCTTCAGAATGGACTCCATTTACAATTACCTTCTGTGTCCTGTTGTTCAGCCAATGTTTTACCCAGGCTACCACCCTGGGACCCACTCCCAGGCTGGTTAATTTGACTACTAATCTTTTGTGTGTGACTGTTGTCAAATGTCTTGCTAAGGTCTAGGTAGGCCATGTCCACAGCCCCTCCCTGGTCTACTACTTTGGTCACCCAGTCAAAGAAATCAATTAGATTCATCTGACATGACCTTCCCACTGTGAACCCATGCTGCCTTGGGTCTTGTGCCCCACTGACCTCTAGGTACTCAACAATTCTTTCCTTCAGAAGTGATTCCATCACTTTCCCTACCACAGAGGTCAAACTGACAGGTCTGTAGTTTCCTGCCTCTGTCTTGGTCCCACTTTTGTGAAGGAGAATCACATCAGCCTTCTTCCAGTCCTCAGGTACCACACCATCCTCCCATGATTTGTTAAAAGGGTAGTCAGTGGTGTCACTAGTTCTCTGCTTAATTCTTTTAGAATTCTGGGGTGAATTCCATCTGGCCCCATTGCTTTGTCCACCTTCAGTTTTAGGAGTTCTTTCAGAACCCTTTCTTCTGTGAAAGGACTGGGATTGACCCCCCTCTCCAGAGTGCTTCTGTTAACTGGATTAGGCACCTCCCCCACTTCCTCTTTTGTGAATACTGAACAGAAGTATTCATTCAGTATCCCTGCTTTTTCACTGTCGCACTCTGTCCACCCACCCATCCATTCTATTCAGCCTCACTATCCCTCCCTTTGTCTTTCTACGCTCCCTGATATACCTATAAAAGGTTTTATTCCCCTTCTTAACCGAGTTGGCTATCTTTTCCTCAGTTTGTGCCTCTGCTATTCTGACTACCCTCCCTGCTTCCTTTTGTCTTAACTGGTACAGTTCTCTGTCCTGCTCCTTCTGTGTTTCCTCATACTTCCTAAATGCTATCTTTTTCTCCCTAACCTTCACCGCCACCTCTTTTGAGAACCATAGTGGCTTTTTCTTTCATTTTGATATGTTTATTTGCTTCACACGAAGGATTTTTGCCTCTGTGATGGCAGTTTTGATATTTCCCCATTGTTGCTCCACCCCTCCTTCTAGTCTGTTTGCTAGTGCTTTTCTAAGGCACTCTCCCATCTTGCCAAAGTCAGCCCTCCTGAAGTCCAGAACCCTCACTTTTGTATGACTCGACTCTGTAGCTGAGTTTATGATGAACCACACTGTTTGGTGGTCACTTGTTCCCAAATGGCTACCCACTTCTAGATATGAGATCCTCTCACTGTCCCCATTTGAGAGTATGAGGTCTAAGATTGCTCCCTCACAAGCAGGTTCCAAAACTAGCTGTCCGAGGCATGCCACCTGAAGGGCATCAAGAATGGCCCTGCTTTTGGATGTGGCTGCAGCAAAGGTGCTCCAGTTAACATCTGGCATATTAAGGTTCCCCATCAACAGTATCTCCCCTTTATCTGCCATCTTAAGTATGCCTTCCATCATATCCTTGTCCATTCCCTTCCCCTGACCGGGGGGAAGGTCTATATACAACCCCTGTGCAGATTGTGGTGCCATTTCCAGTCTCTAAGGTGACCCACAGTGCCTCCTCTCCTCCCTGTTTATTCTTTTGTTCAGTTGCTTTTATCCCCTCCCTTACATAGAGAGCTACTCCCCCTACTCTTCTGCCCTCCCTGTCTCTCCTGTAGGTTGTGTACCCTGGTATGTTAACATCCCAGACATTGTTCTCTGTGTACCATGTTTCTGTGACTGCTATGATATCCAGGCATCCCTCTTCCATCAAGGCCACCAGTTCAGGGAGCTTGTTGCCCAGACTGTGGGCATTGGCGTAGCTCACAAGTCATAGCTGGCTCAAAAGGAGACAGGGTCAACTACTCCAAAACACAATTCAAATCCCAAGCCAGGACAGGCAAATGGATTGGAGGTTTCAGATGCAGTATGCCCCTGAGAAAGGAATGGGAGACATCCAACTAAGTCACGGTGTGGACGCCCACAGGCTCATGAAAGATCGAGATAGCCGAAAGGTGCAGCTTTAGGGAGGAGTACTAGAGACCCGAGTCTGACAGTAATATCAGGTAATCCAGGATCTAGCTTACCAGACAAGTGAAAACATCCAGATGATGCTTGGCAGCCCATATGGCAAACCTCTTCCACTTCATGGCATATGTGGCTTGAATGGAGGGCTTCCCAGTGGCCACAAGGACAGCTGCCACCCTCTGGGATGACCCAAACTGAGCGATGGCTATGTCCCTCAGGAGTCATGCATGTAGACGAAGGGACTTGAGGTTGGGATGGACCAGGATCCCCTGAGCCTGCATCAACAGATCCCTGCAGAGGGACCGGATGTTTCTCCACGACCTGTTGCAGTAATGGAAACCATATCTGACGTGACCAGAATGGAGTTACCAGGATCATGCTGGCCCCCTTCCCCATCTGCAGACTGATCAGCACCCTCTGAAGCAGAGGAAATGTAGGGAAGGCATAAAGGAACCTCCTGCTCCAGGAGAGGGACAACGCGTCTTGCCAGAAAACTCCAGGCCCTGGATCTAGCGAGCAGAAACTGGGGAGTTTTGAGCCAAGTTGGGATGCGAGAAGTTCCCGCTCTGGATGACCCCATCTGGTGAACAGATCTTCTGTGACGGATGAGATAAGTTCCCATTCGTGCATGCTGGACTGAGTCCGACTGAGGCTGTCCGCCCGGGTGTTTAGCACACCTGGGACATGGACTGCTGACAGAATCAGACTATGGTGTATCGCCCAGTACCAAATTCTCATGGCCTCACTGCATAGGGGATATGAATGTGTACTCCTCATTTGTTGATATAGTAGACAACACTGAGGTTGTTGGACTGGATCAACAGCTGACCTCGGAGGAAATGGCTCTGAAAGGCCTGCATGGAATATAGGACCACCAGCATCTCCTGGACATTGAGATGCAGGGAGGTTTCGATCTGGGACCAAGAGCCCTGAGTCTGAAAGGGACCCAGATGCATCCCCCAGCCCGAACCAGAGGCACCCGTGGTGAGGAGATGCTGGGGGAGGAGATCAGGAATGGAACCCCTTGCAACAGGTTCAGAAGGTCCATCTACCATTGGAGCACCTTGCAGACTGGGGAGGAGACCTGCACTAACTGTTCTAACTCGTCCGTGTGTTGATCCCATTGCACAGAGTGTCCACTGGAGGACTCACAAGTGCAGCCTGGCCAGTGGAAATGTGGGAATGACCACAGCCATCAACCCTAACAGCTTCAAGTATATCCTTGCAGGAACATAATGGCTCTGGGAGACATCCGGAGTCTGAGCCTGAGCAATAAGGCACTCCGCTCTGTTCTGAGGCAAGAAGGCCTTCCCTGTGCCAAGTCCAAAACTGCCCCTATTTATTGTAGCCTTTGGGACGCGGTTAGGACTGACTTGGGCAAACTGACAGTGATGCCCAGGGAAAGAAACAACTGAAGGGTTCTCTCTAGAGTTCGTAGAACCTGTTCTCTGGACAGGGCCTTTAGGAGCCAATCATTCAGATAGGGGAAAACGTACAGTCCCTCCCTTCTGATAGCTGCAGCTACTGCTGTTAAGCACTTTGTAAAGACCCATGGCACAGAGGTTAAGCCAAAGGGCAATACCTTAAATTGGTAGTGCTCACCCTGAAAAAGAAATTGGAGGAATCTCCTGTGTGGTGGAAACACCAAGATATGGAGGTAAGCATCCTGCATGTCCAGGGAGTGCAGACAGTTGCCCTGCTTGCGAAGAGGCATCAGGCCTGGCAGGGTTATCATGCAGAATTTTTTTGTATTATATAGATTGAGGTCCTTGAGATCTAATATAGGCCTCAGATCTCTGGTTTTCTTGGGGACTGGGAAGAACTCAGAATAAAATCCCCTGTTTCTTTGGTGCCTGGGCACTGGCTCAATGGCCTTTTTGCACAGAAGGGATTGTACCTCATCCCGGAGAACAGACAGATGGGCTGGGGGGTAGGTGGAGGGTACTGGAGGAGTCTATGGGGGCATCTCGATGAGTTCCAGAGTGTGCCCCTCTCTACGATCTGAAGAATCCAGGTCTCTGAAGTAATGGTTCTCCATTGATTGAGATGGAGGGAGAACCGATCTCTGAACACCATCACCTCTTGGCCGGGTACCGGAAAAGGGTGTCTGGCAAGGAGTCAAGCGGAGGCGAATCCAGCCGCTTGGGCTGATCTGTCACCCCTAGAGTGCTTTGCTGCGGCACTGGAGGAGGAGGGCTTGGCAAAGTGGAGGAGGCTCTTCCCTTGTCTTGGGGCCGGTAGGCTGCTCCAGATTTGTGGCATATCATATGAAAAGGAGGGTGCTGTCTGCTCTTTGGCTGAGTATAACAGAGTGAGTAGACAGACTTAATAACCCAACCCAATGCCTGTAGCTCGTTTATGATGCCCTGCACATCTGGTCCAAACAGCTTGGAGCCATTGAGCACCTTTTGCTGGACATCAGCTGGGAAACCCGAGACCCTCAGCCAGCAGTCCTTCGAAGGCAAATGCCTGTGGCAGCAGCCCTGGCACCTGTATCCGAAGTATCGCAGAGGGTCCCCAGGAGGTGCTTGCTAATAATCCTCAGCACTTTGCAAGCATTTGTGAACCTCCTGTTTCTGAGAACAATCTGGAAGGGCCTGGGTCCTGGCCTTGCCCTTCTTCCAGCTAGTATTCTGGTAGTTGAATATGTGGGAGAGGTAATTGTCAATCCTCAGCCCAAGGGTGGAGGAGGCACAGACCCTCTTGCCCTAGAGATAATTCTACAGGATTCTCTGTCGAGGGTAGGGAACTGAGGTGTTTGGACACCTTCGACCTATCATGAGCCGCCTTAATAACCACAGAATCAATTTCCGGCTGGGCAGCATAATGCAGAAGACCCAGGGTGGCATGATACAACTTTTCAGCCCTGCGGAGCATGGCTGGCACCATGTCAGGCCTGTGTCAGGCCACGGTAGTGGCATTCCTTGGAGCTGGAAGGACAGAAGGAATGACCTTGGGAGGAGACTCTGGGATCTCCAGGAAGTCCACCAGATTTCTTCTGGTGGCATCCTCCTCCTCTGTATGGAAGCCCATGGCTGAGGACAGCTGCTTCATGACATTGAAAAAGGTAGGGTCCACTGGAGGAGACCTAAGACTATATTTGACAGAGTCCTCACTCACTGAGGAGGCAGTGAACCTGTCAGAAAAAGGAGGCTCTTCCTCTTCTTCCTCGGGTAAGATGACGTCAGGATAGTATTCCTCCTCTATGCTGACCTGTTTCAGCTCAAGGTCTGACAAATGAGGGGCTGTCAATGGCCAGCAGGGAGCAGCCCATGGTGGCTGAAGTGGTGACGACAGTGGTGCCGTCAATGGCGCAGGCGATGCAGACCTATATGCACCCAACTGATGGACTAAGACTCTAGTGAACTTGGTCAAAATGTCATTAAGGTCCATGACAGTAAATTGCTGCGTTGACTGGGGGAAGGGGATCAATGGCACAGGGTGTGACGACCCATCCAGTGGGTCCTGAGAGCCTGAACCCCGAGGACCTGGAGAAGCATCATGCCTCAACAGAGGACCGTCGATGGCGAACCAGTCATCGATGGAGTGGGGGCCGACACCCGGCCACCCTGTGCAGCAAGCAGTGTCACTGTCGATAGAAGTCTGGCAGGAACAGAGACCTGGACAGCAGCAGGCATCGGTGCAGCTACAGCCAATGTAGTACCACCGGATGAAGAAGAGGAAGCTGTCAGGGAGGGGAACACTGCTAGATGGAGCGATCCCAATCACAGTCCTTTTTATGACTGTTCCCTAAGGACTTGTTTCGGGTCTTAGATGCCTGGGAGCTCAACGAACCCTCCGGCAACTGGGAAGGAGGGACCCCAGAGGACCTATGCCCAGAACTGGCTACCTGTTGTTCCATTAGGAATTTTTTGAGTGCCTTTTTATGTCTCCTGAGGGTGGTTTGGTTAAACTTCTGGCAGAGCTCACAGTCCAAGATGTCATGGTCAGGCCCAAGACAGCAGACACAGAGAGAGTGTTCGTCTGTGGAGGTAATCTTTCTGCAGCAACGGAAAAGAGAAGTAGAGGGATTAACTCTCAACACAAACAAAGTAAAGAAATCTTTTTAGAAAAAGAGAATCTAAAAGGCTAAGTTTAAAAAGCCGTAGGCAAAAATGGCGCAAAACTGAATCAGAGCTTCCGAGGAGACCCATGAGAACAGAGTTGACGGCGAGAAAGAACCGAAGAGGGAGCGAGGCCCCTCACACCCTTAAAGGGTTAGTGACGTCGGCATGGGTGGCCCCAGTTGTACTGCTGAAAATCTTCTGTGTGGATCCTGCTTCACCGATAGTGAAGTTCCATATGTCTGACCTGACAACTGAGATAGCCCCGATGAAGACCTATATGTTTTGCCTCCTCTGTGATTAGCTCAGCAAATCCTGGAAAGTCATTTCCAATAATCACAGGTATAGGTAAAGTACAGTTATGTAAGAACTTACTGTAACAGCAGATCTTCAAGAACAGCTCTTGCAGCAGGTTACATCATAAGGACTGAAGCTGGCAGGCTGCAGGGCCCCACGGAAAACTTTTAGCTAGCTAAACCCAGCAGGGGACCGCCCTGACGTCGGCCCCACACCCGACATCAAACACATCATAAAAGGGGCGGTCCCCCAGCATCCCTCAGTTCTCCAGCCGGAGACTCCAGGCATAGCGATGTGATACAGAAGGGGAGACTGAGGATCTGCTTCCAGAGGAAGGCTAAGGACAAAAATTTGTCTGAAACTGTAAGAAGAAAGATAACCTCCTGAGGGGAAGGTGGAAGGGAAACTACCTTCGGCAAGAGCTGTTCTCGAAGATCTAGTTCTTATGTAACTGTACTATCTTACTTCAAGAAACAGTTCTTGCAGCAGGTTACACCATAAGGACTGAGTACCAAGCACTACCAGATACACTCTGATGTCGGGAGGGGATATAAGGGGGAGATGGAAAGGGAAAGAGAATCTCTCACAAAAGCAACCCTTGAAGGACTGCAAGCCCAAAACCCGCTGTGTGCCTGGAAGCAATGTCCAGACTATAGTGCCGGATGAAAGTATGCGCTGTACTCCATGTGGCTGCCGCACAAATGGAAGAGTTGACACGTTTCACAGGGAAGCGAAGGAAGTGGCCACTGCCCTGGTGGAGTGACTCTTTCCCTGGCCAGATAAGGGTTGGTTTTTGTGCTGGTAGTAAAAGGTGATACAATTCACCAACCACTTGGTGAGTGTCTGCTTGGACACTGGAGCCCCAAGCATTCTGTGAGCGAAGGAGACGAAAAGCTGGTCGGTCCTTCGGAGGGGCTTAGTCCTGTCCAGATAGTATCTGAGTATGCGGTGAACATCCAGGGTGTGAAGGAGAGCCTTTCCTTTGTTGGTATAGTTAGGGACGTACACCGGCAAGTCAATGTCTTGGTTGAGTGTGAGTTCCAACACCACCTTGGGGAGGAACTTAGGAGTAGTTCTCAAGGACACCCTGTCCTTGTGAAAAACTAAATAGGGTTCCTTGCACGAGTGCGTGGATATCCTTCGAGCAGAGGTAACTGCCACTAAAAGCGGGGCTTTCCAAGAGATAAGGTGAAGCTCGCAACTTGTGGCTAGCTCAAAAGGTGGTAGTGACCATTGCTCTAGTACAAAGAGGAGGTCCCAAGGGGAAGCTGGCTCTCTGATGGGTGGTTTCAGGTGTAGAATGCCATACAGAAAATCTTGTAACACCTCTAGCTGTGCTAGAGCTTTTCGACCGATCAGTGCATGGTAGGCCGAAATGGCATAAAGGTGTACCTTCAGGGAGGAGTATGCTACACCGTCCTGAAAAAGGAAAGGAGGTAGTCCAGGACTGACTTCTCCGAACAGTGGAGTCGATCAACATTCTGTGCGGTGGCCCAAAGGCAAAACCTGCGCCACTTCATGGCGTGGGTAGCGTGAGTGGAGGGTTTCCTAGCTGCCACCAGTATGTTGGCAACTTCGTGAGATACTCTGTGCCTAAGGATGGCTATGTCCTTAGGAGCCAAGCGTGCAGGTTTGGGGACTTGAGGTTCGGGTGAACCAGAGACCCTCCTTCTTGGGACAGCAAGTGTGAGCTGACCAGTAGGGGAAACGGAGGCTCCTGCACCAACTGGTGGAGCAGCGGAAAAAAGATCTGTCTGGGCCAGAATGGTGCTACCACGATCACTGTCGCTCCTTCTGCTTGCAATTCGAGGAGAACCCTCTGAATCAAAGGGAAGGGAGGGAAGGCGTAAAGGAACCTGCCCGTCCAAGAGAGGGACAACGCATCTCGCCCGGAAACACCAGGCCCTGGATCTAGCAAGCAGAAATTGTGCAGTTTTGCGTTGTATGGGGATGTGAACAGATCTATGTCTGGCGTCCCCCATTTGTCAAACAGCATTTCCGCGACTGGCTGAAGGAGTTCCCACTCATGAGTGCTGGATCGTGACCTGCTCAGAAGGTCTGCTATCACGTTGCGAACTCTGGTAACATGCACTGCAGTAATAGTGATGCCATGCTGCAGGTCCCAATTCCAAACTCTCATCGCCTCCCGGCAAAGCTGGTAGGAGTGAGTGCCCCCTTGCTTGCTGATATAATACACCCATCTGTCTGGACCAGTAAGTGGTCTGGGGGGATTTCTGAATGCAAGGCCTGCAGTGCATACAGGACTGCCCTCATCTCTAGGACACTGATGTGGAGATGAGCTTCCCATAGGGACCAAGTGCCCTGTGTCCTTGTGCCATTTAGGTGAGACCCCCCAACCGGACCGTGATGCGTCCGTGGTGAGTGTTAGAGGCAGAGTGGGAGTAGAAAAGGGGACCCCTCAATGAACCACCACTGCAGGGCTTGTATGATGGAATTTGGAATCCCAATAGGGTGATCGAGATGATCTTATCATTGATCACACTGCGCTCTGAGCATCCAATGGGTGACCCTCGTGGAGACAGGCGAGTTGAACTGTGGCAATGGCTGCCGCTATGTGCCCAAGGAGGCATAGCATGGTCCTTGCCGGAACCTGTGTCCTCGTGCTGATGGACCGAATCAGGACCTGTATGTGTTTCACCCTGTCCTCTGGTAGAAAAGCTTTGTCCTGGCGGGTATCTAGTACTGCGCCAATGAACTGCAGTCTTTGGGTGGGAACCAACGACAACTTTTCCTGATTGATGGTGATACCCAGTGACTCGAATAGGGAGCGAGTGTCCTGTATCGCCCTGTACAGTTCCTTGTGAGATGGAGCCATGAGGAACCAGTCGTCCAGGTAGGGAAAAACCTAGTGACCTTGCCCCTGAGGGCTGCTGCCATTACTGCTAGGCATCTGGTGAAAACCCATGGTGCCGACGAGAGACCAAACAGGAGGGCCTGCAACTGGTAGTGGTGTCCCAGAAACTCGAACAGCAGGAACCTTCGATGCAGTTGAGCAATGGGGAGATGGAGATATGCATCCTGCATGTCCAATGACACTGGCCAAGTGTTTTGTCTGAGCATGGGGATGAGACCTGGAAGAGTGACCATGTGGAAGCATTTGTACACTACCGAGGTGTTGAGGTCACTGAGATCTGGTATCAGGCGTAGATCCCCCATCTTCTTTGGGACCAGAAAGAAGTGGGAATAGTATCCCCTTCCTCTTTGGTTCTATGGGGCCACCTCTATGGCCTCCTTTTCTAGGAGGGCAGAGATTTCCTGCTGAATGAGCAGGGCATGCTGTCCAAGTAATGGGTACTCAGAGGAGGCCTTGATGGGGGGGATGGGGTGGTCGAGGAACTCTATACAGTGCCCTCGTCTGATGAGTTGTAGGACCCACTGGTCAGAGATTATCCTCTGCCACCCAGGGAGGTGGTGTGCGAGATGACCCCAACCCTTTCTTCCTTTTGAACCAGAGGTGAGGCAGGGGTCTGAAAGGAGTCATGCTGTGGTGGGGTTTTGTCCGCAGGGCTGGACAGGCTTTATATTTCACTGTCCCTGGCCTCCGGAAAATTTTGGCTGATCTTTGCAGCCAAAATTGCCCCTGGGCTGCTGGCCAGATTGGGGTTGTTGCTGACCCTGTCTGCCACAAAAACAGTTCTGGCCCTTCCAAAAGGGCATCTGTCTTGGTCTGTACATGGCCTGTATGGACCTTACAGCTTTGCAAGCGTCTTGCAGCTTAGTAATAACTCTTTCTGATTCCTCTCTGAAAAGGATGGAACCATTGTATGGCACATCCAGGATGCCCTTCTGGACATCCGGTGTAAAGCCGGAGACCCTCAGCCAGGAGTGTCTCCTTAAGCAGACACCAGTTGCCACTTCTCTAGCTGCGGAGTCTGCTGAATCATAAGCAGCCCAAAGGACCTGCGTCCCAACATCAGAGCCAGTCTTAAAAAGGTTTAGAAGCTCTTCTTTTTGTCTCCTTCCGGAAGATCCTTCAGAAGGTCTTGGCCTTGTTTCCATAGTGCATTCTGAAACTGCACCATATGAGTCAGGTAGTTTAAAGATCTTATGGAGCAGGTGGCCACCGCATACATGCGTCTCCCCATGGAATCCAGTTCCTTGGATTCCTGACCTAGGGTCTGTGTACTCAGGTGTTGGGGCATCTGAGATCTGTCATGGGTGGCAGTAATAACCAATCAATCTGCCACAGGTTGCTGCCCGAAATACAGGTCCTCTGCCGGGGGCCCTATATACAGGCGGGCCGCCTTCTTAGTGACCA
Source organism: Neoceratodus forsteri (assembly GCA_016271365.2). Taxonomy (NCBI): domain Eukaryota; kingdom Metazoa; phylum Chordata; order Ceratodontiformes; family Ceratodontidae; genus Neoceratodus; species Neoceratodus forsteri. Next base: position 431,524,402 of record CM028134.1, read on the forward strand.
CAGGCAAGGAATATGGGTGCTTCCAGGTGGCTTTAGTGGCGTCCTGGAAGGTGTCCACCAAAGGTGGAACCACCACAGGCTTCAGATCTTTTTGCCGAAGGTATCTGGCCAGGCGTTGCCTCTCAGGGTCCAGTTCTTCAGTGTCCCAGCCCACATTTTCTTGGATGTGCCTCATTGTGTCCATTAATGAGAGGTCATCTGGGGGGACCTAGAGTGATCCCTGGGGTCGGGAGAAGGGACACTGAAAGGAGATGATCTGGAAGTATCCAAGGTGTCCGGGCGGGACCCTTCTGATGAAGAAAAACAATATCTTCCACGAGGCTTCTTATGCCTGTGTGAGCTAGGTGACTGTGAATGGGTTCTGGAATGGTACCTCTTCCGATTCCCTGCTCACTCCCCCAAGACCTGCCCCTAGGTGGGGGAATGTCCTCCTTTGGGGGGCGGTTTGGGAGTCAGTGACTTGGGAGGTGCGGTCTCCTCTATAGGTTTTGTGGGGACTACATCTTTCTGGATGTGTCCCACCAATTGGAGAACAATTCCTTGACCTCCTCAATGTTTAAGCCTGACGGTCCCGGCGTCGGTGCTTTCCCTGCCAGGGGGACTGGGCTCCGCTCTGTGAGGGGTGGACTTATCTGTCGTCGGGTCCTGGAGCAACCCTGAGTCCTCTATGTCACCTGAGGTCTGGTCGTCGGTAGCTTGCTGGGCTCAGACGTCCGTTGCATCATCTTCCGACTGACCTCGGCGGACGGTGGGGGAGCATTTGAGGCATCGGGTCCTTCGGACGCTTGGCAGTTGTTTGGTCCACAGACTGTTTAGGGTCCGACGTCCACTTCAAGGACATCAGCTCAGTGGTATGCCTAGCGGGTGCCTCCAAGGGGCCACTTGGAGGTTGGGAGACCGATCTCTGGTCGGTGTCCCGACGCCAGTCCAGGGAGTCGGGGCCTACCATGGCGACCTTCTTGGACGGCGGTTTGTGGTGCTTGTCGGAGGCCTCAGACTGGCTAGAGGATCCTGCAGGCCAACTAAGGGAATCCTTAGGCCGGATTTTAAGAGGTCGCAAAGAAGATGAGGTACCTGAACCACTGGACGTCTGAATCTTGACCGTTGGGGGCTGAGACTTTGCCCGTGAAGGGGACCTGTCTGAGCGGTTTGAGCCCAAGCTGGCTCGGGAGTCCGATGTGCAGTTCGACGGGGACCTCTCTCTATCCTTCTCCCTTCTCTTTATGTTTCCCTGACCTGTGAGACTATTCCCGTTGGGAGGATGAATCTCTCTCCATTTGTTTAACTTTTTGCTCCAGAAGAAAATTTTCAAGTGCCTTCTGGTGGCGGATCCTAGTGCAGTTGTTGAAGCGCTGGTAGATGGTGCAGGCCTTGGTGTCATGGTCGGGGCCTAGGCACCGGATGCAGGCTGTATGTTTGTCTTTAAACGGGATCTCCTTGCCGCACGTGCAGTTGGAGGGGCGTCCTTCGGCTGAATGGTTCGAGGATGAAGACATGCGAAGGGAGAAACGGTGATGGAAGAAAATCGCTGAAAATTAGAAAGTTCCAGCGTCGTTCGTTAGCTGATGGTGTCTGTGGAGCCGATGCTTGTGAGTCGACAGTGGGAAAAGAACTGAGGGATGCTGGGGAACTGCCCCTTTTATGATGTGTCTGATGTCAAGGGTGGGGCTGACGTGGGGGGCGGTCCCCCGTTGGTTTTAGCTAGCTAGAAGTTTTCCATGGGGTCCTGCAGCCTGCCAGTTTCAGTCCTTATGGTATAACCTGCTGCAAGAGCTGTTTCTCGAAGTAAGATCTTAGGTACTACCCCCACGTCTAGTTGGTGCGACACCCCATTAATGCTCAGAGTCACCTGGGTGGAGGGGTAGTATCACGTGTCCCTATGGATGCAGATGACCCCAGTATCTGGTACTTTTGCACAGTGTTTTTCCAGCTCTTCAACATGTACTAGGTTCTCTCTGCTTCCTGAATCAATAAGTCCCTTCACAGTCTTATCTCCCATCTTGACATCTGTTAACCACCCCAGTTTGCTAAGGACTAATGTGCTCCAGTGTTAGCCTCCTTATTTTTATGCCAATTTCTTGCAATGTGGCCTGGCTTATTATAGTTTTAGCAAGTAAATTCTTTATGTTCAGATTTGTTACCTCAACTAGAGTTCTTATCTTGACCTGGAGTTAAACCAGAAAAAAAGAGGGTTTTACTGGTCCTTTGCTGTTACTTCCCTGCTGTGTGATCTGTCTGGTCATGACAGTACTCAGTCAAAGAAACAGCCTTTTCCCCACTTTCTGGTAGGTGTTCTTTTACCCAAAGCTGCACGTCTGTAGGAAGGATGTTGATGAATTACTCCACTGCAAATATGTCTATATCTGTGGGACTTTTCTGCCCTCTAGTTGGAGCCATTTAATGAGGAGTTCTCTGAGTCGGGTGAAGGCTTCTTGAAGATTGTCAACTGAGTGATACTTTAGGGACCAGAATCTTTGCCCGTAGGACTCTTCTGAGATGTCATATCATCTTAGGATTTCGCTTTTAACATAATCATAGTTTTCTGATTGTGCAGTGTTCATATTGCTGTAGGCAAGTAGCGCTTTACCAGTCAGGTAAGGTACCAGCCTGATTGCCAATTGCTGTTTTGGACACTGGCAGGCTGCAGCAACCCTTTCAAAAGTTGTCAGGTATGCTTCAGTGTCATCTGAGGGACATAACTTAGTAAATTTAATGTCTTTTAAGTTGTTTGTATTTTGTTGCTCTGCTGGACCTGTACCAGATCCTCCAGTTTTGATAGATTGTAAGGCATCCCGGCACTGCTGCTCCTGTTGCTGCATCTCTTCTCTTCTCTGCTGCTCCTGTCACTGCATCTCTTCTCCACTGTACCTCTTCACTTCTGCTCCTGTCGCTGCATTGCTTATTTTCCCTGCATCTTTGTCACTGCATCTCTTCTTTTCTCTGCTTCTCTGTCTCTCTGTTGTATAGTCCATGATTTGAGAAAGGAAAGCAGACAGACTTTCAGGTTATGCCTTTGCCTGTTCTTCCTCTGTCACCACTGGTTCCAGCTGTATAGTCACAGTTTGGACTTCTGTTTCTACCTCTAGATTGCCTGCTATTCTTCTAATAATCACTCCTGGACTTGCTGTTGCAGGATCCATACCTTTCTTCTATGCTTTCCTGGTACCACGTCTAGTACCCACATACAAAACTACTGGCTTAGAGTTTGCACAGCACAAATCCCACTGCTAACACCATCTGTCGTTCAGGCAGCAAAGAAAAACCAGAAGCAGTTATAAAATTCGCAAGTAGTGTTCTATTATTATCAATAACAGTAAAATAAAAAAATTAAATAAAATTGTTCAGGATAGCTATTTACAAAGGCAGTACAAACAAAGTCCTTCATATGAGGGTATCTCTAATTCTAAATTTCAATCTGTCTCTCCAAAGGTGGCTCTCTTTATGTAGTCTTTGCCTGGCAATTAATTTCTGCATTCTGAGCTCGTTAACAGACATCATGTTTCTCACAAACTGTATCAGAACTTTCTCAGTTTCATTCCTTGCAGGTGCAACAAAATAGAACATTGCATCCCAGAACTAATCTCCTGTTGAAAATTCTGTAACAGAGTTTGTGGTGGTCAAACTGCATCTCAAAGTTAACCCCCTGAGTTTCAAATAGTTTTTTGCAATCACGACAACAGTATAATTATATACATTTTCAAACCAAAGGAGCCCAGTTTCACACAAAGATTCACATATATTTTTACAACCACAGATAAGCAACAAGGAAGAAAAGCTACAAACAGCAAGAAACAGCAAGTGGAGGCAGAAAAACAGCAGGCCGCGGAGAATCGTGAGACTGTCAGAGTGCTCAGCTCCTAGGTGTCACAAGTTCGATTTCGCAATGAGACAGACAAGAGACAGAAAAGGAGAGGATAGAACAGATTCTTGCTTTTAACGCTTTCTGCATGGGTCTTATTCAACCCGATCACACCCCAGATCCCTTTTTTCCCTTGTATGTTCTACTTTTACCCCCTTTATCCTATACTCCATATGAGGATTCCCACAACCCAATTTGCATAAGACTGCACTTTTGGCATCAAATTTCAATGTCTACCTGTCTGCCCACTTGTCCAGGGTTTCAACATCCTTCTTCCTCATGATATAATACCCCTCCCCTTTTCTTTTTACCCTTTTTCATCCCTGCCTGTGTTTCTTGGCCATTTACCAAGACCTCCTTCGGCCCCCATCAGTGCCTTCTCTCAGCTCACAGAGCCACTCCAACTGATGTTCTGTGGAACTCCTGGTAAACTGCATCATACCAAGATGTCCTCCCAGCCCCTCCCCCAAGAATACCACAAGGCTGGATAATAAAACAAAAAAGGAATCAATAACTGGATCTTAGTCAATAACCCCAAAAAAACTTTACTAGAACAGGGGGGTCTTCACAGACTCCATTAGTGATTATGCACCAACTTACTGCACTTGGAGCAACAGAAAGATGAAAGAACAACCTACGGTGATACAGTTTAGAAAGTTTATGGATTCTAGACTAAATGCAGTTAAAGAACTGGCAAAAGTAGACTGGAATATATATGACAGACTATCTGAACTAAATTTTGGTATTGGATCATTTCTTACAGGTCTTTTTTTCAGCACTGGAAAAATATTCACCTTTTACACAAAGAAGGATGAGGAGTAATAAAAATAATCAGATAAGTAAGAATTTGGTAATGCGTGTAAGGCAACACGATTTAGCATGGGAGAAATATACTGTAGAGGACAATGAATTCACTGCCCTTAACTTTCATTGTTTCATCTGCTCCAACATTTTCACAGCAGTTTAATTTAGCTGAAGTGCAAGAGAAGGCTAACTTTTCAATTGTAGTATATATTTTCATTGACATATAATTTTCACTGGATTTTCAAAACACTGAATATAGCGAAACTTTTGTTCCAGCAAAAACTAGGTCCTGTACAGTAAATTAATTAATAACAGACTGGAACAGATACATACATTTACGTAATCAATGTAAAAAAGGAATTAAAAAAGGCCAAGGATGATTTTTATAAACAGCAACAACTGGAAAGTTTTGGAGGCTCAACGAAGATTTGGAAAGCAGTTAAAGGAATGATGAGAACAAAAGTACAAACTAAAATAAATTCGATTGTGAAAGATGGTGTCAGGTTTACAGAGGACAAAGATATTGCTGATACGTTTAATATAAACATTATGCATCCGGAACAATATGTGTGCAACTTGGCTCAAGGTAATCCTAGGAAGAGAGAGAGAGAGAGAAGAGAGAGAGAGAGAGAGAGACCAGCTTCTATCTTAGGGCTGTAACCGCTAAAGAGGTTTACATGCTTTTAAGTAAAACAGACATAACAAAGGGTCTAGACATTGACCAGATTTCAAAAACTGACTGCCAAAGAACTATCTTTACCCCTTATAAAAATGTTAAACTATTCCTTGACTTATGTCAGGTTTCAGACTTATGGAAAACAGCCTACACTGTACCCATGTACAAGGGGTACAGTGTTTAATTACTTGAGAATTACAGGCTCATCTTGTTGCTTTCTGTTTTAAGGTAAGCTACAAAAAAAAACTGGTTTATGACCAGATGGTTCATTATCTGGAACTCTATGAGATATTAACACCTGCACAACATAGCTTCAGGAGGGTGTGTAGTAGATAGATACTTTATTTCTAAAGCGCCCAATTCCAAAGACTCTGGGCGCTGAGTACCACAACTGCCTTGATCAGATTCACAAATGACCTACCCTGAAACACACAGTGTCCCTCAGGGGTCTATACTGGCCCTTTATTGTTTTCTTTATTCAAAAATGGTCTACCCATGACATGTGAGAATGCAGTGTAGTTTTATATGCCGATGATGCAGTTATACTGCAGAAAGGGATGTGATGTCACAATGAAAAACTGGAATATGAACTTGAAAAAAATGTTACCTGGTTTAGTGACAATCGTCTGGTTTTAAATAAGAAAAAAACCAAAACCTTGCTATTCAGTACCACACATAAATAAATAGCGTAGTATCCTAAAATGAACATGAAGGATGGTATCCCTCTGGATTGTGTAGAGGAGTTTAGACATTTGGGAGTCATTCTGGATCCCCACTTGGCATACAAGAAACATATTACTCAGGTACGTGACTGCCAATTTGCATAAAGACTGCAATCCTTGTACAAGATAAAAGGTCTGTTAACTGATGAGACCCGTAAGGTGATTGACCACAGCAGTCTTCTTACCATTCTAGATTATGGAAGTGTAGTTTGAGGTGCAGACTGCTAAACTGTGTTCAAAAGGAAATACACTTTACTATGCTATTTGCAGGTCTGCCCTTAGGGCAAATAGGTTTGACCATCATTGCATTATGTACACAAGACTTCTGTGGCTCACTTTACAAGAGAAAGATAAACTTAGCCTGGGTCAGTTAATATTTAAAAGTATCACAAAGGGGAAAGATATTCCACTTAATGAACTGCTGTCAATACAGAGGAACGACTATGCTCTAAGATCAAATGAAACCTTGTCATTGGTTCTTCCTTTGTAAAAATCAAAAATTGCTCAGAAAGCATATTCTTTTTTTTATATATAGATTTTTATGGTGTTTGTAGGTTTTCTCCCACTTCCCGGCCCTAGGCCCCGACCGTGATTGTGTGTGTAGGCATGCACATCGCCAAGGTGTCAGCTCAGAACCCTTCCACCCACCCTGCACAGTGCCGCCCCCTTCCACCTTGCACGCTACCCACCGGACTCCCTCCACCTGGTGGAAGTGGGAACTATGGGGGACACCCACCCCCCACCACCCCTGAGAGCAGAGCAGCCTGCTGGCTTGCTCAATCCTGCCCTCCCTCCTCCTCCCAAGCGCTGGCACCCCGACGACCCAAGGTTGTTCCCGAACCCAGGCTGCCAACGTAGTGCAAGGTAAGACATCCAGCGCCTCAGCCCTCCATGCCACCGGGCCAGCCAGAAACCATACTCTTACCAAGCACCTTATGTGAGGATTCACCTACCGTCGAACATTATGAACTCCGGTTCAATCAGCAGTTTTAAGGAACATCCTAAACATTATGTGCTTGACTCAGCAGTTTGCACTTCTAAATAATTTTTAGGTTGTACGGTATATTTCTATTTTATTTTGTATATATGACTATCTTTTTTTTTTTTTTAATATGCATTTTACTCCTCCTTCGGCGCTGTCAAGTGGCCCTGGACCCTCCCTCGCAGGGGACTTTTCTCTCCAGCGAGGTTTTCCCCACACCTACCCCAACTGGCCACCACCCACAGGTTACCCCACTATGACAGGACCGGTGGTGAGGGGCGCCGGCCTCCCCCCACCCCTGGAAACCAACATCTAGATTGCCGGGGGAGGCACGGGCGCAGCCTGCCGTCATAGAGCCTGCCAGCTGTGATCCTTTTTCCATTTTCCCCCCGGACCCATGCACATGCAATGGGCGGGGTGACTATCTCCACCTCTGCGGAGGTAGTCTTATGCCCTGTGCATAGGTCCACCCTTTTTCTAGCATTGTGCCTGTGCTGACCCCCAGCCTCTGCTGGGTGTCAATCTAGAGCGTGATGCTGAGTCCCTTCACCCCCCGAGGAAGGAGAGCTGTCGCTCAATACTTTCCCGCCCTGGCCAACCCCCGAGCAACCTGAGTCTGTTCCCAAACCCAGGTCACCGGCGTGGCACGAGGTTAGGCGTCTAGCACCTTAACCCTCAGCACCACCGGGCTGGCACAACATATGAGACGCTTATGTCTGTATTTATATATATTGTGTTGTATGTTTTGGGTCGCATCTGTAAACAGGCCATGTGGCCCAATGTACCCACCCGAAGATCAAATAAAAGTGAACTGAATTGAGTCTGCGTATTCCCATCTGTCTTCTACCAGAACTGCCAAAATCAACCATACTGTCTTTATGACTTGATGCACCTAAATAATACCAACACTATTTGGTCTTGGTGTCTCCTCCACAAACTCAGCAACGTTATGGCTACTGGAACACGCAAGTATGTTTCAACCAGATTTCCAAACATCACAGCAGAAGAAACTGAAAGGGCATGTTGCATGGTAGGTTATATGGCATAAGAAAGGACTAAGGACCCTGCTGTAAGATGTACATGAATTCAGAATACATTTGTTTACTATAATACCACACACAGTTCTCGCACTATTTGAGTACTACTCTAAAATGTAACAGCATGGAGGTGTGGGGGGGGGGGGTGGAGCCCCTCAATGTAGCAAAAATCTAAATGAAAAAATTACTTACCATATTAATATTGTTTCTTCCAGGGGATCCCTAAGTATGCTTGACTTATGCAGTATTGCCAGCTGGGCTCAGCTGCCCCAGAAGTGGTGCCTATGCTAATGATGGCATGGTATTAGCCAATCAGAAAGAGCTAGGAGACTGCTGCCTGTAGGGCTGCTGCTAGTAAGTCAGATTCATTTCGAACCTGTGGGGCATAAGGCACCAATCCCTAACCTTATTCCAAAGTAATGGAAAAAGAAACAAAAGGAACAAAACAAACTGCCAAAAGGCGAATTATGTACAATATGTTTAACTAGATACATAGATACATAGACAGTGTCGGCAGATAAGGGCCTATGGCCCACCCAGTCTGCCCATTTGAGCTTGTAAGTTCAGTTTGTTTTCCCTAGAAGTCTGTTTCCCCTTACCCCTGACCTCTAGAATTCCTTTATGTCTATCCCATGCATTCTTAAATTCCGTGATTGTTTCAGCCCCCACCACTTCCTCTGGCAGGGTGTTCCACTTGTCCACCACCCGTTCTGTGAAGAAATTCTTTCTCATGTTTTCTCTGAATTGTCCTCCTCAACTTCATCCCATGCCCTCTAGTCCTGGAACATCTTTTTCGCTTAAAATAGTGTTTTCCTGCACCCTGTTCCTCCTGTAAGATACTTGTATGTCTCTATCATATCCCTCTCTCCCTCCTCTCCTCCAGGAGTACATGTTCAGTTCCTTCAACCTGTCTTCATAGGACTTGTGATGCAATCCATGCACCATCTTTGTTGCCCTCCTCTGAACCTTCTCTACCCTGTCTATGTCCTTACGTAGGTATGGTCTCCAGAACTGTACACTGTACTCCAGGTGGGGCCTCACTAGTGTCTTGTATAACGGAATTATGACCTCCCTTTCCTGCTGGTGATGCCCTGCCTATACATCCCAGCATCCTATTTGCTTTACCTGCTGCCTTGTCACACTGTTTCCCTACCTTGAGGTTATCAGAGATGACAACCCCAAGATCCCTTTCCTGCTTGGTGCATGCTATATCCTCACCCCCCAACTGATATATTGTGCCAGGATTTTTGTGCCCCATATGCATTATCTTGCACTTCTTTGCATTGAATTTCAACTGCCAAACCCCTGACCATTCTTCAAGTTTCTGCAGGTCGCTTCTCATTCTGTCTACACCCTCTGGTGTGTCTACTCTGTTACAGAGCTTTGTGTCATCAGCGAACAGTGAAATTCTGCCTTCTAGATCCTGTGCAATGTCACTGATGAAGATGCTGAATAGGACCGGTCCCAGCACTGATCCCTGTGGTACCCCACTGGTCACTCTTCCCTCTGTGGAATGACAGTCATTTACCACCACCCTCTGTGTCCTGCCACCCAGCCAGTTACCTACCCACCACACTACTGTCCTGCCCACACCCATATTCCCCAGTTTGTGTAATAGTCTTCTATGTGGCACAGTGTCAAAGGCCTTGCTGAAGTCCAGATAGGCCATGTCCACTGCCCTCCCTGATCCACCTCCCCTAGTCACCCAGTCAAAAACTCAACGAGGTTGGTCTGACATGACCTCCCCTGGTGAAACCATGCTGCCTTGGGTCCTGTAGTCCATTGACAACCAGATGTTCCACCAATCTCTCCTTCAGTAGTGCTTCCATGATCTTCCCCACTACTGAGGTGAGGCTGACTGGTCTGTAGTTCCCTGCTTCCTCTTTGTTCCCACTTTGTATAAGGGGACTACATCTGCTGTCCTCCAGTCTTTGGGTACCTCCCCTGTTTCCAGTGATCGGCTAAACAGGATAGCCAGAGGTTCAGCCACCACCTCTCTTAGTTCTTTAAGGACCCTGGGGTGCACCCATCTGGTCCCATTGCTTTATCAACTCTTATTACTTCCAGTTCCTTCAGGACCCTTTCTCGTGTAAAGGGACTTGTGTCCATTTCTGCACCATTCTCACCCTTGTACTCCTTCAGACCCATTACCTCCTCTTCCTCAGTAAAGACTGAGCAGAAATACCTGTTCAATATGTCAGCTTTACTGTTGTCATCCTCATCACGGCTCCCATCCTCCCCTTCAGTCTCACAATCCCTCCCTTTGTCTTTCTTTTTCCTTATGTACCTGTAAAGGTTTGTCCCCTTTACCCACTGATTTTGCAATGTGTTCTTCTGTCTGAGCTTTGGCTTCCTTACTGACCTCCCTGCCTCCCTTTGCTTCTCCTGGTACTTCTCCTATCCCCTTCTGCCTGTGTCTTTTGTATTGCCTGAATGCAATCTTTTGGCTTTCACTTTCTTTGATACCTCTTTGAAAACCATAAAACCTTTCCTCTTGCTAACCTGCTTAATGCATAATTCTGTTGTCTTGTAATCCCCATTTTAAATACTGCCCACTGTTCCTCAACCCCTGATTCCTGTCCCATTCCCCTTAATGCCTCTTTCAAGTATCTCTCCATTTTCCCAAAGTCTGCCCCTAAAATCCAGGATACGTGTTTTTGTGTGGTTTGTTCTGCTCTTTCTGTGATTTCAAACCACAATGACTGGTGGTCACTGTTACCCAGGTGCTCCCCACTGTTACCCCATCACACTGTCCCTGTTTGTGAGCACAAGGTCCAGTATTGCCTTCTGCCGAGTTGGTTCCATGACCAGTTGCCTGAGGAAGGCACCCTGAAGGGAGTCCAGGATAAATCTGCTCCTAGTTGATGCTGCTGCTGGGATGCTCCAGTCCACGTCTGGAATATTGAAGTCTCCAAACAGTACTACCTCATTCTTGTCTGCCATCCTTTGGATGGCTAGCATCAGCTCCCTCATCTGTTTCTTCCTCCTGGGCTGGTGGTCTATAAACCACACCTGTGCGGATGGCTGGCCCCATTTTCCTTTCCAGCTTAACCCACAGTATCTCTCCCCATTTGTTCCTCCTGGATCTCTGTGGCCCTATGTCATTTTTCACATACAGTGCCACCTCCTCCCTTCCTGCCTGCTCTGTCTCTTCTGAATATGTTGTAGCCAGGTATGGCCATCTCCCAGTCATGGTTATCATTACACCAGGTTTCAGTGATGGCCACAATGTCCAGGTCTGACTGTACCATGACAGCCTCCAAATCTTCCATCTTGTTGCTAAGGCTCCTGGCATTTGCACACATGGCTTTCCATGATTTGACCTCCCTAGACTGCTTCACTGTTCTACTCCAGCCCCTTCCTTGGTTGTCATTTATCCCTGGTTCTCCTTGCTGTCTGCCCTTCTGCTGAATTTTGCCCTTTTCTGCTATCCACCTCTTGGGCACTAATCTCCATCTTTTTGCACACTGCTTTGCAGAGATAGCCCACCTCTGGTTCACTGGTCCCACTGCTAGCTGTGGGGGTGAGCAAGTAGGTACCCTCCTTGCTGGCCTGCCACCCCTTTGCTAGTTTAAATGCTTGTCAATGTAGCATTTAAACTTATCATTACAAAGTGCTGGATTCCCCTCCAGGATGGATGCGAGCCGTCAGGCTGAACAAACCTCCATCCCTCAGGTGGGTCCCCAGTCACCAATGAATCCAAACTCTTCCTCACAGCACCAGTTCTTCAACCATGAGTTAAAGTTCCTGGTGCATGCACTCCTATGCTCTTCCTTGCCTCTCACAGGTAGTACTTCTGAGAAAGTGACAGAAGTAGCTACTAGCTTGAGACCCCTGCCCAGTTTCCTAAACTCTTCCTGAACTTCCTTTGGCTCCCCATTTGCCAGGTCATTAGTACCTAGGTGGATAATGACATCCAGCTCACCCTCCCGTCTTGCCTTCCCAGTGATCCCCAGGATCTTCCTTCCATCCCTCCATGCCGTGGCACCTGGTAGGCACCTCACCTCCCTGTCCTCCCCTCCTGTGTTCCTAGCTGGATCCCTCTTATGATGGAGTCCCCCACCAGGATTCGCTTCCTCCTCCTCTGGGGTCCACTGCTTTCCCCGCTGAGGTCACTTCCTTGGCTAACCTCCACATCCTTTCCTTCCACTTCTCTGGGTACCTCTATTTGGTTGTCCTCGTTTGCCAGTGTGGCATATGAGTTCTTGAGTGGAATAGGATCTGGGATGTGCCTCTGCCTGACTGCTCAACCCTCCCTGAGCCCACTGTCATCCAAGTGCTCCTCGTTCTCGGCATCTTTTGAGGCAGCTGCATTGGACTGGGTGGTCCCTGGATAGGGGTGATAGTACTCCTGACCCAGTTTACTTCCGCTCTGAGTCTGGCTACCTCATCCCGCAGTCCAGAGAGATGCATGCAGATAGGGCAGCACCTCAGTGTCCAGAAGGTCTGCCTGAATATGGCTGCCCCACAGCCACTGCATTGCACCACTCCCCACATTATACTGCAATTCCACTACTTGTCTGCTACTGAAGCTCTCCTAGTTCTCTTTTTATTAATTTACTGTACTAAAAATCCTGTCACTGATCCTCAGATAATTTTTTTTTTTTTTAAGGAAAAAGAAACCAATAAATAAATAAATGAGTCAAAACACTTGTCGTGCTGAGGGTGGGCTTCCTCCCCCTTATGCCCCTCCTACTTCACACCCCTTACTATAACCTGTGTTTAGCTCCTGTCAATCAGATTTATCAGGGCATATAATTAAGAGTTGGGAAGGGAGGGGGGTGAAAATTTGCAGCAATTAAAGACAGCACAGAATTACACCACCACTATGTTTTAAATTTTCCACAGCCCAAAAACAATTATAAGTAAAGACAACAAAGAAAGTATAGTGTCACTACAAGCCCACAATCTAAGTTTAAAAGAAAAATAGCAATTACCAGTTACTCTAAAGCACTGAATTGAATATGTTTCCTTCCTTCCCCTTCTGGCTTCTTCTGAGAAACTGTGAAACATCACATTAAATAAACCCTTCAGCAAGAATTTGGCCTGTGATAAGGACTGCAGAACTGTTAATAATCAGGTTATGTGTGGGGAGGATGAGTGGGATGTCAAGTGTACTGAGGGATCCCCTGGAAGAAACAATATTACTATGGCAAGTAATTTTCTTTTCTCATCCCAGGAATCCTTCAATATGCTTGACTTATGCAGACTACAAAGCAGTGCAGTTGGGAGGAGGGAACAGAACCTACTTTGGGAACAGGTTCTGCAGGATTGCAGTACCAAATCTGGCATCAGATCTGGACTGTACATCCAAGCAGTAGTGTTTTGTGAAGGTATGTACAGTCTTCCAGGCAGTTGCTTTGCAGTTATCCAGTAAGGGTATGTCCCTTTGAGCTACCACTGAGGCTGCAGTGCCCCTGGTGGAGTGGGCCCTGAGGCCCTGAGGTGGTGGTCTGCCAGTTTTACTGTAACAGAATTGGATGCAAGGGACTATCCATCGAGAGATAGTCCTCTTAGAAGCTGATCTGCCCTTGCCCACCTTGTCACAGGTGAGGAACAGCTGGGTATGAGAGGCCCTGAGGTACTTAGTGTGCTCCAGGTAGTAAGTCAGTGCCCTTTTAACATCCAGGCTGTGGAGTCTGCACTCACCAGGAGTGGATTTGTCTGTGAAAAAGACAGAGAGAGTTATGGATTGATTGAGGTGAAATTCAGACACCACTTTAGGAAGGAATTTTCTGTTAGTTCAATCAATCATTTTATGGGAAAGCAAGTTGAGAGTAAACTCTCTTTTTCCCAATTGTGTCCAACATTATACATAGAAAGACAGATTTAGTACATAATATACAACTACAAACAAGGCTGTTTCACAGATACATAGATGTTGTCGGCAGATAAGAACCTTCGGCCCACCTAGTCATTTAACAAATTACTCCATAAACATACATTCACCTAAAACAATCACACTTGGTATACACTAGTCTATTAATACTAGATTTAAAACATGTAATGGAGTTATCTTCTTTTTTTTTTATTACTTTTATTATTTTCATGTATAATCATACATTCAAATCCCTTATATAGGGTAGTAGGCAGAGTAACAAATACAGTTGATATTCACACAATGACCCCCTGTAAGCTGTTACAATTTGGGGGGGGGGGTATCCAACATAGTTCTTCACAAATAGTCCCTTGAATGCCAGCCACCTCAGTGGCTTTGGAGTGCCCATGAGAGGTAGAATTTACAAAGGTAAATAGACAGAGTCTACATGACTGCTATTTGAGCCTAACAACAGGAAATAATGAAAAGGGAAATATTTGCTTTCTTTCACAAAGTTCCACAATCAGCTGTAAATTAAAGACAATTATGGCTTTCAAACGATTAGATTCAATACAGATGACTGAATGCTTGAGCAATATTACAGAAGTGCAGCTTATTAAACATTTAGAACTACCAACACAGAAATTGTAGAAACTGGAGTCTACATAGGCCCGGTATGTCTGGGAAGATAAGGCAATAACAGAGGATGGATTACTCCACCATATGGAGTAAAATGACCCGCATCAAACTCCCATCCCAGAAAATAGTGAAGAAGTCTCCCCAACTAATCCCACAGCCATGAGTCCCTGTCCAAAAAGTTCTCAGTTATTATTTCAAGTAGCCCTCATAATGTTACTTACAATTGAATATTACAGTATGTGGTATAACTTGCCGTCAATGCACTCAGTCCTTCCAATATTTTTTTTTTTTTTGGAAATTCAAGTTTATTGATTTTAACAGAACAAGAGTGAACCAAAATCGATACATGGGTTATGCCAGATGTCCATACATGGTATGACAAAAAAAAAAAAAAACCCAGCCCCTTCATTACCTACCCACCCTCCCAACCCCAAAGTGTGCCAAGATAACAGTGTAACAAGATTTAACAAGTTCATACAAGTCACAAAACTTTAGACCTGCCTTCAAAACCAAAGCGAGTAAGTGTGAAAGATGAGCAAGAAAAAAAAAAAAAGACCACGGTGGGCATCAGCGAGAGGCCAGGAGATCATTGGTGTAAATATAACGATATAATTTACTCCCATTTCTTATAAAAGAGGTCCATATGTGTGTTGAACTGGCTATCAATCTTTCCATGTTAAAAAGGCAGAGAGCTCAGTCAACCATTCAGAATAAGTTAAGATCAATTGATCGGTCCAATGCTTAAGAACTAGTTTCTTGACCACTATGGAAACAAGGGCGATGTAATACCGGCGTTCACGGCAGCCAATACCAGAATAATCCCCTAAAATACAAATTTCAGGACTAAAGTAGTTGGTAAGACCAAGTAGGGGATCCAAATTATCTTGGATAGCGGACCACAGGGGGGTGACCTTATTGCAATACCAGAAAATATGTAGGAGGTTCTCCTCACTGTGCAGACATCTAGAACAGAGGGAAAGGGTAAGTATTTTAAGCCGAAAAAGTTTCTTAGGGGTGTAGTACATATTATTCAAAATATAATATTGGGTAAGTCTAAACCTGTCTTGGGTATGGTATCTATGCAAGTCCATCCAAATATGAGACCAGTTGAGGGCAGAATCAGGGAGTAAGGAGAGCCAGATACTAGAGCCTGTGGTGGGTTCCGGGAATTTGCAATCCATCAGAAAGGAGTATATTAACGAGATAGAATGTGGCTTAGAAGCGAGAGTAAAAATATGGGAAAGAAAGGGGTAAACCTTGGGTTCTCTAAACTGTGTACCAAATTTCGCAGCAATAAGGTGCCTTAATTGATAAACTTTAAAAATCCTGTTGTTGGGAATGCCGAATTTGGTTAAGATATCAGAAGATGATATGAGGGATCCTTGATCGTAATAATGTTCCAGTTTAGTTTCTTTAATTTGTGGGAGCCACTCAGAAGCAATCATCGAGTTACCCAGCTTAATATTAGGGTTACAGACGATAGGCTGAGCCAAGTCTAATTTAGGAGAGATTCTGAGAAAATATAAACATTGATAAAGAGATTTAAGGGATGTGAGAATTGTTTGGTCTGTTATCCACTGCGAAAGCTCCGAAATGGGAATATAAAATATGGCATGGGAATCCACTTTAGACTCCGAGAGGACCAATTTCTCAATTTGGAGCCAAATCGGGGAAGAAGAGTCAGAGAGGGTTGGAAACCACCTACCTAATTTGGAAAGATGGGCAGTCCAGTAATACAGTGAGAGGTTGGGAAGTCTAAGACCCCCTTTATCCCTAGGGAGAGATAATTTAAGAAACGAGCGCCGGACTGCTTTCCCTCGCCAGACAAACTTTGATAAGATTGCGTGAAACTGCTGCAGATAAGAAAGCGGCAACCAAAGGCCCAATAAATTAAGAGGATAGAAAATACGGGGAAGAATATTCATTTTAATAATATTAATCCTACCCCAAAGGGAAATAGGAAGGTTGGACCATCTTGACAGATCCTGTTGGATATGGGTCTTAAGGTTGTCCAAGTTGAGTTTCCTGAGTAAAGAAGGATCTGAGGTAAAATGGATGCCTAGATATTTAATCGATTTAGAGACCATCTCATGCAATTTAATAAGATCGTGCTTGTATGTATAGGTATTTAAGAAATATTTAGACTTAGATATATTCAATTCATACTGGGAAAGATTACCGACTGATTGATGAGATGCGTGCGTGTTCAAGGGAAGAAGCGGGTGAGTAACATGCAGAAGTATATCGTCAGCGTAAGCTGAGAGGACTAACTTCGTTGATGCACCAAACAACCGTGAATAAGTGGGGAACACTTAAGTTTAATTAGGAGGGCTCAAGATATAAATTGAAAAGAAAGGTGAAAGAGGACAGCCTTGCCTGGTGCCGTGTGAAGCTGGATCAGTGAGGAAAACTCCATTACAATATATCTTGGCCGAGGGGAGTTGATAAAACCTGGATCCATTTGAGAAAAGTATTTGAAAGCCCATCACGGCCATCGGAGCCCAGAGGAAAGACCAGTTCACTTTATCAAATGCTTTCTCTGCATCTAGTGAAATTAGGCCATTGGGAGCTGGATGATAAGGCAGAGTGAGAAATGTGAGAGAGGGTTCTGAGGTGGTCTGATGGGGAACGAGAGTGCACAAAACCAACCTGCTCTGGGCTAAGAAGATGGGTCAAGATTTTCTTGATCCGTTCGGCCAGGACCTTAGAGAGAATTTTCATGTCACAGTTTTGGAGAGATATAGGTCGGTAGCTCGCTGGATTGGTGGGACTTTTGTCAGGTTTAAGAATCAGGATGATGGTAGCCTCAAGAAGTGTAGGATCCATGATGGTGGAAGAAAGAAGGTAATGATATAGTTTAAGGAGTAAAGGGGCAAGCTCCTTGGAAAAAACCTTATAAAAATTTGAGTGAAACCCATCTGGACCGGGCGCCTTATCAGGAGTCATGGAGGTAATAACATCTTCTATTTCAGAGAGGGAAATAGGGACAGTCAGGATATCTTTGTGAGAGGGCAAGAGTTGAGGAATATCAAGATCAGCCAAATAGGCCGAGATATCTGAATAGGAGGCTGGGGAAGGAGGTGCAACATAGAGTTCCTATAGTAATTCTCAAAATCTGAGCAATTTCTCTAGGGAAGTTTTAATGGGACCGCAGGGGATTGCAAGGCCGGATTAATCTGGAGCCTTCTAGCGTACGAAGCCTTAAAGCCAAGAGCCGACCAGCCTTCTCACCATGCTCAATATATTTGGTTTGAGTCTTAAAGAGGCAGTACTCAGCTTTTTCCTTAAGAAGGTCAGCATATTCGTTTTTGGCCGCCAAGAGGGTCTCGAAAGAAGATAAAGGAGAAGAAGGGAGGTGAGAGCTTTCCAGCTCTTTAATTTTATTCAATAGTAGGGAAGCTCGGATTGCTGGCTCTTTTTCGCTGAGGCGAGTTTAATTAATTCACCTCTAAGATAGCATTTTAGTGAGCACCAGATAATGTCAAATCTTGAAGAGGATCCAAGATTATTCTAAAAAGGAAATGTGGGACTTGATTTGGGTCACTGTTTGAGGATCCTTAAGGAGTTGGGTATTAAGCTTCAATTGTGTCCCTGTGAAAATTAGGGTCAGGGAGAGTTTAATCCAAACAATTGCGTGATCAGAGAGTACGATCGGTTCAATACCAGATTGAAGGAGAGCGGGAAAAAGGTTTTGCTAACCAGGAAATAGTCTATTCTGGACCAGGAAGTATGGGGCTGAGAGAAAAAGGAAAAGGATCGAAGGGAAGGATTGGAGAGACGCCAGGGGTCACATTACCCTAATATGTGTGAAAAGTCTGATAAGGATCTTTGAACCGGAGTAGGTGACTGGCTTGATTGAGGATCCTTGTCCAGTAAAAAGGATGGAGAGACGTTCCAGTCCCCACCTAATATGAGCTGGGAGGGAAGTAGGGTACTAATTTTGTCTGCTAGGACCATAAAAAATTCAGAGCTGCCCCCTATTGGACCATAAACTGAGCCCAACACCGTAGGAGCCACCATTAGGAACCCTTGATCAATATATATCTACCCTCTGGATCCGCTATCGTTGTATTTACCAGGAACATGACATGCTTTTTAATGAGTATGGCGACCCCTACTAAAATTAGATCCACTTGCAACAAACACCTGGGAAAAACCAGATCGAACTAGCCATTTAGCCTCTGAATTGATTAAGTGGGTTTCTGTAAAAATAAAATATCCGTCTGAAACAGGTCACAATGGTTAAATACTTGAGACCTCTTGACTCTCTCCTGAGCCCACGCACATTCCATGATGCAATTTTGACTGCATTACAGCCATTTCTAGGTACAGAATAATAGGAAGGCAGGTACTGGGTAACCATACATAGACCAAAAAAGAAGGCACACTTGAGACCCAAACCCCCAAACCACTGCAGTCTGCCAAAAGGAGAATACCAAGAGTAGTAATGTCCTAAGCAATTGAAACAGACCTAAGTTAGTACAATAGAGATGAAAAGGCAGACAAGCGGACCCACCCCCCACTCCACCCCAAATAACATCCCTAGGCAAAACAAGCCAACTATGTACATCCTGGTGCCAGGCCTGAACGTATGTAGAATAATAACGACCACAGTAGAGGCCTGGGGACCAGATCCCAGTTGCAAACCCAAAGAGCCCCAAACTATAGGGATCCTGCAAGGTAGGGGATGACCAGAACACCAGAAACGACAAGAAAAAAGGAAGGTTCCCCAACAAAACCAGAAAAACTGGAGAGGATCCTATATAAGGGACTGGGTTTGCAAACCCCCCTACCATAAGCTCGCAATGCACCTTACTGCAGTCCCAAAGGGCTCAGAAGCAATCCCCCCCCCACCAACAATACTTCGTGCATTGAGCTCGGGGATCTGCGAAACCACAGAAGGGGACATAATTACATCCAAACTAAGAACAAAGACCCAAGACAGGGGGTCTACTCACCACTTAGACCGGGAGAAGGAGGAAGGGCAGGAGACTGGCAGGATGAGTCGTGAGGTAGCAAAATAACCTCAACCAAATCGAATTGTTTCCCGGGGGAGCATTTTCAGGGATGGGACCAAGAAGGTCCCTCACACAAACCAGCCTGCTGAAATCAGCAGCCACCCCAGATTAGTTCCGGGTAACTAATGGAAACAAGGAACGGCGCGGCCCAACCTAGCCTCCGACCAACCGCCAAAGGACCCCGCTCACCACAGCGACCAAAAGTGGCCAGTCAGGTAAGGCTAATTTAAACAACTAGGAAAGGCTCAACAAAGGTACCAAAATCAGTCAGAAAAAAGCTAAATAAGGTCACGCCTATAAACTGAATCAGGGAAAAAAAAAGATCAGCCATTAGCTTTGAAAAGGTTAGGAAGTTTGACGGAAAGGTCCTTATAGGCCAAGTCCAGAGATTCGTAGCTGTGGGAGCTGTCACTGATGGTAACTCTGAGGGTAGCAGGATACAGCATACGGAATGGAATGTCCGCCGCGATCAGTTTCTGGACAACAGGGTGAAATGCAGCTCTCTTCATCCTGGTTTCCTTAGGAGATCCTGGGCGGGGCGAGTTGGCTGAGCCCCCACGTAATGGATTGCAGCTCTCGAGACTTAGTGAGAACGTGCTGCCTTCGATATAGCTGAGAACTTCATAATTATTGGCCGTGAGGACAGCTCGATGGAGGGCTGGGTCTAAAGATTCTAGCGCTCTCCAAGTGAAAGTGGGATTAAGGGTGAAGGGCCCACTATTTGGTTAAAAATTTCTGCAGGAAGGCGATGAGATCCGATCCTCCTCAAACTCCGGCAACCCCAGGAGGACTAAATTATTTCTCCGATTACGACCTTCCAGGTCTTCTGTTTTTAACTGCAACTTCTTAACTTGCTGATTTAAAGTAGACAGCTCCGATTCAGCGTTAGTTTTCCACTGTTCTAGTGAGTAAATTCTTGCCTCCGAGTCAGACACTCTGGTAGTAAGAGAGAGAGGTCGCTCGAATAGATTTAAGATCCAGGTGATAGTCTGCAACACATCCTTTAGTGGAGCTAGCTCTTGCAGAAATTTCTCCTCAGTGAGGGATTAGCCGGCTGAACCTTTCCCCCATTTTATCGGGGCAGAGCCCATTGATTCCTCGGCTTTTAGGCATCTTTTCCGAGTCGCAGGCGGCGTAGTGCCTGATTGTGACCTGCTTTTCTCCGCCTCCATCCTATCACAATCTGAGGGTTACAGTGAAAGAAACCTCCTGAAACCAATGGATGAAGTATACGCTCTAGTAGGAGGTAAATTGCAGAGGTGTTATGCGTCGAAATCGCAGATTTAAATGAGTAAGTTGATGGGAGGAGAGAGCTCTAAGCCCCTGCTGCTGCTTAGCAAGCCAACATCACGTGACTCCAGTCCTTCCAATATCTGAGAAAACTCTCCCGATCATCCACCATCTTCAGATGTTTATAGTCCAACCAGCCAGACTGCAAAATAATGGGTCTCAGCGTTTGCCATCGGGCCCTCCGGAAATTAATCCAAAAAAGGTATCCCATTGAGTGCAGCCAAAAATGTAATGTTCCCAATATAAAAGAAGAGGATTCCGAATCCACAGAATCCATCGATTGAGCTCACTCCTGTAGTACAGCTTTGGTGTGGGCCCCCTTTCGAACTCTTCAACATGGCCACAGCATTGCGTCGCTTCTCCACGCGGTCCCACAGCAGTCCCCTGTAGTTCTGTAGCTTGTACCTCATGAAGTTGCACCACTTCTTTCCGAGCTATAGGTGCCTCACCAAATGCCTCCAGTCTCGATAATGTAATCCCCAATTTTAAATCCATGCTGTTTAGTAGGAGGAGGATTTGCTCCCAAGGGGGGATCATCGAAGAAGTCATCCTGAATGGGCGCCGATATTGTAGGCTCCGCGGCCTTGTGAATACTTTCAGTGTCAGAGTTAAGAGCTGCAAAAATCAAAATTTCCTCGATGTATCCTCTGGTATTTGGTATCAATCGATCGCTTGAGAGTTCACAAGATCGAATCTGGATATATTTCAGATGTATAGTCAGTGTAAATTGGTAAATTTGATAGAATTTAACAGCTGAAAAATGGAGCCTGCGGAGAAAGCTTCCTACCTGGAGATCGGCTCTCTGGCGCCCCATTCAATGGAATTCTGAGAACTACTTTATTCTTGTGGGAGATGATGTAGTTAGGTTCAGTGCATAGAGCTTGTAGCTCTGAAATCCTCCTGGCAAAAGTGATGACCACCAGGAATACTGTTTTTCAAGTGACATACTTTAGGTCTGCAGCAGCCATAGGTTTGAATGGAGCATCCATCAGCTTGCTTATACAGAGGTTCAAGTCTCAGGGGGGAACTGGTTCCCTATGCGGGGGCTGAAGGTGCAGTAGGCTCTTAAAAAATTTCTTGAAAATGGGATGAGAAATTATAGACTTCTCTTTGCCTGTAGAAATGTAAGCTGAAATGGCTGCCAGGTGGACTTTCAGGAATGAGGCCCTAAGGCCCGAGGCCTGGAGGTGAACCAAGTAGTCTAGTACTGTTGCCTAAACAATCTTAGTCAGTCGACAAATCATAATAATACTACTAATACAGATTCTTATGTCTTCGGAGTCTGCCAAGAAACATTCGTAAACAAACAGGAGTATTAATAAAGGTTTATTATACTACTTACGCCAAGAATGTGACAGAGAAAATCACAAGGGAGATGGGTTTCTCACCACTCTTCTGAAGAATATACATAATCTCCACAATTTCTAGGATCTCGTTCTCTCCATGTGGAGCTAGGATACATAAACTTATATACTATAGATAACAGTATAGTAACAGAGATTACACCATAGTTACGGATATGAGAAACATTATATATTGGTTTTATACTATCAACAAGATTGTATAAGACATTCTCCATTGGATAATGACTTAGGAGACAGAATTACTAATGAGAATAATGTGAGACAAAGAATATGCTAATGTTAGCATGAAGCTTGGACAAAAGAAATGCTGACGGGTTCAAACTACACGTGGCATTTCTTGCCTGTGTATAAGACATAACAAAGGTTTTCTGTCAGCTTGCTTAGACAAAGAGAAGTACTGACTGGCCACTACCACATGTGATTTTATGAGAATATATATATATAGTATATAAAGTAATCACTGATGATCCCTCAGAGTCATCATATCAGTAATTAGATTATATACGGAATATATATAAAAGACAAACATAATGCATTATAGTGAGGTATAATAATCATGTATGATCTAATCCTATAAAGGATGTAAATATTGGCAAATATTAGCAGCAAATCATATTCCTGGCACTCATGCTTATATGATGGGTGCCTAAATCTACATGTTAGTGCAAAACAGCAGTATCACAGTATAATAGACCAGGAATACAGAATCTGAATTGGCTGGACTGAATACAGTTTATTTGAGAGTTCATGAGTGGAAGCCTAATTTCAATCATTAGGCCAGTATTCACAAGTTGGTAAGACAATTTGGAAGATGCCACATCTACATAAAAGGTGATGATCCTTTCAGGTATGACAATCAAAGTTCAAAGTCAGTCACGATTCCAAGACCTCATGGTAAACAAGGAAAACAGGTAGTTTCAACCTTTCACAATAAGAGTTCCCATCAAGATGACCAATATAATGGACAGTTGCCAGATGATCAGAGATGGATGTTGCCAGATGAAAATGCGGCAGTGACACCGTGAGAGTCACTAACATGGCTTCCTGGATTGTGCAGGAATAAGTTTCGAAACATGTAGCAATACTGGTGTGTGTGGTGACATACCCAAGGTTCCTTGCCATTGACAAGGGAATAGAGCTAGATTCAAATAAACAGTTAACACGTGCAATAAAAGTGTAATGTGGCAATGCCACTGATCCATACGTCTCTCATGTATGAGATCAGGGATATGTCCTAATTCCAGATCCCGGAAGAGATAACCAAAGGGTTATAAGAACATAATAGCCGTAGGCAGTGCAAAGGACTTCCCTCGCTATTTGATGCTCATCTGCTTCCTTAATGTAAGCAGAAATTAATTCATTAATATTAACATTTGTCAGGTCAAACCCCTTCACGATATCTTTAATATTGTAAATGTAAATAGCTTTTCATGAGCAAAATCATGTATACCATGCTATGGGGGGGGGTGTTTATGATATGATATTTCATACTAGCATGAACCTTTAACATATGTGCTTGAATAACGGCTATAAAGCCGACTCCCTGTAATTAGAATCTACCTTTAGGGGTAAACCCCACCTGGTAAATAGCTGGTTTACCAAGTCATTTGCAGTCACTTTGGCTTTGTTGCTCTTTGTTGGATAGCTTCAACCCGTTTGGAAAATAGGCTGGTGATCACTAGTGCAAACTTAATGTTGGTCTCAGTGGTTGGCACAAGGTCAATGTAGTCAATCTGGCTGTTGCTTCAGGGGCCTGATTGCCTCTGGGGTAACAATGCATTTTCCCTAGCTGGTACAGGATTGTTCTGTGCACAGATCAAATAGTTACTAATGTAGTGTTCTACATCATTTCTCATATGTGGTCAATGTGACGCTTGGCCAGCTGATTATGATTGTGCTATGATATTTGTAATATAGAATGTGGTATGTAAGTGTCTCACATGAGACATCCTGTGCTATATGGGTGCCCCCCCCCAGGTCAGTGAAGTAACAGCTGACCTGAAAACCAGGAGGTAATTAAAAGACTAGAGAGACTCCTCCTCAGGATATAAGCTTAATACGAACAAGACTGATGCACTGTTTTTTCATTTTGATCCCCCGGGGTGGTTTAAGAAAAGATACCCATTCAAATGGAAGCTGGACAAGTTAAAATACCTGGGCATATACCTGGCTCACAAGGCTGAAGATACAGCTAGTCAGAATTATGACCCATTTTTGAAGCAGATGGAGCAGGACCTGGAGAGATGGGACCTCCTTCCATTAAATCTGATACAAAGGGTTGAGGTGATAAGGATGGTCGTGCTCCCAAGGGCCCTATATCTTTTTCAAAATGTCCCGGTTAGTCTCCCAATAAAGCTGTTTCAAATGTAGAATGTGGTGATTTCCAAATTAATATGGGCCGAAAAAAGGACCTAGAGTCAAGCTCAAAACCCTTGCTCTACCCAGGGCACAGGGTGGCCTGGCACTCCCCAACCATAGACTGTGGTACTGGGCCTCTCATATAACTTTCCTGATCCGATGCGGTACACCCACCACTAAAGCCAGGTGGAGGGAGATACAGGAGGACATCTTCCCTAACGCCGAATGGGAACAAGCGTTATTCTACCAAACCCCCCTCCCTCTCAAATGTAGCATTATAAACCTATGGGCCCGCCACCAAATCCAAGCCTGGCACACTATATGTAGAACCCTGCAACTCACCCCATACATAGCCTTATTAACCCCGATAAGCCTTTTAGAAAACCTTCACCCCAGCCAACTTGATCATACCTTTAGGGATTGGAGACACCTACACTTAAACAGTCTGCCACAGTATCTCAGGGGCCCACAATTTAAGACCTTCACAGAGATCCAGCAGGAGTACAAACTGCGACACTTGGGTTTCTTTTGATATATGCAAATACGGCACTATTTCAACTCTCTCCCTCCAGAGGTATGTAATCCGGAGGGGTATCCACACCTAATAAAACCGCTACAGCAAGTGCTCCGAACTAATGGCCTAGCACATGCCATCTCAGTCATTTATAAGTCGCTGGTGATTACATTAGGAGAAAACACATACCTAATAACGGAAAAGTGGAACTCAGAGATGGTACCCCACATAACCAAGGAAACATGGGACACTATCTGCAGTACTACCTCCAAACTGACCTGCTCCCATGCATGGCGACTTTTTTCCTGGCAACTCCTCATTAGGTACTTTTGCACCCCCTCCATTATTTCACATTTCAGCGGAGCCTTACCAGCTACCTGCTGGCGTCTCTGCAGAGAGACAAACGCACACCATTCACATGTGTTTCGGCTGTGCCCAAAACTGCAACCATTTACAAAGACCCTGCGTGGGGAGCTGGAGGAAATCTGGGGCCCGGGGATTCCCTGGACAGGACAGTTATTCTTGCTACATGTCTTCCCCCAAGAATTAAGATGCCCCTATAACGCTCCATTGCTGGGAATATTACTACTCGCAGCAAAAAAAGCAATAACTAAATGCTGGCTTGCCAACATGATTCCCTCAATAAAATCCTGGACAGGTATAGTAAATGGCATCTACAAATCAGAAAAGATAACTTATTCCCTGACTGATAAAGCAGTAGTATGCTCAATGAAGTGGAACAGATGGCTCATGTATATTATGGCGAAATACCCAGCATTTGTACCTTAGAGTAAAGAACTTCATCCCTGGATTCTCCTAGGACATCCCCAATTACCCTTATAGCTACCAGAACGTCTAGGGCAGCACATACAATATTGGGTCGTAACTATATAGAGCAGGGACTGGAGGAGTTGCGTGTGCACTATGGGGAAGGGACAATGAGGAAACAAAAGATCATAGGGTGGGGCCAGAATCAGGATAATAATGCACCCCAGAAAATTAAATGTTTTTTTCCTTTTACCTACTCTTTTGACTGTCTACCAGTAGAAACTTGCTATTTCCATTGATGAAATGCTATGTAATAATATAACCCTGTCAACATAAGCAAAGCTTGTTATTCTATGATCAAAGGAACTGTGACTGTAGATAAATGAGAAAAAGTTTAATAAAAATTATATTTTCAAAAAAAAAAAAAGACTACAGAGACTAAATTACGGGTCTCCTGTTTTTTCTGTTGTAATTAGAACTGACCCAGCTGCCAGGATATAGGGCTCATAAACTTTTATGACCTCCTGCCTCTGAAGCTGGGAAACTAAAATATACATTTTATGACTTCAGATAAGCTGATTCCTGTAAAGCTGTATTGCATGTAGGTGAGGGATTGCAGGGTTGTAAATCTACAAACGAACCACACAAGATCAAAGGAAAGGCTTGATTCAAGACTGTCATCATTTGGGAAACTGGTTTTTGCTGAAGTCACAGTATTTAAAATATCTCCTGGCAGGAAGATCATTGTTTGTATGTGTTTTATATTATAACAGGAAGAGCTAGATGACATCATAGCAGGGGTGTGTGAGAGAGAGACAGTTTAACACTTGAGCCTGATTTTTGTGACATTTCTTTTTGGTCTCTTAAGAAACAAGATCCAATTATAAGCACTATACAGGTAATACATTAGACAGAAAAAGTCTAATTGTACTGTGGTAGGGGTTTATATATTTTGTACTTTAACCTTGTTCTTTTAAGTGACTGTATGCGTTTTGATATAGTGTTCTGTGTTTATATTTCACTTTTTATCCATTTTAGTAAAAATATTATTTTGAAAGACTGCCTGGGTGTGTCGTTCAAGTCCTTTTTGCATGGGACGTATAGAGGGTTAAGACTGACAAAAACTGTTCAGAGCTTGATGGTGTTACTAAACTGGGAAAAGGTAAGAATAAACTTAAGGCCTTTTACAGAGTTTTAAGGTTTCATTTTGGATACCAGGTTAGGTGCCCTTAGGCGAAAGATATCTGGCATCCCCCAAAGAGCAGATTATCGGAGCCTGTACATTTGGGTACGCTAGCAAGGTTCACAGTTTGAATCCCCCCAGAACTTGAGACCAAAGGTAATTTGGACCCACAAGCAGACAGAAGGGTTACCCTGTCTGTTACCTGTTCACATTACTGTGCTCGGAGGTTGTCACTGTGGGAGCAGAGGGTCTGACCTGCTGAGTGCGTTTGTGACAGATTTGGTGGCAGCGGTGCGGATAAATTTGGAAACACAAGCTTTAACTGTTCAGTGTGCCAGCTTAATGCTATACAGCTCACTTGCAAAAAAGGCAGTGATTTATTTTTAAAAAGGAAACAGAACTATTTAATTTTGCTTACAGTCAAGTTTCTATTTTATTTTTTTTCTAAAGTGCAAGTTAGAGTAGCCATAATTAGAGAAGATGGCTTCCAACTACAGCGGGCACACTGCAGACTACTTGAGGCAGTTGTGCCAGGACAGAGGAGTCCTGTATGAGGGGAGAGCCACCAAACCGAACCTCATGGATGCCCTGATGGCAGCAGATGCCCAGAGCATAGAGTCACTGACGGTGACTGTAAGGGTGCAAACCTTGAGCGTGGAGGGGCCAGTGGCCAGTGCAGTGGCCAGTGCAGTGTCCAGATCTGGTGAGCATGACAGCAGGGCCAGTGCCAGCGAAGGGCCACAGCAGCAGGGGAAGATCACCAGCATTCTGGAGACAGAAGCAATCAGGCTGCAGACTGAGTTGCGCAGAATAGAGCTGGAGTTCCAGAGAGAGGAGAAACAAGAACAGCGAGCTGCAGAAGAGAAGAGAAGAGAGAGCGAGAACAGTGAGCTGCAGAGGAGAAGAGGGAGCGAGAACAGCGAGATGCAGAGGAGAAGAGGGAGCAAGAACGGTGAGAGGCGGACCGTGAGGAGTGTGAGCGCCAGAGGCGACATGAACAGGAGAAGCTACGACTCCAACCACCAGCACCAGAGCAGGTAAGTGGCTTGGGTTTAACTGGAACTACAGGACTGGGTTACAAAATTGAATTCTAAACTGATAGCTGACGTTAAAGAGGGGGAAAATATGGATGCCTTTTTAAATTCTGTTGAAAAAGTTTGTATTCAGGCAAAAATTCCTAGAGGGTCCTGGAGCTTCCAGCTACCCCTGTTACTTAACGGGAAAGCTTGGGATGCATTGGGTCAAATGAACAAGGAGGACAGTATGATTACAGCAAACTTAAAGCTGCACTTTAAAAAAAATTTGATTTAACTGCTGAAGCATACAGAGCTAAATTCCGTAAGCTCAGGAGAAGTCCTGACATGAGCTACAAGGAGCTAGCCATGAAACAATGTCAGTTTTTAAAACATTGGTGGGAAGGAATTGAAGCAAACTCTGTAGATAAAATTCAAAATGCTATTTTGTTAGAACAGTTTTTTGGGGCATGCCCGGCAGAGCTGAAAACCTGGCTAGAGGACAGAGATCCCAAAACAGTGCAAGAGGCTGCTGAACACTCGGACCGATATGCCAAGAACATACCTGCTCTGAGAGCGAATGGGGCGGGCGTGGCAGCTCAGAAAGGGAAAAGCGTGCCTTCAGGGCAGCTAAAACCCTCACTGCCTCCACCGAAACCAGTTAGCCCCAGATTTCAGAGAAAAGATTTCTCTGAGAACAGAAACTGGGCATATTGCCAGACAGTGTCCCAAAAGGGTGAGCAATACACAGAATGGGGCTAGAAAAGAAGTGGGTTGCTTGTGTGTCCCTGGAAGCATGCCTGTGAACATGAGGGAACACATGCACCCAGTCACGGTGAATGTTGTACAGACACAAGGGCAAGGGACACAGGGGCATCCCTGACATCGGTAAAGGGGGATCCGGTAGAGCCTGGTCAGTTTATACCCAATGAATTTGTAACTGTACAAGACTTTACTGGTGAGGAGAAAACATTGCCCCTTGCTAGTGTTCTCCTAGACTGGGGTGAAACAGGGGGAACTGTGCAACAGGTGGCTGTAGCCAAAACTTTAGCAGTGGACGTCATCCTTGGCAACAATCTCAAACAGGGGATGGTGTATACAGTTACCCGTAGCTGAGCGGCAAGGGAAAATTGTAGTTCCCTGGACCCAACAGAAGCCATTGTGGAAACCACCAGGAGGCTGGTTCCCCAGCCTGTGTCTCCTGCTAAGGAGACTAATGAAAAGGGGGTAGAAACTTCCCCAGTAGCAGTTAACAACACAGCTATGGAGGGTTACTCCGAAGAAGCAGCGGTGAGACACTGTCAGAGGGTTAGGGATGACAGTGATCCTGAGTGCCCTGACGCTAGTGCTAGGGATCCTAGTTTAGAGACTGAAGGGGACCTGTCCCATGCCTTGGGAATGTGTAAGGAATTTGCAGCTGCTCAGAAAAGTTATCCTAGTCTACAGAAGTTGAGGGTTTGGGCAGACTCTGATGAAGCACAGGGAAGTGACAGTAAACATAAGGTTTATTGGGAAAATGTACTGATGTATACTCAGGCTGTGCAGACAGAGGAAGGGGTGACAGACAGGCAGCTTGTCATTCCCCAGGAGTACTGTGAGCAGTTGCTCAAGACTGCACATGATATTCCCTTGTCTGGTCATCTGGGAATTGCGCAAACTACGCAGTGGTTGGCCCAGAATTTCTATTGGCCTAACTTCACCCAGCAGGTGAAGGAGTACTGCAGGTCTTGTCACTGGTGCCAAGAAATAGGGAAGGCAGGTAAGAAAATACAGGTTACTCACCTGTAACAGGAGTTCTAGGAATGGTATATGTTGTTCATCCACACTTCATGGCATGTTCCTTGTCACTTTAAATCTTGCCGGAAGGTCTTCAAGCTGGCTTCTCCCACCTACCCGGGTGGTAAAACTCTTGGCTCCGCCCCATGACGCCAGATCTAGCCGGCTGGAAGCCGGGTTGTCGCGTCGAAGCCGGGAGGAGCGGGTGGGTTGTGTGGATGAACAACATACCATTCCTAGAACTCCTGTACAGGTGAGTAACCTGTATTTCTAGGGACATGGATATGTTGTTCAATCCACACTAATGGCGAACTCCTAGCAGTTCTCCCGGAGGAGGGAGGCAAGCACACCCCTATTTAGGAAACAAGGACTGGAGAACCGAGGTCCCAAAACCAGCATCCCGCGTGACTCAAGGTCGATGTGGTAGTGGGTAATGAAGGTGTGCTGACTTCAGGTAGCAGCCCTGCAGATTTCCTGGATATGGACATCCCTGGAAGCAGCCACCGATGCAGCGGTATGGCGGGTAGAATGAGCTCTTATCCTTTGGGAGCTCCATGCCCGCCAACCTGTATGAGATCTATACAGGAGGTGACCCACCTGCCTATCGTCTGTGGCTGCAGGTCTGCCAGTGCGGCTTCAGCATAGGTGACAAACAGCTGGCAAATCTCTCCCGAACTTCAGCCGTTACGCTCCTTATAATATAAGCTCTTCTGGGGTCCAAAGTATGGAGCCTATATTCAGCCTCCGAGGTGTGATTGGGGTAGAACACGGCAGAGTCAACACCTGGTTAAGGTGAAACTCTGACAACACCTTGGAAGGAACTTCGGGTGGGGCGGGACAACCTTGTCCCTGTGGAAGACCAGATAGGGAGACTCGATGGAAAGTGCCTGGAGCTCTCCCATCCTTCTGGCTGATGTGATAGCCACCAAGAGGCGGTCTTTCACGACAGGTGAAGATGTCACACCTGTGCATTGGTTCGAATGGCTTGCCCATGAGCGTAGCCAGTACCAGCAGTAGATCCCATGGAGGTGGAGGTTCTCGCACCGGAGGGGATATGTGATCAAGGCCTTTGAAAAAGCACCCGACCACCTTCTCCTGCGCCACCAACTGCTTCCCGGCCCGCGCCCGGTAAGTGGAGATGGCTGCCAGGTGCACCTTAAGGGTCGTCGACCGAAGCCCTAGCTGAGAAAGAGACCACAGGTAGTCCAGAATGCTTGCCAAGTAACAGGAGGAAGGGTCCAACCCCTTGCCCTGACACCAAATGGAGAATCTTTTCCATTTGAAGGCATAGCATTTCCTGGTCGACTCCTTACGGGATGCCTCAACAACGTTGAGGACCTCGTCGAAAGACCCAAGGCCTGGAACTCTAGCAGCTCAGGAACCAGGCCGTCAGGTGCAGGGACTGAAGGTCGGGTGGAGAACCTTCCCTGGTTGACTGAGATCAGGTCCGGGCAGGCTGGAGCCACCTCGGGAGCCTGGAGCAGAGGCTGAGGAGATCTGGATACCAAAACTGGCAGGGCCAGTCTGGGGCTACCAGAATCACCTGCGCTTTGTCCTCCTCGCCTTGAGAAGCACCTTGTGGATCAAGGGAAATGGGGGAAAGGCGCAGAAGAGGCCGTGATCAGCAGCCTCGAGAAGGCATCCCTGCAACGAGCCCTGCTGAGGGGGCGAGCATGAAACAGCCTCAGCTTCGCATTCTTCCTGAAGGCAAACAGGTCCACCTGAGGCGTGCCCCAGTGGGAGAACAGATCTTGTACTACCTCTGGCAGGAGAGACCACTTGTGAGACGCAGCCCCTATCCGGCTTAGGGCACTGGCCAGAGTGTTGGAGGCTCCTGCCACATGGATGGCTAGGAGATCCGCCTCCAGGCTGCGCATGAGGGACCAAGTGCGGAGAGCTTCCTTGCACAGAGGCATGGAGCACGTCCCGCCCTGGCAGTTTAGGTAGTACATGGTCGTGGTATTGTCCATCTGGACCTGGACCACTTGACCCCGTACAAACGGAGTGAAGGCAGTGAGGGCTATATGGACCACTTGAAGCTCCGGCAGGTTGATGTGGCATCAGGACTCCCGATGGGACCAGAGGCCATGCACTCTGTGCTCCCCCATATGGGCACCCCAACCCATCAGAGACGCGTCGGTCAATAGAGAGACCGTCGGTTCCGGGCAGACAAACGGAATGCCCTTCTGCAGATGAGCTGGAACGATTCACTACTGGACAGCGTTCCACATCTCCTGGGTCACTGCCACTGGCTGGTCCAAGGGACCGGAGCGCTGTGACCATTGGCTGGCCAGTCCCCATTGTAGGGGACCACGCTGGTGCAGGCCACCATGAGGCCCAGGAGGCGCAGGAAGTCCCGGACAGGGCGCAATTGCCCAACCTGAAACGACTGGGAAAAGGAGGAAAGAACCTCGACCCTGTCCACCGGGAGCCATGCTCTGGCTCGAAGAGAGTCGAGCTCTGCCCCGATGAATTGGATCACCTGCTTTGGTACGAGTTTCGACTTGGCCTCGTTGATGAGGAGGCCAACCTGAGAGCAAACCTGGAGGGCCAGATCCCTGGACCGCTCCACCTCTGGTCTGGAGGAGGCCGCAATCAGCCAGTTGTCCAGGTAAGGGTACACCCAGACCCTTTGGGGCCGCAGGAATGCTGTCACCACTGCCATGCATTTGGTGAAGACCCTGGGAGCTGGAGAGAGGCCGAAGGGCATGGCCTGGAACTCGTAGAGGAATCGCTGGTGGGACGGACGGATTGGGACATGAAAGAACACGTTCTGGAGGTCCAGAGAACAGAACCACACGTCTCGTCCAAGGATGGAATGCTCTGAGCCAGAGTAACCATCCTGAAGGTTCAACACCTTAGGAACCTGTTCAGGTCGTGCAGGTTTAGAATGGGGCGCCAGCTCCCCATCCATTTCGGGACCAGGAAATACCTGGACATAAATCCTGGGTCTGGTGGATGATCACTTCCACAATCACCTCCTTCTGGAGGAGCAAGGCAATCTTCAGCTCGACGGGCCGACAGAGCGGCTATGGACCCCGGAAGTCAAGGGTTGGGTGGGGCTACGTGTTCGAGGGAGGCCTGCTCGAACTCCAGAGGCAGACCCATTTCTACCACTTCAACACCCAGCGGTCCATGGTGATAGTGGACCAGGAGAAAAGAAAGTGGTGAGCTGATCCCCGCGGGGAACCTAGAGGGGAGCCGAGGCTGGGGGGCACCCTCAACCCGTCACTGGGCAGGCTTGGAGGAGAGACTGGCCGAGGGGCCTCCCGGGCCTTTTCCTCCCAGCTTCTTACTGGAGGAAGCTGCAGGCTTGGCTTTGGGGTGCCAAGTGAGAGTCTGCTGGCCCTGATGCTGGTGCTGCTGGGCCGGACGTGCAGCAGGGGCAGAAGGGCGAAAGGGCTTACGCTGCTGCTGGCAGCCTTTGTCCTTCTGGGTAGACGTGACCGAGTCCAAGGTGGCATTGGACTTCTCGATCCTCTGGAGATGGCCTTCCACCCCGGGCCCTAACAAGTCTGTACCCAGGAAGGGGACATCTGCCAGCTTGTGCTGGGTATCCGCCGTGAAGGTGGAGATCCATAGCCAAGCTCTGCAGTGCATGGCCGCTACTGACCGGGCACAGCAGTCTCCAATATCCAGAGCAGTTTGGAGCTGCTGCTTCGCCACCGCCCTTCCCTGATCCCGCACCTGCTTGACCGTAGTCTGGAGGTCAGCCGGGAGATGAGGAATCACCTCATCCAGGGAGCCCATAAGGGCGTGGGAGAAGTGCGCCATCAGTACGGCCGAACTGGCCTAACGGAGGCCTAGGGAGGACGCAGCATACACCTTACACCCAGCATAGTCCAGCTTTTTGGACTCTTTGTCGGGAGGGTTGTCCACGTCTCTGGTGTTCCCGGAATGCTGGAAAACACTATCGGTAACAAGCCCCTCCGCAGAGGGGTTCTCCGAAGAACCGGACAGTGAACCGGTGGGGACTGCGTACTTCCTGGCCATCCTGGCCGAGGAAGCAGGACAAGAAGCATGCCAGTGCCATAACTCCAAGTTGGGGCCAACAATGGCTTCAGCCACCGAAAAGGCCTCCGTGGGAGAATCCCCTCTGTCCAGTATCTCCGTGAGGGGATACCTGGCCCGCTTGGATATGAGTTCGCGCTGCATCCCAGTAGACTCTGAGATGAGCCGAAGCAGACCCACGAACGACGATGGGCTCTCATCCACCGACTGTCCCCCAGTGGACTCCAGGTCAAGGAGCCTGAAGAACAGGGAAGAGTTGTCGTCGTCAGACTCCGAAGAGTCTACAAATAGCTGCCTACAGCCTGAGCCACCCTCCACCTGCCGAGGACGGTTGGGAGTGAGGGTGACCGACAACCGATGGGGCAGCCCTGACCTATTAAGATCCTTGGTGGGAGCACCAATGTAGAGTTATGAAGGCTGGGTTCCCACCACAATGGTGGGGCAGCTGGTTTTCGGCCAAACAACCGGTAGCCGGTTTAGGCTCTTTAACAACCAGAGGTTGTTTCGGCCATTGGTGACACTGATCACTTGATGGGGGAAGGCGGACGGGGCCGGCTTGTTCCCGGTCAGAAGGAGCTGCTGCCACATTAAGTCCTCGTAGCGTCGACGCAACTTATGCTGAAGCCTTTCCTGTGAGGAGGAAGAAGACAAGGACGAGCGGCGCTGCCGCTTTCCTCGGTGCCGAGCCCAAGACCGCCAGTGTTGGCGGGATCGGCTGGCTCGAGAGGAAGTCCGAGACCAAGACCATCTGTGTTTCCGAGGGTGGGCATGGGAGGGAGTGGGGGAAACCTGTTCATCCCTCAGCTCGGGAACCTTAACCGGGGACTCCGGCACAGGAGGCGCAGGCAAGTCCTCGAATTCCACCAGGGGAACCGGTGAAGAAGGGTTGTCTGCTTCTCCAGTCGACAGACCGTCCGACGGGTCGAGAAAAATCTCCACCGCGTCGAAGCGTGTCTCGGCTGGCTGACCTGATGGGGACACCGTGAAGCCAGCGGCCTTAGCTGCAACCTCGACCGAAGTAGAGTGTCGACTGTCCGGGGAAGGGGACCTCTCCTGCTCCCACGAACGCCGACGGTGGGACTTACCCTTCAAGTCCTTCTTCTTGGACAGAGAGGAGTGTCCCGATGGACCCTCACCTTTCATGGAGAGGGACTGACAAAGCTCCTTAAAAGAAGCAGCATAGCAGGAGCCCAAGGAGAGCGGGATAAATGCCGCGACCAAGGAGGATGAGGATGCGGCCTGGGTCACCTCCTCCTCAAGAGGCGATCGTCTGTTTAAGTTGCTCAGCTGAGCCCGTCATGCCGACCGTAGCGAGCCTCCTTGACTTCACCAGTGGAATACTTCTCTGGGGCACCCAAGTTGGAGTCTGGCAGCATGGTCTTGAAACATTGGCGAGAAGGACTTGTAAATCGCAGGCCTGCGGATTGTGGTCAAGCCGAGGCAATAAGCGTGGAGTCGCGGATTGGTCCAAGACATCATCTGCCGCGATGGGCACCGCCAAAACTGAGTCGATTTCACCCATCGAGAGCTGCTGACGATGAAACAGACCAAGTCTTTGATCAAGTCTAAACGCAGAGGCTAAGGAGGGAACCTGAGTTTCCAAGCGGTAAGGAAGATCTGGCGTCATGGGGTGGAGCCGAGAGTTTTACCACGCGGATGGGTGGGAGGAGCCAGCTTGAAGACCTTCCGGCAAGATTTAAAGCAGCAAGAAACCTGCTATGAAGTGTGGATTGAACAACATATTCATGTCCCTAGAAACCCAAGCCACCCTAATTCCATTGCTCATAGTGGAGGAGCCATTGCAGAGGGTGGGAATGGATATTGTGGGGCCTATAAATACCCCCAGCTCCTCCAGGAAGAGGTTCATCCTGACTGTGGTGGATTATGCCACCCGGTACCCCAAGGCAGTCACCCTATCCTCACTGAGGACAGACAAAGTGGCAGATGCCTTACTTGGGATTTTCCTGTGTTGGGTTTCCGCAGGAGGTTATCACTGATCGAGGGGGTTCCTTCGATGTTGGACCTGATGAAATGTTTCTGGGAGAAGTGTGGGGTGCTGCAGAGACGCACGACACCTTATCACCCGTGAAGCCAATGGGCTTGTGAAAGATTTACCGGTACCCTAAAGTCAATGCTCCAAGCATTTGCTGAACAGCATGGGAGGGACTGGGAGAAATACCTTCCCCACCTGTTGTTTGCATGCAGGGAGGTGCCCCAAGAGTTGACAGGTTTTTCCCTTGACGAACTCTTATATGGACACCAGTATGTGGGCCCTAGACTTGATCCGGGAGGCCTGAGAAGCCAAGCATGCCACCAGGGAAGTCCCATAGTGGATTACGTCCTTAGGTTTAGGGAAAGGTTGAAGGAGCTTATGGGGACAGCCCAGAGCAACCTGGCAGCTGCCCAACAGAAACAAAAAGTGTGGTACGACCACAGAGCCAGAGCTCACTCGTACATGGTGGGTCAGGAAGTCATGGTCCTTATTCCGGTCCGGAAAGACAAGCTGCAGGCTGAGTGGGTAGGACTGTACAAAGTAGTTAGAAAGGTAAAGGATGTGAACTACATCATAGAGTTACCTGACAGAAGACAGACAGTAAGAATGTACCATGTCAACATGATGAAGCCATATGCTAATAGGGCTGACCTGGTGTTTGCAGTATGTAGTCCTGGGGAGGGGACGAACGAAGGAGACCCCCTTCTGGACTTGCTGGAAGAAAGCATGTGGGAGTCCTCTGTGGAAGCAGTTAAGTGTCTCCCAGCTGGCCCCGGACAGAGATCCAGGAAGTAAGGGAGGTTTTAGCAGACTTTACCCCACTGTTTAGTGCCAAGCTTGGGTTAACCCCCTTAGCGACACAATGCAGAGATAGGTTTCAGGCACTTCATCTGATGTAAATAGCATATCGGGTGTCAGAGGTTGTCCAAAAGCAAATTAGGATGGAGGTGGAGGAAATGCTGGATTTAGGGGTATTCCAGAGATCCCACAGCACCTGGGCCTCACCTGTTGTCCTTGTGCCCAATCCAGATGGCTCTATTCATTTCTGTGTGGACTATCGTGGACTAAATGCAGTCACGAAGTCAGACGCCAACTCGATGCCCTGGACGGAGAACTCCTGGACAAGTTTGAGGGCTACCTACCTTGGACTACTGACCTGACAAAGGGGTATTGGCAGGTAGAGTTAACTCGGACAGAGCTAGGGAGAGGTGGACTTCATCACTCCGATAGGCTTATTTGAATTTAAAGTGATGCCTTTCGAATGAAGAGCGCCTGGCCACTTTCCAAGGTTGGTGAACAGGTGTTAAATGGTGCTGAGGGATATGCCACGGCTGCCTGGATGACACTGCCATCTTTAGTGCCAGCTGGAAGGGACACCTGTCCCACCTTGGGAAGTGCTGGGCAGGATACAGAGGGCCGGGCTCACTGTCAAAGCTGAGAGGTGCCAGGTGGCCATGGCTGAGTGGCATACTGGGCATGTTGTGGGCGAGGACAGCTCCATCCTAACCAAGTAAAAATAGAGGTGATTATGGCATGGCCCAGACCAGAAATGCAGAAGCAGGTCAGGAGTTTTCTAGGGATAGGAAGTTACTACAGGAAATTTGTACCCAATTACAGTGCCCTGGATGCTCCCTATCTGACCCTGGTAAAGAAAAAGATGCCTGAGAAAATTACCTGGAACCAACCTGTGAAAAGCCTTTACCAAACTGAAGGGCACTGTGCAGTGCTCCTGTTGAATAAGTCAGACTATAGCAGACCTTTTATAGTACAGACTGGCGCCTCAGGCGTGGTATTGGGACAGTACTGAGTCAGACATCCAACCAAGGGAAAGATCACCTGGTAGCGTACCTGAGTAAAAATTCACTTCCCAGGGAGCAGGCTTATTCTACTGTGGAAAAACAGTGTCTTGCCATAGTGTGGGCCCTAAAGAAGTTAGAGCCATACTTATACGGGCAGCATTTTGAGGTACAATTGGACCACAACCCCCTGGTTTGGCTGACCCAAATGGGAAAAACTAATGGTAGACTATTAAGATGGAGTCTTGCCTTGCAAGGGTATGATATGACGATCTTACATAGGGCTAGAGGGACCAATCAGAACGCCGATGGCCTGTCGTGTGTATATGAAGAGTGAACTGATTTGGGAAGCTCATCCCATGCAGGCAATAGAGCCCCCAAATTCAGTCTAGGTGGGGAGGATTGTGATGCTTGGCCAGCTGGTTATGATTGTTCTATGATATTTGTAATATAGAATGTGGTACTGTATGTGAGTGTCTCACATGAGACATCCTGTGCTACATGGGTGTCGTCCTCCCCAGGTCAGTGAAGTGACAGGTGACCTGAAAACTGGAGGTAATTAAAAGACTACAGAGACTTAATTAAGGGTCTCCTATTTTTTCTGTTGTAATTAGAACTGACCCAGCTGCCAGGATATAGGGCTCATAAACTTTTATGACCTTCTGCCTCTGAAGCTGGGAAACTAAAATATACATTTTATCACTTCAGATAAGCTGATGCCTGTAAAGCTGTATTGCACATCGGTGAGGGACTGCAGGGTTGCAAATCTACAAAGGAACCACACAAGATCAAAGGAAAGGCTTGATTAAAGACTGTCATAATTTGAGAAATTAGTTTTTGCTGAAGTCACAGTATTTAAAATATCTTCTGAAGATCACTGTTTGTATATTTTTTATATTCTAAAAGGAGGAGCTAGATGACATCATAGCAGGGGTGTGTGAGAGAGACACAGTTTAAACTAAGACTTGTGTCTGATCTTTGTGACATTTCTTTTTGGACTCTTAAACAAGATCTAACTATAAGCACTATAGAGGTAATACATTAGATAAAAAAAGTCTAATTGTATTGTGGTAGGAGTACATGTTTTGTACTTTAACCTTGTCCTTTTAAGTGATTGTATGTTTTCTGATATAGTGTTCTGTGTTTACATTTTACATATTTTTATCCATTTTAGTAAAAATATTATTTTGAAAGACTGCCTGGGTGCGTCTTTGAAATTCTTTTTGCACGTGATGTATAGAGGGTTAAGACTGACAAAAACTGTTCAGAGCTTGATGGTGTTACTATACTGGGAAAAGGTAAGAATATACTTAAGGTCTTTTACAGAGTTTTAAGGGTTCATTTTGGATACCTGGTTACGTGCCCTTAGGTGAAAGATATCTGGCATCCCCCTGAAGAGCAGATTATCTGAGCCTGTGCATTTGGGTACACTAGCAAGGTTCACAGTTTTATTCCCCCCAGAACTTGAGACCAAAGGTAATTCAGACCCACAAGCAGACAGGATGGTTACCCTGTCTGTTACCTGTTCACATTACTGTGCTCAGAGGTTGGCATTGTGTGAGCAGAGGGTCTGACCTACTGAGTGCATTTGTGACAGTCACCAGACAGAGGATGTCAATCTGTCTAGTGATTTACTGACTCCCTGGTGTCCACCAGTTGGAGTATAAGGGCTTA
This sequence comes from Neoceratodus forsteri, assembly GCA_016271365.2. Lineage (NCBI taxonomy): Eukaryota > Metazoa > Chordata > Ceratodontiformes > Ceratodontidae > Neoceratodus > Neoceratodus forsteri. Next base: position 431,563,697 of record CM028134.1, read on the forward strand.
TTTCTGGGAGTTATTCCTCAGTTCCTTTATTGAGGAACCTATACACTACCCTCAAATGAGGGTCCTTCTTTTGGAGCATAAGGTTCACGTTTAAAATATGCTCACATCTTACGGATGTACAGATTGTATTTAAACTGGTTAGGTTAGGGTTGTGATGTACACAAACAAGTCTCTGTATTTCACAGGGGTACTATTAAGAGTACTGGAACAGAAGTTTGTTTTCTTCCAAAGAAATTCAGTCAGAGAGGTACAGACCAATTAGAATCTATAACAATTAAAAAAACAGTGTCTGCAGTTTGTAATTAGCTCAAGGTCGTTCTTAAACTGCAGAACTTAACCCTCTCATAAAATGCTGGTATCATTTTACGTAAGGAAAAATCTTTGTATTCCTCTCTTAGCACAAGCTGTGTTTTTCTCAAGGACTTTCCAGCTCTGTAAACCATACACAAACATTTGTGGTAATTATAAGGAGACTCCTTGCCTCACATTTTTTTTCTTTGCCAGGCGTGTTTTAACAATGCCTGTGAATTGTACATAAATGATGATGCACACTCTGTCATCACTAGGATGTAGAATAAGGATTCCAAACCTTGCTATCTGACCCTCGTTGGTATGTGTGACTGAGTCATCAGTCTAAACATGAAACACAGTGGTGTCTTTTAACACTTTCTAAAGTTCTGTCAGAAAGGGCTCTGGGACAGGTAGGTCAGTGGGTTGCAGTGAACAATCATGGATCTCTCCTGTAAATTGTAGGTCATAGGCCAACAAGGATGGAGTTTTGATAGGAAGGACAGTGATGTCATGATCTTGTAAAATGAAAGACTAGTGTGTAAGTCTGGCATTGGATACAGAGTCATCTTTTACGCTGTCTGACAACAGAAAGTTAGTTGGCAAATGATTGGAATGCAGCACAATGGTTGCGTATCCAATGTTGTACATAGCATCTCTGCCCAGTATGTAGCCAAGATTCCTTTGATAAAGGTTGTATTTTAGCTCCTCGGTAAGCATCTGGGATGATAGGCAAGGTCTGATGTGTCCGTTGCATGTTTGGGCTCTAACTGCTGGGGTGCTATCTCTTGCACCTTCTGCCAGAGTGTCATTGTTGTTCTAAAGAATAGCAGACTGTTCTCGCTTGCCTGCTATTGCAGCCATAGTGTGATGATCCAGGTGTCACTGGGGGGGTTCTGCATCATATGCAGGGTGCTGCACTATCGGGTGCCTGCACAGGAGAAAGTGGTGCAAGGCATGTAGTTCTCCAGCTATGGTTGTGTTCAGTAGCCATCAAGGGTGGAGAAAGGTATTGAAACAGTTGTCAGCTCAGGTTCAGACATCAAACCTTAACCTCCCCCAGCATGGCCTGTGATGCTGAAAATATCACACAGCGCAGCTTTCAGATCAGGTTGTCCCTCCCCATTAAATGAAGTGTGTTCCCCACCGAATGTTGCTGAGCGGTAGTAACATTGTTTTAATGTTACAGCTAGGTATTATTGACCGTATATGCCCAATGCTGTTAGGGTTAGAAACAACAGACATTTAGTCTTTAGGAAAGCTGATAAATTATATTTTACATCATTAACAGCAATGTGATCCTAACCAAAACGCTCTAGTATACATTCTAACAGCAGTTGCTTCTGCAGGTCAGACCTGATTTCGGACAGGCTGCGTGCCCCTGTTCAAAAGTATGTCAACATCATTTTAATGAGAGTCTTCTGCCTCAGAAACACTGACCACTGATAACATTATTAATCATGCCAAACCTCCGGTATGTGTTGTTTGTTATGGCAGCAATCAGATCCCTGTGACTGCATGATCCAACCTCCGTGATGTGGTGGTCATTTTGATTACCTCAGGCATCTTGGGTTACTCTATTATGACCATATCATCACATGACCATGAACGGCCATCTTGGGATGGTGGTCCAACTTTAGGCAGAATCTGCATGGTGCCAAAAGCCTCACATAGTTTCTGTAAAAGGAAGAATAAAGACATAGACACGTGTTTCATCCTACCAGAACTCACTGTATGTCTTGCCTGTTTGACACCCAGTGGAATGGACCAGCTACCCTAGAGGCAGTGTGTTGGATATTAACCCATTAAAATAAAAAATTATTTAAAGACAAAGAACCTGTAAACACGCAGCCCTACCGAGCAGTCAGTCGGCGGGCGGCGGGCGGCAGGCGGGTGGGTGCTGCTGCTCGCCGCTGACGGGCGGAGCCGGGTGGTGGGATCCGCAGTGTGTGGGGGGGCCACTAGATCACCAGGGTACTTGGACCTGGGGTTGACTCCTACTGCTCCGCGATCGGGCTTCGTGGGTCCACTGGACCACCAGGGATATTGTTCTTGGGGTTGAACTTGTTCTGCCCACGATCGGCTAGGGGGTGGGCATTACTACTGGTTTCCGCCGATCGGGCTAGTGGGGGTGGAATTACTACTGGTTTGTCTGTGATCGGGCTAGTGGGGATGGGAATTACTACAGTTTTGCCAGCGATAGGGCCAGTCGGGGGGGGTGAGGGATTACTACAGTTATGCCCACAATCGGGCCAGTCAGGGGGGTGGGGGATTACTACAGTTTTGCCCGTGATCGGGCCAGTCGGGAGGGTGGGGATTACTATGGTTTTACCCGCAATCGGACTGCAGGGGGCGTCGGTCCCCAACGGCTGCTGCCTGGCAGGGCGCCAGGCACAAGTCCTCGGGGATCGGCGCACCTGCATGCTAATGGCATGCAAATGGGGCCATAAGTAGATGCAAATGGCTCCCCTGTGCCTTGCATGAATTATGGCCCCATTTGCATGTCACCTTTTGAATATCGGATATTTGCGCATGGCACAATGGAACTTGCGCCACCGCATCTTGAATGCTCCACTCTGACCACTTGCGGTGGCACAAGTTCCACTGTGCCATGCACAGTGGCTGTGGCCGGGGGGTGATATTCAAGGGAGTTGCTCAATAGCTCAACTCCGTTGAATATCGCCCCGGCCACACCCCAGCGCAACTATTTTGAGCAGTGCAAGGGCTTGCGCCACAGAATGGCGCAGTATGAATATCCAGCCCATTGTACATAAGAAGAACCACTAGCATCTCAGAAGTAACAAATATAAGAGGGTAGCATTGTTTAGAGGGGTGGAGGGGAAAGGCGCTGTCATATGAAAATCAGCGAGATTCTCTTCTGGTACCATATCAATTCACTCATAAAAAATCAGTTATTGCTACAAAGAAATACAGAAAGAAACCTGTCCAACCCCAGAAGATATAACCTTTTTATATCATATTTTACTGCATCTTAACATTCACTGCAAGAGAAAAACCACAAGTTGCTGCTGCCTGGTGTCTTTTGTAGCATAACAGAGACTGGAAGTCTCAGACTTTTCATGGACTGCATTTTAATTAGAAGAGGGTCTGGTGACCCAAATACAGTGAGTACTGAAAGAGAAGGCAGATACAGTCTTTGAAAAGTGAATCAGAAAGCAGGAGACATTTCCAGCATGGATTCTTACATCTCTAGAATTCATGAGGTTAAGAAAAAACACAGAAAGACATACTGTACCAAAAGATAAAACAGGCACTGTGTGCTAGCTGAACAAACCTCAGTAGGTGGCCTTACACAGAAGAGTATTTAAAAAAATATATATTTTTGTTTTCCCATTTTTTTCTCAGTCCCCCATTCTGACAGTTGGGGTGGGGGTGGGATTGGATGTTTACAAGGCTGCATAGCTGTGCTTCACTGCCACCTGAGAGAATAAGGTACATTTCATATACAGGCCCAACAACACAAGACTGAAGTGATCTGTGGGCTGGGCAGGTCATGGACATGAGTTACTCGGCACACAGCACCTGTCTGATCAGCGTGTGGCACTGATGTCGACTGTGAGCTGAACACTTGCTCATCTTCCCATTTGGAAGAAGGCTGCAGCAGCAGTAATCCTAACCATGTGGCTGGGGAACAGAGAAAGCAAAAGAAGGGATAAAAATCTCCCTAGAAGCAAGAGCTTTTTTATTATTTATTCTTTATTCAGCTGAGGCGTGGTATATTTCCTTCCTCTTGCTTCAATCCATGCTGCTGCTCAGCTGCCCTTCACACACATCTAGTCCTGCCAGCAGTCACTAATCCAGATAAGTTGTACACAACAGAGTGCCTATATAGCTTAACCCCCATCCGCCCACTTCCACCAATGCAGTAGGGCCTGGTCAACTAAGCATGTGCTCTTTGACTGGATAGGGAGACCCATTTAGCCCTCAGAGTACACACAGGGAGACTTCAGAGTTTTGCTGGCTATGAGGTGGGCTGGCAGATGCTAGCATCACTCACAGTATGCCAGACATTTTTCCCTGGATTGAGCCATCCCACATTCCAGTGGAATAAGGACTGCCCTGTACATCAGCCTATAGCAAGGCAATGCAAATGTATTTATACAGTAAAGCACCCTATCCAGCAGGCTCTGGGCAACGTAAAATTAAATCACAGAAATACAAAAAACAAGGACAGCCCATCGGCACAGCCATTGGATTTCCGCCTGCTACGCCGGTGACCCAGGTTTAGGAATGGATCTGGGTCACTGGAGGGCCAGCCGGGGGGAGATAGCTTGAGCGTCCCATGACTGCTCGCCATTTCCCAGGAGGGAAGAGGGGCTGCAACCTGGTGTTGGGCGACTGCTGGTGGAGGCCAGAGGTAGGGCAACACATCGGGACATTGCTAAGGGGAGTGTGGTGGACATCGGCTCACACCTAGATGTCCTGGACGTCACGCACCCCAAGGGGGAGCAAACCAGGAAACACCAGCTCAGTGCCACTGGATGATGTCTGACCAGTCTCCAGCACTGCCGAAACCCTCCAGTGAGTCATCCCCCCACCTCATCAGCCTCCTGGGGTGTGTGAATGTGCTAGGTAACCTCCCCCCCCCCCGGTGCCTTCCCTCTCGGAGGAGGGGGACCCACGCGGTGAAGGGTTACACTAGCTGCGATGTGAGGATGTGGGTGGAGGGACTCGAGTGAGGTCAGTGTGGATCAGCTAGAGCCCCCAGGGCAGGCCTGAAGGAGTGGGGGCACTGGAGCTGAAGAAGAAGAAAAAAAAAAGAAATACAAAAAACAAACAAACCACAAAACGGAGCACTGTGCCGATGGCCCAATGGCAGTGAGTCATGCTGCTGTAGATGTACTGCCATGCGGGCAACCCATGCTTGAAAACAGACTTGAAGTATTGATTTGGGAATCAAGCCAGGCTGACGTAACTGTGGGGCATCAATGTGCCTCCAACAGAGAAGGTTGTTGGTGTATCCCATTGCCTTAGCAACCATGTGGTTGAGCCAGGAGCTTGCCCTTGCTGCAGTGATACTCTTCACATATGAAGCCAGCAGTGACATTGCTTATGCCGGGGTGGTGGTAGGAGGAATTTTGGTCTGGGGAGAAAACTGGTAAAAATATGTAGGGAGAGAGAACCCTCAAGATGATGGAAAAAGCATTCCATATACAGTAGATGGAGCTGCAATGGAAAAAGTGCTACAGTCGACTCCACTTATATCATCCTCAGTTTAGATGGGCAGTCAGTTTAACTGGGCAAATCTCATTTACCATTTGCCCTTGCCATAGACCCTAATGTTAAAATTGGTGGTTACAACGTTCCAAGCCTGCCTTCTGTTTCGGGCAGATTAGCTGCTAACTAGTGTGAGTTCACTCCTGGAAGCCTCGTTTCCACAATAACACCCACGCAGCCATCTGATTTTAGCTGCTTCTGCTTAATCTGGCTTACTCTCCACTCACACCTCTCATAAACCAAACTCTATTTAAATGATAGAAAGACTCTAAAGTAACTGCCCCTGTCAGAGTGACTGCAATAAATTCCATGCTATGTTTAAAGTCCCCAGTCACACAACAGATAGTGAACCGCATCTCGCAGTTAGTGAGTGTTTGCCTTGTTTGTGAACCGTAGCTCAGAGTGAGGCTCGGGGAGGGTGAGTGGGGTTGTGGCATAGCAGCTGGGTGGGGATCTGGTAGGAAAGGTTCACATTTCACACAGAGCCGCATCTTGCATCTCGCATCTCACAGTGAGTCTTTATTTTACCAACGGAGACTGAACTGCATCTCGCAGTGAGTCTCTATTTTTCGTCAGGCGCATTGTATAGTGCTATGCGACAGCAGTAAGACAGTGATTACAGCAAAGCCTGATTACAGCAGATAACCTAATTGACCCCCAGAATAGCAGGTAGTGCAGCTTTTTAGTAAAAAATATTGGTTTTGGTTAAAGCGACCACTCGCTATAACGGGCAAACTCTGCCCGTTATAAGCGGCTTTGACTGTATACTCAGCCTGGATCTAGGGATAAACAGCAGGTCAGCCTTGCTGGAATGGAGAGGGCAGCATGGATTGTATAAGCCCAACAAATGTTATAAGGTAGCCTGGACCCTGTCCATGGTAGGGGCGTTCTTTGTTGACAAAAGAATTAGGAAGGAGGGGGTTGGGTGGAAGCAGGGTGCGATAAGACAGAAGCACTACATGATTACCTCTGCTCGGTATTTACTAAGGAGAAGAGGGGGGTGACACCCAAGGGGGGAGGAATGGCAGAAACAGGGGGAGGGGGTGACAGATGGGGAAATCATGGAGGGCAGAGTTCGGGAGGGTTTGAAGGCACTGAGGGTGGACAAGGCACCAGGCTCAGATGGCATCCACCCAAGGGTACTGAAGGAGCTGGCAGAGGTCCTTGTGGGATCTTTTGAACTGTTTTAATGCCTCACTACACTCGGGGTGTGTACCTCAGGACTGAAGATGGCTCATGGTGCCCTCCACAAGAGTGGGCCCAAGGATAAACCAGGAACTACAGACTGGTGATCCTCACATCCATCGGTAAGTTAATGGAGACTATCCTGAAGGAGAGGCTGGTGGCCTCCCAGAGGCCAAAGGACTACAGGACAGCAGACAGCATGGCTTCATGTATGGCAGATCCTGCCAAACCAACCTGGTGGAGTTCTATGACTGGTTAACTAGGCAGCTGGACAGGGGCCATGCAGTGGATGTCCTGTATCTGGACTCAGTAAGGCATTGACTCGGTGCTGCATGGAAGGCTGGGAAATAAGTTAGAAGGCACTGGGGCAGGTGCAAAGCTAGTGAGATGGGTAGGAAACTGGCTTCAGGAAGGCAACAGAGGGTGGTGGTGGATGGGGAGCGCCACACCCAAGAGTAGTGATGACGGTGTTCCACAGGGCTCGGTGTTGGGATCAGTGTTGTTTGGGATATTCATTGCAGCCATATCATTGGACATCAAGAGCAAGATCAGTCTGTTTGCTGATGATACCAAGGTAGGAGCAGTGGTGGATGACCTAGGGGGATGGCAGGGGTTACAGGATGATCTGGCAAAGCTAGAAACCTGGTCAGACAACTGGCAACTGGGGTTTAATGCCAAAAGGTGCAAGGTGCTGCATTTTGGGATGAAGAACCCAAGGAGGAGTTACCAGCTGGGGGGAGTGCAGCAAGCCCAGACAGAGGGGGAGAAGGATCTGGGGGTGCTCATTACAGGGTCAGTGAACAACTTGGCACTATGTAGGAAGGCAGCTGCAAAGGCCAACAAAATGCTGGGTTGCATTGCAAGGGGTATATCCTCGAGGAGGAAGGAGGTGATTCTGCCACTGTATAGGTCATTGGTTAGACCGCACCTGGAGTACTGTGTACAGTACTGGCGCCCGTATCTGAAGAGGGACATTAAGTTACTGGAGGGGGTGCAGCGCAGGGGCGACAAAGATGATCAAAGGGCTGGGGACTTTTCATACGAGAGGAGGCTGAGGGAATTGAACATGTACTCGCTGGAGGAGAGAGACATGATCAAAACCTTTAAGTACATGAAAGGAATAAACAAGACGAGTACAGAGGGGCTGTTAAAAGTAAGGGAGGGAGGGAGGGAGGGCACAAGGGCCAAGATATGAGACTGGAGGGAGGAAGGTTCAGGAGGGAAATGAGGAGACACTTTTTTACAGAGAGGGTAGTAGCTGGGTGGAATGCATTACCTGCAGAAGTGGTATCCAGTAGAACAGTGGACTGCTTCAAAAGGGGATGGGATAGGACAAGGGGGAGGGTCAATGTAGGAGAAGGGTGGAAGTGAGGGGCAGCTGCAGAATAAGGGATGCTAGCTGCACATTCAAGCAGACTTGATAGACCTCTAGGTCTTTATCTGTTGGCAAATTTCGTATGTTTGTATGTTCGTAATGCAGTCTTGAAAGTAGTGCACCACTGAAATGGCAGCCAGCGCAAAACAGGAATGATATGCTTGAAGGTTTTAACTGCGGCAGTCAGTCTGGCTGCAGCATTCCACACCAGCTGCAGGCAGGGCGTCAACTGTCCAGATAGCCCTAGGTACAGAATGTTCAGTAGTTGTGGGGTGGCCTCTAGACATTTAAACTGATGGGGGAGGTGGAGGCTAGGAGATCCCTAAATATGGAGGCTGTAACAGGTAGTCTAGCTAACACTCCACCAGAACAAAAAGATGCACTAAATCAAAAACTATTGACATGGAAGGCGGAGGGGAGAGGGAAGACAAATGCAAGATAAAACTGTAATAATGAGAAGGTAACTGAGGAGGAAGACACATGTGTATGTAGGAAAAGTAATAGACAGGAGATGAAGAAACTGCTCTAAATTAAGACCTAGGATAGGAGAATGGAGAGATATATGCCTGAATGCCAGGAGCTTTGGAAACAAAATTAGTGAGCTTCGAGTTTTGCTGGCAGATCCATGTCTTAACATTGTGGCTGTCACGGAGACATGGGCATCAGAAAATAATTATTGAGACATAGCAATTCTGGGTTATATCCAGTTTAAGAAAGGTAGAATAAATAGCATAGATGGTGGTGTGGCCTAGTACATAAAGAAGGTATAGAAGCCACAGAGTGTGATGTCATTAAGGGGAGGGGGGAGGGCAGGTGGAGGTCTGTATGGGTACAGTTTACAACAGTGGAAGGAAGAAGGTCAGGGTAGGAGTGGTTTTCAGACTACCAGCACAGAAAGATGGATCAGATATAGAGTTGGTAAAGGAAATCAATAAAGGGACTGAGAACAGGGAAATGGTGGCGTTGGGGGATCAATATTTGCTTGATGTGGATTGGGAAATCCTGACAGGAAACGCAAAGAAGTCAGTTTCTGATTGATGTAATACAGGGCTGCTTCTTGACACAAAGCACAACAGTGCCAAGCAGACATGATGCAATTTTGGATCTGGTATTATCCGTCTCAGTATCAGCGGGCAGTGCTGTGGTGAAGGGGCTGCTAGTGTCCATTGACCACAACACAGTGTTTTTTTTTTATTTTATTGATGCTAGGAATAAACCTTTGAGCTACAAGCTTATTTGCAAAGATTCCGCATCGCAGAAGTCAAGTAAACATTAGACAAAGTGATTACAACATATCATGACAGATATATGTTATAAAATACATAGTGGTATAGTAGCATATACATAGGGCAGGTTACATACAATTATGGTTATGTGCAATTAAGAACAATAGTTTATATAGGCAGGGAGGAGTACTGTAATCTAGGAGGTAGCACAATTCATACATTCAAGTTCAGTGCTTGGATTAGAATATTAATTGTGAAGAGGTAGAACAGAGACAGGTGGGAGTAACTGGGGCAGCTTGATAAGGCATTATCATAAGATAAGGGAGGCAATGAGCAATTAGACAGTAGCATTGTCAGGGGTGAGGAGAAGAGGGAGAAGAAGTTGGAGGAAAAGAAGGAAGATGTCTGGGAAGAGAAAGGGGGAGAGATGGGGTAATGAGGAGCAGGAAGAGGAGGGCCAAGGGGTAGGAGATGAGCAGAGAGGTAAACAGGGAGGGGTTAACGCTGCAGTCACTCTTGGAGATGCTAGAGACCAGGTGATCCTTAAATTGCACCTTAAACTGGCCAATCTTGGTACAGGCTAGGAGATCTGGACTGGAGAGTTTAGCAGCTGGGGGCTCTATACCAAAAGCATTGACCTTGAGAGGTCCGATGGAAGGATTTGAGGCAGAGTACACTCCTCCTGGTACTCCTGATAGAGTTGTAGGGTGGAGGAGAACAGTCACCCCTGGTGGTGAGGCCCATGATGGACTTTCTGGCTAGTAGGCAGGTTAGGTATTGGACTCTGCAGTCCAGGTTGAGCAATCCTGTACAAGTGTAGCACTCACAGGTATGCATTAGCCGGTGGGCCCCAAAGAGAAGCTTGCAGGCACTGTTGAGGGTCAGCTTAATTCTGTGTAGGGCTGTGTCTGTAGTAGCTCCATAGTCAACAAAACCATAGTCTATGACCGACAGGACAGAGCCGAACACAGCTAGCTTGAGTGCTTCATCTGTGAGGCAGTGTTTATGTTTGTATAGAATGCTAGTTTTGGAGTTAACAGTTTTAGCAACCAGGTTGATGTCCTGAACAAAGGAGAGGGAGCAGTTAAGGGTGACCCCCAGGTAATTAATAGTGTGAACTATTTCTAGAGCTTCTTGTTTGCTGTTGCAGATTTGCAAAAGATGTGATTTGTGTTTATTCTGGGGAAAGCAAAGATCTTGGTCTTTGTCTTTCTTGTAGTTGAGAAGAAATTTATGGTTTAGAAACCAAGTTTCAGCAGCTGAAAAGCTGGTTTGCATTTGCACTTCTAAGTCAGTGGGGTTAGACTGGCTTGAGAACACAGCATCATCAGCATATGGGAGAGCATGGCCTGGACAGGCCTTAGGTAGCTCATTTAGAAATATACTGAAGAGAGGGGCCAGGATTGTGCCCTGAATACCCTGGTGGAAATTTACAGTGGTCAAAAAGGTGTTTAGTATTTTACTTGCTGGGTTTGATCTGTAAGGTAGCTTTGGAACCACCGTAAGGGAAACGGGATATCCCAATTGGAAGATAGTTGATTTAGAAGGAGTCCATAGTTGACTGTGTCGAAGGCCTTCGATAAGTCAATGAATGTGGCTCTGACCAGGTGCCAATGATCTAGGGCTTCATGGATGAAGCTGGTGAATTCGGCAAGGGCAGAAGTAGTGCTGTGCTGCTTCCCAAAACCGTGTTGCTCTGGGCATTGCAGCATGTACTGTAGTTGTCCATGTAGTCAACTAGCTGGTCGCTGACTATCTTTTCTAGGGCTCTGGAAAGGGTTTAATATACAGTAGCCATGAAAAGCTGCAAATCTTTATCAGAAGCCAAGATTCTTGATTAGAAGGGCAGATTCTGAGGTGATGAGGGAACTGATACATGACTACCTGGTGTGAGAGAAAAAACAACAGGAGCCAAGGAAAAACATAATAGAATCTACCTTCCCCAAGTGCCTTATCCAACTCCTCTCCTTGATCTGGAGGTCTGTATACCACCCCTGTACAGATAGTGGCCCCAGTACCTGTCTGTGACCCACAGCACCTCCAGCCATTCTCTTTCCTCCTGGTACCCCTATACTTCTGTGAGCTTGATTTTCTCGCTTACCTATAGTACAACCCCTCCTCCCTTCCATGTCTATCCTAAACAGACAGTAGCCCGCTATAGTTATGTCACAGTTGTGGCTGTCAGGGCATCATGACTCTGATATGGCCATTAAATCCAGGCTAGCCATCATCATGATGGCCTCCAGGTCCAGAACTTTATTTGCCAAACTCCTTGCACTGACGCACATGGCTCAATGCCTTACTTTCTCCGTGACTGCTTCCCTGCTCTCCTCTCACTTGTGCTGTTCCCTGAAGCTCCCACTGACCCCCTGTTCCCTTTACAATAGGTTAGGGGAACAAGGCAGGGAAAAGGAATAGACTTATCGACCATGGGCCTTTTTCTGCTGACAGTTTTTCTCTGTTTCTATGTTTCTAATTCAGTGTAGATGTCACAAAAGCATGCACCAGGGCTACGAAGTCATCATGCACTAGAGCAACTGCTGAGCAAAGTGCAAAGTCCCGTCATTAACCCAAGCATTAATGTTCCCCAGAATCAATGAACTGGGGGACTCCAGTTCAAAAGAGGATACAAGATCTATAAATTCCGTGAGGAACTCCAGTTCTCACCCCACAAGGTGATAAACTAGGAGAATCCTGCACCCCACACCTGCCCCACATTTTATAGTCACACATTCAAATGACCCTGCCTCCTTCACTGGGTACACTGGGAGCCCCAAGCTGTATCTAAAGCAGATGGCTACCCCCCCCCCCAATGATCCCTTCTTGGGCAGTGGGCCTCTAATAAACCAGCCGTGATAGCTACCTCCAGTTCAGGCCCAGTCACCATCCAGCCAGGTCTCAATGATATACTCCAGATATGCAGAGGGATCAGTGATGAAACCCTGATCAAAGAGAGAGATGGTCATGAAGATGATTCTACCTATCTTCGATTACCGTGAGATTGTATATAGTGCTGCCCCCAAATCCCGCCTTGTCAGGATGGATCCCCTCGTTCACTCCTTCTTACACTTTACCCTGATTACCTCCCCCGAACCCACCATTGTGCCCTATATTCCTCCCTCTCCTTGCCCTCCCTGGATGCCAAGTGCCTCACCCTCATTTTGATCATCTTTGGCTCCAAATTCTGGCTGGGCCTGCCCCACCACACCTTCCTCCCTTCTCTCCTCCCCTTCCTCCACCCCTACTCCCTTTGCAGCTCTGACACCGCCTCTTACTCTCCCTCCTGTAAAATCCTCTGCTGTCAAGCTGCTTTTCCCACCACTTCCCCAAACTAGGAGCACCCTTCCTATTGCTATTCACAATGCATCCTATTCCATATCACTAAAATCTCTCCTCTGTGACTTCACTACTCACTCCTGCAGTTGCCGCTAGTTCTAAGCTAATCCAACTGCTCCTCCCTCCATACACTCCTTCCCCCCACATCCTTGTTTTATTGGCCCACTTATCCCTTTGACTAGTCCTCCATTGCACTTGCAGTCTCCCCTCCCTCATTTTGCTGCCAGTTGCACTTTGCAGGACTGTTGTTATTTTATAAGCTATCGGTATGCCATTTGCACTACTTACTTTGTACTTCCTCTCAATTGTCTACTGCATACTTTTATAATTATTATTATTGTTTTATAATTGTAACATTACTGATGTAACGTGACATTTCACTCTCCACACCCCTTTTCCCTAGGAGACATCTGGAAATGAGAGGTTAGCTCAATGTGTTTTTCCTGGAGAAACTCTTGAAATCAAGCAATCAATCAGTTTAACACCCATTCAGTTTAGTTCCTCTGGGACCTGGTATTACAAAGAATTGTCTAAAGGGGAGGAGTATGTAGAGTTGATCCTCTGGCTATCTGTCCCTTGCTCCCGAGGGACTCCCTTGAGAAAGGAAATAAGCAGGTTGTGCTCCAGCTCCCCTTTCCTTCTTAGCCCAGGGTATCTTCTGGGCATAGCACTCCGAATCCATCCCTACATGATGTCTACACCTGAAATGTGCCTTTGTCTTTTACCCTGCCTCCTAAGGATCCTCAGACCCATGCTGCAGTCCAAAACCCTTGCTGGTGTCATGGGGGTCCAGAAGGGCAAAGCTGATGAGGCTTCCTTGGGATGAATGTATTACTGGCGCTAACCATGTTATGCAGCCATAAAAAAATGTTTAAACAGTGGGGCATCTGTTTGGCATGCTGACGATGTTTCCTGGTATATGCACCAAGTTCTTAACATCAGGAGCACAGGCCTTCAATGAAAGGGTCTAGAAGCACACAGTGTGGAGAGTGGTTCTCGGAGGTTGCTAGGTGTATTGGCTTACATGGTGACTATGCTTTGGCCTTCGCTGCCCCAGGACATCAACATGCTGCACCCTTGTGTGGGCAGTGCAGTAGAAATAGCCAGATGATGACTTCTGAGTCTCCCAATCCCACATGGCTCCCCAGCCAGCACACACAGAGAGGCCCCCCCCAGTGGGAGCAAAAGTCTCCCAGACACAGATTACTCCAGTCCTAGAGTGCTGGAAGACTTGGGAAGAGGTAGCCATGGCTATCAGTGGAGGGTGAGTGCAACAGACAGCAGGCTAAGTGTTGGCTCAGAGGCATGAGAGGATCCAAAAAAATATTGCAAAACTTGGTAGCTCTTAAAATGTTATGTAGTTGAACTCTGCACAGCTCATGCCAGTGAAAAAGCCATGTGCAACATTTATTAGCTTTATTCATGAAACCAATAACTGCAAGTCTTCCGAAAGGATGGCCAAGTTTGTGCAGGTACCATTCTTTCTTTATGGATGGCACCACTGACTGAACAGCTGCTGAGGAGGGATAGATTATGTGAACAGTTGGGAGAAGGTGGTCAGTCAAAGAGGACATTCTTAGCTGAAATTAAAAGTGAAGTTAGTTGATTTATCTGGTATGAGGTATTCTGTCCTGGAAGCCTGTAGAAATGTTCTGGGAAATGGATACCTGAACTAGAACAACTCTGGTACATTGGTGCTGTAGTAGAATGGCAGAGCTTCTGACAGCTATCAAGAGGACTAAGGAATGATGGCCTTTCTGACTAAAGAAGGCCTTTATCTTACTACTGTTCATTGTGTTTTACGCAATCTGAAAGTGGCAGCCAGGGATGCTTTTGCGATCACCTATCTGTACTGCTTAAACCATCTTTATGGCTTACCCTTCTGCTTGATAAGAACTCCCATAAGCATTTGCAGGAACTGTGAAGGTGTGCAGAAACAAAACAAAATGTTTCCATGTTCATGAAGTCATATTGTACAGTATGTGGCTGAAGCATGACGGACAGCACACACACACACTCTCCGCGTCGTTAATGTCTAGTGCCAAAGGAAGCAACCCCAATCTAACATGGATAACATATATATTTTGCCACCATTCTTTTTTCTAAAATATTTTTATTAAAGACAGCTTTTGCAGATATATTTCAGACAAAAATACATAGGCATCATGTGATTTGCATTTGGTACAGGATGTTACTTATAACTTTACAAGTCGTAAAGGTTTCCTGTCTCCCAGTGCAGCAGTGGGGTTAGAGACTCGAATTACAGCATGTATTATTCCCTGTATCTTCTGGTGAGGTAGTTGGGTACAAGAGGGATATGGAGCACCAGGAGCACCTATTATATAAGGGCCAAGAGCCATATAAGATCCAAGGAGGCCAGAATGGCAACGGGCACACACCTAACTGGAATTCCATCACTGCACAAGTTTCCTGAGAGGCATACCCTGCTTTGGAGAGCTATAGTTCCTTTATGGATGAAGGTGGTATCGTGAGCATGACATACAAGATCCACAAGTTTCACCTGTTTTGACACCGTTCATAACAGCACATGCTTTTGGACAACCTCAAAATGGCACATGGACAACCTCAACATTTTGGTGCTCATCTACTCTCAGTCCTGATAATCGCAAGCTAGATATGCAAATGTTACAGAAAGTCAAACCATTGTCTTGTACACCTATTCTTTTCTGTTCAAGACCTGTCCTTTTTATTACTTTTAAAAAAAGCATAATTTCTTATTAACTTCATTTAACCCTCTATTTCTCTAAGCTCCCTACCCTTCCCTCTATGCTACTGCAGCCCCACCGCCTATCTCCCTACCGCTTGTAACACAGATCTGTATCCTGTCCACCATCCCACTCCCTTGTAAACATAGACCTGTATCCTGTCCACCATCCCTATCCTCCCTGCTCTCACCTCTTGCCCCCCACTGCCCATGCCTCCTAGACCAGTCCTCCCATGGCCCCTCCCACCCCTCCTGTCCTTTTTCCTGATCCCCCTGACATTCCCTCCCCATTCTTTTTTTCCTCCTCATTCTCAAACAACAAGGCCTTTGTTGGCTGCTCTATGTTCACCGATTTCATACTTAATTCAAAAATGTATTTTTATTGTCTACCCTTTAGTGCCTGTCAGAACATTGTACTCTTGTTATTGTAACACTCTGGTGCTAATTGTTGTATTTTATTGTATAATGTTTTATTTTACTGTATTTCTTCGACGTGAAAACTCTGTAAAGAGCCTCAGGCTCAAAGGTATTGCAATCCAAAACAAATCAATAAATAGATAGATAAATAAATAAATAAAACAAACATAAAGTGGATGACTGGTCTAATTCTTTGTTGGGAGGATAACATTACACCCATAAATTTGGCTTGGTCTACATATCAATTTTGGATTCATTAATGAGTAACTTATGTCTACAGACAGGTTTTAACAATATTTTCTATCATGATTGGGGTTTTATACTAATTGATTTTTACTATATATTGTTTCTATTCATTCACACAGATCCTGTAAACTGTTTTGCAGAGGCTACTCAGATCTTTAATATCAGTGACATAAAGGGTAGCATCACCCACATACTGTATATAACTTGATCACAGTGTAGTTGTAGGTCATTAATGAGAAAAAGTATGGGTCCCTATTTGGTACCTTGAGTCATCCCATTTTTATTTGCCACTGATCTAATATCAGACTCCTAGTTTTCACTCTTTGATACCCTTATGACAAAAAAAAGCACAGACCCATCTTATTAACACCGGATGGATCTGAAGGGTAACCACCTTTGAGACCGAAATGTTACAGACTATAAAGTTAAAGGCCTTGCTGAAGTCTACCACGGCCACACTATAGGTTTTGCCATTTCCTGCACTTAGATATATCATTTAACAGGTTGACCAACGATGTGTTGGGGAACACCGCTTCAGATTATGAATGGCTATGGTTAGAGTTCATCTGGTCTTCAGTGTGCTCCAGAATTAATTTATATACAGATCCTTACACAATTTTACTAACAATCTAGGTTAGTGGTATTGTCCTTGATGTTAAAAGGTATTTGACATTATTGCCCTTGGAGATTGGTAATAATTCCTGTCTGTTTTCAAACTGTAGTGAATGGATATGAGTCAGTTGTTAAAGGGGAACACTGATCCATAGAGCCTCACACCCAATGTCTGGGGCTGCTGCTGCTAACTTCTGTACCAGCCAGAAGAGATTTTTTAATTGCTACAATTAGAAATTATTCCATTTTCTATCTTGCAATCCCGTGGCCCTTCCCAATACCCAGTGCTCCAGATAAGGTGCATATAGTCTATTATTTGAAAATCGACAAATATGCATCCTTTTTTGTTTTCTTAGCATAAAAAAATATGCAGAGGTTAATACTATTCTGTGCTCAGTTTGGCACTAGATCTTGCTGGCTTTTTGGGAGGAGGTCCAAGGCTGTGGACTGGTGGGCAGTTGGTCGAAAGACTGGAAGGGAATAGTCTGACCAGTGGAATGGCATGCTTTTCGTTCCAAATATTGGTGGGGAGGAGTCAGAAGCTGGTGCTGAAGGACATTTAGCCAAAAAACTGAAGGGGAAGAGACAGAACACTAGAGTGGCAGGCAATTTGGGCCGAACATCAGAAGGGAGTAATTTTTTTGCTGGTTCGAGTGATGCTGCGTTCATGCAAGTGCTGTCAGCTGTTTGGTGTTGGAGAGTTGGGAGCTGGGTGAGATGGACTGAGAGCATCTTTGTTGTTCTATTGGCTTATGGCTGGTGAGCAGGGCTTGTGAGTGTTGACCTTTTTTCACTGCGACCCAGGAATGAAGTAGAAGGTGTAACCTTCGAGAGTTAGGGCACCAGAGGTGAGTCATAGGCACAACATTTCAGGGATTGGCTTGCCAGGTGGAAGTGGTACATCAGTTTTAACTGCACTGTTGGAAGTACAACCAAATAAGCTGTAAATTGTAAAGGAGGTTATGTGACCATGCTGTTCATAAGCCTATGCATCTTTTATTCAAGTGGAGCTTGGGGCTCAGTAAATAACAGCTATTTCAACAAAATCTTGAAAGGGGAAGGTTAATGCAGTGCTTATCAACAGAGTCTGTGTGGAGGTAATAACTACTTTAAAAACAAGCGAATTATGATGCAGTTTTTCCAGGGGAAGTGATGAGGCTAACCCTGGAGAACCACTTGTGTCTAAAAGTACTGTACGGGCGGGGTAGGGTCCCCACACTGTATCCCAAAGTACTTTGAGGTCCAGGAAGGGGTCTAGTAAGGGGAAGAAATGTTGCTGTTTGGCAACCACTACCTCAGTGTTGTTCTAAATGATAGACAATAGAGAGAAATAAACAATTTTAATGTGCTTCATTTCATTACAAAATATACATTGTTAATAAAAAAAGTAGTCTTCAGTCTAACGATTTTGTCATTTGTACTTATCCAAATTTGGTTTTACTCAAATCACTTCAAGACTGAGGACTCAGTAGTCACCCAGCAAAACCTGAGTGCTGCCAATATTGTAAATGAACTCCACTGTTGAGACACCCTAGGACCTCTTGCCGCTGCTCTGTCCTGTATGGGAATCAGTCATGGGAGAGGCAGTTGCCAGATATGCATGCTGGAGCTTTCTAAGGGTCACCAGTTCTACACTCCTTCTCACACTAAGTGCAGATAGCACTAACAGTGCTTCGCCACAGGAGGAGTGCAAGACTGGCATGTAAGAGCTTTAGAAAGCTCTGGGACAAATAACAGGCAGTGGCTGATTCCCTTAGGTGATATTAGTGATGGTAAGTGCATGGCAATGGTGTATTCTAGGATGCAGCACAAGTGGTGTTTATTTATGGTACGGAATTGAGGGGTGCCACTTACAGGATGGCCAGATAGAAAACTGAAACATTTCTAACTTCGGCCATGAAAAAGCTCTACTGCAGGTAAGAATGATCTCATCAGCGGCCCCAAACATTCAATGTTGGATGCCATAGCTGAACATTTCTTTAAAATCTGTAGCAGGCCAGTCTGCTTTCTCTGTCCACCTTCCAACTCTGTACAACAGCCTCCTCTCCCCAGTCATCTGTCTTTTTCCTGCACTCTCAAACCGCTCTACTCACACACTACTCAGAAAATGTACCTGCAGCTGGGCTTTTTCCACTTCTCTGCATATCACAGCAATCCTTTCCCTAGCCACCCCAGCCCTCCACTACTTATGCTGCCCATTTTTGCCTCTTACTCTGTTGTGTAGCTTACAACTCAGTGTACGCAATCTGAATTTCATGTCACTGTGAATTTGTACAAATATCTTACCAAATATTGGTGATATGCTCCCATAGCTTGTATTGTGGCTACCTTATAAATGATGTAATTCCACACTTTTAGTTTTTTTTTTGCTTTCTTTGAAATCCAGTACTTGTACTGTAATTTTATTGTTCACGTTCATAAACCTCTTGTTGACACTTTGTTGTTGTTTCACTTCCTGCTGTATCCCCTCCCCAGGTCACACCTGGAGACAAGCCCTGGCTCAGTGTTCCTAACCCAATTACCAAATTTTAAATAAATAAATAAATAGTTAAGGAACTACCTAACCAAGCATTTCTCTGGCTTCACAGATGACCCGTTGCCACAGGCCAACACTGTAACTGATCCACGCCGCAAACTGGTCCGATATTAAGCAGGTGTTATCTGAAGCTCTTGTTATAAGATTGGTGGATTCAATTTAAAAGATAAATGGCACTATAAAAATATTTAAAAAAACAATACAAACAAACATCCCATTGAGTTGTATTGAGAGTGCCATAGCATTCTTTATGCTCAAGATGTTACAAACCTGAATACTGGGGCAAGCTGACACATTGCATTTGGTGGAGCAGCAGGTGACTCATGCCATGCCCCCTATAATGCTACTTAAAAGCACATGCCTAAATGTCCTCTGGAGGCTTTTTCTGTCATTGCACTGGCAGCAGCTCTATCTCCCTATGTCTTGTTCCTGTTATTGCTTCCCTGGTCTCAACTGCCACATCATTGTGCTGCTCCATTGCTGCTGCTTCTAAGACGTGACAGCTCAGCCATGCTGCTGCCTGTGCCTCTGCCTGGCTCCTTCCGCTGTGCGCTGGCCTCCTTGCCCTCCCTTACTGCCAATCCCTTTGCAGGGCTGTTTGCACTTGTTCCCATTATCTTCCTGGGGCTGCTCCTAATTTTCAGTACCCTGGTGGCGACTCCTCTGCCCAATTTGTGGGCCTTCTGGTTCAGTTTGCATTGGTTCTTACTGCCTTTCTGTGTTGTCCTGTTGCTACTGCACTGGTTGCTGGTTCCACAACCACTCTGTCAGGGATCTGTCTGGCTGCTGTGTTGTGCTCATCCTTTTTCCTTGTGAGCTTTTGCTGCTGCTGCTCTACTGTTCCTTGCATTCATCCCATTCTCACTGTTGCTTGCTAAAGGCCTTACCTCTCCAGAGCTTGGCTCCATGAGTCCTTGTCAGCTCTACTGCCCGCCACTTTCTGCCATCTGTCTTGGAGGTCTACGTGTGTGTGTGTGTGTGTGTGTGTGTGTGTGTGTGTATGTTGGGGGACAGTAGCATCCCTCTTCCTCTTGCTTACTCCCCTGCTTTTTGCCTACTGCCTTGTGGGTTTTATCCATTGGATGGGGCTGTTGTCTGTCATGCTTCTGATACCTCTGCCATGGTGGCCATTGGCTGAGGTGACTTTTGGGTGTATGGGTCATGCTCTTCATATTACACTATGATGGGCTCAACATTCAGGCTTACACCCCAATGACTGTTGGCTCACACCCCAATGACTACCAGGCATAAGCCCCACTGAACTTCTGGGCATATTCCCCATGTACTACCAGGCACATCCCCCAGTGACTGTCAGGGTCTCGTCTATCGCTCAGTGTCCATTGGCCTTTGATCTGTAGCTGTAGTTTGACTAGCCTGGTATACATCCCAGGGAACTAAAGGAGCTAAAGGTAGAACTAGCAGAGCCACTATCAGAACTGTTTAATGAGTCTCTGAGCACAGGAGAGGTTCCAGAAGACTGGAGAAGGGCTCATGTGATCCTGCTCCACAAGAGTGGTAACAGGGAGGAGGCAGGGAACTACAGACCAGTCAGTCTTACCTCAGTAATGGGCAAGATTATGGAGACACTCCTGAAGGAAAGGATAGAGCATGGAATCCAAGACAGCATGGGTTTACAAAAGGAAGGTCCTGTCAAACTAATCTCATAGATTTCTTCGACTGGGTAACCAGAGTGGTGGACCAAGGGGGAACAGTTGATGTTGCCTACCTTGACTTCAGCAAAGCTTTCAATACTATTCCACATAGAAGATTGATTAATAAGCTGGGTAGGCTCGGGGTGGGTCAGACATTGGTAAACTGGGTGGCAAACTGGTTGATGGGCAGAAAACAGAGAGTGGTGGTAAATGGTATACAGTCAGAAGAGATGCAAGTAACAAGTGGGGTACCTCAGGGATCAGTTCTGGGGCCAGTCCTCTTCAATATCTTCATCAGTGACATTGCAGATGGACTGGAGTGTAAGGTTTGTCTGTTTGCAGATGACACCAAGATCTGCAACAGAGTAGATGATCCAGATGGGGTGGGCAGAATGAGAAGAGATCTGGATAAACTAGCAAAATGGTCAAAAGAGTGGCAACTGGGGTTTAACGCAAAGAAGTGCAAGATCATGCACATAGGGAATAGAAACCCTGAAGCCACCTATAGGTTGGGAGAGGAGTTGCTGGCAGTCACAAGGGAAGAAAGAGACTTGGGCGTCATCATCACCGATGACCTGAAATCATCCAAGCATGCCACTAAAGCAGTACGTAAGGCTAGAGGGATGTTTGGGTGTATTAGTAGGGGTATCACAAGTCAGAGGAAGGAGGTAATAATCCCTCTTTACAAGAAACAAGACACTGGTTAGGCCCCATCTGGAGTACTGCGTGCAGTACTGGAGGCCACACCTTCACAAGGACATTAACCAAATTGAGGCAGTCCAGAGAAGGCAAACAAAATGGTGCAGGGACTGCATCAGAAACATATGAGGACAGATTAACTGAACTCAGTATGTATACCCTAGAGCAAAGGAGGGAGAGAGGTGATATGATTGAAACATTCAAACACCTTACAGGCATTTACATGGCGAAAGAGTCTAACATGTTTCAATATAAGAAAAATAGCTGGGACAAGAGGACACAGCATGAGATTAGAGGAGGCTGACTAAGGCAATGTGAGGAAGTTCTTTTCACAGAAAGGGTGGTGGATGCTGGAACGGCCTACCTCAACAAGTAGTGGACATGAATACAGTGCAGGATTCAAACTAGCATGTGATAGGCATAAGGGAGCAATACAGATGAGTATGACTATATAGGCTATTGATAGAGCAAAAGCCAATGGCATATTCATAAGGTAGAAAACAAACGGTCAGACTGGATGGGCTTTGAGGTCCTTATCTGCCAGTACTTTTATGTTTCTATGTTTCTATGTGCTCTGGCCAGGTTTCACCCTTCTGTGCTTTTGGATCTCTGGTCCACTGCTAGCTACATATGAAGCCCATCTGATTGCCCATATGGTTGTCCTATGCTCTCTTCTGGGGGCAACATATGCACTAATCTATGCTGCGCTTCATCTGTCGTTACCATACCTATCATTCAGTTTCCTACTATTGGGCACATGCCTCCGCATCTGTCAGGCACACACCCCAACATCTTCTGGGCATATGCCTAAACAGCTACCAGGCTCTCACCCAATGATTACACTGTAGGTAAAGGCACCAGTGCTGCTGCCTCACAGGGTCTCAATGTGCTTGCTTCCATCAATGGCATCATACTGCAAAGTGCCTTGCCCCCCAAGGCCTTAACTCCTTTCCAATTTCCTATGGGCCCTGTTTTAAAGAGGAATATCTGGGCTGCCATGCCTAAAGCATCCATCTTATGGCTTCTCTGTCTCTTTGGAGCATTTGTCATCCTGTCATACCTTTGGCTTTTTGGTTCTAGCTCACGCTCAAACAATAGTGAAGGAACTGGCACCTACTACCATTAAAGCCTTGAGAAAGCGCCTGGGAAGAAGTATGAAACATTGTGTTAGTGGAGTGTTTCTGCATCTCATCTGCATTTTCTGCCACAAACTGCATGACTAAGCACTTCTTCCTGCATATTTTAGTGACTGGTTTTAATGGTAGTGGGTGCCAGTTCTCCTCTTGTTACTTTCAAACCTGGGCACGGCTAATCCTTGAAGTGATTCCTCCATGACTGTGTTCTAACTTGAGTGCACTGCCAACGGTGGAATCTCAACCAGCAGGACTCCTTAAGTTGCAGAGCCATGCCCTGTAGTACCTTCATGAGGGTGTAAGTCTCAGGAAGACAAAAAGGGGTGGAAACATTCATGCTATCCATCCAGTGGTGTGTGCAGGTTCAACAGCATGTGTTCAGGTACTGTAATAATATAATTAAGTTATGTCTGAAGACACACAGAAATAGATTAGTTGCCGTATTGGTCCTTAAAGAACAGATCCGAATCAAATGGTTTGATACCTTTTATTGGACCAACATAGATGTTACAAAAATAAAACATGACATGACATGACATAACAACTATGTTGGTCCAATAAAAGGTATCAAACCATTTGATTCTGGATCTGCTATGTCTGAAGGAATGGTGATCTAAGGCCTTAAATCCTCAGAGATTTCCTTCATAAGGAGGGCTTTCCTCTTCTCCTTGCAGTAGGTCATGAAATAATAGCTTACTGTACTTGTGACAGTTTAGCTGGGTCCTCGATGGGTCGACTAGTCTATCAAGTAATGTGGTCAATGCTGGGACCATAGTGGGTTCAGCACACAGTGGAACACCTTTAAAAGGGTTATTAAGAAGTAATATGTTGTAAGGATTCAGGTCAGACTTGATGGATTTATGATCTTTTCTATCCTTATTCTTCTACAGTATGTTTCTGTGGTTCATTTGTTGTGTTTCCTTGCGCTTGCATAAGAAACACCTTGGGACAGTACCGCATTTGAGAGGTGTGTCAGGGATGAGTCCAATGCAGAGCACTGTACAGTAGGCTCAACCCTGACACACCACTGACCACTGAAGCTGAGTGTGACTGCCGTCAGAATTTCACAGCAGGGAGACGGCCGCACTAAATGAGAGAGTGCGCTTCATTCCTCTCACTTGCATAGCCGGCATTGCAGCTCCGCAGACCCTCCTACTGCCTCCCACTGCTGCTGTCCTCCCCTCTCCCATCCCAGCCCCGGGCATCTAATCAAACCCTCCTGCTCCCTCTCATTGTGTGCTGTCTGCCCCACACCCTCTGTTCCCTGCTCCCGTGCCGACATTGGGATGCACAATCCCTGTGTCGGCATCATGTACCCCCCAACTCATGTGGCACACTGAGAGCCCACCCCAGTGTGCCCCAATTTTTTTTTTGTTCCTGTAAATAAAGAAAACCATCCCCCAACCTCTTTTTTTTTTTAAACCTGTAAAAAAGAAAATGGTCCCTCGTCATCTCCCCATTCCTCCGTCCCCCATCCTCAACCTCCAACTGAGCACCCACCTCCCCTTATCCCCCCCTTACCCCATACTTATCTCCAGAGGTCGGTGCTGTCAAGTTCTGAGGATCGAGACACGTCTGCACTCTTCAAAGCTGACCGACAAACTGAAGAATCAAAGATAAGCAACGTATATGGCTGTCAATAAGGGTTTCAACTTAGGTTGATATCTCAACCATTTATAGAATTTTGGCCCCAAATTTTCAGTATGGGGTACTGGGACCCCACCATCATGAACACTGTCACTGTCATTTTGTTATCCAGTCCCGAAAGGTGACTTTGCAGTCACTCTGCGGAATCAACTTTTGGGACTGATTAACAAAACGACAGTGCCACTGTTCATGGAGGTGGGGTCCCAAAGCCTAGCTTGCAAATCTGGTGAAAAATTCCAAAAATTACTGTGTTACAAGTGTGCTTCACAATTTCTTGCGCTCCTAGCTTTGCTAATTTTTTTTTTTCACTCAATATTTTCAGCACTGCCATTTCTCACACCTCCATTATGAACAGTACAGCTGTCATTTTCACATCCTGCCGAAATGTGCTTTCCGTACCTGTGATCAGAATGGCGCGGTCGCTATGCAAATCACCATTCGGGATGAGTGAATGAAATGACAGTGGCACTTTCATGAGGTGGGTCCCAAAAGGCCATTTTGAAAACTTGGTGAAACAACTCAAAAAATAGCTGAGTTAAACCCACTGCTCAAAATTTTCACGCATGCATGTAGTTTTGGTCATTTTCAATATTTGCACTCCAAATTTTCAATATAGCCTTTTATCACACCACCTCATGACCAGTACAGCTGTCATTTTCACATCCTGCCCATAATGTGTTTTCACACCTGTGGCATGGAATGCAGTTTTCCCACGGATTTGAAAATTTTCACCTACAGGATTCAAGAGGTGGGGTGATGAGAAGACTATGTTCAACATTTAGGATCAAAATATGAAAAAAGGACAGTTATGCCCACTTGTTGCAATTTCAGTATGCATGCTCATAACTGTCAAAATCTTAAATATTTGCACCCCACATTTTTTTTTAATTATTTGTACCCCTGCTTCATGGCCCTTTCTCTCTGGTGGGAGCCCCAGCCCCACCCCCCGACATCCACCAGCCAATGCCGACCAGCTACCCCAGCGCTTACTCCTTGGTGGGGTCAGCATGGGGGCTCACCCCCACCAAGACTGGATCCAGTACAGTGGTCAGTGCCATGACTATTCGGGGGCGGGACCTGCAAGCTCCCTCCATCATCCGTCATGCGCTTTTTTCCTCCTGGTTTCTCCCCTTCAGGGGTGGAGTGTACAAGGACACTGGCAATGGTGCAGCTCATGTTCCTGTGTGTGCACTCCATCAGGCGACTGCCCTACCTCTGACCTGCTGTCTGCAGCATCGGTGTACAAACCCCCAGGCACTGCTAGGGGCCAGGCATGCACTGACAACCCCGGACAAGGAGAGCTATCTCTGGGATGCTTGATCCTTCTCCCTGCCCATCCCCAGCAGCCTGCACTCACTCCTGAACATGGGTCACCAGCGGCGGTGAGTGTGGTGTCCAGGGCCTCAACCCTCAGCACCACCGGCCAGAAATACACCCCAGATTTTCAACATAGCCTTCTTATTACCTGAGCTTCTGTATTCAAATGCTGTCCTAAATATGACAGCCTGTCAAAAGATAGTTCAGGCAGGCTTTTCCTCCCACCAGACAAAGTTATGCCCACTTGTTGCAATTTCAGTACTCAATGCTAGTAACTGAGGAAATATTAAATATTTGCACCACACATTTTTTAATTATTTGTAATCCTGCTCCATGGCCGTCTCTATCTGGAGGGAGCCCCAGCCTCACCTCCCCCAAACTCCACCAGCCAATCAGCTACCCCCTGGTATTATCCCCCTTGGCAGGGTTGGTGGGGTCACCTTGACTCTTCAGGGGTGGGATCTGTGAGCTCCCTCCATCATCTGCCATGAGCTTTTTTCCCTTCTGGTTTCTCCCCTTCAGGGGTGGAGTGTGCAAGGATGCTGGCGAAAGTGCCACATATGCTCCCATGCACGCACCCCATTAGGCATCTGCCCCCCTCTGACCCACTGTTCACAGTGTCACAGCGCCCCAGCTGCTGCTTTGGGCCAGGCATGCACCGACAACTGGTCACCCTTCCCTGGAGAAGGAGAGCTATCCCTGGGATGCTCAATCCTCTCTTCCCCTGCCCATCCCCAGTGGCTTATGCTCACTCCTGAACATGGGTCGCCAGCGTGGCACAGGTGTGGTATCCAGCACCTCAACCCTCAGCAACACCAGCCTGGCGATGCACCCCACATTTTCAACATAGCCTTCCCATTACCTGAGCTTCTGTATTCAACTGCTCTCCAAAATATGACAGCTTGTTAAAACATAGTTCAGGCAGGCTTTTCCTCCCCTCCAGAAGTTCAACTAACACAATACACACCTGCCACATAAACCATGCAAGGAAACATTCGGCATTGGCAAATGCTTGTATTTATTTTCTTTTTGTCTGTTCGGCCCTGGTGGCATTTCCCTCTCTCCTTAGAGGAAGCAAATATTCTGACTACATATTTACACCTCTGGGTCTGGCTTTTTGGGCATCATACCTAAGGTATGTTTAGCCAAAAGGATCTGTGTTCCTGCAGCACCTCTAGGGTTGGAACCCTCCTCAAGAGGGTTCCTGTGCCATTGGGAAAACAAAAGGGTGGAAGTCCCTTTATGGGGTAGAGAAGATGAAGGCCACATGTACATTTACATAAGTATACAACTACTACAGCCCAACAACAATCACCTTAAAAAGCAGTACTCTGCCACAGACACTACTCAGCATTCTGTTACAGTCATACAGTAGGGGCTATAAGTTGGAGACATTGCACAAGCACAGCACAGTACAGTACTCATCTCTCCTCTATACTAAGTTGCCCAGTGAACCAGTGAATTGCAAGGTTTGCCTTAAGTTATGTGGGTCAGCGGGCAACTCATGCCACTGCCCCCACCAAATGCTTACACCTGTCCAAGTATCCTCTGCATGCTCATTTCTTTGCTCCCACCATCTTCCCCCCCCCCATCTCTTCCTCCAGCAGCACACCTCTTTCCTTATGGGCATCTTCCCTGAAATACCTTTAACCAATGGGACCTGTATTCTTGTGGCACCTCTAGGGGTTCCTGTGCTGTTGGTACCCCCAAATGGGTGGTAGTCCCTTTATGGGACAGAGCATGAGAAGACCACATACATATTTACATAAGTAACAATACATTTACCACAGTCCGATCAACTAACAATAATCAGCCTACCAACAGTACCGCGCTACAGACAGTATTCAGCAATCTATTACAGTCATCTACATTGTAGGCTGGATAAAGCAGTCTATTACAGCCAGATATTTAATTAAATACCTCTACTTGCACGTCCCTGCTCTATGCAGGCAACCTATTACTCTATTACTGCTCCAGAAACATTTCTGACATAAGCGCCATCTCTCATCTGACTCCTCCATTTCCAAACCTGGCTGTCAAGTAATAAACTAATTCTCAACACTGGCAGAACTCAATCCATGCTATTTGGATCTGCCCCAGGCTAAGAAACTGTCAGGAACAGCTGCCGATCTCCTATGCAGATGGTTCCCTCCTTGAAATCATTAGTTCTTTTAAATACCTTGGTATTACGCTTGACCCTTCCCTTGACTTTGACCATCACATTTCTGTCACCTGCAAAGCTGTCAATGCCAAAACTGGAATTGCTTGTAAAATGAGTTATGTGCTAACTCCCTCTGCCAGAACTGCCATTGGCCAGGGCATCCTACTCCATGCCCTTGCCTGGGCTCAGTTACTATGTTGGAGCCCCCAAAGCTATTCTTCAAAAATGGGACTCCACCTAAAACAGCATTTGTCACTTTGCCTTAGCTTCTCCTCACCTTACTCATCAATGTCAGCTTTACAGTGACCTCAACTGGCCCTCTGCCCATCGTTTTCTCTCCTTAGGCTCCTTAATTGATGGCATTATTCACTCTGCTGTACCATCCTCTCTCACTCTGATGCTGAATCAGTCCAGCTCTTGCTATAACCTTAGATCTGGTGAGCAAACCTTTCTACAAGTCCCTAGGTGTAAGATCACCTATGGGCACATGGGCTGTTTCCCATGCTGCTCTCAATTCTGGAACTCACTTCCATTAGAAATGTGACTCTTCCCAACCAGTGCCTGTTTCAAAAGGATGCTTCATACTCATCTACTAAAGTCAGATCCCTGTAACTGCTTCCATCCTCCATGACCCTCTCTCTGCTCTCCTCTTTACTCACCTCTACTGCCCCTTTGTCTGCTCTAAGTACTCTTCTTTACACTTATAACTCTGCTAACGTTTCGCCAACCCTCTTTATGTTAACTTTGCTCCAGCTGCACTTCCTCAAACTCTGCTGCTGCTGCTACCACATTGCATGCTCTACAGTCTGCTTGGTATAATTATTACCATTCCCCTCTCCCCATTCTGCTCACCCAAAAAGCAATCTACTTAGCTGCTTAATGTCGTCTCTGCCTGTACTTAATCTGCTCCTGTGTAATTATGTACTAATTTGTGTGTTTTTGTATTGGAGTGTACTCCCTTGTCTAGCTGTAAATGCTCTTATACTGCCATTACCTAACAGTGCTCTAATGTGAATATGTGTGGATATGTACATTCATTTGTTATTGCTGTTGCATTTTCCCTCCTACTTGATGTGTACTATTGCATTTTGTGTCTGACCGCTGTTAATGTGTTCCACTGTATCCTGTATTTCTTATTGTTCTGTTATGATAATCTGACTTGTACTCTCCCAGGTCGTGGCTGAAAATAGGGATTTCTATGTCTAGTGCACCCACCCAGTTATCAAAAAAACAAAAAAATAAGCTGGATGAATTGCACAAGCACCATACTCATCATTCCCCCATAGTAAGTTGCCAATTGAACCAGTGAATAAAGAAGGGGAAGGGATCAGGCTTCCAAAATATGAACCCTCCTCCTGTAAAGCACTTCAGCACACATTTAAAAACAGATTTGTCTGTATTAACTGGAGGCAAGACTTTGTTTAGTGGGTAGGGGACATATTAAGAATTAATATAATTGCTGCTTTAGCTTATTACAGACTTATCCTCATCTTGGAGGTGGGTAGTAAGGACATGTTTATCTAAATTTGTCCATTGGAGAGAAGCCGTTATTGGGATGCACAATTGGGTGTAAGGTACACACCAAAACTACATAACCTGCCCACACAGCTCCACACCTGTGGACAGGTGCTTACCAGCTGGTTTTCACTACTGGCCACCACCTGTTCGTGGCCCCCCCCGCCCCTGCACACAGGACTTCACAGGGTGGCCGGGGGCAGAGTCATGGTTGGGAATCCAATGGGATGCCCATTCTGGGTCCCAAAGTGGATCCCTCCTACAGTATGTAGCAGGTCTGGGGTAGTGAATGCCTACTCCATTCACCTGGGCCCGCATGCCCATGCCCCAGTGGCCAGCCAGCAGTTGGAGTGGAGTTCCCCCCACACACACACACACAGATGCCTCACAATGCAAACAAGACCCCCACTCAGTACCCTGTTGAATCTGTACTGTCTGGCGGTCCCCCCACCCACCTGTAGCACCGACTTCCCCCATGGCAACATACCTGGCTGGTGGTGCTGCGGGAATGGATGGCCAGCGGAGCAGCCCTCACCACACCTCCTCAGCCACCAGCCATCTTACTACTGCTGGGAGCGTGCCACTATAAATAGGCAGCACACTCCAAGCATCAGTTAGATGGCTGGCAGCCAAGGTGGTGTGGTGAGGGCTGTGCTGCTGGCCATCCAGTCTAGTGGCACTGGGGGGGGGGTGTTTCTGAGCAACAATGAGGTTGGGACCATGTTGGGTCCTCTGGCAGTCTAGGACAGGGTGGTGTGGTGTGATGTTGGGGGAGCAGTGGCACTCTGCTACCATATGAATGGGGCCAACCTGGGTTGGGGACATGGCACTATGGGCACCCACCTGATTGGCAGCCCAGCCCCTCAGTTCTGCCCAATGGGCTCAGGCAGCATGGGGGTCACTCCAGGTCCAGCTGCACATTGCAGGTGGTGTCTGAGGGGGTGTAGTAGGTTATGGCAGGGTCCCAGCTGCCATAACCTGTGCCCATCTCCAACCCATCCGGCCAGCACTACATTGGTTTGTGCATACCACATACTGCTGGCATGCCCCTAGAATGCCCCTGGTATGTTGCAGTCCATGTGGGCGGGGGCAGGCACGTACCTGCTGTGTGCCCTGTTCGTGAATGCCGCGTGTGGTCCATGGACCCTGCTCCGCGGCTTTTGGGTGCACCGATGCCAATGTGCCCAGTTTATATGGCATGCCCATTATGCACTCATCCACAGTCTTTTAAACCAAAGATGAATAGATATGAGTTGATACGGTAGAAAGAGTCCATTCTGATAATATCACTGCATGCATACATTTTTTTCTTCTGCTATAAATAAATTCCATTCTTCTGCAGGCAGGCATTCACGGTATGACAAGGTGGCAGACTGGCTAATCTCTGGGTTTACATAGTTTTTGATTGTCAGCGTCTCAAGGGATTTGAAGGAGAGCTTTTTGGTTGTGTGAGAGCTGAACAAGCTGTTCTTGCTGCAGGGAGACTGCGGGTATATATCTGATTAATGGGGTTGGCACCATTGACAATGGATAAACAGGTTACATCCCCAACATCGTAATCTTCGAATACAAAGAACATAGAGAAAACAGTAATTGTTTGAGAGGAGGGGTTGTTAATTGTGTAAATTATTCAGCACTGCTGCAGTTCCCCAGACATCTGTTAAAAGTGGGACAAGCTGTTTCACTTAATAACTGAATAAATGAGAGGTTAAGCGGGGACAGAGAACACAGATCTTAAATTATGTATTGAGCTACCAAAGCTGACATACTGAATAAACTAAGGAGTAACAGCTAATAACAAACTGATTTTTTCCTTAACACCAGAGGGAGTCTTTTTCCTCTACTTTTCTGTAAATCTGATTTCACTTCACTCTCCTGTGATTTTTATCCATGTGTCACAAGAACGTTAAACAGCAGACCCGTGTGAATTGTTATAATAGTACTAGTATCCCCTTAACCTCTTTTGAGAGGTTTTGGGTAGCTCTCTAAATGCAGTCTTGTGGAAAATTGTACTTTGGAGGGTTATATATTGTAGAATTAGGACTTGATTCAGAAGGGTTCTAAAGAAATAATCAAACATTCCAAATGGGTTTACAAAATTAATCTTGATGCGCTACCAATAAGGTTAGCTCCACTGCACCTCTTAATCCCATTAAAACAACTCTCATAAGGGCTGGTCAGTCCGTTTTCAGGAGTTTTATTACTCAGAGATTCAAATTGCATTTCTAATGCCAGAAAATCCCAGCCTTTAAGGAGACAGGGCACCCCTGCTGCTGGCATGCCAAACACCACAGGTGATTGTATCTTCCCATCCTGCACAGACACATGGACATTGTCAGCAGGAAAAGGCCCTCTGGCCCATCGAGTCTGCCCAGCCCTATTTACGTACTGTTGTTCAGTGGGCCCTAGTGGCCCTTCACTCCTCTTTCCTCCCTCCCTCCCCTTTTCACACTGTCTTCACCAGCCCCATATGCCTGTCCCACCCATGCTCGTATCCCCCACTGATTCCTCACAGGCTACCTCCCATGGCAGCCTTTTCAGCTTCTCCATCACCCTTTTGTTCACACGCTGTTCTGAGTGCATTGCCACCTGTGGTCACCCAGAAGGTAACTGAGCAGCAGGAGTCAAGGTTTTCCCTTATGAAACTCGAGTCTCCCTTTGCTTGATTACTGTAGCATTCCCAGGCTGGGAACATGAACATAAATCACTATCAGAACCCACCCCCAACACACACAAGATTTTCATGGACTTTTCTGTGTTGAAGTGTTGCTAGCAATTGCTGTCCAAAATAACATCCAAACCACTTATAAATTACTTCTTTCATGCAGGGGTTAAAATACATTTTTAACGTAATTTGCAACAGAAACATGATGCCAAAATATTTTACAAAACTGCAGTTTCTAAAAACAATCAGACGTCTTTTAATTGGTTAAGATGTGTTTTCTGCTTTTCTTTTTACACTGAAGTATAGAGTACCTGATGTTTATGTTTGCTTGGCATGTGCAAAGCAAACATCTTGTAAATGTGCCAGAACAGTATGGCTTTTGAAGGTGTGAGTGTTTGGGGCTAATGGAGTTGAGTGTTGCAGAGGATGGACTGTGAGCAGCGTATGGCAGCAGGCTGGTGATGATGATCTGCCTGCTGATGGGCAGAAACTTCTTACATATGAAAGGACGAAGCCACTCTTATCATAAGATGTTTTCACCCATCAACATACCAACAAGGTGTGATCATCCAAAACCACTTCCCACTGCTGGTTCTGTTGCCAGTATCCCCTCTTGCCCACTCCAGTTTTAATATTTAACTAGCAGTGAGTGCTTCTTCAACCCTGCCACCAGTATTCCCCTTCCAACAATCACACTTTTAAAACATTATCCGCGTGGGTGTTCATTCAACCCTGCCACAGGTATCCTCCCTCTCGCTCGACCTAGTGTTTGCCCCCCCCACATACAGTCCGACACTGAGGTACCCATCCCCAATGTCAGCTCACAACCCCAACCCACGATGCAATTCTGTGGTACCCTGTCCCTGGTGCTGCCAACCAACAAGTACCTGAAAGAAGAAAACAGTCCCTTATCATCTTGTCCCTTGTAGTCTTTGTGTTTCCTGTAACAAAAGTCCCTCATTGTTGTGTGCTCCCCAACCCCCATCTCAGCATCCCTCCATATATCCCTCACTTATTTATCCGGTCCTCCGATCATGACTGGCAGGCACATGCTTTCTGCTTCCAATGCTGACCAGGAACTGAGGAAAACAAAATAAGTTTGGTCAATGTTTTTTTTAATGTGTTTTGAACGTTTACTGACAACTTTGTCCTTTTTTTTTTTTGTGTTACATTTTTGCGCTAAATTTTCAACATAATCTTTTTGGGACCCCACCTTATGAACAAGGTATATGAAATGTTTCAAACCCCCCCCCAAGCATGTTTTCACAGTCGCTCCACTAAATCACATTTTGGACAGGATTTTACAGTTTTCATTTGTCTTGTTCATACGTTGAGGTCATAAAAAGACTATGTTGAAAATTTAGGTTCAAAATGTCAAAAATAAAGAAGTTACGAAGAAACATTCAAGTTTTCAATGTTTACTCCTGACTTGGTGATTTTTTGCAGATTTTGATCCCAAATTTTAAACATAGCCGTCTTGTTACCCCACCTCATGAACATGACAGATGTAGTATTTCAAATCCTCCAAAACATGTTTTCACAATCTCCCTGCAAAATCGCCTTTTGGGGATTTAGAAATTCCACTTCTGTTGATCATAAGGTGGGGTCATAAAAGATTATGTTGAAAATTGGGATGAAAATGTCAAAACACAAAAGTTATGATAAAATGTTGAATTTGTTCCATATTTACTTATAACTTTTGTGATTTTTAGATTGTGGCTACAAATGTGCAGCATAGCCCTCCTGTGACCCTAACTCTTGAACATGATTTGTGCAAATCCCTTCCGAAATATGTTTTCGCAGTTGCTCTGCAAAATCACCTTTTGGGTGGGATTTAAAAATTCCACCTGTTTTGCTTTTAAGGTGGGGTCATTAAAAGGCTATTGAAAATTTAGGGTCAAAATGTAAAAAAAAAAAGTGATGAAGAAATGTTTAATTTTCCAGTGTTTACTCCTAGCTTTACTATGCCATGTA
Source organism: Neoceratodus forsteri (assembly GCA_016271365.2). Taxonomy (NCBI): domain Eukaryota; kingdom Metazoa; phylum Chordata; order Ceratodontiformes; family Ceratodontidae; genus Neoceratodus; species Neoceratodus forsteri. The sequence continues at coordinate 431,597,644 of CM028134.1, forward strand.
CATTTTGTCTCCAAATTCTTGTAGTCTGTCTGTTACCCTACCACATGAACATGATACGTATCATTTTTAAAAATCTCCTCCAACACATGTTTTCACAGTCACGTTGCCAAATCACCTTTTGGACTTTGTTTAAAAAATGCCACCTGTTTTCATCATAATATGGGTTCATAAAAAGACTGTGTTGAAAATTAGGTGTCAAAATATGAAAAAAAAACAAAAACTAAATTGTGAAGAAACATTGAATTTCTCCAACATTTACTCATAACTTTGTTGTTGCTGTTTTTGGGCCCACATTTTCAACATATCCCTTGCATTACTGCCACCCCTTATGAACATGACAGGTGTCATTTTTTAAATCATCTCCAAAACATGTTTTTGCAGTCTCTGCATAAACCATCTTTTGGATGCGATTTAAAAAAATCCCACCTGTCTTGATCATAACGTGAGGTCATAAAAAGACTGTGTTGGAAATTTGGGGTCAAAATGTGGGAGCCCACTAAAAATGAATGTTGCCTCTCAACTGGCCTATCCTGGGTAAATACTTTGCAAAATGGGTAAAAGCTGGACCTCGCTGAAAACGAGATATTGCACTTCCACGGCACTATCCTGGGCAAATACAATGTAAAAACGGGTACAAGCAGGACACAATTGAAAATGAGATATTGCATCTCAGCTGGTCTTTCCTGGGAGGATACATAAAATGGATAACAGCAGGATCCCAAGCTGGCTGTGTAGCACAGTGGTATGCTGCTGCTTTCACGCCAGCAACGCATGCTTTGGGAACAGGCTTGAGCCGTTGAGGCTGACTGGAGAAGGAAGTATTTAGCATCCCAGGGACTGCTCTCTTCCTTGGGAGGGAGGATGCTGTTACTGCATGAGTGCCAACTGGTGAAGAAAGACCAATCAGCAGCACAGTCGGGAGCACCAGGATAGGAGGGATTGCCGCTAGATGCCTGTCATGCATGCATGTCACTACACGTATGCGTGGCTGCCGCATTGCACACTGCACTTCCTAGGATGACATCAGGTGGCAGGTGGAAAATGTCAACTGACCAAGCTGGCACCCCCTTGCAGGCTCTTGTACCACTGAAACAGCTGGCCAACCACCAAACTGTGGTGCTGGGTAAGTTTTGGATAGCCTGTAAGTCCATGAGAAGGTCAGTGGCGGGGTTGGGGTTGGCACCGACAGATGAGGCCAGAATGAGAAACACCTTTGTGGGGAAAAAAGGCAGGACCCCACTGAAAACAAGATATTGCTTCTTAGTTGTGCTGTCCTGAGTAAATACAATGTAAAATGTGTTAAAGTGGGACCCCATTGAAAATGAGATATTGTGGCTGTTCTGACTTGTAACAGTATGCAAGCAAACATGTCTGACATTGACAAGTGCTTGTTATTTTAGAATACAGGATTTACAGCCTGGCCTTAGTGTTGCTGACTGGGGGGGGGGCACTGCACTGCTATGTGGGTGACACTGGTTTTTGCCTTGAGCCTTACTCCCCATTTCATATGAACATACAAAGAAGCCTGCAGAAGAAGGCCATTTGGTCAGTCTAGTCTACTCGTATTGCAGGATCCACAGCTTGAGCTACTGCCCCAGGCCCCCTCCTCACTTCTTCCAGCCTCCCTACCTATGATCCTTACCTTCCCCCATGTCTATCCCAGCCTTTCTTGAAGCTGCCCACGGTCTTCAATGAGACCACCTCTTCTGGCAGTGCATTCCAAGTGTCTACCACCCTCTCCATGAAGAAGTGCTTCCAGACCTCCCTCCTAAACCTCTTCCTCCTCCAGCTTAAGACTGTGCCCCTTGTGTTATTATTGCCACTCAGCTTAAAAAGACTCCTTATCCACCTTATTTATACTTTTCAGGTACTTGGACATCCCAATCATGTCCCTCTCTCTCTCTCTGTCCTCCAGGGAGTACATGTTCAGTGCCCTCAACCTCTCCTCATATGCCTTACCCTGCTGACCCGCTATCATCTTTGTAGCCCTCCTCTGGACTTTCTCCAGCAGGGTAATGCCCTTTTGAGGTGTGGGCACTAGTACTGAACTCCACACTCGAGATGTGGCCTCACCAGTGACCTGTACTAGAGCAGTATAACCTCATTTCGCCTACTTCTGATCCCCCTAGCTCTGCATCCCAGCATCTTGTTTGCCTTTGCTGCTGCTTTCTTTCACCATGTGGAGTGCTCCGGCTCACTGGTGATCATTACTCCCAGATCCTTTTCCTTCTCCGATGCAGATACTTGCACTCCGTCCTGGGATTCTTGGCTCTAATGTGCATAACTTTGCATTTCTTGGCATTGAAGCCAAGCTGCCAGATCCCAGACTACCTCCCAAGCTTTTCCAGATTATCCTGCAGATCCTGCATCCCTTCAGCTGTGTCCACTCTACCACAGAGCTTGGTGTCAGTCCGCAGATGGGCACATTCTAACCCCAGTGATACTCAGGTATTCATAACTTCTGCAGTGTCCCCTTAAGACAGAATTGCTCAGAGAGATGGAATGCTGTTGCAAATGATGGAATCTTGCATAGTTGTCAAATGCTGCCTTGAGCTAACTGCCCTGGTTCTAAACTCTCAAATTTCACTCTCCACCTGTCAAGACCAGAAGTTCGGAGAGCCTCCCCTCATCTACTAGCCCTGACGTGATAAAAATAAGTATTATTTATCCTTTTTCTTTTGTTGTCTTTAGCTAGTGTTTTTGTTTTGCTAAACCGTTGTTTTAGTGTTAAAATAATTCTTTCTCGGTTTCTTCCAATACAGTTTAACTAGTGGGGAACTGAGGCTTTTCTTAGTGATTTTCGGAGATCCCTGACTAAGGCACCCCTTCGTTTTATTTAAAATTTTTATATTTATATACTGCTAATCTTGGTTCTTTAACCTCTAGCTCCGGTTCGTTTCTCAGTTCTGTTCCCTGTTCCAGAAGGTTTTTCTCGGTTCAGGAACCGACCGCAAGCGCTAAATAAGGTTTTAAAATCCTTCTTATTTAGTGGTTACTGATTTTATTCATTTTTCACCAGAATGTCTGAAAACCAAAAGAAGAACTGGTGAACCGGTTTCAAACCTTGTACTGATTGTGGTGAGATTTTGCCAAAAGCAGACAAGCATAATCTTTGTGTTGTCTGTTTGGACTTTGAACATTTAAAACAAACTGTGATATTTGCAAAACTTTCCAGAAAAACAGTGGAAAAGCACTTTGAAACGCCAAGAAAAAGATGTCTGTTTCAAGGGTCCCTGGAGCTCTGACCAGCTGGCACCCTCTGTTCATGTAGGTAAAACCACTTTGATCTCAACATCTGCAACTGCCACCCCTGAGACGGTGCACAAGCAGTTTTAAAAGAGGCTTGCTGAACCATCTGACTCTCTGGTTTCCTCTAAAAAATCTAAAAAGACAAAACACACAGAATCCCCAGCTGAGAAGCAATTGGGGACTTCTGTGCCTGCAGTAAAAATGCCAAGTGCAGATGAAGTTGCACAGGCCTTTCATGTTATCCAGGCTTTAAAATGGCTGACTGTTCCTTTGCCTGAGACTACATCCAAACAGACTGGCTCTTCTTCTCAGTCTTCTCTTTATGAGCAGGAAGAGTATCTGAATATTGATGTGGAGGAGGAAGGGGACCCCATTGAACCAGAGATCTCCCCTGAACAAGTATTTGGCTCTCCTCGGGCATCAGAGGATTTTTCCTCTCACTTAACCTTTGTAAGAAGGATGGTGGATGCAGTAGACATCCCCACAAGTGAAGTTATTGAGGATGAAGAAGAAGCTGAATATATGGAAATGATGGGGTTAACAGCCACTAAAAACTTCTTCTTCCCATTAACAGATTCTTCAAAAAAGATGTCTTAAAGCTACTGCAAACACCAAATATTGTTCCACCTCTGGATAAGAGGCTGGATAAAAAGTAGCAGTTAGAAAGGCAGGGTGCTGAATTTTTGTGCTCTCACCCAGGGGGTGGTGCAAGTGGCAGCCTGTGACAAGTCAAGGATTCCACTAGCCTTCCATCCTCCAGACAAGGACTTAAGGAAAATTGACGGCATGACCAAAAAGGGTTACCTTTCGGCCTCTTTGGCTATGAGGCAGGCCAGCTTCCAGGCATATGCCACACAGTACCAGAAATCTCACTGGTAATCAGTCCTTGCTATGTCAGATAAGGTACAGTCTCCTATTTCAGCTGACCCAGCTGAAACAGCTAGATTTGGTCTGGAAGCAGCCAAATATCAATTTCAAATGGCTGCTGATTCAAATATCACAGCTACCAGATGGATGGCAAACACTGTGTCTCAGAGAAGGTTTGCTTGGTTTAGAGCCACAAACCTTACCCAGGATACACAGACCAAGGCATTAGAGTTCCCATTAGAGGAAAATTCCCTCTTTGGGCAAAAGACAGAGGCTTACATGAAAAAGGCAGATGAATATAAGGCCACCTACAGAAGCAACTCTGCAAAAGAGAAAGCTTCCCCATCCACTAGACCCTATGGAAGGGGAGGCAGGGGTAGATCCTTTCAAAGCAGGCCCTTTTTCCAGGCCATGGCTATGACTCCATACCAGCAGTATCCACAGCAGGGATACTTCAGAGGTAGGGGCAGAAGGGGTTCAGGTGTGGTTCCCAGCCCCAAGCTCAGCCCCAAGCAAAGCAGGCACCCTGACGTGTCTGTACGGGCCACCTCCCTGCTGCCTGTAGGAGGCAGACTGGCTCACTTTTCACATCTCTGGGAAAACATCACTACAGACAAGTGGGTCCTGGAAGTAGTGAGCCAGTGACCGTCTCTAACTTTCAAATCTCTTCCACCCTTAAGAACTCGAGTTTTCAAGCCATGCTCAAATGTAGAGAGAAAACTCCTGGAAGCAGAGGTTCGAAAACTGCTTCTGTCTCAAGCAGAGGAACCAGTGCCAACCAGCTTAAAGGGAAAGGGATTTATTCAAGGTACTTTCTTACCACAAAGAAATATGGGGAGTGGTGGCCCATCTTAGACCTCAGAATCTTAAACAGATACCTAACAAAACCAAAGTTCAAATGGTAACTCTGGCACTGATCTTGCCAGCCCTCCAAAAAGGAGACTGATTGGCTTCACTGGACCTACAAGATGCCTATTTCCACATCCCCATAAGGGAATGTCACAGAATATACATCAGGTTCAGACTCCCTTCAGGTCACTATCAATTCTCAACCCTGCCATTCGGTCTCACTTCAGCACCAAGGGTGTTCACAAAGTGCCTGGCAGTGTCACACCTTCAAAACCAGGGTGTCACAGTCTTCCCAATGCTAGACAACTGGCTGGTGGTAGGAAAATCACTCCAGCACATCTGGGAGCAGCTGCAACTCACTCAAGGCTCTTGGAGTCTCTAGGGATTCCTAATAAATCTAAAAAAAAGTCGGTCCCTCAGCCTGCTTGGGTACTGCAGTTCATAGGAGCCAAGTTAAATACCCTGCAGGGCAGGGCATACCTGCCCCTGGACAGGGTAAGGAGCATCCAGCAGTTAGCAGGCTCATTCATCCTGAACAAACCAAAAAACTGCAAGACAGTTTCTCCAGCTGCTGGGCCACATGGCAGCTGCCACTGGCACAGTACTGGGATCCAGATTCCAGATGAGGGACATCCAGTTTCACCTCAGTTTCACTGGTGCCAGAAAAGAGACCCTCTTTCAAAATTGATTCCAGTAACAGGAACTCTGTTACAGGCTCTCAAATGGTGGAAAGAGGAAAACAATCCAAGAGAAGGGGTTCCTTTCCAACAGGAGCCTCCTTCAGTAATTCTCACAACAGATGCATCACTGCTGGGGTGGAGTGCCCATCTGCGAGATCATGCTACCCAAGGCACATGGTCAAGTGCAGAGACACTCCTGCACATAAATCTGCTGGAGCTCAGAGCAGTATTGTTAGCACTGAAGGCCTTCACACCTCTGCTACAGGGAAAAGTGGTACAGATCAGAACAGACAATACCACCACTATGTACTACATAAACAAGCAGGGAGGGACAAGATCAAGTCCTCTCTGCCCAGAAACTATGAAAATATGGAGTCTGGCATACTTCTTGGGAGCTTCCCTACAGGCTATTCATCTGCCTGGCAAGGACAATACCTTGGTAGATGCCTTGAGTCAGATCAATCAGGCCCATCACGAATAGACTCTAAACAGGCAAGTGGTGCAAGTAGTTTTCAGGAGGTGGGGGCACTCCAGAGGTAGACTTGTTCATATCCCACCAGAACCACCACCTGCCAAAATATTGTTGCAGACCACGAGAGTGGGGAACAGTCCCCCTGGATGCTCTAATTCTGGATTGGTCAGGGAAACACCTGTATGCTTTTCCTCCCTTCCCTCTGGTGTACAGGGTTTTGTTCAAGCTCAGGTCCTAGTCAGCATCCTTGATCTTGATAGCTCCAGATTGGCCCAGGCAGCCATGGTACTCTCTGCTGCTCTCCATGTCTGTGGCGAACCAATACACCTTCCTAGGAGGCACAATCCATTAACCTCCAATCAGGAGGCTTGTATCTGAACCTCAGATCCCTCAGGGTCAAGGCCTGGCTCTTGAGGACCTAGAATATGCAGGCCTAAAGCTTTCTGAAGGTATCCTGGACATTTTGAAGGGTTACAGGAAGCCCTCCTCTAAGAAAACCTATGCTGCAAAATGGAAAAGGTTTTCTATCTGGTGTTCCACCCAGAATATTGAGCCAACACAGGCTGGGGTACCAGCCATGCTGGATTATCTTACTTACTTGCATTCTTTGGGCCTTTAGACCAGTACCCTGAAGGTACATTTGGCTGCAGTTTCTGCTTACATTTCAGCCAGGCGAAGGTTTTCCTTAGCCTCAGACACTATTTTTAAGAGGTTCTTCAAGGGCCGTTCCCATTTGCACTCCCCTCACAGGGAGCCAGTGCCAGCATGGGACTTCAGTGTGTGTGTAGCCAAACTCATGGGGGGCCCTTCTGAGCCCATGTCTTCAGCTCATCTAAAATATGTCACATGGAAAACAGTTTTCCTAGTGGCAATGACTTCAGCTAGAAGGATCAGAGAGCTTCAGGCTCTTTGCATAGATCAGGACCATATCTCCTTCCACAAGGACAAAGTGGTCCTGAGAACAAACAGGAAATGTCTCCCTAAAATGGTTTCTGATTTCCACTTGAACCAAACCATTACCCTGCCTGTCTTTTTCACTGAGCACTCCACTTCAGGTGAAAGGAGGCTCCACAGTTTGGATGTTAAGAGAGCTCTTAGTTACTACATGACAGCCTCTAAGAACCATAGGCAGGACAGAAAACAGCTGTTCCTGACTTACGGGGATGTGGGAAAGGGTAATCCAGTATCTAAAAGGTCCATTTCTCACTGGATAGTACAGTACATCCAGTTTTGCTATTCTAAAGCTGGAAGGGAACTCCCAACAGGGTTGAGGACCCATTCCACAAGGGGCACAGCTGCTGCCTTAGCAGCTGCCAGAAATGTTCCATTACTGGACATCTGTAAAGCAGTTACCTGGAAAACAGTACACACCTTTACAAAGCATTACAGTTTGGACATTCTATCCTGGAGTGATGCCAGGTTTGGCACAGCAGTCCTGCAGAGTCTGTTTCCAAAGTAGGTTCTGTGCCCACCTCCAAGTGTACTGCTTTGTAGTCTACAGAAGTTATGAATACCTGAGTATTACTGGGGTTAGAAGAAAAAAATACTTACCATAGTCAGTGTCAGTGGCTCAGCAGGTAGCACACTCACCTCTGAGGCTGGGAGATCAGAAGGCTGTGGGTTCTGTCCCCACACCAGGTACTTGGGTTAATATTTCAATACTGACACTGTAGTGCAGCATGAGGGGGGTGCTGCACTCCTGAGGTGCCGTCTTTCAGATGAGACGTTAAACCAAGGTCCCTTCTGCCTATTCTGGTGGTAGTTTGAAAAGAGTAGGGGAATTTTTTATTATAGTAACATCAAAAACAAATAATTTTAAACAGTGTTGAATCACACAAACAAATATACAAACCATAGAGCAAGAAAGATTCAAATAAATGCAAAACCGTGTTAAATCACACAAAAATTATTCAAATCATAACAAAATTAAATAAGTATTACATTCATACATTTTCTAACAAGCTTCCTTGCAATCATTTAGCCACCAAAATTAAATCATAGTACTAAAAGGAACCCCCCTCTCCCCTTAAGAGTAGGGGAGAATTTATTGTAAAGACACATACAACAGTTCCTATGATTTACATCCTGTACAACAGTGTATCCACAATTAATTTACAATAGTACCAACAATATTTCAGACATCATTCTACTTTCCTTTATCAAGCTTCCACCTTGTCCCACCTTTTCCTCAATACCTCTTTATTTATTTATATTTAATAAAGTAATTAAACCCTTTCCACCATTGTAACACCTTATGTGATGAATGAAACACTACATCCTTAGCATACACTTTCTGCAATTCCTGTACTACTAAAATAGCAAAACTTTCATGTGACATTTTCCTTTGGTATAATACCCATTGACATCTAGCTTGCCATAAGTAGTATTGAATACAACAAAAGAAGACCTGCAATGTGTCCTGATGAAGGTGTTGAAATCTTAAATCGTATTTCTCCAATACTAATACTTCATAGGTCATATGTTTGAACCACTTCACGTTCCATTTCACCCTTAAATAATCCCACAATGCCTAAAGTATAGGAACATTCCAAAATAAATGATAGTTTCAGGTTTATTGATGCACTCCATAAAGGGCAGTTCCGTTTTCTAGAACCTTATGCTTGGCATTTCCTTAAGTTTATTCTGCCATACACAGTAAGCCATAGGTGTTCCAACATTTTTTGGGGTATCCTGGAGTGTGTAAGTTGTCTCAGGATCAATGGGTTATCTACCAAGGGGCAATTCTTAAAACTAGGTTCGGATATATTCTGGCCATAATCTCCCGGTATAACTGCTTGCTAGTACTACTTCGTATAGAAAATTTTGTGACATACCATCTATATAATTTTTGTGCTGCCAGTTTAAAATAACTTGGAATATGAATGTACTGATTCAATTTTGGAGCCACTCCTTTCCGTGCTTGAAAATATTGGCCTAAAGTCAGCCTCATCCAAATGTTTTGAAGTTCCCCTGTACAAGTCAGCCCACTCAAAATTGTCTGTGAAAACAATACATGCAGAAACCACTGGATCTATCATACCTAAACCACCCTCTGATTTCCCCAGATACATAAAACATCTCTTTACAGGGTTTAATTTGTTACCCCATAGCATTTGGAAAAATAAGCTACATAAATTGGTACGCCACCTGCGCTAAGCCTCTCAAGGAGCTAAGTGACGCCTTTGGTCTCGCTCACTACTTGATATAATATTGGTTAACAAGCCTCATCTATTCTGTCATGTGGGAGTGCTTTCTAGTGATCTCAGTGACCACTACATCATTGCATGCATAAGGTCCCTGCTTTAAATGATCTCCTCCTCCACATACATCCAAAAAAGGTGTAGACGGAATTTTGACATTTCCGCCTTCCATACTGACCTACAGTATTCTAATTGGCAAGAGTTTTATCTTGCCTCTTCCTTTATTGAAGCATATAATATTTTCCATACTATCCTTATGGTTGCAATAAACTGGCACCCCCTACTGGTAAAAACCTGAACAAAGAAAATCTCTTGCCCTGGTTTCTTCAATCTCTAAGTCGTTTTGCACAGGGATTCCTTATGGAAAAGCAGGACAAAACTAAGCTTCATGATGACTAGGTTTCCTTCAGAGCTGCCAGAAATCAATGCACTAAGTTTGTAAGGGCTGACAAATCCATTACTATAACACCAAATTGAATGCATCTACCCTCAGCCCATCCACCTTTGAAGACCATTATGAAGTTGAAGGTCATAGGCATCCAACACCTGTCCATCAAAGCTCTCGCTGACAGCGTAATGCTCGAGATAAACATGATATATTGATTGGGCCAAACAGCCACTTTGCCACAGCTGGACTGGCTTTTGATTCTTCCCTGCTAATGCCCTGAGAGACTATATCATGGGCAGGGCAAGACACCCTTCCCCACCACAAAGGCTGTGCCATCCTTCTTTCTTCAGCCAGATATCTCTGAAACAAGTTGAAGACATGTTAATCAACCTGACATTAGAAAAGTGCTGGTGCTGACTTCATTGACCTGCTTTCTGAAAATCAGCTACCATATACTAGCCATCCCATAACCCACATCTTCAACCTGTCCCTTACACAGAGTACTCTTCTGGATAGCTGGAAACTGCCCATGTTTTGTGCCATTATTCAAATTAGGGACCCTGTGGACCTTAATAACTATCGCGTCTCTCTGCTTCCTACCTTATCCAAAATGTTGAAAAGATTGTCAGCCTGCAGATTAGAGACCACCTTGAACTACATAACCTACTCACCCCTATACAATCTGGCTTCAGACCTCAACACAGCACTATCTCTGCTCTTGCAAAAGTTACCAATGACTGGCTGAATGCATTGGACAATACTCTTTATGTAGGTGCCCTGTTCTTGGATCTAAGCAAGGCATTTGACACTGTAGACCATGACCTCCTGCTGGACATTCTCCGTAACCTTGGTCTGGACTGTACTGCTCTCAAATGGTTCAAATGCTACCTGGTGGGACGATTGCAGCAGGATAAAGTAGAAGGAGACTTTTCCCCTATGAAAACCCTACATAGAGGTGTACCACACGACTCAATACTGGACCCCCTCCTCTTTGCCATCTATGTAAATAACATCCACACTGGCATCCATCATGCTGACATCCACTTATTCGCAGACAACACTGTATTATACATTTCTGGACCGACCCCTGACAAAACATGGTCAGACCTCGAACTTGAATTTAACCATCTACAAAACAACCTATTGCATCTTAAGCTACTGCTTAATGCAAAAAAAAAGTTATGCTTTTCTCTCCCTTTCAGAGGTCTATCCTACTAATGTGGTGGTGGGCAAACCTCTATTACTACCCTCCTAATGAACCCCTGAACTTGGCCACAAATTGTCCTTTTTGACCACATTGAAGAACTTTAAAAAACTTAAACAGAGGCTCAACATATTCTTCCAGTATTAAGCACTTGCTAACATTGGAAGTGAGAACCAGAATTGTACAATCCACCTTTCTCCCATTACTAGACTATGGGGATAGTCTATATGGATAAGGGAACATCACAGTGCTAAAAAGCTTCACATCTTATATTATCGGGCTTAAGATTCATTGAGCTCCTATGCTACACACCACTGTTCCTTATATGCCCTGGTCGGCTGGACCTCTTGGCATAAGTGACACAAAAATGCCACAATCTGGGACTATCATGCTATTGTCAAGAAACTGCCTCGTATGTCTTGGACTGCCTCCTATTTGTAACTTCTGTTTCGGTATGGATTAAGAAAATCCACCCATATCACTCTTTGTTATTCCCAAAGTCAAAAACTCATTTTGGCAAATTTCCATTGGCTACTCCTTCCTACCCTATGGAACAAGCTCCAAAGCACTACAAATTGCCTCACTCCCCTGGCTACCTTAAACCCCACTGGCCAGGGCAGCTATAGAAAATTGTACTGTGCATCTAAAACCCTATGCTAACACCCTTCTTCTTTCCCCTATCTATGTCTACTAGACAGGAGTGATTTAGAAATTACAAGTGTGATCTACAAATGTCCACTGGTCAAGACCGCTACAGAAATTTACAAGTGTGCTTCATAAAACCCCTATGTAATCACCTTTCATGTTTTCTCACTGCCTCTTGCTTCCCTTATAAGGGATCCAGCATACCTACATCTTCTGGCGCACACATTTACAATACCTCAGATGGCCATTGCCCTGGACTCTTACTCCTTTATCTAGATCTGTTTTTCATCTTTCAGAGTTGACCTATCCACCTTGCAGACCATTGATCTACTGGCACTGGCTTGGCATCCTGTCAGTCAGTTTTAACACTATCAGTATAGGCTGGTACAGCTAGCTATTAGAATTATTGAGTATGTTGTGAATTGTATTTTTCTTTAAACCAATTTGTGTTTATCTTTTAACCAATCTAGCCAATAGGAATGTCTATCATATTCTTTTTTTTTTTTGTATTTTGCCTCAACACATCTGGTATATATCCCTAACCATTTTGTATAAACACCATTCAATTGTATGTTGTAAATGTTTGGTATATCTACTCTACGAGGATGTTATTGTATAACGCAATGTTATTCTGTTTCATAAATAATTATTACCAGGTCCATTTTGTAAATGAGTTCTTCTCAACGATGTTTCACCTGGCTAAATAAAGATTGATTGATTGATTAATTGGTATCATACAAGCAGGTATGGAAAAATCATAGCAACATATTGCAGCATCGGAATTATGAACTGTTTAAGTATTCCAATCTTTGAGCTTACAGACCTTCCAATGCCTCCATCGTTGAATCTTTAAATCTATTTTCAGAATAGCTTTATTCCCATTATTTTCTGGAAGATTCTGTCCCATACAAATTCCTAATATCTCTATCAGCTCCTGGAGATTTTATACCTGACACTTCCACTGGGACCATACACCCCCAAAAAAAAAAAACCTTACTCTTATTACAATTCAATTTGAGTTGGAGACTTTCCCATATTTTGCAATTTCTAGTATAAAGAACTGAATCTGATCATGGTTTTCAAAAACTCACACAAATATCATCTGCATATGCCTGCACATGTAGACTATATTGAAAACCAGGGCTGGATAAACCTTCCATTTAGGGTTGTTTAGTCAGTATTTGTAGCAGTGGATCCAATGAAAATACATATAGGAGGGGCTTAAAGGGCATCCCTGCCTCAACTCCCAATGGGACCTCAAACCCAGATCCAACCTATCCTTTATCAGAAGCTTCACAGAAAAGATGAGTACAGATATTTCAGTTGATCAATTAATTTGCTGGAATGGTATACTTCCAGAACTGCATATAAGAAAGGGTGAAAACTCTATCGAAAGCCTTTTCTGATCTGGCGGACACCAAACAGCCAGTGACCCCTGTTAAGTTAAGATGCTCTATTGCGTCTCTAATAATCATTAATGCATATTGAAGTTTCCTATTCAGGAGCCCACAAAACTGCTGTGGTGAGATAACTAAAGAGGCATACTGCTTCAGTCGATTGTTAATAATATGAGCTAAAATTTTAGAATCAGTATTTAGCAATACTATAGGTCTCTAGTTGGAAATATCAGATTTTCCCCTTTTTTATGAAGATAGATAAGCAAGCCTTCTGTAAAAGAAGAAAAATAGAGTTTGTGGAAAAAATAATATGAATACCTTTTCTAAACAAATAGCTAAATGCCGATTGATGGTTTTATAAAAATTTATCCGGAATGCCATCCAAGCTTGGAGAACTTTCATTTTCAGAGCCTTTATGGCTGATTCAATTTCTTGCACCATCATTAGCCTGCAGTTTATTGATTTTTCCTGGAAGTACTGGAACACTTACCCTTCCAAAAATCCTTGTATTTTTACACCATATTTGGCTGCTCAGCCTTCTAATGATTTATAGTGTTGTTTTATCAATTCCTCAATCCTGCCTGTTGAAATAACTTTAAGCTTCCATTTGGTAGATGCTAAAAGTCAAAGGTCAGCTGCTGCCCTGATCTGTTTGCATGCCTCAGGGGTCTCACTAATAGGAATTTTGTGTCCCATTATGCAATATTGCCTGAATTGATTTAGCCTCTATCATATTGATATAGTTTCATGGCCTCCTTAATTTCATTAATTTGAGATGTATAGTCATGATCTGAATGATTTTCAAGAGTGTATAATTTTAAATTGTCCTCTTAAAGATAAATATTTAAAAAAATTCTCATTCCCTGTTTTCCTTCCATGATTTTGAAACCAGTTTGTAATATCCTTCTTTGAATTGGTCCACCATTCCCCTATGTTACAGAACAAAAATGCCACCAACAGTCTAGCTTCTAGGAGGCGAATCATATTCCATTGTACTACAGGTTCTCCCAAAACTGAGGTGTTAAGTTTCCACCTGCCAAACCCTTTAGGGGTGCCAGCCACATGATCTAGCTGTAGTCTTAAAATAAGATGGTCAGAAAATTCTACCAGATCTATACATAAAACCCCTTTGGGTAGATTGGCCAAAAGAAAGATATAATCTATAATAGTTTTAAGGAATTCTCATGTAAGTAAATTTAGCTCTAGTGATAATGTGACTGTCTATCATGCCTGCAGTATCAATTATCTGTGTTAGTGCATTAGAATCACAATAGATTTTCTTACCATCATCTCTTTCTTCCTTTTTCCCTGTAAAATGCTGCAGTTGAAATCCCCACAGAAGAAAACCTTGGATGTGGCCATACTAACTGAAAATAAACTAATTTCATGTGGCTAACCTTGTCTGCTGGATCTGTGAGTTATAAATATTTATGAATCTGCAATCCATTTCCCCCAGAGCCCATCTAAAATTAAAACTCTTTACCTGGACTAGGTCCACCAAGCTTCTGTAATGAAATGAATATGAATTAAACAAAATCCCCACCCCATCAGCCTTATCTGATCTAAATGACCAATAGGAAGGTCCCCATAGCCATTCCTTTTTTTGAGCATCCATGTTTGTTCATCAGAATTCATCCAGATCTCCTGGAAAAATCAGATATCAAACATTTTCTGTGTTCATAATGAAATACAGCTTGCCTTTTCATTGTATTTAATAAACTATGTATGTTTACAGACCCTATTTTATACCCAGCCAGTTTAAGCAGAAAGAAAAGAAACCCATACTATAGTGTCTGATTTTATCTCCTTTCCCTTTTTCTCTTCCCCTTTGTATGCATTGCGCTCTGACTCTGACTTCTGATGCTCTGTAGGGGCTTGGGAATCTGATTCCTGCTTCCATGTCAGAGTCTCCCAGGGGAAAAGAGGGCTGCATAAGAATTGTTCTGCTTTAGTGAGGAGGCACTGTGGTTGGTCCTCATATCTCCTGGTGGACCTTCCGGCGGTGAAAAGTGGGCCCTGAACAGAGGGAGCCATCACCCAATCTCTGAGCTTGCTGGTTCTTCATAGCAAACTGAAGTAAACGACCCTGGAGCCTGCACTGCACAAGACTCTGAAGTCCCCTCCCTCCCTGATGTAGTCAGGGTATCCCCATTGAGAATTATTAAATCTTCTTCCTTGGACCTTGGGAGGAGGGGAGGAGGACGGGTCCTGAGCAGAAATACCAGCAGCTGGAGCCTGTGCAGCTACTGAATCCTGCACTTGCTGAATAAGCAATTCAGGGCTAATGCAAGAGGCCTTGTTTCGTGCCGCCCAGGGCACTCCCAAATACATGGCCATACTCACTCGTGACAGATCACACTTTGTGTGTTTTGCACACTGTAATGGTTATATGACCCATTTTGCTACAGTTGTCACACCTGGCCTATCACATGTGCTAGATAAATGAGTCCTAGAGCGTATTTGTAGCATGCCCTTGGGCAGACCAAGATAAAAGCAAATCCCTCGGTTCTTGCCCAACATGCAAGAGTTTGGGATATATTCAATACCTTTTTCATGCTGTCGTAATTTTACTTTATATTTCCAACCTCCAGTCCAAAACAATTCACTCATCCAAAATTGCCTCAGATTCCCCAGAATGTCACATTTTTTGTGCCAACCAGTACATAATATCCTCTGTATGAACCTCTCTTATTCCTAAACATCACTTCCATGATGTTTCACAGGAACTCACCTGTTTGAAAAAAAATGTATGTGCACGGGCAAGGCTTGAAGACACAAGCTCAAGGACAACTGGACGCATGGAATGGCCTTCCTGAGGAGGTACTAGGGTCAAAAATAGTGGGGGAATTCAAGAATGCATGGGAGAGACATAAGGCAATTTTAGTGGGGGGCAGGAGGAAGTAGGCTGTTGGTTAACTAGGATCTGCAGCTTATCCAATAGGTAGGGAAATGGTCAGACTGGGTCGGCCAAGAGGTCCTTATCTGCCATCAAAGTCTATGTTTTTATGTTAAGAATTTAGGCATAATTGCCATTTTCAAAACATTTGATCTACTCAACATTGACATGGCAATGTATTCCATTACTCACATAACTTCTTAATTGTAACCTCTAAGATAGGTAGGTATAGTAGTTGGCATTATACAGGTCTTTTATGTGTCTCTTAATATTCAACTCTAGATATTTAAAACTTGTTTTGGACCACACAGATTGTAATTCTAGCCTGAGCCTCTGATGTTCACAGTCACATAAAGGCAGTACTACAGTTTCGTTAAAGTTGACCTTCAATCAATCAGTCAAATCTTTATTTATCCAGGCGAACATCGTTGAGCAAAGCTTATTTGCAAGATGGACCTGGTAAGGTCAAGGTTCAATTTACATGAAATATAACATTCAGAGTATACACAACTTTGAGAATACAGCAAATGAAAGCAATACATCAAATTCTTGACATGGTACATTGATATGCTAGTAAACAAGGATATGATACATATATACAAGATTCATACTGAAGTAGCCCAGCTTGCTAAGTAGGTAATAGGAACACTTTAAGACTAGCACTTTTGATGAAAGGTTAAATGTGTCAGAGATTTCTGAATAATTTTAAACTCAGGTGATGAGCTGTATGGACAGCTGGAAGATATATCTACAAGAGCGGTTTATGAGTGCAATTACCGGCGGGAGCAGTGACAAGGGGGATGGGTAGAGGTGCATACTGGGAGTTGTGGCTAGGGTAGGGAAAAAGGGTGGGGGGAGGGAATGGAAGGAGCTGGTGCTATAGAGGGATCTATAGTGGGTCTAGAGGGAAGAGGAGGGGGCCAGACTGGAGATGCAAAAAGCTAAGAGTGTAAAGGAGACTGAGTACATTAATGAATAAGAAGAATGGATTGTGTTAATGGTTTATGAATTGTGAGGTAACTGCACATAGGGTGCTGGTGAGCTACCATAAATGGTCAGCCAGCTGAGGAGAAAGATGGAAGATTAATCTAATGTTGGCAGAAGCAGTTACATTTTTCTTTGAAAATCCTGTTGTATAGATATTTAAAGGCTGTAATAGATACAAGCTTGTTCACTTTCAGTGTCTTCTGCATTGTGTTCCTTAAAGTAGATAACACATAGCTAACTGCATATCTGCCATGTTGAGAGTGGAATTTAGGCACTTTGAGGGTAATGAGGTTCAGACTCTTAATGCATAATTACTTGATGTGGCTTGTAAAAAACAGTCTGAGATATATTTTGGTAGCTGCTGTGATATTGCTCTGTAAGTCCAAAGTATTGCATTCCTATCTCTTCTAAATTGAAGCGAGGACCATCCAACTGCAGAGTATAGCAAGCAGCGGTGAGTGCTGTATGGTAGGTCTGTGATAAACCTCAAAGCTCTGTGGTATAGTGTATCTAGTTTGTTCAAATATACAGTAGGGCAGCGACTATGTAAGAAGTCAGCGTAGTCTAGTACTGAAAGGAATGTGGCCTGGACCATCTTCTTTTTTGAATCACTTGTAAGGAAGTGCTTTATTCTATAGTAAAGTCCAAGTCTTTGTCTGAGCTTTTTTAGCAGTTCTTCCAGATGTTCTAGGTAGTCTAGTCTGCTATCTAGCCATACCCCCAGGTATTTGAATTTTGTGACATATTCGAGGTTTTCACCAAGGGCAGTGGATAATTTAGGGAGATCAATTGGGGTAGAGTATCCTGCCTGCACCTGTGGGGAGAAAAACATTGCCTTAGTTTTTTTTTGCATTCAATAGTAGTTTTTTTCCAGCAGCTGGTGTTGCAGCAGGTCGAATTCTGCTTGTAGTTCTTTGCAGGCTGTTACAGGAGAAGGGTGACTGACATGCAGTACTGTATCATCAGCAAACAGGTGTACAGTGGCTTTGGTAAGATTTATGTCAATGCTATTGATATACTGTATATGGCAAAGAGGATAGGGCCATGGATAGATCCTTGTGGTACTCCTCTTTGTAGTGGTCTGAGTGGGGATATCTCTCCTTCGGCCTTTACCTGCTGGGTTCTTCCTGATAGATAGTTGTTAAACCATCTAATGGAATTGGTGTCAAGTCCAAATGACCTCCAGTGAGAGAGGAGCAGGTCGTGGTCAGCCGTATCAAAGGCCTTACTTAGGTCTAAGAAGACAGCACATACACAATTTTTTTATCCAATCAGTTGCCAGTCATTGGTGACTTTTGCAAGAGCTGTAATGGTACTGTGTTTTAATCTGAAACCAGATTGTGCTGTGTTTAGTAGATTGTTAGCTTCTAGATATTCTCTTAGTTGGGTGCTCACAATTTTTTCAAGTAATTTGGACAGCTGGGAGAATGGAAATTGGTCTGTAGTTATTGAGGTCTGTGGGATCCCCGGCTTTCAGTAGTGGAATAACTTGAGCGGTTTTCCAGATTGATGGGATAGCTCCTGACTGTAGTGAAAGGTTAAACAGATGTGTTACTGGTACTGCTAATACATGTATGGCAATTTTTAAGAAGTAGGGGTCAAGGGAGTCAGAACCTGCACTTTTTTTTGTATCCAACTGTGAGATTAGCTCTTCGACTTGCTTCAGTGTGGCTGATGTGAAGGAGAAAGTGGAGTCAGTCACCCTTGCGTCAGTGTTCTTAATCCCTTGTGATGTATTGCATCACAAGTCCTATGAAGACAGGTTGAAGGAACTGAACGTGTACTCCCTGGAGGAGAGGAGGGAGAGAGGGGATATGATAGAGACATACAAGTATCTCACAGGGAGGAACAGGGTGCAGGAATACACTATTTTTAAGCGAAAAAGATGTTCCAGGACTAGAGGGCATGGGATGAAGTTGGAGGGAGGACGATTCAGAGGAAACATGAGGAAGAATTATCACAGAATGGGTGGTGGACAAGTGGAACACCCTGCCAGAGGAAGTGGTGGGGCTGAGACAATCATGGGATTTAAGAATGCATGGGATAGACATAAAGAATTCTGGAGGTCAAGTGAGGCAACAGACTTCTAGGAAAACATAAACTGAATTCACAAGCTCAAATGGGCAGACTGGGTGAGGCCATAGGCCCTTATCCTGAACACTGTCTATGTATCTATGTATCTATGTAATCTCAATTGGTTGGCTGGAGGAGTCGATTGCTAGCCCAGCAGTTGTAAAGTGATTATTGAAGGCTTCCAAGACTTCAATTCTATCGTGATGGTTCTTGTTTCCACTATGTAATTTTGCTGGGAGGAGTTACTTGGGACATGGCCAGTTATATCTTTATAGTGTTCCAAAACTTGGCAGGGTTGTGATATGAGGAGTCTAGTTCAGCCATGATGTATGCGGCTTTTGTGCCTCGCACTTTCTTGGTGCAGAGATTCCTAGCTTTTTTGAACTGCTCCCAGTCAGTGGCTAACTTAGTTTTTCGAGACTTTTTCCAAAGCTTGTCCCTTTCGAGGAGGGTGGATTTAAGGTCTGAATTGAACCAGCGACAGGTTTTATTTTTGATACGTAGTTTAGAAACTGGTGCATGGGTGTTTAGAGCACCTGTAATAATGTCATTTAGGACACCATATGCAATCTCCGTTGTGTTCGCTAGATAGAACTCTTGCCATCTTGTGGAGTGTTTAATATCATCCAGGTATGCAATGATGTTGAATTTCTTTTTCGATCTCCTCATCGTGAATTTTGTAGGGGATGAAGGCTTACATGCTGACCTAATTGCCGCAATAGTACAATGATCACTGATGTCATTGAACAGTACTCCAGTGTGTGAGAAGAGGTGAGGTTTACTCACTAATAGTACATCCAATAGTGTGCTGTTTTTTAGGGTTCTTTTGTTTATTCTAGTAGGTTCATTTATGAGCTGTGTGTTTCCTATGCATGTCGCAGGAATGATGTTGATGGTGTGCTGCCTAGAAAGCCAGTTTAGGTTTAAGTCACCTATAATTATGGTTTCTTCATTCCCTGTTTGATCAAGTCACCCAAGTGGGATGGTATCTTAAGGCCAGCTGAGGGAGGTCTGTAACAGCCGATCAGCTGCAGCGGGTATTGTTGGAGACCTTGCACTCTCTTGTTGCCCCAGAGCTGGCCAGCATAGTAACTAGGTCAAAAGTGAGCTCTTTAGGTTTGTCACACATACCAGTAAACCATCAGCATATAGTGAAACTGCAGCGATTGTCCCAGTTGCACTCAGATATCTTCTATTGCTTGATCTAAAGACTCTAGGCCAGGTCAAAATGTAGGTGTGATAACAGGTATCCCTACCTAGTCCCTGTGCTAAGTTTGAATTATCACTACCCTGCATTTGTTTGCATGGCAGCTGTGGAGTGCCTATAGATGCCTTTACCCCAGTCAGAAAATTCTTTCCAAATCCCATATGCTCCATTGTGTTCCAGAGGTGATCCCACTCGATCTAATCAAATGCTTTTTTGGCATCGGATTAGACCACCACTGGGCAATCTTCCAATTGCTTCTGCCCCCAAGACAGAACTTACAATGATGTCCTGAGATTGGACTGTGCTCCTTTCTCCTTCACAAAGCCAGCCTGGTCATCACTTACCAATCTGGATAATGCTATTTTCTAGCTCGTTTGCCAGAATTTTAGCACAACTCTTAAAGTCCACATTTAACAGCGATACTGGTTTGTAGGAAGAAACTGCTTCTTTAGGTTTGCCCAGCTTTGGAAGCACAGAAATTCTGGCTTCTGAGAAGGTGTGAGGGAGTTGACCTGATTTGAGTCTGTCTGTAACTATGCTGTACAGGGGTCCCAACAGTGCTGGTGCAAGATTCCTGTAGAAGTCTATTATTCTCTGGGCCAGGAGCCTTTCCTGCACTAAGTTGTCTGATTGCCCTGAGAACATCCTGTTTGTGAGGTCTGCTTCTAAATTGTTACTGGCTTCTTCCATTAGCTTCCAGAGATTCTCATAAAAATGTACCCCCCCCAGTCTGGATCTACTTGAAGGCTCTCATGTCCTAATGTATAGAGTTTCTGGAAGTAGTGCACAAAGGCATCATTAATACTCTTTTGGCTGGTCACTCTCCTCCCACCTTCAGTCTCTATGCTTTCTATACGTCATTGCAAACTGTCTTGTTTTGGTTGGAAAGCAAGTAGTTTACCACATTTATTTACTGCCTTATAATACTTAGCCTGTTGATAGCCTAAAGCCCTCTCTATATTTCTAGTGGCTATTTCATTATATTTTGATATACACTTGATCGATTTCCAGTGTACCTCCGGATCTCTTATTTGTTTGAATTTTTTTGACTGAAGGAGCTTAATATGTATGCCCTTGAGGAAAGAAGGAGAAAGGTGACATGATAAAAACTTTCCAAGTACCTCAAGGGAATCAATAAAGTCAAGAGGGTAGCATCTTTCAGAAAAAGAGATGTGCATGAACATGGGGCACAATTTGAAGATAGAGGGGGGACGGCTCAGAGGTAATGTGAGGAAGCATTTTTTCACAGAGAGGGTTGTGGATGCATGGAACAGCCTCCCTGAGGAGGTCGTGGAGTCAAGAACAGTGGGGGAATTCAAGAATGCGTGGGACAGACATAAGGCAGTCCTAGTGGAGGGTAGGAGGAAGTAAGCTGTTGGTTAACTAGGATCTGCAGCTTATCTGTTAGTTAGATATGCAGTCCTTATCTGCCGTCAAATTCTATGTTTCTGTGTTTCTACCTTCTTTATCTCTTTTTCCTGGATGTCCAATTTCTCCTTGCTCTCTTTTTTAAGTTTGCTGGTGTACTCTATTACTCTACCGTAAATAAATGCTTTCAAAGCATTCCATTCTATTCCTAAGTTGTCTATGGATTTTTTATTTTTGTTCCTGAACTCTTATTTCTTGGCTCATTTGTGCTATAAATTATTTTCTATGTAATATTAAGGTGTCAGTTCTTCATATATCCTTTTATTCGTTCACTTGCTGTGCATACAAGGAGCGTTTGGGAGAGAGCACACTTTGGAGGTGTGCCTCTCCTGCAATCCACTGCTCAGTTGAGCAGGCATGGTAGTCCTGCCCAATGGGTGCAGGAAGCTGTGTATGATGGGCGGTCTTCGCTTCAGAAAACCACCGCTGTCATACAGGCTTTCTGGCGATCACGCCCCAAAGCTTTGGTGCCATGCTAGGAGCCCACCCAGCATAGCCAGCGTCCGTGTTGTTTGCGAAGAAGTGCCCAATCCCCATCGGCTCCTCGGCCCCCCAACCATCTTCTGCCATGCTGGGGCCCACCCCAGCATGGCAAATGTCCAGCGTCGTCAATTGTAAAAAAAAAAAAACCTGTAAATTAAAAACCGTCCCGCCGTCTCCCACCCACCCGCACCCACCCACCGCACCTGCCTCCCCACCCCTCATCCCATACTTACCTCCGGAGCTCGGCTTGACGATCTTCGGTGGACCGGGAACACGTCTGCACTCTTCAAAGCCAACCGCGAACTGAGGAAATGCCGGTAAGATGTATAATGGGCTAGATAGGGGTTTTTCAACTTTATTGCATATCCCAGGCATTCTTTGGAATTTTTGCACCAAATTTTCAACATGGGGTTTTTGGGACCCCTTCTCATGAATGATGTCACTGTCATGGCGTTATTCGGGCCCGAAGGGTGATTTCGCAGTCAGTGCGCGGTCACTGCGTGAAATCACCCTCTGAGCTGAATAACACCATGACAGTGACAGCATTCATGAGAAGAGGTCCCAAAACTCCATGTTAATTGATTCAAAATTCAAAAATGACTGTTTCTGGCGTGCATTGCACGGTCCCTCACGCGGGCTTCGTAAGTTCACGAATTTTCAATATTTTCACTCCAGATTTTCAACATTGCCATTTTACCACACCTCCTTATAGGCAGTACAGCTGTTATTTTTCACATCCTGCTCAAAATGTGTTTCCGCCCATATGGCGCACAATGGCGCGGTCGTTATCTTGAGAAATCAATGTATGGGATGCATGATAGGAAATCACAGTGACACTGTTTCATTATCAGAGGTCTTAAAATGGCTATGTTGAAAATTTGGTGAAAAAATTCTAAAATGACTGTTTTTCGAGCGTGCGTTGCGCAGTTCCTACACACGCTCGTAGGTTTGCGAATTTTCAATATTTCCACTCCAGATTTTCAATGTTGTCATTTTACTACACCTTCTTATGAGTAGTACAGCTGTCATTCTTTACATCTCACCCAAAACATGTTTCCGCCCATGTAGCGCACAATGGCGCAGTCGGTGTTCGAAATCAATGTATGGGACACATTAAGAAAATCACAGTGACACTGTTCATGAGCAGAGGTCTTAAAATGGCTGTGTTGACAATTTGGTGAAAAAATTACTAAAAATGACTGTTTTACGAGTGTTCATTATGCAGCTCCTATGCACGCTCATAAGTTTGCTAATTTTCAATATTTTCACTCCATTTTCAACATTACCATTTTACCACACCTTCTTATGAGCAGTGCAGCTGTCATTTTCACATCTTGCTCAAAATGTGTTCCCCCATGTAGTGCACAATGGCACAGTTGGTGTACAAACTCAGTGTATGGGACACATTAAGAAAATCACAGTGTCACTGTTCATGAGAAGAGATCTTAAAATGGCTATGTTGAAAATTTGGTAAAAAATTCCTACAAATAACTGTTTCTGACGTGCGTTGTCAGTTCCTCATGCGCTTCAATAAGTTTGCAAATTTCAATATTTTCACTCCAGATTTTCAACATTGCCATTTTACCACCTCCTATATGAGCAGTATAGCTGTCATTTTCATCCTGCCCAAAACATGTTTCACTCATGTAGCGCACAGTGGCGCAGTTGGTGTCTTGAAATCAATGTATAGGACACAGTAAGAAAATCACAGTGACACTGTTCATTAGCAGAGGTTTTAAAATGGCAATGTTGAAAATTTGGTGAAAAATTCCAAAATGACTGTTTTGACGTGCGTTGCACAGTTCCACGCATGCTTCGTAGGTTTGCGAATTTTCAATATTTCCACTCCAGATTTTCAACATTGCCATTTTACCACATCTCCTCATGAGCAGTATAGCTGTCATTTTCACATCCTGCCCAAAACGTGTTTCTGTCCATGTAGCGCACAATGGCGCAGTTAGTGTCTTAGAAATCAATGTATGGGACACATTAAGAAAATCACAGTGACACTGATCATGAGCAGAGGTCTTAAAATGGCTGTGTTGAAAATTTGGTGAAAAAATTCAAAAATGACTGTTTTCTGAGGTGTCGTTCGCCAGTTCCTACGCCGCTCGTAAGTTTGCAAATTTTCAATATTTTCACTCCAGATTTTCAACATTGCCGTTTACCACACCTCCTCATGAGCAGTACAGCTGTCATTTTCACATCCTGCCCAAAATGTGTTTCCGCCATATGGCGCACAATGGGGGTAACAAAAGGTCATGCTGAAAATTTATTGTGCAAATACCAGCAATCACACAGGGCATTAGGGTAAAGCACCATACGTGCCAAACACCACTGCAAATACCAAGCGAACATTTGGCATTGACAAATGCTTGTTAGTTACTTTGTGCTGCTGCAATTCCACTTCCATCTGCAGTGTGGATGTGGGTGAAGTTTAAATTTGCAGGTGAATTTGCCACCAAGCGGTTGAAATTCACCTCCATGAGAGCTCTGAGACGTTTTCCCCACTTTCAGTAACTTTGAAATGGCAAAGTTCCACTGCAAAGTGCAGAATTTCACCCGAGAAAAGTGGAATTTCATCTGTGAAGTGCAGAATTTTGGCGAATCTATGCCATTCAAGGGTGAAATTCTGCACTTTTATAGATTGGAATTCTGCACTTTGGCAAGAACCGGCTATCACAGAATTCACAAAATTTCCTTGAAATTCACAGATCAATCCATGAGCCAAGTTTGCCAACTTTGCCCACCTTTGAAACCTGGTGTAATGATAACCATGACTGGGAGATGGCCATACCTGGCTACAACATATTCAGAGACAGAGCAGGCAGGAAGGGAGGAGGAGTGGCACTGTATGTGAAAAATGACATAAGGCCACACAGATCCAGGAGGAACAAAATGGGGAGAGATACTGTGGGTTAAGCTGGAAAGGAAAATGGGGCCAGCCATCCTTGAGGTGTGGTCTATAGACCACCAGCCTAGGAAGGAAGAAACAGATAGGGAGCTGATGCTAGCCATCCAAAGGATGGCAGACAAGGGTGAGGTAGTACTGGTTGGAGACTTCAATATACCAGACGTGGACTGGAGCATCCAGCAGCAGCATCAACTAGAGCAGATTTATCCTGGACTCCCTTCAGGGTGCCTTCCTCAAGCAACTGGTCATGGAACCAACTTGGCAGAAGGCAATACTGGACCTTGTGCTCAGAAACAGGGACAGTGTGATGGGGTAACAGTGGGGAGCACCTGGGTAACAGTGACCACCAGTCATTGTGGTTTGAAATCACAGAAAGAGCAGAACCAAACCACACAAAACACGATCCTGGATTTTAGGGGCAGACTTTGGGAAAATGGGGAGATACTTGAAAGAGGCATTAAGGGAATGCGACAGGAATCAGGGGTTGAGGAACAGTGGGCAGTATTTAAAATGGGGATTATAAGAACAACAGAATTATGCATTAAGCAGGTTAGCAAGAGGAAAAGGAAGAAGAGACCATTATGGTTTCCAAAGAGGTAGCAAAAGTAGAAAAGCCAAAAGGATGCATTCAGGCAATACAAAAGACACAAGCAGAAGGGATAAGGGAGAAGTACCAGGAGAAACAAAGGGAGGCAGGAAGTCAGTAAGGAAGCCAAAGCTCAGACAGAAGAACACATTGCAAAATCAGTGGGTAAAGGGGACAAAACCTTTACAGGTACATAAGTGAAAAAGAAAGACAAGGGAGGGATAGTGAGACTGAAGGGGAGGATGGGAGCCGTGGAGGATGACAACAATAAAGCTGACATATTGAACAGGTATTTCTGCTCAGTCTTTACTAAGGAAGAGAGGGTAATGGGTCTGAAGGGAGTACAAGGGTGAGAATGGTGCAGAAATGGACACAAGTCCCTTTACGAAGAAAGGGTCCTGAAGGAACTGGAAGTAATAAGAGCTGATAAAGCAATGGGCCAGATGGGGTGCACCCAGGGTCCTTAAAGAACTAAGAGGTGGTGGCTGAACCTCTGGCTATCCTGTTCAGCCAATCACTGGAAACAGGGAGGTACCCAAAGACTGGAGGACAGCAGATGTAGTCCCTTATACAAAAGTGGGAACAAAGAGGAAGCAGGAACTACAGACCAGTCAGCCTCACCTCGGTAGTGGGAAAGATCATGGAAGCACTACTGAAGGAGAGATTGGTGGAACATCTGGTTGTCAATGGACTAGGACCCAAGGCAGCATGGTTTCACCAGGGGAGGTCATGTCAGACCAACCTCATTGAATATTTTGACTGGGTGACTAGGGAGGTGGATCAGGGAGGCAGTGGACATGGCCTATCTGGACTTCAACAAGGCCTTTGACACTGTGCCACATAGAAGACTATTACACAAACTGGGGAATATAGGGTGTGGGCAGGACAGTAGTGTGGTGGGTAGGTAACTGGCTGGGTGGCAGGACACAGAGGGTGGTGGTAAATGGCTGTCACTCCACAGAGGAAGAGAACCAGTGGGTACCACAGGGATCAGTGCTGGGACCGGTCCTATTCAACATCTTCATCAGTGACATTGCGCAGGACCTAGAAGGCAGAATTTCACTGTTCGTTGATGACACAAAGCTCTGTAACAGAGTAGACACACCAGAGGGTGTAGACAGAATGAGAAGGGACCTGCAGAAACTTGAAGAATGGTCAGGGGTTTGGCAGTTGAAATTCAATGCAAAGAAGTGCAAGATAATGCATATGGGGCACAAACACCCTGGCACAATATATCAGTTGGGGGTGAGGATATAGCATGCACCAAGCAGGAAAGGGATCTTGGGGTTGTCATCTCTGTGAGACCTCAAGGTAAGAAACAGTGTGACAAGGCATCAGGTAAAGCAACTAGGATGCTGGGATGTATAGGCAGGGCATCACCAGCAGGAAAAGGAGGTCATAATTCCAGCTATACAAGACACTAGTGAGGCCCCACCTGGAGTACAGTGTACAGTTCTGGAGACCATACCTAACTGAGGACATAGACAGGATAGAGAAAGGTTCAGAGGAGGGCAACAAAGATGGTGCATGGGTTGCATCACAAGTCCTATGAAGACAGGTTGAAGGAACTGAACATGTACTCCCTGGAGGAGAGGAGGGAGAGGGGATATGATAGAGACATACAAGTATCTTACAGGGAGGAACAGGGTGCAGGAAAACACTATTTTAAGCGAAAAAGATGTTTCAGGACTAGAGGGCATGGGATGAAGTTGGAGGAGGGACGATTCAGAGGAAACATGAGAAAGAATTTCTTCACAGAACGGGTGGTGGACAAGTGGAACACCCTGCCAGAGGAAGTGGTGGGGCTGAAACAATCACGGATTTAAGAATGCATGGGACAGACATAAAGGAATTCTAGAGGGCAGGGGTAAGGGGAAACAGACTTCTAGGAAAACAGACTGAACTTACAAGCTCAAATGGGCAGACTAGGTGGGCCATAGGCCCTTATCTGCCGACACTGTCTATGTATCTATGTATCTATGTACCTCTACTACAGTGGGTGTGGTCATAAAGAAGGATTGGTGGATAATCTATACATTCTACCCCTTTAAGTATACCTGCTGAGCCCATAAGCATGTCAGTCCTAGTATGGGACATATGGACTGTGGAATAAAATGAATAATCTTTGGTGAAAGGGTGGTGCACCCTCCACATGTCCCTCAGTCCCAGCTGCACCAATTGAAGTTTTAGGTTTTTAGCTGTGCTGGTGAGCTGATATGGTCTCATAGAAGACCAATTCATTATCTCATCCTGTATGAGATTAAAATCCCCACACCATGTTATTTTGCTGCTAGTCCTACTCAGAATCAGGGTTAACTCCTGGAAAAAAATGCATGTCATCATAGTTGTGGGCATACATGTTTAGTAGTACGAGGGGTATACCATGGCGAGAGCCCTCCACCAGCATCCATCTGCCGAAATGATCTGCTGCTACTGCCCATGTCTGCTAGGGGATATTATTATGTATGAGGACTGCTATCCCTAGAGCATGTGATGAATAATAATAATAATAATAACATTTATTTGATTAAGCACCTAGGAGGCATACTGAACCTGCCCAGCCCAATCTCTCTCTCTTCAGTTTCTCATGTTCCACATCCAAGAGAAGCATTTCTTGAAGAAACGTAATGTTAGTGTGTTGGGATTTTAAAAATGAGAGTACCTTTATCACTTGATCAGGTGATTCATACCCTTGACATTCCATGTCATTACGTGTATCCTTCCATTTGGCTCCATGTATTTAATCGTTCTCTGCCTATGCTCTGGTTAGACTGTCTCACTTAGAGGCGACCGGGTTCGGGAACGGACTCCAGGTGGCGGGGTTGTACAGGAGGGGTAGATCGGAGTCCGTGGGACTGCTCTCTCCTGGGTGGGCTAGGGACGATGGCCACTCTGTAGCCGGCACCCAGTGGACCGGAGTATTGGTGAGGGATCATTTCAAGGAACACCAAAACGGAAATACCGCTTCTGACTGGCCGATGACGGCTGACCTAAGGCAACTCTGAAGACTCCCAGGAGGCCAGCAAAGCTTCAGCAGTGCCCAGGACTGAAAGGAAATAGTGTGCCGGTTTCCTCCCACGGTGCCTTCCCTCGGAGAAGAGGGACCACCGGTACAGGATTATGCCAGGCTATACCGAGGTTGGCTGTGGATTTGAGGTAAGGTGGCTTGTATGGTTGATAGTAGGGGGGAATGTCTGAGGGGTCATGGCAGCCAGAAGGAGACGCAGCTCCGGAGCATGATAAGGGGACAAAAACAGAATACTCAAAAAGAGTGTCTCACACAAGTGTCCTTTTGATCTATACTCATACTACTGCATATATTCCCCCTTCTCTTGTTAAACATGCTCCTATTCAACCTTAAACAAAAGTTTAGACATTTGGAAGTGTTTAGACATACAGCTCTATCACTTACAACATCCATGAACAGCATAAACGTTAGATCCACCATTCCAAACATTCAACTTGTGGATCTAAGTAACAACCAGTTCTCTCCTCCCTCCTGCCCAGTGGAGACCTAATGGTTAAAAACCATTAGCCCAATCCAGTTTACAAAGATAACCTCTACCGTGTTTGAGAAGCTGGTACCACAATTGCCTCCCTGATGTTTTCAAAATACATCAGTGTGGTTCCCATAGACGGCTTTCGTAGCAACCCTAGGTGTCTGCTGACACCCCTGTGACCCCATTCACTGCTTAGCATCTGATGTTGGACAGCATGTGCTAGTTTGGCTGCACTGCCTGCATGGCTGCTCATGGGTTGCTGGTAGTGGTTATTCTTACTGTGCCTTGAAGGACATTTCTTGACAAATGCATCATTACTGAAGATGTCGCTAACATCACCACTTGGCTCCTGAGCAGTAGTGTCCCATTGCCTCCCCTTAGACTTGTCATATCACACAGTGTTATGCCAGAGGGCTTTCTATGCCTACATGACCAGTGGTGCCAGAAACTCACTCTTGTCCACTAGAGGATGCCTCTGCATATAATTTAGGTGACATGGATGAGTTAAGGCATGGTACTGGATACATAACCATATGCTTGCATACTCAGCTAATAATCATTGATAGTGCAATCTGTCTCCACAGTGGAACAGATATTAATTTTAGATCAACTCGGTAGCCTGCAATATGGCCATGTCCCCCACACACACACACACGTGGCCTTTCCAGCCATTAGCAGCATTAACTAATGAAAATCAAGAAAGAATGCAAGAGGGCTGAGAGGAAAATTCGGTTAAGGAAAAACCAGATGAGAAAATAAATAAAAAAGAGCAGACAAGTGCAAAGATGGAAGAAATATAAAGTTCTAGTCACATAGCACCATCTTCTCTGGGTAAAGTAAAATAGACAGAACAACAAGGTGCTATAGAGCAAACTATGACAAAGGAGAAAACAAATTATATACTAAAGGTGCAATCTTTAAAAAAGGAGCTAGGTAACGCAAACACAAGCCAGACTATGGAACTTGGGGTGCAAGAGGGTCCGTTAGTCACTAGTAAGGAGCAATCTAACGGCAACAAACCTAATCTTCCTACATTAGAAGAGAGCATCAGTACTGGTCATCAATCCAACATCATGTAGGAAAGTGAAAATAACTTGGAATGAAATAATGGGAGAGACACTGTAGTTGTGCGTGACTCACAGTTCAAATACACAGATAGAATAATTTGTAGGAATTGAAAATTGACAAGTGCAAGCTGTTTACCAGGAGCTGGTGTTTGGGACGTACTAAATGGTTTAAATGGTCACCTTAGTAATACAGAGAATCCATTTTTCGTACTTCACGTTGGAACAAATGATATTGGGAGACAAATCACCACAGATACTCAAAGAAATTCTGAACAACTGGGTAATGAACTAAAATAGAGAAACTGTCACATAATTGTCTCAGGATTACTACCAGTGCCCAGAGCTGGGAAAGCAAAGACCCTCGAGATAATAAGAACAACTGGATGGCTCTGAAGATGGTGTAGCTGGGAGGGTGTGTACTTACTGGATAACTGCAGTAGATTCAAGAATAGATACCTTCTTTATGGGGCTGACAGGTTACATCTCAACAAGACGAGTACAAGATTATTGGCACAAGGGATACATCATGCAATTAAAGAGAGTTTAAACTGTTAACTGAGGAGTAGAGTGGGTGGTGGTGGTATTACATGTCCTAGCAAACCAACAAAAAGGGAAGATACTAAAAAGTTAATCTGGAGGGCACTCCTGTTAATTGCCAGAAGCTTAAGGAATAAAATTCATGCTCTTGAATATATCCTACATACAGAAGATATAATGCTGTGTTCTGTAACAGAAACATGGTGGGAGAAAAATGACTGGTAAGTTAATGTGTCAGGTTATCAAGTGTTTCATAAGGAAAGACAAAGTAAACAAGCATTTGTCAATGCCGAACGTTCACTTGCAGGTATTTGCATTGGTGTTTGGCATTTATGCAGGTGCCCCCCCCCCCGTTGTATCCATGTCCCTTTAGAATCCATATCCTAACAGAGTACCTCTCTGCAACTCCTCTTCCTTCTGATCAACATTTTACCCTCATACTTCTTAAGTGTCTGTCTTAGGAACCCTAACGCCCTGGGCGTGCTCAAGGGTATGAGCTTGTGTGGAAACTGCACAACCCGCGCTTGTAACACAGTCATTCAGTGGAATTATTTCACCAGATTTTCAACACAGGCACTTTGTCACCTCTGGTCATGAACACTATCACTATGATTTTCTTACTGTGTACCCTGATTTCCCACAGCGACCTCGCTATTCTGCACCAGCAGTGTGAAAACACATTTCAGCCAGGATGTGAAAAATGGCAGCTGTACTGTTCATAAGAAGGTGTAGGAAAATGCAAATTTTGAAAATCTGGAGTGAAAATATGACAAATTCGTGAAGTTATGAGTTCGCGTGGAACCTACGCAACGCACGCTCATAAAAAAGGTCATTTTTTGGAATTTTTACACCAAATTTTCAACATAGACATTTTAGGACATCTGCTCATGAACAGTGTCACTGTGATTTTGTTACTGTGTACCAAACATGATTTCCCACAGTGACCGCGCTATTCTACGCCAGAAGTGTGAAAACACATTTTGGCCAGGATGTGAAAAATAACAGCTGTACTGGTTATAAGGAGATGTGGTAAAATGGCAATGGTGAAAATCTGGGGAGGAAATATTACAAATTCATGAACTTATGAGGGTACATAGAAACTGCACAACGCATGCTCGTAACACAGCCATTTTATGGACTTTCATCACTAAATTTTCAACATAGGCATTTTAGGACCTCTGCTCATGAACAGTGTCACTGGGATTGTCTTACTCTGTAGTGAACACTGATTTCCAACAGCGACCGTGCTATTCACACCCTCCTAGACTGGTCCTTCACCTCGCACCCCCACAGGATCCTAGCCTCTGGCCTCATTCCAGATGCCCTTAGTGACCACCATGGAATATACTCGGTATGCAAAATCTTCAGACCAAAAGCTCCCCCTCCCAGAATCATCCTGACCAGATCCTTCAAATCTGTGGACCTCCACTCACTACTAAATGACTTAGACAAATCTGACTGGTCGCACATTAGTCAATCCAATAATATAGATGAGGCCCTGCTGTCCTTTAAATCCAATTTCACTGCCATCTGGGACCACTCGCGCCCCCCCTCCAAAGAACCAGGTTCAGAGGTACTCACCTCCCATGGATTACACCCAAAATCCTAGCCCTTCTTAGAGCCAGAGACAAGGCCTGGAAAACCTCCAAGGTGTCCAACTGTCCAATTGACCTCCAGTATTACCGTGAACTTCCCAACAGTAGTACTAGGAAATTCCACCAGGCAAAAACTAACTATTTCAAAAGCACATTCGACTCCACCTCTCATCTCCCATCCAACTTCTGGAATGTGGTCAAGTCGCTTATCAGCCCCCCTTCGCAGCCCCCAACCCATCCCTGCAGGTAGGCGGACTCACCATCTCCGATCCCCCAGCAGTGGCCACTCTATTTAACTCTCATTTCACTAACAGCCATGCTACTCCACTGCCAGCACCTCCACATGCTCATCATCAACCCCTTCCCCCCAAGTAGTGGCACCCCCACAGCTCAGTCTTTCTCTTTCCTGTAGGTAACCCCAGAAGAGGTATATAACGCATTGGTTGCCCTTAATCCAAGAAAGGGTAAATGCCCCACTGGGCTGGACTCCAAAATGCTCCACCTTTCAGCCCCTGCCATAGCCAAACCCCTGGCCTCCCTTTTCAACTTCTTCTTCTCCCGTGCTGAAATCCCCTCTGAATGGAAACATGCCACCATAATTCCTCTTCCTAAGGGTGGGTATCCCTCAGACCCAAACAATTATCGGCCCATCTCCCTCCTACCAATCCTCACAAAAGTACAGGAATGCCTGGTACTCTCTCGCCTATCTCCTTTTCTGGACTCCTCCTCTTTTTTCTCCCCCTTCCAGTCCAGCTTTAGGAAATCACACTCCACCACTACCTCCCTCCTCAGGCTTACTGACTCCATCCTTACTGGGATGGATGCTGGCCACATCACAGCGCCATCTTCATCGATCTGGCCAAGGCATTCAACACAGTCTCCCACTCCCCACTCCTGGCCAAACTCAACAATGCCAGTCTATCCAGTAGGGCCATTTCCTGGTTCAAATCATACCTTGCTGTCAGGTCCCAATCCATCCATATTAGTTCCTCCACCTCGCACCTCTCCGGTCACCTCAGGTGTACCCCAAAGGTTGATCCTGGGCCTCCTGTTCTCAATTTCCTGAATGACCTGCCCTCTGCTTGCCCCACGCACCTCAATCTGTATGTATGTGGATGACACCATGTTGTATGCATCCAGCCCTTTGACCTCAGAAATCTCGATCCGACTGCAGCAGGACTTTATCTCAGTCCAACTCTAGCTTCGCTCAAACTGTCTCCTTCTCAATGCCAAGAAAACGGTCTCTTTAACCTTTGGCACTAGGCAGAGACTTTCTAGGCTCCCCTCTCCAATCACATTCCACACCCTAGAGGGGTCACCACTGGAAGCCTGTACCTCCTTAAGATACCTCGGAATATGGCTGGACCAGCATCTAAACTTTTCCGCACACATCGACTCCCTACTCAAGAAGCTACACCCCAGGCTTGGCGTACTTTACCAGAATCGTGACTACATCCCGGCACCTGCTCTGAGGGCCATTGTGCAGAAAATGATCCTCCACATCTTCTACTATGAGGATGTAGTCTACAGTGCCGGCCCTAAGTCGACCTTAGACAGACTGGACCCTCTTTTCCATTCCTTCTGCCACTTTGCACTGAACTGTCCCTTCTCCACACACCATTGTGCCTTTTAGCAAGCTATGGACCTCCCCTCTCTACATAATCACAGAAAATCCCACTGCGCCAAAAATCCAGCCAAGTTTTGGTCCCAGCCCTCCCACCTCACCCCGCCTTTGGCCAACCCCGCTGCTCAGCTTACTCTTCTCAAAACTCAGACTCTCATTCCCTGGCTGTCCCACATAGGTCCATTACTGCCGGTCAGGCTGCATTCAGCTACCGCATACCAACATTGTGGAACTCCATCCCAGCAAACATTAGTCACTTCTCCTCTCCTCGGCACCTAAACTCCCTGCTACATGCTCACTTCGCCCCTTCCTCCACATGTGCATAGGCAGTTCTGCTCTCCGTGTGAAATGACAGTATTTGTCTGCATGTAGTTCTGCAACTAAACTATGACTGTAATTACTGTTCTCTCATTTCTCACGTTGTCTGCTCCATGCTGTCAAACTATTGTATTTTCTACTGTTTTTCGGACCTCTATGCCTAGCCACTTAATCCAATTGTTAGAGAATCCACACTATGTATTTTCACCTGTATATATGCTGTTTGCAACTATTGTCAATGTTCCCCCTCCCCCAGGACACATCTGGAATCGAGCAGTTAGCATGCTCAGTATGCCTTCCTGGTTAAACGCTTGAATAAATAAATAAATAAATTCTGTGCTGGAAGTGCGCGAAAACACATTTTGGCCAGTATGTGTAAAATGACAGCTGTACTGCTCATAAGGAGGTGTGGAAAAATACCAATGTTGAAAATCTGGAGTGAAAATATTATAAATTCACAAAAATATGAATGTGTGTGGAAACTGTGCAACACATGCTCGTCAAACAGTCATTTTTTTGAATTTTTTCACCAAATTTAGAACATAGGCTTTTTGAGAGCTCACCTCATGAACAGTGACACTGTCATTTCATTAATCGGTCCTGAAAGGTGATTCTGTGCAGTGACTGCGAATTCACCTTTTGGGACCAAATAATGCCATGACAGTGACTGAATTCAAGAGGAGGGGTCCCAATAACCCCTATGTTGAAAATTTGGTGCCAAATTGCCAAAAATTCCCGAGATATGCACCAAAGTTGAAAAAAAACTATTTATGCCATTATACAGCTTACCTGCATTTCTTCAGTTCGTAGTCAGCTTTGAAGAGTGCAGACATGTTCCCAGTTCACCAAAGATCATTGTGCTGGGCTCCGGAGGAAAGTATGGGGTTAGGGGTGTGTGGGGAGGTGGGTGCACAGAGGGTGGTCGCAGGTTGGCAGGGTGGGGTCAGGGACTCACCGAGGGACTGTTTTCTTGTTTCTCAGGAGTTATAAAAAAAAAAAATGTTTGGTATGCTGGGGTGGGCTCCCAGCATGCCACCTACATGAGTGTGTGTGTGTGTGGGGAGGTGGATGCGCAGAGGGTGGGTGCAGGTTGATGGGGGGCCAAGGACAGGAATTGAAAGAAAAAGCAATGGGTGCTTTTGGTACACACAGGGGTGGGCTCCCAGCATGCCACCTATGTGTTCGTTGGGGGGGAGTAGAGCCAGTGGAGTTAGGCACCCCACCGCCATAAGTGTGTGGGGTAGCATGAGCACACTGGGTGGGCTCCAGCATGCCAACTGGTTGTTTTTTTGAGGGGCTGCAGCCGACGGGATTGGGCACACCCATCGGCCACACAGTGTGCTGGGGTGCATGAGCCATGGGGATTGGCCTCCCCTTGGCACACAAGGTGGGGACGGTAGAACAGTAAGAGGAGGGAGGAGGGATTTCATGCCGAGCCGTGTATGACAGCAGTTCGGCTGTGTTGGTCTTCTCATATGTTAATTGCATACACGCTACCACTGCTGATTGCAGCGGACCTTTTATTAGAAGTGAAGACCAACACAGCCAAACTGCTGTCATAAACAGCTTAGCATGTATTGGTCTGGTAGGGTCGTGCCTAACACTGAGCACTGCATTGGGGAGGGGGGGTCACACACCTCAAAAACTCATACTGTTACAAGACGTCCCTTGTGCATGCACACAAGTGAACGCAAAAAGGAGGCAGGGTAGCTTTATTTGTCAAAGAACATATAGATGCTAGATAAATCCAAAATAATAGTATAGGATCTGAGGAATAGTTATAGATAAATATAATCTCAGCAGTAAATGAAAAGATAACAACTGGACTCTGCTACAGATCTCCATCCCTGACAATAGAAGAAAAACACACATTTCTAAATATTATAAAGAACTAGGATAACAGTAGTAAACTAATAGTATTAGGTAACTCTAACTTCCTGGAAATTAACTGGTACAACAATAAACCCATAAAAACATGGAAGCACATTTTTTTTTTAATTGCTGTTTATACTCCCCCCACAGTGCCGGTCTCCACTCTTTCGGGAGACACAGATTGCAGTCTCTCCCTGTACTGCAGCCTCCCCGATTCTGCCCCAGTGGTTCCCAATCAAGCCATGGCTGTACCCCCCAGGCGGGTAGGGGTGGAGCGGTGCACACTGAGAATCTTGCTGTGCCAGACCCACCGTGGACATCAGTGAGGTGCGGGCCATCAGGGTCATTGCTGGGTCTCCATCACCTAGGAGACCGGCACCGATTTTTCCTCCTTTTTCTCCCCTAGGCATGGTGCATGTCCCTTGATGTCAAGGCACCAGGCGCCAACATTCACCATGTGTCTTGGACGATCCCGTCCTGGTAACAGGACTTTCAGTACCCTGGGCCTCTGTCCAGGGTCAGGCAAACTGCGGTCCTTGGCCTCCCCTCAGAGAAGGCCAGCAGTTGTGGGATGCTCAAGTCTTTCTCCCCCGGCCGGCCATTCAGTGGCCCGAGTCCGCTGCTGAACCCGGGTCCTCGGAACCACAATTTTTAGGTATCATGGATGAGTTGTGTCTTGTAAATTATGCAAAAGTAATACAAGGTGGACAGAATCCTAGACTTGATACTGAGCATTATAGAGGAGGAAGTTTGGGAATGTTTAGTTAGAGAGCCATTACTGGGTAGCGACCATAATATGGTCCAATTTGACCTTACCTTATCAAGAAGCAGGCAGGGAGGTGGACAACAGGGCACAGATGGTAACTGTAAATGGAGTCCACTCTGAAGAAAGAGGGATTACTAGTGGGTACTGCAGGGTTCAGTACTGGGACCAGTCCTTTTATGTTGCTTGCACGCATGTGCAAGAAACATAGTGCCATCATCGGAGATTTCGGAAGGTGTCACCTCCTCCTCCAATTCAGTCAGTGAGCTGGCAGCGCGCCCTGTAAGCCAATGCATTTTGGAGCCGTCTATGATATGCTCCAAAATGCAGTGGCCATCAGTTGAAAGGGAACTCACGCTTCAGTGAGCAGCGATAAGAAGCGTAGCTCCCCACCAGCAGCGAGGCGGCGCGCGCATGCATGTATTGCAGGTCACGGGTCCCAATCCCGCCGGCTAAGCCGCGCTGCCCCCCACAGTGGTTGGTGCCACACTGGGAGCCCACCCCAGCATGGCAAGCAGTCCTTTGGCCAATGGGGTGCCCAATCCCCGTTGGCTGAGCTCCCATCCTTGGCCAACACGCTGGAGCCCACCCCAGCGTGGCAAACGCCCCCATCGACGTCTTTTTTTAAACCTGTAAAACAAAAACAGTCCGCAGCGCGCGCCTCCGACCCCCCCACAACCCGCACCCACCCACTGCTCACCCAGTTTTCCCATACCCCCGCCCCATACTACCACCGGACTCGCGCGACGATCTTCGGTGGATCGGGAACACGCTCTGCACTCTTCAAAGCCGACCGCCGAACTGAGGAAATGCCGGTAAGCTGGCATAATGGCCTAGATAGGGGTTTCAACTTTTTGTATATCTCAGGCATTTTGGGAATTTTGCAAATTTTCAACAAGGGTTTTAGGACCTTCTCATGATGATGTCACTGTCATGGCGTTATTCTCGGCCTGAAGGGTGATTTCGTGCAGTGACCGCGTAGTGACTGCAAAATCACCCTTGGGCCCAACTGCCATGACAGTGACATCATTCATGAAGGAATCTCAAAACCCATGTTGTAAATTCAAAATCAAAAAAATACTATTTTCTGGCGTGCGTTGCGCAGTTCCTACGCAGGCTCGTAAGTTCGCGAAATTTCAATATTTTCACTCCAGATTTTCAACATTGCCATTTTACCACACCTTCTTATGAGCAGTACAGCTGTCATTTTTCACATCTCACCCAAAATGTGTTTTCGCCCATGTAGCACAGAATGGCGCAGTCGGTGTGCGAAATCAATGTATGGGACAAATTAAGAAAATCACAGTGACACTGTTCATGAGCAGAGGTCTTAAAATGGCTATGTTGAAAATTTGGTGAAAAAATTCCTAAAAATGACTGTTTTACGAGCGTGCGTTGTGCAGTTCCAACACAGGCGTAAGTTCACAAATTTTCAACATTTTCACTCCAGATTTTCAACATTGCCATTTTACCACACCTCCTCATGAGCAGTACTGCTGTCATTTTTCACATCCTGCCCAAAACATGTTTCTGCCCATGTAGCGCACAATGGCGCAGTCGGTGTGCGAACTCAGTGTATGGGACACATTAAGAAAATCACAGTGTCACTGTTCATGAGCAGAGATCTTAAAATGGCAATGTTGAAAATTTGGTGAAAGAATTCCTAAAAATAACTGTTTTACGAGTGTGCGTTGCACAGTTCCCACTCACGCTCGTAGGTTTGCGAATTTTCAATATTTCCACTTCAGATTTTCAACATTGCCATTTTACCACACCTCCTTATGAGCAGTACAGCTGTCATTTTTCACATCCTGCCCAAAACGTGTTTCCGCCCATGTAGCGCACAATGGCGCAGTCGGTGTGCAAACTCAATGTATGGGACACATTAACAAAATCACAGTGACACTGTTCATGAGCAGAGGTCTTAAAATGGCTGCTTGAAAATTTGCAAAATTTCTAAGAATGACTGTTTTACGAGCGCATGCTGCACAGCAGTATAGCGCAGGTTCAAGGCCTGAGCTGCAAATTTGGTGACATCTAGCAGACTAGACCTGGGTTTGGATCCCACAGCTTCCACTTGCATACTGTGTGACCCTGAGCAAGTTACTTAACCTCCTTGTGCTCCCAGGTCGCTCCTGTAAAAAAGCTTTCAGCTTAGTGTGCTATACCTGGTTAAACAACTAAATAAAAAATAAATAAAATAGTTCCTACGCACGCTTGTAAGTTCGCAAATTTTCAATATTTGCACTCCAATGACTTCCAAATACCTAAACAGCACATAGAAGCAAGCAACATTTGGCATTGACAAATGCTTGTTAATGTCTTTATAAGTGACATTGCAGAGGGACTGGAAGGAAAAGTATGCCTCTTTGCAGATGATACAAAGATCTGCAACAGGGTTGATACACAAAGAGGCAAGGAAAGGATGAGAAAGGACTTGGAAAGGTTGGAGGAATGGTCTAAAGTATGGCAGCTTGGATTCAGTGCAAAGAAGTGCAAAATAATGCACTTGGGAAACAAAAACCCAGGGGAAGATTACACAATGGTCGGGGGGGAGGTAGTAACAACAACAAAAATGGAAAGAGACTGCGGGGTAATCATATCAGATGATCTTAAGGTCAGCAAGCAATGTGAGAAGGCAGTAGGGAGGGCTGGGGGGATACTAGGATGTATAGGGAGAGGCATCACCAGCAGAAAACAGGAAGTTGTTATTCCTCTGTACAGACAGTTGGTGAGACCCCATCTGAAGTATTGCATCCAGTTCTGGAGACCCCATCTTCACAAAGACATAGACAGGATGGAGGCAGTCCAGAGGAGGGCAACTAAAATGGCGCAGGGTCTGCAAGAGAATCCATACGAGGATAGACTAAAGGAGCTCAATATGTATACCCTTGAGGAAGGGGGGGAGACATGATATTTTTAAGTACCTCAGTGGAATCAATAAAGTCCAAGAGGCTAGCATATTTCAGAAAAATAGATATGCAAGAACAAGGGGACACAATCTGAAGATAGAGGGGAGACGGTTCAGGGGCAATGTGAGGAAGCATTGTTTCACACAGAGGGTGGTGGACACATGGAACAGCCTTCCTGAGGAGGTTGTGGGGTCTAAAACTGTGGGAGAATTCAGGAATGCATGGGACAGAATAAGACAATTCTTGTGGGGGGTAGGAAGAAATAGACTGTTGGTTAACTAGGATCTGCAGCTTATCCTGTAGGTAGGGAAATGGGCAGACTAGGTGGGCCAACCAGTCCTTATCTGCTGTCAAAGTCTATGTTTCTATGTCTAAATAAAGCAAATTATAATGATATTAGGCAATACCTACAAAGGTGAGACTGGGAAGGAGACTTTGAGGGAAGCTCATTGCAAGAAAAATGGGACAAATTTAAAAATAAAATGACCACCTCTATGAATCGTTACACACCAACATCAAAGAAATATAACAATAAAGGATCTATACCAGTTTGGCTAAACAAGAAAATCAAAAGATCTATCAAACTTAAAAAAGAGCTTACAATATGGCCAAAATAAGAGCAACCTAGGATCCTGGGGTAATTATAAATATAAGGTGAGGGAATGTGAGAAATTAAATTAATAAAAAATGCAAAGAGAGACTTCAAAGAGAAATTAGCAACTATAGCTGCTGACAATAAAAAAATTTGTTAGATATATAGGACGATTAAGAAAGGATAAGGCTCAGGTTGGGCCACTAGTAGTTAATGGATCCACTATTATGGATTGTTTATTTATTTATTTGCTTTTGTTTATCAGGAGAAATAGCTGAAGAGCTGAACAAATATTTTATTAGCATAAACCAATTTAGAAAGCTGAACTCCATGTACAAGATACAAGTGAAAATGGATGTAAAATCAATATTACAGTATGAGATGTTGCTACTAGATTAAGAGGCCTAGACCCAAACAAGTCACAAGAACTGGATGGCTTACATCCAAGGTTTTTGAGAGATAGGAGAGGTCATTGCTGCCATGGTTACTGATATTTTTCAGACTTCCTTGAACCAAGGTTATGTAGTGGATGATTGGAGACTAGCATGTGTTACTCCAATCTACAAAAAGGGAGAATGAGGTAAACAAAAAAACTATAGACCAGTTAGTATTTCTTCAACACTAGGAAAATGCTTGAGTCAGTAATAAAGGATAGTAGAAACTTTTTAGTAAGCTGAGGCCACGTTGATATATTATAGCATGGATTTAAGAAAACAGGTTTGGCCTCACAAGCCTGATGAATTTTTGAGCCAGTCATTTAGGCTATTGATCAAGGAGTCTCTGTAGATGTGGTCTATGTGGACTTCTCAGAAGCTTTTGACTCAGTGTCGCACAACGAGTTAATGAATATAATAGCTGGTACCGGTATAGACAATAATCTGTTAAGTTGGATAGGCTCCTGGCTCAATAACAGGAGGCAGAGGGTTAATGTGAGGGGGCATCTTTCTAGACAGGCAAATATTACAAGCAGGGTCCCACAGGGATCAGTACTGGGGCCATTATTATTTAACTTGTTCATAGCTCATCTAAATTGTAGTAGTAATGCATGGTTGAGTAAATTTGCAGACAGCATAAAGATAGGTGTGCTAGTCAAGCCTAGGGAAGATGCCGTGCACTTCCAACTGGAGATTGCTAGATTAACAATACAGGCAGGTAATAAAAACTTTCCTTCAACGTTGATAAGTGTACGGTGATGCACTTTGGGGCAAGAAACATCAAGGCCAAATATCATCTAAATGGAGTAGAACTGAAAGTTAAAGAGGAGCAGAAGGATTTGGGGATATATATATATATATATATATATATATAGATATATATTAGAGGAAATAACTCTGTTTAATGCATTAGTTATTATTCAGCGACAAAAGTGAGAGCGTTGTAGGTTGAACTTTCATCCCCTCAGCTCAGCACAGGGTGACATGATCGCCAGCCCCAACTCTCACCCCATGACATGTGTAAAGCAGCAGAAGCATAGGAGAATGGAGAGTTAGGACCAACATCCCAATGCGCACCCCAATGCCGGTTGGGGTGGGCGGGGTCCAAGGGGTTTTCAACCCTAACAGCAAATTCCTCACTTTTGTCGCTGTGGAACAACCCTAACTAATGCATTAAACAGAGTTTTTGCCTCTAATTTCCCTTCTTTTTGAGAATGATAACGAGAAATAGTGAATGTAATGCAGCGGCGGGAGCGCTGGGGCCCGATGTGTTGTGGCATACTAACAGGGACAGCAACGCAAACAGAAATGCTAACAGTACGCATATGGTAACACACAAGCACTAATGAGAACAGAAAGGCTAACGCATGGTGGCGACGGGAATGGTCTGCCACGTGGATGTGTTGTCACATAGTAACATGGTGCCTGCAAACAGAAATGTCAAGGGCATGGTGATGTAAAGTGAAACAGTAAGATAAATAGTACTGTAGACAGAAATGGCAAAAATAACAGAAACGCAAGCGCAAAATGAAAACGCAGCGATAACGCATATGGTGGCGCAGACGCCAATGGTAAGTGAACGGGTAATGGATTCACAAGCGAAAGGGCAACAGTAACAGTAATGTAGTGCACAGGCTGGTTTTCCCAAAACCTGCATTGAGAAAGACAGTGAGTACAAATAATGTATGCAAAATAATGAGTATCGGCGCAGAAAATGAGATCTTGGAATACTAAATACATTATATCTCAGGAACCATCGATGTAGGAAAAAATTTAAAAGTCATATTATTTACAACTGTCCTGGCTAATTTGAATCTTAGCCCCATTGTGGGCTAAAAATTTTCCGATTAAAAACCAGATCTCGCGACCGCTTCCAAGATACGGGCCCTGAAAGGCCGTGAACTCCATAATGTTATCCTATGGGAAAAGAAAGTTCAAAGCGCCATAACTTTGCCTCTCCCGTAATGTTTTTTCACCAAACTACTGAAAGGCACATCTGTGGGCTGTTGGCTGTCTTCCCTCCAAATTTCAGGAAAAAGACCAAACCGTTATTTTGCAGCAGGGCTCCAAATGATTTCTGTTAAGTGTCGGGCCGTAATGTTATCCTATGGGAAAAACCGTCAATTTTGGAGTGCCCGTAACTTTGCCGCCATGTGATATTTTTCACCAAACTACTGAAAGGCACATCTGTGTACTGTTGGCTGTCTTCCCTCAAATTTCAGGAAAAAGACCAAACGTTATTTTGCAGCAGGGTGCCAAAGGATTCCTGTAATGCTTCGGGCGCCGTAATGTTATCCTATGGGAAAAACTGTCAACTTTGGAGTGCCATAACTTTGCCGCCATGTAATATTTTTTCAATACAACACTGAAAGGCACATCTGTGAGATGTCGGCTGCGTTCCCTCCAAATTTCAGCCCAAAACTCCCAACGGTTATTTTGCAGTGCAGTGCCAAAGAATTGCTGTCATTTTCCCACAGACTACAAAATTACTGTCGCAATTTGCGAAAGCTTTCGCAAAAATTTGCGA
Organism: Neoceratodus forsteri; assembly: GCA_016271365.2. Taxonomy (NCBI): domain Eukaryota; kingdom Metazoa; phylum Chordata; order Ceratodontiformes; family Ceratodontidae; genus Neoceratodus; species Neoceratodus forsteri. The sequence continues at coordinate 431,640,910 of CM028134.1, forward strand.
CACTTTCATGAGCACGAAAGTAATTTGCGAAAGTACTTTTTCCAGAAATTTGAAAAACATATTTCTGGGGTGTTTTACCACAAAATAAAGACATGGCAAGCATCCTCAGGGCCCGACTAGGTGAATACAAAAAAAATTAGGTTACTAGAGGGTCCCAAATTTAAATGCCAACCATTTTTCTGATCACCAACTGAAAACAAAATGACCGATTTGTGAAAGTAAAGGCCCATTGCAGTAAAAATGCATTTGCGAAAGTGTTGAACTTTTGTTAACTTTTCCCATTGACTTATAATGGAAACTGTTTTTGAATAACTTTTGAACCGTTTAATATTTTTTCACGAAATCTTCAAAGGCACATCAGGGACCCCAGCTGCATGTTCCCTGAAGATTTTAAATATAAACCACAATTGTGAGGCCACCACAGGAATTCCAGAAAAGCGTAAATGCCGCACAGATCATACTTAATAACTCCACAGCCGTATATCCGACCAATACAAAACTTGGCAGATCCCAAGGCCTATGATTCTTGATCATAAATTCCAAATTTCAGGCAAATCCATCAAACAGTTGCAAAGTTATTAAGGTGCAAAGTTTTGGGGTTTAACATAGAAATGGCTCTCAATCTTAATTATGGTAGCACTACCGTGCTACCATAATAATAAACTGAAATTTGACAAACAGTGTAAGGAAGTGATAAACAAAGGAATAGGTTGCTGGGATGTATAGGAAGAAACACCAGGAGTCGAGACAAGGAGAGGGTGATGCCATTTTATGGAGCTTTGTTGAGGCCACATATATGGTATTGTGTGCAGCTTTGGGCCTCTGTAGTAAGTTATATGTTAGGAGACTGGAGACTGTAGAGAAGGCAACCAGGATGGTCCAAAGTGTAAAGAGTATGAGTTATGAGGAAAGGCTAAGAGAACTGGATATATATTCATTGTAAAACAGAAGAGTGAGAGGGTACCTCTTTCTGGTTTGTAGAGCCCTTAAAAACAGTGATTTATGGGAGTGTTTGGGATTAGTTAGAAGGAAAGTGGTGGGATATTAGCGCCATGATCTGAAGCTTAAGGGAGAATTATAAGGGAATGCAAGAGGACACTGGTTTAAACAGTGGGTGGTGACTGAATGGAACGGATTGCTGGATGATGTGGTTCAGAGTCTGAATATGGACCAGTTTAAGAAATCACTGGATAAAGTCATGATGACCAGGGAAGAGTGGCTTTATTAATTAGTGAGACAAGTCACTATGGCTAATCGCTGCTGACTTGGTAAAATCCTTTGAAAATGGCAACTTTAACTCTAGTCCTGCAATTCAATCACTGCAGTACATGTCCCTACGTATAGCAGTCTCTTGGGGTCTGATGTAACCCATATTTAAATAAATCAGATCAAATTAAAAAAGCATCAACCCCTCTGCTTGTTGAAGCACTACACACCACTATTAATTTGATGCCATCCTCTTTGTCCGGCATCGTTCTTCCTACTGATTAACATCCCGTTTGTCCAAAGATTAATTTAGACCAGAAACACGATGCCCCTTTTTATAATATATATTTCAGTTCCTATTTGTCCCATAACTTATTTCATGGAGTTGATATAGTCCATTGCCTTCTTTGGTTCCATAAAAAACTGATGTTTGCCATCTTTGGTGATTCTTAGTGTCGTCGACATCAGACCCGTGAACTACACTCCTTTGCTTTAATTTTAATTTAGCCTCAGAGAACACTTTTCTCCTGGTGAACAGCTCAACACTAATGTTTGGACAGATTTGGAGGTCGATATTTTTGTAGGTGATTCCTCCTTTTTTCTGCACCCGTCTTATAATCCTTTCCTTGTCCGTGTACCTGTGCAGTTTCATTAGCATTTCCCAGGGTCTCTGTCCTGCCACCAGAAATTTCACCAGGGCTCTGTGAGCACGATCAATCTCCACTTGCCCTTTGTAGCTTGCTGGATCCAAAAATTCAGCAAATCAGGAGCTAAAGAATTGCTCTGGATTGTCACCTTCCATTCCCTCTGGTAACCTGACAACTCAAATGTTCTCTGCTGCTGTGGTTTTCCAGTCTATTGATCTTTTGCTGTAAAAAAATGATGGTTCTTTCATGTTTGGCCACAAGCAACTCCATGGGCACCACACCTTCTGTATTGGTACTGACTCTGCTTAAGATTTGTCATCTGTCTGTCCAGTCTGAGATTTTGGAGGTAAGTTGTGTAATGTTTGACTGAATGCTGCCAAATTTATCACTGAAACTTGCAAAAGCCTGCTGCATCTCCTGGAGTAGCTGACTTTCTCAGGGTAGAGTTCCTGACCCACCTGCTGCAGCTGCATCTCCTGCTCCAGATGCCCTGCTTTTCAGCCTGCACTGTGTTGCCTTTGTAGCATACTTGCATCACTCTCTGAAGGATGCAATGTTTTGAGATGAAATTTTCAGCTTTTATTGTTGTTTTTTTATGATTTGGGTCACTTTTGGTTTTTTGCACTCCAGTTTGAGCCTTCTAGGGGTCAGGTTTGGGTGTCTGAGCAAGATTGCTATGCAGAACTCCACACTATATGACTTTCTAGTCAGCTGCCATCTTAAATCTTGGACAAGCTGAGTTCTGCTGGCCTCTCAGTCTCTGCTGTTGACTGGTTCCATTCCTACCTCTTGGGCTGTCAGCATTTGGTATAGGTAGGAAGTGTTCTGTCCCCCCCTCCGATTCAAGGCTGGGGTCCCACAGGGTTCCATTCTAGGTCCCATCCTCTTTTCCATTTTACTCAATGGCCTCTGCCTGTGTCAACTTACATATTCTCATGCATGCAGATGACACAGTTCTCTACACCTTAGCTCTTGGCAATGGAATTTGTATCTTAAGGATTCAGTCGGTATGGGTAAGCCACCCAGCAGCTAAGCCTTGATGGCAGATTGAGAGATGTTTTGCTGTTCAGACCAGAGGGGTCTAAACAGCAATCAAGTAGAGACAACCTTGAAGCCACCAAGCTAGCCACCACAGCCAGGTGATGGCCTGCAAAGGGAGTTTCCTTGGGACTAGCAGAGGAGAACAGAAGCCTGGGACCCATTTGAACACTCTGAGAGACCAACAGAGCTACAGCCCAGCTGATCTGCAAGAGGTGCCTGATCTAGAGTGACCAGAAGAGAAGAGAAGAGCTAGGGACCTGTGGAAGGAAGGTGTGACTGAGAACTGTGGGATGGTGTAGGCATGTCCAACTGGAGACTGAGTCCTACCAGTCTGTGGGTAACCACAAGTACTGCATCAAGGCCTGTGGGTCCTGCATCACATCCATTCTTTTAGTTTAGATATAGCCACAGTTTGGGCTACTATTTAATGGACCAAGCCATCCAGGTAGGATTATTTTATTTATTTATTAGAATGTTCAGAGTAACACCTTTGAGCAAAGTTCATTTACAAAAGTTCCATGTCAGTGACACAATAGTATGGTACAGTGAATAAACAAAAGGAGAAAGGATCACACAGGATCCAAGAATACATATGCAACATTACAATAACAAGAATCACATCAGTAAGGTGCTAGTTTATATGCACAGGCCACAGTACAAGTTGAGGCAGGAGGTTCTGCCTTGTCAGAATGACTTGCAGTTGTGGTGAGGCAACTTTGTCTGCAGTGGCCCAGACATCTCTGGTAGGACTACCAAGAGGCTTTGTGGACTTGCCTATTTGCAGCACTGGCATATGTATCTTAAAGGCATTGTCTCAGTGCTGATTTTAACTGACTCAGATTGGCAGGTCCAGCATTGGGGTAGGCAGTTATTTCAGCTAGTTTGGCACCCAGTATGGGAAGGTCCTCTTGGATTGACTGGTCCTGCAATGTGGGATGTAAAGTGCATTTCTAGTTGCACTCTTGTAGCGTGGTAATTTGTTGTGATATGGAACAGGAATTGGAGATGTGGAGGGTGAGTTTAACAGGGTCTTCTTCCCAAATAGTCAAGTATGGAACTGTATTCTTTGGTCTAGTAAGAGCCAGTTTATACTTTGATACAGGTTGCAAATGTGTGTGAACCTATCTGAATCTAGGACAAGTCTGCAGGCCTTATTCAGGAGGGTCCTGATTCTGTTAAAGTTGTTTTCTGTGCTGCCCCATAGATTACTAGATCATAATCCACAGAGGAGAGCACAGAAGAGGCTACCGTAGCTTCCTGTCTTCATGTGTCATAGTGTGCTTGTATCTGTAAGGAACCCCAGTTTTTATATTTACCGCTGACAACAAGGTCTATATGCCTGGTGTATGTTAGAGCACTGTTGAGTGTATATGCCAAGATACTGTATTTAAAATATGTTACCCATTCTAAAACCTCACCATTCTGATTAATGATGGAAAGGGTAGGAGTTTGTTCTCCTCTGATAGCTTAGAATGTCATTGTATTTTTTCTTTTTTTTTATAGTTTAAAAGCAGCTTGTTTCATAGGAACCAGTGCTCCAAGGAGTGGAAGTTGTGCTGTAAGGTGTGGTTGACAGTTGTTTGCTTAGTGCTGCTAGTGTAAATAACTGCATCATCCATGCAGAACAGGATGTGGGCACCATCACAAGGGTTACGCAAGTCATTTATAAACAGGCTGAACAGTAGTGGTCCCAGTATTGAGCCCTGGCAACCCCTACTGTCACAGCCTTAGAATCAGAGAGATCTCTACTGACCTTCACTTTTTGAGTGCGGTCAGTTAGGTAGTTCTCAAACAATCCCACTGCTTCCCAAGACAGGCCAATCCCTGTGAGTTTATCCAATAGTAATGTGTGGTTCATGAGGTTTAATGCCTTTGTCAGGTCAATGAAGATTGACTCAACCATTTCACCCTTGTCATGGGACTTGTGTAGGGAGTTAATGAATTCTAACAGGGCTGAAATGGTGTTGTGTTGTCATTTAGAGCCGTGCTGCTGGGGACATAGAAGGTTGTAGCTATTGAGGTAGTTCATCAGCTGGTCCGTGACTACTCATTCCAGGGCCTTGAATAGAGGGGAGAGTATGGAGATTGGTCTGCAGTTTGTGATGCATGTTTTGTCACTTCCTTTGTGTACTGGAGTGACTATTGCTGATTTCCATAGGGCAGGGAATTTGGAATAGTGGAGGGATCTGTTGTACAGTTTAGTGATTGGGTGCTTCAGGATATCAAGTGCTGAGGCAAGGAGCTTCATGTCAATTGTATCTCTACCTACCCTAGTTTTGTTTAGTACCCTTTTAATGTATTTTGTGGTTTCTGATTCAGTCAGTGTTCTAAAGTAAAACTTGGGGTAATTGATATGTGCAGTCTTGTTGGTCAGGGTGTTTGGGGTGGCATGCGATAGGGTACTAAGGGGCATGGCGTTGGGTGGTGGAGTTGATGGTGTTGAGGTAGGAGCTAAGGTCTGTGAAGGCATTGTTAAGGATGTCCGCAATTTCTTGTGGGATGGAGATGTGGGAATCATCTTGAGTGATCAGCTGTTGGGTGTCTTTGTCAGAGCTCCCAAGGAGTTCCTTCAATGATCCCCCAGAACCTGTTGCCATCCCCACAGAGTTTATCTTGCTTCTCTCTATAGTAGCTGACTTTGGCCTCCCTAATAGTGTGTGTGTGTGTTTGTTATGGGCTGTCTTGTACCTCTGGGTATCCACTGGGCTACCCGAGAGTCTAGCTCTGGCCCAGGCATTGTCTCAATGGCGCATCAGTTCTAGTAATTCTGGGGTGATCCATCCAACAGTTCTACCTCGGATCATCCATTTTTTGATTGGTGCAAATTTGTTAGCTGCATGTGTGATTTGCCTTACAAGGAAATCCAGAGCCTGGTCCACATCAGTAATGCAGTCCATGCAGCTCCAGTTAACTTTTGTCAGATGCTGCCTGAAGGTAATCAAAGAACTGCCTTTCAATACCCAAGCAATGAGTTTAGGTGGTTGTCTCATGGTCTTGGAGGTCTATTCATCTAGGACTGGGAGTGATTGCTAATTGTTTCTGGCATCACCTACACTTTGGCAATCTTCTCTGGCTTGGATGTCAGTACCCAGTCGATGAGTGTACCTTTTCCAGTACAGTAATTGTACCTGGTATCTTCACCACCACCATGCGTGAGGTACAAGTTATTTGCTATCTTCATAGGTGGGTTGCTGGAGCTGCAAGTACTATTTGTTTCATTTTGTTTATAGCCTGTGAGCATAAGCCAACCACATGCAATGCAGCCATCGGCCTGCCACGATCTAACATCTGGATAACCAGGCTTCCTCAGGATGGTCTTCAAACAACTATGTGTTTATAGGTCCCAAGAGGGGATTGAGGTAGCGGCCCAACAATACACATGGGCTGGGCACTGCATTGGTTCAAGGAGGGCTTTTGTTTTACTTGTTTAACCTATTTTCCTTCCCCTAGGACCTAATTCCTGATCCCCTAATATAATGTCCTGTTATTTGAAATTTCTGGCTAATGAACATATTACTTACCTGAGCATATTATTTATAATTCACTGAAGTGTTTATTTTTCAGGTCACTGTTGACTACATTGTGTGGGAAGTGGACAGGGTGTACTACAATGGAACATAGTGGGTTGGTATTGTTTTCCTGGGTGGAGGCACTCATCATTTACATCTTACATTATAGTCTTTGGGTAATGAATACCCCATGAGTTATCCACTCAAGTCCCTCAACTTTATTTGTGCCCGTAAGGTAGGGCTTGTTTGCTGACATCTACAGTGACCTGGTACATGTGTGATATTCACAGTCCCTAAGTTCTTCCCTGGGTCATTCAGCTCTCATCATTTAAGTCTCTGTCCTCCCTATTAGCTGATCTTACAACAGTGACTGGATCCTGGTCTCTACATCCTGTGATGCTAATATTACTCTTGGCTATTTCTTTCCAAATTCACCACTGTCTGGGATGTTCATGCCACTGTTTGGAGGGTCCATATTAAATGATCTCATCATGGACCTCCACTGAGCTTATTGCTTGTCTCAAAACATTTGGTTCTGCTGGACACCTTCATGAAGCCTTTGGCACCCCGATGATCTTTTTAATGTACAAGCAGCTTCATAATGCCTGCACAAAAGCCACTAGGCTGCCAAATGCTTAATGTTTTGATTCAAATCTCCTGAACAACCTTAACAACCCCTCAAATTCTGAAAGGTAATGCACCTTAATCAATCTTCCCTCTCAGGTAACACCTACAGTTATCAAAACAAGCAGTACCACCATTACTTACCTCTTGGTCATTGCTTCCTCTTTTGCATTTAAGAACTTGTTTACTATTTGTGCCCTTTTGCTGCTCTCCTTTTCTCACCCCTCCTTCTCTTCTGCCCTTCCCACCCTTCTCCTTTTCCTTCTTCCCTGATGCAACTGCTCTCTCTGCTCTCCTCAGCCCTACTTACTGTAGCAGCCCTGATGACCTTTACCTTTCTTCTCCTGCTATAGCTTCCTATATCCACCATCCTCAACCTTGTTTATTTGTTTAACTAGTAAAAGACACTGGAATAAAGGATTCCTTTTAGGTGTGACCCACAAATAATGCATACAAATACAACCAAATTTAAATACATAAAATTCAAGCATCAAATAATACAAGTATCACTTGAAACATTGACATTCAGATAAATACTTAAAATGTTTAAACACTGAAATAGAAAAGAGACCTAATGTAGGACTTTTCCGGATATCAAGAGGTATATCATTCCAAGTCTTGGGGCTGTATACTTCAAGGCTCGCTGACCACATGCAGTTCTCATAAGTGGTCATTTTAAAACTTCCTACAGGGTATCTCCTAGCTCTAGAAGGAATTAGTTGATCAAATCTCTGTAAGTATCCCAACAGATTCACAGGGACCCTAGACTGCATTACCCTATAAGTAAATCTAAGCATAGTGTAGCTAAAACTTAAATTGAACTGGAGGCTAGCCCATAACACTAAAATCTTAAAATGATGCATTTTGGGGGAATCAAGAGAGCAAATCTTCCCAAAAACTGCATCAGAACCTTTTTTTTTTAAAATTATATGCATAGCAGCATTATCTGTAACAATTAAGACATAATTAACCACTGGTAACAAACATTGCTTAACAATAATCATTTTGGATGTTGGAGTCAGAAAAGATCTCAATCTATATAAAATACCAATTTTTCTATGTATTTTAGAAGACATTGTAGCCAGGTAGGTTTCACAGTTTAACACTGGGTCCAATAAAATACCCAAATACTTAAATGTTTCAACATTTTCAAACATAGTTTCATCAAAACTTTTTAGTTGAAGACTCTTCCCCCTGTTCCTTAACTTTAACAAGTAACCAAATACCATTGTTTTTGTTTTAGATTGGTTTAAAACCATTCTATTAGCAAACAACCACTTCTGCAAAGTAGTCATTGTTGTAGTCAAAGTATCATTTAAATCTGAAACATCAGTTTTTTTGAGAATAAACTACTGCGTCATCTGCATATAAAATTAAACTGTCTTCCAAAACCAGAGAAATATGATCAAAAAGCAGAAATAATATAGGCTCAGTATGGAGCCCTGAGGGACTCCACACTTCACAGGTAAACTATTTGAAACACTACCACCAAATTTTACCATTTGAAATCTATCCATAAGATAGTCCTTAAACCAACTCAGAGATGATCGACCTAAACCCAAATAACATAACCGAGCAATAAATAGTTTATGGTCAACCAAATCATGCCTTGGCCAAGTCCGAGAACATGGCCCCCAATCAAACAACCACCTTCAACACCTTCTAGGACTGTGTTCGTGAACTGGACCAAGGCAGTCTCAGTTCCATATCCCTTTCTGAATCCATGTTGGTTTTGTGACAGTAAACCATAAGCATTTACATAATCAATTAGTTGTCTATACACAATCCTTTCTTGAACTTTAGCAAGTGCAGATAATATGAAAATCGGCTTATAGTTTGCAAAGTCATGAGTCTGACCAGATTTAAACACAGGTACAACTATAGCACATTTCCATAGGTCAGGAACTTGCCCTGTCATAAAGGACAATTTAAACAAAATGCTAATAGGTTAAGATAATGATTCAGCTGCATCTCTCAGTAACTTGGGTGGACGTCCATTATTCCCTGCTGAACTATCTGGCTTAATTTGATGCAAAAGCTTAAACACCTCTGAGGGAGATGTAACCCTCAAGTAGCATGTAGGTCTATTATTGGGACCAGTATTATTGTCACTCAGAGAAAACCTCCCTGCCCCCAAAGATATTTATCCAGGTCAGCAAATCTCTTGTTAAACTCATTTTGCAATTTGTTGTGGGCTGGTTAATACTGCCTCACCTGACTTTGTAAATGGTTTTGGATCACTTATTGGATTAATTAAAGCATTTACCATATCCCAAAAACGTTCTATTATCTGACAGACCTGCTGTTTGTTTTCGCCATAGGAAGTTCTTTTTTGCTAACTTAATCTGTGCCATACAATTATTCTGAATACTTTGATAAAGTTGATAGGTAGAAACCAAATTGACTTGTTTATACCATCTCCAAACCCTATCACGTTCACACATTAACTTTTTTAAAGGTAAGGTAAGCATCCGTTTTTTCCCATTTTATATCTCCTGATAATAGGTACAAAGTTATCCAAATGGAAAAGAATTCTGTAATAAAAAAATCTAACACAACATTTACATCAGGAACAGAGTTCATGAAAGTCCAATCAGTCCTATTTAGCTTGTTACAGAATCCATCCAGGCCAAAGTTTGCAAAGCTTCTAGTCCACGTAATTACTGGGTTTGGTTTTTTAGACCACTTGTTTCCACAAACAATAGGTGGGATGATGGTCGCTCATAAAATCTGCAACCAATCCACATTTCAATATATGATTAGGCCCATTTGACAACACTCAGTCCAAAACAATATGCCGATTTGATTTAACATTCATCCTGGTAGGTTCTGCAATGAGCTGCTCCAAATTTACAGGGGCCAAGCTACCACTTAACTTTGTTATTTCTGAGCTCTGAGCCAGCCCAATTTAAATTAAAATCCCAGTACTACAATTTCTTTGAAAGCATGAAAATTTAAATTATCCAGAAACTCAGTAAGCCCATCTTTGGATGTTTTAAGAAAGGGAGATAAGTACAGCAAATACTTTAATTATTTAGCAACGTCTAAAACAATTTGAACTGCCAAATGCTCCCCAAATGACACTTTTCCTTCAAAGTGGATTTTTCAGAAACCTCTAAATGATCCTTAATATAAAACATAATGCTTCCACACTTCCCCACAGGTCTGTCGTTCCTAAAAATGGTATAACCAGATATAAATATTTCTGCATTTGTAACACCAGGGGTCAACCAGGTTTTTGGTTATAGCTAAAACATCAGGGCAATATACTTCAATCCAGGCTTCCACTTCATGGAACATAGAAGTCAAACACTGAGCATTAAAATGCATTACTCTAAGCCCCATGGAGTTGAGTCCAAAATAGTCAACATCTGCAAAATCATTTGCAACAGGCCCAGGGTTTAACTCAATGTTGCCAGCAAGTAGTAACAACAATAAACCAAAAACTGACACCCTGTGTAGGTGTAGGTGAATACCCGATACCCCCTTATTAATACTCTGTTCCAGTGGTTCTAAATGAGGAGGCCAGCCTCCAAGGAGGCCCCAAACTGCTCCAGTGGAGGCCTGGTCAAGTTTGAGAAAATACAGTATTAACGCTTTTAAGTTTTGGATGTTTGTGTGACGGGATGAAGCAAACTAAATATAAATAATGGCAGCTCAATTTCTTTACTTATGCACTCTAACTGGTGACTAGAAAAGATCCAATGAGCCAAAGCTTGTGTCTAGGGGTGTATTTATATGTCATTTGGTGATTAGAAGGCACATTGAGTCGAGGCTTGTTTCTGCAGTAGGTGTTTTTTGATATGTAAATTGATGACCGGGAAAGGCACACTGACTCAAGGCTTGTTTTTACAGTAGATGTTTATATGCAAATGAATGAGTGGGAAAGGCACACAGAGCCAATACTTGTGTGTCACCTGAGGGAAGAGTACATGAAGCTGTTTAACAACATGGGAAGAGGGGGTGAGATGAAGGTGGCCAGGTAAGTTGTTCCAGATAGAGATAAAATAGAGCAATAAGGGCCCAAGAGTCAGAAAAGTAGAGTGACAAGGATAACCTGGGTGGGGTGGGGGTGGAGAACAATAAGTTGAATAAAAAGAGAATATACCCAGTAAACTTTATTAGTCTCACTTTATTCCTGGTGCGCCTGTGCAAAACGATGTTTTCTATAGGAAAATTTTTTTTTTCCAAATTTGAGGGAGGCTCAAAATCTTTTCCATTGCTTAGAGAGGCTCGCTGTCATAAAGTATGAGAACTAATGCTCTATTCCCTTCATTAAAATTAGGCTTGCCAGGATTCGATTTTTTACTTTTACAAAATTCGACCTAAAATATCGATCTTTATTTTGCACATTTACTTTCGATTTTTTCTAGTGTATCCTGATATTAAGCAAGTGAAAATACAATATTTGATAGTTGTTCCAATTTATTTTGTGTAAAAAATGTATAAAATGTTATGTTAAAATCATCGCACAAACAGACATGGGGTGTGGATGGGGGGAAATGGGATCACTAAATAGCACCAGTAAATAGCAGCACTAAATAAAGCATTGTGCCATGTAAATATAAATATTATTTTGTGTCTGACACTTGAAGATCCAAAACTAGAAAAAGACTCAGTAATGTCCTTTCATGGAAATGCCCTCAAAGCACAGAGCTCTCACCAAGTTGTGAGGGAAGTCAACATTTTTACCCATGCTGCTAGTGACAATGAAAGCTAATCATGTCAAAGCACAGTATTCCATTTTATGCAGGGGATAACAGCGTGATTTGCTCTCATTGTCACATTCGAGTAAACTGTAAGTTTGCTGAGGAATGTAGCACTATGCAATTAAATTCAATAGCAGTTAATCAAAGGTCATCGACAGGTTGGCACTAAGTTCTTTGATCTGAAAAGCAACACAATTACATAAGAATGCAGAAGGTCACTGTGTGTGATTGAGTTAATGTTAATGGCAGACACAGTGTACAATGAAAATACCAGACTTAGAAGAAACTGAAACTGTCATTAGGGGAACAAGAAATTAGACTTTAATTGAGATATATTTATTTTTTTCGATTTGGCAATTTCCGATGCAGCCGGCATTTACCGATGAAAACTGATAAATATTGAATCCTGGCAAGCCCAATTAAAACTCACCTCTTCTTCCACACCAGTCAGGTTCCTGATGTGCTGAAGAGGGCTAAAGTCCATCCTCTCCACAAAGGCAGCGGACCCTTCTCCCCTGGCAATTACATCCTACTGTGTCTTCCTAACCCTAATACTGGCTAAGGTTCAAGAATGACTTTTGTCATCCAAGCTCTCCTCTTATTTATTTATTTATTTATTAGAGCATCAGTTTAACAACCTTTGAGCCAGAGGCTCATTTACAAAGGTACCTCATCACAGTGAGGACAAAACAGTGCAAGAAACAAACATCAAGGCAGACAAAAATCAGAGTACATTTAGGAATCAGCCAAAAATACAGGCATTTGTCAAACACAGTATACAACAGGCTTACATGTGCGCTTTACAGAGTAGACAATATACAGTAGTTACATGGAGATTGATTCAGTGGGCAGAATAAAGGTAAGGCTGGGTGGAAGACATCAGAAGAGGAGTGTGGGGAAGATAGTAGCAAGTAAAGGTAGAGCTGGACAGAAGGTCAGAGAGCGGCTCAGTGAGCCTTGTCTGGGAGGATAGGAGGAGGCTTAGAGGCAGGTACAGCTGCATGTTGAGAGCAGGTGATTTCTAAGACTAGTTTTAAAATAAGATAACGAGGCGGCATCAGTGACTCCGGTGGGGAGGGCGTTATACCAACAGGGGGCTCTGTAGGGGTAAGCCCTTTGACCTTGCGAGGTTCTCGCCCTCGGTATAACCAGTGCAGTTTTGCAGGATATGTGGGTATGCACTGTAGGGTTTGCATGGTGGATAGCGGTAGACAGACCCGTGGGGATAGCCCAAGGAGTGATTTTTTGTTAGGAGGCAGGTTTGATATTTGAGGCGCTCATCTAGGGTTGAGTAGATTGGCCATGGTGTAAGAGGCGGCAAGTGTGGGTTAGACTAGGAGCCCCAGTTATGAGCCTGCAGGCCTTTTAAGGTGAGGTGGATCTTGTGCAGGGCAGTCTGGTCTGCTGCACCACACACAGGTAGGCCATAGTCTACCAGAGATAGAACAGAGGATGTGACTGCAAGTCGGAGGGCATCCGTGGGGAGGCAGTTTTTATGACGATAGAGGATACCCAGCCGAGTGTTAGAGGTTGAGGCAAGGGCAGAGATGTGGGCATGAAAAGAGAGGGCAGGGTCAAAGGTTATACCTAGGTATTTATAAGAGTGAACTAGCTCAACAGGGAGTTTAGAGGTGGCGTGGACTGTAGAGGATAGTTACTGGATTTATTTTGGGGGTGGGCAAAGAGCATGGTTTTGGTTTCTTTAGATTAATTATGAGCCTGTGCTCAGTAAACCAGGCTTCATGTCATTGTAGGATTCCTGCAGAGAATCCTGAAGTGAGATGGCATTACGGTCAGAGGCAAAGAGTATAGCATCATCCACGTAAAGAAGGATTGTACCAGTACATACACTGGGCAGGGAGTTGAGAAAAAGAGAAAAGAGCAAGGGCCCAAGAATGGAGCCCTGAGAGACTCCAGAGTGGATAGGGCAGGTGCTGGAAAGTTTCCCGTTGATTTTCACACGTTGTGAGTGGGCCGACAAGTAGCTGGAGCACCAGGAAACAGGCCCAGTGGCAAAGCCTAAGTGACTAAGGGTAGTTAGCAGGAGGGGGTGGGAGACAGTATCAAAGGCTTTTGATAAGTCAATGAACACTGCACCTGCTAGGGAGCCAGAGTCCAGTGAGGTGTGAAGAAAGTTAGAGAACTCCAGGAGGGCAGTTTTGGTGCTGTGGCCTGCTCTGAAACCATGTTGTTCTGGGCAGAGGATGCTATATTTATCGAGGTATTCAGAGATTTGGGTGGCCACAATTTTTTCTAAGGCCTTAGAGAGAGGAGAGAGGATTGAGATAGGTCGATAATTGCTAGGGAGGGTCCTATCACCACCCTTGTGTATTGGGGTGACAGTAGCTATCTTCCAGGCAGAGGGATTGAGCAGAGGATTTTTCAAGAGGCTGGGATTGGTGAGATAACTAGATCCAGAACCTGACGGAGATGATCCCGGGAGCTACCACAGTGCCTTAAGGCCTGAGTAGGTGGGTCTGACTTCCTGGTGACCGCAGATGCGTGGAATAGATGCATGGAGAGAAAATTGTCAGGAGCACCAGCTAAGGTGTGGTGTTTGTGAGGTGATTGGCAATAAGGACGGGGTCTGAGGGAGCCGAACCATTAATGTTGATAGCGAGGTGGGGAGAACACGTGCCACCATTCAGCTGCTTAATGTTGTCCCAGAAGGTCCTAGCATTCCCCCATGAGGAAGTGAGGGAGGCTTGATGGTGCTCAGCCTTTGCTTTGCAGATGGCCCATGTACATTTGTTCTGGCAGCAGCATGAGCCATCCTGTCAGCTGGGTGGTCTGTTTCTGTGGCAATGTGCCATAGATTGTCCCTGTGTAGAAGTTGGCGCAGGGTGGGGGTAATCCAGGGCATGCCTTACTTTGGACTGGCGTGCAGTTATGAGTAAAATGTCACAAGCAGAGTTGAAGGTGTGGGTAAAGAAGGTAAGGGCGTGTCAATATCCGGGCGTTTAGTATAGGGACCAGTCTATGAGGGCTAGGAGGTTTAAGGCCTTTAGCCCACCAGGTCTAAGACGCCACCAGGGTAGTTTGTGCTGTGGGTTTCGGCAAGGAGGTAGATCAATAGAAGAGAACTGGGAGTGGTTGCTAAGGCAGTCTGGGAGGATTTGGATATTGCGGATGTGGTTAGGGTGGTTTGTGAGGACCACATCCAGGAGTGTGCTAGAGCCCATTCTAGGATTCACTCTAGTGGGTTGGGAGATTAGTTGGGTTAGGTCGATGGCTGTAAAGGTGTCATGGAAGGAAGTGGATGAAGGGCTGAGCCAATTGATGTTCAAGTCCCCCACAAGGATTTGGTCGGAGGAGTGGGGTAGAGAGGTAAGATAATCGATTAGTGGGCCTAGTGCTTGTGCTTGATTTTTTGGGGGTATGTACGCTGTAGTCAGGTAGATGGGACCCCTAAAGGGATCAGGAGATAGTTTTAGGGTTAGGACCTGAGCCCTGAAGTCAAGGAACGGGGCTGGGAGGGCTAGTCCAACGAGAGGATCTTTGACATAAATGGCACAGCCCCCACCTCGCCTACCAACACGGTCCTCCTGATAGAGGGAGTAGCCAGGGAGTGAGACCAGGGAGTCAGGGGTAGAGTCTGACAGCCAAGTTTCAACTATTGAGATAACGTCAGGTTTATGAACTGCAACCCAGCAGTTGAGAGAGTTGAATTTTTTAAGGAGGCTACATATGTTCATGGAAGCAATATGAAGCCCGGTGGATTCCTTTGAGGAGCCTTTGCAAGCTGGACCGGGATTGGGATATATGTTACCAGTCAGGAGCAGAAGGAGGAGAGCTGCTCTGGACAGAGGGTGGCAGAAGGAGCGTTTACGCCAGGAGTGATAGGAAGAGAAGGGGGGTTTCATAGCACAGGGGGTGGGTAGGGCAGCACAGGCTGAGAAGGCTTGGAGTGATAAGATGCCTGAGGGAGCAAGGGGAAGGAGAGGTAGTGTCTAGATGGGGGTGAGGTGGAGGACCATATGGGGTGAGTGGAGGAGGAGGAGGAGGGGAGGGCAGTGGCATAGGAGGAGGGAGGGAGGCAGGAGGGCAGGTAGGAGCACTAGAGTAGTGAGGCTGAGGGTTAACAGGGACATTAGGGTTAGTGGAAGGCAAAGGAGGAGGAGGAGGAGAGAGGCAGGTAGGCAGAGGTGTGCATGCTAGTTGGAAGGGGTGAGAGCTGAAGTGAAGAAAGGTGGGGAACTTTGACTGTGCTTCTTTCTCAGCCCTTCCAGTCCGGCTTCACGAAAACCTATTCCACAGTCTCCTCCTCCTCAGATCACTGACTCCATCCTAAAGGGATGGGCTAGGCCTGTTTACCTCTCTGTTTTTGTCAATGACTTTGCCAAGGCTTTTTACACAGTAGCCCATCCCTCCACCTTGACAGACTAGCTGTGGCTGGACTCTGTCCTCTCAATCAAGTGGTTCAGCAGCTACTTGGCTGGCAGATCTTAAGCAGTCCTCAAAAGAGATGTCCCCAATTGGGTCAGATGTGTCCAGATATTCTATCTTTGGTCCCATCTTGTTCTGGATCTTCCTAAATTACCTCCTGATGGGCTGTGTCTCCTTGCCATTCCAATGTATGTAGATGACATTGTGCTTTTGCCTCTGGCCCATTATCTGCTGTGCTATCTTCACTGCTCCAACATGATTTTGACAACATTTGTTACAGGTTCTGTGATAATCTGATCATTCTTAATACCCCAAAAACAGTCTCTATAACCTTTAGTACTATGCAGCAAGAGGCCAAACCCTAGTCCTCCCCAATCTTCATGACCCTGGATGGCTCCAAGTTAGAGGAAGTCTACTCCTTCAAATATCTGGGTGTCTTGCTGGACTATTACTTCGACTTCTCCAGTTACACAGATGCATCCATAAGAAACTCCTCCCAGCTAGCTGAGTTATGCAGGAATAAGACTTGTATCTGCCTCCCTGTCCATCATGAGATTTTGTGGTGGTACGATGTTCCTCCGGCATCGGATTATGGGAACATGATAGCATAGCCCCTAGTTACACCCTGGCCAGATTAGAGCCTCTCTTTCACTGAATTTGCTGCTTTTCCTTAACTATCCACTCTTTATACACCACTGTTCCTTATGCTCCAACCTCTTGGATCCCTCCTGAGAGAATGCCTCTGTCATGTGCTTAGTTTCTCTCCAAATTGTGGTTTGGCTTCTTCCCCTGTTCTCTGAACTCCCCCTTGCCCAACCCCCCACAAACACTATCCTTACTATCTCAGGAAACTCTGACTGCCCCTCCTGCTCTCTACCTCGCCCTAAAACCTCTGATAAACAGGATGTCTACTCCTATAGACTCCCTCTCCTCTGGTATAAACTTCCTTTCTCACTCCATGCTTCCGCCTCCTCCTACTCCTTCTGCCCTCAGAGCTCTACTCAGGAATTCACAGACCACTCTTGCACCCAATCCTGTACTTCCTCACTTGTCATACTGCCCCCACTCAAGAACACACAACTCACTCTCGCTCCTCTACCTAATCCCTCTTTCTATCACTTCCCATGTTGCCCCCCACTCAAGAACACACAACCCACTCCTGCTCCTGTACCTAATCCTTCTGTCCCTCAAGCAACATGCTTCCCCTCCTTTACTCAGAAACACACAAATCCACTTCTGCTCTGGTACCCAAGCCCTCCCTCTCCTCACTCCTTATACTGCTCCTCCCTTTACTCAGTAACATGTGACCCACTCTTTCTCTTGTGCCTAATCCTTCTCTCTCCCTCACTCACCATGCTGCCCCCAACTCAGGAATATATAACCCACTCCTGTTCCTGTACCTGTTCCTGCTTTCCCTCACTCATCATGCTGAACCCTCCTCTGCTCGGGAACACACAACCCACACTGGCTGCTGTACCTGATCCTTCCCTCTCTCCCTTACTAGCCATCGCCGCCCTCTACTCAGGAACACACATCCACACTGCTGGCTGCTGTACCTAATCCTTCCCTCTCTCCCTCACTAGCCATGCTGCCTCCCTCACTCAGGAACACACAACCCACACTGGCTGCTGTACTGGAACCTTCCCCTCTCCCTCACTAGCCATGCTGCCCTCTCTACTCAGAACACAGAACCCACACTGGCTGCTGTACCTAATCCTTCCCTCACTAGCCATGCTGCCATCCTCTACTCAAGAACACACAACATACACTGGCTGTTGTACCTAATCTTTCCCTGTCTCCCTCAGTCAACATGCTGCCCTCCTCTGCTCAGAAATGCACAACCCACACTGGCTGTTGTAGCTATTCTTTCCCTGTCTCCCTCAGTCAACGTGCTGCCCTCATCTACTCAGGAACACACAACCCACAATGGCTGCTGTACCTAATCCTTCCCTCTCTCCCTCAATCAACATGCTGCCCTCCTTTACTCGGGTACACACAACCCACACTGGCTGCTTTACCTAATCCTTTCCTCCCTCACTAGCCATGTCACCCTCCTCTACTCAGGAACACACAACCCACACTGGCTGCTGTACCTAATCCTTATCTCTCTCCCTCAATCAACATGGTGCCCTCCTCTACTCAGGAACACACAACCCACACTGGCTGCTGTACATAATCCTTCCCTCTCTCCCTCAATCAACATGGTGCCCTCCTCTACTCAGGAACACACAACCCACACTGGCTGCTGTACATAATCCTTTCCTCCCTCACTTGACATGCTACCCTTCCCCACTTGGCAACAGCCAAACCACTCTGGCTCCTTTACCTAATCCTGCCCCCCCCCACACACTTAGGAACACATGACCCAGACCTGCTGCTATATCGAAACCATCTCTCTTAGTCATCATGTTGGCCCCCTTTCTCTCTTCCCCACAGAAATGTTGGAAATAACCTGTTTCAGCTCAATGTGCCATCCAGGCCAAATATAAAAAAAAATAAAAGAATAAACTGCTCTTGTGGTGTTTCTACTGAGGATGTTTTACACCTGCACTAGAGGTCATGGATAATTAGAAATAAATTACCCCCAACCCCTATATAGTTCACAGATAATTGGAAATAACTTCACCACCCCTATATTTCTTTGAGATTTAGCAGTACTCTGAGGCACGGAGAGAGAGAGAGAGAGAGAGCTCTGTTTAATACAGATGAAGACGACAGATCATTATGTTAAGAAATAATAACTTAGCAGGGTAATATAAAATGAAAGACACTTATAATTCATTGTCTCAAATTTACAACAGCCTCTGGTATAAGCTGACTTATCTCAGCAACTTGTAGATGAAATATGTATACAAAGGAGGCCTCAGGGGAGACATTACATTGATATCATCACATTAATGTTGGGGGGGTCTATAAATAGGCCTCTTTTCCCACTTCCACTGCAGCAGTTTTATTGAATACAATGCAAGTAGTGAACGGAATAGAGGCAGTGTGGTTCAGTGGCTTAAAGCACAGTCTTTTGAACCAGGGACTTAGGTTCAAATGCCACCAGAGCCATGTGCTGTACTTATTATGTGACCTGGAACAAATCACTTTACCTCTCAGCTTCAGTTCACCCAACTGGAAAATGGGTAAAGTAAGACTTCACTGAAAACAAGACACTGCATCTAAGCTTGGCTTTCCTGAGTAAAAAAAGATAATCAAAAATTACAAAGCAGTACCAACTTCTACAGTTGTTGGAAATTGTACTTAGTGAGACTGGGGCAGATGCCATACAGTCAGTAATCATGTTTTATTTAGTTTGCCATGGGTAACACAGCTGAGACACAGCATCTGATTTCCAGTGGTGTCTTGCTTTTACCCGGTCTTACAGTTGGGATTAAAAGACTGAAATGCAGGGAAATTAAATAACGTGCTCAGAGCCAAACAGTGAGCCAGTGGCTGTGTTTGGATGCCCTCAGCAGTCATATTAATAGATTATCAAGCAAGGACAATCAATAATATCTAAAACAAAAAATAATACAAACCCTGGCCTGAGCATGCCTGTTTTATGGTACCTGCTCATAAGATACTCTTTGCAGAGTGTCATGCACGGGGGTGGGGGGGCACTCTGATTGGTCAGGAGTGCTCACTAGATCGATAATCTTCTCAATATGGAAGACGTTCCAGTTATGAGTCACCATTTTTCACAGAATGACATCATACTCTGCAGCATGATTGAACAATGTTGATTCTGGAGGTTTGTTTTTTACAAGATGAAGCCTGCACCTATTGTTCTCTGGGTTCTCATGTTCCAGCCAATTATCAGAAATGTTAAAGCATGGGTCCACCGGTGATCCAGTGGGTAGCACTACATGGTCCCACATGGGTGACACAAGTTCAGGAATGAGCTTGGCTTACTGACTGGATGGCCCATGGGCTGAGGAAGCACTGCTGTGTGGCAGTGCTCCCAGTCTGGGTAGGGATCACATTGGGCTCTGCTGCTTTGGCAACACCTGTGGTGGGACAGAGAGCTTGCTTCTCCTGCAGGGAATGTCCGATGCATGTTCAGGTGAGACAGGATTCTGCTTACTGTCAGGGGTGGTGGGAAGAAAACTGTGGAAAAACCCTGCCAGCAGGATACACTGCTTTTCCCCACACCACTGATTAAGCCCTAGCTCCATCATCTGAATTGTGCAGGGGAACCTCCTTCCTTGGCCCCTCCATAGGGAAAACTGTGGGGATCTCTGGAGTCCAGGTAGTCCCAGAGATGGTGGGTGATGTGGCTAAGTGGGCTGGGGTCTGAAAGGGGCCAGGCAGCGACTGGGAGAATAAAGTGCTTATGGCAAAAAATATATATGTTAAAGTATATGCACCACAATTGCATATCTTTAATGAAGATGCACCCTTCACATCCATTGTCATCAAGGGCAAAGTCTACTCTGTAGCTGATATACTGCATAGACTTCTTATCATTGATTGCTACCCTTGAGGTCTCAGGGTGTGAAATAACGGCCCTGCATATGGCACCAACACTAAGTGTCTCTATCCTTTTACCAGTCTGTTTGATTTGATGACAGTTCCATCCCTGCACAGATGGCACTGTTTCAACTGCAGTGCCTTGATCTGGTTTCCTTCAGCTGCCCTTTAGTAATATTCTTCCCAAAGCTAACGCAGATCATGAGGATAAACAACATAAGTCATGCAGTTTGTGCTGTTGCACTGGTACTAGCAGAAAGGATTTCACATGGACCTCCACTAGGACTTAAAGAGACCCCGAAGTCACATAAAAACTGGAAAAAAACAATTTTTAGACACATTTCAACTTACTGTATATTTTACATATTCTCTGTATCTGCTTTCCTCTTTTTCTTTATTACCATGTACATTAACATGAACACAGACCAGACTTCATCTGCTCTGGCTGTTTATCCACTCCTAATATCGTAATTTTCTTTGGTTTTCTTCTTTCTCCATGCAGATCCCTGGCATCTCACTTCTCCAGGCTTGAATATGCCCCAATGCCCATCAGTTACATTCTGCTGTCCTCCAAGGTCCACCATGCAGAAACTCAAGGCTCATCCATAATCAAAGGTCCACTGTGCTCCATCATGAGGGACTTGCCTTGTTCAACAAAGAGAGAATGCAGGGTATATGTATCTTAAGGTGGCTAAGGAGGTGAACCCAGAGTATCAGAGGCTCATTGAGGGGCTGGGGTGACAGCCATCATCTGATGCACCTGACTGCTATTTTCTTTTTACCCCAAGTCCTACCCACTTCCCCTTACAGGGTGCCCCTGCACATCTCTGCAACCTGTGGGCAGCACCTGGCCAACAGAGTGTGGCCATCCACACCATCAGTGCCATGAAGTCAGCCACTTTAAGATGTTTTGGTACACCACACCATCAATGCCATGAAGTCAGCCACTTTAAGAGGTTTTGGTACAGTGATCACCATCCAGTCATCCACCCTGGAATCTGCGCAAGGCTGCCTCTGCTGTGTGTCCCTGATTCCACTGGCCTAGGAAAGGAGTTGGGCTCGAGTATCAAACCCCAGTCTCCTGTTATGGCAAGGCAACATGCTACCACCAACTTCACCAATCCAGGCATAAGCCTCTCTTTGTGACATCATAACTGTTCCACATACACAGATTTTGATCTCACAGGCCAAAGATGCTGATATCAGGTGTACGCAAGCAGCCTGCGCTGATGAACTCTAGTGGACAGTGATCCTGTTCACATTATAATGCACACAGTTACAAAGAAAAAGGGGAGGGTAAACACTGCAGCCATACAAACTATAAACTGAAATATGTCTAATAATAAAGTTCATCTGTCTGCCCTGATGGCCCAATGGCAACATGACGCCCTGACATGCAGGGACTTGAGTTAGGAAGAGGACTTGAGTTGCCACATCAGAGGCCAGTCTGGCCATAGACGGCTACCAAGAGGCAGTGTGTCTTGTTTGGGGAGGCTTGGTAATGGGTTCCAGGACAGTAGCAACCCTAGTGGGTGGGCCAGAGAGGTTTCTTCTTCTGCAGGGATATGCCATGTGTGTACGTGGCCGATAGGCATTAATCTCATCAAGGGGAGGAAGGTGGATGCTGGAGAAAACTAGGAAAGAAACACCTGGCTGCCATCTATATGATGGCCCACATAAGCAGGGCAGATCCCTGGAATGATGACAACACGTACTGGGGGAACAGATCAGTCTAAACAAAATTAAGTTTATCCAGAGTTCCCTGGAGACGTTGTATGCACTCTTTGAAAAGCAATATTTTGAAAGGCCTGTTTTTTATGTTAGATATCACTGTGGCAATTCTTGTTTTGTTTTTTTATTTGTCTCAGTTATTCTTTCAGTAAAAGATGGGATTTAAAAAAAAATCATCAGCTTTTAAAGATGTTAGATGACTTTATTATTGCCTACCAGCTGTTCATTTTTCCAGACAGCTGTCTTGCATAAAGAGTCATAAAGTGACTGCAATTGTCAGACGGTATATGAGGGGCTGAGCAGTAGATATTGGGGGGTCAGGGGAGACGTCTTCATGGTGTGAAATCCAGGGCTTGTGAGCAGATTGAAGGAGAGCCTGACCCACTTGCTGAGAAGGGACAAACAGAAGGTCACATCCATTACTGCAGAGCTGCATCAGGGCTCACTTCAGCTTGCTGCTGCTGCTGTTATCCTGTGTGCCAGTGGAATTAAGCTTACAAGTAATGCATGAAAGAGCACAGCAAAAGCATCTTTAAGCCCATTAATGCTACCCCTATCCTGGGATGGCCAGCTAGGCTATGCCCAAAATAACTTTAGTTGAAAACGATTCTAGGTAGAAGTCACTGAAACGGCAGCTTAAAGAGCTGATGTACACCTTAAAAGATACCTAATATAGGCTGTCTTTTGGAGTCAGATGTTAACAGAATTTTAATGTGTTCAGCCATCTGAATATTGAAAAGTGCTATTTGTAACTTTATTGTACTGCACTCTATATTCTATATTCACTCTATATTATAGGGGTGTGATAGCACCCCTATAGTTACGGTTGAGCAAGGTGTTTAATTCTAAGCCTAACTTTGCACCTTAATAGCTTTGCCCCTGTTTAACAGAATTGCACAACATTTTGCATGCACGGGGGGCAAGGTCTCTTGATTTGTCAAATCTTGTGACATCAGATATCTGCATTCCGAGATCTGGATAGTGAAAAAAGTGGAAAAATCAGGGTTTTTTTTGCCGTTTCATTGCTCTCACCTACAGCCTAGATGATTAGGATTTTTTATTTTGAAATTCTCAAGGTAGAGGGGCTTGCCTAGAAAGGGGCCTTTTTTTGGTTTGGTGAAAAAATATTAATCTGTTCCCAAGTTATAAGGATTTGAAATACTGGTTCTGAACAAGCTCACTAGGTCTTCTGAGTTCCTACATACTCTTCTCCTGTTGGGCAATGCAAAGAAGCTCCACCTGGGCTGTGTGTATAATCCTCCAAAAGCAGAGCTTGTGGCCTCTCCCACCTCCTTGATTGCCATGATCCAAAGGTGGGTACTAGTGAACTTCTAGTGTTCGGAGACTTCAACCTAAACTGGCTGAGTGGCAACACCAAGCTATACGAACCCCTACTGTCAGGCCTTGCCCTCAGCCAGCTTATCTCCGAACCTACAAGACTTTCTTCCTCTGGGGCAAATAGTACCCTTGTTGACTGGATACTGAGCAACAGGCCAGACCATATCACTGCTTCTGGCCTCTTCCCAGACACCTTCTTGGACCACTCTCCCACCTACTGCGTGTGGAAAGTCCTCACCCCTCGGGTCCACTCAAAAATAATTGAGATGAGGGACTACTCGAAATTTAACACTA
Organism: Neoceratodus forsteri; assembly: GCA_016271365.2. Lineage (NCBI taxonomy): Eukaryota > Metazoa > Chordata > Ceratodontiformes > Ceratodontidae > Neoceratodus > Neoceratodus forsteri. Next base: position 431,664,853 of record CM028134.1, read on the forward strand.
ACGACTTCCTTGCTGACCTCTACCAAACCAACTGGTCCCAGGTCACTGCCGTCAGTGACCCCACTGCTGCCCTTGACTGCTTCCTATCCATATTCGCTCTCTCAGGATAGATACGCCCTATATAAAGGAGGGTGAAGAGAACTGTTACTAAATGGTTGCATGGTGGCCTGTTTGCACTTATGAAACACAGGGATAAATGCTGGCAAAAGTTCAAGGTCTCCGCAAAGTTCTGACTTATCTTAATACAGGTAGCTCAGGAACTCCTGTAAGAGGGCTATCCGCTCATCAAAGAGTGAATTCTGTAAATTCTCCCTTGAAGTGTTTGCCAAAAACCCAAGGAGTTTCTGGCGCACCATCAAACACACAGTAAGTGGTCCTGCCAGCCCCCAGGTCTCCGACATGCAAATTGGAAGAGTCAATTGTAACAATGACCTGACAACAGCCAATGCCTTTAACGACCTGCTCTCCAACCTGTCTGCCTTAATTCCCTTATCTCATGTCACCAATGATCTGGGTCCCTCTGGCTATGCCATGCCCTCTCATCTCCCTTCTACTTTAAGGCTGTCTCCTGCAGTCTCCTAGCTGGACTCTCCCCACACAATGGAGCCAGGCACAACAATCTTGATCCCAAATTGCTCTGCCTGGGAGTCCCCTTTTTGGCTCAGCCTATCTCCCACATCCTCAATTCCTCTCTCTCTCATATCTAGGGAAATCACTGATATATGGTAGGTGGCTCATGTGGTCCCAGTCCTCAAATGCGGTGATCCCAAAATTCTCAAAAACAATCGCCCTATAGTGATCTTGTCTGCTGTGAACAAGCTGCTCAAAAAGGTGATGGCCTTCCAGCTCACACTCTTCATCCACACCCATGGCCTCCTGTCCCTAGCACAGCATGGGTTCCTAAAAGGACACAGCACTTCCACTACCCTTGCTCAGGTCACCTCAGATATCAGAACGGCAACTGACCAAGGCAAACTTACTGGAGCTATCTTCATAGATCTGTCTAAGGCCTGTGATCTGGTTGATCACACACTCCTGGGCACCGCCCTTTGGTCCCTTGGCCTTTCTCCTCAAGACCTAGTCTGGTTTGCCAACTATCTTTCGGGCAGGCAGCAGTACACCAAGTTCCAAAAAGCCCTCTCCGGGCTTACTCCAGTTATGTGTGGGGTGCCTTAAGGGTCTGTCCTTGACCCTATACTGTTCTCCCTCTTCATCAACCAGCTGCCCTTGGTCTCTGCCTCTGGGCATGCCACCCTGTACGCTGATGACTGTGCTACTAACTAGCTCACAGGACATCAGCGCCATGAACTCCAGACTAAACTCTGACTTTTGACTCCATTCAATCCTGGCTTAAGACCCATAAGCTTGTTATCAACCTCCAGAAGATGCAGGCCATGCTATTCTGTTCCCCTGCCAAGATAAGAGCGTGCCCTACCTCTCAAAGGTGTTGGATTGGATGGTTTCCGCATGCTGGGCACCTGGGGTAACCCTTGACCTTCAACTTGACCTCTCCTGCACATACGTAATTCATGTAAGGCTACAAACTGCAGGTTGGGTCTTGCGTACAGGGCCAAAAGTTGCCTCACCCCAGCTGTCTGACTTGCCCTTGCTAAAGGGGTTCTACTCCCCACACTCAGCCATGGGCTCACCTCCTTCTTGAATGCTTCAAAAACCTGGCTTGCTAAATGGGACACCACATACAACAACGTATGTTGCTTAGCTCTGTCAGCCCCTCACCTCACCCACCACTGTCAACTCTACTCAAGGCTTGGGTGGCTCTCTCCCAACAACCACTGAACCTCTGTCATGGGTAATTTCATAGACAACATTGTCAGAACATCCACCCCACCAGCACATGCTGATCTGCTTAAGCTGGACCCCCTGTCTACCAGCTGAAGTCCAGTGACTCTCAGGCCCTCATGGTCCCCAAAACTTGCTCCTTGCAGGATCGTGCCTTCGCTGTCCTTGCTTCCAGGCGTTGAACCTACTCCCTACCCAGGTTAAGTCTGCCCCTCACACACCAGCTTCAGGTCCTCCATCTGGGGCTACTTAAAGCAAGCATCCTCCTGCCCTTGTTCCTAGATGCCTCACCCTGAATGATGAGTCCAGTTGCACAATGATGGTCCCGTGTCACAATGACTATGTGTGGTTGCCCTGCATGCCCAGGGTATACTCTGCATCTGCCCTGCTGTTATTTTGTTGCTCTCTTGACTATTTCTTGTTATGCTTCAACACTGCATTTTTGCTTCCTTGTTATTATTGCATGTACCTGATTGTACTTTGTTGTTTGCTTTTGCCTTAACTCTGTATTGTTATCACTTGTACCTTGTCACTCTCCTGGGTTGCAGCTGAAAATAGGCACTTGACTGTCTAGCATGCTTACCTGGTTAACAAAAGCTAAATAAATAAATATAGATATATTTTTTTTAACCAGGAGAGACACACTAAGCTGAAGCTTGTTTACAGGTGCGACCTGGGAGCACAAGGAAGTTAAGGACTTGCTCAGGATCACACAGTATGCAAGTGGGAACTGTGAGATTCAAACCCAGGTCTCCAGGTTTGCAGCTCAGAGCCTTAAACCATTGCGCTATACTGCCTCCTAAGTTTGTATATGTTTGATAAGAAAGAAGAATTCCCAGCTCATGAAAGAAGATGCTTCTTTCGTGAGTTGAATATTTTTCTTTTGTGAGAAATTTTTTTTTGTGTGGCAGCCATTTTGTTTTTTCTTGCTTTTTTTTAATTGAAAACCCATAAAAATTATGTTCTGGAGAAAAATAAACACATGAATCTAGCTAAACAAGATCCATTTAGCTAGATCCTGTTGTTTGTTTTTGTGAAAAAAGACCACAAAATATGGTTTTGGGACATTGTTAAAATCCTAGCTGGAAGGCTTAGCGAGGGGTCCTGATTCTTCTTTCATGAGTCAAACTTCTTTACTCATGAGTCACATGAAAGAAGAATCTCAGATCACAAAAGGAAAGATGGTGGGACTTAAATATTTTCATAATTCTTTAGTGAGCCAACCTTTTCTTTCATGAGTTATGAAAGAAGTCATGAATGCAAGCGCCTCATAAAAGAAGAGGGTGGGACTTTTTATTTTTTTATTATCATAGTTCTTTTGTGAGCTTAATTTCTTCTCTCATGAGTCACGATGAACAGTTTTTATCTACCTGTCTGTCTATCCATCTGTCTGTCTGTCTGTCTATCTATCTATCTAATATCTATCTCTCTGGCACTGCTTCTTTCTTCCCCAGGTCACCTGCCCCCTTGCCATATTTTTATTTTAAATAGTAAGCAGACCAGGGTGCCCACCCCTGGTACCACATCTCTTTGCTCCCCTACCTGCCAAGTTGCCCACCCCTTCCTTTTAATATATGTTGTGGCATCAGTTTGCCCACCCTTATGTTGCAGATCATCCTGACACTGGGTGCCCGATTCCCTGTGTTGGCTTGTCTCCCCTACAATGAAGAAAACTGTTATTCATTTATCTTTTTTCTAAGCTAAAAAGTAAATGGCCCATCGAGATCTGTTCCCCCACACCCCAACCCACCCAGACCCGCACTCAGTCCCCCCACCCCCACACACCCTCACTCACTTGAACATGTTCCATGATGTAGCCCCACTCTAACTGAAGACATGTCTTGATGCTGGAACTGGCAACTGCAACATGAGAAAATAAAGTAGATGCGGTTTAATGTATTTCAATGGGGTTTGAACTTTAATCATAACTTTGTCATTTTGAACATTTTACACAAATTTTCAACATGGCCTTTTTGGGACACCATCTCATGAAGAAGTGTGGTGAAATTATTCAAATCTATCGAGAAGGGATTTTGCAGTCACTGTACAAAATCACCTGTCAGGAGGGATTAACATTTTCTCCACCCTTGTTCTTGAGGTGGGGTCACAAGAAAGTTATGTTGAGAATTTGGGGTAAAAATATATAAAAAAACAATAAAGTAATGAGTGTATGTTGAAAATTTTCTACACTCAATCATAAGTTTGGTAATGTTCAATATTTTGATGCCAAATTTTCAACATAGCCATTTTTCACACCACCTCATGAATATGACAGATGTCATTTTCAAATCCTGTCCAGAATGTGTTTTGCATTTATGGTGTCAATCGTGTTTTGGTCAGACTTGAGACTTTTCACTTACCAGCTTCATGAGGTGGGGTCATAACATGACTATGTTAAGAATTCTGGGTCAAAATATAAAAAAAACAATGATGTTATGAGCATACATTGGAATTTTTCTACACTTACTCATGAGTTTGGTAATGCTCATTATTTTGACTGCAAATTTTCAGCATAGCCATTTTCACACCATCTCATGAACGTGACAGCTGTCATTTTTCAAATTCTGGCCAAAATGTGTTTTTGCACCTGTGGCATGAAATCACATTTCATCAGGGATTTGAATATTTTTACCTACTGGGTTTATGAGGTGAAGTCATAAGAAGGCTATGTTGAAAATCTGGTATAAAAATATGGTAAAACGAGCAAGTTATGAGTGAATGTTGACTTTTTTTGCACTTCCATAGGCTGATGGACTCCACATTTGGGCCCTGCGTACCTGCATCTGTAGCTGCACAGAAGCACAGGGCCTCTTCCACAGCCAGCCAGCCAGACTCCTCACTAGGGACCCTGCACATCTTGATCAGTAGTCACACAGAGGAGGCCCTGTGCTTCCGCAGCTAAATGGATTACTAATTTGTCATTGAAGTGCAGGACCCTCAGGGTCCTGGGCTTTTGCACTCAGCTGGACTCCTCATTGCATCTGAATCTGTAGCTGCATGGACTTGTAGGGCCCAGAAGGTCCTGTACTTCTGAAAACCTGATGGACTCCACATTTTGCACAGGGCCCAAAGGACCCTGCGCCTGCATTCTAGTCACACATCCTTGTGGCTGTGTAGGGTTGTAACTGGAGTATCATGATTTCCGCTGCAGATGGGAAGTGAGTGTGGGTATGTCTTGCAGTGTGCACGCGCAGATAGAAATTCATCAACGTAGCACATCAGTGTTACTGCATTTGTGTCATCTGGAAACAGTTGTATGTTGTTTGTCTTACCCGATGATTGCTGTCAGTTATTGCTTGTGTGGGTGTGTCCTTTTACTGCTTGGGGATGGGGAGTTAGGGTTGAAACCCTAATGCCACATTTCCTACTGTTGTTTATTTAAGTTGAACCCTAACTAGTGCATTAATAGGTTTTTTTGCAATGAATATTCTATATAATGCTATATATTTTATATTCACTCTCCATATATTAAACTGTAACTCTGTATGGTTCCAAGCCCTCATCAAAAGCTGAAGTCCTAGACTTCAGAGGAGCAGACTTCAACTGGATGAAGGTGCTGGTCCAGGACAAGTTAGTTAGTGGACAGCATCAGTTATGTGGAGGAAAGATGGGGGAAATCAAGGGGCCATTCTTGAGGCAACAGAGTCTTGCTGCGAACAGTAATCAAAGAAACAGGTACAAGAGACCAATATTGTTTCTGGAAGGTCAGAGCAGTGACAGCCAAGGAAAAGCGCTTTTGCCAAGTACAACTGAATGCCTCTACAGAAGATTGCTGAAGAAGCTAGAGGATCTGGGTACAGTGAGGGCACAAGTTAGATGGGTGGAACTGGTTGGATGGGAGACAGCAGAATGTTTTGGTTAAAAGAGTGAAATCAGAAGAGAGGGAGGTCATCAGTGAGGTGCATCAAGGATCAGTCCTGGGTCCAGCGCTTTAAATATGTTCATTAGCAACATGGAAGAAGGAATCCAGAGCAAGATGTGTCTCTTTCCAGATAACACTAAGCACAATGGCAGGGTAGAAAGCGGGGGTAGAGAATGCAGAGAGACTTGCAAAGCTAGAGTGGTGGTCAAAGGTTGACAGTTGCAATTCAATGCCAGAAAGTGCAAAGTGGTACACATAGGGAACAAGAACCCAAAGACAGAGTACGGAATGGGGGAGTAAAGCTGTGCATGACCTCTGAGGAAAGAGACCTAGGGGTCATAATCAGTGACATCAGTGACTCCTTAAAACAATTAAACCAGTGTAACAAGGCCTATAGTAGAGCAAACAGGATGCTGGGGTGTATAAGAAGGGGTACTGACAGCAGAAGGAAGGAGATGTTCCTACCTCTTTATAGATCACTGGTGAAGCTCCACCTGCAGTACTGTGTCCAGTTCTGTAGTCCTTACCTAAGGAAAGATAAGGACAGGGTAGAGACAGTGCAACATAGGGTGATCAAAATGATTCAGAGCCTGCAGGGCAGATTTTGTGAGGATTGGCTCAAGGCACTGAACACATACTCGCTGGAGGCCAGACAACAGAGGGGAGATACAGTGTGAAACAGACCTTCAATTTCTGAAAGGAATGAACAAGGTAAACTGCGAGGAACTATTAGCATACGTAGGCAGATCAAGAACATGGCAGCTCATGTGAAAACTTATGGAGGGAGAGATTCAAGAGGGAAGTGAGGCAGTTTAATTGTATAGAAAGGGTGCTGAGCTATGGAACAGTCTTCCAGCTGATGTAGTGGGTGCCAAACTACCAATGTTTTTAAACATGGCTAGTGCAGATTGAAGAGCTTAGTGGTTGCTCAGGGAGGTAGCAGTAGGGCGGGGAGCATGGAGATGGATAGTGTGGGTTAGAACCCTATATGGGCAATAGGTCCTGGGTTTGCTAGGTTTATGGACAGACTGGATGAACCAATGGTCTTTTTCTGCCAGCATTGTCTTTGTTTCTATGTTGCAAGGAAATACAAGGGAAGGTAGAATGGAGATGAATACCAAATGAGGACAAGGGAAACCAAGAGGCTGAACAGAGCAGCCAAGGCAGACAGAGAGCTAAATATTGCAGAGGGGGTCAAGTGAGGAGAAAAAAAGTTATTTAGATATATGAGGGAAAAAAAAAGAAGGGAAAGGAAGAGGAATTACTAGGCTAACAGAGATAGGCAGGGTAATAAGGCACAGGGTCATAATGTCGTAAACATTATGTCACGATGGTAAAACTCGTACTGCCAATACAGTGCGATTTATGCCATAAGGCACAAGTCTTTTTCTGAGGACTCCACCCTCCACCCCCCACCCCTGTTATGGGGCGGTCTCTCAGATCCCCCACTAAAGATTCTCAACTCCTGGGGTCCAACTCAGGGAGTGCACAAGTCCCAAAATTAAATGTCTCTGGGACTGGGAATCAAACCCAGTTCCAGCCGCAGCATCTGGTTCTTACTGCTGTGGCTCAGTCCTGTGAGCCACAGTGGCTGTTTGTCAGAACCTGCTCCCAGCAGAGGTCTTATCCTCTGCTCTGGGAAACCACTATTGCGCAGTACCGCATAGCAGTATACGCTGTATTGTGCCAGTATGTGTAGCATACTGTGCTGACACTGGTTAGCCATAATGTTGTACGCTATTAAGCGTGCAACATTATGACCCAGTAGGAGGTAATTAAGGAGGACAGGCAGAAAGCAGCTGTTTGTAATGATTACTTCTGCTCTCTATCCACAAGGGAAGATGTATAGACAGTAGATCTTGGGTTTGTTAGGGTCTAATGGGCAGAATGGATGGACCAATGGTCTTTTTCTGCCAACATTTTCTCTGTTTCTATGCACCTTCACTTTAAACAAGTGACAAAGGGACCAGTATGGCCCAGAAAGCTTGGGCACTATCTCTAATGAATTTTTCCACTGATTGGATAAAAGGTATCACAATCTTAAATAAATCCAGTTTTCTTGGGACTAACATGGCTAGAGACATTCTCTTCTTCAATGTCATTGTATGAAAGAGTGAGACACGTGTGGTGAAAAGCTGCAAAAAGTGAAAGGAAAATGAAAGTAATCACAACTGTGAAGTTACTCCCCTCAGCAGCTATAGAAGGGATGCTTTACTGGATTTCATAAATGCATAGATGAGCAAACAATACTGTGTATTTGGGGTCAAATAACAAGCTATTGTTTGCACAACAAGCCAACAACAGAACGCGAACGTATGGATTCCATTTCAAAAAGTAAATTTCTAGCTATTAGAGAATTGGTTTGACAGTTAATATTGGTTTCGCTTACATCTGTGATCATTATAGATTTTGCTTTCATAATGCTGTGAACTCTCTGCAGAGAGTTCCTGTGAGTGCATTTTCTGGACTGGCATGGAGCCTCTGTCAGTAAATCACATTTATAGTCCGAAGTTGCTTACTATGCAATGGCTGGGACATCCAAATAAATAAAATATGTGTTTTGGCCAAGTAACCACTGCGACTTGCTGGTAAGTATGTATAGAAGAGTTAGACAGTTAGGGAAGCATTCATCAATTCAGCTGGTGTCACACACACAATTCTCATTTTACCTGCCCTGGGAGCTCTTCAGTGGTGCTGGCCACATGCCTTCTGTGCTGGCAGATTGCACTATCCCTGATTAACCCCTAAACCCAGTGGAGCACCTCAAAAGGAGTGGGAGAGTCAGACACAGGGCTTTCAATTGGAAGCTCAGTCGAGTCACATAATGGATCACATACTGGATCACCTGCACCACACCTGCAGGGGAGCATGGAATATCAAACTCTGTAGACAAGACTGCCATATACCCTTAGGGAACACAGTAATATGGAATGTCAGCACTGTGTTCCCCTGCACTCTTTGGCAAGGAGCATGATTACCTGGCCCTGTGCTTCAGCTAGGAAGCCCGGTCAGCCACATAGGTAGGATCCCCTCACTAAATCTGCAGGGAATCATAGGGTATGACAGTTTCCAGACAAAGCTTGCTGCATCTCCTTAGGGAACATAGTAATCAGGAATATCAGCACTGTGTAATGTCCCGCCCTCTGAAGAATACCCAATGGAAAAAGCGCAGGTGCACCTGACTACTTGTACTGGTGTTGTTTGATGTGCAGACTAGTGAGTTTGGAGTACTAAATTTATGCAACCTATGACTTAGCTTTGCATGTCTTGTCTGGGTTGAGGATGTCTCTGTCTTGTTTGCTGCTTCAGCCCTGTGTTTCCCTGCTCTTCATGGTAAGGAGGAGGACAGGGAATAGGCCGACATGTTTCAGTGGCATTACTTAAAGACCCACATAATGCTGTGTCAGGGTGCATAAAGACATACAGCATTTCTTGTGCCATATGTTCTGTACACCAGCCAATCTGAGCCAGATGGAAATGATTGTGTGACTAATGTAGCCTACTAAAACAGTCCTGGTATGCCCCACTCTGAACCAGCAACCTGTGTAGTTCTGTGGAAAGGCCATAACCGGGTGTCAGGTACAAGACTAGTGGCCTGGAGGAGAGGTTAGTGAATGCCATGGGGGGCCTCCCTGGACGCTTGTTGTGCATAAAATATTCATACTGTAGGTGAGCCTATGTGGCACATGGGCTTGATCAATACAGCCCTTCTGGAGGGCAGGAGTTATTGAGCATTTTAATATGTTTGTGCATATGTGTGTGTGTCTTACTGGTCTAATGAGGGTTCTGTTTTATCCACACAAGAAATTTAAACATGGGAAAAACAGCAATATGGTGTTTTAGAAAATGGCCTTTTTATTTGGAGGCATCTGATTGGCTGCTACCCATTAAACAGGGGTACATTAACTTTCAATAGATGCCCACCAAATAAAAGTCCCAGCCCATACTTGCCTCATGCCCTCCCAAGTATCCTTGTGCCCAGCCTGCTTCCTCATTGGCTGAAGCACTCGAACACACAATTTCAAACTGTCACCATTTTTTAATGCTTAGCGAGTGACCGAGACCAAGTGAGCCCACCACATACACACACACACACACACACACACACACGGACAACCAAGTGTCAGACACAGTCCCCTGGCAAACTTTTTTTTATTTTATTTTTTTTATTTAGCAACACCTTTTGTCAGGCAGGCTCCTGACTACTCGCTCCTGCTCAAAGCTGCCAACTACATTGTGGCTCTCCTACAGCTCTGCCCCCCTCCCCTCCCAACCGAGTATCAGATAAAGTCCCCTGGCAAACTGTTTTTTCCTAATTTAGTTTTTCAGCTGTCAAAATGTAAAGGTAATAAATTAAGACAATCTCAAGTTTAAATTCACAGTGGCAGCACTTTCCTGACTGCTGTCATGCTGCCTTCTTCACATGCTTGCACATAGCTGAATATAATGAGTACCTGTCACCCAGTCAAAATGGAACAACAACAAGGGAGAACACATAAATATACTTTTAGCACACTTACTTTTCTGTTCACAAAAACGTTTTTTTTGTACCTGATCGGTGCTGCTGCTGGTGACCCATTCCTTGCCCTTGGTAATGTTCCACTCACACACAGCTCCCAGTAAATAAATAAAAAACAAAGGCAAACCTCAACAGTAATTTAAAATAAAAAAAGAAATTTAGTGGACTGCTGCTCCTTTCTGTTCCGCCGTACTATACTTCCGGGTGTCACGTCTGCTGGGCATCCGCGAGGTACGGGCTGCATCTCCCTTAGCACAATAATTTATACACAAATAAGCAGAGAAATCACAAATATGTACATAAAAAGAATACATACATAAATAAAAAGACAGTAAAACAAAGCTGTGTGAGAGAGTGTGTGTGTGTGTGTGTGTGTGTGTAGTAGAGTTGACAGTTTTTGAAAGACTATGCCTGTGGTTCAATGGGTGAGCAACCAGCCACTCCCACTTCCTGAGCTACTGTATATAATCAGTTTCTCCCAGCCTCTCTCTGAAGCACTTTTTTCTTTGCTGGCAGGAGGCTCTGTCTGTCTGTCTTTTCCTCTGAGGCCTGCTGGGGCTTTGCCCCCCCCCACTGCACTGCTGTGCTCTGGGCTCTCAGCTCTGCTTAAACATAGAAACACAGACTTTGATGACAGATAAGAAGAAGATGGCTGCTCGGACAGATGTATTCTCCCTGCACGAATGGGATATAGGGTGCATGAGTGGAGAGCAGCATCGAATACAACTCACTGATGATAATCCTTTCTGGGAGAGATCAAGGCAGCAGGCCCCAGTGGATATACATAATGTCCAGTGGCACTTGCAGGAGATGCTGGCCACGGGTATTATCCAGGAGTCTCACAGCACCTATGCATCACCCATTGTGGTGGTGAGGAAGATGAGGGAGTATACGCGATGTGCGTGGTTTACTGCACCTGAACAAGTGGATGGTGCCGGACCAGTACACTATGCCCAGGGTGCAGGATGCACTGGACTGTTTAAATGGATGCCAATGGTTTTCAGTTTTGGATTTGCGGAGTGGCTATTGCCAGATCCCGATGGACCCTCAGGATCAGGAGAAGATGGCCTTTATATGTCCCCTTGGGTTCTATGAGTTTCTGAGAATGCTCCAAGGGATCTTGGGCTCCCCTGCCACCTTTCAGCTCCTGATGGAGAAGGCCATCGGGATATGAACCTGCTGGAGTGCTTGGTCCACCTGGATGTCATCATCATGTTCGGGAAGACATTGGAGGAGCATGAGGCCCAGTTGATGAAGGTATTGAACGCCTGGAAGAGTCTGGATTGAAGCTATCCATTAACAAGCGCCAGTTCTTCCGGACTTCAGTCAAGTATGTGGGGCACATCGTCTCTGAAAAGGGCATACAAACTGATCCCAACAAGGTTGAGGCCCTCACCACCTGGCCCAAGCCACGCACCTTGAAGGACTTACAGTGACTTTTGGGTTTCTGTGGCTACTACAGGAGATTTGTAAAGGTCTACACCTGGGTGGTGCAGCCCCTTTTGAATCTGCTACAGGGTTATCCACCCACGAACAAGAGCAAGAAGACTGCCAAACCTGCCAGCTATTTCTACCTGTCTGAACCATTTGGCGAGAGGTGAAATGGGGACTGTGATAGAACTTTTGAGGACGTTCTCTATTGCCTGACCCATGCCCCAGTATTGGCCTATGCAGACCTGCAGAAACCCTACATCCTTCACACCCATGGAAGTTTCATTGGATTGGGGGTTATATTGTATCAGGAGCACCCCAAAGGTTTACGTCCAGTTGCATTCACCAGTCAGATTGAACCCTTGGAGCGAAGGTATCCTGCCCATAAGTTGGAGTTCCTGACGCTGAAGTGGGCCATAGTTGATCAGTTCCATGACTATCTGTATGGGGCCAAGATTACTGTGAAGATGGATAATAATCTCCCAACTTGCTACACAGATTACGGCCGGTTGGACGCAGCTGGTCAGAGGTGGCTGTCAGCCTTGTCCACCTATGATTACTGCATGGAGTACCGTCTGGGTCTAAACCATATTGATGCGGATGCTTTGTCTCGGCGGCCTCAAACTGGTAACAATGAGAGCTCAAACTGGGTACGCATCTCGGAGCAAACTGTCAAGGCCCTATGTAAGAAGCATGATGGTAAGGAGATTTTCACCATGGAAGACACCCCTTGTCTGGTGGACTGTCTGGGAGCCTCAGGGAATTGTCTTCCAGTTGCCTACTGTTGGCTGGCCACCCTAGATGCAAGATCTCTCCCGCAATTGACTACCCAGGACCTGCAGCAGGATCAGAGGGCCAGCCCAGTCACCAGGCAGATTGTACAAGTGTTGAAGCGGCAGGGGAGCCAGGAGCAAGTGGACACCATCATTCCTCAGGCTCAGCTGTTGTTACATGAGTAGCCTAAACTATGTCTAAAGAAAGAACTGTTGTACCGTGAGACGCAGGATCAGCAGGGAGTCCCACAAGAGCAACTGGTACTCCCAGAGAAGGATGTTGAAACTGTGCTGAAAGCCCTGCATGATTACATGGAGCATTTGGGAGCTGAAAGCACTCTGGATCTGGTCAAGAGCCGTTTCTATTGGCCAAAGATGGGAGCAGATATAGAGGCATACTGCTAGAGTTGCATGATGTGCATAAAGTGGAAAGCACTTCCCCAGAGGGCCGTCCCATTAGTCAACATCAAAATTAGTGGTCCTATGGCGCTGGTATGCATAGACTTCCTTAAGCTGAAGCTTGAGTCATGAAATATCTCCAATGTACTGGTGGTCACAGACCATTTCACCTGCTACGCTCAAGCCTATCCCACCAAAGATCAGCGAGCTTCCACCATGGCCAAAATGTTGGTGGAGAAGTTTTTTGTGCACTATGGTGCCCCCCCCAGAGGATCCACTCGGATCAGGGCCGTGATTTTGAGAGCCAACTCATCAAGGAATTGCTGTCACTGTGGGGCATCAGAAAGTCCCAGACCATGCCGTACCATCCCCAAGGTGACCCTCAACCCAAAAGATTCAACCGGACTCTGTTAGACATGTTGGGCACCTTGGACCCCTGGGACAAGCGTACTTGGAGTCAGCAATTGAGTGCTCTGGTCCATGCTTACAACTGCACCCGGAATGGCGCTATGGGATTCACTCCCTACCAGTTCATGTTTGGGAGGGAAGCCTGTCTGCTGGTGGACCTGTGTTATGGAGTCTCCTTGGATGGACTGGGAGCAGGACACTACCTGCAGTATGTGAAAACTCTGAGACAACAACTAGATGACGATACCGCTCACTTCTGAGATGGCCAACAAGAGGAACCAGGCAAATAAAGAGCACTATGACAAGAGAGTGTGGGCTCAAGATCTGGAAGCAGGAGACAGAGTGCGCTCTGCAGGTTGGGCATACAAGGAAAGCACAAGATAGCTGATATATGGGGAGACACTCCATATGTTGTAGTGGAGAAGCTTGCAAATCAGCTGGTGTGCAAGATTTAGCCTGAGGATGAGACTCCTGGGCATAAGGTTATTCATTGTAATAACTTGCTTCCCATTGATGACAAGGTAGGGAACGCTGAAAATGTTGCAGAAGACCCTTCATCACCCCCACCACTTGAGCTGCTGCACACAGAAGACTGAGGTGGAAAGACAGTGATGCCATGGGGTTTGGGCCTGCCCAGGGTGGGGAGGTCTCAGGTGAAGGAGACACAGAAGATGAATCTGAAAAGGAGGATAGACAGACTTTCCATAGTCATTCACCTACCCGTGAATTGGCCAGGTTGTTTCAGGGATTGCCCCTGGTCAGGGATATGCCTAGAAGGCAGGGTAGGGTAGGGGAGCCTGTTCCAGCCATGCCCCTTGGGGGGATCACTCAGGACTTGAATACTGGTTCAGCTGAGCCACTTAAGTGGTACCAGAGCAGCTCCCCGGAAGATACACCCAGGAAATGGATGCAGGGTGTTTCTGGTGATCAGTACAAGGAGGGGAAGATGCATTTTTAAAGGGCCAACATCGGAACTGAACACTGATCCAACTGTGCCCTTTGAAGGAGCCAGGGTTAGTCCCCTTAGAGCTGTGCCTGATGATAGGGCAGTGTTAGAGTCATTCATCCCTCTAGTTGAGGACCAAGATAACCAAGGAGAGGGTGAAGAGGATGAGGAAGACACTGATGAGCCAGGGGTAGGTAGGTAGGCTGCAGGTATTCAGGAGACCCTCTTAGGACAGGGAGAATGAGAAGGCCTGTCCTTAAGCTGACATATGATGCCCCTGGGGTTCCTAAGCAGATTTGCCCCTGTTTGTAGTGCATAAGAGAGTGTACATTACTCCCAGATCCTTATAGAAGATAGTCATGTGCCCTGTTGATGCTAAGCCCCCTAGGTCAGAGGAACAGGTGACCCACAGAAAGAGATGGAGGTGAACAGGGTACCTTGCAGGTTGAGGGAAGGAAGTGCTCCCTGTGGGGTTTCAGTACCTAATTCTGGATGAGATGATCTGATGGGTGCCACTTTTCGTGTGGCCCAAGAGTTTCAAAAAAGGAGAAAATAGGGGTTTGTTAAAGTGTATATACTGTTTCATGTTTGAATGTTTTATGATTATTACCTGTCATATAGGAATCAGGCATACAGATAGAAATGTTATTAATGTTTGATGCTTCTTTTGGGTATTTTCCCTTACGCTTGACATGGAAGCCAAGTGTTTCGGGGGGGGGGAGTATAACCCCCCTGTGGGGGCTTACCTGATGTGCCCCCTTTATCCTTCGTTGTCCACCAGCAGGCTGCCCTTTTTAACCCTGTTGGGCTTGAATCCTCTGTCGTGAGCGGCTGGCATGCTTTTTGGCCAGCGCTCACCTAAGCGCATTGGAGCACTTTGAAGTGCAGACCGCCATTGTGGTCTGGAAAACAGGGAGATCTGTCCATGGTCCCGTGCCCCTCCAGATATCCTTGGGGACCAGAGACTCAAGGGAACTGGCAAAAGACCATGAGTGCCACCAGAAGGGAATTCAAATAAAGCGCCACTCTAAGCTCATGAATATTAATGAACGGCTCCATGAATAAAGATGAGATGCTGCCTGCCGCCTGGGGTACAGAGTTACGGCAGCAGCGACAGCTGAACAATTGGAGTTACAGTGCTGAGAGTGCTCATTCAAAAGAGGGCTGTGGTGGGCTCAATCCGTGGAGGATTGGGGTAAATCAACTGATGCACTGGGCTGCACCAGAGGTTAAAAGGGAGAGACTGTATAAATGGGAATGGACCCCATTAATCTGAATAGGAGATGACATGTTTGTGACCCCTAACCTGTTGTTTTTTAGCCAATCAGTGATCTAGGCACCCACAACTGTGACAGAGGGACTCCTGGGAAAAGGAGGGGACTAATTCTGGTGCCTAAATCATGCCCCGATAAATAAGCAAGACGTATTGATCACTATGGATATCAGTTATTGAAAGGCCTCAACAGCCAATCAGAGAGCTGGGATTTCGGCTGATACAGTGAAGACTTACTGGGATTTCTTCAATCTGTTGCTGGGCTCTGTATGAGTCAGGATTGTGGTGTGAGAGCAGACTGTGGACTTTAGGGGCTTATCCAGGCCCTAATCTGAAGTGTGTTTGTGGAAGGCTTCCCCAGGTGCTGAGAGCAGGACTGGATTGCAAAGGGGAAAAGAGAGAAAGAGAGATTGAATCGAGCTACTGTTTCCCCAGGTACTGAGAAGTTGCTGAATGAGTTTTGGGAGAAACTAAAGGTGACAGATACCCTGCACTAGGAAGTGAGTTAACCTAAAGGTCTGAGCAGATTATCTGAACTTTACAGTTGCTGCTGAGAGGTCACTTGCTTGTGTGGACTGCAAATGCATTTTCCTGAAGGAGGCAAAATGTCTCAGGCCGTGGGGTGTTAGCCTGAAAGTGTGTGTGTCCTGAGTGAACTGGTCAAAGAGGCTGAGATTGGTGGTCTTGCTGCAGCCAAGTAAAAGAGTTGGACGCTGTTACACTGAAAGTGTGGACTGGTGTGCAGGGTGGCTGTTGTTGCTGAATCCTTATGTTGAATTGCACTGACACTGTTTGAATTGAAGGCTAGTGCCTACTAAAACTGGCACAGGACTTCAGTGGAGTGACTGCTTATAACCCCTCTTGGTGAGAGCCAGTGCAGGGACTGCAGGAGGACTCCCATCATTTGGGAGTCCTCACTCCAGAGCTGGGAGAACTCACACCCCCAAGTGCTCCCAAGTGGGACTCACTGTTTCAGGAGGTCACGGGTCTTGCACCTGAGTGCTAGGGCACTCCAATCTGGGAGCTGGGCTATGGAGCCACTTCCAGGTCTGGGCCTTCTGGGGCTGGTGTTGTCCTGCCACAGTGCTCTGCACTGGGCCAGAAGCATCTGAAGGTGACAAGTGGCCAGAACTGCAATCAAGGTGACCAGCTGCAAGACCCTCAAGCAAGTTCCATCTGGACAGAGGGATCCTGGCTAGACTGTTTCTGTGTTGCTGCACTGGGAATCAAGGAGTTCCACTTTCCCTTGGCGCAGAGTTCAGTTAACAGTGAGTACCCAGAACCTGGTTCCAGGAAGGGTCAAGAGGGAAAATCGTGTTTGTTCTGTTCAAAGATCCAAGCATCATCATTTTAGGGCCCTAACACCCGCCACCCCGCAGTGGCGAACAGGCTTGCAACTAGTGGGTACCCCTAGGGACAATTCAGGGGCACTGGTACCAGTGGAGGAGGGCTTGGACAGGGCCCACAGTTGCCAATTGCATATCTCACTAACGTTTTTGTCTTCACAACAATCCCTATCCAGGCATTCCTTTCCTTATTCCTTACCCCAAATAAAGCTGTGAATTTGTTGTTTGAATCTGTGGTGGTGGTGGAATTCATTGCATACACTTATTGCTGAAATATATGTTTTATGGTGGGACATGGTACTGGGGACACAGTGTGCAAAGTGGTTGGTAGGGGGAGGTGAGTAGGCCCAACGTCCAGGGGACTGTGCCAAGTGGATATCTGGCCCATTGATACTTTACTCTGGTGGCGGCACCACGCTGCTTTCACTTTTTCTGGAATGAACCCCCAATAGTCACCGTAGGAGCACCCAGGTCCTTTGCCGTGTATTAGAAATAGTCCAGGCGGAGGTTAGCCCACTGGCATACGACACCAGGACTATAGTTAGATGGTTGTAATCTGTAAGAGAACTGATAAAAGATTTTTAAACAACTAATGTTGGCAATAAATCATCAATATCATAATTTTTGAGTTTTGAAAGTACATAGTTGAGAAAGCAGCAAAAAAAAAAGCATTTGTCAATACCGAATGTTGTCTTGCTGACATTGGCATTGGTAGTGCAGGAGTTGGAGATGCATAATAGGTATGGCAGTGAAGTACAGTATGGAGTGATGCAACCCACACCACCCTGCAGAGACTGACAGGCATTGAGGTGTGCCTGAGTGTCAGCTATAACGCCATGCCATTTCATCTCACCCTACCCTGCAGACTCCGATAAGTATCGCGTTGTGCCTTGTGGTTCTAGGTCCTTACGCTCATCCCATTCCATAAGGAAATATGCTGAGATGGGTGCAGTGTAGGAGAATGGGGTGAACTTTGGGGCCAAAGAGTCCAAGGCATGCCTTGATGCCTGTCAGTGGCTACAGGGTGGGGGTGGGGGTGGAAAGGTGTGAGCATTACAGCCGACAATCCAAAGTTACACCGTTGATGCCAGTCAGTCTCTACAGGGTGGGACATTATGGTTAGAAACCCTAACGCCCCGAGCATTTGTTAGTATTTGTACTGCAAATTGTCAACATGGGCTTTTTGTGACCCCACCTTATGAAAGCATTTGGGACCTCTGCTCATGAACAGTGGCACTGTGATTTTGTTAATCTGTCCCAAATGTTGATGTCTCACAGTGACTGCGCCATTCTGCGCCAGATGTGCAAAACCACATTTTGGGCAGGATGTGAAAAATGACAGCTGTACTGTATATAAGGAGGTGTGAAGAAATGGCAATGTTGAAAATTTGGCGTGAAAATATAAAAAATTCGAGTGTGCATGGAAACTGCACAATGCACACTTGTAACACAGTCATTATGTGCAATTTTCTCACCACATTTTCAACATAGGCATTTTGGGACCTCTGCTTATGAACAGTGTCACTGTGATTTTCTTACTCTGTCCCGAACATTGATTTTCCATGGCAACCATGCCATTGTGCACTACAGGTGCGAAAGCACATTTCAGGCAGGATGCGAAAAGTGGCAGCTGTACTGTTCATAAGGAGGTGAGAAAAAAATATAATGTTGAAAATCTGGAGTGAAAAGATAAAAAATTCACAAAGTTACAAGCGTGCGTGGAAACTGCGCAATGCACGCTCATAACACAGTCATTTTGGGGAATTTTCTCACTAAATTTTGAACATAGGCATTTTGGGACCTCCACTCATGAACAGTGTCACAGTGATTTTCTTAAAGGGACACTGTTAGCTTTCCCACAAAGTTTTGAAGCAAATCTCTGCAATCTGCCTCTTGGCACACTCCTGTCCCACAATGAGTCTAGAGTATTACTGTGTGTCTAAAAACTTATATTTTTTATCTGGTTTTCCATTGTATAAAAAAGTAGTAAACCAAACTACTGCTTTACGAAGTTCCAAAAGCCATGTCTGCTGCACTTAACCCAATAGTTTTTACACTTAATACATCAAAGTGCACAGCTTACCGTATCATGATGTTTTTATTACAGTGCTTAAAACTTCCATCCCGTAGCAAAATAGATTGCAAAAGTGACAACTTTAGATGTTTAAAATAAGAAAACTGAAGACACCATCATGGTGTTTCTACCAGAGTAGGAAACAATGACCAGACTGGCTAAGAGACAGCCTCGTAAGGCGTGATGACGACAGGAATCAACTGGACGTTTTGGCTTACGCCTTCCTCAGAGCTGATTGGTCAGAATTCTTACCATCCCTTTATTACAAAATCATACATATTCATTAGATAGGCGTGTTCAGACCTCCTTCTGCTCATACAGTATATAAATATCTGTCTACACATCACTTACACAAGCACATACACACATATAACTATGATTACTTAATGAAATTAAAATTTAAAAATAGCATTGTAGGGGTAATTAATTTGCTTAGATGCATGCTTTTTCTTTGCCCAATACTGAAGAGACAAACAGATTCCCAGAGGTTTAAGAATACAAAAACCACCAGCCTACGGTTTAGATGATGAGTTACTTATGAAAGATTGAGAACAAATTCTTAATAAAGCCTCCAATTACTTGATTTTGGCATTAATAAAAAAAGCAAGAAGGGACATAACGAATGTGGAAGATCAGATAAAAATAATGGAAAGTGAAATTAAACAAAATTTTACTCATATAGCAGTCCAGCAGCTATTTGAAAAGATTAGCTGCAGTATTACAAAATTTCAAGCGGAGTTGAAAGACTACAAATTGCAAAAACATGACAGAGATACTAGAGACTATGCTCGAGGTCAAATATATAACTGGCAAAGTAAAACAAAGCGTGGGCCTTCCTTTTTTAAAAATCCAACTGCGCCACTTAAAGTTGATGGATTTGTATCATCTCCTGAAAATGATACAGGGAGAAATCAACAAAATCAGGATTTTCGGATGCGAATGCATTCATCAGAGAGTCCCTTTCAACAAATGCCCCCATACAGAGAAAATGCAAGATTAGAAGGGGACATGGGAAGAGGTCGAGGAGGAAGAGGGAGAAACAGAGGGGGCTGGCAATATTCGAGCCCCCCGAGATGATCGAACAGACAGAACAAATGGCAATCGTAATTTAACCAATAGGGAGCTTACATCGTATGAGCAATCAGTGTTACAAAAGGACTTTATATGTGCCTGCAAAAATGTTAACCCTTTTCAACTAAAATTGACCTTTTCAAACTATATAGACAGTTACATTTAAGATGTTTCTTTTCAAATGCACAAACAGATTTGACTAACAACGAATGTGAAGAAGAGAGTCTAAATAATCAAATAGGTTTGGGCTCTCTAGAAATTCAGAGTATAAATGAATCCAGCAAAACGAGACATTTAAAAAAGAAAAGCAAGTTTTGTCCTCCAGCGTATGGCCATCGTGCGGTGGATACGTTCACGACGTTGGTAGATCGAGATATTGATATTGTGTTAAAAAAGAAAAAAGAGAAAGTACACAATTTAACATATCAAGAAAATGTTGCTCTAAAATCTCTGATGGAAGATAGAAATTTGGTAATTAAGCCAGCAGATAAAGGGGAACAATTGTGCTGTGGGGAAAAGAAAAGTATGAACAGGAAATGAAAAACAGAAAATGAAGGCTACTATAAGAAACTGACCAAAGATCTAACAGCTGAAATAAAATCATGAGCAGAGGATTTTATGAAGAGAGGAGAGATGGAAGACAACATAAATAAACAAGAGGCTGAATTTCTAAAATTACTGCTCTCTATTAGACCAGTAATTTATTTGTTGCCGAAAGTACACTAAGAAATGCCTCGAGCCTCGCTCTGGGCGCCTGGGTTGTATCAAGTATTGGTTCAAGTATGAGCCTTTTTCACAAATGGTGGACTGTTTTCTGAAACCTTTGGTTAATAATTTGCCCTCATATCTGCTGGATGGTAGTGACATGATACGAAGTATTCAGAATATAGAAATAGAGTCAGTTCATTTGTTAGTGATGTTGGACATATAAAGTTTATATTCTAATGTGCCACATGATGGGGGAATTGATGCAATAAAATTCTATTTGGGAAAACAACAAAATGATGAGATTCAAAACGTAGAGTTCATTTCAAATATGGCTGATATGGTATTGAAGTCAAATTACTTTATGTATAAGGACCAGTTTTATATGCAGCATAAAGGTACTGTAATGGGAACAACTTTGCCCGAGTATCACATGTCAATATGTGGGACAGTGAGAAGAAATATATTTATATGAAAATGAGATGTTCAAACAGTATGCCACATTTTGAAGCGATATATCGATGATTGCTTTTTAATCTGGTCCAACAATATGGAAAGTCTGACAATTTATAAAGCAGATCAATGCCTTTGACACAAACTTGAATTTGTAGTACAAGTTGATACACAATCAATCCCATTTCTAGACATGCTAGTACACAAGGAAGAAAATAAATTAAAAACAACCTTGTATAGAAAACCGATCAGTAGAAATACTCTGTTACATAATAAAAGTAGCCATCCTAAGGTATTGAAACAGAATATACCAGTGGGACAAATGCTGCGTTTGAAAAGAATATGTAGTGATACAAAACAATTTCAAAAGAATGCAAGAGAAGCTACAAATAGATTTTTAGAACGTGGATATAAAGTAGATTGTGTATACAAAGACGTAGAAAGAGCAATCAATACTGAAAGAGAGAAGTTATTACGACTAAAAATTTGAAATAGACATGTAAATCAGAATCCAGTGAGTTTTGTGACAGAGTTCTGTAATCAATCTGTTGAAATTACTAACATTGTAAGGAAACATTGGTCAGTACTACAAGGGATCCTGTGTTTAGATGTGATCAATTCAATAGGCTGTAATAAAACGCCATGATATGGTAAGCTGTGCGCTGATGTATTAAGTGTAAAACTATTGGTAATGCAGCAGACATGGTTTTGGAACCTCCTAAAGCAGTAGTTTGGTTGAGACGGTACTTTGATTCTGCTATGCACCAGATTTGAATTACTCACCAGGAGTGAGGAGCCCCTCGCTTGTTTTGTATGGATTCTTGCAAAAAGTAGTAGCCAGAGCAGTCCACATTTAAATCACCCACTGACTGGAGTACAGTGATGCCGAAAATCGTGTCTGCGCTGTCTGCCGAGCGCAGTCACAAAGTCCACTTTGCCATACGCATTGTAAAAACATGTATTTCTGCAGATCCTCTTATTCATAATCATATTTTTTCTCACTAAGGCGAGCACTGAGATGCTACTCCATACATTTAAAATCAACTCGAAATCACGCACATGCGAGACAATAGTTGTTAAGCTAAGATCCCGTGATGTAGCAAGACAGGTGTAGGTCTCTATGATGTGTATCTGGTTGATTTTAAAATGTATGGAGTAGCACTCTCAGTGCTCATTTTTCAGTGATAAAAGCAATATGGATTATGATTAAGAGGATCTACAGAAGTACATAACAATGCATATGGCAAAAGTGGCACTTTGTGACTGCGCTCTCGGGCAGACATGTGTTCTTGGCATAACTGTACTTCCGGTCAGCGGGTGATTTAATCGCTCTGGCTACTACTTTTTTATAAAATGGAAAACCAGGTAAAAAATATCAGTTTTTAGACACACAGTAGTACTCTAGACTCAATGTGGGACAGGAGTGTGCCAAGAGGCAGACAGTGGAGATTTGCTTGAAAACGTTGAGGGAAAGCTGACAGTGCCCCTTTAATCTGTCCTGAATGTTGATTTCCCACAGTGACCGTGCCATTGTGTGCCACTTATGCGAAAACACATTTCAGGCAGGATGTCAAAAATGACAGCTGCTCTGTTCATAAGGAGGTATGAAAATATGGCAATGCTGAAAATATGGAGTGAAAATATTAAAAAGTCTCGAACTTACGAGCATGCGTAGAAACTACGCAATGCACACTTGTAACACAGTCATTTCTTGGAATTTGTTCACCAAATTTGCAGCATAGGCTTTTTGGAAGCCCACTTCATGAACAGCGACACTGTCATTGTGTGACTCGGTTCTGAAAGGTGATTCCGCTCAGTGACCGCAAAATCACCTTCCGGGGCCAAATAACCAGACGACAATCACTGAATACATGAGATGGGGTCCCAAGAACCCCATGTTGAAAATGTGGTGCAAAAGTTCGCGAAAATGGCCAAGAGATCCACATAAGTTGAAAAAAAAAAAATTATGCCATCATACAGCTTACTGGCATTTCTTCAGTTTGCGGTTGGCTTTAAAGAGTGCAGACGTGTTCCCAGTCCACCGAAAGGCATCACGCCTGGCTCTGGAGGTAAGTATGGGGTGAGGGGTGTGTGTGCAGAGGGTGGGTGTGGGTTGCAGGAGGGGACACTGGACACAAAGAGGGACTTTTGTTTCTTTTACCGGGAACAAAACAAAACAAAAACAATGCGGAAGGTTTCCTTTACAGATACTTTTGCACGCTGGGTGGCTCCCAGCGTGCCACCTGAGTGTTTGTTGGGAGGGATCTGTAGCCAACAGGGATTGGGCACCCTGTCGGCACATACAGAGTGTTTGGAGGGGGCACATGAGCCGAGGGGAATTGGGAACCCCTCTTGGTTCACAGCAATTTGTGGGGGGTCATTATGCCGACAGGGATTGGGAACCCCCGTTGGCTTTCATGGGGCCTGTGTGAGGTGGCGGCTGTCCGTCGTCTTTGGTGGGGATGGTGAGAGGCAGATGGGGAAGTGACCACGATGTTTATTGAAATGGGACATCAGACAAGGTAAAACTGTAATTCACTGCAGCAATCAGGAACCACCCCAGCAGCAAAACAGCTGACTCTCCAATTAAGGGAGCCCCTGATTGCAGCGGTGAATTTCTTCTGCTGGTGGCAGGTTTTCAACTGCTGTCATAGACAGCGCATATGCCATTGGTGCTACAGAGCCTGCCAGAAAAAGCAGTGGTGCCACTGGCCACAGCAGGGCCGCACCTCCAAAACCTGCTTCTCCACCTAGCCACCACAGTGTGTGACTGTGTGACCCTGAGCAAGTCACTTAACTTCCTGTGCCCCAGGTTGCAACTGTAAACAAGCTTTCAGCTTAGTGTGTCTCTTCTGGTTAAACAATTGGAAAACAAAACAAACAAAAAATAGTATATTGTCTGCGCTGCACGCACAAGACAACATAAAAATGACAAAGATCACGGTCACTTCAAAGAAAATAATGAAACTAATGAAGTTCCTATTAAATCATGATTTAACCCTGTATATAACAGAATAATGGCCAGATATTCAAAACTTAGTTGTGGGCAAAATTAGCACTGCATGGCATGCTAAATTAGCCCAGAACTATTAACACACTATATTCAAAGGAATAACCCCGGGGGTTAAACCTGCCGAATATAGTGTGCAAAGGAAGCAGTGCAAACAGGGCTGGCAGTGCAGTGCTAAAATAGCCCAAGAAACAACACAGCTCTGAATATAGCACCAGGGAAGGCCAAAAAGCAGCAGCATCTCAGTGGACACAGAGGTGGAGGAAGGCAGAGCTGCAGTAGCAGGCCAATGTGAGTGATAGTAATGGAGTGAAGCACAATAACAGCAACAGTCAATGCAGGTCACACACAGCAGAAATGTGCTGCGCAAGTGACAGGTTAGCCCAGAGCAAACACATTAGCCCGGAGCTAACACTGCCAGAGCTAACACATTAGCCTGGGGCAAAAATTTGTAATATTCAAAGCCCATATGTAAATGAGCCTACTTAGGTAATCCATGTGCAGACAGCCACATTTGCATCTTGTTATGGGCTGCTTAGCAATTTACATGTAGTTTTGCCCAGTGCTACTCCATGGTGCTCACAGCTCCACCTGTAGGTCGGCCTGGGAGTACAGGAGCCAGCTGGGACCGCTCACAGCTCCACCTGTAGGTCAGCCTGGGAGTACAGGTAGGAAGCCTCAGGCAATTGGTGTCAGCAGGCTCTCTCAGTGCATACCTCGCACTCATTCAGAACTGCAATGAGGGACACAAATGTGCAGACTGAGGGACAGTGAGGGCCACTGATCCCAGAAGGAGGGACACAGCTGCAAACATGGGAAATAAATACAGAACACCATGGACACCAACACCTTTGTATGTACATAGGGTACAATTATGTAGCACCATGGAATACATATGACTGAATTCTGGTCTGGATATACAGCACAGTCACTGTGTGTGCACCCCTGTTCTCGCAGTCATGAGGAACGACTAGGGGTTGGGGCTATAGTGAGGGGTATAGAGAGGGGTGTCCCCCATAATGAGGGACACTGTAGAGGTATTGATATGCTGTAGTCATGTATCTCTGTCTTTCCCTGCACTACAGTAGGTGCTGTGTAATTTGTTCCCTCCGGTCACTCACTCTTGGAGCCTCTAAACATTTCTATTGAGCAGCATTTCCTGATTCTGTATGTCACTGCTTTGTTGAGTATGTTATTCAGGGCTTTTGAGTTGGTTAGTGATTGAGTCTTAAAAGCTGCTGGTTGCATAGTACTTGTGTTCCAAGGTCAGCATTGGCACAGGACAGAGTGATAGAGAAAGTCCTGGTGCCACATTATACTTCCAAGCTCCTTGTCCTGAGGCTTGGGGTGTCATGGGCATCACATCCCTGGGGCTTGACCTTCAGCAGTGCAAATCTGCAGCAGAATCAAACCAGCAATGAACGTGTGTGCAAGCCACAGAATCTAATACTGAGGGCAGCTGTGAGATGAGTATGTCATGGACAGGTATTGTCATACTGTTCGAATTCCCTGCAGACATTTTACCAGTAAGCGCACACTGAGCTGGACACAGCCTGTTTCCTGATGCAAACTGGGGAGGATGGAATAGGGAACAAACAGTGCAGTAACATCAATATGGCATTGAGATACATACCGACTCATAGGATGACTGCATCGGCAATGTGTACAGCACTCCTACAGTGCAGGAAGGATTTTATTCCCCCCCCCCACTTCCCGGAACCGAGCTGGCGACTGGCTTACCCCACTGCTCACCTCTGATACCAGCCACCGACTGCGTTATGAATGAGCGCATAGCTACAGTATGTGCCCATGCATAACTTAGTTGGTGGCTGGCTGCAGAGGTGAGCGATGGGCTGAACCAGTCACTGCCCGGTTCGGGGAAGAGGGGAGAGGGAGTGGTATGCACCATAGGGTGGGGTGGGGATTAGCTACTGTGGTCCATTTGACCACCAGGGGTGTATATGTGATGTGAGTTCAGGGCTGAGGGTATCTCCTGCAACTGGTGTACAGGATCGGTGTTTATGGATTGCAATGGGGGCCACTAGATGAGATCGGGCTCCTGTTTGTACTTGGGTTGGGGATCGGTGTTGCAGATTGTAATGGGGAGCCACTAAACTGTATCGGGCTTCTGTGGTGTACTTGGATCAAGGATCATGCTGGGGGGCACTGGACTACCAGGGTGTGCTGTGTCTGATATGACACACAGGTGTCGGGATCCGGTGTGGAGGGGTTGCAAGTCTAATGGCCTTGTGTGCTGTGCCTTGAGCATACATGGGGACAGGAGTACTGCCTCCCCTGATTGCCCGACATTACCACCTGCTTTTTGGTGGCAGTATTCAGCAACACACTACAGGTTGCACAGTACACTGTAGCACCGCCTCGTTCTTATGAATATGCCGGTGCACCGGCATTCATGGCCCCTCCCTTCACTCCCTCCCCTGCATACATTAACTATTAGCGTCAGCACTATCACATAGCACTGGAGCTAATTGGCCTTTTCAATATTACAGCCAGGCTCAAACCTGGTGCTATTCTGGCACAACGGGTTTGTGCCCAGTGCACAGTTTTGAATATCTGGCCCTAAATGTCTAAAATTAATAACATAATATTAAGTAAAAGTGCTAAAACCAGGGTGACCGTATGTATGCATTCAACATAACAAGGGGTTTCACATCTCTAAAGTCATTAATTGTCCAGTAAATAGGGTTTTATGCCTCATTGGTCATTTAGACCTGAGGGTTTAACACTATTCAATGTAAATATCCAATAGCTTTCTCGTTTAAGCAGTTGATTTGTTTTATTTCTACCCCTTTTGAGTGTTGGAACGTGCTCAATTCCAGAAAACCTAGAATTCTCAACAACTGGGATATCCTGTCTCCCATTTAATATGGATCTTATGTGCTCCTGCACCCTTTGTTTTAATGGTCTCATGGTACATTGATGTAAACAAGGATGCACAAGCACCACAGTGCACATATTGTGAAGGGAGAATCACATGTTATATACTCCTTCATTTTGACCCTGATATTTGTCTCAGAAGGATGCTAAAATGGATTTTCTGTGGAGGCATATTTACAGATATTACAATATTACAATGTAAACATTTGTGGAAGCCTTTTGTTCTTTTTGGGAGCCACATTCTGCCACTTTCTATTGTAGTTTCACTCTGTAGCCTGCTATGCACAACCTTATCCTTGATATTTGGGGATCTGCTAAATGAAACTCTAGGCTTCATTCCCACCGCTCTGTTAACATTCAAATCACTTGTGTGTGTGGGGGGGTGGCACGGAGCTAGCCATCCAAGATGGAAGGAGTATAAATGACTACCTGCAGTACCAGGACCACCCATCTGGACCCATCCGTCAGATCCACTCTTCCTATCCCCCAAAAAAATGATGGAATGGGATGCCTCAGATCGATACCTGCAGGTTGATACCAAAATTACAGCTTTCCTACCTCCGGATCACCTAAGAAAGGATCTCTAAATCTGCTGTACTGGGACCGAAGTTTGGACCTGTAAGACACTTGCACACCGCCAGGGTAAAGTTTGGAGTTCACCCTCTCGCAGCACCTAGTGAAGGAAGCCAGGACTAAGGTTAGGGCATGGCTCATTCGGACACCCAAGGCATGGAGTTACAACTAGCCAACATCACAGCCATGCTCAACAAAGTGTTACTGGACACTGCAGAATTAAAAGACACTACTACCAGCACCAAAACTGAACTATCACAGCTTACAACCAGGGTTTCCAGATCAGAAAATGCCATTAAACGCCATGATGGAATACTTCATGGGTATCATTGTCAACTGAGGAACCAGCATAAAAACTTCAAAACCTGCTGTCCAAGGTTGATGACCTTGAAAACTATGCTAGGCATAAAAATATTAGGATTATTGGAGTGCCCGAGGGTGCAGAGGGCTCTGATATCATCGCTTTCCTGAGAAATGCCCTCCCTGAGGTGCTCAAATTTAATAACCGCACCCCTCCTGAACTGGAGTGGGCTCACTGCTCCCTGGCTCCCCGTTCCAGATGGGGGAGCGTCCAAGACCCATTCTGTGCAAGTTCATAAGGTATCCCGTGAAGTGTGCCAGGAGGTCTAGTAAGGAGATAGATAGATGGGGTGGTAATATTTGGAATGAATGAGAATCATGTAATACCGTGGCACCAAATGAAGTGAGCTAAAAGATATGAATGTCAGGCTATTTTAATACACCCACCCAGGTGGCAAGGCAGTTTTCTTTTTATTTGGCTACGTGATGTAATTTTTTACCAAAATGGAGAGGCAGGAAGCATGAGTAGATAAAAGGAACTAGTTTATTAGCATCTGATCATCGGGTGGGGTGACAAGAGAGGGACAATCATATATACACAAGCTACTACTTTACTATAGGCAAGAGGAATTGTCAGCTGCAACAGCTACGCTGTAAGAGCATCATATTTTTATTTTTCTACCTCCCTATAAGAGGGAAAACTCTACAGCATAGAATACCAGAATGGATCAATTGACTGTAACAGCTATGCTGTAAGAGCGTCTGTTTTATCTTTAGATATCTACTTCTAACCCCGAGGTGCACCCTCCCTAAAACGCAGGTTTTAGAATTACAGTCATTCCAATACTACAAGAAGAGTCTATGCGAAGATGATCATCAGTTGGTGCACGTGAATTTTTCTGTCGATGAAAGAAATGTGGAAACACTTTACTGGTTTTCCAGTGAAATACGGACCTTGTGGAAAGCTAAGGATGCAGAGAGGATTTAACAGACCATGGGTTCTCGGCTACACCCTTCCCCCTCTCTAGGGTTGCTGGAAAGGCATACAAGATCTAGCTGCAGTCCGCTTTTAGACTGCCTGGAAAGAATAAGCAATGCAAACCACTTGGCCACAATCTGTTTTTGGCTTGCCAAGTGACGGGATCAAGAAGAAGAAGAACCAAACAACAGTCCACTTTTGGACTGAAGATATACTCTAAGCTGATGAACACACTGGATTGGGAGAATCGGAACCTCTGGACCACTTTTGGACTTTAGGCAAGCACTCCTTCCAGACTGAAGACACACACTGGCTGACGCCCCTACTGGATCAGGACCTTTGGACTACTCTTGGACTCCAGGCAACCACTCTCTCTGGGCATCGAACTGCGTCGGTCTTCTGAGTTCCAAGGCCGGACGAGCCAAGGCACTCGCCAAAACAATAAATCGTACATCGAACTGTGACCGAACTTGCAGTCCACGGCCGGACGAGCCAGGACACACTAAAAACAACAAACTGAACGTCACTTGGAGAATTGACACTGGTGAGTCGAATGGTACGCTACTGCAGATATGAAAACAAGAAAATGGACGGCAGACTTCTGCACTGGGCCATGCCATAGTGGGATACTGTGAGAGGAAAATAACAAATGGGACAATGCACTTTGAGGCTACTGTGATATGGCTCTTTGTGGATTGGCTGTTGTCTGCTTCTGGATGCACTGGAGGATGATTCTTGAAGGACAGGTGAAGACTGACAGGGTTGTACCAGAGAGAAGTGACTGCGAGGATAGTTGAAGACTGTTTTAGATGGTTACCCAGCACCGAAAGTCTGGCACAAAGCAATGCAAGACAGTTTTGACACTCAATAGTGTTCGTGGAATTAATAATAAGCAGGAAAATGTGAACAGAGTCTCAGTTCCTTCTGTAGTGGTCAATAAATAGATAGTCTCAGTGTCCAGACCACAGTAAATATACAGGCAATTTATTGTACTGATTTAACCGTAGCTCTGGTAGACCTAACTCTAATGGGGTCCCTTCTAGCTAAATCGGGTTCTCCTGGCAACACTACAGTGGAGAATAGGCTTTCTGGAAGGTTATACACTAGATAGGTGACCGGGCCCCTTTAACACTGGAGGGCTTACGTGGCTAGCTAGGCTCCTATTAGATCTGGGGTCGCTACTATAGCTGGGCCCCTAACACAGCTCTGGGCCTAAATAGCTAGCTACGGGTTCTGGGCCTTGGGATGCCCCTACTTTATTACTATTGGGCCTGGTGCCTTCACTTGGCTGGGCCTCGTGCCCTTAGTACCACTGGGCTGGCTTGCCCAAACTGGCTAGGCTGGGTAGCCCTTTACTACTACTGGGCTGGCTTGCCCTAACTTGCTAGGCCAGGGTAGACCTTAGTACCAGTAGGCTGTCTTGCCTTAACTGAGTAGGCTGGGGAAGCCCTTTACTACTGCTGGGCTGGCTTTCCCTAACTTGCTAGGCCTGAGCTACCCTTTACTACCATGGGCCTGGTGCCCCTCTAAAATGTGGGCCTGGTGCCTTCTCTTACACTGGGACTAGTGTCCCCTGAGATGGGCCTGGTGCCCTCTCTGAAGTAGGCCTGGTGTCCTCTGAAATGGACCTGGTGCCCTTTTTAACCTGGGCCTGGTGCCCTCTCTGAAATGGGCCTGGTGCCCTCTGAAATGGACCTGGTGCCCTTCTTAACCTGGGCCTGAGTGTTGCCCTTTTAATCACAGGAGTCAGGGCCCCTTTAATTCTTTAGCTCTCTGAGAGCTGCTGTCACTCTTTCATCTTTGCACCGCCTTGTCCGGCCCCTTTAATTAATATTTATAGGCCTCTACAATGGCCTTGCTTCCTTGGCCCCTCCCCGTGGGCATTGCTACACCTGCCCCTCTCAAATATTAATTTGAATCCTTCTGACCCGATCCGCCCTGCGGCGCTCAGCCACTCCTCTTCGGCGCTAAGTGCAAACAAATAAATAAATACAAAAAACACAGTCTCTCCTGAAGGGCAGCCAACATGTTGCAGCATGCTGCCACTGACTTACCTGAGCCACCGGGAGGTAGAAGGAGCAGGTGGAAATTGGGAGGTGTTCTGGCAGTGGAAGGGAATTTGTCAGGCAGCAGGGAGGACGTTAGGGGGGTCGTGGACGGCCGACAGCTTACGGGTGCAATGCAGCTCTTCTTTGCCACCGATGGGGAACCAGAATTACTTGTTAAACAAAACAAGGGGGCTAAAATAACAAAAAGATGATGGGGCTCACAGCCCAAAATGGCCGAACTGTACGTTTTATCTCTTCGTGGTGCCCCAATGGCACCACCAACCACACCGGAGCTCTTCTGCGGATCTTCACTGGCTAGAGTCAGAGCAGGTATGCAAAATGGCCCTCGGAGAACAGCTCCGACCAACAGGTAAGCCCTTTTCCCGGTTCCCCTTAACCTTCTGCGTCCTCTCTTCTCCACAGCCAGCAGGAACACACTGAAAAACTTAAACTTTTGAAAACTGGGCCCTGGTTCCAGAATGGTTAGGTGGAATGCTGTGCATGAGCAGCTCAGCACAGCATTCCATCCAAGCCATTGTTGCTACAGCTGCAATAAAATGTATTTTTTTTTGTGTACTGTGCGCACAGGGCACCTTATTGTGTATACTGGGGGAAACTGGGGACTACTGGGGATTACTGGGGACCCTCTGACTTTGGCATATTACATATTCGACCCCACTAAAAGATACATGTCCCCATGTATCCTCCTAAATTTTGAGAATACACCATACTTTAGAGCTTTAAAACTTTAAACATTTTTAACTTTTTACTACTTAGCATTTTTACTATTTAACACTGTTACCATTTTAACATTTTTTAACTGTTAGATAATTTATATTCTAACTTTGTACTCTATTTTGCTTTATTTACAGATGACCCTTTTGGGCTTTATTGGATTTCTTTTATCCAACGTCTTGGAGGAACACCTCTTGTTGTATGTGCGGAGCTACATATAGAACTTCTTGTAGGCCTAGCAGAACTGGGATTAAACATTGTAATACTTGCCAACCAAGGCCATTTTATAGGGTCTCCAGGAGTAGTCATATCTATGCTTGTGTGCTCCTGTCTCTCCTAATTTGTTTGCTTTGTCATCTTGACCACTGTCTAAACTAGAGGGTTGAAATGTACAATGCTTTAAAAAGTTTCGGTGTGCAATATTACTAGAGTGTCCTCCTTCTGTTTTGACTTTATAAACTGGAAGTCCTGGATACGGAATTTATGTTATCACATACAGTGTGGGTTCCCACCTAGACGCAAGTTTATGCCCTATGGTATGAGTGTTTTTTAGGAGGACTCTGTCTCCTACAAATAAAGGTACAGCATGTGCTTTACAATTACAGTATATTGTTCTTTTTGCTGCTGTTGTACATGTCTCATTTGCATTGACACAATGTCAGCTGCTTGTCGAAGTCTATTCTGATGTTTCTCTACCCATAATGAGGTTGGTTTCTCATTTTTTCTATAGGTCGACTTTACATCAAGAACTATGTCCATCGGAAGTCTCCTGTGTCGGCCGAACATTAAATAACAAGGCGTGTACACTGTAGAGCAGTGCACTGTATTGTTATACACATAGCAGAATTCTGGAAGTAATTTAGGCCATTTTACTTTTTGTTTCTCTGACATTGCTCTTAACATCTCTAGTAATGTGCGGTTTGCTCATTCACATAGACCATTTGTTTGCGGATAATATGGGGCAGTTCTCAGTTTTCTGTTGCTGTACATAGAACACAGTTTTTTAAATAACAAAGATTTAAATGCACCACCTTGGTCAGTCAAAATTTGTGAAGGGTATCTAAATGGTCACACAAAATGTCTTTACAGAGCTTTAATGGTTATCTGAGCTGACAAATCTCTTAGGGGTACTGCTACCATGAATTTGGTATAGTGATCAATAATCATCAGTACGTACTGGCATCCACTTTTACTAGGTGCAATCTTCAAATGGTCTAAGGCAACAATCTAAAGGGTTTCTTGGTTACAATTGAGTGTAAGGGTACTTTTTGTTTATTATCTGCCTCTTTTATAAGGTTACAAGCCATGCAGTTTTTACATCACTGTCTAATGTCGTCTCTCATACCTATCCAATAAAATCTTTTCCTGATCATTTTTTCTGTCTTTTGGTGTCCAAAATGACCCGACCCATTGTGGTAAGCTTCTAATACAGTATCTGCTTCTGCCTGAGGAATAAGAATCTGCATGATTTCTTCTCTTGTTTTGGGATCTCTGATTTTTCATATCATTTCCCTTGTTCTAAGCTGAGATATTTTCATTGTCTTAACAGTTTGGTTAACTCTGTAGGTAGTGTCTTTCTTTCTTGGGCTTTTACTGCTCTTCTGGTTCTAAGTATCTCTTTGAGCATTTGGAATAGAGGATTTTGATTTTGTAGTTGCATCCACAAACCTGTTTTTTCATCTGCTGGCACTGTCGATGTTGTCTCTGCACTCTTTTCAGTAGTCTGCAAGTACTGACAGCATAATTGTACTATTTTTACTGAAATATGAATAAAAGGTGGCAGTTCCAAATTTTCTCCCTCAGTTTTAACCATCTCTTCTTTATCGCATTTGGGCAATCTAGATAGAGCATCTGCGTTACCATTTGCCTTTCCTAATCGGCATTTTATGGTGAAATTGAAATTAGCCAGCCTGGAAGCCCATCATTGCTCTAATGCCTCAAGTTTTGTTGTGTCGAGATGTGCCAAGGGGTTGTTTGTTATCTGTGTACATGGTGAACGAAGTTGCCGTGAGGTAGTGCCTACATTTTTTTGTCACAGCCCACACAAGTGCTAAGAACTCCAATTTAAAAGAACTGTACCTTTCGTCGTTTCTCTTTGAACCCCTTAATCCTTTGCTTGCATAGGCGATCACCCTTTCTCTTCCTTCTTGTACTTGGGAGAGCACCACTCCTAGGCCTTTTTACTAACATCAGTATAGAGGTGAAAAGGTTTCTGGTAGTCTGGGTAAGCGAGCACTGGTACCATGGTTAGCACTGTCTTCAGATGATCAAATGCAGTCTGACATTCTGGCGTCCAATTTACTCTACTATTTTTGCTGATTTTGCTTTCTTTGGAGTGTTGTTTGTGCAAAGGGGCTTCTTGCTTGGAAAAATCCTTTACAAATTGGTGATAATATCTGACAAATCCTAGAAATCACCTTACATCTCTGATGGTGACTGGACATGGCCATTTTTATGTTGCTTGCACGCATGTGCAAGAAACATAGTGCCATCATCAGAGTTTTCGGAGGTGTGGCAGCCCTCTTTCAATTGAGTCAGTGTGTTTGCAGGCGTGGCCGCAGTTCTCCAATGCCTCCTGGAGCTGTCTATGACAGCTCCAAAATGCAGTGGAGTACAGTTGAAAGGGGGAGCAACGCTTCAGTGAGCAGCGATAAGATATCGCCTGCTCATGCATGCTCCCCCTACACACACACACACACACACACACGCACATGCACACGCACAGGCACGCATACTGCATGCTTGCCACCCCACCCCCCCCATGCACACACACTGCAATTATTTTTTTCTGTAGACTTCTTGGGAGGCAGAGTTAATTACTCAGAGGAGTGTCGCCATTAGCTGATGAATCCCTTTGGTTGTACTGAGGCAGTGCGGCAGCGTTTTGCTTAGGGTTCACCTTGAGCTCGAGAAAAGCAGCTCCAAAATGGTCCTTTTTCCCAGACTGCATGCAGCAGGATAAGGAACGGGTAATGAATGGTAGGGTTATTGACTGAAACTATATTTGTCAGGTCACGCAACACACAACTTGACCAAATCATATAGTCCTTCACAAGGAGACTGGATTTGAACTAGAATATTAACAGGTGGTATGTAGTATGCAGAGAGATTGAAGTGATGCTTGAGTGGGTGTGTGTGGGCTTACTGCATCCTGTTCTGGTGTTATTTAACTACCGTTAGTTTTCTGTAAGCTAGGTTAATGTACACAGAGGAGCAGTGTATGTTAATGGGAAATTGATTTTTTTTTATAATATTTCTCTGCTACCTAGCACCCAGCTTGGTGGTGGTATTTAGGGAGGAAGCTCTGCCCCCCCATATCAAGATTATTTAAACACCGAAGTGGCTTTCCTATGAGCTGCGTTGTAGGTTGCTCCTGTGTAAGCAAGATAAGTGTGTGGTGGCCATCCCCATACGGCTGCTGCTCCGGGGAGGGGGGCAGCGCAGAGCTGGTCGAGTGCATGTGAGATGAAGACGAGATGAGCACTGGCTGGCTTCATCAGACTGCATGATCTAATTATAGCCAGAATGCTAAACATTTTCAAAATTTTTAACTGTTTCCACAGACCCGTGATTGGTTTAGGGAAGGAAAACTAATATTCCCACCAACTGTAAAAGAGACGCTCTCTAGTCTGCTTCGCCAAAACTGGAAGCAGTCCGCATTTTTTTCTGTAGAGAAATTAGATTACTTCTTTGCCTTTTCTTCAGTTTTTGAATTGGCCCAGTAATGAGTCTTTGTTTCTTTCTTGAAAAAAAGCCAAAACAATTAGGGGAGCTTGGCAGCAAATAAAGTTATTCAACTTCTTTTGGTAGCAGGCTTTAACAGAACAAGTAAAGAATGGTTTTACTGGTATACATTTAGAAAAAAGCTTGGGGTGTTGTATTTTTTTGGTTTTTTTTATTTATGCTTTCCCGTAGCCTGCTCTCATTTGTCAGTAGTTATCTCTCTTCTCCCCCCCCCCAAAAAAAAGAGAGATCACCTGCCTTTTTGGGGACTTGCATCTAATGAGGAACCCAATTGAAAAAAGTACCTTCAGATAACATTGTCAGTAGACCTGCAGTGTGCTCCAATGAGTTCTGGGCTGTGGGGATCAGATGTGCAGCTGCCAGCTGGCCCTATTCAGTGAGAATAGTCACACAGGACACTTGGTAGATGGGTTAAACTGTCAGATCATATTGCCCTTTTAATTGAAATTGCACAATCTATTGTTAGATGCCATTGAACAGTAGTGCGGGTAGCAACGGTAGTGAGTACGGTAACTTATACTGGGAATTTTTACAGGGTTTGCAATTGGATGCTGGTCCGCCAGCCAAATTCTGGTAGATCTTGCATGGGGCCTACAAAAAGATGGTCTCGTTCCTCCACACTTGTAGAGTTAGAACAGTCTATTTCTCAACCAAATCCCTCAACTGAGGGAATGAGTTTTAGCACTGTAGGCTAGTGCAGATGGAGGTAACTTTCATATTTAGCATGACAGTTGAGCAAGTCTTCGTTTGTAGAGCCAGTGAATTTTCTCCACTTGCCCTGGTGGCTTAAAATTTCTAGTAATGTGTTCTGTAGACTGAGAAGCAAAGAATAAATTGTATATACTCCTCTGTCTTGCAGTTGTGTAGGTTTTATTTAACTAGATGATCTATATCTAGAGATATAAGAGAAGTGGTTATACATACACCAATACCTCACAGCTGTATGTCGATTCATTTGACACCAGATTTCATTTTACGTTCACCATGTAAGGACTTGCATTTCATGGGCAGGAGCTGGAACAGAGTCTTCTGTGTTCCATCATGTCAGGGACTAGCTTGTATGTCATTTGTTCATCCTAGTTGAAGGGCATTGAAATACTTCTGAAAATATTGCTGAAACCCTGAGGGCAACCATATTTTTAATGCATTCAGAACTATTCAGAACTTGTGTATATGAGTAAAAGGGTGGCCAACCTAATTAAGGCTAGCCTGGTGTGCCAAAAAAACAAAACTCAAGGAAAGTCCTGAGGGCATCTTGTAAAACTGATCAAAGGACTAAACTGGTATAGCTATACTGTAAATCTGAGCGCTTAGTAAATTACCATAATGTGATCAGCTGCTTTAAGAAATAGCACTGTTAAAAAGCAGGCCTGCTCTGCAACATATGACTTGCCCAATCCAACATGGCTACAAAGGAGTCTGCATGGATCAGCAAATGTATGCACCTCATCACTTGCATAGTCTTGTCAATAATGAGCGCTATAAAGGCCTTTTTATGTTGCTTGCACGCATGTGCAAGAAACATTGTGCCATCATCCGAGTTTTCGGAGGTGTGGCAGCCCTCTTACAATTCAGTCAGTGTGTTTGCAGGTGCAGCTGCAGTTCTCCAATGGCTGCTGGAGCTGTCTATGACAGCAGTCGGAAATGCAGTGGAGTACAGTTGAAAGGGGGAGCTACACTTCAGTGAGCAGCGATAAGATATTGCCTGTTCATGCGCACTCCCCCTACACACACACACACACGCACGCATACTGCGTGCTCACCCCCATGCATACACTGTATAGCCGACGGGGGTGCCCAATCCCCTGTCGGCTGTGCTGCGCTCCCCCCAAACAGAGTTTCACATGCCATGCTGGGTGCCCACCTAAGCGTGGCTACGCATCGTATAGCTGAGGGGGGGTGCTCAACCTCCCGTCGGCTCCACTGTCCCCCCCAAAGAGTACAGGGTGCCACACTGGGAGCCCACCCCAGCGTGGCAACAGATGCTATCGTCAACAGGGTGCCCAATCTACCATCGGCTCCATGCCCCCCAAACAACCATCCTTGTAGCACACTGGAAGCCCACCCCAGCGAGGCAAATGACCCGCGTTGTCCTTTTTTAAAAAACAAAACCAAAAAAAAAAACCTGAAACAAAAAAAGGTCCCTCACTGTCTTTGCCCCCACCCACGCCCACCTACTGCGCACCCTGCCTCCCCACACCCCCCCATACTTACCTACGGACTCTGGTGCGACGATCTTCGGTGGACCGGGAACATGTCTGCACTCTTCAAAGCCGACCTGTGAACTGAGGAAATGCCGTAAGCTATATAATGTAATAAATAGGGTTTTTTCAACTTTGCTGCATATCTCAGGCATTTTTTAATTTTGCTACATTTTCAACATGGGTTTTTTGACCCCTTCTCATGATCTCTCACTGTCATGTCGTTAATCTGGCCCAAAGGGTGATTTCCGCAGTCACCGTGCAAAATCACCTTTGGCACCAATTAATGAAACGACACTGCTAGTGTTCATAAGGTGGGCTCAAAAGCCTATGTTGAAAATTTGTGGAAAAATTGTATTCTGCGAACTTACGAAAAGGTGAGAACTGTGCACGCATGATCGTAAGTTTGTGAATTTTCAATATTTTCACTCCAGATTTTCAACATTGTCATTTTACCACACCTCCTTATGAGCAGTACAGCTGTCATTTTTCACATCTTGCCCAAAACTTGTTTACGCCCATGTAGCACACAATGGCACAGTCGGTGTGCGAAATCACTGTATGGGACATATTAAGAAAATCACAGTGACACTGTTCATGAGCAGAGGTCTTAAAATGGCTATGTTGAAAATTTGGTGACAAACTTCCTAAAAATGACTGCTTTAAGAGCCTGCGTTGCGCAGTTCCTATGCATGCTTGTAAGTTTGCAACTGTTCAATATTTGCACTCCACTGACTTCCAAATACCTACACAGCACATACAAGCAAGCAACATTTGGCATTGACAAATGCTTGTTTTTACTACTTTAATTTTTTTTTGGATCTGGCACTATCCCTTCTGTGGATACCACATGTCCCAAATAGTTGACTTTCTCTTTCAGGAAATGACACTTTGCAGGTTTAATCTTTAGCCCATAATTTGTTAAGCATTTAAAAAACAGTTTTATATGTTTTAGATGTTTTTTTGTGCGTTTTTGAATAGACTATGATGTCATCTAGATAAAGAAGCACCGTATCAAAATTTTCACTTTCTAAACACTGTTCTACTAAGCGCTGAAATGTTTCTGGTGCAGTGCAAAGTCCAAACGGCATTTGGGAAAACTCGTACAGCCCTATAGAAGTCACGAAAGCTGTTTTTTCTTGGTCTTTGGGTGCCATGGGTACTTGCCAGTATCCACTTGCCAAGTCTATGGTTGAGAAAACTGCTGCAGACTTCAGTGCTGTGAAAGCCTCCTCAATGCGGGGCAATGGGTAAGCATCCTTGTGTGTGATCTGATTGAGTTTCTGACAGTCTACACAAAATCGTATTTGTCCACCTTTTTTCCTGACTAGAACTATTGGTGCTGCCCATGGACTGTGGCTCTCCTTTATGACATCTGCTTTTAACATTTCCTTTAACAGCTGCTTGGTTGGTTGATACAATGCAGGAGGTATGGGTCTGAATCTTTTTTGAATGAGTGGGTGGTTTTTCATGGGATTATAGTGTCTCACCTTCGTGGTGTACCCAAAGTCTAGGGCATGTTGAGAAAAGGCATCGGTATGTCTTCTTATTACTTTTAGCTGCTCCGCCTTTTCTTCTTCTGTGGTCCTTGGATTTTCCATATCTATTTTTTGTATCTAAGCAGCGAAGGTTTCGCCTTTGATGTCACCTTCCTGCACCACGATAATGGCACTGGTTACGTGAGGCATTTTCTCTTCCTCTTTACTTGGGATTACGACATTTTTTCATTTTACTTTTATTAGACGACCAATGGCCTGCTGTCTATATACAGTCACTGGCTGGGTGCCATAATTTAGTAGGCGGACAGGGACTTTTTCACCCTTTACCATGACCAAACTCCTAGCCACTACAAATGGATCTTCTCTTTTGGCCCATTTTGGTTTGACTAAGGCTGTGTAGTCTTTACCTCGCAGTACCACTTTGGTTCTGCACAACAGCATGGTTTCGACACCCAGTTTCAGTTGGACTGGCCTTTTATCTATTTCTCTGACATTTTTAATCTTTTCATTCTTATTGGCAAATCTTTGATGACATTGGAGTAACTTGATAGTCCCTTTGAACTGGTCATTTTTTTAACACCTGTAACAGATCTTCTAGACAATGTTGGAGTAGGTTCATACCTAATATTACAGGTGGGAGGTTGTCGTCATATAGATTGCTTATCAGTATCCCCTGGTTTGGATGTTCGGTCTTTCCTAAAGTAATACTTGCTTCCACATATTCAATGATAGGAATATTGAGACCATTTCCAGCTACTAGATTCATCCAGCTTTTGGAGGGTTGAGTTAACTGGTCTTTTGTCCAGTGTTCGAAGAAAGTCTTGCCCTGCAGTGTTGTCACCTGCAGTTCTGTGTCCAATGATGCCTTCACTTCCATTTCATTAATCTTTATAGTGGTGGTTGGACAATTTCCTACAAACCGGGCCAGTGTGGAGTTCTTCAATGGACCTATTGGGAGCTTTTCCGAGGCTTGGTTCTCCACCCCGGGGATTCCCTATTTAAAGCCATGGCAGGCATATTTGCCTCCTCTGTGCATCTCGGTGCAATGTGGCCACTGATCCCACACTTTTGGCATATAGACCTTTCTTTCATATCGAACTAGTCAAATGGTCTTCTCCTCATATTTTTGGCTGATGGGGGTCTACACGATGCCACTCTGATTCCTTTGATATCTGGTCTCTTATTTTTCACCTTAAGTCTTCTCGGAAATTTTGAATCTCTCCTTTTATATTTTGCCACATTTTTGTGGGCAACTCAGTCTCTTGAGGCCTCTGTCCTTTTTTGTGCCTCTCTGTATTGGAGGTCCCTGGTGCGTAGTCACTCGCATTTTGGTAGCAACTGCAGCCTGGCAACATACCGGCTGTCCCATCCAGTAATTGTTCTGTGTTTTTTCACAACATTGTAGGACTTCTGATCTGTCACCAGGGCGGTCATGGCCCATGAGCTTGATAGCTTCTTCCTTAAAGTTCAAGAATTTCATGTCCGTATTTTGCTTAGACAACAGCCTCAACTCTCAGCGAAGGGTGTCACTCCTTACCCCTTCTATGAACCTTTCCTTTAATAATTCATCTGGGTCATGAAGATCATGGGGGTCCAGTCTTGTGATTGACTTAAGGGCATCTTGTAAGCTGAGAGCGTACTCTCGTAGAGTCTCACCAGCTCCTTGCATTCTCGAAAAGAATTTCATCTTTAGGTCAGACAGTGTATGGGTGTCAAACATTCTTTGTAACCTATTGAAGGTTGTTCTATCTGTGCCTTTTCAGGCTCTGGCCATGCACTAACTTCTCAATGAGCTGCACCTGTAAGTTGTCCAATTAACATCTCCACCTGTTGTCACTCAGGGATTACATACAGCTGGAACATGGACATCATCTTACTTCAGAACTGTCCTAAGTTAGTGGTAGACAAATCTATAGGAGCCCCCGAGAACCGTGGCAACCAGGGTATACCAAAATATTAGGGCATCGTGATCAGGTTCAACTGTGTCCCTTCTCCAGCTCCACCGGAGGTTTCTGGCCTTTTAGATTCCATTTTCAGTCACCGTGTCCTGCTTTGGACTCCAATAGATGTCTCCTGTCTGTGACGCCAACTGAAGTGTGCCAGGAGGTCTAGTAAGGAGATAGTTAGATGGGGTGGTAATATTTGGAATGAATCAGAATCACGTAATACCATGGCACCAAATGAAGTGAGCCAAAAGATATGAATGTCAGGCTATTCCAATACACCCATCCAGGTGGTAAGGCAGTTTTTTTCCTATTTGGCTACGTGATGTAATTCTTCACCAAAATGGAGAGGCAGGAGGCACGAGTAGAGAAAAGGAACTAGTTTATTAGCATCTGATCATCGGGTGGGGTCACAAGAGAGGGACAATCATATATACACAAGCTACTACTTTACTATAGGCAAGAGGAATAATCAGTTGTAACAGCTACGCTGTAAGAGCATCTTATTTCTATTTTTCTACCTCTCTATAAGAGGGAAAACTCTACAGCATAGAATACCAGAATGGATCAATCGACTGTAACAGCTATGCTGTAAGAGCGTCTTTCTTATTTTCAGATATCTACTTCTAACCCCGAGGTGCACCTCTCCCTAAAACTTCGGTTTTTAGAATTACAGTCATTCCAATACTACAAGAAGAGTCTATGCAAAAGATGATCGTCAGTTGGTGCACATAACTTTCTCTGTCGACGCAAGAAATGTGGAAACACTCCACTGGTTTCCCAGTGAAATATGGAACCTTGGTGGGAAAGCTAAGGATGCAGAGAGGATTTAACAGACCATGTGTTCTTGGCTACAACCCACCTCTCTACGGTTGCTGGAAAGGAATACAAGATCTGGCTGCAAACAGCTTCTAGACTGCCCGGAAAGAATAAGCAATGCAAACCAATTGGCCACAATCCGCTTCTGGACTGCCAATTAAAGGGATCAAGAAGAAGAAGAACCAACCAACAGTCTGCTTCTGGACTGAAGATATACTCTAAGCTGATGAACACACTGGATTGGGAGAATCGGAACCTCTGGACCACTCTTGGACTCCAGGCAGGCACTCCCTCTGGACTGAAGAAACACACTAGCTGATGCCCCCACTGGATCAGGACCTCTGGACCACTCTTGAACTCCAGGCAAGCACTCTCTCTCTGGGCATCGAAGTGCATCAGTCTTCTGAGTTCCAAGGTTGGATGACCCAAGGCACTCATCAAAACAATAAATCGTGCATGGAACTATGACCAAACTTGGAGTCCATGGCCGGACGAGCTAGGACACACTAAAAACAACAAACTGAACGTCATTCGGAGAACTGACGCTGACGAGTCGAACGGTACTCCACTGCGGATGTGAAAACAAGAAAACGGACAGCAGACTTCTGCACTGGGCAAAGCCGTACTGGGATACTGTGAGAGGAAAATAACAAATGGGATGATCCAACTTTGAGTTGACTGCGGTATGGCTCTTCGTGGATTGGCTGTTGTCTGCTTCTGGATGCACTGGAGGATGATTCTGGAAGGATAGGTGAAGACTGACAGGGTTGCACTGGGGTGAAATGACTCTGAAGACAGTTGAAGACTGATTTAGATGGTTACCCAGCACCAAAATGCTGGCTCAAAGCAATGCAAGATAGTTTTGACACTCAATAGTGTTTGTGGAATGAATAATAATGCAGGAAAATGCAAATAGAGTCTCAAGTCCTTCTATAGTGGTCAATATATAGATAGTCTCAGCATCCAGATCACAGTAAATATACAGGCAATTTATTGTACTGATTTAACCCTAGCTCTGGTGGACCTAACTCTAATGGGGTC
The DNA here is from genome assembly GCA_016271365.2 of Neoceratodus forsteri. Taxonomy (NCBI): domain Eukaryota; kingdom Metazoa; phylum Chordata; order Ceratodontiformes; family Ceratodontidae; genus Neoceratodus; species Neoceratodus forsteri. The sequence goes on from CM028134.1 coordinate 431,707,703, forward strand.
CCTTCTAGCTAAATCGGGTTCTCCTGTTACTGTGGCAACACTACAGTGGAGAATAGGCTCTCTGGAATTTTATACACTAGATGGATGAGCAGGCCCCTTCAACACTGGAGGGCTTATGTGGCTAGCTAGGCTCCTATTAGATCTGGGGTCGCTCCTATCACTGTGCCCCTAACACAGCTGTGGGCCTAAATAGCTAGCTACAGGTCCTGGGTCTTGTGATGCCCCTACTGTATTACTATTGGGCCTGGTGCCTTCACTTGGCTGGGCCGCATGCCCGTAGTATCACTGGGCTGGCTTGCCCTAACTGGCTAGGTTCGGTAGCCCTTTAGTACTACTGGGCTGGCTTGCCCTAACTTGCTAGGTTGGGGTAGCCCTTAGTACCACTAGGCTGGCTTTCCCTAACTTGCTAGGCCAGGGTAGACCTTAGTACCACTAGGCTGGCTTGCCCTAACTGGCTAGGCCAGGGTAGCCCTTTACTACTGCTGGGCTGGCTTGCCCTAACTTGCTAGGTTGGGGTAGCCCTTAGTACCACTAGGCTGGCTTGCCCCTAACTTGCTAGGCCAGGCTAGACCTTAGTACCACTAGGCTGGCTTGCCCTAATTTGCCAGGCCAGGGTAGACCTTAGTACCACTAGGCTGGCTTGCCCTAACTTGCTAGGCCTGGGCTGCCCTTTACTACCATGGGCCTGGTGCCCTTTAGTCAACTGGGCCTGGTGCCCCTCTTAAATGTGGGCCTGGCACCCTCTCTTACACTGGGCTTGGTGCCCCCTGAGATGGACCTGGTGCCCTCTCTGAAATTGGCCTGGTGCCCTCTGAAATGGACCTATGCCCTTCTTAACCTGGGCTTGGTGCCCTCTCTTAACTGGGCCTGGTGCCCTTCTTAACCTGGGCCTGGTGCCCTCTCTTAACTGGGCCTGGTGCCCCCTAAGATGGGCCTGGTGCCCTCTCTGAAATGGGCCTGGTGCCCTCTGAAATGAGCCTGGTGTCCTTCTTAACCTGGGCCTGAGCATTTCCCTTTTAATCACCGGAGGCAGGGTCCCCTTAATTCTTTAGCTCTCTGAGAGTTGCTGTCACTCTTCCATCTTTGCCCCTCCTTATCCCGCCCCTTTAATTAACATTTATAGGCCTCTTCAATGGCCTTGCTTCCTTGGCCCCTCTCCGTAGGCGTTGCTACACCCGCCCCTCTCAAATATGAATTTGAGTCTTTCTGACCCGATCCTCCCCACGGCACTCAGCTGATCCTCTTCTGTGCTAAGCACAAACAAATAAAAAAATAAATAAAAAAACACAGCCTCTCCTGAAGGGCAGCCAGCACATTACAGCTTGCTGACGCTGACTCACCCAAGCCACTGGGAGGTAGAAGGAGCAGACAGGAGGCAGAAGGTGTTCTGGCAGTGGAAGGGAATTTGTCAGGCAGCAGGGAGGACAGCAGGGGGGCCTTGGATGGCCGACAGCTTATGGGCGTGATGTGTCTCTTCTCTGACACTGACGGAGAACCGGAATTACTTTTTAAACAAAACAAGGGGGCTAAAATTTAAAAAAAAATGATGGGGCTCACAGCCCAAAATGGCCAAACTGTACATTTTCTCTCATCATGGTGCCCCAATGGCACCACCGACCGCACCAGAGCTCTTCTGGGGATCTTCACTGGCTGGAGTCAGAGCAGGCATGCAGAATGGCCCTCAGGGAATAGCTTCAACCAACAGGTAAGCCCTTTTCCTGGTTCCCCTTAACCTTCTGCATCCTCTTTTCTCCACAGCCAGCAGAAACACACTGAAAAACTGTTAAACTTTTAAAAACAAGGCTCTAATTCCAAAATGGTTAGGGTGGAATGCTGTGCATGAGCAGCTCAGCACAGCATTCCATGCAAGCCATTGTTGCTGCAGCTGCAATAAAATCTCTTTTTTTTTATGTACAGTGTGCACAGGGCACCTTACAGTGTATACTGGGGGAAACTGGGGACCACTGGGGATTACTATGGACCCTCTGACTTTGACATATTACATCCCGTGAAAGGGCAATTCCTAAAAGTTGCAAGAGATTTAAAGCAAGTCTCATGGAATGGCAGCTTTGTTCAGATATTTCAAGACTTTTCATTTGACCTCTCCAGGAGGAGCAGGGCATAGTGGAATGATAAAACAGAAGCTATGCAAATTAAACATTTCTGCATCCCTAAGATACCCTGCCCTTCTGTGAGTTCAATTTAAAGGAGAATATATTACCTTTGAGAGTCCGCAGGAGGTGGAACAGTCTCTTGAAGTCGCCGTTGAAAGAAGTGCCACGCAGCATGCTCAGTTCCAGCCACGCGGTGAGGCTCCTACGAGATGAACACCTTGAAGCCCACAAGGATTATAAGCCGTAACCACAACATAATGTGGTCTCTCCAAATAATAACACAGAGTAGTACCAGATCCAATGGGGAGGCAAAAGAATAGGCAGAAGAACCAACCCAGTAAACAGCCTTCCACTCGGAGAGCTAGACCGCACTGTGCCAGATCCTGAAGTCAGCAGAGGAAGGCCCATTTATCGGAAGGGAGTAGCACATCTCCATTTGATACCTGGTTAAAGTCTCAAACCACTTCAAAGCACTGAGGGATTAGCAGCCTACTGCCCTGGAGTTAGCAGAGCTACCCGGCGTGATTTCGCCAGCGGAAGTCGACCAAACAAATGTGGACCTAACCAGAGACTAGGCTCCTTTATACAAGGAGTGGGTCAAATGCACTGAGGAGACCCAGCCAGAGGATACTCCTGTCTCACCACCGCTGTGTGCTGCTTCTTCTGTGAGCTGACTCGCTCTTTAAACTAAAGGTACTTTGAGTAATCTGCTTCCCCACAGGATTTAATGAGCTCCCTTACTTTGAGTAACTTTGATATCGTAGGAGGATCACCTTGAACCCGGGACATGATTTGACTTTAACATTTCTTTATTTTGGGGCCTATGTTATGTTATATGGGCTGTGATAGTGCCCTTTGACTGTGAATTTTAAAGTAAATCTGATATTCTTCATGGGTAATACGTGAGAGGTATCACCTGGAAGATTGTTTTACGTAACATTCCTGAGGAGGTGGGAGCTCTTAGGGGTCATATTTACAAAGCTTCTGAGACTGTTAATGACTGCTCATTCCTGATTATCATTTTCTTGCTGCCATAAATATCTGCTCACTTTACATTGTTCATATTACATAGAAACATAGAAGTTGATGGCAGATAAGGACCTCAAGACCCATCCAGTCTGCCCATTTCTTTTTCTACCTCATGAATGTGCTATCGGCTTTTGCTCTGTCAATGGCCTATCTATTCATACTCATCTGTATTGCTCATTTATGCCTATCCCATGCCTGTTTGAAGCCCTGCACTGTATTCATGTCCACCACTTCCTGAGATAGGCCATTCCATGCATCCACCACTCTTTCTGTGAAAAAGAACTTCCTCACATTACCCCTTAATCAGCCTCCCTCTAATCTCCTGCTGTGTCCTCTTGTCCTGCTATTTTTCTTATACTGAAACATGTTAGACTCTTTCACCTTGTTAATGCCCTTAAGGTGTTTGAATGTTTGATCATATCACCTCTCTCCATCCTTTGCTCTAGGGCATACATATTGAGCTCCATTAATCTGTCCTCTTACATTTTCTGATGCAGTCCCTGCACCATTTTGATTGCACTTCTCTGGACTTCCTCAATTTGGTTAATGTCCTTGTGAAGGTGTGGCCTCCAGTACTGCATGCAGTACTCCAGATGGGGCCTAACCAGAGTCTTGTAAAGAGGGATTATTACCTTCCTCTTTCGACTTGTGATACCCCTACTAATACACCCCAACATCCCCTAGCCTTACCTACTGCTTTAGTGGTCTGCTTGTGTCAAATGGACAAACCTTACCCTCCAGTCCACCTGCAATGTCACTGATGAAGATATTGAAGAGGACTGGCCCCAGGACTGATCCCTGAGGTACCCCACTTGTGACTTGCATCTCTTCTGACTGTATACCATTTACCACCACTCTCTGTTTTCTGCCCGTCAACCAGTTTGCCACCCAGTTGACCAACTTCTGACCCACACTGAGCCTACCCAGCTTATTAATCAATCTTCTATGTGGAACAGTATCGAAAGCTTTGCTGAATTCAAGGTAGGCGACATCAACTGCTCCCCCTTGGTCCACCACTCTGGTTACCCAGTCAAAGAAATGTATGAGGTTAGTTTGACAGGACCTTCCTTTTGTAAACCCATGCTGTCTTGGATCCTGTACTCCTATGGATTCCAGGTGTTGCACTATCCCCTCCTTAAGGAGTGCCTCCATAATCTTGCCCACTACTGAGGTAAGACTGACTGGTCTGTAATTCCCTGCTACCACTCTTGTGGAGCGGGACCACATGAGCCTTTCTCCAGTCTTCTGGGACCTCTCCTGTGCTCAGAAACTCACTAAACTGTTCTGAGAATGGCTCTGCTAGTTCCACCCTTAGCTCCTTTAGTACCCTGGGATGTATGCCATCAGGTCCCATTGCCTTGTCCACCCTGAGCTTATCAAGCTCTTGTATGACCCTTTCTTTTGTGAAGGGACTAGTGCACACCTTCCTCCCCCCGTGTCCATGATGCTGAGCTGTGGGACCTGTCATACCTTCTCTTCAGTAAATACTGAGCAGAAGAATCTATTTAGGATAGGTACTTTTACATGGTGCTCATCCTCACATGCCCCCTTATCCCCTTTGATCTTAGCAATACTCCCTCTGGACTTTCTCCTTTCACTAATCTCTCTATAGAAAGTCTTGTCACCTTCTTTTACTGCTTGTGTTAGTGTTTCCTTGGTTTGGGCCTTTGCCTGTCTTACTGCCTTCCCTGCTTCCCTTAGGGAAGTTTGGTATGCCTCCCTATCTTCATCCCACTGCGTTTCCTTATATTTTATGAAGGCTAGCCTTTTGGCTCTGACCTTTTCTGCTACTGTTTTTGAGAACCAAAGTGGTTTCCTTCTTCTTTTGCACTTTCTTTTCTCTCTCACACAATGGGATGTTGCTTCAAGTATTGAATTCTTAATGGTTGCCTACTTTGCCTGTTCCCCCTCACCTGTATTTCTTTTTTGCCAGGGCTAACTTAACTCTGTTGGCTATCTTATCAAGGTCAGCTCCTCTGAAGTTCCATATTTTTGCCTTGGATTGGGATGATTTAGTTCTAGTGGCCAAATTGAACCATACCATGTGATAGTCACTGGCCCCCAGGTGACCTTCCACCTGGAAATCTGTGATCCTTTCCCTGTTAGTCAGTACTAGATCTAGGATAGCCCTGTCTCTTGTGGGTTGTTGTACCAGTTGTTTGAGGCCCTCCCCCTGCAGGGAATCCACCATATGTCTAGTTCTGACAGATGTTCCTGCTAGTATTGATCAATCTGTATCTGGCATGTTGAAGCCTCCCATTATCAGAACCCCCCCCTTTTAGCTGTCATGTTTTGTATATCTTCTAATGTGTGTCTATGTCCTCCCCTGGTTTGGAGGCCTGTAGACAGCCCCAGTTAGTATGGCTGTCCTACTTCCTGTTTCCAGGGTGACCCACAGTTCTTCTGGCTCCATATGTGTATTCTGAATTTCTGTAGCTTTGATATTTTCATTGACATACAGGGCCACTCCACCACCCCCTTTTTGCACCTCGGTCTCTTCTGAACAGTACATAGCCAGGTACTGAAGTCTCCCAAGTGTGGTTACCGGTAAACCACGTCTCGCTAAATTGCTACTATGTCCAGTTTAGCCTTTGTCATTATTGCCTGCAGGTCTGGGATCTTGTATCCCAGACTGCGAGAATTTGTGTACATGATTTTCCATTGGCCAGATTTCGGTGTGTAAGTTGTTGGGCGAGGTCTGCCGTTTCCCCTATGTGTCATATGGGGAGCCGGACCTTTTTCCTTACCTGGTGATGCAAATTAACTACAAACATGCTGAACTCCTGTTTGACCAGTAGCTGAGGGGGAGGGTGTTCTTCCCATTTGTCGTATGGGGTGCTGCACCCCCTCCCCATTTACTAGTTTAAATATTCTGCAAAGACATCAAACTTCTGCCCCAATGCACTGACTCCCTTCTTAGTCAGATGCAGTCCATCAGATTTAAAGAACTTTCACTCCCCAAACTGTTGCCAGTTCCCTACAAATTTGTGTCCTTTTTCCTGGCACCAGCCCTTGAGCCACATGTTTAGCTCCCCTATTTCCTCTTCTCTGACCTTCGGTCCATCTGCCCACCTGTCCTAGACTGGCAGGATCTCAGAGAAGGAGATGCTGGATGAAATGGATGATAGCTTGTCACCCAGCCTGGTCAGGTATTCCTTGGTCTCCATAACTGACCATCTGGTGAGATCATTAGTCCCTATGTGTACCAGGACATCAATGTTTTCTCCTGCTTCCTGAAGAATTTTAGCAGTGTGGTCAGTGTCTCTCCATGCTGATGTACTGGGGAGACATCTGACCATTACCCCTGGCTGGAGATAGGTATCAACTCCCCAAATCATGGAGTCTCCTATGATCAGAAGTTTTTTGGATTTCCTTTTTGCTTTTTTTGTTTTGGTTCCTGTTTTGGGTGAGTTTTGTTGGGTAACCTGTGAAGTAGGCGCATGAGGAAGGGTGTCGTCCGTTATGGCAACACCTTCCCTGCGCAATCCACTCACGGCGACGGACAGGTAGGGCAACCGGATGAGGGGGTGGGTGAACTAGACAACAGGATGTTGCTATACATATGCACATGGGGGGGTGGGAGCGAGTATGGCAAGTGTGGGCTGGGAGGGTGTGGAGAGGCTGTAGGGAGTGGCGCTGTGGTTGCCAGTCAAGCTGCGTTGTGGCATCTGGGATTGGCTAGTGGTTGGGGTGGCTGAGATACTGGGTTCAGGTCCGGGTGCTGGTGTGATTTTTATTGCACCCGGCATGAACCTTTTTACTTTTACTGCTTTCACCCCCCTGACACGCACCCTCCTGGAGTTGAGAATCCTTAAGTAGAGGGGTACAGGCAGTGTGTGGGGGCGGGGCACATCCCCTCCCCATAGAAAGCAGTAAAAATATGTCCTGGTACCATTGTGCTGGTGTGCCGGGGTTGTCAGAGTGCTGAAAATGTGTTCAGCACTCTGACTGAGCGATAACGGTGATCGCCTTTAGGCGTTCACCGTTATCACATAGACCCATTTTGTTGTGCTAGCTCCTGTGTTGCAGTGTCCTGCTTTGCAGTGTCCTCTACCCCTTTGTTTGATTTCTGAGATAGAGGCAGATACCTGTTTGTAGTTTTTATATGCTTTGTGGAGGTAATATGTTGGAGAGCACCGAGTGATGGGGCACCCAATTTGCCCCTACTAACCACCTACCAACCTCCCAGACCAACTACCCTCTGCGATTGAAGTGCTTTTGTTGGATGTTGGGGAAATGGCAGATGGTTCTTTTGTTTCCTCTTGAATATGCAATTTGAGGTGCACAATCTCTGCCCATGCTGCCTGGAGCTGAGCCCTTAGATTTCCAATGGCCCAGCATGTAGGACAGTGCCCTGAATCCTGTAAAACTGGCCTTCTGGAAAGTGTTTTGCAGTACCTGCAGTTAATGATATCCATTCCAGATAAGTTGTGGTGTTAGTGGGGGTTTGTGGTTAATTTGTGTTATTGTGGGTTAGGTTGGAATTGTATGCTGTGCGATTTTGGTGTATGATGTGCATTTAAGAGTGTGGTTGTTGGTTTGTGAATGACTGTTGAGTGTTTGGTTGGTTTTGATTGGTCTGGTTGGTGATTGCTGCTGCTGCTGCTTGTGATGTGTTAGGAGGGTATAATGATGGTCAGGTGTTATTCCCCCACCAGGCTCAGGGACCTCCTCCCTTTTGATTATTCCCCTTTATCATCGGAGGCCTATAGGAATTGCCAGGCCTCGGGGATAGTCATTAGAAGGAAGAAGTAGAGGAGAACAGGGCCTGGTAAGGGAATGGAGAGGGGTGGTCAGATAGAGGCAGTAGGGACAAGGAGATGCCCTGGGGTGAAATGGGACCAAAACAGGTGTTCTCCCTGTCTGCTTCCCATACCCAAGGGCTCTGCTATGTGCAGGCAAGTTGCGCGGTCTTCCTCAATAGTTCATCCTACTCAAGCGGTGTTGTGTAATGCCAGGTCTATTAAAAACAAGACTGCTCTAATAGCAGATCTTGTTGGGACATCTGACCTGGCATGCATCACAGAGACCTGACTGGATGAGAATACATGCCCTATATTGGCCTTGGCTGTTCTGGATGGGTACTCGATGATACACTGCTCGAGGGTGGATTGTAGGGGTGGGGGTGTAGCCATTTGTTTTAAAACTGAACTGGGCCTTGTAGATGTGCCAGTGGGGTCCACCAGATCCTTTGTATGTATTGTGGGTGTGGGTGTGGACTGTAGGATTCTGCTCATCTCGTGTCCACCTGGAGTTGGGAGAGAATTCCTGCGGGAGATTGTGGACTTTATTGTCGACATGGTGCTGGGATCCCACCGATGGTTAATTCTGGGGGATTTCAGTGCCTAGGTCAATGATGAACTCTTGTATTTTGGTCAAGATCTCCTCCAGCTAATGACTTTGCTGGACCTCACACAGGTTATTTCCTCCGCAACTCACATTGGTGGGCAATCATTAGACCTGGTGTTCCTCCTGGGGATGGAAATCTCTGATTTGGTGATGGAACCAGTCAGTTGGTCTGACCATTACACCATAAGGTTCAGTTTTGGGGCTCCCCCTAATGGGCCAGCCCCTACGGAGATGGTCCGGTACCACCCACTGAGGGGGTGACTCCAGAGGGCCTAATGGCAGTGTTAGACCTATCACGCTTGTCGAGTGTATACATGGATCCAGGGGATCTTGTGCTTGCCTAGAATAGGGCGATAACAGATGCCCTGGATTCTGTTGCTCCTGCTCGTGTTCAACCACTCACCCTTCTCCTAAGGTCCCTATGGTTTGATGGGACCTTGAAGGAGTTGAGGAGAGTGGGTCAAAGGTTAGAGAGGGCCTGGAGGAAGTCCAACCTGGAGGTTGACAGGCTTAGATTGATGGATCATTATGCTGTCTATCAATTGACAATCACCTGTAAGAAGGCAGAATTCCTGTCCAGGGAGATTCCCGCCGCACATAATCGACCAGCTCAGCTCTTTCAGACTGTAGACAGATTGTGCAATCCAACCTGTCTGCAATCTGGTTGAGCCTTGTCACAAGAAGGATGTGCGTCTTCTAGTGAGATGCCTTGAGGAAATTGGCCCAGTCCTGGCTGAGATAGTCTGACAATCATTGGAGAGGGGGATCTTCCCAGATCCCATAAAGGAGGTGGTTGTATGACTTCTGAAAATTCCCTCCCTTGATCCAGATAATCTTGCCAACTACTGCCCTGCCCTTCATGGGTAAGGTTATTGAGAAGGTGGTCGCGCTGCAGCTGGATTATCACTTGTCCATCCATAATGTCTATTATTCTGTCCAGTCCAGATTTAGGAAGAGGCATTGTACCAAGACGGCACTTGTTCTGGTTGAACCTTGTCACAAAAAAGATGTGATGAGTTTGCTCGATTTTTTGCAGATAAGGTCACCATCAGGTGCAGTATCCATTCAGCCCTCTCTATGGGGTGCAACAGAGGTCGTGGGAGGTTGTGAGCACCCAGTTTGTCTGGCCTGACTTTGGCTGACCGGACATCGTGGACATTGTGAGGATCATTCAGACTGCAGCCAACCAGCAGTAGTTTGGACCCAGGCTCAACGTGTCTTCTAGTGGGATGCGTTGAGGAAATTGGCCCAGTCCTGGCTGAGATAGTCTGGCAATCATTGGAGAGCGGGATCTTCACAAATCCCATAAAGGAGGCGGTTGTATGACTGCTCCTGAAAAATCACTCCCTTGATCCAGCTAATCTTGCCAACTACTGCCCTGCCCTTCATGGGTAAGGTTATTGAGAAGGTGGTTGCGCTGCAGCTGGATTATCACTTGTCCATCCAGAATGTCTATTATTCTGTCCAGTCCAGATTTAGGAAGAGGCGTTGTACCAAGACAGCACTTGTTCGGGTACTTAATGATCTTTTAATAGTGAGAGATCGGAGGACTCATTCCATCTTGGTCCTCCTTGATCTCTCGGCAGCATTTGACACTGTGGATCATAGTGTGATACTGGAGTGCCTGCGGTTCATCTGTGTACTGTCAGGTACCATCTCAGGTGGCTTCGATCTTACCTCGAGGGTAGGACACAGAGAGTGGTCTCAGGAATTTATTCCTCTGATCCTTTCTCCCCATCCTGAGGGATTCTGCAGGGCTTCATTTTGGCACTCATGTTGTTCGCAGTGTATATGTTGCCATTGGGGGACATTATTAGGCAGTACGGTTTGAGTTTTCACTGCTATGCAGATGATACTCAGCTGTACATGTCCTTTGTAACCAAGCAGGAAGATGTTCTCTTGATGTTTAACAACTGCCTATCTGAGATCCAGGACTGGATGAGTGCCAGTTGGCTGAGGTTGAACCTGGATAAAACTGAGGTGTTGGTTGTAGACCCAGATCATCAGAAGGCGGGTGTGCTGGCAGGACAACCCTTTGGTCTTTGGCTTGGGGGTGTCCAGTTTACCACCTCAGATCAGGTGTGAAACCTGGCTATTATTTTTGATGACAGTCTGACCCTAAAGCCACAGGTGTCAGTCGTTGTCAAGATCTCTTTCTACCATCTGAGGAATACTGCCTAGGTGAAACACCTGGTTCCTTCTGATGATCTTCCTACACTGGTCCACACCTTCGTGACCACTCGCCTTGACTACTGCAATACCCTGTACCTAGGGCTACTGGGGGTTGATATCCATTGCCTGCAGCTGGTGCAGAATGCATCTGCCAGGCTTTTGACTGGTACATCTAGGACCAGTCACATTACGCCTGTGCTCCAGGGACTACACTGGCTGCCAGTGTGATGGTGTATAACCTTCAAGGTTGGTTTGCTCCTTTCTCCCTATTGTCCCTCCTGACCACTCCAATCCACCAACGAGCGATTGCTAGAGATTCCCAGGGTGCAACTTTAAACATCTGGGGCCTGTTCTTTTGCATTTATGGCCCCTACCCTGTGGAATTCTCTACCTCATCGGATAAGGGATTGCCTGACTGTCCAAAGTTTTAAAACCAAACTTAAGACATGCCTCTTCAGCCTGGCTTTCTTAGAAGAAGTTTAATGTTAAGGTGGACTGTCATCTGTTTATGGATTCATCTGTTAATATTATTATTTTTATGGTTTTTAGTGTTAATGTTGATGGTTTGTTAATTTATGTACAGGCACATTGATCACTGGAAAGGTGTCTTTTAACAAATAAAGTTTGATTTGATTCAATTTGATTAATAATTTAGAAATTGCAGGAGTGGAGGGAGGAGGTAACACAACAACTCAGCCAGCTGGGGGATAATGTTAGCCAGAGGCAGAGCAACCTCATGGTCCAAATAAATGTATCCCCCGCCTCGGCAGCCCTTGGGGAATGCAGCAGTTTCCAAGACATTAATTGAACTTAAACTCTCAGTTGGGCTTTTAAGCCAGTTATGGGTTATATGCTAATTGTTGGTTTAAAGATACGCTGATGCCCAGGTCGCATAGACCGGCCATTTGGAAGTGAGCAAGTGCAATACTGTTGAGGCTGACGGAAAGGCAGGTGGTTTCCCGTAGCACCGTTATACAGGCTTACATAGAAACATAGAAGTTGATGGCAAATAAGGACTGCAAGGCCCATCCAGTCTGCCCATTTCTTTTTCTACTTTATGAATGTGCCATTGGCCTTTCTCTGTCAATGGTCTATCTATTCGCAATCATCTGTATTGTTCCCTTATGCCTGTCCCATGCCTATTTGAAGCCCTGCACTGTATTCATATCCACCACTTCCTGAGGTAAGCCATTTCAAGCATCTACCACCCTTTCTGTGAAAAAGAACTTCCTCACTTTACCCCTTAATCGGCCTCCCTCTAATCTCATACTGTGTCCTCTTATTTTTCTTATATTGAAACATGTTAGACTCTTTCACTTTGTTAATGCCCTTAAAGTGTTAGAATGTTTTATTCATATCGCCTCTCTCTCTCCTTCGCTCTAGGGTATACATATTGAGCTCTGTTAATATGTCCTCATATGTTTAATGATGCAGACCCTGTACCATTTTGGTTGCCCTTCTCTGGACTGCCTCAATTTGGTTAATGTCCTTGTGAAGGTGTGGTCTCCAGTACTGCACACAGTACTCCAGATGAGGCCTAACCACTGTCTTGTACAGAGGGATTATTACCTCCCTCTTTTGACTTGTGATACCCCTACTAATACATCCCAACATTCCCCCAGCCTTACCTAGTGCTTTAGTGGTCTGCTTGGATGACTTAAGGTCATCAGTGATGATGATGCCCAAGTCTCTTTCTTCCCTTGTGACTGCCAACAACTCTCCTCTCAGCCTATAGGTGGCTGCAGGGTTTCTCTTCTCTATGTGCAAGATCTTGCACTTCTTTGCGTTAAACCCCAGTTGCCACTCTTCCAACCATTTTGCTAGTTTATCCAGGTCTCTTCTCATTCTGCCCACTCCATCTGGATCATCTACTCTGTTGCAGATCTTGGTGTCATCTGCAAACAGACAAACCTTACCCTCCAGTCCATCTGCAATGTCACTGATGAAGGTATTGAAGAGGACTGGCCCCAGGACTGATCCCTGAGATACCCCACTTGTGACTTGCATCTCTTCTGACTGCATACTGTTTGCCACCACTCTCTGTTTTCTTCCTGTCAACCAGTTTGCCACCCAGTTGACCATCATTTGACCCACCCTGAGCCTACCCAGCTTATTAAACAATCTTCTATGTGGAACAGTATCGAAAGCTTTACTGAAGTCAAGGTAGGCAACATCAACTGCTCCCCCCTTGGTCCACCACTCTGGTTACCCAGTCAAAGAAATCTATGAGATTAGTTTGACAGGACCTTCCTTTTTGTAAACACATACTGTCTTGGATCCTGTACTCCTATGGATTCCAGGTGTTGCACTATCCTATTCTTAAGGAGTGCCTCCATAATCTTGCCCACTACTGAGGTAAGACTGTCTGGTCTGTAGTTCCCTGCCTCCTCCCTGCTACCACTCTTGTGGTGTGGGATCACATGAGCCCTTCTCCAGTCTTCTGGGACCTCTCCTGTGCTCAGAGGCTCACTAAACAGTTCTGATAGTGGCTTTGCTAGTTCCACCCTTAGCTCCTTTAGTACCCTGGGATGTATGCCATCAGGTCTCATTGCCTTGTCCACCCTGAGCTTAGCGAGCTCTTGTAGGATGCTTTCTTTTGTGAAGGGACTAGTGCACACCTCCCTCTCCAATGTGTCCATGGTGCTGAGCTGTGGGCCCTGCCCTACCTTCTCTTCAGTAAATATTGAGCAGAAGTATTTATTTAGGATAGGTGCTTTTACATGGTCCTCCTCCTCCTCACATGCCCCCTTATCCCCTTTGATCTTAGCAATACCCCCTCTGGACTTTCTCCTTTCACTAATGTATCTATAGAAAGTCTTGTAACCTTCTTATACTGTTTGTACTAGTGTTTCCTCGCTGTGGGCCTTTGCTTGCCTTACTGCCTTCCCTGCTTCCCTAAGGGAAGTTTGGTATATCTCCCTATCTTTATCCTGCTGCATTCCCTTATATTTCCTGAAGGCCAGCCTTTTGGCTCTGACCTTTTCTGCTACTGTTTTTGAGAACTTGACCCATTGGCATCAGGTTCTAAGATTAAATTGTGCAAATCTCCTTTGGCCACTTAGTTCCACCAATGTTCCGTGAGGCTGCAGGTTCCTGGAAAGTGCCACGGCATTAAGGGAGGAAACCTGCTGCATCCTTGTACACACCAGACACTCTAAAGCACATGGATAGCTCCCAGAGTATGCAATGGGGAAGGGAAAGGACCAATGGGTGGTAGGGGAAATATGCTCAAGAGGGGGTGTACTGAATTTAAGAGTCCCTACGTAACTGAAACAGGACTTGGTGGATCCCCAATTGGGTAAGAGCTAGGGGAGAATGGGCTAAAATGCAAAAAGAAGGCATAAAGGCAAACAAGAGGAGATGAAGGCCCAAATGAAATTATAATTCCCCAGGCATCCCTTGCTTTGTGTGCTGGCTAAAAATACACATGGGTGGTACAGACTCATGCAATAAGGTGTCTGGTGTTAGTGCTAGGGGCTCGCCCGGCAGCTGCCCAAGCTGCCCTTTATTAAGCAGGCAGGAAGCGGGCAGTACCATTCCAATGCAAGGAGCAATCTGGAATACTATTTGCACAGGGATAAGAGTGACTACTCCCTCTCCCACCCAGAGGGGGTAATCAGGGAATCCATCACCCCTCTGCCCCCTTTTAAATCGACCCTGGGTGGAAGGTGGTAGCAAAAAGTGATCTGAGATTCTGCACATATCTTAAGGGATGCGGGTTGAGTGAAACCCTCATAGGAGGATCCTTGGTCTCCCCATTTCTATATAAAAAGAAAATTAAACCATGAGCCCCCAAGGAAGTGGTACCGTAGAAGGAGGTTACTCCTGTAGCACTCACCCTGGAGGTGTGTTACCTGACCTTTGGGGGGGGGGGGAATCTCACTCTCCGGGTTCTTAAAGGTAACCAGTCCTCAAAGGTTCTTAATGTTATTACTAATTATGTTTAATTGCTGCTTGTTTGTTCATGAAATGCTGTTTTATGAAAAGCTGTTTGTTGTTTCACTAATGAGTTCAGAGATGAGGGCCCCCTAGAGGACAGGGTCCTTTTGGGAACCTCAGGGCAAGCCGGCCATGGACCTGTGTACTGGACCTGGCACTCAAGCCCAAAGTTAAACCAGGGTCTTTCCAGGAACCTCGGGGCAAGCTGCCCATGGACCTGGGGACTGGACCCAGGGCTGAAGCCCAAAGTTAAATTAGGGTCCTTCTGGGAACCTTGGGGCAAGCCGCCCATGGATCTGTGGACTAGACCTGGTGCTCAAGCCCAAAATTAAACCAGGGTCTTTCTGGGAACCTTGGGGCAAGCTGCCCACAGACCTGTGGACTGGACCAGGTGCTCAAGCCCAAACTTGAATCAGGGTCTTTCTGGGAACCTCGGGGCAAGCCGCCCACAGACCTGCGGACTGGACCCGGTGCTCAAGCCCAAAGTTAAATCAGGTAGCCTATCTGCTGCCCTGCTTGGCGTTTGGCGCCATTTTCAAACCTGCAGCTATACAGCACAAGCCCATTAATTGAATCGGAGGAGCACAGGTCAGAACAGAATAATGTATTTCATTTGCTAGCTCCTGGATTGTATCTGCTAACTTTGTTTTGTTATCTGCCTTGCTCTGACTGTCCAGGGGTTAATTTTAATTTTACGTATTGCATTTTAATTGCTGCAGAGGTCCCAAGTTTTGCAGTGCTCTACAGACTGCTTTAAAGTCTCAGACAAAAGGAAAAAAGGTGTTTAAAAGCAGCATTTTCAGCTTGTTCACCCTTTGCTCCTGCTGGAGAATTTTTACACCCACCACCCCATCCCTGGCACTCTTTTAATGCTTGTGCAACTCTTTTAGGTCCGTCCTCCCTCAAAAAGTCTGCCGGTCATAGCCTGAGTGTAGAGCCAGCCAATCACTGATTGAGCATTGAAGCTAGCCTGCTTAAAGGGCAAGAATCATTTTCTATTGCTGTGGACACAGCATCTGATTCTAAACAACAAGAATCCTTGCTGCCCTGCATTAACTTAAATCCCTGCCTATGTGCTACCCAACCTGGTTCTTTCCATGACACTACTCCACCTTTATCTTGTCCTGTCACTAAGCCTGGCACTACAAATTCTTACTGCTTACTTCCTTGGGGCGACTTTTGTTCTATAAGTTGGAATGTATTTCCTCAGCTGCCTTTTCTGCTCTCTGTGGGCACTGTACTTCACTGCAGCATTTCTTCGTCTATATGTAGGCCCATCAGAGTCACATCACACTGACGACTATTCCCATTTCAATCTTATAGCGTCATGACAAGCAATAGTGCGTCCTCGCTGGTGCTTCCCTCCCAAAATTATGAGATTTGCTTTCAGACTGCTCAAACATCTGCGCTACCACCCTCATAAAACATCCGATAGGACTAGATGGCTGTGCCACCTCCTCTGGTTCTCTGCCTTCCTTATCCTACTAGGAGGAGATGTTGAGCTGAGCCCTGGGCCTACCTCATGACAGACCTTTAACACACACCACCGGTCCTCCCTCAAAGGTCTTAAAATCGTGCATCTCAGTGTTCACAATCTCACGCACGACCATGCTGAGCTGACTGCCTGGGTTGCCCACTATAACCCTGATATTCTGTGCCTCACAGAAACGTGGTTGAAACCTTCCACCCCGGACTCAACTCTCGGGCTCCCCAGCCTCAGCCTCCTGTGCCGTGATCGTATGGGTAAAAAGCGTGGTGATGGTATCTTGATATATTACAAAAGTCACCTCAACATGTCCCTAATGCAGTACGACCTAGCTCCTTCTACCACTACCTGTGAATTCCTTCACAGACTCCTTTTACTAGGGAACACAAAAAAAATTAACTTAATCTGCACTTATACCCCCCTAAGTATGGTATCAAGGGGCTCTCCTACCTACTTGATAGTATTACCCCAAAAGTCTCCACCAATGAAGTACTTATTTGCGGTGACCTCAATTTTTTTTTTTATAATTGAATAAGCTTTATTGGACCAAAGACTTCATACATTTGACAGTGAATAAAACCAGAATACATAATGGTATGAAACAGAGGTCATAAGTAGGATTAAGAAAACAGCATAACATTCATTTTACAGTTTATATACAGTAAACAAAAAGAAAGAAGCCCAATAACAACCCCCCCCACCCAGCCACCAGAGGGATATAATAAAATTATACATAAATAGCCACAGATACATAAAGCTGAACAATGAAAAATACCAGAAAGCAGTAAGATAAATAATCACACAGCTAGTAAAATGTGCAAAGGTTCCCAAATGGATTTGTATTTAGATAACTTACTAGAGATACTTACAGAAAGGTGCTCCGCTTGTAAGGCGAATAAAATCTCCCTATGCGATTCCAAATATTGGGGGCTATGTTGGTCAAGCCAGTGTCAGATAATAACTTTTTTGACACAAGCAGAAATTAAAGCCATATGTGCCTTCTGATTGCCAATCAAGGTGTCAGAGTAGTCACACAAAATACAAATTTCATGATGAAAGGCATCTGACAAGCCTAATAATGGGTTAAGACGGGATTGAAGTATGCCCCAAAAGGGGACTACTATCTCACAAGACCACAAAATATGAAGCAAAGTGCCGGGCTCCTTACCACATTTGGAGCAATAATCATTAAGTAATCGGCCCATTCTGTGCAATTTAACCGGAGTGTAATACATGTTTTGGTTAATCTGGAATTGCATAAAACGGTACCTGTCCCACCGAATCAATGAGTATGAATGTTTCCAGATAGAAGGCCAATCTCTGGAGGAGTTAGCAACTGGAAGGGCCCGGTTCCACCAATAATACCTTGAACCCTCATTGGCAATCAGATAGTTACGCAAAGATCGATAATAATAGGATATGAGGTGACTAGAAGGGGCTGAGTGAAGAAAGGGAATAACAGAAGTACCAAAGGTACTGAACCAAGACCCAATACCAAAAAATTGCAAAAGCATGTGTGATAATTGAAATAAACAGAAGCAGGAAGTGGTGGCCAATTATATAAATTGCGGGCCTCTTGAAAAGATAACAGCTTATGATTAGAAGTAAGTTCTGCAACTGTGTCCACACCTATATCAGGCCAGAATTTTCTGGATAATATCTGGCTAGCTATCTGAAAGCTGGGGTTCCCAAATAAGGCTGGAAATGTCCTTAAATGGACAAATCTAGTAAGGAACAGGGCTGTAATTAATTTGAAGGGAAACCCCAAAGGTGTGTCCACAAAGTCACGTGACTCTCCCGGGGTTATAGAGAAGAGACAGACTATCCAGCCCATTAATATGACACAAAGAACACTCTACATATCCAATATGGAACATATGACACAGAGACGTCTACTCCAGCGGATTGTACCCAAAAGAATAGCTTAGTGAGATGTAAGGCCAGATAGTACAAGAAGAAGTTGGGGGCTTGAAGGCCTCCATCTTCTTTAGTATGCATTAGTTTAGTATAAGCTCTATGGGCTGGTTTACCTTGTCATAAAAATGAAGCAAAGATCCTATGCACCTGAGCAAACCACAACTGAGGGAGGACCAAATTATACATCTGGAGAAGATACAATAAATGGGGTAATGCATTCATTTTACTTATATTCAAATGGCCCCACAAACAGACGGGTACAGTGACCTCAATTTAAACTGGTCAGGTGAAAATGTCAGACAGTATGAACCTCTGCTGGCTGCCCACGGCCTTATGAAACTCATTAGTGAGCCCACACATAACCACCATCCTGGTCGTTGCAGTTCACTTCTGGATTGGTTTCTGACTAACAGGCCTGATAGGGTCTCTGCTTCTGGAGCCCTTCCTGACACTATATCGGACCATTGCCCCATCTACTGTGTTTGAAGAGATTTGCTCCCAGAGTGCCTCATAAAATTAGGCAAATAAGGGATTTCTCCCACTTCAACCCGGCCCTCTTTCTTCAAGATCTTGCACTCACTGACTGGACCTCAGTACTCTCTAGAAGAAGAAGAAGAAAAAGAAGAAGAAGAAGAATCAGCATTTATATAGCGCTTGTCACACACAGTATCCCAAAGCGCTTTACAAGCAATGCTAGACTGGTACTGAAGTGACTGAATGTGTGGTGGCGGCCATATCGCACATCATCACCCACACACAGCCTGGATAATTGCATGAACCGGTTTATGGGAAGGGGAATGTTGGCCAGGACACCGGGAATGTTCCCTGCTCTTTACAAAGAGTACCCTGGGTTCTTTTACTTCCACCTGGACACCCACCAGGACAACACCAGGATGGGCAGAAGGGACCTCGGTTTAACATCTCATCCGAAGGATGGCACACCCCAGCAGTACAGCACTCCCCAATACTGCACTCAGATGCCAGCAATTTTTAGGTGCAAGTCAATCCCAGTGTGGGATGAGAACCCATGACAGTCTGGTCCAGAGGCGGATGTGCTACCAACTGAGCCACGCTGACAACCTTTACTACGAACACCACTGGTGCTCTTGATAATATTCTAAATATCCCTCCTGCAGGATAAGCCCGCCTCGCATAAAGTGAGTTTGTGGCACTATCACCAAATGGCTACATTGAGACTCTGCTCTCCTCATGAAAGCCTCTTGGATGTGCTGGGCAAATTTAAACCCTAAGAAACTATCTGACTATCATGAATACTGCCAGCTCTGCAACATCTGCAAAAAAGCAATCCGTATTGTGAAGAGTGAATACTGCAAGTCTGCCCTCTTATCCTCTGCTAGGGACCCACGACACTTCTGGCGTACTATTAAAACTGTGGTCGGGGGTTAAAGTTAATGCGACACACCAGACATGATTGTCAAAGGTAAAAACTGTGACGATGCCACTACTATTGCCAATGCCTTTAACAATCAATTCTCCGATCTCTAGGCTTTCACCTCCCTGTTTGCTACTAATAATAACCAGGCATCTACCTCTAACTATTCCTCCCCTCCTAAGCCT
This sequence comes from Neoceratodus forsteri, assembly GCA_016271365.2. NCBI lineage: Eukaryota > Metazoa > Chordata > Ceratodontiformes > Ceratodontidae > Neoceratodus > Neoceratodus forsteri. The sequence goes on from CM028134.1 coordinate 431,727,287, forward strand.
CTAACCCACCCATCTTGCTACCTAAAGACGATTTCAGTAAGGGAAACCTACAAGCTTCTAGCCAGCCTTTCCCCTTATATGAGCGCTGGGCATGACAACCTTGAACCGAAACTTCTAAGGATTGGGGCCTCTTGGCTTGCACTCCCAATATCCCATATTATCAACCTCTCTCTCACCACTGGAGTTGTTCCTACCATCTGGAAAGTAGCAAAGGTTGTTCCTGTCTTCAAGCAGGGTGACTGTAAATGCACTGAAAATTACACCCCATAGCCACCCTGTCTGCCATTAGCAAGCTACTGGAAAAGCTGGCGGATGTGCAGCTGACAGACTACCTGTCTATTCATAACTTTCTATTACCCGAACAGCGCAGCTTTCATAAAGGCCACAGCACTGGCACTACCCTTGCTAAAGTCACATTTTAAATAAGGATTGCCATGGATCAGGGCATGCTGTCTGGGGCCATCTTCGTGGACCTCTCAAAGGCCTTCAACCTGGTGAATCACTCGCTTCTCTGTGCAAAGCTCCACTCCCTTGATGTGACTGGTCTCACCTTAAATTAGTTTTAAAACAATCTTACTGGTAGACTACAGTTTGTCAAATACAATAGGGCCCTGTCGGAGCCTGTTCCTGTATGATCGGTGTCCCCCAGGGCGCCATCCTAGGCCCTACCCTTTTTTCTCTCTTAATCAATGACTTCCCTGCAGTCCCTACCTATAGTACCACAACCCTATATGCCGATGACCTGGTCTTCTTATCTAGCTCAAGTGATGTTAACACCATTAGTAATAACCTCCAAGCCAACTTCAACAAGCTGCAAAATTGGCTCCTGACAAATGAGCTCCTGCTCAACATAAAGAAAACTCAACTCATGATCTTCAGCTCCCCTGACAAGCTCAAACAGTGTCCCACACCACTAAATGTCTCAAGTCTTGGAGGTGTCCCATTTGGCATTGCCTGCTCCTTTAAATACCTGGGAGTTACTCTTGACCCCTAGTTAGACCTATCTTTACACATTCACAATGTGTGTAGGGCAACTAATATTAAGCTTGGTTTTGTGTATAGGGTTCGCGGGTCCCTTACTGCCACTGCTCGGCTTGCCCTTGCTAAAGATTTATTTCTTCCCTCCGTCAGCTATGTGCTGACAACCTTTGCCCTTGCTGCAAAAACTAGCTTGGCCAAATGGGACATGGCCTACGATAATATCTGTCACTTTGCCCTTGCCATTCCCTGATTCACACATCACTGTGAACTATATAATAATCTGCATTGGTTGTCCCCGGGTAATTAATGCTCTTTCGTCCTGGGCTGCTTCATAGACAAAGTTGTCCGCAACGACATGCCACCTGCCCTGTCTAAACTTCTTTGGCCGGTATAACCTTCATACCAGCTTAGGTCAGCTGCCTTGCACCCTCTCCTTGTCCCAAAAATTTATACATTGTCCGACGATTGTTCCTTTGCTGTCTGCACCCCTAAACTCTGGAATGTCCCACCTGCACCCCTCAGGTGTTCCCCTACCCACCCCATCTTTAAAAGCTCCCTCTGTTCGCTCCGTAAGTCTGCCTCGGCCTGTACCTCTTACTAGGCTGCCCTTTGGTGACTCACCCTGATGTGATCCACCACATTCTCGGCCTCCTACCCTCTTTTGAGCTCCATTAGGGGAGTATTTATCCCTCACCTCAGCACCTATCACCTTCAAAAATGAAATGACTAAACTATACCTGTACACCTACCCACCTACCATGAACTGTAACCACCACTTACCTGCTCTCTCTTACTATAAAATGTAATTATTGATGCCTATGCTTATCTGTTCATCCTGTAAATGTTTAACTGTTTTCGCCCTGTTCATTTCTTGGATTTCACCTTGTTGTAATACCCTTGCACTGTTTGTAAACCCAGTCCTGCAATCTCCTGGGTCGCACCTGAACATAGGCATTCCTTGTCTAGTTGTGCTTACCCAGTAAACAAAAGCTAACAAATAAATAAATGTTTGTTAGGTCTTGAAAAAAAAATGCTACTGAGAGGGGAGCCCCATCCTGCTAATGCTGAACGTGATGCAAAACATAACCAAAATCAGAGTAGCTAATGGTGAAGACATGCACGGACTGTACCAACAAAACATACAGATAGACAGGGACAGAAAAAGGGGTAAATTGGGCCCAGGGATGAGTCCAGGGTTACCACATGTAGGATTGAAGGGTGTTTCCTTGAGGTCTGGGGTTTTATTGACCATGTGCTGGCACGCAAGATGCAGACACCCCAGTTATTGCTAAGTTATCAGATGTGATAACAACATCCTGGAATGTTAAGTGCCTAAAATCCCCTGTGAAAAGGAAAAAGATTCTGGCCAGGCTAAAAAAGATGGGGACATAAATTGCCTTTTTTGCAAGAAACATAACTCTGCTCGAAGGAGGCAAAGAAATTAGTGAGGGAATGGGTGGGGTGGGAACCACATAATGCCTCCAGTTCTGCCAAAAGAGGAGTCTCGATCTTGTTACACTGCAACCTCCTGTGGCGCCCCATGGAGGTGCACACAGCCGGAGATGGTAGATGGATAATTGCGAAGGCAAATACGCCCATAGGGCCAGTCCTTCTGGCCAACATTTATGCCCTCAATGTGGATTCTCCACAGTTCTTCAACTCAATCTCCCAAAAAATCCTCATGGTCTCTTCTGACATTTCAGACATCCTACTAGGAGGTGACTTTAACCTAACGATGGACTTCCTATTAGATGGGTCCAACTGCATGCCAGAGTCACATGTTCATTCACTCCGAGCCCTGAAAGATCTACTAGCCCTACATAAACTAACTGACGTCTGGTGAATTTCTCACCCCACATATAGGGACTATACCTATTTCTCTGCCTCTAAGGCCATGGCTAGCAGATTGGACCACTGGTTCACCTCACCCAACATGACATTAGCCACAACTAGTATCACTATACCATCACTGTACATGTCTGACCATGCCCCAGTGGTACTCAATCTCTTGACCAGTTCCCAACCTGCTAGACCCCTTTTATGGTGACTGGACCCACTCCTTCTTCAGGATAAGGAATTCACTCCATGGCTTAAGATAGAAACCAAAATGTACTTTATGGATAACACTGTAGGTCTGGTGTCAGCAACTATGATTTGGGAAGCTTACAAAGCAATGATTAGGGGCAGAATTATCAGCTTTGCCACCTACAGGCATAAGCAATGGGAAAGGGAACATGCAGAGTTGGAGGGCCAACTCAAAAAGATAGAGACCCAGTATAAAAACAATCCCCAGTGCCTAAATAACCTCCGTTATTTCAGAGCTTACTGCAATAAGGCTTAAACTCAATAGCCTAGCCACTAGAAAGGTGGAACTCTATCTCCAAAGGGTCCAGCATAAATACTGGGATGAAAGGGAGAGGGCTAGCAGACTGCTGGCTTATGGACTAAAACAAAGGCAAGCAGAATGAAGTATCCTACAAATGAAAGATAGCTCAGGCAAGTTATCCTCAAACCCGAAGGTGATAAACAGCATAATGGCGGTCTTCTATACCGCTCTGAACAAGTCAAAGGCCAGCTGGGATGCAGAGAGATACAAGAAATTTTCTGCAAACCTCACCTTCCCCAAGCTTCCAGACCTCTCAATGTGGCACTGGAAGCTCCCACCACTGAAACGGAGGTCTGCCAAGCTATTTCCCTAATGGCCCCACACAAAGCCCCCAGGGGGGGATGGCTTTCCGGTGGACTTCTACAAAGTGGTGTAAACAGCAGTAGCTTCATCACTCCTAAATATGCTTCAAGAAGCCCATTCCAAGGGGGAATCACCACTACATTGAAAGAAGCCATCATAACTATCCTCCATAAGAAGGGAAGGACCCCACCCTCCCAGCCAACTACAAGCCAAATTTCACTGATTAATGCGGACGCCAAAATCCTGACTAAAATACTGGCATTGCACCTGGAGAAAATTCTACCTGCAATCATCCACCCATCCCAAGTGGGTTTTGTTAAGGGCAGAATTAGTTCAGATCACATCCGAGCCATAGTCTCCTTAATGGAGGCGGCAGAAACCCTTCCCACTCCAGCCGCTTCGATAGCAGTGAACTTCAAAAAAGCTTTCGATTCGGAGGAGTAGGAATACTTGCATGTGGTTTTGGACAGTTATAATTTTGTCCCTCAGTTTTTAGGCTGGATAAAAACAATGTATAGTTGACCAAGCGCAAAAGTGTTCACTAATGGTACCATGTCAGAGACCAAACATCTACATAGGGGCACAAGGCAGGGATGCCCCTTGTCACCCTTATTGTTTGTCCTTGCCATGGAACCCCTAGTGGTGGCTATTAGAGCCCACCCCTAGGTACCAGGGATCGGTATGGGGAGAAGCAATTCCATACCATGCTATACACAAATGACTGTCTAATACTGACCAGCGCGCTATCTAAGAGTCTTCTGTACATGCTGGACATGCTGGATACATTTGGGGGGGTTTCCGGTCTTAGGACCAATGTTTTGAAATCTGAAATTTTACCCCTTAACAAGCTGGCCTCCCCTGAGAGAGTAGGTAACATGGGCTTAGCCTGGGCACATTCAGAAATTAAATATCTGGGCATCGGGAGATCCCCCAAATTGGAATCCGTAGTAGATATCAACTTCAAACCCCTGGTGGATGCCCTTCACAAGGACACAGCTTGGTGGAAACATCTCAAGCTATCCATGGCAGGCAAAATTGCAGCAATTCAAATTGATGTTTGCACCCAGAGTCTACTACCTGGTTTCACACCTCCCGATTATTTTGCCTGAAATGTGGTCCCAAAGGTTGAACAGCATAATGAGTAAGTTCCTGTGGGGATCATCCCCCCCCCCCCAGGTACAGCACAGCCAAACTTATGGCTCCCTGGAGGAGAGGGGGATAGAACCTTCCAGACTTCACCCAATACTTCCTAGCTTTCATCACTGCTAAAACAATGAAGTGAGTTCACATAAGTAATTCAGCCCCTTCGGCCTGGATGAAAATAGACAGTGCTATTTTACAGGTATACCTCTATCAGTGCATTTGGGATTCCTCCTTTCCCAACAGTACCAGCAATGGCTCACAATCAAGGATTCCCATAAGGCCTGGCAAAAGGTGGGACAAAGGGCAAAACTCTGCCTGAATCTGGGGCAGCTTACTTCCATATGGAATAATCCCCACCTCTGTATTGACCACCACCCAATATGTTGGCCAAGTTGGGTAAAGAAGTTGGTGACATTCCTCAGGGACCTAGAGACCCCCAATGGGAGCACTATGGACTCCTTTCATGGCCTAAGAATGAGGTTTCAGTTACCTCCATGTGACATTTGGAGATACCAGCAAATCAGAAGCCTCTGTCACTCAAAGTGCAAACAGAAATGCCCGTGTATAACCTGTACTAAAAACAAGAATAATAATTTCAAAGCATTTCCCTTAGAGGCGAGGGCCAAACAAACACAGGGGCTGGCAGGGAAAATCCAGAGTCTCATGAGGGATAACACTCCTAACCCATCCATCCCGGCCAAGAACAAGTGGGAATCCAAATTAGATATCCAGATATCACAGCAGGATTTGCAGCAGTGCTGGATGAGGGCACACCGGGCCTGTAGTGACCAGAGAAGTTTCCTAACCCAAAATAAAATTCTTCATTTCTGGTACTGTACTCCCTCACAGCTAAAAGCCATGGGGTTGATCCCTCAAGACATCTGCTGGAGATGTAATGCTCCTAAAGTGGATCTGCTGCATATTCTATGGTCATGCACACTGGTGATTAAGCTATGGTCAATGATAACGCAATACTGCTCCAGAATATTAGTTAATTCTATCCCAGCAGACCCGGGGTATAGCTGTTAGGCCTCCCCAGCATTTTGTCCAGCTGCCCAGGTCCCAACCACTCTGGGTATTACAGGCCTCAATAAAAGTGAAACACTTGAGCTTGAGGAGGTGGAGATCCACAGAAATCCCATCCTTTGGGGAGTGGCTTTCGGCATTGGAAGCTCAAGCCTCACTTTCTAAAATGTCTCACTATAGTAAAGGGAGTATGCATAAATTTGTATCAATATGGGCCCCTTATCTGGAACACATCAGAACCAGTAGTCAGAAACCACATGGCCTTCTCTTTAAGGACAAGGGTAGTCCTCCTTGAAGCACCCATGGGGAGTAGCTAGTTAATTGCCGGTTCTGGGTCTGTGCTCTTTTGCAGGTAATGGAGGTCAACATCTTCTGGGAAGACACACAAGCTAATATGGATGTGCAAGGGGTGAGGAATTACCCCTCCCAGGAGTCTCCCTTATAGGTCCTGTCCAGAATCTTGTCTGCTCACTAGAAGAGTATGGTAAGTCCAAATTCCCCTTTCGGAACAACTCCTGTGTATGTCCAAGTGATGTCTTTCTACTGTACAATCCTATGTGTATGTACAAATGCTACGTACTTTGTTATCTCTGTAATGTTCCACTGCATAATGTCTGTAAAAGTGAAAACTACTTAATCAAAAAGATTAACTGCAAAAAAAACACATTCAAATCACTTGTGAGAATAGGCCAGTTCCCATGTATGATGCTACCCACCCTGCTGGCCAAACCATTAAATTCTGTAATGAAGGTCATGGGGTTGACCTCCCACTCTAAGTTATGCTCTACCTTTTTGCTTTGGAACACATGGCTCCTCTCTAACTCTAAAGCTTTCAATTTGTATGTCTCTAAGTCTCCTTTGTCATATTGGGCTGGATTCACAAAACTTTCTGAAGGTGCAAAACCTTCCCTAAGTCCCACAAACTGCTGTAGCTATGGAAACAAAGGGGAATTTGCACTGAATGCTATTCACAAAACCCTCCGCAGCTGCGGAATAAAACACTACAGAATGTGGAAAAAAGTGCAGCTGCAGAAGTCCCTGAGGAAAAAAGGTATGAGATAAGTAAGGCACATCCCCTGAAAAGCTATTCACAACCAGTTTTTTTCCGCAGTTGAGGAAAAAATGTTACACGCAGTGGAATGAGGTGTAACTCTCCCTCAGCAAACGCAGTAGTGTCCCAACAATTGGAATCAATTAAGGTGGAGGTGAGGCACAGGTAATAGCATCCCAGTGAGTACAGCAGTGGCTGATGTTACAGCAACAACAGCACACATTGGCATGATATGGCAACAAGCAACAACCACCAGACACAGTGCAGCCCATGACAGAGCCCCACAAGCAGTAGTGCCTGACCAGCTTGCAGCAAACACTATGCCTGCAGGCTACAGGAACACCCCAGGGAGGGAGGACCAGCAGTGGCAGTCAGCCACTGTGGTGCCATGGTATTGATGGTACCTGTGGTGCTGCAGTCGTCCTAGTTGAGGGACTGGTTGCTGGTCTCTTTGTGGATGCTTTCAGCTTCATGCTATGGCAGCAATGTTAAAGTCTGCTGCTCCAGCTAATTAGGTTCACTGTTGCTGTGCCTTCTAAGCTATTTATGTGGCTGTGGATCTGCAGTTGTGGATTTTCAGCACTTACTCAATTTCCGCAGCTGCGGAGATTTTACAGAATTCCACACCTGCTCAAAATATCTTTATGAATATCACCCAACTGTGTTTCTGCAGTGCTGCAGGCCTTTTTCCTGCAGCTGCGGGATTTTTGGCTTTCTTTGTGAATCCTGCCCATCCTCTTTTGTAGAAACCTGGGGCAGGATTCTCAAAGAACAGCAAAAATCCCACAGCTGAGGGAAAAAGGCCTGCAGCACTGCGGAAATGCAGTTGCATGATATTCTTCAAGAAAATCCTGTAGCTGAGGGCAATTTGCAAAAAATCCCGCAGCTACAGAATTACAGCAGCTGCGAGGATCTAGCAAGTGCTGCCAATTTGCAGCTGTGCAAATGGCCGAGGAGGCACAGCGATAGTAAATCCATGTAGCTGACGCAGCAGACATTAACATTGCTGCCATTGTATGAGGCTGACAGCACCCACAAGGATACCTGCAACCAGTCCCTCAACTGGGAACACTGCAGCACCACAGGTACCAGCAATACCATTGCACCACAGTGGCCAACAGTCACTGCTGGTTGTCCCTGCTGGGGTGATCCTGTTACCTGCGGGGGTGGCTCTACTGCCTGTGGGGCTCTGTCATGGGCTGCACTGGGTCTGGTGGTTGTTTCCTGTTGCCATATTGTACCATGGCAATGTGTGCTTTTGTTGCTGTAACATCAGCCACTGTTATACTATCTGAGATGCTATTACCTGTGGATCACCTCTACCTTAGTTGATTCCAATTATTGGGGCACTACTGCAGTTTGCTGAGGGAGAGTTACACCTCATTCCACTGTGTGTAACATTTTTTACGCAACTGCAGAAAAAAAAAATGGCGAGAATAGCCTTGCAGGAGCTGTGCCTTACTTATCTCATGCCTTTTTTTCCTTGGGGACTTAACGCAGCTGCACTTTTTTCCACAGTCCGTAGTGTTTTTTTTCCACAGCTGTGGAAGTTTTTGTGAATAGCACTCAGTGCAATCTCCCCTTTTTTTCCATAGCTACGGCAGTTTTGGGGACTTAGGGAAGGTTTTGCACCTTCTGAAAACTTTGTGAATCCAGCCCTTGGTTTCTAACTCTGCTACCTGCTGTACAAAAACTTCATCTTGGCTGCAGTTCCTATGCAGCCTCAGCATTTGGCTGTAACGGATTGCCTGTTTCAGTTTAGGGGGGTGGGCACTATCAGCCCTCAACAGAGAGTTGGGGCAGTCTTCGTTCTAAAAGTCTGTGTTTTAACAATCTCCCTGGGTGTGCTAGAAAACTCTAGATCCCAGAATTCCAATTTGGTTTTTTGCTGGCAGTATATGGGAATCTTAGAAGGTCATTATTACCCAGCCATGTCATAAATTCTGGAATTTTGCTCTCATCACCTTCCCAAACACAGACACAATCATCAGTATATCAGAACCAACATTTTATGTGTTTGTAGAAGGGATTTTCCTGTGCATTGTTCACACATAGCAACTCCCACCTCCCGAGGAAAAGATTTGAAAAGCTGGGTGCCATGCTGGCCCCCATGGCAGTCCTGCAAACCTGTAGTTAATACTGGTTATTGAACTCAAAGGCATTGTGATTTAATGTAAAAATCAAAGCTTCAATCAGAAAGTCAGTATGCATATCTGCACGCTCATTGTGATTCTCTAAAAATAATTTACATGCCTGTACCCCCAATTCATGTTTCATTACAGTGTAGAGGGGATTCTATATCAGTTCCCAACCAAACATAATTGTCACAACATACCAATGAATCAGACTTGTGCAATGTGCCTGAGGTGTCTTTAAGATAAGAGTGCAAACCAACCACACACTTTTGCAAGAAAAAGTCTATAAAATGATCTAAATTTTTACTGATGGAGCCATTCTCAGAAACTATTGGTCTACCTGGGGGATTGTTCTTATCTTTATGAATTTTCAGTAAAATATAAAAACCAGGAACTACTGGATGCTCACTCCAGATAAACCTAAATTCTACTTCAGTAATGTCATTTCTGGAAATGGCCCCAACGTGAAGTTCCTTACTGGATACCTGCATGGGGCTGATTGATAGTTTGTTATAATTTCTCTCATCAGATAATAAATTCACAATATCAATGTACTGACCCCTGCTCATCACCATACTATTCCCCCCCACCTTATTTATCTGGCTTGATTACTAAATTGCTATTTTCTGACAGTTCTCTCAGTGCTGATATTTCATTTCTGGACAAATTATAACATTTAAAGGGTAACCCATTCTTTAGCAACTCCTGAACTTGATTAGCAACTGTTTTTTCATAGGCAATGATCAATGCATTAGTTATAACAGGGCAAAAGGTGGACTTGCCTGTCAATGCCAATTTCCCTTGTTTATTTATATCTTCAACTGGTTTCTCTGTCAATTTTTAGCAATGTCCTTAAGTCATTATCACCAATAGTGACTGGGTCAAAATCCAAGGGTGCATTCTCTGCTCCATAAATGTCCTCAGTGGCACTAATTAGGGAGTACAGATTCTCAGCTGCACTTGGTTCAACCTCTTGCATGTATCCCATGTTTCTATTTGTAATTGCACAATCTTTTTTGTTTGCAAAAAAACAACTTCAAATGGATTTTTCTGAAGATTTTTTTAAGATCCAGAATAATCTGAAAATGATTTGTACTTTGTGCTGGTATAAATGAAAGACCTTTACCTAATACAATAATTTACAATTCAGTTAGAGAATGTCCAGAAATATGAATCACTTGTAACCTGTCTTCTTGTTTGTTCTCAGTTACCGTTTCTGACTTCTCTGATCTTTCTCTCTTACCTCTTCTCATTCTCCTTTTCTTTTTTGCAGGTTGCTTCGTTCTTCAAAATAAACTTGCTAAGAATCCTGGCTACATCCAGGTTCTGATTGAGTTGTATCTTCACTATGCTGTGTAGTTCCCTTGGGACTCATGTTTTGTTTTTGATTTTGTTTATCTTTAGAAGAGAAACGTACATGACTTTTTCTTCTCCCTCTACTTTTCGATCATGATCTGCCCTACTTTAGGATATCACCCTTGCTATAATCCTCCTCATTCCTCCTTAATTTGCTTTGCTTTCTCTCAATAATGTCCCTCTCATACTTCAGTAAATTCTTTTGTATTTTTTTATTTATTTATTGAGTTTTCGGAAGACAGCCATTAAACAAATGCTCATTACATGAGTTCCACATCAGTTGGGTTACAGGAAGGAAGAGATTATGTGGCCAGCAGAAGGCTAGCAACATTTATGGTGAGTTAAAATGGCAAAGGCAAGCAATTCATTACAACAAGGGTATGTGGCAATACAGCAGACAAACATACAATTCAAATGCATTAAGGACTGGATGCACGGAGGAAAAAAACAATTAAGCAATCCAAGGGCAAAGACTACTTAAGAGAGGAGAATCAGCCCAAGGGACCTTGTCAGAAACAAAGGAGAAAGACATAGGCATATGAAAGGGGGTAGGGGACTGGGTGAGTGGCTTACTACAGTGGGGAGGAATCAACATAGGAGGCCTTGTCAACATAATTATTATGGGGATGAGGCATAGAGGAAGAGGGGAGGAGGAAAGGAGGGAATAAACATGAGGATGCTGAGTGAGAGGGGACAGTCATACCAAAAGGAGGGGGTTGACTGGGGTGGGTAGAAAAAAGGGGGGAGGGAAGTGCTACAGGTCAGTTACATTGTGAAGAGGGTGCATCAGATAAGTTAAGTGCTGGGTATCGGATGGAGTCAGGCTAGTGGAAGCAGTCACAGCTGGCATATTTAGAGTCCAAATCCTTATATTCTGCTCTCTCTTTAAATGAAAAGGTTTATGCTTTTGCTTCTTTCAGTTCTTCATTTAGAGCTTCTAATGTAGTCACTTCTGATTTAATAATAAGTTCAGTGAAAGTTTTGAAACAGATACGTGCATCTTCTAATCACTTGGAATTAAACTCAAAGTCATCCAAGCTGTTTGAGGGAATGACATTCATTCTCAAGCCCCTGGGCTCCTGGTTTCTTTCCATGTATTCTTCCAAAGTAATAATATTATAAGTCAAGTCAATTTCTTTTTGTAGTACCTTCTCTAATCTTGAAAAAACGGATTTCACATCACCTGATTTGTTGTCCATTGCTTGTACTCATTCCAGTCAGCAACAGCCATGCTCTTTACCATCTCTCTGTCAAATTATCGGGTCTCTCCCACTTGTAATTCTCCTCCTTGTCCAACACGCTGGTTCCGTCTCGCTCTTGCATAGCTGTATTCACTAATGTGACACCCCTTGGGAAAAGGTAGCAGCCTGGAACCTCCGTGTAGCAAAACTGTTCAGGAGAATCACTAAACCAGTGGAAATTTGTCTGTAGTGTCAGTTCCCAAATGTCTTCTCAAGACCTCCTGGTTCAGCAGCTCCAAAGCAAACAAGACAAACCTCCCAGTGTGAGCTGTGAGACACAGGTGCAGGGATGGTGCAGGCAAGGGGTAGTGAGCCGGAATCAAACAACGAATCCAAAGATACTTGCACTCAAGGACAACAGGACCACCAACTTACTATAGTTTTAAATCACTTTATTGTGAAAAATTCAAAACAAAGAAGGTGAACAGATGTATCCTCTGGCCACTGCTTGCCCCCATGCTTTGGGTTTGAACCCTTCGTCAGGGGGATGTGGTTATGAGGAAAGAAATGTAGTCACTTTTATACACAGTCATCTCATTGTTAGTAATCATATGAATTAAAATAAATGTGCATGTGACAATTAATTCTTATATTAATGGTGTTCCCAAATACCGTGAATAAAAATAACAAATTACATAGCAAAAGGGATACCATCCACACAGATCTTTCCGAAATCTAATACATATTTGATACAAAGTTACTTGCTGACTGCAATATGGTCTGGAGACATACTAGCTATGTATACAAGTGAGAATATTTTAAGGAACTGCCCCCGTACTTTTATAATACTATTGGAGTACTTGCTTCTCGTGCCACTTCCCTGCGTCAAACAAGTAAAACTGTCAATGTGCGATGTACAACCGAAGTTATGCAAAGATAGTCTTATCTCACATTACATAAGCAGGCTGATCTGCCCTCTCCTTCACCTGGAAGCTGGTAACACTGGCTTAAAGTGTAATAGTTCATTGTCAGGCCACTGTGTTCATGTGGGAAAGTTGAACTGCTTGACTGGAAGAGTGATACCTGTAGCAAGTGGGTTGAAATTTGGGTTACACATAGGACTAATGTTTTTTTATTTGCATCTGTTCCTTTTTGCACATCTGTGTATACTACATTTGTTTTTACATTCTGAACTTGTTTATGCTGTTAATAAAGGCACACGACCATTTTTTTAATTGCATTCACTTTACAAGTTTTTTAAAGCAGGATAGTGGAGCTGAGATGAAACACCTCATTTACAGCTGGTTCCTGCTTCCATCTATTTCCACAGCTGGGTGGACTGGAGCACAGAGGTTAAAAAGCTTACTCAGGGTCACATAGTGTGTGTGTTTGACTCACATGGGGTTTGAACTTTTGATTTCTCAATTCTGAAGCCAGTTCTCTAATCAATAAACCCCACTATCCTAAAAGAGAGCACTGAGAGTTATCAATAAAAATATAGCCAAGAGGTTAGAGCAACAAATTGTGAACAAACATGGTACATCCAGCTGACCTGGGTTTGATTCCCACAACTTCCACTTTGATATTGAGTGACCCTACCGTAATTAAGTCACTTAACCTCCTTGTTCTCCTGAGTCACCCCTGTAACTAGGCCTTGTGCCCAGTGAGCCTTTCCTGGTTACTAAAGAAAATTATAAAAAGTGTCTCAGAAATTCTGTAATCCCATTAACTGCCACGACCCTTGCACTGTCATATACAGCTTGATCACCATGGCACATGAATTCTTCCTGTCAGAATTCCATCCTCTAGCACTGAAGAATGACTTGGATGATGCATTCTGATTCTGAACCAGCATTCTGAAACAGTGATTCTGAACAAGCATTGAAGGGCAGTCTCTGCTTGCATTTTGGAAGGGCTCTAGACTGATACCTAGTTACTGAGGGGGCAGTTTCTGCTTGTTTTGGGAGGGCTCTTGACTGACCAGAGTGTTAATTGGAAAGGGGACAGGGAGAGATCAGTGCTTATTCAGAAAGTGATCTAGGATGACTGTGTAATATACAGGGAAGGGAGGGTCTTAATCTTGTCTGAAAGGGCTTTTGGTTGACTGGTGGATCGTGAGTCAATCGGGTTGGGGGGAGAACAAGGAAGGAAAAATGTGGAATACTAGGGAGGAACCGGCTTGGACCAGTGGTGGGGATCATAGCAGATGGGGCTGGCCGGGTGACAGGGCAACAGCAGCAGTGCCATCTTGGAGGAAGTGATAACTAGGTGCCAGGCAATGAAATGCAGTAGGGAAATGGGGGGAAAATAGTTGGCTGTAATGGTTGTGGGGCTGCTGTTTCATGAGCACTCTGTTGAAGCTAGGGAATGCCTCTTGTCAAAATTAAGGAGGGTGGAGGCTGAACTAGAGGTTGAAGGGGATCTTGAGAGAAGGGACAGGAGGGAGTGGATGTGGTGAGGGAGGGGACAAAGAGAAGGACTGAGAGGGTGGAGGAAAACAAGATGGGGAAGAGGACTGGGGCCCGGAGCAGAAAAAGGACAAAGAGGCTATGGACAGGGGGGCTCTGCAGTACACTCGGTAAGAGCTATACAATGGAGTCAAACAGGTACTTGCCTCTGACTGGGTTGAGGGGCAAGGAAGGAGTGAGGGGGAGCAATGAGCACCAGAAGGCCAAGTGAGGGAAGGGGAATTGAGAGGGTTGCACGAGAAGGGAAAGTAGGGACAGCGAGGGGAAGGACAAGCATAGGTAGCACACAAACAGATGGTAGGGTCATGGGGGGGTAGAGGAGAATATGCAACAGAGAAGAGCAGGGAGGAGAGCATGGAAAGGGTAGGGCAATGGGGGGGGGTGCAGGAGCTGGAATCCAGAGCTGGGACATGGACAGGGGAGGATAGTATAAAGGAGATAGGGAGTGTAGCTGGTAGCAAGGAAAGTGAAGGGATGAGGAAAAGGGGCCAGGGGAGGCCAAAGTGGAGGGGACAGAGTGCATTGGAATGTGCCTACACTGGAAGTAGGGTGCATGAATGGGCACGTGAATGGAGAAGGGGCAAGCCTGAGGGAAGAAAGGGCTGGGGCAGTGGTTGTATGTGGGGGATTCGATCATTAAGGGGATTCAGCGGCAAAGGAGTAAAGTAGCTTTTAAGGGCAGGTCAGTTTTTTGTGATCCAGGAATGGATGCTAGAAGGGCACTCCCCAGGATAAAAGTCTTTGTCAATCTAGTGGGAGGTAAGCCTCACCTAATAGTGCATCTAGGTACAAATGATTTGGCGGGGGAAGAGGTGGAGGGGGTTCAAAGGAGGTTCAGGGAGTTGGCGGAGGGCTGTAAGGGATTGGTCAGCTCCCTCGCCTTCTTGGAAGTCCTGCCAGTGCATTGCGCTAGCATGGCCAGACAAGTCAGGGTAAAGAATTTTAACCTCTAGCTAAGGCAGTGGTGTGGGGAGGAGGGCTTCACATGTCTGGGAGACTGGGGGACACATGGGTGGATGAACACCTGTATGCAAAAGACAGGTTACACATAAGTGACACAGGGGCTAGATTACTGAGAGCAAAACTGCAGGGGTACATTGACAAGAGGCTGGGGGTTGACTGGAATTTAGACTAGATGGGGGGGAGTGTGGCACTATGGAGGTAGAGGACCCTCGGCCTAGTGGGAACAACCCAGCCTGCATTGTCCCAATTCGAGAGATAAGGGACAGCATGAGGAAAGGGTATTATAAGGGTGGGGGGGTGGACAGGAATTCTAGCCAATGCCAGGAGCCTAGGGAATAAAATGGCAGACTTGAAGGCAGTGGTGGGGTGGATGACCCGGAACTAATTGCAGTAACAGAAACATGGCGGATGGAGGGCCATAGCTGCGACATGGAACTACAAGAGTACAATCTTTTTAGAAGGGATAGACAGGGTAAAAGAGGGGGTGGGAGTACGACTGTATGTGTGGGAGGGGATAGTTGCAGTGGAAAGTAGGGAGGAGAAGGGATCCACTGAGATCCTTTGGATTATATTGGGGAGTAAGGGGGGGAGAATAAGGATGGGGTGGTCTATAGACCCCCTCATCAGGGCAAGGAAGTGGATTGGGAATTGGCTAGGGATATACAGGAAAAGGCCAGAAAAGGGGAAATCCTTGTGGTGGGAGACCTGAACTTACCTGATGTAGACTGGCAAATTCCATCGGCCACAACAGAAAAGAACAGGGGCTTATTGGAATCCCTGCAAGATGCAATCCTAAGCCAGCTAGTTAAAGAACCTACTGGGGGGGGGAGGAGGCTACACTAGATGTTGTTTTAACAAATGGGGACAGAATATGGGAGGTTGAGGTTGGGAAAACTTGGGGGACAGTGATCACTGGATGGTCAGGTTCTACATCCAGGCAAAGGCAGAATCGGGCAGGTCAACCACCGCTCAACTTCAGGAGGGTGAATTTCAAGAAGATGAGGGACATCTTAAGGATGGAGCTTGCAAGGATCCAAGAACTGGAGGAGGTAGAGCAGCTGTGGGAAGAACTGAGGGCAGAATTCTCAAGGCCACGGAGCAATGCATCTAGAGAATCAGCAAACGCAAAAGGAGAAGAAAACCACTGTGGTTTACAGCAGGGGTTAGAGAGGCTGTCAAGTAGAAGAGAAAGGCCTTTAAGGCCTACAAAAGGTCACAGGGGATAGCAGAAAGAGAGATTTATAAGGATAAACTCAGGGAAGTGGGAAGAACAATTAGGAAGGCAAAAGCAAGCATGGAGGAGAAAATAGCTAGGGAGGTGAAAAGGGGAGACAAAAGATTCTATAGGTATGTGAGTGATAAGTTGAAAAACAGACAGGTGATTCCAAGACTTAGAGGGGAGGAAAGTAAAATAGCTGTAGAAGAAAAGGAGGAAAAGACAACCCTCCTAAATGAATACTTCATATCTGTTTTCACGAACGAGAAGGATGGGAAAGGGTCTGTATTGAGTAAAAAGGGGAGGGAGGGCAAGGAGGCAGACACAAGTCCCTTCACAGTGGTGAGGGTGTTGGAGGAGATGGAAAAAATAAAAATGGACAAGGCTATGGGACCTGACCAGGTACACCCAAGGGTGCTTCAGGAGCTAAGGGTGGATCTAGCAGGACCTCTGGCAAAACTGTTTAATCTATCACTTGAATCAGGGAGGGTCCCGGGAGACTAGAAAAAGGCAGAGGTGGTGCCAAAATACAAGGGAGGGAAAAAGACTGAGCCTGGCAACTACTGCCCAGTCAGTCTCACCCCGATTGTAGGCAGCTGATGGAAACTCTCATAAAGGACAGACTGGTAGGGCACCTAGAGGAGGAGGGTCTGACTGATGACAACCAACGTGGGTTCACAGGTGGTAGGTCTTGTCAGACCAGCCTGATCTAATTCTCCGAGGGAGTTATGGAGGTATACGATCAGGGGGAGTAGTAGATGTGGCCTATCTGGATTTCAGGAAGGTGTTTGACTCGGTCCCGCATAGAAGGTTGGTAAGCAAGTTCAGCAGTCTAGGTGCAGAAGCTAGGCTTACAAAGTGGATGGAGGATTGGCTGGGCGGGAGGACCCTGAGAGTGGTGCTCACTGGTAAGCACTCCAGGGAACTAGGGTTAAAGAGTGGGGTACCACAGGGGTCAGTGTTAGGGCCCATACTGTTTAATGTGTACGTGAGGGACTTAGCAGAGGGTCTAAATGGAAAGGCATGTTTGTTCGCAGATGACACGATGATACATAACATGGTGGATGCTCTGGCGGGGGAGGATGAGGCAGGTTCTAGCCAGGCTGGAGGAGTGGGCAGAAAAGTGCAGTGCAATTCAATGCAAAAAGTGCAAATAATGCACATAGGACAGAATAAGCCAAGGGCCACTTACTGCCCTCGGGGGGGGGGGGGATTACTGCACGTCATAGAACAAGAAAAGGACCTGGGGATTTGGATCATGGACACATTAAACACTAGGAGTTAGTGCGAACGAGCAGCTGGGAAAGCAACAAGAGTGTTGGCATGCATTGGGAGAGGCTTTACTAGTAGGAGAAGGAGGGAGGTGATCATGCTACTATACAAACATTGGTCAGACCACAGCTGGAGTATGGAGTTCAATTCTGGAGGCCCCATTTGCAGGGTGACAAGGATAGGCTGGAAAGGGTACAGAGAAGGGTGACCAAGATGATCCAGGGGATGCAGGGGAGACCATATGGGGAGAGGCTGGAGGAGCTTGGTCTTTATATGCTGGAAATGAGATGGGATGGGGGGACATGGTGGAAACCTTCAAATACATGAAGGGAATAAATAAGGTTAAAGGAGACAGCATCTTCAGACTGAGTGAAACAAAACCATCAGGCGTCATTCATTTAAGCTGGAGGGGGCAGATTTAAGGGGATGTGAGGGGCATTATTTCTCAGAGAGGTTATACAACCATGGCACAGGTTGCCAGAGTGGGTAGTGGATGCAGTGGAGAAATTAAAAGAGCATGGGATAACTACATGGGACTAGGAAGGAGGGGAGACAAGGCAGAGGGTGGGAGGTAAAAGGGAGGTGGGGGGGCTATCTTGGGCAGACTCAGTGGGCTGAATGGTCCTTTTCTGCTGGCACAATTCTATGATTCTATGATTAAAAATCTCCCTCTCAATGAGGAAAACATTCAAAAGGTACTGTACACTTCTTACACTTTATTTTTTGGAATAATATTTTTATAATAACAATAAGGCACTCCCAGGAGTTAGATTAACAGTCAGTTAATGACCCCATAAGGGTAACATGGTACTTGGCTGTGCCTCATGCCACATTATGCCCCAGGGAGTGATTAACAGACTGTTAATCTAATCCCTGGTCATGCCTTATTGCATAAAAAAGCATTCATGTTGTTGTCCATAGTAGTCGTGTGTGTTTGTGTGTGTGTGTGTGAGAGAGAGAGAGAGAGAGACACCATCCTCATCTAAGGTCTAATAATACCTTATTTGATCTAAGAAATACATATTATATACATGTTTCCCATTCTGTCTTTATTTTTGACATGCCTAGCCTGCTTTCATCCATTGAAACCTTCAAGCCCCATTGCACTCCTGCTTTAGGACTTACGTGCACCACTTGCATTCATTTCATAAAACTTCTTATCCAGGTACACACAGTTAGGATATAAAATTCTGTTTCCACCTGACCTGCATTTGTTCAAAACTCTGAACATGGGAAAACAATATACTGTATTCAAGAGATATATACATGGAACTAGAACAACTAAGTAGGACAGGAACAAATCATTAGTGCATTGTTTAACACAAGAAGTCTCGTTCTTTGCAGTCACGTAAATGAGTTAGTATTTTGCAAAGTACCAACTGGAATTCATGAACTGAGTTTTTGGCTTGGATCTCTAATGGAATATAACTCCATATTTTCCCCACAGAAGTCTGAAGAGCAAAGTCACCCTATCTAGTTTTATGGGCATGGTAAGCCTCTGTTGTCTGTTTGCCTAAGCGGGTACCGGGAGTTTTTACAATTCTCAAGTTCAAGATATATTTTTTCAGAGGATGTTCAGGATCATTATGTCTGCTTGCACGCATGTGCAAGAAACATAGTGCGGCACCCCGCTTCCAATGTCCTGCTCCTTTCTGCAGGCGCTGTCCCACCACACCATTGACTGTCTGAGCTGTCTATGACAGCAGTTCAGATGCAGTGGTGTACAGTTGAAATCGAACGACCACTACAATCAGAGGTGATTATGTGTAGGCAATTTGCATACTGCTCTGCCGTCAGCAGTATGCAAATTGCCTTCACGTCACCGCCTTAGCAGTTGAACTGTATGCCACTGAATCTGTATGATGCACCCCTCCCCATTTGTTGTGTGCCTAGGGGGTGCCCAGTCCCCCTCAACACATGCACACCCCGCCAAGCACACTGTATGTCCGATGGGGTGCCCAGTCCCTGTCGGCTCCAGCACCCCCCAAAAACAAATCTACGCTGCCACACTGGGAGCCCACCCAGCTAGGCAAAAGTTCCACGTCAGTTTTTAAAAGTAACCTGTCAAAAAAAGAAAATGGTCCCTCGCTGTTTCTTGTGCCTCCCCAACCTGCACCCACCCTCTGCACACCCCACACCCCCACTCACCCCATACTTACCTCCAGAGCCTGGCGCTATGATCTTCGGTGACTGGGAAACACATCTGCACTCTTCAAAGCCAACCACAAACTGAAGAAATGCTGGTAAGTTGTATAATGGCATAAATAGGTTTTTTTTTTCAACTTTGGTTTGTATCTCGGTAATTTTTTTGAATTTTTGCACCAAATTTTCAACATGGGGTTCTTGGGACCCCATCTCATAAATTCAGCCAATGTCATCTGGTTATTCATTCCTGAAAGGTGATTTTGTGGTCACTGCGCAGAATCACCTTTCGGGACCGATTAACAAAATGACAGTGCCACTGTCCATGAGGTGGGCTCTCAGAAAGTCTATGTTACAAATTTGGTGAAAAAATTCTCAAAATGACTGTGTTATGAGCATGCATTGCGCAGTTTCCACACACACTCGCAAGTTCACGAATTAGTAATATTTTCACACCAGATTTTCAACATTGGCACTTTTTCACACCTCCTTATGAACAGTACAGCCGTCATTTTTCACATCCTGGACGAAATGTGTTTTCACATTTCCAGCACAGAATAGTGTGGTTGCTGTGGGAAATCAGTGTTCGGGACAGATCAAGAAAATCACAGTGACACTGTTCATGAGCAGAGGTCCTAAATGCCTATGTTGAAAATTTGGTGACAAAAGTCCATAAAATGACTGTGTTACGAACGTGCATTGCACAGTTTTTACGCACCCTCGTAATGCCACAAATTTGCACTATTTTCACTCCAGATTTTAAACATTGGCATTTTTCCACACATCCTTATGAACATTACAGCATTTTTCACATCCTGGCTGAAATGTGTTTTCGCACTTCCGGCACTGAATAGCGTGCTCGCTGTGGGAAATCATAGTTCGGGTCAGATTAAGAAAATCACAGTAACACTGTTCATGAGCGGAGGTCCCAAAATGCCTATATTGGAAATCTGGTACAAAACATCCCCACAAAAATTGATGCTCACTCTATTCCACCCACACCTCCACCCCCACCCTGCAGCCAGTGATAGGCATCGAGGTGCGCCTTGGACTCTTTGGCCCCAGAGTTCACACCATTCACCTATACTGCACCCATTTCACCGTACTTCCTTATAGAATGAGGTGAGTGTAAAGCCTGAACACTCCAAGGCACACCTCGACACTTGTCAGTGTCTGCAGGGTAGGGTGAGGTGAAATGTCGTGACCCTTATGGGTGACGACCCAAAGGCACACCCCAATGCCTGTCCATCTCTGCACGGTGGGGGTGGAGTTGGCGTCAGTTCAATACATCACTGCCATTTCTGTACTGCATCAGTCTAACTCCTGCACTTCCACTGCTAATCCCAGCAAGCAAACATTTGGCCCAGGGCTCGGTCCTGGGCCTCCTCCTCTTCTCCCTCTTTATCAATCAACTCCCAGTGGCTGCAATGAACTGCAATGTCACACTGTACGCAGATGACCTAGTTATTATATCCCACTCCAGGGACATCGCCACACTCAACAAGCGCCTGACTGATGACTTCAACAATGTCCTGGCCTGGGTAACCAAACACAAACTAGTCTTGAACCTGAAAAAGACTCAGGCTATGCTTTTTGGCTCAGCTGCCAAAATCAAAGCCCTTCCAACTCTGCTGGATATCACCAGTCTGGATGGAACTTCCCTCCCAACAGTGCTCTCAGTCAAGTACCTTGGGGTGACACTTGACCCACAACTTGATCTGGGAAGTCACATTCTCAATGTCTGCAGAGCAGCAAATAACAAACTGGGACTGGCCTACAGGGCCAAATACAACCTCACCCCAGCGGCCCGACTGGCCTTGGCGAGAGGTGTCCTCCTTCCCACCCTTAGTTATGGAATGCACCTATTTGTCCGCTTCCCCAAAACCCACCTCACGAGGTGGCACACGACGTATAACAACATCTGCCGCTTTGCCCTGGCTGCCCTCGTCTCACTCACCACTGTGAGTTATACGAAGAGCTCCGCTGGCTGTCCCCAGCCAAGTACCTGGACTTCGGGCTAGGGTGCCTCGTGGGCAAAGTGCTGAGAACTGGTACTCCTCAGGGACTGGCCTTGCTACTACCTCCAGCCGACCTCTCCCCCTACCAACTCAGGTCCCAGGCCCTGGGGATGCTAAAAGTTCCCCCCACCCGGACCGTTATGGGTGACAGGGACTTCGCCGTGTGTGCTCCCAGACTCTGGAACTCCTTCCTGAATATGTCCGCCGCCCCTCACATCAGTAAGCTCAAGAAACTCTGTGGGCATCCTGAACCGCCACGGTGATTGCCCCAGGCCCCCCTAGTGTAATGGCTCCCATCTACTGGACCCTAGTTTACTTTCACAGGAACCACCTGCCAAACCTAGCTTGTCCCCCAGACCATATTGTGTACACCATGCACCTGACTGAGTTTTTATTTATTTTTTTTATTTTTATTATTGTCCATGACCACCTATTCTGGTTGTGCTAAAATGTAACCTGTGCTAAAATGAATTTCTGTTTCACTTGTATATGACCTGTTTTCTAAGATGACGCTCCCATTGTACTTTTATATGTTGTGCTGTAATGATGTACTGTGCTTTTTCTGAATCTCTCTGTACCCCATTGTTGTAATCTCCTGGGTCGTTCCTGAAAATAGGCATATTACTTGTCTAGTGTACCTACCCAGTTACCCAAAGCTAAATAAATAAATAAATAAATGCTTGTTTTTTAGGAGTGATGCTAAATTGTGTTTTGTTACTGCTGTCTCTATCCACAACATACCATGGCAAATTCTATGATGTAATTATAGTCTCTGCATGGTTTTCTGGGAACACTGAACATCTTGGTACATAAAAGAGAATCCACTCTATATAAATGTTATTATTATTTTCCTTTTTTATAAAGGAAATCTTTTCTTAAAGGGCTGTGGTACAAGTAATTAGAAACCGAGGAGTAAAATGACACCAGAGTATTTTGGCTGTAGGAGATTGGAAAAGGAGCAGCAATGAAAAAGCACATTGTCACAACCCAATTGGAGTCAGAGGAACCTTTATCATTTCTATTGCTAGTGAATGCTACCAGTAAAAATAAGTCAACCTATATATTTTAAATTTCCAAAGATCATTAAAAGAACAGCTCTGCACTTTAGCATTTAAAAAACAAACAAAAAAATTTCACCTGTTGTGATTTATTACAGAATGCATTTTTTTTTATAGTTTTCAGTTTTTCTTTTCCAGAATTTAAAGCACATCTTGGTAGGCTATCCAAAAAGTCTATACACAAAGCATTTGACTGTTCCCAATTGAACTTATAGAGTCTTTTATGACATCATAGTGCATACCATGGCAACAGACTGTGGTGTCACAAACATAGCAATTGTGCGGTTAGTTCCAGAATGCCAGATGTTTTTTGAAAGACATCAGTTATCCAGGCCAGAATCCAAACTGTGTCACAACCCCCTCACACATTCCTATGGAAACCAGATTTCCAGAGATCCAGACCAAAATTCAAATGGGGCCACGTCCACCTTGCCCATTCCTATTTAAAAGAGATAGGAAATGATTTTACATAGTTAACCGCCCTTCCATCTTCCTTTCCATGCCAGTTGTATATGCTTTGACCACTTTTTGATCAATAAATAATCTAGCTTTGGGGCGCCCTCACATTTACATAGAGTTTCACGCTCCTCACCAGCTACTGCTCTTTCATTTCATATTTCTAAAACATTCTATGACATCAATAACACCATTCCATGCTAGTCATCTGATTGGCCTGAAATGGTATTACTGATGTCATAGAATGTTCCAGCAGTACGAAGAGAGAAGCAACTGCTGAGGAGAGAGGGATTCAGTGTGCTTACAAAAGCAACAAAATTAGATTATTAATTTAACAAAGAAATGTCAAAAACATATCAGAATCTTGTGTAGACACTAAAAGGACTACTGGGGGGGCATTTAGAGATGTAAACATTTTTTCCTATCACCTTTCAACAAAATTCCCAGAGATCTGCACCAGGATCCAAACAGGGTAACCAACTAACCCATTCCAATTTAAAACAAATTCTCAGAGATCTAGGCCAGAATCTGTTCCGGGTCACAATCACCTTGCCCATTCCTATTTAAAACCAAATTCTGAAAGATTGAGGCCAGAATCTAAACTGAGTCACAACCACCTCATCCTTTCTTACTTAAAACCAAACTCCCAAGAGATCCAGGTCAGTACCTGAACCAGGTCACAACCATCTTGCCCATTCTTATTTAAAACCAAATTCCATGAAATCCAGGCCATGAATCGATCCGAACTGGGTTATAGCTACCTCACCCAATCCTATTTAATTACAACTACTTCACCTAATCCTATTTAATCATGCACACTGAGGATTCGTTTACTAATTGTAAATTTAAGAGGACTTCTCACCAGTAAAAAAAAAAAATTACAATCGGTATCAACAGAAGTTAATTAAATATATAGGGAATACTGGATGGGCAACTATGCACAACCAGTGTGTTCTGCCACAGAGGGGTTCTGATTCCCTCTGACCTCGAGAGCGCAGTTCGAGAGGTCCGGGGTAATCAGAACCCCGAGGTGGCAGAACACACTGGTTATGCATAAAGTTGCTTATCCTGTATTTTTTTATAGTGTGTAGTACTATTTGAGATGTGTGCATTGTATTTTTTTTCTCTTTCACAATGAAACTGACCTGTGCAGTCTCTAGAGGTTCTAGAATGCTGTTCTACAATAGAAGGGTACAATCCCATTGCATGACCTTTGGAACCGTGGTACAACAGCATTTTGAAAAGGATGGATTTCTTTTCTTTTTTTTTTTGGCCTGTTCTCTGGTCCCCGACCCACCCCGATCTCAGGCTTCCCCTCTGGATGGGGCTGCTGGGTGGGTGATCCTCCATGGGAACACGGGTCATGAAGCCCTGGCTTGCTCCCCAGGGTGGGGTCATGGGAGCGGCACTCCCCCGGTGGACTTTGGTCAGATGAGGAGTGTCTGCAGGGTGGGGGCCATCATTTGTGGCAGGATTTTTACTATGCTTTTTTTCCCCTGGGGCAGGGATATGCAATGATGCCAGTGTCCACCCGGCCCCCTGAAATGTATGGTGCCGGCCATGCGGGATCCCCAGCCTCCACCAGGGGTCCTCATTGCGCTGGACACTCTACCCCCTCCCCCCTGGAGAGGGAGAGCAGTCCGTAGGATGCTCAATCCCTTTCTCCCTGGCTGGACCTCCGACTCCTGGGTCTGTCTCCGAACCCGGGATGTCGGCACCGCAGATGGGCGCCTTGCCGCTGTGCCGACGGGCCAGCAAAAGGGATGGATTTCTATATAGAACAATGATCTACTATAAACTATAGAAACATAGACAATGACGTCTGAAAATGACCAATGGTCCATCCAGTCTACCCAAGTTCCTTAAATCCGATAAAAAATAAAATTGCATTTCAGCCATTCTGTTCCTTAAAAATAAGACACAGTACGTGTATCATCATTTTCTATGTAATGCCTGATCCCTGTCCTTTCCAGTGTTGTTGTCTTGCTGTTATTCAGGAGCTGAAGCCACTTCCACTGCTTGCTAAATCCCAATCAATTCCGTAACAACAGATTGTGATGCCACACAGAGAGGATTATGACCTCAGCTCCTGAACAGCTTCAGGACAAACTGAACTATAAAAGACACGGGTTACATTTTCCTACATATATCTAACACGAGAAAATAGTAGCCTGAATACAACTTTATTTTGGTATGTTGGGGAACTGGAATCCATTGATACTACAGGTAGTTGTAATTTTTTTATAGGCGATCAGAAACCCTGTTTAATGAGATGTCATTTTAACAGTTGTGACACTGGTGTTATACGTGATGAATTAGAGAGGCAATCATACAGTATTTACCCACCTGGTAAAGGTGATTATACCTGCAACCTTTATAGTGCTCAGAGAATCATCACATATGGGTTATCTTCCATCCATCCTATTGGCTGATGCATGACCATAAATCTTTTCTGGCTGCCAGAGGCTAATCCCCTGACTATGGACAGAAAATCCAGTAAGAAATGTTCCTAGCAGAGAGAAGGAATAAAAACTGAATCCCAAAACACAGGCAACAGAAAATATACAAATGACCAACACCCAAAGTGATTTATAGTGAAAACAGGTCATTTACTGAGAAAATTAAAAATAAACAATGAAGAATACACTTGATACATGGAGCATACAATATGTGCTCTGGCTGGTAAGGCCTAAAATATAAAAAAGCATGCAGTAAATACATAAAAGTAGCAATATGTATAACACTCCAAGGCCACATGCACCACAGTACATCAGCTAGCGGCCCCAGCAAAACACAGATCAGAATCCAGTAACCCTGAACCAGGACTTCCCCAGTATGATTCTGGCTGCTGCAGTATGTGGTTCATCCACTTAGGGAGGGACTCTAAGCACTATAAAGGTTGCAGGTATAATCACCTTTACCTGGTAAGTAAATACCATTATTTCCTGCAAGCAACCTTTCTAGTGCTCAGATAATCATCATGTATAAGACTTTGTAGCAGTACACAGGAAACACAGGTGGGGAAACGAACACCTGTGTCAGCCCAAACTTGCAGCAGCCTGAGGCACAGCCCAGCAGAAAGTGGCTCTATCCACAGAAACCACATTCAGTCTGTAATGGCAGACAAAAGTATGAACTGAGGACCAGGTAGCTGCTGCTCACATATCCTGCACAGAGACATCTCCCCTCTCCGCCCAAGAGGCCGATAGTGCTCTGGTGGAATGTGCCCTAATGCTTCTAGGGGGATCCTGACCCTCCCCTTGATATGTGGCAAGTATAGCTGCTTGTATCCACTGGCAATGACTTCCTTCGATGCCACTTGACCCATCTTTCTGCTGAAAAGAACACAAACAACCTAGCTGACTCACAGAAGCTTTCAGACATAGCCAGAGAGTCCCTAAACAGAGAGACCCTGTCCAGTAGGTGAGGTTCCCCATCTGGACTCCCTCTGTCTTCCAGCAAGGCCGGCAGATGAATGACATGTTCCAAGTGTAAGGGGGAAATCACCTTGGGAGTAAAGGATGGAACAGTGACAAGCTTCCCCACCAGATATGTGGCAGATATCATCGGCAGATGCCGTTTCACCCAGTGTAAGGTCTGAAGCACCTCCCTGAGCATTGCTCTGCTTCTGGTCCCACCTTCTTTGTTTACGTACACCATGGTGACCTGATTGTCAGTTCAGGTCAGCACTGGCTGACCTACCACTTGAAGGACGAAGAACAACATTACCCTGTAGACTGCCCTCATCTCCAGAATATTGATGGGAAGATGGGCTTCCAATGGGCACCATTTGCCTTGAGTAACATGGCGACCCAGCATGGCTCCCCATCCAAGCAGACTGGCATCTGCTGTGATTATTACCACTGGTGACATTGATAGCGGAACACCCTTTGTCAAGTTGCACCGGTCCATCAACCAAATGAGGCTTTAAAGGATGTCTGGCTCGGGATCAAGTTTGTACTCGAAGTCCTGGGTTGACTGATTCCATGCGTCTAGCATGTACCCTTGGAGTGGGCACATGTGCAGGTGAGCCCAAGGCACCATGGCTATCACTGATGTCATAAGCCCCAGCATCTGGAGATACATTCACATGGGCCTGTAAGGCTGTGTCAGTATGGAGTCCCAGGAGCCTGATCAGGGTGGTTACTTTGTCCTCTGTGGGGAAGACCAGGCCTGCGATCATGTTGATTCTGGTACCCAGGTGGGTGATCTCTTGCATTGGGATTAGTTGACTCTTGTCCCAGTTTATGACTCAGCCGTGGTGTTGGAAGCAGTGCACCACCACCTCTGTGTCTCTCTGGGCTTGTTCTGGAGACCTGGCCCGAATGAGCCAGTCGTCTAGATATGGGATGATGTGTACCCCCTGTTTGCAGAGGGGTGCGGCAATGACTATTAAAGTCTTTGTAAACACTCTCAGGGCTGATGCCAGTCTGAATGGGAAACAGATTAGAACACCTGCCCATACCCTGCTTTCACCTACCTGGGTAATGGAGTCCAGCTAGCTGCAAGGAAGGTTAGTTACAAGGCTAGCAGATATTAACTGGGGTTGTAAAATTCCAACCATAACAACAGTGCTGTAGGAATTATCACAGAGGCAGAAATCTCTTTCAAAATTAGAGCCAGTTTATTTAGCAGACTATATATAGCTGTTATTTCTTATTTCAGCAATGGCTTTATCAGTGACTAGGAAAATGGCTGTGCAGCCTGAACAGTAAAATAACATTTGCACAAAATGAATATCAGTTTCTTTTCCCTGACAAAACATCTAGAACTTTTTGCATCACACATTTTTCACCCCACCCCCAAGATAAACAGTAAAATGTTCTGAAATCATTTCAAGTTTCCTTTAGAAGTCACAGAGTCCCTGCTACCTCAGCCCAAAAGGTGAAATCCAGAAGGATGATGAAGTCTTCGATGTCCTGCCTTGGCCAGGGATTGGTGAGGCGTCATCTTCTGAAGTCCTGTGATGAATCCGCTGCACCCTTGGTTCTCTGGCTCCACTTTACTGCACCCGTGGTCTTCGGTCCTCCGTTGATTAGGTGAACTATCCCTATAAACTTTTAACTATAAAATAACAAACTCTCTGAAGTGTCTTGGCGGTTAACTGAAAAAATAACTGGACTGTCTCTCATTCCTCCTTTGGTTGGACTGTTAAGATCCAACAGCTCTGTAAAGAATTTAATCTGACTAACCTTTCCTGTCTAAATACTTTTTTCTACCTTGGCAGTGATAGCCCCCTATCTGACTATCCTGTCACTTTAAACTTTCTCTACTTTATTTTGCTTCTTTCTTCAGGTAGGAGTTATCTGTGGCAGAGCCCTCCCACAGCACTCTGCACTCCTATCAGCTTCGTAAGGAGGAGAGAAAAAGCCCCCGAGCTGCTCCTCCTCAGACCTTAAGCCCACTCTACTTGACACCTGATTGGTGCATTTAGTTTTCAAGGTCTCTGACGGCCAATCAGGAGAGAGCTCGAGCTCCCCTAGAGGTGGGAACGTCTCAAGCTAGTGTCTTCTGGCTGCTGTTTGGCCCCTGAGAGCTGCGGATCCTTTGTGACCCCTTTTCTATCTTTTATTTTGCAGGTACAACATATGTCACCCCTTTGGACTGCTACCTTTGGCTCCCTAGGGCAGGTAAGCCTTCTATTTTAACTATATTTTGGTGGGTTGACTGTAACAGGGCAGCTGCACGTGTTACAAGGTGTATTGGAAATGATGACCGTTGATCTGGAACCTGAGAAAACTGTGGTAGCTGGGGCGAATCAGAATGTGCAGATAGGCATCTTTCAGGTCTATGGAGGCCAGGAAGTCACCTGGCTGAATTGCCATCAGTGTTGACTGGAAAGTCTCCATTTTGAATTCCTTGTAGACCACAAACATGTTGAGAAACTTTAGGTCAAGAACCAGATGGAGGCCTCCGGTTTTCCTGGGGTCCATAAAGAACATAGAGTGCACCCTGTGTCCACCTCCTGTGGTGGCAGGAGTACGATGGCCCGGTTCCTGGTAAGGCTGCAGAGAACTTTTGAATTGCGGCTACTTTTAAAGGGTCTCGGGACATTAGAAATATCATCAGTCTGTGTGGAATTGTCTCTTGAATGAACTCTATGGCATAGCCTTGAGAGACGAGCTCCCTGACCCACTTGTCCATGATGGTTTGGGCCCATTGATCGGCAAACAATTGCAGGCAACCTCCCACTGGAGGGCTGTCTGCCTGGGCCTCCCTTATTTCAGCGTTTGTTTTCCTGTTGGGCCCCGAGTGGATTGGTTGGCATTGAAACCTTCCCATTTTCCAAAGTTACCTTTGTATTTAGATTGTCAGGACCTGGACTGGAACCAAAACCTTGCAGCCCACCCCCTTGGGGCTGGTTTTGTGCCGACTTTTGTTGATTCCTGACACCTTTGAATTTTGGACGAAAAGGGTGACCTGATGGAAGGTAAAGGTCCTTCTTTTCTGCCATCTGCTTGGCCCCCATGTAATCTCTGAGGAATGGCGTCAGAGTGTCCCCAAACAGATGGCCCCCTTTACAGGGGAGCTTCATCAGAGTTGCCTTGGACTCAGCATCTGCCTGCCACAACTTGAGCCATAAGGCCATCTGGCTCGGCGAGTCATGACAGTGGCACTGGCACCAAACTCTATGATATCCAAGGAGGTGTCTACAATATAGTATGCCACCTGCACGGCACAGTCAGCCTGTCCTGTGAGTGGGAATCCTCAGGGAGGCCATTGACAATGGCCTCCACCCACTGCAGCAGAGCTCTGCTGGCATACCACACTGCTGTGTCTGCCGATAGTGCCAGTCTTGTCACTTTGAGAATCTTTTTCAGTGACTCTTCCACCTTTTTGTCCATAGGGTCTTTCAGAGCCATGGCACTCTTGACTGGTATGACCATGCATCTGGCGACAGTGGACACCAGGTTGTTCACTTTAAGGGCCATATACCAGACCGTCCTATAGGACTCAGAGAGCAGGTAAAATTTTTCCATGGTTCGCTTTTCTGGAATTCTGGATGGATCCGTTGCCTCCTGTTCCTTACCCAGATTGGCACTGAGGGCTGTACAGGTGGGGAAATGGCGCTGCACCAACTTTGGTTGTGATGAGAGAAGGGGATTTGTTGAGGTATGGGGCTCTTCTGGCTCCTCTGGGACCTGCAGAACTTCATGTATTAGCTGCGCCAGCTCGGCTATGTCCTTCTGTGAGCACAGCTTGCCTGAGGTCTGGCCGGGATCCTGTTCTGCCTCTTCCTTGCCAGATGATTCAACTGGATCTTCTGCCTGTGCTTTTTCTTCTGTGGTTGCTGGGCCTGTGTCATCCCTGGGCATTTTTTAGAGGCTTCCTGAGGCACACTGTCTGGCTGCTGGGCTTGTAACTTCTCTAGCCACTGGAACAGAAGGCCAGCTTGTGTTACATTCAACGTCAGTGGTAGCAGTGCCATGGGGGCAGTTGTCTCTTCGAGGGGTGATCGCATTAGTACTGACAACCCCAAGGCACACCACACGCTTGATTTGAAAAGAGGTAAGAGAGGTGAAACCATAATGGTTTTTCCTGTTGCTGCCAGCAGGGTGGAAACCCTAATGCCACATTTCCCTACTTTTATTGCTTTAACCATAACTAGTGCATTAACAAAGTGTTTTGCAATGAGATTAAACTGTTAGCAATGACAGCACTTGTTCTACATGCTTGCTATTAGTGTAATAGCTCTTAATATTGTCTATATCTTTCGTTAAAATACAGTGAACTATCTTCCCTCTGCTGTACTGTACTGAACTAAACTTGTACTGACTGTAGCCGCATTGTATTTAACACACAGTGTACTGTCTTCCCTCTGCGGTATTGTACTAAACTTGTATTGATTCTAAGCCATTATTGCTTTGTATCTCCACCACTTGAGTGTTGTATTGTATTTTTGTATTGTATTCTGCTTTTGTCTTGTATTACCATATTGTAACATCCCGGGTCGTGCCTGAAAATAGGCATTTCTATGTCTAGCACACCTACCCGGCTACCAAAAACAAATAAATAAATACATAAATATATATATGTGTGTGTATATATATTATAGGGTGCAGTAGCACCCCTATAGTTAGGGTTGAGTAGCCTGTTTAATTTTAAACCTCAGATTTTGCACATTAATATCTTTGGCTCTGTTTGACGAAATGAGCTGGAATATAGTGTTGTCTAGGAGGCAAGGTCTTGATGTGTGGTAATGTTTCTGATGGCAGCTTGTTCAGTTTCTGAGATCCGCATGTGTCATTTTTGACAAAAAATGAACTTTTTTCCAATACTTAACATTGTTGTTTTTTTTGTTCTCACCTACAGCCTACATGGAAAGGAAGTTTTGCCCCAAACTTGCAGTGGACATGTGCCATGTCCCAAGGTAGTGTCTTTGACAGGTCTGGCGAAAAAATATTTAAGGGTTCCTGAGTTATACGGCTTTTAAATTTAGTGTTTTCTGACCTGCCCATGCCCAGTAGGGGTTTTCGGGTAACGTTCTGTGGTGAAAGTAAGAATTTGTTGCTGCAAATGCTCCTTTTTGCTTTTGCGCCACTTAACTGGCAGGGCACAAACATTTTTTTGTGCCATGCCAACCACCATCTTGTTGATTTTTTCCACAAACTAACAAACGTGGAAAACACATAAAACTTCAGGGGTTATAAAAAAATAAACATCCTAACCTAGCTAAATGGGACCCATTTTGCTAGATTCTGATGTTTATGTTTAAACCTGATGTCCACAAATACATTTTCTGGGCACCCATAATCCTGGGTGCCCAGCTTAGCAAGAGGAGCTCTTCCACTGTGTTCTGTGTGTGAGAACAGTGTGAATTTCTTGCCTTTTGCAGCTGCAGCTGAACTCATGCTGCTGGCTGCAGTGTGATTGGTGAGTCACTCTTTCCCTGGTGTCTAGTGGCACACCCTACCCACC
Organism: Neoceratodus forsteri; assembly: GCA_016271365.2. Taxonomy (NCBI): domain Eukaryota; kingdom Metazoa; phylum Chordata; order Ceratodontiformes; family Ceratodontidae; genus Neoceratodus; species Neoceratodus forsteri. Next base: position 431,759,361 of record CM028134.1, read on the forward strand.
AATCGCTGTTGACTCTCCTCACTGAAGCAGAGTCTACCTAACATCCAGAAAATGTAAATAAAAGTCAGTTATTTACCAAGATCTTCATCCCCCTGGAAGAAGTGTCAATCTCTCTGAAGTCAATCGGCAAATCTCCCTGAAGCCACTTTCTTAACTCAGAAGTTTCTTATTACTACGGCAACATACCAACTCAGGCAGTGCCTAAACCATGGAGTGCACTGAAGCAGTTGGCAATGTAAAAGAAACAATTTTAATTAGTTTCACTCCTGGCCGATGCCTTTTTACATATCTGAACTATGCCAGTTCTTACAACAGTGGAGTCAGTGTTACAGATTTATTTATTTATTGTATTTATTTATTTAAGATATCATAGGAATTACAACCCTTTCAGTCATAGGCTCATTTCCAAAGGCTCCACGTCAAATAACAGTATTGAAAGTAAGAAACAACAGCATACAGCAGCTATCATTAATAACAGCAGTTAAGACAAAAAATGAATATGGCGGACAACAAATAGTAAGTTCATAGGAGACAAATGTGGATATTGTCCTATACAAATGGTAGCTAAGTATACTGGTAGAGACACATTATTACAGTCTTAGAGCAGGGTGCAACCTCGGGGAGGTATTGTCAAGATAGCATTACACAGGTACCAGATTAATAATTGTCCTATACAGATGGTAGCTAAGCATAGTGGTAATACACAGTGCTACAGTTCAAACAATCAGGTACAGCCTCAAAGGGGGCATTGTCAAAGTATTCTTGTATCAATACAAGTTATGCTACTTATAATATAAGCCACAGGTCAGTAGGCTAATGAAGCAGTACTAGGGGGTGCTGCTTCCAAAGAGATAAAGTGAAGCTGAAAAAAAAAAGGAAGAACACATTTGATGCAATTACAGATGTGGGTCTGACCTTGCAACAACTCAAATTCTTAAAGCAGTGCTCTTTTTAATGCGAGGTCTTCAGCAATGAATCCAGAGGAGTAGATGTTCATTTCAGTAGGTGTTTTAAATTTGCCAAAAAAAGACCATATCAGACCTGGAGGAGGTTTTGAAATTGTTTCTTAAGGATGGGGCAGTACTTTACAAACTGATTAATTGGCTCCTGTCAGTATCAGTAGAAAAGGTAACCATTTACAAATGCATAACAATAATGACAGCTGCTAACCACGTCATCTCTGAGCATTGGAGCGAAAATTTCAAAATATTTCTACTATAGCACCCTTGGTTTTCTTCAAATGATTATGTTGTCAATGAGAACTTACTCTATTAGGCAAAATATTAGCAATTATAAAATTGGCCGGATGCTGTTCAGTATTTTTTCAACTGTTACTTGTCTTAAAATGTCTGCATTTGCATGTTCTACCATGTAATCTAGCTTAGGTTATTTTCTATACTTTAGTGAAGTCCTAAAGGATCAATAGGGAAAGGATGAATTAAGAAATTAAGCTTTTGCAAACATCGCTGCTACACAATGTCACAAACGAAATAAAGTATTCATCTTTAGATGAAAATGTGAAATGTGATTTCTAAAAAAATTTTGCAATGCCTAGTTGCTAGAGATATTTTAGCAAACATTTATATCCTTGTGCAATATTATATTAAAGAGATATTATCATTCTGTCTTCTCCGTGTCTATGCAGCAGGTCTCCCTCTGACAGATCACTGCTGTAAGGTCTGACTGCATACTAGACGCTTTCCACAAAATGTCATTACTCAAGGGTTCATACTTCCTATTTACTATTTTGACTACTTCTCTCTAAAAAACTGTACTCGACAAAATCAGCTAAGCCTATTCGGTGTGCAAGACTATCATCCCATGTACAACAGATAAGTGGTAATTGGCTGGAGTGATACTGCTAGACCTGTACTAACCTTATGTGTACTAGGACTAGAGTCAGTGGTTGTCCTCATACGATTGGTTTTATTATAAATTTCCAGTGTGCCTTGGAACATGGAGCATGCACCATACGTGCAATGGTAGAATCTCAGTAAAAGAGGGACATTCATATTTCTGTTTGCCTGCCTGCCCACACACGGCAGTATTATAGGTTTCATAGGTTCTTACACAGCGTGGAAGACCGGAGTCCATCTAGCTCGTGCATTGTACTAGCTATACCCTTGAATCCCATTTCATAATAGATGTTGGTCCAGTTTGGTTTTAAACTCTTTCATATTTGAATTGGCAACCACTTCTACCGGTAGACTATCCAGACAGGCACAACCCTCAGATTAAACCAGTGTTTCCTTTTCAAGGTCAGAAACCTCCTCCCTGATATTTGTAGAGGGTGGGCTCTAGTGCAGTAACTTTGCTCTCTTATATCCAGGACTAGCTGTTCCCATAGCCCCTCTTCAAACATTGCCCTAAAAACTAAGCACATATCTCCACTTAACCTTTGGTATTCAAAAGAGTACAACCCCAGTTCAGACAGCCTCTCATTATATCCCATGCCTTTGACATCTGAGATAATTCTTGTGGCCCTCCTTTGGACCCTTTCAATAGATTTTACCTCCCTTTTATATCCAGGTGACCAGAATTGTGCACAAAACTCCATGTGTGGTCTCACCAATTTGTTTGTTAATGTTTTTTAGGAACTGAGCTCTCTGCTGCAGTCAGACTGTCTTCATCTCAGCAGCTGGGGGTTAAGCTCATACAAACTTGTCCATTCTGGCAGTTTTGAGACTGTCAACATTTAAAAGGGCTGAAAAAATTCAGCCCTGCTCAACATGAGCCAGGTAGACTAGCTGGCAGCAGCTGCCCAGCTAGCTGTCAAATTCAAATTTAATTACAAGGCTTAGTGATAAGTTTCATCACAGACTAGGGTCACAACTCCTCAGGGCTGTAACTCTTGGCTCCACTGCTGCTTCGGGCTCAAATTGGCTGTCTGGCAAATGTCATTTTCTCCAGCAGCTGTCCTTCCTGGTCTGACTGTTCAACTCTTTACAAAATATTTGTGGGGCTGCTACAACAGCTAATCTGTGCAATCCAGGAAGAAAACAAAATCTGCAACATGAACTTGCTCTGACTCCCGTAATGCCTGTAATTCAACTGGAGTGAAAGTGCTTTTATTGAATTCTTGTTTTAGTACTGTGCTGAACCCAGGAGCAAGACTGACTGCATTAACATCAGGGAGTTCTTGAAAGGATGTGCAATGCATAAAATAGAGATGAGTTGCTCAGTATTTGCAAACTGATGTTCTGGTACTCTTAGGCTTTGGAAAAGTACAGTTTCAACTGTATGGGATTTGTTGCAACAAATAAATGCGATAAACTGCTAGTGATTTAGTCAACTGGGACTTGCTTGGCTACTGATCACTTTAAAAAGAAGTTAGTGAATGTTTGGACTCCACTGAATTGGACCACTTTAGCAGTGTCAGGAGGTATACCATGTACAGGGTGACCATGATTGGTTGATTTCAAAACGGGCGACTCAATCACGGTGTCCCTGTAAACAGCTACCTGGCTGGGCGAGGTACATGACAGGATGTACGCGCATATACACACACATGGGGTTGGAGGGAGGGGAGGGAAGGTATGTGGGATAGGGTGTGGAGGGCAGCTGCCGAGCTGGACCACTGCCATGGTGGGGTGACACCCTCGTTTGGGAGGTGCAGGTTACAGGGTTCGGGTCCAGTCCGTGCAGATGTTTTTATTGCCAGATGGCTTACTGTTTTTAAAGTCCCCCACCGACATGCACCCCCAGAGTTGAGAATCAAAAGTAGGTGTGTGGTGGGATTCATTCTGCTGCGAGTGTACATCACCAAATTCATTTTCGGCGATGTACAGTCGCCAGTATCACACAGAACGGTGTCAGAACTAACTGCAGTCTCAATGTTCCTTATCTCAAATCTCTATGCTGTCTACTGCATGTTCTTGTGTTTACAAAGTTTGGCATGCTTTGTGTTATCCCATTTTATCCTGATTTGCTGTGGGGAACAATTACAGTGGTTAAATTAAGATGCACAAAATAGGTGATTTGATATATTTTATTGGACCAACAAAGTTTTACAGAAAAAAACTTTAGCTTTCGGACTACACAACAGAGTCCTTCATCAGAAAATGGTTAAATTATAAATGTATAGGTGAGTGTAGGAATCTCTCACAGATTTGAAGGTATGGGATCTATGAGAGGAAACTGTCCTATAGCATTCAATGATGAAAGATAACAGAGGTGCAGGCCTTCTCATATCATTTTGTAAGATGTAGGGGAACTGAGCTACTGTACTGTGGGTTACTACCCGGTGTAATCCCTGAGAATGATTTCTTATACAGTTTACATTTTGAAATGAGGTTTCCAGTGGTTGTCAGGAAGTTACTATACAGTTCAGTTGGGAAAATAATGAGGGAAATTGCTTTCAGGTTGCTTTGGGTGGGGTCGGTGGTGGGCTCTGGGTTTATCTCCATCTCAGGTTTTCTCCTCCAATATAAATAACACAGCTGGACCAGCTTCCTTTTTCTAAATCATTAAAGAGTATTTGTATGTCATTACAAGACAAACATCTTGACAGTGATGGACGTTACCTTTCTAATTATCTATTACCTAAAGAAATAATGGGAGCATCAGTTTTACTACTAAATTTGCTAAGTTACAGTGTTGTAACTGGAAAGAGCATTGTCATGCAGCAGGATGCAACTTATAATAACGAATGTTATTATAGTGGCGCGACAGCACTGCTATAGTTAGGGTTGAGTAGGGTGTTCAGTGTTAAACACTTAGCTTTGCCCATTAATCTCTTTGGCACCATTTGATGAAAACAGCTGAAGTTTTGCATATGTTGCCGAGGAGGCAAGTTCTTGATCTGTGGAAAGTTTTGTGATGGCAGCTTGTGTGGTTTCTGAGATCCGCATATGTCATTTTCTGTAAATGTCTAATTTTTTCCTATACTTAACATGTTTTTTTTTTTTTTGCTTTCATCTACAGCCTACATTGAAATGAATTTTCCCCCAAACTTGCAGGAGACATATGTCATGTCCCAAGGTAATGCCTTTGATAGGTCTGGTGAAAAAAAAATATTAAACGGTTCCAGAGCTATAACACTTTAACGTTTTGTGTTTTCCATTCTGAGCATGCGCAGTAGGGTTTTTGAGATAACGGTCTAGCATGAAATTAAGAATTGGATGTCACAGGACCCCTTTTTTTGTTTCTCATCATTTGCTTGGTACAGCATGAAACATTTGTTTTGTGTCATGAGATGGCCATCTTGTTGCTTTATCCTCAAACTAACAAAGCATGGAAAATACATAACAATTTTGTCATTTTAAAAAACAAACACCAGAACCTAGCTAAATAGGCCTGGTTTAGCGAAATTCTGATATGTTTGTTTCTTAAAATGAGGGTCAGAAATAGCTTTTCTGGGCACCCAAAATCCAGGGTGCCCAGCTTAGCGAGAGGAGCCCTTCACCCATGCTCTCTATATGAGAACAGCAGGGCTTTCTTGACTTCTGCAGCTGCAGCTATAACTCACTATGCTCATTTGTTACTTTGGTAATTGTAAAATTTTGACCCCAAATTTTCAACATAGCCATTTTTTACACCACCTCATGAATGTGACAGCTGCCATTTTTCAAATCTTGGCTGAAATTTGTTTAGGTACCTGTGGCGTGGAATGACATTTTGGTGTTGCTGAATGATGTTTCGGGAAGGGATTTAAAAATGTGACCTACCGGGTTCATGAGGTGGGGTAATAAGAAGGCTATACTAACATTTTGGTTGTTGTTTTGCTACAAATGCAAGCACAGGGCTCTCTGGGCCCTGCGCTTCCACAGCAACATACATGTACGCATCTCTGGAGGGATGGGAGTGCAGGCAAATGAGGATTCAATTATACTATCTCAAAATGTAGGGAAATTCATTGCAAAAACTTTGTTAATGCACCAGTTAGGGTAACTCAATGCCACAAAAGTAGGGAAATGTGGCATTAGGGTTTCCAACCCTAACATCCCCCCCAAGCATCAAAAGGAAAAAAACATTCGATTTTTGGGCCTCCGGAGTCTTGGTGAATCAGTGGTGGGGTCTTCCTTGGGGGTTGTTAACCTCAATGCTCACCCTTCCCCCCTCCCCAGCCTCCAATCCAAAGCACAAGATACAGCTCCAAGCCACTGCTCATAATGATACACTCTTCAAAGGTAGAGAAGTATGTCTTGCTGCAGGTTGCCAACATAGTTTGTTGTACTTTTCTTCATGTAGGTAAGCGATACTTTTAAAAAACAAACACTTGAATCTAGGCAAACAATGTTTGTTTAGCTAGATTATGGTGTTTGTTTTTTGAAAATTGCCCTGGAAATAATGTTTCTGGGCACCTGCAAATCCTGGGTGCCTAGCTTAGTGAGAGGAGCCATCCACCCATGTTCTCAGTATAAAAACGGTGGGACTTTCTTTAATTCTGGAGCCACAGCTGGAGTCATGCAGCTAGCTTTAGTTGAAGCAGTGAGCCAGTATTCTGCTGCTGTCTTTCTGTCTGTCTTTCTTTCTTTCTTTCTTTTCTTTCTTTCTTTCTTTCTTTCTTTCTTTCTTTCTTTCTTTCTTTCCTTCCTTCCTTCCTTCTTTCTTTTTTTATTTCTTTCTTGTCTTCTGACCCCCTTTCCCATGTTTAATTTATATTATTACTGTTATCAGCAGACCAGCATGCCTGGTATGGCATCACTTCACCCTCTCCCCTTCAGGTCACCTGCCCCCTCTCCTCCAGGTTGCCCACCCCAGGTGCTGCTGAACAGTAGCCCAACACTGAGATGCCCAATCCCCAGTGTTGAAATGTCCCCAGAAATAAAGAAAATCACCCCTCATTGGTTCTGGTCCCTCACCAATCTGACCCCCACACCCCCCACCCACCCTACCCTGGCCTCTCACTCAGTGCTCACCACCCCATACCCTCCACACACCTTCACTCACCTAAACATGTCCCATGGTTTAGATCCATTCTTTGGTCAAAGACACATCTTGCTACTGGAACCAGCGACTGCAATATGAGAAAAAAAGGTAAGTCTGGTTTAATGTATTTCAATGAGTTCTGAACTTTTCTTCATAACTTTGTCATATTGTTACACCAAATTTTCAACATGGCATTTTTGGGACACCACCTTATGACCAAGTGTGGTGGAATTATACGAATCTGGCCTGAGGGGATTTGAACATTTTCACTGTCCTTGTTCATGAGGTGCAGTTGTAAAAAGGCTGTGTTGAAAATTTTCCATATTTTGACCCTAAATTTTCACCATAGCCATTTTTTCACTCTACTTCATGAATGTGGCAGTTGTCATTTTTCAAATCCTGGGCAAAATGTGTTTTTGACTTGTGGCATGGAATGAAGTTTTGGCAAGGATTTCAAAATTTTCACCTACTGGGTTCATGAGGTGAGGTCACAAGAAGGCTATACTGAAAATCTGGGCTAAAAATATGTTAAGATGACCAAGTTGTGAGTGAACATTGTAATATTTCAGTGTTCACTCAGCTTTGGTAATTTTCAGTATTTTGACACCAAACTTTCAACACAGCCATTTTTCCACACCACATCATAAACATGACAGGTGTCACTTTTTAAATCCTGGAAGAGATGTGTTTTTGCACTTCTGGTGTGAAATGGTGTTTCATTCAATATACTATAAATGCCACATGGCATGTTTATAAGGAGTCATAAAACAACTATCTTGAACATTTGGGGTCAAAATTAGAAAAAAATATATATATATATATATATATAGGTTAGAGGCAAAACTAGTTTAATGATCATTAGGTTGTTCTATTGTGACAAAGCAGTAATTAGTTGAAGTCTTCGTTCCTGCTCATACCCACTGGTGTCGGGCGCATTGATTGCCGGCCATAACTCTCACCCCATCACATCTGCAAAGAAGCAGAGGTATAGGAGAATGGGGTGAGAGTTAGGACTGACAACCCCAATGCACACCCCGATGCCAGTTGGGGGTGTGGGCGGGGGTCCAAGAGGGGCTTTCAACCCTAACACCGAATTTCCTCGCTTTTGTCGCTGTGGAACAACCCTAACTAATGCATTAAATGGAGTTTTTTGCCTCTAATTTCCCTTCTTTTTGAGAATGATAACGAGAAATAATGAATGTAATGCAGCGGCGGGGGCCCCGCGCTCCCGCCACGTGATGTCTTATCACATAGTAACACGGTGCCCACAAACACACATGGTAATGTGCATGGTGACACAAAGAGAAACAGTACTGTAGACACAAATGGTAATAACACAAATGCAAGTGCAAATGAAAACGCAAAGGGTAACGCACATGGTGGCATAGACGGGAATGGTAAGTGAAATGGGTGAACGGAACCGCAAGCGGAAGTGGTAACAGTAACAGTAATGTAAGTGCACAGTCTGGTTTTCCCCAAAAGCTGCATAGAGAAAGACAGTGAGTACAAAGAATGTATGCATAATAATGGGTCTCGGAGCAGAAAATGAGGAGTTGGAATACTAAATTGTTTATATCTCAGGAACCGTACGTAGAAAAAAAATTTAAAAGTCATATGATTTATGACTTTCCTGGCTAGATTTGTACTTAGCCCCTTTTAGGGAGCTAAGAATTTTGCAGATCAAAAGTCCATATCTCGCACTGTTTCCGAGATACGGGCCCTGAAAATGCCGTAATGTTATCCTATCGGAATAAAAGAGAAGTTCAGAGTACCATAACTTTGTCTCCCTGTAATATTTGTTCAGCAAACCACTGAAAGGGACATCTGTGGGATGTTGGCTTTCTTCCTTCCAAATTTCAGCCCAAAAGACCAAACCGTTATTTTTCAGCAGGGCGCCAAAGGATTCCTGTAATGCGGCAGATGCTGTAATGTTATCCTATGGGAAAAAGCATCAATTTTGGAGTGTCATAACTTTGCCACCCTGTAATATTTTTTCACCAGAACACTGAAAGACACATCTGTGAGATGTTGGCTGTGTTCCCTCCAGATTTCAGCCCAAAAGACCAAACCGTTCTTTTGCAGCAGGGTGCCAAAGAATTGCTGTCATTTTCCCACAGCCTGGAAAAGTACTGTCGAACTTTGCAAAAGCTTTCGCAAATTCATTCGACACTGTCGCAAGTGCGAAAGTACTTTTCCCAGAAATCTGAAAAACATATTTCTGGGGTGTTTTACCCAAAATAAAGACATGCCTAGCATCCTCAGGGTCCGACTAGGTGAATACAAAAGAATTAGGTTGCTAGAGGTTCCCAAATTTAAATGGCAAGCATTTTTCTGATGGCCAACTGAAAACAAAATGGTGGCTTTGCAACAGTAAAAGGGCCATTTTCAAAAGTAAAAACTGTATTTGCGACACTGTCGAACTTTTTGTTAACTTTTCCCATTGACTTATAATGGAAACTTGTTTTTGAATAACTTTTGAACCGTTTAATATTTTTTCATGAAATCTTCAAAAGGCACATCGGGGACCCCGGCCACATGTTCCCTAATGATTTCATACTGGTCGCAGAAACCATGCAACCTGTAGAGACGACCAAAGAATTGCAAAAAAGCATAAATGTGCTCGCAGATCATGCTTAATAACCCAGAGCCATATAGCCAAACAGTACGAAAGTTGGCAGATCCCAAGAAGTATGGTTCTTGATTGTGTATTCCAAACTTCAGGCAAACTGCTGAACGTTGCAAAGTTATTAAGGTGCAAAATTTTAGGTTTAACATGTAAATGGCTCTCAATCCCTAATTCATGGTAGCACTACCGCTACCATAATATAGATATACTTATTAAAAGAGTTTGTGTGTAGTGCCAGTCTTGATTAGTGGGTATACTTTGGTATCCTTGTCCCAGTGAGCTGAGTTCAGTAACCCAGCTGGATGGGTGAGGGTGGGGAATGCTGCAGTTATGCAACCCCCACCCGGGGAATAAAAGCTTCAGGGGTTGCCCGTACAGGCCCAGATACAATATAGTGAAGTCAGCTCTTCTTTGGCATAGGGCCCTACACATCTTCAGCCATAGGTGGCAGAGGGCCCTGTGTGTTGACTGACCAGTGGACTCTTTGCCCTGTGTGCCTGCATCTCTGACCATATGGAAGTGCAGAGAACAGAGAGCCCTGTGCTTCCACAGCCCATCAGACAGCCCCATGAATTCTTGGCATCCATCACTGCATGGAACTGCAGGGCCCACAAGGACCCTACACTTCTGTAGGCGGATGGAGTCTTTGCTTTCTTCCTTTGGGCCCTGTGCACCTGCATGTGTTGGGACCTGCGTGAATGAGGATACAATTCCATTATCTCAAAAATAATGGAAATTCTTTGCAAAAACACTGCATTAATGTATCAGTCAGGGTTCAAATTAATGCCACAAAAGTAGCGACACGTGACGTTCATATTTCCAACCCTAAGTCCCCACCCTCACCCCCCAAGCAGCAAGAGGAAAAAACATTAGGGTTTTGAATCTCCAAAGTCTTGACAAATCAGTGGTTGGGTCTTCCTTGGGTTGTCAGCCCTAATGTTCACCCCTCCCCCAGCCCATAGCCTCCTTTTTGAAGCACAAGGTACAGTTCTAAGACAGTGACTCATACTCATACACTTTTCAGAGGTAGCAAAGTATGTCTTGCCACATTTTGCCAAAAAAAAAAAGATCATGTTTGACCTTGTTTGCTAAGGGAATTGGGTGGGCATTAGTGTTGACAACCCCAAGGAAGACCCCACCATTGATTTGCCAAGACTCCGGAGCCTCAAAACCCTAACTTTTTTCCTTTTGCTGCTTAAGGGTGGGGGTGGGAAATTAGGGTTGGAAACCCTAATGCCACATTTCCCTACTTTTGTGGCATTAACTTGAACTTTAACTGGTGCATTAACACAGTTTCTTTCACAAAGAATATATGCATACAGGTATATATATATATATATATATATATACACACACACACACACACACACACATTGTATATTTGTGTATGTATATGTGTGTGTGTATATATATATATATATATATATATATATATATATATATATGCAATTGGGTACAGGGTGGGGAATGACTTTGGCAGTAATGCCAACGTCCTTAGGGCTTATTTATTTATTTATTGACTTTGTTGCCTGAATGAGCTGACTGGAACAGAGTTCCTTTGACAGTAGTGACTCAGAAAATGAGGTAACATTAAGGATCATAGGATGGAAGACAAATGACAGCACTGATGAGGTATGCAGAGTATCGGATACAATTACAGGTGATGGTCTAAGAGAACCTTGATTTCAAGTTAACTTGTGATTTCGTGTCCATCCGAATATGAGTTGGTTAAAATATTCCACATGTTTGAAGCCTTGAAATCAAAAGATTTTTGCCCCATAACTATCTTAACTGGAACAGAGAGTTTGGATTCTAGCAGGGGTGTCAGCTGAGAGGCTAGGTGCACCAGGTACCTACAGTATATGACATTACATTGCTAGCAAGAGAGTAGATGCTGAAAGTGACATTATTGTTAGTGATAGCCAGTTGATCTGGAGTACAGAAGACAATGGTCCATTTATGGGTTGCCATCAGTGCAAACCATGTAATACAGTTGTGGAGCGTTGGTTCCTGTGAAGCTCAGAGGTGGGGCCAGACTGCAGAATAGGAACCCATATTCAATTAGAGAAAGCACCATCTGCAGTGCAATACTGACTGGCTTCAGGAGCTAGACAGTTCTTGACTCAATATAGCATACCAAGACTCTGGTGAACCTTTTGTAACAACATCAAAGCGCTCAGCATTGGAGAGATAGGTAGGCAAGTCTTTATTGTTCATCAAAGTTAGGTTATTACAATCCTTTACAAAAAGAATATACATTTAAAAACATAGTTCCATAAAACTGAAACAATACATTAAATTGAGAATGTAGAGTAGACGACAGACTGATATCCGATTTCCTGATATATACAGCATTTAAGATAAGGAAAACATGGAAAGTGCAAGTGATTAAGAAATAGTTCTTCCATGTACTCTTTTCAGGTAAAGAACACCACATCAATATATTATATAGCTAGTTGGTTACCAGAAGCAAAATTTACCCAGAAAGCCCAGGAGAGGAAGAGAGATATCATAGAGATACGGGCCCTGAAAATGCCGTAATGTTATCCTATCGGAATAAAAGAGAAGTTCAGAGTACCATAACTTTGTCTCCCTGTAATATTTGTTCAGCAAACCACTGAAAGGGACATCTGTGGGATGTTGGCTTTCTTCCTTCCAAATTTCAGCCCAAAAGACCAAACCGTTATTTTTCAGCAGGGCGCCAAAGGATTCCTGTAATGCGGCAGACGCTGTAATGTTATCCTATGGGAAAAAGCATCAATTTTGGAGTGTCATAACTTTGCCACCCTGTAATATTTTTTCACCAGAACACTGAAAGACACATCTGTGAGATGTTGGCTGTGTTCCCTCCAGATTTCAGCCCAAAAGACCAAACCGTTCTTTTGCAGCAGGGTGCCAAAGAATTGCTGTCATTTTCCCACAGCCTGGAAAAGTACTGTCGAACTTTGCAAAAGCTTTCGCAAATTCATTCGACACTGTCGCAAGTGCGAAAGTACTTTTCCCAGAAATCTGAAAAACATATTTCTGGGGTGTTTTACCCCAAAATAAAGACATGCCTAGCATCCTCAGGGTCCGACTAGGTGAATACAAAAAGAATTAGGTTGCTAGAGGTTCCCAAATTTAAATGGCAAGCATTTTTCTGATGGCCAACTGAAAACAAAATGGTGGCTTTGCAACAGTAAAAGGGCCATTTTCAAAAGTAAAAACTGTATTTGTGACACTGTCGAACTTTTTGTTAACTTTTCCCATTGACTTATAATGGAAACTTGTTTTTGAATAACTTTTGAACCGCTTAATATTTTTCATGAAATCTTCAAAAGGCACATCGGGGACCCCGGCCACATGTTCCCTAATGATTTCATACTGGTCGCAGAAACCATGCAACCTGTAGAGACGACCAAAGAATTGCAAAAAAGCATAAATGTGCTCGCAGATCATGCTTAATAACTCCAGAGCCATATAGCCAAACAGTACGAAAGTTGGCAGATCCCAAGAAGTATGGTTCTTGATTGTGTATTCCAAACTTCAGGCAAATCCGTTGAACGGTTGCAAAGTTATTAAGGTGCAAAATTTTAGGTTTAACATGTAAATGGCTCCTCAACCCTAACTATGGTAGCACTACCGTGCTACCATAATATAGATATACTTATTAAAAGAGTTTGTGTGTAGTGCCAGTCTTGATTAGTGGGTATACTTTGGTATCCTTGTCCCAGTGAGCTGAGTTCAGTAACCCAGCTGGATGGGTGAGGGTGGGGAATGCTGCAGTTATGCAACCCCCACCCGGGAATAAAAGCTTCAGGGTTGCCCGACAGGCCCAGATACAATATAGTGAAGTCAGCTCTTCTTTTGGCATAGGGCCCTACACATCTTCAGCCATAGGTGGCAGAGGGCCCTGTGTGTTGACTGACCAGTGGACTCTTTGCCCTGTGTGCCTGCATCTCTGACCATATGGAAGTGCAGAGAACAGAGAGCCCTGTGCTTCCACAGCCCATCAGACAGCCCCATGAATTCTTGGCATCCATCACTGCATGGAACTGCAGGGCCCACAAGGACCCTACACTTCTGTAGGCGGATGGAGTCTTTGCTTTCTTCCTTTGGGCCCTGTGCACCTGCATGTGTTGGGACCTGCGTGAATGAGGATACAATTCCATTATCTCAAAAATAATGGAAATTCTTTTCAAAAACACTGCATTAATGTATCAGTCAGGGTTCAAATTAATGCCACAAAAGTAGCGACACGTGACGTTCATATTTCCAACCCTAAGTCCCCACCCTCACCCCCAAGCAGCAAGAGGAAAAACATTAGGGTTTTGAATCTCCAAAGTCTTGACAAATCAGTGGTTGGGTCTTCCTTGGTTGTCAGTCCTAATGTTCACCCTCCCCAGCCCATAGCCTCCTTTTGAAGCACAAGGTACAGTTCTAAGACAGTGACTCATACTCATACACTTTTCAGAGGTAGCAAAGTATGTCTCTGCCACATTTTGCCAAAAAAAAAGATCATGTTTGACCTTGTTTGCTAAGGGAATTGGGTGGGCATTAGTGTTGACAACCCCAAGGAAGACCCCACCATTGATTTGCCAAGACCTGAGCCTCAAAACCCTAACTTTTTCCTTTGCTGCTTAAGGGTGGGGTGGGAAATTAGGGTTGAAACCCTAATGCCACATTTCCTACTTTTGTGGCGTATTAACTTGAACTTTAACTGGTGCATTAACACAGTTTCTTTTCACAAAGAATATATGTATACAGGTATATATATATATATATATATATAACACACACACACACACACATTGTATATTTGTGTATGTATATGTGTGTGTGTGTATATATATATATATATATATATATATATATATATATATATGCAATTGGGTAAAGGTGAGGGGAATGACTTTGGCAGTAATGCCACGTCCTTAGGGCTTATTTATTTATTTATTGACTTTGTTGCCTGAATGAGCTGACTGGAACAGAGTTCCTTTGACAGTAGTGACTCAGAAAATGAGGTAACATTAAGGATCATAGGATGGAAGACAAATGACAGCACTGATGAGGTATGCAGAGTATCGGATACAATTACAGGTGATGGTCTAAGAGAACCTTGATTTCAAGTTAACTTGTGATTTCGTAGTCCATCCGAATATGAGTTGGTTAAAATATTCCACATGTTTGAAGCCTTGAAATCAAAAGATTTTTGCCCCATAACTATCTTAACTGGAACAGAGAGTTTGGATTCTAGCAGGGGTGTCAGCTGAGAGGCTAGGTGCACCAGGTACCTACAGTATATGACATTACATTGCTAGCAAGAGAGTAGATGCTGAAAGTGACATTATTGTCTAGTGATAGCCAGTTGATCTGGAGTACAGAAGACAATGGTCCATTTATGGGGTTGCCATCAGTGCAAACCATGTAATACAGTTGCGGAGCGTTGGTTCCTGTGAAGCTCAGAGGTGGGGCCAGACTGCAGAATAGGAACCCATATTCAATTAGAGAAAGCACCATCTGCAGTGCAATACTGACTGGCTTCAGGAGCTAGACAGTTCTTGACTCAATATAGCATACCAAGACTCTGGTGAACCTTTTTTGTAACAACATCAAAGCGTTCAGCATTGGAGAGATAGGTAGGCAAGTCTTTATTGTTCATCAAAGTTAGGTTATTACAATCCTTTACAAAAAGAATATACACATTTAAAAACATAGTTCCATAAAACTGAAACAATACATTAAATTGAGAATGTAGAGTAGACGACAGACTGATATCCGATTTCCTGATATATACAGCATTTAAGATAAGGAAAACATGGAAAGTGCAAGTGATTAAGAAATAGTTCTTCCATGTACTCTTTTCAGGTAAAGAACACCACATCAATATATTATATAGCTAGTTGGTTACCAGAAGCAAAATTTACCCAGAAAGCCCAGGAGAGAAGAGAGATATCATAGAGATACGGGCCCTGAAAATGTCAGAATGTTATCCTATCGGAATAAAAAGAGAAGTTCAGAGTACCATAACTTTGTCTCCCTGTAATATTTGTTCAGCAAACCACTGAAAGGGACATCTGTGGATGTTGGCTTTCTTCCTTCCAAATTTCAGCCCAAAAGACCAAACCGCTATTTTTCAGCAGGGCGCCAAAGGATTCCTGTAATGCGGCAGACGCTGTAATGTTATCCTATGGGAAAAGCATCAATTTTGGAGTGTCATAACTTTGCAATTCTGTAATATTTTTTCACCAGAACACTGAAAGACACATCTGTGAGATGTTGGCTGTGTTCCTCCAGATTTCAGCCAAAAGACCAAACCGCTCTTTGCAGCAGGGTGCCAAAGAATTGCTGTCATTTTCCCACAGCCTGAAAAGTACTGTCGAACTTTGCAAAGCTTCAGAATTATTCGACACTGTCGCAAGTGCGAAGTACTTTTCCCAGAAATCTGAAAAACATATTTCTGGGGTGTTTTACCCCAAAATAAAGACATGCCTAGCATCCTCAGGGTCCGACTAGGTGAATACAAAAAGAATTAGGTTGCTAGAGGTTCCCAAATTTAAATGGCAAGCATTTTTCTGATGGCCAACTGAAAACAAAATGGTGGCTTTGCAACAGTAAAAGGGCCATTTTCAAAAGTAAAAACTGTATTTGCGACACTGTCGAACTTTTTGTTAACTTTTCCCATTGACTTATAATGGAAACTTGTTTTTGAATAACTTTTGAACCGTTTAATATTTTTTCATGAAATCTTCAAAAGGCACATCGGGGACCCCGGCCACATGTTCCCTAATGATTTCATACTGGTCGCAGAAACCATGCAACCTGTAGAGACGACCAAAGAATTGCAAAAAAGCATAAATGTGCTCGCAGATCATGCTTAATAACTCCAGAGCCATATAGCCAAACAGTACGAAAGTTGGCAGATCCCAAGAAGTATGGTTCTTGATTGTGTATTCCAAACTTCAGGCAAATCCGTTGAACGGTTGCAAAGTTATTAAGGTGCAAAATTTTAGGTTTAACATGTAAATGGCTCCTCAACCCTAACTATGGTAGCACTACCGTACTACCATAATATAGATATACTTATTAAAAGAGTTTGTGTGTAGTGCCAGTCTTGATTAGTGGGTATACTTTGGTATCCCGTCCCAGTGAGCTGAGTTCAGTAACCCAGCTGGATGGGTGAGGGTGGGGAATGCTGCAGTTATGCAACCCCCCCACCCGGGGAATAAAAGCTTCAGGGTTGCCCGTACAGGCCCAGATACAATATAGTGAAGTCAGCTCTTCTTTTGGCATAGGGCCCTACACATCTTCAGCCATAGGTGGCAGAGGGCCCTGTGTGTTGACTGACCAGTGGACTCTTTGCCCTGTGTGCCTGCATCTCTGACCATATGGAAGTGCAGAGAACAGAGAGCCCTGTGCTTCCACAGCCCATCAGACAGCCCCATGAATTCTTGGCATCCATCACTGCATGGAACTGCAGGGCCCACAAGGACCCTACACTTCTGTAGGCGGATGGAGTCTTTGCTTTCTTCCTTTGGGCCCTGTGCACCTGCATGTGTTGGGACCTGCGTGAATGAGGATACAATTCCATTATCTCAAAAATAATGGAAATTTTTGCAAAACACTGCATTAATGTATCAGTCAGGGTTCAAATTAATGCCACAAAAAGTAGCGACACGGACGCTCATATTTCCAACCCTAAGTCCCCACCCTCACCCCCAAGCAGCAAGAGGAAAAACATTAGGGTTTTGAATCTCCAAAGTCTTGACAAATCAGTGGTTGGGTCTTCCTTGGGTTGTCAGCCTAATGTTCACCCCTCCCCAGCCCATAGCCTCCTTTTGAAGCACAAGGTACAGTTCTAAGACAGTGACTCATACTCATACACTTTTCAGAGGTAGCAAAGTATGTCTTGCCACATTTTGCCAAAAAAAAGATCATGTTTGACCTTGTTTGCTAGGGAATTGGGTGGCATTAGTGTTGACAACCCCAAGGAAGACCCCACCATTGATTTGCCAAGACTCGAGCCTCAAAACCCTAACTTTTTCCTTTGCTGCTTAAGGTGGGGTGGGAAATTAGGTTGAAACCCTAATGCCACATTTCCCTACTTTTGTGGCATTAACTTGAACTTTAACTGGTGCATTAACACAGTTTCTTTCACAAAGAATATATGTATACAGGTATATATATATATATATATATATACACACACACACACACACACACATTGTATATTTGTGTATGTATATGTGTGTGTATATATATATATATATATATATATATATATGCAATTGGGGTACAGGGTGAGGGGAATGACTTTGGCAGTAATGCCACGTCCTTAGGGCTTATTTATTTATTTATTGACTTTGTTGCCTGAATGAGCTGACTGGAACAGAGTTCCTTTGACAGTAGTGACTCAGAAAATGAGGTAACATTAAGGATCATAGGATGGAAGACAAATGACAGCACTGATGAGGTATGCAGAGTATCGGATACAATTACAGGTGATGGTCTAAGAGAACCTTGATTTCAAGTTAACTTGTGATTTCGTAGTCCATCCGAATATGAGTTGGTTAAAATATTCCACATGTTTGAAGCCTTGAAATCAAAAGATTTTTGCCCCATAACTATCTTAACTGGAACAGAGAGTTTGGATTCTAGCAGGGGTGTCAGCTGAGAGGCTAGGTGCACCAGGTACCTACAGTATATGACATTACATTGCTAGCAAGAGAGTAGATGCTGAAAGTGACATTATTGTTCAGTGATAGCCAGTTGATCTGGAGTACAGAAGACAATGGTCCATTTATGGGGTTGCCATCAGTGCAAACCATGTAATACAGTTGCGGAGCGTTGGTTCCTGTGAAGCTCAGAGGTGGGGCCAGACTGCAGAATAGGAACCCATATTCAATTAGAGAAAGCACCATCTGCAGTGCAATACTGACTGGCTTCAGGAGCTAGACAGTTCTTGACTCAATATAGCATACCAAGACTCTGGTGAACCTTTTTTGTAACAACATCAAAGCGTTCAGCATTGGAGAGATAGGTAGGCAAGTCTTTATTGTTCATCAAAGTTAGGTTATTACAATCCTTTACAAAAAGAATATACACATTTAAAAACATAGTTCCATAAAACTGAAACAATACATTAAATTGAGAATGTAGAGTAGACGACAGACTGATATCCGATTTCCTGATATATACAGCATTTAAGATAAGGAAAACATGGAAAGTGCAAGTGATTAAGAAATAGTTCTTCCATGTACTCTTTTCAGGTAAAGAACACCACATCAATATATTATATAGCTAGTTGGTTACCAGAAGCAAAATTTACCCAGAAAGCCCAGGAGAGGAAGAGAGATATCATAGAGAAGCTTCCTTACAAGGCAAACATGCGAGAGGAAGGATTCGAGATGTACCCCCAGATTTTTTAAGGTATCAACACACAATGTTTGGTTACTGTCAGAAGTTACTAGGCAGATATTGCCCTTGTGGTTCTGAACTTTAGGCTGACAGCCAAAGGGCATAGCCTCAGTTTTGCTTTTATCAAGCAAGAGCCTAAAGACTTGAAACCAGGTCTGGATGAGATGAAGATTAGAAAACAGTCACAAATTTATTTCATCAGTACTACTACAGTAAAGTTCAAGTATGGTACAGTACCAGCCACTTAATCGGGATGCGGTTTATGGGGACGTTCAGTTTAAGGGGATGTCCCTCAAGTTACCGATTAAGTGGCCATACAATTCTCTGTTGTTTGCTTCCTTTATTGGGGATGGCAGATTTGTTTTAAGGGGACATTTATTGGTTCCACCTCATCATACTTGTCTGAGAACAGCTTCATTGTTAAGTGATTGCCGCTTTAAGAGCTAATCGCAGCTCGTTCGCGGCTCATTTAAACCTGTGTATCTGGTCAAGCAGGTCATAAAAATGTAGAAAAATACATCACTGTTTACTGTGCTGGAAGCTTTGCCTTGCAGGAGGAGTTGCTGTAGGAGCTCAAGGAGGTTTTTTTTTTCCGCTGTTCCCCCGGTGTGTCCTAACTATGGATTCAAAAAGAGTTGATCCACCTCTGGCCAAAAAAATAAAAGTTATTGAGGCATTACAGCAGCCAGGGGTGTCCATGGCAAAAGTAGCTGCAGAATTCAGAATTTCAAAAAGCCAGGTAGGATGCATAAGTAAAAAAAGGACGACCTGCAGTCTGACTGGCTGACAAACATGAACCCATCCCGCAAGAGAAAAAGAGATGGAAAGGATATGCAGGTGGAAGATGCCCTCCACCTGTGGTTTGCAACTGCAGTTACAAAGGGGGCACGCATCTCAGGACCTGTCCTTAAGAAAAAATCCAAGGAGATTGCCACCCATCTACAGAAAGACGACTTTGAGGCAACAGATGGGTGGCTGTCTCGCTGGAAGGGACGACATAACATTGTCTGCAAAAAAGAACAAGGCGAATGAATGGACACAGACGATGCTTCAGCCGAGCAGTGGATACAAAATGCGCTCCCTGTCCTTCTCGCTGACTGTGCCCCAGTCAACATCTTCAACGTCAATGAAACTGGTGTATTTTACATGGGCTATCCAGACAGGTGGTACATTCAAAAGGATGTAGAGTTGCTCAGTGGAAAAAAGGCGAAAAACAGGGTTTCCCTTTTGTGTTGCTGCAACATGTTAGGAACAGAAAAATGTCCTCTCCCCATCATTGGTAAGAGCAAGTGCCCATGCTGCCTCCCGAAAGATCCAGCAACACTTACTATCACATATATCAATTCGGCAAACACCTGGATGACCTCCTATCATTTTCAGGAATGGCTGGACAACTGGAACAAGAGGTTGCACCATAGAAGGCGGAAGGTGCCGCTGCTGGTGGACAATTGTAGTGCCCGCCATCCAGCCTTGTTGGAAAGTTCACCAACATAAACATTCAATTCCTGACACTCCAGTGACAGATTGATTGTTAAAGCACTTTTTCAACACAAAAATCATGTTGAAATCTTCAGACTAGGCAGGGCGGGGGTTGTTTGCAGTTGCAGGCACTGCTCTTGGCTGCTGTCTGACTTGAAAAGGCAGTTCCTGTGACCTGTTCTTAGTTCTTAGTTCTTCTCTTTATAGTGCTGTGCTGAGACTGGGCCTTTTTTTTGTAGAAAGTAAAAGTATCTGTTTGAGTGGGGGAGGAGGCAAAAACTGTAGCTCGTGTGTGTGTGTGTGCTCACTGCTAGTGCTCAACTTACTGATGTGTTCTGAAGTTGGCTGCTGCCAGTTGCTGTCTACTACTAGTTTAATTATTTAAACTGTGAATAAAAAAATCTAATTTCTTTTTTGTCCTGAAACACAGAAACATAGATTTTGACTGCAGACTGCCCATTTCCCTACCTACTGGGTAAGCTGCAGATCCTAGTTAACCAACAGCCTGTTTCTTCCTACCCCCCACAAGAATTGCCTTATGTCTGTCCCATGCATTCTTGAATTCTCCCACAGTTTTAGACCCCACAACCTCCTCAGGAAGGCGGTTCCATGCATCCACTACCCTCTCTGTGAAAAAATATTTCCTCACATTGCTACTGAGCCGTCACTGCTCTATCTTCAAATTGTGTCCCCTTGTTCTTGCACATCTCTTTTTCTGAAAGATGCTGCCCTCTTGGACTTTGTTGATTCCATTGAGGTACTTAAAAGTTTCTATCATGTCCCCCCTCTCCCTCCTTTCCTCAAGGGTATACATATTAAGCTTCTGTAGTCTCTCCTCATATGGCTTCTCTTGCAGACCCTGCACCATTTTAGCTGCCCTCCTCTGGACTGCCTCCATCCTGTCTATGTTCTTGTGGAGATGGGGTCTCCATGACTGGAAGCAGTACTCCAGATGGGGTCTCACCAACTTATGGGTACCAGATTTTGGGATGCCAGAAAGAGGACACTTCATCCCTCCACCGACGAGCCTGTGTGCCAGACCTCTTGTAAATAGGTTTAAAGTCACCACCATCTTCACAGCTCATTTACAAAGCGGTCCTGGGTAGGACACAGTAAAAATATTATAAAAATAATAATAATAATACAACAGGATAGAGAAGGTACATGAAGAATATTTGGCAGCTGGAAAATCAGACATGTCCTCGTAAAAGAGGACATCTGGTAACCCTACACCAACAGTCTGTACAGAGGGATAACAACTTCCTGTTTTCTGCTGGTGATGCCTCTCCCTATATATCCCAGTATCCCCCAGCCCTCCCTCCTGCCTTCTCACATTGCTTGATAACCTTAAGGTCATCTGATATGATTACCCAAGATCCCTTTCCATTTTTGTTGTTGTTATTACCTCCCCCCTGTGTACTCTTCCCCTGGGTTTTTGTTTCCCAGGTGCATTATTTTGCACTTCTTTGCATTGAATCCAAGCTGCCATACTTCTGATCATTCCTCCAACCTTGCCAAGTCCCTTCTCATCCTTTCCATGCCCCATTGTGTATCAACCCTGTTGCAGATCTTTGTGTCATCTGCTAAGGTGCACACTTTTCCTTTCAGTCCTTCTGCAATGTCACTTATAAAGACATTAAAGAGGACTGGACCCAGTACTAAACCCTGTGGTACCCCACTAGTAACCCCCCTTTCTTTAGAGTGGACTCCATTTACTATTATCTTCTGTGTCCTGTTGTCCAGCCAATGTTTTACCCAGGCTACCACCCTGGGACCTACTCCCAGGCTGGCTAATTTGTTTATTAATCTTTAGTGCGGGACTGGGATGCTGCAGCCTTTGCGTTGGTAGTGCACTTAGGCATTTGCTGCCTGTGAGCCACCACTGCAGTCAGTGTATTGAAAGCAAGAGGGGAGGAGCACTGCCTTCTGTGCTTTGTGGAACATGCAGTTTTAGGCTTACGCGTGTTGTTCCTGGGTGCACCTGGTATTGTCACGTAGTACTTAGCTGAGCTGGTATTTCCTAAACAACCTCTATAAAAAAAGTTGTGTAAGTCTCCTTTTGTATCATCATAGACTTTGTCTGTGCCCTAGTGTAGGCAGAAGCTGGGGGGCACCCTTGCTACCCAAGTGACCACTGCCAGTTCCCCCTGTTATCCCGTAGTACTTAGCTGAGCTGTTATTTCATAAAACACCTATATATACAAGCATTTGTCAATTCTGAATGTTTGCTTGCTGGTATTAGCATTGGAAGTACAGGAGTTAGACAGATGCCCACCTCCACCCTGCAGAGATTGACAGGCATTAGGGTATGCCTTTGGGTCATTGTGCATAATGCTCATGCCTTTTCTCCTCACCCAATTCTGCAGACGCCTACAAGTGTTGTTTTCCCTATCCTGCTATCACATTCCCTATTTGTATCCTCCTCTTACCCTAGTCCATCTGGTGTCCAGGGCCTGAGTCTGGTTCTCCTTCACTCAGTCTGACCTCAGGGTCTACACATTCACATTGATTAATTGAGCATACCTCTCAGTGGGTCTTATGCTATCTCATAGAACCGCTGCACTCCTGTGGTTACTATCAGTCATTTATTATCATCAGTCTTCTCATGACCACATCTGGGTATCCCTCCCTCATCCGATCTCTATGTGGATCTGCTCCTTCACATCGACTACTCAAGCATAACCCTCTTGGGTCTGTGCTACCTCAACTTGACCTGCTCTTCACTTGGAGACATGCCTTCATGTCTATTACCCCTTTGCTTGGGGCTGGCAGACTTCTCTCCATCATCATGCATCATTCATTTCCTACCTCATCTTAACTGTACTAACTTCCACAGCTTCAATCAATTAATCAATCAATCAGTTTTTGTTTATAACGCGCTTTTCAAGAACCAAAGCCCGAATACATTATAGACAGAACAAACACTCAATTAATAAAAACATATAAAAAGATAAAAAGGCAGCAAAGGTAAAATTAAGTATTGTCTCCAAAAGCCAGATTAAATAAATGCATTTTCAGTGAGACTTTAAAGGTCTTGGTGGACAAGCACTCTCTAATCCGATGAGGTAGACAGTTCCACAGGATTGGGGCCACAAAAGAAAAAGCCCTGGCCTCTGATGACTGAAGACAGACCCTGGGAACCTCTAGCAATCCCTTGTCAGTGGAGCAGAGTGGACGGAGGCAGTGGTAGGGCAGAAGGAGGTCTTGCAAGTAACCCGGTCCCTGTCCATGTAGGGTCTTATAGGTCAGCAACGCAACCTTGAAGGTGATCCTCCACTGCACCGGTAGCCAGTGCAGTTCGCACAGCACAGGCATGACATGACAAGTTCTTGACAACCCAGTCAAGAACCTGGCCACAGCATTCTGCACCAGCTGCAGGCGATGGAGATCCACTCCTGGTAACCCTAGGTATAGAGCATTGCAGTAATCAAGATGAGAGGACACAAAGGCATGAACCAAGGTAGGAAGGTCCTCGTGTGGAACAAGGTGCTTTATCCAGGTGATGTTCCTCAGATGGTAAAATGAGGACTTGACAACTGCTGACACCTGTGCTTTTAGCGTCAGTTCGTTGTCGGGCACTACGCCCAGATTCTGCACCTGTTTAGAAGGTCTCAACTGGTTACCCCCTAACACAAAGCCAGACGGTTGCCCAGGAGTCAACTTCTCTACATGATGCCCTGGGTTCACCACCAACACCTCAGCCTTGTCCGGATTCAGTCTCAACCAGTTAGCACTCATCCAGTCCTGAATCTCAGAGAGGCAGTTGTTAAAGACCGAGAGCGCATTATTTTGTTTAGGTACAAAGGACATGTAGAGCTGAGTATCATCTGCATAGCAGTGAAAACTCAGCCCATACCACCTTATAATGTCTCCCAACGGCAACATATACACCATGAACAACATGGGGGAAAGCATGGAACCCTGCAGCACCCCACAAGGCAGGGCGAAGGGGGTGAAGGAAATAATTCCTGAGACCACCCTCTGAGTCCTGCCTGTGAGGAAAGAATGGAACCATCTGAGGACTGTCTCCAACAGTCCACAGAGTAGCTGCAGGAATTCCAGCAACACCTCATGATCCACGGTGTCAAATGCTGCAGAGAGATCAAGGAGGACCAAGATCGAATGACTCCTCCGATCTCTTGCTATTAGGAGATCATTAAGTACCCGAACCAATGCCGTCTCGGTACTATGCCTCTTCCTGAATCCGGACTGGAGAAGATTATAGACTTCATGGATGGTAAGAAAGTTCTCAAGCTGCAACGCGACTACCTTCTCAATAAACTTGCCCAAAAAGAGCAGGTTAGAGACTGGTCTGTAGTTTGCAAGACAGTCTGGGTCAAAGGAAGGTTTCTTTAAAAGGGGTGTCACAACAGCCTCCTTCAAGGGTTCTGGAAACACCCCCTGATCCAATGAGCACCAGACTATCTCAGCAAGGACTGGTCTGATCACATCCATACACCCCACAAGGAGGCGCATAGGACCAAGATCCAAACTACAGTAAGTCGGTCGCAAGCCCTGAACAATCTTCATGATATCCATGATCACTGGCTGGTCAGTCTGTCCAGACAGACCAGGTGCCTGTGCCCTCATATCGACCACCACCATACTCATTTGAATGTGTTAAGTGGATCTCCAATCTGATTGAGGACACCTTATCAGCAAAGAACCAAGTGAACTAATGACACTTTAATTGTGAAAAGGCTCTCTGACCCCGAAGGCAGGCTGGATTGCACAGCCTGTCCACGGTCCAGAAGAACTGAGCCAGTCGATTCCTTGCTGCTGCTATCTCCCTGGACAGGAACTCTGCCTTCTTATGGGAGATTTCTGATTGATAGTCCGAATAATGGGCTATCAACCTAAGTCTGCCCTTCTCCAGGCTGGATTTCCGCCAACAACGTTCCAACCTTTGCCCCACTCTCCTCAACTCCCTCAAAGTCCCATCAAACCAAGGGGACTAAGGGCGGAGAGGGAGGACGCGACGGACAGGAGCTATGGAATCCAGGGCTCTCAGCACCATGTTGTTATAGCGCAGTGCTAAGTCACCTGGGTCCAAGCACTCCAATGGCCAACTCGGTAGGTCCATTACTGCCAACAGACCCTCTGGGGTTACTCCCCTCAAAGGGTGGTACCAGACCATCTCCAAAGGGGATGGTCTCACGGGGGAGCCATGAAACTGAACCTTATAGGGTGATGGTATGACCATCCAACTGGTTCTATCACCAAGTCATCAACCTCCATCCCCAGGATGAACGCCAGGTTCAGGGAGTGGTCCCAAATATGGGTTGCAGTGGTAACTACCTATGTGAAGCCCAACAAAATCAGTTGGAGGAAATTTTGACCAAAATGCGAGAGTTCATCGTCAACCCAGGCATTGAAATCCCCCAGAGGACCAACCACCTGAAGGGTTCCAACACCATATTGACCATGAAGTCTGCAACTTCGTTCAGGAAAACTTTCTCATCACCAGGTGGACGGTAGATGAGCAGAATCCTGCTGTCCTCACCTGCTCCCATGATACACTTGAATGATCTAGTGGTTGCCACTGGAACCTCTACAAGGCCCAGTTCCATCTTAAAACAAATGGCTACACCCCGGCCCCTCCGATCCAATCTCGAGCAGTGTATCACCGAGTACCCGGCTGGCACAACTGACTCCAGTATGGGACCAGCATTCTCATCCAGCAAGGTCTCGGTGATGCAAACCAGGTCAGATGACTCCACAAGATCAGCAATAATTGTTGTCTTGTTCTTTATTGACCTGGCATTCCATAACACTGCCTGAGTTGGATGAGAGGCCTTGGAGGAGCAGGCAACTTGCCCACTATCAGTAGAATTCTTGGGTATGGGTACCAGGCATTGAGAACCCCTTTCCTGGACCCATTTCACCCCTGGGTGCCTCCTCGACCTCACCACCCTTATCCGTCTACACATTCCTCCCCCGGCCCCTCTGTGCAATCTCCAAGGTGCAAAAACACCTATATACCTTGGGTTGCAAAGGAGGATTATGGAAAGGGGCACAGGCCCCTCAGCCTGGAGGGGGAGTAGCCTCTGCCCACCGAAGCACGATCCCAACACATGCTGCCTAATTAAAAACTTACTACAAATAAAAATTGCAACTACAACAAAATCAATTTCACTACTCTATCAATCTAAAAAATTAACAAATAAATCAATACAAATCTAACAAAATATTTAAACCATATATCTAACCCGGTTTTAAATTCTCTCTCTCCTCTAAGAAAATAACCAAACTACCCCCCCCCACCTCTCGTGTAGTGAGGGAGAGTCTGAAAAAAAAAAAATTATATAAACACAGTTTCTTCGGTTCAAGCAAGCTTTTAAATCCCCTTCAGTTTGGAACTTTAAAAACTTCAGTTTATTCCATGAAATTAAACATACAACGCAAGTCACTTATTTCAACCATCGTACCACAGTAGGAGGATCCAAACAAAGACAGTCAAATCTTATCAAGTCTTGTAGAAATGATGACCATCAGAGCTCTCACCTCCGATGAATAAGACCAAATAGTATTTCAGACAAAGTCAGCTCTCACCTTGACTTTGAATGAATACAGTAACTCGATAAGTAGAATTTTAGCAAAATTTTAGGCACTCTCACTGCCTGGGCCAGATTTCAACATATGCACTCTAAATCCAAGAAGCATCTTATTTAATCCTTCCTTCGCCAGTTTTCCTTGCAATTTAATGACAAAAAGTTCAGCAGTCTGAAAGTTTCTCCAGGCTAGGAAGGAATTTGTTTTCCAGGGAGCCACAGGCAGAGTCAAACCCATGCTTACCCAGGAGATAATCCTAACCACTTAGGTAGACCCACTACTACGGCTCCCCATTTGCAGTCCGCCCTACAGTCAGCTGCCTGGGAAATCCTAGGAGATGCCAGTAAACTACATCCACCCTCCGGTGGATCCCCTAAACCAGTATCTCCCGCAGGTGGTGTGGGGGTTACATACATATGCAAGATACTCGTGCATGCACTGTTTAAGTCTACGCCACAATGTTGCACACAGTGGCTGTCACATCCACACTTGCAGAAAGGAAAAGTAGTGTGCCAGGAAGTGGGTATGTTTATGCGGCCTGTAGGGGGGAAGGGCTGCATAAACAAAATCACTGGAAACTATGCTGGAGCACTGGGGCAGAACATCAGACAGCAGTCCAGTTATGTGCTTCCACAGTGCTCTTTTTCAAATCTGATGATGGCATAACATCTGTGGACCTTGGCCCACACAACCATAAAAATCAGATTCAGGAGGAGACTATTAACAAACCAGAGATTTGGTCTCAGATTTGCTTATCATCACAGTCACTATCTCATTCTTTTCTAAGCAGTAATTTCTGGTAAATGTACCTTAACCATATTGATCTCAGTGCTGGTAGACTACTTCTGGTTTTCCCCTGATTGTATTAGGAGAAGGTAGTAACAGTCTTGAAGTGGTTGCTGCCAGTGGTGGCATGCTTTGAAAAAAGTGGTCCCCATGCTAGTCTACACATTTTAGAAATGACTCCTTGAGTTAAAGGGGACAGGAATTGATTACTTATGTGCAGCTGTTTAAAATGTCTCTATTTTTATAAATTATATTCATACCTCTAAAGGATTCATTTTTTAACTAGGCCTGAATAAGGGCTGAAGCTGTCAGTTGTGTTTTGTTTTGGTTTTAGATTTATAGAACTGTTATTTAATGCAACAGCAGATTAGGTACATATGGACACATGTTGATACATGGACATATTAGGATAACAGTATCTCAGTTACAAGGGGGGGGTCTGTGTAGGGTTTGGGTTTTGAATGTACACATATACTAATAACTTGTTACAGAACTGCAGCTATATCATGCTTAACATAGTATAAGTCTGACTATTCATAAGTATAATGGACTTATTGTACACAGAGTTTAAGAAAAATGTATCTGAACAATACACTGTAAAATTTGATTGACACCACTGTGTGAAACAGCTGGTGAGTGCTTAACTTGCAGTAGGACAGGTTGTCTTCTAACCCAGGTTTTACTTGACACATACATATTTTCATATTTATAAGACTTTTAACATTATTTACTATGTATTGCTTAAAGAGCTACTGACGCCACAAAGAAAACTTTGAAACACATATTAATTAGGTAAAATTCTGCTTGTTTCCATATATATTCTAGATTTCCCCCATTATTTATTACTGAGAAAATGTGTATGAATACATGATTTTTATCCCTTGCAGTTACTTTAAAGTTAATCTGCCTCTACAGTTTACTCCCTACTTCAAGTCATAATGCTCTGTTGTGACATCACAATCTGTTGCCATGAGAGTAAACTGTGATGCCACAAGCAGTGTATTACGACCTCAGGTAGGGAGACAGAAATAGAAATAGATGAACTCTTCAGGAGTAAAAAATCCTGTTTTCATGCAAATTACCTCGGCAATAAATAATGGGGAGGAGGAGGAATAAAGAACTAATGTGAAATACAAGCTGAACTTTATCTAAATATTATGTTTTGTTAAAGTTCTCTTGAAGGTGTCAGCTGCTCTTTATGCTTATTTTTCGTTGTGTTTTTTAGTCATTGTCATTTACTAATGCTAGCACATACACACACAGAGAGTTTGAAAATGAAGTTTCACTTGGTTTATAGCTTGTGTCAGGGAGTGAACTTTCATGTCAGTGAAATTTGACCTTGGGATAGCTTTCTTCTGATGGAGCTAATCCTGTCTTGGTGTAGTAATTTGCAAAGCTGAAGCTGTTTAGAAGTATAATAGGAGTTATGCTAAACAAATGTAAATATCTCTAAAAGTATAGGACTTACAGATAATAAACATGTATGGAAGTTGTTCAGGACAACAAGACCATTCAAATGAGCCTATTCATTAAGCTGCAAGAATTATATATTTTTTTTAAAACTAT
Organism: Neoceratodus forsteri; assembly: GCA_016271365.2. NCBI lineage: Eukaryota > Metazoa > Chordata > Ceratodontiformes > Ceratodontidae > Neoceratodus > Neoceratodus forsteri. The sequence goes on from CM028134.1 coordinate 431,788,636, forward strand.
GAGCATCTGATTACCTAAATTTTAATTTTTCATAGGTGTTATGCCAAACAAATATAAATATCTCTATAGGTATACGAGTTAAGCATAAACCATCAGTATGAAAGTTGTTCAGGACAAAATGACCTTTCAAATGAGCCTATTCATTAAAATGCACTTGTTATATTTTTTTAAACTATGGCCATCTGATTACCTGAATTTTAATTTTTCATCACAATTTTCACTTTTCTTATGGCTATATTAAAAAAACTCTAATGAATTTGAATTAGTGACTACCCTCATTTGAAAGGTCATTTTGTCCTGAACAACTTTCATGTTGGTTGCATAGTGGTAACTTGTATACTTTATGAGATATTTACATTTGCTTGGCATGACTCCTACTGTGTTCACTCAGAGAGAAAAAAAAATATGAGGTTGTTTGGAAGACCATATTTTACAAAATATAAAGAATTCAGATTAGTGACTATCCTCATGAGAAAGGTATTTTTGCCCTGAACAACTTTCACCCTGTCTGTTTTTGTGCACCTTGAATGGTTTGAAACATATTCAGATTTGTTTGGAAGGTGTACACATTTGCTGTCAGAGAAAAACAGCTTGGAGTTCTGTGTCCATCATTCTAATTAAACAGAAAGAAGGGAGTATTTCTTTAACTGCTATAGAGATTTGTAGAATGGAAGGATACACTGAAAACTCCTAAAAGATGTGTTCCATGGAAACACGTTTAAGTCAGTTTAACTCAGCATATAGTTTACAGTTAAATATCCTATTGTTGGTACTCAAGACAAAATGCCCGAATGAGTTGTATAGAACCCTTAATTTAGACATTTTTTTTATCAACCAGTGGGACAAATAGCACAGGACCAGAGTTAAACAAGGAAAGGAGTTTCTGACTGGCGATGGCAGAGTGAGATTCATCTAATAAACATCCCTTGAACCTAAAGAGTAAAACAATATTTTTATTAATCTGGGCAGTTATGTAGTCTAGATGATCCTGTTAAGACAGGCTCTGTTCTAAGCAGATCCCCAGATACTGTGCTTAAATATAACCACCCCAATGTGGGGCTTACCTTCAGGGCTCCAAGGAACCCAACCTGTGGCACAATCTATCACTGCTTTGATCCTCTCCAGCCCCAATGGACTCTGACTCCTGTGTAGGGCTAGAGCAGGAGTGAAGACAGTGGTGAGCTAGATTTCTTTAGCACCTCCTCCACCATAAGTGGAGCTCCCACCATACATTGAGAGTGGCTGCTTGCAACCAACAGGATTTCTTTGGTACCTCCTGCACCATAAGTGCAACTTCCACCACAAAGAGAGTGGCCACATGCCACTGACAGATGAGCAGAACTGGTGAATTCCCTGGCAAAGGTCATGACTGCACCATACTGCAAACGTGACTGTGTACACACAGAAAGCGGGCATGAGAAGAAAATGTTAAGGGCGGGAGCCCTATTGAAATTGAAACTTTTGGACCAATGCCCCATAGCAGCATAGGCAGCCACCATCCCATCTTTCTGCACCCTGACCCCCATCAGTATGGCAACATGGAACCGGCATTGCACCATCAGCCAGTCAGGCTGCAGAGCCTGGAAGAGAGCCATAGGAAGCAACTGGGAAACTGGAGGACTGCCAGGATCCTGGTGCTAATTCCTGGCTAGTGATCTACTGAGTAACAGATCTCACAATCCACAGTGAATTGCAGAGGCTGGGCCAGAAGTAATTCATTCTGTGTGCATCTGCAGTGAGAAACAGAATGGTGGAGCTGCTGCAGAGGCAGACTGCACATCTGCCAGAGACAAAGTGGAGAGATGATCTGTTACAGAAAAGGAGGTAATCTCATGCTAGCCCAGCACAAAACTGAAAGCTGAAGGTTGCAGTTGTTAGGAGACTGTTGCTGTGCTGCAGATCTGCCAATGCTAAACTGTGATGATAGCTAGCTGAAGGAGCTGCCCAGTAACCGGTACTGCACAGTGCTGGTTATCACCCCACTCACAGAGACTGGATGCCAGGAAATGCTGTGGTGGTCTGGGTTTTCGCAGGCTTAATCTACCCCTGTGCATATCAGAGATTGTCTGCTGAATGTGGAGGTCAGGAGAGACCTGATTGGAACCAGAGAGACAGCCAGTTACCAGCCAATATTGGATGCCTGTGGAGGGGACAGAGGAGAGAGAGAGTGAAAGCAGCCAGAGAAGGGCATGCTGCAAACCACGCCATTGCTCCTGCACATCAGGGGAAATACACTGGTCTGGGAATGTGGGAGTAAACTCAGGGCTTGCCCTGTGGCAGTGATTTGTGTATCACAGTTAGGAAAGCATTTAATGGAATAGGTCCTTTGGCTGTGATTTACGAATACTGTACCCTTTTTTGGGTTTTAAGAACCTTTGAGTTCTGGGGTTTAAGTTGCAATAATGTATTTATTTATTTGTTTGTTTAAGTGCACCACTGATGGCAAACCACATTCCACATCATTGAGCTTACACCGTTTCCACAGCTGGGTATCCAGTGAAGCACTGGAAGCTCCCTAATAGAAATTAATAGGATATTAGATGACTTCCCATGATGCCAGCAACCCATGCAGCAGTGAGACAACAAAGATCTGACCCAGGCTTGAATATTCTTATTCAGTCCTCAGCCATAAATTGTTGACACTGCCCAATTATTTTAGCACACCAAACACTGAAAGGATTTTCAGCAGGCACCCCCACTCGAAGAAATCAGCTCTCACCAGCCGCAAGCTGAGTCACTGTCAATCTTCATCCAGCCTGTCCAAGTCTGTGAATGGAATCAGCAACACCAAAAGCTGAACAGTTTATAGTCACCTCAAAGGAGCTGCATTTTGAACTTAAAAACCTCAGTTCCATGCTGTAGCAGTTAGAGAACAGGTTGGTGGACACAAGACAGAGCTTGAAGGAGGTACAGCATAAGCCAGCAGTCCTGGAGGTGGGCCCGATGGGGGTTTCTGAACAAGTAGATCACCACAACACATCTCTCTGCTATGTTTACCAAAGATAACAAGAAATGAAAGATAAATTAGACAATCTGGAACTCCGGTCTAGGAGTTTTACCCAGTTGAAATGAATGCAGTAATTGTAAATATATACTACTGTTTTACTGTTTGCTGTTGCATGTTATGCATTAGATCATAATCAGTAAATATATTTTTTTAACTGAAATGGTTGTGCTGTGTCTCTCATTAATTGTCCAACTCTGATGAATCCTTTTCTCAAGTCTTTGTTAAGGAGTTATCTAATGGCATGTTCCCTTTTTTACTGTTGGGTCATAGTATTATGAAATGCATAACAAAACTGATTTCCTGTGCATTTCAAAAATGGAACTGACCTGCGCAAACCCCTGGGCTATCAGGTATCTCACTCTCAGTACAGCATCTGGAATAATGGCTGAAATACAAGTGTTTTGTGCAAGCTGGCCACTTCTTCACGTCCTCAGTAATTTTTGCAGGTTACTTAGGGAAGCCTTAAAAAGACTCAGGAGGACCATGATGGTTGGACTGTGGTTCAGTTTCGTTTACGCACAATTTTTTTTTTTTTATCGGCCCATATCAGACAGTAGATTGGCCTGGAACTCCTTAAGGGCAGTGGTTGCTGACAATAGTTGACCAGTGGGGCTAAATGGCAGTAAGCAACTTGGCAACCGTGGTGAGTTGGCAATGGGGGAAGAGGGAAGGTTCTTCTCATATGTGGGGTTCCATTTATTGCTTGGATGGAAGAAAATTGACAAGTAGTCAGATGCAGAATTAGAAATTTCAGTTCTGACTGCTTCTAATTCCAATACCTTAACTGGCATTGGAAGGGAGTCAGACTAAGAATCACAATTTCTGATATTCTGACAGATGCAAATGGACCAGATTTCACTAAATCTGATCATCCCTAGTACAAATGGTAATGACAACTCAACAGCAAGAAAATGTTATAATTACAGCCGCCCAGTCTAAAGAAAACAAAACATAGTTTATTTGGAAAGATGTGCTGTTGCATATATATAGGAAAATAACAGATATGGCACAGGTCTAATAAAAATGACTTATATTTTACATATTGTCCATGAACCCAATGACATCATGAGTGGTAAAGTGATGCCACAAGGGTGATGGATCACAGGTAGACATTTGATTTATACAATGGTACTTGTGTAGTGAAACAGGGGACTTGCTGCTGTCTTAGGGAAGTTTAGGTTACAGTTCTATAAACAGAACTTTCCAAGTACAGTCCAGTCCCAGAATGAAATGAAGTCAGGTTTCTATTCTGGAGAAACCGCCAAGAAAATATTTGCTTTATAATCCACCCAGACATGGAACATCATAACATTCTCATTGTAGATGCCTGATCAGCAAAAATAACCTTGATAGGTGTGACTTTTTATTTAAACTACCATTGCATAAATAGGGGATACACAATGGCCTGACTCAAAATATGCAATTTATCTCCAGTTATGAGACAGGCAAAATCGTAGCTCATGAGCGGTGAAGCCAGGGTTGTGTAATGAAAGTCTTCTTTCCTCACAAGTGGAGATAAATTGTGCATTTTGAGTCACGCCATTGTGTACGCAATGTAAACATCAATTTAATAATTATAACTTTTGTAACTTTTTACTATTTAACTGCTTTTGGGACACCAAACCGCTAGCTATCTATACTGCTAGCACTGCTTCTCTCATGCATGCTAATAACTACTGCCCCCAGCATCAGGAAGTTTCTGTCAATTTTCCTTAATTTTCTTTTACTCACAGCTGGCCGCTTTACCAGTAATGCCATGTAGTGATTCCCCATTCAGAGGAGACCGGTGGAGTTTTGTTTGGAGTTTGAATCTGCTGGCTGGTCCATTTGAACTGTAGCCTGATTTTTGGTTGACTGTTGGAGGGAGACTGTAATCTGAAGTTGGAGCAACGAGCCCATTCCAGATGCTGTGAACTGCGGACTGCTGAGTTTTGTTTGAGTTCGTTCCCAAGGTTTTGGAGATCGAGGAACCGGCGGCTGGCGTGGTGAGAGTGCGACCTTCCTCTGACCTCTGGTGGACCTTGGTTACTGCTTAGCCGGCTCCCAGTCTCAGGTACTGTCCTCTTTTTTGCCCTGAAGGGATGGCTGTGGGATCTGGGTTGGGTTGGGTCTCCGGGGAAGATGGTTGTAGGGGTCTGGATCGGAGGGTCGATTCCCTATGGCCGTATTGAGCAAGAGTGATTTTGGCTGCCGGTGGCCGGCTGTGTCTCTAGCACCTTCATTCTGGGTGGCCTACCTCGGCCTGCAATCCATGCTTGCTCTTTCAAGAGGAGCAGGAGGTGGTATTTTTAGTGACTGTGGCTACAGCATGGGACTGGGGAGATTGTTTGGCCTTGTTTATTGTCAGTGGGACGGTCGGAGGGGCGCAGTCTGGTGGGGGTGTTATCTCAGTGGCCTAAGATGTTTTCCCTGTGGTGGGAGCTGGTGGGCTTCCCCTCAGGGACCTGATCCTGATGACAGGCAGGATGATCTGTTGTTCCCAGGGGGTTCTACTTGTGGTCCCGAGGCTGGGGAGCCAGCAACTATACAAGGACTGTGGTGTTCCAGTGAAGATTTGGACTTGGTTCCAGAGGCAATAGTCTGGTGGATCTTTTGCTTTTTCAGAGCCTCACACTTAACTTGAGGAGGTAGTGAGAGTACCTCCAAAGAATTGTATTAAATGGTTTTAATTCTGTGTTGTTGCTGGAGGGAGAGGAAAGCAACCTCGGTTTGTGGCCACACGAACGGGGTGAGGGTGAGAGCCTCATTCTGCCTAGAAACAAGTAGACCGAAGCTTTGATATGCTTCCTTATTCTAGACATTATCTTGCATTATACGATGTGGTAAATCCAATGTCCCAAATCCTGCATCCTGATTGGTTGGCTGGCACAATTACCAGCGTGATAAATCCTCCAGTGTACCCACTGGAAGAAGTGCCTGCCAACCTTATATCGTGCTAATCCAGTTGCTTTCACTTCAAACTAAACTGCCGCGATTTGTCTTGTCGCCGCCTCGCTAAAACACAGCGGTAAATTGTTTACAAAATGACATCCTCTTTCAAAGTGTAGGGACCTCAGTGAGTTAGAAAATAGTTAAAAAACATTAAAGAAACAACATTTGCCATTGTATAATAAAAGTATCCCTCAGGGTGTGGGTACACTGGAAGACTTAACACGACTGGTGTGGTTTGGTCACTCGGCTGCACCTTGTGCCGAATCACACCAGCCGTCAATAAATCCTCAGTCGCACACCTGAAGAATGATAACAGTCAGAACTATCTCTTGGACTCACTGAAATACTTAACTAGTCGGGTTTGTTGGTTTGGATTTAAATTTTTGGGGTTGAGTTTTTTTTTTTGGTGGGGATTTTATATTATATTTGCACCTGAATATTTTCAGATACTGGGGTATTTGATAGGAGGGGAATTTTTTATTTTCTTTATGTTTTATTGTTTAACTGGCGGGTTGGCTTTAGGTTGTTGGAGAACATGTGCCAGCAGACAGCTCTCCTGGTCAGGCGCTACTCCTCCTCGCAGCTCTGGGGCCTCTGGCCCTTTAACTGTCCCCCCCAACCCACTGTTTATAACAACTGTTGCTGGGCTTTGGGTATAGTGAGCAGGGAGCATAGGAGGCATAGGGGAGTGGGCCCTGGACCTCGGGAAGGGGAGGACCGGGGTGGCCGGATTGGGGTGGTGGGAGCAAGAAGACGCCCTGGGGCGAAATGGAAATTGGAGAGGGATCCACCCTGCCTAGTCCCCATACTCAAGGGTTCCACTTTGAGTGGGCAGGTTTCTCTGTCGGCCTTGGATTCTCATCCTACGCGGAAGGTGTTGTGTATCACCAGGTCTATCAAGAACAAGATGGCAGTGATTGCTGATCTTGTTGGGTCATCTGACCTGGTGTGCATCATCGAGACCTGGCTGGATGCCAACCTTGGCACAGTTTTTGAGGTGGTAGTTCCAGATGGTTTCTCAGTGATACACCATCCCAGGTTGGATCACAGGGGTAGAGGCATTGCCATTTGTTTTAAAACGGAGTTGGGCTTGGTAGATGTGCTGGTGGGGGAGACCCGGTCCTTTGAGTGTATCGTGAATTCAGGTGTGGGGCGCAAAATCTTCTCATCCACTGTCCACCCAGGAATGGGAAGCAATTTTTGCAGGAAGTTGTGGACTTCGTCATCAACATGGTGTTAGAGTCCCCCAGGGTGATGGTACTGGGTGACTTCAATGCTTGGATCGATGACAAACTCTCCCATTTTGGACAAGACTTCCTCCAGCTGATGACTTCACTGGGCTGCACACAGGTAGTTTCTACTGCGACCCATATTTCGGGTCACTCATTGGACCTGGTCTTCCTACTGAGTACGGAGAGTGACGACTCAGCTTCCAGGCACTCCCCTATAGGCCTACCCCCTTCGGAGATGGTCAGGTACCGCCCATTAAAGGGTGTGACCCCAGAAGGCTTGATGGCAGTACTGGACCTATTGGGAGTTCCGAGTGCTAGCATGGGAGCAGAGAATCTACTCCAGGCCTATAATAGGGCAGTGGTGGCGGATCGGGATTCCATTGCTCCTGTCTGGGTTTGCCCCTTCTCCCTTCACCCTCAGTCTCCATGGTTTAACGAGACCTTGAGGGAGATGAGGAGAGCTGGGAGAAGGTTGGAGCATTGCTGGCGGAAATTTGGCCTTGATACTGACAAGCTTATACTGATGTTACATTATGCGGACTGTCAATCAGTGATCTCCTGTAAGAAGGCAGAGTTCCTGTCTGGGGAGATTACTGCTGCATGGAACCGACCTGCGCATCTCTTCCAAACTGTGGACAGACTGTGCAATCCAGCATGTCTACAAGCATGGAGAGCTTTGTCACAAGAGAGATATGACGAGTTAGCTCACTTCTTTGCAGATAAGATTGCCGACATCAGGTCAGAGATCAGCTCAGACCACTCCATTGGGTTTTGTGGTGATTGGGGAAGGTTGTTGTGTCTCGGTCATGTTGGTCAGCTTTTGACCAAGTGGAGATCTCAGATGTCACAATGATCATCCGGAGTTTGCGGCCGACCTACTGTGGTCTGGACCTGGGCCCAACCCCACCTCCTTGTGGGGTGTGTTGAGGTCATCGGCCCAGTCCTGGCTGAGATTGTCTGGTGTTTGTTAGAGGCCGGGGAGATTCTGGACTCCCTGAAGGAGGCAGTGGTGACACCCCTCCTTAAGAAATCATCTCTAGACTCAGACTGTCTCACCAACTACAGGTCTGTCTCTAACCTTCCCTTTGTGGGGAAGGTTATTGAGAAGGTGGTTGTGCTGCAACTGGAGGGTCATCTTGCCGTCCATGACATCTTTGATCCCTTCCAGTCGGGATTTAGGAAGAGGCATATTACTGAGACTGCCCTTGTTCGGGTGTTCTATGACCTCCTCTTAGCGTGAGATTGGAGGAGTCATACTATCTTAGTCCTCCTCGACCTCTCCATGGCATCTGACACCGTGGACCATGGTGTGTTGCTGGAATGCCTGCAGTTGAGCTGTGGACTGACAGGCACAGTATTCAGATGGTTCCACTCTTTCCTCACTGGCAGGTCTCAGAGAGTAGTGTCTGGGATTTATTCCTCTGATACATTCTCCCTGCCATGTGGGGTTCGGCTGGGTTCTGTGCTGTCACCCATGCTGTTTGTGGTGTACCTGTTGTCGCTGGGGGACATTGTAAGGTGATACGGTCTAAGTTTTCACTGTTAGGCAGATGATACTCAGCTGTACATGTCCTTTGCACCTGGACAGGATGTAGCAGTCTCGGTATTTAATAACTGCCTTTCCAAGTTCCAGGACCAGATGTGTGCCGATTGGTTGAAGCTGAATCCTGACAAGACTGAGGTTTTGGTTGTGGACCCTGGTCGTCGAGTAGAGAGGTCTTTGACAGGGCAGACATACAAACTTATACTTGGGGGATGCCAGCTAAGGACCTCTGAACAGGTGCAGAGTCTGGGCATTATTCTTCATGAGGGGGAAGACCCTAAAATCTCAGATGTTGTCTGTCGTCAAGACCTCATTCTACCCTCTGAGGAATATCACTCAGATAAAACACCTGGTTCTGACCGATGATCTACTGATTCTGGTCCATGCCTCCATGACCTCCCATCTGGACTACTGCAATGCCTTGTACTTTGGGCTACCAGAGGCTGATACCCGCTATCTGCAGTTGGCACAAAATGCGACAGCCAGGTTACTAACTGGGCTTCCTCGATCTAGCCATATTACACATGTGCTGTGCGAGCTGCACTGACTGCCAGCCCAATGGCGGATCACCTTCAAGGTCAGCTTGCTGACCTATAAAGCCCTACATGGACAGGGTCCGTGTTACCTGTAAGAGCTTCTCCGCCCCTACTGCCCCTCCTGACCACTCCACCGATGAGGGATTGCTAGAGATTCCCAAGGTTTATCCATGGGACATGAATAATGTGCAGATATCTGTTTACAGCGGGAATTTATTGGCCGCTGATAAACCAGGATATGCGTGTTTGTGTAACCTCACATATGTGTGTGCCAAACAATGTTTGTTACTTTGCCTGGTTGCCTGGTTGGGGGGTGCTCATACTGTTCATTCATTAATGTTCATTCATGGGGTTATTTTTGTGCTGTGAGCTTGTGTGCTTTAAAACGTAACTTTTGTTTCTTTGCCTGGTGGGGCACTCACGTTCATTCATAGGGTTACTGTATTTTGTGCTTTGTGTGCTTCTGCTTTGTGCAAGTAAAATGTAACTTTTATGTCTTCATTTTTAAAGAAGGCATCGGAGTGCTAAAGGGTGCATGCTTGGTATTACTGGTACTTCTTTTTTCTTTAGTAATTCAGACACTTAGTGTGAGCTTCTGTTATCCCCGCCTGCTGGAAACCCTTGATTATGTCATCTTCTCTCTCTCCGAGTGTGCTTATGCTGTCTACCAACCACTGAGCATTTTTCATTTTCAGAGTTTGCATTCGGAGGTCGACATTGCTGTCCCCACAAGTGGAGATCTCAGATGTCACGATGATCACCCAGAGTTTGCGGCCGACCATTCAGTAGTTGTTCTGACACACTATCAGCATACCAGGTAGTGAAATGGTGCTTCAGCTGATCTTTAAAAATCTTATTAACAGTTAAATCCAGTGGCTGTAGTAAATCTGTACATGAGGCAGGCATGAAAATGGGAATGATGGCATTATGTTCGAGAGCTTGCAGAACATCTTCAGTCGTGTGACCCCTGACCAGATCCATTACTGGCAAGGATCTTTGTTCTGCTGGAAGGTCCATCTGTTTTTTTTTTTATTTTCTGTACATAAGGGACCAAAACCTCCAAAATAAATTGCAGCATAGTAGCATTACAAGCCCAGTGGTTCTCGGAGTGACTAATTAACCACCCCTGGGGGAATTTAAAGACAGGATGGCAGTTGTTGGTTTTTCCCTTGTAGATGATCTGGGGGGATAGGAGTTCCCCAATCATGGAAACAGCTAGGATGACAGATACCTGCCTCTTGTCCCCTAATCCTGAGACCGCCACATGCTTGGAGCCAGTAGCTGCCATAGTCCATTGGCTGCATGGCATTAACTGTACTCCTGTTTCATCCATGTTAATCACCAGAGCTGGTGGGATAAGTTCCTGGCTACAGGCTGCGGAAATCCTTTCCAGAAATGTGGACTTCAGTTGTGGGAAGTCAAGTGGTGTTTTATGAGCTGCTTTTGTGGCCTTTACATTTTGAAAACCCCATGTGGCTCAGTGATTTCCAACACCATTGTCTGCTTAAAGTTAACTGACCACCATCTCTGCCAGAAGGTCAGGATTGTGTGCCTTTACCACACCAGAGGCAATTGCAGAAACAGCTCTGGCATTAACAAAAGCCCCCTCTGACTGCAAACTCTTTATAATGTTATGCAACTCCTGCTCCACATCATCAAGGAGCAGGGCCGGATGTTCACATGGTTTAGTTGGTAACTTAGGAGTAAGTTTGCTAGGGTCAGGAATTTTTGTCAGCTGTGCAAGGTAATCCTTTTTGAAACCACGAACAGTGCTCTCGTTAATGGTTGCTGTGTACTTTTGCTATAAAACCACACAGCATTCATAACCCGCTCTCTACAGCAGACTTCCCAATTTTGAACCGTACCTCAGCTGTGTACTTAATGTACTCGGTTCTTCGCTTTTTCACAGGAGGCTCTGAGAATTCTGCTACTACAGCCTCAGCAACTGTCAGAGGGACTTCTGCGGTTTGACTCAAACTGACAGCACAAAGCGGCTCACCGGACAAGTCTCTCTTCACAGCCGGCTTCTTGTTAAGCCAGGACAGTAGTGACATGTTTCACAAGTTTGTGCAGTAGTTCAGTTATTAGGCTCCACTAATGCTCTGCTAAGTAGGTACATCAGACACACAAACAGCAATGAGCACTGGCGTCTCTACTGCTTCGTTTTGTGCTTTTGCGATTTTGACAGCTGACTTATGGGTTGAAAAAATCACCGATAAAGCGCTAATACAGTATAAGGTAATGCCAATTACTCTACAAACTAGACCATGTGGAAATTTGTTTACATTGATATTTTGCATTATACAGTATATATATATATATATATATAGTAGGGTTGATTAGGCATTTTAATGTTAAACCCCAAATTTTGCATGTTAATAACTTTGCAACTGTTCAATGGATTTGCACAAAATTCGGCATGTGCAGTCTTATATGGTAGATCTCTTGATCTGCCTAGTTGTGTTTTGATCTGATTTGTGGTTTTCATGCATCAAAGCACCAAAAATGCGTTTTTCACTTTTGTTTGCCACTTTTTGTTAATTTTGGCCCATCGCACTGTGGCCACATGGTTTGGAATTTTGGTTTGAAAGTTTCAGGGTAGAAAGAGATTGCCCCAAAGAACAATAGAGCATTAGTTTGGTGAAAAAATATTAATCCATTCCAAAGTTATTTAACTTTGAATTTTCGGGTTCTGAGCATGCTCAGGTCAGTCTTTAATTTATATGTAGTTTTTGCGAAAGAGGATTTGGCTCATGATGATCAAGGATTTTGTCACCTCAGGAACAGGGATTTATAAAATCCCTGTTCGTGAGGAAAAATTCCCCTTTCATGAGCCGCCACCTTGTTTTCATTTCCCCCCACAAATAAAACATTGTAACTTCTCCCACGGGTGTGTTGTGTGGTATTTGAAGTATGGGTTTTGTTCAGGACAACGTCCTGTACTAACCCATGACTTTGGTTCACTTCGGTTTTGTTTAAAAATGGCATTTTAAATTTTAAAAATCCTTGTTCATCCCTCACTTCAGATCCTTTTTTGAGAGGTGACAAAATCCTTGTTCGTGAGCCGATCCTTGTTCACGAGGTGTAAAAATCCTTGATCGCCATTTCCAGACCAGATAGCCCTATCTCACGAACAAGGATTGGCTCATGAACAGGGATTTTGTCAGCTCACAAAAAGGATTGAATTGAGAAAGGGGATTTTGACAGCTCATGAAAGGGAATGTTTTTTGAATCAACTCTTTGTGAAGCTGTCAAAACTCCTTTTCGTGAGCTGAATCCTTTTTCATGAGCTGTCAAAATCCTTGATCGCGATCTCGTGAACAAGGATTGCTCACAAACAGGGATTTTGTCACCCACGAAAAGGATCAAGTGATGAAAGGAATTTTGACAGCCATGAAAGAGGATTGTTTTTTAAATCCTCTTTCGCCAGCTGTCCAAATCCCCTTTCATGAGCTGTCAAAATCCCCTTTCGCCACTTGATCCTTTTTCATGAGCTGTCAAAATCCTTGATAGTGAGAAGAGGACCAGATGGCCAAAATCTCATGATCAAGGTATTCTCACAAACAAGGATTTTGACAACTCGCAAACAGGGATTCACCTTGTGAATGGGGATTTTGATATTTCATGAACAAGGAATTTAAAAACTTTTCCAGTGTACTGCTAATAAACAGTTTGAACTTTTGGCTTGAAATGTACAGGGTACAAAGGGGGTGTCCCACAGGTGTGGATTATGCTGCTTAGGTGCAAAAATTCTCATCAGTTCCATAGCTATGCCATTATGAAGTTGAGATATTTCCCATAGGATAACACTGCAGCACCCGCAGCACCTTTTACTGCCCTGATTCGAGATATGGATTTTTCACTCTGGGCAGCTTAGTTCACCTAGAGGAACTATGCATGTGTGAAGGTTTTGAAGTCATGATTACAACTGCAGTGGAATTTTTTTTATAGCTGCTATGGTTACAGAGCTATTGGCAAATTAGTGTTACAAGGGTTCCTTTTCAGCCCTATAAGGCTGCTGTATGGCTCCGTAGTTATGCTTACATGGATGTGTAGGGCCCAGAGGGCATGGAGGTTTCAAAGTCATGATTTCATCTCCTCTGAGCTGCAAACCTGGAGACCTGGGTTTGAATTTCACAGCCTCTACTTTCATACTCTGTGACCCTGAGGAAGTCACTTAACTTCCTTGTGCTCCCATGTTGCACCTGTAAACAAGCTTTCAGCTCAGTGTGTCTCTCCTGGTTAAAAAGCAAAACAAACAAAAAAAACCTCCATGTTCCAGCAGCCAACTTTAAGCCCTTTCTTGAATCCCCCAACTAAGGAACAATCTTGGAGGGTTGGTGGCAGGGATTTCCAAAGGGAAGGTGCTGAGGAGGAAAAACACCTCATACCCACACTGGAACTCACCCCAGGTAACTTTAAAAGGGTATTGCTAAGCCGGCCCAGTGGCGCAGAGGGCTGAGGGGCTGCCACCCTACCTCGCGCTACGCCAGTGACCTGGGTTTGGGAATGACCTTGGTTCACTGGGGAGCCAGCTCGGAGGGGAAGGGTTGGAGTGGGATCCAGCTATGGCTCTCCTTCAAGGGTAGATGCCTGCTCACATGTGCCCGCTCCCACGGGGTGGAGGTCCGTGGGCAAGAGGCAGTTGGAGTGGCAATGTGTCTGGGGAGAGGCAGATGGGGCCGCCAGATCCTGGTGTGTGCAAGCACCTCCATGCACGCACATGCATGTGAATGCCGGGGCCCCAGGAGGGGTGGGGAGAGAATTGAAAAATACCAAAAAGTGCGAATGGAAAAAAAAGGGATATTGCTAGAGGAACACAGGGTTCTCCTTGAGGATTTTATGGCCAGGATATCACATAGGCTAGGGGAAGGGGAAGGACTGTTGACTAGCTTAAAGGCCAAGCAGAAAACAAGGCATCTAAATGCTCCTGCAATGAGGGTCAGTTCAGAGAGTGAAAGACATCACAGTGATGCTCCGATAGGGGCTCCGGCAGCAAAACAAGTTTTATTGTGAGAAAGCCGAAGCGGATTGAGCTGGGTTAATGTGAGAGAAGGTTTCCAAGTGAGATTTTAACTGAATATGGATCAGTTTTCGAGAACTTTAGAAAGGATAGGCAATATGGAGATAGGCCTATAGTTGTTTACATTGCATGGGTCACCAGATTTAAATAGAGGAGGATATGTGCTGATTTCCGCAGGACGGCACAGTAGCAGATGTAATGGAAAGATTGAAGATGGAGAATTGGGGCAGTGAGATGGACGAGCCTGACCTTAGAAAAAGGGTTCCAAGCCATCGTCCCTGTGCTTTTTTTGGTGTCTAAGTTAAGAAGAGAATCTTCTACTTCTTTATAAGTTATCTTGTGCAGTTGGAAGGGGGCTGGGTGCAGGACTAGATGTAGGGGGAGGGGTATGCTGGCTCACCACAGCACCAGCATAAGGTGATGAGTCAAAAGCTAATCCAGGTGTGGCAAAGTGGGAGTTAAGTTCCTCCAGGATTAGGGACTTGTTTTCCACAATCTTGCCACTTGCAACTATCTTTGTTGGGACAGAGGGGGCCATGGGCCGTCCTTCTATAGCTTTGATAGTCTTCCATATTTTATGAGGGTTACCTTTAGCTTGTTCGAGAGTAGAAATATAGTAGTTAGCTTTAGCAGAGCAAAGTTTTTTCACACAGTTATTCTGACTGTTCTAAAGGCCTGCCAATCCAAGATTCTTTGAATGTCTAGTTTAGCCCAGAGCTTATCTCGAGCTATAAGGGCTGCCTTGAGATCCGAGGTGAATCAGGGGTTGAATTGTTCCTGCACTTACTTTGATGAAAGGGCATGCTTATTTATTATTGTAGTGAGTTTGTCATTAAGGATGTAAGCTGCCTTGTTGACATCTTTGGTTAGGTAGAGATCTTGCCATCTGATCATGCTCAGGTCAGATAGGAAGTTTACTGCACTGAATTTGCGAAAGGATCTTTTGTTATAAAGATGGAATGTGGCGGGCCTTAATTTGAGATCTTTTGCAAGCAACAATTCCATGTCGTATGAAACACTGACGAATGAGATATTTTTGTGTGGATGGGTGGTTAGTACCACATCTAGAATGGAACTGTTGGCAGTATTTAGAGTGTTGTTCCTAGTGGGTTCATTGACTAATTGCCCAAGACCTAGCTCGTCACAAAGGGATTTGAGGCCGTGTGATTTAGGTGACAGCCAGTCCATATTTAGATCTCCTAGAAATATTGTTTCAGTTTTTGCATCTACGAACATGGATTTCAAAAGATTAAGGACTTCATCACCACCAGACGGGGGTCTATAGCCACCTAGGATAGTGATACATTCCGAGGAGGGGAGATGAAGGCTCAGCGAAACTAACTCAAATTCCTTGGCTAGAGATTTGCAACTAATATTGGTGACCA
Source organism: Neoceratodus forsteri (assembly GCA_016271365.2). Lineage (NCBI taxonomy): Eukaryota > Metazoa > Chordata > Ceratodontiformes > Ceratodontidae > Neoceratodus > Neoceratodus forsteri. The sequence goes on from CM028134.1 coordinate 431,804,293, forward strand.
AGTACTTAGATTTGGGTGAGTAGAACCACACCCTCCTCTAGACTCTCTCTCTGCTCTAAATAAATTGTAGCTCTGCAGTGATATTTGTTGATCAGTGTTCGTCTTTTTAACCACGACTCAGTAATTATGGTAAGAGTCAGGGTTAGCAGTGTGCAGCTCAGGCTTGCAGCTGTACGCGTTTTTAAACAGAGCTTAAAATGCTGACCATCATCATTTTAAGACCTGTGGCCTCAGCAAAATCGATAGGCGAGGTAAGTTGTGGGGGCCAGGGTTGAGCTCACATTTCCTGAGCAGAGAAGAAGCAGAAGTATAACTTTCTTTAAGGAGCTTATAAGAATGGAGACTGCTTTTTATTTCTTCACAGTAACCTATATCGTGCTGCGCAAGAGGTGGCACCACTGTAATGACAGTTTATCGTGATCAATGTAAGTGCTTGAATAGACATAGGTGAGGACAGTAGCAAGGGGGTGTAGGCTAACCGAGGGGAATAGGCTAAAAGGGGAGAGGAGAATGACATAGTGTCTGCACGGTAGACCGTTATAACATTAGGTATTGATAAGGTACATTGGAGAACTGAATTGCATTGAGGTACTTCGAATTGCACTGTATTGCTGAGAACTCTGCACCTTAGGAGCAGTCGGTGTGTGAAATCAATGTTCAGGACAGATTAAGAAAATCACAGTGACACTGTTCATGAGCAGAGGTGTTAAAATGGCTATGTTAAAAATTTGGTGAACAAAGTCCATAAAATGTCTGTTACGAGCGACCAGTGCGCAGTTTCCATGTACCCTCATTAAGTTCATGGATTTCTAATATCTTCAGTCCAGATTTTCACACTGGCATTTTTCCACACCATGGCTGAAATGTTTTTTCGCACTTCCAGCGCAGAAATGCGTGGTCGCTGTGGGAAATCACTGTTTGGGACAGATTAAGAAAATCACAGTGACACTGTTCATGAGCGGAGGTTCCAAAATCCCTGTGTTGACAATCTGCTGTAAAAAATCCCCAAACTAATTGCATTACGGGTGTGCGTTGCGCATTTTCTACACACGCTCGTGACTTCACCAGTTTTTTTTTATATTTTCACTGCAGATTTTCAACATTGCCATTTTTCACCTCCCCATGAACAGTACAGCTGTCATTTTTCACATCCTGTTCGAAATGTGTTTTTGCATCTGTGATGCCAAATGGCGTAGTCGCTCTGCAAAATCAGCTTTCGGCTAACAAACTGATATTGCCACTGTTCATAAGGTGGGGGTCACAAAACCCATGTTGAAACTTTGGAGTGAAAATGCCAGCAGATACTTGCCTGAGGCATTAGGGGTTTCTGACCATAACGCCCCACCCTGTACAGATTGACAGGCATCAGGGGTGTGACTTGGGATTCTCGCCTGTAATGCTCATACCATTCCACACCCTGCAGCCCGTGACAGGCATCAAGGTGTGCCTTGGACTCTTCGGCCCCAAAGTTCACCCCGTTCTCCTATACAGCACCCATCTCACCGTATTTCCTGATGGAATGGGGTGAGCATAAGGGCCAAAGATCCCAAGGCACACCGTGACACTTGTCGGTGTCTGCAGGGTAGGGTGTGGTGAAATGGCGTGGCCGTTATGCCTGACGACCCAAAGGCACACCCCAATGCCTGTCAGTCTCTGCATGGTGCTGGTGGGGTTGGTTTGGTTCAATACTTCACTGCTATTCCTATTACGCAGCTCTCTAACTCCTACACTACCAATGCCAATGCCAAAGCAAACATTCGGCATTGATAAATGCTTGTTTCTTTTAAACAATGAAAAACAGACTGCAAACCATACTGGTGTTACCACACCAAAATATGTTTGTTTACATTCCTTGATCAAATCCCACTCATTGTTGCTGGACCTAGGAACACCTCCAACACGGTCTAGCCACTCATTATGCAGTGGGAGTAGAGGAGTGACTGGACTGTTTGGGGTGTTTCTATTGTTCATGAAGTACAGCATGTAACAAAACTAGATCCAGTATTCAAAACAAAGTTGTTTATTACTGTACATTAGCAGGCATTTCACTCCTACTAAGTAAAAAGACATACGAAAAACAGCAACATCAATGGATTTTAGAGTAGGTAAGCACTCATAAAATGTAGGGTTTTAACTAGAAATAATATGGTGCAAAAAAGGGTGAGAGGAATATGAGCATACGAAATTGCCAGCACATGCAGGCCTTACAGTCTATCTAGTTTGCTTCAGTGTGCAGCACTTCAGTCAGTTAGACTGCAGCTGCCCCCCTCCCCTTGGCTCCCCCCAACTGTTTTTCCTCCTGTTTCGCTCACACCCACCCCATCCACTCTCAGTGTGAACCCTACCTCTGATCCTGTACCACCCCCCCCCCGAGGCTGCTCACTGTCCACAGTGATACCACCTCCTCCGGCAGTGCGTTCAACCCCATGACCACCCTTTCGGTGAAACACTGCCTCCTCATTTCCCTTCTGAATCTGCCTCTTTCCAATTTCAGACTGTGTCCCCTGGTTTCCCTCCCACCTTTTAGTTTGAAAATACTCTCGGTGTTTACTCTGTTCATGCCCTTCAGGTACTTGAAGGTTTCAATCATATCCCCCCTCCTTCTATCCTCCCGGAATACAGATTGAGCACTCTCAGTCTCTCCTCAAGGTTTATCTCCTAATCCCAGGATCATTTTCTTGCCTGTGCCTGCACCTCCAGTAGCCTGATGTCCTTCTTCAAGTAGGGGCACCAGTACTACACAATACTCAAGTGTGGCCTCACAAGGACCTGTACAAGGGCAGGATGGCTTCCTCTCCTGAAATAATTCCCTCAGCGATGCACCCCACCATTCTGTTGGCCTTAGCCGCTGCCTTCCTGCACTGGGCTAAGTGGTTCATTTCCCCTGTAACTAGAACACCTAGATCCCTCTCCTCTGTTGACTTGATAACTGCACTCCTCCCAACCAGTAACTATTGTCAAACTGCTGTCCCTCACCCTCGAAGAGGTGCTCCTACCATTATCAAAAATTTTCAAACTCTCCCTCTCCCTTGGCCAGTTCCCCGACAGATGGAAATCCGCCACAGTCACTCCGGTCCACAGGAATGGAGACAGGGCTCTTCATGGGAACTATCGGCCCATCTCCATATTACCCCCCCCCCCACACACACACAAAAGGCCATTGAGCGTATAGTATCAGACCAACTTACGGAATACCTTGATAAATCACATATCCTGCGCTCACAACACGGTTTCAGAAAGACACAGTACTACATCTGCCCTCCTCGAATTCACCAGAACAATCCACAGTTCTCTGGACAAAAGCCTTCTTACTGGAGCAGTCTTCAGAAGACCTGACTAAGGCTTTTGACACATCCATCACTGCCTACTAATCTCACAGTAGCTAAATGCAGGGTTAGCCACTAAATCTCGACTTGGTTTATGAGCTACCTAGAAACCGCTCCCAAAGAGTGAAAATTGCTGATGTCCTCTCTGAAGCAAGACCTGTACACTCTGGTGTACCACAAGGATCCATTCTCGGCCTCTCCTTTTCAGCCTCTTTCTGAATAGTCTTCACAATCCTGTCCTGAGCAAATCCTTCTCTACACTGATGATGCCGTCATCCACTCCACACATAAGGACCTCACCTCCTGCAGAGCAAGCTACAGCATGGCTTCACCTCAGCTGAAAACTGGCTCAGTAAACACAAAATGGTGCTCAACTATAAAAAAACAACAAAAAAAAAATATGCTGTTCTGCAGATCGCAAAATAAGCACCGAGCCACCCCTTACTATTTCCAACTGCTTAGGTGAAACCCTTGAACAAGTGAAATCCTTCAAATACCGTGGCATCACAATTGGCAATAACCTGTCTTATGGGTCTCAACATTGAAAACGTTACCAAAGCGGCTAATACATGCATAGGCCTTCTCTACAGGCAAAGGAAATGCCTAACCTCTGACGCCTTAAGGATTGTAGTCCAGAGCTCGGCAGTTGCATTAGTTGACTATGGCCTCATCATTTACAGTTCCACTTCCACCTCCGCTCTTAGGCGCATATCCTTGGCCCTCAACAAAGCTTGCCAACTCATCACCAGATCCCACCATCTCACCCACACATGTGACCTTTACGCACAAACTGGGTGGCTTCAACTCTCAAACTGCATCAAGTACCAAATATGCATAATGGCTAGAAACAATGATGGGCTATGCTCCCCAGTACAAGCCCCTCATGGTGCTCATATTCCTCGCCTCACTAGGGCTCTGAATCTCACTACTACATCCCGAGATACCGGACTACGAGGGACAAAAATCTTTACTTATAGAGCTCCCAGCTGGTTAAATGGCCTCAATAGTGACATCTCCTCCTACCTAAGCTAGGACCATTCAAAGCTAATCTTTGTCTACTCCTCTCTGCATCTAGCACATGCGACTGTCTCCCCGATCTATTTCTCTCCAGCTCTTACCCCATTCTCTCATCATCCCCTACACTCCCCCCATACTTGCACTTCCTACTGGCGCTGTCTGTGTTTTTGTGTGATCTTGACAATTGCCAATGGCTGCATCTTCAGTGTATCTCAGCAAGCCTTGTTAGTTATGTGAACTCAGTCTTTGTCGAGCACCTAGTACCACCAAACTGTATGACTCTATTGATTGTAAACAACTGTAATCTGTTATCCTGTCTTAATGTCCTGCTTAATTTGTACCTAACCTGACGTGGAACCTTTGTAAAGAGCCTTAGCTCAAAGGTATTTGTAATCCTAGATTGAAATAAATAAATAAATAAATAATATTTCTGAGGCTCCTGGCTCCCAAGTGCACATCTTTGCACATCTTGGCATTGAACCTAAGTTGCCATGTGTTCACCATCACTCCAGTCTTGCCAAGTCCTCCTGGAGTACTCGCCACCTCCCCCAACCCATCCACTTCTGCACAGATCTTATTGTCATCAGAGAAGAGGCTCATCTTACTTTTTATCCGATCTGAAATGTGGACTATGAAAACAGCACTGGTCCCAGCACCAAGCCCTGTGGGACTCCACTTGGTACTGCCCTGGGCTCTGATAATTCACCCCCTTCTACTACCTTCTCCTGCCTATCCTGTAACTAGTTCTTGACCCACCTAACGAGTTTCCTGTCCGCTCCCAGGTCGCTTAATTTGCTGGTCAGCCTACCATGTGGCACCGAGTCAAAGGCCTTGCTGAAGTCCGGGTAAAGGACGTCCACCACATGACCCTTTTATTTATTAGAATCTCAGAATTACAAATCTTTGAGTCAGAGACTCATTTACAAAGGCTCCACATCAGTAGTACAAAGATACATCAATACAAATCAAAATGAAGTACAAAAGTCGAGCAGTTACATTACATGTGAAATACAACATGGTACATCAGATAGGTAGAGAGCAGGTATAATAAAGTTACAGCATCAAGTGGCATATATACATCTTAGTATTGGATAAGCATAAGAACACTAAAGTAACTACGGTATAAGAGGACAGGGCTGGGAATAAAGTGCCTGGGTGATGAAAAGTACAAAGGGTTAGACTATGTGAATGGACAAACACTGGCCAAGTAAGATAACCCTTGTCCAATGTCTGCCTCACCCAATCACAAAAAGTCCACTAGGTTCATTTGGCAGGATCTGCCAGAGACAAACACGTCCCTGTTTGCCATCCTGAGACCATTATTCTCCAGAAATTTTACCAGCCTTTCCTTGAAGATAGTCTCCATTAGCTTTCCTACAATTGCAGTAAGGCCCACTGGTCTATAGTTCCCTAGTTCATCGCTGGGCCCACTCTTATGGTGGGGCACCACATGAGCCACCCTCCAATCCTTGGGCATGCACTCCATATTCAGAGAGGTGTTGAACAGGTCTGCCAGCAGCCCCGCCAAGACCTCTGCCAACTCCCTCAGGACTCTAGGATGAATTCCGTCTGGTCAAGGTGCCTTATCTCCCCTCAGTGACTTAAGGCCTTCTAACACCCTCTCCTCTGTGATTATTCCATCTGTGACCCCTCCCCCACTCCTCACCCCACCCTTCCCCTTAGGTAAGGGCTCTTCCCTCCTCCTGGAGTCGAGCTTGCCAGTACCGAGTACTTCTGCCTGCTCTGCTCACTCTTCTGCCCACCCACTGCCATTCTTGATCAGAACTATCTGGCTGCCCGCCTTCAGATAAGGGAACAAGGTACTTAGATGTGGGTCACTGGACAGGTGAAAGGGTCCAGGCCATGGAAGTGGCCCAGATGGCAAACCACTTCCATTTCTTTGAGTAAGTGACTCTGGTGGAAGGTTTCCTCGTGCCATCAGGACATCAGCTACTTTCTGGGAGACCCCAAACCGAGCTATGGCTCGTCTTCAGGTGCCAGGCATGAAGCTGGAGGCACTTAAGGTCTGGATGGATCAGTGTTCCCCAAGCCTGCATCAACAGGTCCTTGCAGAGGGGCAAGGGAACTGGAGGTTCCACAGCCAATTGCTGCAGCAATGGAAACCATATCTGATGAGGCCAGAATGGCACCACCAGAATGAGAGTGGTCCCCTCCATTTGGAGCTTGATGAGCACCCTCTGGATCAGAAGAAAGGGGGGGAAGCATAAAGGAACCTCCCTTTCCAGGAGAGAGACGTGTCTCACCAGAAAGCTCCAGGCCCTGAATCTAGAGAGCAGAAATGTGCAGTTTTGCATTGAGTGGGGATGCAAAAGGGTCCAACTCTGGATGACTCCACCTGTCGAACAGGTCTTCGATGACCAAGGTCAGCAGTTCCCACTTGTGAATCTTGGACTGTGACCAGCTGAGGCTGTCCGCTAAAGACTATTTTGGTCGCCTGGAACATGAATGGACGATAGTTCAAGACCATACTCCACAGCCCAGTACCCAACTCACTGCTTCCCTACACAAGGATAGGAATGAGTCCCCCTGCTTGTTGATATAATACACCATACTGAGATTGTCTGACTGCACCAGTAGGTGACCCTGGGAAAGATGGTTCTGGAAAGCCTGTAAGGCACAAGGAACCACCCACATCTCAAGGATATTTATATGGAGGTGGGTCTCCAACTGGAACCAGGTCCCTTGGGTCTGAAAAGGACCCAGGTGTGCTCCCCAACCCAGAGCTGAGGTATCTGTGCTGAGGATCTGGTGAGGAGAGGGAATGAGTAAGGGGAACCCCTTAGAAGATTGTCAGGGTTCATTCACCACTAAAGCCCTTGCAGACAGGGGAGGAGACCAAAACTAGTTGATCTAGGTCATTCGAGCACTGATCCCACTGGATCCTCCGTGTCCATCAGGGAATCCTCATGTGCAGCCTGGCCAAGGTACAGTTACTATGGCCAGGCCATCAGGCCCAGCAACTGCAAGAATACCCTCGCCAGATATGCCACTGTGGGCACAGACTGGGCCTGGAGCCGCGACTGTTCCGCCTCTGTCCTGCTGAAGGAAAGCCTGCCTGGGCAGAGTCCAGAACTGCCCCATGTACTGCAATCACGGAAGGGGTCAGGACAGATTAGGGCAAATTGATTGTCACTCCTAGGATTGAATAACTGCAGTGTCCTTCTAGAGTCATCAGCCATAGATCCCTGGACTGTGCCTTGAAGTCAGTTGTCCAGATACAGGAAGACATACAGATCTTCTCGCTTGAGGGACACTACAACTGCAGCTAAGCATTTGGTAAATACCCGTGGAGCAGAAGATAAGCTGAAGGGCAATACCCTAAACTGGCAATGTTCCCCCTAGAACAGAAAATGGAGGTACCACCTATAAGGAGGACACACCTTGATACGCAGGCAGGCATTTTGCATATCCAGGAAGCATAACCAGTCTCCCTGCCTCAGCAGAGGTAGAAGGCCGTGCAGTGTGAGCATCCAGAATTTTTTGTACCAGATGTAATGATTGAGCTCCTTGAGATCTAAAATGGGTCTGAGGTCTCCATTTCACTTGGGGACCTGGTGTAGAAGCCTTTGTTCCTGTGCTGCCTGGGTACTGGCTCTATGGCCCTCTTGCACAGTAAGGTAAGAACCTCCTCCTGAAGCACTGGAATGCGGTCTGGAGGATAAAAGCAAAGAATGGGTGGAACATCTGTAGGCTGTTCTAGAAGTTTTAGGGTGTGACCTTGTTCGATTATCTGCAGGATCCAAGCATCTGTAGTGACTGCCCTCCAGTGATCCAGATGGGAGGGAGAAACAACCCCCAACCACCACCTCCTGGCTTGGAACAGGAGGAGGAGGGTCTGGCAAGCAGTCATGCAGAAGTGGAATCAGCGAGTCGGACCACACCTCCACCTCTGGGGCTTTTGGTGGGGGCACCAGAGGAGGGGGAAGGGGCAGGTAAGGTGGAATGTGCCCTGCGCTTTCTCTGGGTCTGTTCCCTGATCCAGGTTGGTGGCAGACCCATGTAAAGGGAAGGCCTAGGTCTCGCTCCTGGGCTGGGTATGACATAAAGGGAATTTACAGATCTGATGGCCCTACCAGAGGCCTGCAGGTCATTAATGATATCCTGCACATCAGGTCCAAAAAGCTGTAAGCACATAAAAGGGCATCCAAACTTTCTGGTGGATATCAGTGGCAAAACCGAGACCTCAGCCAGGAGTGCCTCCTAAGGTAAATGCTAGTGGCAACTACTCTGGTCATGGAATCAGCCATGTCATAAATGGCCCTCAGGAGGTGTTTACCAACGTCCTCTGCAGACTGGAGAGTCTTAATTTCATTTATTTATTTTTATTTTATTTATTGATACTTGTGTTAAGACCTTTGAGCTAAAGGTTCATTTACAGAGGTTCCATGTCAAACAGTTGAACAGAGCAGCTCAACAAATGTACAGACAAACAAAAACTGCATGGAGTATAATACAATAATTGCAGGTAGGTTTAACACATTTTAACACGCTTGAATAAACATAGAATTATAGTTGCATAAAAACATGGTACAGGGACAGTTAAGTGCAGAAAGAGATGGAATAGTTCCTAGTAACATTTTAGGAACTCAATCAGGCGACTTGACAAGGGCAACTGTCTGAAGCATTGTCCTGGAACTGGGGCTAAGTGCAGCTATTCAGCAGCATTGTCATAAGTGGGGGGGGGCTATTACAGGATAGCTTTGCAGGGTGAGGATGAAGGGAGTGGGGGGAGGAGGAGGAGAGGAAAGGAGGTGAGAGGAGAGGGAGGAGGGAGAGGAGAGAGCAGGGGAAAATGGCATCAGTAGAGAGTTTGGAAGAGCAATGCCAGGGGTTAGAGGATACAGTCACTCATGGAATTGGACACCAGATGATTCTTCAGGGCTGCCTTACAGAGGCCTATCTTGGTACAGGATTGAAGGTCTGGGCTGAGAGAATTGCTAAGCTCTTGTCTCTGGGGACCCACAGGAAGGGCTCTAGGTCAAGACTGCCATTCCCTTCTTCCAAAGGATATTCTGGTATTTTACCATATGAGACAGGTAACTGCCAACCCTGAGGCCTAAGGTGGCTGAAGATAAGGTCCTCTTACCCAAGGTCTATCTCTCCTGATCGGGGAGCGACTAGGTGCTTAGGCACCTTGGACATATTCTTGGCTTCATCACCACTGAATCAGTTTCTGACTGGGCTGTGTAAAGGCTTTCAAAGGGTCTGGTAAAAGTGTGTCACCTTTCTGGTGTAGTAGGCTGAGTTAGATCTGTGCCAGGTGCCATTGGTAGCATCCTCCAGGGCTGAATCTGCGGGATGACCTTGGGGGACTCAGGGATCTCCAAGAAGTCCACAACAGACAGTTAAACTGTGACAGCCCAGATTGGGAGGGGTGCAGGCAAAGGGTTGCAAACCCAACGAACACAAATAGGCACAAGGTTGAATCCAAAAAGTTTTTCAGCATTATTGTGAATCCTGGTGTAACAGTATACAAACACCTCACCTCCACGTGCCCCGGCACTTCGGGTCTAAAACCCTGACAAAGGATTACACCAGGATTCGCAATAAAGCTGAAAAGCTTTTTGGATTCAACCTTGGGTGGACAATATTTCATTTACAAAGCTTGGAGTGCAGGTGATAATTTTGGTCTGTTTATCTCCAATAAATCCACCAGATTCCTTCTGGTGGTGTCATCCTCCTCAGCCTGGAACCCCATGGTGGTTTGAAGCTGCTTCATAATATTGAAAAATGTGGGGTCCTCAGGAGAGGATCTCAGGGTGTGCTTAACAGAGTCGTCACTCTTGGAAGAGACAGTAGATCTGTCTGAGGAATCAACCCCAAAATCTTTCTCCTCATCCTCTTCATCAGGGAGGATAAGATATGGATGATTACTCCTCCTCCACATTGACCTGTTCTGAAGCAGGGACCCATGGCACAGACACTGTGCTGACTGCAGGGTGCTGAATGGGAGGGTTGACCCAGCATCAACACTGAAGCAGCACCCATGGGCTATGGCAACAAAGGCCCAGGCTAGGGAACTAGCTGCTGAATAGAAGCAGTGGTAATGGAGGAGAGAACAGAATTAAGGTCAATGGCAGGAAGAGGTAATGCTATTGTCACCAGTGGCACGGAGGGATGCAAGGGTACCAAGGTCGCCATGTCATCACCTGGAAAGGCAGAGCCAGTGGGACCCAGCGCCAGCGGACCTTGCAGTTTGGGAGGCTGCAGCAGCGGGGCAGGCGTCGATGACCCAGGGGTCGACGGCCCGTGACCTGCCATAGAAAGGCTGGTGGAACTCGCTGCTGGGGTCAGCCTGCTGGTAACTGAAGCCTGGGTGGCAGGAGATGTTGATGCTGAAGCTGTCGACGGCGCAATCCCGGAGGAAGACATAGGAGTCAGTGAGGACCGGCAGCGCTTCCAGGGGGAAAGTACAGTTTTGTACTTAGCGTAATGGTAAATCTTCAAGAGGATCTCTTGCAGCAGGTCTTACACTTGGGATTCCAGCAGAGGGTGCTCTTTCATGTTAACTTTCACCAGCAGTGTTGACTGGGGGCCACCCACGATGACGTCAATCCATGCATATGTATAAATACATGGGCGGCCCCTAGAAGCCTCAGTTCCCGGCTGGCAACCAGCTTACATAGCAGGACACTGAGGGGAACCAAGAAGGCCTGAGGTATCACCCAGTAGGACGATGAGTGTAGAAGCAGAAGATGGCTGTCCCTGAGAAGGGAGGGGAAGGTGGGTGGGAACGTGACCTGCTGCAAGAGATCCTCTTGAAAATTTACCATTATGGTAAGTACAAAACTGTACTATGTTCTTCAAGGGTATCTCTTGCAGCAGGTCATACACTTGGGATGATTCCCAAGCAGTTGAGTAGGAAGGGTTAGTATGGGAGAGGAGGCCCTGGAGAATGGCGCGGTCAAAGGCGATTCACCGTCTGGAGGCTATATCAAGACTGTAGGGTCTAGTAAAGGTACGGACCATAGATCATGTGGTGGCGTCACAAAGATTGATGACAGAAATGCCCTGAAAGCATGCTGCAGAGGGAGATACAGCTCTGGTGGAGTGTGTGTGCACAGCACCAGGGAGCGCCTTATGATATTTGGTGTAGTAATAGTTGATACAAAGTGCTAACCCAGTGGACAGGGTATGCTTAGTGACAGGGTTGTCCTTCCGCAACGAGCAAAAGAAATGAAGAGGAGCTTGATTTGTGGGAGGATGTTGTGTGAGCAATGTAGTAACACAGGATTTGATGCATATCCGGAGTGTGGAGAAGGGCTCTCCCAGGTTAGAATCATCAGGCTAGAGGACAGGCAAGTGCATGGACTGGTAGAGTGAATTCAAACCACTGGAAGGGACTTGGGATGTGTGGGCTGATACCTGGCCTTAAGGAAAGGCAGGGTAAGGCTCGTGGCACATGAGGGCCGGAAGGTTCATGAAAGCGGCAGGAGGAGATGACAGCCAACAGGAAAAAGGGGTTTCCAGGCAAGGAAGCATCTCATAGGTAGCAGCCGGCTCAAATGGAGACAGGGTAAGTTTTTCCAGAATTAAATTGAGGTCCTAAGATGGAACTGGATTCTGGACAGGGTGGCTGGAGAGGCTGGACTGGAAAGGAGCGAAAGGGCCACCTTCGAAAGGAAGACAGCTGAGCATGGTACATCGTTTGGACCGTAAGAAGAGTATGGCCCTAGGCTTGCAAGTCATTAAGGATGCCTTCTGTGTCCATGCCAAACAGCTCATGCATACAAATCGGAGCATTTAAGAAGGACTGTTGTACAGCAGGTGTAAAATCTGAGAGGCAGAGCCAGAGGGAAATACCAGCAGCTGAGGCACGCACAGAGGCGTCAGTGGCATTGTATTCAGCATGGAGAAGCTGCTGGATTATACCGGCATCCATTGCAAGGGTGGCGAGCAAATGTTCTGTGTCTGTGGATTGGGGAAGCCTTGCCACCACATTAGAGGCGGCATGACAAAGCGTTCTCTAGTACTTGAGCATACCCACCTTATAGTACAGGATACGCATGACCAGTGTGGATGAGGCTTAGACTTCTGTTCCCATGAGGTCTAATTGTCAGGACTCCTGGGCAGGAGGCATAGTACACAAGTAGCTGGAACGCCTGGTCCTAACATGTGCAGCATTTAATACCACCTAATCTGCCTGCGGAGCTATGGCAAAAAAGGGGTTGTCCGCAGGGGCCTGGGAAAGGCGTTTTGCCCATGTAGAAGTGGGAAGGACTGAGTAAGGATGGTGCCAAGCTGCTGAGATGGCATCCTGACAGGCCTGGATGAGTGGAGGGACCTTGGGAATTGGATCCTCTAGTAAGCTGAAATATGCAGCCAAGTTATGGCAGGGGTGGTCTTGTGCAGAGGTGGTGAACCCCATGACCTGCTGTAACTGGTTCATAATTTCTACAAAATTGGGGTCATCTGGAGGAGAGCAGGGAGTAAAGTGCCTGGGATCCTCCCCCACTGAGCAGCGTACATACGAAAAAGCCAGCAAAAGAAGGCCACCTGGCCTATCAAGTCTGCTCGTACTACAGGGTCCACAGCTTGAGCTAATGTCCCTGCCCTCCTCCCTCCCTCCCCACCCTCCCATCCTCCCTCCCTACCCAAGATCTTTACCTTCCCCATGCCTACCCCAGCCTCTGTTAAAGCTGCCCACTGTCTTCAAAATGATTATCTCTTCCGGCAGCGCACTCCAAGTGTCCATCACCTTCTCTGTAAAGAAGTGCTTCCTGACCTCCCTCCTAAACCTCCTACCCTCCAGCTTAAGACTGTGCCCCCTCGTGTTATGGTTACCACTCAGCTTAAAGAGACTCTCTTTATCAACCTTACTTATTATTTCAAGTACTTGAAGGTCCCAATTATGTTCTCTCTCTCTCATCAACCTTATTCTTTCAAGTACTTGAAGGTCCCAATTATGTTCTCGTTCTCTCTCTCTCTCTCTCCCCCTCGTCTTCTGGGGAGTACATATTCAGTTCCTTCAACCTCTCCTCGTTGTCTACCCTGCTGACCAACTATCATCTTTGTAGCACTCCTCTGGACCTTCTGCAGCAGGTTAATGCCCTTTGAGGTGTGGGCACCAGTACTGAACTCCACACTCCAGATACAAGCGTTGCCAGTGATCTGTACAAGGGTAGTATAACCTCCTCTCTCCTACTACTGATCCCCCTAGATATGCAACTCAGCATCTTATTTGCCTTTGCTGCTGCTTTCTTGCACTGCGTGGAGTGCTTCAGGTCCCTAGTGATCATCATTCCCAGGTCCTTCTCCTCCTCTGATGCAGATACTTGGACTCCACCCAGGTAGTACTCTGTCCTGGGATTCTTGGCTCCAATATGGATAATTTTGCATTTCTTGGCATTGAAGCCAAGCTGCCAGATCCTGGACCACCTTCCCAGCTTTTCCAGATCTTTCTGTAGGTTCTGTGTCCCTTCAGCTGTGTCCAGTCTCCCACAGAACTTGGTGTCATCCGTGAATAGGCACATTTTGCCCTTAATGCCATCCCCAATGTCACTGATGAAGATACTGAGCAACACCGGCCCCAGCACTGAGACCTGCGGGACCCTACTGATTTATCACTCTGGTGCCAGATAACTCTCCCCCCACTACCACCCTCTGGGTTCTGTCCCTCAGCCAGTTTTCCACCCATCTGGCCATCTTTTCCCCAACCCCGAGATCCACCAACTTGAAATCAAGACAGAGGATGTCTACCGCTTGGTCCCTGTCTGCTGTCTTAATGACACAGTCAAAGAAGTCAATCAAATTCATTTGACACAATCTCCTCCCCATGGACCCATGCTGCCTCGCATCCTGGAGATAATGCTCCTCTAGATATTCCACCAGCCTTTCCTTTAGTGAGGTCTCCATGAGCTTGCCCACAATAGAGGTCACACTGACTGGTCTGTAATTCCCTGGGTCATCCTAGGGACCACTTTTGTGGAGGGGCACTACATGTGCTGTTCTCTAGTCCTACGGTACCACACCTGACTTTAGTGAACTATTAAATAGGTTTTCCAGTGGCCCTGCCAGCTCCTCAGCCAGTTCCTTTGGTACCCTTGGATGTACTCTGTCCGGGTTTGGTGATTTGTCCACCTTCAATGCTAGTAGCCCCTTCCTCACTCTATCCTCCTCTATCACTACATCTGTGTCCCCCTCCCCCCACTCCTCTTTTCCCTCCTGAAGGCACTGGTCCGTCCTTCTTTCTGGTGAAGACAGAACAGAAGTATTCATTTAGTATTTCTGCTTTTCCCCCATTATTTTCCACCCACTCCACCCTTTTAAGCCTAACAATCCTTCCTTCTTGTCCCTTTTCTCATTTATGTAGCAAAGAAAGCCTTCTCCCCTTCTTAATTCTTCAGCTATCTGCAGCTCATGCCTTGCTCGCTGGACTTCTTTACTTGCCTCAGTAGCCAACCTTAGGTAATTTTCCCTATCCACCTCTCTCTTGGCCTTCCTGAATTTTCTATAGACTAACTTCATTTCCCTTACTGCCTAGGCAACTCCATAACTGAACCAGCTGGGCGCTGTGGTCCTTGTGTTCTTTCCCCTGAGCCTAACACACTCATCTGTGGCAACCAGTATTCCTTCCAGGTTATCTTCATTAAAGACCAAGATTGGTTGAAATGTTGGAAGGCTGCCGTTATTCTCCAGGTGGTGTTGCACTACTGCTGTGGTGGCAAAAATAAATATTTTAAACTTTGGTTAAGCATCTGTTTGCTGACTTTTATTTTGTGTGTTCGGTGTGCCCTGAATGTTTAGCTTTCAGTTATTAGTACTGTCATTGAGCACCCAGTACCTAGTGTGGCTTCCCAGTTTTTGCCTTACTACAAGCACTAGTAATATATGGTGGTAGAGCATTATAAACTGTAGGAAGTGCATATAACAATGATCTCTGTTCAGTACAAGTTTTCATCATAGGAACCATAAACCAGGTACATTGAGTTGATCGTGTTTGAGCAGTAATAATATGTTGTTTTTTTTATAAGATCAAGAAAAGGCAAGCACAAGTTAAGTGTATCTTTCCTGGCCAAAACACTAAGTTGAAGTAGATACCGCTGATCTAACAGCAGCCAACCCAAATGCTCATAGAGATTACATTGATGAGCTGAATAAGGTAACTGTGAGGCAAATCTAGCAACTTGATTCAATAACGTTTTAACCTTGTTCAGTGAGCCGGCCCGCCAGTGCATCAGTGCTACCACTTGCGGCGCCGTCGACCCAGTTTTGGAACAAGCCCGGGAGATGGAGGGCTGGCCAGGGGGAGGAGGCTGCAGCATCCGGGAGACTGCTCGCCTTCTCGGGGGGAGGGGGTCGAAGCTCGGCGCTTGGCTGGCCTCTGGTGGAGGCTGGAGGTACAGCAAGTGTCCAAACCATTCAGAGGAGTTGGGGCATGACGGACATCAGCGCTCACGCCTTGATGTCTGGGCACATGTCACGCCTCCAGAAAATGGCAAAATGGCTCTCAGAGCACCGGGGATACAGAGCACTGGTGCGACCTCGCGACTCCCACCTGCCTGTCCTGCCATTGGGTTTCCGACAAAACAAGAAGGATCACCTTGTACCCGCCCGGGGGTTATAACCACAGCTCCATGAAGGTTCACCCGCAGGATCAGGTAGGTCGAGGAGGGGTGAGGCTGGCACCACTGGCTACTCCCAAGGAAGCGTGGCTCCAAGAGCGGTGGGAGGAGGAAAAAATAGAAAGTTCAAAAAAATACAAAAATTAAAATAAAAATCACCTTGTTCAGTAGCCCCAAACCTGCAGAATGACAGAACAACAGACCATAGTCTATCAGAGGCACGAGGAAGCTCTGAGACAATAACATTCTGGTAGAAGGATAAGTAACACATTGAGTTTATAAAGAGGACCCCAATCTTTGGTGGACGAATTTGATCATAGTATTAATATGCTATTCATAAGCTAAAGATTCATCTATTAAGAGCCCCAAATATTTAAAGGTCTCAACTTGTTCAATGCCGTCTTCTTCAGTGTTTGCAATGAGAGAGTGGGAACCTCAGCCAACTTTTTTCTTTGGTTACAAAAAAACATAACTTTTATTTTTGTTCTGTTTTTTTTCATTCAAAACCAATTTATTAGAATAAAACCATTTTTGAATAGCAACAAAATCACAGGCCAAATAATTTTATTCTTCCAAAAAGTTGGAACCGCTCATGAGGATCACCGCGTCATCAGCATAAAGAAAAATGTGGGTGTTTAAACAAACCAGGGGTAGTGAATTCAAAAATAAACTAAATAAAAGGAGACATAAAATGGAACCCTGAGGAACACCCAGTGGAACAGCACACAGTGGTGAAATACTTCCTTTGATTTTTGTTGACTGAGAGCGACCACAGAGCTTCTCAGCTGTACTGCTACCTTTGGTTCCCAGGTGGCAGTAATGCATCAAGAGCCAGGAATCCTCCTCCCCAATGGAGGAGAGCATCCGCTGGGATACTAGAACCTTGTCCCCCTGATCAGCCTGCAATGCCCCAGGCTCATTACCCAGCCAAAAGAATACAAAAATAAACAAAAATTAGGCAGTCCAAGGGATTAGGTTAACAGTCAATCAACCTCTTGGAGAATGTGGCAAAAGGTGTTGAGAGCCACATTAACCCCCTTGGGGGTGATTTACAGACCTGATTGTGCTGTATTCCTTAAAACACTTCAGATCAAAGCTGTTTAGGCAAATCTTCTTATATTCACTATATATTTCAATACATACACACGTTCATTTAAAGTTTTGGCCAGGAGAGCGTAATCAGCAAAAAGCAACTCATTTCCATGGGTAAGCTGCGGGGAGAGGAGGTATACAGGGATGCTGAATAATATACAGGATTAACAGTGGTTAAAGTATATTTACAGGCATCACTGGAAGACTACAGAATAAATGAGTATTAGGTAAATTAATACATTAATTTCAGGGCAAAGGAGACCCCCAATGACGTAAGTATGTTACTTTTGGGAAAATCTTATAGTGATTTTCCAGTTTTTTTGCAAAACACTAACAGCTGGCGTCAGCAGGACTCTAATCAAATAACATTAAAAAAATTGAAATTCTGGACATTCCATTCTTAATTATAAAATGGGTAGGTAAAATCCTCTCTCATGATTACCTGAGGCTGGCTGGCATCCATATGTTTAAGCCAGTAGTACCAATGGGTAAAAAAGTACTCATTAAAACTGGAAGCTTGAGGGTCCTCTTGCATGAGAAACACAGAAAAAAACGAGAGAGAAGAAATGAGCTTTCAACTCAGAAAAGTGAGATAAAAATAAAATATTACTGTTAAGACTCATCCAAGGTGTTTACCATGGGGTTTGGTGACTGGGCTTGTCGCATTTTAGCTAAAAAGTGTAACAAAGAAACCCCATTTGTATGTCAAGGATTAAGAACACAGCAAGTAGGACAGTGAATAAATGTTAAGAACTGTAGGTGTTCTGAGCAGCAAAAGGGGGCACAGCACTGGATTATGCTTAATTTCCTTGTGTACCACATATCAGAAGTGTCCCCTGAAAATGAGTTAACCTACATAAAATACAGCTACCAGTTTGTGATTGAGCAGGGAAGGACTTGCTACCTGCATCAGGAGCAGTGGCCCTCCCTTTGTATTAAGTTCTCCACTTACTATATGTGAGTCTTTGGGGGGTACACTCTATTTAAAGATTAAAACTGTAAGCTTGAGGGCTATCCCACATAAAAATAGAGAAGCAGTGAGAGTTTAACTCAGATAAGCGAGACAAAAATAAAATGTTAGTGTAGGACCCTATCAAGGGGTTCACCATGGAGTTTGGTGGCTGGGCTTACTTGCATCCGGGCTGAAAAGTGTGACGAAGAAACCTTATTTGAATGTCAAGAGTTGGGAATGCATTAAGATAGAATAGATAATACAGTTTAAGAACTGCAGGCATTTTGAGCAGCAAATGGGTGTTGAACTGACTGCTTCCTTTGCTTGACTTGGCCACACACGAAAGCACCCCATTGAAAACAAGTTAACCCCTCACAAATATATATTGCAAGTTCAGGACCGCAGCAAGGCAGGACTTGCTACCTCGCATTTACTTAAAGGGGACAGGAAATATGTGCTAATTAGCAGCTGTTAGTAATGTTACTACTAACAGAAATGAAACATTTGCCTCCAAATGAGCCATACTGAACTGCATCTGAATAACCACTGGTTAGAAAAATTGTGTTTTCAGTTGTTTCCTTTTTACGAACAACATTCTGCACAGTTCCCTTCACAGAACTAGTAATTTGGAGTTTTTACTATGTCATGGTTTGAGTACAAAATGCTAAACATGAGCTATTGTCCTATAAGAACCCTGTTTAGAGTTCTGTGCTCAAACCGTGACATAGTTAAAATTCCAGATCACTGGTTCCATGAAGAGACCTGTAATAAAATACTGCTCATACAAACAAAACAATGCAAAATGTAGTTTTTCACATCATTTTTTATGCAGATGCAGTTACATATGGATCATTTAGGCTTATGGATATTATTTCTGCAAATGGGAACATCATAAACAGCTGCAGATTAGAAATAATTTCTTGCCCTCTTTAATGAATGGGGAGAAGCGGCTCTCCCTTTCTAGCAAGTTTCCCACTGGCTACCTGTGAGTCTCCGGGTGGCTACACTCTATAAAAAGATTAAAACTGGAAGCTTGTGTGTTGTCTCACACAAGACGAGCATTTGTCAATGCCGAATGTTTGCTTGCTGGCATTAGCAATGGAAGTGCAAGAGTTAGACAGATGCAGTATAGGAATGGCAGTGATGTATTGAACTGATGCCAGCTCCATCCCCACCCTGCAGAGATGGACAGGCATTGAGGTATGCTTTTGGGTCGTCACCAGTAACGGTCACAACATTTCACCTCACCCTACCCTGCAGACACTGACAAGTGTCAAGGTGTGCCTTGGGGTGTTCGGACTTTACACTCAACTCATTCCATAAAGAAATATGCTGAAATGGTTGCAGTATAGGAGAATGGTGTGAACTCTGGGGCCAAAGAGTCCAAGGTGCACCTCGATGCCTGTCACTGGCTGCAGGGTGGGGGTGGAATGGCATGAGCATTACTGTCGACAATCCCAAGTCACACCCCTGACACCTGTCAGTCCCTACAGGGTAGGGCAGATGCCTGTCAGACCCTACAGGGTAGGGCATTATGGTCTGAAACCCTAAGGCTCTGGGTGTGTCTTGATATTTTTACTCTAAGTTTTCAACATAGGCTTTTTGTGACCCCACTGCATGATCAGTGACACTATAAGTGCATGAGCCGAAAGGTGATTTTGCACACTGACTGCGCCATTTAGCGCCACAGGTTCGAAAACATATTTCCAACATGATGTGAAAAATGACAGCTGTACTGTTCATAAGGCAGTGTAAAAAATGGTAATGCTGAAAATCTGGAGCAAAAATATAAAAAAAACTGGTGACGTCTTCATAATACAGTGAACAATCGAACTGCCATCATACATGTAGGTACAAATGATTTTAGTAGTCACGGGGTAGAGGACATAATTACAGATATGAAACATATGATACATACATTAAAAAACTCAAATGTGACACTAATCATATCTGAAGTATTACCAGTCCCCAGAGCAACTTATACAAAACCCAAACAAATTAAGGCATATAACAATTAGCTACGTAACTGGTGTCTTACAAATGACATAGAATGTATAAAATCCTGGGAACTTTTTGTAAATAGTCCTCAACTATATGGTTTTGAATGATTAAATCTCAGCAGACAAGGTTCACGACTACTGGGTTGTATTTTTCATAAGACTCTATAAAAATATTCAAAAGGGAAAAAACTAGATACTGGGGGGCAACAGATCAATATGACTAGCAGAGAACACTGTTGCAAAATTAAAAACAACAATAAAAACAACATTATTAACAAGGGTTTGTCATTCTTATCAACCAACGCAAGAAGCTTACACTGTACCAAGCTAGATGAACTAGAATTAATGAAGAAAACATTGACATTGCTGCAGTCACAGAGACCTGGTGGGGGGAACCTCTAGTTGGAATACAAACATGCAAGATTATAATACTCTATTTAAGAACAGATCCACTAAGAGAGGAGGAGGAGGGGTTGCCCTATTTATAAAAAAAAACTATATTACTTATAAAATAATTGAAGAGTCTCTTATGAATAGCCACTTAGAAATCTTGTGGGTTGAAATCTCTAGAAAAAACAAAAAAATATGTGCATAGGAGTTTGTTATAGGCCACCAGATACAAATCTTATAGTGCATAATGACATCCTAAATGAAATTAACACCAAAGCCAATAATACTGACTTAATATTGTTGGGAGATTTCAATCTTCCTGGAATAGACTGGACCAATAAAATAGCCACCAGTGTTTACGATGAAACTTTTCTGGATACATGTGAATCAAATGGTATGCATCAACTAGTCACAGAACCTACTAGAAAAAGTAATATATTAGATTTAGTATTAACAGATATTTCAGATCAGATTATGAACATTAAAATCAGACCATCACTAGTTAATAGTGACCACCAGATTATAATGTTCAACACAAAACTAAATACTAAGAAAGTTGTGGGTAAAACAATATTTAAAGATTATAATAGAGTAAACTTTTCAATAATATTGGAACAATTAAAACAATGGAAATGGGAAGCTGGATCTACCTCTATAGAAGAGATCTGGACAAAGGTAAAAAAACAAAATACTTGAATTAGAAACAACATATATTCCTAATAAAATACCT
Source organism: Neoceratodus forsteri (assembly GCA_016271365.2). Lineage (NCBI taxonomy): Eukaryota > Metazoa > Chordata > Ceratodontiformes > Ceratodontidae > Neoceratodus > Neoceratodus forsteri. The sequence continues at coordinate 431,825,385 of CM028134.1, forward strand.
TACAACAAAAAAGGTAAAATACCAATCTGGTTTACACCTAAAATATCTAATCTATTGGTTCAGAAAAGAAGAGCATATAGGGCATTATCCAGAGATAATAATGGTTATAATAAATATAGATATAAAAAGATACTTTAAGGAATGTAAACATAAAATTAGGTTAGAAAAAAGAAAATTGAGTTCAAATTCCCTTACATAAGAGATGGGGGAAAAGCTTCTACTCTTATGTAAATAACAAAAAAACAATACCGAGATGTATCGGGCCGCTGAATATAGGTACAGAAACAATTAGCAAAGCACAGGAAATGGCAGATGAACTAAACTTATATTTTTGCTCAGTATTCAATAAAACTAATCTTAATTTAAAAAAAATCAACAAACTCTGAGATATTGACTGAAATAACAAAACTGGATATTAAAAAGAAACTCGAAAGTGTAAACATAAATAAGTCACCTGGACCGGATAAGCTTCATCCCAAACTAATCAAAGAACTATATGATTGGCTGGTAGAGCTGTTATATAAAATATTCCATCTTTCTCTGTACTCAGGAGATATCCCAAATGATTGGAAAATTGCAAAAGTCACTCCGCTTTTCCAAAAGAGTAATCGAAGTTTATTAGAAAACTACAGACCAATAAGTCTAACAAGAATTTGGGGTAAAATATTTGAGTCATTATTCAAAACCAAGCTAGAAGAAGACATGGAAACCAAAAAATTATTAAAGAACACACAGCATGGGTTTAAAAAACAAAGATCCTGTCTTACAAGTAATTTGTTTTTTTATGAAAAAGTTAGCAAAATGCTGGATGTCAAAATACCTGTCGACATCTATTTAGACTTCTGTAAGGCCTTTGATAAAGTACCACATTTGACCTTGGTAGATAAAATGTATAAACTAGGGATAAATAGTACCCTGGCAAACTGGGCACCCAAAAAGTCTGCATCAGGAGTCACTATTCAAAAATGGGTCTGGTCACAAGTGGAGTGCCCCAGGGTTTGGTATTGGGTCCTGTGCTGTTTTCTTTTATCTCTGATATGACACCTAATCTAAATAATGTTACAATAAAATTTGCGGATGATACTAAATTAGCAGCTAATGCAACTTTTGAAAACAGAAAGAATCTAGAAAAAGATCTGGTACTTTTAGAAAAGTGGGCACAGGATAACAATATGACTTATAATACAGACAAATGTGTTATTATGCACCTGGGAGAACATAATATAAAACATCAATATACCCTAGATGGCAAAATATTGAAATCTGTAACTACTGAAAAATATCTTGGAATAATTATAACATCAGATTTATCTTTTGGTGCCCACCGTGGACAACTTGTAAATAAAATAAATAACTTGATTGGATGTATTAAGAGGGCTTTTGTGGCAAGGAATAAAGATTGCATTATTCCCTTATATAGATCATACATTAGACCCCATCTGAATTACTGCTCACCCTCATGGAGTCCCTATTTAAGAAGAGATGTAAATAGACTGGAGAGGATTCAGAGAAGGGTAACCAAGATGATTGATGGTATGAGTGATAAGAGCTATGATCAGAGACTACTTGAATTGAATATGCACCCACTGGAGTTAAGAAGAGTACGGGGTGATCTATTATTTATGTACAAACTTCACAAGGATACAGATTTAATGACAGAAATGGATATGACCTTTAATACTAGAAACTGTAACTTGAGAAGTCATATATACTAGCTCTCACTAACATTTCCTAAAAGAGACTTTAGACGTTACTTTTATACACAAATGATTAGCCCTCTATGGAATTCCTTACCAAATCATATTGTAAATGCCAGAAATCCAGAATCCTTCAAAAATAATTTAGATTCTTACATGTTAAGTAAGTGGTGTTAAATACCAGCATGCTGGAGATGTACTAATATGGGTCTATACCTTCTGTACATCTATTCAACCATGAAACCAGTATGAAAGTCATGACGTGGTATAGAAACTCGCGACTCACACCCTTAATGCAATTATTTGGGGATTTTGCACCAGATTTTCAATATAGGCATTTTGGGACCTTCCGCCATGAACAGTGTTACCGTGATTTTATTAATCTGTCCCAAACACTGATTACCCACAGCAACTCCGCTATTCTGTGCTGGAAGTGCAAAACACATTTCGCCAGGATGTGAAAAATGACAGCTGAACTGTTCATAAGGATGTGTGAAAATGCCAATGTTGAAAATCTGAGAGAGAATATTACAAATCTGTGAAGCATAAGGGTACATAGAAACCGCGCAATGCACACCGTGAACACAGTCATTTTATGGACATTTGTAACCAAATCTTTCATCATAGGCATTTTAGGACCTCTGCTCATGGACAGTGTCACTGTGATTTTCTTAATCTGTCCCAAACACTGATTTCCCCACAGTGACCGTGGCTTCTCTGTGCTGGAAGTGCTAAAACACGACGGCCAGGATGTGAAAAATGACAGCTGTACTGTTTATAAGGATGTGAAATAATACCAGTGTTGAAAATCTGAGTAAAATATTACAAATTCACGAATTTGTGAGTGTGCGGAAACTGCACAATGCACGCCAGGCACAATCATTTTTGGATGCCACCAAATTTGCAACATAGATTTTGAGAGCCCACCTCATGAACAGTGACACTGCTGTTTAGCTATATCGGTCCCGAAAGGTGATTCCGCCAGTGACCGCAAAATCACCTTTCAGGACCGGAATATCCAAATGACAGTCACTGAATTCATGAGGTGGAGTCCCAAGAACCCCATGTTGAAAATTTGGTGAAACAATTCAAAAATGAGCGAGATATGCACCAAAGTTGAAAAACCTTATTTATGCCATTATACAGCTTACTGGCATTTCTTCAGTTTGCGTCGGCTTTGAAGAATGCAGACGTGTTCCAGTCCACCGGATCGCCGGGTCGGCCTCGGAGGGGTACGTGAGGGTGAGGGGTGGGGAGGGCACGAGAGGGTGGGCACGGGTTGGGGGAAGGAGTCAACGAGGGACCGCTTTTCTTTGTTACAGGATTTTTCAAATTTTACATACACGATGTGGACTTTGCCATGTTGGGGTGGGCTCCCAGCGTGGCACCCTAGAAGTTTTGGGGCAGTGGAGCCAACGGGGACGGGCACCGTCTGGCCATACAGTGTTGGGGGGACCATGAGGATGTTGGACTTATGCCGCGTGGGTGGTGGGCTCCCAGCGTGGCACCTGGAAGTTTGTGTTTTTGGGGTCCACTGGAGCCGATGGGGATTGGACCCCCCTGTTGGAGATAAAGTGTGCTTGGTGGGGGGAGTGTGCATGAGCCAAGGGGGATTGGGCACCCCCTCGGCACACAACAAATGGAGAGGGGCGTGCATACAACCACCGCTAAAATCAGCGGTGGTGACGTGTGGGTCAATTTGCATACTGCTGATGGCATGGTAGTATGCTAATTGCCTACACGTTACCACTGCTGATTGTGGCGTCGCTTGCTTTCAACCGTACGCCACTGTATTTGAACTCTGCTGTCATAGACAGCTGGGACATTCATTGGTGTGGTGGGGCCGCTTCGCAAAAAGCCCCTCAGGTATTGAGCGGGGTGCCACACCCACGAAAACTCATATGATGGCACTACGTTTCTTGCACATGCGTGCAAGCAAACATAAAAATGAGAGAAGCAGTGAGATTTCAGCTCAGACTGAAATAAAAATAAAATGTTAGTGTAGGACACAGCCAAAGGGTTCGCCATGGTGGCTGTGCTTAACTGCATTTGAGTTGAAAGAAACCCCATTTGAAGCTCACGAACTAAGAACACAGTAAGATAGATAACACATTAGGGCTGGGAGAACTCGGTGAAGTTCTGACCCTTATTAAATAAGGCAAGGCAATTTTTATTTAAAAGGACGCCCAATACCAGAGGCTCTGGGTGTCGTACTAAGTAGATAAACAAATAAGACACAACAAATCAGGATAAATAACGATAAACATTGACCAATAAATTATGCAATAAAATAAGATTTCCTAAGAAATTAAAAAATAGCGGACACAGTGAAGTTCTGATTTGTTCCGATTAGTTCTGATTTATTGACAAATATTTGAAAAATGGAAATAAATGCATAAAAGTGGCCAGAGTCGGTCACATTTGACAGAGGCCCAAAGGAAATAGTTTAATGGATTATTTGTATACAAATAAATGTAAAACTGCTAAATAAAAAGCAATCACTCACTACTAGCCCCTTCATGACTGGCCTGTAATGGTGGCATAACCTGCTTGGGTCCGTGGACATGAGTGGGGAGGGTGGGGGAGAGAGAGATGCAAATAAACTATATCATTAGTACTGTAACCTGTGAAAAAAACTAAGATCACTCTAACTAACATGATGTCCTTCTGATGACTCCCACCCACAGGCCAGGGACCAATTTACTGTCATGACTCGTGACTGTACAGAAAGAACTGGAAGGGGACAGGATCAGTGGTGTTCCAGGACAGTAGCTGCTGCTGTTGTTTTCACAGGGTTCTTGTGGATTTTACTTGGTAGGTTAGTTCTCTTCTTTCTTACTTCTAAGGGGCTAGCAGGGTATTGTTTTGGCGGCTGCTGGATGTTTGTAAACTGATTTGGTGGCTGTAAGTGGGGCTCATTTTGTGGATGTTTCACTGTGTAACAGGCTGCGCTGGTAGAGGCCTATTTCTTCTGATTTAAAACCTATTTGGTGGGATTTGCTTGGGCCTGGTTCTTTGGCTGCTGGGCTTGGAGGGGAGACACAGGGCTGATACACTCTCTCTCGAGTCAGGTGTCTGCCCACCACCCCTCCCTCCCCAGAAGTCTGCGAATTTATTGGGGAACACCTGCCCTGCAATTGGAGGAAAAGGCTGCAGGTGCAGCTCATGTAGTTCTAGCCACTGGGGGTTGGATTTAAAGGCTGGGATAGAGGAGCTTAGGGAGTTGTTCATTTCCCTTATAAGTTTAATGTGTTGTACTGCACCTAGTAACAGGGTTACTGGTGTACAGTGGGACTGTCTCTAAGATTAGTGGGTGACCTGATTAGGCAGTAGGGGTATCTTGGACTAGGGGGGAAACTGGTGGCTCACCCAAGGAAACCTATTTGGAAGGGGATGGAACCACACATCATTAGGGCCGGTATCTTTGGGAGGGTGGTGGGGTGCACAGGGTGTGGAGCAGCCATGATACTGGACTGGGCTTGGAAGTTCGGTGGTTGCCCAGTGTGCTACCAGCTAGCACAGCTTAGGGAGGAGGTTGCGGGGATTAGGAGAAAGCTGGGGGAAGGGGGGTGGTATGGTTGGGGAAGGGGCTGGGAATCTCCTACAGGGTTGCACCAAGCACTGGGGTGGGGGGCATAGGGAAAGGAGTGCAGGAGAATACCAGGGGTCACATAGGACCTTGGCAGAGGGGTCCAAAAGGACACTACCAAGGAAGCAGGCAGGTAACTGGGGACCCTCACAAGGGGGACGGAGGACAACATTCTCAGGGAAGTAGGCAGATGGCCAGGGCTGGACAGAAGGAAGCAAGCCGGGAGGTGGATCAGACCTTACACTCAGTAACGCTAATTTCTTCTTCTGCTCAAGGATGAGGGTGATGAAGCTATCGACAGGGGTGGTTAGAGACAGAAAGGGAGAGGGAGTGGGAGGCAGGGCCAGATAGCAGGAAGAACAGGGGGGACCTGGAATGCAGGAGAATGGGGGAGCAGGAATCAGAGCAGGAGGCAGGGGAAGAGGGAGAAAGCGCAAGGAGAAGGACCAGTTGGGAGGAAAGGTAAAGGAGAAGGACCAGAAGTACAAGGAGGATTCAGTAAAGGGAGCTGAGGTTTAGGCCAGGGAACACGACTAGCAAGGAGGAACTAAATGGAGACAGGAAGGAAGGAAGGAAGGGAGGATAATTGAGCTAGTTTAGCAGATGGGGAGAAGGACCAGTTGAGCGAGCAGTGAGGGGGAATTAGCAAGGTACAGAAGGATACTCAGGAGGAGGAGAGGAATAGGATTGGAGGAGGGTGGCATGTGGCACCCAGATAGGGGAGGAACAAGGAGCCAGCTGGGTGGAGGGCCTGTAGAAAGGATGAGGGACATGGAAGGGGGAATGGAGGAAAGGAGTGGTCAGAGTGCTCCTGTTGGGGAATTCTATGATCAGGGTTATCAAATGGGATAGGGAGGAGAAGCCTGGCCAGTTAGAACAAGATGCTTCCCTGCACTAACGATGCACAGGCTAAGCAGCGGTATATCAGCTGGCAAGGATTGTGGGGGTTCCCAGACATACTGGTCCACCTGGGTACAAATGACATTGAGGGAAATAGCTAGCCAGAGATACAGGCAAGATTCAGGAGCTCGCCAGGTCTGTCATGACATAGATGCACAGTTCTCTCAGAAGTCCTGCCAGTGCCAAGGCTAGTGGGGAACACAAAAGGAAAATTAGGGAGATAAACCAGTGGCTCAGGGAGTGGTGTGAGGTCAGAGGTATGGGTTGATGGGGGATTGGGGGAGACCTGGGAGGATAAGGAGCTGTATGCTAGAGATAGACTACATCTCAATTTGGAGGAGGGAATCCTTAAGTTGAAAATGAGGGGTTCATTGGTGAAAAGTGGGGTTTAAACTTGTGAAGAGGGTGGGATGGGAGAAAGGCTGTCAAGGAGAGCTGAAAAAGGAGGGACTTGTCTCCACCCCTGGAGACCAGGAGGATTGCAGGAAAAGGCCAACTGGCAAAGTGCAGACCAGGGAAAACAGAATCCCCATGAGAACTGAGCAGGGGAAATGGAACTACAGGGAAAGAGGTGGAAGGTGGTCCGTTAAATGCCAGGAGCTTGGGCAACAAAAATGCCTGAGCCCAGGCGATGCTAACTGAGGGAGCAGTGGATGTGGCAGCGTCACTGAGACTTGGGCCACTGTAAGACATGACTGGGACCTGAACCTGGAGGGTTACACTATGTTCAGGAAGGACAGGGGGAGGGAGGGGAGGAGGGTAGCAATGATAGTCAAAACTGCATTGGCATAGGGGAGAGAGGAGGCGGAGGGAACGGTGGAGGCGATTTGGGTCACCTTGATAACGGGGGGGGGGGGGCAAGACAGTAAAAATAGGAGTGGTGTATAGACCCCCTGCCCTGGCAGAGGAGCTGGAGGACAGTCTGGTGGCAGATGTTAGGAGACACTGCAGACTGGGCAGAGGAACGGTGGTGGTGTTGGGGTACTTAAACATGCCAGAAACAGACTGGGAGACTATGACATCCTCTGTGACCAGGGAACAGAGGTTGTTGGATGTCTTTCAAAGGCTGCTTCTAACTCAGCAGGTGAGGAACCGACCAGGGAGGCACGGTACTGGATGTGTCCTGGCAGACAGTGACCAGACTGGGGGCTTGAGGCAGGGACCCATTGTGGGAGTGACGTGCCACGGTCTGGTTCTGCCTTGACCTAGGAGGGGTAGAAGGCTGCACAAAGACGGAAGTAACCGACTTCAGGGGTGGATTTAAGAAATGGGAAGGATCCTTAAGGAGCATTTGGATGGGATTGGGTCAGACATGGACGCTGATAGTAGGTGGGAATCATCAGGAGAGGGTGCAGGATGCTACCAGCACCTGTGCAAGAGTAAGGCGAAATGGGTGGGGCCCAGAAAACCTGTTGGTGGACCAGGAGGTCCAGGAGGTGGTTGGGAAAGAAAGCAGCCTATAAGCAGTTCAAGTGCTCAAGGAGTGAAAGGGATCGAGGGGACGAAAATGCGGTAGGGCCCAAAAACCCTGTTGGTGGACCAGGGAGGTCCAGGAGGTGGTAGGGTCCGAGGTCCGAGAGTACTATGGGAATTAAGCGGATATATTGGCTGCACTCTGGCGGAGCTTTTCAACAGGTCACCGAAGACAGGGAGGAATTCCTGAGGGATTGGCGAGGGGCACATGTGGTACCAATCCGCAAGGGAAATTGAAGGAAGTACCAGGAAACTATAGACCCATCAGTTTAACCTCGGTGGTGGGAAAATTAATGGAGAGTATACTAAAGGAACGATTGGGGATTTACTTGAGGAGGTGGGAGGTCTGGATAGTCGGCAGCATGGGTTTGTGCCAGGTAGATCATGTCAAACCAACCTGGTAGAGTTCTATGAATGGGTAACATCAGAACTGGATAGGGGTAAGCCTGTGATGTATTATTCTTGGACTTCAGCATGCTTTGACTCTGTCCCCACAATGGTCTGGTGGAGAAACTGATGGGGTTGGAGTAGGCCCTTGATGGTCAGATGGATTGAAAACTGGATAGCTGGACGCCTCAGAGAGTAGTGGTCTGTGGGGAGCTCTCAACCCTACAGAGGTTGGTAGTGGGGTCCACAGGGCTCGGGTCCTGGGTCCAATCCTGTTTAATGCATACATATCAGACATCAGGGATGGTATAGTGTGAAATGAGTCTTCAGTGATGACTCCAAGATGGGAGCAGTAGTTGAGGGAGAAGAGGGAGGTTGGCCCTGCAAGGGACCTGGACACCCTGGAAAGCTGGGCTCACACATGGAATTAAATTTCAATATCACCAAGTGCAAGGTGTTGCATCTTGGTGGGAAACCTAAACACAGGTACACCCTGGGAGGGAGGTGCTGGAAGCCTCAACAGGGAAAAGACCTAGGGGTCATGGTGGATACATGTATGAATAACACTGAGCAGGAGAGCAGCTAGCAAGGCAAACAGGATGTTGGGATGCATCCAAGGGGGATCACCCTCTAGGAGCAAGGAAGTGATTCTGCCACTGTACAATGGACTGGTTAGACCACACCTTGAGTACTGTGTACAGTACTGGAGACCACACTTGAAGAGGGACAACAGCTCCTGGAGAGGGGGTACAGAGGAGGGCAACAAAGATGATACGAGGGCTAGGGGATTTGACTTACGAGGACAGACTTGAGGAGCTCTGCCTGTTTTCATTGGAGGAGAGGAGAGACAGGGGGGACATGATTGAGGTCTTCAAGTACCTCAAGGGAATAAATCGGTAAACATGGAGGGATCTTTAGACTAAAGCAGGGAGGCATCACCAGAGGGCATGGTTTGAAGTTGGAAGGTGGAAGGGTGAGGGGGAAAGGAGGAGGAGGTTTTCACTGAGAGGGTGGTGGACCCTTGGAATGCTCTGCCTGGTGAGCTGGTTCAGAGATCCACAGTGGAGAGCTTTAAGAAAAGTGTGGGACAGACACAGAAAGTGGATGTATCAGATGATGGCCTGTCCCGGGGGTGGGATGGATGATAGGGTTTCTGGAGCACAAGGGATGGGAGGGTCTCGGCACCCAACTAAGGATCTAGGTTCGAGCAGACTTGATAGACCATAAGGCCTAATCTGCTGGCAAATAGTATGTTAGTATGTGAGTACGAGCTGATGGCTAGAAGGACCACTAGAGTGGTGAGGGCGGCTAAGGCAAGGAAGGAGCAGAACCTAGCCAGGGAAATTAGGAGAGGGAACAAGGGGTTCTTTAGATACATTGGGGAAAAACGAAGGGTGAAGGGGCAGATTAGCAGGATTAAATCGGAGAGATGGGCACAAGACCCGGGGAGCAGGCTGAGGTACTAAATGAGTACTTCACCTCAGTTTCCACCAGGGAAAATGGGGTGCTGGATCACATGTGGAGGAGACAGAGATACTGAGGGGGGGGCCCCTACCGATCGGCAGGTCTGGGGAGAGGGGAGGCATCACTGGCAGGTGGGGAGGCTAAGCAGGAGAAGAGGTACTGGAAGTGGAAATCACAGCAGAGAGAGTGAGGGAAGCCCTCAGCCCCTTAAGACGGAGAAAGCACTGGGCTGGATAAATTACATCCCAGAGTGCTGAAGGAACTTGCAGATGTCCTGGCAAAACCCTGGCAGAGCTTTCACCATCTCTCTGAGGACAGGGTGGGTGCCCCAAGACTGGAAGGTGGCGACATAGTGCCTATCCACAAGGGGGGGATCAAGGGAGGTGGCAGGGAACCACAGGGCCTGTCAGCCTGACATCGTGGTGGGCAAGTGATGGAGGGCATTGTCAAGGAGAGGCTAGGAGGGACCTGGATAAGTCAGGGTGCCTGGACGATAGACAGCATGGATTCATCCCAGGAAATCGTGGTCAGACAAACCTGGTGGAGTTCTATGACTGGGTGACAAGTGCCTTGGACCTGGGTAGACCAGTGGATGTCCTCTTTTAGACTTCAGCAAGGCATTTGACTCTGTTCCTCACATGGGCCTGTTGGATAAGCTGGGAGAAATGGGGTGGGGAACCAGATGATCAGATGGATAGGCAATTGGCTCCAGGACCGGACCCAGAGGGTCTGAGTTGGTGGGATAGTCTCATCCCCAAGGAGGGTCATTAGTGGGGTCCCACAGGGATCAGTCCTGGGCCCCTTCGTTCAACACCTACGATCTGACATAAGGACAGGAATCAGAGTGAGATGAGTCTCTTTGCAGATGACTCAAACTGGGGCGGTGGTGGATGGGGAGGAGGGAGGGTGGCCCTACAGGGGACCTGGAGGCTCTGGAAAGATGGTCTAGAAAGTGGAAGCTGAGGTTCAATGGTGAAATGCAAGGTACTCCACCTGGGGCCAGAAACCCGGCCAAGTGTACACCCTGGGGAATGCTACAAGTCTCGGTGCGGGCTGAGAGGGACCTGGCGGTGGTGGTGGATGTCAAGATGAACAACTCTGAGACTTGTAGAAGGGCAGCAGCCAAGGCCAACAGGATGCTGGGATGCATCGCTAGGGTTCACCTCCAGAAGGAGGGAAGTGATACTCCCTCTGTATAACTGCTTGGTGAGGCCGCACCTTGAGTACTGCGTGCAGTTTGGAGGCCACACTTAAAGAGGACATTAACCTCCTGGAGAGGGTCAGAGGAGGCAACCAAAATGATTTGGGGCTTGGGGACAGGACCTATGAGGAGAGGCTCAAGAGCTAAATATGTACACATTGGAAGAGAGAAGGGACCGGGGGACATGATAGAGGTCTTCAGGTACATGAAGAGGGTAAATAGGGAGGAACAGTCAGGGTGCTTGAAGGAAGGAGGAAGGGGCCACTAGAGGCATGGGTGGAAGCTGGAGGGGAAGATTCAGGGAGAAAGGAGGAGGTGCTACTTCACTGAGAGGGTGGTGGAGCCATGGAATGCACTGCCTAGGGGCTGGTGGAGGCAGAGACAGTGGAGGGGTTCAAGAGGGGGTGGGACAGGTACAGGGTAAGGGTTCTGGAAGCAAAATCCAATGCAGCAAGAATATCCGGAACTGGGAAGGGAGAAGCCAGAGAAGGCGAGGGGGACAGCAAGGTCAGCACCCAGGGTGGGGGCTGACCAAACGAGCAGACACGAAAGACTGTTAGGCCTATTCTGCTGGCATTTTAGTATGTTAGTATGTACACAGCACACTGACTGCACAGCAGTCCACCACCACTTCCTTCCAAGATTACCTGACTGACTGACTCCTACAGGACAGTTACTGTTAAGAGACCAAATTCAGCAACTGTTAAGTGTGCCTCAGAATTTGAATTGGAGATGCAGACACATCTGGTGCATAGCCGCAAACAGCACAGTCCCACAATGGGTTAGTTAATGCGATACGTAATGTAATGCTATATACTATAAAACTAATGATAATAATGGGGAATGAGTGATGATGATGACACTTGTGTGTAGTGTCTTTACTTGAGTTGTAGTGTAAACAGCCTGCTATGAGTCACAAAGTCAGATTTTATCCTCTCGTCCAACCATAGCCAGCAGCACAGGTGCATCAACTTGTATGTTGTTTGTCCGAACAGTATTTTTTTTTTTTAATACATGAAATCATGAATAAACGTTAACAAGTAATCGTGATTGGATGGCACAGGTCAAAGATTTATTTTGCCAGTCTGCTGCCCTTGCGCTGTACACACAGCTGCACTGAAGCCAGGAAAAAAAACATTTATTTAGGATTTCTGGGACTGTTACATTTCTCGTGGGCCCCCTTGCAGCCTCCCTCTCTCCCCTCCGGATGGCACAAGTCAAAGATTTATTTTACTAGCCTGCTGCCCTTGCCCTGTACACACAGACACATTGAAGCCTGGAAAAAAAAATGTTACTTGGGATTTCTGGGACTATTACATTTCTCATGGGCCCCCCCCCTCTCTCTCTCTCTTTTCTCTCTGGATGGCACAAGTCAAAGATTTATTTTGCCAGCCTGCTGCCCTTGCCCTGTACTCACTGCCACACGAAGCCAGGAAACAATTTTTTTATTTGGAATTTCTGGGACTGTTACATTTCTTGTGGCCCCCACCATAGTCTCTCTCTCTCCACTATGGATGGCACAAGTCAAAGATTTATTTTGCCACCCTGCTGCCCTTGCCCTGTACACATAGCCACACTGAAGCCAGGAAAATACATTTTATTTGGGATTTCTGGGACTGTTACATTAATCGTGGGCCACCCTGCAGTCTCTCTCTCTCTCTCTCCCCCCCCCGGACGTCACAAAGATTTATTTTGCCACCCTGCTGCCCTTGCTTTGTACACACAGCCACACTGAAGCCAGGAAAATAATTTATTTGGGATTTCTGGGACTGTTACATTTATTGTGGGCCCCTGCAGTCTCTGTCTCCTCTGGACGTCCACAAGTCAAAGATTTATTTTACCACCTTACTGCCCTTGCCCTGTACACACAGAGACACTGAAGCCTGGAAAAGAAATTGTATTTGGGATTTATGGGACTGTTACATTTATTGTCGGACCCCCTGCAGTCTCCCCCTCTGGACGAGATTGTGAATGAATGTTAACAAGTGATTGTGATTCATGACTGGATGGCACAAGTCAAAGATTTATTTTAACACCCTGCTGCCCTTGCCCTGTACACACAACCACATTGAAGCCAGGAAAACAAAACTAGGATTTTCTGTAACTGTAAAATTTTTCTTGTACCCCCAGCAGTCTCTCCCTCTCTCCTCTGGATCAGGAATGGCACAAGTCAAAGATTTTGCCAGCCTGCCCTTTCTCATATACACAGTCAGCTACACTGTTTGAGGCCAAGAACAGAAAAAAAAACTTTCATTTGGGATTTTCTGTAACTGTAAAATCTCTCTTGGGCCTCCAGCAGTCTCTCCCTCTCTCCTCTGGATCTGGAATGGCACAAGTCAAAGATTTTGGCTGCCTACCCTTTCTCATGGACACACTGCTACACTGCCTGAGTCAAAGAAAAGAAAACTTTCATTTGGGATGTTCTGTAACTGTAACATCTCTCTTGGGTCCCCAGTAGTCTCTTGCTCACTTCTCTGGACCTGGAATGGCACAAGTCAAAGATTTTGCCAGCCTGCCCTTTCTCATGTACACACAGCTACACTGTCTGAGGCCAAGAAAAGAAAAAAAACATTCATTTGGGATTTTCTGTAACTGTAAAATCTCTCTTGGGTCCCTCAGTAGTCACTCTCTCTCTCTCTCTTCCCTCTGGATCTGGAATGGCACAAGTCAAAGATATTGCCAGCCTGCCCTTGCTCATACATACAGTCACACAGTACTGCCACACTGCCTTAGTTTGCATCCTCCCAGCAGCCACCCAGGCCACCACTACCTCCCCAGTCCCATCTCCCCAACCTGCCTTCACCCACCCCTGATGATCGGTTTCTCTCCACCTCCTTTCTCTCACTCTCCCTAATTTCTTCTCTTCCCTCCCCTCTGGCTCATATATTTCTGGCATTTTTTTGGGGGGGGGGTTTAGTACTTTTGTTTGGCATCTCTCTCTGCTGGCTGCCTGACTTTGCTGAGTGCAGCTCCTGCTCCTCCAGTCCTTCTCACTCGGCTGGGGCCGCATTGCACACTATGCACGGTTACATACTGTGAGTGCATTATGTGACCATCTGTTGCCTGACTGGATGCTGCCAGCCACCTATACATGCCAACAGCATCCCCATGGCAAAAGACAACAAAATTGCGGAAATGGCATCTCCACAGACCTGGAACTGGACTTCTATGGCGAAGTCCATATTTATCTGGGTCTATGGACTGCGGGTTCAATCTGGGGGTCCGGATCCCCGCAGAACAGCCCGCCCAGCTCTATAACATATTTTAAGAACTGCAGGCATTCTGAGTGGCAAAAGGGTGAGGGGGAAGCACTGGGTTCTGTTTAATTTGCTTTAACTGGCCACATACCGGAAGCACCCCTTGAAAATGAGTTAATCTGTAAAAAAAACATAATTACAACTCTGTAACTGAGTAGGGCAGGACCACAGAGTTCAATATATATATAGAGAAAGGCTAGAGTACGGACTACAATGGCTCAGTTGAGGCTGTGTAGCTGCCATAATAGGGGAGGAATAAGGTGCCAGTAGATAGCAGGAACCCTGCTTGAAACTTAGATAGCGGCACCAGCACGCTGTTCTGACAGTAATCGAGCAATGCACTGCTTATACAAGCAAAGCACAAATGAACATACCTTGTTTCTGTCACCCCAAGGTGCATCTGCTTCATCATTTCCCTGCTGTCAATGGTGCTTCTTTCCCTGAAAACTAACAAAGCCGCTCAGGTGGACCTGAGTGCCCAGTGACATACATGTAATACAGCAAAGCACACAGTCACGGCACTCACGCCTCCTTATATATAATGCAGGAGTTCAGACAAGTTAATGTTCAAAAAATACCTCCTCTTTTTTTTGGCAGGTAGCCACAGCAGGAGAAGAACAGCTGGTATCTGATGTTTCACCTGTTACAGGCTTTCTCAAAGATAGTGCCCCCCCCCCGGAGTAAATCCTCTTATATAGCATGTACACCTATGTGACATTCAAATTGTTAAAGTGACAACTGCTTTTTAAATAAAAAACTAATTTGTTTCAATTCACCATACCATAACATTCAAAGACACACCATCATACAAAGTTACAAAGTATTGGTAATTGATACTCACCTCATATCCTAATTAATTCATAAGCTCATTGGGAGGAGGTGTGAGTGCCATGACTGTGTGCTTTGCTATATTACATGTATGTCACTGGGCACCCAGGTCCACCTGAGCGTGTTGGTTTTCAATGAAATGGAATTGACCAACGCTTGGGATGCTTCCATTTTGGAAAGAACAGATGATGATTGTGGTATTACTGCCAAGAACGAAAGGATGAGTGCAACAACGACGGAACATATACAAGCAACAATCAAGAAAGCCAGGTAAGCGGGGGAGGGACAGCGAGTTTTATGGAGAGTTTGTTCTCAAATTTATCACAAACGGATCCATTTGGTACAGACAACCACTACAGGGAGAAGCCAGGACTGAACCAGGAAGACAGTGAGATCAGAGGAGCTCTTTTTTTTTACCTACAAAAAGGTAGCCCTTAAAGCACGAAGAGTGCATTGGCAGGCGAAGTCAACAGAGGCATACCCATCAGTGAACAGGGTCCCAAGAGGTTTATGGGTCATGAAGGATCCTGCATTTAATTTAGAGAAAAAAAAAGAGTTCATTGGGCCATGGAGGGAGATAGCTCATGATGCCTCAGTAAAGTGAATGAAACAGATTCTGCAAAACACAGAAGCAACACAAGCAGAGATCAAAAAGGAATTAGAGAAAAAAGAAGCACACCTCAATACATTTGCAGCAGATAAGAACTTTGCCAGGTTGAAGGAGGAATTCAAGCTGAGATCCAGTTCCAGACAAGAAAATCAATGCACCAAAAGACGGAAGTCTCTAAGAGATGACAACAACTATCTACAGGGTCATATTTTCAACTGGCCAAAAAAAACAACAAAAAGGCAAAACAACAAAGGCTTTCTCTGAACCTCGTTCTATCCTGAAGAAGACAGTAGAGCAACGGAGTGCAAAGAATGCTTCTGTGACCCCCAACACTATGAGCGCTTCAGAAACAAGTGCTACAAGCGACTTAGAACAGTCAGATATTTTTTTAGGCAAGACCTGATGGAGAACCTGCCCCAGTGACAAGGCAAATGGAAAATAAGGTACCAGAACACCAGAGGAGAACCCAACATGGGAAGAGGAGGTCAAGGGGGTCACGGAGGCCTGACAAGGAAGCAGAGATATTGGGAGACATAGCGGTAAACACAATGGGTGGGGGCAATGTTATTAACTTATTGAACTACAGACTAAGTAGCAGTGAGCATCAAATCCTTAACAAAGGATTATCAATTGTCCCCAACATGGATAGTGACTATTTTCAGACCACCATAGACATCTATCGTCTCTGTAGAGTACTTAGTTTAAGATGTTTCTACTCTAAAATGGACAGTATAGGTAGGACAGTAGATCTGGGTATTAGAGGGCTATTGCAACAGGAACAGAGTAATGGCCAAGGTAATGTGGAAAATGAGTCAGCTGTTATTCCAACACAGAAGGTACTAAATGCACTTAATGAGTACATACAGACTAATGATGTAGATGAGGAGGAAGGGCGGGGGAATGTGGTGAGCGAGAAATGGCAATGGAATGAAACAGTCACAAAGAAAACCAGTACGTTTTGCCCCCACAGCCCTCAGCAGTAGCAACCTTCAAAAAACCGTGTGAAAGAGATCTAACACAGTCTAAGAAAAGAGGAATTTGTACCAAGGTATTGCAATATCGCTGGTGTGTATCCAGCCTTTTATTCAGGCCTGGGCACCTCTTTCTCTCTCTCCTCTCGGTCCCTTATGGCATGGGTTTGCTCCCTTAGTCTCTGGGGGAAAGAACTGTGAAGGAAGCAGGGCCGCTCACACCTTTATAGGGTTGGTGACGTTGGTCAGATAGCCAGTCTGAGACAGGAAACCCAAACAGGGGGATGGAGGGAGGGAAGACTGACCTGATGACTGAGATCCCCTCGAAGATCTACTATTACCTATCTTCTTTGGGGGTATCTCAGTCATCCGGTCACACTGTAGGAATGAGTCTCAAGCAGTGACAAGTAACAGCAGTACAGTCTGGGTGGCAGGCAAGCTGGGACCTAAGACAGGAGGCCCTGAAGGACAGCACAGCCAAAGCCTGCTCTGGCTCTAGAAGCAATGTCCAGACTGTAGTGCTTGGTAAAAGTATGGACGGTACTCCAGGTGGCAGCACCACATATGTCAGTGGCTGAGACCCCTTTGAAGTAAGCCACAGAGGTAGCCATACCACTTGTGGAGTGATCTTTGACCACCCCGGCAATTCTTTGCCATACTTGTAGCAGAACAATACAACTGGCCAACCACTGTTAGAAACCTGAATGCCCTCTCTTCTTGGGGCAAAAGAAACAAAAAGCTGCTTTGACTTTCTGCTTTCCTTAGTCTGAAGCAGATAATATTTCAAGATCCTCGCACATCTAATGTATGGAGCAGTGCTTCCCCTGGATTGGCATGCTCACAAACTAAACTGGAAGGTGGATATATTGGTTCAAGGTAAACCAGACACCACCTTAGGAAGAAACTTAGGATTTGTGTGCAAAGACACCCTGTCTTTGTGAAAAATCAAATAAGGCTCCTCACACCCAGAGAGCCTGAAGCTTGGAAATCCTACGAGCAGAAGCAGTAACAACCAAAAATAATGCTTTCCAGGAAAGAATGCAAGTCGAGGCTCACTCAAACGGAGACAGAGTCAACTTCTCCAAAATGAAATTTAAGTCCCAAGTCAGGACAGGGAAACAGATTGGAGGTTTCAGGTGCAGGATGCCCCTGAGAAAAATATGGAACATATCCAGATGAGCCACGGTATGCCCGCCAATGGAGTTGTGGAAGGCAGAAATAGCCAAAAGGTGCACCTTAAGGGATGAATACTGGAGACCAGAGTCTGACAGTGAAATCAGGTAATCCAGAATCTGGTTCACTGGACAGGTGAAAGGGTCTAGATGGTGCTTGGCATCCCAGATGGCAAACCTCTTCCACTTCATGGCATACGTGGCTCTTGTAGAGGGCTTCCAAGCTGCCATGAAGACACCCGCCATTCTCTGAGGTACCCCAAAATGGGCAATTGCTATGTTCTCAGGAGCCAGGTGTGCAGACGCAGAGACTTGAGACTGGGATGGAACAGGGTACCCTGAACCTGCATCAGCAAGTTCCTGCAAAGGGGCAGAGGGACCGGAGGTTCCTCTGCTAACTGATGCAGTAATGGAAACCATATCTACCATGGCCAGAATGGTGTGACCAGAATCATGCTGGCCCCTTCCATTTGAGGAAGGAATGTTAGTGACAGATAACAATATAGATATACACAATCCAGGGAACAGATGTGATCATATATATATATATATATATATATATATATATATATATATATATATTGGGAGACTCCATGACAAGGTTCATGGATAGGTATGCAACAAGAGGAAATAAGGAGAACACTACTACCTGTTCCTATAGTGGAGCCATGACTGGTGACATTAACAAGATGATCCCAGGTATTCTGGCTGATAATAACAACCCCAGTATAGTACTACTACATGTTGGAACCAATGATCCAGCAAGATTTGATGCTGATACAAGTCATTAGAGATACTCAGGAAATTTGTGCAACACTGGAACAGTATAATAGCAGAGTTATTATCTCCGAAGTACTCCTTGTCCCTAGGTCTAGTTGGGCAAGAACGGAAAGAATTAAGTAATATAATAACTGTTACGAAGATGGGGCCTAAATAGGACAACAGACATGATCTATTTGGTTATGATGGACTCCACCTCAATAAAAGGGGGTCAAGAGTATTTGGGAATCTGTTTTATAAGGAAGTGAACACAAAGCATACTGTTCCAAAAAAACTAGTCTATAAGGGGCACAGGGCCAATAAACCCCCCCACTAGTAGATCACCAGTAAATAAACAAATTAGGGCATCGAAAGGGGAGTTGGTTGCATTGCTCATTAATGCTAGAAGTTTGAACATAATTAAAAAAATCAGAAATAGAACTATTGTTATTACAAAGAATGTGGATCTGGCAGCTGTAACAGAGACTTGGTGGGCAGATAGTGCTAGGTGGATGACTCACATACCAGGGTACAAGAGTTTACCACATAGACAGAGTGGGGAAATGAGGGGGCAGTGTGGCCTTATATGTTAAGGAAAGGATACAGTGTGCCCAGATACCTCCCACATAAATGAGAAACAACACAATATGATGCTCCATGGGTAGACATAGTAAGCAAGCAATAATACCCGACGAATTGGGCGGTATGGTGGGTATAGTCCTCTGTTATTGTGTTGTTCTATCTGCTGTTCCCCCCACCTATTCTCTTCGGCTGGTCTCCTCCCGCACTACCTCCAGGACTGTTTTTGATCCATGTTTTTTTTATTGTGTTGTACTTTCAGGAGCAGGACAAAGAGAAGGCGTTATGTCAGTTTATCTTTATTTTGGTGCTGCCCGGTAAAACTGATTTGCGAGTGGTCAGGTGCATGACCGTGTTACGCTGTGAGAGTTTAAGAGGCGTCACTGCGAGGAGAGACGGCAGCACTGTAAATTATTTTTTCATTTTTTTCTTTCTTTAGCATAGATACTATGGTTAATTTGCGGGCAGTACCTGGTGAGGAGACAGCTCGTTTTCCTGATAGGTAATTTCCTGGTTTGGGAATTGGGATGTTGAATGACGGGCGGCAGGGAGGAATGCCTGTGAGTCGCAAGAGAGAGAGACACAGATCAGGAAGTAATAAACAAAAAGGTAAAACGGAAAAAGGAATGAAAAAATGTACACTGGTTTGGTTTGGGGAGTCAGTGAGTTGTTGTGTGGGCTTCTAAATACCGGGACAGTATTGTTCATAAATCAGTATTTGGGAGCCAGACTCTCGCTAAGCGAGACAAAAAAATGGCGCAAATTTGAAATGAAGAACCAGGGGGGTTAGCCAATTGGAGAGCTGGCTGGGCAACACGATCCTTGTGATGGGGCAGGCTAGACTGGCACTTTTAATAGCTGGGCATCTGTTGTCTGATAGATGCCCAGCTAGGAAAGTGTCTCAGCCAATCGGAAGCCTCAAATTATTTTACCCATTTTCTAAGGAAAAATAAAACCTAACTATAGGGGTTATCTATAGACCACCAGACATGGACACTGAAAATAATAATAAACTGTTGGACAATATTTGCAAAAACATCAATAATAAAGAGTGTTTAATAGTGGGGGACTTCAAGTCACCAGAAATAGACTGGATCAGAGGTACAGCAACAAGACAAGAAAGAATGCTATACGATACATGTGTAGAACATGGCCTAATTCAAAATGTATGCAGGCCTACTAGAGGGAATGCTATACTGGACCTTGTCCTAACTGATGGAGATGAGGTGGCAAAAAATATCGACATACTAGAATCCCTAACATCCTCGACCATAGCATTGATAGAGTTTAAAATCAAGGCTGCCCACTACCTATCCAGGGCTGTACTGTAGTTAAGGATTATAGAAGGGCTAATTATAATATAATTAGGAATGAGCTGCACACTTGGCAATGGGATATGGGTGACTTAGATGTAAATGCACTATGGAACAAAATTAAAATAAGTTACTAGATCTGGAAGAGAAATATGTTCCCAAAAAAATATATAATAAACATGGTAAAATACTCCTGTGGTACACTAGGACTGTGAAAGATCACATTAAAAAGAATGCCAGGGCCTGTCGGTCTATGAAAAAGGATAACACACCATACAATAGGGAGAAATACAGATTGGCGGTACGAAAATGTAAATACAGCACCAGAAAGGCAAAGAAGATGACAGAATTTCATTTAGCACACAAGGATAATTGTAAGGCTTTCTATGCCTATGTAAATAACAAAGCTGTAGACAGAACAGTGGGACCAGTCAAGGTGCGAAATACAAAATGTAATGATCCAAAACAGATGGTAGAAGAATTTAAAGAGACTTACCAGTCTCAGCTGTTGCACCGGCTGGATCGGTGCCTTACCCCCTAGAGTTGCTGATAAAGTCCATATGTAAAAAAAAAATGCCATCCTTAAAAAATGCTATCCCTCATAAAATTCATCCCACTGGTTCCCTTGGACTTCAGGGTTTCTAGGGCACATACGCTCTCCTTACGCTCACTAAATTGTGATGTGATGCTAGGGAGCATGAGGATGGCGCTGTTATAGTCTATGGGGTACCTTGTGTCGTTTTTATATTGTAATAGGCAGTTGGTGATGAAAGCGTGGGCACGGTCGACTAACAAGGGTCTTGTTAGTGAGCCAGTGCTACGTTTCATCTCTCTACCTAAAATAAAATAAAAAGCGATACAACAGGTACTCCATAGACTATAACAGTGCTCGTCCCCAAAAACCGGAATGTCAAAAGACCTGGGCATGACTTCACGAGGGATAGCATTTTTAAAGACGCCATTACTTTACATATGGACTTTATTAATAGCAGCTCAAGGGGGTAAGGCACCGATCCAACCAGTGCAAAACCAATTTACTTCAGCTTGGTGTATCTCTTTAATAATTATTTCTGCTAGTATTGAAAAGGGACATAATATCTAATATGCAAGTGGCGAAGGAGCAGTGACAGTCAGTGTGTAACTTGGACATGGAGATCTAAAGTAGGAACTAAAGAAGGTGATTAAAAACATCAATCCCAATAAATCTGCGGTCCGATGGTTTGCACCTGCTTACTGAAGGAAATCAGTTCATGGCTATTAAAGCCATTGTTGCAGCTCTTTAATCTTTCATTAAGAACTGAAAAGAATACCTGAAGACTGGAGATCAACAATTGTGATCCCTATTTTTAAGAAGGGAGATAAAACTATTATGTCTAACTACAGGCCAATTAGCCTTACTGCTATATTATAGGAAACTTCGAAACAATAATCAAAGATAAGGTCACAATGGACTAGGCCACATTTCAACAATCAGGAGGCTCGAAATGAATGCAAAAAGGCAATCAGGGCTGCAAAAGTGAATTCTGTAAATCTGCCTTACGAATTCAGCTAAGGACCAGGAATTTCTGGAGGACGTTAAAAACATAGTGGTGGCTCCTCCAATTGTGAAGCCCCTGACATGCTTATCAATGGTGCTAGCTGCAATAATCGCTAACCACTGCCAATGCATTTAACTCACATTTTTCGGACCTGTCCGCCTTCACCTCTGTATTCTCCTCTAGTGGAGCTGATAGTCCTGTCTAGGTCCCTCCTCCTCAACTGGCCCCTACCTCCCATCCATTATTCTACTTTAAGGCTGTGACAGCTCAAGAGACGCAGAGATTGCTCTCTGGTCTCTCCCCCGTTTCCAGAGCTAGCCATGATGGCATGGAACCTAAGCTCCTCCGTCTTGGTGCTGCGTCTATTGCCTCACAGGTGGCCCATATCGTCAACCTGTCCTTAGGATCTGGGGTTATCCTGACCTATTGAAGGTGGCAAGGGTTGTCCCTGTTCTCAAACAGGGCAACCTAGGATTCTTGACAACTATCAGCTGATTGCTATTTTGTCTGCTATCAGTAAGCTTCTTGAGAAAGCTGTGGTGGGGCAACTCACAGAGTATATTCAGTCTCATGAGCTACTGTCTCCCTCGCAGCATGACTTTTGCAAGGGCACAGCACATCCTCTGCCCTGGTCACTGTCACTTCAGCAATCAGGGCTGCTATGGACCAGGGCAGACTCTCTGGTGCCATCTTTACTGACCTCTCCAAGGTCTCTGACCTAGTTGATCATGTCCTACTCTGCTCTCAACTTAGGTCCTTTGGTCTGTCTCCTCCTGTTCTTAGCTGGTTCTCCAGTTATCTTCAGAACAGGCAGCAACTACCAAATTCAGTAAGGTGCTCTCAGGCATACCACCATGTCCTCAGGAGTTCCCCAGGGGTCAGTCTCGGGTCCCTGCTGTTCTCCATATTTGTCAACAATCTTCCCTCCTCCTCCGCCTCCTGCAGGTCCATCCTTTATGCTAATGACCTGGTTATCCTCACTCATTCCGGGACACTGGGGTCATTAATCACCAACTGAGTGAGGATTTCCAGGATATCCAGTCCTGGATATTGTCCCACAAGCTGGTCCTAAACCTTAAAAAACTCAGGCCATGCTCTTTGGGTCCCTGGCCAAGTTAAGGCCTCCCTGTTCCTCTGTACATCACTGGTCTTGATGGTGCTCCTGTCCTCATCACTGATTCCGTCAAATACCTTGGGGTGACACTTGACCCTCAGCTTGACCTTGGACACCACATCCACGACGTGTGCCGAGCTGTTAACTATAAACTGGGTCTGGCCTACAGAGTGAAGAAAAATCTCACCTCGGCTACTCGCCTTGCACTGGCCAAAGGTGTGTTTCTACCCTCTCTCTGCTATGGGCTCTTCCTGTTCACTCGAACTTCCAAAGTTCACCTAACTAGATGGTCCGTAGCCTACAACAACATTTGCTGTTTTGCTCTTGCTGTCCCTCGCCTTACCCACCGCTGCGATCTGTATAGTCAGCTAAACTGTCTCTCTTCGTCCAACTACCTAAATTTTGTCTTGGTCTGTTTCACGGGCAAGGTTCTGGGAACTGGCACCCCCCCTGGGTTGGCGGAGCTCCTTGTTCCTGCTGTCTCCTCTACCTGCTCCCTCAGGTCCCAGGGCTCTGCTGTCCTTAAGGTCCCTGCTACTCGTACTCAAATGGGGGACTGAGATTTTGCCTCATGTGGCCCCAGATTATGGAACTCCTTTCCTGTCCAGGTCCGCTCCTTCCCCTCCCATGTGTGCCTACAAGTTTCCCTGTAAAAACACTTGAAGCTCTCCTCAGCATGCGACTGTCCCAAACCACCATGATTACTTCTGGCTGCATCCACTGGACTCGAGTGTACCAACGTTGGCATTGGTCATGCTGTGGTAGCCTGCCTGCTTGGGTGTGGCCTTGTGCAAAATGTTTCTGCTCTCTTGTTCAGGCATTTGCCCTGACTGTGATACTACTAGGGGTCCTGAACCGTATTTACTTGTATATAATGCTTAGTACACAGCATTGACGTCTCTGTACTTATTTTATATTTGTCTTCGCCATTTGTGTAATTGTGTTATTACTGTGTATGTTATGCTTCTCCTGACTTCTGTGCATCTGCCTTACCTGTGTCATGTTGTACTCTATACTGAACACGTAATTCCTGTACTTTCCCGGGTCGTACCTGAAAATAGGCATATGTTTTGTCTAGTGTACTTACCTGGTTAACAAAAGCTAAATAAATAAATAAATTACAACTGAACTTATTGGACTTGCATTACATAGATAAAACAGCATGGTTTTAGAAAACATTGCTCATGTGCAACAAATACCCTGGTGTCTTATGAGGAAGTAAGCAAACTCCTTGATGATAAAAAACAGGTAGATGTAATATTTCTAGACTACAAAAAGGCATTTGATAAAGTTTCACATGGAATTCTGATTCATAAACTCAAGACTATAGGCACAGATGACCATCTAATATTAAGGTGGGTGGAATCCTGGCTTAACAACAGAACTCGGAAAGTGAGGATAAGGGGGGCTTTACATAGGAAGTGGGGACATGTTGAGTGGGGTGCTGCAGGGGTCGGTCCTGGGCCCAGCTCTGTTTTCCACATTTATAGCAGACACGCATGGTGAACTGATTAAAATGTGTCTTAAGTTTGCTGATGATGCTAAACTACTAGCAGAAGTGGGATCTTGTGAAAAATCAACCACTCTACAACAAGATCTTAATAAGCTGGAGAAGTGGTCAAAAATTAATGGCATGCAATTTAATTTAGAGAATTACAGTGTTGCACTTCGGAAGGGATAACACTAGGCATCAATATAGTTTGGATGCAAACTAAGGAACACTGCTAGGGAAAAAGACTTAGGAGTACATGTTAGTGAAGCTCTGACCTTCAGTATTCACTGTAAGAGAACTATAAACAAATCTAATAGAATAATTGGGTGACATTTGACACAGTCCAACACAAAAGATTAATAAACAAATTAGCCAGCCTGGGAGTGGGTCTCAGGGTGGTAGCCTGGGTAAAAAATTAGCTGGACATCAGGACACAGAGGGTAACAGTAAACAGAGTCCACTCCAAAGAAAGGAGGGTTACTAGCGGGGTACCGCAGGGTTCAGTACTGAGTCCGGTCCTTTTGAATGTCTTTATAAGTGATATTGCAGAGGGACTGGAAGGAAAAGTATGCCTCTTTGCAGATGAACACAAAGATCTGCAACAGGGTTGATACACAAGGAGGAATGGAAAGGATGAGAAGGGACTTGGCAAGGTTGGAGGAATGGTCAGAAGTACGGCAGCTTGGATTCAATGCAAAGAAGTGCAAAATAATGCACCTGGGAAACAAATACCAGGGAAGATTACACAATGGGGGAGGTAGTAACAACAACAAAAATGGAAAGGGACTTGGGGTAATCATATCAGATGACCTTAAGGTTAGCAAGCAATGTGAGAAGGCAGTAGGAGGGCTGGGGGATACTGAGATGTATGGAGAGAGACATCACCAGCAGAAAACAGGAAGTTGTTATCCCCTGTACAGACAGTTGGTGAGACCCCATCTGAGTACTGCTTCCAGTTCTGGAGACCCCATCTCCATAAGGACATAGACAGGATGGAAGCAGTTCAGAGGGCAACTAAAATGGTGCAGGGTCTGCAAGAGAAGCCATCTGAGGAGAGACTAAAGGAGCTTAATATGTATACCCTTGAGGAAAGGAGGAGAGGGGACATGACAAAAGCGTTTAAGTACCTCAGTGGAATCAACAAAGTCCAAGAAGGTAGCATCTTTCAGAAAAGAGATGTGCAAGAACAAAGGGACACAATTTGAAGATAGAGGGGGGACGGCTCAGGGGCAATGTGAGGAAGTATTTTTTCACAAGAGAGGGTGGTGGATGCATGGAACAGCCTTCCTGAGGAGGTTGTGGGGTCTAAAACTGTGGGAGAATTCAAGAATGCATGGGACAGACATAAGGCAATTTTTGTGGGGGGTAGGAAGAAATAGGCTGTTGATTAAATAGGATCTGCAGCTTATCCTCTAGGTAGGGAAATGGGCAGACTAGGTGGGCCAAGCGGTCCTCATCTGCCATCAAAGTCTATGTTTCTATTTTTGTATGTAACTCAGGGAGGTGCTGGCAGCTACAGGGCTGTGCAATGGATTTCTGGAAACAGGTGTGGTACCAAGAGACTGGAGGAGGGTGAATGTAGTCCCTCTCCACAAAAGTGGGAGCAAGGAGGAGGCTGGCAATTACAGGCCAGTCAGCCTGAGCTCAGTGGTGGGGAAACTAATAGAATCGCTATTAAAAGAAAGGTTTGTGATATATCTCGAAGCCAGTGGATTGCAGGATCTGAGGTAGCATCGTTTCACAGCAGGAAGGTCTTGTCAAACTAATCCGATAGATTTCGTTGACTAGGTGACTTGGGAAGTGGATCAGGGAGGGGCAGTGGACCACGCCACCTGGATTTCAACAAGGCCTTGTACACGTCCCACAGAAGGTTTGTAAACAAGCTGGGCAGTCTGGGGTGGGGCCCAGGGTGGTAAACTGGGCCAGAAACTGGCTGAGCAATGGGACACAGAGGGTGGTGGTGAGCAGGTCAATCCAAGAGAAGCGGGTGACCAGTGGGGTCTTGCAGAGTCAGTGCTGGGACCAGTCCTCTTAACGTCTCCATAACGACACCACATAAAGACTGGAGGGAAAGGTATGCCTCTTTGCAGATGACACAAAGATCTGCAACAGGGTGGACATTCCAGGAGGCGTGGAGAAAATGAGAAGGGACCTCGGCTGGCTTGAGGAGTGGCCAAGGGTGTGGCAGCTAAGATTCAATGCAAAAAAGTGCAAGATCATGCACTTGGGGCACAGAAATGCGGGGGGGGGGGCTTCTGACAGCCACCAAACAGGAAAGGGACCTGGGAGTAATCATATCTGATGACCTAAAGGTTACCAAACAATGAGAGAAGGCTGTGAGGAGAGCCAGTGGAATGCTGGGGTGCACAGGGAGTGGTATCTCCAGCAGAAGGGAGGAGGTGGTGATCCCACTGTACAGAACATTGGTGAGACCTCATTTTGAGTACTGTGTTCAGTTCTGGAGGCCGCATCACTGGAAGGACATAGAGTAGAAGTGATTCAAAACAGGGCAACATAAATGGTGCAGGGGCTGCACAAGAAGCCACATGAAGACAGACTAGCACACCTCAATATATACTCTCTGGAGGAGACGAGACAGGGGAGATATGATAACAGACTTTCAGATACTGTAAGGGTATAAATAAGCTACAGGAGGGTAGCATCTTTCAGAAAAGAAGATGTTCAAGAACAAGTGGCCATGATATTAGAATAGAGGGGGTAGACTAATTGGTAACTTGAGGAAGTATTTTTTCATGGAAAGGGTGTTGGATGCATGGAACAGCCAACCAGTGGAGGCTGTGGCAGCAAAAACTATAGGGGAGTTCAAGAATGCATGGGATAGACATGAGGGAACCCTAGCAACAGGAAAGAGGGGGGTAAGCTGCATATTACTTAGGATCTGTAGATAGGAAATGGGAAGGGAAAATGAGCAGACTAGGTGGGCCAAGCAGTCCTTATCTGCTGCCAAATTCTATGTTTCGACACAGGGTGTTAAATAGCTGGTATAGTGTAGCAATTGCTGCACAAAACAGGAGGTAATACTAACCATTTCAAGAAATGTGTGGCAGTAGACTGCTAACCATTTTTTAAACTGAGTCCATGACAGGAGACACTACATGGAGAAAACCTTGTTTTTTTTTTTAAAAAAAACATTTGCTAATCAGTTTGTGCCAGATGCTATGCATTTTACACTTGAATAGCACTTTCATGTGTGAAACTGCTGACCAATTTTTTCAGCTTGTTTAATACCATGCAGCAGTGATTCCATTAACTTTCCCACCACAGATGTCTGGCTAACTTGCCTATAAATTGCTAGCCTCTTCCCAAATATCACTTTTATAACTTCTAACAAAGAAACCCCACAAATCTTCAGAATCAAGAATATAGTGTGATAAGAGAACACCTTTTAAGAACTGCAGACATTTTGAGCAGCAGGTAGGGGGTAGCACTGGATTTTAATTTGCTTGAACTGGCCACACACCAGAAGCGCCCCTTGAAAATGAATTAACCTGTAAGAAATATAACTTTATAACTGAGCAGGGCAGGATTTGCTACCTTTTGCATTAGACAACAAACCAGGCCCAGAAAGATCAGGGAACACCTGTAAATAATCATCAGCAGCAGGTTTTGCATGCTCCAGTTCACCTGGAAGCAAGGCATTGGCCTGAGGGGCCAGCCTGTGATTCAGGTGTCTTTCCAGGGCTGACCTGTGGATCTTCGGTACACATCTTATTCAGCAGTAGTACAGTAAGTTGGATTTGTGTAAATAAGCTCTGCCACTGCCAGAAGGACTACCAGATGCACCTTTCCTTGCCACATCCGCTATCATACCAATATGTTCGCTCTGAGAAAGCGCAAGGCTGAAAATAAAAAGGCCCTACAAAGATAAACTTACCTTTGAAACACCATGAGAACTGCAGCCTGTTGACAAGAAAGCTACCACTTATGCTTTTTGCTGCCAATAAAAACAAGCTGAAAAATGTTTCTGTAAACGTGCGTGCATGTGCAACATATCACTGGAGCGAGGAAACATGTGTCAGAGAACTCATTAAATGAAACCTTGCTACAGGCGAGATCAGGAAAACCTAAAAGTTCTTAAAAATAATAAAAACACAGTACACTTTTGAGAGAAAACAATCTGTGATTCAGTAACTAGGTTAAACCCCCACCATACACACCTGGCTAAAGAAACACACTAAGGAACACAATGACCCAAGGAAGGGATAATAGTCTGTCAAAAGATGACAAAAACTCCCCAACTTATTTAAGGCACCACGCTAAGCAGGTAACAGATCCAATGCAAGTAAAACACACCATCCTTTACGACTGGCAGAGTGGGCCTCATCCAAACTTCCCTGAACTGTGATGAGATTTAAGGCAGGTAAGTCAACTAATAAAACACTGAAAGAGGCACGATTCAAATTTTTGGGTGTCGTCTGTAATGCAGAGAGCCCCAACCTGCTCAAGGTACCAAGGGTAGAGAAAAAAATAATAAAGTACACAGATTTAGGCACATGTGAAGAGCATTTTAAGAGTGCTGCTTTTCCCTTCTGAGTGGAACAAAAGACTAACTACTGTGGACGGAACCTTCCTGTAGCTAGCCACAGTTCAAAATGTTGCTATGATGGCCAAAAGGGCCGTGACTGTCCCACTCAATCCCCTGGTAGAGATGCACACAACTCCAAAATAATTACTCCCCATTACCAACATGGATCTCTACAGAAATCTCCGCAGTGTATTCTGAAACAGTATGGCACAGCAGTCTCTGCAGCTACCACCCCCCCGGATCTCTGTACCTGTCCTCTATACATAACTGCTTCTGTCCTGTTGCCCTTCCTCTGGCCCTGTAGTAATCATAGGCACCCACCTGGTCACTGACAGTTCAGGGACTCCGAATATTTTAAGTCAAGGATTCTAACTATTCCCTGATAGCACTTTAAAGTCAGGTATGTGGATGCTGAAGTACTTTATATATGGTTTTGCTGTGATCTCCTCAGTACTTTATTACAGCACTAGATGTTAAAGCACTCTAGAGAGGGTTTTGCTGTGACCTCTTGGTTCCTAATATTAACAGAAGACTCTGTTACGAGATACCCTAGACAAAGATTTACCACAGCTCTTATAACTCTTTTACAATACCTTTACGTTTTGAGGTACCTCAGATAAGGTTTTGCTATGACCTCCTAACCTCTGACCAAGCAAGTGTGTCCATAGCAGAGGAATGCTAAACACCTTCACAGCAGCATTTACAAATGACCAGTGAAGAAAATTTCCTGCTAACAGAAATGTATGATATTTGGACTAAATGAAATTCAGTACTGTATTAAATAAGATGACTAAACAGTTAGCTGGCACAGCTACGTGGCAAGAGCACTATGCATTGCTAGTTATGCTCGGGAGACAGCCTGGAGCTTCCATTTTGGGTTATCAGAAGTTCAGGGCATTCTGCAGAGGTGATGCATTCAGCATCCACATGGGTGGGTGAAAGAAGCTAAGCAACACATATCAGCCACTGGGAGAGGACCAGTCCTTTACGTTGTGAATGGGAGCACTATCACTGCGCCGCTAAGCTACTTAAAACAGTACTATTGGATAGACGGCAAAAGATGTCATCATATCTTTTTTTTTTTTTTGGCAAAAATGTATTTCTGACATCTTTAGATTCATGCTCAGCGTATTTTTAGTTTTCTCAGATATAAACCAGTTTTATAGCTAATTTTGAAATTAATGACTCATGTCATTAAAGATGTCTGCTTTTCATGATTTAAAAGAAATCTCTTTAGTTAAGGTTACCAGTTTAATGTACGTGCTAGATTCATAATATGGACCTATTAGAATGGTGTTACCACACATTTCTGATGGTAAACAGCACACAACACTGTACCAAGATATTTGTTTCATGGTGGGCATGGCACGGCAGTTGGAACTTTAAAAACTTCAAATAATCCGGTATCTTGGTTAAGGAGTAAAAAAAGCGAAAAGAAAAATAGATATTTTCATATTTTTGCCAGACAAACATTACTACTGGAAAAAAAAAATACAGGGTGACTAACAAATACTGCTGCTTTAAAAGATTTCTGTGGGATAAAATACTATAAACACCCATTTGTGCTCCAGTTCAGTAGTGAAAAGTGCATCCGGTTTCAGCTTTCAGAATGGAAATGCTGGTTTTCACTTTTTGTTTTTCCTTCACAAAACATTTACCAAAGGATAGCTCAAGTGTATAATTTTTAGTGGGGTCCTACTTCTACCCAATTTTACTACTTGGAGGACTGCAACACAGGGAGGCTGAGCGACTTGCCCAAGGCTACACAGTGGGTTAATGGCCATCTGGTTTCCCAGTTCCCAAGCTGGTGCTCCAACCACTACACCACAGCACTGCCTCCCTAAAATCAAGCATTCCTTTGGGCTATGAACAGCACTACACCAAACATCAAACGCCCCAATCTACATTACCATAAAATGCAAGTACATCCGCCACAGCAAAGGGCACTGTGCTCCACTTTCACTTTGAACGGCATGCTCAAATAACGTTCTGATCCGATTAGTCAGTCCAGTCTCTGGAAGGGTTGAATACACTTCTCTAGTACCTAATCTGCAACAGAAAAGAAAAAAAATCTTTGGGTTTCTGGTCAAATCCTTCATATAAAAATAGCTGCTTCACATAAAGTAAAATTCAAAATACAGGGAGGGGACAACAACAGAGAAGATACTAACAGAGAATTCAAAAGTCATTAACTTATCAGCACATGAACTGTCAGATATACAAGAAGGGCTGCTAAATGATGGACTTTTGCCCTGACACCCATCAAGAAATTTCAGACTGTTGTTGATTTGAACATTATGTACAGAAATCTGTTTAAGATTGTTTGTTGATCAAAAGAATAAAATGGGACATACTGAAAACATTGAAATCGAATGCAATCTTGGAGACAACAGTACTGGATGCACCAGAAGGTAACTTTAGAAAGAAGTCCATCTTTTATTCACCAGGCTCAAAGCGTGACTACAATAAACTTTCAGAACTTGCTTGAGAGGATTTAGAACAGCTGCTCAAGGACTTACCTAATCTGGAGTACCAGAATTTGACTCATTAAGAGGAGAAGCAGTCAAAAGCTAAAAATCTAAAGATGCTATTATTAAATTAGTGGACAGGTAGGGTGGAGGGGGGAAGCACTGCTCTGCAGAATAGGGAGGACTATGACAGAGAGAATTTATAGGCAACAAAGATTTTTATAAGAAACTAGATCATGACCCTATATGGGAACTTAAATGGTGTATATACAGTAGTATATTAATGAAGCATATACTGAGGGCCAAACTGATCTTAAGAAAAAAGATTTCTTAAAGAACAGGTTCTGAGTAGCTGCCTGCCCCAGCCTGCTCAATGACTTATCCTCTTAGTAGCGTTATCACCAAGTGTGGCATAAAAACTCTTTGTATTTTAAATGCTACATCCTTTGTAAAATTGAAATCGGCATCCAGGGCCAAAAATGCACCAACTTCCCAGTCATGAAAACACACCCCCACATTGGCCCACGCAGCCCTGTTTTGTGATGTTACAAAACAAAGGCTGCGTGAGCGTTCCCCAATTACTGGTATGCGGACGATATTTTCTAATAGTTTTATACCCTTTCGTGTTGGGATTTTATTCAATCAAAGCGATCGATCGACTAATAGGGTCTCTATTAGTTGACCAATCTTTTTGATTGAATAAAATCCAGACACCAAAGGGTATAAAACTATTAGAAAATGCTGGTCCCATACAAGTAAATGGCGCGTGCTCATGCAGCCTTTGTTTTGTGACATCTCAAAACAGGGCTGTGTTGGCCGACATGGGGGCATGCTTTCAGGATCAGGAAGTCAGTGTGTGCTGATTTCAATTTTATGAGGGATATAGCTTTTAAAATACAAAGAGTCTGTATGCCACATGTGGTGACAACGCTACTGAGGGGGTAAGTCGCGAGCAGACTGGGGGAGAGCAGCACCGTGCAGGGTAGGAACCTGTTCCTTAACAGTTGAGCACCCAGTGAAGGCTACATTTTATATGCTCCCTAAGGTGCACAAATCATTACAAGCGCCACTGGGATGACCTCTAGTGAGTGGCACAGAGTCCTTAACAGAGCTCTCTCAGAGTATACTGACTTTCATATCAGACCCCATGTCAGTTCAAGATCATATTTAAAGGATACCCCGGAAATAGTACAAGTAATGAACAGCAGGGCTGGCGTCAGCACCCGGGCAACCTGGGCAAATGCCCGGGGCCCTGGCACCAGAGAGGGGGGCCCACCAGGAGCTCAGTTTGACAGCTGCGCTATCATGGGTTCTGCTCCGTCTCTGACCAGTGATGTCAATAATCAGCCGTGCCGCCTGAAAACTACAGAACCCATGATTCCTTGAAAATTCCCCCAAAAAATGAAGGCTGCGACTTGAGACCAGCTCGCCCTGCTTAACTGGCAGCAGTGGCAGGGCCCTGATCCTTTGTGACAAAAGGGGGAGCGTTCCATGGGGCGGATGTGCATGTGCACTGCAGGCCAATGGCTGAAGACAGAGTGTAGAGGAGGGGTGGGCCTCAGCGGCCCGGCGGGCAGCTGGCGGCTTTAGCTGCTGACTGCTAATTGGCTTTCTTTGTGAAGGGAGTCGGGTGGTGGAGTGCACAGGCAGCACTAGGAATCATGAGCAGAACAAGTGAGAGGTGAGAGAAAGAGTGAACTGGCTGTGTGGCGGGGAGGGGACTCGGGCTGAGAACTCTGAAATGGCACTGTACCAACGTCGCGCTGACAACTGTTGACAGCCTGGCCCTCAGGCCCTGAACTTCATAGTACCCTGCCACTGTATCTCTGTGCCTACCAGTCCATCTGTGAGAGCAAGTGAGTCATTGAGGGGACAGCGAGAGAGAGCAGGCCAGAGCCAACCAGCCAGGAAGGCTGGTGCCGCGGAGCTGGAGAGCTGGAATTATCTGAAGGTAACAGGGCAGGGGGGGGTGCACAGTATAAGTTGGTTGCATAACTGCTTGCATTAATTAATATTGTCTGCTTAGTGCAGTGTCGATCAAGATCATGCCTGTGCCTTTTGAGTTGTGTGCCATGCTACACTGCTTATGATGGGGTCCAGGCCGAGGGTGATAAAGGCTTCTGTGTAAAAAGGCAGTTAGTTAAGTGACAACAGCAACTGCTGGCCTGGGCAGTTATGGGGGTCGCACAAAGATGTGTTTGGAGTGGAAGGAATTATTTATTTGTTCGGTGTTAATCAATATGTCGTGGCTTTTTGACCAGCAGAGCAGCAACATCTTTTGGGTTTGGTCGTTACGAGTGGCGCACAGCTGCACACACACTGGCTGCTGCAGGGGGCAGTGCGTGGTGAGATTGTGAGATTGATCACAGTGTCATGGCTGTGTTGTATGAAAAATGCCTTCTAATCCGGGGTGGGGTGGGATCCTGCTTCATGATTGCATCTGTCAAGCTGGGGCTGCTTTATAGTATTTTTTTTTGTTACACGAATGGATGGGTCTCAGGGAGGCCCACTGGAGATCCATTGCCCAGGGCCCACAAAAACCTGACACCGGCCCTAATGAACAGTACAGTAGTGGAGGAGAATGTCTACTACAGTACTTAGTCACTCTGGACATAGAATCCTTGTAGTCTAATATACCACATGAGGGAGCTCTAGATGCAGTAGCCCACTACCTGAACCAAAGACCTTTTGACCAAAATCCCCCACAGAGTTTAGTTTCTTCTGAAACTAACAGAATGTGTGATAAAATATAATACATTCATACTTCTGAACTCATTTCCCTTACAAATCAAGGGTACTGCAATGAAGCTGACTTTTGCCCCATTATTACCTAACCTCTGTGTTGCGACTCTAGGGACAAGAGTTCATTCACAATAGGGATGTTAACTCACTTTGGGAAAAACTTTCTCTCTGGAGGCATTTTATTGATGATAATGGTAGCAGTGTGGCATGGAACATTAGAAGAATTGGAGAATTTGTCGAATACATGCATTCGACCAATCCTTATCTGAGGTTGACCTATACAGCGGACAAAAAAAGCCATGAACTTTTTGGATGAAAATGAAATTGAAACAAATATTTTCAGAAAAGCGTCGACAGATCGCAATACCATCTTGTTAGTGTCCAGCTGTCACCCACACCACACCATCACCAACATCTCTAAGGGACAGTACCTCAGACCTAGATGAAATTGCAGTATGGAAGCCAATTTTGAAGCAGAAGCAGAGTAACTGCATGTTAGGTTCATTGAGAGAGGCTATAGTCAGAGGAATATTGTGGAAGCTGAAACTTATGCCAGATCTTAAGATTGTAGCTCACTCCTAAATAACATGGATCACAACAGTGTAGAACAACAGAGGTTCAACATTGTTACTACATACTCTGCCCATGCAACTCACTTGGAAAGTATCATTAAAACACACTGGCATGTACTGAAGGGGATAAAGGGCTAGATGACCTAGCCATCACCAAAATCAGAACACTTAAAATTGGCTGACTAGCACACAGGATACTACCAATGTAAAAAATGTGTGTTCTGCAAACATATTTCGTCAGGAAAACTTTTAGTAATCCACAGAGCAGCAGACAATTTGAAATAAGACAGTTCGTGAATTGTAGCACCACAGGGGTAATCCCTCTGGCCACATGTAAAATGTGGGGCATATTATGTGGGAAAAATGATCAGACTCTAAGATTCGGATGGGAGAATGCTGTACAGTGACAGCTGCAGGAAACATTGCTTATGCAACAACGAACCATACTAAAAACTCTGCAAATCCAAAAGAACACAAGTTTAGGTTCATAGCAACAAATAAAGTTTGCAAGAACCCGAGTGATGGGGGCTTTAACAGTCTGCCTCTAAAAGAGAACCCTTTTAGATTTACAGTCTGGGTGCCACAAAGCACCAGAACTAAATGACAATTTTGAACTGGCACCATTCCTGAAAAAATCTGTACTGTAAATAAGGAAATGAATAATATGTTGCTGGATTGTAAGTATGTGAGAAGTAAACTTACAGTGTAGTTATCGCCTAACCTTGTTTTTCTTTCATAGGGGTGTAATGTCTAATGAAACTGCATATATTGTATTGCTAACATGTATTGTTCTTTCTGTCTCGATGACTGTCAGCAGCGAACAAACTCGTAAATGTCTTTCTTTGCACTACTCTGCATCAGGATACAAACCGTAAGAAAAATGATTGTGCACAAAAGTACAAATAAAATGGGAGATGTGTGATCTACAATAGGGAAGTTATGACAAACCTCCATGATCTTTGCGCATTTTTTTATGTATAGATGTTTTTTAACCATTTTATGTAGTTAGTGGACTGGAGGAAGGTGGATGTGATTCCCCTTCGCAAAAGTGGGAGCGTGGGAGCAAGGCAGAGGCAGGAAACTACAGACCTATTAGTTTGACCTCAGTGGTAGGGAAAACGATGGAATCACTTCTGAAAGAAATAATTGTTGAGTACCTAGAGGCCAGCAGGGCACCGGACCCAAGGCAGCATGGATTCACTGGCCAGGAAGGTCATGTCAGAGCAGATCTAATAGATTTCTTTGACTGGGTGGCCAAAGTAGTAGACCAGGGAGGGGCTGTGGACATGGACTACCTAGACTTGCAAGGCATTTGACACAGTCCCACACAAAAGATTAATAAACAAGTTAGCCAGCCTGGGAGTGGGTCCTATGGTGGTAGCCTGGGTAAAAAAATTGGCTGGACAACAGGACGAAGAAGGTAATAGTAAACGGAGTCCACTCCGAAGAAAGGGGTTACTAGCAGGGTACCATGAGGGTTCAGTACTGGGGCGGTCCTCTTTAATGTCTTTATAAGTACATTGCAAAGGGACTGGAAGGAACAGTATGCCTCTTTGCAGATGACACAAAGATCTGCAACAGGGTTGATACGTGGGGAGTGGACAGGATGAGTAGGGACTTGGCAAGCTTGGAGGAATGGTCAAAAGTATAGCAGCTGGATCCTATACAAAGAAGTGCAAAGTAATGCACATGGAAACAAAACCAGGGAAAAGTACACAACATGGGAAGTGCTGAACAACAACAAAAATGGAAAGGGATCTGGGGTAGTCATATCAGATGACCTAAAGGTAGGCAGGCAATGTGAGAAGGCAGAAAGAAGGGCTGGGGGGGATACTGGGATGCATAGGGAGAGGCATCACCAATAGAAAACAGGAAGTTGATATCCCTCTGTACAGACAGTTGGTGAGACCCCATCTGGAGTACTGTGTGCAGTTCTGGAGACCCCATCTCTGCAAGGACATAGACAGGATGGAGGCAGTCCAGAGGAGGGCAACTAAAATGGTGCAGGGTCTGCAAGAGAAACCATACGAAAAGACACTAAAGAAGTTTAATATGTATACCCTTGAGGAAAGGAGGGAGAGGGGACATGATAGAAACTTTCAAGTACCTCAAGGAATCAAAGTCCAAGAGGGTAGCATCTTTTAGAAAAGAAATGTGCAAGAACAAGGGGCACAGCTTGAAGATAGAGAGGGATAGCTCAGGGCAGCGAGAAGTATTTTTCAGAGAGGTAGTGGACACATGGAATGGCCTTCCTGAGGAGGTCATGGGGTCATAAACAGTGGGGAATTTATAGTGGGGGTAGGAGGAAGTAGGCTGTTGGTTAACTAGGATCTGCAGCTTATCCAATAGGTAGGGAAATGGGCAGACTGGGTGGGCCAAGCGGTCCTTATCTGCTGTCAAAGTCTATGTTTCTATGTTAGTGTTTTGTGTAATATAGTTAGGTATGTTGTTTTACATGTACATTGCATTTCTGCACATTGTAATAGCATTAGTTTACTTTATGCAGTTGCTAATGGCCGAGGAATAATGATGTCATAAAACATGACCACTATAAAAGTACTGCATTTTAAACATTCACTGCCTTTGAGAAAGCATCTGAAAAGTGTCAGACGTTTGTCCATTCAGTGTCTATGCAGCACACTGGAATAAAAATCAATTTGCAATGAAATAACCTTGAGTGGTGTCTGAATTCTACGAAGGGGGTGAGTGCCCAATCTTCTTTGTTACTACATTTCCCGATATTAGTTGTGAGCACCTCCACCCCAGTATGGTCCTTTTGTTGCCTAATAACATTCAAAATACTACACAAAAATGTCCTACTACTACCAAAACTTAGAGGAAGTATCACATTTTGGAACTTTTTTGGCGTCACTTTAAGATTATTAAAAAGGTAGAGCATGTGCTAGCTTGACAGTATAGTAGCTGGGAAGTTGCTTGAAAGGACTGCATCCTGGGTTTGCACTGTAAATTGGTAGGCGGCTGCTGTGGCATCTGAGGAGATACTTTCCTTGTGGGGGGGGTATGGCAAATACTTTTAGCACCCTACTGTCCCCTGGTGGCACAGGAGAGCAGTGCCAGCCACAGCACCTCTTAACAGCTGGTAGAGACGCTGCAGGTCCTCCACAGTTATGAATGCCTTTGAGTTGCTAGTGCCAATGTCTTGGAGGGTGATCAGGGATACAGCACCCACTGGAGGAGAAAAATCAATCGGCTTGTGTATGACAACATTATTCTCGGGCTCTATATCTCCACCTTGGCACTAGACGAATGTTCCTGTGAGGTTCCTGTCACCAGACCACAGGGACCCAGCTTTGGGAGTTGCCTGGTGTCACAGATAAGGGGTGTGGGGCTGGAAGGTTGCCAGACACAAATGGCATAGTCTTGTGGGGTAAAGTACACCGGTAAGTTAATCACCTGGTTAAGGTGAAACTCTGATACAGCCTTCGTGAGGAACTTCAGGTTGGGGTGAAGGATGACTCTGTCCCTGTGGAAGACCAGATAGGAAGACTTGGCACGGGACCATAATGTCACAAGACATTATGCCGCATGGCAAAATCACGCTGCCAATACAACATGATTTCTTCCATGAGGCATGTCTTTTTTCTATGTGGGGGGCTCCGCTCCCCCACACCCCCCGTTATGGGGGACTGTGCCCCTCAATAAAGATTCTCAACTCGGGGGTTCAACTCAGGAGCACCAGTCAAAAAAATAAATAAAAGTTTCTGGTACCGGAATCAAACCCAGTCCCAGATGCAGCACCTGGGTTCCTGCTGCTGTGGCTCAGTCCTGTGAGACATGGTAGCTGCTCGATGGAACCACTCCCAGCAGAGGTCTTATCCTCTGCTCGGAAAGCGCTAATGGTGCAACATCGCATAGGCAGTATATGCATACTGCACCATTAGCTGCATACCGCGCCAGACCAGTTTAGCCATAATGTTGTACGCTATTAAGCATGTGACATTAAGTGACCCGTAGGGGGAAGACTCCACAAAGAGTGTCTGGAGATCCTCAATCCTTCGGGCTGACTTGATGGCCAAAAGGAAGGCTGTCTTCCACAAACATGTGACATCTCACATCTGTGCACCGTCTGAAAGACTTGCTCATGAGTACAGTCAGTACCAGCAGTAGGTCCAATGGTGGAGGTGGTATACGCATCGGAGGGACAGGTGGTCCAGGCTGTTGAAAGAGTGCCTGACCAGCTCCTCCTGAGCACTGTCAGCTTACCAGCCTGTGTCTGGTAAGCAGAGATGCCTGTAATGTGCGCTTTAAGGGTTATCACCCATAGTCCCAACTGAAGGAAGCACCAGAGGTAGTCCAGGATGCTAGCCACAGGGCAGGCAAGAAGATCAAGCTCCTTGCTTTGACACCAAATGGAAAATTTCTTCCATTTAAAAACATAGCATTTGCAAGTCAACTCTTTTCGGAAAGTCTCCTCAACATAGAGCACATCATCTGACAGACCAAAGACTTGGAACTCTAGCCACTCAGGAACCAGGCCGCGAGGTGCAAGGACAACAGGTCCAGGTGCAGGACCATCCCTGAAGTCTGGTTAGCAGATACGGGCAGAGAAGCAGTCGCCACAGAGGTCTGCTGTTGAGGCTGAGGAGATCCGGGTACCCGAAAGAACATTTACATACTCATTGTAACAGTAGATCTTTGAGAGAATCCCTTTCATCAGGCCACACCAATGGAACATACAGCCACCAGAAACTAGGACCAGGCAGAAACTTTTGCAAGCAGTCCACCAGTGGCCGACCACAACAATGTCAGATGCCTGCTGCTACATAAATGTGGGTGGCTCCTTCCCTCCTCAGTTCCCCGCCATACTTGCAGGACCTCACTGTAGGGAACCAGGGATCTGCCAGTCAGGTGAGGCACAGAACAACAGGTAGATCCTCATGGAGAAGGTGACACCACTAACTAGAGTCTCAGGACCTTACAGGGTGAAGGAGAGGGACGCATGGCCTGATGAAAGAGATTCTCTCGAAGATCTACTGTTATGGTGAGCATGTAACTCTTCTATCTTCTTCTAGGATATTTCTTTATTTAACAGACTTTAGGATTACAACCTTTGAGTCAGGGACTCATTTACAAAGGCTCCGCATCAGAAAAAACAAACATAAACATACAGTATAGACATGGAATGGCAGCTAAAGGTTACAGTTTTTTAGTTATACAATATTGCACAATCAAGATCAGCATACATTGCATTGAACGTGTTACCAAGAGCTGTATTTTACAGTTTACAAGAGAACAGTAAAGTTTGCTGATGGAGGAGGGTGTAAGGTTTTATATTTACAGTGAAGTAGAGAATTAGACAGATATCTTGTGAGTGCAGCCAAAGGAGGCATTGTTAATAGGTACTGTTTGATAGTCCTATCGGTAGGGAGCTCAGTGTTGTAGTGGTCCTGTAAGATGATAGATAGATGACCCAGCACTAGCTGGTACATTGTGCATGCCACGAAGCGGGAATGTGCTCTTTGAGGGCTGACTTGAAAGGTCCAATTTGGAGATGGAGGAGACATTGAGGAAGTTCTGTACCAGGCTGGGGCCCTGTGTGGAAATGACCTTTGGGCTAAGGAGGTTCTAACCCTCGGGGTGGACCACACCTGTCGGTTGGCAGTGCGGGTGTTCACCGAGGTGTGGGAGGATAGGAGAGAGGCAGAAACCCCCAAGGGGGTAAGCCCCAGGTGTATTTCCTCTGTGAGGAGACATGTTTGATAACATAGCCTTTCATCCAGGGTGAAGAGATTTGTCAGGGCATATAGGGTACAGGTATGGGTACGCTTGTCTGCCTCGGGCAGGAGTCCGCATGCTTTGTTTATGGCAAGGTGGATTTTGTTAAGGGCTGTGTGGTCAGCAGCCGAGTAGATAGTGAGCCCATAATCGACTAGGGAGAGGACTGAGGAGGTGACAGCCAGATTAAGGGCTTCTGGAGGTAGGCAATCCTTGTGCCGATACAATAGGCCTATATTTATGGCTGATAATAGAGTGTCAATGTGTGAATGGAAGGAGAGGCTGGAATCAAATGTAAGGCCCAAGTATTTATATGTATGGACCTGTTCTAGAGGAAGGAGAGAGTGGGAGAGGATTGTTAGCTGTGCATTCTTGGCCTTATTCTGTCAGTGGGCAAAGAGCATGGTCTTTTGTCTTTTTTACGTTGACCACGAGTCTTTGGTCTATGAACCAGTTTTCAATCTGACTAAATGTGTGTTGAAGGGGGGACTGCAATACTATGGGATCTGGGTGTGAGGCAAAAAGAACTGCGTCGTCTGCATAGAGTAGTAGGTTGCTGGAGCAGGAATTGGGCAAGGTGTTTAGGCAGATGCTGAATAATAGAGGGCCGAGGAAAGAGCCCTGGGGAACCCCAGAGCGGACTGGCAGGGTGGATGAGAGGGTGTTGTTTATTTTGACACATTGTGATCTAGCTATGAGTTAACTGGTAAACCAGGAGATGGGTCCCTGGGACAGACCTATGTGGCGGAGTGTGCTTAAGAGCAAGGGGTGGGAGACTGTATCAAAGGCCTTTGACAGGTCGATGAAGACAGCTCCAGCTAGGCTTTTCTATCCAGGGAAGAGTGAATAAAATTAGAGAACTCAGTGAGAGCCGTAGTTGTACTGTGCCCAGATCTAAGCCATGCTGCTCCTGCAAAGTAGGTTATGAGCAAGCAGGTACTCAGTGGGTAGGGTGGCTATAATTTTTCGAGGGATTTGAGAGTGGTGAAAGAATGGATATGAGACAGTAGTTATTGGGGAGGTGCTGTCACCACTCTTCAGTATTGGGGTGACTGTGGCAGTCTTCCAGGCTGTGGGGAACTGCCCCAGACTTAGGGAGCGGTTAATGAGGTCAGTCAGTAGGGGGAGGACTGTATCTAGTACTAGATGTAGGATTCTCATATCAAAAGAATCTTTGCAATAGCAAGAGCCACTGAGTGTTTTAATGAGAAAAGGCCTTGCCTCATTTGTAGAGATCACCCTGAGATAGAAGGGGGGATGCTGGGTATTAGGGGGCGGGGTTGCAGGAGTGGGGTCGAAGAAATTATTTGGGAGTACTGCACTAAAGTCAAAGAATGATGAGTTTAGGCAGTTGGCGATGGCCAGCGGATCGGTGGTAGGGACATTGTTGACAGTTAGTCGGGGGAGCGGATTTGCCATTGAGTTCCTTGATATTGTCCCACAACAACCGAGCATTCCCCGGAGGAGGCAAGGTCATTTTAGTAGCCCGACGGCCTGTTTAATGGCCTAAGTGCATCTGTTACGTAGCCGCTTTATAGGCTTGCCTGTCCGCCTGTGTCGGATGCGACTGCTTTATGCCAGAGATCATCTCTGTGCTTTAGCTGTTGGAGCAGTGCAGGCGTGACCCAGGGGGCCTTACGTTTCTTGGACTGTACTTTTGCTAGTGGGGCACAGATGTCACATGCTTTATTAAAAGAACAGGTGAAATAATCAAGGGCTTCATCTACAGTAGGGACCCGGGAGATGGGGGACCAGTCCCACTGAGTTAAGTATTTTCTTAGTTTTGTGAGGCCTCCGGGTTGGAGCCGACGCCGGGAAAAATAGTTTGGTTTGGGTTTCTGCTGAAGACACGATAAGAGTTGCCTCTCCATTTGGAACTTGAGAAGCACTCTCTGAATCAGAGGAAAGGTGTACAGTCGTGGCCAAAAATACTGGTGCCCTTGCAGTTTTTTCTAATAATGCACCATTCCTTCCAGAAAATTGTTGAAATTAAAAAATATTTTGGTATCCACATATGTATTTCTTTGGTTTGCAGTGGAATAAAACACAAAAAGCAGAAAAATTTACTAAGTCTTAGCTTATTCCACACAGAAATCCTTAAATGGCTCGGACAAAATTATTGGCACCTTTTAGAAGTAGTTAGAAATAATTACATTTCAAGCAGGTGATTCTCCTTCACTTTGAAATTGAACTCACCTGTGGTGAGTTGCAGGTGCCTGCAATATAAAAATCACTCATTCAACCAGTTTGAATAGAGAAAAGGACTCATTCTCCTGTTTTGTGTCACTGTGTGTACCGCAGAATGAGCATGGAGAAAAGAAAGACAACCAGAGAATTGTCTGAGGAGGTCAGACAGAAGATTGTAGCCAAGCATGGACAATCTCAAGGCTACAAATCAATCTCCAGAGACCTTGATGTTCCTGTTTCCACCGTGACGTAATGTTATCAGGATGTTTAAGGCCCATGGCACTGTAGCCAACCTCCTGGACGGCCATAGAGAAAACTTGATCGGAGATTGCAGCACAGGATTGTTCGAATGGTGGAGAAAGCACCTCGATCAACTGCCAAACAGATTCAAGCTGACCTTCAGACACAAGGTACGACAGTTTCAACTCGCACCATCCTTCGCCAACTCAAAGAAAGGGGGTTATATGGTAGGAGGCCCAGGAGGACCCCACTGCTGAGAGAGACATAAGAAAGCCCGACTGGGGTTTGCCAAAACACACCTGAACAAGCCAAAATCCTTCTGGGAGAATGTCCTGTGGACAGATGAGACCAAATTAGAGCTTTTTGGTAAAGCACATCATCTCTATGTTTACAGAAAACAAAATGAAGCCTTCAAAGAAAAGAACACCTTTCCTACAGTCAAACATGGAGGAGGTTCAGTGATGTTTTGGGGTTGCTGTGCTGCCTCTGGCACTGGGTGCCTTGAACGTGTGCATGGCATCATGAAATCTGGAGATTACCAGGCCATTTTGGAGCGCAATGTTGAACCCAGTGTCAGAAAGCTGGGTCTCCGTCGAAGGTCATGGGTCTTCCAGCAGGACAATGACCCCAAACACACTTCAAAAAGCACCCAGGAATGGTTCAAGACAAGGCTGGACTGTTCTGAAGTGGCCAGCAATGAGTCCATATCTAAATCCCATTGAAAACCTGTGGAGAGATCTGAAAACAGCAGTTGGGAGAAGGCGCCCTTCAAATCTGGGAGAACTGGAGCAGTTTGCACAAGAAGAGTGGGCCAAACTGCCAATAGAGAGTTGCAGGAAGCTCCTCCATGGCTATAGGAAGCGGTTGATTGTAGTTAGTTTGACCAAAGGCTGTGCTACCAAATATTAAGTCTATGGTGTCAATAATTTTGCCAATGCCATTTCTTTTCATTTTCTGATTTAAAAGGATATATTAAATTCTGAATCAAAAAATGAAAATTACGTACCTACCGTAATTCTTGATCTTCTCTTGTATCTTCATCATTCATTACTATTGGGTGACAGCCGGAGGCGTGCACCCGCCACGGGATTTTTTTTTTTTTTTTTTAGAGGAGTCAGTGTCGACGGTGCTGCCTCATGGAGAGAAGCTCTGCGTAGAACGTGAGGGGCGGCCGTTAGGCGCCACAGACTCCGCCTCCATCCCAGTTCTGTTGGCCGGAGAGGCGAAAAAAGGGTTAGAAGAAAGAGTGAGGCAAGAGAGCCGAGGGTTAGAAAAAGGAAAGGATATAAACTGAAAAAGGAATAAGCCGATAGAGGATAGAAGGGAAAACAAGAACTGCCTACCATAAGGGACCGAAGGGCCTCACTTCTGGGGCGGCTCTAAGGGAGGAACAAATAGGGAGGAGAAAGAAGGGTAAAAAGAGAGAAGAATAGGAGGGGAGAAGACTGCCGTTGGCAATTAGTTAAGGGTTATAAGCTCAGAACCACAAACAAGGGAGCAAGGATCCCATTTTGGAATTGAAAGAGAAGGTCAACTGAACTTCTCGCTCAGAATGGACACCAAAGGCAGGTTCCCTAACCTCCTGCCTACCCAGTTTTTCCCAGACTCCAGCCGGGAGCCCTTTAATCATTAAGAAGGAAAAACTCTGTTCCAAACGAGAGCTGCCAGCTAGGAGGGAAGAAGCCCACCAGCATTTTGTTAAGTGATAACACAGTATCATGTGAAAGTGAGGGGGGGTGCCCACAGGGGG
Source organism: Neoceratodus forsteri (assembly GCA_016271365.2). NCBI lineage: Eukaryota > Metazoa > Chordata > Ceratodontiformes > Ceratodontidae > Neoceratodus > Neoceratodus forsteri. The sequence continues at coordinate 431,869,970 of CM028134.1, forward strand.
AGCCCCTATGCCAAAGAGAGAGAGCGGGAACTCAATCGGACTCCCTAGAGGCAAGGCAGGGAACACTCTTTAAGGAAATTGGAGTGCCGGATAGCACTACACATGTAGAGGCTGACATAATAGGATTAAGTCTTGCCAGAAGTGGTCTGGAAAAGAGAAGTCGAGTCCCGAAAGGGATCGTCTCTTTAAACTGTAAATTGAGAAGAAATGGCTGGGGAGAACCAAGAGATGCCCATTAAGGGCAGTCAGAAAGAGTTCTCTCAGGACAGATAAATGAAGCTCGCTCCTCCTATTCTCAGAGGAAAGATCCATTCTGAGGACCGAAAGAGAGCATGTAAAAATTATTATTTATTTTTTTTTGGCTTAACGGCCCAGGGAGAAAAGGGAGGGATGAGCAGGGAAGGGGAGACGCCGAAGAAGGAGGCCCTTGAGGGGATGGTGGGAGGGATTCAGTAATGAATGAAGATACAAGAGAAGAACAAGAATTACGGTAGGTACGTAATTTTCATATCTTCCCTTGTCAATCTTCACCATTCATTACTGTTGGGTGAGTACGAAGCCCCCTTCCCCTAGAAAAAGGGGGAGGGAGAGAGAAAATTCCTGAGGGAACAGACCCCTCAGCCTCCTACTGGTGACAAGTAGAGAGGGGGAGACCCTGACCAATAGACAAGAGTCTAAGGTGGGTGAGGAGGAGAAGATGCCCTCAAGGGGCTGTGGGAAGGGGGTTGCCCCTGAAGACATCTCCTCGCCCTACGGGAAAATAGGTGGGTCCCCCGGAAGGCAGAGTCAGTCACCCTACGCTGGGCCATGGGTGACAGTCGGGAGAGATGAAGCCATGCCGTCCGCCTGATGCAGATCGCTGTCCCTACTAGCTTGGATGCCACCTCGCTGGCGTCATAGGATGCCCTCGCTTGGTGCCTTGCACGCTCCAGACCCTGTGCAGAGAGGGCAATGGCTTGTCTAGACTGCTCTGAGTCAGGTAGCAAAGCTAAGACCTGAGCCAGCATCGACCACAGATGCCTGTTGTAAGCAGTGTGGTGAGCCTGATGGGAGGAAATGCACAGTAATGCACGACCAGAAGAGAAAACTCTTCGTCCCCACCGGTCGAACTCAGCAGAATCCGAGTCCGAAGGCCTGTCGTGCACTGGGAGGCAAAGCCCAGAAGGAGTATCTAGGGACGTCAAACCCAAAGGTGGGTGAGGTAGAGAACCTAGAGACTCGTGGGGGGCACAATACCGTCTCCTGCAGTCTCCTGGGGCTGGAGGAGTGGCTGGAGACTGCCAGGTGCGGATAGACGCTTCCTGGAAGGGAATCGGCCAGGAAGGCACCACCAAATGGTGGGCGCTGAATTCACTGAGGAAAGCACGCATCTGCCGCTCGGTATTGTCTCTCAGAACGTAGGAAATCTGAAGCTCTGAGACCATCCTCGAAAGGAAACGCTGATAGTCAGTGAAGTCAGCGTCAGACGAAAGGTGGACAGAAGTTCCTCTTCCTCAGTTGAGGAAGATGAGGAGGAAGTGAAGCTCCGAATGCCCAGAAGACTCCTGCGGCGGGAGGGACAGGCAAAAAAACCTGTTCGTCCATGGCCCTAACATAGGACGGGAAGGCCGACGCAGTAGCTCTGAACGTCTCCCAAGTTACTGGCCCAGTGTGCCCCACATGACCTGGGAGAGAGGGGGGTGGTTGCAGAGGGATGGGCGAAGGGCACCTAAAAGCACGTGCCTGGCCTCTGCCAGACTCTGAGATCCAGGTAGCGATGCCGCCAAAACTGGGGACCCTGTGATCATGCGGGTTAGTAGAAGAGAAAGGAAGGCAACTCCAGAAAGAGCCCTGAAGGGAATCTCCCTGTGGCGTGCCTGGGATTGCATGAGTCCAGAAGGGCAACCCTCAGAACCGCCACTAGAAGGCGCTTTAGAGACCTTCAGAGAGAGGTGAGGATCAGCCACGACTCCTCCCCGCACCCCGCAGGGCGGTGGGGCCTCGCCGCTGCTCGATCCCTACCTCCTCAACCCTTCGGACCCAAGCAGCCCTCTTCCTCAAAACCAGCGGTGGAGGTCCCTGCTGAGCAAGGCCCCGAAGGGCGCCTACTGAAGCAGGGTCCTCCTCCCTTTGCTGAAGGACCCGAGCAGCACCAGAAACGGCGGCTGCCTGGGACCTACCAGAAGAGGGAATCCCTTCTCGAACTCCCGAAGGGTCCACCACAGATGACTCCACGCCACCCCTAGCCATGGAGCCATCCGGGCAGACCAGCTCTGGGGAGTCCGGGAGAGGGATACTGGACCGTCTAGCCCTGCGGCCTACAGGAGGTTCAGAGCCAGAGGACTCTAGCTGCTGGTCTGTGTCTTCACCCAAGTCGTGCCTCTCCAAGGAGGGGTTGACAAGGGAAGACTGCAAACCAACCGCAGCAAGAACCTGCCCAGGTGGCACCAGGCCTGGTACCGCGCCAGGCGCGGCAGAGCAACATGTCTGCAGTCATCCGTCCCATGGCGGTGCCGGTTCCTGGGCTGCACCGGTACCCAACACCGCCCTGGCGCAAGGATCTGGCATGGTGCGTGTCCCGGCACGCAAATGGCGCCAAGGCCCAAGCGGCGCCAATGGCACCACCAGTCCCCGGCACAGCGTCTGGCGCTGAGGCCAGCCAGCGGCACCGCCGACGGCACTGCCGAGTCCCCGCACTGTAACCGCACGAGGCCAAGTGATGCACCGCAGCCACGCCACCTGGAACCCACGGCACTGCGGACCCAGAGCGACACCGCCACCAGAGTCCCCGCACCGCAAACGACGCCGAGGCCCAGAACGGCGCCGCCACGGCCCCGACCAGCCGCCGCGCCATGAAAAGCAGAGGATTCCATGGCGAGGAAAGATGGTAAAGAGGGCCCACCAGCGCCATGCCCCGCAGCCAGGGGCCGTGACACCGGGGGAGCCTGCACCTTCGAGGAGGTGACTGCCGGGACGGCGCCAACAGCGCGACCCTGGGTGGGATCACGCTGTTCCTCCGGCGCCGAAGAAGAAACCTCCTCCTCCTCGGCAAGGCTGGAAGTGGAGGAGGTTTCCTCCTCGCTGGGCCGTATAGACCCGGGAGGGGATCCGGAGGAAAGGTCGAGAGATCTGGCCTGGGAAGCCTTAGGGCGACGTCGTCCTCCGAAAGTCGGCGGAGCTCGCCTAACTCGCAACGCGCGGAGTTCTAAAACACGGCAGTCCATGGAGAAGCAGGTGTCGCAATGGTCCATATCATGGTAGGGTCCCAGGCACCGGAGACAAACATCATGACGGTCTGTGATGGAAAACTGCCGGCCACAAGGGCACCGACGCAGAGGAGCACAGCCCGCCTTAGACTTACTCTTTGCCCCCGAACCAGACATGATGCTAAATAATCAAGCAAAAACACAGAAAAGGTTCGGCGTTGTCAAAAGAAAAAATAATAATGGAAAGATCTTACCAGTCGACGACGTCGAGAAAATACCAGGATGAAGGAGCGTCGAAATAAATTTTGAAGCGGCCTATGATGCAGTAAACCATCAAAACTCGCACAGCAGGTGCAGCCTCGATGGCGGGAGAAACAGAACTGGGATGGAGGAGGAGTCTGCAGCGCCTAACGGCCTCCCCTCATGCTCTACGCAGAGCGTCACTCCAGGGGGCGGCGCTGTCTCCTCTAAAAAAAAAAAAATTCCCGTGGCGGGTGTGCGCCTCCGGCTGTCACCTAACAGTAATGAATGGAGAAGATTGACAAGGGAAGATCAAAGGTTCTGTAATATTAACACAGAAATAAAGAATTGTGGAGACCAAATACTGTACTGTTGTTAATTTCAACTTATGTTTAGAGGAAATTTTGAGTTATTTGAAAAAGTGCAAGGGCGCCAATATTTTTGGCCACGACTGTATAAGAACCTCCCCTTCCAAAAGAGGGACAACGCGTCTCGCCAGAACACTCCAGGCCCTGGAGCAAGTCAGTAGAAAAGAGGCAGTTTTGCATTATGTGGGGATGCAAAAAAGTCCAACTCTGAATAACCCCATCTGTCGAACAGGTCTTCTACTACAGAGGCTGCCAGTTCCCACTTGTGCATCCTACACTTTGACCTGCTTAGCCTGTCTGACAAGATGTTTTGGGCACCTGAAACATGTACTGCTGACAGTTCTAGACCATGTTCCAGAGCTCACTACTAGACTCTCATCACCTACCTGCATGGGGTAAGGTGGTTCCCCTTGCTTGCTGATGTAATGCATCACACTGGCGTTGTCCATCTGTACTAACAGAGGATCTGGGGACAGATGAGCCTGGAAAGGTTGTAGCCCATACAGCACAACTGCATTTCTATAACATTTACATGCAAAGTGCTCTCTGATGGGGCCCTAAGTGTGCACCCCACTCCATCCCTGAGGCATCTGTTGTTAAAGTCTGAAGAGGGCAGGGGATCATGAAGAGAACCCCCTTTAACAGGTTACTGGGTTCCATTCACCACTTAAGCACTTTGCGTACAGGAGAGGTTACTAGAACCCTTTGTTCTGCATCATCCATGAGATGGTCCCACTGGACTCTTAAGGTTCACTGAGGGATCCTCATGTGCAGTCAGGGCAAAAGGTACTGTGACAATGGCTGCTGCCATAATGCCCAGAAGCCAAAGGAATGTCCTGGCTAAGATATACCAGCTGTTGTGTACCAGGTGAACCTAGGCAATCAGATGTTCGGCCCTGTCCAGAGGCAGGAGGCCTGAGCCCTGAGCTGTGTCCAAGACTGCTCCTATGTACTGCAGACATTGACAAGGTATCAAGACAGACTTCGGTACGTTGACTGTAACCCCCAGCGCATCGAACATCAGCCTTGTTCGAGCTAGTGTGTGCATGAGCTGCTCTTTGGAGCAGGCTTTCAATAGTCCAGGTAAGAAAAGACAGAGGCCTTCCTTGCAAAGGGCTGCTGCCACCACTGCCAAGCATTTTGTTATGACCCATGGTGCAGAGGACAAGCCCAAGGGTAATACTCTGAATTGGTAGTGTTCCCCTGAAGCAGGAACGTCAAATACTTTCTGTGAGGTTTGTGAATTATGATATGAAGGTATGCATCCTTCGTGTTGAGGGAACAGAGACAATCCCCTGCTTGCAGCAGCAGAAGCAGGCCTTGCAGGGTGACCATTCTGAACTTGTTGTACTCTATGAAAAAGTTCAGCTCCTTCAGATCCAGAATAGGCCCAAGGTCTCCTGTCCATTTTGGGACTAAGAAGTACAGAGAACAGAACCCCATGTTTCTTTGTATGACGGGCACAGGCTCCATGGCCTTGTTTTGAAGCAAAATCCAAACATCCTCCAAGAGCAAAGGAATGTGGTCTGGAGGATAGTGTGTTGGCACCAGAGGATGATCTGGAGGTGTGTCGAGATGTTCCAGAGCATGACCTTCTGCTATGATTTCCAGGACCCATGCATCTGATGTCACCTCCTTCCACTGATTTAAGTGGAAGAAGAGATGATCCCCTACAACCACCCCTGGAGTAATGGTGGTTCAGGGTGTACAAGCAGTCAGGAAGAGCTGGTTGTGGTGGCTCCTCTCGCCACCACCTCTAGGGGCTTTGGGTGTGCACCTGGAGTGGTTCATGGGTGGGCAAGGCTCTGCTCCCTTGCCCTTACCTTGCTATTTGATGGCAGGATGGTGTCTAGCACCAGCTGGATGAAAAGGTCTCCTCTGCCTACCTCTTGGTTGGGTATGGCAGAGGGAGTGTACAGAGTTCAGGGTCCTGCCTGAGGCCTGAAGGTTAGAGAAGATATCCTGGACATCTGAGCCAAGTAATTTATATCCTCTAAAAGGGGACTGAGAATGGACTGTTCTATGTCATTCGCATACACTGCCGCCCTAAGCCAGGAGGTCCTGCCCGGGTACCCCGTCAAGTGAGCGCTACCAGAATACTGACGCACTATACAGCGCTAGTCTGGTTAGTGCTCACATGGACAGCAACTGGGGATTTACAGCGTTTGCTGTAAGCGCTCCCCTGGTTGCTGTCTGTGGTGCTGATGCATCACAAGGGCATCAGAATCTGGAAGGCTGGCCGAGCTGCTCCCGTGGTGTGGAGGGCTGGGGCATAGTGCAGCTCGGCCAGTGCTATTGGAGACCAGGGTTCTAATCTTGGTCTCCATTCATTTTACTCACATTGGGACTTCTTTTTTTTTTTTTTTCCCCAAGGGACTGTGGAAACAGTATTCCATGGCCCCAGAAATTTAAGTTGTCCTGTGATCTGCTACCCCGAGTAGGAATCCTTAAGTCCGAGGGGTGTGGGCAGAGCCCCCCAAAAAAACTGATACGGTTCTTGCCACGCGGCTCTTGACCGTACTGTTGTTGTCAACACTAGGCTGACCCAGTGCCCCTGCCTGAGGCCTGAAGGTTAAAGAGGATATCCTGGACATCGGAGTCAAATAATTTATATCCACTAAAAGGGGCATTAAGAATGGACTGTTGTACATCATTTGCAAACCCTGCCACCCTAAGCCAGGAATACCTCCTTAGACATATTTCTAAGGCAGCAGCCCTGGCCGAGGCATCGGAAGCATCATAGGCCACATGAAGCAGGTATTTTCCGACATCAGCCCCAGCTGTGAGAGCTTTCAGAAACTCCTGTTTGAGGGTACCCTCTGGCAAAGCTATGCAGCTGCCTTGGCCCTTCTCCAGAATGTATTCTGGTAATCCACTATGTGGGCCTGATAGTTAGCAATTCTAAGACCCAGGAGGCGAGGCAAAAGTCCTCTTACCTAGCACACCCAACCTCCTGGATTCTTCATCATGAGAAGAAGGTAGCAGGTATTTTGGTGCCTTGACCTATCATGGGTAGCACTGATGACCACAGAGTCTGCCTTAGACTGGCTAGCAAAAAAGAGTTTCCCCGAGAAAGCCATATACATTTTGTCTGCTTGTCTTTGTATGGCAGTAATGACATTTGGCCTATGCCGGGCAGCAAAGGTGACATCCTCTACAGCCAGGAGGAGAGCTGGCACCACAACTAAGGGAGCATCAGGTATCTCCAAGAAATCTATTAGAGTTTTCTTGGTGGTATCATGCTCCTCTAAATTAAAACCCATGGCAGCCTGTAACTGGTTCATCATGGTAAGGAAAGTTGGGGCCTTGGCGGGTGGGGGCACCGAGTCCTCACTGCAGGTGGATACAGTGGAACTAGTGCTCTCTATATGGACATTTCACATAGTCCTCAGGGTCTTCCTTCTCATCCTGCATTATTAAATCAGAATTGAATTCAGAGCCATTGTCGGCCTGGTCGATGGGTATAAGGGAGCACGCCAGTGAGGCTGGCAACGCTAGAAGAAGTGGCCTCAAGCATGGCCTTAGGGTGCGCCATCATGGGGGGCGGGGAGGTTGGAGTAAGCAAACCCAGTTGACGGGCCTCTTGGCACAGCAGGAGAAGGCAATAGTCGACTGAGTATGTCCATAAAGGACAACAGGACCACCTAGATGTCGGCACCTATGTGGTCGACGGGTGTACCGGTTAAGGTTGATGACTGAACCTGGGAGTTACGTCGATGGTTGGGGGGGGGGTGAGCAGCATCACCGCCAGAGCGGTCAACGCAGCTGTGGAGGTCGTACCTGCTGTGCGGAGGGGTGACCTGGAGTGCACCAGGGAGGTTTTCTCCTACTCCTGGTGCTTGTGCTTATGGCTCCCAGGTGACTTCTCCTGGAACTTGGAAGACTTGAACCCTGAGTAGTGAGCCAGTGACACGACAGTACTCTTTTGCTGGAGTTCATTCTCCACGCGGGATAAAGTACAGTTACGCAAGAACTTACCGTAACAGTAGATCTTCGAGAGGAGCTCTTGCAGCAGGCTATTACCACTAGGACCAATGCTGCAGGCCTTAGGACCCACCAGAAAAATCTTAGTTAGCAGTACCCAGCAGAGCCCACTCCATGTCAGTCATGGTACAAAAGGGTGCGGTTTCTAGTTTCCACTTCAGTTCACCTGCTGAGGACCCATGAAAAGGCCCCAGCAGGCTTAACCAGGCGAAGCATGCTCTTGTCATGCTGAACTCTCCAGGAGGAAGGAGGGTGGGAAAGCAGCACCTGCTGCAAGAGCTCCTTTTGAAGAGCTACTTTTATGGTAAGTTCTTACATAACTGTGAGTATCTTACTCTGAGTGGGAGCTCTTGCAGCAGGCTATTACTATTAGGACTGAATCCCATGCAGTCCCACACTAAGAAGGTGATCAGCCCTGGGAGGAGGATGACTAAGGCCAAAAACAGCATTGCCTAGGCAGCCAGGATGACAGTACGTCAGGAGAGTAGTCCCTGGAGGACCACCAAGCCAAACCCGGCTCGGTGCCTGGAAGCTATGTCCAGGCTGTAATGCCTGACAAAGGTATGTACTGAACTCTAAGTAGCTGCTGTGAAATGTCTCTAACAGAGACATTTTTCAAAGAAGGAAGGAGGTAGACACTGCTCTGGTAGAATGACCCTGACCGATCCAGGGAGAGTTTTATTGTACTTGTTGTAGCAAAAGACTATGCAGTGGACTAGCCACCTTGACATAGTCTGTTTAGACACCGGTTTGCCCAGATGTTGAGGTGGAAAGGCCACACAGAGTTGCTCCGATTTGTGGTGTGCCACTGTATGCTTAAGGTAATATCTCAGCGCCCTGTGGACATCCAAAGTGCGTAAGAGAGCTTCTCCTCTGTTGGAAGGGGTAGAATAATAAACTGGAAGGTCAACTGACTGGTTGAGGGTTAATTTAGAAACCACTTTGGGCAGAAACTTAAGATTTGTCCTGAGAGAAACCCTTTCCCTAAGAAAAAACAAATAAGGCTCCTTGCACATCAGGGTCTGAAGCTTGAAACCCTTGAGCTGAAGTAACAGCAACTAAAAGGCTGAGTTCACTGGACTGGTGGGGGTCCAGATGGTGTGTAAGCCCCACAGGCAGAAACGCTTCCACTTCATAGCGTAAGTGGACCTTGTAGAGGGCTTCCTCACCAAAGCGAGTGTCTGCCACCTCCTGGGAGACCCCATACCTTGTCTTAACTATGTCTGCAGGAGCCATGCATGAAGGTGCAGGGACTTGAGGTCTGGATGTACCAGCTTGTCTTGGTCTTGGGACAGTAATTGCGAGCATATTGGTAGCGGAATTGGAGGTTCAGGACAGCCGCTGAAGCAGTGGGAACGAAATCTGCCATGGCCATAGTGGAGTGATTAGGATCATCTGAGCCCCTCGGTCTGTAACTTCAAAAGAACCCTTTGAATTAGGGGGGAAGGTGGAAAGGCATAAAGGAACCTCCCTGTCCAACAAAGGGACAATGCGTCTGGCCTAAAAACACCAGGCATATGTTCTCGCGAGCAGAAACTTGGCAGTTTGGCATTGCGTGGGGACACAAAGAGGTCCAGCTCTGGAAGACCCCATGTGTTGAAGAGCTGGTCCACTACTGACTGGAGTAGCTCCCACTCATGCGCCTTGGATCGAGACCGACTTGGGCTGTCTACCAAGGCATTTTGGATGCCTGGAACATGCACCATGGTTAGAGTGATGTGGTGTTCCAGTGCCGAAAACAAAACTCTCATCGCCTCCCTGCACAAGGGGTAAGAATGCATTCCCCCTTGCTTGCTGATGGAAAAGACAAAGGCCGTGTTGTCTGACTGAACGAGAAGACAGCATGGTGTCAGGTCCTCTTGAAAGGCCCATAAGGCGTTGAGGACTGCTCGCATCTCTAAGATGTTGATGTGGAGATTGTGCTCTACTGGGGACCAAAGCGCCTTGTCTGGCTGTCCCTAGGTGAGCCCCCCAACTGAGGTCGGAAGCATCCACTGCCAAGATCCGATTCGGGGCCTCGCTCTGAAAAAGACCCACTTTTCCAAGTTTGAGGGTCAAGCCGCCAGAGGAGGTCCTCCTGACTGGCTCGGAGATCCTGACCAGATGGTCTAGACCGCTGCAGCTCTGGTCCCACTGCACCCTGAGCATCCACTGTGGGACCCTCATGTGGGGGTGAGACAAGGGAGTTAGGGGATGGCCGCCGCCATGTGCCCCAGAAGTCTGAGAAGCCCTAGCTTGGACTCGGGGGTTATTAGAACCGATCGGGCCACCTCTTGCAGGTGATCTCCCTTTCTGTGGGAGGAAAGCCATGCCATGGACCATGTCCAGGATCACACCTATAAAGAAGAGTCTTTGGCTGGGCTCTGGGGATGATTTGGGAAGAAACAGGGTAATTCCCAACTCTGGAATAGCACATAGGTGTCTCCGAGGAAGTGCGAGGAATGCGATCATGGCGAGGCCGCTAGGAGCCAGTTGTCCAGGGAGAAGACAAGATGACCCTTGCACCTTAGAGCCGCAGCTATCACCACTAGGCACCTGGTGAAGACTCGGGAGCAGAGAGAGGCCTAATGGCAGAACTCAAAACTGGTAATGTCTCCCCTGGAAGTGGAACCTCAAATACTTCCGGTGAGGAGGAAAGACCCCGATATGCATGTATGCATCTTGCATGTCCAGGGAACAGAGTCAGTTCCCTTGGTGTGCAGAGGAATTAGGCCTTTAAGGGTCACCATCCTGAACATTTTGTATTCTATATAGTTGTTTAGTGAGCTGAGGTCCAGGATGGGCCAAAGATCGTGTGTCTTTTTTGGTTCTAGGAAGAAGTGTGAATAGTACACTTTTCCCTGCTGTCCCCGAGGGACCGGCTCTATTGCTCTTTTGTGCAAGAGGGCCTGAATTTCTCTTTCTATAAGTGCTTTGTGTGAAGGAGGATATCTTGAGGACCTTGATGGTGTCACTTGGGGATTGTGTGAACTGCAGCGTATGTCCCCTCCTTATAATGGCTAGGACCCAGAGGTCCGAGGTGATTTTGCTCCACCCTTCCAAGTGGATGGAGAAGTGACCCCCTACTGCCTCCCCTTACACCTCTTCCGGAGGAGGGGGGTCAGTAGGGAGTCATTGGGAGGAACCGGGAGTTGGCAGAGAGGCCTGGGAGGACTTTGTGCCTCGAAAGAAAGTGCCCCCTGGCTGTTGGGTTGCGGCCTTCCTTTTAAAGCCTCTTCTCTGTGATGTCCGATTACCATGGGCAAGTTGTCCTGAGGACTTCTGAAAGGACCATTTGCAGAAGTGCTTTTGGTCCCCCTTGTATAGTTGCTGGATGGACCAAATTGATTTCCCGAACTCTTGGAGATGAGAAATGAGCTTCTCAGTCTCCTCCCCGAATAAAACGGAACCTTGGAAGGGAAGGTTCTTGATTCTGGACTGCAGATCCGGGGAGAATCTGGTGACTCTTAACCAGGTGTGGTGCCTCAGGCGAGCGCCAGATGCTGCCGCCCTTGACACCGTGTCTGCAGTGTCATACGAGAGCACGCAGAATGTGAGATCTCGATTCCTAGCCCAATTTTAGAATTTCCAGAGCTCTGTCTTCTGGGCAGAGTCTGGTAAGGCGTTGGCTATCGCTTGCCCCTTCTCCCATAAGGCATTTTGGTACTGGACCATATGCATTAGGAAGTTCAGGGATCATATGGAACAGGTGGATGCAGAGTACACCTTCTTGCCCACCTGATCCAGATAATGGGACTCCTGATCGGGAGGCTGAGAACTAAGGTGCTTCTGACGTCAAGACTTGTCATGAGCAGCCGCTATGACCACTGAGTCGGCCTGAGGGTGTTCCACCAAAAAGGGCTCCTCCCTCGGTGCTCTATACAGCCTATCAGATTTCTTCAGAACAGCCAGAACTGTGGCTGAATGCTTCCAAGTAATCCTCGTGAGGTCCTGGAAAGTATCCACTAAAGGAGGCACCACCAATGGCTTAGGCTCCTTTTGCCTCAGGTATTTCGCAAGTCTCCAGTGCTCTGGGTCCAGATCCTCCGTCTCCCATTCATTGGAGGCCTGGATCTGCCTCATGATGTCCATAAAGGTTGGATCGTCAGGAGGCAAACAGGGTGTTTCCTTGTCATCAGGAAAACCTCCAATTCTTGAGAGGGACCAGACTGAGGAAGAGGATGATGAAGACCGGCTCCTACTAGGATGGGGGGAAGCTGACCCATGTTTGGAAGGGCTTCGATCCCCTAGAACATTGGTCACTATCCGACTGGCAACGGCTATGGGACCGGTGTCGGCTCGGGGACCAACGAATGAGCAGAGACCGGCACCTGTCTCTGGAGCGGCGATGGCTAGGAGTGTGTCCATGCCTGGTAAGGGACCTCTGACAGCTGCAGGACCTGCTCTTGGGCCGGGACCAGCGACGACTGGTAGACCGTGAACGGTGCCGTCGACGGTCCTTAGAACCTGGACAGGATCTAACCACTGGGGTGAGCTGGATTTTGAAGCTTTGCGCGCTCATCTGGAGGTTTGGTTGGAGACTTTTGAGGAAGATCCCTGGTGTCTTGGCAGGTCGGGAACCGGTGTCGGACCTGGCTTCGGGGGAGTAATGTCCTTCTTTACCTGGCTCCACCAAAAAGTAAAGAGCTCTGTTAGCTCCTCTTTATTGAAAACTGAAGCTGCAGTCCCCTTCAGGGGAATAGGCGAAGCCGGAAGGGCCTTGGGAGAGGAATCAGAGGAAGTGCCTCTCGGAGTCGAGGACTTTGAGCGGTGACTGTACCGTGACTTGGTACAGTTGTTTCTAAGGTCGGCGCAGCGCCGAATCCGTGGCTGGCACCATGGCTGGGGTCTTGGCTGTGGCCAGCTCTGGTTTCACCGGTTTTGAAGGGCAGTACCCCAAAGAGGTCTTAGCCAGAGGGTCCCATTCCCTGTTCAGGGACTTACCCGAAGCACCAAGTAAAGCTATGACGGAGGCCTTTTTCGGCAGGGCCGAGGTTTGCGCTGAAGAAGAGGCCTTGGAAACGTCCACTGAGGCCGCAGAGATATGCAGCAGCGTGACCTTTGCCTTGGCTGGAGCCTTTTCTGAAGAAGTTACTGGCCTGGGGTCGGTGTCGGTGTCCTGGTGGGAGCAAGAGACTTAGCCTTGTCTTTGGAATGCTCTGAATGACGCAAACGGTTGGAACTGCCCGAGCCCGACGAGGAAGCCTTCTTGTGGGGAGAGCACGACCTGGAACGCTGGAGGGACTGACCATGGTCCTTCTCAGGGACTTATGATGGGTTTTGTCCCGATGTTTGGTTTTCTCCTTGGAGAGCTCTGCATGACTTTGACCTGCTTCTCAAAAGGTGGGCTTTCAGGGCCTTTAGGTGCTGGATCCTGGTCCTGCTGGTAAAGCCCTTGCAGATCTTACAGGCTTGAAGGTTGTGGTCTGGGCCCAGGCAGAAGACACAGGCTTCGTGGCTATCCTTCAAGGGGATCTGGCGGCCACAGGCACACTTAGTGTTCTTCAGGCCGGAGGACAAAACCAAGGGCAGAGAAGATATGCGACAGTAGAAGAACTTGATGGAAACAGGAGAGAACACTGGAAAAAACCAAAAAACTTTGAAACTTTTAGAAATAAATTCGCTAGGACTGCTGAAAGACAAGCTAGGACTTCCCGTTGAGTGCGGGTCTCCGGCAGGAAAAGAAATGAGGTTGAGCTAGGGATTGCCCCTTGTACCATGGCTGATGTCAGGGGCGGAACTGATGTTTGGGGGGGTGGGCCCTGCTGGGTATTGTTACTTAAGATTTTTTCTGGTGAGTCCTAAGGCCTGCGGCATTAGTCCTAATGGCAATAGCTCGTTGCAAGAGCTCCACTTGAAGTAAGATCTGCTGTTTTAAAAGATGCTTCTCTAAGGCCCTTTTGCATTGCCGGTGGCAGTGCTGAAACCCTTGCAAACTGGGCAGGCTTGCATGTTATGGTCTGGGCCAAGGCAACAGATGCAGATATCATGAAAATCACCGGTGTAAATCTTCTCACACCATTCACAATATTGGAACAGCATCGACGGTTCCTTCGATGACATACACGCCATTGAAAATCACTTGTTAAAGTGATTGCTTTACTATACAGAAAAAATAAAGCAGTGGCACTTGCAGCGGCATTTCCGTAAGCAGTCTGACATGAATGGTCAATGACAGGAAAAGAACTGAGGAGGGAAGGGACTACCCACATTTATGTAGCAGCCAACATCTGACGTCATTGTGGGAAGCCCCTGGTGGACTGCTTGCAAAAGTTTCCAGGTGATCCTAGGGCCTGGCAGCTGTATATTCAGTAGGTGTGGCCCAATGAAAGAGATCTTTGAAGAAGATCTGCAATGGCCACTCTGCAGCTATAAGTATCATCCACACTTTGTCCTTCGGGGCCTTGACCATCACCCTGTGGATCAAGGGGAAGGAAGGGAAGGCATACTCAAGGCCTGGAGTTCAGGGTCTTGTGAATTGATCCCCCAACAGTGTTCCAGACTATGGGGGGTTGACACTCAAGGGTTTCAGTTTGGCACTCTCTCAGAAGGCAAACAGTTCCACCAGATGACAGCCCCACTGGAAGAACAGGTAGTTCATCACCTCCTGATTCACAGACCACTAGTGCAATGTCTCTCTTACCCAGCTGAGAGCGTCTGCCAGCTGACTGTTCTCTCTGGCGACACAAACTGCCAGGAGAGCTGCACCCAGGCTGTGCACAAGGGTCCAGGTGCGGAAGGCCTCCCGACACAAGGGAAGGGAGTGAGTTCCATTCTACCTGTTCAGGTACAGTATGGTCGTGGTGTTGTCAGTCCGGACCTGCACAACCTGACCCCTGAAGGGGGCCAGGTAGCATGACAAGACAGGTGGGAGGGCAACTTGGGATGCTGGGGTGCCTAGGGAGAGGTATCACCAGCAGAAAGAGGGAGGTGGTGTTGCCTCTGTATAGATCACTGGTAAGTCTCCACCTAGAGTACTGTGTCCAGCTCTGGAGACCATATCTCAGAAAGGACAGAGTGGATGCGGTCCAGAGGAGGGCAACTAAAATGGTGCAGGGTCTGCATCAGAAGCCCTATGAGCAGAGATTAAAGGACCTAAATATGTACACCCTGGAAGGGGGGATATGATACAGACATGAAAATTACGTACCTACCGTAATTCTTGATCTTCTCTTGTATCTTCACCATTCATTACTTCCTGGAATTGTAAGCCGGAGGCGTGCACCGTCAGGGAGCTTTTTTTTTTTTTTTTAGAAAAGTTTTTCTTGGCACCGCCCTTGAGGTAAGCGTCATGCGCGGCGTGGGTGGTAAGACGACTCCTCCTCCAACTCAGTTCTGTGAGCCGAGAGGCAAAAGTGAAAGCATAGAGATAGAGATAGCGGCAAGATAGACAAGGGATAGCAAAGTAAGGAAGAATGAACTGAAAAGGAATAAGCCGATGGAGGAAGGACAGAGGAGATAAGAGTATCCCTAACCTAGGGACACAGGGCCTCCTTACCTGGGCGACTCTAGGAGGAGAGAGAAGGAAGATAATAAGGAAGAAAGAAGAAGAAGAAGAAGAGAAAGATGGGATGTTGAAGGACCAGAATGCCTACCGAGCATAGTTAGCTGATAGCTTAGGCTCGATTAACAGGAAGCAATAATCCCGGTGATAGAGCTGAAGAGAAGGTTCACCGAACCCGCTACACAGACTCAGGAGGGCATGGTCCTCATCTTCAACATGCCATGGTCCTGATCCCCACTCGGGCTCCTGGCCGAGGAAAGGCCTTTAACTGGAGGATACCGAGGAGGGAAGGATAAATCCCAGGCAGCATGTGAGAGCTGCTCAAGGGTTTAGAAATGGAAAATCTAGGCCTTTCAGGCGGTTTATAGGTATAGAAATGGAACTCAGCCGGACTTGCCAAGGCAGGCCAGAGGCTTAGGCTGCTGAAGATTGGTCATGGTCAGCACTGCTGCTCTGTAAAACTGTCCAGGAGGACACTAGAAGGGAAAAACCAATCATCAAAATATTACAAGAAGGATTTTCTTCGCCCTTGTTTTTCCATTTTTTTTTTTTTTTTTTTTTTTTACAGCAGCTGTAGGCCTGACATAAATTAGAGATTGCCTTATAGCAGTCGGAGAGAGTTCTCTTCTTTTTTTTTTTTTAAAGAAAAATAGTTGTACCTGTTCCTCTGCTCTGCAAGGCAAGAATACAAAGGGGGGTTTGAGATTCTAGGGCTTAACAGCTGGTAGCAGGATCAAAACTGTATAGCCAGAGTCAGGCTAAAAACCCCAGAAGTATCTGCCAGAAGGTATGGCAAGAGACAGTTGTGCAGCCTGATCACCATATCGCAATTCCAGGAAAAAGGCCGAAGAATCTTAGAGTAAATAATTTTTCTGGAGAAATAAGGATCCCCCTTTAAGGATATAGATATAAAAATTTTTTTTTTTTTTGGGGAAAAACTGGAGTAATTTTCCCTCCTTTTTTTTTTGCAGAGATAGGAAGGAGACGGGAGGTGGAGAAGCCACAGGAGGAGGCCACTGAGGGATGGTGGGTGGGTAGTAATGAATGGTGAAGATAAGAAGATCAAGAATTACGGTAGGTACGTACTTTTCATATCTTCCCTTGTCAATCTTCACCATTCATTACTTCCTGGGTGATACTAAGCTCCTCTTCCCGGGGAAGAGGCAAAATACCCTGAGGAACAAGACCCCAGCCTCCTGTTGGTGAGAAACAGAAGAGAAGACCCTGGCTTATTCAGAAAGCCTAAGTGGGAGAAGAGCTAGGAGGTGCCTCCCGAGGACGAGGAGACGGAGGAAGCCCCTGGAAAAGTCTCCTAGCTCTAGAGGAGAAAAGACGGGTTCCCCGGAAGGCGGAGCGAATCACCCTACGCCGGGCTAGGGGTGACAACCTAGAGAGACGAAGCCATGCCGTCTGCCTGATGCAGATCGCTGTCCCCGCAAGCCTGGAAGCCACCTCATTGGCGTCGTAAGATGCCCTTGCTTGGTGTCTTGCCAGCTCCAGGCCTACCGCGGAGAGGGCAATGGCTTGTCTGGTTTGCTCCATGTCAGGCATTGATGCCAGCAACTGGGACATCATCGACCACAAATGCCGGTTGTAGGTAGCGTGGTGAGCCTGATGAGATGCAATACAGGCAACTGCACGAGAAGAAGAGAACACTCTTCGCCCCCAACGGTCGAACTGGAGAGAGTCCGGATCCGGTGGGCGGTCGTGCGCCAGGCAGCGGTGCCCGGAAGGAGTGTCTAGGTAGACCAAACCAGAGGGGGGGTTGGGAAGGGTACCTAGAGACTCTGAGGGTGCACAATACCTACGCTGACAGTCAGCAGGGGCTGGAGAAGAAGCAGCTGGGGACTGCCAGGACCGGATAGACGCCTCCTGGAAGGGATAGGCCAGGAAGGTACCACCAAATGCTGGGCACTGAATTCACCAAGGAATTCTCCGCCTCCCGTGTATTGTTCCTCCGAACATAGGAACCAAGATCCTCACCATCCTCGAAGGAAATGCTGATATTCCGTGAAATCAGCATCGGAGGAAAGATGAGCAGGGGTTCCTCCCTCAGAGGAGGGAGACGAGGATGATGGGAGCTGGAATGTCCAGAGGACTCTCTGCGGTGGGAGAGTCGAAGACCCGCTCATGCATGTATCTAACATATGAGGGAAGGCCGCAGAACCCTAAACTGCTCCCAGGATAATGGACCGTGGGACCGACATGGCCTGGGAGCGGGGGTGGTGAAGGCAGAGATAGGAGAGGGCACCCGAGGATGCAACAGCTCTGCCAGGGCTCTGGAATCCGGGAACGGAGCCCAGCTGGAGGGATCCCGGACAACAGACCAGGCCGCAGGACGGAACTCTGGGGAAGCGGAGCCTGAAGAGCCCAGGGGAGAACCTCCCTGTGACGACGCTCGACTGTATGGATCCAGAAGGGCAGTCCGCAAGAACGCCGCCGGAGGGCACCCTAGAGCCTCGGGAGGAGGGGCGGGTTCTGCACTATGCTCCTGGCCACCACCCCGAGGTGGCCAAAGAAGACCGAGAGCCAGACCTCTGCCCTCAACCTCAGACTCTGAGAGGGCCTCCTCCCACAGCAGCTGCCCTCGTCCCCAGAGGGGCAACACAGCACCCTGGGGGTAGCTGTCACCGCCTCCAGAGAGGGGAGCCTCCCCTCCGCCCACGCCTGCCCCTGGGACCCCAGGCCACCCCAGCTGGGGAGCCCTCAGGAGATGACGGAAGGGGGACAGAGGGAAGGGCCCGCTGCGCCGCCTGGTACCTCTAGCCACAGGGGACCCAGACCCCGAAGAGTGGGGGTGCCAGGATGGGTCCACGTCTGAGTCATCGTCCTCCGAGGAAGACGAGACCAGCAGGACCTCAATGCTGGCCACCCCAGGGGTCCCAGAGGCCACGGCGCCGCGAACGGCCCCGGTACCAACGGCGGCGCCGCTCGCCCCAACGCTGGCAGCAGCCAGGCCCGACTCCCAACCCCCTACGGCGCCGGAAGGACAAACGGCACCGCTCCCGTGCCGTAACTCACCTGGCGCCGCGGAGGCAAGATTAGGCCCACGGCGCTGGAGGCGAGGCGGCACCGCTGATGGCGCCGCTGGTGACCATCAGCGCCGCAAACGGGCGCTGAGGCCGCAGCGGCACCGCCAACGGTGCCGCCCTGATCACAGGCGCGCGATCCAAACGGCGTTGAACGCACTGCTGATCACCGGCACCGCGAACGGTGCCGGGATCCAAACAGCCGAAAGGCGGCGCCGAGGGTCCACCTGTGCCAGACCCAAGAGCCGAGGGCCTCGACACGGGGGGAGCCTGCACCTCCAAGGAGGTGACTGCCGAGGCGGGTGGTTACGTCGTGCCCGGGAGGGACTACGACGCTCCCCCGACACCGCAGAAGGGGCCTCCTCCTCGGCAAGAAAAAACGAGGAGACCTCCTCCTCGGATCGATAGGCCCGGGAGGGGACCCGGGAAGGGCCTAGAGACCTTACCTGAGAGTCCCTTGAGCGACGCCGCCCCTCAAGGTCGGCGGGCTTTGCCGAGCTTGAACACGCTGGATTCTCGAGGACACGGGCGGTCCATGGAGAAACAGGCATCGTAACAAATCCATGTCATGGTTGGGTCCAGGCAACAAGACAACGCTGCGCCGGGTCCGAGACGGAGAAATGCCGCCACAGGAGCACCGACGATAGGGCGCGCCTGCCTTTCAAAAGCGCTTAGCTCCAGAACCGGACATCACGCCAAACTATTAAGGAAAACACAGTAGAGAAACACACCCGACGCTGTATGATAGAAAAAGGAACAATCTTACCGGAATGGCGCCGAAAGATGAGGTGAGAGGAGTCGGCCCAAACTACGCAGTGGGAAGAAGATGCTCCGCGCACAAGGTGCTGCCTCGACGGCGGAGAAACAGAACTGAGTTGGAGGAGGAGTCGGTCGCTACTAACGGCCGCCGCTCGCATGACGCCACTCTCGAGGGCCGTTAATGCAAACTTTATAAAAAAAGCTTCCGTGGACGGGTATGCCGCCCGCCATACCCAGGAAGTAATGAATGGTGAAGATTGACAAGGAAGATCTTAAAATACCTCATAGGGGGTTAAACAAGAGAGAAGTCCTCTGTATAGATCACTGGTAAGACTCCACCTAGAGTACTGTGTCCAGCTCTGGAGACCACATCTCAGAAAAGGACATAAAGTGGAAGTGGTCCGGGAGGGCAACTAAATGGTGCAGGGTCTGCATCAGAAGCCCTATGAGGGAGAGAGTAAGGATCTAAATATGTACACCATGAAAGGGCGGGATATGATACAGACCTTAAAATACCTCACCGGGGGGGTTAAACAAGGTACAAGAGGGAAGTATTTTTCAGAAAAAGGGGTGCTCAAGGACAAGCGAGTATGGTAAGAAACTGGAGGGGGGTAGATTCAGGAGAGATGTGGGGAAGTACTTCACAGAAAGAGTGGTAGATTCCTGGAACAGTCTTAAAGACGAGGTGGTGGGGCCAAAACAAGGGTGGGGTTCAAGAATGCATGGGATAGGCATTATAATAATAATCTTTATTTATAAAGTGCCTTTCAAATGTCAAGGCGCTGAACAATAAAAGCATATAAAAGCAATAAAATACACAGTAATCAAATAAATACAGAGCTGAAAGAATCAGTTTGGGTATCATTAGGGAAAGGGAAGGGGGCTGAATGGGCTGGAGATCAAGTAAGATCTGTGGTAATACTGTAAGCAGGGAAAAATGGGCAGACTAGGTGATCCAAGTGGTCCTTATCTGCCAGCAAACTGTGTTTCCCTTTTTTCCATGACTAGAGGAGCAAATTCCGTCACTGCATGATGCACTGGATGGAGCTCCAGCAGGTTTGGGTGGTGTCAGGATTCCTGGGGTGACCAGAACCTGTGGGCTCTGTGGTCTCAGGTGCGCTCCCACCCCACCAGAGGCGTGCTTCTTGTGAGCGTGAGGTCGGTTCTGGGCAGACAAACAGGATTCCTTCCTCCAGGAGTTCTGGGAACAGCCACCACTGGATGACATCCCACATTGGCTGGGTCACTGTGTCTGGCTGGTCCAAGTGGCCTAGGTGCTGGGACCACTGAAGGCCCAACTCACACTGGAGGTGGCACATCCACCAGTGGGCCCAATGGACCACACTGGTACAGGACATCATGTACCCCAGCAGCCTCAGGATATCCCAGGCAGGGCGCGAGGGCCCAGCCTGAAATGACTGAGCAAAGTAAGATCCAGTGGCTGGTCTGCAGCGAGGCAGGCCTTGCCCACAGGGAGTCCAGTTCTGCTCTGATGAACTTGATCACCTGAGTGGGTACTGTGACGTAGACACCCAGTTCTGAGTGCTGTATCATTTTTTTTGTAAATATAAAAATGGGTTATGGACTGTCTGTCATGAGAGGTGCTGAAACAGCATGTGAAACTGACACTTCAACCCCTTCCCCCAGGGATAATTTCAAAGGACAGGAGATATTTTAAACTGCAGATTTCTAAAATGCAATTATCTTGTCAATTTGCTTTGATACCAGGAAATAAAATTAGCCATTCATGACGTCCTCAGGGAAATCCTATGATCTGCACTAGATGTCCTAAGAAAAGGGACACTGGCCAGTGCTATGAATAACCTCCCAGGAAGCCAGCTCATTTCATCAAAGAGACCTTTGATGTGTAGATACCAAGGCCCAGATGGAATTAAGGAGTCAAATACACTTTTGCTTTGAATATACAGTGACTTATCTCAAAGAGACTTTTGACGTCTAGGGGAAAGCAGATCACAGACTGGTTTCGACTAGTTACATAAAGAGGAGCTTTATTATGTCATTTCTTATTTTTTTTTTTTTTAAACTTAGTAGGCCATCATGTATTATAAAATATAGATTTTGTTACACCAAGGCGGAGTTTGGTGACCTCAGAGAGAAGGCCGACTCAGGACTGTTTTTTTAAACCTGCTGAGCAAACCTTGACACACACACACTTTCATATTTCTGACTGAGAGAAGAGGAATATCAGAGCACTGAAAGATTTAAAAAGTAAGGACCCTTAGACAAGATTAGTCTGAGTGTTATTATTTGTAGGAATCTGCACTTTTAACCTGTTTGTTTTAAGGCTGTATGTGCTGGGATATTTTGTTCTGTAATATTTTCTGTTTTCCTATTTTAAAGTAAAGATATATATTTTAAAACGGAAACTGCCTGGAGTGCCTTGAAATTTCTTTTTATATAAGTGAAGCTTTGAAGGTTATAGTTAACACTGTGTATGAGCTTATTGTTATACCAAACTGGGAAACGGATAGAGTTCTCTAAGGTCTTGCATAGAGTTCTAAGGGTTCAGTTAGTAGACCTGGTTAGGTGCCCGTAGGCAAAGATATCTGGCCCCCCGAAGACAGAATTATCTGAGCCTGATAATTGGGTACGCTAACAAGAGGTTATCAGTTTGAACCCCTCCAGATCTTGAGACTAAGGTGACTCGAACCCACAAAACAGACAAGAGGGTTACCTTGTACTGTTAACTGTCCACAAATCCTACGCTCAGAGGTTGGCACTTTGGGAGCAGGGGGCTGACGGGCTGAGCGGGTTTGTGACAGGTATCAGTTCAGACTTGCAGCAGCACTAGGTCTTGGTAGGTCTGAAAAGCCAGACCGCTGGACCACTCTATAGCCGCCTTTGACAGATTGGCTAGCAGCCTGTCATCCACGTAAGGGTACACCCGAACCCCTAGGCACCGTAGGTGAGCTGCCACCACTGTCATCCCCTAGGTAAAGACCCTGGCTGCCGCGGAGAGGCAGAAGAGCATAACCTGGAACTGGTAGAGGATCCCTTCTGCTCACAACTGGAGGTACCGGTGGTGGGACTGATGAACTGGGATGAGAAATAATGCATCCTGGAGGTCTATGGAGCAAAACCAGATGTTCAGCTCCAGTGAAGGAATGATCTGATTCAGAGTGACCATCTGAAAGAAAGCTGCAACAACTT
The DNA here is from genome assembly GCA_016271365.2 of Neoceratodus forsteri. NCBI lineage: Eukaryota > Metazoa > Chordata > Ceratodontiformes > Ceratodontidae > Neoceratodus > Neoceratodus forsteri. The sequence continues at coordinate 431,892,189 of CM028134.1, forward strand.
ACCGTAACAGTAGATCTCTAGAAGCGCCTTGCAGCAGGCAACAACCTTAAGGATTAAGTCACTAGGAGCTAGGACCCCACGGAAACCTTCTAGCTAGTAGTCTTCCATGGGGCACTACCCCGACATCAGCCAACGATATAAAGGGGTGGTCCCCAGCCCCACCTCAGTGGAGTCTAGTATGGAAGGAGAACTAGGCAGGTTCTTGCCTAAAGGAAAGGCAGAAATAAAACCCAGAGGTAAGGAGGGAGGGAAAGCAGGGCCTGCTGCAAGAGTTATTCTCAAGATCTATTGTTATAGTAAGTTCTACGCAACTGTACTATCTTACTCGGAAAGTGAGAGCCCTGCAGCAGGCACAACCTTAATGACTGAGTCCCAAGCAATCAGGAGGAGAAGGAACAGACTAGCACGAGAGAGAAAGCAGAGAAACATAGCCAGCAAAGGTTTAGGAGAGCAGGCCCTGAAGAACTGCAAGGCTAAACCCAATCTTATGCCTGAAGCCACATCCAAGCTGTAATGCTTGATGAATGTGTGTACAGAGCTCCAGGTGGTAGCTGCACAAATGTCTGCAGTGGAAATGTTCCTCAACGAGGCAAAGGAGGTGGCACCTCTGGTGGAATGGCCTTTAACTGAGCCCGTGAAGGCTTTTGTATTTTTGGTAACAGAAAACTACGAGTTAACTAACCACTTAGACAGGGTCAGCTTAGTAACTGGTGCTCCTGAGTTTTGGGAGCGAATGATACAAACTGGTCAGTTTTCCTCAAGGGACCAGTACTGTTGGAAGTGACCAGTGGCCAAGGTTTTAGTGACCAGTGACTAAAGTTTTATACAAGTTTATCAACAACATTTATATATATAGTTGGCTAACCAAAAGGTTGAGAAGATAGAAAATGTGTAAAAAGGTCTGCAAGGGGCTAGTGAAGGGCTGCAAGTGGCTAGTGAAGGGCTGCAAGTGGCTAGCTGATAACTACATGATACCACCATGTAAATTAATATGTATGTGGGTGTCCAGGTTTGCCAGGTAGTTGAGACCCTGAAAATGGTACTTGTAGAATAACTAATGATTAGGAACAGATGTTTTAAGCAAAATTAGCTTTGATCTGCTTAGCAGAAATACTTTGTACAAAACCTGTCTTTCTGTGACCTAAAAGGTCATGGTCAAGATAAGAAGCATCTGCTTCAAGTAACCAGTGTCTAGCCTTAGCTGGTACAGCTTCTCATCTCATAATTACTTGTGTTTAAAAAGATGTATAACAAAAAGCTGATACGAAATAATTATATCCTTGCTTTGGCCACTATCTACTGAAAAGCTTTTTTTTTTTTTGCAGTTCTAAACAATTTATCTTAAATAGAGTAAAAGCCCTTTTTGTTTCCTATCTCCTAATGCATGATATTTTTCAATGAGGTAAAACTCTCGACCATCCAAGGGTGATGATAAACAGAACTCCCTGTCTCACAAAGTGTCAAATGTATCTTATGACCGAGGTATTTTATGATCTATGTACTTTCAAACCCTTGTCTCATGATGTTATTGAATGACATAGTGTCTAGGCTAAAATGTGCTATAGTAGTTTTGGAAATATCCACTATGCATTTTTGATGTAAACAATCTGAGTATAAGTACAGGACCTAGGTGTCATGTCCAGTATCTCTTCAAGAGGAAAGAGGTCCGAGATCTGACTATCCATAGCGTTCGAAGGATCCAGAAAGAAGGGAAGTATGTTTTCATTGTCTCTGAAAACCTGTAGCCCTGTAACACAAATATTACTAGCTGTTTAGATTGCATGTTCGAAACACCCCAATGGGACTGCCCCATTGGCTGTTTAGAATTAAACTGCAATAGGTATACCCATGTAGTAGCAGGCTATCTGATGCCTAGAAATAATGTTAGCATGTATTCCTTTTTGTAAATCAGGATTATTAATCATGACAGGATGCATTCTTATTGTTAAAATAGGATTTTTCTGGTTTCTCTTGATATATATTGGGTAAATAACAGTTAATTTGGCCCTAAGCTTACATGTTTCTAATGTTTACAAATTATGCTAGAATGCACCTCTTTCTGTAAATTAGGACAATTCATCCTGTCAGGGTGCATCTTTATTGTTACAATAGGATTTTCTGGCTAGACTTGTAAATTACAACTAATTTGGCAAAGAATACAGTGTGGTGGCTTTATTAAATTACTGAGAATTACCAACCAGGAACCTGTACTGTGTGTAGCCTCATTGTTTCAGTGAGGCATATTTGGTTTATTTACAGTACAGTTCAAATAAAAACGAAGCATCCGGTGGATATCCAGAGTATGCAATAATGCTTCCCACCTGTTAGAATACTCTGATTAGTAGACAGGCAGGTGAATGTCCTGGTCAAAGTAAATTCGGACACCAACTTACGGAAAAACCTAGGATTTGTCCATAAGGATGCCCTGTCCTTATAGAAAACCAAATAAGGCTCTTTACACATCAGAGCATGAAGCTCAGAAATCCTCAGAGCGCAAGTAACTGTAACTTAAAATAATGCTTTCCAAGAGAGAAAGTGTAACTCGCAATCTGCAGCTGGTTCAAAAGGGGGGGAGTGTTAGGTTCTTGAACATAAAGAGGAGGTCCCATGGAGGAACGGGGTTCCTGATGGGAGGTCTCATATGCAAAATGCCCTGTAGGAAGGTATGGGACAAGTCCAGTTGAGCAAGGGGTTTACCCTCCACCAGTGCATGGTACGTGGAGACGGCAGAGAGATGTACCTTGATAGAGGAGTAGCTAAGGCCTGTGTCAAACAGAGAGAGGAGATACTCAAGAATGGAGTTCACTGTACAAGAGAAGGGGTTGAGGTGACAGGTGGCAGCCCATAAACAGAACCTCTTTCACTTCATGGCATAGGTGGACCTAGTGGAGGGCTTTCTTGCCACCTCTAGGACATCGGCTACTCTGGAAGAAACCCAATACCTGGTGACTGCTAAGTCTGCAGGAGCCAAACATGCAGATGCAGGGATTTGCGATCTGGATGGTCTAAAATGCCCTGGTCCTGGGAGACCAAATGTGAGCTCGGGGGTTGAGGAATTGGTGGTTCCGAGGTTAGTTGTTAGAACAGAGGGAACCAAATCTGGCGAGGTCAGAAGGGAGCAATGGGAATCAACTCTGCCTCTTACGCCTATAGTTTAAGAACTACCCTCTGAAGAATGGGGAAGGGAGGGAAGGTGTAAAGAAACCTCCCTGTCCAGCAGAGGGACAATGTGTCTTGCCAGAAAACTCCAGGCCCTGGATCTAGTTAGCAGAAATTGGGCAGTTTGGCGTTGAGAGGGGATACGAAGAGGTCCAAGTCTGGTTGTCTCCATCTGTCAAACAACTGCTCTGCCACGAACTAAAGGAGCTCCCTCTCATGGGCCTTGGACCAAAACCTGCTTAGGCTATTGGCCAAGACATTTTGGATGCTGGAACATAAACAGCGGTGAGTTCTAGGTGCTGTTCCAGAGCCCAATACCAGACTCTCATTGTCTCCCTGCAGAGGGAGTTGGAATAAGTCCCTCCCTGCTTGCTGATGTAATACACTACAGACACGTTGTCCATCTGGATGAGGAGAGGGCTCTGGGAGGTCGGTCTGAAATGCTTGCATGGCATTCATGACCGCCTCATCTCGAGGACATTGATATGCAGGGATTGTCTGGGAACCAGGAGCTCTGGTCTGCCTGTCCATCAGGTGAGCGACCCAGCCGTGTTCCGAGGTGTCGGTTGTCAAAACTTGCCTCGGGGCTCCTGTCGAAGAGAACTCCCTGGACAGATTGTCAGGGTCCAGCCGCCCGCGACAGGGCCAGACAAACCAGATCTAAGAACTCTCGGTTCCAGGTAATCTGATTGCTGGTCTCATTGCACCCTGAGTGCCCATTGAGGGACTCTCATGTCTAAACGAGCCATGGGAATGGCTGACACCGTATGGCTAAGGAGTCTTAAACAGACTCGGGCCGGATATGGAAAGCCAAGAAAACCAATCGAGCCTGTCCTTGCAGGCGATCCGCCCCCATCTTCGGGAGAAAAGCCTTGCCCTGCATTGAGTTGAGGACCACTCCTATGAACTGGAGTCTCTGGCTGGGCTATGGGGCAACTTTGGAAGATTCAGGGTGATCCCCATCCTCGGAAGAGGGTAAAGGTGTCTCTGAGAGTGCAAAGCAGCTGACCCTTTGTGGGAACTGTCAGAAGCCAATCATCTAGGTAGGGAAAGACGTAATGGCCCTGCCTTCTGAGGGCTGCAGCCACCACCACTAGGCATTTGGTGAAGACTCTGGGAGTGGAGGACAGGCCGAACAGTAGAGCTCAAAATTGGTAGTGTCATCCATGGAAGAGGAAACACAGGTACCATCTGTGGGGCGGGAACATTAGAATGTGCAGGTATGCGTCCTAGAAACATAGAATTTGATGGCAGATAAGGACCGCTTGGCCAACCCAGTCTGCCCATTTCCCTACCTAATAGATAAGCTGCAGATCCTAGTTAACCAGCAGCCTACTTCTTTCTACCTGCACCCCCAGAATTGCCTTATGACTGTCCCGTGCATGCTTGAATTCAACCACTGTTTTTGACTCCACAACCTCCTCCGGAAGGCCGCTCCATGCATCCACAACCCTCTGTGAAAAATACTTCTTACATTACCTCTGAGCCACCCTCTACCTTCAAATTGTGCCACTTTGTTCTTGCACACCTCTTTTAAAAGATGCTATCCTCTTGGACTTTGTTGATTCCTTGAGGCACTTGAAAGTTTCTATCATGCCCCCTCTCCTCCTTTCCTCGAGGCTATACATATTAAGCTCCTTTAGTCTCTCTATATGACTTCCGTGCAGACCCTGCAGCATTTTAGTTGCCCTCCTCTGACAGCTTCCATCCTGTCTATGTCCTTGTGGAGATTGGGTCTCCAGAACTGCATGCAGTACGCCAGATGGGGTCTCACCAGCTGTCTGTACAGAGGGATAACAACTTCCTGTTTTCTACTGGTGATGCCTCTCCCTATGCATCCCAGTATCCCCCCAGCCCTCCTTACTGCCCTCTCACATTGCTTGCCCACCTTTAAGTCATCTGATATGACTACCCCCTGGTCCCTTTCCATTTTTGTTGTTGTTAGTATCTCACCCCCCATTGTGTACTCTATCCCTTAGTTTTTGTTTCCCAGATGCATTACCTTGCACTTCTTAGCACTGAATCTAAGCTGCCATACATTTGACCATTCCTCTAACCTTGCCAAGTCCCTTCTCATCCTTTCCACCCCACCTTGTGCATCAACTCTGTTGCAGATCTTTGTGTCATCTGCAAAGAGACATACTTTTCCTTCCAATCCCTCTGCAATGTCACTTATAAAGACATTGATATGCAGGGATTGTTTGACTGGGGACCAGGAGCCCTGGGTCTGCCTGTCCATCATGTGAGCGACCCAGCCATCCTGCATATCTAGAGAGCACAGCTAGTCTCCCTGGTGCAGGAGCGGAATAAGCCCTGGCAGACTGACCATTCTGAACCTCCTGTATTCGGTGTAATTGTTCAGGGAACTGAGATCCAGGATGGGGCGAAGGTCTCCCGTCTTTCTGGGAACAAGGAAAAATGGGAATAGAATCCCTTTTCTCTTTGGTCCAGGGGAACTGGCTCTATGGCCCACTTTGAAGTAAGGCCTGAATTTCCCTTCATGAGGGAGACGGAGGAGGAGGGATAATGGGAGGACACTGGTGGGTTTTCTGGTGGCCTCCAGGAACTCCAAGATATGGCTCCTCTCTATTAGTTGGCAGACCAACGCACCTGTTGTGATTTTGCTCCATCCTCGGTACAGCAGGAGAAGCAACCACCTACCACTTCCTTCACAAACTCTGCTGGAGGAGGAGGGTCAGGCAAGGAGTCATTGCGTGGCTCCGGGAGTGGGCAGTGTGGACTGGGGGTCTGGAGGCTCTAACGGCAGAACCCCCAGGGGTCTGTGAGGTTGCTTTACGTTTGAAGGCTCCCTTGTGCCTCAGAATCACACTAACCAGTCAGCCAAGTTGTTCCCTTTGTGTCTCCAAATCCCGCGACCCAGTTTCCTTCTCGATGACAGAAAAAGCTCAACCATGCACGAACCGACTGTAACAGCTCCACTTTGAGCTTTCTACCTTCTATACCCTGTACGAGGGGGACTCTATGCAAATCATTTTCAGTAAGCGACTGTAACAGCTCCATTTTAAGAGCGTTCTATCTTCTAAGATCAGTGAACCACTGAAAGTAGTTTGCATAGAGTCACCCTCGTACAGGGTATAGACGATTGAATGCTCTTAAAGTGGAGCTGTTACAGTTGGTTGATTTAGAGTCCTCCTCGTACAGAAGATTAGGTGTAAGAGATTCCCTGTGACAGTGTTCCCTTTCCCTGTTTGAATAAAAGCCTGTCAGGCATTTGGACTCTATTTCTGACTCCCGTCTCTCTTTCTCAGGTGACAACATCCACCTTCATGGAACCAGTGTTTGCAATTTGTGTGCAAGTTACTGGTGTCATCACAACACAGTTGCTTTATTTACCCTTTTATATTTTTATGGAGGCCCAGCACACATTAACATCCATTTTACCACCATCGGGGTACCACACTATCCTAGAGCCTGTTGTTCTCTAGGGAGTCTATGAAATCCTCTTTGATCACTGACCATCAGCTTCCCTACAATAGAGGTTAGACTGACAGGCCTATAGTTCCTTAGTTGCTCCTTATCCCCCCCTTAAGAAGCGGCACAACGTCTGCCACCTTCCAGTCTCTTAGAACTTTCCTAGGCCTAAGTGAGCTATTGAACAAACATACCAGTGGTTCAGCCAGCTCCACTGTGAATTCCCCAAGTATCCTCAGATGCAACCCATCTCGCCTCAGGGTCTTATCTATCTTAAAGAGCTCTTGGAGCCAGAATGGACAGACAGGAAAATGATACAAATTTTAAGAAGTAGTCAGATGTAACGTTTTTATTTCTGAAGTATTTTTCTTTTTCCTTTTGCTCGTTAAATAATTTTTTATGTGATAATATTGTGCTGCATGTGTGGAAGTGAAAATTACATACCTATGGTAATTCTTGATCTTCTTGGACGAAGTCTCCACCACTCATTCACATTAGTGGGACTACGCCGGAGGTGCTAAGACCCAGCGGGAGCCCAAAATCTTCGGGAGGGCCGGTGCCAACATAGGACCGTGCGTGCGTGGCACTGCGAGACTGGCTCGCGCCGTATAGGCTATCTTGGCGTCAACCCTCCAACTCCCTCAGTACCTTTTTTACAGAGGAGGTGCAGCGTATGCTAATCTAGGAAATTAACCTAACCCAGACATAAGATAGTCCATATGACCCATGTAAGAAGGGCCAACTTAACAGTGTCTTCACAGCCCAGCCAACAAGGGAGTGAAGAACAGAAACAGGATGAGTGAGCTTAGGGGATGGCAGGTGGTCATGTGAATGAGTGGTGGAGACTTTGTCCAAGAAGATCAGAATTACGGTAGGTCCGCAATTTTCATATCTTCCTGGACTAAAAGTCTCCACCACTCATTCACACTAGTGGGAGAGTACCGAGCTGAAAACAATCCCCTGAGCAGGGAGGCACGAAAAAGGAGCTCACTTAGGACAGAAGCCCATTAAGGATTGTCCTGACAAAAGAAGAATGCTGTCTGGCATGGACATCCAGAGCGTGGTACTTCACAATAGTGTGCACACAGCTCCAAGTGGCTTTGTTACAAATGTCTGTGATGGGCACATTCCGAATCTCTGCCAAGGATGTCACGACTGCTCTGGTAGAGTGGGCGTACACCCAGCCTTCCAGCTTGACCTGCGCTGAGTAGCAAAGGTGAAGGCACGCTACTAACCATGCTGAAATGCATCTGATGGCAACAGGCTGACCAGCCAGGCCATGCTGAACGATACAAAGAATTGTTTGGATTTGCGAAACTCTTTTCATTCTGTTGATGTAGATTCACAAGACCCTTTTGACATCAAGAGAGTGAAGGGTCATTTCCACATCATTCTGGAAATTGGCAAGATCGGGCGGAAAGACCAAGGGTTTGTTAAGGTGAAATTCCAAGATCACTTTGAGTAAGAATTTAGGATAAGTTCTAAGAACCACCTTGTCCTTATGAAATACTGTGTACAGGGGGGAGGAGTCTGTGACCAGGGCTTGTATTTCACAGACCCTAGAGTGGAAGTAATGGCCCAAGGACAGCTCCTTCCAGGTCAGAAACTTCAAGTCGTGAGTTGTTAGAAGCTCAAAGGGCTTATGGTGAGCATGTCTAGCATGAGATAGATATCCCACGCAGCCACCGTCTCCTGACTGGCGGCCTAGTGTGTAGGATGCCTTTAAAGAATCTCTGACTAGTGCTAACTGAGCCACCAACATATTCTGTACTGGCTTGTGACAGACAGAAATCACATAGAGGTGCACCTTCACCATCGAGTATTGCAGTCCTGCATTCGACAGGTCTAGGAGATACTACAACACTTCACTTGGTGGGCAAACAAAGGGCTCAAGGGCAGACATTGCGCACCAAATGGAAAACTGTTTTCACTTTGCCATGTAAGTCTTCCTAGTGGATGGCTTATGCACAGGTAAGAGGATGTCTGAGATTCTTTGAGAGACGTTAAATCTACCCACTTCTATCTCCTCAGGAGCCAGGCATGGAGATGAAGGGATCGCAGGTTGGGATGGACCACTTGAGCCTATGTTAGGAGGTCCGTTTGTAGAGGAAGTTGTCTTGAAGGGGCTTCTGACAATCTGTTGATTAACGGAAACCATATCTAACAAAGCCAGAATGGGGCGATGAAAATCATGTCCCCCCCAATGCCTCCAATTTGAGCAGCACCCTCTGAATTAAAGAAAGAGAAGGAAATGCGTACAGAAAGCGTCTTGTCCACTGCAGTCTGAATGCATCCTGACAGAAAGCGCCAGGTTCTGGATTTCTGGAGCAGAATAGAAGCAGTTTTGCATTGAGTGGGGACGCAAAAAGGTCCAGATCCAGAGTGTCCCACTTCCAAATAGCGACTGCATGAGGCTTGAGTCGTGTGGATCCACCTCCATTCTGCTGAGGTGGTCCGCTAGATCGTTCTGGATTTCCAGCAGGCAGACTGCTTGGATCAGGGCCTCATGCTTGAGACACCACTCCCACACTCCCATGGCTTCTCTGCACAGAGGATAAGAGTGCGCCCCACCCTGCTTGTTGATGTAGTACATCACCGCCTTGTTGTCCATCTGAAGGAGTATTTCTTTGTGACAGAGGACATCCTTCAGAGCTCGGATAGCATACAGACAGCTATCATCTCCAAGACATTTATGTGTAGATGGGACTCTCCGGGTTCCACAGTCCTTAGGGTGTGGAGGTCCTGACAGTGAGCTCCCAACCAATCAGAGATGCATCTGTGGTAATGGTGATCTGTGTTTCCAGTGCAGCAAAGGGAAAGCCTTAGAGAAGGTTGTCCTCCTGAGGCCACTAAGTGAGTGATCTCGTTAGATGCTCTGTCACCTTGATGTGGAATGACTGGAAGTGCGTGGTTGGAGACCACTGAGTGCTGAGCATCCACTGTGCGGTTCTCACGTGTAAGTGGGCTACAGGCACCGTGGATACGGACGATGCCATGAAACCTAGCATCCGCTGCATCAAGAGAGCTCGAACCGGGTTGTTCCCCTTGATGAAGCGCTCCATCTGGAGAATGTCGTTCCTCCTGTCTTCTGGAAGAAAGGCCCTTGCTCTGGAGGTGCCCAGATGGGCCCCTATAAAGAGAAGTTGCTGGGAGGGCTGAAGTTGCGATTTTTCTAGGTTCAGCAGCACCCCCATGGATGTGAGGAACTTGGAAGCGTGGAGACTGCTTCCTGTGTTCCCTGCCTGGAAGAGCTCGCCAGGAGCCAGTCATCCAGGTGCAGGTACACTTGAATGCTGAGTTTTCTGAGATGCACTGCGAGTACCACAAAACACTTTGTAAAGACTTGTGGCACCGAGGACAGCCCAAATGATAGGACTCTGAATTGATAGTGCTGACCCAGAGCCAAAAAGCGTAGTTACTTGTGGTGGCTTGGGTGCACCGGAATGTGCTGGTAGGCGTCCTGCATGTCCAGAAATGCCAACCAGTCATTCTGATGAATGAGAGGCAGTAAAGTTCCCAGCGAGACCTTGAATTTTTTTGAACAGATATTTGTTCAGCTTCCTTAGATCTAGAACAGGGTGCATGCCACCTGTTTTCTTTGGAACTATGAAGTAATGGGAGTAGAAACCTGTTCCGTTCTGCCTGTGGAACCACGTCTACTGCCCTGTTGTTCAGAAGGCCCTGAAACTCAGAGGCAAGGAGGCCTGACTGAGTGGCAGATAGGTTGGGCTGCCACTTGGGTGGACAATCTGGGGGAGTCTCTGTGAAACTGAGAGAGTATCCCTCTCGAATTATCTTGAGGACCCATTTGTCCATTGTGCTGGATTTCCACTGGTTGTAAAATTGAGTCAGATGACCTCCTGCCGCTGAAGAGGATTCCACCTCAGGAAGCTGAGGTGAGACATGGGCCGGTCTTAGAGGGTGGCACTGGGCACCACTGGGGCCTGTGCCTTCTGCTGCATTTTCTTTGTGGCTGAGGAGTTTGGTTCTTGTTAAAAGCTCCTCAGCTTTTACCTTGAAAGGACTGCCTGTTATGGATATGGAACTGTTGGCAGCTTCCGCCCCTCTGGAGGCGCTAGAGCTGGTCTGGCAGTCTTCATAGCAGTCCTGATTTTCTGAGTGGTCTCCAGTGCCTGCTCCACTTCTGGGCCAAACAGATAAACACCATCAAAGGGGAAATTCATGACTCTCTGCTGAGCATCATTTGTGAAGCCTGAAGTCCTTAGCCAGGAATGTAGCTGGATACAGATGCCAGCCGCTGCTGCCCTAGATGCAGTGTCAAAGGTGTAAATAGCAGCTTTCAGTTGCTGATTTTTGGACTGTATGCCTCTGGTAATGGTCTGTAGAAGCACCATGTCACTGTCCGATTCCGGGAGGCCCTCAACCGTTGCCTAGAGTGAATACCAGAGGGTATACTCATACTGAGAGAAATCGTCCTGGTAACTAGCTATGCGCATGCCCAAGGTAGCAGTAGAAAACACTCATTTCCCCACAGTGCCTATTTTACGGGACTCTTCATTCACCGGACGAGCCGTGGATTCCTGAGGGAGCACGGTCTTGTCGTTCTCTGCCAGAATCACCAGGGCATCCACGAAGGGTTCAGAAGCAAGGATTGGCCTGTCCCACACCGCTTGTAAAACAGTCTCAAAAGAGGGTTGCACTGGCTGTGTCAGATCTACAGGTTTTTCAGGAACATGCACGTATTGTAGGTGCAAAAGCTTCCCAGGGTCTACCACAGAAGCCTGGAGAGCCAGGGTGAAATTCATATTCTTCAGCAGACACCTAAAGGAAGGATCTTCAATCACCGGCTCAGCTGAAGTGGAGGGTTTATTCTCTATCCCATAAAATGAGTCCTCGTCCACGTCATCTGTCAGGCGCAGATCAGGATCAGACTCATCAAAGCCCACCTACCCCAGAAGGGACAGCAAAGATAGGGAAAGAAAGGGAAGAGCTGGAAGTGCCACCTCTGAATTGGTGTCGAACCCCGCACCGATTCGGAGCCAGCGCCAAAAACGATGCTGGCACCAACCAGCACCTGCAGTCCCTGACCCCGACTCCCAAAGGCCAGAACACCATCGGAGACCTGAAAGTGTGAAGAGGAGTAGGGGAGAACGCAGTACCTTTGACGGTCCCTGCACGGAGCCATGTGTGGGGAAAGGCACAAAGGAGCAGCATCGATGGCACCAAAGAAGGCGAACGCACTATCAAGCTGACCCAACCACTCTGACCGTGGACCAAGGGCCCCAGGATCAAGTCCGCAGGCAAGGGCAGTCAGGACAACCACCGAACCCACTACTCCATAAGAGCGGCCCAATGATGAAACTGCTCACCAGAAGACACCGCAGGAGGCGGGGAGGGTCTCCGGAGAGGAGGATCACAGCCACTAGGGACCGAGGCCGAAGAAGACCCCGACAGAGTTGTAGTCGGCCTACCGTCTCCTGCTACTGATGATCTCTGCGCAGACGTACCAGAGGGTGACCTCAAGCGGCACCGCTTCTTCTTCAACCAGTGGAGGAAGAAGAGTTTGAGGTTGAGTGGTGCCGAGCCCCCGACTGGAATCGGGAACGGGCCCGTTTCTTTTTGTGCTTTCCGGAGAACCACCCTTCCTCCCACGCACCAGACTGACCATGGTCAGACCCCCCCCCCCGAAGAGGGTGGCAGACTGGACCCAGCCCCACTGACAAAACAGCTTTCAAGCGAAGTCTCCCTATCGTCACTGGCACTGTTCATAGTCGACTCCGTCAATGGCAGACTAAAGACTACTTATTTCTTTACTCTCGTACTTTTAAACAATAAACTACTAAAAACCAAAAACTAAATCACATACTGAACGACTAAAGCTGCTGTCGTGTAGACGTGAAGGTTTGACTCCTGGTGGGTGAGGGGCGTCATCAATGACGCACTCGGCAGCGCAAAAAGGAACTGAGGTGGTTGGAGGGTCGTTGCGAGATAGCCTATACAGCAACAGCCTATCTCGCACCAGCCCTCCTGAAGATTTTGTCTACCACTTGGTCCTAGCACCTCTGACGTAGTCCCACTAGTGTGAATGAGTGGTGGAGAGTTTTAGTCCAGGAAGATCAGCTCTTCGCCTGGCTGCTGACATATCATGTCTAATCCCCCCACTGTATCATCAGCAGTGTGACCTCACTGACAGTGACATCACAGACAACTGACCTGGAGGTTACTCAGTGGCTTTTCCTAAGCAGCAGTGAGGTCACAATGCTGACTATGTAGTGGTGTGGGGGAGGGGGGGACAGAGCTAGACATGTCAGCTGCCAGGCAGAGTGCCGCTCACACATCTCACCTACAAACTTCAGGTAAACAATCTTTAATTAACCAAAGGGAAAAGAAAAGTACCACAGATCTAAAAGGTAATGGTCAACTGCTTTTAAAAACTAAGATTGTTTTAGGCAGTACACTCGCTTTTTAAAGGCAGCCAGCCCTATCAGAACCTTTTCACTACTGAACAATGGCGGTCTCATTTCTAGGATTCCCTAGTGGTCAGCTTTGATGCCACTCACTGGCATGGACCTGCTGTCCTCCTTAGTGAAAACTGAGCAAAGTAGTCATTTAGGATGGTGGTCTTTTGCCCATCCTTTATCACCCTACCCCTCAACCAGCTTTCGATTCCCCTATCTATTTTGCTTTTTTACTAATATATCTGAAAAACAGTTTTTGTCCCTTTCTGAGCCCCTCCGTGATATGCAGCTCTTTGTCTGCTTTGGCCTCCCTAACTGCCCTATGTGCCTCCCTATTTTCTGCAGATAAGCCTCCCATTCTACCTCCCCTGCTTTTCTTTGTATTGATAGAAGGCCTTCTTTTGGCCCTTATCGTGACCCATAGTGGTCTTTAAACCTGTTTTCTTTGTTACTGTTCTTATACAAACTTCAGATGCCTTGAGGATGGCCCCCTTAATTACCCCCATCCCTACTGCACCTCACCTATGTCCTGCACCACTACTAACCTATTCCTGACCAGTTCCCTCATCCTTTCAAGTCTGAGGCTATATATACAATATAGGAAGGAATAAGTAGAAGGGGATGGTACCTGTAAAACATGCCTATAGCCACTGCGTAATATTTGACTATTGCTGATTTATTTGAACCGTATTCCAGGCAGACTGAGACAATCCCAGCCAAGGCACTTGTTCTTTATCTCTTTAGCTATACCAAGGCAAATTTCCTCGTGCAATTTGAAGAAAAAATGTCTCTTACTTTAAAGAGGACATCATAAGGATTACAAATCATTTCAGCTGAGTGGCCCTGGCGTTGCTACCTGCTGGCGGCCGGACCTCTGCATCCAGCCCGCCACCCCCTGACCAAGGAAAGCACACACAAGCCCAAACCAGGCTCTCCACTTCAGCTGAGTGGCCCTGGCGCTGCTACCTCTGGTGGTCGGACCTTTGCATCCAGCCCGCCACCCCCTGACCAAGGAAAGCAGACACAAGCCCAGACCAGGCTCTCCACTTCAGCTGAGTGGCCCTGGCGCTGCTACCTGCTGGAAGCCAGACCGCTGCATCCAGCCCGTCACCCCCGGACCAAGGAAAGCAGGTACGTTTGGTCAACTACTAGCTCGGAGCTGTCAGGCTTCAACCCCCGTAATTGGACTGGCACCTGGGGACTGTGGCTGCTTCCTGATTGGATGCTGCCGATCCCCACTGAGAAAGGAAGCACACAAGGCGCCTTTTTCAAAACACAGCTCGGCCACTGCCTTGCTGTACTGCTCTCTGGACAATTTTTTTCTGCTGAATTTACTGCTCATGTGGAAATATATATATATATAATTTTTTTCTCTCCTCTTGGAATTTTCAGCTGTTTAGCCTGCTATATTAGCTAGGCCTGACTTCTATATAGCTTATGTCTTGCACTACTGAATATTTCTACTGCTTAAACATTTTACCTTTATACTATTGCAGTGTATATGTAGGAATTGCAGCAAACTTTAACTGACTGCCTGACGTTTATATAGCTTACTGCTTACACTACTGAATTTTTTCTGCTAACTGCTCAATATTATAGAATAGCTAGAACTGACCACTGCCTACTGTTTGCTCTGCCACACTTTTTCCATCACAGTTCCTCTCATTCATCCTTAGACTGCCTTCTTTGCTTCCCTCTTTCTCTTGCTTTTTTCCCTTTTGTATTTCTTTCTCTCTATTTCCCACAATGTTTCTCTGCCATCTACTGGACCCCTGATTCCCCCTCCTGACACCCCCCCGAACCAGCACATTCTGTAAATATTTCCTGGCATTTTGAGCCATCTTCTCTACCCATTCCAAACTACCCTGAGTCCTCTCCACCACACGCCTCCTTCCCAGCTCTCCCTGGTCCCACTGAAGGGCCCCCCAACCTCCTGAATCAGCCTTTTGTTTTGCTAAATTCCCACCTGGCACCTTTGACCAGACCTCTCTGCAGGAACCTTTCTCTCCCACTATTTGCACCTACTCCTGCCCTGAGCACTAAATTGCCCAGGGCTCTCCCACCAATTTACTTGACCACTGTCTCTGGCTTTTTAACTAACGGCCCGCCTTTTTTTTTCTGCTCCGTTTTAGACACAAGCCCAAACCAGGCTCTCCACTTCAGCTGAGTGGCCCTGGTGCTGCTACCTGCTGGCAGCCAGACCTCTGCATCCAGCCAGCCACCCCCTGACCAAGGAAAGCAGGTATGTTTGGTCAGCTCCTAGCTCGGAGCTGTCAGGCTTCAATCCCCGTAATTGGACTGGCTCCTGGGGACTGTGGCTGCTTCCCGATTGGATGCTGCAGATCCCCACTGAGAAAAAGAAGTACACAAGCGCTTTTTCAAAACACAGCTCGGCCACTGCCTTGCTGTACTGCTCTCTGAACAATTTTTTTGCCCACTCGCCCACCCCCTCCTCCCCCTTTAGTAAGTACACTTCCTCAGTGATCCACGCCCCCTGAGGCCTCACACTAGTCAATTACAGCAACTCCTTAAAGGGGCTCTCCATTCTGTAACTTCTTAAAGGGGTGATTCTCTCGAGCTCAAATAACTTATCATCCTCAATGCATCCAGTATCAAGTGCATTGACACTGACCGTGGTCCTCCTCCTACTTCCTACACCAGCCCCACCTCATTTAGGACCATCACCCTTCATGCACAGTACCCCCCCTCTTATCTGCAACACCTCTACCAGGACCCCCCCAATGCTCGATCACCTCACCCCCTCGGTACCACCCCACACTTCCACTCCTCCTACCTCTTACTTCCCACTCATACCTTGGTCTCTTCTCCTCAATGCCTTTCCCACCCTTCGTACTCTACCCACCCCTTGCACCCCAGCACCCGGCCCCATGTCCAATCACAAGAGGAGATGCCACAATCACTACCATGCTGTGATGTGCCTAATCACCCTCCTGTTCCTTCTATCAGGTGACATTCATCCAAACCCTGGCCCGTGCCCAACCTTATGAACAAGCCTGCCCAGGCTCAAGGACTCCGCATAGCTTCTATGAATATTTGCAGCCTCCTTAAGAAGGCTGCTGCATTCCAATGCTGGGTTATTCAGCACCAGCCAGACACTGTCGCACTCGTCGAAACCTGGTTATCCAAATCCACCCGACTCCTTCTCTCCTCCCTGGTTACACCCTTTTCATGGAAGATCGGGTGGGTAAGCGTGGAGGTGGTTGCGCTGTCTACATGCGTGACTCCCTCCTCGGACAGGCACTTCCAGCACCCAAACTTGATAATGGGGCTAAAGCCCTCACACTAAAAATCTCCCCCAACCCTAGTAAGGGCCCACTCTTTCTCACCGTTGCCTATATTCCCCCCAGAAAGCAAGACCTCGCTATTCAGGTGCTTGCTGACTACCTCTCTGGCCTACCGCCCAAAATGGCCCAGATAATTGTTGGTGACCTGAATATCAACTGGCTCTCTGCCACGGCCTCCCAAACCAGAGATATCTTTGCCGCCCTTGACATGTCTCAGCTTGTCACCACCCCAACTAGATTCAACCCCTCTACTGGCTCTAGTACCTCCTGGATATCACCATTACCAACCGCCCCCAGAGGGTGCTTGATATCAGTGTACTTCCCAACTCACTTAGTGACTACTCCCCAGTCATATTCTCTTGGTCCGCTGCCAACAGCAAACCTGCACCATAAACCACCCAGCGTAGTCGCCTACTCCCAGGCGGCCTGTGTCGCCTTAAACTGTACCTCTCACAACTGGATTGGTCCCCTATCAGGCTTGCACCGTCCATAGACGAGGCACTGGATTTTTTCACTCGCACTTTTAACACTGCCTGTGACCTCTATGCCCCCTTCACTAGAAATCGCACCAAAAAGCAAAACATGCCCTGGGTTACCCCCTCCCTCCTTCACAAACTTAAAATGAGAAACAACCTATGGCACACTGCCATGGAATCTGGCAAGCCAGCTGATAGGCAAGCGTACAACACTGAGCGCAATAAGTGTACTTGGGCCATTCGACAGGCCAAAGCCCAGTACTACCAATCCGCTCTTGTCTCCTCCTGGGGGTCAGCTAGAAACTTTTGGGATAATGTAAAGGAGCTGAATGGAAAATCCTGCTCCCAACCCCCCTCTCAACTCTCCTTTAATGGCACTGTCTGCTCTGACCCCCTTGGCATTGCAGACTGCCTAAACCACACCTTCTCAGACCTGAGTTCAGTCCTGCCCAGTAACTTCTTTGACCCCATCCCAGTAGCACCCCTGCCCACTCTCCAGAGATCTCCTTTCTACCTAAGTACCGTCTCCCCGTTGGAGGCTAGACCCCGTCTCAGGGTTTTAAATAATTGATTAGCAGTTTTTTTCTTGGGACAATACTAACTGTATAGAAAGCATTTATATGGTTTTCTAGAAGTGTCATGTTTGTTAAACACAGTGAGGCAAGTGATATGCATTTTCACAGTGTTTTAGAACTTTATGAGCAAACGCTAATCAATTTTTAGGATTATTTAAAACCCTCGTCTGCAAAAGCCATTAGTAGTAACAACCCGGCACCGACCTACTGGACACTAGGCTACTTCGTCTGACGTTGGATGCTATCCTGGTCCCACTTACCGGGCTGCTCAACCACTCTCTGTGCCTGGGGCAGTTCCCCAGCACATGGAAAACCGCCATCATCACTCCCATCCTAAAGAGCGGCAATCGAGCGTCCCCAGGTAACTATCGACCTATCTCCATCCTGCCCCCACTCTCTAAGGCCCATGAAAAAGTAGTTGCCAATCAGCTTGCTGAACACCTGGTCATACACAATATCCTGTGCCCTGAACAGCATGGCTTTCATGCAGGTCACAGCACCACAACTGCGCTACTTGAATTCTCCAACTTCCTGCACTCTTCTCTTGATGCTGGAAGTCCTGCCGGTGCTGTGTTCATTGATCTCTCTAAGGCCTTTGACACAGTTTGCCATCCTCTCCTGCTTGACTCCCTCAGATGACTTGGTTTATCCCCCGGCCCCCTTGCGTGGTTCACCAGCTACGTCTCTGCCAGAACTCAGTGTTTAAAAATCAACAGCACCCTTCTGACACACGACCTGTCCGCTCAGTCTCTACCTCAACTCCCTCCCCTTGGCCTGCCCAAGTAAGATCCTCCTCTACGTGGATGACGCTGTGCTCTTCGCTGCTGACCCCAACCCCAACACACTCCAGGTCACCCTCCAACAAGCTTTTGATGGAGCTGTGCATTGGTTCACATCACGAAGACTAGTCCTGAACCTAAAAAAGACCAAAGTTATGCTCTCACATCGTAAAGCCAGTGGTGCCCCTCTCGTGATACTGCCTAGCACACTAAACCCCATTGAGCATGTTTCCACCTACAAGTACCTGGGCATTTACATTTGATTCTGCACTCTCCTTCCATTCCCACATCAATGCCCTTTCTGCTGCCACCAATGTCAGGATTGGACTATTATACTGCCATAGGGACTGCCTACCACGAGAGGCCCCTACATTGGCAATCACCTCCTCTGTCCTGTCACTAATCGACTATGGGCTGCCCATCTATGCTGCTGCCGACAACACTGCATTCGCAAGAATCCAGCTCTCTGTAAACAATGCCTGCAGGCTAATGCTGGGAGCCCCTAGGCACACCCATAAGTGCCTGCTGTACTCCACCACCAACTTGCTCAACCGTGAAGAAAGACTCTGCTTCCAAACCTGCCTTCTTGTAAAAAAGACCCTGCTAGGGATCCCCCCCCCGGGGTCGTCACCTCCCTGCAGCATGCCTCCTCCTCAGTTTCCACCCACAGCACTGTCAAAACCTCCCTTATTGTCCCCAGGGTAAGGATCTCTATGGCCCAGAGATCCTTTTGCTATCAGGCTCCCTCCTGGTTCAATTCCCTCCCAGCCAACATAGCTGACTCCACTAAGCTTGGTCCTTTCAAGGTCTCCCTCAGAAGCCATCTGACAAGCACTCGCTGCTGCTACTGCACATAATCCCCCACCTGCCCCTTACCTTTACCCCAAGGCTGGGTCTGCCCTGTCTACTTTTGCTGTATATACCTGGGGTCTCAGGAAACATCTGCCGACTATTGTAATAAAATATCTCTGGTTGCTACCTGATGTGGTACTCGTGTAGCTATGTTATGACTACTGTGATCTATCTATTACTAAGCGTGTACCACCAGTGATTGCCTGTAACACTGGTTGCTTTTTTAATCTAAGTGTTATGTACTGTACTGTTTTGTTTGCTGTGATGTATTGCTCTCTTGACGAGGTGCCTTTGTAAATGAGTTTATGACTCAAAGGTTTGTAAACCAATGATCTAATAAATAAAAAAATAAATAAAATAAACTAAATACATTTTTAATTTTTAAAATCGGACTTATGGTTGCCGAAATATAAGCATTTTAATATTGTAAAAAAGTGCTCATTTTTGGATCATGAGCCTATTAAAATGCATAGGAAAAACTCATCTAGACACGCCTAAGAATTGATGTTAAATTATTGTTTTGTTCATAATGAGGGCATAACTATTTAATAAACATTCATAATGTTTTGAAACGTGAAACATTTATGTATTTTTGTACCGTGAATTCATTGGTTACATTTATTTTTGTGTCAGAGTTAATTTTGAAACTTAAAATTAGCCATAAAATGGTTAAATTGGCAACAAAACCAGTTAGATTATCATTTTACACATTTTTTGTATTTTAGAGGTACAGACTCATCCAAATTACCAACATGTGTTAGCAGTTGAACGATTTTATACAATTTAAATTATTTAACTTCAACATATATTTTTTAATTTCTGGCGGCCATTTTTTAAATTCAATATGGCTGCCATATTTGATAACCAATTAATATAACATAAAAATATTCAAGTGACATTTCATATAAAAGCTCAAGTCAAGCTCTAGTTAATTAAATAATTGAATAACTACACAAACATTTTTGGACTGGTGGCAGCCATTTTTAATTCCAAGATGGCTGCCATATGTGGTGATAAATGAATATTTAAATATGCTCAAGTGATATATCATTTGAAAGCTCTAGTCAAGCTCTATTTAATTAAATTATATCATTCTTGGAAAACAATAATTTTAAGTTTGTGTAGGACATTTTTAAATTCAAGATGGCTGCTGTACTTGGCAACAAATTAATACTTGATTATCATTTGAAAGCTATACTCAAGCTGTAGTTAATTAAATCATGTCATTGTTGGAAAACAATGTTTTACAGCTTGCAATGGAAATGTTTAAATCCTAGATGGTTGCCGTACTTGGCGATAAATTATTATGTAAACATATCAAGTAAAACATTGTCATTTAGTCAAGCAGTATTAAGCTAAATAAGTGAATTATGTATAAGTTGCATCCTCAGGGTGACGTATTTTGTGATTAAGTATGGCTAATAATTGCTGTGCCGCCTGTACAGCCATAGTACTACAGTTTGCGACACCAATTACCCATATTCAGAAGCTGGCCTGCACCTTGATGGGACTGACCACAGTTCAGTAGTGATCCCAGAACGGAGGGCTGACCAGGCAGAGAAGGTTTGTTGAATGTCCAATGGACAGCGCACCTCCAGGGTCGGTGGGTGAAAGATCTGGCGACTGGGTAGCTATAGGTGGCAGTCGGGGAGACTGCAATGAGCTTGTGAACCTAGCTGTGTCTGGGATTGGAAGGCAACATCAGATGTCCGCGCATCACGTACAGTGTCGTAGTTTTGCTATGTTTACTGCAGACAGTTGACGTCAATGGCATAGCTGACAGCATTGCCTGGCCGAATAGTTATGAAAAATAAATGGTTACGTGTTTTACATTTCATTGACGCCTGGCTTCATGAATCCTTTCTTTTCAGAAAAACATGTTTTTAGTTTAATGTGTAGAAAAGTACATATTTCAAACCAGAAACAAGCGAAGAATAAACAAGGGATTTAAAACTGAATGTGATGTTTGGCTTTTGAGCTCTTTTACATGTGGTGAAGAATAAACACTAATTCATATTTATACTGTTTCTGAATATTTTTTTTCAGGTAAAGCCAATTGATTTCATAAGTTCAGTAACCCATGACAGGGCATGGGTATACTGGGCATTAATGCACTTCCAGGTGGTTGGAAGTCACTCTCATAATGGCCTGGGGCATGCATTAATGCCCAGTATACCCAGCCCTGTTGTGGGTTATAGCTAGGTAACAAACAATGCCTAACACATTTTATTAAATGTTCTCAAAAGCAAACATAAAATTAGACAAATTCATTGGTCAAAAACTGTCACCGACCACTGATTAATGCCTAGCACACCACCACTTAACTTACTGACCTACATCTGTCACGCACAGCCTAATCTGTCAAACAGTGAAATGAAAAAATTACTCACCTTAGTAATGTTGTTTCCTCTAATGGAGTCTTGCTGTATTCTGACTATTGCAGTGATATCCAACCTTTGAACTGCCCCGAGAGGAAAGAGTTAACTTTCCATGCAAGGCATGGAACGCTGAGCTCGAGCTCGGTTGAGACTCTGTCTGTTGTTGTTTGAACCCAAACCGCCAGATCTTTTACGAGCTATACTCACTGGGCGTCCTGTGTGGAAACTGTAAACTCACACTAGCCAACTGGCAACTAAATCTAATAAAAAGATTTTTTGGTTCCAAGGCAAAGACTCAAGTCAGGAAACCCAAAAAACAAAACACAACACACACATAAAAATAAGAGGGTGAGAAAAAGGGGGCACCTCTAGGGTGCCAACACTGTTCCTGCCCACCCACATCCCAAAACCCAGGTTCTGAGAGGGGAGGCGGGAATAGAATACAGCAAGACTCCATTAGAAGAAACAACATTACTAAGGGAGTAATTTTTCTTCAAACAACATGCAGTCTTGCTGTATTCTGACTATTGCAGACTACAAGCAGTACCTCCATGGAGGTGGGACAGAACCTACTTTGGGAACAGGCTCTGAAGACAGTTGTGTTAAACCAAGCATCACTCCTAGCCTGGATATCCAGAGAGTAATGCTTGGTGAAAGTATGTACCGTTTTCCAGATGGCTGCTTGACAAATCTCTAAGATAGGAATATCCCTGGCAACAGCCAGGGAAGCAGCTGTACCTCTAGTAGAGTGAGCCCTCAGACTTGAGGGTGGGATTCTAGACAAAGGTTTTCCCTTACCAACCTCACCATAAGTGAGGAACAATTAGAGGGAGACAAACCTGTGACCCTTGGTGCGCTCTATGTAGTAGCTAAGGGCCCTTTTCACATCCAGGCTGTGTAGCCTCCTCTCCCCAGAGGAGGAATGGTCAGTGAAGAAAACAGGAAGAGACAGACTGATTAAGATGGAAATCAGAAACCACCTTAGGCAAAAACTTCCTATTAGTCCTGAGGACCACCTTATCTCTATGGAAAGAGATAAAATCAGGCTCCACTGACAGGGCCTGTAACTCACTTATGCGTCTGGCAGAAGTAATGGCTATCAAGAACACAGTTTTCCAAGTCAAGTACTTAAGCTCTGCTGAGGACAAAGGCTCAAAAGGGGGTTGCATAAGCTGAGCAATGCAAACATTAAAGTCCCAAGCAGGGGCAGGGTCCCTGAAGGGAGGATTGGTATGCAGCAATCCCTGGAAGAATTTACAGAATACAGGATGAGCTGAAAGGGAAGAGGGCT
This sequence comes from Neoceratodus forsteri, assembly GCA_016271365.2. Taxonomy (NCBI): domain Eukaryota; kingdom Metazoa; phylum Chordata; order Ceratodontiformes; family Ceratodontidae; genus Neoceratodus; species Neoceratodus forsteri. The sequence goes on from CM028134.1 coordinate 431,914,855, forward strand.
TGCCTGCTGACAAGAAGGCAGAGACAGCTGCCAGATGCACTCTAAGTGTAGCTGGTCCGAGTCCTAAGCTATTGAGATGAACCATATAGTCCAGGACTGTACGTAACTCAGCAGACTCTGGAGAAACATGCTTACCAGATAGTAAACCTTTTCCATTTGGAGTTGTAAGTCTTTCTGGTAGAAGGCTTTCGAGAAGCCTTTAGAATATCCAGAACACCTTGAGAGAGATGCAAATCAGCAAACACTAACTCTTCAAGAGCCAGGCCTTGAGATTGAGAGATTTGAGATTCGGATACCAAACCCTCCCCTGAGAACACGTTAACAGGTTGTAATTCCTGGGAAGAGACAGGGGAAGGTGGACTGCTAAGGACAGCAAGACAGAGTACCAGGGCTGTCTGGCCCAGTCTGGAGCAATCAGAATCACTTTGCAGGGTTGAGACCTGATTTTGACTAGTACCTTGAACAGGAGAGGGAAGGGGGGAAAGCATACAGGAATTTCCCTTCCCAACTGAGAACTAGAGTATCCAGGGGGACTGAGCCCAACACTGGGGGTCTGCAGCAAAAAAGAGAAAGTTGGTGATTGTCTGGGGCTGCAAAAAGATCTATCTGTGGAATGTCCCATCTGGAGAAGATCACCTTTAAAATTAGGGGATCCAGGGACCATTTGTGATGGCCCTGAGATATCCTGCTGAGAGCATCTGCCAGGACACTGTCCTTCCCTGGGAGGTGCACTGCTATCACAGAGGTATTCAGGGAATAGGCCAGAGACCACAACTTCATTGCTTCTGTGCACAAGGTCGTAGACCGAGTGCCCCCTTGCTTGTTGATGTACCACATTGTGGTGGTATTGTCTGTCCTGATCTGAACTAGTTTGTTCTGAACAGACTTGGAAAAAACTTGAAGTGCTAGAAACACTGCTCTGAGTTCTAAGAGATTGATGTGAAGCAGAGATTCTTGAGGTGACCACAACCCTTGGGTGGTCAGATCCCCCAAGTGGGCTCCCCAGCCCAAGAGGGAGGCATCTGTGGTAAGGATTAGAGAATGAGATTGAGTGACAAAGGGAACTCCTTGCCTTAGGTTGTCCTGATCCTGCCACCATTGCAAAACCTGGATCAGGGTTCGAGTCACTGGGATTAGCTTGGTCAGAGAATTCTTTCTCTGGGACCAGAAGGCTCTTAAGTGGAACTGAATGTCCTCATCTGAAATCTTGCTCCTGGACCACTGCCGCAGAGGCAGCCATGTGGCCCAGGAGCTGCAGAAAATGCCTTGCTGGTCGAGACACCTGAAGGGTGAATGAAGAGGCCAGTGTCACAGGGTCCTTGCTCCAGGGAAGGAAGGCTCTTCCTTATTGTATCCAGCTCTGCCCCTATGAAGGTGAGGAGCTGCACTGGCTCTAGAACTGACTTTGAAAGATTCAGGAGGAATCCTAGAGAAGTGAGCAGTTGCTGAGTTATCTGTAGGTGTGACTTGACTTGGTCTGGAGACTGACCCACTATGAGCCAGTCGTCCAGGTATGGAAAGATGGAGATCTTTTTTCTCCTTAGGAAAGCAACCACTACTGCCAGGCATTTTGTGAACACCCTTGGAGCTGATGTTAGGCCAAAGGGCATTGCTCTGAATTGATAGTGGCCTGAGGGCAACTCAAACCTGAGGTACTTTCTGTGGGAGCATCTGATGAGAATGTGGAAATAGGCATCCTTGAGGTCCAGGGAGGCTAGCCAGTCCCCTGGCCTTAGAGAGGGTAGAATTATTCCCAGAGTCACCATTTCGAACTTTGGCTTTAAAAGGTGCTTGTTTAAATATCTGAGATCCAGGATAAGCCGCCATTCTCCTGTCTTTTTGGGGGTTAGGAAGTACCTGGAGTACAACCCTTTTCCCCTGTGTGGGGGTGGAACCCTTTCTATAGCTCTGAGAGCCAAGAGGGAAGAGACCTCTGCCACTACGGCAAGGGCCTCTGAAGGATCTGCAGGTGGAAAGGATCTGGTTCTCATCTTGGGAAATTGTTTGAAGCTGAGAACCAGTCCCTGGCTTACTACTTCCAGGACCCATTTGTCTGATGTTAAAGACATCCAGTCCTGGAGAAAGTAAGCCAGCCTGCCCCCTACAGGTAGTGGAGAATCGGCCCGGGCAAACCCATCAGGGTGCCTGTTTGGCAGGGGCTTTAGGCTGAGGGGTGGTAGCAGGCCTGCTTATACCCCGTCTGCCTCTCCCTCTGAAGAACCCCCTCTGAGCAAAGGTGGAAGAGGAGGCCTGGGCTTGGTAGAAAGGCCTATGAAAAGGCCTGCCCCTGCCCCTGGAATGCTGCCTCTGAGGAGTGGCTTGCCTTTCCTTGGCCTGAGCACTCCTATAGGTGGTCCTGTACTCATCCATTTTCTTCATGTAGTTCTCTGTCTGCTCCCCAAACAGAGAATTACCAATAACAGGAAAATCCATGGCCTTAGTCTGGGTATCCTGTGACAGGCTAGTACATCTGAGCCAAGCCATCCTCAAGGGCCACAGATGTAGCCATGACTCTAGATGAAACATCATTGGAGTCCACTGCAGCATGAAATTGCACCTTGGATGCCTCAATATATCTGCAGCCACCTGCTCCAGCTCCCTGGCAAGCTGGTCAGGGACCTGTTTAGCTAGAGCCATCACAGTGTCCTATCTAGACTTCTGGTATCTAGTTGTATAGGCCATATAATTAGCCTGCCTGAGACCCAAAGTTGCTGCCATGTACTGTTTCTTTGCCATGGCATCAATCCTCCTGGAGTCCTTATCTGGGGGGGTGAAGCCAAGGGTATATGTGCCTTATCACAGGCAGCAGCCTGCACTACCCCAACATGGCTGCATTGCTGGGAAAGGAACTCTGTATCTGAGCCTGAAAGAGTAACCTCTTGTCCATTCTTCTGTCCACAGGAGGTATGGAATTAGGAGTCTTTAAAATTTTAAATGTCTGTTTCCCAAAAGACTTATGGAGGAATAGACAGTCTCCGAGACTCTGGGATGTCCATCATCTCAACATAATCAGGCTCCTCCTGATCCTCTACTGCTTCCTCCATAGGAAGCTGGAGAGTTTCAGCCACTTTTGTAAAACATAAAGTGGGAAGGGCCTGAAGGTCTGTCTGGGGAGATGTCCAGGTCAATGGGCACATCCAGACTTTCATAATCACCATCACTATCCTCATACTCTCCTCCTCCTCCTCCGGTTCATAAAAATCCTCTAAATTATAATCCGAACGGGTGAACTGACCGAACCGAGCCCCTAACCGATGGTGCCGGTTCGGCGGAACCGCAGTTAGCGATTGAACAATCCTTATCGCTTTGGCTATTTCACCAGCGGTCGGAGAAAGAACTTGTGGATCTGAACCGGCTGACTTATCCCTTCTTTTTCTTTTAACTGGAACCGACTCCTCAGAGTCGGTTCTCCTTTTTCCCGAAGAAGTTTCGCCCTGGTCAGAGGGCACTCCTTCTGGTTCGGTTGGAACCGAACCCGCTGGCCATCCGGGTCAGCGGACTTCTTGGCCTCCTTTCCTCAGCCTACCTACTCTCTTTCCAGGGTAGCTGTGGGAAAACTTTGCAAATCTGGCAGTCTGAATCGAGGTGGTCAAACCCAGACACAACACAGGTGGTGTGGGGTCAGCCTTAGCAAAGGCTTCCCCACACACACTACAGTGTTGAAACCCAGTGGGCCCGGTTTTTCTCTTGGGTTTCTCAGACATGGCCAGTCCTAACCAAACTTACCCTTTTTCGCAATCCACCAGGCAAGACACCCTATCGTTCCTGACCTGTTACGGGTCGGAAAAAATGTAATGAAATCCTTTTTTTAGAACCGATAAGGACCGGTTACCACACTCTAAAAAGCAGAACAAACTTTTTTTACAAACCTGATTGGTTCAAACCGAACTGATGCAATGTTTACAAGTTCCACACAGAAACTAATAATAATAAACCTATCTGGTACTCACGGTACCACAGACAGAGACTGAACCGACAGGTTAGATAGAGGGAAATTTGGGCGAGGGAAAAAACGACACTTTAACCAACTAAATTTAATCGAGAGAAGGAGAAATCTCCGGAGCGACTGTTCAGTGAGGCGGAGTAAAGAATCTGGCGGTTTGGGTTCAAACAACAACAGACAGAGTCTCAACCGAGCTCGAGCTCAGCGTTCCATGCCTTGCATGGAAAGTTAACTCTTTCCTCTCCGGGGCAGTTCAAAGGTTGGATATCACTGCAATAGTCAGAATACAGCAAGACTTCATGTTGTTTGAACACTAAGTTTACGTTTTTCCTGCTGCAAAATGCACCATTTATAAAGTTAGCAAATGAGTGAAACTGAAAAACAAAATGACACTGAAATATACATATGATTTTGATCTATTTGAAGGATTAATGCCAGAAATCTGGATCAGATCGCATTTCCCATCTGAGCCTTCACCAAAGAAGCTAAACTATGAACTGAAGGTGCAGACGCCAGCAGAAAACAATAACAAGACCACCACAGCCGAAGGAAAGTTAATATATCTGAATGGTGTAATACAGCTTACACTTATTCCACATTACTTACAGTGTAAGGAAAAGCTTTTTGGAAGTTTCACCTCTTTTAGCAATGTATATTTGATACAGGACTTGATTTATTCTGGTGGCTTGCAGTTGCGACTGCAGTATTAGGAAAAAATTCTGTTTCTGTTTACGGTGACGCGCGATGGCACTATTTGTTACATATAAAGACACAAGATTTTAGCATGAAATGTATGTTCAATAAAACCAAAAAGACAGTTCAATTTAAAAACATGTAATTTATTCATAGTAAGTAAAAAGTGTGAATGTTCAGTTTTGTTCATTCAAATTACTTTCTTAGTCCGACATGCACAGTCAAATGATGGAAATTTTAATCCATTAATGAAGCTTCTGAGCAACCTTCTACTTAAAGGCGTCATTTTATGAATTAAATAGCTCACGCCAGGCCATGGGTGTAATGGGTATTAATGCACTTCACAGATAATTGGAGTTAACTCAGCCTTTGGCCTCATGTCTCACACCACACCTGGGCCATGCATTAATGCCCAGTACACACATACCCTCTCATGGGTTATAGATTACATTACACTGTGTAACTTAATCACACAATCGCAGTTCCATTTCCAATACGGCAAAAAGTGCAGACCCTCGGTGGGTGGAACAAGTTGACTATTACCTTGGTCCAGGTGGTAACAGACGGAATCCAATGTAAATCTGTGTAGACTCCTTATGATGCCCTTGAAATGCCCTCATATATCAGCTCTGCAGTTCCTCATGCTTATGGTTTCTTCAACCTGTTGGACTTAAATAATGGATGTATAGCACGCTTCGACAATAAACTTCTAAGTGGCTTCACACATCCAGACAACACTTACTTGGGAAAACAAACTGCACAATATCAGACTTATCAAGAGATGAGGGCAGTCACTGAGCCATATTAAAATATGTTAATAATGCTGCCTAGATATAAAGACATGTGCCAGATGCTCTTTAATGGTTAGTTAATTACCTTCTATGGGCATGTGACACCCTGCTATTCCTCTTGCCACTTTGTTTGCCTAGAGAGTGACTGAGAAACCTTAACATAACTCCACAAGACACTCTTCCAACAGTGGAAAATGGACCACCCATGTACAGCATTAACTCCAGACCACAAACACCATCTCCCAACAGTTGCAGTGAACTACCACCCACACATCACTACAAAAAAAGTTAAACAAGCACATAACAAAATTATCAGCATCTTAAAAAATACATAATCCAAAACCAGAAAAATCATGGAAACCACCATAGGAGGACAACTGACCAATGAAAGCCACTAAGACCATTGAGATGTAACAGTTTTGGGAAATAACAAGGATACATTTATTCATATGCTTTGATTTTAACGCATGCAAATCTTCTTTAATGTTCGATAAATGCTTTGAACTAAAACCCATTTTATTACTGCATTAAAACAACCCAGATTGCGCTGCTGTATTTTGACGCTCTTACCATGTGATGTGCCTTCAGCCTTGTGGCTCAATATACACATGGGGCATGTGTCGAAATTGCTAATAAAATGGGTAGTAAGTCAGAAAATTGAAAGTGATTTTCCAAATTGATTATTTAAGGCTAATAATTACATAGCCTCGTTAGATATGTTGGTGAAAGTCTCTTTCTACATACAGTATAACCCCGATTATCCGAACACAACGGGAGACGTCAAAAATGTTCGGATAATCGGGGTTTCGGTTAATCGGGAGTTTTTTTTGTTTTTTTTTTAACATCAAGTCAGTTCTAAGCTGTGCCGATACCCTGGTTTGATAGGAATACACAGAGAACGTGTTTTGATAAAAAATATTTCTTTACTTTGCATTTTCAGTAGTGGACATTTTATTTTATCAGAAGTTATATTATGTTTAAAATAAAACATTCATCTCAGCTACAGTAATGAGAAAAACTGCGTGATCGCACTCTGCTTCTTAGAATTATTGGCTTTTTCAAGCGCCTGTAGTCTCAGTTTTCTAAGAAGCAGGGTGTGGAGGTAATCAGTATTTTCTTGCCCTTCTAGCCACACAAGACATTTTTGGAAGGCTTCCACAGCTTCAGTCGCCGTGGGTACCTGGAGAGTCCCTGCAGCTCCGTCTCCCGTCTCCTCATCTTCTTCCTTCATTGCATCCATCACCTCGGGATTATTCTGTGCAATAGCTATGATCTAGCACTCTATTAAACGAAATAACATTAAGTATGCCATAGCTCAGTAAGTCTTTCGTTTTCAGCATTTTAATTTCGTTTATTTTCGTTTAGGCAATCGAGGGGAGGGGGGTTGACACGAGAAAAGCCTACATCTAAATTTCGTTTCATTGCACTACTGTTAAATGAAATAATGTGGTAAAGTATAAAACAGCACACAGAGTGTTTAGTTGACAGCATTTTAATTTCGTTTCCGTTTACCACAAAATCGCGGTTATGACTGTTTAGTCAGGGGGACACACGACAATTTCGGTTAATCCGGAGTTTCGGATAATGGGGTTTCGGATAATCGGGGTTATATTGTATTTCAAAATTTTTTTGTAAAGCCTACAAAGAGTGTGAAGGAACTGTAGTTTAGCCCTGACAAGGTGACCTACATTAATCTCACTAACTGTAGCCATTAATATACATAAAATAAGCAATGAAATACTACCACCACTGGTTTTAATGCCCCCCCCCAGCGCTTTCCCTAGGCACATGTCATTACGTGCCTGAGCGCAGGGATGTAGCAGAACAATAGGGAAGTGGAAGGGATTGGCTAGCCACCTTCTTGGGTCTAAACTATGATCCTTTCCCACTCCGTGTAGGCTTTACAAAAAATTTAGAAAGAGACTTCTGTTGACCTATCTAACCAGGCTATGCAAGTACTACAGAGATCTTGGAAAATTCTTGTAACTTTGTTGAAACACATCGCCTGAATATTTGTTAACGTATAGTAATACACGCAATGTTGGTAACTACATTAACTTTTTATTCCACCTACCTTAGGAGCACTGCACCAAACATGATGGACTGCCTGAAGGTTGCACGGCTGGGACAGCAGCAACAGCAGTACCAGAGAGAGAGCGCGGGCAGGACAAAGACACACACCGGAAGCACGCACATACAGCTGTTAGATTGCAGGCATGATAAGTTCAGATAGCTGTGGTAGGAACATTATACGCCAATCCCGACACACTTAATGATGAATGCACAACCGGTACTGGCATTGCTCACACACCCGCTTAGGGGGTGGGCTGCAAGTGGTGCCGGTGGACTATCGTGTAAGGATGCATGACTGCTGGTGTTCGAGAGTGATGACTGTACCGGGACGGCATACGCACTGTGTCACCATTCTTGCAGAACAGCTGGCTTGTAATGTGTGCGACTGGTGTCAAAATGATGCCTGATTGCTGGTGTGCATGAGTGGTGACAGATTACCATGATGTCCTGACACACTTGCTTGCTAACACAGGTACCACTCACCCACTCCCAATCAGGCATATTGACATCATAACTGATCGACACAACTTATGATCCAGATATTCTGTTAACAATGTCAAGATGCATAGGCATAATCACTCTGGCATACTGACTTCAAGGTCAACCATGATGTCAGGACCTTGATTGGTGTGCTCGAGTTGTGCCTGTGTATTTGAATATCAGCATACCTGACTGGGGTGGGGCATGAGAGGTGCTGATCGACCATGATCACAATTGCGAACACTGCCACTATTACCACGTTAAACAATAAGGCATTATGGGGTGTTGGTGTTGCTAGGTTTATTCCAGTCAGCGAGTGAAGCATAAGGCTGAGCTCAGTGCCTTCAGCCACCTGACAGTGGGGTAAACCTAGTACCACACATCCACAGACTGCCTTATTGCTTATAATATAAAATGGTCCCATAGGCAACTTCAAAAAAATGAACACACTATAGGTTTTCACAGCCACAAAAAATATAACTAGAAGTACAGTTATGTAAGAACTCACCATAACATTAGATCTTCAAAAAGTGCTCTTGCAGCAGGTAACACCTATAGGACTGAAGCTGGCAGGTGCCAGGACCCCACAGAAAACTTCTAGCCAGCAATACCCAGCAGGGGACCGCCCCCTACGTCGGCCCGGCCCCGATGTCATCCAGGGTATAAGAGGAGGCGGTCCCCCGGCCCAACCCCAGTTCTCCCACCAGAGACCGACTAGGAAGGAAATGAGGAGAACAGAGGAATGAGGGTATCTGATGTGGAGAAAAAGCAATAGAGTGAAGAAGGGAGGGGAAAAAGTAACACCCGCTGCAAAAGCTCCTCTGGATGATCTACTGTTATGGTAAGTTCTTACTAATTGTATTGTCTCACTTCGAGATTCAGTCTTGCAGCAGGTAACACCTATAGGACAGAGTACCAAGCAGTAGATGAGAGAAACCCTTAGGAGGCGGCCGATGAAGAGTCTAATCCTAATCGTGATAGGAGACCCTGGAGAACAGCCAGTCCAAAACTGACCCGGCAGCATGAGGCAATGTCCAGACTGTACTGCCTCACAAAGGTGTGAACAGAACTCCAAGTAGCAGCTGCACAAATGTCTGAGGAAGACACATTCTTTAGTAATGCAAAGGAAGCTGCCATCCCCCTGGTGGAGTGACCTTTCACCTGGCCCGGAAGGGGTTTCTTGTATGTGTTGCAGCAAAACCCAATACAGTTTACCAGCCACCTGGACAAACCTTACTTGGTTACTGGAGACCCTAACATCCTTGGAGCAAAAGAAAAAAATACCTGATCTGTCTTTCCAGATTTGGCGGGTACGATCCAAATAAAAACGCAGTACCCGATGCATGTCAAGCATGTACAACAGTGCCTCCCCTTTGTTGGAGTACTCCGGGTAATAAACCAGCAGGTAGAATTCCTGGTTTAAAGAAAATTCAGAGACCACCTTTGGCAGAAACTTAGGATTAGTCCGCAAGGACACCCTGTCCTTTTTGAAAACTATATAATGCTCCTTACACATGAGGGCCTGAAGTTCGTAAATCCTCTGAGGAGAAGTAATGGCAACTAACAATAATGCTTTCCATGACAGAAAACGCAACCCCCCAGTCACAGCATGCTCCGGGGCAGAGTGAGCCTCTCGAGAACAAAAGTACAGTTACTTAAGAACTTACCATAACAGTAGATCTTCGAGAAGAGCTCTTGCAGCAGGTAACACCATTAGGACTATGTCGCTAGGCACTAGGACCCCACAGAAAAAGTCTAGCTAGCAGTCTAAGGTGGAGGACCGCCTCTGACGTCAGCCCCGCCCCAATGTCATCCATGGTATAAAGAGGAAGTTCCCTGGCACCACCTCAGTTCGCTCACCAGAGACTCGGCTAGCGTAAAGGATGGGGAACCAAGGAGGTTCTCACATACCCCAGACAGAAAAAAAAGTATAGTTATATAAGAACTTACCGTAACAGTAGATCTTTGAGAGGAGCTCTTGCAGCAGGCTATTACCATAAGGATTATGCTGCCAGGCACCAGGACCCCACAGAAACCTTCTAGCTAGCAGTCTTCAGCGGGGACCACCCCTGATGCCGGCTCCGCACTGAAGTTGGCCAATGGTATAACAGGGGCGATCCCTAGCCCCACCTCAGTTCACCCGACGGAGGCTTGTTGGCAAGGCCGGCAGCAGGCGGATCAGGTGGAAGCTTGCCGTAAAAGATACAGAGACTCCCCAGGGGGAAGGAGGAGGAAAGCAGCCTGCTGCAAGAGCTCCTCTCAAGATCTACTGTTACGTGTAATCTTACATAACTGTACTATCTCACTTGAGGGAGCTCTTGCAGCAGGCTATTACCATAAGGACTGAGTCCCAAACAGTCACAGAAAGGGATCGAAATAGTTCTAGGAGAAGGCTGAGGTGCGATCGCCATAGGAAGGCATTAGGAGGCCTTGAAGGACTGCCAGGTCGAAACCTGCCCTTCTCCAAGAGGCAATGTCCAAGCTGTAGTGCTTGATAAAGGTATGCACTGAGCTCCAGGTAGCTGTTGCACAGATATCCACTACTGAGACATTAAGCATCGATGCAACGGAAGTAGCCACTCCCCTAGTGGAATGACCCCTTACCGAGCCCGGTTTGTCGACATAATGAAAACTGTTAGAAAAATAGAAACCGCAAAAAGTGTTTTTAGTGGATTGCGGTCAGTTCAGGAACCGACAAAAGCTCCGATAGAAACCGGTAACTTGGGAACCAAGGTTATCAGTTATCTTCACAAATTTAGAGGCTAATTCTTAAATGAAATAACTAAAACTAAATAGCGGTTTACAATTAAAATGAAGATAAAGGCAGCAAATAAAAACATTTAAGAATAATACTTATTTTTTGAAATCAGCATGACAGGAATGATTGGTGAGGAGAGGTCTCTGAGGCGTCTGTACTTGTCAGGTGGATAATGAAATCTGAAGCGTTAGAACAGTGGCAGTTGATAAGAGCAGCATTTGAAAAGTAGCATGAGCCAATGATGATTCCATCATTAGCATACATTCTGTCTTTGGGAAGTTCTACTTAAAGGCTGACTGCAAGAGTTAGGCATGTTGGAGAATTCCTGGGGTGAGAACAAAAAGTTCTCTTAACAATTTGTAACTTTTGTGCACCACCATTTATCTGGATGTGTCAATTAACTCCTGACTGCAAGCTTGCTACTGGACTGAATGTGAGGAATGAGTGACTGTCACGTTACTCACAAAGGGCCAGGAGTTCTGTAATTAAAATGAGGCCTGCAAAATCTATTGGCCTTTAGCTGTAACCTGACAGCTGTACCTGCTGCATGTGTGGTCCACTAGCATGCTGGCCACCACCATTTAACTGAAACATCCATAAAAATTGTAGTACTCTAAAAAGTTGTTACATAAGAACTTGCCATAATAGTAGATCTTTGAGAGGATCTCTTATAGCAGGTCATCACCGATAGGACTTTGCCGTCAGGCACTAGGACCACACGGAAACCTTTCTAGCTAGCAGTATAACAGAGGGGGTTGCCCACCTCTGACATCAACATCTGATGTCAGCCTATCCCATATAAAGCGGATGGCCCCAAGCCCTCCTCAGTTCTCCTGCCGGAGACCAGAAGCAGGATTCCGGAATGGGGGAACCAAGGAGAATGTCGAGGTTACCCTGTAGTAGAGGGAAAAATCAGAAGGCGCACCCCGATGGAAGGGGAGCCAAACAATGACAATGAAAGGGCGAAAGAGGGAGGGAAAAGCAGGGCCTGCTGCAAGAGATCCTCTCGAAGATCTACTGTTACGGTAAGTTCTTATGTAACTGTACTATCTTAACTTCAAGGGTATCTCTTGCAGCAGGCCATCACCGGTAGGACTGAGTCCCCAGCAGTTCCTGTCACACAGGCAGGCAGGATGGGAGGTTGGCAAGCAATGAGGACAGCCTATGAGAGAAGGCCTTGGGAGAACCGCCAGGCCAAAACTGTAGTGCTTGGTAAAGGTGTGGACCATACTCCAGGTAACTGCAGCACAAATGTCAGCAGCAGACACATTGAGAAAACAAGCTACTGCGGTGGCCATGCCCCTTGTAGAATGCCCCTTGACAGCCACAGGAAGTTCCTTATCATACCTCTGGTAACAGTAAACAATACAATTTGCCAACCACTGTTTGGAAACTGGGGAGTCCTCTCTCCCAGGGCAAATGAAACAACTGACTGGACTTATGAGAGTCCTTAGACCGGTGTGTATTTATCTCAGGATTTTATGTACATCCAACGTATGGAGCAATGCCTCCACTGATTGGTATACTCCGGAAATAAACAGGCAGCTGGATAGACTGATTCAAAGAAAACTCTGACACCATTTTAGGAAGAAACTTAGGACTGGTATGGAAAGACACCTTGTCTTTGTGAAAATTAAATAAGGCTCCTTAGACTTGAGGGCCTGAAGCTCTGAAATCCTTTTGAGCAGAAATAATGGCAACCTGAAAATACAGGTTACTCACCTGTAACAGGAGTTCTAGGAATGGTATATGTTGTCCATCCACACTGTCTGGCAGGTTCCTTGCCGCTTTAAATCTTGCCGGAAGGTCTTCAAGCTGGCTCCTCCACCCACCGGGTGGTAAAACTCGGCCTCATGGCGCCAGATCTAGCCCGCTGGAAGCCAGGTTGTGCGTCGAAGCCAGGGAGGTCAGGTGGGTCGTGTGGATGAACAACATATACCATTCCTAGAACTCCTGTTGCAGGTTGAGTAACCTGTATTTCTAGGGACATGGATATATTGTTCATCCACACTGTCTGGCAGACTCCTAGCAGTTCTCCGGGAGGAGGGAGGCAAGACGCACACCCCCTACTTGGGAAATAAAGACTAGAGAACCAAGGCCCCAAAACCAGCATCCCGGCGTGACTCAAGGTCGATGTGGTAGTGCGAGATGAAGATGTGTGCTGACTTCCAGGTAGCAGCCCTGCAGATTTCCTGGATAGGGACATCCCTGGAAGCAGCCACCGATGCAGCGGTATGGCGGGTAGAATGAGCTCTTATCCCTCTGGGAGGCTCCATGCCTGCCATCCTATAGCAGAGATCTATGCAGGAGGTGACCCACCTGCCTATCGTCCGCTTGGCTGCAGGTCTGCCAGGTGCGGCTTCAGCGTAGGTGACAAACAGCTGGCAAACCTCTCCCGAACTTCAGCCGTCCGCTCCTTATAACAAGCGAGCGCTCTTCTAGGGTCCAAAGTATGGAGCCTATATTCGGTCTCTGAGGTGTGACTGGGGTAGAACACCGGCAGAGTCAACACCTGGTTAAGGTGAAACTCCGACACCACTTTCGGAAGGAATTTCGAGTGGTGGCGCAGGACAACCTTGTCCCTGTGGAAGACCAGATAAGGAGACTCGATGGAAAGTGCCTGGAGCTCTCCCGTCCTTCTGGCTGACGTGATAGCCACCAAGAAGGCGGTCTTCCATGACAGGTGAGAGATGTCACACCTGTGCATCGGTTTGAATGGCCTGCCCATGAGCTTAGCCAATACCACCAGTAGATCCCACGGAGGTGGAGGTTCTCGCACCGGAGGGGATAGGTGATCAAGGCCTTTGAAAAAGCACCCAGCCACCTTCTCCTGCATTCACCGACTGCTTTCCTCGCCCACGCCGGTAAGCAGAGATGGCTGCCAGGTGCACCTTAAGGGTCGTCAACCGAAGCCCTAGCTGAGAAAGGGACCACAGGTAGTCCAGAATGCTTGCCAAGGAGCAGGAGGAAGGGTCCAGGCCCTTGCCCTGACACCAAACGGAGAATCTCTTCCATTTAAAGCATAGCATTTTCTGGTCGACTCCTTACGGGACGCCTCAACGACGTTGAGGACCTCGTCGTAAAGACTCAAGGCCTGGAACTCTAGCCGCTCAGGAACCAGGCCATCAGGTGCAGGGACTGAAGGACCGGATGGAATACCTTCCCCTGATTGACTGAGATCAGGTCCAGGTGGGCTGGAAGCCACCTCGGGAGCCTGGAGCTGAGACTGAGGAGATCTGGATACCAGAACTGGCAGGGCCAGTCTGGGGCTACCAGAATCACCTGCGCCTTCTCCCTCCTCGCCTTGAGAAGCACCTTGTGGATCAAGGGAAATGGGGAAAGGGAGAAGAGGCCCAGGGTCCACGGCCTCGAGAAGGCATCCCCCTGCAGTGAGCCCTGCTGAGGGGGGCGGGCGGGCATGAAACAGTCTCAGCTTCGTATTCTCCCTTGAGGCAAACAGGTCCACCTGAGGCATGCCCCAATGGGAGAAGAGGTCTTGTACTACCTCCGGCAGGAGAGACCACTCGTGAGACGCAGCCCCTATCCGGCTTAGGGCATTGGCCAGGGTGTTGGAGGCTCCTGCCACATGAATGGCGAGGAGATCCGCCTCCAGGCTGTGCACGAGTGACCAACTGCGGAGAGCTTCCCTGCACAGAGGCATGGAGCGTGTCCCGCCCTGACGGTTTAGATAGTACATAGTCGTGGTATTGTCCGTCTGGACCTGAACCACTTGACCCCGTAGAAATGGAGCGAAGGCGGTGAGGCTAGACGAACCGTCAAGCTCCAGCAGGTTGATGTGGCATTGGGACTCCTGAGGGGACCAGAGGCCGGGCGCTCTGTGCTCCCCCAGATGGGCACCCCAACCCATCAGAGAGGCATCGTCAATAGAGAGACCGGCTCGGGAGGACAAACGGGATGCCCTCCTGCAGATGTGCTGGAATGGTCCACCACTGGAGAGCGTTCCACATCCCCTGGGTCACTGTCACTAGCTGATTCAGCAGATCAAAGTGCTGTGACCATTGGCTGGCCAGCCCTCATTGAAGGGGACGCATGTACCAGCGGGCCCAACGGACCACGCTGGTGCAGGCCGCCATGAGGCCCAGGAGGCGGGAAGTCCCGGGCAGGGCACGGTTGCCCAACCTGAAATGATTGGGCAAAGGAGGAAAGAACCTCGGCCCTGTCCGCCGGGAGCCGTGCTCTGGCTCGAAGAGAGTCGAGCTCTGCCCCGATGAATTGTATCACCTGCTTTGGCACGAGTTCCACTTGGCCTCGCTGATGAGGAGGCCAACCTGAGAGCAAACCTGGAGGGCCAGATCCCTGGACTGCTCCACCTCCTCTCTGGAGGGGGTTGCAATCAGCCAGTCGTCCAGGTAGGGGTACACCCGGACTCTTCAGCGCCGCAGGAATGCTGTCACCACTGCCATGCATTTGGTGAAGACCCTGGGAGCTAGGGAAAGGCCGAAGGGCATGGCCCGGAACTCGTAAAGGGATCCCTCCAATCTGAAGCAGAGGAATCTATGGTGAGACGGACGGATTGGGACGTGAAAGAACGCGTCCTGAAGGTCCAGAGAACAGAACCACATGCCTCATTCCAAGGATGGGATTATCTGAGCCAGAGTGACCATCCTGAAGGTCCAAGACCTTAGGAACCTGTTCAAGTCGTGCAGGTCGAGAATGGGGCGCCAGCCCCCCATCTGTTTTGGTACCAGGAAGTACCTGGACACAAACCCCAGGTCTGGAGGAGGATCCGCCACCTTCCTGATCACCTCTTTTTTGAGGAGCAGGGCAATATCGGCTCGGCGAGCCGAAAAAGAGGCTGCGGACCCCGTAGCCCCCCGGAGGGGCGATGGCTCGAAGGGCGGGGCCTGCTCAAACTCCAGGGGCAGGCCCTTTCCTACCACCTCCAAAACCCAGTGGTCCGTGGTGATAACGGACCAAGCGGGAAGGAAGTGCCGGAGCCGTCCCCCCACAGGGGGGAACTTAGGGGGGGTGACGAGGCTGGGGGCGACACCCCTCAACCCGTCACTAGGCAGGCTTGGAGGAGGGACCAGCCGAGGGACGTCCTGGGCCTTTACCTCCCTGCTTCCTGTTGGAGGAAGCCGCGGGCTTGGGTTTGGGATGCCAAGCACGAGCCTGCTGGCCCTGGTGCTGGCGCTGTTGGGCCGGACATGCCGCAGGCGCAGAAGGATGAAAGGACTTGTGCTGCTGCTGTCGGCTGCCTTTGTCCTTCTGGGCGGAGGTGACCGAGTCCAGAGTGGCATTGGACTTTTCGATCCGCTGGAGGTGACCTTCCACTCCAGGGCCGAAGAGGTCGGTCCCAAGAAGGGACATCCGCCAGTTTGTGCTGGGTATCCGCCGTGAAGGTGGATATCCTCAGCCATGCTCTGCGGTGCATGGCCACTGCGGCCGCAACCGATCTGGCACAGGAGTCTCCAATGTCCAGAGCCATTTGGAGCTGCTGCTTAGCCACTGCCCTACCCTGGTCCGTACCTGCTGGACTGTGGTCTGCAGGTCGGCCGGAAATTAGGGATCACCTCATCCAGGGAGCCCATGAGGGCGTGGGAGAAGTGTGCCATCAGCACGGAAGAGCTGGCCTGGCGGAGGCCAAGGGACAACGCAGCGTACACCTTGCGCCCGACATAGTCCAGCTTTTTGGACTCTTTGTCAGGGGGCTTGTCCACATCCGTAGCGTTCCCGGAATGCCGGAATACGCTGTCGGTGAGCAACCCCTCGGCAGAGGGACGTTCCGAGAAACCGGGCAAAGAGCCGGTAGGGACCGCATACTTCCTGGCCATCCTGGCCAAAGGCGCACGACAGGAAGCAGGCCACTGCCAGAGCTCCAAGGCTGGGCCAACAAAGGCTTCAGCCACCGGAAAGGCCTCCGTGGATGAATCCCCTCAGTCCAGCATCTCCGTCAGGGGATACCTGGCCCGTTTGGATACAGGCTCGAGCTGCATCCCGGTGGACTCAGAGGTGAGCCGAAGCAAACCCATGAAAGACGATGGGCTTTCGTCCATCGACTGGCCCCGAGGACTACAGGTCAATGGGCCTGCAGAACAGGGAGGAGTCATCGTCGGACTCCGAGGAGTCCACGAAGAGCTGCCTGGGGCCTGAGCCACCCTCCACCTGCCGAGGACAGTCGGGAGTGAGGGTGACCGACAACCTGTGGGGCAGGCCCGACCCAACTGAGAGTCTTTGGTCGGTGCCCCCCATTTCGGTTGTGGAGGCGGAGGTTCCACCACAATCGGTGGGGCAGATGGTTTCAGCCGAACAACCGGCCCAGACTTGGGCACCTCGGCTACAGCGAGGGGTTGTTTCAGCCGCTCGGGTGACAGCCACTTGATGGCCGTGGAAGGCGACAGCGTCGGCTTGTTCCCAGACAGAAGCAACTGCTGCCACATCAGGTCCTTGTAGCATCGATGCAACTTGCGTCGAGCCTCTCCACTTCTGAGGAGGAAGATGAGGACGAGCGGCGGCACCGCTTACTTTGGTGCCGAGACCGAGACTGCCGATGTCGGCGGGATCGGCTGGACCGAAACGATGTCCGAGACCGAGAACCTCGGCGTTCGAGGATGGGTCTGGGAAGGGGGGACTTCACCGGGCGGGTAGCGCTCGGGTGCCCGCTGTAACTGGCAGCAGTAGTTGCAGGGACGCTGGGTCAAAACGAACGGCATAACTCACAGGCCTGTGGGTCATATTCTAGGCTGAGGCAGTAGACGCACGCGGAGTACGGGTCCGTCCTGGACATTTTCTGCCCACAAGGGCACCGCCAGAATCTGGGAGTCAATTTGTCCATCGCAGCCACGAGGAAGAAAGACGACCGAAGTCTTGAAAATTTTAAAATAAGTTTTGGGCGAACCAAAGAATTAGG
This sequence comes from Neoceratodus forsteri, assembly GCA_016271365.2. Classification (NCBI taxonomy): domain Eukaryota; kingdom Metazoa; phylum Chordata; order Ceratodontiformes; family Ceratodontidae; genus Neoceratodus; species Neoceratodus forsteri. Next base: position 431,932,464 of record CM028134.1, read on the forward strand.
ATCCGGTCTACACGCAGAGCATTAAGGAGGGAACCTGAGCTTCTAAGCGGTAAGGAAGATCTGGTGTCATAGGGCGGAGCCGAGAGTTTTACCACCCGGGTGGGTGGGAGGAGCCAGCTTGAAGACCTTCCGGCAAGATTTAAAGTGGCAAGGAACCTGCCAGACAGTGTGGATGAACAACATATCCATGTCCCTAGAAACAATGCTTTCCATGACAGAAAGTGTAGCTCACAAGACATAGCCGGTTGAAAGGGAGACAACGTAAGCTTTTCTAACACAAAATTAAGATCCCAAGGTGGGACAGAATCCAGTACTGGGGGTTTCAAGTGCAGAATTCCAGGCAGAAAAGTGTGGGACACATTAAGCTGGGCCACTGTGCACCCATCCACAGGTACATGGTACACAGAGATGGCAGAAAAATGCATCTTAATAGAAGGGTATCTTAAACCCAAATCCGAGAGGGACAGGAGGTACTCCAGGACTTGTTCCACTGAGGAGCTGAAGGGATCCAACTGGTGCGAAGCTGACCATAAAGCAAAGCGCTTTCATTTCATGAAACAGGTGGCTTGGGTGGAGGGCTTCCTAATCACCACCAACATGTTGGCAACTCTCGGGAAACCCAAAATCTGGCCATGGCTACGTCTTCAGGAGCCATGCGTGGAGAAGTGACTTCAAGTCTGGATGGACTAAGGTGCCCTGGTCCTGGTAGAGTAAGCCAGTGTACAGGGGCAAGGAGAGAGGAGGTTCCACCACCAGTTGCTGCAGCAGGGAAAACTAGATCTGGTGAGGCCAGAAGGGGGCGATGAGGATTATCGTTGCCCCTTCCATCTGGAGTTTGATTAGAATCCATTGAAGGAGCAGAAAGGGAGGGAAAGCATACAGAAACCTACCTGTCCAGGAGGGACACAATTCGGATCACCAGAAATCTCCAGGCCTGGGACTTAACAAGCAGAAATGCACCAGTTTTGCATTGAGTGGGATGCAAAAGATCCAACTTAGCCGACCTCATCTGTCGAGGAGGTCTTCTGACCAAGGTCACAAGTTCCCACTCTAGGAGTGACAGAGTGTCCGCAGGATGTTTTGGACATCGGAACATGGACGGTCGAGAGCTGTAGGCGTGCTCAGTGGCCCAATACCAGACCCTCATCACTTCCCTGCACATGGGGTAGGAATGAGTTCCCCCTGCTTGTTTATATAATAAACAATGCACATGTTGTCTGTCTGAACTAATAGCAGACCTGGGAAGAACCGAGTCTGGAAGGCTTGAAGGGCATACAAGGCCACCCGTATCTCCAGAATACTGATGTGAAGACCCTGCTCGAACTCGGACCAAGTCACCTGGGCCTGGTGAGACTCCATGTGGGCACAACCGAGGCTCGAAAGCGTTGGTTGTGAGAATCTGCTGAGAGGGAGGGGCAGTGAAAGCCACCCTTTGAAACAGGCTGCTGGGCTCCAGCCACCACAGGAGTACCTTCTTTTTTTTTTTTTTTTGGTATTTTCTCCCCCTGGCCCTAGAGTTGGCTCCTCTTACCTGGCATCCTTAATTCTCTGGCCGCCGGCCATCCTGCACCATCCTCCACACTTCAGGCCATCACCAAGCTACCCCCATGGCTTACTCCCCATGGGCGCCCTCTGGAGGTGGCACATTCCCAACAGACAGCAATCAAGCCACTCAACCAGGGCTGCCATTTTCCATCTTTTTCTGCTGGCAAGCGGAGCATGCAATGCCGACGGTGGGCATGCCACACATGCATCCACACAGCATGCCCGATGACTGCTCAGCCTCCATGCCCCACTGTACAGGTCCAGGTGTGCCAACACCTAGCCTCTGCTAGGTGTCAGGCAATTGTCAGCTCCATTCCCCACCCTCCCTGGGAGAGGAGAGGAGAGGAGAGCTGTCTTCTGGATGCTCGATCCTCTCCCAACCCTGGCTGGCCCCCGACAACCCACAAACATGGGTCACCGGCATGGCAGGAGGTAAGGCATCGCTGCCTCAGCCCTCCACGTCACTGGACTGGCTCAGAAGTACCTTCTTGACTGGGCCTGACACCAGCACTAGCTGATCCAGGAAGCCTACATGCTGGTCTCACTGTACCCAAAGGGTCCGCTGAGGGATCCTCATATATAGCCTGGCTAAGAGAACCATTGTAATGGCTGCGACCATAAGCCTCGGGAGCCTGAGGAAGTCCCTCGCCTGAATGTGGCAGTTGTGGAGCAGGAGGCGGGCCTGAGCCATGAGTTGCTCCACCATGTCCGGAGGCAAAAGGTCTTGCCCTGAGCTGTGTTCGACAGCCCCCATGTAAAGGAGGTGCTGGCAGGGTTAAGGAGACTTGGGCAAACTGATGGTAATGCCCAGGGACTCAAACAGGCTGCAAGTACCTTCCAGAGTTTACAAGAGATGGTCTCTGAATGGGGGCTGCCAGGAGCCAGTTGTCCACATAGGGAAAAATGTAAAACCCCTGTCTCCTCAGGGCTGCAGCCACCACCGCCAGGCACTTGGTAAACACCTTAGGGGCTGAGTAAAGGCCAAAGGGCAGGGTTCAAAACTGTTAGTGCTCCCCCATGAAGTGGAAATGGAGCAAACACCTATGGGCTGGAAAAACTTTGATGTATAGATTAGCATCCAGTATATCCAAAGAACACAGCCAGTCCCCCTGGTGGAGCAGAGGCAGTAAACCCTGCACAGTACCATCCTGAAACATTTGTATTCTATATACAAGCTGAGACTGCTCAGGTCTAGGATGGGGCAAAGGTCCCCTGTTTTCGTGGGAACCAGGAAAAAATGGGAGTAGTACCCCCGACCTTGTTGGGAGGGAGGGACAGGCTCTATGGCCTTCTTTTGCAGCAGGGCTTGGAATTCGGCCCATATGAGAGGAACGTGGCTTGTGGATATGCTGACATCCTTGGTGGATTTGCATGGGGCTACTCCAGAAACTCTAGAGTGTGTCCATGCTCTATGAGCTGAAGCACCCAGTTGTCTGTCATGAAGGCCCTCCACCAGTTTAGGTGGAAAGAGAAGTGACCACCCCTTCCACCACCTCCTGAAGCCCTATGGGGGAGGCCGGCAAGGAGTCAGGAGGTGGAGACAGCTCTTGATTGGGCTACAGAGGCACCTCTGGTAACCTGGGGAGGCTGCACCTGGCTTGCGCTTGCCATGGGCCTTGGGAAGGGCTCTTGACTGCCTCTCTTAGAAGAGAAACAATAAGGGGCCCTATGACCCAATTTTGTTTGAGCGTGGTACATACAGTGAACCAACTTAAGGCCCTTCCTGAGTTCTGAGCTCGAGATAATGTCCTGGACATTGCCCTGAACAGCTAGACCCGAACAAAGGGGTGTCCAGAATACTGGACTGAACATCAGGGGCGAAGCCTCAGACCCTAAGCCAGGCATGGCGCCACAGTTCAATGCCTGCCTTCGCTGCTCATCCTGAGGCACCCACTGCATCGTTCACCGCCCAGAGGATGTGGGTACTGACATCGGACCCCGTTTTAGGGCATGAAGAGTCTGTTGTTTGGAGGGGTCATCTGGCATTACCGCGACCACCGCACTAGCCTGGTCCTACAAAAAATTCTGGTACTGTACCATGTAAGCCCGGTAGTTAAAGGCCCTCATGGCAAGGGTGGGCGAAACAAAGGCACGCTGTCCCACCTGCCTCAATTCTCTGTCTGGAGGGAGGGCACTGAGGTGCTTCGGATGCGTGGTGCAGTCATGTGCCATGTTGATGACCACCGAGTCGGCCTTAGGATGCTCCCCGAAAAAAGACTTACCTGCAGGAGAATGGTATAGTGTGTGTGCCTTTTTAGGTACCGCAGGGATAGTGTGAGGGTGAAGCATGCAGCCCTGGTAATGTCATCATACGATTCAACCATCGGGAAGACCACCAGAGGGGGAGCGTTGAGATGGCAAAGGTAAATGACCAGGTGGTGATGCTCCAGGTCCAGCTCTTCAGTCTCCCACCCCATCGTGGACTGGGTATGTCTCATTATATCCATAAAGGTGGAGTCTTCTGGTTGAGATTAGGAGACATTAGTGGGTTCACCTTCGTCCCCCAAAGAGACTCCTCCCAGTGAGGAAGATTCGCAACTGGCTTCATCATTCGAGGCAGAGTTCTCAGTCCCACTATCGCCAAGGTGAGGATCAGCAGGACCAGAATGGCGGTACCAGCGTCCATATGTAATGAGGAAGTGCTGGGTGTATTGAACGAGCAGGGGCTAGGCAATGCCACCACGAGACCCCTGGGGGGGGTGGCTGGGGCAGGCCTGGATGAGAGGCCTGCGACTGCATGAATGCCCAGTCCCTGTGGGAGCCAGATAAGGGTAGGCCAGGGCCGGCCCCCCAGGTGTTGGTGCTGGATACCCAGGTTGTGGTCCAGCAGCCGTGGGTAGAGACGCAAGTGTGGGTCCCCAGGCTGCGGTTGTGGACCGCTGGACATGTGTCCCCTGGGTGTAAACAGAGGGAGAGCGAGTAAAGGTCCTGCCGGCATCGGGGGTAAGCCAGCGATGGACCTGCAGGTTGTGGGAGTATAGGAGCTGGACTAGCAGATGTCAGCCTGGGAGATGCCTGGATGGAGTGCACTGGCATCAGGTGCAAGAGATTGGTGCCGGAGAAGGCTCCACCGGCGATGGCTAGGGGAAACTGGGCACATGCAGATGCCAGTACCCAGCAACGCATGCCCCTGCGACTGAGGGGTAGGCCAGAAGAAGGTCCAGGAAAACTAGACCGGCGTAGGGGGCCTGGGTGACAGGGTGAGAACTGGTGCCAGAAACACCTGTGCCGATTGGAGGAGCCCCAGTCAAGCCTCCTGCTGAAGAGCCCACCAAAAAGAAGGGCTGGAAAAGCAGGGGCTCTGGTGCAGGGACAAACACACCATTCCCCGAGGAGCCGCCGCAGGTCACCGAGAGTTGGGCAGACAGCGGGGCCACTGGCAGCCCTGAGGGAGAAAGGGCATGCTGGGCCCCGAAGGTTGACCCCCCCAAGGGAGGAAGACCCTGAAGCAGTTGATGGAGAAGGCTTATGTGGTGACCACGAGCCGGAAGAAGACTGGGGATGGTCCCGGGTCTTTGTGTTTCCCTGATGATTTATCCTTCAACTTGGAGGAGGAAGAGCCTGATGACTGGACCGGGGATACAAAGGAGCTCTAGGCCTGCAGCTCCCATTCCATCTTAGGGACCTTCTGCTTGAGGATGTGGCTCTCAAGGGTCTTCTGGGATAGTCTTCTGGTGGCTGGATTAAACTTCTGGCAGGCCTCGCAAGCCTTAACGTCATGGTCAGGGCCTATGCAGAACAGGCAAGCAGAACGGCCATCCTTAGCCGGGATCTGTTTGTCACAGGCGCACTTAGTGGAGTGTTCAGAAGTTGAAGAAGGCTGAGAAGGCATAAAAGAAGGAGTGGACACTGAAGAATTTTGATCTTTACTCGACTAAAGGAAAAAAAGAAAGTGTGGTTATAAAATGGTGGGACAACTGGCGAACAACTGTAGCAGTGGTGGAGTATGGGGTCTGTGCGCTGGACAAAGGTGGAAAAGAACTGAGGAGGACTTTGGGGCCACCACCTTATATAGGATAGGCTGGCATCAGGACTGATGTCGGAGGTGGGTGACCCCTCTGGTATACTGCTAGCAAGAAAGGTTTCCATGTGGTCCTAGTGCCTGATGGCTGAATCCTACCAGTGAAGGCCTGCTGCAAGAGATACCCTCGAAGCAAGATATAAGAAAAATCATCACCAGAAATACCTCCCAGGGCTCCTGAGAGCAAGTATGCACATTACCTTATTGTTTAATTCAGATGTTACTGAAACTTGACACAGACTCTTAAGTTTTGCATCACATCAGTACCTACGCAAATATTTTTCAGTAACATTTTTCTTGATTATTTACACAGCCTGTATAAGAGGCGTGCTTGGTCCACAGCTGAAACACATCAAAGTACGATAGTGTTGCATTAGGATTCTCAAGAGGTACATAATTATTTATGTTCTTCCAATGACAGAACAGGAGTGAAGAGAGGCCCCCCTTGAATGAAAAACTATTAATTAGGTACACATATTAAACAGACACTGCCCCTCCATGCCAGTTAGCTGACTCATGCCAATGAGCCCTCACAGCTTCTGGAAGAACAATTTGCTTGAGGGGTCTGAAACTCCCTTGCAGATTTTTTGAGGGTCCCAAGCAAAACTGTTGGAGTCTTGTTTCACATAAAATACATTATATGTATAAAAAAGAAGTCTAGCAAGATGCATTTTAAAAGTGGTGGTGAAAAGAATGATGCAGCACTAACAACCTCGGTCCTGGAACCCTTAGTGAAAGCTCTGCCCATTAAGCCTAACTGGGGACCTGGCTTGCCAGTTCCTTTAATTGAAAAGGTTAGGTAACCCATAAATCACAGAAGTTTTTTCTTGGGTAAATTACGTCCTTGTTTTATAATGAACAATGGATGCAAGCTTTTTTTTTTCATAAACTTTTTTTTTTTTCTTTTTTACACTTTTCCTTCCTTCTCTTTTTGATCTCCTACTGAGACAAACCAGCTGTCCAAAACTGGCCTGGTACTCGTGGCTACCCCATGGAGGCCCACCAACCAGACAACTGTAGCATATATATGGAGTTCCTATATCAGACATGCTTGTGCCTAGTCAATGGTGTGTGTATATTTCAGAGCATCTCCTCTGCAACTGACAAACCAACGAATGCAGCACCCCCAAACTGCAGACACCGACACATAATGTGTCATATGACTCCTGGCCCAGCCACATGGGTTGCTGCACACCCAGGACAATGTGTTCTCTTTTCCCTGGGATGGAGAGAACTGCTTTGACATCGTGTCCACCCCTGCTGCTGGCAAACAAAGTGTAACAGGTTATTTGCATAGCAGCACAATGTGCTACCTCTGGGAAAGCTGGAAGCCTACATTTGTCTGCTTTATGCAGTCCCAAGCTTTTATCTGTACCACAGAAAGTGCTGCAATATTACTCTGCACTGAATCTACCAGTTCTCCTCTTCTGCTCTGCACGGATAGCAAACAGCAAAGGCACAAGAGATCTAGAAGTCCTTGACATGCTATCAAAAAATTTTCTTGCTCTGCTAGCATTATGAGATTTGTTTTCTATCTGTAGGTAAAGTCTCCACAGGCATGGGTTGCCAGGATACCACTTCAAAGCCCCCATAAGGGTCTCTCGTAATGGAGTCAAAGGGTAAATGCTGACTTGCATGTGATACCCAAGTAGAGCTGCATGCATCAGAGTCAGTACTTCCAGGTCGGAGGTTACACTTTTAGTCCAAGAACTTTTGCTGGTTTCTGCAGATTGCTGTAAGGTAACACCTTGAAGTTTTCCGAGAGCCTGCCTGAATATGACGTCAGCAGCCTCAATTCCTACAGTCAGATACTGAAAAAGGGCAAAGCAGCCCACCAGGCTTCTAAGCCAGCTCCACCCCATTCTGGGGCACGCTGCTGGTGCCGAGGCAGTGCTTCCATTAAGCCAGTCCAGAAATACATGCTCATATGCCTTTCGAGCTTTCAATATGTTAATTGCCGATACCTGTCCACTGTAGGCTGTGTATTTTCCACTTTCAGCAAGTTTTGTTAATATGTAAACTGCTCGAGATACAGCTTCATTGCCTGTTAAACTTTTCAAAACTTCCACTTCTAACTGAGCATACATCATGCACAAGTCACAAAGAAAGGTGTCCTTCAGCCCCTGGCCAACTGCCATAGAGATGGCTGTATCAAATACTTCCTGAATCTTCCACGTTGCTAAGTAACCACTCAGGTGTAGTATTCCTTCCAGAGAGGCCAGGTCATTCCTATTTTCAGCCATTTTAAGAAGGTTTTTGACTAATTTTTGCTTCTCTTTCCCTGAGATTTCAGCTTTTTGTTTTGGGCTCGGAGGTAAAAAATCACCTGAAATTGAAATGATAAAAGATCAGTGCAAGTTTAAAACATGCTTTGGTGCATCTTTGTCATTTTGGGTTGAATTCTGAAAAATACAGTACAGCATTTTTTAAATAATTTCTCACTGAATGCCCTCCCCTTTCCAGCTCCATTGTCACTGATTCTGGCTGTGGCTCAAACAGGTGATGGTCCCCAAGACCCTGGCAAAGTCTCACTCATAGCTCAGATGCAGTGAGCAATGGGGAACAACGTGGCCCACCCTTACCACCACCCCCTCCCCCTAGGGAGGAAGTATATCACTTTTATTACATACCTTTGAGCCATCATACAGTAATCAAGCAGCAAGAGGTTGTTTCAAAATCTGGTTTCCTCCATAAGTATAATGCTCTATTACTGAACCACAAACTGCCCCATCAAGCATGCTTTACAGCTAATGCCTATGGTAAACATTAGAAAATGTTACTACAAACAGAAGGTTAACAGGTGGAATAGCCTACCAGGTGAGGTTGTAAAAGCTAGTAATGTTCAGGCTTTTGATGCTACACTACACAGACCTCAGAAGGAGAACAGCATTCAGGGTTACATAGCGTAAGGATAGAGATCCCAGATCTACAGGGATTCCTGCATTTTACAGGGAAGTGGAGTCATTTACAGGGAAATTGTTCCCATAGACTTGCACTGGTTATACAGGAAAACTGAGCAATTTAGCTTCCATATTATTTATTTATTGAAAATTTAGACCAGGAAGTACATAGTGAGATGAAAACAGCTAGTTTCCAAATGAGTCCTGGGGGAGAGGGGAGAAGGAGCTTGCTAACAACAAAATAAGGCAAAATACAATAATATAATAATTGCAAGCAGAATCATACATATTAAAGGCGACAGTAAATACATGCAAACAGAATCATACATATTAAAGGCAAAAAAGTAAATAAAGGCAACTAGAAAACAAAACACTCACAAAGGATACAGAAAGAAAACAAAATTGGAACAGCAAGCAGAGGGCAAGACTAGAGAATAGAGAAAAAGAGGAAGGGTCAAAGGCAGTTGCAGGTAGGATGACAAAACTCAGAGAGAAGAGACAAAGGAGGAAGGAGACAAGGCAGTATGAATAGAAAGGGAAGAGAGGACCAGTGTTTTGGACAGTGGAAGAAAAGTCGATTACAACAGTAGATTTTCTAGAAAGGATATTGAAGGAATGGCAGTAATGTTATGAAGAAAGTAGGAAGAAAAGGGAGGAGGGGAAAGAAGGACTTTAACATAAGAGGGAAGGGAACCAAACCAGAATTTGGACAAAAAAGAGACATAATGGGAAAGGCGCCTAGCATCAAAAGAGGGGAGAAAGAAAGAGCCGAGTAAAGAGAGCAGTGGTGAATACGAGAGGGGCAATCTAAGGTAAAGTGGCAGAAAGAATGAAAGAGGGGGTCCAGTCTGGCAAGGGAGGTTTAGGGACACTACTGTAGACTAAGTCACCGCTGTCAAAGATTGAAGGATCATTGTTTTTCACACTTTCCTTTTCATCCCACCCCCTGCTCCACTCCTTCAGACCTCTGATCATCCCTATGGGTCCCTCCCACAGAATCTTCCCTAGAGTGCCAGGCTTACCTTTACCCCTCCTACCTTACTCCTTCTCCTTGGAGTGCCCGCAAAACCGGGTCTGTCCTGCAGGTAGGCGATCCGAGGTGGATCAGTCATCATCTTGACTCGAGAGGGAGTATTTTTCCATTTTTCTCCCCTTAGACCCTCCTTCCTGAGGGCCGGCACATAGAATGAGCGCCGTCCAGCGGCATGCTGATGCACGCTTGCAGTCAAGTGCCCACAACGCCCTCCCTCCCCCACTGGAGAGTTGCCTGTGCACCGATGCCCATGCTTTCACCGCATCGTGTGTCGGGTGTGTGAGACACCCAGGAACCCACCCCTGGAGGAGGAGAGCATCCACTGAGATGTTCAGTCCTCCTCCCCCCTCTGACCCCCAGCGATCCCGAGTCCGTTCCTGAACCCGGGTCACCGGCATGGTGCGAGGTGTGGCGTCCAGTGCCTCAACCCTCAGTGCCACCGGGACAGCTGGAAGGATAATTTTTAGTACAATTTCTCAGTGGGCAGGGAGCAGTACACTCGGTTTGTTCCTGTACAAAGCACCAAGCTTAGGGTGAAGCTTGAATTGTATCAATGTGCACAGAGAAATCAAGATGCCGGTCAAGGCAGACCCCAAGGTACTCAAAGGAGGAGACATCTTCAATTTTAGCACCATCAAGGGTATTAAATAGTGGGAGAGAAGAAAAGTCTGGCAAGCCTCTGATGAGTACCAAAAGTCACTGAGACGGTTTCTTTGGCATTAAGAGACAGTTGGTTAACCTTGAACCAGTGCTGAATGTTGTCAAAATCCAACTGTAGATGGGAGGTAAGGTCACCTGGAGAGGAGCCAAATGCAAAAAAGAACTGTTTCATCAGCATACATATGAATGGATGCAGAGGAACAGACAAAGGGTAGGTCATTTAGGAATGTAGAAAAGAGAATAGGACCCAGGACAGACCCTTGAGGGTACTATGAAATAATGTAATCAGGAAAACACAGGAAAATTGACAGTTACAGAGAAAATGCCAAATCAACCTGGAAGCACTGTGAGTACGAGGTAGCACTACAGCTGGTAAACTAGAAGGCATATCCATACTCAAAGTGGGTATAGTCACTGCTGTTCAGAAAGAGAGGCAGGCAAGAAGGACATCAAGTTCATTCTGTCGTCTTAGTACTATGTCACCAGCACCTGATCCTAATTTTTCTGTTACAGTTTGTTTTGGTTGCTGCCAAGAGAAATCCTTAACATCTTGTTTTCAGTGGGGTCCTGCTTCTCCTTAATGTTACAGCCGGAAGGAATGAAGCACAGTGACTTGTTCAAAGTCACACAGTGTGTAATCATTGGCTCTATTCGAATTGAACCTGTGATTTCTATGTCACAGGCCTCTGGCTCTAGCCACTGGGCTAAACTTCCTCATACAATTAGCCAACAGCTCATGGAAAGAAACTGCATATTCTGCAGTTTGGTTTTCTAAAATATCATTCAAAAGAAATAACTGTTTTTCCTGGCTCTAACACAGAGATGCAAAAGTTTTAATTTTGTGACTCGGTGGTGGTTTGCAGTCCCCTTTGCCTCCCTGAAATTAACCTTTTGTTTGTTTGTTTTGATTGCCTGTCATAGGGTCACGCCATGAGGCACTGAAAACCTAGCAACCCTGAGGCATTGATACTGAGTAGTACTATCTCATGCAGCATCTGCAATGTGTACACATGCTGCCACAAGGTTTGCATTATTAATTTCACTTCTGCATTGGTGTCTTTGCCTGCACGTGGTTTTTAAAAGCATGTTATTGGTTAATTTTACTCAAGAGGTGGTGATTCAGGGTCAAATAGTGTTCTGATGGCCCCTTGAGCAACCATAGGTACAGAAAAAGAAAAGCTACAGCAAAAAGAGCTATGGAAAAAAGACAAAGGACACACAGAAATAAGGAGACACATAGAAGGAAAGAAAATATAAGGTGAAAGAAAAAACAAAAGGAGAGAAAAGAAATCATAGAAAACAGAGAAGGAAGGTGAACAGATTGATTAACACAGTAAGGAAGTGAGCTGTCTTCCAGATATATTGTACAACTGGCAACCAAGTATTCTACTTGGTGACATTTGTTTTTATTGTTTTTTTTTTCATCCAGTTTCCCCCTACTGACCAGAACCAAGTCCTCCATCCACAACTCACCTCCCTTAACCTCACTTGTTAACTGCCATGGGAACATCCTCATCCAGGTGCACCTGCTGAAACACCCGGGCCCAATATTGCAATATGGGCAAAAGCAGAGTACAAAGTTTGCACTGCACTTGCCCACGACCCTGAGGATGCTATATTCAGTCAGACAGGCGCACTTGCGCTATCCGACTGAATATAGGAACATCAGTGGCACAGTGCTAAGTTGAGTAGCACTGCGCTTAAATGGCTCTGATTTGTAGGCAGCCCAGAGGGAAGTGCAGGGAACAGTGCACCCAGGCCTGATAGCCCCAGGCGCCCCCAGCGTGATATGCAGCCGGCACCATGTAAATGAGCCCACTGGGCATGCAAGGTGCTAAGGGGTTCATATGCATGCCCATTATAGGCCCATTTGCATGGTGAGCAGCACCTGATAGCATCCAACCTGACAGTGTCTTGTCACGTACCCTGCTGTCTAGTGACACCCCCCACCACCAAATGTCCGCGCTGTATAGTAACAGAATTCCCTGGTATCCAGTGGCATCCCCACTCTCTGATCACTTGCTGCTGTATCAGGAAAGAATTCTCTGGTGTCTAGTGGCATCCCCCACCCACTGATTGTCTGCCGCCATATGTAGACGAGGTGCCTGGTGTCAGTGGACCCCACCTTCCTCATCAGACACTGCATTCCCAGGACTTCCCTGGTGTCCAGTGGAACTCCCTGCCCCAGACCACCTGTGCCAGAAGAGAGCCGGTATTCCCTGGCATTCAGCACCCCCCCCACACTGGGAATCCACTCCACCCTGCCATCTCCTCACCGCAGTAGCTGGTGCCACAGGGAGTCAATACAGCAACCGGCACAGCCCTCCACTCTCCACCTCAGCCAACTGCCCTATGTGATGACAGGGTGCATGCATACTGTCTACTATACTGCAGACAATACGCACGCTCCCTGTCATTGCATATGGCCGCCAACCGAGGTGGTGAAAGGAGAGCTGTGCCAGTCTCTATCAGCTCCCCACATCACCAGTGACTATGGTAAGAGGGGATTGGCAGGGTGGAGTGCTCGGTGCAGGGAACTGGACTCCAGGGAATACTGGCTCTCTTCTGGGATGGGTGCTCAGGGGTGGGGAGTTCCACTGGACATCAGGAAAGTCCTGGTAATGTAGCATCTGGCAAGTGGCAGATGCGGGTTCCACTGGACACCAGGGACTTCATCCTACGTATGGTGGCAGACAATCGGAGGGTGGGGAATGCCATTAGACAACAAGGGAATTCTATTATTATACAGTGGTGGATGATCAGTGGGTGGGGAGTGCCACTGGACACCAGGGAATTCTATTATTATACAGCAGCGATCAAACGGAGGACAGGGGGTGTCACCAGACACCAGAGAATTCTGTTATTATACAGCAGTAGACAACTGGTGGGTAGGTGGTGCCACCAGACACAAAGAAAAGCTTTAGTTATACAGTGGCAAGTGATTGGAGCCAGGGGAGTCCACTGGACACCACAGCAGTCACAGCTTCAACAGGCTGGGGTAGGCGGCTACAGTCCCTTTGCCCGCCACCAGGGCCTTGTGCCCCATCAACTTGCACCCATTCAGGTCACATTTACCACCTGTGCAAACCTCTCAATAGCCCGCTGTGCCAGTATGCAGGGGAGAAGCCCCTCATTTACATGGGTGCAGTGATAACTTAGTGCACAGGCGCTAACGAGTTTTTCCCTCGCTGTGGGATGTCGGAATATGGACCCAACCCACAACTCAGCCACAAGCCCTGGTTAGCTTGGGCAAACACCCTTTATTGCCCGGGCTACATTTTGAATATCTGGCCCCTGATGTCCTGGCTTACTCACTATCCTAAAGGCACCAAATAGGAGGCCACCTCACTCCATCTAATCCAGGGCCCCACTAGGAAGCCTCCTTACTCCATCTCCTCCAGGACCCCCAGCAAGAGGTCACCTTTCTTCCTCTCCTTCAGGGTCCCAGTAGGTCACTTTCCTCCAGGGCCCAAGTTGAAAGATGCTTTACTCCTTCTCCTCCTCCAGGGCCCCCGAGAGAGGCTGCCAACTCATTCTCCTTCAATTACCCAGTGGGAGGCCACCTTACTCCCGCTCCTCCAATGTCATAGTGGAAGACACCCACTTACTTCCTCTCTCTCCACTCCCCCCAAGGCCCCAGTTGGAGACTGCCTTATTTCCTCACTTCCATGGCCACACTGCGAGGCTGCCTTCCTCTTTTCTCATCCAGGATCATGGTTGAAGGCCACCTTTCTCTCCTCCTGGGCCCTAATGGGAGGCTGACTTACTGCCTCTTCTGTAGAGCTATGGGTGGGGCAGCCCAAGGACCCAGTGGGAAGTTGCCTTATTCCCTCTCCCCCAAGGCTCCGGAAGGAGGTCACTTTACTGACTCTCCTCCAGGGCCCTGGCTGAAGGCTGCCCTCTTTCCTCTCCTCTACGGTAACACTGGAAGGTAATCTTGTTCTCACTCCTCCAGGGCGTCTTTGGGAGCCTGCCATATTCCCTCTCCTCCAAGGACCCAGTGGGAGATCACCTTATTCCCTCTCTACCTAGGCCTGACTGAAGACTCCTCCGGGACTCCAGCAAAAGGTCACCTTACTCCCTCTCCTCCAGGGCCCCAGTGGGAGGTCACCATAATCCCTCTCTTCCTCAGCCCCTGGTTGAGCGCTGCCTTACTCCTTTCTTCAGGGTTTCAGTGAGAGGTCCCCATTCCCTGTCCTCTAGGGTCCCAGCAGGAGCTGCATTTTCCAACCCCCTCCCAACTACAAGGTGGGGCTGGGTTTGGAGCAGCCCTGTGAGGCATGGAGGTGGGTGGTTGCTTAATCTCTTGGAGCCTCCTCATTTGTTTCTAACCTCAACACCCTCTGAGGACATAGAGAAAGCAGCCTCCACACCAAGAGTGCTCTCTGGCTTCACTGCCACCTTTGGTCACCCAGATGGCAATCATGCCAGCAGGAACTGCTTTCCACTCACTCCAAGGAGAGTATCTTATGGGATGTGTCACCTGTGGCAGTGTGGCCACCTGGAACAGAAAAACAGAACCGGGAGGGATCTACTCTACAACCCCTAAAGTACATAAGTACAGTGAAGAAAATGACCAACCCACTGGTGAAACTGGTGCCACCAGTAACTGGTATACCACAATACATAAGTCAAAGTCTTGTGGTCCAAATAAGGGAGATGAAGAAAATTGTTTAGTAATCACTGTGGCTGAATTCATTGAGTGGCACATTATAAGTATATATGAGCAATGCATATATTTATGAAAAGTTCTTATTTGTGTGTACTGATCTTACATGTAATTTATGTGTATTTAAATTTATTTTAAAGGTATGTGTAAATCTGTGACAGCATCCTATCTTAGGGTCTACATTATAGTTGCTCAGGAACCTATTTTTTTACTTTTTCATTTCCTCAACACAGCATCCTAGATCTATATAAATGTTCGGAATACAGCAGACTGAGTTTGTATTATTATTTTAGCAACCGCCACTGTTTGGAAGAAGTGGCCATATGTCATAAAACATCAGCCTGTAAACTGGTGGAAGTTACAAATAAAAAAGACTGAGACAAACACAGAAGTTGGCCAATATTTCTTTGTTTCAGTATTGGAATATGATGCTATCCTCTGACTTATCAAACATTATAGTTTACAAGGACATCCTGAGCTTTCTAGTAACCCAAATAAAGTGTTGACCACTTCTTCAGGTCAGTAAGAAACGCCCCAATAAAATGTAATTATTTAAAAATTAAAATACAGTACATATTCTAATAACATGCCACACTTCATTGTTCCTGTATTATAGTCATCCTTCTCACACTAATTCTGGATACTCACCAGTATATTCTTAGACACTTTTATCTGTATTTCATTTCAAGCCCCACTCATTTGTAATCATAAAGTAGAGGCCCTTGCAGTAGGTACTCACAGATAGGACTAAGCCACCAGGTGCTAGGACCACACAGAAAACTATTAGCTAGCAGTGTCTGGTGGGGGACCGCTCACCCAATGTCAGGTGACCGACGTCAGCATGGCGCTATATAGTGAGCGGTCCCCATGCCCGCCCTCCAGTTCCCCCGCCAGAGACCTAGAAAGGTGCAACAGGAGGTAGGAGTGGGCTCCTGGAGCTATAAAGCTTTGAAAGGAGAAGTAGTAGAAGAAACCCAGGGGGAAGGTGGGAGGGAAAGCAGTACCTACTGCAAGAGCCTCTCTCAAGGATCTACTGTTATGGTAAGTTCTTACGAAACTGTACTATCTTACTTCGAGAGGGCTCTTGCAGTAGGTTCTCACAGACAGGACCGAGTCCCAAGCAGTCAAAATCAGACAAGTCTGAGACATGGGAGGTAGTAACAAGTCTGCAGGAAACAGGGATCTTAGGACAAGAGTCCCTAAAGAACAGCTAGGCCAAAGCCCGCGCTGCGCCTAGAAGCAATGTCCAAACTGTAATGCTTAGTGAAGGTGTGGCCAGAACTTCAAGTCGCAGCCAAACAGATATCTGCGGCAGAGACGTTCCTGAAACAAGCAGTAGAGGCAGCTATGCCCCTGGCTGAGTGCCATTTAACTTCCACTGGAAGTGGTTTGTTATACTTCTGATAACAAAAGGTAATGCAGTTTGCCAACCATTTGGACAAACACTGTTTTGAAACTGCAGTGCCCTCTCTTTTGGGCGCAAAAGAAACAAATAACTGGTCAGTTTTACGGACTGGTTTCGTCGTGTTTGTGTAGTAACGAAGAATTCTATGTACATCAAGGGTGTGTAGAACGGCTTCACCCTGACTGGAATGCTCAGGTTAGTACACTGGCAACTGAATGGTCTGATTCAAGGTGGATTCTGACACCACCTTAGGTAAGAACTTAGGATTTGTACGCAGAGAACCAACCTGGTCTCTGTGAAAAATCAAATAAAGCTCCTTACACATCAGGGCCTGAAGCTCGGAAATCCTTCGAGCTGAAGTAATGACAACAAAAAGAGCACTTTCCACGAAAGTGCATGTCACAACTCACAGCTGGTTCAAATGGAGAGTGTGTTTTTCCAAAATAAAATTCAGGTCCCAGGGAGGAGCAGGACTCCTGACTGGGGGTTTCAAGTGAAGAATCCCTTTTAGGAATATCTTGGATACTTTCAGCTGAGTCAAGATTTTGCCATCCACTGGAATGTGGTAGGCAGCAATGTCATATAATTGGACCTTTAAGGCCGAATAACTAAGGCTAAGGTCGGAGAGGCGTGATAGATACTCTAAGACCTGCGGAACAGGGCAGGAGAAGGGGTTCCACTCCTTGGACGTGGCCCATATGGAAAATCTCTTCCATTTCATTGCATAGGTGTATCTAGTGGATGGTTTCTAGCCTCTACTAGAACTTGTGCCACCCTGGAGGATACTACAGGAGCAGCAGCTATGTCATGTAGGTGCCATGCATGTACATGGAGGGACCACAGACCTGGATGGACCAGGGTGCCCTGTACCTTGGTCAGAAGATCTTGGCAGATGGGTAGAGGAACTGGGGTTCCACTGACAGCTGCTGAAGCAGAGAGGACCAGATCTGTCGGGGCCTGTAGGAACCAATCAGGATCATATGTGCTTCCTCTGCTTGAAGTTTCAGCAGTACCTTCTGTAGTAATGGAAAGGGAGGGAAAGTGTACATGAACTTCCCTGTTCAGCACAGAGACAGCGCGTCTCGCCAGAAAACACCATGCCCTGAAGTGAGCAGAAAGTTGGTAGTTTTGTGTTGGATGCGGATGTGAACAGATTGAGGTCTGGTCGGCCCCAACACTCGAATATGTGATCTACCACAGACTGTCTCAGCTCCCACTCATGGGCTCTGGCTTGAGTGCGGCTGAGTGTGTCCGCCAGGATGTTTTGAACGCCTGGGACGTGCACTGTTGTGAGGTGGAGCCTGTGTTGCACTGCCCAGTACCATACTCTCATTGCTTCGCGATAGAGTGGGTATGAGCGAGTGCACCCTTGTTTATGTACCAGATGACACACATGTTGTCTGTCTGGATCATGAGCAATCCCGGCTGAATGAGGTGCTGGAATGCCTGTAAGGCATTCAGCACAGCTCTCATCTTGAGTATGTTGATGTGAAGCGATAGTTCGCTGTGAGTCCAGGAACCTTGAGTCTTGTGAGTTCCTCAATGGCTCCCCATCCCAGTCCTGAGGCATCTGTTATCAGGGTCTGGGTGGGAGCATTGATTAGAAAGGGACACCCTTCTGAAGGTTGTCTGAGTTCTGCCACCACAAGAGGTCCCGAGCCATCGGGTTGGAAACCAGGATCATGAGATCCAGATTGTCGGATCTCTGATCCCACTGTACTCTTAGAATCTGCGTGACCTGCATATGGAGTCTGGCCAGATGCACTGTGGGAACGGCAGATGCCATAAGATCCAGCAGTTGAAGGATCGATCTTGCAGAGGCCCGCCCTGTGAAGACACCAGATGGGCTTGACGATGGAGAGTCTCTGCTCTGTCTGGCAGAAGGAAGGCTCTCCTGGACTGTGTCCAACACTGCCCCAATAAACTGGAGGTGCTGGAAAGGAACAGGTGAGACTTGGGAAAGCTGACTGAAATGCCCACCTGCTGGAAAGGTTCAAGGTAATGGATAGGATCAGACTAGGCTGTCCCTAAGCGAGATGAAAAGCCAATCATCGAGGTAGGGGAACATGTGGATACCCTGCCTGCGTAACGTCGCTGCCACCACCGCTAGGCACTTTGTGAACATTCTGGGTGCTGATGTTAGGCCAAAGGGGAGAGTTTTGAACTGGAAATGCTCTCTCTGAAAAGAAAATCTCAGAAATCTGTGGTAAGACGGAAAAATGGGAATATGTAGGAAGGCATCCTGCATATCCGGTGCACAGAGCCAATGTCCCTGGTGTAGTAAGGGAATGAGACCCGGTAGGGATAGCATTCTGAACCTCTTGTATTCTGCAAAGAGGTTCAGGCTGCTGAGATCCAGTATAGGTCTGAGGTCGCCCATCTTCTAGGGGACTAGGAAGAAGTGCAAGTAGTATCTCTTTCCCCGCTGACTCTGAGGAACATGTTCTATTGCTGCTTTTAGCAGCAGAGAGTCTATTTCCTCTTTCACCAGCTGGATGTGACTTGGAGGGTAATAAGAGGGACCTGGGGGATGATCCAGTGGTCTCTCTAGAAACTCTATTGTGTGCCCTTTGGCTACAAGCTGAAGTACCCACGAGTCTGCTGTGATTGTCTCCCATCCCGTTAGGTGGCTTGCAAACCTGCCTCCTACTGGTTCCCCTAGGACTTGGCTTAGGGGCGGGAAGGGTCTGAGCAAGTCAGGACGTGGTGGGGAGGGTGGAGGGCATGGTTCCCAAGGCTCTATGAGATTTTGCCGGAGAAGCCGTGCTGCCGAGGGGACCTGATGTTTATTCTGATGTCGGTTTTGCAGCTGCCTTTGCTGTCAACAATGCTGCCGATGAAAGGGCTGCTTCTGTTTTTGAGGAGGTTTGTATATGAACTGGACAGAGTGCAAAGCCTTGCCCTTGTCCTGCAGGTCTGTAATAATGTCTTGACATCCCTCCAAAAGAACAGGGCTCTGGAATGGGCCATCCTGGATGGTTAATTGCATTTCAGGCGCCAGACCACAGATCCTCAGCCATGAGTGTCTCTATAAGCTGACAGCTGTAGTCATTACCCTTCGTGGAGGCGTCCATCAGGCCATAAGCGGCCCCTCAGTGTGTGACAGCTAGCAGATCTAGCTGACCTCACCATATCGCCAATTTCTTCGTTGAGCTCTGAGTCAGGAAGTTTGTCCAGCTTGGACTCTGACTGACCCAGGATGGATTTCTGGTAGACCACCATAAGAGCAACATAATTTAGTGTTCTGAGCCAGCCCAGTGGCAGTGAGGGTTGAGGCACTGGGACGCCACACCTCGGGCCATGCCAGTGACCTGGGTTCGGGAACGAGCCTGGGTTGTCGGGGTCGGCAGGGAGGGAGAGATTGAGCATCCGCTGGACTGCTCTCTCTTCCCAGTGAGGGTTGTGAGGGAGCTACCGCTCATAAGGGGTCCCTGGCGGTGGTCGAGGATGCACAGTGTAGCGGCAGTTGCGTCATGAGGGGGTGAATTGCAGACACAACATCGCCTTGCTCAGCCGCACTCACAGGGGCCAGACAACACCAAGCAGCAAAAATCCTCCACTCCCGGGATAGGCGCGGCACCTTGGGCTCCACTGTCCACACTCCAATGCCGGACCCATTCTCCTCTCCAGGGGCAGGCTCGTGGCCCGGCACTCTACACTGTAGAAAGAGTGCCCTGGGCAGATAGGGCAGCCCTTCCTCCAGGGGTTTAGATCTGGGAGTTGTGTTGGGTTACACGAGAGGAGGGGAGCTAGGAGGTCTCAGGCAGGAGGTAGAGACGTGGAGTTCTGAGGATGCCAGAGAGAGTTCCCTGGGGCTCAAGTGGCTGCAGGAAAAAAGTTCCCAAAAAAAAACCAAAAAAAAAAAAAAACAAATAAATAATAATAATTTAGTGCTCTGATTGGCCAGAGTGGATGAAGAGTATACGTTCTTCCCGAACTGATCAAGTACCTTGGATTCCTTATCAGGGGAGAGGTACTGAGGTGTTTAGGTTTGGATGATTGGTCGTGTGCAGCACTGATGACCACCGAATCAGCCTTGGGATGGACACTCGGGTAATCCTTCCCTTCTGGTGTCTGGTACCTCCTATCTACCTTCCTTGCCACTGGGGCCAGTGAAGCAGGCTGTTTCTATATCGTGGATGCCAAGTCCTCGTGACGGCCTATCTATGGTGGGATGAGTGTCAGAGATAGATCTTAAAAGTTCCAGATGCTCCACGAGTCTCTGGCACTGGGGATCTCGATCCTCCGCAGCCAGCCATATGCTGCCTGGATCTTCCTGAGGAGTTCAATGAAGGAAGGGTCCTCAGGGGGTGACTCTGGTAATTCCTTTGGTTTGGGGACATCTGAGGAAGGGGATTCATAGTCTAAGCCTGAATGAGACGAATTAGGCTCAGAGTCCGATGCTGGGTTGTTGTCAGGAGTGCTGAGTCTGGGTAGAGGAATATCTACTGGTCTCGAGAGGTCCACAGCTCTCAAAAATTCTGTGGGCCATTCTGGCAGAGGTAAAGGCTGCACAGATCTACCCGACTTTGATGGTCTTGAATCCACTGATGGAGGATGCCTGAGCGTCGTATCTCTGATGACTGGCGTCGGGGTTACCGGAGGTGGACGCTTCTCGAGCTCTGACATAAGCTGAGACTTTGCTTTGCCCTACCAAGAACGAAGCATCGCCTGCAGGTCCACCTGGTGCTGAGATGCAGGTGGAGGCTGATGCCCGTATCCCGGCATCGGATAACCCGGTACCTGATAGTAGGGTGACGGGAATCCTGACGGGGGGGTAGCCCGGCGATGGGTACTGAGGAAACCCTGGCGTTTGGTATCCTGGTATTACATACCCCGGAGAGTTTGAGGTGCCAGGTAGCTCAGTGGAGCGCCTGAAGGACTCAGTGTCGGCCCTGACGGAGAGGCCATACGGCCTGGCATAGGACATGACGAGGGCGCCGATGGCCCCGGTGGGGGACACGATGAAGGCTCCAGAAGGACTGACAAAAGGCCCGATGGAGCCAGTGTTGGGCCTGACGGCAGCCCAGAAGGACCCGAGGGACCCCGAGGAACCAAGATTACCTTTGTCAGGTCTAGCGGCAAGCCAGGCATCAGGCGATCCAGCATTGGCAGTGGGGTAGTGCCGTACGGCGGATGCTCTCCCTCTTCTGGGTCCCGTGGAATAGAGGAACCACTTCTATAGGCAGAGGGGGAGAAACTGGAGGGGGAGGACCCTCTGAGGTCAGCTGCGGTTCAGACGTCAGCTGGTCCAGTTCCTTGATATCAGGCCTGTTGTCGGGGCCTGCTGGAGGAACCGGGGCTGAGTGCACGTCAGGGGAACCGATGTGTAACTTATCAGCCAGTGCCATGCGATCACCGGAGGAGCCAATGGTTGACTTACTGGCCCCATCACTCACAGCATGCCCCTTAATATTGAGGGGTCTAAGGGTAGTGGGTGTCTCCTTTACCCCGGAGAACTCCCGTCAGAACCGAAACTGCTTCCGGCGGGGGGAGGGGGGGGGTGCCAACAGCTGCTCCCAACCCACAGAGGCAACCCTGGCTGGAGGGACACCCTCCCGGGGGGAGTGGATCTTGGAGCCGTGGACATGATGGAGACCGTTCCCGGTCAAGATGTCTCTCCTTGTCCTTCTTCTTGCGATGGCCCTCTGGAGAAGAGGACGAGCTCCTGAGTTTCTTCAGCTCCTTCTCCATGGATGCCATTTGAATTTTAATAAACGTGCTTCCAAGGTCTGCTGATGGCGCCTTGTAGCCTGGTTGAATCTTTGGCAGGTCTCACAGTCCTTGGTCTTGTGGTTCAGGCCCAGACAGAAGAGGCAGAGGAATGGCCATCTCTGTGAGGGAGCTGAGTCCAGAGGAGTCACACTTATTTTTATGCAAATCGTAAGGCTTCGGAGACGAATATGCATGATGCTAAATACACTAATACTTTATAAGAAAAAGTGAATGAAACAAGTAGAATACTCATCCAAGATGGTACTGACAGAAGCAACTTTTCCATGAGGTCCGGACGTACAGGTCGTGGCAGGAAAGAACTGGAGGGTGGGCATGGGTACCAAACACTATATAGCGCCACGCTGACATCAGTCACCTAAAGTCAGGTGGGAGGTCCCCAGCAGGCACTGGTAGCTAAAAGTTTTCCGTGTGTTCCTAGTGCCTGGCGACTCAGTCCTATCTGTGAGTACCTACTGCAAGAGCCCTCTCGAAGTAAGATCTCAAACTTTGTGCACCTGGTAATACTTTTATTCTATGCCTCATAAATATTCAAAGTAAATAAGTAAACTAGCCCCAGTTCTGGCTACTCTTGAATAAATGATTGCCTTGCAAGCTAAGAATAAAGTACTCTGTTTTAGATTAACCAAAACATTAGGCCAAAACTTTCTTTTACGTGGTTTGTATACTGCAGTAGTCAGGAAAAAATCACCTACTAACTACAGTACTTTTTTTTTTTTCAATACCCCAAAATTATTTGATGGAATTTCTGTGTTTTACACCTGTGGAAATAAGATATTGACAGTTTTCCACATAATCAAAACAAAATCTCAAGTGCTTGCTGTGGTCCCGCTAAGCTGTTTATGTGGTTAAAAAATACAGGTTACTCACCTGTAACAGGAGTTCTAGGAATGGTATATGTTGTTCATCCACACTCATTGGCAGGTATCCTTGCCGCTTTAAATCTTGCGGAAGGTCTTCAAGCTTGCTCCTCCACCCACCGGGTGGTATAACTCTCGGCTCCGCCCATGAGCCAGATCTGGCCCGCTGGAAGCTCAGGTTGTGCCGCTCGCCGAGGTCGAGGGACTGTGGTGGATAATGTTGCTACCATTCCTTAGAACTCCTGTTACAGGTGAGTAACCTGTATTTCTAGGGACATGGATATGTTGTTCATCCACACTCATTGGCAGACTCCTAGCAGTTCTCCTCCGGGAGGAGGGAGGCAAGACGCACACCCCCAATACTTACTTGGGAAAGAGAGACTGGAGAACCGAGGCCCCAAAACCAGCATCCCGGCGTGACTCAAGGTCGATGTGGTAATGGGTAATGAAGGTGTTTGCTGACTTCCAGGTAGCAGCCCTGCAGATTTCCTGGATAGGGACGTCCCTGGAAGCAGCCACCGTTGCAGCAGTATGAAGGTAGAATGAGCTCTTATCCTCTGGGAGGCTCCATGCCACGCAACTTATAGCAGATCTATGCAGGAGGTTACCCACCTGCTTATCGCCTGCTGCTTGGTTGCAGGTCTGCCAGGTGCGGCTTCAACGTAGGTGACAAACAGCTGGCGAACCTCTCCCCGAATTTCAGCCGTGCGCTCCTTATAGTAAGCGAGCGCCCTTCTAGGGTCCAGAGTATGGAGCCTATATTTTGGCCTCCGAGGTGTGATTGGGGTAGAACACCGGCAGAGTCAACACCTGGTTAAGGTGAAACTCCGACACCACCTTCGGAAGGAATTTCGGTGGGGGGCAGGACAACCTTGTCCCTGTGGAAGACCAGGTAAGGAGACTCGATGGAAAGCGCCTGGAGCTCTCCCATCCTTCTGGCTGACGTGATAGCCACCAAGAAGCGGTCTTCCACGACAGGTGAGAGAGAGCACACCTGTGCATAGGTTCGAATGGCTTGCCCATGAGCTTTGCCAGTACCAGCAGTAGATCACGGAGGTGGGGTTCCCGCACTGGAGGAAATGTGATCAAGGCCTTTGAAAAGCGCCAGACCACCTTCTCCTGCGCCACCCCGACTGCTTCCGGCCCGCCGCCTGTAAGCAGAGATGGCTGCCAGGTGCACCCTTAGGGTCGTCGACCTAAGCCCTTGACTAGAAAGGGACCATAAATAGTCCAAGATGCTTGCCAAGGAACAGGAGGAAGGGTCCAAGCCCTTGCCCTGACACCAAATGGAAAACCTTTTCCATTTGAAGGCATAGCATTTTCTGGTCGACTCACGGACGCCTCAACTACATTGAGGACCTCATCGGAAAGACCCAAGGCCTGGAACTCTAGCCGCTCAGGAACCAGGCCGTCAGGTGCAGGGATTGAAGGTCCGATGGAACACCTTCCCTGATTGACTGAGAGCAGGTCCGGGCGAGCTGGAAGCTGCCGCGGAGTCCTGGAGCTGAGACTGAGGAGATCTGGGTACCAGAACTGGCGAGGCCAGTCTGGGGCTATCAGAATCACCTGCGCCTTGTCCCTCCTCGCCTTGAGAAGCACCTTGTGGATCAAGGAAATGGGAAAGGCGTAAAGAGGCCCGGGGTCCACTGCCTCAGAAGGCATCCTCTGCAGCGAGCCCTGCTGAGGGGCGGGCATGGAACAGACTCAGCCAGGCTCTCCCTGGAGGCAAACAGGTCCACCTGAGGTGTGCCCCAATGGGAGAACAGATGCTGTACTACCTCAGCCCAGGAGAGACCACTCGTGGGATGCAGCCCCTATCCGGCTCAGGGCATCGGCCAGGGTGTTGGAGGCTCCTGCCACGTGAATGGCTGGGAGATCCGCCTCCAGGCTCGCCACGAGTGACCAAATGCGGAGAGCTTCCTTGCATAGAAGCATGGGCGCCGTCCCGCCCTGGCGGTTTAGATAGTACATGGTCGTGGTATTGTCCGCTTGGACTCGGACCACTTGACCCCGGAGGAACGGAGCAAAGGCGGTGAGAGCTAGGCGGACCGCCTGGAGCTCCAGCAGGTTGATGTCGCGGGACTCCCGCGGGACCAGAGGCCATGAGCCCAGTGTTCCCAGATGGGCACCCAACCCATCAGAGAGGCATCGGTCGATAGAGACCGTCGGGCTACTGAACGGGATGCCCTCCCTGCAAATGATCTGGAACGGTCCACCACTGGAGAGTGTTCCACAACCCCTGTGTCACCGACATAAGCTGGTCCAAAGGATCGCAGCGTTGTGACCACTGGCTGGCCAGTCCCCACTGAAGGGGACGCATGTTCCAGCGGGCCCAACGGACCACGCTGGTGCAGGCCGCCATGAGACCCAGGAGGCGCAGGAAGTCCTGGGCAGGGCGCAATTGCCCAACCAGAAATGATCGGGCAAAGGAGGAAAGAACCTCGGCCCTGTCCGCCGGGAGCCGCGCCTGGCTCAAGAGAGTCGAGCCTCGCGCCCGATGAATAGAATCACTTGCTCGCTCGAGTTCGACTTGGCCCTCGTTGATAAGGAGGCCCAGTTGAGAGCAGACCTGGAGGCCAGATCTCTGGACCCTCCTTGCCTCCTTCCTGGAGGAGCTGCTTATCAGCCAATCCGTCCAGGTGAGTACCGGACCCCTCGGCCGCAAGATGCTGTCACCACTGCCATGCATTTGGTGAAGACCCTGGGAGCTGACAAGCCGAAGGGCATGGCTTGAACTCGAAGAGGATCCTTCCGCTCCGAGGCGAAGGAATCTCTGTGAGACGGACGGATAGGGACGTGAAAACGCGTCCTGCAAGTCCAGAGAGCAGAACCACACGCTGTTCCAAGGATGGTATTATCTGAGCCGGAGTGACCATCCTGAAGGTTCGAGACCTTAGGAACTTGTTTAGGTCGTGTAGGTCGAGAATGGGGCGCCAGCCCCGTCCGTTTCGGAACCAGGAAGTACCTGGACACAAACCCTGGGTCTGAAGGAGGTCCACCACCTCTTATCACCTCCTTCTGGAGGAGGAGAGCGATGTCGGCTCGACGAGCCGCCAGTGAGCTGGGGATCCGAGCCCCGAGGCGGCGGCTCTGAAGGGTGGTGCCTGCTCAATTCCAGAGGCAGGCCTCTTCCCACCACCTCCAAGACCCACCTGTCCATTGAAACAGCGGACCAGGCGGAGCGGAAGTGCGGGCCGTCCCCAGGGGACCCAGGGGTAGGTGGCGAGAATGGGGCGACACCCCTCAGCCCGTCACTGGGCAGGCTTGGAGGAGGGACCGGCCGAGGGACCTCCTGGGCCTTTTCCTCCCTGCCTCCTGTTAGAGGAAGCCGGCGGCTTGGGTTTGGGATGCCAAGGCCGAGCCTGCTGGCCCTGAAGTTGCTGGGCCGGGCGCGCCGGGGGCACAGAAGGACGAAAGGGCTTAGGCTGTGGTTTGCGGCCTTTGTCCTTCTGAGCGGAAGAGACCGAGTCCAAGGTAGCATTGGACTTCTGATCCTCTGCAGGTGACCTTCCACCCCAGGGCCGAAGAGGTCAGTCCCAAAGGGAACATCCGCCAACTTGTTGGTGTATCCAGTAAAGGTGGATATCCTCAGCCAAGCCCTGACGACGATAGCCACTGCGGCCGCCACCGATCTGGCACATGAGTCCCTATATCCAAAGCAGTCTGGAGCTGCTGTTTGGCCACTGCCTGCCTGGTCCCGCACCTGCTTAACCGTAGTCTGCAGATCGGGCGGGAAGATGAGGATGACCTCATCCAGGAGCCCAACAGGGCATGAGAAAAATGTGCCATGAGGGCGGCGGACTGGCCTGGCGAGCCGAGAGGGCGCTGGGCTTTCGCCCGACATAGTCCAATTTCTTGGACTCCTTGTCAGGAGGTTTGTCCACATGCCTGGGCGTTGCCGGGCGCCGAAAACGCTGTCGGTAACCAACCCCTCAGCAGAGGGTGTTCGAAAAAACCGACAAGGAACCGGTAGGGACCGCGATACTTCCTGGCCATCCTGGCCGGGCGCAGGGCAGGAAGCAGGGCCTGCCAAAGCTCCAGTGCGGACCAGTATGCCTCGGCCACGGAAGGCCTCCGGAGAATCCCCTCGGTCCAGAATCTCCGTGAGGATACCTGGCCCGTTGGAAGCGGGTTCGAGCTCCATCCCGTGGACTCGAGATGAGCCAAAGCAGTCCTAGGAAGAGACGACGGGCTATCGTCCATTGACTGACCTCCTGAAGACTCCAAGTCCAGTCGCTTGGAGAAAAGGAGGAATCATCTTCGGACTCGGAAGAGTCCTCGAAAAACCTGCCTCTGGCCTGAGCCACCTTCACCTGCCGAGTTCAGTCGGGAGTGAGGGAGTAACTGACAGCCGATGGGGTAGACCATGGCCGACCGAGAATCCTTGGTCGGAGCCCCATGGTGGCTGTGGAGCGGAGGTTCCACCGGAATCGGTGGAGCAGCTGGTTTTGGCCGAACAACCGCCTGGGTATAGGTCCTCGGATAAGTCGAGGGGTTGTGTCGGCGCTCGGTGACAGCCACTTAATGGCGAGGAAGGCGGCGGGGTCGGCTTACTCCGGCCAGGAGGAGCTGTTCAACATAAGGTCCTCGTATCGTCCGTACGTAATTCACGCGGAGCCTCCCCTCATCCGAGGAGGAGGGCGAGGCGCACAGCGGCTGCCGCCACCGCGGTGCCGAGACCGAGACCGCCATGACGGTGGGATCGGCTGAGCCGCTGAAGAGGTCCGGGAGACCGAGAGTCCCGGAATTTCCGAGGTCGGTGCGGGGAGGTGTCGGCCGGAACCGGCACTCCCTTCGGCTCGGATGGTCCATCCGAGGGCTCCGGAACCGGAGGCACAGGCGAGCCCATGGGATCCTCAACTCCTCCCGGGGGAACCGGGGAGAGGGGAATCTCGGCTGCTAAAGGCGACAGCCCGTCCAATGGGTCGAGAAAAATCTCGACTTCATCGGTGGGAGTCTCGGTCAACTGACCTGACGGGGACACCGTGAGGCCAGTGGCCGAAGCCGAGCGGTCGACCGAAGCCGACGGTCGACGGCCCGGGGAGAGGGACCTTTCCCGCTCCCAAGAGCGTCGACGGAGGGACTTACCCTGTCCTCTTTTTGACCGAGAATAAGGTCCAGCAGGCCGAGCCCTTCTCCCTTAGTGGAGAGGACAGACAAACTCCTTAAAAGAAGCCGTGTGGAAGAACCCAGAAGGCGGGATAAATGCCGTGGCCGAGGAAGATCTGACCCGCGCCGCCTCCTCTTCGAGGCGACCATCCTTCGAGCTGATCCGCCGAGCCCGCCGCCGTGGACACCGCCAACCGGGCCTCCTTGGACTTCACCGGAGGGAAACGCTTCTCGGGGCGGCCCAGTTGCAATCGGGCAGCACGGTCTTCGAGGACGTAGGCCGAGAAAGATGAGCACAGGTCGCAAGCCCGCGGTCGCTCAAGGCCTAACAGTAGACACACGTGGAGTGTGATCCATCCGAGACATCTTCACCGCATGGGCATCTCCAAATCCGGGAGTCGATTTGTCCATCGTAGTCGCGAGGGATAGAAGACTGAAGTCTTTTTCGCGAAATTTATTTTTAAATCCGTAAACGGAGAAATAGGAACCAGTCTCAAGCGCGGGCGTTAGGGAGGAACCTGAGCTTCCAAGCGGTAAGGAAGATCTGGCGCTACATGGAGCCGAGAGTTATACCACCGGTGGGTGGAGGAGCAAGCTTGAAGACCTTCCCAAGATTTAAAGCGGCAAGGATACCTGCCAATGAGTGTGGATGAACAACATATCCATGTCCCTAGAAATAAACTTACACTCCTTAGTGCTTTAATGCACCGTGGCCCTCCCTCTCTTTTCTGCTGTAAAATACAAATGCATCCATTTTATATCCCTTGCCTCTGCTAAGTACGGAGGTAATGCTGTTTTTCTAAATATGCTAGGAGCAAAATGCTTTACTCATCTTTTTCTGATTACAGTGGATGATGGGCGCTGGCTGGAGAAAAACAGCTTTACCTCAGTAATCAACAAAGGCAGAGGATATAAAATGCATACATTTGTATTTTTTTTTTGTTGCAAATATCAATTTATTACAGTTTTTTTCTTTCTTCAACATATATAGAACAAAGACATTTGCTGCATATAGGAAAAAGACACTGTCCATATATTGCCATATACTACCACAATAGTGTTCAGTTCACCGGAATATTCAATGTATTTCAGTGCGCAGCATGTGCAATTATAGACAGCATTTATCACAAGTCAGTGGATCCAAGTTATTGTTCCTGTTCTATATTTATTTTATTTTATTACAGAATTGGAGAGTACCTTTGAGTCACAGACTCATTTACAAAGGTTCCACGTCACATAGGGTATAAACAGACACATTACAATGATTACAGCGCATATATCACAGGGAAGATACAGCTTGGTTACAGGGTGTCAGCTAGTTTAACATTCAAGATACTAGGATTACTTAATGGGTAATTTGTAAGAACACATTATAATGTAGGAGTGACTCAGGATGGACATGACCAGAATATGTGGGCCTGGGTGGCCACTGGAGCCCCATGCTTCCTCCAACAGATTGCTCAAACTGAGGAACATATTTTACCTGTCTTGCAGGAGTAATGAAAAATCTAATAATAGTTTTCCATGAAAACTCCTTCCAGTAGTGAGAGGAAGTTACTTTGTGAACTTCTAAGTAGTGTGACCACTGGTCGTCAATGCTTTTTTTTTTCTTTCTATTTTTCCCCCACCACTGCAGCTGTACCTGACTTCCTGCCCGCCCACTGTTAGCTCAAGGTCTCCCATGGAGCTCTGGCTTACCTCCCAGGCGAGGGTCTGCGTCGGGGGGCTGTACCCACCCAAGGAATCAAGTCTTCATTGGGGACCTGTGTGACAGCTTTTTGCTGGCTGGGGGAGAACCCACTATTGCGCCCTCGCGTCGGTGTTGCTCCGGTGTTGTGTATTTTTAGATATACACCCCCCTGAGCACAACATGCCACATGACTCCATGGTTTCTGCCAGCGTACATCACGCTCGCCCATTGGTGGGGCACCGGAGCTGCAATACCTCTTAGCCAACGCCACAGGTCAGACCACACCCAGGCCAAGAACCCCCCCCCCCTCGCTCAGACTACCTCCCCCTGCTGGCCCTCTGGCACCAGGGTCCGCTCCCGAACCCGGGTCACCAGCATCGCAAGTGGAAATCTAACCGCTGCACTGGTGGGTCAGCCCACTGGTCGTCAGTGCTGACAATATTACGATTTCTTCCCATTTCATTTTAATATGCTGCACAATGTTTTCTTGAGTTCCGTGGTGCTTTCGATATAACTTCCTGTATTTTTTTTTTTCAATACAAGTTATGCACTCCCTCGGCCGGACGTGGCTACCTCGTCAGCCAACCTACGGACTCCAGGGTCGTTCGGGATCTTGTATAGAAACATAGAAACATAGAAGTTGACGGCAGATAAGGACCGCAAGGCCCATCCAGTCTGCCCATTTTTTCTACCTTATAAATGTGCCATCGGCCTTTGCTCGTCAGTGACCTATCTATTCATAGTCATCTTGTGATGCCTTGCATGTCCCAGCAGATCCACGGGCCGGTCTGGAGGCTTCATCCTGCCGCAGCCCGTGACCGTGTTTCCTAGTTTTGTCTCTGATTTTACCCAGGACCCCAGACAGAGGTGCATGCGTGTGAGGCTCGCATGTGCCCTCTTGCTCTGGTAATGGCCCTATCCTCCCACCCCACTGGCCTAGTGCCCTGGCTCCCTTGGCTTGGGCTGCCCCCTGGCCTCCACTGCGAGGCAGCCAAGAGCTGAGGGAAGCTCAGATCCCTTCCCGGAAAGGAGAGCTGCCTGACGGCAGATCAATCCTGCACTGCACCCCTCCCCCGTTCTGGCTGATGGCCCATGCTCATTCCCAAGCCGGAGTAGCAAGAGATAAGGCATCCAGAGCCTCAACCCGCTACGCCACCGGATCGGCGGTATGAAGCTGCATTTTTAAAGCTGAAAAGAGAGGGAGATTACAGTGCATTAAAGCACTAAGGAGTGTGTGTATTTTTTTAACTACATAAAACAATTTAGCCGGACTGCAGCAAACACTTGAAATTTTGTTTTGATTATGTGGAAAACCATCAATTATTTTATTTCTGCAGGCGTAAAACACAAAAATTCCAACCAAATAATTTTGAGGGTACAAAAAAAGCATAATTGGCAGGTGAATTTTTCCTAACTGCTGCAGGATACAAACCACATGAAAGTAAGTGATGGCCTAATGTTTGGCAGTACTTTGTTTCTTAGCTTTCGAGGCACGACTTTATTTAAGAGAACCCAGAAAATACAGTTACGTAAGAACTTACCGTAACAGTAGATCTTTGAGAGAGGCTCTTGCAGTAGGTATTCACATATAGGACTGACCCGCCAGGTGTCAGGACCCCAAGGAAAATTTTCTAGCTAGCAGTCTCTGGTGGGGGACTGCCCCCATGTCACGTGACCAGCATCATACAATGTCAGTATAAAGGGGCGGTCCCCCATGCCCGCCTTCCAGTTCTTTCCCGCCAAGGGACAAAAGAGGCAAGATGAGAGAGAAGAGGATATTTTCCCCATGGAAATGGAGCCAAGAAAGCTTAGGGGATGGAGGGTGGATAATACTTCACTGCAAGAGCCTCTCTCAAGATCTACTGTTACGGTAAGTTCTTATGTAACTGTACTATCTTACTTCAAGAGGGCTCTTGCAGTAGGTATTCACATATAGGACAGAGTCCCAAGCAGTCTGGAACAAGGGAAAGCACTCGGGAGGAGGAAAGTGATCCATAGCATGGAACCTCAGGCTGAACGGGTCTCAAGAGAGGAGACCTTGAAGCACAGCCAACCCAAGCCTGCTCTACGGTGAGAGAAAATGTCCAAACTGTAGTGTTTGGTAAAGGTATGGACAGAAGATCAAGTGGCGGCTGCCAGATGTCTGCCGCTGACACATTCTGAAGCAAGCCGCAGAGGCAGCGATTTCTCTCGTGGAGTGACTCTGACTTGACCCGCAGGGTCTTATTGTACTTGTCATAACAGAAAGTGATACAATGAGCCAACCATTTTGACAGGCATTGTCTGGAAACAGTGTTACCTTCTCTTTGTGAGCAAAAAAAGATAAAAGCTGATCAGTTTTCCTGAGATCCTTAGTCTGAGTGGTGTAGCATCTTAGTATTCTGTGCACATCCAAAGTATGCAAGAGGTACTCCCCTTGATTGGAGTGTTGCGTAAAGAAAGCAGGAAGCTCAATGGATTGATTCAGTGTAGCTTCAGCCACCAACTTAGGGAGAAACTTAGGGTTGGTACGTAGAGCCACCCCATTCCTTGTGAAAAATCAAAAGCGGGATTTTGCACATTAAGGCCTGCAGCTCGGAAATCTGCAGAGTGGAAGTAATGGCCACTAGGAAGAGTGTCTTCCAAGAAAGGAACTTCAAATCAGCTGTTGCTGCTGGCTCGAAGGGAGGCAGAGTAAGCTTCTCCAGGATGAAATTCAAGTCCGAAGGAGGGGCAGGAATGCGGATGGGGGTCTCAAATGGAGAAACCCTCTGAGGAAGGTCTTTGTGACTTCCAACTGAGCAAAAGTCCTGCCACACCAAGGGAATATGGTAGGCTGAAATAGCTGCTATGTGGACTTTCAACGAAGAATGGCTGAGGCCCAAATCGAAGAGGTGACGCATGTAGTCCAGGACTTTACTGGCTGGGCATGAGAAAGGTTCACAGGCTTTCAAAGTGGCCCAAATGGAGAACCGTTTCCACTTCATGGCGTAGGTGGACCTGGTGGAAGGTTTTCTGGCCTCCAACAAGATGTCCGCTACGAGCGGAGAAACTCAGAAGCGGGCTTTTGCTACGTCTGCAGCAGCCACGCATGCAAATAAAGGGATTTGAGACCTGGATGAACAAGGATCCCCTGATCCTGGGTCAGCAATTGTTGCGACAGAGGAAGAGGAAGTTCCTCTGAAAACTGTTGCAGAAGAGAGAACCAAACTTGCCTGGGCCAGAAGGAAGCGATGAGAATCATTTGAGCCCACTCCGATCTGAGTTTGTTCAGGACCCTTGGAGTTAAGGGAATAGGAGGGAAGGCATAAATGAATCTGTCCCTCCGATAGAGAGACAGAACATCCTGCCAAAAAATGTCATGCCCTGAAGCGAGCAAGCAGAAGGCGGGAAGTTTTGCGTTTTGGGGGGAAGCAAAGAGGTCTATCTGAAGCGCTCCCCAATGCAGAAAGATGTCATTTATGACTTCTTGATCCAATTCCCATTCATGGGCCCTGACTGAGGACCGACTGAGTTGATCCGCCAGTCTGTTTTCCACTCCTGGAATGTGAATCACAGTCAAGTGAAGGTGATGCTGGGATGCCCAACTCCAGACTCTCATCGCTTCCCGGCACAGAGGGTAGGAGCGTGTTCCTCCCTGCTTGCTGAGATACCAGACTATGCACATGTTGTCTGTCTGTATGAGGAGATGACCGGGAAGGATAATGGAGTGTAGAGCCTGAAGGGCATAAGGGACTGCTCTCAGTTCTAGCACATTTATGTGCAGGTTTTGTTCGAACTTGGACCAGCTGCCCTGAGTCCTGTGAGACCCGAGATGGGTTCCCCAGCCTTCTCCTGACGCACCTGTCATCAAAGTCTGGGAGAGGGGTTTGATATTGAAGTGAACTCCCAGGCATAGGTTCTCCTGCACGATCCACCATTGTAAGTCCCTGATCATGGGATCGGAAACTAGTATGTCGTGGTCTAGATTGTCCAGGGTTTGGTCCCATTGAGGCCGAGGCATCCACTGAGAGATCCTCATATGGAGTTGAGTGGGACTGTTGGAATGACAGCCGCCATTAGCCCAAGAAGGAGAAGGACTGACCTGGTGCCGTCCCTCCTGAGACCGGACAGAAGATGGGCTTGTGTCTGAAGGGTGTCTACCCTGTCTGGAGGCAAAAAGGCTTTGCCGATGGTCGTGTCCAGAATCGCCCCTATAAACCGGAGGCGCTGGCAAGGGACCAAATGGGACTTCGCCTGGTTGATGGTGATACCCAGGCTGGTGAAAACTTGCAGGGTAAGGGAAAGGGAGTGCAGGATTTCCTCCCTGGTCAGGGCTGCCAGGAGCCAATCATCCAGGTACGGGAATACCTGAACCCCCTGGTAACGCAGGTGGGCCGCTACCACCGACAGGCATTTGGTAAACACTCAGGGGGTGGGGCCGAGGAAAGACCAAATGAGAGGGCGTTGAACTGGCAGTGGTCCCCCGAAAGCAAAAATGGAGGAATTTGCGGTGGGAAGGGCATATGGGGATATGCAGGTAGGCATCCTGCATGTCCAAAGTGCACAGCCACTGCCCTGCCGCAAGGAGAGGTAGAAGGCTCTGTAAACAGAGCATTCTGAAGCGCTTGTACTCACTTAACATGTTCAGGGAACTGAGGTTAGAATAGGCCTCACATCTCCCGAGTTCTTTGGAACCAGGAAGAAATGCGAGGAGTAACCTGTCCCCAAAGATGGTTTGGGACTGGTTCTATTGCCGCCTTCAAGAGAAGGGAGGTGATTGCCTAGAACCAGATGTTGTGGGGAGTAAGACAACCGGGGAGGTGGTCTTTGGGTGGTTTCTGAAGAAACTCGATTGAGTGTCCTGCTGATATTGACTGGAGCACCTAAGCATCTGACATTATCTCTCCCAGCCCAGCAGATGGAAGGAGAATCTCCCCTACCAGTTCCTCTGGGGTCTCCAGAGGCAGTGGGAGAGGCGGGAGTCAGGAGGTGGGGACAGCACAGCAGCTGAGGCTCCCGTGGCTTTTGCTAGGGGAGGCTTGGTTGCTAGAGGGGCCCCAATGCTTGTTGGCCCGCTTGTCCTGTGGTTTTGGTTTCTGTCAGTTCTGTCTACGAAAAGGATGCGCTGCTCTTGAGGGGCCTGTACATACAATCTACAGACTTGAGTGCAGTGCCCTTCTCCTGCAGATCAGTAATGATGTCCTTGACATCACCCTCGAACAGCACTGAACCCCTGAAGGGAGCATCCTGGATAGCGGATTGCACTTCAGGAACAAATCCTGACACACAGAGCCAGGCATGACGCCATAAACCCACGGCGAAAGCCAAGCTCCTTCTGGCTGTGTCCACTGGGTCGTAAGTGGCACGAGGCATGTGCCGACTGGCCGAACGAGCAAAACGGACAAGATCTGCCACTTCCTACTTAGTCTCAGACTCAGGAAGGGAGTCCAATTTTGATTCCTCCTGACTAAGGATAGTCTTCTGAAAGTCCCCCATATGTGCCACATAGTTCAGGGCCCTAATACCCAGGGTCGAAGAGGAATAGATCTTCTTTCAGATTGGTCCAGAAGCCATGACTTCTTGTCAGGTGGGGGACGAGCTGAGGTGTTCTGGGTTAGCGGAATGGCTGTGAGCGTGCTAACGATGACCGAATCTGCCTTGAGGTGTAGGTTCAAAAAAACTGACGCCCTCAGGAGCCTGATATAGCTGGTCTACCTTCCTCGGAAGGGGGGGTTAATGCGGAAGGTTGTTTCTTTACTATGGCGCTTTTTCTGCTTCTTCTTCCCCTCGGATGAGTGCAGGTCCATTTTCTTCTCCAACAGGTAGGCCTTCAGGCGTCGGATGCGAGTCCGGCTTGTAAAAGCTTGGCAGTTGGCACAGTTAGAGGTGTCATGGTCCGGGCCCAAACAGAAAACGCACCGCCGATGACCGTCTTTGGCGGGAATCTGCCGGCCGCACTCGCACTTGTTTAGGTGTTCTGGGGAAACAGACGCCCGGGAAGACATCGAACCCGCGGGAAGAAACTTCGGTACTGACGTCGGCACCCACAGCGGTAAACACCAAGGCAAAGTACGACAATTAACCAGAAAAACCGAGCCACTAGCAGTAACCGTACAGGTGTTGGTCGCGGTAAAGAGAAAAAAACGGTAAAACCGTTGAAAAACTTGCTTGAAGATCCTTTTCTCAGGATCGCAGGATCGCAGGCAGCAGCTATTCACATGCGTGGTACGCGGCGGGAAAGAACTGAGGTGGAGCTGGGTCCGCCCCCTCTTGTACCCTGACTGACGTCGGGGCAGGGCTGGCGTCAGTGTCCCTCGGTATTGTTGGTAGAAGTTTTTCCTAGGTCCTAGTGCTCATGCATGTCCTAATTGTTATAGCCTGCTGCAAGAGCTTCTATCTCAAGCAAGATCCCTATGATCACCTGGGCATTTAACCCACCCAAAGTTGGGCTAAATGGCCCTTATGACTTAACCCACATGCTCAATACACTTCCAGCTTCCAGCATATCATACTTGGTGATTTTAAATTGAATTGGTTAGATAAGGCACCTGCTTTTAAGGACACACTAAATTCTGGTCAGTTTCAGCAAATCATACAATCACCTACTAGATCAAATTACAGGACCGGTAAACATACCCTTCTGGACTGGATCCTGGTTAACAAAATTGAAAGAATCCTTACTTCAGGAGTCTTAAGTGACTCAATCAATGATCACCATGCCACATACTGCCAATGGCACAACAGCGCCCCTAAACATTCCCCTTCAAGGATTATTTCCTACAGAAATGTCTCCAACCTTAGCACTAACTCCTTTCTGCCCAACCTGCACCATAACAATTGGTCCCACCTCCACGCAGAATCTGACATCCACAGAGCCCTCAAATTTTTATCCACACCTTCTCATCAGTGCTTGACAAACACGCCTCCGATACCCGCAGAGTTAAAGGAAAACATCCCTTTGGCTCACAAAGAACACATTTGCCCTCATGAATAAAAGGGATGCATCCTGGGCTAAAAATAAAGCTACTAATTGCATCTCTGACTGGAAGACACATAGATATCTACGGAACAAGTGTAAACACCTAATTCACAGTACCAAAGTCAGTACTTAAAGTCCCGACAAATACAAAACCTGCATAACTCAAAAAAGTACTGGCAGTCAATTAACTCACTCCTTAAAGAGCAGCTTCCTAGTTGCTCCTCACCTCAACATATGCGATAGCGCACCTGCCTCGAAGTTGATTGTCATAAAGAATTCCTTTATTTTCTGCCCATATAAGAAGTTATATCGCCCGTAAATTCCAAAACGGACATCACGGTAAAAAAAGGAGCCAGTTCTGCAAGCCGCTGACATGCTCCCACGCAGGCACATGCAGCTCTGTTTTGTGAGTCATAAAATGAAGGCTGCATGTGCTAAACCCACTGATTTCAATGGTTTCCTATATGTTATTAACACTTAGAATTGAAATTTTAATAAATCAAAGGGACTGCTCGACGTATATAAGCATGCCATAACGGCTGCTAACTTCTCTCAACTGGTCCAGTCACCTACCAGGATAAACTACAGAACCGCTACCAGTAACACTATTGGACTGGGTACTCACTAACAGACCAGATCATATTACTAGCACTGAAGTCCTCCCTGACTCAATAAGCGATTGTTTGCCCTTCATATGCACTTGGTCAAATAAATACATGAAACCAACAGCTAGAACCATCAACAGTAGAGTATTATTTTCTATTTATTTAGTTTTTGTTGACCAGGTAAATGCACTAGACAAATTCTTGCCTATTTTCAGGCACGACCCGGGGGAGAGGGATACAGATGAATGCCAACTGATTTTGAACCAGATTAAGCTGTTGGTGGTATTTTAGTGAAAGGGGGAAATTTGGCCAGGGCACCAGGGAAATTCCCCATCTCACCTGCAGGGGGGATCCGCTGGTCAGGTGTGATGGCCACTTCGGACGGAACACTGGAGAAGATGGAGGTCTCAGAGGTGTGGGAGCCGACCTCCTTCCCCAACCTCGAACAACAACAGGTCGACTTTAAAGAAGATGATTTAGAAGTAAACTTAGATTTCCTGGAAGAGGATATATTTTTCACAACAGAAGACCTATCAACAAATGAGGACAGCAGAAAAGCTTTGCAAAACTCGGAGCCACGGAGTGTGAAAAAATTCAAGGATATGGCTTTATCCAAAGCTGACTTATTATTGTTACTAGCTGCTGAGGAGAAAGATACGTGCAGAAAAAGAGCTTTTCCAAGCGTGAATTACGTGAGCTGGACTGTGAGGAGCAACTTGACAAGGAGCACCGCAGGCTGACAGCCAACACCCAGCTGTGCCTGACGTGAGCATCAAACAAATCTCCACTGCAGAACTTCAAAACGAAAATGCACCTAAGGTAATTGCTTCCCTAATATTAACTTACATAAATTGTGGCTGGCAGTTCTGACATTAATAAGAGTCTGTGCCTTAAGCCAGAGGAGAAGAAGGTGGAAATCAGCCTGAGAAACCTACGAAGCAAATGATACAGTAAAACCTATTTTAGAAGACACTACCAGAAATGTCACAGACGATGCAGTCTGAAATAATAACAGAGCCTGTATCTTATCAAACAATGCCCCTCTTCCAGGAAGGGTAACAGTGTATTCTTTGCTGCAAAAGGTGCTCCTAAACTGCAAAGAAAAGACACTTAAAAGACAAAAAGATGCACTTACACTAGCTAAAAGACATATTGAAAATAAAAGCTCAGAGGGTACATCTAACATTATGGGCCTACCCCAGAGTCATGATAAAGACTTTACAACAGCAGCTATAAAGGCTGCCTTTTCCTTACTACAGTCAAAAGAACCCTTGTTTGAAAACTGGTCCCCTGGATTGGCCTTAAATTCAGCAGTTTGGAAACAGAGCTCGACTGGTATTTGGATACCTGACCCTTCTTGGGATAATCAAGGCCCTCTTCACAGGATTCACCTACATGGCGCCTCTACGATTAATACTCAGGTACCTGAAATGTCCTTTTACACAGAAAACTGTAGCGATCCTAAACAGGTTAAACTGATAACATTGGTACAAAGTGTAAATCTTTCTCCAAAGCAGGGAGTAAATAAAGGGCCTATCACAGATATGGAACGCCTAAAACTGATAATCCCAAAATAGATTCCTGGTGGTCTAGTGGAACTCACCCCGAAAGCCCGATCGTGGGCCGTAGTAATAATTGATGTCTACCTGGTGGTCCAGTGGTACCCTCCTCCCCACCCACCCACAGAGGCCCCTGCACACCAGTACCCCTCCGGTCATCGGTGGGCGGGCACACGCTAAGAGGGTCAGTGCCGTAATGACAGCGCATAGTATGATCTGTACACTGTCATTCGGCAGGGTGGTATAAGGGTGGGGGCTGGGTGGCCGGGGCCTCTGTGGGTGGGGAGGGGGTACCACAGACCACCAGGTAGACATCAATTATTACTACGGCCTGCGATCGAGCTTTGGGGTGGGTCTCCACTAGACCACCAGGAATCTATTTCTTACAACTACAGCCCGCGATTGGGCATATGGGGGGTCCACTAGTCCACCAGGGATCTTTCTAGACAATACAGCCCGTGATTGGGCATAGGATTAATCATGTTCTAACAACTGCCCGCAATCGGGCATGGGCTGACATATATTTAACTACTGCCCGTGATCGGGGCTGGGATTAATCATATTCTAACTACTGCCCGCGATCGGGCATGGGATGACATATCTTCTTCACCCGCAATCGGTGATGCGGGAAGGAGAGATTATAGGCCGCAGAATTTTCTACTGCCGTACTACTGCCTGCGATCGGGGATGGGAGTACAGTTATTCTAACTACTGCCCGCAATTGGAAATTGGATGAAATAGTCTACCTTATGCCCGTGATCAGGCATGGGATTAATCATATTCTAACTACTGCCCACGATCGGGCATACGGGGTGGGAGAGGGGTCCACTAGACCACCAGGAGTATCTATAGGCATACTACTGCTCATGATCGGGCATAGGGTTAATTATATTCTAACTACTGCCCACGAACAGGCATGTGGGGGGGGGCACTGGACCTCGGAGGGACGGTGCCCGTGGGCGGTGTTCCCGCTGGGCAGGTGGCCACCCACAGCTGGCGGCTGTTGTGTTGCGCCTCTCAATACGGCCACCCGCCTGAGGGTGGCCAGCTTTTGAGCCTATATTTTGCGGCTCAACTTTGAGCACCTGTGTGCAGCGCATGTAGGGGTTGCTGCAGCATATGCACCGCACATCCCGGGCCGATTATCGGGATATACCGCACATGCATGGGCACGCCCCCTGCATCTGTACCACATAGGATTACACTGCACCCTGGTGCATCGGGATTTGCACTGCACCAGGCAGTCTTTTCAATATCCCGCCAGGGCGCAATGCGGGGTTGCGCCAGTGCAACTCCTTTGAATATCCCGGCCTATGTCGGTAAACTATTGTTAAAAGATTCCATGAAGTTTACACCCAGAGAGATATATGCATTCATAAATATCTCTGGGGAAGATAATTACGATATAAGTTTTGTTCAGCACATGCTTTTGACCTAGTCTGGGAGAGAGATAACCAAGTTAAGTTCTCCCCTACATGGACCCCCTTTTTAGTCATTCCATTGACAAAACCTCTAATCAAGTATGTCACAGCTATGTTCAGAAATGAGGGGGTCCATGTAGAGGATATAACTTATTGGTTGTCCCAAAAAAGTGATGTTTTGAGTGAACCTGAAGCCATACTAGACAGCGAGTTATTTTGGACTGGGGGATGTAAGTACAAGGTGAAACTGAGACAGAAATGATGCAGGCATAGAGCATATCCCCAATTCCTTCCTGTTGGGATGGGACAGAGGGGTTAGCTTTTCATGAGGCCAATCTAGAGCCTGTTACAAGTGTGGCTCAAGAACGATCTGTCCAGTAGTTGTGATGTACCAAGATTAGGGTTGCCACCTGTCAGGTTTTTACCTGGTGATCAGGTTTTCAGGGTCCCTAATCGGGTAATCCGTTTTGCTCTGTGCTGGTCAGGTTTTGACCATTCTGAGTGCTCAAATACTTTTGAAACAAATGTTGTCATCTCGCTCATTGTTTCAGCTACATGTCCAGGTTACAAACAAGTTATGTTGTCAATACAGCTTTTGTTTGTGAAAGCAGTCAAGGAGGAGGAGTACAGTATGGCCATTAACACCATTAGTACTTACTTAATCTAATCTTTTCCACTGCATCTTAAAGTGGCATAGTCAAAGCTGACCCCACCTTCTATAACAGCAACACAGCCAGTCGTCTTCCACTTTCATTTGCTGGTAAACAGTTTCATCTCTAACAGAATTTAGGTATTTTAAATGTTTTAAATGATTTTTTCCTCAAGAAAAAAGTATGGTCACTTATTTGGCTTTGAAATAG
This sequence comes from Neoceratodus forsteri, assembly GCA_016271365.2. Lineage (NCBI taxonomy): Eukaryota > Metazoa > Chordata > Ceratodontiformes > Ceratodontidae > Neoceratodus > Neoceratodus forsteri. The sequence continues at coordinate 431,973,474 of CM028134.1, forward strand.
TACTGTGGACATGAAAAGGAACTGGAGCCAGAAAAATATATGAAGTACACATTATAGGAAACAATTTGTTTATTATGAATTATTCTATACCATGTGTACTGTTATATGCTATTTAAAGTATTTCCCTTGTCTCCCCCCAGATCATATCTGTAAATGAGATTTTTTTTTATCTCTGTATGTTTATTTGGTAAACCAAGGTCAATAAACACTGTACAAAAGTAAATAAATACCTAGGAAGAACCTAGGAAAGTAATTTTAACTGGTACAGTACAGTAACTTAACATTTTTGTTGAACTGCTGCTTTATGTGTTGTGTTTTATTGATATAACAAATGGCTTTCTAGGAGAACCAATGCATGATGAGTCATGAAAAGGGGTTGGGCTAGGGGTGGTGCTTAGGATCCGGTTTTTACCTCATCCAAAGGTGGCAACCCTAACCAAGATGTGATAATTGTGAGGAAGTTGGGCATATTACTTTTCAGTGTGCAAATCACACAAAATGTGAGTTATGTGAGGAAGTTGGACGTGTCTTTTCAGGATGCCCATGGGTAGCAAAAAACAAGGCTTCAGTCATAAATACTGAACTCTTGATATAACAAGCACAAGATGCAGCTGTACCCCCCAAAAAGGAGAAATTTCCTCCAGATCCCACCCCATCCCCACTACAGGATGATTTTGTAAAGTAAGAAAATAAAACAACAACACCAGGCCTAGCACAAAATGTAATACTCACTGACACTTTACAGCCAGTGTGCTACGTAGATAGGCTGATAATTGACAAAGTGGATCAGGAACCTTCTGTAGCTGATGTCCCATTACAAAACTCCTAGGAGGTCGACTAGGAGTACAAAACCCCCCAAACCCAGTGAACCAATTGAATCAAAAAAACCTTTTTCGGTCGTCTCACAGTGGGGAGATCTGGAAAATGACCATGAGGGATCCAAAATCCAACATCCTGATACAGGGGACCCTTTAAAAATGATGATTCAGAAGGTTATAAAACCAAGAAAAAAAAGAAAAGGAAAAAGTTAACTTAAAACCTCTGCCTAACTAAATGCAGGACATTAGGGTTGGATCTGTGAATGTGCATAGTATCTTAAATCCAAATAGAAGGCATACTATTTTCTAACATGTACAAAAGTCCCACCTCACATTTTGCTTTTTCCAGGAAACCTGGATGTACACCATAGACCAAGTAAGGGTCTTCTGGGCTGAATGGACTAGAGGCCCTTCTTTTTGGTCCTTTGGCCCAGATAGGGCAGATGGCCTGGGCACAGTGTTTTCATCCTTTTCTTTTTCTCTAACTAAATTAATTGATCTAATACCTGCGAGACTACTGATCATTGATGGCTTTATGGGAAACATTGAATATCGTCTCATAAACGGTTATGGGCCTCACTCAAAAGCCAATAGGGCAGTACTGTTTCAGACACTACAACCCTACCTAGTCACACTAAAATACATAATCCTAGGAGGGATCTAAATTATGAACTTAAGGATCTCTCCACAACAGAAGGAAAGAAGGTATACTGTGATTCTAATGCTTTTAGACGACGCATAGAAACAGCAGAGCTTAGAGAATGTAAAACTACTTTAAAAAATGGCCCACAATTTACGTACACCAGGGGCAGGTTTTTTACCACTATAGATTATTTCTTTGTCTCGAAATCTTTACCCACTCCCATTTTAACAGTATCTCCAGTTGAATTCTCAGACCATTGTTTTTTTACAAATCTGTTTTCAGGTTAATCCAAAAATAAACCCTCCCAAAAACAGACGGAAAATGAATGTGACTTCTTTAACAGATCCCAAAGTATAAACTGAGATATATAAGCTATTATGGGCAAGGACATCTGTCAGTATTCCTCATCAGGATCTGAGTATTTGGTGAGGATATCAAAATTGAGATTACTAAATGGTTTCAAAAGTATGGGAAAACAAGGAGACGGACAAATATTTTAGATATTTAAAACTTTGACAGCAACTGCAATACCTATATACAGTGGCTTCTACATCTCAATAGATTTGTCTGCCCAAATTGAAAAGGTAAAGCAGAAATGAGGTCCTTTCAATACAATAGGGCTAAGACAGTGAGAGCAATGCTTCAATACGGCACACAGAAATCTCCTTTGGGAGACTTTTATGAAGCATGTAAAACCAGGAAAGCAAAAACTACAGTGGATGAACTACTGGATGAGGAAGGTAATATAGTAACCTCTATCTCTGGAAGGTCTGAGATCATTCAAGCACACATTAAGTCACAGCATATGTCCTCTCCAACCCACCTCAGGTAGAAGATTTTAAGGATTACTTCTAAAATATACATATACCTCAGTTCCCTGAAGTAACTAAGACTACTGATAAACCCATCTCAGCCTTAGAAGTAGAAATGGTATTTAAAAACCTGAAGCCAGGAGCATCCCCAGGCCCTGATGGAATTCCTATGAATTCTATAAAGCTTTTCAAAGAATTGACTATCTCTCACAGTGGTTTTAAATTTTTCCTTTCGAGAAAAACATCCCCATCTCTTTCACAGAAGGGTTAGTACTGTTTATTTTTAAAACAGGTGACAAACGTCTGATTCAAAATTGGAGCCCCATCTCCACTCTGAATTCTGACTTTAAGATTCTTTCTCCAATTTTAAATAACAGACTAAAACTGTTGTCAACATTAGTAATTTTCCCGGTTCAATTTTGTGGTATACCTGGTAGAAAAATACACCAAGCCTTGATGATAGTAAGGGATATAATTGAATTTTCAGAAACAAAAGGTTTAATCCATTATATTATATCATTAGATCAAAAAAAAAAAGCACCTGACAGAGTTCATCACCCTTTCCTTTTTTTTCCCCTTTAAAACAGTATGATGTACCAAAATAATTCATTAAAAGGACACGACTACTCTACTCAACTGCGACTGTACGCCCCATCATTTTAAATCGTGTAACCCAAGGTTTGAAAGTAACAGCAGGGGTCTGACAAGGGTGTCCCCTAAGCCCCTTGCTGTACATATTTTCTCTTGATCCACTAATTAAAAAATAAACAACCTTTCCTTATGGCAGGGTATATCGAACGGACCCCCAATGGAAGAGCTACGAATAATTGCCTATGCTGATGATATTTGCTTATTCTTTTCAGAAATTCATCAGATAACAGTTTTGTTAAAGAAATGAAAAGTTCACTGCTGTATCTAATGCTGAATTAAATCTTAATAAATGTAAAGGTCTGAGTAGTGGTCCAGAGGGCTCACCAGAGAGTACAATTGGCGGAATCCATGTATCTTCAGAACCCTTACAAATTTAGGAGGTGGTCTTTGGCCCCACAACTTGGCTTCCTATAATTGGGATTTAGCAATAAAAATAGAAATTAAAGTCCAAAGATGGAAAATGTGAAACTGTCTAAGCTTAAAGGATCCAAATAATAAAACAATTCTTAATACCTGGTCTTTTATACATAGCCATGATATTTCCATCACCCTACTTTTGAAACTAGACTGTATAACTGTTTCCAAATGCTTTGGGGTTCAAGACTCAATCCGTAAAAGATGTTTTACACACCTTCCTAGAGAGAAAGGTGGGTTAGGGATGGTAGACCCCATTATTTTTTTTCATACAATATTTTCTCAGACAATAAAATTAGGGTTGTTTCCTTTGGAGTATTTGGATAGTAAGTGGATCAAGAATACCACGGGACATTACTTTTTATTATGGAACCCAGAAACCCCTAAAATACATAGTAATCTCAAACTCCCAGGTTTTCTAAAACCAGCAGCGCATAAATTATATAAATGGAAATTAAAAGTAATATTATCAAGGAGAACACAGCAAAACAATTGTATGGAATTGTCCTTTCTTTAATTCATCCTGATACCCCTGTATTCAAAAACTGTGTCCCCCAGAAAAAATGGGTTGGCTATAGCTCAACTGAAAAATAAAAGGATCCCCACTCATATGTGGAAGTATTATGGTTAACCATGTATGGCTGTTTAAATGTAAGGGGTAATTGGAAACATCAAGTAATAGGAGATAGAAACTGTCCATATATGAAATGTATAGGGATAGAAGAAACAATGCAATACTTCCGTGTTTGACTGCTCATTTTCATCTGCACTATGGAAATATTTAGCAACAAAATGGAATATGCCATGGCTGTGTCAATTAAATTATGAGAGTTTTGTGTTGGAAGTATACCATCTATCTTAAACAAATTTCATACTCATACCTTGACCATTGTCTTCTGTGTCCTGAAATTTTATTTGTGGCAAGCCAGGTACCAATGGGTTTTGCACGAAAAACAAATGTCTTTTGAAACAGTTACAATTTTAGTAATTCAAGCTATGAGGTCGGTATTTCAAAGAGATAATGTAGTATTTACCCCACTTACAGTACTAAGATAGTGGAAGAATTTTTCTATATTTATTAAATATAAATAATAAAGTAGGGAAATTGTAAATTATGCATATACCTATAATGGTTTCATGGTCTTCAGAGTAAAAACAGAATTTCATTTGTAAATGAAACAACTGTTACAATGTTAGCTATAAAATGTATGAATATAATACTCATTTGATTTAATTTCTGATTTGTATAATTTTTTTGTTTGGTGAATTAACACTTTTGTATTTATTTTCAACTTCTTTGACCATATGATTTGTATACTGTTTATTGTGTGACTTAACACTGTTTGTAAATATTTGTTTATGGCGTGATTATAATAAAATTCCCCTACTCTTTTAGAAGTGCCATGGGATCTTTAACATTCACCTGAACTACCACCATAACAGGCAGATGGGACCTCGGTTTAACGTCTCATCCGGAAGACAGCACCTCAGGAGTGCAGCACCCCTCATGCTGCACTGCAGTGCCAGTATTGGGATATCAACCCAAGTGCCTGGTGTGGGGAAAGAACCCACAGCCTTATGATCTCCTGGCCTCAGATTAATCTGGGAACATCTGAAGCCCCTAAAAGTCCAACTTTGGCAGCACGATTGGTTACAAATTGACACCGCTTCTGATGTGGACACTGCCTTGGATTACTTCATCACTAGTTTCAATGCAGCGTGTGATGTCCATCCCCAGACAAAAAAAGGAAGGGTCAGGGGTAACAATAACCCCTGGATTACATCTGACCTCCTTGAACAGATGAAATTCTGTAATCCCCTGTGGTACTGTGCTAGGGACACAGGTAATCAAGAGAATATGCAGCCATACAAGGCTGCAAGGAATGCCTGCACAAGAGCTCTACGGTCCGAAAAAGCAAACTACTACCGATATGCCCTAGCCAACTCCTGGAAAGATGGGCATAAATTTTGGAGCAACCTCACCGAAATAACAGGGAAGGACGCTAAAGTGGCCCCCACCATGCTCAACCTTGATGGCTCCATAACTCATGAGCCACAAACTCTAGCCAATACCTTCAACTCCGCCTTCACAGACCTCAATTATGTGCTACCCACAAATTTCTTTGATTCCTCATCCAAAGAATGCAGTTCTGCAATGACAGGAAAACCAAAGCCTTATCCACCATTCCACTTTAAAGCGGTGTCCAAAGGAGAAGCCAAAAAGTACATTCTTAAGGTATTCGGGAAAACTAGACTAAGTGGGGACTAATTAGATCTAAAACTTCCGTAACCCCGGACTTTAAGATTATCAACTCCAGGCTGGAGTTGGTCCGGGGAGGGGAATGAACAATGGGGGATGGTTACACTCAAAAATGGACCATTACAGTGACTGTCGCTGTAATGGTCTTTTTTCGAGTGTAGCTGTCAGGGTGTCGAGCTGGAAGGGGCACCGTCTTTTACCAACCGCATTGATAATGTCGCCAAAACTGTGAATACTCACATTGGTCTACTTTTCAGACACAAGTCCTGTCTGACCACTGAAGCTCTCACTCTTACAATACATAGTTCAGTAGTCTCAGATCCACTACTGACACTGCCCTGCACTGTATCGCTGTTGCTCTAAACAAGGACTGCCATCTACTTACTGGGGCCCCTCGCCTGTCACACACTGTGACATCTATGAGCAGGCAAACTGGCTTCAACTAATGGGCAGACTCAGATACCAAACCTGCCTTATAGCAAAGAAGACCTCCCTTGGTCTCATGCTCCCAGGGGTTCAGATGCTGCTCAGGCCGCCCTGCAACACCCGCCATACAAGAAGTTCCAATAACCAGACATTCCCTAGTACCTCACTGCTGTACTACTCAAGGGCAACACCCATTTGCAACCAGGGCACCAATGTGGTATAACTTCCTCCACTATGATGTTTCCAACACTACCACACTGAGCATTTTCACATAAAAACTGCATCAGCTCTAGTGACCAGTACCACATGTGATTGCTTCCTCTAGGAATGGGATAGGCTTGCTCCTCTCTGCCCCATAATTCAACAGCACTTATACCCCAGCCCTACCATCCTCATTACATCACTCACCCATTCCATTCTCTTTTTCTACCCTTATCCCACCGCTCTTATTACCCCACTACTATATCACTACCTCCAGCCTCTTGCTGCCTCCCAATCCCCCTTCTCACCAATCTCCACCTATATCGTATCTCTCCCCCCGACTCCTGACAATGCCTCTTGGCAGCTTTCCTTCCACTCTGCGCTGCACAATCTCTACCACTTCTATAGTAAGATTTTATTTACCATAGGCGCTGTTTTTCTCCTCAAGGCATACATTGTCCAATGCCTGTGTACAGTCTGTCTGTATATATGGTCCCCTACCTGACAAGGCCTCTGGGCTGCACCTATATTTTCTCCTGTGCAACAAGAACTGCTAGCCTCATACTGCCAAAATCATCCTACAAGAACTGGTTCTAAGCCCTTGTTGTGACCTATTTGCACTATAACTGCTTACACTGTATGCTAGTATCTGTATACTATTTTATTGTTGGAACTCACTGTTTTGTATTTTGTCTTTGTACCATGACATGGAGCCTAAATAAAAGAGCCATTGGCCCAAAGGTGTTGATCCCAAAATTTAAATAAATAAATATAAAGTAAAAAAATAAACAAAGAGGGTTCCTGTTAGTCAAGAGGTCCTTTTGATTTATTAAAATCTCAATTCCAAGTGTTAATAAAATGTAGGGAAAAGTCACCCCCATTTAAATCAATGGGTCGCGCACACGCCTTGTTTATGACATCACCAAACAAGGCTGCGTGTGCCTGCGTGGGGGCGCATTGGCAACTTGTGGAACTGGCTCCTTTTTTTTTTCACCACGATGTCAGTTTTGGAATTTATGAGCGAAATAACTTCTTATATGGGCAGAAAACAAAGGAATTCTTTATGACAATCAACTTCGGGCAGGTGAGCTATCACATATGTTAGTGGGAGCGGCAACCAGGAAGATAAGAAGCTGCTCATTAATGGCCAGTATCACCCCCACACTATCTCTACTAAACATAACGAAACCTACTTTTCTGACCCCCTAAATATTGCTAGCCTTTTCAAAAACTTTTTCTGCGACCTGTCCAAATACAGATTCAACGATCACACTGACCCAGGCCCTGATAAGATTCAATCTGACTCTAAGTGGACTCCTTTCTACATCAAAAGGGTCATGTCTCGTGAAGTGTATAAACTACTACTTTCTCTCAGAAGTGACAAATCACCCAGACCTGATAGTCTCATCCTTAGATTTCTTAAACTTGCCGTCCCTCAAATCACACTTCCCATCTCAAATATCTTCAGTCTTTCCTTCTCTTCCTGTACCATGCCATCCCTCTGGAAAACATCAACAGTTGTCCCCCTGCACAAGAAAGGGAAGATTACCTCCCTCGAAAACCACCGCCCAACCTCAATCCTCTCAGCCCTAGCCAAACTGCAAGAGAAAATTGTCTACCACCAGCTCACCGAATACCTACAGCTATACAACCTCACCTGCCCAGAACAGTGCAGCTTTTGTAAAGGCCATAGCACAGACACTGCTCTAATAACTCTCACCGATGCCATTTACCAGGCAATGGATATATGTCACATCTCAGGTGCCGTGTTCATTGATCTGGCAAAAGCCTTCAACCTTGTTGACCATAAACTTCTCATCTCAAAACTCATGATACTTGGCCTCAAAACCCTGCCATAGCATCAATGACTCTGGTTTTCAGTTTTCATTAATGATCTCCCTACCATCTGCAGGCCAGTACAAACACTTCTCTATGGATGACAGTCCTCTATACTCATAGTAACAATATTGCCTTCATCAAGAACTCTCTCAGAACTCATTCACCAGACTGCAAGTCTGGCTCTCTCAAGAAAAATGGTCCTAAATCTACCAAAACACAGTCCATGCTGTTTGGGTTCAAGAAAAATCTTTCCAAACTATCCCTCTGTTTAGTGACATCACTGAAAACGACCCCTCCCTTGAAAAAGACTCTTTCCTTTAAGAACCTTGGAATCCTCCTTGACCCCTCCCTCTTTTGAAACTCATCTCCAGCACACCATTTCCTCAGTTCACAAAACTGGGTTCACTCTACAGAGTCTTCCAATTCTTGACTCCTGAAACCAAGGTCAAAATTGCTCAGGCTAATCTTCTTCCCATGCTTGACTACGGCTCAGAAGTCATTAATGCAGCTAGCAAATCTGTTCTACAAAAAAAGCATACTCTCTATTATAACATAGCTAAATTCGCCTCTGGCTGCAGTCGCAATACCCACCATTGTACAGTGCTCAACAACCTCAAATGGCTACCTCCTGAGCACAGAGCAAATCTTGCTCTTGCCTACCTCATCAATAAAACTTTGCATACTGGCAATCCATCTTACCTAGCCAGGCAGATCCCTCTCGTTGATCACTGAGTTAATGCTAAAGACTTTTAAGAATTAGCCAATCAGAGAGAGCAAGAGGTTGTGCTGTAAGGGCAAAACAAGGCCCCCCCAAGTATGAACTATTACAACAGGAATAACAATTATTCAGAACTATGCTCCAAAATGGAACAAAACACACAACTGTTGAGAAAACTTCACATTTGATTAGGGAAAAACAGTTAAAATTTGGCAAAGAAAGGAAGATGCAAAGCAATCCTATGTAGGGAGGATGATTGAGAGGTCAAGCACACTAAAGGACACCTTGGAAGAAACAATATTACTACAACAGTAATTTTTCTTCTCACCCAGGAATCCTTTAGTATGCTTGACAAGTGCAGACTACAAAGCAGTGCAGTTGGGATGTGGGTACAGAACCTATCTAGGAAAGAGGCTTCTGCAGCACTGCTGTGCCAAATTTGGCATCCGATCTGGACTACGCATCCAGGCAATAGTGCTTTGTGAATATGTGTACAGTCTTCCAGGCAGCTGTTTGCAAACATCGAGCAAGGAGATAACACTTGCAGCTGCCACTGAGGCAGCAGTGCCGCTAGTGGAATGGGCTCTAAGGCCCTGTGTGGGTGGCTGTTTACCAGTCTTGCTGTAGCAGAACTGAATGCAAGAGACTATCCAATGGGAAATGGTCCTCTTTGCGGCTGGTCTTCCTTCGCCTACCTCACCATAGGTGAGGAACAGCTGTGTGAGAATCTCTGAACTGCTTAGTGTGTTCCAGATAGTAGGTCAAAGCCCTTTGACATCCAAGCTAAGGAGCTTGTGTTCTTCTGGTGTGGATTTTTCTGTGAAAAAGACAAGAAGTGTGATGGACTGATTAAGGTGGAATTCAGAGACCATCTTAGGTAGGAACCTACTGTTTGTTCTAAGGACTACCTTGTCCCTGTGGGCAATGATGTAGTTAGGTTCAGTACAGAGGGCTTGTAGCTCTGAAATCCTTATGGCAGAGGTGATGGCAACCAGAAATATAGTTTTCCAAGTAACATACTTCAGGTCAGCAGTAGCCATGGGCTCAAAGGGTGGCTGCATGAACTTGGCTATGCAACGGTTGAGGTCCCAGGGAGGGACAGGCTCCTTCAGTGGGGGTTGAAGGTGTAGCAGGCCTTTGAAAAAAACCTTTTGAAGATAGACTGGGAAATGACAGATTTCTCTTTCCCAGTGGAAAGATATGCTGATATGGCTGCTAAATGTACCTGGAGGGATGAAGCCTTGAGGCCTAAAGGTGTACCAGGAAGTCAAGTAGTGTGGGCAGAGTGGCCCTGAGAGGGTCTATCTGCTTAACTCTATACCAGAGAGAAAACCTCTTCCACTTAGAAACATAAGTCTTCTTAGTGTTAGGTTTTTGGCCATACAAAGGATTTTCAGAACCTGTTCAGAATACTGAGAGTCAGGAACTCCAACTCAAGTACCAGGCCTTGAGGTGAAGAGACCATGCTGGGAATGCTACCCATCTAAGGAAGAGTGAGGAGACTGTGGCTCGACAGTAGGTGAATGGGTTTCTTGACTGACAGGGCAAGGAAAAGGAGTACCAAGGTCGCCTTGCCCAGTCTGGAGCCAGCAGAATCATGGTGGCTGGCTGATCCTGAGCTTCAACAGTACTCTGTGAATCAGCAGGAAAAGAGGGGAGGCATAAAGAAACATCCCAGACCAGTCTAAGGTTAGAGCATCCACTGGCAGGGTACCCAGAACTGGGGGCCTGCTGCAGTGAAATGGAAGGTGATGGTTGAGGCTGGAGGCGAAGAGGTCTATCCCCAGGACGCCCCACCTGTAGACTGTGGCTAGTACTTGTCTGTTCAGGGTCTACTCGTAGTGGCCCTAACTGACACGACTTAAGACATCTACCAGGGTGTTGTGTTTGCCCGGGAGACGTATGGCCGACAGGTGCATATCTAGAGAATAGGCCAGAGACCAAATTCTCATTGCCTGCGTGCAGAGTTTGGTGAACCTTGTGCCACCCGGTTTGTTGATGTAGAACATGGCAGAGGTATTGTCTGTTCTGATTTGAACAGAGTGGCTTCTTAGCTGTGGGGTGAAGGCTTTGATGGCTAGGTACACAGCCCTGAATTTGAGCAGGTTGGTGTGGTAAGTGGACTCCTTGGGATTCCATGTGCCACTTGTGGACTGATCCTGTACATGAGCTCTCCAGCCTAGGAGGGAGGCATCTGTGGTAAGTATCTTTGAGGGATGATTTTGTTGGAAGGAGATTACCTCCCTGAGATTTTCCTTTTCATTCCACCAGTCCAGAGCCTGAAGCAGTGTTCTTGTGAATGGTACCAGCCTTGAGAGAGAATCTTTCTTCTGCAACCAATGAGCCCTCAGGTTATACTGGATGTTCCTCATCTGAAACCTGGCGCCTGGAACTACTGCTGTCATGGGGGCCATGTGTCCCAGCAGTCTGAAGAAATGCCTGGCCAGTCTTGGCTTGCCCAGGAAAGGAGTTTACCAAGTTTAGGAAATTTTGTACCCTGTCCGCAGGAAGAAAAGCAGTCCCCTGCAGGGTTCTGAGTTCTGCCCCAATGAAGTCCAGTACTTAAACTGCTTTGTAATGGGACTTTTCCTTGTTGATGATGAATCCCAGGGACTCCAGAGTACTTTGGGTGCTGAACCGAGTATGAATGGCAGGCTGCAAACTGGTAGTGGTCAGATAGCAACCTGAATCTGAGAAGCTTTCTATGGGATGGCCTTATAAGAATGTGAAAATAGGCATCCTTGAGATACAGAGAGGCTAGCCAGTCTCCCTGTTGCAAGGAGTGGATCACCAGAGTTAGGGTAACCATTTTGTACTTGGGTTTCAGTAAGTGCCTGTTCGGGTATCTTAGGTTGAGAATATGTTGCCATTCCCAATTTTTCCTCTGTATGAGAAAATACCTGGAGTAGAGGTCTCTTCCCCACTGGGCAGGGAACTCTTTCCACTGCTTTTGCAGCCAGGAGTGCTTTCACCTCTAACTCCAACAACAACTTTTCTGTTGGGGTTAGGGTTTGAAAGTTTGAGCCCCTGGAGAGGGAGAACTTTTAACTGCCGGTACAGCCATGGCCCACTGCTGGTAGCACCCATTTGAATGTGGTGATGAGGTGCCACTGGTGGAGGTAATGGGACAGTCTGCCCCCTTTTGGGGAAGGAGAGGTAACTCAGACGTTGCAGTCAGGAGGTTTGTTTGAACTGGGTACTGGGAGAAGGAGAGGAGTTGGTACTTCTCTGACCGCTCTTTCCTCTTCCCCTGAAATATCCCCTCCTTTGGGAGTAATTCATAGGCATTGGCATAGGGTAGAAAGCCCTAGGGAAGTACCCCTGCCTCTGTTTCCCTTGTTTTGAGACTTTTGGAAGTAGGTTTTTTTTTTTTAGCAGCATTGCTCTGATATGTGGTCTTACATTCTTCCATCTTTTTCATGTAAGCTTTAATCTTGTCCCCGAAAACAGAATTATTATCACAGGGGAAATCCATAGCCTTGGTCTGAGTGTCCTGTGAGAGACTGGTACACACAGCCAAGTACAGAGTCTCAGGGAGATGGCATGGCCACAGCCCTTGAAACAGTGTCATTAGTGTCTACAGCCATGTGGACCTGGTATTTAGTTACCCCTAGGACTATTTTTACAGTCTGTGTGGTATTGTGTACCATTCTGTCTGGGCCTTGTTGAGTTATGGCCAGAACAGAGTTCCAGAAAGCTTTCTGGTACTGGGCTGCATAGGCCATATATGTAGAAAGGTGAAGCAGCAAGGAGACTAATGTAAGACTTACTGCCCATAGAGCCCAATTTTCTTGACTCCTTTTCAGGAGGTTGTGAGGAAAGAGGCACTTTGGCTTTGTCTAAGCTGCAGCCTGTACCACTCCCTTATGATCAGGGTGCACATAAAGAAATTCAGCATAAGACTTTTCTAGGCGATATAAATATATATATGTAATAAGCCATGACAGGGTGTGCATTAAAGGATTTTAATACATGCCCCAGGGGTGTGCTAAGGCACAAGGCCGAGTGTCCTTACGCCCCTGGGAACTGCATTAAAATCCTTTAATGCACATCCTGGAGTGGGTTATCACACTTATAAAATGGGCCACCATCATAAAAGAATTAGTTTGATTTACTCTAATAGGGATTAAAACGTATTTACTATTTTCAAGAGAGTACAATACATTACCTCTAAAACATCTAAAAACGGAAAAAGTAGTCCCTATTAATGCATACAATAGCATATCTCAGCAATACGTTAACTATTGCAGTACTTTGCAGTTAAAGTATTTATTAGTGGAGTTGGTCGAAAATAAATATTTTCTATGTGATGTAAATTTTATTATATAAATGCACTGTAATACCTGTAAATTTGTAAAACATAAGCAGTGTTTAAAACTTAATTTCCATTGCACTGTAGTGATATATTTTCATTGACGGCAACCTTATCTTTATTTTTCACTTATGTGTTATGGTCCAGTATATAAAAGGAAAACTGCTATAGGATTGAGGTGAAAGGTTAGTAAGAAAAAAAAAAAATTAAACCTGCCAAGTTGCCTTTTTTTGGTGGAGAAGGGGGTACATTTCACCTGAACACACCTCTATATGATTCAAATGTACTGTATGTGCTTTTATAAACATTAGCAATGTATTTGAGCAGTCTGAGTCTGTCTCTGCCTATGTACGGTGTGTTTTCTCACCTTTTCTCTTTGTTTATAAAGTATTACTGTATTGCCTGCTTTCTTCATCCTGTTTTTTTTTCTCTGTGTTTCCCCATTCGACATAGAATGTTTTCCATGGAATATAGGATTCAAAATTCTGCTCTGTTCCACTGGTAGAATGTTACTCTCCTAACATACTATACACAGACAACAAAGGCCTCTTTTAAAGCCACAGACTCAATTATCTCACTGTCAGAGTAAGCAGAAGAGATGTCCCCGATGAGCAGGTCAAAACAGAAGGGGTGGGGTTCACTATTAGTAAAGAAACAGTTGTAATGAAAACTATAAGCAATACTTAATGTTTCTAATTTGTTTATGTGTGTAGGAGAATGTGATGATCAGGAAACAACATTTAATTAGTTTTATTTTTATTTAAGGTGTTTTATTTTAGGGCCCAGTTGAAGGTTTTACAGTGTAAAATAGCAGTCATGTTTGTGAAGGAAGACCAGTTCTGGTTGCAGGGGACTGATGGAAGATAGTTCAGGCTGTAGGAGGACTGATTGATTCATTCTGTGATGTGGTTTAGGACCAGGATGACTGTGCGTATAAAGAGATTTAATGTACAGTCAGCTGATGTCTCTTGGCCAATGAGATTTCTAGATTTTTCTTGCATTTTATATATACACACAACTTGTTCTTCACTCCGGGCACAGAAGTGGGGTTCTGGGGTAGTTTCATAGTTGCCCTTCTAAGGGATTTATGTATGGGTAAGAGCAGTTTCTTAGAGGATGGAGACCATCATCTCTAAAAGTCTTCCTCCTCTTCTCGATCAGTGACTCCTGTCCTGGATAGTCGGTCCAGGGTGTCCACCACATGTTGCACAAATGTAAAATGAGAGGAAAATCCTCCTGACCATTAGAGGGGTACCAAACTCTTGGTAAGGGATACATCTGGTACTAAGGTTCATCCTCTGACTCATTTTCATCATCCTCACAATACAAAAAGACCCTGGGTGAGCCCAGGGTCAGAAAAAGCGTAACATTAGGGTCAGACAGGACATTACAGGGGTCACCCATGGTCTGCAAACTCATATATTTGCTAAGCTTTAGCCATTTGTTTAGCAGAGGGTATATCTTTTTGTGTCACTGGCATCTCCCTTTGCCTTTCAGCAGGAGGGGCAGGGCACTGGAAGCTTGCTAATTCTTTTATTTTTTGCTTGGCCATTATTAAAATGTGCTAAGCTTTAGCCATTTGTTTAGCAGAGGGTGCATCTTTTTGTGTCACTGGCATCTCCCTTTGCCTTTCAGTGGAAGGGGCAGGGCACTGGAAGCCTCTAATTCCCTCCTAGCTGCATCTCAACTTGCCAAAATGGCTCTTCAAAACAGCCCTTTGGAACCATATCTTTAATACCCGCTGTTGTAGGTGCAACTAACCCCGTGTTGTAACCTGTAGTTCCTGCCCGCCTTTTCCCCTGGCTCGACAACGTCCACTGGACAGCCTCTCTCCCCCCCATACCTACCCCTTCCCTACTAGGTCCAAACAGGGATGTAACCCGCTGTCTTCTCTGAGGACCTACTATATCCATGAGTGTAACTCAAAGTTTTGTAACATTATGTAACCTAAGTAACATACAAACTACTACATTACGTAACCTAAGTGTATCTATGTTAAATGTTCCTTTTACTGCATCTGTAATGTTATCCTCTATTTTAATCTGCACTGTGATAACTGTCTTGATGCCTGCCCCCTGCGACGAGGTGCCTTTGTAAATGAGTCCCTGACTCAAAGGTTGTAAACCCGATTTGTAACAAATAAATAAATGAATAAATAATTCTTTTATTTTTTGCTTGGCCATTATTAAAATTTCTATTACTTATTTTTTAGGGGGTCCTAGAGGATCTATGTTTAGACTTCTGTAAAGAGGAAGACCCCTCTTCAGAATTTTATTAGAGGGGAAGGCAGACTGAGAAGGCATTACATGTAACCTTTTTGCCCTCTTTTAAACTGTTAGGAACGAAAAACAGAACAAGATCCCAATTATGGACTAAACCTAAACCACTTAAACACAGACAGTAGCCAGCTGCCTTGGTCACTATCTAGGGTACTTGAAGCAATTTTTAAATTCTGTTGGTCCAGCCCTCTTTACAGGTGTTTCTGACCTGCCAATCTGTCAGAAAATCTTTTAATCATTGTTCCCAAACGGGAATATAAGCAAAAATGGCTGATTCTGTCAGGAGTGGAACTGCAATAAAAGGATCCCACAAAGCAGAAAATGCAGTTTTAATATGAGCAAACACAGCTCCTAATTAAAAAAATGGGAACCCTTAAATATTCAAAGCATTTAAAGTAAAGCTTAATGTTTTTCCTTCACACGCTAAATCTTTACCTCAGAAAACAGCAGGAACCTGCCAAGAAAAAACGCTGTTAAAACAGAATTCACGGTCCTAGGACTATGAAAAAAGTAGTAAAATTATAAAAAGTACTTCAGAAAATAATAAAGACAGCACCAAAGAAAGAAAATAAAGACTTTAAAATAAAGCAACTTTCTTCAGAGAGAGAGAGAGAGAGAGAGAGAGGCGTCGCCCGCTCTGAGAGCAGTGTTGCTCAATCAGCAGAGAAACAATTCTGACTGCACTCTAGTCCTGCTACAGACAACACAACCTCTTACTCTCTCCTGATTGGCTAGTTCTTAAAGTCATTAGCATTAACTCCACCTCCAGGGCAGCTGAACCTAGCTGGCATTCTGCACTTGCCAAGCATACTAAAGGACCCCTGGGATGAAAATTACATTTTTTTCACTTTTCCAACAAACATATGCGAATAACTTTAAAACAAAAAATGGCCTACTCTGTGGCGGTGAGCAAACTGGCAACCCGATCCCAGGTACCAGAGGACAGCAGGGAGGGGATTCAGAGCGTCCATTGTCTGCTTCCCTCCCGGGGGGGGGTTGGATCTTGGCAACAGTGAGCAGATTGGGCGACGTACTAGGGGAGATGTGGTGCCTCAACATGCCCCCCGCACGTCCCCACCCAGATTAACTCTGCAGTACCCAGGATACACCGTTCGCTGGTAAGGCACTTCCCTCTTAGAAGAGAGGGACCCAACTGATGAAGGAACATGTCAGGTTACCTGGGGTAGGCTGCAATAGGGGTTGGTGGTAGGGGTCGGATGGGCTCCAGGGACCTAGGCACTCCAAAGGAGTGGCCGGATGGGGGTGCCGAGTGGGTAAAGCATTAACAGAAAATACAGAAAAAAACAAAAAATGACAGCATGGTACTGTGAGCACGACATTTGTTCAGCACAAAAATATCTACAAAATGAGTGGTGTTTCACTTATAGACACCGTTTAGCTTTTTTTTATAATTAGCAAAAAACAGCAGAAAATTCAATTGTTTTTCACCTGATGCAACATACAAAATGCAAATAGCTTTAAAATGAAAAACGATAGCAAGGTACTTTGAGCACAAAAAGTTGTTCAGCACAAAATATGTGCCAAATGAGTACCAGAGGACAGCAGGAGGGATTCAGGCGTCCATTGTCTGCTTCCCTCCCGAGAGGTTGGATCTTGGCAACAGTGAGCAGATTGGGCGTGCAGGGAGATGTGGTGCCTCAACATGCCCCCCGCCGTCCCCACCAGATTAACTCTGCAGTACCCAGGATACACGTTCGGCTGGTAAGGCACTTCCTCTTAGAAGAGAGGGACCCAACTGATGAAGGAACATGTCAGGTTACCTGGGGTAGGCTGCAATAAGGGTTGGTGGTAGGGGTCGGATGGGCTCAGGGACCTAGGCACTCCAAAGGTGGCGGATGGGAGTGCCAGTGGGTAAAGCATTAACAGAAAATACAGAAAAAACAAAAAATGACAGCATGGTACTGTGAGCACGACATTTGTTCAGCACAAAATATCTACAAAATGAGTGGTGTTTCACTTATAGACACCGTTTAGCTTTTTTATAATTAGCAAAAACAGCAGAAAATTCAATTGTTTTTCACCTGATGCAACATACAAATGCAAATAGCTTTAAAATGAAAAACGATAGCAAGGTACTTTGAGCACAAAAGTTGTTCAGCACAAAAATATGTGCCAAATGAGTGAAGTTTCATTTATAGACACATTTCAGATTTTTTATAATAAGCAAAAACTGGCAGGAAATTCAACTTTTATTTTTTTAACTTTATTGGAGGTATGGCATAAATAGAATATGCTACACCCCTACTGGAAATATTGTTGATATTTTTTGTTCTCGTGCAGACTGACCTGGTGACATCATGAGTGCTGAGCACCTCTAATTACCAGAAGTTGGAACAATGGTGGTGAAATTGCTCAGGGTAGGCCTGGTCTGGTTTCCTAACCGGGTGTGGGACCTCCACTGGACACTTTCGGGCAAATTTTGCCACAGTCTGATGCTGTTCATGAATTATTGGTGAGCACCTCTAATTAGCAGAAGTTGCAATAATGGTCATGAAACTGCTCAGGGTAGTCCCAGTCTAGTGTCTAACCAGTCATGGGACTGCCACTGGACATTTTTGGACCACTCTTGCCACAGTCTGACACTGTTCGTGAATTATAAGTGAGCACCTCTAATTAGCAGAAGTTGCAACAAAAGTAGCGAATTGTTCAGGGTAGGCCTGGTTTGGTTTCTAAACAGTCCTGGGACCTCCACTGGACACTAGCGGGCCAAAATGCTTGTTCCTCATCCCAGTAGTTATTTCTGCGGCCCACACAAAGCCATTATGGGGCACGAATCCAACATCTGGGCCCAGCAGTACTAGGAAGTGGCAGAGGAACGTCCTGCTGTGTTGAACCAGAAAAAGGGTGCCAACAGTAAAAAATGGAGTTAATCAATGTGGCTCTGTATGAAGTGAGTTTTGTGGCTAAGATGTGCAGGGTGGGTTTTTCTTTTTTCTTGTTTTATGAAGGGGCGGAATAATGTCTAAGAGGAGAGCTTACAATGCTTTTGAGTGAGGAAGAGGATAACTGTACAGTGTTGGACTGGATAATTACATAAATTCAAAACAAGGCCACTCAACAGCACTCTCGAGGCTGGTTAGAAAGGTTATGTGGTTGATAGGCGGGGTTGGTTTCATCTGTTTCAAAGGAGTAGTATACCCAGAATTTGTAAAAGCATACGTTGTGCAGAGTGATTTGATTTGTGTGTGTGAAGTCCTAGTGTGTCCTTCCCTCTGTCTGCTATAAGGAGTTTTTCCTAAATTAGCCTGCTAGCTTTATGGCAGTTTTACGACTACTGGGATCTCCAGCTCAGCTCACAGTTTATTGCTTTTCTTGTACCTACAATGCATCCTGTCTCATGTGACAGTGATGTAGCCAAGCCCATAGATTCAGCAACAAGCACTGCTTTACAATACAACAGCAGAGATGGCTATACTTTAAAAACTATACAGAGTTCAGCTTGGTGACTACTCTCATTGTAAAGATCTTTTTATAACAATTTTGACACAGGTTGTGTATGTGTAACTTATGGATTTCAAGATATTTACATTTGTTTGGCATGTCCACTTGAATGCTCACTCGGAGAGAAAAAAAGCATCTGCTGTTTGTAAGCGCATCTGCACACCTGCCAAACAAATCTAAATATCTTGAAAACTATACAAGCTACGAAAAAACAAGCAGAAGCAAAGATGTTCAGGACAAAAAGATTGTTACAATGAGCATAGTCACTAAGCTGAACTCCTTACATTTTTAAAAATATTTGCCATCCAAAGTGGGAAATTTGGTTAAAAAAACATGGACATTTGGTTAATTCGCCTTGTGCCTTACTCCACCCCAGGAGTGACGGTATTACACATTATAAAATGGGCATTCAGAATAAAGAAGTCTCACTGGTCAAAATATATCATGTGACTGTGTATAAAATCTGTTTCATGCACAGTCTTCCTGGTTCTAAACCACATCCACAATGAGCAAATCAGTCCTCCTACAACCAGAACTATCTTCCATCTGTCCCCCTACAACCAGAATGTATCTTCCATCACAAACATGGCTGCTGCCTTTACACAGTAAGAAACCTTCAGCTGGGCCCCAAAAATAAAACTACCTTAAATAAAAAATATAACAAATTAATTAAATGTTCTTTCCCTGATCATCACACTCTCCTTACACACGTAAGCAAATTAGAAACATTAATTATTATTTATAGTTTTCACTACAACTGTTTATTCGCGGACACAGAAAAATTCCCCTTCTATGTTTACCTGCTCATCAGGGAAATCTCTTCTGCTTGCTCTAGCAGTGAGATAATTGAGTCTCTGCCTATAACAGAGGCCTTTATAGACTAGTGTATGGTGGAATGCTGTTATGCATGGACTTCTATGCCTGGAATATGCTTGTTCTGCTGCAGTAGCGACATCATTATGTTGTTCTGCTGCAGTAGTGATGTCACTACTGCAGCAGAACAACTTGGTATGCTGCCACATACTTGATTTCCCCTATCCAATTAAGCTGGAAGTTGTTGTTTTTAAATTTGAACTTGCAGAAACATCTGTAGCACTCTGTGTAAGTAAATTGAGCCTACCACCAACCCTTAAGTGTACACCCCCAAACACCAGTTCACTGAACCAAAGTGCAAAGTTCGTAATAGACATGGATGCCCATACACTATATAGAATAGCAGATGGGCAACTCTATGCACTACCAGTGTGTTGTGCTACCTTTGGGATCTGATTCCCATGGACCTCTCGGCCCCTTGGTGGCACAACACACTGGTTGTGCATAGTTGCCCATCCACTATCATATATATATATATATATACATATATATATATATATATATAGTGTGTGTACTATATGTTAGGAGAGAAACATTCTGCCAGTGGAACTGAGCAGAAATTTGAATCCATGTATTTCATGTGAAACATTCCGTGATAAACATTCTGTATCTTGAATCTTGATGCCAGCAAAGGACAAACTTTGTCCAGCAGTAATACAATGATATTATCTATGATATAATTTGCAGTGGGCAGAAGGACTATTTTATCAAAATGCACGTAAGTAAATCTATTGTTTCTACATATAAACATGCTTTTCCCAACTGTAAAAAATTAAAAAAAAATTAGCCCATGTTATAAGCTCAATAAGCCACTTCAGGGTGTGTATGAAACATATTTTACCACACTTCCAGGGGCTGAAAGGCACAAGGCTGCACCATGCCCCTGGGCATGTGGTAAAATATGTTTCACACACACACCCTCGTGTCTTATTGCTTACATAACACACATCCTGCCATGCCTTACTGCTTAATTCTACTCTATTCTGCTTTCAGAATGAACTCCTGGCAGCTTTGCTATGACATACGAACATACGAAGAAGCCAACAGAAGAAGGCCATTTGGTCTATCAAGTCTGCTCGTGTTGCAGGGTCCACATCTTGAGCTACTGTCCCTGACTCCTCTCCCCACCCCTCCTATCTGCCCTACCCGTGACCCTTACCCTCCCCCTATACCTGTCCCAGCCTCTCTTAAAGCTGCCCACTGTCTTCAATGAGATTACCTCTTCTGGCAGTGCATTCCAAGTGTCCACCACCCTCTTTGTGAAGATCTGCTTCCTGACATCCCTCCTAAACCTCCCACCCTCTAGCTTAAGACTGTGCCCCCTCGTGTTATGGTTGCCACTCAGCTTAAAAAGACTCTCCTTATCAAACCTTATTTATCCTTTTCAAGCACCTGAGGGTCCCAATCATGTCCCCCCCCCCATCTTTCAGGGAGTACATGTTCAGTGCCCTCAGCCTCTCCTCGTATGCCTTACCCTGCTGACCAGCTATCATCTTTGTAGCCCTCCTCTGGACCTTCTCCAACAGGTTAATGTCCTTTTTGAGGTGTGGGCACCAGTACTGAACTCCATACTCCAGATACAGCCTTACCAGTGACCTGTACCAGGGCACTATAACCTCCTCTCTCCTACTACTGATCCCCCTAGATATGCACCCCAGCATCTTGTTTGCCTTTGCTGCTGCTTTCTTGCACTGTGTGTAGTGCTTCAGGTCACTAGTGATCATCCCTCCCGGGTCCTTCTCCTCCTCTGATGCAGATACTCGGACTCCACCCAGGTAGTACTCTGTCCTAAGATTCGTGGCTCCAATATGCATAACTCTGCATTTCTTGTTATTGAAGCCAAGCAGCCAAATCCTGGACCACTTCCCTAGCTTTTTCCAGATCTTCCTGTAGGTCCTGTATCCCTTCAGCTGTGTCCACTTTCCCATAGAGCTTGGTGTCATCCGCGAATAGGCACATTTTGCCCTTAATGCCAACTCCAATATCACTGATGAAGACACTGAACAACACCGGCCCCAGCACCAAGCCCTGCGAGACCCCACTGGTTACCTGTCTTGTGTCATACAACTCTCCTCCCATAACCATCCTCTGGGTTCTGTCCTTCAGCCAGTTTTCCACCCATCTGGCCATCTTTTCCCCAACCCCGAGATCCACCAACTTCCTGATCAACCTTTTGTGGAGCATAGAGTCAAAGGCTTTGCTGAAATCAAGATAGAAGATGTCTACTGCTTGGCCCCTGTCTACTGTCTTAGTGACACAGCCAAAGAAGGCAATCGGATTCGTTTGACATGATCCCACTCCCCCCACAAGAACCCATGCTAGTACAATGAGGGTAGTCACCAAACTGAACTCTGTATAGTTTTAAAATATAGCCATCTATATATATATATATATATATATATATATATATATATATATGAAATTCCTAAGACACTGTGCAGAATTCTATGCACATTTGTACTCATTCCAAACAAATCTAAATATCTTGAAAACTTTACAAGCTACACAAAAACACCCAGCAGCAAAGTTGTTCACGACAAAAATACCTTTACAATGACGGTAGTCACTAAGCTGAACTGTGTATAGTTTTAAAAATATACCCATCTAATTAACCAAATGTCCATTTTTTTTTTTTTTTTAACCAAATTTCCCACTTTGGATGGCAAATATTTTAAAAACTGTAAGGAGTTAGGCTTGGTGACTACCCTCATGCTCAGCTAAGATTTTGTCCTGAACAACTTTGCTGCTGAACTAGTCTCTATTTATGTTTTCAAGATCTTTAGATTTGTTTGCATATGTGTCGCTTACAAACTATGTTTTTTTTCTCACGCGAACACTCAAGTAGACATGCCAAACAAATGTAAATATCTTGAAAACCATAAAATTACACATACCCAACCAGTGTCAAAAGTGTTCAAAACAAAAATACCTTCGCAATGAGGGTAGTCACCAAACTGAACTCTGTATAGTTTTTAAAATATAGTCATCTCTAGTGTTGTATTGTAAAGCAGTGCTTGTTGCTGAATCTATGGGCTCGGCTACATCACTGTCACGAGACAGGATGCATTGTAGGTACAAGAAAAGCAATAAACTTAGTCAAGATGGAGATCCCCAGGGGTCGTAAAACTACCATAAAGCTAGCAGGATAATTTAGGAAAAACTCCTGATAGCAGACAGAGGGAAGGACACACTAGGACTTCACACACAAATCAAAACACTCTGCACAACATATATTTTTACAAATTCTGGGTGTACTACTCCTTTAAAACTGTGAGAGGGTTGTGGAAACTAAATGCAAGGTCCTCAGTTTACCACAGAAAAATACACAGAATTCACTGCCAACTGTTGAACGCATGGCTGACTGTGGAAGTTGCAGCCCTAAGTGCTGGTACATCAGTAAATAAGGTGCCAGTTTTAAAAAAAGCAAACCGTGCTGTTTCATCATTTACGTGTATGTCCGAGGGACTCAGACAGAATGCACTTTCACTGTGTATACCCTGGGCACTGGTAAGGAAGTTGCTGAGCCCCCAAAATATTTTGTTCTCTCCCCATGTAGTGCACCACCCAATATGTGCGGGACCTGTTGTAATAAAGAATATAGTCCCTCGTCGTCCATTTTGTTTGTTTACTATATCTGAAAATCAAAAAAATGTCAATCACTGTCTTCTGCAGCCTGCCCCGAGTCTCCCACCACCCAACACGTACCCCATACCACTTATTCACCTAAAACTCATCCAACACATAGATCCAAGATGCAGATCCACCCTGCACTGGAAACACGTTTTTCTCTTGGAATCACAACTGAGAACTGAGGAAACAAGGTAAGTATGGTCAGTGTATTTTCAATCCATTTTGAACTTTTACTCATAACTTGTTTTTTAATAGTTGTTCACATTTTTAACATGGCCTTTTTTGCACTCCACCTCATGAACATGGTGGGTGAACTTTCTCAAATCTGGCCGAGGCGCAATTTCACAGTTGCTCTGCAAAATCACCTTTCAAGCAGGACTGGAAAATTTTCACCTACTGGGTTCATGACAAGGGGTCATAAAAGGAAAGGGAACATTGTTTAACCAGGAGTAGCACACTAAGCTGAAGCTTGTTTCCAAATGCGACCTGAGAGCAAAAGGAAGTTAAGTGACTTGCTCAGGATCACACAGTATGCATCCAGGTGACTGTGGGATTCAAACCCAGGTCTCCAGATCTGCAGCTCAGAGCCTTAACCCACGTGCTATACTGCCTCCAGTAAGATTAAGAGCTAAAAAGATTATGTTGGAAATTTGGTGTCAAAATATAGTAAAATAACCAAGTTATGAATGAACATTGAAATATTTCAATGTTCACTCATAACTTCACTATTTTTTAATATTTATTCACCAAATTTTCAACATGGCCTTTTTGGGAAGCCACCTTATGAACAAGGCAGGTGACATTTTCCAAATCTGGTCCAGAAGGTGATTTCAAAGTTGCTACGTGAAATCCCCTTTTAGGCAGGATTTGAAACATTTCACCTACCAGGTGCATGAAGTAGGGTCACAAAAAGATTATGTTAAAATTTTGAGATCAAAATCTTCAACAGAGTTAGGAAGGTATGTTTAAATTTTTCAACGTTAACTCATAGCCTCTGTAATTTTCAACATTTTGCCCTGAATTTTCTATATAGCCAATGTTTCACACCACCTTGTGAACATGACAGATGTTGTTTTTCCAATCCTGTCCAAAAAGTGTTTTTGCACTTGTGCAAAAAAATGCTTCAGCAAGTATTTTATAAATAATACCTGGCATGTTCAAAAGGATGTCTTAAAAAGTCTATGTTGAAAATTTGGGGTCAAAATGCAATGAAAATTTTTTTTTAGGAAGAAACGTGTAGGGACGGCTGTTGGCCCAGCAGGTAAGTCTGCTGTGTTTCTGTGCCAACGGCTCAGGTTCTGGAGACAAGCTCAGGGAGCCAGCTGGGCAGCAAATAAGGATGGGGCCTGTGCTGTCTCATGCCACTGCTCCTAGCCTGGAAAGGTACTGCAGAGAGTTCGGCTGCATTGGCGATACCTTGTGGCTGGATGGGGAGCCTTCCCTCACAAGGAGTTGGCGTGCCTGTCAAGGCCTAATCGGGGCATGTTCTGCATCAGGAGAAGTGGGTTGGCATGAAAAATGGGTCTTGAAGTATCTTCATACCATGGAGGCTGGCCTGCCAGTGCAGTGGCAGGGCTACCGCTCACGATGCCGACGACCCGGGTTTGGGAATGAGCTTGGATCGTCACTTTATTTATGTGCCACAGAACTTTTTCCACAGCCGCAGAAGTAGGCCCAACGGTGCTGCAGAAGTTCAGACTCCCTGCCACAGAACTTAGGTCTACTGTGCCACAGAAAATGGATTGCCAGGAGTATAGTATATCAGACTAATTCTGCTTAGTTCTAGGTGTACATCTTCTGTTACTACAAATCCCAGAATTTTCTGCAGCTGACATCAGGGCAGTAGGCAGCAGTGTGAAACTGAACAGCCTGTAGTACATGTTAGTTTATGTAAGCTCTGATGTTTTGTTTGCTAGTCCCACTATCCTTCCTGGGCCAAGTACAGTCACAGATGACTATCACATCAAATCCTCTGGTGTTCTCCCAGACACTATAAGTGACCACGCTCCTAACCTTCTGTTTGTGGAGGAACAAGTCCCCTAACCCTCCCCCATTATTGCGTCATCTAGGGACATGACCTCCTTCTCTCACATAGCCATTCAAGCCTCCCTATCTCAGGCTGATTGGTCTCTGGTAAACTTTTTACTGGAGGTAAATTCTGCACTGGAATTCTTTACAAATACTTTTAACTCTCAACAGTCAATATCCATGCCCCCCTTGTATAAGCGTAGAGCAAAGGGTTCCCACGCCCTTTGGCTCTCCAAGGAGCTCAGAAGTCCCATGGCCTCCCCGGATGCTGCCTGGAGGCTCTACAAAGGCTCTGGCCTACCTTCCGACTGGCAGGCTTATCAACTCCTATGTAACCGATGCAAGAGTTTTCTGTATTTAACTAAACGCTTCTTCCTCCAGTCCCTCCAGATTAGCAACCTATCCAATCCCAAAGAATTCTGGGGCCAAATTACCTCTCTATTGAAGGGTAAATCCGCTTCCCAGCACTATGCTTCGTGATGGCACTGAGGTTACCGACCCCACCACCACTGCCTCTGAATTCAATAAGGCTTTCACCGATCTCTCTACGCATAAGCTCCCTCCCGGCCCATGTTCCATCTCCTCCCCAACTCTATCAGCTCCACCTTCTACCTTAAATTGACCACCAAGAACGAGGTACTGAGCCACCTTAAGAGTATCAAGGATACCTCCTCCCCAGGGTTCGACACCCTTGAACCCTGATTCATAAAACTTGAAGCAGTCGTCACTGCCTCCCCTGTGCATGACCTAATCAACAAATCCCTCTGTTCTGGCACTCTGTCTTCTAAATGGAAGGCCACCATAGTTGTCCCTATTCACAAGAGTGGCCCTAACTCTGCTTTCGAGAACTATCGGCCAATCTCCATACTCTGTGCCCTCGCTAACATGCAGGAAAAAATTACACAAGTGCAACTTCGGCAACATCTTGAGCTAAATGCTTCACTCTCCAACAACCAGCATGGATTCCATAAATCCTACAGTACCAATACCGCCCTCATTAAGGTAACTTCTGATGTTCTTTCTGCTATGAACAATGGCCTTGTAACAGGTGCTATCTTTGTCGACCTAACCAAGGTCTTTGACCTTGTAAACCATACCTCCTGTTCCAGATGCTCCTCTCTATTGGTCTTGATATCCCTTCAATAAATTGGTTCTTGAGCTGTCTCTCCAGCCGTACCCAATGTGTGAGGTGGGTCAGACATACCTCCACCTTCCGTGCCATTATGGAAGGTGTCCCCCAGGGGTCCATCCTTGGCCCTCTCTCATTCTCTTTATCAATGAACTCCCGCAGCATTGTGGAAATGTGTCAGTTCAGTTGTACGCAGATGATGCCATCTTGTACAGGTCTTCTTCTGACCCTACCCTGCTGAATCACCTCTTGCAACAGGACTTACTTCTTCTTGAAGCATGGTTCCTCAACAAGCTCTTGGTACTCAACACTAAGAAAACTAAATCAATGCTCTTCTACCCTTGGACCCCTAAGTCCACCCCCCACCTCCCTTGGTGATCAATTCCTCCCGAGGTGACTCCCTAGATCAGGTTCAATCTTTTAAATATCTTGGCATCACATCTGACTCCCACCCCTCCTTTGACATGCATGTTTCAACTGTGGTCAAGACTATCCACCAAAAGCTTGGGCTGCTGTGCCACCTCTTACCCTACCTCACGCTCCCCTCCTGCCAGGCCATACTGTCCAAGTTACTGCTCCCACTCATCTGCCATGGTGCCCCTATTCTCCACTCTGCTCAAGTCTCCCATCTTGCCAAACTTAATCAAGCTTACCATAGGGTCGCTCGCTTTGCCCTGGGTGCTAATGCCAGGATGCACCATTGTTCTGTCCTTGATTCCCTCGGCTGGCCATCTTTGAAGCCAGACTACGATACCCCACCCTTCGCCTGACCTACAAGCTTGTCCATATTTCCCCCCCCCGCCTCTCTTGCATCATCCAACAAGGCCCTTAAGGTCATCTGACCTTCCACTTCTCTCCATCCCAAAACCCTGCCTAGCAGTGGGCCAGCGTGCATTCACTTTTTTTGTGCCCTTCCTCTGGAACGCACTGCCCACTGCTGTTCTGACTTCTGCCTCTCTTTACTCTCTCAGATCCCACCTTGCCTCCCCTCAAGTCTGCTCTTGTAACTAATGGTCTCCCACTGCTACCATCCAACCCCACTTCCTCCCCCTCCCTTGTCTCATCCTGCTCCTTTCCTCGCTCCTGTCCCCTCCCTGCCTTGCAGCCACTCCAGCGAGTTTTCTGGTTGCTAAGTTTTCCTCCTTGCCCTAGTCCCTTTAGTCCCCGGTCCTGCCTGCATCTCCTGTTTATGTTTTTGCACTGCCTGATTAACTTACTAAATTTATGCAGATATGTATATATGTATAATTTAACCTATGCAATGTGTATCTAACTGTAACACTTGTTATTGCTGCCTCTATATTCACTGTATTACTTTGTATATAACGTCTTTGCCTTCTTGTTCATTTGTTGTGCTCCACGTTCTAGTGTACAGGTGTCTTTGTACACCTATCCTGCATTACTCTAACTCTGTACCTCCCCTTGTACCCTCCCCCTCGTCGCCCCTGAAAAAGGGACTTTTTGTCCCAGTGGGCTTACCCCGTTACCAAAATTCAAATAAAATAAAAATATTTAGCTCCTGGAGAAAACAGACCTGGACAACATCTGACTGGAGATTATAAAAGCACTAACATGCACTGCAGGCTACTGAATCTCCCATTGCTGCCTACTGCTTTGATGTCAGCTGCAGGGCATTCTTGGATTTGTAGTAACAGAACAGGCTGGCCTAGAACTAAGCAAAATTAGTCTGATACAAACTACTATACTACATTATAAAATGGGCATGTAAAAAATAAACATTCTGATTGGCTAGAAACGAAGTGTCAAACACGTTTTACACACAGAGAAAAAAAAGTACAGGTAAGTAAATCAATGCCCAAAATGGAATGTTCAGAGCTAGGCATGGAATGTTAAGATGTGCCAGTGGAACGTTTTTTTTTTTAAAAACCGCCATTGTGTTTAATCTTAGTAAGCGAGGGAGTGAATGTCTTGCTGACAATCCCGCTCCCGACCCGCCACAGTTAC
Organism: Neoceratodus forsteri; assembly: GCA_016271365.2. Classification (NCBI taxonomy): domain Eukaryota; kingdom Metazoa; phylum Chordata; order Ceratodontiformes; family Ceratodontidae; genus Neoceratodus; species Neoceratodus forsteri. The sequence continues at coordinate 432,001,934 of CM028134.1, forward strand.
TGTACTAATGCCTGCGTTTGCGATCTGTCTGACAGTCCTGCTCCAGACCCGCTGCAGTAAGACATCTTGATTTCAGTGCTTCACTGACAATTCCCCTCCCCGACCTACTGCAGTTAGAAATCTTGATTTCAATGCTTCATTATCATGGTGCTTGTACAGGTATCCCTATTCCACTTAAATGGAGTTCTTACTTTGCATCCCACATCAATGCTTTGTCTGTCTCTTCTGTGTGTGGCCATCGCATTGCCAAACTGAACACACCACTCGCGATCTCTTTCTGTGGCCATCACACTGTTACACATATCTTCCATTTATTGTAAACTGCGGTGATACTCCCCAATAAAAACAACTACTAAACTGTCTCAAGGAGTCCTGCTTGCTCCTGCTGCAGTTCGCTTAGCATGTGTCAGTTTCAACAGTAATTTGTTATCATTGTAAGTAGATAAGTATAAAAATGAAAGCTTTTCCTGCCTTGTTTGTTGGGCAATGGATTTCAACATACTGTGTCATTTTAGACAATTCTGAGGCAGTTTACTGTGTCAATTAAAAGGGACTATTTTTCCTTGCGTAGGGACACTGTTCAAATAAAGCTATATTTTAATGTAAATGCAATATTTTCTGAATCTTTTTTTAATTTCTAATAAAAGTTCTCCATTTTATAAGCACAATAAGACACTCTGGGATATGTGTTGAACATACATTACTGCACGGCTGTGGCTGAAGTCACCTGGCCTGCGGCCTCGTGACTTACTATGCCCCAGCCGTATGGTAATATATGTTCAACACATACCCCATCGTGTCTTACTGCTTACATAAACAGTAAGTAAACCAAAATGTTTCAGCATACAAAGTGCACATTGGGACCAGCCCCACACTTGAGTGTGGGGGCCCTTTGTGCTGACTGTTCCACTTCAAGATTATTGGGAAAAATGTTAAATTAACTGTCCTTTTTATAAAGTCTAAACAGAATAGTAAATCTTCATCAGTCATTTCAATCTTAATTGTTTCAATCTTTTTCACCGTTCCTTAACTTTTCTTTAACCTTCTTATTCAAGGAAGACCATGTAGTATACTGGTTACACCACAGAACACTGAACCAGGGAATTCCCGGTTTGAATCCCACCACAGCTACAGGCTCACTGTGTGAAATTGTGCGAGTCACTGGAGCACTCTGCCGCAGTCTAGTGCTTTCAGGGTGCAAAAATGTCTGGCAGTATAGCCTAGAGGTTAGAGTAACAAGCTATAAAATGAGCTTGGTACAGCCAACATACCTGGGTTTGATTCCCACAACCTCCACCTGCATACTGTCGATTCTGAGTGAGTCACTTAACCTTTCCAGTGCTAGTGGGTTGCCCCTGAAAACAGGCACTTGTGCTCAGTGGGCCTTACCCAGTTACCAAAGAATATATATATATAATTTTCTAAGTATGATAACTGTAAAAAAAAAAAAAAAAAATTCTCCCGATTACTGTAATATTGTGGTACTACATCAGTTCCTGTTTCGGATTTTTTAAGGATATATTATTTTCAGGAAGGAACATCAAATAGTAGGAGATTGCTTTTGGGTTCATATGGGAAGAACCTTTGGCCCTCGTGTCAGGGTCGGGGGAGATAATCAGGGGCAGCAGCATAAAAATCATTGTATACTACAAAACATGGTTCAGCAGAATGACAACCTCACTACGTTAGTATTTTTTTTAAACTGCTACTTTACCTCACTTTAATACTTTTTTAACATTGCCACCACCCCCAACAATCAGGGCTGCCACAGCTGCACCTTTCTAGCATCTGGAAAGGTGTATGTCCGCCTTCATAGCTGACATGTAATGCTACTTAGTGACCAGCTGGCAGGGGGTGCATGGATACTGGGTGATCCACACCTCTACCCCCAAAGAAATGCAATGTGATGTATTTGTCCTTAAGCCTGGCCCAGTTTAGGATTCAGGGCCTCACACACAAACACTGTTCTCCCACATAACAGCACAATGTGCGCCACTGAGCCAGCCTATTTTTTGAAACTTTTGTTTTCCATTTTTTCACATGACAGATTTTTAATTCATAGCAACACAGTATGTTGGAAGGGACTTACAAGTGCATCCTGTCTACCCTTCTTGCCACATGGCAGTAACTATACCCAGTTTGTGTATCGGTGTACATCCAAGCTTATCAACTGGAATGCTACTCCTCCTCATGCTGTGTAACACTCAGTGCCATTCTCACTCAGTCTAGTCCTACTCTGAAAGTCCAAACAGACTATGACAAATGTTAATCATGCTTTATGTGAAGTATGGTTTCGTATGTTTCCCCATATTCTACACCCCCCCAATGTTCTCTAGTTATACTTACACATGCCAGCTCAAACATTTTTGTAAATGCCACCCTGTCTGTCCTCTTTAGTATTTGGAACACCCTGATAATGTCCCCTCTCAGTCTTCTCTTAATAATTTGAGTATATACAGTCCAATCTCTTCACAGAGTGTTTGCTCCTTAAGTCAGTAGTCAGCTTGGTGGCCCAATGCTGGACCCTCTTGACCTCTTCAGTGTCCTTTCTGTACTACCATAACCAGAACTGGATGCAGTACTCTGGGTGTGGTCAAACCAAGGCCTGTAAAGGTGGATCTCCTCCCTTGACCTGCTCTATACCTGCCTCATAACGCATCCCAACACTGCATTTCTCATTGCAATAGCACACTGCCTGCCTGGCTTCAGCTTACTGTCTACTAATACCCTCGGATCCCTTTCTGTGGTTGTGTTGTGAACTGCTGAACCACACAATGTGTATGTGCACCCCAGATTCCTTGCCCCTAGGTGTACTACCTTGCAGTTCCCCACTATAAATCTAAGCCCCCCCTTTCTCGATCCATACCCCTAACATGTGCAGGTATGCCTGTAGCACACTCCTCCTCAAGCAGTTAGGCTTCATTAAAGGTGCGAGATAATGAAGCCCTGCATTTCTCTACAGGTCAGGTACCATGGAGCCTTCCCTGCCATGCACCTGGAGGGACCACCCTTCCTGGGCAAGAAAGCAGCTCAGTTGATAAAATCATTCGATCCACCAAATACAGTACAGAGATGGTTAAGGACAGAGAAGAATTTTCATCCATGTAGTCTGCCCTGTTTTTCTACTTAATTTTACTAGTTTCCCCTTCTACTTACACTTTGTAATCCTGCTTTTCCCTAACAGCCCCTTTGTGTCTCACCCATTTGATCATACAGTACGATAAACAGCCAACGTTTACCACTTCCTGTGGTAGTCTTTTCCACTAGTTCACCATTCTCTCAGTAAAGAAAAACGTCCTTGTGTTCTCTCTGAATTTTCCTCCTGCCAGTTTAAGGTTATGCCCCTGGTGTCTGTCTAACCGTTTAGTCTAAAAAGCTTGTTGATATCCACCCTATTAGATTCTGCTATGTATTTTTCTCTTTTGTCTCCACCCTCTCTTCCAATGAGTACATTAAGGTCTGTCAGGTTCTCGCAGTAGTTCCTGTTTTGTTGCACCATCCTATTTTAGTCACCCTTCACTGTATTCTTTCAAGTTCATCCATATTCTTTTTTAGATGTGGGTTCTAAAACTGAACACACTACTACAGACATGGTGTAGCCAGTGACCAGTAATGAGTACTTCTTCCCTGCAGCACATAAATCACTGTCCAATACATTCCAGTAGTCTGTTAGTGCTCTCTAATGCTTTTTCACACTGCTGGAACATTTCTGGTTACTGTGTCACTATGCTCAGATCTTTTTAGGACTGGTCTACATAGCAAACTGGATCCCATTGTGATCAAAGTCAGGAAGTGTTTTGCAGCTGCCCCATGAAATGCATCGGGGGGCTGGGACTTGATTTTTTATAGTTGCCAATGAGTGAGTGGTGTACCTTTCTATAATTCACTGCAGCTACTGGCTCGGTGGTGCAGAGGGCCGAGGCACTGGATGCCTTACCTCGAGCCATGCCGGTGACCTGGGTTCAGAAGCGGACTCGGATTGGCGAGGAAGGAAAGGATCGAGCATCTGGAGGACAGTTCTCCTTTCCTGGGAGGGAGGGAGGTGGGTAGCAGATCCCACTGTCTGGTGACCCCCAGTGGAGACTGGGGGTGTAGCAGCAGTCAGGATCTCCAGTAAAGGGATGGGCTGCAGTGGCGCTCCTGTGAATGTGAGTGGGAGTGCGCTTGTCTCGCGCTGGTGCATATTGCACAGCCGAGCCAATGGGGGGGACAGAAAAATGGAAAAAACCTTGGTCGCCTGATAGGTGAAGATGGGTCCAGTGGGACAGCCCCACGCACAGTTCCGGATCCTGCTGGCCGACGATTGGATCTCCCTCTGCTCCCTGGTCGCTCTGCTAGATTCTAGATCGAGCGCCAGTAGGAGTTGGCAGTCCTGCACTGGGGGACTTAGAGCTGGAGGGTTGGGTGGCCAGTGGAGATGGAGAGGAGATGGGCCCAAGCCAAGAGTCGGTCAGAGGATTTCAGGAGCGTAGGAGAAAGGCCATACCCGAGAAACCACACCAGAGAGAGGACAGTAGTCTGGTGAGTAGGGGGGGCATAAAGAAAGCTGGGGAAAAAAAATAATTCATTGCAGCTGTCTGTAATGCTTTGTTAACTTTTTACTGGCTGCAAGGAGAACAGAGCATGAGAGCCTGATAAGCAAGTGATGATTCACATGTGAACGTACATTTGACCTAGGTGGTACACTGAAGATATCTTCGAGTTGTTTAGCCTAGCACCCACCCCCTCACTGTGAGGACTAGAATAAAATGAACGAGCTCAGAGAGGAAGTACTAATAAACTCTCAGTCTGTGCAACTTTGTGAACGTAAAGCTAACCTTTTTTTTCTGAAACAACAAAAGAAATGAAATCATCTATTAAAAATGGAAAGTGTTCATGTTTCTAAATTACTATAATGCGAAAAGACAAAGAATAGCTGGTCAGGGAATTAAAAAAATGTACACCTACCCAACTATATGATGGGTCCAGTACACAACCCGGCTTATCAGGGAATTAAAAAACTGTCCCCTTCTCCTCCCTCCAACTACCCGAGGAGTTCAGGGTTCAACCAGACCTCAGAGAATAAAAAAAAAAAAAATTCCCCTCTCCCAAATACCTGACAGACCCAGTGCACGACCCACCAGGGAATAAAATAAATCTATCACTGTCCCCCAAACTACCTGAATGGTCTGAAGACCAATTCAGCTGGCCAGGCAATAAATAAACCATGTACACCTCCCCTAATTATCTGATGGATCTGGTGCACAACCTGGGCCATCAGGGAAGAAGGAAAAAAAAAGTCCTCCTTTCCAGAACTATGACACTCGAGGGAATGACGCTCGTAGCTGTAAAATAAACTGCGGCCACTCACCCACTGGTTCTTTTTCCCTCAAGTGCTATAGTTCTGGAAAGGAGTACTGTTTGTTGGGGTAGGCAACCCCTCTACGAGCACTGGCCATCCCCTGGTTTCGAGGCTCTTGCTCCTTTCCTGCCTCATAATAAAAAAGTTCCTCCTCCTCCCCTCAATTACCTGATGAGTAAGGGAATAAAGAAAAATATTTCTCCCTCCCCTCAACAACCTAACAAATCCCAAGCCCAATCCAGCCTGTCAGGGAACAAAAAAAAATCTGTCTCCCTTCCCAAACTACCTGATGGGTCTGATGCCCAAACTGTCTCATCAGGTTATAAAAAAATATCTCCCCCTCCCCCCAAAAAAAAAACAACCTGACTGCTCTGGTGCCCAACCTGGCCCATCAAGGAATTAAAAACAAACGAACAAAAAAAAAAAAAAAAACTGGCCCATTCCCAGTTACCTGATGGGTCCAGTTTCCAAACCGGACAATCAGAGAATAAAGAAAACAAACGTTGATATGGAGGGGGGTTATAAGTGAGTTTGGTCCTGGAGGGGATGAAACTTAATTGCCTGGTGTTGGATGAACTTGAACCACTGTGTACAGTGTAGGGAGCATTGTTGAAAAGCAGCACAGCCGTGTCAAAGCCCTCCCCGTTGGCACTGTATATAAATAAATCTGTAAAACTGACACTGGATGTGGTCCTTGTATAACTATAACAGTGAGACTGGTGAGTCTGCAAGACCTGGTAAAAAATATAAAGGTAACAACATGAAAAAAGCAAGACCATCCTTGCTGGCACCAGCCAAATCTTATTCCTCTTGTGAAGATTCCACCTCAACTTGATATAAGCTAGAAGTAAGGTGTGAATTTCACTTGCCAACATGCATCATTTAAAATGTTTTTGACAATACATTTTAGCTGCTAGGTACCCCACCACCGTTTTAGGCTCTCCGTATCATTCTGAATGCTTCTTATACCTTCTGTGACCATCCTCCAGCACAGCCTTGTGTCATCTAACTACAGACACATCATGTTGTTCTGTCCTTTTCCTCTATCACTAATAAACATACTGAACAAGACTGGTTCTAGCACCAACCTCTGTGAGACCCAACTTGTTACCTTCCTCACATCTGAGAGTTTACTATTTAGTAGCACTCTGTGCGCCCTATCCAACAGCCAGTTACCTCTCCATTTTGTAAGTTTCTTCCCTAGCCCATTTGTCCTACTTTCTAGATAAGCTACCTGTGGGGGCACAGAGCTGAAGGCAATACTAAAGTTGAAGTTTAGTACGGCTACTGACAGATTTTTGTCTACAGTCAGTGTCTCCTCGACTTATTTCTAATAAGAATTATCTAATAAGAATTAATCGGATCACCAGACTCAGTTCACTTGTTCCCCAAGTTGAGTCAACAGCTTCCACTGTACTAAAAAAGTCATGGCGCCAGCAGCAACCTGCAGCATTTGATTTACACGGTAATACTGCATCTGAGCTGGACTATCTTGGGCAAATAAATGGTAAAATAAATCCAACTATCAATAACTAACTAAATAAAAATACCTTAATACCTGTAGTTAGTTGGGAGAAAGCTTGAAACTGAGGTACAGTACTTAATGAATGTATAATCAAAATAGACAGATAACCAGAATGATTAATTTTACCTTGGATTTCTCGTATTTAAGCCAACAGAGGGAAAGAAAGGATTTCTCCTTCCCTGAAAACAGAGGGAATAATTGTTGGAAAACATTTTGTATAAATTCCTCCCCTTCTCTGCAGTGACCAATCAGCTGCCTTTCCCTTTTCATGGTTCCCATGTGTCCAATGCACTTGAACCCAGGTGATAAACTATCAAGAAAGGTTAAGGGTCTTTCCGAGGACAACCCACTGTCAAAGATGGAGATGTCGTCCAGTGCTGCAAACAGGCAAGATACAGGAAGACCACATCCAGCGGGAATTCCAAGGAATTGCAAGAATGATGAAATCAGCTGAAAATTGAGATGAGGACTTGCAATTCTAAACATAGATGGACCGATATCGTCAAACAAAATCTGAAAATGAAATAAAAAAAAAAAGTTTAATATTAAGACAGATCAAAAGGTTACTCACCTATAACAGTGTTTCTTCTAGAGGTTTTTTATCCATAGCCACACACTTTGCATCATTCTGGACCAAGAAGCAGGAACCCATCCAGTCAAATTCAAAATGCAACTACCTCCATCTCTCCCGCACAGTTCCTTTCAATCATCAGATTTTCCTGCTAAAGGGAGAGACACCTACCAGTAGATAAAAGTAGTACAATAACAGCACACCAAACACAAACAGCTCACCCAGGGATGGACTGATAGGGAGTGAGAGGCTATGATGAATACCTTTTGAAGAAACAGTTAAAAGGTTAGAAATCTCTTCTAACAAGACTTCATCCACAGCAACACATTTTACATTGACTACTAGCAGTACAACTGGGAGGAGACAAGTAATGAGTAATTCAGGAAACAGGCTGTTTAGTACAGTACAATCAAAGTCTGCATTCCGGTGGTACTGATGGTTCATACTGTAGTGGGAACTGAAAGTGTGGACAGATGCCCAAGTGCCTGCTTTGCAAATTTCAGCAATGGGGACAGGCTTAGAGTCAGCCACTCAGGTGTCCATATCTCTAATAGAATGGGATCAGTGTCTATGGAAGGGGGGGGGGGGCATGTAACAGTGGTTATTACAGGAGACTATCCAGTGAGATAGTCTTTTTATCCACAGAAGTACCCAGGTAGGCATCCCTATAGATGACAAACATTTGCTTAATTGAACCCATGATGGGTTCAGTCCAGTGCATGCATACGTCTCAACTCTCACATTAGCACGGCTGAGATGGAAGATGCCTGGAATCTTCTATAGTGAAAAATGACAGCGTCAAATGTTTTGCCCAATTTCGTTGCACTGCTGCTTTAAGATGCTTAATCAAAAACAAACTTTGCAGAAATAAAGGCATTGGTATCCAGTGTTATTAGTTTACATTTCCATGTTTGTTGACGTGTCCCACATTATAAAGGCCACTGGCCCACATTTTATGTGCGGGTGTTACATGACAAAGCTGAGAGGTAGGAGTGCATGGTTTTTGGAATTGGATGGGTCCAGGAGTTGGGGGCTGCTCCTTAGAACTGGAATCATGGTGCTTGCCAACCATTCCAGCCGATGGGAAAGGTCCCAAAACAGTAGATGCACTACAGTGGATCCAAAGGGGGGGAGGGGTGCAGCTATGGGGTGGCTTACCCCAGATGAAAAAATTACTCACCTTAGTAATGTTGTTTCTTCTAATGGAGTCTTGCTATATTATAGACATTAGCAGTTTGATCCAGCTCTAGAACTGCCCCGGAGTGAAATGGTTAAAACCATTCCAAAATACAATTTTGGCACGAGAGCAGCTCTATCTGTGTCATTTCAAACTTGAACTGTCAGATCTTCTGAGCCAAACTCACTAAGGTCTGTGTGGAAGCTGTAACCTACACTAGCCAAATGGCTACCTAAATAATAACAACCATTGATGGTCCCAACACCCAAGACTCAAGTCAGGGGACCAGAAATACTAACACCATTCTAATAATATGAAAATGGAACATAAGTATAATAAAACACACACACGTATACACATACACACCCCCAAAGTCCCAAAGGGGACAAAATGCTAACAGGACATAAGTAGTGCCCACACTAAGTTGCCCGCACCCCACCACGTAGAGGTTCTGAGAGGGGCAGGTTGGGGGGGAGGTCTATAATATAGCAAGACTTCATTAGAAGAAACAACATTACTAAGGTGAGTAATTTTTTCTTCAAACAACATGAAGTCTTGCTATATTACAGACATTAGCAGAATACACAGCAGTACCTCCATGGAGGAGGGGCAGAACCTACTTAGGAATAGGCTCTGAAGAACAGCTGTGCAAACCGAGCATCTCTCCTGGCCTGGACATCCAGGGAGTAATGCTTGGTAAAAGTGTCTGACTTTTCAAGTAGCAGCCTGGCAAATCTCTAATAAAGGGATATCTCTGTAGCAGCTAGAGGCGCAGCTGTACCCCTGGTAGAATGAGCCCTCAAACCGGGGCGGGGGGCTCTGCCCACTTCTGATAACAAATTGGATACAAGAGACAATCCACCTGGCTACTGATCTCTTAGTGGCAGGTTTGCCTTCCCAACTTCACCATAGGTAAGGAAAAAGTTGGAGGGATTCCAGACCTGTGACCTTTAGTACGCTCTATATAATAACTAAACTCTCTTAACATCCAGGCTGTGCAACCTCCTCTCACCCAAGAGGAGTGATCAGTGAAAAATACTGGAAGGAGATAGATTGATTAAGATGGAAATCTGAAACCACCTTAGGCAAAACTTCCTATTAGTCCTAAGGACTACCTTATCCCTGTGGAAAGAAATAAAGTCAGTCTCCACTGACAAGGCTTTCAATTCCTTATCGTCTGGCAGAAGTGATAGCCACTAGAAAAACAGTTTTCCAAGTTAGGTACTTAAGCTCTGCAGAAGACAGAGGTTCAAAAGGAGTTGCATTAACTGGGCAATGCAAACATTAAGGTCCCAAGCAGGGCCGGTTCCAAAGGAGGATTAGTATGAGGTAATCCCTTAAAAAACTTGGAAAACACAGGATGAGCGGAAAGAGGGGATGACTTTCCTGCTGACACAAAAGCGACACAGCTGCCAAATGAACTCTCAGGGTAGCTGGTCTGAGACCCAAGGAATTAAGATGTACCATGTAATCTAACAAAATGGGCAATTCAGCAGATTCTGGGGAAATATTTTTCCCAGCACACCAAATGGAAAACCTTTTCCATTTAGAACTATAAGTAGCCCTAGAGGAAGGCTTTCTGGAAGCCTTTAGGATCTCAAGAACACCCTGAGAGAGGTGTAAATCAGCAAACTCTAACTCCTCAAGAGCCAGGCCTTGAGGTTGAGGGATTTGAGGTCCGGATACCAAACCCTTCCCTGGGCACAAGTCAACAGATTGTGATTTCTGGGAGGCACAGGGAAGATGGACTGTCAGAGACAGAAGGAGTGGGTACCAGGCTGCCTGGCCCAATCCGGGCAATCAGAATCACCCTGCAAGGCTGAGATCTGATTTTGACTAGTACTTTGAATAGGAGAGGAAAGGGGAAGCATGGAGGAAATTCCTCCCAATCCAGAAGAAGGGCATCCAGGGAACTGAGCCCAGCACTGGAGGCCTGCAACAGAACAGAGGAAGTTTGTGATTGTCTGGGGCAGCAAAAGATCTATCTGAGGGATGCCCCACCTGGCAAAAACTATCCCCAGCACTTGAGGATCCAGGGACCATTCGTGATGGCCCTGGGAAATCCTGCTGAGGGCATCCGCTAGACATTGTCCTTCCCTGGAAGATGAACTGCTATGAGGGAAGTGTTCAGGAATAGGCCAGAGACCACAACTTCATTGCCTCGGTGCACAAGGCCGAAGACCGAGTGCCCCTGTTTGTTGATGTACCACATTGTTGTGGTGTTGTCTGTTCTGACTTGTATCACCTTGTCGTGGACAGATGCAGAAAAGCTTGAAGAGCTACAAAGACAGCTCTGAGTTCCAGCAAATTGATGTGGAGCAGAGATTCCTGGGGACCAAACTCCTGAGTGGTAAGGTCGCCCATGTGGGCTCCCCAACCCAGAAGGGAAGCATCTGTAGTGAGAGTCAAGTCGAGAAGGGGAAACTGAAGGGGACCCCGCTTCTTAATTGCTCTGATCCTGCCACCACTGGAGAGCTAGGATCAAGGTTGAGTCACTGGGACCAACTTTGAAAGGCGGCTCTTCTCTGAGACCAAAAGGTTCTCAAGTGAAACTGAATGTCTCTCATCTGAAATCTGGCCCCTGCACAACAGCTGTGGATGCAGCCATGTGCCCCAGGAGCTGCAGAAAGTGTCTTGCTGGTCGAGAGACCTGCAGAGTGAAGGAAGAGGCCAGAGCCACTAAATTCCTTACCCTTTCTGGGGAAGAAAGGCTCTGGCTAGCTTTGTGTCTAATTCCTGCCCCTATAAAGGTGAGTACCTGGACTGGTTCCAGAACCGACTTTGGTAGGTTTAGCAAAAACCCAGGGAGGTGAGAAGCTGCTGGGTGACCTGCAGGTGAGATTTTACCTGTTCTGTGGACTGGCCTACAATGAGCCAGTCGTCTAGATAAGGAAAAACAGCAATCCTCTGCCTCCTTAGTGGGCCACTGCCACTGCTAGACACTTTGTGAATACCCTTGAGCAGAGGTAAGGCCAAGGGCATTGCTCTGAACTGGTAATGACCTGAGGGCAGTTCGAGTCTGAGGTACTTTCGATGGGATCTTCTGATTAGGACATGGAAATAGGCATCCTTGAGGTCCAGGGAGGCTAGCCAGTCCCCTGGCCTTAGGGAAGGTAAAATCATTGCCAGAGTTATCATTTTGAACTTTGGTTTCAAAAGATGCTTGTTCAGATATCTGAGATCTAAAATGGGCCGCCATTCTCCTGTCTTTTTTGGGGTAAGGAAGTATCTGGAATACAGACCCCTGCCCTGATGCAGGGAGGAACCTTTCTACTGCTCTGAGAGCTAACAGGGATGAGACCTCTGTTTCCAGAGCGAGGGTCTCTGAAGCACTTGCAGGTAGAAAAGTCTCCTTCTCAACTTGGGAAACTTTTGAAGCTGAGAACCAGACCCTGACTTACTACTTCCAGAACCCACTTGTCTGAGGTTAAAGAAGCCCAATTCTGACTGAAATGCGTCAGCCTGCCCCCACTGGTACAGGAGGATCGGCCTGGGCACCCCATCAGGGTGCCTGTTTACAGGAGCTTTAGGCTGGGGGTGGGAGCAGGTCTGCCCACCCTCGTCTGCCCCTGCTCTGAAGAACCCCCTCTGAGCATAGGCAGAGGAGGCCTGAGTCTGGTAGAAAGGCTCTGAAAAGGCCTGCCCCTACCCTGGGGCATGCCTTTGAGGAGTGGCTTGCCGCCCTTAGCCTGGGCACTCTTGTAAGTAGTCCTATATTCATCCATCTTCTTCATGTAATTCTCTGTCTGCTCTCCAAACAGAGAATTTCCCACAAGGAAAATCCATAGCCTTAGTCTGGGTATCCTGTGACAAACTATACACCTGAGCCAGGCCAACCTACGAAAAGCTACAGATGTGGCCATGACCCTAGAGGAAACATCATTAACATCCACAGCAGCATGAAACTGAACCTTAGAGGCTTCAATGCCATCAGCAGCCACCTATTCTAGTTCACTAGCCAGCTGGCCATGGGCCTGCTTGGCCAATGCATAACAGTATCCCATCTAGATTTCTGATACCTAGCTACATAAGCCTTATAATTTGCTTGCCTGAGTCCCAGAGAGGGCTGCTATATATTGTTTTTTGCCATGGCATCAATCTTCCTGGAATCCTTGTCAGGAGGATGTGAAGCCAAGGAATATTAGCTTATCACAGGCAGCAGCCTGAACTACTAACATGACTGCATTGCTGAGAAAGGAATTCTGTATCAGGGCCTGACAATGTATACCTTCTGTCCATCTTTTTATCTACAGGAGGCACAGAATTAGGAGCTTTTAAAATTTTAATTGTTTGCTTCCTAAAAGACTTATGTAAAGAATAGACAATCTCCTAGACTCTGGAATATCCATCATTTCTACAAAATCAGGCTCCTCTTGCTCATCCACAGCCTCTTCTAAAGGAAGCTGGAGGGTTTCAGCAACTTTTTATAAAACATAAAATGAGATGGGGACTCAGACAGCATAGGGGAGATTCTAAAGGTCTGTCTGGGGAGATGTCCGGTTTAATGGGCACACCCCAGGCGTTCCCAGCCACATTCATACTGTTCATAATCTTCCTCCCCTCCTCTGGTTCATAAAATTCCTCAATATCATAATCCTGAACCACTGGGACCGGACGAACCGACCTTTTACCAGATAGTGGTGGTTCAGACGGACCCTGAGACAGTGACTGGACAATCTGTATGGCTTTTGCTATCTCTGCAGCAGTTGGAGAAGGGATTTTGGACTCCAGACCTGCTGATTTTCTTGTTTTCTTTATTGGAATTGGTTCCTCAGAACCAGCTTTTCTTTTGGCCGAGGAAGTCTGGCCCTGGTCAGAGGGCACTCCCTCTGGTTCGGTTGGCACCGAACCAGGCTGTACATCCAGGGTCAGCGGACTTTTAGCCTCTCGTTCCCTGAGCCTGCCCAATCTTTTTCCAGGGTGGCTGCAGGGGAGATTCTTACATACCTGGCAGTCTGACTGGAGGTGGTCAAACCCCAGACAATAAACACATGTGGTGTGTGGGTCAGCCTTGGCAAAGACTTCCCACAAACATCACAGTGTTGAAACCAGTGGGCCGGTTTTCTTTTGGGTTTCTCAGACATAATGCCAGCCTAACCAAAAACTTGCCTTTAACAGCAGTGCCAGGCAAGACACCTTATCGGTTCCTAACCGTGTCACGGTATTGAAAAACCGTAATAAATCCGTTTTTTAGAACCGATAAGAACGGGAACCGCACTCTAAAATAGTAACTTTTAGTTTTAAATGAGTTTTAAACCCACTGATCGGTTCAAAACCGAACCGATAACTACAAGTTCCACACAGACAAAACCTTCATTTACTTACGGTTACACCACAGATAGAGCTTGAACCTAACGGTTTTGTGGTTAAAATAAAACTATTCTCGGTTAAATCCAACCGAGAAAACACTTTTAAACCGAGAAATGAACCGAGCAGAAGGAGAAATCTCCAAGCGACTGTTCACTGAGAGATAAAAATCTGACAGTTCAAGTTTGAAATGACACAGATAGAGCTGCTCTCGTGCCAAAATTCTATTTTGGAATGGTTTTAACCATTTCAATCTGGGGCAGTTCTAGAGCTGGATCAAACTGCTAATGTCTATAATATAGCAAGACTTCATGTTGTTTGAAACTCCCAAGTGCAAATCAGATATGCTGCACTCTAAAAAAGCACACTGCTCGGTCACACTTTCCAAAATTCAAACTCATTTATCGTATGTGATTTATACAAACAACTGAGCACCAGTCAGTCACATACGTGAATTAACAACCCAGCGCCTCACCCATAAGCCTTCGTCAGGAGGCAGATACAATCAGACTTGACCACCCCTTATATAGTCCTCAGTGATAACTTAATAGAGTACAAAAAACACAATTTGTTACATTTAAAATAAACTACCAAAAAATACAACCCATAGGGTCCCCAATACATGCTTTAATTGTAAGGCACTATATATACTTCAAAAAATCAATTTTGCTAAATTTTTAAAATGTTCTCAATCCCAAGATGATGTCATGTGAGCACACTTATATACAGGCACAATCAAACTAGCATAAGTGAATTTTTTTTTTCACTTATGCTAGTTTGATTGTGTCTATGTATTAATTACAATTTCTTTCTTCGCAGATATGCTCCTTCTGAAGCTGGTACTTCCGCTGAGGCTCCCTTTCCTGAAGACCATGTTACAACTGATCTACAAGAACTAACCTTCTACATTTAAGGGTGATCACATGACATCATCATCATGGTAATGGGAATGTTTTAAAGATTTAGCAAAAATACAGGTTACTCACCTGTAACAGTAGTTCTAGGAATGGTGTATGTTGTTCATCCACACTGTCTGGCAGGTATCCTTGCCGCTTTAATTCTTGCGGAAGGTCTTCAAGCTGGCTCCTCCCACCCACCGGTGGTAAAACTCAGCTCGCTGCACGCCAGATCTGGCCCGCTGGAAGCTCAAGTTGTGCGCCGGCCAGGAGGTCGGGTGGGTCGTGTGGATGAACAACATATACCATTCCTAGAACTCCTGTTACAGGTGAGTAACCTGTATTTCTAGGGACATGGATATGTTGTTCATCCACACTGTCTGGCAGACTCCTAGCAGTTCTCTGGGAGGAGGGAGGCAAGGCGCACACCCCTGATACTTACTTGGGAAAGAGAGATTGAGAACTGAGGCCCCAAAACCAGCATCCCGGCATGACTCGAGGTCGATGTGGTAGTGGGTAATGAAGGTATGTGCCGACTTCCAGGTAGCAGCCCTGCAGATATCCTGGATAGGGACGTCCCTGGAAGCAGCTACCGATGCAGCGGTATGGCGGGTAGAATGAGCTCTTATCCCTCTGGGAGGCTCCATGCCCGCCAAACTGTAGCAGAGCTCTATGCAGGAGGTGATCCACCTGCCTATCGTCCACTTTGCTGCAGGTCTGCCAGGTGCGGCTTCAGCGTAGGTGACAAACAGCTGGCGAACCTCTCCCCGAACTTCAGCCGTCCAGACCTTATAATAAGCGAGCGCTCATCTAGGGTCCAAAGTATGGAGCCTATACTCAGCCTCGAGGTGTGACGGGTAGAACACCGCAGAGTCAACACCTGGTTAAGGTGAAACTCTGACACCACCTTCGGGAGGAACTTCGGGTGGGGTGCAGGACAACCTTGTCCCTGTGGAAGACCAGGTAGGAAGGCTCGATGGAAAGCGCCTGGAGCTCTCCCATCCTTCTGGCTGACGTGATAGCCACCAAGAAGGCGGTCTTCCATGACAGGTGTGAAAGATCACACCTGTGCATTGGTTCGAATGACTTGCCCATGAGCTTGGCCAATACCAGCAGTAGATCCCACGGAGGTGGAGATTCTCACACCGGAGGGGAAATGTGGTCAAGGCCTTTGAAAAAGCGCCCGACCACCTTCTCCTGTGCCACCGACTGCTTGCCGGCCCGCGCCTGGTAAGCAGAGATGGCTGCCAGGTGCACCTTAAGGGTCGTCGACCGAAGCCCTTGCTGAGAAAGGGACCACAGGTAGTCCAGAATGCTAGCCAAGGGGCAGTCAGAAGGGTCTAAGCCCTTCCCCTGACACCAAATGGAAAACCTCTTCCATTTGAAGGCATAGCATTTTCTGGTCGACTCCTTACGGGACGCCTCAACGACATTGAGGACCTCGTCGGAAAGACCCAAGGCCTGGAACTCTAGCCGCTCAGGAACCAGGCCGTCAGGTGCAGGGATTGAAGGTCCGGATGGAATACCTTCCCCTGATTGACTGAGATCAGGTCCGGGCGGGCTGGAAGCCGCCTCGGGAGCCTGGAGCTGAGGCTGAGGAGATCTGGATACCAGAACTGGCGGGGCCAGTCTGGGGCTACCAGAATCACCTGCGCCTTGTCCCTCCTCACCTTGAGAAGCACCTTGTGGATCAAGGGAAATGGGGAAAAGGCGTAGAAGAGGCCCGGGGTCCACGGCCTCGAGAAGGCATCCCCCTGCAGCGAGCCCTGCTGAGGGGGGCGGGCATGGAACAGACTCAGCTTTGCATTCTCCCTGGAGGCAAACAGGTCCACCTGAGGGGTGCCCCAGTGGGAGAAGAGATCTTGTACTACCTCCGGCAGGAGAGACCACTCGTGAGACGCAGCCCCTATCCGGCTTAGGGCATCGGCCAGGGTGTTGGAGGCTCCTGCCACGTGAATGGCTAGGAGATCCGCCTCCAGGCTACGCACTAGGGACCAAATGCGGAGAGCTTCCTTGCATAACAGCAGGGAGCGCGTCCCGCCCTGGCGGTTCAGATAGTACATGGTCGTGGTGTTGTCCATCTGGACCTGAACCACTTGACCCCGTAGAAACGGAGCGAAGGCGGTGAGAGCTAGACGGACCACGGAGCTCCAGCAGGTTGATGTGGCATCGGGACTCCCGAGGGGACCAGAGGCCGTGCGCTCGGTGTTCCCCCAGATGGGCACCCCAACCCATCAGAGATGCGTCGGTCGAGAGAGAGAGACCGTCAGCTCGGGGCGGATGAACGGGATACCCTCCTGCAGATGAGCTGGAACGATCCACCACTGGAGAGCGTTCCACATCTCCTGGGTCACTGTCACGGGCCGGTCCAATGGATCGCGGCGTTCTGACCACTGGCTGGCCAGTCCCCATTGAAGGGGACGCATGTATCAACTGGCCCAACGGACCACGCTGGTGCAGGCCGCCATGAGGCCCAGGAGGCACAGGAAGTCCCGGGCAGGGCGCAATTGCCCAACCAGAAATGATTGGGCAAAGAAGGAAATAACCTCGGCCCTGTCCGCCGGGAGCCATGCTCTGGCTCGCAGAGAGTCGAGCTCTGCCCCGATGAACAGAATCACCTGCTTTGGCTCGAGTTCCGACTTGGCCTCGTTGATGAGGAGGCCAACCTGAGAGCAAACCTGGAGGGCCAGATCTCTGGACCGCTCCACCTCCTGCCTGGAGGGGGCTGCTTTCAGCCAACCGTCCAGGTAAGGGTACACCTGGACCCCTCGGCGCCGCAGGAATGCTGTCACCACTGCCATGCATTTGGTGAAGACCCTGGGAGCTAGGGAGAGGCTGAAGGGCATGGCTCGGAACTTGTAAAGGGATCCCTCCGCTCTGAAGCGGAGGAATCTTTGATGGGACGGACGGATTGGGACGTGAAAGAACGCGTCCAGGAGGTCCAGGGAGCAGAACCATATGCCTCGTTCCAAGGATGGGATAATCTGAGCCAGAGTGACCATCCTGAAGGTTCGAGACCTTAGGAACTTGTTCAGGTTGTGCCGGTCGAGAATGGGGTGCCAGCCCCCCATCCGTTTTGGGACCAGGAAGTACCTGGACACAAACCCCGGGTCTGAAGGAGGATCCGCCACCTTCCTGATCACCTCTTTTCGAGGAGCAGGGCAATGTCGGCCCGCGTGGCCAACAGCGAGGCTGGCGAACTCGTGGCCCCGAGGGGTGACGGCTCAAAGGCGGAACCTGCTCAACTCCAGAGGCAGGCTTTCCTACCACCTCCAACACCCAGCGGTCCGTGGTGATAGCGGACCAGGCGGAAAGGAAGTGGCGGAGCTGTCCCCATAGGGGGAACCCAGGGGGAGTGACGAGGTTGGGGGTGGCACCCCTCAACCCGTCACTGGGCAGGCTTGGAGGAAGGACCGGCCGAGGGACCTCCCGGGCCTTTACCTCCTTGCTTCCTGTTGGAGGAAGCCGTTGGCTTGGCTTTGGGACGCCAAACGCGAGCCTGCTGGCCCTGTTGCTGGTGCTGCTGGGCCGGTCGAGTAGCAGAGGACTGAACGACGAAAGGATTTCTGCTGCTGACGGCGGCCTTTGTCCCTCTGGGAGGAGGTGACCGAGTCCAGAGTGGCATTGGACTTTTCGATCCGCTGGAGGTGTCCCTCCACTCCAGGGCTGAAGAGGTCAGTCCCCAAGAAGGGGACGTCCGCCAACTTGTGCTGGGTATCCGCCATGAAAGTGGATATCCTCAGCCACGCCCTACGTCGCATGGCCACTATTGACCTGGCACAGGAATCACCTATGTCCAGAGCAGTCTGGAGCTGCTGCTTCGCCACCGCCCTGGCCTGGTCCCGCACCTGGCGGACCGTGGTCTGCAGGTCAGGCGGGAGATGAGGAACAACCTCATCCAGGGAGCCCATGAGGGCGTGGGAGAAGTGTGCCATCAGCACGGCCAAGCTGGCCTGTTAGAGGCCGAGGGAGGAAGCAGCGTACACCTTGCGCCCGGCAAAGTCCAGCTTTTTGGATTCCTTGTCGGGGGGCTTGTCCACGTCCCGAGCATTACCGGAACGCCGGAAAATGCTGTCGGTGACTAACCCCTCCGCAGAGGGGTGTTCCGACAAACTGGGCAAAGAGCCGGTAGGGACCGCATACTTCCTGGCCAAAGGCGCTGGACAGGAAGCAGGCCACTGCCAAAGCTCCAAGGCTGGGCCGACAATGGCCTCAGCCACCGGAAAGGCCTCCGTAGGAGAATCCCCTCGGTCCAAAATCTCCGTCAGGGGATACTTGGCCCATTTGGACACGGGCTCGAGCTGCATCCCGGTGGACTCCGAGATGAGCCGAAGCAGACCCAAGAAGGACAATGGGCTATCGTCCACTGACTGACCCCTGGAGGACTCCAGATTGCACTGCCTGGAGAACAGGGAGGAATCATCGTCGGATTCCGAAGAGTCTCCGAAGAGTTGCTTCGGCCCTGAGCCACCCTCCACCTGCCGAGGATGGTCGGGAGTGAGGGTGACCGACAACCTGCGGGGCAGGCCATGACCCGACTGAGAACTCTTGGTCGGTGCCCCCGACTTCGGTTGTGGAGGCGGAGGTTCCACCACAATCGGTGGACCAGCTGGTTTTGGCTTAGCAACTGGCCCTGGGGCGGGCAACTTGACTGGAACGAGTGGTTGCTTCAGCCGTTCTGGCAACAGTCGCTTGATGGCCGGAGTCGGCTTAGGCCCCGATAGCAGCAACTGCTGCCACATCAAATCTCGTAGCGCTGTGCAACTTGCGCCAAGCTTCCTCCTCCTCCGAGGAGGATGAGGAAGAGCGGCGCCGCCGCTTACTCGCAACGAGACCGAGACCGCCGATGTTGGCGGGAATGGCTGGACCGAGAAGAGGTCCGCGATCGAGACCGAGATTCTGGGGACCGAGGGTGGGTCTGGGAAGGGGCCGGGGATACCCGCTCTTCCCTTGGCTCGGGAACTTTAACCGGGGACTGCGGTCCCGAAGGAGCAGGCAGATCCTTGGTATCCACTGGGGAACCGGTGAAGTAGGGTTGTTGGCTTCTCCAGTCGACAGCCCATCTAACGGATCGAGAAAAATCTCGACTTCGTCGACGGGAGTCTCGGCAGACTGGCCTGATGGGGGCACCGTGAAGCCAGCGGCCTCAGCCGCAACCTCGACCGAAGTCGACGGTCGGCTACCCGGGAAGGGGGACCTTTCCCATTCCCAGGAAAGCCGACGGTGGGACTTACCTTTCGACTCTCTTTTCTTGGGCCGAGAAGAATGTCCCGAAGGCCCCTCTTCCTTCGTGGAAAGGGACTGACAAAGCTTGAACAAAGCTATATAAGAGGAACTCAGAGAGAGCGGGATAAATGCTGCGGCTCAGGAAGAAGAATATGCGGCCTGGGCCGCTTCCTCCTCGAGGGCGATCATCTGCTCGAGCTGCTCAGCCGAGTCAGCCGCCGCGGACACCGCCCAACGAGCCTCTTTGGATTTCACCGGCCGAAAACGTTTCGGGCGCCCGAGCTTTAAATGGGCAGCGCAATCATCCAAGAACATTGGCCGAAAAGGAACGGGCACAACCCCGCAAGCTCATGGATTGTGATCTAGCTCAAGCAGTAGACGCACGTGGAGTGCAGATCCGTCCCTGGACATTTTCTGCCTCGCAGGGCACCGCCAAAGCTGGAACAGATTTGTCCATTGCAGCCACGTAGGGAAAAAGAAGACCAAATTTGAAAACTTCAAAATCAATTTCAGACAAACCGAAGAATTAGGATCCAGTCTCAAACGCAGAGCGCTAAGGAGGGAACCTGAGCTTCCAAGCAGTAAGGAAGATCTGGCGTCATGGGGCGGAGCTGAGAGTTTTACCACCCGGGTGGGTGGGAGGAGCCAGCTTGAAGACCTTCCGGCAAGAATTAAAGCGGCAAGGATACCTGCCAGACAGTGTGGATGAACAACATATCCATGTCCCTAGAACTGATTTTCTGCAATATATACAGTGCCTTAGATTAAAGCACGTATTTGGGACCCTTTGGATTGTATTTTTTGGTAGTTTGTTTTAAATGCAACAAATTGTGTTTTTTGTACTCTTATTACATCATCATCACCGGGGACTATATAAGGGGTGGTCAAGTCTGACTGCATCCGCCCCCTGATGATGCCTTATAGGTGAAGCACTGGGGTGTTAATTCATGTAGGTGACTGACTGGTGCTCAGTTTGTATAAATCACACACAATAAATGAGTATGAATTTTGGAAAGTGCAACTGAGCAGTGTGCTTTTTTGGAGTGCATCTTATGTGGTTTGTACTTGTTAATCTACCTGAGGGGGCCTGGTCCTTGAAGAACCAGTGCCGCTGTAAGGTCAATTTATCTGAAATGCATCCACCTCCCTGGGTTTTGTGACTGGAACCAAAGAAGCAGACTTGCCTAAGGGAGATTGTTTTCTTGCTCTTGCTCTCCTCAGACTTACTGGGGCAGTTAGGGCAGTTACAGAAACTCTTAATTGGTTCTGGGCCTACAGGCTCAACGTGGCCATTGGCTAATAGCATGGATTTGTGGCACATGATGCACTTTTTAATCCTGCCAAAAGGGTTCATCCATGGGGAAGCCATGACCAGTAGCGGGAACCTTTTGTTAACTCAGATGAAACTCTAAGACAACAAGTAAAAAGAAGAAAAATTCAGTGTAGAGACAGTGCCATATCCAACCTGGGATCACACATGGCATCAGAACTGAGCCAAAGTGGTAATGAATCAAGTTAAATAAGAAAATGAAGCGTGGTGAGTGCAACTGATTTCTTCGGCAGAAAGGAGAACTTCCTTCATACTCATCGTAATTTCCTTTTCTATTAGCTCTAACATTATCAATGGGAAATTAATACATATTACCCAAATGTATTAATTACCCATTGACAATGTGGAGCATTTCAGAAAAGAGAAATCTGACGGCTGGAAGAAACCGCATGCGGAAACTGGAGGCGATCACATGGTTGAGGTTTGAGTCTGATTGTAGGTTTCTGACTCCTAGGGTTAGAGTGATGCAATGTGTGTAGCTATGGATACAGCCTCATTCATATTGTGTGAGTGAAGCTTCAAGAAATGGGACTGCCCAATGGCCCAACAACAGTGTGTGCCTTACTGCTGAGCCGGTGACCGAAAGCAGATTTGGGAGCTGGCACTCCAGTAGCCTGGCTGGGCTGGGACTGCTGTTGGCAGTGCTTCTCAGCCTGGAGGGGGAATGCCATGCATTTACACATCATTGACCCTCGGTGAAGGGTCAGAGAGCTTGCATGCGCTCAAGGCTGCCAACAGACAATTTGGCAGCATCAGGGGAGGATTATGGGTCACAAGGGGAGAAAAACATGTAGCAGCATCTTAATGACGGTGGCTGGCATTTTCAGGTCCCACTCTACTATGACTGCAAGGAGAAACAGTAGGGGGTTCCACAGAGGGGTCTGTGAGACCACTGAAAGAGAAAGAAGGCCCTGACCAAAAGACTGGGAGCACAGAGTCATGGGACAAGTTGCAGAACATACTACAGACTAATGAGAGTTTGATCTCTTAATGACTACAAGACTGAGCATTTCATTCAATGCAATGACAGAGCAATGCATTGCACACTCAGCAGTTGATACACAGAATTTGACAGCAGATAAGAACTGCCAGGCCCAGCTAGTCTGCCCATTTTCCCTGCCTGCTGCAAAAACCAAAGACCCTACTTGATCTCTGGCTTTGTTCTCCCACCTATAGCTAGGGTACCCCCATGCAAACACCATGCATTTTTGAATTCCCCTACCGAATTTGTCCCCACCATGTTCCATGCATCTGCCACCCTTTCTGTGAAGAAATACTTCCCCCCGTTACTTAGTAGTCTACCCCCTTCTAGCCTCATGTCATGACCCCTTGTTCTAGAACATCTCCTTTTCTGAAAGATGCTACCTTCCTGTACCTTACACAGTATATGCCCTTGCGATGCTTGAAGGTCTCTATCATATCCCCCTGGGTGTACAAACTGAAGTCCTCCAATCTCTCCTCATATGACTTCTGGTGCAGGCCTTGCACCATTTTTGCTGCCCTTCTCTGAACTGCCTCCACCCTGTCTATGTCTTTACATAGATGAGGCCTCCAGAACTGGACACAATACTCCAGATGCTGTCTCACTGACTAATGGTGTATACAGAAGCATCACCACCTCCTTTCTTCTGCTGTTGATATCTCTCCCTGTGCACCCCAGTACCACACTGACGCTCACTACAGCCATGGCACACTGCCTGGCCACTTTAGATCATCTGATATGATTACCCCCTCTCCAGTTTGGTTGTCGTCAGTATCTCTCTCCCATCATGTAAGCCTCCCCTGGGTTCCTGTGCCCCAAAAGCATGATTTTGCATTTTTGCACTGAATCTTAGCTGCCACACCCTTGACCATTCCTCAAGTTTACCTAGGTCCCGCCTCATTTTTTCTACCCCTCCCAGAGTGTCTACCCTATTGCAGATCTTCGTATCATCTGCAAACAGGCATACCTTTCCTTCCAGACCCTCTGCAATGTCACTTATGAAAACACTGAATAGGACTGGCCCCAGAACTGACCCCTGTGGCACCCCGTTTGTTACCCTCCTTTCCTCGGAACAAGCTCTCTTACCACCACCCTCTGTGTTCTATCCCGCAACCAGTTTCTAACCCAATTTACCACCTTGAGGCTCATTCCCAGGCTGCCTAACTTGCTTACAAGCCTTTAATGTGAAACAGTGTCAAAGGCCTTGCTGAAATCCAGGTAGGCCATATCCACTGCTCCCCTCAATCCACTTCCCTGGTCACCCAGTCAGTCAAAGAAATCTGTCAGATTTGTTTGACGTGACCTTCCCGCTATGAAGCCATGCTGCCTCGGATCCTGTGTTCTGCATACAACATTACTGCAGTCTGTTCACATATGCAGACAATTGAAGTCTCTGGATCAATAACTGCACACATTTCTAAACAGGGCCATGACCAGGAGAATGCTAGAGATGTGGCTGCAGTAGTACCATCACTATCAGGGGCCCACTCCATCATGCGGCAGTATTAAAAAAACCTTTTATTGTCACAGACAAACTTTCAACTTTTTTTTTTTGTACACTGCTTATCCACTTGAAATAGGGGCTGGCAGCAGTGGGGTCAGTGTTATAGATTCAAGTTCCAGTTTCATGAGGTAGGGAAGAGTTCAGAACAAAGAAGCAATAGGTCCTGTTGCTGAAAACTTCTGATCTTCATTCCTCTCTTAAATTTAAATGTTCTAAATGACAACAGCTAAAATTTAATATCTTTCACAGAATGAAGTACACCCCTACAAGACTAAATAAAATGAATATGAATATCAGTGACAAATGCCCCAGATGCCTGGACAATTTAGGCTCACTTATTCACGTTTCTTACTTGTAAAAAACCGTCTTGCTTTTGGAATGAAATTCTGTCTACATTGGAAAAAACTACAAACATTAAGTGGGAACAAAATGTGATGATTATCTTATTTGGGGTACATCAAGGAGATATAAGCTGCACAAGAGATCAAGAAAAACTTTTTTCTTTAGGTTGCATTATTGCAAAGAACTGTATTTTAATGTTCTGGAAGCCTGGGCCCATAAAAAAGATCCTTGTTTAATATCGAGAAGTGCACTGTGATGCACCTGGGTAAAAACAACCCCCAGCATGATTATACATTAGCTGGGAAGGTCTTAAGGATTGTCAAGGATGAGAGTGATTTGGGAGTAAGGGTCAGTAATGACCTTAGATTTAAACAACATTATAATCAGGTGATTAAAAAAACAAGCGGTATCCAGAGCTGCATCCACAGGCATATTAAGAGTAGGAGTAAGGCAGTGTTGATTCCCCTCTATACCTACCTGGTGTGCCCACACACTGAGTACTGTGCCCAGTTTTGGGCTCCTGGGAATAAAGGGAGATATAAAAGCCCTGGAAAAAGTCCAAAGAAGGGCTACAAGAAGAATCAAAGAGGTCAGGGGTCAAAACTATGAAGCAAGGTTGCAAAACCTAGAGCTATATTCACTGGAATACCGCAGATTAAGGGGAGACGTGTTTGATTTTCAGAGCACTGTCAGATTCACACCTGTGGGAACAGCTGGGGCTTACATTGAGAGACCAGAAATATAACACTAGAGCCCACCCCTTACAGTTAATAAGTGAGAGATATAATACCCACTTAAGGAAGTTCTGGTTCTCAGTGAGAGTTGTTAAGATTTGGAACAAACTCCCCATGGAAGTGATTGCGAGTAGAACCATGGAAACCTTCAAGCATTCCCTAGACTCCTATCTGATAAGTAATAACATTACTGGGTACCACTAGTGTTTGTGCGAGCTATAATGGACTTTGGTCTTTAAAACACTCTGAAAAAAACCTATGAAACCTAGGACTCGAATCCCCCTGGCTATTACACATGTTTAAATCTAAAGATCGACCTTTATAAAATAGAAAGGATAAACTATTATTTGGATAATAAGGAACAGCATTTTGGTCCAATCTGGGTGAACTTTTATCGCTAATGCTTTAAATTAAAAGGGTAGCCCGCCTTGCTGTTCTGTTCCCATATAAGTAGGTAAACTTAATTAGGTAAAATCCTGGTTAGAAGGGAGAAAGCAGAGGGTCTGTGTAGCAGGACACTTTTCATTATGGGCTGATGTGACCAGTGGTGTATTACAAGGTTCAGTACTGGGTCCCACTTTATTTAGTATTTATGTTGCACCCATACAGACTACATCTTTCACTTGGATTACAAAATTTGCAGATGATATAAAAATAGCTAGTATAGTAAATAATGATCTATTTTTTATTTTTTTTTAGCTAAAGCTTGTATACAGGTGTGATCTGGGAGCACAAGGAAGTTAAGAGACTTGCTCAGGGTCACACAGTATGTGAGTAGGGGATGTGGGATTCAAACCCAGGTTTGCAGCTCAGAGCTTTAAACCACTGCGTTATACTGCCTCCTCCACGATAGATCTGTTGAAAACCTTCAATCAGAGATTAACAAGATAGGTGAATAGGTATATAAAAACCAACTAGCTTTAAATATAGCAAAATGTAAAATGCATATGGGCAAGAACAACAGATGTGCAGCATATACTCTATATGGAGAAACCATTCCAGTATTGGTACTGGAAAGAGATCTAGGGGATAATGGTGTCAACAGATTTATCCCACTCAGAACTGTGTAAAGCAGTAACTAACAAAGCTAACCACATCATGGGATGCGTACAAGCAAATATTACAAGTCGAGAGAGGAAGGTATTACTGCCACTGTATACATCCCTCATGCGACCGCATCTGGACTACTGTGTTCAATTCTGGGCTCCTCAG
The DNA here is from genome assembly GCA_016271365.2 of Neoceratodus forsteri. NCBI lineage: Eukaryota > Metazoa > Chordata > Ceratodontiformes > Ceratodontidae > Neoceratodus > Neoceratodus forsteri. The sequence continues at coordinate 432,028,081 of CM028134.1, forward strand.
AAGAAAGGCAATATCAAACTGCTCAAAAATATTCAGAGAAGAGCAACAAGAAATATAAAACAGAAAAAAAGGAATACTATATGAAGACAGTTTGAAAAACCTGAATCTGTTCAGTTTACAATACAGGAAAATTAGAGGCGACTTATGTATGGTGTACAAAGCACATAGGAACCAAGATTTCTGGGAATGTATGGACTAGCCAGCAATACAATGCAAAGTAGTAGATATCATGATGCACAGCTGAAGGGAGAAATATTTAGGACTAATTTGAGAAGGGGTTGGATAAATCAGAGGGTAGTAGCGGTCTGGAACAGGCTTCCAAGAGATACAGTGACAAGTTCTACCTTTGAGAAATTTATGTCATCCCTTGATGATTATATGGGGATGAGAAATGTGCCTTTCTTAGGTGAACTGGTCGAGTCATTATGGCCTTTGGCTGCAGACTCGTATCAGTCTATGATTCTAAGATTCTATGATAATCTGAAGTTTGTGGGAATTTTACTAAGTCAGTGTATTTTATTCTTCTATCCTGATAATATCCATATGCCATTTATGTTTACTGTTGATTAATTATTAACTGGTTTCTTTTTTCTGTTTTTCTTTTTGGTTGTTGTACTGTGGTACTGTACTTCTAACGTACTGTGGTTTATGGTGTTGTTAACTTATCCAGTCTCTCCATAGTAAAGATACTGTAAAACATCAACAAAAAACAAACTTCTGATCTTATTGCCAATCTCCCCAGGAGGAGCAGGGATAAATTACACTGTTCTGTACCTTGATCATGGTGCCAGCATGGGGGAAGGGAGGTAGCATGGACATAACATGGATGCTCAACGGGACTGGTAGAAAAGAAAGTACAATTATGTAAGAACTTACCATAACAGTAGATCTTTGAGAGGAGCTCTTGTAGCAGGTAACACTTTTAGGACTGAAGCCGGCAGGCACCAGGACCCAACTGAAAACTTCTAGCAAGCAGTACACAGTGGGGGACCGCCCCCTGACGTCGGCCCACCCCTGACATCACGTATGGTATAAAAAGGGAGATTCCCCAGCCCATCCCCAGTTCTCCCACTGGAGACCCCAGCAAGGTGAGTAAAATGGAGAACTGAGGAAGTTCCTCTAGATGAGGAGAAACCAAAGGTATCCGTGATGGAGAAGCAGCTACCAGGGAGAAGGTGGGTGGGAAAAATAGTACCCACTGCAAGAGCTCCTCTCGAAGATCTACTGTTACAGTCAGTTCTTACATAACTGTACTATCTTACTTAGAGGGGGCTCTTGCAGCATTTAACACCTTCAGGACTGAGTCCCAAGCAGTAAGGAGAGACCCCAGTCAGCTGGGTGAAGGCAGAAGTCTCCCAAAGCAGATTAAGAGAGGACGCCTTGGAGGACAGCCAGTCCGAAGCCTGCTCTGCTTCGAGATGCAATGTCCAAACTGTAGTGCTTGATAAAGGTGTGGACAGAACTCCAAGTAGCAGCTGCACATATGTCTGCAACTGACTGCCGACGAGGCACAGGTCAGGAAGCACAGGAAAGCCAGGAGCAGTTATAAAATTTGCAAGCAGAGTTTTATTATTATTAAGAACGGTAAAATAAAAAAATAAAAATTGTTCAGAATAACTATTTACAAATGCAGTACAAACAGAGAAAACAAAGTCCTTCTGAGTGTTTCTTCTCAATTTCAAATCTGTCTCTCTAGCAAAAACACTGCTACTCTTTTATAAGTCTTTGCCTGGGAACTTGTTATAAGAACATCCTGGTTCTCATACAATGTTCTTGTCAGTTTCCTTGCAGGTGCAACAAACAGAATATGGTGACGCAGAATTGACCTCTTGTTGACAGTACTGCAAAGATTTTGCAAACCAGCATCTCAATTTAACCCCCTTATATTCCAAATAGCTTTCTGCAATCATTTCAACAGTATAACTATATACAGTTTCAAACAAAAGGATCCCAGTTTTACATACAGGTTCACATATATTTTATAACCATAGATATGCAAGGGGGAAGAAAAGATAAACAGCAAGTGAAGGCAGAGAGATAGCGAGCGGCGGAGAATCGCAAGACTGTCAGAGTGAAGAGTTCGTAGGTCTCATGAGAACATCTGGTTGTGCAACCAGACAGACAAGAGAGAGAAAAGGAGAGACCAGAACAGATCTTTGCATTTAAATTCTTTCTGCATAACAGCTGGGACAGGGTCTTATTCAGCCCTGTCACACTGATACATTCCTCAAGGAAGCAAAGGAAGCAGCCATGCCCTTGGTAGAGTGACCCTTTACCGAGCCCGGTACAGGTTTATCATACTTGTAGCAAAAAAACAATGCATTTAACTAACCATTTTGATAAACACTGCTTAGAAACAGGAGCCACTTCTTTTCTGGGAGCAAAAGATACAAACAACTGGTCAGACTTTCTAGTGGCTCGGGTGCGCTCCAAGTAATAACGAAGCACCCTGTGAACATCCAGACTATGAAGTAGTGCCTCCCCTCCGTTTGAGTACTCTGGGTAGTAGACAGGAAGGTGGATGTCCTGATTCAAAGTAAACTCTGACACCACCTTAGGAAGAAACTTAGGATTAGTCCGCAAGGACACCCTGTCCTTGTGGAAAACCAGATAAGGCTCCTTACACATCAGGGCCTGAAGCTCAGAAATCTTTGAGCAGAAGTAATAGCAACTAAAACAAAAACAAAAACGCTTTCCACGACAGAAAGCGCAGCTCGCAACTTGTATCAGGTTCAAAGGGAGGCAAAGTAAGCTTTTCTTCCCCCCCCCCATAGATACTCTATGCTTCCTTTTGGCACTGGCAGGCGGCTCCGACCCCTCCCTCGGAGGGGACTCATCTCTCCAGCGAGGCTTTCCCCCACCCACCCCAACTGACCATCTTACCCACGAGTTGCCCACTGTGACAGGGCTGGTGGCGAGGGGTGCTGGCCTCCCTCCCACCACCGGAAGCCAACATCTAGATTGCTGGGGGGGAGGTGTGGGTGCAGCCTGCAATCACTGAGCCTGCCAACTCCGAACCCTTTTTCCATTTTCTCCCCAGACCCACTCACGTGCAATGGGCATGGTGACTGTCTCCACCTCTGCAGAGGCAGTCTTACACCCTGTGTGTGGGTCCACCCATTTTCTAGCATTGCACCTATGCTGACTCACAGCCTCTGCTGGGTGTCAGTCTACAGCACGATGCCGAGTCCCCTCATCCCCGAGGAAGGAGAGCTGTCAGCGGACACTCGATCCCTCCTTGTCTCGGCCGACCCCCGAATGACCCAAGTCCATTCCCAAACCTGGGTCACCACCATAGTGTGAGGCAAGGCATCCAGTGCCTCATCCCCCTGTGCCACCGGGCTGGCGGTAAGCTTTTCTAAGATAAACAAAAGATCCTATGGTAGGATGGAGTTCCAGATGGGAGGCTTCAAAATGCAGAATGCCCAGTAAAAACATATGGGAAAGATCTGTCTGGGCAAGAGTTTTGCCCTCAATAGGTACATGGTAGGCTGAAATGGCAGACAGATGCACCTTGAGCGAGGAGTAGCTGAGTCCCGAGTCAGACAGGGAGAGGAGGTACTCTAGAACTCAAGTCTCCAGGCAGATGAAGGGGTCTAAATGCTGAGAGGTGGCCTAAATGCAGAACCGCCTCCATTTCATAGTGTAAGTGGCCCAAGTGGAAGGTTTCCTAGCAGCTACCAGGACATCTGCTACCCTAGGGGATACTCCGAATCTGGAGATTTCGTGGATGCCTAACAAGACAGGGCCCAAGAGGAATTTAATAATTAACACTATAATAAAAATAATAATAAAACACCCAAGAACCTCCAACAGGAGGGAAAAATCTACAAAAACACCCCCGAATGTCAGAATAACCTGAAGAGGGTAAAACCAATGAAAACACATTTCCAAATATAAATGCCAGAGTGTGACACACATACCCCTGGTAATACAACATGGAGTGCAGAGGCTACTCGTTCTGGCAGGGGAGGCAGGGTGGGAGAGTTATGAACACTGGCGTATCCCCTGGAAGAAACAAGATTACTATGGTAAGTCATTTTTTCTTCTCATCCCAGGAATACTCCAATATTTCTAACTCTTGTGCAGACTACGAAGCAGTACCTTTAGAGGTGGGCACAGAACCTACTTTGGAAATAGACTCTGCAGGACAGCTGTGCCAAACCTGGCATCACCCCTAGCCTGTGTGTCCAGGTTGTAATGCTTAGTAAAGGTGTGCACTGTTCTCCAGGTAACTGGTTTATAGATATCCACCAAAGGAACATCCTTGGAAGCTGCTGTAGTAGCAGCTGTACCCCCTGTGGAATGAGCTCTCAGCCCTGCTGGGGCCTCCCTCCCAGCTTCTGAACAGCAACACTGAATACACTGAACTATCCAGTGAGAAATGGACCTCTTAGATGCTGGATTTCCTTTTCCCATATCCCCATAAGTCAGGAACAGTTTTTTCCTGTCTATGGACCTTGGTGACTGTCATGATGTAGCTAAAAGCTCTCTTGACATCAATACTGTGCAGTCTACGCTCCCCACAGCTTGAATGCTCAGTAAAGAAGACAGGTAAAGTTGATGGACTGGTTCAAATGAAAGTTTGAAACCACCTTTGGAAGAAATGTTCTGTTTGTTCGCAAGACCACTTTTTCCCCTGTGGATTGAAATGTAGTCCTGCTCAATGCAGAGAGCCTGGAGCTCACTAATCCCTCTAGCACAAATGATTGCCACTAGGAAAACTGTTTTCCATGTGACATATTTCAAAGGAGCTGAATACATGGGTTCAAAAAGGGTACCCATGAGCTTGGTGATACAGACATTTAGAACCCAGGCTGGCACCAGTTCCCTGTGAGAGGGGTGTAAGTGAGCTAGACCTTTAAAGAACCTTTCGAAGATAGGATCTGATGCCATAGAGGCATTCTTCCCAGCTGAAGTGTAAGCAGACACTGAAGCTAAGTGAACTTTTAAAGTAGTGGGCTGCAGGCCCAGTGAATGCAAATGAGTATGGTAGTCCAGCACAGCTGGAACCCCTGCCTGAGCTGGCACCATATCCCAGGTGGAGCACCAGATAGAAAGCCTTTTCCATTTAGAGGCATAGGTTTTCTTGGTGAAAGGTTTCCTGTAACCCATTAAAATATCCAAAACACTTTCAGAAAGATGCAGGCCTGCATACTCTAGATCCTCAAGAGCCAAGCTTTGAGTCTGAGTGACTTGAGGTTCGGGTACAGGAGTCTCCCCTGACTGGAGGTTAGCAAGTTGTGCCTTTGAGGAAGGTGTATTGGTTTGGCCACAGACATGGAGAGCAGCAGAGAGTACCATGGCTGTCTGGCCCAATCTGGGGCTATGAAGACCACTGAGACTGGGGTGGGACCTGAGCTTGAGTAGCACCCTGTACACCAGAGGGAATGGAGGGAATGCATAACGGTACTTCCCTGACCAGTCCAGAATCAGAGCATCCAGTGGTACCGTTCCCTGAGCTGGGGGTCTGCAACAATACTGGGCAGGTGGTGACTTTCATGGGATGCAAAGAGATCCTTCTCTGGGGTGCCCCACCTCTTGAAAATCACTTCCACCACCTGTCTGTTCAAGGTCCATTCGTGATGGGCCTGGTTGATCCGACTCAGGGCATCTGCTAGGGTATTGTCCTTGCCCGGCAGATGGATGGCCTGAAGAGAAACTCATAGGGAGTAGGCCAGAGTCCAAATTCGCATAGCTTCTGTGCAGAGAGGATCCAACCTTGTTCCTCCCTCCTTCTTTATGTAATACATGGTGGTGGTATTGTCTGTTCTGACCTGTACCACCTTTCCCTGAACTAGTGGTGTGAAGGCTTAGAGTGCCAGGAACGTGGCCCTGAGCTCCAGCAGGTTTATGTGCTGGAGTAACTCTGCACTGGACCAAGTGCCATGAGTAGTGTGATCCCCTAGGTGGGCACCCCACCCTAATAGTGATGCATCTGTTGTGAGAATCATTGATGGAGGCTTTTTTTTTGAAAAGGAACCCTTTCTCCAAGGTTGGCTTCCTCTTTTCAGTACTGAAGGGCCAGAAGTAACATTTCTGTTATTGGGACTAGCTTTGAGAGAGAATCCTTTCTTTGACACCAATGAGCCCTTAGGTGGAATTGGATGTCTCTCATTTGGAACCTGGAGCCCAGGAATGTGCCAGTGACAGCTGCCATGTGGCCCAGTAACTGCAGAAACTGTCTTGCAGTTTTTGGTTTGTTCAAGCTTAAGGAGACTGCCATCTGCAGAATACTTTTTACCCAGTCCAGAGGTAGGCAAGCCCTGCCCTCCTGGGTATTTAGTTCTGCTCTTATGAACTGCAGCATTTATGCAGTGAGAAGGACTGACTTTTTAAGATTTACAAGGAAACCCAGAGACTCCAAGAGTCCTTGGTGAGCTGCAGATGTTCCTCTACATGTTGTGGTGACTTTCCCACCATCAACCAGTAGTCCAGACAGGGAAACACTGTGACACCTTGCCTTTGCAGGTGTGCCACAATCACTGCCAGGCACTTTGTGAACATTCCTGGAGCTGAAGTGAGATCGAATGGCAGGGCTGAAAACTGGTAATGATCTAAAGGGAGTCTGAACCGGAGGTACTGTCTGTAAGACTCCCTTATGGGGATATGGAAATAAGTATCTTTTAGGTCCAGAGATGCCAGCCAGTCTCCTTTTTGGAGAGCTGGCAGAATCAGTGACAAGGTTACCATTTTGAACCTTGATTTTATTAAGTGCCTGTTTAGCACTCTTAAGTCCAGGACAGCCCACCATTCCCCTTTTCATTGTTGTGAGAAAGTATCTTGAGTAAAAATCCTTTCCCTTTTGTTGTGGAGGCACAGGTTCTACTGCTTTTGACAACAATAGGTTCTGAACCTCTTTTTCCAACAGCTTTCTTTCTGCGTTGGAAGCTGACTTGAACACTCTGGTTCTTAGAGAGGGAAGGGATTCGAAGTTTATGGACAAACCCTGACTCACTACTTCCAGGACCCACTTGTCTGTGGTGATCTCTTTCTAAGCCTTAAAATAGTGAGTCAGTCTGCCCCCCTACTGGAAGTGGGGAGGCGGCCTGGGAAAGCGTGTCGGGGGTCATGCTTTGCCTGGGGCTGTGACTGGGAACCATGCCTGGAACCTCTTCTTCCCCTGAAGTACCCTTGCTGTGGGTACAGCTGAACTTGGAGTATGGCCATGGCTCGATAAAAAGGCCTGGAATGAAACTGTCTGCCCCTGCCTCCCATTCCATAAGGTCTAGTGGACAGGGAAGCCTTTTCAGTGGTCGAGTTGCTTCTTTAAGTGGCCTTGTACTAGTCTACTTTTTTCATATAGGCCTCTGTGTGTGTTCTAAAGATGGAGTTACCCTCAACTGGAAAATCTAAAGCCTTGTTCTGCGTATCCCGAGTAAGGTTTATGGCTCTTAACCAGGCAAACCTTCTTTAGGCAACTGTATTGGCCATCCACCTGGCAGCAGTGTCATTGGTGTCTGCTGCCATCTGAAATTGGTATTTGGTAGCTTCTAAGCCAAATCTGGCAGTCTTAGCTAAGTCAGCTGAAAGACTAGAGGGAGCCTCATCTGCCATAGCCATGACGGATTGCCAGAGGGACTTTTGATACTGGGCTGCATAAGCCTGGAAATGAGCCTGTCTGATGGCCAAAGAAGCAAATAATTCCGATATGTTCAATAAAATAAAAACAACTAAAAAATAAAATAAATAGCTCTTTTTGGCCATGCTATCAATCTTGTTGGAATCCTTCTCTGGTGCATAGGATGCCAGAGGAACGTTTGCATTGTCACAGGCTGCAGCTTGTACCACCCCCTGGTGGTCAGGGTAGGAGAATAAAAATTCAGCCCCTTCCCTATCTAGCTGGTACTTCTTGACCAACCTTTTATCCAAAGGAGGGACAGATCCAGGTGTCTGGAGGAGTTTTACTACATATCTTTTTCAAATAACTTATTTATGGGAAGCAGTAACTTTTTGGTGAGTGTTAACCCCATCATTTCCAGGTATTCTGCCTCTTCCTCATCTTCTATCACCTCAGTGGTAGAGATGTCCAGAGCATCCAATATTTTGCGGACAAAAGTAAAATGAGATGAATAATCCTCTGATGCACTGGAAGGCGAGCCAAATTCCTTGTTCAGGAGAGACTTTCTATAGGCTCCCCCTCATCATCTTCTTCTTCATATTCCTCATAATCTTCCCAGACATCATGCAGAGAAGACTGGATTGATTCAGCAAGGGTCTGAATTGTTGACTGCTGTCCAGCAGGCAGCATCCCCTGTAAGGCCTGCAAGACCTTGAAAGCCTGAGCAATCTCCAGTGGAGAAGGCATATTTACTGCCACACCAGAAGTCCCCAGATGATGATCAGCAGGGGTTCTGTGTGTTTAGACTTTTTTTGTCTTTTTCAAAGGAACCAGAGAGATAGCCAGTTCAGCAGGCCTTTTTGTAATGGCCTTTGCACCTGTATCAGGGGTAGAAGTTGTGGTTTCTGTGGTTTCACCCACAGCCACTGAGGGTGCCGACTGGTCAGAGCCTGAGGGACCCTTAGATGGAGGCAATCTCCTTTTAAGCCTTTTCAAACGATTTTCAAGCATTTTTTCAGGAAAGGTCTTGCAAATTTCACAGTCAGTTTTCAAATGATCATAGCCAAGCACAAGAAGTGTGTTTATCTGCCTTGGCAAAAACTTCTCCACACGCTGTATAGTTTTTGAAACCGGATTCACCGGTCTTTTTCTTAGGTTTTTCTGACATTTTGATCAATACAGCAGAAAAAAATCCAACCGCTGTTAAATATAAATTAAAACTATCGCCTTCGGTAGGTTCAGGAACCGATAGGGGGACCGATCAGAACCGAGAACCGATGAATAAGGAACTGGGATTAGCGGTTCAGTAACCAATATTAGAGGTTACAGAAAAACAGTTTTAATAAGACAAAATACTTTAAACTAAAGGAGTTTCAGTCAGAAAACTCTGCTAAAGGCTAAAAAATTCCCAGTTCCTCACCGGTTATCCCAAACCGGGAGAAACCGAGAAAAATAAGCAATTTAACTAAAATTAAGCTAACAGTTATGTAACAAACAAAAGATAAGGGCAGCAGATGAAAATAAAATAATACTTATATACATTTTATAAGATGTTGAGGAGAGGATCTCTGAGCATCTAGTCTTGACAGGCAGAGAGAGAAATCTTAAGTTTAGAATGTAGGCAGTTGATAGGTGTCAGCATTTGAAAAAGTGGCATGAACCAATGATTCCATCATTAGCATAACATTCCATCTCTGGGCAGATCTGGCTTAAAGGCACACTGCACAAGAGTTAGGAATATTGGAGTATTCCTGGGGTGAGAAATTGGAGGTTCCACTGCAAGCTGCTGAAGAAGTGGAAACCAAATCTGGAGTGGCCAAAAAGTTGCTACCAGGATCATATCTGCTCCTTCCAACTGCAGCTTGAGAAGAACTTGCTGCAGGAGAGGGAAGGGAAGGAACGCGTAAAGGAATCTACCCGTCCAGGAGAGGGACAACGCGTCTTGCCAGAAAACACTAGGCTCTGGCTCTAGCGAGCAAAAAATACAGGTTACTCACCTGTAACAGGAGTTCTAGGAGTGGTATATGTTGTTCATCCACACTGTCTGGCAGGTTCCTTGTCGCTTTAAATCTTGCCAGAAGGTCTTCAAGCTGGCTCCTCCCACCCACCCGGGCGGTAAAACTCTCGGCTCCGCCACAGACGCCAGATCTAGCCCGCTGAAGCCAGGTTGCGTCAAGCCGTGGAGGCGGGTGGAGTGTGTAGGATGAACAACATATACCATTCCTAGAACTCCTGTTACAGGTGAGTAACCTGTATTTCTAGGGACATGGATATGTTGTTCATCCACACTGTCTGGCAGACTCCTAGCAGTTCTCCGGGAGGAGGGAGGCAAGGTGCACACCCCCTACTTAGGAAATAAAGACTGGAAAACAGAGGCCCCAAAACCAGCATCCCAGCATGACTCAAGGTCAATGTGGTAGTGGGTGATGAAGGTGTGTGCTGACTTCCAGGTAGCAGCCCTGCAGATTTCCTGGATAGGGACGTCCCTGGAAGCAGCTACCGATGCAGCGGTATGGCGGGTAGAATGCGCTCTTATCCCTCTGGGAGGCTCCATGCCTGCCAACCTATAGCAGAGATCTATGCAGGAGGTGATCCACCTGCCTATCGTCCACTTTGCTGCAGGTCTGCCAGGTGCGGCTTCAGCGTAGGTGACAAACAGCAGGCAAACCTCTCCTCGAACTTCAGCCGTCCGCCTTATAGTAAGCGAGCGCTTCAGGGTCCAAAGTATGGAGCCTATATTCGCCTCCCGAGGTGATTGGGGTAGAACACCGCAGAGTTAACACCTGGTTAAGGTGAAACTCCACACCACCTTCGGAAGGAATTTCGGTGGGGCGAGGACAACCTTGTCCCTGTGGAAGACCAGATAAGGAGACTCGATGGAAAGCACCTGGAGCTCTCCCATCCTTCTGGCTGACGTGATAGCCACCAAGAAGGCGGTCTTCCACGACAGGTGAGAGATGTCACACCTGTGCATCGGTTCGAATGGCTTGCCCATGAGCTTAGCCAATACCAGCAATAGATCCCACGGAGGTGGAAGTTCTCGCACCGGAGGGGATATGTGATCAAGGCCTTTGGAAAAGCACCCAACCACCTTCTCCTGCGCCACCGACTGCTTCCTGGCCTGTGCCCGGTAAGCAGAGATGGCTGCCAGGTGCACCTTAAGGGTCGTCGACCGAAGCCCTTGCTGAGAAAGGGACCACAGGTAGTCCAGAATGCTTGCCAAGGAACAGGAGGAAGGGTCCAGGCCCTTGCCCTGACACCAAATGGAGAATCTCTTCCATTTGAAGGCATAGCATTTTCTGGTTGACTCCTTACGGGATGCCTCAACAACGCTGACGACCTCGTTGGAAAGACGCAAGGCCTGGAACTCTAGCCACTCAGGAACCAGGCCATCAGGTGCAGGGATTGAAGGTCCAGATGGAATACCTTCCCCTGATTGACTGAGATCAGGTCCGGGTGGGCTGGAAGCCGCCTCGGGAGCCTGGAGCTGAGACTGAGGAGATCTGGATACCAGAACTGGCGGGGCCAGTCTGGGGCTACCAGAATCACCTGCGCCTTGTCCCTCCTCACCTTGAGAAGCACCTTGTGGATCAAGGGAAATGGCGGAAAGGCATAGAAGAGGCCCGGGGTCCTTGGCCTCGAGAAGGCATCCCCCTGCAGCAAGCCCTGCTGAGGGGGGCGGGCATGAAACAGTCTCAGCTTCGCATTCTCCCTGGAGGTAAACAGGTCCACCTGAGGCATGCCCCAGTGGGAGAACAGATCTTGTACTACCTCCGGCAGGAGAGATCACTTGTGGGACGCAGCCCCTATCCAGTTTAGGGCATCGGCCAGAATGTTGGAGGCTTCTGCCACATGGATAGCAAGGAGATCCGCCTCCAGGCTGCGCACGAGTGACAAAATGCGGAGAGCTTCCCTGCACAGAGGCATGGAGCGCGTCCCGCCCTGGTGGTTTAGGTAGTACATGGTCGTGGTATTGTCCGTCTGGATCTGAACCACTTGACCCCGTAGAAACGGAGCGAAGGCAGTGAGGGCTGGGCAACCACCAAGCTCCAGCAGGTCGATGTGGCATCGACTCCCGAGGGGACCAGAGGCCAGCGCCTGAGCTCCCCCAGATGGGCACCCCAACCCATCAGGAGAGGTATCGGTCGACAGAGAGACCGTCGGCTCAGGGCAGACAAATGGGATACCCTCCTGCAGATGTGTTGGAACGGTCCACCACTGGAGAGCATTCCACATCCCCTGGGTCACTGTTACTAGCTGATCCAGGGGATCAAAGTGCTGTGACCATTGGCTGACCAGCCCCCATTGAAGGGGACGCAAGGACCAACGGGCCCAATGGACCACGCTGGTGCAGGCCGCCATGAGGCCCAGGAGGTGCAGGAAGTCCCGGGCAGGGCGCAATTGCCCAACCTGAAATGACTGGGCAAAGGAGGAAAGAACCTCGGCCCTGTCCACCGGGAGCAGTGCTTTGGCTCGTAGAGAGTCGAGCTCTGTCCCAATGAATCGTATCACCTGCTTTGGCATGAGTTCCGACTTGGCCTCGTTGATTAGGAGGCCAACCTGAGAGCAAACCTGGAGGGCCAGATCTCTGGACCGCTCCACCTCCATTCTGGAGGGGGCTGCAATCAGCCAGTTGTCCAGTTAGGGGTACACCTGGACCCTTCAGCGCCGCAGGAATGCTGTCACCACTGCCATGCATTTGGTAAAGACCCTGGGAGCTAGGGAAAGGCCGAAGGGCATGGTCCGGAACTCGTAGAGGGATCCCTCTGCCCTGAAGCGGAGGCATCGCTGGTGGGACGGATGGATTGGGACGTGAAAGAACACGTCCTGGAGGTCCAGAGAACAGAACCACACGCCTCATTCCAAGGATGGGATTATCTGAACCAGAGTGACCATCCTGAAGGTCCGAGACCTTAGGAACCTGTTCAGGTCATGCAGGTCTAGAATGGGGCACCAGCCCCCCGTCTGTTTCGGGACCAGGAAGTACCTGGACACAAACCCTGGGACTGGTGGAGGATCCGCCACCTGCCTGATCACCTCTTTTTCGAGGAGCAGGGCGATGTCGGCTCAGCGAGCCGACAGAGAGGCTGCGGATCCCGTAGCCCCCCGAGGGGCGATGGCTCAGAAGGGCGGGGCCTGATCGAACTCCAGGGCAGGCCCTTTCCTACCACCTCCAACACCCAGCGGTCCGTGGTGACAGCGGACCAGGCGGAAAGGAAGTGGCGGAGCCGTCCCCCAACGGAGGGAACCCGGAGGGGGGGGGAGAGACGAGGCTGGGGGAGACACCCCTCAACCCATCACTAGGCAGGCTTGGAGGAGGGACCGCTGAGGACTTCCTGGGCCTTTTCCTCCCAGCTTCCTGTTAGAGGATGCCGCAGGCTTGGCTTTGGGGTGCTAAGCGCGAGCCTGCTGGCCCTGATGCTGGTGCTGTTGGGCCGGACGTGCCGCAGGTGCAGAAGGGCGAAAGGACTTATGTTGTTGGCGATGGCCCTTGTCCTTCTGGGCAGAGGTGACCGAGTCCAGAGTAGCACTGGACTTTTCGATCTGCTGGAGGTGGCCTTCCACTACAGGGCCGAACAGGTCAGTCCCCAGGAAGGGGACATCTGCCAGTTTATGCTGGGTATCCGCCGTGAAGGTGTATATCCTCAGCCATGCTCTGTGGCGCATGGCCACTGCGGCCGCAACTGATCTGGCACAGGAGTCTCCAATGTCCAGAGCCGCTTGGAGCTGCTGTTTTGCTACCGCCCTTCCCTGGTCCCGTACCTGCTTGACCGTGGTCTGCAGGTCGGCCGGGAGATGAGGGATCACCTCATCCAGGGAGCCCATGAGGGCGTGGGAGAAGTGTGCCATCAGCACGGCCAGCTGGCCTGGCGGAGGCCAAGGGAGGACGCCGCACACCTTGCGCCCGGCATAGTCCAGCTTTGGACTCCTTGTCAGGGGCTTATCCACATCCCTAGCGTCCCCGGACGCGGAAATGCTATCGGTGACCAACCCTCCGGGAGGTGCTCAAAAACCGACAAAGAGCCAGTAGGACCGCATACTTCCTGGCCATCCTGGCCGAAGGTGCAGGACAGGAAGCCGGCTGCCAAAGCTCAAAGGCTGGGCCAACAATGGCTTCAGCCACGGAAAAGTCCTCCGTGGGATACCCTCGGTCCAGTATCTGCCAGGGGAAACTTGGCCCGCTTGGATACGTGGCTCGAGCTGCATCCTGGTGGACTCCGAGATGAGCCGAAGCAGACCCATAAAGGACGATGGGCTCTCGTCCATCAACTACCCCCCGGAGGACTCCAGGTCAAGGGGCCTGGAAAACAGGGAGGAGTCATTGTCGGACTCCGAGGATTCCGCAAAGAGCTGCCTGGGGCCTGAGCCAACCTCCACCTGCCGAGGACGGTCGGGAGTGAGGATGACCGACAACCTGTGGGGCAGACCCTGATCAGACTGAGAGTCCTTGGTCGGCGCCCCCGATTTCAGTTGTGGAGGCGGTGGTGGTTCCACCACAATCGGTGGGGCAGCTGGTTTCGCCGAACAACTGGCCCAGGCTTGGGCACCTTGACTACAGTGAGGGGTTGTTTCGCTGAGTCTGGGTGACGCCACTTGATGGCCGTGGAAGGGTATTGCTTCGCTTGTTCCCTAGACAGAAGTAACTGCTGCCACATTAGGTCCTCGTGAGCCCGACGCAATCTGTGCCAAAGCCTCTTCTTCTGAGGAGGAAGATGAGGACGAGCGGCACCGCCGCTTACTTCCGTGCCGAGACCGAGAACGCTGATATTGGCGGGATCGGCTGGACCGAGACGAGGTCCGAGACCGAGACCCTCGGTGTTTCCAAGGGCGGGTCTGGGAAGGGGCGGGGGACACCCGCTCTTCCCTCGGCTCGGAAGCCTTGACCGGGGACTCCGGCATGGGAGGCGCAGGCAAGTCCTCGGTCTCCACCGGGGGAACTGGTGAAGAAGGGTTTTCGGCTTCACCAGTCGACAGCCTGTCCGACGGGTCGAGAAAAATCTCGACTGCATCGATGGGTGTCTTGGCCAGCTGACCTGACAGGGACACCGTGAAGCCAGTGGCCTTAGCCGCAACCTCGACCGAAGTCGAGTGTCGACTGTCCGGGGAAGGGGACCTCTCCCGCTCCCACGAACGCAGACGGTGGGACTCACCTTTCGAGTCCTTCTTTTTGGACCGAGAAGAATGTCCCGATGGCCCCTCTCCCTTCGTGGAGAGGGTTTGGCAAAGCTCCTTAAAAGAAGCTGTGTAGGAGGATCCCAGAGAGAGCAGGATAAATGCCACGACCGAGGAAGAAAATGTGGCCTGGGCCACCTCCTCCTCGAGGGTGATCATCTGCTCGAGTTGCTCAGCCGAGCCAGCTGCCACGGACCCCACCCAACGGGCCTCCTTAGACTTCACCAATGGGTAGTGCTTCTCGGGGTACCCAAGCAGTACCCGGGCAGCGCGGTCTTCCAGGACGTTGGCCGAAAATGAACGGCATAACTCGCAGGCCTGCGGGTCATGATCTAGGCCGAGGCAGTAGACGCACGTGGAGTGCGGATCCGTCTTGGACATTTTCTGCCCACATGGGCACTGCCGAAAACCAGGAGTCAATTTGTCCTTCACAGCCGCGAGGGAGTAATCTGACCGAAGTCTTGAAAACTTAAGAATTAATTTCGGGCGAACCGAAGAATTAGGATCCAGTCTATACGCAGAGCGTTAAGGAGGGAACCTGAGCTTCCAAGCGGTAAGGAAGATCTGGCGTCATGGGGCGGAGCCAAGAGTTTTACCACCCGGGTGGGTGGGAGGAGCCAGCTTGAAGACCTTCCGGCAAGATTTAAAGCGGCAAGGAACCTGCCAGACAGTGTGGATAAACAACATATCCATGTCACTAGAACTGGGTAGTTTTGCACTGGATGGAGAGGCAAATAGATCCAGTTCTGGATGTCCCTATCTGTCAAAAAGGTCTTCGGCCACTGAGAGATGAAGCTCCCACTCATGTGCCCTGCACCAGGACCTGCTTAGTCTGTCCGCCAGGGTATTTTGCATGCCGGGAACATGGACTGCAGTCAAGTCAAGCTGATGGTCTACTGTCCATGACCAGACTCACATGGCCTCCCTGGAGATAGGATAAGAATGAGTCCCTCCCTGTTTATTTAAAAGACCACTAACATGTTCTCTGTCTGCATCAACAGAGGGTCGGACAGCAAGACTGTCTGGAAGGCCTATAGAGCATATATAATCGCCCTCATCTCCAGGACATGGATGTGGAGATGGAGCTCATGCTGGGACCAGGTCCTCTGTGTCCGACGGCCACTCAAGTGGGCTCCCCAGCCTTGGCCTGATGCATCTTTGGTTAGTATCTGACTGGGGGAGTCCTTCCTCAGGCAAACCCCTCTGGAAAGGTTGGAGGAATTCAACCACCATGCGAACGCCTGTCGTACAGGGTTGGACACCAAGACCAGTTGCTCTAGGTCATCCGAACGCTGATCCCATTGAACCCTCAGGTTCCACTGAATCACCCTCATGTATAGCCTGGCCAGAGGGACTGTGGCACTGGCAGCTGCCATGTGCCCCAAGAGTCTGAGGACAGAACTGGCCAGGACCTGGCGAGAGGAGGAGATCTACTGAACGTGTGCCTGAAGTCGCTCTGCTCTGTCTTGAGGAAGGAAGGCCTTACCCTGCGCCATGTCCAAAGTAGCTCCTATATATTGCAGCTGCTGACTTGGCCAAGGGGAGGACCTGGGGAGGTTTAAGGTAACCTCTAGGTCCTGAAACAGGGAGAAGGTGGCCTGCATGGTACGGAGTAACTGGTCCTTGGTGGGAGCAGTCAGCAGCTAGTTGTCCAGGTAAGGGAAGATATAATGTCCCTGTCTTCTTAGAGCTGCAGCCACCACTGTGAGGCATTTGGTGAAAACTCTGGGGAATGAGGACAGGCCGAAGGGCAGAGTCTGAAACTAGTAACGACTTCCCTTGAAGTGGAAGTGAAGGAACCTCTTGCGAGGCTAGAAAATCATAATTTGGAGGTATGAGTCCTACATGTCCAGGGAGCATAACCAATCCCTTCGATGAAGGAGAGGGAGGAAACCTAGTAGAGTTACTATCCGGAGTTGTTTGTACTTGACGTACTGATTCAGGAGGCTAAGGTTGAGGATAGGATGCAAATCCCCAGTTTTCTTTGGCACCAGGAAGAAGTGCGAATAAAATCCTTTTCCTTGTTGAGCCGAAGGGATTGGATCCATGACCCGCTTTTACAGGAGGGCCTGGATCTACTCTGTGATAAGTGTGCTGTGAGCTTAGAGTAATGGGAGAGGATCAGTGGATTGTCTGGGGGTATTCTCTGTGAACTCCAGAATATGCCCCTTTTCAATGAGTTGCAAAACCTACTGATCTGTGGTTATCGGACGCCATCCTTCTATGTACAAGGAAAATCAACCCCGTACCGCCTACCCTAAGGCTTCGGCTGGGGGGGGGGGTCAGGCAACGAGTCAGGCTGAGTAGCCAGGAAGGCAGCATGGACTGAGAGGTTTGTGGAGACCGAGGGGCAGAACCTCTAGAAGCAGGAGTGGAAGCCTTACACTTAAATCCTATTCTCTGCTGCTGTCCTCTGGGTTGTTATCTGGCATTCCTCTGAAAGGACTGCTTAGTAGGCTGTTTGGGCAGGGATTTGTACATAGTGGCCCAGATATTCAAAAGGGTTGCTCCATGCGCAACAGGGTTGCGCGTGCGCAAGTCCTACATTGCGCCATTCTGCGATATTCAGCAGGAGGCAGTTGCTCCACTGGCAACAGGTTGTGCAAAAGAGCAATGCAAATGAATGCATGCTCAACAGGAGGGAGGAACCATGCATAACCTGCGCAACCTGATATTCAGTCGGGTTGTGCAGAGTTGTCATCTTGCAACCCCAACCTGCGCCTCACAACCTTGAGCCAAAAAAGGATCAGTTGAGGGCCACCCACAGGTGAGCTGCTGTATTGCAGGCGCAACACAGCAGCTGCCACCCTGGCTGGCCCCCAACCCGGGTCCCTGTGTCCCCCACCAGCCCGATCACAGGCATCACAGTTACATGAAACCCCCACACATCTCCCACAGCCCGATCAAGGCAGTACAAGACATGACCCCCACACACATCTCCCACAGCCCGATCGCGGGCAGAACACGTACATGTCACCCCCACACACATCTCCCACAGCCCGATGGCGGCAGAACTTAATAAGGAGAGTTTGAAAATCTGACAGCTGTGCTGTTCTATAAGGAGATGTGGAAAAATGCCAATGTTGAAAATCTGGGTGAAAATATTACAAATTCGTGAAATTCACAGTGCGTGAAACTACTTGGTACATGCTTCATAACACAGTCTTTTCATGGACTTTTGTCACCAGATTTTTCAACATAGGCATTTTAGGACCTCTGCTCATGAATAGTGTCACTGTGATTTTCTTAATCTGTCCCGAACACTGATTTCCCACAGCGACCCGCTATTCTGCGCGGAAGCTTGAAAACACATTCGGCCAGGATGTGAAAATGACAGCTGTACTATTCATAAGGAGGTGTGAAAAAATGCCAATGTTGAAAATCTGGAGAAAATTTGCAAACTTACAGAGTATGCGTGGAAACTGCATAGCATGCCTTCATAACACAGTCAATTTTAGGACTTTTTTCACCAAATTTGCAACATAGGCTTTTGAGAGCCCACCTCATGAACAGTGACACTGTTGCTTCGTTAATCGGTCGCGAAAGGTGATTTCGTGCAGTGACTACGAAATCATCTTTCCAGACTGAATAACTAGATGATAGTCACTGAATTCATGAGGTGGGGTCTCAAGAACCCCATGCTGAAAATTTGGTGCAAAAATTCAGAAAAATGACCGAGATATCCACATAAGCTGAAAAAAAAAAAAAACACATTTATGCCATTATACAGCTTGCCGGGATTTCTTTAGTTCACGGTTGGCTTTGAAGAATGCAGACATGTTCCTGGTCCACCGAAGATGTCAGCATGGGCTCCGGAAATAAGTATAGGGTGAGGGGTGCTTAGGGAGGTAAGTGTACCAGAGGTGGCTGCAGGTTGAGGAAGGCACCAGACACAATGAGGGACCGTTTTTCTTTTACAGGAAACAAAAACAAAAGAACATAGGAAGGTTTTCTGCTTTTGCAGGTACTTTGCTTGCGCTGGAGTGGGCTCCCAGCGTGCCACCTAATGTTCTTGGGGAGGGCCTCTGTGCTAGCGAGGACTGGGCACCCCTGTCAGCAGACTGTTGGAGGGGCGGGCGCAAGAGCCCAGGGGGATTGGGCACCCCCTCAGCACACAACAGATGGAGGGGTATCATGCTGACGGGGATTGGGCTACCCATCGGCAAATGAACTGGTGTGGGGGCATGCTGACAGGGGGATTGGGCACCCCCATCGGCTGTAATGGGGACTGTGAGAGGCGGCGGCTGTCTGTCGGCTTCCATGGGGACTGTGAGAGGCAGATGGAGAAGCCACCACCATGTTTGTCTGAAATGGGACACCAGACAATGCAGCTCTAATTCGCTGCTGCAATCACAGACCGCCCCTCAAGCAAACACAGTTGATTGTTTCATGATGGGGCGCTCCCTGATTGCAGTGGCAAATTTCTTTCTGCATAGTGGCAAGCTATATTAGTGCTGTCATGGACAGCGTGATCCTCTATTCGTGCCACACAGACCAGCCCCAAAATGGGCTGCCTGCATTGGCAACAACACTGCCGCACCTCCACAACCCCACTAGTGAAGGAAGCTGACACAATGTGCTTCTTGCGTGTGCACGCAAGTAAACACAATGTGGATCAAAAACTTTGTTTGCAACCAAAGTTTATGATAGGACACAAACAGCCTTTGGTGTATGTGGATTCCTAGATGAGTAAAGACCCATTAGGATTTGAAACCACAAATGAAAGCAGTCTCTCTGTCTGTTTGGATCCCTTTACAGCTGTGTGTTCCCACAGAGAAAGAAGAGGAAGAAATAACAAACAAAAATAAAACAACTCATTACAGAGGTTGAATATCTGGCAAGAGATTACTTTGTCTGCACTGTGGTACACAGCTAACCAAAAATTTACACAGAAGCCACTCTCAGCTGCTTGTTACTGGAGATTTCTCGCCCAGTGTTTTAATTTACAGAGGAAATTAAAATGTAATTTTGGCAAACACCCAGACACCTTTCGCAGTCGCCATTTATGTTGCCTAAACAATCTTAGTCAGTAGACAAATAATAATAATACAGATTCTTATGTCTTCAGAGTCTGCTAAGAAACGTTCGTAAACAAACAGGAGTACTAATAAAGGTTTATTATACTACTTACACCAAGCATGTGATAGAGAAAATCACAAGGAAGATGGGTTTCTCACCACTCTCCTGAAGAATGTACATAATCTCCTGAATTTCTAGGATCTCGGTCTTCAAGATCTCGTTCTCTCATGTGGAGCTAGGTTACATAAACTTATATACTACAGATAACAGTATAGCAACAGAGATGACATCATAGTTACGGATATGAGAAACATTATATATTGGTCTTTTACTATAAACAAGATTATATAAGATTCTCCACTGGAAAATGCCTTAGGAGAAAGAATTACTAATCAGTATAATGTGAGACATAGAATATACTTATGTTAGCATGAAGCTTGGACAAAAGAAATGCTGATGGGTTCAAACTACACTTGTCATTTCTTGCCTGTGTATACTACATAACAAAGGTTTCCTGCCTGTCAGCTTGCTTAGACAAAGAGAAGTGCTGACTGGCCACTACTACATATGCTTATATGAGAATATATATATATATATATATATTTATATATATATATAAAGTAATCACTGATGATCCCTCAGAGTCATCATATCAGTAATTAGGTAGATTATATATGGAATATATGTAAAAGACAAACATAATGCATTACAGTGAGGTATAAGAATCAAGCATGACCTAATCCTATAAAGGATGTAAACATTGGCAAATATTAGCAGCAAGGCACATTCCTGGCACTCATGCTTATAAGATGGGTGCCTAAATCTACATGTTAGTGCAAAATAGCAGTATCACAGTATAACAGACCAGGAATGCAGTGAAAGGTGTATGTGGGATGATAGGGGGCATAACCCAGGCGCAACAGTGTGGAGGGCAGACTTAAGTGCAAGGGGTCAATCTGCCTGTCTTTACACCAGAAAGAGAATCTCTTCCATTTGGAAGCATAGGTCTTTTTGGTACTAGGTTTCTTAGCTAGTCTAAGGTTCTGAGGACCTGTTATGAATAATCAGAGTCAGGGAACTCTAACTCTTCAAGTACCAAGCTTTGAGGCGAAGGGATTCTATGTTGGGCTATGTTACCCCTATCTGAGGCAGGGTCAGGAGACTGTGGCTCAGAGGCAGGCGAATGGGCCATTTGGCTGACAGGGCGAGGAGCAGAGAGTACCAAGACTGTATTGCCCAGTCTGGAGTCACCAGTATCATTGTTGCCGTCTGTCTCCTGAGCTTGAGGAGCACTCTGAAGACCAGGGGAAAAGGCAAAAAAGCATACAGAAACCTTCCTGTCCAGTTGAGGGACAGGGTATCTACTGACACTGTGCCCAGTACCAGAGGCCTGCAGCAGTACAGGGGAATCTGATTGTGCTTGGAGGCAAAGAGATCTGTCTCTGGCATGCCCCACCTTCTAAATACTATAGTCAGTACTTACCTATTTAGGATCCCATCGTGATGGCCCTGGCTGATGCAGCTCCAAGAGTCTGCCAGTACATTGTCCTTGCTTGGCAGGTGGATTGCACTTAGTTGCATGTCCAGAGAGTAAGCCGGTAGCCAGATCCCCATGGCTTCTATGCAGAGCTTTGAGGATCTCATGCCCCCTTGTTTGTTGATATAAAACATGATGGTGGTGGTGTTGTCTGTCCTGACTTGGACAGACTGGCCTTTGAGTTGGGGGGGGTACAGGCTTTTATGGATAGGTACAGAGCTCTGAGTTCGAGGAGGTTTATGTGGCATCTGGACTCCCTGGGAGACCACAACCCACTTATTGATTGGTCTGCCAGGTGTGCTTCCCATCCCAGAAGGGAGGCGTCTGTAGTGAGTACTCTGGAGGGTTCCTTCTGTTGGATGGGGATTCCTTCTCTGAGGTTGAGAGTGTCTTTCTACCAGTCTAAGGCTTGCAAAAGAGTCTTGGTGATGAACAGCTTTGACAATGAGTCTCTTTTCTGGGACCAATAAGCCCACAGATGATATTGAATGTCCCTCATTTATTTATTTGTTTTTGATAACCGGGTAAGTGCACTAGACATAAAATGCCTATTTTCAGGCATGACCCAGGAGAGTACAAGATGGTTACAGTCAGTAAATCTTAGTATTATTTGGAACTTGGGACTACTGCTGTAGTGGAGGCCATGTGGCCTAGGAGCCTGAGAAAGTGCCTGTCTGGCCAAGGACAAAGGAGTTTTCCAGGGTCTTGAGGTTTTGTACTCTGTTGAGAGGAAGCAGGGATTTCCCTTGCTGGGTGTCAAGCTCTGCTCCTATGAATTCCAGAAAATGGACTGGCTCTGTGTGAGACTTCTCTGTGCTGATCAGGAACCCTAGTGATTCCAGAGTGAACTGAGTGAATCACAGAGATTCTTTGAGTCTATAAGAAGACTTGTCTACTATGAGCCAGTTGTCCAGATAAGGAAAGACAGAGACCTCCTGTCTTCTTAAGTGGGAAGCAACCACTGCTAGGCACTTTGTGAAGACCCTGGAGGCTGAGGACAGGCTGAATGGTAGTGCTGCAAACTGGTAATGGCCTGAGAGCAGACTGAATCCGAGAAACGTTCTGTGAGATGGCCTGACTGGAATGTGAAAATAGGCATCTCTGAGGTCTAGGGAGGCTAGCCAGTCTCACTGCTGTAAGGAGGGGACCACCACTGACAAGGTGATCATCCTGAACTTGGGATTTAGCAGATGCTTGTTTAAATACCTGATATCTAAAATGGGTTGCAAGTCCCCATTTTTCTTTCAGGTGATAAAGCATCTTGAATAAAGGCCTATTTCTCACTGGGAAGGAGGCACTCTCTATTGCATCTGCTAGCAGGAGGGACTTGACCTCTAACTCCAACAGAATCTTGTCCGTGGGGGTTAGAGGTTTGAAACTTCTGCTGCCCTGCTGTGTGGAGAATTTCTTGAACAACAGGAATAGTCCCTGACCCACCACCTCCAGCACCCACCTGTTTGTGGTGATGAGCTGCACTGATGGAGCTAGTGGGTCAGCCTTCTTCCTACTGAGAGGGGGAGGCAACCTGGGTATTCTAGTCAGGGGTTTTGTCTGGACAGGGTCTTAGGCGAGGGGGCAAGGTCAGAACGCTTTTGGGCCCCTCTACCTCTTCCTCTGAAGTAGCCTCTCATTTGGGAGTAGTCCATGGGCATGGGATAGAAGGCTCTGGGATAGTAACCCCTGCCTCTGCCTCCTCTTCCCTGGGGCTTGTAAGAAGTGGAGGCTTTTTATTTAACTGCATTACTCTTGTAGGTGGTTTTGTATTCCTCAACCTTTTTCATGTAAGCCTCTGTTTTGTCCCCATACTGAGAACTGTTCTCACAGGGGAAGTCCATAGCTTTAGTTTGAGTATCCTACAAAAGGCTTGTAGTTCTTAACCAGGCAAACCTGAGGGAAATGGCTTGTGCCGTAGATCTGGATGCCGTGTCATTGGCATCTACTGCCACATGAATCTGGTACTTAGTGGCATCTAAGGCAGTTTTGACAGTTTCTGCCAGGGCCTGAGCAATGTTGTCAGGAGCCTTCTGGCTAATAGCCAGGACTGAGGTCCACAAAGCCTTTTGGTACTGTGCTATATATACCATGTTCTGTACATAGAGAGGCATAATAGCAGAGAGGCTGTGGTGTAAGATTTCTTGCCCATGGCATCCAGTTTTCTGGACTCTTTATCAGGAGGCTGAGAGGAGAGCGGCACCTTAGCCCTGTCACAGGCTGCCGCCTGTCCACTCCTTCATGGTGGGATTCTGGAGTAATTTGAAGGTTGCCCTGTGCAAGGACTTGTGAACTGGAAGTAGCAGCTTTTTAGGAGGAGGGAGACCCATCATATCTAGGATGTCTGCCTCCTCATCCTCCTCAGTAGTCTCCTGTATGGAGAGGTCCAGGATGTCCACCATCTGCTGGACAAATGTGTAATGGGAAGATAATTCCTCCTGACCATGAGAAGGGGAGACAAATTCCTGGTCAGGGGACACATCAAGCTCTATGCCTTCCTCCTCTTCATCACTGCCTTCCTCAAAATAAAAACCCTGGCCTTGGTCAGGGTCTGTGGGAACAGGCGTGGAAGGACCACCAGGGGCATCAAATAAATTGCAGATGGCTTGAAAAGTCTGGTAAAGTTGCTAAGCTTTTGCCAAATCCTCAGGAGAAGGCATATTTTGTTGCGTCACTGGCGTCTCCCTTTGATCTTCAGCGGGAGGGGCAGTGATATGTTTTTCTTTCTGTTTCTTTTAGCAGGCACTAAATCAGCAACCTGCTCAGAATGCCTCGTGTTTGGCTTGGTCTGAATTATTTTTGTCAGACTTATTTTTGGGGGTCCTTAGAGGACCTATCTTTCGATTTTTGTTGAGAGCAGGACCCCTCTTCAAAACACTTATAAGAAGGGAAGCAGACTGAGAAGTCATAATTTCCAGTCTTTTTGGTCTCTTTTTAACTGTTTTAGAGCAAAATTTAGTGCAAAGTTCACAGTTATGTTCTTGACAATGCAATTTTTAAAACCGGTAATCCTCTCTTTAGACTATCGTACATAAAATTGTAAACACAACTTGTACCTAATAGGAAATACCAAACCACAGTAGGTTCTCAAACAAAGATGGAACTGTGACGGTTCCCAAATAGCACAAATAAAAGTAATTAAATTGTCGCCCTCAAAATGGAACCGCTATAAAACACAAAGTTAAAATATAAGGTTGCTCACCTGTAACAGGAGTTCTAGGAATGGTATATGTTGTTCATCCACACTGTCTGTCTGGCAGGTATCCTTGCATTTAAATCTTGCGGAAGAAGACTTCAAGCTGGCTCCTCCCACCCACCGGGTGGTAAAATACCGCCCCGCCCCAATGACGCCAGATCTGGCCCGCTGGAAAAACTGGTTGTACGTCAAAGCAGGGGAGGTCCGGTAGGTCATAATGAGATGAACAACATATACCATTCCTAGAACTCCTGGTCACAGGTGAGTAACCTGTATTTCTAGGGACATGGATATGTTAGCAACCATACTGTCTGCAGACTCCTAGCAGTTCTCCCGGAGGAGGAGGCACACCACCTACTTAGGAATAGAGACTGGAGAACGGCAGGGCCCAACCAGCATCCCGCGTGACTCAAGGTCACGATGTGGTAATGGGTGATGAAGGTGTCTGCTGACTTCCAGGTAGCAGCCCACCGATTTCCTGGATAGGGACATCCCTGGAAGCAGCCACCCGATGCAGCAGTATGGCGAATGAGCACCTTATCCTCTGGGAGGCTCCATGCCCGCCAACTTATAGCAGAGATCTATGCAAGGTGACCACCTGCCTATCGTCGCTTAGCTGCACAGGTCTGCCAGGTGAACAAGCGTAGGCAGTGACAAACAGCTGGCGAACCTCTCCCCGAATTTCAACCGTGTGCTCCTTATAGTAGCGGCGCCTTAGGGTCAGAGTATGGAGCCTATATTACGCCTCCGAGATGTGGGATTGGGAGTATAACACCGCAGAGTCAACACCTGGTTAAGGTGAAACTCCCGACACCACCTTCGGAAGGAATTTCGGGTGGCGCGAAACACAACCTTGTCCCTGTGGAAGACCAGGTAAGAAGACTCGATGCAGGCGCCTGGAGCTCTCCCCATCCTTCTGGCTGACATGATAGCCACCAAGAAGGCGGCCTACCACGATGAGAGGGCAGAGTTCACACCTGTGCGTTGGTTGAATAGCTTGCCCATGAGCTCTGCCAGCCTAGCAAGCAGATCCCACGGAGGTGGAGGTTCCTCGACCGGAGGAGAAATGCGATCAAGGCCTTGAAAAGTGCCAGACCACCTTCTCCATGCAGCCATCGACTGCCCCCGCCCGCGCCCGCAAGCAGAGATGGCTGTCAGGCACCTTAAGGTCGCGACCTAAGCCCTTGCTGAGAAAGGACCAAAGGTAGTCCAACATGCTCGCCAAGGAACAGGAGGAAGGGTCCAGGCCCTTGACACCAAATGGAAAATCTTTTTCCATTTGGAAGGAGCATTTTCTGGTCGACTCTTGACGGATGCCTCAACTATGTTGAGGACCCTGGCCGGAAAGACCCAAGGCCTGAACTCTAGACGCAAGAAACCAGGCTGTCAGGTGCAGAGGATTGAAGGTCCGGATGGAATACTTTCCCCTGATTGACTAAGAAACAGGTCCGGCCGAGCTGGAAGCTGCCTGGGAGCTGGAGCTGAGGCTGAGGAGATCTGGGTACCAGTACTGGTGGGGCCAGTCCAGGGCTATCAGAATCACCTGCCTTGTCCCTCCTTGCTTTGAGCAGCACGTTGTGCATCAAGGAGCGAGGGAAAGGAGAAGGCGCCGGGGTCCACCCGGCCTGAGAGGCATCCCTGCAGCGATCCCTGCTGAGGCGGGCATGGAACAGCCTCAGCCTAGCATTCTCCCTGAGGCAAACAGGTCCACCTGAGGTGTGCCCCAATGGGAGAACAAGATCTTTATCACTACCTCCGGCAGGAAATCTTCGTGAGACGCAGCCCTATCCAGCTTAGGGCATCGGCCAGGGGTGTTGGAGGCTCCTGCCACATGAATGCTAGGAGATTAGCCTCAAGCTGGCATACAGTGACCAGATGCGGAGAGCTTCACCCGCATAGAAGCATGGAGCGCGTCCCGCCTGGCGCGTTTAGATAGTACATAAGTGCAGGGATGTTGTCCGTCTGGACCCGGACCACTTGGACTTTTCAAGAAACGGACAAGGCGGTGAGAGCTTGCTCACGGACCGCCTCGGAGCTCCAGCAGGTTGATGTGGCATCGGGACTCCCTTGGGGACCAGTGAGCGTCGTGCGCTCAGTGTTCCCCAGATGGGCACCCCAACCCATCAGAGAGGCATCGATTAGATGAGAGACCATAAGTCTTAGGAGCGGTCAAACTGGATGCCCTCCTGCAGATGAACTGGACCGGTCCACCACTGGAGCGTTCCACATCCCCTGGTCACAGTCACTAGCTGGTCCAATGGATGTAGCGTTGGGACCACTGGCTGGCCAGCCCCCTGGAAGGGGCGCATGTTTCCATACGGGCCCAATGGACCCACGCTGGTACAGGCATGACCATGAGACCCAGGAGCGCAGGAAGTCACGTGAGTATGCAGTGCCCAACCAGAAATGATTGGGCAAAGGAGGAAAGAATCCTCAGACCCTGTCCACCCGGGAGCCGTGCCCTGGCTCAGAAGAGTCGAGCTCTGCCACGATGAAAAAGAATCACTGCTTGACTCGAGTTCCGACTAGCCTCGTTGATGAGGAGACCGACGAAACAAACCTGGAGAGCAGACCTCTGGACCGCTCCACCTCCTGGAGGGGGCTGCAATCAACTAATCGTCCAGGTAAGGTGAACCCTGGACCCTCGGCACCCGCAGAATGCTGTCACCACAGCCATGCATTTGGTGAAGACCCCTGCGAGAGCTGGAGATAACCCGAAGGGCATGGCTTGGAACTCGAAAGGATCCCTCGCTCCGAAAAGGAACCCTACGATGGGGCGGAGAGATA
The DNA here is from genome assembly GCA_016271365.2 of Neoceratodus forsteri. Classification (NCBI taxonomy): domain Eukaryota; kingdom Metazoa; phylum Chordata; order Ceratodontiformes; family Ceratodontidae; genus Neoceratodus; species Neoceratodus forsteri. The sequence continues at coordinate 432,055,345 of CM028134.1, forward strand.
GGGATGTGAAAACAGCGTCCTGTAAGGTCCAGAAGCAGAACCACCGCCATGTTCAGGATGGTATTATCTGAGCCAGGTGACCATTCTGAAGGTTCAGAACCTAAGGAACTTGTTTAAGTCGTGGAGAGTGAGAATGAAACAGCCCCCATCCTCTTCAGAACCAGGAAGTACCTGGACACGAACCCGGGTTTGAGGAGGGTCCGCCACCTCTCTTATCACCTCCTTCTCGGGGAGGAGGCGATGTCGGCTGGCAGAGCTGACAGCGAGCGCCGGACCCAGAGGCCCCCGAGATGCGATGGCTCTGAAGGGTGGGCCTGCCGAACTCAGAGGCAGGCCCTTCCTACTACTTCCAACACCCACGGTCTGTGGTAATAGCAGACCAGGCGGAAGAAGGAACAACGGGCACGTCCCAGGGGCTGGGGTGGTGTGAGGTTAGAAGCGAACCCCTCCAACCCGTCACTATGCAGGCTTGGAGGAGGACCGGCCGAGGGCCACCTGGCCTTCTCCCTGCTTCCAGGAGGAGGAAGCCAGGGCTTGGTTTGGGATGCCAGAGCGAGCCTGCTGCCCTGGGGTTGCTGGGCAGGACGTGCAGGCGCATGAGCAGACGAAAGGCTTAGGTTGTGGTCTGCGGCCTTGTCCCCTCTCAGCGGATGAGACCCGAGTCAAGGTGGCATTAGACACTGATCCTCTGGGTGGCCTTCCTCCAGGGCGAGAGAGTCGGTCCCAGGAGGACATCACCAATTGTGCTGGGTATCCGCTGTGAGGTGGATATCCTCAGCCATGCCGACAGCGCATAGCCACTGCGGCACGACTGACCTGGCGCACGAGTCTCAATGTCAGAGCAGTCTGAAGTTGCTGCTTGGCCACTGCCTGCCCTGGTCCCACCCTGCCTAACCGTGGTCTGCAGGTCAGCCCGGAGATGAGGGACTACCTCGTGGTTAGGGAAGCCCAACAGGGCATGGAGAAATATTGCCATCATGCGGCCGAGCTTACTGACACAGGCCAAGGGAGGGGCATGGCGTAGACTTTTAAGCCCGGCATGGTCCAATTTCAGACTCCTTGTGGAGGTTGTCCACATCCCTAAGCGTTTCCGGCCGCGAGCAGCTGTCGATAACTACCCTCGGCTGAGGATGTTCCGAAAACGGACGGGAACGGTAGGGGACCGCCTTCCTGGCCATCTGGCCAGGCGCCCAGGGCAGGGCCGGGCGCTCCCAGAGCTCAAGGCTAGGCCCACAATGGCCCTCAGCCACAGGAAGGCCTCCGTAGGAGATCCCTCGGTCCAATATCTCCGTGAGGATACTTGGCCTCTTGAATCTGCAAGTTCGAGCTGCATCCCGGTGGACTCGAGATGAGCCTGAGTAAACCCAGGAAGGACGAGGGCTGTCGTCCAGCGACTGACCTCAGAGGACTCAAGTCCACTCGCTTGGAGAAAAGGAGGAATCGTAAATCGGACTCAGAAGAGTCCGCATGAAGAGTACCTCGGGCCTGAGGGTGACCGACAGCCTATGGGAGCAGACCCTGAGGCCGACCGAGGAAGTTCTTGGGTCGAACCCCAAGCAGCGGCTATGGGGGAGGTTCCACGAATCGGTGGGGCAGCTGGTTTGGCGAACAACCCGGCCTGGAACAGAGCTCCTCGGGTAAGCGAGGGGTTGTTTCGACGCTCGGTGACAGCCACTTAATGACCGGGGAAGGCAGCGGCGTCGGCTTGTTCCATCGAGAAATATTGCCATGAGGTCCTCATATCGTTGGCGTAACTACGTCGAAGCCTCCCTCATCCGAGGAGGAGGGCGAGGGCGAGCGGCATCGCCCGCCTACCACGTGCGGGCCGAGACCGCCTGACGCCGGGATCGGCTGGACGCCGAAGAAGTCGAGACCGAGAACCTCGGCCTTTCCGAGGCCAGTGCGGGAGGGGCGGATGGAGCGGCTCCTCCCTCGGCTCGGAGGGTTTGCCGAGGGCTCCGGAACCGGAGGCACTGGCAAGCCACAGGATCCTCAACTCCCACGGGGGAACCGGGAGAGAGTTTTTGGCTTCTCGGTCGACAACCCGTCAAGCGGGTCGAAAAGTCTCGACTGCGTGGCCAGGAGTCTCAGTCAACTGACCTGACAGGGGACACCGTGAGACCAGTGGCGAGCCGAACAATCGACCGAAGTCGGCGACAACTGGGAGAGGACCTTTCCCTCTCCCAAGGCGTCGAGGAGGACTTACCCTTGTCTTTCTTCTTGGACCGAGAAGAAGGTCCAGCAGGCGTTGGTCCTCTCCTCTAGTGGAGAGGGACAGACCAATTTCACAAAGGAAGCTGTGTAAGAGGAACCCAGGGAGGAGGGATAAATGCCGCAGTCAAGGAAGATGCGTACCGCGTCCTCCTCTTCGAGGGCGCATCATCTGCTCTAGCTGATCCGCCGAGCCCGCCGCCGCGGAAACCGCCGACCGGGCCTCTTTTGACTTTACCGGAGGAAAACGTTTCTCGGGGCGCCCCAGTTGTAAACGGGCAGCACGGTCTTCGAGGACGTAGGCTGAGAAGGAAGAGCACAGGTCGCAAGCCTGCGGGTCGTGCTCAAGGCCTAAACAGTAGACACACGTGGAGTGCGGATCCGTCCGAGACATCTTCTGCCCGCAAGGGCACCGCCGAAAACCGGGAGTCGATTTGTCCATCGCAGCCGCGAGGGATAGAAGACCGAAGTCTATAATGCAAAAAACTTTTAAATTCGGAAAACCGAAGAATTAGGAACCAGTCTTATACGCAGAGCGTTAAGGAGGGAACCTGAGCTTCCAAGCGGTAAGGAAGATCTAGCGTCATGGGGCGGAGCTGAGAGTTTTACCACCCGGGTGGGTGGGAGGAGCCAGCTTGAAGACCTTCCGGCAAGATTTAAAGCGGCAAGGATACCTGCCAGACAGACAGTGTGGATGAACAACATATCCATGTCCCTAGAAACTGTATTTCTTCTATTTGAAGCCGCAGCTTATATTCATAATCACAATGTATCTGCTGCAGCTTAAGATCAAGGGCGGTCTATAATAAAGGGCGGCTTGTATTTGACAATGGGAAAATTTGGTTACAAAGTATCAGTTATGAACACCTGTTTTCTTAGCTGTAAGAGAACACCTTTAAGTTCATACTGTGAGGGGGAGCAATTGGTGTAAAAGTGAGAGGTGCCAAAAGAGCCAGTTAGTGAAGTAAAAAAATGCCGAAAAGAAAAGCATTTGATTTGGAATTTAAAATAGCTGCAGCAAAACGTGCAGAAAAGGAGGGCAATTGCCCTGTAGCTGCAGCCCTACATATAAACGAGAAACAACTGAGAGAGTGGAGAAAGAAGCTTCTGAATCTTCAGGAGAAAGTCTCTATTTTGGGCTACATGGGTGAAAATCGAAAAAGAAGGAGGCTGGATGGAGGTGGACACAGAGCACAATATCCAGAGGTAGAGACAGAGTTGGCATCCTGGATAAGTCTGCAGCACGAGCAGCACTACAGAGTAACAAGAAAAGCTGCATCACTTAAAGCGACTGCCTTAGTACAAGACCCTAATTTTCATGCAAGCAGCGGGTGGGTTGATAAGTTTCTGTGACACTGGGGCTTTACTAATCGCCAGCAAACCACAGTTGGCCAGCATCTCCCTAAGGACTTCACCCCAAAAATTGTAAGTTTCACTTGTTTTTGCACAAAGCAACTAAAAGTACACAACATCACACCCAATTTAATTGGCAATATGGATGAGACTGCAATATGGGCGGACATACCCGGTAAAAACACTATAGACTTTGTTGGTATGAAATCAGTGCCTCTCATAACTACAGGCCATGAGAGGCAGAGGGTAACAGTATGCCTAGCGGCAATGGCTGATGGAAGGAAGCTCCCCCACTTTGTAGTTTTGAAGGGAAAAAGAATGCCAAAGGAGGTGGCAGGAGTTAGTGGTGGTGTTGTTGCTATGTCAGCAAATGGGTGGATGAACGAGGACCTGACACAAATGTGGCTTGATAAAGTATGGGGAATTATTTCCTTCAACAAGCACATGCTAGTATGGGGTGCCTTTAGATGTCACTTGGCTCCAAATATAAAAAAGGCTGCGAAGAGAAAGAACACTGTCATTTCTGTGATACCAGGTGGTTGTACCAAAATACTGCAGCCAGCGGATGTCAGTTAGAATGCCCCTTTTAAATCTGTGTATTGAGAGTATTATGATACTTGGCTGTCAACTGAGGAGCGGGAGCGGACAGCAGCAGGTAACCCAAACGCACCAGGTAAAGACCGGATCATTCAGATGATCAAGCAAGCCTGTAACTCAGTTACCAAAGATGTCATCATTAAATCCTTCGAAGTACGGTAATTACCGGTATTACTGTAGAAAACAAAATGTCAATGAAAAACAATTTGACAGCATTCTTTTTGTTTTTCAGGTTTGTGCTATCACAAGTACTGACCCCAATATCAGCTGCACCAAAGAGGGAGGAGTCGCATATGGTGTCTGCGGGGAGTTGATCAAAAATGTGGCTTCAGTTAAATCAGTACCCACTGACTTTGATTCTGACTGCAGTGAAACCGACACAGCTGAAAATGACATGGACAAACCAGTCAGCTGCTCAGAAAACAAGCCTGGATCTGATGACTCAGAGACTGAGTAAACTGAACATTGCTAGCATGATAGGAGCCAGCACTTTTACTTGTTTTATTTGATTCCAAAACAAATACAAATACAAAATAAAATAAATTTGATGGATGCCTGTTCACTCGGGTACTTACGCTCCTTTAACCAGGTTACTTCCAGCTTAGCAAGTGAATTAGCATGTTAGCGAGTTAGTGTGTCAGCGTGTTGGTGTGTCCTTTGAAAATGTGAACTGGCAGCAAACACAGGTAAACAGTTTTTTTACTTTCCATATTTAAACTTTAGTAATATTGTACAGGTAACTAGTATACACCGTATCCGCCGTAGTGATTGCCAAGGGGTGAGGAAACTATGCTGTGCGACTGCCATTTGTAACCGGGCTCACGGTTCTCCTGATGGGGCGATATTGGTTTTGAGGTGCTCTGCTTGTGAGTACATCGTTAGCATAGAAAGACAGAGGTAAAAACAGGTTATTCACCTGTAACAGCGGTACTAGAAGAGGTATATGTTGTTCATCCACACTTCTTGGCAGTGTCCCTTTCCCTTTAAATCAGCTGGAAAGTCTTCAAGCTGGCTCCTCCCACCCACCCGGGTGGTATAACCCTCGGCTCCACCCCATGACGCGAGCTCTCAACCCGCTGGAAGCCAGGTTTGTGCGTCCGCAGCCAGGAAGGTCGGGTGGGTCCGTGTGGATGAACAACATATACCACTCCTAGAACTACTATTACAGGTGAGTAACCTGTTTTTCTAGGATCGTGGATATGCTGTTCATCCACACTTCTTGGCAGACTCCTAGCAGTTCTCTGGGAGGAGGGAGACAAGGCACACACACACTACTTGGGAAACAGAGACTGGAGAACTGAGGCCCCAAAACCAGCATCCCGGCATGACTCAAGGTCGATGTGGTAATGGGTAATGAAGGTGTTTGCCGTCTTCCAGGTAGCAGCCCGACAGATTTCCTGGATAGGGATGTTCCTGGAAGCAGCCACGGATGCAGCGGTATGGCGGGTAGAATTAGCTCTTATCCCTTTGGGAGGCTCCTTGTCCACCAACTCGTAGCACAGACTAATGCAAGATGTAATCCATCAAGCAATCATCCGCTTTGCTGCAGGTGTGCCAGAAGCGGCTTCAGCATAGGTGACAAACAGCTGGCGAACCTCTCCCTGAATCTCCGCCGTCCTCTCCTTATAATAGGAGAGAGAGAGCTTGTCTCAGGTCCAAAGTATGGAGCCTGTATTCGGCCTCCAAGGTATAATTGGGGCAGTACACCGGCACAGTCAACACCTGGTTAAGATGAAACTCTGACACCACCTTCGGAAGGAATTTCGGTTGGGGGCGCAGGACAACCTTGTCCCTGTGGAAGATCAGATAAGGGGAGTCCACCGAGAGTGACTGAAGCTCCCCTGTCCTTCTGGCAGATGTGATAGCCACCTGGAAGGCCGTCTTCCACAGCAAGTGTGACAACTCACACTTGTGCATTGGTTCGAATGGCTTGCCCATGAGCTTTGCCAGTACCAGCAGTAGATCCCAAGGAGGTGGAGGTTCACGCGCTGGAGGGGATATGTGATCCAGGCCTTTGAAAAAGCACCCGACTACTGTCTCCTGCACCAACATCGGCTGACCGGCCCACGCCTGGTAAGCAGAGATGGCTGACAGGTGCACCCTAAGGGTCGATGACCGAAGATCCCCTTTGGATAGAGACCAAAGGTGGTTGAGAATGTTAGCCATTGGACAGGACAGAGGGTCCAGGCCCTTGCCCCAACACCAAATGGAAAATCTTTTCCATCTGAAGGCATAACACTTCCTGGTTGACTCCTTCCTGGATGCTTCCACTACTGTGGGGACATCCTCGGAGGGACCCAAAGCCTGAAACTCTAGCCGCTCAGGTACCAGGCTGTCAGGTGCAGGGATTGAAGGTCCAGACAGAATACCTTCCCCTGACTGAGAGAGAGATGAGGTCCGGGCGTGCTGGAAGCCGCTCTGGGGGCTTGCTGCTAAGGAGATCTGGGTACCAGAACTGGCATGGCCAGTCTGCGGCTACCAGAGTCACCTGCGCCTTGTCCCTCCTCACCTTGAGGAGCACCCTGTGGATCAAGGGGGAAATGGAGGGAAGTCGTAGAAGAGGCCTGGGGTCCACGGCCTCAAGAAGGCATCCCCCTGCAGTGAGCCCTGCTGAGGGGGGTGCGCATGAAACAGCCTCAGCTTGGTGTTTTCCCGGGAGGTAAACAGGTCCACCAATGGTCTGCCCCAGTAGGAGAACAGACCTTAAGCTACCTCTGGATGGAGAGACCACTCGTGGGATGTCTCGCCTATGCGGCTGAGAGCATCCGCCAGTTGGCTTGAGGCTCCTGCCACGTGGATGGCTAGGAGATCTGCCTCCAGACGGCTTATGAGTGTCCAGATATGGAGTGCTTCCCTGCGAAGCAGACGGGAATGCATGCCGCCCTGTTTGTTGAGGTAGTACAAGGTCGTGGCATTGTCCGTCTGGACTTGAACCACTTGACCCCCGAGCTGAGGAGCAAAAACTGACAGTGACAGTCTGACTACTCTGAGCTCCAACAGGTTGATGTGATAACAGGACTCCTCGGGGGTCCAGAACCCATGGGCCCTGTTGTCCCCCATGTGGGCTCCTCAACCCATGAGAGAGGCATTGGTCGTAAGGACGACCGTCGGCTCGGGGCGGACAAACGGGATCCCTTCCTGCAACCGGTCTGGGACGATCCACCACTGGAGAGCATCCCACATCTTCTGGGTCACAGTGATCAGATGGTCGAAATGACCGTGGCGCTGAGTCCACTGGGTCCGGGCCCAATGGACCACGGAGGTGCATGCCGCCATGTAACCCAGAAGGCACAGAAAATGCCAGGCAGGGTGCAATTGCACAACCAGGAATGACTGGACAAAGGAGTAGAACCTCTGCCCTGTCCACCGGGAGCCGAGCTCTGGCTTGATGAGAGTCGAGCTCTGCCCCGATGAAGCATATCACCTAAGAAGGCATGAGCTCTGACTTGGGCACGTTGATCAGAAGACCGAGTTGGGAGCAGGTCTGGAGGGCCAGGTCCCTGGACCTCTCCACCTCCTGCTGGGTGGTACCTGCTAAGAGCCAATCGTCAAGGTAGGGGTAGGTTCTGACCCACCCCCGACACCTGAGGTGGGCTGCCACCACTGCAATGCATCTGGTGAAGACCTGAGGGGCTGATGACTGGCTGAATGGCATGGCTTGGAACTCGTATAGACTCCGAAGTGGAGGAACCGCTGGTGGGACGGACAGACTGGGACGTGAAAGAACGCATCCTGGAGATCCAGTGAGCAGAACCACGTTTCGCTCCAGGGATGGCATGATCTGAGACAGAGTGACCATCCGGAAGGTGCGTGACCTGAGATACTAATTCAGATCGTGCAGATCTAGAATGGGGAACCAGCCCCCCGTCCGCTTAAGAACCAGGAAGTACCTGGAAATGAAGCCTGGGTCTGCTGGAGGGTCCACCACTGGAGCTACTGCCTGCTTGAGGAGAAGCTGAGCAATGTCGTCTCAGAGAGCCAACTGAGTGTGGGCGGATACCCTCTCCTCCCGTGGGGTGCGGGCTCAGCTTGGAGGGTACTGCTCGAATTCCAGAGGCAGTCCCTGGCCGACCACTTCTAAGACCCACCTGTCCGTGGTAACAGCGGACCAGGCAGAAAGAAACTGGAAGAGCTGGCCCCCCACGGGAAGACCCAGAGCTGGCATGATGGGAGTAGGGGTGGCAGCCCCCACCCCATCACTGGGCAGGCTTGGAGGCAGAGGGTCCAGGGCCTGAACCCCGGCCTCCCTTATGGGCTTGGGAGGGTTCGGGTTTGGGCCGGGGGCACCAAGCTTGAGCCTGCTGCTGCTGAACCCCTTGAAAGGAGGACTGCTAGACCACAGAGGAAGAGTGCCAAAAAGGCTTCTTCTTCTTCTTCCGCTGCTTCTTGGGACCAGAAGAACCCATAGCAGAAGTGGCGTCCAAGGTGGCATTGGACTGCTCAATGTGTTGAAGGTGACCAGCCACACCTGGGCCGAAGAGATCGGTGTCCAGGAAAGGAGTATCAGCTAGTTTGTGCTGAGTATCCACCAGAAGGAGGAGAGCCTCAGCCAAGCCCTGTGGCGAGAGGCAACTGCGGCTGTCAACGAATGGGCACATGAGTCCCCGATGTCCAGAGTCGTCTGGAGCTGTTGTTTGGCAACAGCATGGCCTTGGTCCCGAACCTGCTTGACCGTGGTCTGCAAGTCCGTGGAGAGATGTGGGAGGACTTTGTCCAAGGACCCCGAACGGGCATGGGAGAAGTGTGCCATGATGACAGCTGAGCTTGCCTGACGGAGGCTTAAAGATGAGGCCGCATGGACCTTCCAGGCAGAGTGATCCAAATATTTGGATTCCTTCTCAGGAGGTCTGTCAGTATCGGTAGAGCTACCAGTATGCCTGAACACAGAGGTGGTCACAAGGCTCTCGGCCAAAGGGTGCTCTGTGAGAGGAGTGCGTGCCCGCAGGACTCTTACCCTTAGTCAGGAGAGAGTGGCACAACTCTCGGAAGGAACCCGAGAAGGTGGAGCCCAGGTTGAGTGGAGCGAAGAAGCTCAAGAGGAAGATTCCAAGGCACAAGCCGCTTCCTTTCTTCGAAGGCTTGCATGCGCCTCCACAATTGCTCGGCAGAACTCATGGTCAGAGAGAAGAAACCGCCCACCAGGCCTCCTCTGGATTTCACTGGCAGGTTCCGCTTTTGGGCCTCCCAGTTTAAGGCATGTGAGACGGTCGTCGAGGACGTTAGGTTGTAACGCGAGGCAAAACTCACACATCGTGGTGTCATGGCCGACAACCAAACAGTAAATGCACGCGGCATCAGTGCGTAACATCTTCTGGCCACGAACAGTGGCGAAATCCAGGGTAAGACTTGTCTTCCACGATCGAGAAAAAACAATAGCAATCGCCTACACGAACAAGGCAAATTTTCGGAATAACCTAAAGTTTTGAAGCCAGGGCCTACAAAATGCGACAGCACGAAGGATGCATCCTGAATCTTCCAACGGAAAGGAAGATCTGGCATCATGGGGCGCTGCTGCGGGTTATACCATCTGGGTGGGTGGGAGGAGCCAGCTTGAAGACTTTCCGGCTGATTTAAAGGGAAAGTGACACTGCCAAGAAGTGTGGATGAACAACATATCCACGATCCTAGAAAGAGTTTTTTTCTCCTGCTGTGCATGTGTGGTGTTAGGTGATGTCTTACTGTTAAGGGATGCCCATGGGACGCCTAGTAGGTTACCAACGCTAAGTTATGGTTTCTGTTTGTTGCTGCTTGTAACGGCATTTATTCAAGGGCAGCCTTTGATTAATACTTTGAAAAAGTTATGCAGCTATTGATCGAGGGCGGCTATTATAAGAGGGCAGCTTTAAATTGAAGAAATATGGTATATAAAATAGCGATTTTTTTACCACACAAAGTGAATTCCAGTCAGGAGAAAAGCTCGGGAACTGCAGTGAAAACCCCTGTCAGGGGAAGATTTCTCGATTCCTGGGTACCGAGGAAAACTGACAAAAGTAGCAAAAAAAAAAAAAAACACTGCTAAAAATTACTAAAGGCAACAGAAACTACAGAAATAAAATGACTTTACTAAAAATACATTTCTTCAAGCGATGAGAAATGGAGAGTAATCCAGGGCCAACTTGTTCCAAACGGCAGAGAAATTAATCTGACTCATTAGCAGCAGCATCTATAGGCAGCAGTCTCCTAGCACTTTCTGATCGGCTAATGCCATGCCATCATTAGTATAGGCACCACCTCCAGGGCAGTTGATCCCAGCTGGCAATACTGCATAAGTCAAGCATATCAAGGGATTCCTGGGGTGAGAGTTTAGTTGTTTTTTTGTTATGCTGGCACTGTGCCCCCCCCATCCTTTTTGTTTAGGAGGTAGTGTGTATGTTTCTTTATGATACAGTCGCTAAGTAGCACAGCTTACTGTAGCGCACATGGAACTATTAGCTGTTCCATAGTACTGCAGTATAGCTGTGTAGCTACACTGTTTAGCAGGGTCCTTAGTCCTCCACTTACACCCATTATATACTACCCCTTTGCTTAAATCACGATCCTGCAGAAAGTCCAACTCCCTTGTATATGCCTGTTACCTGTCTGTCAGGGTCTTCACAGTCCTCCTCTGTCTGACCTTTTGTTTTATCTGGTCGCCATGGCAGCCACTGTTTGGCTTCACGTGAGCTCTCAACCTCCAGCCAGATCTCCTGCTTAGGGAGAGTTTTGTCCTTCACTTCCATGTCATCTTCAATGTCTTCTTCCTCTTCATCTATTCAAAACAACACAGGGGACAAAATTAAGTTTTGCAGCCACTAGCCGGCAGGTCTAGTAACTGGGAAAATCCACTAGTCAAACAGACTTTTCTACTGGCCCAGCTGGTGTACATATTGAAATACTACCTTCTGCAGTACAAGCCCGCAGGGCTACTTAAAAATTGTAATTTTTAATAGCCCTATGCAAAATCTACCAGCATTTGGCTAGTGGGTCATCGACAATTTTGACTTCTGCAACATATGTTGTAATTCCTTTATGGTACTTTTTGCATGCACAAACGACCTCTTCCCATGTTTTTTCTCCTGCTCCTCAACCCCCACTCCCACCTCAGGTTCACTGTGGTTCTTCTCCACCTTAACAGAGTGGGTGCGTGGTAGTTTTTGCTGCCTATGCCAGTGCTGCTCCTTGGTTGGCCAGCAGGGGAAGCAATAACACTAGAGGGCCTGCACATTCACAGATGGTCTCAGGGTGGGGAGTCAAAATCTGCATGAAGACATAGGTCTCCCAGAAGTTAGCACTGCTGATGGGCTACTGGGCAAGCCTTCTCTGTTAGGATCTCTGACTGCACAACTTTTTTTATCATGCTTTTTCTCGTCTCCCAGCTTATCCGACAGCACCTCCCAGCCCTGTTACCGACCTCGTGGATTTACTGGTTATCCCTCGCTTGCCCAGGACCAAGGTTGTGCTATGTGGCCTGCCATGTCAGTAGTGCGTCTGCCAAGTGAGAGGATTTTTTTCTCTAGTTCTTTGTTCTTCTCCTGGAGGGTGTCAGTGTGCAATGACGCACATGAATGCATGCTTGGTGTCTGGCAGCTGCCCCTCATCCCATTTTTTGTGATCTCCCAATGTGCTGCCTCCTGGTCTCCACCAGGTGGCAGTCAAGTAGCGGGGTGCAGCGTTCCCTCATCCCCAACAGAGGAGAGCTGTCCTTGGGATGCTCGATCCTCCCTCCCCTGGCTGGTCCCCGAGCGACTAGAGTCTGTTTCTGAATTCGAGTTCCTGGCGCAGCATGTGGTAGTGCTACCACTGCGCTACCAGGCTGGCACACATTTGCTGTAAAACCCTCCAACAGACTGATGTAATGGACAGTACTATAACAGATAGAAAGCATGGTACTCAAACTCTATCAGCACAAGGAGGGATCCCTGAGGTGTAAATTAAACCCAGGTTTCTAGTTTGGCAGAGCAACATGCTCTCCTCAGCCCTCACACACACACCCAACCCAACACAACAGGTAAGAATTTTAATGCCAAAAGGCAACCTGGGCTTTGCACTGAGATAATGGAATGGACTGCAGTCAGGTCTTATATGGCATCTTTCATACCTATTGTATCTCAAAGCAGTTAAAAGCCATTAACAGCTGCAGCAGCCATTAGGCAAGCACAGAGAAGTTATGTTAAGCTGAGGAAAGCTCAGGAAGTTTAAAAGAGAGATATTAGAAGGGGTCACTAAAAGCCTTTATACAGGGTAAATCTACTGAACAAGAAACAAAGAAAGGGTGCTACCAGAGAACGCTATGCAGCATGTAAATCTACATCAACACACAATTTGTTAGGTGCAAGAGCCACTAAAAAAATCTATTGCATATGCATGCAACCTGCAGAAGGAGAGGGGACGGAGGCTTAAGATACTGGAAGTCCTGCTGGGGGATCTGGAATGTAGGCATAAAATATCCTTATACCCAATGCTGTATTGTGAGCCAGTTAAAATGAAAATGGAATGCAAGCAATTTAATTTAGCCATGGCTGAGACAGCTTACGTGCAGTACAAAGCCAAATACTACAAATATGGCAATAAAGCTGGAAAGGTATTAGTTTGGCAGTTATGGCAAGAAAGGAAGCAGAGGGCTAGCCCCAAAGTCATTATAAGAGGAAACAGACTTCTCACTAAACAAGCAGAAATGAACACTGCTTTTGTAGATTATTTCAAACTTTGTATACAAAAGAAGAAAGTAATCCAGAGGGTCCAGATTATTGGGTACCGCTCTTATTCATGATTGAGTTCTCATAACTGGCCAGGACAGACAGAAATTATTAGAAGGCCCCGATTACTAAGGAAGAGATCTTGCAGGCTTTGGGGCCAGGCATGATGGGATGCCTCTAGAAGTAGATAAGAAGTTGACCCTGGTTCTACTGCTACAACTGCATGACACCCTACTTAAATTTGGGCGCTCCCTCCCAGACTTGTTTTATGAGGCACGTATTAGGCCGCTCCCCAAACTGAGTAAGGAAGCGGAGGATGTGACCTCCTAGTGGTCCACAGCACTTTTAAATGATGACCTTAAAGTGCTGACTTGAATTGTAACTGTTGAAGGCACCCTAGCTTACCCAGATTACCTCAGTTCTTTTAGCAAGGAGAGAAAGAGCTGTGATTACAAGTATTAGCATGCTGGATAGACAGAAAGAAGAATAGAAAAGAGATATATGAAGTGAAAATGAACTGACTATATAGAGAATAATGGCTGGGTAGGGGGTTATAACGATAATTTTACACACAACCCGAGGTGTCGGATGCCACATAAACCCCAAGAGTGAAGCTCGGGGGGTTATAAAGAATCATCCCACACCGAGGAGTGTAGTAAGTCTGAGTTTTACACACATACCCAGTCTTTATTTTATATAACTGCTGGGGAGCGTTTTTTCGCCACAGCAATTGTATAAAATAAAAAAGACACATCTGTTGTCAACCGCAGTCCGATCTGGAGGAAGCGGTCTGAAAAGTTCCTTTTTTTTTTCCCAATGAAAACATTCCTTTTTTTCCCCATGTAACAGCCAGTTACTCATTTTTTGTGTTTAACTTACTGCTGAGTGCGAGTTGTGGTGACGTGTCCATCAGTAAGTTACAGTGGCTGTCGGCTGAGAAAGGAGAGAATGAAGGATAACACATATGTAGGGTGTGGGAAACCTGGCACGTGTTTGCCATTATAACCAGCTAGTTATGATGATGAATTATAACCAGATTTCCTGATGGGAGAAAACGCTCCCCAGTTATTATAAAACAATTACCAACCTAACAAACCTTACTAAGAACTACACCCTAGAGAGTAACTGGTAGTCAGTATCAGAAGGAAAAACACCTGAGCCAGTGCTACTAATGACTATCGCCACCCCTTGTGAGGAGGACACCCTGCTGGCAACTAAGGGGAAGGCAGGCTGTGGGCAGCACCTCCAAGAGTGGCATTAGCTTATGCTCTGTGCCAGGTCAAGGACTTAGTCCTAGAAAGAAATGGAATGTGACATTACAGATAAGATGTACTGTAATACAGGGAGCTTTCTTGAAGGGGAACTGTCATCATTCACCTGAAAAAAACCTGGGGCCTATAAGTCCAGATCAGGTAAATCACTTTCCTCAGTCAATCGGTACCACAGCCAGAAGTGCAAACATGCACTGTATATCTTTTGATAATTCCTAACCACTGTGCTGTCACATAGCAGTCCCCCGTGGCTCAGCCCATCAGTCGTGTCATGAAAGGGCTTGGCGTGGTGGACTCTGAAATACTAATGGTGGGTGGAGTGTTGCAGGATCAACCAGATAAATTACAAATAAAAGCTCTAGAACTTATTTAAAAAAAAATTACCACCAGCATGATTTATCTGATTGGGACCTACAGGTCCTGTGTTTTTTTGGGGGGGGAAATGATGACTGTTCCCCTTTAAGTGAAGAAACAGAATAGTCTGACATGGGACTGTGAATTATTCTCACTATCTCTCCTTTCTTGCAAGAGAAAGGAGGCCAGACTGTCTAAGGAAGATGAGCACCTTGGGAAACAGAAACTGTCAGCAGACACAATCACTGCAGCTGTTTCTCCCCCAAGAGAGAAAACGCGTCAGTGCATATCTGGCCCAAAAATGAGGCTAACAGCCAAAAAGACATAAATATATAACATAATTTATTGCTGCCAAGGTGCAGCTAGAAACACCTGATACCAGCAACACACATACAGTAGTGCTAGACACCCCTTACCTGCAGACATTGTTAAGAACAGGGATTTTCCCTGGTGCAGTAAATCTAGACGAGATCGGCTGCTCTGACATTTGGCAACAACAACTTTTAGTTGAAGAGATTGAACGTTTATAGACTTACCCACATTGATAAGGCTACCACCAAGTGGAAATAGGTTGCCAAGTCAGGAATTGCCCAATGAGGACAGTGCTACATATGGCAATTAATAGGGGATGTACCCTATGGGATAAAAGGAATGTACCGCAGGCACTAGTTGAGACAAGCAAAGCCAGGATATCTGTCTGACACAGACTGAAGGTCACCTCATTGGCGTAGTACAACACCCACAACTGGTGCCAGGTTGCCTACAGACCTCTAATGGCAATATCCATGGCCACGCTTACTGACTTGCTAGGAGGCACTGCAGAGAGCAAGTTGTGCACCTGCAACCATAAATGGTGTTAATATGTCACCATATGGTCCTGAAGCAAAAATATGGAGAGGTAGACTTGGCAGAGATGATAACTTTCTTACTTGGTGCGTTAAAATGCAATGGTTTAAGGCTCTAAGCTACAAACCTGGAGACCTGGGTTTGAATACCACAGCCCCCACTTGCACACGGTGTGACCCTGAGCAAGTCACTTAACTTCCTTGTGCTCTCAGGTCGCACCTGTAAACAAGCTTCAGCTTAGTGTCTCTCTCGTGGTTAAAAAAAAAAATAATCCCCTGGATTCTGTACTAGGAAGATACTTGCCAGTCACAGACTGTGAGCCACTACGTGTCAGGAGCACCTTAAAGTTCATAAGTGGGCTGAAGTGCGTCACCAATGACTCCAGTGGGTACAGGATAGCATAACAGGAGGTCCCTGGGGATGGGAGGGATTGTATATGGGCATCTCCAAAGGGACCTAGTTGCCTCCTCAGTGGCCTTGTGGCAGGGAAGGACTACCATAGTGTCACTGCTGGGAATTCCAATGAGTACCAGAGGCAGGGTAATGGAATTGTGACTAAAGTAACATGGAGTACTCAATACTTCCCTTATCTCCCCCTACGAATCACTGCTACAGAATGTCCTCAGCAGCTGAGGGCATGTGCAAGCAACACTCTGTCTTCTAAGGAGGATCCTGAGGGAGAGGAAGCTGGGTAACTGCCTGGATTGAGAAGAGGGGTTGATGCCTAGAACTGGGCCTTTGCTAACTCCCTGTGACAGGATTCTACAACCTCCATCCAAAGGTAGTACTGGTCCTGTGCCAAAGGGCCCTGAAAGCTTAAGAGTCATGGCCAACCTGTCCAACCAAACCCAAGGCACTTGTGGTGGAGGCCTAGAGGGGAAGGAATGACCCGCTATGTCACAGTGCCCATGCCTCACGTGGGCCCTTGAGACTCTGACAGCCTCTTTTCCCTAAAAGTAAGAGTGGGTAGAATCTCCTGCATCTGAAGCTCCTACATCAGAACAAGTTACAGAGTGGAGGACCAGAGAGGGAGCCCCAGAACAGCCAGTAAAAAACCCTGACTGAGCAGGCCCCACTGTGAGACCTGAGCTGAGGTCATCATCGATGTGTATACCAGTGCAAATAAGGGCCCAAACATCAGTGCCACTTGCCAACTACACACCGCTAGCAGTAATGAGATAGAGGGTGTCAACAACACAGAATCCCCCTCAGTGCCAACTCCTGCATGAACACTGACACAAACCTTTTCCGCAGCGACCCTTGTGGCACAGAGGTTAAGGCATACAATGATGTTCACACTGACTTTGGCAACAACATCAGCACCGAATGTGATGTCAGCACTGATGACAGTGTCGCTCTCAAAAGTCATCACCATGAACAGTAACAATAGCTGAGGTGAAGCCAACAATCAACAAAGATGTCACCAGGAAGGTGACTGAGACCAAAGGTGTTGGTCCTGATCCGAGGATGGCCTGTCAGTCAAGGTGAACAGGCTGCGGTGGATTCTCCAGCAGAAGCCAAGAAGATGCTGATGATCTGCTGACAGCACCACTGGAAACTCCATCACAACCCCAGAACAGTGGAGGAACAAGAGCTTCGAACCTCAGTCAACTCCAAAAATAAGTGACGGGACTTGAGGGAATAGTGCAGAGACCTATCTTGGGATCTCTTGGACTGATGTTTGCTGAAGGTGGATACAGGGTGACCCATCTTCAGATATCTTATTTCTAAGATGTAATGGTTGAAAGAGAAACAGGCATCACAGGAGTCCATGCCGTAATCTTTCCTAAGGCAGGCCCAACAAAGGGAATGCTGATCTGTGCTGGTGATATCCTTTCCACATGAACACCGCTGAAAATGAGGGTCCTTCTTTCCACATTTCTTCAAAGAACCAGAAATTCCATCAGTAAAAGAAATAAAATGGACAAGAAACTGACAGAAGAGGCAAACTGAAGTATTCAGCAAAACTCACTCTCATAGTGCATGCTCGACTGCGGTAAAAACATAACTGCGGTAGGCTAGGTCATCAGCAATGATTACTGGTAAGTGCATGCCACCTCCTGGTGCAACACATGCACTAAAAGTAATTACCAGTGCCGGTGCCCCAACTGCAAAAGATTTGCCCCCACAGGGTCTTAGCGCCTCCAGCTCTAAGACCAAGGAGTGGGACTCCATGGAGAAGAAAGATTCTTTAAAGATTGTGTCCTCATATCCCATACCTTTCTAAGGAGGGAGAAAGACCATTATACTAATGCTGCAGTGAGTCAGGGAGATGTTGGGTGGGGCAGTGGTACTCTATGGAGACAATATTTTTGAAGATCTAGAGTTACAGTAAGTACTGTAACTTTCCTATGTTAAAAGAATCAATCTTCTCCATAGAGACCCATATTTTGGTGTCAATTAGCAAGCAATCAAAATCCAAGTCCTCGAACTAGGGAGGTTGAAGATCTAGGATTCAAGAGGAGAGTAGGCATTGCAGCACAGCCAACCTAAAACCTGCATGCTATCTGGAGAAAAAATCCAAGGCATACTGCCTAATAAAAAGTATGGACAGTACTCCATGTGGCAGCACTACATACTTCAGAGATAGGCAGCAAACAAAGAGATGTCACAGAAGCAGCCACTGTTCAGGTATAATGTACCCTGTAAGGCAGGCAAAGTCCCAAACTGAGGAAACACTAGCACAAACAGTAAAAGAAGGTGACAAGACTTTCTATAGATACATTAGTGAAAGGAGAAAGTCCAGAGGGGGTATTGCTAAGCTTAATGGAGAAAAGGGAGCATGTGAGGAGGAGGACCCTGTAAAGACATCTATCCTAAATAGATACTTTTGCTCAGTATTTACTGAAGAGAAGGTGGGGCAGGGCCCACAGCTCAGCATCATGGACACAGGGGGGAGGGAGGTGAGCACTACTCCCTTCACAAAAGAAAGGGTCCTACAAGAGCTTGCTAAGCTCAGGGTGGATAAGGCAATGGGACCTGATGGCATACATCCCAGGGTACTTAAGAAGCTAAAGGTGGAACTAGCAGAACCATTATCACAACTGTTTAGGGAGTCTCTGAGCAGAGGAGAGGTCCCAGAAGGCTGGAGAAGGGCTCATGTGATCCCGCTCCACAAGAGTGGTAGCAGGGAGGAGGCGGGAAACTACAGACCAGTCAGTCTTACCTCAGTAGTGGGCAAGATTATGGAGGCACTCCTTAAGGAAAGGATAGTGCAACACCTGGAATCCATAGGGCACAGGATCCAAGACAGCATGGGTTTACAAAAGGAAGGTCCTGTCAAACTAATCTCATAGATTTCTTTGACTGGGTAACCAGAGTGGTGGACCAAGGGGGAGCAGTTGATGTCGCCTACCTGAACTTCAGCAAAGCTTTTGACACTGTTCCACATAGAAGATTGATAAATAAGCTGGGTAGGCTCGGGGTGGGTCAGAAGTTGGTCAACTGGGTGGCAAACTGGTCAACGGGCAGAAAACAGAGAGTGGTGGTAAATGGTATACAGTCAGAAGAGATGCAATTCACAAGTGGGGTACCTCAGGGATCAGTCCTGGGCCAGTCCTCTTTAACATCTTCATTAGTGACCTTGCAGATGGACTAGAGTAAGGTTTGTCTGTTTGCAGATGACACCAAGATCTGCAACAGAGTAGATGATCCAGATGGGGTGGGCAGAATGAGAAGAGATCTGGATAAACTAGCAAAATGGTCAGAAGAGTGGCAACTGGGATTTAATGCATATAAGTGCAAAATCATGCACATAGGGAAGAGAAACCCTGAAGCCACCTACAGGCTGGGAGGAGAGTTGCTAGCAGTCACAAAGGAAGAAAGAGACTTGGGCATCATCATCACTGATGACCTGAAATCATCCAAGCAGACCTCTAAAGCAGTAGGTAAGGCTAGGGGGGTGTATTAGTAGGGGTATCACAAGTCGTAAGAGGGAGGTAATAATCCCTCTTTACAAGACACTGGTTAGGCCCCATCTGGAGTACTGCGTGCAGTATTGGAGGCCACACCTTCACAAGGACATTAACCAAATTGAGGCAGTCCAGAGAAGGGCAACCAAAATGGTGCAGGGACTGCATCAGAAGACATATGAGGACAGATTAACAGAGCTCAATATGTATACCCTTGAGCAAAGGAGGGAGAGAGGTGATATGATCGAGGCATTCAAACACCTTAAGGGCATTAACAAGGTGAAAGAGTCTAACATAAAACTGCCATCACAGAGGTAACAAGCCTTTGTGTAAAGCAAATAAACAAAACGAAACGAGGTAAGAAACCACTATGGTTCTCAAAGGAAGTGGCAGTGAAGGTTCAAGAGAAAAAGAAAGCATTCAGGAAGTACAAGGAATCACAGAAGGAACAGGACAGAGAACTGTATCAGTTAAAGCAAAAGGAAGCTGGAAAGGCAGTCAGAACAGCAAAGGCCCAAACCGAGGAAAAGATAGCCAACTCAGTTAAGAAGGGGATAAAACCTTTTATAGGTACATCAGGAGCAAAGGAAGACCAAGGGAGGATAGTGAGGCTTAATAAAGGGAGGGAGGGTGGGCAGAGGGTGACTGTGAAAAGGCAGAGATATTAAACAAATATTTTGCTCAGTATTTACAAAGGAAGAGGGGTACCTAAAACAAACAGAAGAAACACTCTGGATACAGAAGTTGATACCAGCCCATTCACAGAAGAAAAGTTCTGAAAGAGCTCTTAAAACTGAAGGTGGACAAAGCAATGGGGCCTGATGGGATTCATCCCAGAATTCTAAAAGAACTAAGGATAGAACTAGTGACACCACTGACTACCCTCTTTAACAAATCATGGGAGGATGGGGTGGTACCTGAGGACTGGAGGAGGGCAGATGTGATTCCCCTTCACAAAAGTGGGAGCAAGACAGAAGCAGGAAACTACAGACCTGTTAGTTTAACCTCAGTGGTAGGGAAATGATGGAATCACTCTGAAGGAAAGAATTGTTAGCATCTAGAGGCCAGAGGGGCACAGGACACAAGGCAGCATGGATTCACAGCGGAAGGTCATGCCAGACAAATCTGATAGATTTTGACTGAGTGACCAAAGTAGTAGATCAGGAGGGGCTGTGGACATGGCCTACCTAGACTTTAGCAGGCATTTGACACAGTCCCACACAAAAGATTAATATACAAGTTAGCCAGCCTGGGACTGGGTCCCAAGATGACAGCCTGGGTAAAGAATTGGCTGGAGAATAGGACACAGAGAGTAATAGTAAATGGAGTCCACTTTGAAAAAAGGAGGGTTAGCAGTGGGGTACCACAGGGTTCAGTATTAGAACCGGTCCTCTTCAATGTCTTTATAAGTGACATTGCAGAGGGACTGGAAGGAAAAGTATGTCTCTTTGCAGATGACACAAAGATCTGCAACAGAGTTGATGCACAAGGTGGGGTGGAAAGGATGAGAAGGGACTTGGCAAGGTTAGAGGAATGGTCAAATGTATGGCAGCTTAGATTCAATGCTAAGAAGTGCAGGTAATGCACCTGGGAAACAAATACCCAGGGAAGAGTACACAATGGAGGGTGAGATACTAACAACAACAAAATGGAAAGGGACCTGGGGTAGTCATATCAGATGACCTGAAGGTGGGCAAGCAATGTGAGAGGGCAGCAAGGAGGGCTGGGGGGATACTGGGATGCATAGGGAGAGGCATCACCAGCAGAAAACAAGAAGTTATTATCCCTCTGTGCTGACAGCTGGTGAGACCACATCTGGAGTACTGCGTGCAGTTCTGGAGACCCACTCTCCACAAAGACATAGACAGGATGGAAGCTGTCCGGAGGAGGGCAACTAAAATGGTGCAGGGTCTGCACGGAAGACATATGAAGAGAGACTTAAGGAGCTTAATATGTATAGCCTCGAGGAAAGGAGGGAGAGGGGGGACATGATAGAAACTTTCAAGTACCTCAAGGGAATCAACAAAGTCCAAGAGGTAGCATCTTTCAAAAAGAGGTGTGCAAGAACAAGGGCAGCAATTTGAAGATAGAAGGAGGGCAGCTCAGAGGTAATTTAAGGAAGTATTTTTCACAGAGAGGGTTGTGGATGTATGGAACAGCCTTCCAGAGGAGGTTGTGGAGCCAAAACAGTGGTGGAATTCAAGCATGCATGGGACAGTCATAAGGCAATTCTAGGGGTTGGGGGTAGGAAGAAGTAGGCTGCTGGTTAACTAGGATCTGCAGCTTATCCATCAGGTAGGGAAATAGGCAGACTGGGTGGGCCAAGCGGTCCTTATCTGCCGTCAAATTCTATGTTTCTATGTAACATGTTTAAATATAAGAAAAATAGCAGGACAAGAGGACACAGCATGAGATTAGAGGGGGGCCGATTAAGGGGGAATGTGAGGAAATTCTTTTTCACAGAAAGAGTGGTGGATGCATGGAATGGCTTACCACAAGAAGTGGTGGCTATGAATACAGTGCAGGGCTTCAAACAGGCATGGGATAGGCATAAGGGAGCAATACAAATGACTATGAATAGATAGGCCACTGACAGAGCAAAGGCCGATGGCACATTTATAAGGTAGAAAAACAAATGGGCAGACTGGATGGGCCTTGCGGTCCTTATCTGCCGTCAACTTCTATGTTTCTATGTTACCCTTACAGAGCCTTCCGAGTGCAACCCTACCATTGTGCAGCAGTGCTGGATGCAGCTGACAATCCAATTAGACAGGCACTGGATGGATACATGGGATTCTTTTTGATTTGGAGTAAAAGAGACAAACAGCTGAGAGGTCTATCTCTAGTCCTTAGTTCTGTCCAAGTAGAAACTGAGGATTCTCCTGACAAACAAGACAGTGCAGAATAACTTCTCATGGGTTCTATGGTTTGAGGAAGAAAGCTGGAAACACTAATGATTGGTTAACAGAAACTCGGACATCACTTTAGACAGAAATTCAGTATGTCTGCATAGTGGCAATCTATCCTTCTTGAAAAGCCTGTAAGGGGGATCCATTACTGGGGCCTATATTACTGTAGACTAAATGAACTTCTTGGTGAGCATGTCAAGTATTAAACTGAGAGCCCAATTAATAACTTGTTTCTTTATGAGGGGGTCTCATATGCAAACTGCCCCCAAGGAATCTTTTGAAGAGGGAGGATCTGAGCTAGGGCGATGGTTTTCACCAACCCATAGTATGCTGAAACAGCAGACAGGTTGACCTTTACAGAGTGTACTGCTATACAGATGCTGAAAGGTCCAAATAGATATCCCAGGACTTTCAGGAGGAAACTTAAATGGATCAATAGAGTCCTTGGAACACCAAAAATGAACATACGAAGAAGCCAGCAGAATAAGGCCATCTGATCTATCTAGTCTGCTCGTATTTCAGGATCCATACCTTAAGCTACTGACACTACCCCCCCCTCCCCAATCCTTCCATCCTTTCCACCTACCCCTCCTATGTCCCTAACTTTTCCCTTAAGTCTATCCCAGCCTCTCTTGAAGCTGCCCACCGTCTTCTACAATACCATCTCTTCTGGCAGCACATTCCAACTGGCCACCACATTATCCATTAAGAAATGCTTCTTAGCCTCCCTCCTAACCCCCCCTCAACTTAAGACTGTGTCTCCTTGTGTTTCAACTGTCACTTAGCTTAAAGAGACCCTCCTTATTCACTCTTTTTATCCCTTTCAAGTACTTGAAGGTCTCAATCATATCCCCCCTCTCTCTCTCTCTCTTCTCCTCCAGGGAGTACATGTTCAGGGCTCCCAACCTCTCCTCATGTGCTTTACCCTGCTGGCCTATAATCATATTTGTTGCCTTCCTCTGGACCGTCTCTAGCAGGTTAATGTCCTTTTGAAGGTGTGGGCATCAGTACTGTACTCCACACTCCACATGTGGCCTCACCAGTGTCCTGTACAATATTCCCCTGGCTATGCAGCACAACATTTTATTTGCCCTTGCTACTGATTTCCTGCACTGCGTGGTGTGCTTCAGGTCATTAGGGATTATCACTCCCAGATCCTTTTCCTCTGTTGCAGATATCCGGACTCCTCTCAGGTTGTACTCTATCCTGGGATTCTCGACTCCAATGTGCATAATCTTGCATTTCTTTGCACTGAAGCCAAGCTGATGAATCCTGAACCACCTCTCAAGCTTCTCCAGATCCTCCTTTAGGTCCTGTGTCCCTTTAGCTGCATCTACCCTTCCACAGGGCTTGGTGTCATTCACAAATAGGCACATTTTGCCCTTAGTGCCAACATCACTGATGAAGACACTGAACACCACCAGTCCTAGCAACAAACCCTGCAGGACCCCACTGGTGACCTCCCTAGTGCTAGATAACTCTCCCCCACCCTCTGGGTACTGTTCCTCAGTGAGTTTTCCACCCATCTGGTTTTCTTCTCCCCAAACACGAGATCCACAAACTTCCTGATCTACCTCTTGTGGGGTATAGAGTCAAAGGCCTTGCTGAAGTCCAGGTAAAGAATGTCCACTGCTTGGCCCGTCTACTGTTTTAGTGACCCAGTCAAAGAAGTCAATCAGATTCGTTTGACACAACTTCCCTCACATAAACCCGTGTTGTCTCACATCCTGGAGATCATGCTCCTCTAGATACTCTACCAACCTTTCCTTAAGTATGTTCTCTATGAGCTTGCACATGATTCAGGTCAGACTGACCGGTCTGTAATTCCCTGGGTCATCCTTGGGACCGCACCATGTGTACCATTCTCCAGTCCTGTGGAATCATGCCTGACTCTAGTGAACTATTGAACAGGGCCGCCAGTGGCTCTGCAAGCTCCTCTGCCAGTTCCCTCAGCAACCTTGGGTGTATGCCATCCGCGCCTGGTGATCTGTCCACCTTCAATGCTAGCAGTCCTTTCCTCACTCTATCGCCCTCTACCACATCTGTGCTCCCCTCCTCACCTGTTCCTCTTCTCCTCCACTGCTGGCACCGGACTGCCTTACTCCCTGATGAAGATGGAATGAACAGTTTCATAAGAACTTACCGTAACAGTAGATTTTCGAGAGAATCTCTTTCATCAAGTCACACCTACAGAACTATATCCGCCAGGCACTAGGACCACATGGATACTTTTTTGCTAACAGCCTTCCAGGGGCCACCCATGATGACGTCATATGCCAAAGTCCTTACCCTACATAAATGTGGGTGGCACTGCACCTTCCTCAGGTCCCCGCCGGAGACCAACTGCAGAGGACCTCTTCCTGGGAAACAGAGAGAGAGCTAGAAGTTACCATCACAAGGCAAGTGGTGAACAAAGGTAAACTGTCCTGGAGAAAGAGAGAGACAGAGAAACTCTGAGACCAAGGGGAATGGAGGGTGGGACGGCATGACCTGATGAAAGAGATTCTCTCAAAAATCGACTGTTGCAGTAAGTTCTTACATATCTCTTCTGTCTTCTTCGAGGAGATCTCTTTCATCAGGTCACACATATGGAACGAGTCTCAAGCAGTACCAACAGTGAGACAGTCTGGGTGACTGGAGGTTAGAGGCCTAAGAAAGAAGACACTGAAGCACAGCCAGGCCAAAGCCTGCCCTTCTTCTAGAGGCAATGTCCATAGTGTAGTGCTTTGTAAAAGTATGGACAGTACTCCACATTGCAGCAGCACAGATTTCTGCAGCTGAAACATTCCTTAAAGAGGCAACGGAGGTGGCCATGTCTCTGGCTGAATGGCCATGAATAACTACAGGAAATTCCTTACCGTACTTCCTGTAACAAAAAGTAATACAGTTGGCCAGCCATTTGGACAGGCACTGTTTAGAAACTGGTATGCCCTCTTTCCCAGGGGTGAAACAAACAATAAGCTGCAAAGGCTTCCAGCAATCCTTCGTACAATGGACATAGTATCTGAGTATTCTACGTGCATTTAAAGTATGGAGCAATGCTTCCCCTGGATTAGCATGTTCTGGAAAATAAACTGGTGGGTGGATAGTTTGATTTAAAGTAAACTCAGACACCACCTTTGGTAAGAACTTAAGATCCATACACAAAGACACCCTTTCTTTGTGGAAAATCAAATAAGGAGGCACACATATAAGAGCCTGAAGCTTGGAAATTCTTCGAGCAGAAGTTAGAACAACTAAAAACACCACTTTCCATGGCAGAAAGTGTAGCTTGCAGGTTGCAGCTGGCTCAGTAGGAGCCAAAGTCAGCTTTTCTAACATAAAACTCAAGTCCCAAGCCAGGACTGGATTGCGGGTGGGAGGCTTCAACTGTAGAATGCCTCTCAAAAAAGTACGGGACACATCTACTGTAGCTGGGCCACAGTACGGCCATCAACAGGCATGTGGAAAGCTGATATAGCAGCCAGGAGCACCTTAATAGAGGAGCGCTGTAGTCTGGCTTCTGACAAGGGCAGCAAATACTCTAAAACCTGGTTCACTGGACTGGTGAAAGGATCCTGGTGGCGTGAAGCAGCCGGCAGAGCAAAACGCTTCCACTTCATGGAGTAAGTAGCCCTGGTGGAGGGCTTCCTGGCAGCCACCAGGACATCAGCCACTTTTGGGGACACTCCAAATCTTGCAGTTTCTATGTCTACAGGAGGCAGGCATGGAAATGGAGAGATCTGAGGTCTGGATGGACTAGGGTGCCCTGTTCCTGGGTCAGCAATCCCTTGCACAGGAGCAGGGGTACTTATGGTTTCACTGATAACTGCTGTAGCAATGGAAACCATATCTGACAAGGCCAGAAGGGAGCCACCAGAATTAGAATGGCCCCATCCATCTGGAGCTTGAGTAACACCCTCTGGATCAGAGGGAAAGGAGGAACGGCATAAAGGAACCTCCCTTTCCAGGAGAGGGATGGCACATTTTGCATGGTTTTATTTAACTCTAAAAACTGGTTAGCGTTTTCCTCATAAAAGTTCTAAAACATTGTGAAAATGCATACCACTTGCCTCACTGTGCTTAACAAACATAACACTTCCAGAAAACCTATATAAACGCTTTCTGTACAGTTAGTATTGTCCCAAGAAAAAAACTGCTAATCAATTATTTAAAACCTGTTTTGCCAGAAAACTCCAGGCTCTGTAGCAAGTGAGCAGAAATACTGCAGCTTTGCGTTGAGTGGGGACGCAAAACGGTCCAACTCTGGATGACCCCACCTGTCAAACAGGTCTTCCACTACCAAGGTCAGCAGCTCCCACTCATGCATTGACTGTAACCTGCTTAGCCTGTCTGCCAGGACGTTTTGGATACATGGAACATGGACTGCTGGCGATTCTAGACCATGTTCTAGAGCCCAACATCAAACCCTCATCGCTTCTCTGCTTGTTTATGTAGTGGACTGCACTGATGTTGTCCATCTGCACCAACAGAGATCCCGGGGCCAGGTGATTCTGGAAGGCCTGCAGGCCATACAGAATGGCCCTCATCTCTAGGATGTTTATGTGGAGGAAACTCTCCACAGC
Organism: Neoceratodus forsteri; assembly: GCA_016271365.2. Classification (NCBI taxonomy): domain Eukaryota; kingdom Metazoa; phylum Chordata; order Ceratodontiformes; family Ceratodontidae; genus Neoceratodus; species Neoceratodus forsteri. The sequence continues at coordinate 432,082,037 of CM028134.1, forward strand.
GGTCCATGTACCGTGGGTCTGGTAAAACTTCAGGTAAGCCCACCAGCCCATCCTCGAAGCATCCGTGATAAGGATCTGATGAGGAGAAGGGATTAGGAAGGGGATCCTTTGGAGCAAACTGCTAGGGTCCATCCACCACTGAAGCACCCTCTTCACAGACAATGTTACTAGAACCCTCTTGTCTAGATTGTTGGTGCGTTGATCCCATTGGACTCTTAATGTCCACTGGGGGCTCCTCATGTGCAGCCTCGCAATGGGAACCGTGACAATGGCTGCTGCCATCAGGCCCAGCTGTCTCAGGAATGTCCTGGCTGTGATACACCTGTTGTTGTAAAATTCCTGGGCCTGAGCTATCATGCATGCTGCCCTTTCCTGAGGTAGAAAAGGTGCACCCTGAGCAGTGTTTAGAATGGCTCCGATGTACTGGAGACGCTGACAGGGAATCAAAACTGACTTTGACAAATTGACCGTAATCCCTAATGTGTTGATCTGCCTGGTAAGTGCTAGGGTGTCAGACAGTTGCTTGCTGGACTGAGTCTTGAGCAGCCGGGTGTCAGACAGTTGTTTGCTGGACTGAGTCTTGAGCAGCCAGTCATCCAGATAGGGGAAGATGTATAGTCCCTCCCTCCTGAGAGCTGCTGTCACAACTACTAAGCATTTGGTAAAGACCTGTGGTGCAGAAGACAAGCCAAGGGGCAATACCCTGAACTGGTAGTGTTCCACCTGGAACAAGAACCCGAGGTACTTCCTGTCAGAATTGCAAACCTTGATATGCAAGTAAGTGTCCTGCATGTCTAGGGAACATATCCAGTATCTCTGATGTAGAAGGGGCAGAAAGCCTTGTAGAGCCACCATCCTGAAGATTTTCTACTGAATATAAAAGTTCAGACTGTGCAGATCCAGGATGGGCCTCAAGTCCCCTGTGGATATGGGGACCAGGAAGAAGTGGGAATAGAACCCTCTGTTCCTCTGATCCTGGGGAATCGGTTCTATAGCCCTCTTTTGAAGCAATGTGTGAACTTCCTCCAGTAGCACTGATATGTGGTCTGGAGGGTAGGCAGAATGAATCGGAGGGAGATTTGGAGGCAGCTCCGGAAGTTCTAGAGTGTGTCCTTGCTCTATGAGCTGCAGGACGAAGGCATCTGTTGTAATCTCTCTCCATCTGTCCAGGTAGAGAGAGAAACGACCCCCTAACACCACCTCCTGGGGTACTGGAGGGTGGGGGTCTAGCCAAGAGTCAGGCTGAAGTGACACCTGCAGCTGGAGCTGTTCCTCCATCTCTCAGAGCTTTTCTTGTGGTGAAGGTAGGGGTAGGCAAGACTGCTACTGCTTTACACTTATCAGCCTGCTATTTGGTCCCCGACCTGGGTATGTGGGTGGCATGACAAAAGGGTACCCGCTGCCCCCTTCTTGGCTGGGTGTGGTAAGGAAGTGGACAGACCAAAGGGTCCTCTCAGAGGCTTGCAGGTCAGAAAGGATGTCCTGTACATCCGCCCCAGAAAGCTTATAACCCTGAAGGGCAGGTTCAGGAAGGATTGCTGGACATCACTAACAAATCCAGAGAGCCAAGAGTGCCTTCTGAGGTAGATGCCAGCTGCAGCTTCCCTGACTGCAGCATCTGAAATATCATAGGCAGACCTCATGAGATGCTTACCCATACCTGAGCTTCTCCTGCTGCTGGGGTCACTCAGGAAGGGCTTGGGCTGCCGCTTTTGCTTTCTTCTAGAGGGTATTCTGAGAATTGACCATATGGGCCTGGTAATTCACTATTCTGAGGCCCAGAGTGGCAGATGCAAAGATCCTCTTGCCTACGAGGTCTAACTTTCTTGACTCCCTATCCGGGGGCAGGGAACTGAGGTGTTGCAGCCTCTTAGATCCATCATGGGCTGCATTTATCACCACAGAATCAGCCTGGGGTTGCCCTGTGAAAAAAGACTTCCCAAAGGGAGCCTGGTACAGACTGTCTGCCTTCATAGACATGGCAGGGATCATGGCTGGCATGTACCAGGCAGCCATGGTGGAATCCTCCAATGCAGCCAGAAGTGGAGGAATAATAAGAGGGGGAGAGTCTGGTAGTTTCAGAAAGTCTACCAGGTTTCCACTGGTAATATCTTGCTTCACTGCACCAAACACCATTACCCCATTGCTGATTGGAGCTGTCTCATGATGGAAATTAAGGAGGGGTCATCAGGGGGGACTTGGGGTGTTCTTTGTGGACTACTTACTCCCTGAGGAAACAGTGGAAGTAGACCTGGATGGGCTCCTATCATCATCTTCCTCCTCCTGTGGGATGAGGTCAGGATTATATTCTGATCCTCTTCGAGGGGCTCTGAGTAATGGAGAGGCAGCAACAAGGATGTTGACGCCTTGGGGTGATTGTGGTGTGTCGCCATAGGAGTTGCCGGCACCGGGGCAGGCCTAGCAGGCCCCGGCATCATCAGACCCGCAGGAGGAACCAGACACTGAATAACCTCCACGAAGGAGGAGAGCACTGTCTGTATGTTGATGGGGGCCGGCAATGCCAGAGTGTCGAACGGTGTTGCCAGAGGAGGCAAGAACCCTGGTGTCAATGGAGCAGCTGGAAGCTGAGGTGCCAGGGCTGGGAAAATAGGCAGTGGCACTGACAGGAGAAACTGAGGTTCCGGTGTCGGCGGAACAGCAGGCAGAGCCAACAGGGGAAGCTAAGGCCCCAGCGTCAGCAAAACTGACTGTGGTGTCAATGGGGAAGGCAGAGGTCCTGACATTGGGAAGTCAGCGCTGGCCACAGAGGGTCCAACGGAGTCCATCGCCAGCTGACCCTGAGAAAGAGGTTGAAGCTGCAGGGCTTGCAACGACGACGAGGGTGTTGAAAGGCCCAGTGCTGCCAGGCTGTCACCGGCCTTAGAAGGTCTGCCAGTATTCACTACCAAGGCTGACCCTGTGGAAGCGAGGGTGTGGGCAGCAGGAGTAGTCGCCACCGAAGCGCACGATGAGTCTATAATGACCACCACCATGAGGAACAGCAACTGTGAGCGAAACGGCAGGGGGGGGGGGATTTCTCCCTGCTCCATTCCTTGTCCCAGTGCCTGTGTTTTCCAGAAGATTTGTACCAGGTCTTCGAAGAGTGGGAGCCCGAGGACAGAGTCAATGATGTGGAGGAACTTCCCGCCTGAAGCTCCTTCTCCATTCGGGCTACCTTCTGTTTCAGGAGGATAGACTGCACGGCCTTTAGGCAGCATCACTGAGTAGTTTGGTTGAAGCCACTGCAGATCTCACAGGCCTGGATGTTGTGGGCCTCGCTTAGACAGCGGATGCAGGTGTCGTGGTTGTTGTCGCCAAGGATCGCCTTACCACACTCATAAAATCTAAAGAGTTTTACGGCATCGAGCTTCGACATGCACAGCGACAAGAAACAATCTGAATAAAGTGATAAGGATTAGGGAGAGAATAATAAAAGTTATTTTTACAAGTTTTGGTGGTCGATTGAAGTGGTGCTGTCTCTGTGGAGTCCGACGAAGATGGTCGACAGCAGGAAAAGAACTGAGGAGGGTGCTGTTCACGTTTATATAGAGTAAGGATGTCTACGTATGACATCGTTGTGGGCGGCCCCTGGAAGACTGCTAGCAAATAAGTGTCCATGTGGTCCTAGTGCCTGGCAGGTGTCATTCCACTGGTGTGACCTGATGAAAGAGAGATCCGCAAAGAAGATCAAAAGTATTCATTCAGTACCTCTGCTTTTCCCCCACTCTTTTCCACCCACCCAGTCCTCTGTCCGAAGCCTAAAAATCCCATCCTTCATGCCCCTTTTCTTGCATAAATAGCGAAAAAGAAAAGACCTTCTCCCCCCCATCTTAATTCCCTCAGCTATCTGCAGTTCCTTCTGAGCCTTAGCCTGACGGACTACCTTACCTTCCCTTCCTCACTAGCCATCTTTAGGTAACTCTCCTTACCCTCCTCTCTGTTGCTCTTCCTAAATTTACTATAAGCTAACTTCTTGTCCCTTACTGTCTGTTCGACCTCAGTACTAAACCAGTTGGGTGTTTCGGCCCTTGAGTTCTTCCCCTTGAGTCTAACACACTCCTTTGTGGCATTATTCCCTCTTTAATGATGGAACACTTTTGGTCCATCCCCATTTCTGCCCTAATGCCTGCCAGGTGCCTCCTTAGCAACTCGTCCATCTTCCTGAAGTCTGCTCTCCTAAAATCCAGGATTCTGGTTTTAGAGGTGATGTTTTCCCTGTGCATATACAACCGGAACCAAACTGTGTGATGGCCGCTTCCACCCAGAGGCTCCGTGACCATTATTTCTTGTAGGTGTTCCCCACTTGTGAGCACCAGATCAAGGAGTCCCCCCTCCCTGGTGCGTTCTGTGATGCCCTGAGTCAGGAACCCACTCCGCAATGCTCCTAGGATCACCTGACTCCTGACACGTCATGGTCGGTACGCTCCAGTCTACCCTGGGCAGGTTGAAGTCTCCCACTATTACCACCTCTCCCTTCCTTGCAGTACTCAATATCTGGGGGTTCAATTTCCTGTCTTTTTCCTCTGGTTAGGTGGTCTGTGAGCCACCCCCAACCTCACCTTCCTCCCTCTATTAGACAGTAACTGAACCCACACTGCTTCCCGCCCTCCCCTCCTCCTACCCCTCCCTCATACATGTTATACCCTCCCTGATGTAATCCCCCCAACTGCCCTGTCCCCATTATATAATTTATATCCAGGGATAGAAAGGTCCCAGTCATGGTTTGGTGTGGCCCAAATCTCAGTGATTGCCGCGATGTCCACCCCCCCTTCTGCTAACAGTGTCTGCAGGTGGTCCATCTTGTTTCCAAGACTCTGAGTATTCAGGGCCACCATCTTCCACCTAGAATCTGAGTCTCCTTCCCTCACTTCTTTCTTTCTCGTTTGTCCCCTCTGTGTGCGCTCCTCCATCCTCAGTTGCTAACTGCTTCGCGCCCCCCCTCCAAATGAAGAAATGCTTCCATTTTACCCAATAGGCCTTCCTAGTAGAGGACTTGCGAGCTGCTAACAGAACCTGGGAAACCCTCTGAAAGACCTTAAACCTGTTGACCTCTGTATCTTCAGGAACCAGGCCAGGAGATACAGTGACTGAAGGTTAGGATGTACCAGCTGATCCAGGAATTGGGTCAAAAGGTTCATCATAAAGGCGGTTTCGTAGGTTGCTGAACTGTTATCAGCATGGGGTTATCGGAATCATCTAGTCCCCGTGGGCTTCCAGCAAGAGGAACACTCTCTGAATGAGCGGCAACGGAGGGAAGGTGAAGAGAAAGTGACTTGACAGTGCAGCCTGAACACATTCTGACAGAAATCGTCAAGCTCTGGATTTCTGAAACAGAATCGTGGCAGTTTGGTATTGGGGAGGGGATGCAAAAAGGTCCAACTTGTCAAAGAAGAACTGAATACATCTTCTGCTGCAAACCACTTAAGAGGGCCTGCCATTGTTTGGCTAAAATTGTCTGCAAAAGTGTTCTGAACCCCTGGTAGATGATTCGCTTGAAGCCAGAGTCTTGTTCTTGCGACATCAATCCCAAACCTGCATCACTTCTCTGCTGAGAGCCAAGCAGGAGTGGGTACTTCCTTTCTTGCTGAGGTACACTTGTCCATTTGGAAGTGTACTACCATGTGACTGACTAAATCCAATAGAGCTTGGAGACTATTAATGACTGCTCTCATCTTTAGCAGGTTTATGTGTAAAATGTGTCTCTAAATCCGACCAGACACGATGGGTATGAAGATTTTGTCAGTCTGCACCCCATACAAAGTGTGGGGGCATCCATGATTAATATCACCTGCAGCTCTGGAAGGAAAAAGAGTAAGCTCAGAAGAAAGTTCTCCATCACAGGAGTGCCCAAGCCAGGGGCTTTATCACCTGCATAAAGTGGTTCGAAGGATGGGATGCTTGATAACACTGCATGCTGAGCATTCACCAAGATGTCCTCATGTGCAGCTGAGCAGAGGACACTGTGAAAATTGGCTGCTATAAGCTCCGATTTGGATTGACAAGGACATACTAGCAAACATTGTGCATAATCAGAGATGCCAATCAATCTTGGGATTTCAAATAGGGCAGTAAGGAACCCAAGCATCTCAAGGGACCAAAAGCAGCGCATCCAGGAGAGTAAATCCAGAAGAGACAAGAGACAGAAAAATGACTGCACTCAAGGAAGCTACCAGAAATACACACCTACATTGTTCTATATGCGACAAGTGTATAATTTTAATAAGAGAATACCAAACCAAGAGATGCTTACAACAAAACCCCAGGCACGAACAAACAGGTCTTTACCACTTTATTTTATTTTCCAGAGGAGGGCAGATTTGCAGTCTTTTGGCTATAATGAAGCAGGGACTATGTGGGAGGTCCAAAGGCTAGCAACCAAAATGATTCACTGCTAGACCTGTGAGGAAAGATTGGCTAATATCAATATTTACTCCCTGGAGGCCAGGAGACAGTGGGGCAACTAAAACCTTCAGCTATGTAAGTGGTAAAAACAAGGTGTATAACCAGCAACTGTTAAGGTTTAGTGAGTGGTCCATTACAATGGGCCACAACCTTAAACTGACAGTGGAACACCAAGGAAGAACTTCTTCATGTTTGGTAGAACTGTAGAACAGTGTACTAGAGGAGCTGGTCAATGTTAAAACAGTTGCCAGTTTCAAAAAACAGCGGGACAGGCACATGGGGTTTGTGAAAATGTCTAGAGAAAAAGATGGTACTAATGGGTGCAATGGAATTAGCCATGCAGAACCACAGGATGAGAGCTCCACTTAAGAACCTGCCAGTACTAGACTCATGGGGACTTAGGTAAAAACTGAACAGACTTGATGGACCTTGAGTTTTTTCTGTTCATAAACTTATAAGTTTCTGTGACTAAAATGCTTTAAAAGTGACCCTGTTTAACTTTAACTTTACCATCTAGTTAAATTATGAAAAGCATTTCTGCTCAATTCTCCACAGTTCTTCAGTAATAAAATTTAAAGACTGTTCATTTTCACTTTGTGATTTACATACCGTACTTTGAATTAGGATCATGTGATCTTTTTACCTTTCAAGCAGTATTTAAGGTACTGTGGTACCATTTGGTCCCACCCCCTGATGAAGAGTCACTGCAACTTGAAACACTGAGGTAGTTTCGTTCCCTGCCTTTGTGATGTTGCCAAAATAAATTTTGAAGTCATCAGTTTTCTGGGGGTCTTTGGCCAATTTATGCTTCTGAGTGTGCCGTGTTCATTCTGTTTTTCTGTATTGGCTTCCTTGTCAGTGGCACCAGCTTTGCTTTCAGTCAGCACATTCTTGTTTTTGAGGTTACAGTAGGAACAACATGGCGGACTTCAACTATTAGTCTTCCTCCACCCTTTACTATGTATGTATGTAATTACCTTAATGGGAATTACGGAACTTTTATTTTTGTAAGTACGTCTGACACACTACGTACTGAGCATGCCACAACTCGGATCCCACCCCCCTCCCCCCTGGACCCTCATGGAAATAAGGTATTGCACCTTAACAAGGCTATTCTAGAGTGGTAAAATTCTTTTTAACAAATTTTTTTATACTTTCTGTTGTTAATATACATGTTTCAAGCCAGTTCTAAGGTCTATTGACTTAAGCCCCTTATTCTACTTAAGAAGCCCTTGGGGATCCTTCCTCCCTATCAGTCTGTCCTGGTTTTGCAGCACTCCATGACTTGTCCTTAATCAGGGTTCAAACTTGGATTGACTAATTTACCAGTCATAACTTGGACTTGATACTAGGATCAGGAGGGAGGGGCAAGAGAGGTCAGAGTGTGTCCGTGTGTGTGTGTGTGTGTGGAGGGGTGGACGGGACGTCATCTGCTATTGTCTGACCTAATTTTACCCCTTAAGCACTCCTTAAACCCACCCACAAGGGGTGCAACCTGTAGCAGACAGGCACCATTCCTACTAGGCACTTCAGAGGACATGTGAGACCACCCTCCTTCATAGCTTCCCTACTGCCTACACTTTTCAGACGAGAAAGAGTGTACATGCTTCCCCCCTTTGAGCTGCAGAATCCTTTCTGCATGGCTCCCCTCACCCTACACTACCAGGGGTCAGCCATGCAAAATCCTTTCTGCATGGCTTCTCTTACCCTGGCCCACCAGGGGGCAGCTGCATAACGGACAACGCTTCCCTTCCCTCCCCAGACAGCAGGACAAATGTGGATGTCCTACCTGTCTTGGACGACTGGTCCCCAAAAGTTCTGTGCTTGGTGCAAAAACTCAGGGCACCGGAATTTGAAATGGCTGGGCAGAGTGGTGGAAATCTAAATAAATGTTAAAGCTCTTTGGGGAACATATTCCTCGTGAAAATGACCAGCTGTTCATATACTGTGATAAGGCTGCCCCAATGGCCCAGTGAAAGCATGTAACACTTAGAGCTGGAGCCAGGTGCATTTATCTATGCATCTGGGTCCGAAAGGTTTGATGATTGTTTCTCATGTGGTGTCAGCGTGGCTCAGTTGGTAGCACATCCGCCTCTGGACCAGAAGGTCGTGGGTTCTCGTCCCACACCGGGATTGGACTTGCACCTAAAAAAATCGCTGGCATCCAAGTGCAGTATTGGGGGGTGCTGTACTGTTGGGGTGTGCCGTCCTTTGGATGAGACGTTAAACCAAGGTCCCTTCTGCCCATCCTGGTGTTGTCCTGGTGGGTGTCCAGGTGGAAGTAAAAGAACCCAGGGCACTCTTCGCAAAGAGTAGGGAACATTCCCGGTGTCCTGGCCAACATTCCCCTTCCCATAAACGGTTCATGCAATTATCCAGGCTGTGTGTGGGTGATGATGTGCGATATGGCCGCCACCACACATTCAGTCACTTCACTACCAGTCTAGCATTGCTTGTAAAACGCTTTGGATGTATGAAAAAGTGCTATATAAATGCTGATTCTTCTTCTTCTTCTTCATGTAAAAAAGTGTATAGAATTCAGATTTACAACTCTTATTCATCCATAGTTGTACGTTTTCTTGGAAAATGCACTTTCTTAACTCATTTGCTCCCAGTGGCCATTTTGGGTCCATTCCAGCAATGGATGGTTCCGACGCCATATGGCGTCTATGGGAACAAATGAGTAAAAGTTTCACATTTATGTAATAGACTTGGTTTACTTATTTATTTATCTAATTTAATAGACTCGGTTTACTTAGTTATTAATGTAATTTATTTAATGTTTCAGATATGGCTAGTAAGACTTCTCACAAACCGCAGAGGCGATGCATCCTACACACTGATCCAGGAGTTAACAGAGACCATGGAGACCAGCTACCTTTTGATGATGCTCATTGGGAGAAAGTACTTGATGCAAAGGAAAGGCATTCTAGTCACACACTGTCAAAGTACAACATGATGTGTTCTGAATTGCCTGAATGTTACTCCAACAGCCATGGGTATCATAATACCTGCTACAAGAACTTCACTGCATATAAGAGTTCTGGTAAACTTGCAGCTGATGACATTCTAAAAAAAGACATCGTAAAGCATTATCCAGCAAAACTGCTTCACTCCCAAGTGCATAGTATTCTATCTGAATCTGCAGCATCTACATCAGGTAAATTCCCAAATGAATGTATACATTCTCAGATTCTACACACCATGGCGAGCATGGCACAACTGCCCAATTTTGGCTGCAGTACTGCAGTTTGGTAAAGTTGTACCAACTCTTCTGCCGTTCCATCTGGACAAATGACTTGCCTCTCTTTGTATGTTATTTGGAGAAGATGACACCTCTTTACTTCACAACTAGGCACCACAACTATGCCAAGTGGATGATCCTGTACTTTATGAATTTGCTAAACATGGATGAGACCCACACTGGAATAAGGAAAAAATCTGAGAATGGAGCATTAACCATTGCAAGATCAAAGAGGGGCTTCAGCAGTAATGACATAGCCTTGACCTTGGAACAGACAATTAATGCTGATGCTGCATCAAGACTAACCAGGATTTCTTCTTTGACACAGAACATCAATGCAAGGAGGAGGTAAAACATTCTGCGGTCAGCTCGAAGTAAAACTGTTGGAAGTCTTAAGGAAAAAGTTGGTCTTGTCAGCCATGAAGAAGCTAGCCAAGAGCAGAAGAGGTTTAGAGTTAAACAAGATTTGAAATATATAAACAAGCTGTTGAACACAATAGACTCCTCCATGAATCCATTCCGGGATGCGTTTGAGGACAGCAATCTTTATTCAATAGGTAGTGGAAAAGCAGTATCACAAGAGGTAGCAAACAAAGTGTTACAGGTTACTGAGATAGGTACTCGGATGTATCATGTGTTTAGAAACAAATGCATTACCAAAGGCAGTAGGTTCGAGGATCCCATCAAAAGATACAAGTTGAAAAACTTTGCACATGATGCAATGAAGGTAAAGATTAAGAACAAGGACAAGAAAATCATTGAGTTGAAAGGAACTCGAGACCTCTATGGACGCTTGCTATATCTATCTGCGACTTCAACAGTTGAACTTATGATGGTGTTTACCTACCCGCTAACCCCGCTACCCCTCTCCATAGGAAACACTGATGGATCAATGAACACAACAATGAAGTCAATACTGCTGAAGAAATTTGAGACCAGAGTCCAAAGTAGCCACCCCAATGCTGTAAATGCCGCTGCGGTTGATGCCATGTTCCTGATCAGAAGTCTTACAAACCTGCCACCAACATTCCACGATGTGGCAAAAACCATCCTGTCTCTTGTTTGCTGTACTTCCGCAAATGAAGTCCACCTTGTCAGTGACTGTTACAAGTCACCATCAATCAAAGGTCTTGAACAAGAGAAAAGAGGAAAGCATAGCATCGCTCCACTCTCCTATCTCATAACTGGTCCTGACCAAAGCCGACCAAGAGACTTTGCTGGATCCCTGTCTTCATCTTCATTCAAGATGGCACTCCTAGGTTTTCTAGCTACAGCATGGAATTCTGATGTGTACTGTGAAGTTCTAGGTGATAAAAAAAGCTCATGTATGCAGTAGGAGAAACTTGTTACTCATACAAAGTGAAAGCTGGACATATGCTCAGTCTACAGTGCAAGGCCCTAAAAAGCAAACACATACAAGCAGACACAAGAATCATGCAACACATACACTTCATTTGCAGTCAAAATGAGGGTGAAGATGTGCATGTAGTGGTCAGGGTAGATGATACTGATATTCTGGTCATGTTGCTGTATCATGCAAGTCTAAACGATAATATCAAACTGCACATGGACATTGGCCATTCAGGGAATGACACAAGAAGATTCATAGATGTATCCCGCTTGTCAGCAGAGTTAGGCAGACCTGTGTGTGCAGCTCTACCAGGTCCCCATGCACTGACAGAGTGTGACTATTCACCAGCGTTCAAAGGCAAGGGGAAGGTGCGAACTCTAACAATTATGGAAAAGAATAGGGAATACACACGGACATTTGGAAAACTGGGATGTCCACACTTGTCTAAAGAAACTGAGGATACAATTGAGAGCTTTGTGTGCATCTTGTAGGGACAGAAAGTAAAGAGTGTCAACACAGTCCGTTACAGTATGTTCAACGTCAAGTATTGACTGAGTGACAAAAGAGATCAAAGAAGCAGACACAAGCTCGCAGCCACCATGCAAATCAACTCTGACACGACACATCTGCCATGCAAATTACATTTCATTGTTATGGAAAAACGCAGACAAATCAGAAATGACACTACTGAAGCCAGAGGACAATGGCTAGACCTATGAGGATGGCAAATACAAGCCAATGTGGTTCACATGTGAAGTTGCAGAGTTTTAAATAATTGATTAGCAGTTTTTTTCTTGGGACAATACCAACTGTACCGAAAGTATTTATATAGGTTTTCTAAAAGTGTTATGTTTGTTAAACACAGTGAGGCAAGTGCTATGCATTTTCACAATGTTTTAGTACTTTTATGAGCAAAATGCTAATCAATTTTTAGAGTTAAATAAAACCCTGAGTTGTACCACTTGCCTTAGGTGAACAACTGAACGAACACAACAATACAAATGAAGAAGATGACAACAGTGACTGTAATGTCGATATTGATGAGACAGATTTGCTTAACATGTCAGATAATGAAGACAGTGAACAAGAATACTAATTGTTGTACTTAGGTTCATAAGACATCATAAAAAGTTGATTGTTTCAAGTTAAATATAACATAAAATATATAACATTACAAACGAACATATGTTGCTGTTTGTTACAATGTCTGAAGTATTTCAATAAAAGCCTATAGAACTGAAATTAAAGAAGGAACCATTAATTAAACTAACAATTTTCACAGACAGTTCATTTTTTCATTGAAGAAATGCATTTTCCAAGAAAACGTTCAACTCTGAGCGAATAAGAGTTGTAAATCTGGATTCTACACACTTTTTTACATAAGAAACAGTCATCAAACCTTTCAGACCTAGACACATAGATAAATGCACCTGGCTTCTGGACTAACTGTTGTGCAGGCGACCTGGATTCGGATGCGGACTCAGGTCATCGCATCGGGTAGCAAGCCTGGCTCAGGTGGTAACCATGTGGCAGTGTGCCTCAGTCAGCAAGGGCTGGCGGTGGCATCCCGTGCCACAGTGACCTCTGTAGATGAGCCAGGGAGCTGCTCTCACCACAGGGGCATGCTGTGCATGCTTGAGGCCAACAGTGCCTGTGCTCACAGCAAAGGGTGCAGGGAGGGATCACAGGCTAAAAAGCCGAGGAAAATCCTCAGCTGCGGGACTGTCAGAATGATAGTCGCTGTCAGTTGGCCCTGTGACGCTGACGGCTGAGGCGTTGGACGCCTTACCTGGCGCTATGTCGGAGACCCGGGTTTGCGAACAACCTTGGGTCGTGGGGGTGCCAGCACGAGGGAGGTGTGAGGGAAAGCAGGGTTGAGCACTGGCTGTCTTCTCCCGAGGGGGTGGGGGGGGCGCATGTCCACAGACCAGCTGTCACTGGATGGAGGTCTGGTGGCAGACGCAGGTGGTAACAGAGCGACTCGTAGGGTGGGGCATCCCGTAGTGTGTGACATGTGTGTGCTTCCACACACACACGTTACGTAGGGACACAAGGAGTCGGGGAGAAAATGAAAATACTTACAAAATACATATGGAGGAAAAAAAAAGAATGACAGTCGCTGGCACTGCCACGCCCTGCTCCACATAGATCCCCACTGGTACAACAACTTGGGGGGAGGGGGCTATGGTACCGATAGGTTGCCAGCAAACAGGGCCTCACAGGGAGAGAAGCATGTGCCGGTGGCAAAAAGCACGGTGAAAAAAACTTTACTGTGGTAAAACAATCAGAAAACTGTCATCTTCAATTTGTATTCTATCTCCAATCTCCTGACCTGCCCCATTTGGACCGGTCCCCCCAACCCTGTCACCTGGCTGTCATCCTCTGCCACAGGACTGTGGAGGTGCCAGTCGCTGGTGCTGTGTCTGTGGGGGACTGGCCCACCGTTCACCTGCAATCTGGGTTTTTTCTCACCTTTCTTCTCTCTGGTCCCACAGCACATGCAATGATACACTGTGTGAGCTCTGCCTCCGTGGAGACTTCCCCTGGTGTCCTGCAGTAGGGGTCCCTTCACATGCAGTCCCACTGTGTTTCCTTCCAGATTTCTCTATGTGGCAGCCACAGAGTGAGACACGCATACCTTACCTTCCCACTGGAGGAAAGCTGTCCTCCCTACCCAGCCAGCCCCTGAGCAACTTGTGTCCATTCCCAAACCCAGGTCGCCAGTATAGAGCAAAATGCCATCTTAGCCAGTGCTTTGCCATCAGTTATGAGTTAGCTAATGGAGTCAGATCGAGTGGGAAGAATCTCCAGCCTGCGGTCCATTTCCTTATACACATTCTGTGTTTGTATACCAATTTCTCAAATTCTGTTGAGTCCAAGCTAAAGAATGATTAACTACTTGTCTTTTAAGGCACTTTAGAAGATGGTGCAATGATAACATTCAGTGTTTTTTGCTTGCTTAAAATGGCTTACCTGGTTCATTTAAGACAATCCAACCTCCCCTTTCTTGTTGTCTCATCCATGCATTCCAGCCCTTGGCTCCCTTCTCGCCAAATCGAGGTTCTCCACTGTCCCAGAATGGCTCAAAGAACTCAATCTATTGTGGAGAAAAAAGAGATTAAATTCTATCAGACTTAAAAAATTTCATTTTCTGTCAGCTACAAGGTTGTCAATGGGAATTACTTACAGCATGGGTAATATGCAGCCCGACCAGGGGCTCACATGTAGAGGTATAGCTCCCCCCAAATACTTTGCTGAATTTTTCAAGTTTACAAAAGTAATGATAGATGCCATGCAATAGGGTTTATGTATACATTGTAAGGATACAATCAGTTATATTTGCTAAAAAAAAATCATATACAGGTAGATACTTACATATCTATATGTTTATGGCAAAAAACTACATTAATGCTCATTAGGGTTGCAACTATACAAAATGTAAACTGTATAAAGGTTGGAAATAAATGATTAAGGCTGCAAAAACACAATGTCCACAAAATCTGTAAATGTGCTATTAGGGTTCTTATGTCTAACTCCTATCCACCCTACCATGTTCCCTACCTTCATGGCCCAAGGACAGTCTACAGGTGCAGAGCCACACATCAATGGTATGGTACCTTGTACATGGTCAACACAGTAACCTTGGTATATAGCAACCATAATCCCCACCACTCCCCTTCCCCAATCCTCGTGACTGATTTGCAAAGCACACATCTGGAGTCATGTCAAAGAGGTCAGGTGTTTCATACACATTGTAGATCTGTAATTACAATACTCTTGGGTGCATACCTGCGAAGTTTGCATCCATTATAACCTGTGCCTTACTTGGCGCACAATATCACAGACCCTCCATCAAGAAACAGACTTGTTACAAATATGAAACTACTATACAAATTGCATGCTGTAGTTATAAGTTGCTTTAAGACTGCACTTAGAAATAGAGCAAGTCATATGTTCATGTATACCATTTTGTACTGGATCTTGTTGTATCCGAATAAACAAACCCCCAGCACATCCTTGTAGAACAGTGCTAGACCTGTAGCTTGGCCTTGTGTCACCACCATTGTGGGAGGAATCAGTTTGTCTAGTAGGTTTAAACATGTATTAGCCAATTCAATATTTTCAGTGGCCATCATTTTTCAGGGCTCAAAAATCACTTAATTGACAGGTACCCAGTTAGCTAAAAGTATCAAAATGTGGCAGCAAAACCAACTGTTTCACTAGCCATTGGCCATCTGGTTAACTGATACGTCCCACCCTAGTCACAAGTATTGGGGGAGGCGGTGGTGATTAGGGATGCTATATACCAAACTTACTCTGTTGATCCTGTATGAGGTACCATAAAATTGAGGTATGGCCCTGTAACTGCAGAGTGTCTTTGGGTCATGCGGGTAGGAAATGTGGTAGGATGAGTGGCAGTTAGACATAAGAACCCAAATGGTACAATTTCCAAACTTTGCATGCATTGTATCTGCAACCCTAATCATTTATTTCCAACCTTTGCGCAGTTTGCATTTTGTGTGGTAGCAGCCTAAGGACTAAGAAGGTGCATACCATATTTCACAGTCCCTAGGGTCTGAAACGGCCAAGATATAACCCTTTGACAATAACCATGTTTCATGAAACACCAATGCAACTCTACTATACAGATGCTACCATGCCTGTATAATAAGTACATATATACAATTTCATAGACTGAGCCAAACATGCTATGACTGGGCAGATACTATTCACTAGTATATACAATTTTTTTTTTTTCTTTATCATTTAACATTTTACTCTCAACCGTTGCGGGCGGAGGCCCCAATATTCATGACACCGAGTCCCCAGAACAGGTCTGGCGTGCGCTACGGGCGCCTGACACACACAAGTCCCGATGAAATTAACAGGACACCCTCTGGGGGCCCGTGACCGGGAACCAGGTGCCCATGTCTCTCGTGTCTGGGGGCTCGGGGCATAGCCATGAGCCACTGCGGTCACCCCACAATTTTCCATCGTTACTTGCCCCTAGGGAGCCAGCCGTGCAATGACATCTGCTGCACCTTGCGTGCAGACGTCCGCTGCGCTCCCTCCCCACGGAATGCACGCCACTGACAGTACGCCCAGCCTCCGCTAGGTGTCACTGCAGCACGCCACATACCCCGTACCAACCCCAGAGGAAGTTAAGCGGTCTTGGGACGTTCAATCCTTCCTCTCCCCTGCCAGCCCCGACACGAGTCCATTCCGAATCCGGGTCGCCGGCATGACGCGAAGTGTGGCATCCAGCGCCTCAACCCTCAGCACCACTAGGCTGGCCATAGTATATACGATTTAATGTACACCTCGAAAGTTGAACACTGTCCAGCTGTAGCTTTAAGAGCTGAACCTAGCAGCATGGAATGCTTGTATAGTAAGTGTTCCAATGCTCTGTTTTTGTCCGTTCACAATACTTGTGACTCAGTGTAGAAGTAAGCAATAATACCTCACAGGGTGGACGGTACTGGGCAATACCAGACTGCCCAGGGGCGTAATAAGGCCAAACGCCGCAGGCAGAGGGCCTTATATCCCCTGGAAGGTCCGGTATTGCCCATACCACCCACCCTGGAGGGTATTATTATGCTTAGAAAATGGGCATCTGTGTAAATTTTATTAAGTAATAAACAGAGGAAATTACTCTGAAAATGAATATAAACATTACAGAAAATCTTTTTTTAGGTAAAGTAGTCCCTCTTTTTATGTGCTGTTCCATCTTCTGTTGCTCTCCCCGAGCCATTTACTTTTACATATCACCACACACACACACCACGGTCACCAGGTCCAGTAGAAGAGACTGACTGTTTTTTAAAGTTTCCCCAAAGCAGTCTCTTGGCATCACTCTCTGCCCTTACTGGAAGATTTTTTTTATTTCAGTCAGAGGATGCGGCTGTTAGGCGCGCAACCTTGTGTGACTTTTGGTAAGCAAAAATAGAAAGTGGAGATTTAGAAGAACTATGTAACAGGGAAGTAGATGCATTTGTCACCAGAAGATACAGAAGTTAATGCAGTTGAGCTAAGGTGTATAGTACTCCAAACCCCTTTTACCACTTAGACCTTTACATCCAACTACCATAAACTACTGTAAATGTCCTACAAAGAAAAGAGCACACAGAGGGCCCCGAGTGCTACAGAATCCCCCGGCAGTGCTCTGTTTGTTTGTTTTCTTAAACTTTATCTGTAACGCAGCAGCTCTTTTGTTAGTATTGTATGGTTTGTACCCTGCCCCGCAATGGAGTGGGACAGAAACACATCGGGAGCCGAGCTGTGTCGCATGTGTGTCTGGCTCAGTGAGATAATGGAAGCATAGTGGGATACGTCAAGGAATAGCGCTGAACCATACAGTCAACTGGTACCACACTGTGCTTTTATTTTTTAAATATGTGTTTGGGGAATCTATTTTTCAGAAAGGGACAGCAAATAGGGTTGGGGACAGGAACCTGTGTGATTCCACAAGCAAGGGGAGTTGGGGCAGCATGCTATTTCCAATGTGTGAGTCACACTGTCCAACAATGCAGGCAGCAGGGCTAGCAATCAAGTTGTGGAACAAAAAAACATAATTTAAATTAAAAAAAGAAACTGTTGTACCACTTGTGTTTTTTAAGGGGTTTTGGGGCAG
Organism: Neoceratodus forsteri; assembly: GCA_016271365.2. Taxonomy (NCBI): domain Eukaryota; kingdom Metazoa; phylum Chordata; order Ceratodontiformes; family Ceratodontidae; genus Neoceratodus; species Neoceratodus forsteri. The sequence goes on from CM028134.1 coordinate 432,099,665, forward strand.
TGAATAGTTAGGGGCATAGTTTAGTGAACCCACTAAGCGAGAGAAGCAATGGCGGCAGATCAAGATTGGAAATTCTAATTGGCACCTTGATTACAGTGATCAGGTCAGTTGGGACTGGCTCTTTTTCTAACCCGGACTCTGCTGTCTGATAGATGCCCACCTTGCCAAGACTATCAGCCAGTCAGAGCCTAGGATTTTTCGAGACCATTTTCTAATACACATTAAGTACATCCCCACTAACCAGCACTAAGAACTCACATTAAAATAATATAATGAATGAGAAAAAAGAATTTCACAGTTCCGTATTCAAAGAAATCAGCACTCGCCACATGCTCACAGTGGCAAGGATATACTGGTTCTGGCAATTTTCTGTGCTTATTGGAACTTCATCAGCAAACGGTAATGTCAACTGTTCAACAGTAACTTTAAAAACTTTTCTACCTGGAAAGGGAACTGTGTGATTCTACAGAGCAACAATAGTCAAATGCCTGTTATAAACCAAGCAATGAATAAATCAGCATATTAAATCGCTAGTGTATTAATTCACAGAAAATATGGAAAAGTATGTATGTATGCATATATTTATTCTTTGCAAAAAACTGCATTAAAGCACCAGTTAGGGTACAGCTTAATGCAACAAAACTAGGAAATGTGGCATTAGTGTTTCCAACCCTAACCCCCCCACCACACCCCTAAGCAGCAAAAGGAAAAAAACATTAGGTTTTTGGGTCTCTGCGGTCTTGGTGAATCAGTGGTGGGGTCTTCTTCAGGGCTGTCAGCCCTAATGCTCACTACCCCCCCGCCCCAAGCCTGTAGACTCCTGTCTGAATCACAAGGTACCGCTCCAAGCCAGTGCCTCATAATGATCACTCTTCAAAGACAGAAAGTATGTCTTGCTGCATGTTGCCAAAAGAATCTATTGAACCTTTCTTCAGGCAGTGCCCGAAAGAGATTACGTCTGACCTTGTCTGCTCAGGGAAGGGGGTGGACATTAGAGTTGACAATCCTAAGGAAGACCCCACCATCGATTCATCAAAACTCCAGATCCCCAAACCCTAACTTTTTTTTCCTTTTGCTGCTTGGGGTGTGGGGGTGGGAATTTAGGGTCGGAAATCATGATGTCACATTTCCCTGCTTTTGTGGCATTAAGTTACCTTAACTGGTGCATTAATAAAGCTTTTTGCAAAGAATTTCCTTTCTTTTTGAGATAGTAGAATCGTAACCGCATTCAAGCCGGTCCCGAAGGAACCTCTTCCACTTAACGTGTACTGTATATTATACAAGTTGACTCCATTTCAGACACCATCACCACATGCAGCACATCCCCAGAAAGGCCAAAAGCCTGGAACTCTAGCCGCTTAGGTACCAGGCCAAGAGGTGCAGGGACTGAAGAACCAGGCACAGTATGGTTTACCCTTGGCTTGTCAGCAGGTCCAGGAGGAGAGGAAGCTACCACAAGGACCTGCTGTACAGGTTGAGAAGATCCTGGCACCAGCTATGTTTGGGTCAGTCTGGGGGTATAAGGATCATGTCCACCTTGCATTGAGCACAACTTTGTGAATCAAGGAGGAAAGGTGTGTGGAAGGCCCGGGGTCCAGGGCTGACAGAAGGCATTTCCCTTCAGCATTCCCATCTGAGGGGCGGTGCAGGCACAGAAGAGCCTCAGCTTTCTGTTCTCCATGAGTCAAACAGGACCACTAGATGTGTGCACCACCGGGCAAACAGCTGTGTCACCACATCCTGGTGCAAGGACTACATGTAGGACATAACCCCCCTGCAGCTGACAGCATTCACCAGGTGACTGTTCTCCCTTGCTACGTATACTGCAAGAAGATCCACTTGCAGACTGGATACCAGGTGCGTAGCCCTTCCCCCCCCCCACTACTACCACTACCACACAGGGAAAGGCGAACATCTCACCTTGTTTGTTCAAGTAGAACATGGTGGTCATGTTATCGGTCTGAATTTACATGACAGAACTCCAAATCAAAGGGAGCAAACTTCCTCAGCATCAGATGTAGTGCTTGAAGATCCAGCAAGTTTATATGCATGCGGGTCTCATTGGTTGACCAAAAGCCATGGGCTCTTCAGTTGGATAGGTGAGCACTACATCCCACCAGAGACATATCCATAGTCAAGGTGAGGGTCGATCTGGGTGGACAAAGGAAATTCCCTCCGGGAAGTTCTGAGGACACACCCATCAACTGATGGCATCCCACACTGGCTGTGTCACCAGAACCAGATGATCCAGGTGAACATGGTGCTCAGGCCACTGGCACCCCAGCTCCTACTAGAGGAAGCGCATATGCTAGTGGGCCCAAAGGATCACAATGGTCAAAGCTGCTAGGTACCCCAGCAGCCAGAGGTATTCTTAGGCCTGGCACAAATGCCCAACCTGAAATGGACAGGTAAAGGAGCTAAGCTAATCCACCTGGTCCACAGGTAAGCAAGCCCTAGCCTGGAGGGAGTCCTGCTCGCTTCAGTGAACTTGATCACCTACCTGGGGATCAGTTTTGACTTGGCCTGATTGACCAGAGAGTACTCCGCTGACAGGAAGCTGGAGGTAATGCCAGTGGGCAGGATGGATCAGAATGCATAAGAAAGCATCTAGGAGGTACAGGTGCAGAACTACACTCTGTGCTCCAAAGATGGTATGATGCCATTCTGTGTGATCATATGGAACTTACATCTGCGGGTGATCAGTTTTGACTTGATCTCATTGACCAGAGGGCCCTGAAGGTACACCCTGGCACCTCGGCACCTGAGGTATACTAACATGACCAAGAAGCACTTGGTGAACACCCTGGGTGCCTAGGACAGGCCACAAGCATAAACTTGAAGTGGTAGAGTACTCCGCTGATGTGAAACTGGACGTAATGCCGGTGGGCTGGATGGATCAGAATGTGTAAGAAAGCAACCAGGAGGTCCAGGTGCAGAACTACACTCTGAGCTCCAGAGATGGTATGATCCCATTCTGTGTGATCATATGCAGCTTACACGTGTGGATGAACTTGTTCAAACTGTGCAGGTCCAATATGAGGCAGCAGCCTCCCATCTGTTTTCTTACCAGAAAGTACTGGAAAAGATCCCCGAGGGGCCAGGGCATATGGGACAGGCTTCAAGTCTCGCTGTGCTGTGTTTCATGAGCTGCGCAATATCACCCTGCAGCCAGATTAGCATGTCCACAGGCACTAGGGACTCCTGCGGTGCTCAGGGTCAATACAGAGAGATGGCCTTGAACTCCAGAGACACACACGAGCCTGCCACTTCTAGTACCCACCTGTCCGAGGTAATGGCAGACCACTGTGGAAAAAAGTGAAGGAGCCAACACTCGACCAGAAGCTGCTGCAGAGATTGTGTGGGAGAGGGAATGGCACCCCGCAACCCATCACTTCTTAACTATGGAGTAGGCCCCAAAGGACTGGCCACCACATCCCCCACCTTCTTCTGACCCTGATCACCAGACTTGGGCTTCTCTGACTGGTACAGCTGGTATGGTTGCCTCTGCTGTGGCTGCTGTTGAAGATGATAGCCAAAGCCATGAAAAGAGCCTGCTGGGATATAGCCAGAGTCCAGGGTGATGTTGGACTTTTCAGTCCTGTGAGACAGTCCTCCACCCCAGGCCAAAGAGGTCAGTGCCCAAGAAGGGCACATTTAACAACCTGTGCTGAGTCATAGCCAAGCCCTGTTATGCATGTACAGCACCATGGCAACAGCATGGGCAAAGGAGTCACCTGTGTCTAAAGCTGTCTGCATCTGGTTTTGAGACAGGGCCTGTCCAAGTTCCCCCAGGGACTGAGCTTCCTTCTGGCTGGCAGCAAGGAGAAGAGGGAGAAGGTAAGAAATGAGGCCAAAGAGGGCATGGCTGAAGTGGGCCATTATCATGGCACAGCTGGGCTCCCTAAGGCCCAAGGAAGCCATTGCACAGACATTATGGTTATCCACATCCCCTTGGACAGTCATACGAACATATGAAAATGCTGGCAGAAAAAGGCCCAGAGGTCTATCATGTCTGCCACAGCGTGCAGCTCACAGTGTACTTTATTAGAGCTGCCCCCCCCAGTCCCTCTCCTGATCATCCCAGCCCGCCACTGTCACCCTCCCTAGCCTCCTTTCTGTACTGACCTTTCCTTTGATCCTATCCCACCCCCTTTTAAAACTGCCTACAGTCTTCAGTGAAATCACCTCTTCTGGTAATTCGTTCCACCCTGCCACCACTCTTTCTGTAAAGTAGTGTCTCCTCATTTCCCTCTTGAATCTTCTCCCCACCAGTTTCAGATTGTGTCCCCTCATGATCCTTGCTCCCTTTAAGCTGAACAAGCCCTCCATAATAGCCCTATTTATACCTCTTAAGTATCTGAAGGTCTCTATTATGTTCCCCCTCTCCCTTCTATCTTCAAGGGAATATATGTTGAGCTCCCTCAATCTTTCCCCCTAGGGTTTCCCCCCAAGTCCCAGATCATCTCTGTCACCCTATGCTGCGCCTCCTCCAGTAATCTGACATTATTTTTTAAATAGGGGGCACCAGAACTGTACACAGTACTCCAACGTTGGTCTCACCAGTGATCTATACAGTGGCAGGATGACTTCCTACCTCCAAGAGATGATTCCTCTGGCTATGCACCCCAGCACCTGGTTGGCTCTTGCTGCTGCTCTATGGTACTGCACCGAAAGCTTCATGTCCCCTTTGATTAGCACCCCTAAGTCCTTTTCCTCCTCTGAAATAGATACCTGCACTCCCCTCAGCCAGTAGCTAGTCCTGGGGTTTCTGGCTCCTAAGTGCATCTCAAAGGAGATGGAGAGAGGATCACAGATGTAGAAGTGGGTAGCCATCTGGGAACTAGCAACCATCGAACAGTATGGTTCACAATAAACACAGCAATAGAGTCAAGCCATACAAAGGCAAGAGTACTGGACTTTAGGAGGGCTGACTTTGCCAAAATGGGTGAATGCCTATGGAATGCACTAGCAAATGGGCAGGAAGGAGGGGCGGAAGAACAATGGAGAATAATAAAAAATGCCATCACAGAGGTAACAAGCCTTGGTGTGAAGCAAATAAACAAAACGAAACAATGTAAGAAACCACTATGGTTCTCAAAGGAAGTGGCAATGAAGGTTCAAGAGAAAAAGAAAGCATTCAGGAAGTACAAGGAATCAGAGAAGGAGAAGGACAGAGAACTGTATCAGTTAAAGCAAAAGGAAGCTGGGAAGGCAGTCAGAACAGCAAAGGCCCAAACCGAGGAAAAGATAGCTAACTCAGTTAAGAAGGGGGATAAAACCTTTATAGGTACATCAGGGAGCGAAGGAAGACCAAGGAGGGATAGTGAGGCTTAATAAAGGGAGGGAGGGTGGGCAGAGGGTGACTGTGAAAAGGCAGAGATACTAAACAAATATTTTGCTCAGTATTTACAAATGAAGAGGGGAGGTACCTAAAACAAACAGTAGAAACACTCTGGATACAGAAGTTGATACCAGTCCATTTACAGAAGAAAGGATTCTGAAAGAACTTAAAACTGAAGGTGGACAAAGCAATGGGGCTGATGGGATTCATCCCAGAATTCTAAAAGAACTAAGGGTAGAACTAGTGACACCACTGACTACCCTCTTTAACAAATCATGGGAGGATGGGGTGGTATCCGAGGACTGGAGGAGGCAGATATGATTCCCCTCACAAAAGTGGGAGCAAGGCAGAAGCAGGAAACTACAGACCTGTTAGTTTAACCACAGTGATAGGGAAATGGTGGAATCACTCTGAAGGAAAGAACTGTCGAGTATCTAGAGGACAGAGGGCACAGGACCCAAGGCATCATGAATTACAGCGGAAGGTCATGCCAGACAAATCTGATAGATTTCTTTGACTGGGTGACCAAAGTAGTAGATCAGGGAGGGGCTGTGGACATGGCCTACCTAGACTTTAGCAAGGCATTTGACACAGTCCCACACAAAAGATTAATATACAAGTTAGCCAGCCTGGGAGTGGGTCCCAAGATGACAGCCTGGGTAAAGAATTGGCTGGAGAATAGGACACAGAGAGTAATAGTAAATGGAGTCCACTCTGAAGAAAAGGGGGTTACTAGTGGGCTACCGCAGGGTTCAGTATTAGGACCGGTCCTCCTCAATGTCTTTATAAGCAACACTGCAGACGGACTGGAAGGAAAAGTATGTCTCTTTGCAGATGACACAAAGATCTGCAACAGAGTTGATGCACAAGGTGGGGTGGAAAGGATGAGAAGGGACTTGGCAAGGTTAGAGGAATGGTCAAATGTATGGCAGCTTAGATTCAATGCTAAGAAGTGCAAGGTAATGCACCCGGGAAACAAAAACCCAGGGGAAGAGTACACAATGAGGGGTGAGACACTAACAACAACAAAAATGGAAAGGGACCTGGGGTAGTCATATCAGATGACCTAAAGGTGGGCAAGCAATGTGAGAGGGCAGCAAGGAGGGCTGGGGGATACTGGGCTGCATAGGAGAGGCATCACCAGTAGAAAACAGGAAGTTATTATCCTCTGTACAGACAGCTGGTCAGACCCCATCTAGTACTGCGTGCAGTTCTGGAGACCTAATCTCCACAAAGACATAGACAGGATGGAAGCTGTCTAGAGGAGGCAACTAAAATGGTGCAGGGTCTGCACCGGAAGACATATGAAGAGAGACTTAAGAAGCTTAATATGTATAGCCTCAAGGAAAGGAGGGAGAGGGGACATGATAGAAACTTTCAAGTACCTCAAGGGAATCAACAAAGTCCAAGAGGGTAGCATCTTTCAAAAAAGAGGTGTGCAAGAACAAGGGGCACAATTTGAAGATAGAGGGGGTGTTTAGAGGTAATTTAAGGAAGCATTTTTCACAGAGAGGGTTGTGGATGCATGGAACGGCCTTCCGGAGGAGGTTGTGAGTCAAAAACAGTGGGTGAATCAAGCACGCATGGGACAGTCATAAGGCAAATCTAGGGGATGGGGGTAGGAACAAGTAGGCTGCTGGTTAACTAGGATCTGCAGCTTATCCATTAGGTAGGGAAATGGGCAGACTGGGTGGGCCAAGCCGTCCTTATCTGCCGTCAAATTCTATGTTTCTATGTCCTTGCACTTCTTAGAGTTAAACCCCAATTGGCATATACTTGACCAGTGCTCTAGTTTTGCCAGGTCCTCTTCAAGTTTTTGCCTCTCTTTTTCACTGTCCACTGTCGCACAGATCTTTGTGTCATCTGTGAACAGGCTAATCTTACTCTTGATCCCTCCTGCTAGGTCCCAGAAAAAGATGTTGAATAACACCAGACCGAGCCATGAGGTACCCCACTGGTCACAGGTCTTGGCTTTGAGGGCTCCCCCTTACAATTATCCTCTGCTGTCTGTTCTGCAGCCAGCTCCTGACCCATCCCACTAGTTTCTCCCCGAACCCCCGATTCCTCAGTTTGCCCAGCAACCTTTCATGTGGCACTGAGTCAAAGGCTTCTCACTGAAGGCCGAGTCTGGGACCAACCCCTCGCTGAGGGGTGCTTGGAAAACCATGACAGCCACCCCCCCCCCCCACAGGGACTGCATACTTGTACTGGTGACAGGGCACTGGACAGGATGCTAGGAGCTGCCATAGGCCAAGGGCTGGACCAAGGACAGCCTCAGTGATTGGGAACAACAATCCAGGGATCGTCCTGTTCCAGTGTTCATAAGGGGTAGAACTCCCCTCTTCTGGACTACCTCCAGGTAAACATTAAGGATCTGAGACATGTGCTGCAAGACAGCAGCGAAGGAGGTTGAATAGCTTGTCAAGGATCGACCGTCCGATGAGTCAAGCTCAGCTCGACCACAGTCAGAGGAGGCCGTCGGGGACTCCCCCTCTTCTTTGGTGTGTGGACCACCTTTACTGGCAGTTTTCATCCCAACAGTACCAAAGTCCATAACATTTATGGGTAGCGCTTTCCATTTAATAATGGTTAAAAAAAGAAGTTGACACACACACACAATCATTGCAGAAATGATGCAGGTAAAAGGTTTATTAACAACAACAACAACAACAAAAAAAAAAAAAGACAGTGTGACACAAACAACCCACACAGCACTAAAAAGTCAGGCTCTCCAACATTGTGATGTGCCTATAACTTTGTTAGGGGCTTGTTCTTGTTACATTCATGATCGTCAACAGCATGACAGTGACTGCTATGTGCATGTTCCTCTCCTTTCTTAATTGCTACAGGTATTGCAAATGATACTGAATACTGAAGTTACCTAGACAGAAGGAGACAAACAAGATGGCACTATGGTGTTATTTCATGAAGCATTTCCTATAGTATGTTTCTATGTAAAATACTGTGCATTCAAAACCAAGAAAAGCAGCCTAATTTGTAAACAAGCAGTGCACATCAGCGAATGGTCCTACAACTGCCCAAAACACCATCTGAGGCTCTGCTGAATATACAGTAAAGAATAAAGGCATGATGGCATTATCAGCCAATGAGACTGCAAATATGTCAGGGTAAGCAGGTCATAACCAACATGGACACTGTTTTATAGTGTTTTTTTTTAACTAAAAAAAACAAATGAGTGTTGTCCTGTAGCTTAGCCTATTTAAATGACAGCGGGCACTCAGAAGTCTGACACGAATTTACAATTAGCGGGTTCACACAGACAAAATTCACAACACTATAAGCCTGGCCAAGAGCAAGGGAACGAGAGAAATGAATCACCTGTCCTTTGGTTAGTAGGTCTTTCACACTGGCAGGTTTAAAGTAGGTAAAGTCAATCAGAGCCTGGAATAATGCCATGGCTTTCTCGGAGTAACCAGCCTGTCGCAGAAAATGGCACTGCTGGAGAAAAATGGCTGTAAAGGATAGAAGGAAACAGATTTTAAGCAGATAATATCAATGTTTAATGGATGAATTCTGTATTTACAATTAGAAACGAGAGGCTTGAAGCAAAGCCACATAAAGATTAAATACCAATATTGCATAGTACTACCAGACTAACATACAAGATATACAATACCAAGGAAAATCAAAACATACCCAACCCACAATCACCCACCCCAACATAGGAACTGCTATGGCTGTACCCTTCCTGTGTCTTGAAAGATGGATGAGTGGCAGCTTCCTTCATAACTGATACCAATGCCGCTCTGTCATTAGCCAGGAGGGGGCGCCCAAAAACAAGCAGGCTCCTGCCCTCCATTTTCAGAAGCTGGGTGCATCATCTCTGCAAAATGCTTGGGCCCCTGCTGGCCTCAGTGTGGGATTGCGGGACTCGCATCCAAGTCTCAGTACTCAGGTGGCAGCAAAATACGCTGCTGCTATGCCACTGGATTAAGAACATACCCATTTTTACTTAATCAGGGGGTTGTAAATCTGAGTCTATGACAATCTGGAACTAGTAAGAAGAAACCAGTACTACTTTATGAAGATTTCTAACATCTAACACCTCTGGTACCAATACCATACAACTTTAAATACAGGTTACTGACCTGTAACTGGAGTTCTAGGAGTGGTATATGTTGTTCATCCACACTTCTTGGCAGTTACCTTGTCGCTTAAAGATGTGCCGGAAAGTCTTCAAGCTGACTCCTCCCACCCTCCTGGGTGGTAAAACCCTCGGCTCTGCCCCATGATGCCAGATCTAGCCTGCTGGAAGCCACGTTGCGCATCAAAGTCGGGGAGGTCGTGTGGGTTGCGTGGATGAACATATACCACTCCTAGAACTCCTGTTACAGGTGAGTAACCTGTATTTCTAGGGACGTGGATATGTTGTTCAATCCACACTTCTTGGCAGACTCCTAGCAGTTCTCTGGGAGGGGGGAGGCAAGGCGCGCCTCTCCTTATATTTACTTGGGGAATAAGGACTGGAGAACCGAGGTCCCAAAACCAGCATCCCGGCATGACTCTAGGTCAATGTGGTAATGGGAAATAAAGGTGTGTGCTGACTTCCAGGTAGCAGCCCTGCAGATTTCCTGGATAGGGACACCCCTAGAAGCAGCCACCGAAGCAGCGGTATGGTGGGTTGAATGAGCCCTTATCCCCCGGGTGGCTCCATGCCCACCAACCTATAGCAGAGATCTATGCAGGAGGTGACCAAACTGCTTATCGTCTGCTTGACTGTAGGTCTGCCAGGTGCGGCTTCAGAGTAGGTGACAAACAGCTGGCGAACCTTTCCCTGAACTTCAGCCATCCACTCCTTATAATAAGCGAGCGCTCTTCTAGGGTCCAGAGTATGGAGCCTATATTTGGCCTCCGAGGTGTGATTGGGGTAGAACACCGGCAGAGTCAACACCTGATTCAGGTGAAACTCAGACACCACCTTCGGAAGGAATTTCGGGTGGGGGCGAAGGACAGGCTTGTCCCCGCGGAAGACCAGATGCGGAGACTCTATGGAAAGCGCCTGGAGCTCTCCCACCCTTCTGGCTGATCTGATAGCCACCAAGAAAATGGTCTTCCACGTCAAGTGAGAGATATCGCACCTGTGTGTCGGTTCGAATGGCTTGCCCATGAGCTTGGCCAGTACCAGAAGTAGATCCCACGGAGGTGGAGGTTCTTGCACTGGAGGGGATATGTGGTCTAAGTCTTTGAAAAAACGCCAGACCACCTGCTCCTGTGCCACCGACTGCTTGCCGGCCCACGCCCGGTAAGCAGAGATGGCTGTTAGGTGTACCTTAAGGGTTGTCAACCGAAGCCCTAGCTGAGAAAGGGACCAGAGGTAGTCCAAAATGCTAGCCAATGGGCAGGATGAAGGGTCCAACCCCTTGCCCTGACACCAAATGGAGAATCTCTTCCATTTAAAGGCATAACATTTTCTGGTCGACTCCTTACGGGATGCCTCAACGATGCTGTGGACCTTATCGGAAAGACCCAAGGCCTGGAACTCTAGCCGCTCAGGAACCAGGCCGTCAAGAGCAGGGATTGAAGGTCCAGATGGAACACCTTCCCTTGCTGACTGAGATCAGGTCTGGGTGGGCTGGAAGCGCTGGGAGCCTGAACTGAGGCTGAGGAGATCTGGATACCAAACTGGCGGCCAGTCATGGGGTTGTAGCCTAGAATCACCCCGCGCCTTGTCCCTCTTCGCTTGAGAAGCACCCTGTGGATCAAGGAAATGGAGGAAGTGTAGAAGAGGCTGGGTCCACGGCCTCAGAATGCATCCCCTGCAGCGAGCCTTGCTGAGGGAGGCGGGTATGAAACAGCCTCAACTTTGCGTTCTCCCTGGAGTGAACAGGTACACCTGAGGGGGTGCACCAATGGGAGAACAGGTCTTGAACTACCTCCAGCAGGAGAGACCACTCGTAAGATGCATCGCCTATCCGGCTGAGGGCATCGGCCAGACTGTTTGAGGCTCCTGCCACATGGATGGCTAGGAGATCCGCCTCCAGGCTGATCACGAGAGACCAAATGCGGAGAGCTTCCTTGCACAGGGGCAAGGAGGGCATCCTGCCCCGACGGCTGAGATGGTACATGGTCGTGGTGTTGTCTGTCTGGACCTGAACCACTTGACCCCATACAAATGAAGCGAAGGTGACGAGGGCTAACCTTCCACTTGAAGCTCCAGCAGCTTGATGTGACATTGGGACTCCTGAGGGAACCAGAGGCCATGGGCCCTGAGCTCCCCCAGATGGGCACCCCAACCCATCAATGAGGCATCAGTCGTAAGGATGACCGTCAGCTCGGGGCAGACAAACGGGATACCCTCCTGCAGATGAACTGGGACGAGCCACCACTGCAGGCCATCCCACATCTTCTGGGTCACGGTCACTGGCTGGTCCAGAGAACCGGAGCACTGAGACCAGTGGTGGTCCAGCCCCCAGTGCAGGGGGCGTATATGCCAGTGGTCTCAACAGACCACGCTGGTGCAGGCCGCCATGAGACCAGAAAGTGCAGGAAGTCCCGGGCAGGGCACAATTGCCCAACCCGAAATGATTGGGTAAATGAGGAAAGGACCTCAGCCCTGTCTGCCAGGAGCCAGGCTCTGGCTCGAAGGGAGTCGAGCTCTGCCTCGATGAACTGAATCATCTGCGATGGCACAAGTTCCAATTTGGCCTCGTTGATCAGGAGGACAAGCTGGGAGCAGATCTGAAGGGCCAGATCTCTGAACTGTTCCACCTCCAACCTGGAGGGAGCTGCTATCAGCCAGTCGTCCAGGTACGGGTACACCCAGACCCCTCAGTGCCACAGGAATACTGTCACCACTGCCATGCATTTGGTGAAGACCCTGGGAGCTGGAGAGAGAGGCTGAAGGGCATGGCCTGGAACTCGTAAATGGATCCCTCTGCTCTGAAGTGGAGCAATCGCCGATGAGATGGACTGATTGGGACATGAAAGAACACATCCTGGAGATCCAGAGAACAAAACCATACGCCTAGTTCCAGGGATGGTATGATCTGAGTCAGAGTGACCATCCTGAAGGTGCGTGGCCTTAGGAACTTGTTCAGGTCATGCAGGTCAAGAATGGGGTGCCAGACCACCATCCGTTTTGGGACCAGGAAGTACCTGGAGACAAACCCTGGGCATGGAGGAGGATTCGCCACCTTGCTGACCACCACCTTTTGGAGGAGCAGAGCTATGTCGGCTCGACGGGCCGACAGAGAGGCTGTGGAACCAGTAGCCCCCTGAGGGGCGCTGGCTCAGAAGGGAGGGGTCTGCTCAAATTCTAGAGGCAGACCCCTGCCGACCACTTCCAACACCCAATGGTCCATGGTTATAGCGGACCAGGTGGAAAGGAAGTGGCTGAGCCGGCCCCCCCACAGGGGGACCCAGGGGAGGACTGACAAGGTTGGGGGCGGCACCCCTCAACCCGTCACTGGACAGGCTTGAAGGAAGAGCCGGTCAAGGAGCCGCCTAGGCCCTTCTCTCCAGGCTTCCTGTTGGAGGAAGCAACAAGCTTGGCCTTGGGGCGCCAAGCGTGAGCCTGCTGGCCCCACTGGTGCTACAATGGGTCGTGTCGCAGAAGTGGAAGGCTTAAAGGGTCAGGCCATTGCTGGCGGCCTTTGTCCTTCTGGGCAGACGTGACTGAGTCCAAGGTGGCACTGGAATTCTTGATCCACTGGAGGTGGCCCTCCACCCCGTGCCCAAACAAGTCGGTGCCCAAGAAGGGAACATCTGCCAGCTTGTGTTGGGTATCTGCTGTGAAGGTCGAGATCTGCAGCCAAACTCTTCAGTGCATGGCTACTGTGGCCACTACTGACTGGGCACAAGAGTCTCTGATGTCCAGAGCAGTCTGGAGCTGTTGCTTGGCCACAACCCTTCCCTGATCCTGCACCTGCTTGACCATCATTTGAAGGTCAGCCAGGAGATGAGGAAGCACCTCATCCAGGGAGCCCAAAAGGGTGTGTGAAAAGTGTGCCATCAGTAGAGCCGAACTAGCCTGTCGAAGACCTAGGGAGGCAGAAGCATATTTTTTGCACCCGGAGTAGTCCAGCTTTTTGGACCTTTGTCTGGGGGCTTCTCATGTCCTTGGCATTTCTGGAGTGCTCAAAATGCTATTGGTCACCAGCCCCTCAGCAGAGGGGTGCTCCAAAAAACCAGAGAGGAAACCTGTCGGGACTGCGTACCTGCGGGCCATCCTGGCCGAAGGCGCAGGACAGGAGGCAGGCCGCTGCCACAACTCCAAGGTTGGACCAACAATGGCCTCGGCCACAGGAAAGGCCTCCGTAGGGGAATCCCCTCGGTCCAAAATCTCCATGAGGGGATATTTGGCCCGTTTCTGCACTGGTTCGAGCTGCATCCCAGTAGATTCCGAGATGAGCAGAAGAATACCGAGGAACGAGGATGGGCTCTAGTTCACCGACAGACCACAGAGGATTCCAGGTCGAGAGGACTGGAATACAGAGAGGAGTCTTCAGACTCCGAGGAGTCCACAAACAGCTGCCTACGGCCTAAGCCACCCTCCACTTGCCGAGGCCAATTGGGGGTGAAGGTGACCGACAACCTGTGGGGCAAGCCCTGTCCCGACCGAGAATCCTTGGCAAGGGCCCCAGTCTTCGGCTGAGGAGGCGGCGGTTCCACTACAATGGGTGGAGTAGCCAGTTTTGGCCGAGCAATCAGCGCCGAAGTCTGCTCCTCGACCAAGGAACCGAGGGCAGGAGATCGCTCCGGCTGCTCGGGCAACAGCCACTTTATTGCTGGTGAAGGCGACAGAGTCGGCTTGTTGCTGGCCAGTAAGAGCTGCTGCCACATGATATCCTCATAGCGCCTATGCAACTTGTGCCGGAGCCTCTCCTCCTTAGAGGATGACGAGGATCAGTGGTGACGCCACTTTCCATGATGTCGGGACCGAGACCCGCCGACGTCTGCAGGACTTGCCCGACATGGAAGAGGTCAGAGACCATTGGGGTTGCCAATGGTGGGTCAAAGAAGGGGCGAGGGAGACCTGCACATCCTCCAGTTCGGGGTCCTTGACCGGGGACCTCGGCTCGGGAGGCCGAGGCAAGTCCTCAGTAGGCATCGGGGGAACCGGTGAAGAAGGGTTGTCAGCTTCTCCAGTCGACAGCCCGTCTGATGGGTCGAGGAAGATCTTGACCTCATCGACGGGTGTCTCTGTCGGCTAGCCTGACGGGGACACCGAGAAGCCAGCGTCCTTGGCCGCAACCTCGACCGAAGTTGATAGAAGACGGTCCAGAGAGTGAGATCTCTCCCGCTCCCACGAACGTCGACAGTGGGATTTACTTTTTGGTTCCTTCTTCTTCAACCGAGAGAAGTGAGTCTCTAAAGACCCCTCTCCCATGGTGGAGAGGGACTGGCAAAGCTCCGGAAAGGAAGCAGTGTAGGAGGAGCCCAAGGAGAGCTGGATAAACACTGACACCGAGGATGAAGAAGCCGCGGCCTGGCCTGCCTCCTCCTTGAGGGCGATTAACTGATCCAGCTACTCTGCGGAGCCCGCCTAATGGGCCTCCTTTGACTTCACCGGCGGAAACAGTTTCTCTGGTCACCCCAGATGGAGTCGGGCAGCGCGGTCTTCGAGAACCGATGGTGAAAAGGACTTGCACGGATTGCAAGCCTGCGGATCATGGCCAAAACCAAGGCGGTAGACACATGTGGCGTGCAGGTTGGTTCGAGACATCTTCTGCCCGCAAGGGCACCAACGGAAGCCGGGAGTGGATTTCGAGTCCATCGCAGTCGCGAGGGAAAGTGAAGACTGAAATTGCATAAACTTCAAGACAATTTTCGGTAAAACCGAAGGTTTATGATCCAGGCCTAGAGATGCAAGAACGCTAAGGAGGGAACCTGAGCTTCCAAGTGGTAAGGAAGATCTGGGGTCATGGGGCGGAGCCGAGGGTTTTACCACCCGGGTGGGTGGGAGGAGCCAGCTTGAAGACTTTCCGGCACATCTTAAAGCGGCAAGGTGCTTGCCAAGAAGTGTGGATTGAACAACATATCCACGTCCCTAGAAATAACATTATTGTTTCAACAGCTTCATTTGTTGCAAGTTTCCATTATGAGAACTGGACATAATGAAGAAATCAGGTGCGCAAAAAACAGAACATTATACTTGCATACTGTGAAAAGCCACCTAGGGACTGAACAATCAAACAGGGCATTCTTCAGTCATTTTCTTAAAATTTGTGCAAGAATTCTGTGTGTTTACAGTACCATGGTACCAGGCTGACAGCAGCGAAAGCCAAGATCCTCTATCCACATGACCAATGCAGCACAGGCAGCCTTAGTGCAAGCTTCCCCACACTTCATCCTTGGTTTCTTATCTGAGACTGCCAACCAAGGTACCAAATTACTGCTCATTATAATTATGGCTTCCTGATGTAGACATCCATCCAGTCAGAACTACACAGGGGCAGCTCCTTCAACACAAGCTACCAACCACTAATGAAATGACAAACAGCTTTAAGCCCCTACAGATCCAAGCTGGACTTGGGCCAGTGAACAGGGAGAAAGGCTTGTAACCAAATGCTAACTGCCTGAGCCACCTAGTACCTAGAAGTCAATCATATTGCATCGTACAAAGAGGGAAATGAATGCTTATGGGACTAGAATGCAACAGTAGCTTTACATGGTCAGAGAATCTTCTATTGAAAGTTTACAGACTTTTTTCTTCTGATGTATATTTGAATGTGAACTTTTTGTACATGAACCGACATCTGCAGCAATATACCATACACAACACTATTTATTTCTGACTGGCTATTTTACATCCCAGCCACTAGATGGCAAATGCTAACTACATTTAAAACTAGCTTAACTTTCTTCACTCATGCTAGAGTACCTGTCGTTAAAAGGAGTATTAGTGCCATGCTACGGTTGAGCATGTACAGAAAGGCTGGTGCATGATTAAGAAAAACACCTGCACTAACCTTCTTTCTAATAAGATAAGAGGATATCAAGGGCTGAAAAGTGACTGTGTATCTGTGTAGTAATTGTTATTATAGCACACCTGTATCTGTGTAGGGTTTATGTAGCTCTGCAGTGACTTGTTACAGCATACCTGTATTTGTGTACGGATCGCGTAGTTCTATAGTGACTGTTGTTATACCATACCTGTATCTGTGTAGGGATTGTGTAGTTCTATAGTGGTTGTTGTTGTTATAGCATACCTATATCTGTGTAGGGATTGTGTAGTTGTGTAGTGGTTGTTGTTATAGCATACCTGTACCAGTGTATGGATTGTGTAGTTGTGTAGTGCTTGTTGTTACTGCATACCTGTATCTGAGTAGGGATTGTGTATTGTACAGTTACACAAGAGCTTACCATAGCAGTAGATCTTTGAGGGGATCTCTTGCAGCAGGCCATCACAGCTAGGACTTTACCATCAGGCACTAGGACCACATGGAAACTTTTCTAGCTAACAGTCTACCAAAGGGGGGCACCCACTTTCGACGTCACTCTCAGACGTCAGCCTCTCTATATAGGTGGACAGCTCCCCATGTCCTCCCCAGTTCTCCTGTCGGAGACCCCAGAATGTCCAAATGAGGGAACCAAGGAGGAACCCAAGGTTCCAAGGAAAGGCTGAAGGATTTCTCTTGGAGAGGAAGCTTATGCATGATAAACAGGCCTACGGGGAAGGCGGGAAGGAAAAGCAAGGCCTGCTGCAAGAGATCCCCTCAAAGATCTACTGTTACGGTGAGTTCTTACATAACTGTACTATGTTACAACAGGGGAATCTCTTGCAGCAGGATATCACAGGTAGGACGAGCAGTTCCAAAGCTGACAGCATTACAAAACTGGGCGGAGGTGAAAAAACACCTAAGAATGAAGGCCCTATAATACAGCCAGGCTGACATTGGCTCTACGCCTAGAGGCGATGTCCAGGCTGTAGTGCTTGAAAGTGTGAACTGAACTCCAAGTGGCTGCTGCACAGATTTCTGCATCCGACACATTTAGTTTTTTTTTTTATTGACCGGGTAAATGCACTAGACAAATTCTGCCTACTTTCGGCATGACCCGGGGGAGGGGGATACAGATTAATGCCAACTGATCTTGAACCAGATTAAGCTGTTGGTGGTATTTTTAGTGAATGGGGGAAATTTGGCCAGGGCACTGTGGAAATTCCCCTACTCGTCAGCAGCGGGACCCCTTGGCTGTCTGATTCAGATGGTCAGTGCGATGGAGAGGCTGGAGGAGCTGGATGCTGAGCATGCAGGGGAGCAGTCCTCCTTCCCTGACACGGAGATGCAAGAGGCCGTTGATGGAGCACTGGTAGCTGCGGATTGCTTTGAGTTAACGTTGGATGACGAAATACGTACTGAACTGTCACAAGGTGAGCAGCAACCAGAAATGCTTGAGAATGTTGACTGGAGAACAGAGCAACATAAAGTGGGACAAATAATGGAAAATGCCCAGTGTGGCTTAAAACAAAAGCAGCAAGCAGTAGGAACTCAACGTTTCACTGAAAGTAGTAAGTCTGATACTGTTCTGATACGTGACACACCGGAGGAGAATTCAGGGAGTCAGCAGAATGCTGACATGGCAACCACAGCTATACTCAGCAGTGTTAAGTCTGGTGTACAGAATCGCAGTGTGCAAAATACAGAGGCTGACAGTTTTGACATTGGAAATATTGTGTGCCCAAAGCCTGCACAGCAGAAAACAGTATTGTCTGTAGAGAAAGGAGGAAAGTGTTTAGGTCATGGACATGGGGAGAAAAGTAGTGACAGTGCTGTAAAACCAGCTGCAGAGCAAATAACAGAGCAAGGGAAGGTGTACTCATTTTAGAAAGATTGTTCACGGCCAGAATGGAGTAAAACCAATGACATGTCACAAATGGGAAAGGGATAGTGAATGTGGAGGTAGGAGGCCTGAACTGGTCCCCTGCACAAGCACTTGAAGATGCAGATTGGGAGAAAACTAAGACTGGACAATGGGTTCCGGACACTAATGACCCAGCATATAAAGACATGCTAGCTAAATCTGCAACAACAGTGGCCACCAGTGCAAGAGAGGGACCGAGCTCCAACTTGCCCCAGGGTAATCATTTGAACTTTAATATTGTTGAAAATGTTGAGATTAATTCTGATTTACAGCAGGGTGCACAAAATGTTGTAGAAGGCCCTGTTAGAGTGGGCCCGCAGGATATTAATGCAGGAGAAGAAGGGGGAATGGATGCTGGATTTAAGTTATCAGACTTATTTCAAACTAGAGGGGAGCCTGCTCCGTGCAGGAATGCTGTAAGACTGCTATATAAGGGTGGCCTCATTGATCCTCCAGATCGTCGTTTTATAGCAAAAACATTGTTGAAGGGGCCATTAAAATTTTTTTCTTCAGAGATTTTCACTTTGATTAGTTTAGGGAATGCTAATTTTGATATTAGCTTTAAAAATTTTTCAAGCTTAGACCGTTTCTTGGCTCAACATATGAAACTTAAGAATACCCCGCTATGGTCCCCCTTTCATGCCATACCTTTGACTAAGCCAGCTGTTAAAAATATTATAATTATGTTCAAGAACGAGGGAGTCAATGTTGAAGATATTTTGTTCTGGCTTCGTCAAAGGTGTGAAGTATTTAATAGACCGATGCCCACATTAGACAGTGAAGAAATTTGAGATGGCAGTTAGAGGGTGCGAGTTAAATTACTCACAAATAACTTAGGGCCAGTACACTTGCCAAATACATTTTATCTAGGTAAAGACAGAGGTTCTATTTTTTATGCTGGCCAACCCAGGTTGTGTTTAAAGTGTGGTGCTAGAACACACCTCAGTGTGGCCTGTGATTCTGTAAAATGCAGTCACTGTCTGGAGTTTGGGCATACAGTGAGCAAGTGCCTCAATCTCTTTAAATGCAACTTATGTGAAAGAACAGGGCATGCATATGGACGTTGTCCATGGGCATCCCATAATCGAGATGATTGCTCATCCCATGAGGTACTGATAAACTTGGCTCAGCAACAACAAACAAAAAGGACAGCAGAGCAGGCAGCAAAAACAGGTCAGGATACACTAAGGCAGAAAACAGTCTCTGAAATTCAATTTGAGAATGGAGAAATGAGTGTGGCACCCCCTTCAGAAATAGTTACGCATACTGAACCCTGTGTAACTGAGGGACAGCCTTTGATTGCTGATGAGGAGGAGGTTTCAAGTGATATGCCCCCCCCCCACCACCTCCGGCACAGGTAGCTTTTTCAATAGTCACGCAAAGGAAAAGAACTAGAATGGGTAAGGTGGTATCAAAAAGGTAGGTGGGAAGGAAATACCACTTGCTGCAGAATCTTGGAAAGTTGGGAATAAGTATGCAGCCTTGCATACTGAGGATGGGAAGGGGGATTCAGAGGGAGAAGAAACAGACACCTCATCAATCGTTTCAAATACTGATACTGATGATGGGCGGAGCGGGGGATCAGATTCAATTGTCAAGCGTACAAGACAGACAGAATATAAAAACTCCTTAAAGGAAAACTACACGCAAAACTTGAAAAAATATATGCTGTGCAGAGTGTTTTAATTTGTATGTGAAGTTCTAGTGTTTCCTTCCCTCTGACTGGTATTAGGAGTTTTTCCTAAATTAGCCTGATAGCTTTAGGGTAGTTTTACGACCCCTGGATATCTCCATATCAAATAGGTTTATTGCATTTCTTTGTCCTACAATGCACCTTGGTTCATGTAATGGTGATGTAGCAGAGCCCATAAATCCAGCAGAAAGCACTGCATCACAATCAGTTCACAACAATAGAGATGGCTATATTTTAAAATCTGTATAATTCAGCTTGGTGACCACCCTCATCCTAAAGGTTTTACTGTCCTGAAAAACTTTGCTGCTGGTATTTTTTGTGCAGCTTGTAAAGCTTCCAAGATACTTAGTTTGTTTGGCATGTGTGTGCTGAATGTTGGGTCTCTCTTACATCACAGTCACGTGAGACAAGATGCACTGTGGGAACAAGAAATGCAATTACACTATCAGGTATGAAGATCCCCAGGGGTCATAAAACTAGCATAAAGCTAGCAGGCTAATTTGGGAAAAACTCCTAATACCAGTCAGAGGGAAGGAACACTAGAACTTCACATACAAATTAAAACACTCTGCACAACATATCTTTTTTCAAGTTTTGGGTGTAGTTTTCCTTTAACCTAGATATGAGATCCACTATACAGCAAGCTTCTATCAACCATTTAAGTCTCACTACAGTAAATCTGAACAGCATTAAGGGGGACAAGAAACCGGCTGGCACAATGCTGTCTCTGCAGGAAACTGCTAGTGACATTGTCTGTATAGTGGTCACTAGGATTAAAACACACAGAGAACTTCAACAAGCCTCCCAAGCTTGGAAGTTAGGCCCATCCTATTAGTCCACTGGACTGGATACCTGTGACAGGGTGGGGGGTTTTGCTTTCAAACAATAAAATTCAGGTTTCTAGAGTTGTGGAGATTCATCCAGGGAGAGCATTACTACTAGATATTACATACTTTGTAAGAGAGATTTAGAATAATTGTGAATTATGCTCCACAAACAAAAGCTCTCAGAGCTGAACTTTTTAAAGAAATCCAATCCATGGGTAGGTGACTTTACTTGCTGCCTACAACAGTCAGACAGGGGACTGAAAACCACAAAAATGTTTTGCGATTCTAATGCACTAACACAGATATTACAGACTGCATCATTAACAGATGCCTACAGGAGTATTCACCCTACAGGAGGTTTCACAATTTTAGAGGGACTATAAAAACCCATAGATTTTATGTTTATTTCCAAAACATTACATGTTCAGGAAATTAACACACAGGCTCTAGAGTTTACTGATCATGTGGCCTTAACAGCACAGATCTCTTGGAGGGATGCCCCAAGAAGTAAAAAAAATAAGCGGAGACTAAACGAATCTATTTCAGTCAATCCTAAAGCACAAAAGCTCTGGCAAAAGAATTGGACAGCTAGGCTTTCAGTTGTGGACTGTTACCTGGATATAGCAGAATGGTGGGAGGACACAAAAAATTCATGGAGGGAGTTCTTCCAAAAACAAAGTCAGTATGTTAGTAATAGCTCATATTTAGATTATTTATACTTAAGACAGCAATTGCAACACTTGATTTCCTTGACTGAAACCACATCTAGAGACTATAGCTCACAAATTCAAGTCATAAGGAAAAAAATGCAAACATTACAATACAATAAAGCACAGACCTTTGGACAAAAAGCTAAATTTGGAACTCAAAGTAGTAAGGGAGGTATAGATCCATATAAAGAATGCAAATCCAGAGTAGAATCTAGAATTATTACAGAATTATTGACATCAGCAGGGATAGTGTAACCTCGCCACAGAGTATCTTGCATGTAGTGGAACAGCATCTCAAAAATATTTTTGGAGAAAGTCTAAATTGTCAGATAGCAGAAAATAGTTTTAAAACTCTTAAGTTGCCACAAGTCTTAGACATAAGATCTTTAACACAGGATATAAGAGAATTTGAAGCAAGTCAAATGATAAGCTTATTAAAATCAGATTCTGCTCCAGGATTGGATGGCCTAAGTGCAGGGTTTTATAAGCAATTTAAAACTGAGTTAGTCCCTGCTTTAACGATTTTGTTTAATTATATGTTAGCAGAAGAAATGTGCCCCATCTATGAAAGAAGCAATATTGGTGCTAATTCATAAAAAAAAGGGCCCACAATTGATATTCATAATTGGAGGCCTTTGAGTCTCCTAAATACTGATTTTAAAATAATGGCCAAGATTTTATTAGCTAGGTTGACAAAGGTCTCTTCTTATTTGATTAGTGCAGCTCAGACATGTGCGATACCAGGATGACAGCAATGTGACAACTTAATATTGTTAAGAGAATTATTTTTTCAAGGAAATCTAGGACAGGTATGTGGTTGGGTGGTAGGTATTGAGTTGGAGAAAGCTTTTGACAAAATATCTCATGAATTTTTATTTTCTATGTTAAAAGCATTTTGGGATCCCTGATGCATTTATAAGCTGGGTAAAGATTTTGCATACAAAAGCTTTTATTGTGCTGAATGTAAATGGATGGTATGAGGACAGAATTCTAGTCTGTAGGGGTGTTAGGCAGGGCTGCCCTTTAAGACCTTTGTTATTCACATTTGGGATTGATATTTTTATAAGATTAATCAGACAGAGTCCAGATATCTTAGGACTTAGTATTAATGAATCTACCCCTGCAACTAAAATCTTAGCGTATGCAGATGATAAGGTACTCTCAGTTAGTGAAAAAACAAGTGGACTAGCACCATCAACTGCTTTCAGGACATATTCGGAAATACCAGGTTCACAGATTAACTTACATAAAAGTCAAGGAGTTTCGTTAGGAAATACTCAAGTTCCAAGATCTGGGAGATTGGGAGGAATTATGATATCTAAAAAACCCATAAAAGTTTTAGGGCAACTTTCGGGGATCAAAGTGATGATATCCTAAACTGGGAAAGGTGTATCAGTAGAGCAGAAAGGATTGTAAATGGGTGGAGGAACAAGATAATAGGGACAAAGAAAATGGTTTGGTTAATTAAAACCTTAGTGCTGCCAGTTTTCTTATATACTTGTTACAATTTAGGTTTTGCCTTGAAACTGGGAGATAAGGAATGGAAACCATGGGTGAATAGCTGGTTGGTTGCGAATATCCCAGCTTGGCAGGAAAGAAAACCAAGGATGTTAGGAAAGGGGATGGTCTTACCAAAATATGAAATGGATGGCATTAAGTGGGCTATTAAATGGAAGTTAGGCCCACAAGAGATATTGTGCCAAGATCGGAAAACATTGTACAAACATATTTTGAAAGTGGAAGGACAGGATCCAGTAATATTCCCACAGTGTCCAGATGAACAAAAGCAAAAAGTATTGAAGCAGTTAAATAATTCAAGAATCCTGAATTATGTATGAGATGTACTATGGTTAGGGAATTATGATAGACTCAGCATAAAGGAGAATAACAAACACAAAAAAGTAGAGGAAAGACACTGTCCAAGAGATACCTGTACTGGTATGACTGAAACACAGCTGCATTTATTTAAAGAATATGAGTATGTGCAACAGTTTTGGGATATGCTGGCAGTGGAACGGAAGGAACCTATATCTGCAAAACTGAATTATGCACAGATAGTATATGGACAGTGTTTAGGGTTAGTAAATAACGATAATGAAGATACCATTTATGTAGTATTAGCTATAATTAGGTATTATATATAGCAAGCTAGGTGTATTTGGGTGCTGCAACAAAGATGGATTGTGCAAACTGAATTTGTTACTAATGTAAAGAAAGCAATACAAAAATTGATGTACGGTGATATGATTAGGTATGATAGTACAAAAGATGCACATTTATGGATTAATTGTGAACATTGGGGTTGACGTTTTGGAATAGATAGGGTGAGTTGGGTTATGTATGGATTGTTTGATTAGTGTTATTGTACATATAAGTTGGTTATTCTTACTGTATTATTGAGCTGTTTCACACATTTTGTTATTAGTGTAAATATTATTGTTGTTTGATGTTGTAATGAAGTCCATTCTGCTTAATAAAAATTTCCCTACTCTTTTTTTGAGAAGTGCCATGGGATCTTTAACATCCACCTGAACTACCACCAGAACAGGCAGATGGGACCTCGGTTTAATGTCTCATCTGAAAGATGGCACCTCAGGAGTGCAGCACCCCCTCATGCTGCACTACAGTGTCAGTATTGGGATTTAACCCAAGTGCCTGGTGTGAGGATAGACCCCACAGCCTTCTGATCTCCTGGCCTCACAGGCGAGTGTGCTACCTGCTGAACCACTGACTTATGGAAACAGGCTACCGAGGCAGCCATCCCCCTAGTGGAATGGCCATGAACAACACCCGAAGATCCTTACCATACTTCCAGTAACAAAAAATAATACAGTTGGCTAACCATTTGGACAGACACTGCTTAGAAATGGGTGCGCCCTCTTTTCCTGGGGCAAACAAAATAAAACAACTGAGAACACTTCCTGACCTCTTTAGTTCTGTGCATATAGTAATGCAGAATTCTATGTACATACAAAGTGTGGAGCAATGCTTTCCCTGGATTGGCATGCTCCAGAAAGTACTCAAGAAAATGAATAGATTGGTTCAAAGTAAACTCAGATACAACCTTAGGGAGAAACTGAGGATTAGTATTTAAAGACACTGTCTTTGTGAAAAAAACAAGTAAGGCTCCTTATGCATAAGGGCCTGAAGCTCGGAAATCTTCCCGAGTGGAAGTAACAGCAACTAAAAATAATGCTTTCCATGATAGATAGTGTAGCTCGCAAGACGTGGCCGGCTCAAATGGAAGTGAGGTGAGCTTTTCCAAGACAAAGTTGAGATCCCAAGCCAGGACAGGGTTATGGATTGGGGGTTTCAGATGCAGAATGCCTCTAAGAAAGGTACTGGCTACATCAAGCTAGGCCACCGCTCACCCATCCACCGGTACATGATACGCAGAGATGGCAGACAGATGTACCTTAATGGATGAGTGTTTAAGACCCATGTCCGAAAGAGACAGCAGATATTCCAGGATCTGGTTAACTGGACACATAACGGGATCCAGGCGGTGCAAAGCCACCAAAATGGCAAAGTGCTTCCACTTCATGGAGTAAGTAGCTCTGGTGAAGGGCTTACAAGCTGCCACCAAGACCTTTGCCACCTTGGGGGAGACCCCAAAGCGAGAAATGGCTATGTTTTCAGGAGCCACGCATGAAGGTGGAGCGACTTGAGGTCCGGATGGACCAGGGTGCCCTGCTCCTTGGAAAGCAAGTTTGTGCACAGTGGAAGAGGAACAGAGGCTCCACTGCCAGTTGCTGGAGCAGTGGGAACCAAACCTGGCGAGGCCAAAATGGGGCGATGAGAAGAGGGAAGGGAAGAAAGGCATACAGAAACCTCCCTTTCCAGGAGAGGGACAATGCATCTTGCCAGAAAACTCCAGGCCCTGGAGCAAGCGAGCAGAAAAGTGGCAGTTTTGCATTGAGTGGGGATGCAAAAAGGTCCAGCTCTGAGAGACCCCAGTGATTGAACAGATCCTCTGCGATGGAGGGCAGAAGTTCCCACCCATGCACTCAAGATTGTGACTGGCTTAGGCTGTCTGCTAAGGCATTTTGCACACCTGGAAATTTCACGGCCGAAAGATGAAGGTCATGGTCCAGAGCCTAGTACTAGATTCGTACTGTCTCCCGACACAGGGGATATGAGTGGCCCCCCCTTTGCTGATATAATGGGCCATGCTGGTACTGTCTGTCTGGACCAGCAGCGGACATGGGGAGAGGTGAGCCTGGAAGGCCAGAATGGCATACAGCATGGCTCACATCTCCAGAACATTTATATGCAGATGGCTCTCAGCCACTGACCATAGCCCATGGGATTGGTGAGCCCCCAAAAGTGCCCCCCATGCTCAGTTGGATGCATCCGTAGTCAGGATTTGCTAAGGAGGGGGAATAAGGAAGGGGACTCCCCGGAGGAAGTTGCTGGGCTCCAGCCACCACAGCAAGACTTTCTTTACTGGGTCTGAGACCAGGACCATCTAATCAAGATCGCCTGTATGCTGATCCCACTGAACCCTGAGTGTCCACTGGGGTACTCTCATATGTAGCCTGGCCAGTGGGACAGTAAATTTGGTGGCTGCCATATGATCTCATAGGAACAAGTGGGCCAGGACATGACGAGAGGAGTACAGAAGGCTGGCCAGCTCCATTAAGCAGTCTGCTCTGTCCTGGGGGAGAAAAGCCATGCCTTGGGCCGTGTCCAGAACCGCCCCAATGTACTGAAACCACTGGTAGGGGGAAAGGGAGGACTTGGCTAGACTGATGGTCACCCCAAGGTCCTGTAAAGGGCTGTGGGTATGTTTGAGGGTTAGCAGTAGGCGCTCCCTGGATGGGGCCACTATTTTTATTTATTTATTTAAATGTTTTACCAGGAGGGCACACTGAACAACAAGTTGCTCATCTCACGGTGCGACCTGGGGGGAGGGGTTACATAGGGTTGTAAAGGATGAATCAGTTACAATAGTATGTGGGTAGTGCAAACAATACAACATTGTAAGATTGTGCAACAGCTGGAACACAAGGTATTGTACAATAAATAGTAGTGGAACATTGGATAAATTACAATACATGTCCAAAATCATACAAAAGAACATATGAAAGTACAAAACAGTAATAATGCTATAGAACCATTTATAGTGTATGAGTGTGCCAGGAGCAGGCTCGAGGTAGTACGCAAGTGCTGTTGGAGTAAAAAGGATGGGGTTAGGTTGTGCACACTGGTGACCCAGAAGGGCAGGTGGAGAAGACAAGGGGGTAGAGGCAAGAAAGTACAGTTATGTAAGAACTTACCGTAACAGTAGATCTTCGAGAGAGGCTCTTGCAGTAGGTAATTACATATAGGACTGACGCCGGCAGGCGGCAGGACCCCACGGAAAAATTTCTAGCTAGCAGTCCCTGGCGAGGGACCGCCCCTACGTCAGGTGACCGGCATCAGGAGATGTCGCTATAAAGGGGCGGTCCCGGACGCCCGCCTTCCAGTTCTTTCCTGCCACAGGCCAAAAGAGGCCGGAGAGAGAAAGCGGATCTTCCCTCAATGGAAAAGGAGCTGAAAAGCCTAGGGGGATGGAGGGCGGAAATGGGACATCTGGTTGCAAGAGCCTCTCTCGAAGATCTACTGTTATGGTGCTCCAGACCGTACTATCTTACTCAAGAGGGCTCTTGCAGTAGGTAATTACATATAGGACTGAATCCCAAGCAGTCTGGAACAAAGAGAGGCACCGGGAGGAGGAAAACTACTCCAAAAGGTAGTACTGGTTGAGCAAGTCTCAAGATAAGAGGCCTTGCAAAACAGCCAGCCCGAAGCCTGCTCTACGGCGAGAGGCAACATCCAAACTGTAGTGTTTCATGAAGGTATGGACGGAAGTCCAGGTGGAGGTAGCGCAGATGTCTGCCGCAGACACATTCTTGAAACAAGCCACAGAGGCAGCTACACCTCTTGTGGAGTGGCCTCTGACTTGACCCGGAAGGGTCTTGCTGTATTTGTCATAACAGAAAGTGATGCAATGAGCCAACCACTTAGACAAGCATTGCTTGGAAACAGCATTGCCTTCCCTTTTGTGAGCAAAAGAGACGAACAACTGATCAGTCTTTCTGAGATCCTTCGTCCTGTTGGTGTAGTATCTCAGAATCCGGTGAACATCCATAGTATGGAGTAAATACTCCCCTTCATTAGAGTACTGCGTAAAAAAGGCAGGTAACTCTATGGACTGATTTAAGGTAGACTCTGCTACTACTTTAGGTAGAAACTTAGGATTCGTGCGAAGAGCAAC
Source organism: Neoceratodus forsteri (assembly GCA_016271365.2). Taxonomy (NCBI): domain Eukaryota; kingdom Metazoa; phylum Chordata; order Ceratodontiformes; family Ceratodontidae; genus Neoceratodus; species Neoceratodus forsteri. Next base: position 432,127,320 of record CM028134.1, read on the forward strand.
TCGTTCCTTGTGAAAAATCAAGTAAGGGATTTTAAACATCAGGGCCTAGAGCTCGGAGACTCTTCGAGCTGAAGTAATGGCCACCAGGAAGAGCATCTTCCACAAAAGGAACTTCAAATCCGCAGAAGCTGCAGGTTCGAAGGGAGGAAGAGTAAGTTTCTCGAGAACAAAGTTCAAGTCCCAAGGGGGAGCAGGTGTATAGATGGGGGGCCTCAGATGGAGGACCCCTATGAGAAAGGTCTTGGAGACCTCCAGTTGAGCAAAAGCCTTGTCTGCGAAGGGAACATGACAGCCTGAAATGGCCGCCATGTGTACCTTCAGAGAGGAATGGCTGAGACCCAGGTCAAACAGATGACGCAGATACTCCAGCAGAAACCCCCGCTGAACAGGAGAAAGATTCCACGTTCTTGGAAGTGGCCCAAAGAGTGAATCTTTTCCACTTCATGGCATGAGTGGATCTGGTGAAGGGTTTTCTGGCCTCCACTAAAATCTCCGCCACTTTGGGAGACACTACAAAATGGGATTGGGCTAGGTCTGCAGGACCCATGCATGCAGTTGAAGGGATCTGAGGCCTGGATGGACCAGGGTCCCCTGATCCTGGGTCAACAAACCTCGAGATAGAGGAAGAGGAAGAGGAGGATCCTCTGAATATTGTTGTAGAAGAGAGAACCAGATTTGCCTGGACCAGAAAGGAGCGATCAGAATCATTCTCGCTCCCTCTGAAGCTAATTTCTGCAAGACTCGTGGGATAAGCGGAATTGGGGAAAAGGCACAGATGAATCTGTACTTCCAGTCTAGAGACAGAGCATCACTCCAAAAAGCGCCTCGCTCTGGAACGAGCTAGCAGAAGATGGGAAGTTTTGCGTTTATGGGGGATGCAAACAGGTCGACCTGTGGTGTTCCCCAAAGCTGGAGGATGTTGTCTAGGACCCCTTGATCCAGTTCCCACTTGTGAGTCAGAGCAGAAGAGCGACTTAGCTTGTGTGCCAGGGTGTTGTCGTCTCCGAACGTGAATCGCAGGAGGTGAAGGTCGTATGTTGCTCCAATTCAAACCTCATTGCCTCCCGCATAGAGGGTAGGACTGAGTCCCTCCCTGCTTGTTGATATACCACACCACGCATCATCTTGTCCATCTGGGTCGACTGGGTGGCCGGAAGGATGTATTGGTGAAGGGCTTGGAGAGCATACAACACTGCCGAAGCTTGAGCACACATTGATGTGGAGAGCTTGTTCTAGCTTGGACTGGGAGCCCTGGGTCTGATGAGGCCTAGATGGGCTCCACAACCTTCGCCTGAGGTGTCTGTGGTTAGAGTCTGGGAGGGAAGGGGATGAAGAAAGGAACTCCCTGAAAGGTTCTCCTCGAACCATCCACCATTACAAGTCCTCGCATCATGGGTGGGGAGATCAGAACTGAGTGATCTGGTCGCCCCTCTAGCTGATACCACTGAGAGCGAGAGAGTCCACTGGAGAGATCCTCATGGGGAGTCGAGCGCGAGGTAACCAAGTGGGATAGCAGCCACCATGAGCCCGAGGCGGAGGACCGACCACAGAGACCATCCCAGTCGGACAACAGACTTATTTGGTCTGAAGGGTGCCGCCCTGTCCGGAGGCAGGAAGGCCTTGCCCATGGTCGTATTGAGGATCGCCCCAATAAACTGTAGCCTCTGGGATGGGTCCAGATGAGACTTGGAATGGGGTGGCTGATGGTAATACCCAAGCAGGCAAATACCTGCTGGGTAAAAGAGAGGAAACACAGGAGTTCCTCCCTGGATGAGGCCACCAGGAGCCAGTCGTCCAGGTAAGGGAAAACCTGCACTCCCTTGGTACGCAGGTGGGCCGCCACCACTGCCAGGCATTTGGTAAATACTTGGGGGGCCGAGGATAGACCAAACGGGAGCGCCTTGAACTGGTAGTGGTAACCCTGGAACGCAAAACGAAAGTATTTGCGATGAGATGGGCGAATGGGAATGTGCAGATAAGCATCCTGCATATCCAGAGCACAAAGCCATTGACCCGGCCGGAGGAGGGGCAGAAGGCTCTGCAAAGAGAGCATCCTAAACCTTTTGTACTCTACGTAAAGATTCAGGGAACTGAGATCTAAAATTGGTCTGATATCTCCTGTCTTCTTTGGGACCAGGAAGAAATGGGAATAGTAACCCGTCCCCTGTAGTTGAAGTGGGACAGGCTCTATCGCTTGCTCCAGCAGAAGGGCCGAGATTTCCTCCTGGACCAAAGGAAGATGTTCCCGTGAATATGACGACTTCAGAGGGGAGTGGCGGGGTGGTTTCTGAAGAAACTCTACGGAGTGTCCTTCTGCTATGAGCTGGAGCACCTAAGAATCTGTGGTTATTCTCTCCCATCCCGGAAGGTGGAGGGAAAACCTCCCTCCTACCGGTTCCTCTGGGGAGTCCGGAGGCAGTGGGAGAGGAAAGGAGTCAGGTGGTGTGGGGCAGCGCTGCAGCTGAAGCACCCACTGCTTTTTTGGGCGGGGCTTGGCAGCTGCGGGGGCCCGGCGTTTTGTGGTCCGCCTTCCCTGGGGTTACGCCTTTGGCCAATTTCTGCCTGCAAAGGGATGCGCTGCTGCTGATGGGGACAGTACATGGAATCAACTGACTTCAGAGCCGTCCCCTTCTCTTGCAAATCGGTAATGATAGTCCTGACATCACCCCTGAAAAGCACCGAGCCCCGGAAGGGTGCTTCCTGGATAGCAGATTGCACCTCTGGGACCAAACCTGACACTCGGAGCCAAGCATGACACCGTAGGCCTACAGCGGAAGCTGAGCTCCGCCCAGCAGTGTCCACTGCATCGAATGTCGCATGTAGCATGTGTCAACTGGCCGAACGAGCAGAGCAGATGAGATCAACAAACTCCTGCTTGACTTGGGAGTCAGGCAAGGAGTCCAGTTTGGCTTCCACCTGAGTCAGGATGGCCTTCTGGTAGTCCCCATGTGGCCGACATAGTTCAGGGCCCTGATCCCCAGTGTGGAGGAAGCGTAAATCTTTCTCCCATACTGGTCCAGAAGGCAAGATTCCTTATTAGGAGGTGACGAGCTAAGATGTTTAGGGTTCGCCGACCGGCCGTGAGTGGCGCTAATCACGACCGAGTCGGCCCGAGGGTGAGAATCTAGGAAGCTGTCACAGGCAGATCCAGATGTTCAGCAAGTTTCAGACGCTGAGGATCTGGTTCCAGGGAGTGCCACTGATGAACCTCCTGGATTTTCCTAAGCAACTCCGTAAAAGAAGGATCCTCTGGAGGAGACTTCGGAGGAGTCCTTGGCCTGGGCTTCGACGGAGAGCGAGGCTCATCGTCTCTCTCGGAGCAGCCATCGGAAGAGTCCAAGAGCAAAAAGAAGGACGAAGAAGAGAAAGACTCCCTTTCCCGACCCGGGGGAAGAACGGACCCCTTGGGAAGTCCCCGGGGAAGCGTGTCCTGCCCGTCTCTGGATCCAGACGGAAGAACCCTGGAGTCCGGAGGTGGTGAGGTAGTGTGCTGCCTCGGGCGTACGGGAACCTGGGACGGCACCGTCGCCAGAAGGCGGCTCTCAACTCTTTGGTGAGCGGAGCCTGGCCTCAGCCTACCAGGAGGCCAGAAGTCTCTGCAGTCCCACCCCGCGGCTGCGAGGCCCTGGAGGCGGAGGTGGGGATAAGGTACAGTGACAACAGTATGGAGCATATCAAAACCGGCCTGGGGTAGCAAGGCACGGTACCAGGTCAGTACTCTGGGCTGGGAAGCCAGGTCTAGTACTATGTTTGAATACTCTTCCAGACATCAAATAAGATGAAGCTAGGAGCCGGGGCGGCCGCAGCAGACATCGCCAGAGACTCACGAGGCGGGTCCATAGTGGAGAGCCCGGAGGGCCAGATAGGGAGCAAAATATCTCCGGAGCTGGTAAGGCCGATGTCAGCCGATGGCAGAGGCCCTGGCACCGAGGCACCGATGTCGGAGGGCCAAGGCCGGAGCCGGTGTCCGGGGAGCCAACGTAAGGTCCAGTGCTCCAGGTGGAGGAAGGACTGACGGAGGCAAAGATCCCCAGTTCACCTGGGGACGGAGGGAAAGTCCCTGGGTCAGGTTGGGAGCTCTGTCCCCAGTTGGCAGCGGAGGCTGTGGGGAACCGGAACAATGGACGCTGGGAGGTCCGCTGCCGGTTCTTCGCTGGCCGGACGTTGGACGAGCCGACGTGAGGCTTAGTGGCGAGCTCGCGGCGGGCACCAGAGGAGCCGACGTACGACTTACAAAAGCCGTCACCGGAGGCAGGCCAAGTAGAGTGATCAGCCTGGTCCGGTGGAGAGGAGGCCGCGTGTCGTCCCGGAGGGTCGGACATCTTACCGTCCCTCTCCGGGCGGACATCAGAGGAGCCAACGCCCGGCTTATCGGAGTTGCCCACAGTGGTAGGCCGCAAGCCTGCGGCCGAACCAGGGGCAGAGGTCTCCAACTGCCCGGAGGCGCCTGCAAGGCCCGAGCGCGAGCCAGATGGGCGGGCCGACGCCCCCTCAGAAACCTCCGAGGTGGCCGTCGAGGAGCGATCCCCCGGAAGGGATGTTACCTGCGTCCCAGCGACTCCTGAGGGAGACGAGGGAGGAGCCCTTGTCCCAGTGCCTCTCCTTTCCTTCTTCTGATGTCCTTCGGGAAGTGGACGCCTGCCTCAGTTTTTGAGCTTCTTCCATAGAACTCTATTTTTCTTTTAGAATATGGGCTTCCAGGGATTGCTGCGCGTTTTCCGGTAGCCGCTTAAAACTGAGGCAGTGCTGGCCCTTCGACCGTGATTGGGCCTAGGCAGAACAGGCACAGGGAGTGGCTGTCCTTGTGCGGTAGTTGGGCACCGCATGAATTACACTTATGCTTGTGCTCGGAGGGTGTAGGGGACGACATACACCGATGCTAGTACTGATGTCAGTCGAAAAAGAAAGAGTTTTTCGCTAAAAAAACGACGAAGGTAGGGCTGACGGTTACAAACTTTTCTGCAGCAGGCACTGCATGAGCTAACGGGCGGAAAGAACTGAAAGAAGAAGGCCCGGGACCGCTTTTAAACCGACGCCTCCTGACGCCGTCACCTGATTTGGGGGCGGTCTCGCCAGGACTGCTACTAGAAATTTTTTCAGGGTCCTGCCACCTGCAGCGCTAGTCCTATATGTAATTACCTACTGCAAGAGCCCTCTCGAAGTAAGATCTGAATATGAGGAGAAGGGGTAGCCATTTCCTGATTTCCCCCTTCAGGATGTTGAGAACCCTGCCGGGGGGTCATGGTAGGAACAGAAACTGGGGACAGGTATTAAGGTGGGTTAAAGCAGGAACAGCTGAGGGAAAGGTAACTGTGTAGGGCAGAGGTAACGGAGTAGTTGGAGGAGGAGGAGTGTTGTATTTCGGGGGAGGGAATTCCAGATTTTAGGGAAACAATGGGCGAAACCAGTCTGACTGATGAGGGTGGAGCGGCGAGGGACCGTCAAGGTGCGGGCGTCATTTGGTCTGAGAGAGTAGGTGGGGGGAGGTGGAGGGGAGCCCCCCCGAACCAGAATTTGGAGGTTAGTTTGGCACAGTGTGAGATGCATCTGTGAGATAGTGGAAGGAAGGTTAGAGAGTGATAGAGTTCACAGTGGTGGGAGTGGGAAGGGGAGTCGATAGCAAAGCATCAGAAGGAGTTAAAGAGAGTGTTCAACTTGTTCAAGGAAGATTTGTGAGCAGCACCATACACTACATCGCAGTAGTCAAAGATGGGGAGTATCATCTTCTGGACACTTTCGCGGCTCGCAGTCAGTGGGATGCAACTGCACTTCCTGTACAGAGCACCAAGCTTGGGGGGGGCAGTTTCTTCAGGATAGCACCGATATGCATAGAGAAGTTGAGGTGCTGGTCCAGCCAAACTCCCAGATATCAAAATGAGAAGGTGTCCTCCAAGATGGTCCCATCAAGGGTGTGGAAGGTGGGTAGGACCGGGAGCCTAGAGAGTCTCTGCCTGGTGCCAAAGGTCATTGAGACTGTCTTCTTGGCGTTTAAAAAAAGCTGGTGAGAAGCAAACCAGAGCTGAACTTGATTGAAGTCATGCTGTAAGCTGGTTTGCACAAAAGCAGGATTTTTGCCGGAACTGTACAAAACAGTATCATCAGTGCACATGTGGATAGAAGAGGATGAGCAGTCAGTGGGAAGATCATTAAGGAAAACGGAGAAGAGTAGGGGACTAAGCACTGAGCCCTGAGGGACACCAGTGTTGATGGGGAGTGGAGGGGAGATGGAATCAAGGATTCTCACTGACTGGGTCCTGCCAATGAGGTAGGATTTAAACCAGTTGGTGGCTGATGGAGCAAGGCCAGCTGAGAAGAGAGAATCAAGAAGCAGGGGATGGGAAACAGTGTTGAAAGCTTTGGCTAGGTCGACAAAGATGGCTGAGGTAATCAGGCCATCATCCATCCCTGAAAGGATGAGTCAGTAAGCCTGAGGAAGGAGGTGGTTGTTGAGTGGTTCTTCAGAAAACCACATTGGAAGGGGGTGAAGAAGGAGGAATCAGAGAGGAATGGTGATAGTTGAGAGAGAACTAAATGTTCTTGAAGTTTGGCAAGGGTACTTTGGCCACTAGGAGCCAGTCATCCAGGTAGGGGAAGATGTAAAATACCTGATGCTGGAGGGCAGCCGCTACCACTGCTAGGCACTTGGTAAAGACCATGGGGGCTGAGGACAAGCCAAAGAGGAGTGCCCAGAACTAGTAGTGAGCTCCCTGGAAATGGAAGCGCAGATAGTGAGAGGTGCATATTTTGATGTGCAGGTAAGCATCCTGCATGTCAAGGAAACAGATCCAATCCTCTGACGTAAGGGGGGGGGGGTGGAGGCCTTACAGCGTGACCATTCAGAACTTCTTGTACTGAATGGAGAAATATAGGTCACTGAGGTCCAGGATGGGCCTGAGGTCTCCCGTGCGCTTGGGACTAGGAAGAAATGATAGTAATATCCTGTCCCCTGCTGGGATGCTGGCACCGGCTCTATAGCCCGCCTTCACAGAAGGGCATGGATTTCCTCCCATATTAGGGGAACATGATGAGGAAGAGGGTAGTGGGACAGAGACAAGGGGCTGTCTAGAGGCCACTCCAGAAACTCTAATGATTGACTGTGATCTATTATCTGGAGTACCCAACTGTCTGTTGTGATCTCCCTCCACTCGTGCAGGTGGAGGGCAGAACTGACCTCTACCACCACATTCTGCTCCACCTGAGGGACGGGGTCAGGCAAGGAGTCAAGAAGGGGGGCCGAGGGAAGCTGGACCCCTCTGAGGATTTTGTTGGCGGAGGCAGCTGGGGTGATCAGGGTAGAAGCTGTGGTTTTGCATTTACCCTGGGGTTCTAGCCGGCTGCCAGACCTGGTGGGGAGACTGGCGACGAAAGGTCTGCTTCTGAGAAGGCCTAGACTGGGTATGATAGAAGGAATGGACTGAATGAATGGCCCTCCCAGAGGCCTGGAGCTTGGTGAGAATGTCCTCCACATCACCCCCGAACAGCATGGAGCCTCTGAAGGGGGCGTTCAGTATAGACTGTTGCACATCCTTGGTGAACCCCAAGACCCTAAGCCAGGAATACTGGTGAAGGCAGATGTCGGTGGCTGCAGCCCTGGCCAACGCAGCCACAACATCATAAGTAGTTCCAAGCAGATGGTCACCTACTTCTGAGACCACCTTGAGATGGTCCTACAACGCTGACTTAGGAGCCTCCTTGGGGAGGGACAGGACGGTTCTTGGACCTTGTCACATAGGGAGTTCTGGTACTGCAGCATGTGGCCGAGGTAATTAAGGGCCTGGATGGCAAGGGTGGAGGAAGCAAACATTCTTTTGCCAAAAAGGGTTCAAATGGTGGGATTCCCTGTCTGGGGGCAGGGAACTAAGGTGTTTAGGCCATTTGGACTGGTCACGAGCGGCACTGATAACCACTGAATCTGCCTGTGCTTGTTCCCCCAAGAAAGGCCTGCCCTCTGGGGCATGGTAAAGTCTGTCTGGCTTGCGAGGCATGGCAGGGAGGAAATGAGGCCAATGACAGGCCGCCACCTTAACATCTTCACAAGTGTCAAACAATAGGAAAACCACCAACGGTGGAGCATCAGGCTTGCGAAGGTATATGGCCAGCCACCTACACTCAGGGTCTTGCTCCTCTGAGCCAAAGCCCATCACTGCCTTGATGTGGTGCATGACTACTGAGGAGGGGGGATTGTCTGGGGGGAGCAGACTGTGGAACGTCCTTGTGGGTGGAGACCCCTTCAGAGAATCCTGAAGAATGAAAGGGGGAAGCTAAATTACCTTCCTCTTCATCTGGGGCACCCTCATCCCCTGAATCTGGAAGAACTAGGTCAGGGTGATATTCATTCCCTTTGTCACCTGGAGGGGGAGAAAGCCCCCTGTGGTGTCTGGGGTGGACGCTGGGAGTAGACGACATAGGCCCCTGCAGCGGATCACTAGGAGGAGGCGGGCCCAGCGGCAGTACTTGCGAATGTAGGGACCCCCCAAAGGGGAGGACACCAATCCCTGATGTCCACCATGATTAATGTCTGGCCCAATGGAGGTGGGTAGGGATAAATCAGAAGAGCCCCTGGCATAGGTATGGGGTAGCCAGGATAGGGTGCCGGGTATGGATAGTATGGGCTAGGCGCAGTATGGTGAGTGTCCTGCGGTGGAGCAGGCGACACAGAGAATGGTGAAGGGTGAGTCCTGCGTGGGGTAGAGCGAGGGCTGACAGTCGGCAGAAAGTCTATCTCCACTGGGGCATGGACTCGCTAGGCGTATCTGACCGGAGAGGCAGGTGACGGAGGGGCAATAAAGGTGCCTGTGTCCGAAAGCCTGCATCAGTGGTGAGACCACTGACAGGGCCACTCTGCTGTGTGCCAGATGAAGAGATGGGCCTTGGCAGCGGGGGCCTGGCCACCTGAGACAGAGATGGTGGCGAAAAGAGGGCCCACCATTTGCCCTGTGGAAGAGGGGGCTTTGGTGGGTTACGGGGACGACCCACTGGAGAAGGAGGACCCAGACGCAGTTGAGAAAGAGTGCAGCAACTGCGAGCGGGAAGACGAGGACCGGGATTTGTGCTTTTCTTATCTGGTGTTTGTGCTTCCTGAAGGTTCGTCTCGGGGATGGGCTGGAGCTGAACCTGCGGACTGGGCCTGAGCAGCCAGAGATTGGGCCTGGGAGGCCTGGAAAGACCATGCCTGGAGCTCCTGTTCCATTGAGATGACCTTCAGCTTGAGCAAGTGCCCCTCAAAGGTCCAATGGCAGTGGGTGGTGGTGTTGAACCTCTGGAAGAACTCACAGGATGAGATGTCGTGGTCCTGGCCTAGGCAGAAAAGGCAAGGTGAGTGGCCGGCCTTCTTAGGAATTTGCTGGCTGCAGACACACTTTTTGCAATGTTCCGACATCAATGAGGCAGAAGACATAAAAGTAAAGAAAAACTATCCAAGGATGAGGAAAAACTAAGGTGATAAACAAAAAGAAAAAGGCACGTAAATGGTGACTGAAGCAGCGTCAGTTTCCTTGCAGATCCAATGTGACTAGGTCGACGGCGGGAAAGAACTGGGGAGGACGTGGGGGGCCGCCCACCTACACAGAGTGGCTGACATCAGACAGTGACATCACAGGTGGGCGGCGCCCTTTGCTAGACTGCTAGCTAGAAAAGTTTCTGTGTGGTCCTAATGCCTGACAGCGAAGTCCTACCTGTGATGGCCTGCTGCAAGAGTTTCCCCTGACATAAGATCTGTTGTTATAGCATACCTGTATCTGGGACATTCCTAAGTTAAAGCATTTGCAAGGTTTGTGCACTGAACTTTAACAACATGTACTGCATATAGATTAGCCTTACTGGGTTCTGAGAAAGGACAGGACAGGCAGGGAAAGCAGGAATAAGGAATGAGGGGAGTGGTGCACTGCAGTGGTTGTGGGGCAGCAGTCTTTAGGGAGACCTTCTGGAGACTGTTGTGCTGCCCCATCTGCGTGCTCTTCTCTGGGTTGACGGAGAGGGTCTCTAGACTCTGGGCACCAGACTCGGGGCTGCACTGGCTAGGCTTCGGGGAACCTTTTCTCCTATCCAGGGACCACAAAGTCAAACATCATTACCTCAAAGGATGCCAGACAGGAGGAGTGGCTGGACTACGGTGGGCTCGAGAAGGAAGGGGTTGGTGGGATCTGGAAGGTTGGGGGAGAAGGGTCACACTCACAATCCTCAACCGCAACTGGTATCACAAAAAAATTCCTATGCTGCTCTGGCAGAGCGGGACTGCCAAGAGGAGGCATCCATGGTAGTGGCAAGGGAGGATGCGGGGGTCTTCCCCAATGGAGGACCCAGGGAGGGTGGAAGAGGACCCCAGAGAAAGAGGAAGCAACTTCTGGTAGGGGACTCAATTGTCAGGGGAATACAGCTGGGGATAGGAAAGGGGGTAGAAAGGGATGTCAGGTGCCTACTCAGCACCATGGCATAGAGGGATGGGAAGTGTATCCTAGGGATCGCTAGGGCAATAGGTAGGAATGGGGAGCTGGATGTCATTGTCCACCTGGGGACAAATGACCTGGCTAAGAACGGGGCAGAAACAGTGGAGAGGGAGTTTAGGGAGTTGAAAAGAAGTCTTATACAGCATGTTCTGTAAGCTTTTGCGAAGGACCTGCCTGTCTCCAATAGGGGAAAGTAGAGGAAGCTTTGCATCCATTAGGACCGGTCCTCTTCAATGTCTTTATAAGCGACATTGCGGAAGGACTGGAAGGAAAAGTATGTCTCTTTGCAGATGACACTAAGATCTGCAACAGAGTTGATGCACAGGGTGGGGTGGAAAGGATGAGAAGGGACTTGGCAAGGTTAGAGGAATGGTCAAATGTTGGCAGCTTAGATTCAATGCTAAGAAGTGCAGAGTAATGCACCTGAAACAAAACCCAGGGAAGAGTACACAATGGGGTGAGATACTAACAACAACAAAATGGAAAGGGACCTGGGGTAGTCACATCAGATGACCTAAAGGTGGGCAAGCAATGTGAGAGGGCAGCAAGGAGGGCTTAGGGATACTGGGATGCATAGGAGAGGCATCACCAGTAGAAAACAGGAAGTTATTATCCTCTGTACAGACAGCTGGTCAGACCCCATCTGGAGTACTGTGTGCAGTTCTGGAGACCCAATCTCCGCAAAGACATAGACAGGATGGAAGCTGTCCAGAGGAGGCAACTAAAATGGTGCAGGGTCTGCACTGGAAGACATATGAAGAGAGACTTAAGGAGCTTAATATGTATAGCCTCAAGGAAAGGAGGGAGAGGGGGACATGATAGAAGCTTCAAGTTCCTCAAGGGAATCAACAAAGTCCAAGAGGGTAGCATCTTTCAAAAAGAGGTGTGCAAGAACAAGAGGGCACAATTTGAAGATGGGGCGCTCAGAGGTAATTTAAGGAAGTATTTTTCACAGAAGGGGTTGTGGATGCATGGAGCAGCCTTCGGAGGAGGTTGTGGAGTCAAAATCAGTGGTGGAATTCAAGCATGCATGGGACAGTCATAAGGCAATTCTGGGGGGTGGGGGTAAGAAGAAGTAGGCTGCTGGTTAACTAGGATCTGCAGCTTATCCAGTAGGTAGGGAAATGGGCAGACTGGGTGGGCCAAGCGGTCCTTATCTGCCGTCAAATTCTATGTTTCTATCCAGGGTGTGAAATTCCAATACCTTAGGTGCCCCAGGGCAGGCACTATTGTCTCAGGACACCTACTGCTGCTTAGTACATGCCCAATGGAGCACCTAAGGTATTCCTGCACAGCTTCGTTTCTCCCTCCTTCAGTGCTGCTCATTTGGTGAACCAATGGTGCACAGCCCCACCGGAGCCGTCACCGGCGGGCAGCGGGTGGCAGGCGGGGTGTAGCCGCCGCCGGCCGACCGGTGGGGCGAGCGGGCAGGGGCCGTGGGCGGGTGGGAGGGAGTACACTAGACCACCAGGGTAATATAGGACTTTGTTATATGTATAGATGCCCGCAACTCGGCAGCGATCGTCCACTGGACCACCAGGGATATTGGACGGGGGTTATAATACCGATGCCCGCGATCGGTCACATAGCGGTCCACTGACCACCAGAGATATTGGACGGGATGTGTTTTGAGACGCACGTCACGATCGGCAAACAGTGGTCCACTGACCACCAGGGATATTGGACGGGATGTGTTTTGGAGACGAATGCTCGCGATCGGGCAAACAGTGGTCCACTGGACCACCAGGGATATTGGACGGGGATGTGTTTTGGAGACAAATGCCCGCGATCAGGCACATAGCAGTCCACTGGACCACCAGGGATATTGGACGGGGGGGGGAGGGTTATTGACACGGATGCCTGCAATGGGGCATGGGGGGCGCCGCCAGGTGTGGCAGGAGCTCGGTTGGCCACCCACAGGTGGCAGCTGCCGTGTTGCGCCCTGCAATGCGGCAGCTCACCTGTGGGTGGCCATCATTTGTTCCTTTTTTGGGGGGCTTAACTTTGTGCAGGCGCAGGTAGGGGTTGCGCATGCATGACTCTGCACAACCCAGGCCGAATATCGGGCTGTGCAGGTTATGCATGAGCACGCCCCCATCTGTGCCTGCATACATTACTGATGTGTTCGCACATCGGATTTTGTGCAGCGCACTTTTCCCTTTTGAATATCGCACCGGGGCGCATCACGCAACCCTTTTGAATATCTGGGCCAATATATACTGAATTATTATGCTTTCAGGCAGAAATGAATCAATTATATGGGGAGCTTAGAAAAGACATGGAGCAGCTCGAGCAGAGAGCAGATGACTCAGAAAGGCTAATCACTGTAGCGGAGAACAGAACAGAGAACCTGGAACAGGCTGTCCAAGCTATACAGGACACACAATTACAAATTTAGTGCCAGCAGGAAGATTCAGAAAACTGAGCATGCAGAAAAAATATTAGGGTCTATGGTGTACAGGACAGAGCGGAAGGTCAGAATATTACAGATTTCCTATCTGCAGTGCTACATACGGCCCTCAAGCTCCCCGATGACATGGAGTTAGAATTTGAGAGGGTACACAGGGCACTTGGCCCGAAGCCAAATACACCAGATGCTCGTCCATGCTCCATTATAGCTCGTTTCCTGAAATTTACCACAAAGGAGCGAGTTCTCCTCACAGCTTGGAGAAAACAAAAAATCTTCTATGGGCAAGACAAATTTATATAGACAATGACTATGCTCCAGATATCCTCCAGGCCCACAGAGAATACCAGCCCTTCATTGCTCCCCTTAAGGAAAACAAAATCAAATTCACCACTCCTTACCCTTCTCGGATGATTATTCAATTTCCTGAGGGCAAGAAAGAGTTTGAAACTGCAAAGGAAGCCAGGGCCGAGATCCTACCTCACGGCATACAGATTCTGGAAAGATCAGCAGATCAACCAACCACGCAGACAGAGGAGAGATGGCATGATGCTGTACAAACTAGAAATAAAAGATTGGAGCCAAAGAACCTCCCTAATGCACTAGTCAAAACTCTGGCTTCATTTCATTGCACAGTGGCAAATACCTGAATGCGCCCTGGACCTCCAGCAGTAATTTTGGTGAACTTTGCTCTGCCAACAGGTTCATTTTGTTTTTTGACTACTTTTGTTTGGGGGGGGGGGTTTGTATGGGACTCTTACATCTACCAGATACTCCATTTAAATCTGACCACGCTGAAGAGGGATGAAGTTAATTAAAACCTTTATGTACTATGAGCCGCTTATATGCAGCATCGAGCATGAAGATTCTGATTTCAGGACAGGCGTGGGCCCATTTCCCTCTATAAACAACTTTTGCTTTTTCATGCCTCCTCCCCATTATATTCACTGAATTTAATCTCTCCAGAGTCACATTATATAGTTTCAATTGTGAACTAATCCTACTGTAAATTTATATCTGTCTTAATTTAAAGCAGGGTAAACTAGCGTTACCCAGTCAGATTCTGATATTTTCCTGGAGAAGATAAACAGCTGAACAACATACGCTTGGGGTTTCTAGGAGGTTTAAGTTCACCAGAGGGTATGGCCCTCAGTTAACACTTTCTAAATTTAACAGAGATTAGACTCCTGGATATGAGTGTGAAACCATAGTCCTGCAGACTCTCTATAATTGCTGCATGTAATAGCACATCCCTCCTCCTGAATCCCTAGTCAAGCTGGGAGACCCGGCTAGGGCTCTTCCAAGCAGGGCAATCTGTATACCTGAGTGGTTCTTTTTAAATGTTGAGCTTACATGTCGCTTGAGCTCTGCAGCCATGTTTGGAAACAAACTGACGACTTGCTCCAACATCTCCCATTTTTTCTTTAATTGCCCTGGGTCTGCTTAGTAACATTTATATGTCTGGACTAAATGCGAAAGGAACGTGCCCCAATGAAACCAATATTTTTTGTCCTAATTTGGGGGGGGGGGGCGACTGTAGCCCCTGGGAGGCCTGACTGATCTCACTAGCCAATTTACCTCTCCTCCAGCGGTTGACATAGTTACCGCATCTGGTAGTGGAGAAGCTGTAACTCTCCTACTACCCATGGAAGTCGAGACATTTTTTGTAAATAGTTTAACTGCAGTTTTGCAGTTTGTTAACTGGACAGCCCAGTTTGTGGCCTGGTACCTGTTCACTCCCTCTAAAAATCGGCTGGAGCACTTAGTTCCAATATTATTTTTACTACTCCTTTCTCTCATATCCAGTTTGGAGAGTTTGTGTTAGGTTTATTCTATTCAAAAAAAACATTTATGGACATGACAGGAGCTTCACGCTTGGACAGCTGGTTCTGATTACTCTTTTGATTTTTTGTAGTATAAAAATGTAGTGCGATTGTCTGTCATGAGAAATGCTGTGCTCTTGGGATACCCCCCCAAAAGGTTTCACTTCAAAAGACAGGATATGTTAAACAGCAGATCTCTGTGATGGGATTAACTCCAAGAACTCGCGTTTTATAGCCCTATTTAGGATCTGGGTTGTTTGAAGCTAAGACCTGAAATATCCATTTTATCAATATCTCTTTGCAGACAGGATGGGTGCCCCAAGACTGGAGGGTGGCTTACGTAGTGCCTATTCATAAAGGGGTCCAGAAGAGATGGGAATTATAGACCTGTAAGTCTAACGCCTGTGGTGGGCAAAGTAATGGAGGGCTTTATCAAGGAGAGGATTGGGAGGCAGCTAGAATGGTTAGGACATCAAGATGATAAACAGTATGGCTTTGTTCTGGGAGATCGTGTCAGTCCAATCTTGTAGAGTTTTATGACTGGGTGACGGGGGCGTTTGATAGACACAGGCCGGTGGACGTCCTAGATCTTGATTTCAGAAAGGCGTTTGATTCAGTACCACACTATGGGCTATTAATAAAGCTGGGAGAGATGGGGGTGGGAGGGCAGGAGCTAAACTGGGTTGATAATTGCCTCTCGGGACACTTACAGAGGGTAATGGTGGGTGGGAAATTCTCTTCTCCTAGGAAGGTAATCAGTGGTGTCCCTCAGGGTTCGGTATTGGGGATGCTATTGTTTAACGCTTATGCCTCGGATATAGGGAGGGGGGTTAGGAATAGGTTGAGTCTCTTTGCGGACGACTCAAAACTGGGAGCTCTGGTGGATTGTGAAGAAGCGAGGGAGGTGGTCCAGGGGGATATGGATACTCTGGAGGGGTGGTCAAGGAGGTGGGAACTGAAATTTAATGCTAAGAAATGTAAGGTACTTCATCTGGGGGTAAATAACCCGGGTCATGAATACATCCTTGGGGGGGTCACTGCAAGTCACATTGGGAGAAAGGGATTTAGGGGTGGTGATAGATGTCAAAATGAATAACTCTGAAAACTGTAGAAGAACTGCAGCCAAAGCGAACAGGATACTGGGCTGCATAGCCAGGGGAATTACATCCAGAAGGAGGGAGGTGATCCTCCCTCTGTATAATGCCTTGGTCAGGCCGCAGCTCGAGTACTGAGTACAGTTCTGGAGACCTCATCTGAAGAAGGATGTAGGGCTGCTGGAGACGGTTCACAGGAGAGCGACCAGGATGATTCGGGGCATGGAGGGGAAGCCTTATGAGGAGAGACTAGAGGAGCTTGGGCTTTACTCATTGGAGGAGAGGAGGGATAGGGGAGATATGACAGAGGTTTTCAAGTATGTAAAAGGAATAACCAGGAGTGGAACCAAGGAGCTCTTTAGGCTTCAGAAGGGGGGGGAACAACCAGGGGCCATGGGTGAAAGCTGGAGGGAGGAAATTACAGAGGGAAGATTAGGAAACATTTTTTTCACTGAGAGGGTGGTGGAACCGTGGAGTGCGCTGCCTGGGAGTCTGGTGAAGGAAGGCACAGTGGAGGGATTCAAGAGGGGGTGGGAAATGTACAAGGGGAAACTGAAACTAAAAAGGACCCTCTTGGGGGCTTGGGGGGTGGTAAGGTGAGCAGCCATTAGGTTGATGGCTTTTGAGCAGACAAGACAGACCATTTGGCTTATTCTGCTGACTTCTTTAGTATGTTAGTATGACGTCCTCAGGAAGGTTAGTTAATTGACTGGTGTCACAAAGCATATTACGCCTCAGTGAGATCTGACTGTTAGTCATAAAAGGTTCTATGATGTCTTTGTGAAGCAGGAAACTGCTCATGGATGAAAGAAGATACTGGAAAATCACAGATTTGATTGGGAAGTCATATGGGATAATGAGTTTTAACTGACGTCACCTATTTAATTTACTGTACCTCCTGCTTGACAAGACATCCTGTTTTGTATAATTTTTATATTCTGACAGGGAGGAGCTAAGTGGCCTTATGCAAAGAGGATAGCAAAGCCAGTTTTTAAACTGTAGTCTGTATTTCTTAGAGAGACACATGTTTGGACTCTGAAAAGGCAACATCAGGCACTGTTAGAAGGTATACATTAGAAAGACAAGTCTAAGTGTACTAGGTAGGAGATTCTGTTTGTATTTATAACCTTGATTTTTTAAGTGATTGTATCGGTTTGTGATATATTGTTCTGTAGTTACATTTTTACATTTTTATCTATTTTTAAAGTAAACGCTCATTTTAAGAGACTACTTGGTGTGCCTTTGAAATTCTTTCTTTGACAAGTGAAACATATATGGTTAAAGTGACACTGTGTAATAGCTTAATGGTAATACCAAACTGGGAAAAGGTAAGAGTTTATCTGAGGTCTTTCACACAGTGCTTAAGGGTTCATTTTGTACACCTGGTTAGGTGCCCAGAGGCGGAAGACATCTGGCATCCCCCGAAGAGCAGAATTATCTGAACCTGTACATTGGGTATGCTAGCAAGAGGCTCACAGTTTGAAACCCTCCAGAACCTGAGACCAAAGGTTGATTTGAACCCACAAAACAGACATGAGGGTTACCCTGTTTCTGGTCCTGTTCACAAGACTGCGCTCGGAGGTTGGCACTGTGGGAGCAGAGAGTCTGACCTGCTGAGTGGGGTTTGTGACACTCCTTTCTCTCATATCGAGGTTGGAGAGTTTGTTTTAGGTTTATTCTATTCAAAAAAACATTTATGGACATGACAGGTGCTTTATAATTTGCAGATAGTGAGGTGGGAAACCCGTCATGTGGGTTTCTGGAAGTCATCTATTGATAAGCGAGGAGTTAAGTTTTTGGTAGGGTACCTGCAGACATGGGGGAATAAGAGAGGGATGTGGTCTAGGGTCTGGGGGAACTCAGGAGACTGAATTCAGGAAGGCTCTGCTTTAAAATACCCTAAAATTAATAGGACCTCTCTGATACTTTCCTTAAATATTAATGGGATTCATTCCCCAATCAAGAAGTATTGTTTGCATCAGTTTCTGAGAGGCCTCAGGTACTTGCTTTGCAGGAGACTCATCTGTCTCAAACAGAACACTCCAAGCTACAAAATCAGAATTATGCCCTCCTAGCCTCTGCATCCCATAGTTTGGGAAGAAAACAGGGTGTTGCATTATTAATAGATAAAACAGCAAACTGGGTGGAGATAGAGAAACGTGAGGATACCGAGGGCCGATATGCCATTATTACTGGCCTTCTTTACAATAGGGAGATAACTCTATCTTCAACGTATTTTTCCCCTGGCTCCCCAAAATCAGTAACTCAAAAGTTATTAGCTGATATGTTATCAATACACCGGGGTCAGCTAATAATGGGAGGGGATCTGAACATTATTTTAGATCCCATTCTTGATGTCTCCAGGTGCCTTGCTCATAGGGTGAACCATTACAAAATATTTTAAGCTTACTATGTCAAACCTGGGATTTATTGATGTCTGGAGGCATGCCTTCCCTATCACGAAGAGTTTCACACATGTGTCTTCCAGTACGGGGTAGCTGCTGGACTAGATTATATTTACACAACTATTGAACATTATGATCTAGTGTCTGATATCTGGCATGGGCCCCCTTTGCTGTCTGGATCACTCCGTTTGTATGAAGGTATGCTTGGGCAATATCTACAAGTTTAATCACTGGTGTCTGAATGTCCAACAGCTTCAAACCTGAATTTAAATAGGAAATTTTACATCATATTAAAATATTAACATAACATAACCAGACATATTAAGGGATAACCAGAATCAAGAGACCTCCCCCGAGATTCTCTAGGATACAATTAAAGTAGTCCTCCAGGGACTGATTATTAAGATCTCAGCGAAAATGAAAAGGGATAGGGACAGGAAATATAATGAGCTTCAAAGTGAGTTACAAACCCTCCAAATGATGCGGGATCAGGTAGACCTCTCTGTTAAACCCAATCTTCTCCGGGGGCCGCAACAGATACAAAAGTGCCTGGATCAGAAAGTGGAACAGCTACTATTTTTTCTCAAGCATTACCATTATTAGGGTGGGCCTAGAGGGTCCAGAAAACTTAGAGAACAAAAAGCTAGAACAGCAGTCTCCTCCTTATATGATCCAGGTACTAAAACCTTGCACACCCAGCCCTCCAAGATTAGACAAATCTTCACTTATTTTTATCAGAACTTATATACACAAGATAGTTTCTCCTCTTCGGCTGAGATTTTAGATTAGTTAAGCTCTCTCCCCCTCCCCCGCCTTACTAATCAACAGGCGCAGGCGATAAATAGACCCATTACTAGACCTGAAGTTGATCGTGTTATATCAGGAGCAAAAACTTTAAAGGTCCCAGGACCCGACGTCTACCCTGTTGAATTTTACAAGGTTTGCAGGGACACTTCAAAAACATACAGGACTAGCAGACCCAATGGCACCGAAGGTTGAGGTGCTGGATGCCACACCTCGCTCCACACTGGCTATCTGTGTTTGGAAACTAGCACGGGTTGCCAGGGGTTGGCCGGGGAAGGAGAGGATCGAGTGTCCAGAGGACCGCTCTTCTCTCTCAGGGAAGGAGGACTGCATGCTCCGCCGAATGACTGCCACCAGACGGTGGCCTGAAGGCAGTACAGGACAGGAGCGACACAAGAAGGGAGGTGCTGCAGGACTCCACAGCATGCGCATGCTTCCACACGCGCACACTGCCAAGTGCGCCCCGGCATGGGGATAAGGAGAAAAGCAGAGGAAAAAGGTTGGCAGTACAGGCCAATCCCTCACGCACTGCAGACTGGATTTGTGCTTCAGGGGGCAGGGGAGGATGGCCATCCCCCCTCCTCACCCCGCCACAGGGAGGAATCCGTGGGGGTATTCTGGCCCTCAGCTATGTCCAGCAGGGCAAAGCTAAGGGGAGCCCAGCCTGTCCTGGCAACAGGAGGATAAACATAACATGAAGAGACAAAAAAGGAAAAACAAAAAAACAAAAAAACATAGGGACACCTCTAGTTGTGCCACCGTACACCCATCAATAAGGGAACAGAATGCCAAAATGGCAGCCAAATGCACCTTAATGAAGGAGTACTGGAAACCGGTGTCAGACAGGGACAAAAGGTAGTCCAGTACAGTATTGACAGGACATGTAAATGGTTCCACTTAATGGGAAGCACACCATATGAAGAGGTGCTTCCATTTCAAAGAACTGGTGTGTCTAGTAGAAGGCTTTCTAGCCACAAGTCGAGACATCAGCCACCTGGGGGAACCACAAAATGAATAATGCCTATGTCTTTAGGAGCCAGGCATGTAGATGTAGGGTCCGCAGGTCCAGATGGACCAGAGACCAGTGGGGAGCTGAACAAGAGGCTCCACTGCAAGATGATGCAGAAGCGGAAACAAAATCTGACAAAGCCAGATGGAAGCCACTAGAATTAGCGTGGCATGCTCCACTCGTAGTTTGAGTAGAACCATCTGAATGAGAGGGATCGAAGGAAAGGCATAGAGCACCTTACGTTTTCAGAAGAGGGACAAGGCAGCTCACCAAAAAACTCCATGTTCTGGAGGGAGCAGAAATGTGGCAGTTATGCGTTGTGTGGGGACACAGAAAGGTCCAATTCTGGATAACCCAATCTTGCAAAGAGGTTATTCACCATACAGGTCAGCAGTTCCCATTTATGTACTAAGGAGAGAGACCTGCTTTGCCTAGCCACCAAGAAGTTTTGAATAGTAGTAGTAAGTAAGTAAAAATTTATTTTAAAACACTTTTCCAAAGATCAAAGCGCTTTACAAAAAAAAAAAAAAAACACAATACAATATTAACGATATAAAGTCACAGACCATAAGATTTGGTAAATAAAAAAGTTTTCAACTCCATTTTAAAACTCTCGACGGTCAGGCCGCTTCGTATCAGATGAAGCAGAGAATTCCACAGGGCCAGAGCTGCATATGAAAATGCACAAGCTCCAGATGTTTTCAAACGAACCCTGGGAATCTCTAGCAATCCCTCGTCGGCAGATCGAAGTGAGCAAGAGGGGCAGTAGGGAGTAAGGAGATCTTTCAGATACCGTGGTCCCTGTTCATGTAAGGCTTTATAGGTCAGTAAACCGACCTTGAAGGTGATTCACCATTGTACCAGCAGCCAGTGCAACCCACGCAAAACAGGCGTAATATGATTATACCTAGATGTTCCAGTCAAAAGCCTGGCCGTTGTGTTCTGCACTAGCTGCAGGCGACGAATTTCAACCCCCAGTAGTCCCAGGTAAAGGGAATTGCAGTAATCAAGGTCAGTGGTCACAAAGGCATGGATCAGAGCAGGAAGGTCAGCTGGAGGAACCAGGTGTTTTACCTGGGCAATATTCCTCAGATGGAAAAAAAAGAGGACTTAACAATGGCTGACACCTGTGATTTCAGGGTCAAACCGCTGTCAAAGATAATGCCCAGGTTCCGCACCTGGCCTGAGGTCAAGAGCTGGGCATCACCAAGCCAAAGGCCTGATGGTACTTCAGCCCTATGACCCACCTCAAGGCAACAAGGGTCCACAACCAACACCTCGGTCTTATCCGGGTTTAACCTCAGTCAGCTGGCGCTCATCCAGTCATTGATTTCGGCTAGACAGCTATTAAGCAGAGAGACTGCATCATCCTGACTGGGAGTAAAGGACAGATACAGCTGGGTATCATCTGCATAGCAGTGAAAACCCAGACTGCAACACCTAATAATATCTCCTAATGGCAGCATACAGACTGCGAACAACATGGGCGCCAAGATGGAGCCCTGTGATATCCCACAGGGACAGAGAGATGGTATCAGAGGAATAAATCCCCATAGTAATCCTCTGAGTCCGTCCCGTGAGGAAAGACTGAAACCAATGTAGGACTGTACCAGACAGTCTGCAAAGAAAGCGCAGGCGCTCCAACAGCACTCCATGATCCACAGTATCAAATGCTGCAGAGTGATCAAGAAGGACTAGAATAGTACAAGCCTTTCGATCTCTCGCAATTAGGAGATCATTTAAAACTCGGAAAAGGGCATTCTCAGTGCTATATCTTTTCCTATGCCCCTACTGGAGAGCTTCATAGATGTTGTGATTCATAAGATGGTCATCCAACTCTATCGCAACCACCTTTTCAATAACCTTACCCACAAAGGGCAGGTTAGAGATAGGTCTGTAGTTAGCTGGGACGTCTGGATTCAATGAAGGTTTTTTAAGGAGTGGTCAAATGACAGCCTCCTTTAAGGGGGCGGAAAAAAACGCTTGCTCCAAAGATTTCCAGACAATTTCAGCAAGGATCGGGCAGATAGTATCTACACAACTTAATAACAGTGGTGTAGGGCCCGGGTCCAAACTACAACTGGTTGGTCGTACAGTCTGGATAATCCTCACAACATCCGTGAATGCCGGCCTACCAAAGTCTGACCTGGGAGAAACACAGCTGATATGGAGCACCGCCAAGTACCACACTCGCGTCGCTTCCCTGCACAAGGGATAAGAGCGAGTGCCCTTTGCTCGTTTATGTAATGCATGAAACTATTATTGTCCATCTGAATCAGCAAGGGACCAGGGCAGAGATGCTCCTGGAAGGCCTGGAGACTAAGTAGAAGAGCCTGTATTTCCAGGGCACTGATATGGAGATTGGAGTCTAGACTGGTCCAGGACCCTTGGGTCAGAAAGGAACCAAGATGGGCATCCCAGCCAGACCAAAGACATCCATTGTGAGGATCTGCATGGGAGTTTAGAGAAATGAATGTAATGTCCTGTAACAGGTGCTGGCAGTCCATCCAGTATGCTAGGGCACGGTGGAAAGAGAACATGACATGGACCATTCGTTCCAGCTCATCCGCCAGCTGATCCCATTATGCCCAAAGACTCTTATGCGCTATAAGCATGTGGAGATGGGCAAAGGGAACCATTACTATGACAGCAGTCATCAGTCCCAGGAGACACAACGTTGTCCGCGCAGGCACATAATGACTCCTATGTATCAGCTGAGCCTGGGCAACAACAGCCTTTTGTCGGGTCTGCGAGCAGGAAGGCATTATGCACCACTGTGTCCAGCACGTAACCAATATATCAGAAACACTGGCAAGGAATTGGTGCAGATTTCAGTACGTTCATTGTAACACCCAGCTCCTTGAACAATTGTCTCATTCCAGACAATGTATACAGAATCAATTACCTGGATGGGAGCTTCAGGTTCCAGTCATCCAGATACAGGAAGATATAAAACCCTTCCCTCTTGATGGACTGCCGCCATAAGCACTAAGCGTGTGGTAAATGAACGCGGTGCCGAAGATCAGATAAATAAAAAAATTACTCACCTTAGTAATGTTGTTTCTTCTAATGGAGTCTTGCTGTATTCTGACTATTGCAATGATCTCCAACCTTTGAACTGCCCCGGAGAACAAAGAGTTAACTTTCCATGCAAGGCATGGAATGCTGAGCTCGAGCTCGGTTGAAGCCTCTGTCTGCTGTTGTTTGAACCCCAACCATCAGATCTTTACGAGCTATACTCACTGGGCATTCTGTGTGGAAACTGTAAACTCACACTAGCCAACCGGCAACTAAATTTAATAAAAAGGTTTTTTTCGGTTTCAAAGCAAAGACTCAAGTCAGGAAACCCCAAAAACAAAACATAACACACACCCAAAATAAAGAAGGGTGAGAAAAGGGCACCTCTAGGTGCCAACACTGCTCCTGCCCACCCACATCCCAAAAACAGGTTCTGAGAGGGGAGGCGGGGGGGGGGAAGTCAAAATATAGCAAGACTCCATTAGAAGAAACAACATTACTAAGGTGAGTAATTTTTTCTTCAAACAACATGAAGTCTTGCTGTATTCTGACTATTGCAGACTACCAAGCAGTACCTCCATGGAGGAGGGACAGAACCTACTTTGGAAATAGGCTCTAAAGTACTGCTGTGCCAAACCAAGCATCATTCCTAGCCTGGATATCCAGAGAGTAATGCTTGGCGAAAGTATGGACTGTGTTCCAGGTGGCTGCTTGACACATTTCTAACAGAGGATTATCCCTGGCAGCAGCCAGGGAAGCAGCTAATCCTCTAGTAGAGTGAGCCCTCAGGCCTGAGGGTGGGATTCTACCCAATTTTTCGTAGCAGAATTGTATACAAGAGACAATCCACCTGGCAATAGATCTTTTAGTGGCAGGTTTTCCCTTACCAACCTCTCCATAAGTGAGGAACAGCTGGAGGGAGTCAAACCTGTGACCTTTGGTGCGCTCTATGTAGTAACTAAGGGTCCTTTTTACGTCCAGGCTGTGCAGCCTCCTCTCTCCAGAGGAGGAATGGTCAGTGAAGAAAACAGGAAGAGACATAGACTGATTAAGGTGGAAATCTGAAACCACCTTAGGCAAAAACTTCCTGTTAGTTCTAAGGACCACTTTATCTCTATGGAAAGAGATAAAATCAGGCTCCACTGACAGGGCTTGCAATTCACTGATGTGCCTAGCAGAGGTAATGGCTACCAAAAACACAGTTTTCCAAGTCAAGTACTTCAGTTCTGCAGAGGACAAAGGTTCAAAAGGGGGTTGCATAAGCTGAGCAATGCAAACGTTAAGGTCCCAAGCAGGAGCAGGGTCCCTGAAGGGAGGATTGGTATGCAACAGTCCCTTGAAGAATTTGCAAAATACGGGATGGGCTGAAAGAGAAGAGGGCTTGCCTACTGACAAAAAAGCAGAAACAGCTACTAAATGTACTTTGAGTGTAGCTGGTCTGAGTGCCAAGCCATTGAGATGAACCATGTAGTCCAGGACTGTAGGCAACCCAGCAGATTCTGGAGAAATATGCTTACCAGAGCACCAAATAGTGAACCTTTTCCATTTGGAGTTGTAAGTCTTTCTGGTGGAAGGCTTTCAAGAAGCCTTTAGAATATCCAGAACACCTTGAGAGAGGTGCAGATCAGCAAACTCTAACTCTTCAAGAGCCAGGCCTTGAGATTGAGAGATTTGAGATTCGGATACCAAACCCTCCCCTGAGAGGATGTCAACAGGTTGTAATTCCTGGGAAGAGACAGGGGAAGGTGGACTGCTAAGGACAGCAACAGTGGGTACCAGGGCTGTCTGGTCCAGTCTGGAGCGATCAGAATCACTTTGCAGGGTTGAGACCTGATCTTGACTAGCACCTTGAACAGGAGAGGGAAGGGGGGAAGCATACAGGAACTTCCCTTCCCAATTGAGAACCAGAGCATCCAGGGGGACTGAGCCCAATACTGGGGGTCTGCAGCAAAAAAAGAGGAAGTTGGTGATTGTCTGGGGCTGCAAAAAGATCTATCTGTGGAGTGCCCCATCTGGAGAAAATCACCTTCAAGATTAGGGGATCTAGGGACCATTCGTGGTGGCCCTGAGATATCCTGCTGAAAGCATCTGCCAGGACATTGTCCTTCCCTGGGAGGTGAACTGCTGTCAGAGAAGTTTGCAGGGAATAGGCCAGAGACCACAACTTCATTGCTTCTGTGCACAAGGCCGTAGACCGAGTGCCCCCTTGCTTGTTGATGTACCACATTGTGGTGGTATTGTCTGTTATGATCTGGACTACTTTGTTCTGAACAGACCTGGAAAAAGCTTGTAGTGCCAGAAACACTGCTCTGAGTTCCAAGAGATTGATGTGAAGCTGAGATTCTTGAGGTGACCACAGCCCTTGGGTGGTAAGATCCCCCAAGTGGGCTTCCCAGCCCGAGAGGGAGGCATCTGTGGTGAGGACTAGAGAATGAGACTGAGTGACAAAAGGAACTCCTTGCCTTAAATTGTCCTGATTCTGTCACCACTGCAAAGCCTGGATCAGTGTTCGAGTCACTGGGACTAGTTTGGTCAGGGAATCCTTTCTCTGGGACCAGAAGGTTCTCAAGTGGAACTGAATGTCCCTCATCTGAAATCTTGCCCCCGGACCACTGCTGTAGAGGCTGCCATGTGGCCCAGGAGCTGCAAGAAGTGCCTTGCTGGTCGAGACACCTGAAGGGTGAAAGAAGAGGCCAGTTCTATTAGTGTCCTTGCCCTGCCCAGGGGAAGGAAGGCCTTTGCTCTTATTGCATCCAGTTCCGCCCCTATAAAGGTGAGGAGCTGCACTGGCTCTAGAACTGACTTTGGAAGGTTTAGGAGGAATCCTAAGGAAGTGAGCAGTTGCTGAGTTATCTGAAGATGTGACTTGATTTGGTCTGGAGACTGACCCACTATGAGCCAATCGTCCAAGTATGGAAAGATGGAGATCTTTTTTCTTCTTAGGAAAGCAACCACTACTGCCAGGCACTTTGTGAACACTCTTGGCACTGATGTTAGACCAAAGGGCATTGCTCTGAATTGATAGTGGCCTGAGGGCAACTTGAACCTGAGGTACTTTCAGTGAGGGCACCTGATGGGAATGTAGAAATAGGCATCCTTGAGGTCCAGGGAGGCTAACCAGTCCCCTGGCCTTAGAGAGGGAAGAATTATTCCCAGAGTCACAATTTTGAATTTTGACTTTAAAAGGTGCTTGTTTAGATATCTCAGATCCAGGATGGGCCTCTAGTCTCCTGTCTTTTTGGGGGTTAGGAAGTACCTGGAGTACAATCCTTTGCCCCTGTGTAGGGTAGGAACCCTTTCCATGGCTCTGAGAGCCAAGAGGGAAGAAACCTCTGCCTCTAGGGCAAGGGTCTCTGAAGGATTTGCAGGTGGAAAGGATCTCGTTCTCATCTTGGGAAATTTTTTGAAGCTGAGAACCAGTCCCTGGCTTACTACTTCCAGGACCCACTTGTCTGATGTTAAAGACCTCCAGTCCTGGACAAAGTAAGCCAGCCTGCCCCCTACAGGTGGTGGAGAATCGCCCGGGCAGACCCATCAGGGTGTCTGCTTGGCAGGGGCTTTAGGCTGAGGGGTGGAAGCAGGCCTGCTCATACCCAGTCTGCCTCTCCCCCAAAAGAACCCCCTCTGAGCAAAAGCAGAAGATGAGGCCTGGGCTTGGTAGAAAGGCCTATGAAAGGGCCTGCCCCTGCCCCTGGAATGCTGCCTCTGAGGAGTGGCTTGCCTTTCTTTGGCCTGAGCACTCCTGTAGGTGGTCCTGTACTCGTCCATCTTCTTCATGTAGTTCTCTGTCTGCTCCCCAAACAGAGAATTACCAATGACAGGAAAATCCATGGCCTTAGCCTGGGTATCCTGTGACAGGCTAGTAGATCTGAGCCAAGCCATCCTCCGAAGGGCCACAGATGTAGCCATGACTCTAGATGAAACATCACTGGAGTCCACAGCAGCATGAAATTGCACCTTGGATGCCTCAATCCCATCCGCAGCCACCCGCCTCCAGCTCCTTGGCAAGCTGGTCAGGGGCCTGTTTAGCTAGAGCCATCACAGTGTCCCACCTGGACTTCTGGTATCCAGCTGTGTAGGCCATAAGTTAGCCTGCCTGAGTCCCAAAGATGCTGCCATGTACTGTTTCTTTGCCATGGCATCAATCCTCCTGGAGTCCTTACCTGGGGGGTGTGAAGCCAAGGGAATATTTGCCTTATCACAGGCAGCAGCCTGCACTACCCCAACATGGCTGCATTGCTGGGAAAGGAACTTCGTGTCTGAGCCTGAAAGAGTATACCTCTTGTCCAGTCTTCGGTCCACAGGAGGTATGGTATTAGGAGTTTTTAGAATTTTAAATGTCTGTTTCCCAAAAGACTTATGGAGGTGAACAGACAGTCTCCTGGACTCTGGGATGTCCATCATCTCAACAAAATCAGGCTCCTCCTGATCCTCTACTGCTTCCTCCATAGAAGCTGGAGGGTTTCAGCCACTTTTTTATAAAACATAAAGTGGGAAGGGGACTCAGAGAGCCTAGGAGGAGAAACACCTGAAGGTCTGTCTGGGGAGATGTCCGGGTCAATAGGCACATCCAGACTTTCATAATCATCATTATCTTCATACTCTCCCTTCTCCAGTTCATAAAATTCTTCTAAAGTATAATCCGGAACCAGGGGAACCGACCGAACTGAGCCCCTGACCGATGGTGCCGGTTCGGCCGGAACCAAGGTTAGCGATTGAACTATCCTTATCGCTTTGGCTATCTCATCAGCAGTCAGAGAAAGAACTTGTGTATCCGAACCAGATGATTTATCCCTTCTTTTTCTTTTAACCGGAACAGACTCCTCAGAATCGGTTCTCCTTCTGCCCGAAGAATTTTCGCCCTGGTCAGAGGGTACTCCTCCTGGTTCGGTCGGAACCAAACCGGGCTGGCCATCCGGTCAGCGGACTTCTTGGCTTCCTTTCCTAAGTCTACCTGCTCTTTATCCAGGGTAGCTTTGGGAAAACTTTACAAATTTGGCAGTCTGAATTGAGGTGGTCAAACCCCAGACAATAAACACAGGTGGTGTGGGGATCAGCCTTAGCAAAGGCTTCCCCACACACATTACAGTGTTGAAACCCAGTGGGCCCATTTTTTTTCCTTGGGTTTCTCAGACATGGCCAATCCTAACCAATACTTACCCTTTCTTCGGCAATCCGCCAGGCAAGACACCCCTATTCGGTTCCTGACCGTGTTACGGGTCTTGGAAAAAAACGTAATGAAATCTGTTTTTTTTTTTAGAACCGATATGGACCGGTTACCACACTCTAATAAGAACAAAAGGTTTTTTTTGTTTGTTTTTTTTTTTTTTTTTGTTTTTTTTTTTTTTTTACACAAACCTGATCGGTTCAAACTGAACCAATCCAATGTTTACAACTTCCACACAGAAAAATAATATAGAAAACCTATCTAGTACTCACGGTACCACAGACAGAGGCTTAAACCAACAGGTTAGAAGCAGAAATTCGGTTGAAACCGAGTGAAAAAAATGACACTTTAACCAACTTTTTTGAACCGAGCGAAGGAGAAATCTCCGGAGTGACTGTTCAGTGAGACGGAGTAAAGAATCTGACGGCTGGGGTTCAAACAACAGCAGACAGAGGCTTCAACCGAGTTCGAGCTCAGCGTTCCATGCCTTGTATGGAAAGTTAACTCTTTGTTCTCCGGGGCAGTTCACAGGTTGGAGATCACTGCAACAGTCAGAATACAGCAAGACTTCATGTTGTTTGAAAGCAAGACTCTGAACTGATATTGGCTGACCTCCAGCATGATGCAGCATTACTACTGCCTGTGGCACTTGCAAATTTTGATATGAAGGTATGCGACCTGAAAGACTAACCCACTCCCACCGTTAAAACTCAACACTGACACTGAGAAAATCTGCCTTGAACGTAGCCCTGCCAGGAGCACTAGTAAGCTACTAGTCCTCCTTTTCAGGCTCTGAGTACAGCCCCAACCCCCCCACACCTTTTCAATCATAGTCTATCAATTGACCTCTCGAGGTAGCTAGGGCTGATTCACCCATAGATTCTTCCTAGACATAACCAAATTTCATCCTACTTTAGATCTGTTTCTCACTACTTGCAAACAAATATCATACTACTCTTGATTCTGCCCAATTGTGCTGAACCCAGTAATAACTATTTGTTCTGCAATCTGCAACTACTGTATGTGCTCTGAAATCTGTAAACTACTGTGCTGGTGTTTTGTATTATTTGTCCACCACGACGTGGAACCTTTGTAACTGAACTTGTTCAGATATCTGTAACTACTGTACTGGTGTTTGTCCACCATGACGTGGAACCTTTGTAAAAGAGCTCACGCTCAAAGGTCTTCCGAAAACTTATAAATAAATAAACAAATAAATAAATGTTCAGGGCAAAGAGCCAATCCTTCTTAAGCACCATTCAAAACTTTTTGTATTCAATGAACAGGTTTAGGTTTCTGAGGTCCAGTAAAGGATACAGATTCCCTGTCCATTTGGGAACCAGAAAGTATCTGGAATAGAATCCTTTGTTTCTTTCGAGGGGAGAAACGGGTTCAATAGCCCTGTGGGAATGAGCAACTCAACCTCCTCTAGCAGAAGGGACAAGGGACCTAGAGGATAATGAGAAGGAGGCAGAGGATGAACTGCAAGGGTAGACAGTAACTCCAGCGCATGCCCCTTTTCTACTATTTCCAGGACCCACTCTTCAGACATGATCTCCCTCCATTTTGTCTCATGAAGGGAGATCCGTCCTCCTACTTGTATCCCCGAAAGCAACAATGGAGGGGGGAAATTGGGGAGTCAATGAAGGGAAACTGGGGAGTCAGCAGGTACTGGGGGTGGCAGGGGCACTGCCTTGACTGATACCTTTGAGTGCTTTTGCACTGGTACCAGGAACGAGGGAAGGGACCACCCCCACCATGGTTTTGTGCATGGGGCTGCTGACGGGAGGCATGGTCACCGCAGGCTGCATGCCTGTGAAATGAGCCCCTACCACGACCCTTGGTGGGTTGAGGGGTCAGAGAGCTGAGTGACCTTAAAGTCATCCTGAAAGACTGAAGCTCACATACATCATTTTCAATATCACTTTCAAACAGAATGGAGCCTCTGAAAGAGGCACTCAACACAGCTTGTTATCAAGTAGCAAATCCAGCTACCTTAAGCCAGTAATATCTCCAACGGCTTATGCTGGAGGCAGCAGCCCTGGCAGAAGAATCCGAAGCATCACATGCAGAGAATAAACAATGCCTTCCAGCATCTACACCAGCTGAGGTGGCTTTAAGCAAGTCAGCTTTAGCAGACCATCAGACAGAGCCTGAATGGCAGATATAGCAGATTTTCATACGTTATTCTGATATTTAATCATTGGTGCCTGGTAGTTAGCAATTCTTAAGCCTAAGGATAAAGAGGTATAATTTTTTTTGCTGGCTTAAAATTCGGAGGGAGTGTGGGATTGCATGACTTGCACTATTTTTAGCTCCTACCCTACAAATTCTGGACTCCCCATGCAGTACAGTCCCGCATATACAGAGTACCCTCTCAGCACAGTGGCAAAGTGCCTATGGCACTTAACCATTCACTGTCGTTTTTTGGGGGGAGGGGTCCTCCCTGGTGGTTCAGTGTGTGCATGCACCCATGTCCAAATCTGCTCTCGCAAGACTGATGCATGTGGAGTAACTGGAGAGAGACACTGCAGCATTGGGAGCAGAAGCTGCCATTTTGTGAGGAGCGCAGGTCGAGGGAGGAGCTGACGAGGGGTCAACGGAGGAGAAAAGAACAAGGGGCGGCTATAAGGATGACTACTGAGAAAAGTGGTGGAAATGAGAGGTTCATATCCATTACTTTCGGTGGGAAACAATTTAACCAGGTTCAAAAAAAAAAAAAAAAAAAGGATAGATTGCCGAAAACATTTATAAAAAGAAGCAGTGTCAGCAGTGGGAAATGGAGGGGCGGGCACGGCTGAGGCCTGTGGCAGCCAAGAACACGTGGTCAGTCGGCGGCTGTCAGTGAAAACTACAGAAAAAAAAAAACGTGATGCAGCAGGCACAGACATAATGTGACATGGCAGTCACTGAAAAGCAGCCGAATGAATAAAAACACAAAATATTGAGCTAAAAAGTCTGGTGAGTGTAAAATAATAGGGGCATTTGTTCCAAACAAAACTGCAGTAAAAAATTAAGGGGAGGCTAAGCACAGTGAAATAAGGGTGCCTGAGGGAGAGAAAAAATGTATGTTTTTGGTTGGACTGGGAGGGAAGGAGGTAACACCAACAGGCTTGAATAAAAAAAAAAAAAAAAAAAGTTGCCCAACTCGCCCTTATCATTCATAAGTTGACAAAATGCATATAAAATGGAAGATGGAGCATGCCAGGGTAAAAGAAAAAAAAAGGAAAGGAGTGAACTGGAGCACCTCCAAAGCAGTTCCTGCCAGAAAACAATTTTTTAGGGAAACTGAAGGGTGAGAAGGTCCATTACCTGGATCTGTCCCAAAAAAGGCTGGCTCTAATATAAAAGAATAAAAAACTGAAAAAAATAAACAAGAACTTTTGGAAGAAAGAAAAAGCACGTGAGGAATCAACTGAGTGGGAAGGTCCATTAGCTGGGTGTGACTATGTCCCAAGAAAAGCTGGATTTATTATAGAAGAAGAAAAAAAATGTTGCAAGAAAGAAGAGTATGTGGGGGGAAAAAAACTGGGTGGGAAAGTCAGTTACCTGGCTGGGCCTTCCCAAGCAAAGCTAGATTTATTATAAAAGAATAAAAAATAAAATAACATGTAGAAAGAACTTTTGCAAGAAAGAAGACAGCTGTGTGGTGAAACAACTGGGTGAGAAGGTCTGTTACATCAGTGTGTCCCAAGAAAAGGCGCACTTTTTATAAAAAAAGAAACAAACTTTTTGCAAGAAAGAAGACAACCGTGGGGAAATAACTCTGTGGGAAGGTCTGTTACCTGGTTGTATCCCAAAAGCTGGAATTTTATTATAAAAGAATAAAAAACAGAAAAAAATACAAGAAAACAAACTTTTATGCCACAAGAGAACTGTGGGGAAACAACTGAGGGGGGTGGGAAGATCCTCAAACTGGGGCTGTGTCCCATAAACTTAGATAAAAAAAAAAAAAACTGTGACATGGCACAACATGCATTATTACTGACCTGCTAAAAAGAAAGCAACCAAATGTGCAAGATGCCCCTGAAGAACAGGTACCAGAAAAAAGGCCACACAAAGAAGGCAAAGTAGACATACCCTGCACCAGAACTGGAGACACAAGAATTAAATAATTCATAAGCCTGACACAACAGACACTGCACCAACATGCAGCGCCTTTAAAAAAAGAAAAAAAAAAAGGGTCAATTCCAGCAAAGGTTGCTAAACATATACAGCTGGTTGTTGTTTAACAAAGACAATGGCCAGATGAGTTGTTCTGTTTGTAAGTCTTGCGGATCCATTCCTTTTAAAAGCACTTGTTACAGAACATCAACCCTAATACAAAATAAATTTGCAGCACTGCTCGTGGTAGAGCATTAAAAAACAAAATGAACAATGAATCAAACCGTCAGGCAAAGGCAATAGATAAGGCTGCTATACAGAGTGATGAGCAACTTAAAAGTGATAGGAAATCGTTTTAACACCTCTATTGCCCTCAAGTTGTTCTTTTACTGGCTGCCCAGTATTCTCATATGTTTTTGACCTGTTTTTGTTAAATTAATAATCAAATTTTGTTGCCTTTGTAACTACCCTGAATCCTTCTCTCCTCAGCAGTTGCTGCTCTCTCTTTTCACACTGCCTGAATATTCTATGAGATCAATAACACCCATTCCAGGCCAATCAGATGAAAAGCATGGAATGGGAGTTATTGATGTCATAGAATGTCTTAGAAATATGAAAATCAAGAGCAATAGCTGGTGAAGAGAGTGGAACTCTATGTAGATCTGAAGGCACCCTAAAGCTAAATTATTTCTTTATCAAAAAATCATCAAAGCATATCAGAATACATAACTGACATGGATGTAAAAATCATTCCCTATATCAACTGAACGGGCTTTTGAGAACTGCATATTTTGTTTTTGAAAATTAAATAACACAATGTTTGTTAAATGTGTTCAGTCTCTTATGGAAATGGAGTGTCCACTCCTTAAAGACTTCAAAGCAGATGAGGCTTATGGCACCTACAGGAATGCAGCTGGACTGTCTGAAATGCTGTAGGCCACTGAACGGACCATGGTGGAAAAGCTGGACGTTACAGTGAAGAATAGTCCAGTGGTAAACTCGATACTGGATGAGTCCTCAAACATTAACAACAGCAAAAGGCTAATAGTTTAATACAATATTTAAACAATATCTCATATACTCGCTTTTATTGCAACACATAAGTTATTGATGGAAGGGGTCACACTATTTATGGGGCACTTTTGTCAATTTCTGAATGACAAGCACATTACAGGTAACAAAAAAAACAAACAAAAAAAACGGTTACTGTCTGTACTGATGGAGCATCCGTTATGACTGGTTGTTGTCAAGGTGTAGTACAAAAACTAAGAACTGATTAAAACCCTGAATTGATTAAGAGTACGATGCACAACCCATCGGTTGGTCTTGTGTGCCAATGATACAGCTCAATCTTTGGAACAAGTGAAAAAACCTCAACGGGGCTTGAGGTCCATTTTCATTTTCTTCAGTAATTCCGCTATCAGAAGCATCAAACAGCATGAACTACAGAACAGCAGGAAGAGCCAATTCTGAAATACGGTCGGCCTCATGCAGTCCAGTGGCTGTCCCATTATGGTGCAGTGTCTTGTTTGCAGGGCTCTGATGTGTTACAACATAGGGCGTCATCCAATTCACCAGATAGTGACAAAGAAAAAGGACTGTTGCCAGCTGTACGTCAGTTTAATTTTATTGCTCTTTCTCACGTAATGCTGGACATCTCGTCGCATATTGTTTTTCTTTCAAAACATTTCCAAAGGGAAAATCTCAGCTTCTCCACTGTGCTACCAATTGTCACGAGTACAAGAGAGGCCGCAAGGGCTTTAACTGAAAACCCAGGTCCATCAGAGAGACAATTTTTCAATACTGATCTTGAAGGCAATAAGTACAAAGGTGAAAAATTCTTCGACATTTCACAGAGACCAGCATTTTTAACATAAACAGCAGATACATCAGCCGTCCCCCAAGAAACCTTAGACATAATAAGCAGCTTTTCCATTTTAGAATCCAAGAGAGCTGCAATTGATAAACAGCAGCCAGATGATTTCAATCCCGCTGGTCTCTAGATAAAATTCTGCAGCACTTCAACTTTTCTACCTAGCTACAGCATCTGCAAAAAGGGAATTAATTTTACTAAAACAGATCATGGTCTCAAATGACTACCACCAATCTCTGTCATTCCAGCAATCGGCGGAAATTTTACTGAGAGAGCATCCAGGTGTGGTTCCAGAGTTCGAGAAGATTTAATCAGACTGCAGCGGCCAGGTGTGTTCCAGAGTTCGAAAAGATTTAATCAGACTGCAGTGGCTGTACCAGTGGCTAGCGCTGAATGTGAATGTGGCTTCTGTACTGAGAACCAAACAAAATCAAACTTCAGGAGCTCTCTGAACAAAAAAAACTTACAGAACTGAATGATAATCTCAGAACTGGTGGAAGTAGAGGAACTGGAAATTTTGAAAGAGCTGCAAACACATGGAAAAAAATGAAGAACAAAAGAAAATGGACTTTGTTTTTTTTATGGCGGGTTCGTGCCTTAGCCTCACTCATCAGATGGAAGGGCCAGGTTATTTTAGCTCAGTATTTTGTGTTTCCATTCATTTGGTCACCAGGTTAGCGCAGTATTTTGTATTTTCATTCATTCGGTCTGCTACTTTTTCAGTGACCCTCTCCCTGTGCTTGCTGTCTACAATCTGACTCACTCACTCTTTTTTTTTTTTTTTATAAACTAACTTGAACTGAATAGTCAATGCCTTTGACATCCATCAGTCTGTCATCAAACAGTACACACAAAGAATAACAAAAAGGAAGACCAGAAGACACCAAATTGTAAGTACAATTTTTATTACCACTCACACGTATCAACAAACGAAATGTAATTTTACACAGGGAATTCCCCCCTAAAATGTATGCATCCCACTCCCCCCCAAAATCTGGGTCTTCCCCAACTTGGTAGTCTGGAGGGGGGGAGATTCCCCCAGTCCCAAATTTTAAACCATCCTATAACATCCAGCCTCCTAGATTTTTTGTCAGAAGGCAAAGTGCTCATGTGTCTAGGGGCCCTAGAGCGACCATGAGCAGCCATCATAACAACAGAATCAGTTTCAGGCTGAGAAGCATAAGAAGGCTGAACAGACAGAGCAGGATACCGTTTATCAGCTTTCCTGGGCACTGCAGGCAAGGTATTAGGCTTATGCCAGGCAGCAAAGGTAGCATCCTCTAATGCAGGATATACAGAGGCCATAACAATGGAGGGTCCAGTGGGAACCTCCAAAAACTCCATTAGATTTTTCTTACTAGAGTCCTCCTCCTCAGCAACAAATCCCATGACAGCCTGGATTTGTCTCAGTACAGCCTGAAAAGAGAAATATTCAGGAGGAGACCTGGGAGCATACACCACAGAGTCCTCACTGCATGCAGAGAGGGAAGAGCTGGAAGGCAAACCACACTCACAGGGATCATTATTCCTTTCTTCATCCTCCAAATTTTCTTCCATATTAAGGATATCAGGATTATATTCCACTTTGAAGTCATCTGGAATGAGGACAGGGGCAATTGACAGAGCCAGTGACAGAGGCAGCAGCTGCAGAGATGGTGGCTGTGTCGAAGGAATGAAAGTATGCTTCTGGATCCTGTTGACGATTAGGGTACCGATGGGGGAGGCCCAGTTGAAAGGACAGCCATTATAGTTGCTGGGAATGACTGCAATAGGCATCTGAATAGTTCAGAAAATGATGCCAGCACAATAACAGAGTCGAAGACACCCACTAAGGGGCCTGGGACTACCGATGTCGAAGGGACAGCACCAGACAATGTGGGCTGCATATGTCTATAGTAGGTACAGCAGAGCCAGAACGAGAAATCACAGAAACATAGAAATAAAGAATATGACAGCAGATAAGGACCATTTGGCACACCTAGTCTGCCCATTTTCCCTACTGGTTTCATATACCGCAGATCCTAAATGATATTCGGCTTACCCTCTCTTTCCTATCGGCAGAGTTCCTTTATGTCTGTTCCATGCATTTTTGAATTCCCCTACCATTTTTGCCCCATAACCTCAGCTGGGAGGCTGTTCCATGGATCCACCACCCTTTCTGTGAAAAAATACTTTCTTATGTTACCTCTGATTCTACCCTCCCCATTCTCATATCATGGACCCTTGTTCTTGAACCTTTTTTTTTTTTTTTTTTTTTTTTTTAAGATGCTACTGTCTTGTACCTTATTTATACCCTTGAAGCATGAAAGTATCTATCATATCCCCCCCCTTTCCTCTCCTCCAGGGAATACATATTAAGATCCTCCAGTCTCCCCTCATTTGACTTCTGGTGCAGCCCCTGCACCATTTTGGTTGCCCTACTCTGAACCACTTCTACTCCAGGTCATTTCAGAGATGTGGCCTCTAGAACTGGACACCGTACTCCAAATGATGTCTCAAAGATTTGTAGAGTGGCATCACAACTTCTTTTTTTTTCTGCTTGCGATACTTCTCCCTATGCACCCCAGCACCGCACAACCTTGGCACATTGTTTGGCCACCTTTAAGTCATCAGATATGATCACCCCCAAGATCTCTTTCCCGTTTGGTGGAATATCAACCTTGATGCCTCGATGGCTGTGGGGGCTGTACTCATTACTGCTGAGGCACTCCTTCAATGGAGACCTCAACCTCACTGGCAAAGCAGAAGCTTTACCCTTATGCTTCTGGTGACAACCAAAAGTGGAGGACTTGGACGACAACTTTTCCTCATCTTTGTCCTTAGTCTGCGACAACTGTTGTGGCGACAGCGGCATCAAACATCAGGAAGTGCCCTTCCCAGAGACTGTCAAGTTATACGAAGAAGTCGGATTGAAGCCCATGGCCTGGGTGGAGGCTTCCATGGCCTTACTAGCAATTAAAGGTTTCTAGCCCCTTCTTGCAGGGTCTCCTTGTGGCCTGGTTGAATCCATGGTAGAATCTGCAGACTCTGATGTTATGCGAAGGGCCCAAACAGCAAACACAAACTGCGAGCATTGTACAAAACCTAAATAAATCTTCTTTCAATGGTGGCATAAAAGACAACAGCAATAAGTTAACGGAGTCAAAGAAACAATGTCATTGTTTGCCTGCAGGTCCAATGAGCAGTCGACGGCGGGAGATAGAATTGAGGAGCAATGAGACCATCCATGATTATATAGGTGCCGATGTTGCACGTCATCATGGGAAGCCCCCAGCTAGCAAAATTTTCCGAGTGATCCCGAGGCTGATGGCTTACACTTCCCAAGGTGTGGCCCAATGGAGGGGATATCAGGGTATTAAATAGCTGGTAAAACATAGCAAAAAGCTAAGCAAAAAAGGGGTTAATGCTAACCATTTTCAGAAACACTTAGCAGCAGACTGCTAACCATTCTTTGAGTGAGTCCATGACAAAGTACACAACATTAATAAAACTATATAATTTTTTAACATTTTGATAATCAATCTGTGCCAAGTGTTATGCATTTTCACAACTGATTAGCACTTTCATGCGTTAAACTGCTAATCAGTTTTTTCAACTTATTTAAAACTCTGGGATATCCTCCCTGAAGATCTAGATATTTTTAACTAAGTCATACAAAGTACATTAAAAACACAAGGGACCAAACAAAATACTGCACACAATATAGTTATAGATCATTTTATTTGTACAGCAATAACACTGCGGCACATGACCCTCCAAAACATTTGATAAATGCCAATAGAACTGGGCATAATAAGGACTAAATAGAAAGGCAAATAGGTATTTTGAAGTTGTTTGTTCCAAGTGTTGTATTGATGTTTTGCTCTTCAGGATATACCCTCGTAGTCATCACTGTACCCTCTATACCTCTTTCACTCTTCTCTCGCTTGAGGCCAGATGCCTTTTCCATCCTGCCCTTCTTACCTTGAAGTTCAGGTTTAGTTCTCTCCTGTTACTGCTCCCTCCATACCCTCTGACTCCAGCTCTTTTTCCATGCCAATACCAAGTCCACTATAGGGCTGTCTATCTCTGTCTTGCCTCCCACCTTCCATCCCCTCAGCCTCTCCTCTCACTATCCTGAAAACCCTCTTCCTTGACCACATTTTTCACAGCTGCTCCTGCACCCAGCTTCCTGTCTCTCTTGCCCAGTTTTTGTGTCGCGTTTATGTGCACGCTGCGCCAATGGGTATATAGTTTATTTTTTGCTTTGTGCGCATACCTACCCACAGGGTTTATTTATTTTTTTATTAACAATTAAATTTACACTGTTAACATACTGCAAATCTATTTTATAGCTTAAATATTTTATTGTACAGCTGAACATAATTTTGCATGCTCTGCATATACTACTGTAATATTTATTTTTCTTTGTACTGTAAATGCTCCCCTCTACCTCCCCGGGATGCCTCTAAAAACGTGCTGTCCTCAGCCCAGTTAGCCTTTCCTAGTGAAACGTTTCTTCCTAAAATAAATAACTAAATTCCATTTACATAACGGTTTGTTACTAACAAGTAACAGTAGCTCTTCACGAGACTCTCTTCCATAGAGCCAAACTCAATGGACTGTAAGCCGCTGGTGTCAGGACCTCACAAAAGATGTTTCAAAGTTGGGGCCACCTATGCTGCCATACACCTTCATGGTTGAAATTGGATACCTCAGAATCACCTACATAATGAAGGCTACCCTCATCCACTTCAGTTCTGGCCACCGATAAACAGAGTTTCAACATTTACTGATCCACAGGAACGAGGAATCCATCCATGACCAATCCCCAATAAAGCAACTGGGCAACAGAAAGCCAGACTGTGCAGTGACCTGTAAGAAACAGCTGTCCTCCTAGTCAGGGGATAGACGGTGGGAAATTGCAAAGCTCTATGGAGGAGAGTTTCTTGAAGACCTACTGTTAACGATAAGTAACAAGCCTATTTTTTTCATTAAAATCTTCTCCATAGACCCACACACAATAGATGAATACAAAGCAATACAGGTGTACCAAACACAGGAGGCAGCTGGAAACAAAGGAGGATGGTGCCTCCTAAGACAGCAGCTTGTAGAGCAGCCAGGCTAAAACCAGCCCTCCTTTGAGAGACCAGCTCTAGATTGTAACGTTTAGTGAATATAAGGATCTTACTCCAGGTAGCAGAACAAACACTGGATGCCAGGACCGACCTGAAACCCCACAACTGCACCAGAAAGCTCTTTCACAGTCATCTGGTAGCGCAATGCAGGAGGATATTCATCTGGAGAGACACTGCTTGGATACTGGCTTGTGCAGCGTACACAGGGCAAAGAATATAAACAGCTGATAGGACTGCCCAATATCCTTGGTGTGGCCCATAAAAAAAAAATCAGAGTGCTCTATGGACATCCAAGCAGTGCCAGAGCACCTCCTCTGGATTTATGTGAATTAGAAAGAACACAAACAGGCTGATGGACAGAGTCAAAGTGAAATCAGACACCATCTTAGGATAAGTTCTACGTGCCATCCTATTGGATACAAGATCAGGTAAGGGGTTGGGTCAATCATCAGAGCCTGAAGCTCGGA
Source organism: Neoceratodus forsteri (assembly GCA_016271365.2). Classification (NCBI taxonomy): domain Eukaryota; kingdom Metazoa; phylum Chordata; order Ceratodontiformes; family Ceratodontidae; genus Neoceratodus; species Neoceratodus forsteri. The sequence goes on from CM028134.1 coordinate 432,167,053, forward strand.
AGCCTGGCATACCAAAGTGACTGCCACCAGAAACAGGGTTTTCTATGACAAGAACCTAAGCTCACATAAAAGGTAACAGATTCAAACAGAGTCAATGTAGGAACGTTTTACAAACAGCAAGGGTGGTTTATGTAATACTGGGTGTCAACCTTACTTCCTAGAGTGTCTCCATCTGAATCTGTACCCAGAAGAGAGAGACACACTAAGCTGAAAGCTTGTTTACAAGTGCAACCTGGGCGCACAAGGAAGTCAAGTGACTTGCTCAGGGTCACACAGAATGCAAGTGGGGGCTGTGGGATTCAAACCCAGATCTCCAGATTTGCAGCTCAGAACCTTAAACCACTGCGCTATACTGCCTCCAAAAAAAACTGTCCTAAAAAACCTTGTACCCAATGGCACTTTTCCCATGTCTGTCGTATCCCTGTGTAGCCCCTAGGTGGCGCTATCCCAGGGGCTACTACCCCTGCCTGCATGGCTAGTTACATGTTAAGGGGCCTGGGTACTGAAATGGGTGCCTCCACCCGGAGGACAGGGTTGTTAGTAACAACGCTAACCTGGTACAGCCCTCCGCGACACTGTAACCCCCCTCTTTCCCCTCTAGTGGCCTAGACAATATGCAACAAACACTTTCACAGTAGCCCCTATTCAGTATACAATTTCCCACACTGTTTGCACTTACCACCAGGGCTGGTTCCACCAGTTCGACCCTGGAGACCCCCTGTAAAACAAGGTTAGGCACAGCAAATAACAACAGTACAGTGCTTTTGGTACAAACTGGAACCACAGTCGGATTAAATGCAAAAAAAGTTAGATCTGATTTATTCAGGGGAATTGAACAAGGGAGGGGCATAATCAGGTTGATTGATTCGAAAACTGATCTAGTCAGGCAATTATGCATGCACTTTTAGTCCCTACACAGTCACATGCTCTGGGTACCCATCTGGAAGTAAGGTGGGCTAGCCTGGAAAGTTGCCCGGGGTAGGCCGGCGTCGCAGCTGGTTGGGGCCCAAGAAAAGGCACGCACAACCACACACAATTTGTAATCCAGAGCCTGAAGGCTCAGTTCGTGAAAGGAAAAACAACAATGCAATCAGATGACAACACTTGAGATTTAGCTGTTGTTGCAGGGAGCTACCCTGATTGTTACTCATGCTACCCAATATGAGACACAGGTTATACGAAATGGAGACTGCAGGCTGATGACTGGTTTGCCAGGAGAAGCAGGGCCCACACGAATCACTGAGATGTCGTTCCTGTTCGAGATGGTTGAGCAGGGGGCTGATCCCCGGAAGAGTCTCTCGTCAATGATGGTTTCTGTGCCTGAAGTAGCTGGCTGGGCCAGGTGGCAAGGCCCAGGCCGGGTGGAACAGTTCGGATTTTGAGTCCGGGTAGTGCTGGATGCAGCTTCCAGCAAGCGTGGCACATTTACACAGTGAGGAACCAAATCACGACCCTCTAACAGCACACAGCACATTTATAGTAAAGCAATCACCATACCACAATGCGGAAGGCAGTCCAGCCGCAATATCAGTGTCTCTGAGCAAAAGTGGGAATTCTGTGGTAAATGGATGTCCTGACAGGCCGATCGCATACAGCAAATCTTCGGTCTTCTTCAGGTTCGAATCTGGTCACTCTTCAGTGGCTTTGTCACACTCCAATTCAGATACAGTCCGATTGGCTAAGCCTTTCAAAGGATTCCCTCTCGAGGGACTGCAGGCAGACAGGCCAAAAAGCAGCTGCTTGTATCATTCAAGATGTTTACTCTTCAAACTCTAACTCCAGACTGACTGACTGCAGCAGGCAGCTTGGGAATTTTCCTTTGGTACAAAAGGTTCTGGTTGGTTGATCCATCAGTCTGTCAACACAAGGGCTCCCCCTCCAGGTCTGTTTTGGCGCCAAAATGCAAAAACTACAATTCCTACAGAAATTTGCTCCCTCAAGACCCCTGGGAACAGGCTCCATTTTAGAGTCCCTAAAGGTACCGATTGGCCCATTCTGGCAGTCCAGGGCCAAGACGGTGGTGATAAACAGAACTGTCCATGATGCAAAGAAGGCAGGTTAGACAAATTACAATATCATTACTATTATAATAGATAATCATCAAATAAGTACAGCTTCTACCAGAGCTCCCTCTGCGCAACTAGCGATGCACTGCAGCCCAGGCGGGACTCAAGCCTAGACACACTCGGCCGCCACCCAGAATAATTATACACTGCAAAATAGGCAGCTCTTAAAGAAACAGGTGCAGAGGCGATTAGGCACTCTCATGCAATTTCTTTTTAAACAGCTAAAACAAAGGACACCAGCCTGGCAGTGGGCATTTAGGCACACCCAAGGAAGACTTTCAGGAACCCCCATTTGTAGGGGTTACACCTGCTTAAGCCCTTCCACTGTCTTAGCAGGTATGATGTCATGTAGAAGAAGTTTGTTCCATTCTGTTATCACCCATCTGTAAAAAGTGCTTTCTGCCATCTTTTTAACCACACCCCCTGTCAGTTTCATGGAGTTGCCTCTGGTGGAAATGTCGCTACTTATTGTGAACGAGTCACTAGTGTCTACTATACTGATTCTGCAGAGGAACTTAAATCTCTCCATCATGTCCCCTCATTTCCTCCTATTCTTCAGAGAATAAATGTTCAGATACTGTAGGCATTCCTCATTAATCTTCTTCTGTTGCCCCTGGATCATCTTGGTAGGCCTCCTCTACACTGCTCCAGTCTGTTCCTATCTTTCTTTAGGCACCAATTCAAAAATTGTTCACAGTGTTCCAAATGAGGTCAGACCAGTGATCTGTACAAGGGCATTATCACCTCCCACCCTCCATTTGCAAGTGATCCCCCACCTATACAACCCAGAATTCAATTTGCCTTCCTCACCATTTCACTGCATTGTGCTAATGCCTTCAAGTATCCATGATCTTTAACCCCCAGATTCCTTTCCTCCACAAAGCTATCCACCACCACTACCACCACTCCCGTTCTGTGTTCCAATTTTGGGCCCTAAGTATATAACTTTGCACTTCTTCGGAACAGAGAAACATAGAATTTGCCAGTAGATAAGGACCGCTTAGCCCACCTAGTCTGCCCATTTTTTCCTGCCTATAGTATCACCACAGATCCCCCAGCTCATTCACCTAGCCCCCCTTTCCCTAAGATTCCCTTATGCCTATCCCATGCACTCTTGAACCTCATCACTGTTTTCGCCCCCACCACCTCCACTGGAAGGAAGGCTATTCCAGGAATCCACCACTCTTTGTATGAAGAAGTGCTTTCTCATATCTCTCCTGAATCTACACCCCCCCCCAGCTTTTTTAAATTATTTATTTATTTGAAAACTGGTGATCAAGACAGGCACACTGAGCTGAGGCTCATTTCTAGTTGCAGCCCGGGAAAGGGGAACAGTGGATAGTAAATACATAAAACAGACACCATTCGCAGTTACAGTAAAGTACAAAATCGAAGAACACTATGAAACTGTAAAAACTTCACAATGAGCAAATAAAGCTAACAAGCTGAGCATTTCAAGCAAATCAGTGGGGAGCTGTTAACGGTAGGTAAAACAGGAGCAAAGGGGGAGAGAGAGAAGGAGTCTCAGCTGATACCTGAAGAAGCCAGGGAGGTGGCAAAGCACAAGGAAGAGGGAAGCTGGTTCCAAAGTAAGAGAAGATGATAGGAGAAGGCTGATGGCCAGCAGAGATAACGGGATGTGGTACAGCAAAGATGTGAGGATCCCTAGAGCAGCAGGAGCAAGAGGCAGAAGGGACAAGGGAGAGGAGTGATGAGAGGTAGAAGGAAAGGGACCCAAACCATTATTTAGATATGAAGGAGGCACAGTGCATCTGGTGACATGAGGGCAGAGGAGAATGGATAATGATGAGTAAAGTGAGTAATGATGAGTTTGAGATGGAGAGTTGGTAGCAAAGCAACAAAAGGAGATACAGAAGGCATCCAGTCTGGCCAGCAAAGAGAAGGAAGCGGAGCCATAGACCACTTCCACATAGTCAAAAACCAGTTTCTTATTCTGCCCCTTGTCCTTGAGCACCTTTTTTCACAAAAATACTTCCCTCTTGTACCTTACAGACCCCATGAGGTATTAAAAGGTCTCTATCATATCCCCCTCTTCCTCCTCTCTTCCAGGATGTACATACCTGAGGTCCTTTAGTCTCTCCTCATAAAGCTTTTGTTGCAGAACTTGCACCGTTTTAGTTGCTCTCCTCTGGATCGCCTCCACTCTATGTCCTTCCGGAGATGTGGTCTCCAGAACTGGACACAGTACTCTAGGTGGGAGCTTACTAGTGATCTATGCAGAGGCAATACCACCCCCCCCTTTCTGCTGGTGATACCCCTCCCTATGCACCCCAGTATCCCACTGACCTTCCAACTGCCTTGTCACACTGCCTGGTCACCTTTAAGTCATCCAATATGATTACCCCCAGGTCTCTTTCTTGCTTGGTGGTCGTCAGTAAACACTCCTTCCATTTTGTATTCTGCCCCTGGATTTCTATACCACAAGTGCATTACCCTGCACTTTTTGTACTAAAACCCAGCTGCCATACCCTTGGCCACTCCTTAAGTTCTCTCACGTCTCTGCTCATCCTTTCCACCCCATAGGAGTGTCCACTCTATTGCAGATTTGAATGTCATCTGCAAAGAGGAAGACCTTCCCTTACAGCTCCACTGCATGTCACTTATGAAGACATTAAAGAGGACCGGTCTCAGCACTGATCAATGAGGCACCTCGCTGGTCACCCTCCCTTCCTTGTAGTGAACTCTGCTTACCACCACCCTCTGCTGCCTATCCCTTAACTAATTTCTTACCCAGTTTACCACCTTTGGACCCACTCCTAAGCTACCCAGCTTGCTTACCAGCCTCCTATGTAGAACAGTGTCAAAAAACTTACTGAAATCTAGGCAGGACACATCCACCACTCCACCTTGATCTAATTAAATTTTAACTGTCACACTTAAGACTACCCTTCCAGCTTCTCTAAATCCTTCTTTATAGCACTTACCCCTCCTTGAAGTCCACTCTACTGGAGATCTTGGGTGTCATGTACCAAGAGGTATACGCTGATCTCCCTTCACTATGTCACAAATGAACCGAAGAGAACTGTTCCCAAGATCGATCCTTAGGGCACCCCACATGCAACTTCCTCAATCCCTGATGCCTCTTCATTCAGTACTACCTTTCGAGTCCTCCCACTCAACCCTATCTAGTTAACTTTTCTTCCCCACCCCCACCCCGTTTCATCATCCTCCTTCCATAAGAGACAGAGTCAAAAGCTTTATTAAAATCCAGGTATAGTATTTCAACAGCCTGACCCCTGTCTGCTGCTCTTGTCACCCAATTAAAAAAGTTGCTCAAGTTCATCTGTCACAATCTCCAGCTAGTAAAACCATGTTATCTATGGTCCAACCCCATGATCTTCATATTTGTAACAGATTCTAAGATCTTCCCCACAATAGACATCAAACTGTCTGGTCTATAGTTTCCAGGCTTCTCATGACTCCTGTTTTTATGCAGGGGTAACACATACAGCATCTTCCAATCTTCTGGCACTTTTTCCATTTCCAGTAAGCAGCTAAAGAAGTCCGTTGGTGGACCTGCCAGAACCTGTCCCATTCCCCTAAATATGCTAGTTCAACCATCAGGACCCATTTACATTTAGTGCCTGAAGTTCCTTCAGCACTCACTCCTTTGTAATGACCCCTACCAGCAATCCTCTACTGGTTACCATGTTGCAGCCTGGCAAAGGCCCCCATGTCTTTTACCGTGAATACTGAACTGAAATAATCATTCTGCAGTTTCGCCTTGCCCATCTTATCCTCTACTAATTCCTCCCCCTTCTTCAGCCTGAACATACCTCCCTTGGTTTTGCACTATGCTCTAATATAGCACAAGAACACCTTGTCACCCTCCCTGACCACCTCTACCAGCCTTTTGCCTCTGCGTTTGCCTGCCTAACTGCCTTCTTAACCTTTCTGGTATGCCCACCCCCCATCCTTGTCTGTCTGATTTCCCTTATACTGTACTTAATGAACGCCTTCCTTTTCTCCCTCACTACCTCAGCAGCACACTTTGAGAACCTTAAAGGTTTCTTTCCCTTTCTGTTCTTCCTTTCCATTTTTGCACAGGGACCGGCTGCCTGCCATATTTTTTTTTTTTTGGTAATTACTTCACGTCTTCTGTCTAATCCCACCTTTTCCCGTTAATTTGTCTCCCAACATCTGCCTTATCTTCTTGAAATTAGCCATTCTGAATGCTGAAAAAAAAAATAGGAGGAACCATCACTGAAGATATAGATGGGACTGCCAAAAAAATTACACAAATTATTTTTAGAAGACTCCTCTTCCTCTACGGAGAACTATAAAATCTCTTGAACCAATCGACCTTATGATCTAAAAAAATGTGTCCTCAAGAGGACAGATGTACAATACACTATGCCCCACTACTAGAGAAAACAGAGGACCTCTCCCCCCCCCCCCACCAAGAAAGACACACTAAGCCAAGGCTTGTTTCCAGGTGCATCCTGGGAGCACTGGAAAGTTAGGGGACTTGCTCATGGTCACACAGTATGCAAGTGGTGGCTCTGAGATTCAAACCACCAGTTTTCCAGGTTTGCATCATGGCACTCTTAACCACTAGATTGTACTGCCTCCCCTGAAGAGTGTAGTGTCTCATAGGAAACATATTTTCCTCCTCCCACCAGTAAGTAGTCTTATTCCTCCTACTAGGGGTTTCTGAAGGGAAGACAAGACCACTACTGGTGCAGGAGGCAGAACAGGCCCTGTTGGTGCTGTATACTGCGGTGTCACAGATAGGCCTGGTGCCTGCACCGGAGATGGTGATGAAGTTGACTGATGCAGCAGTCTTTGTATCGACTATGTGAACTGGGCCCAAATGGCAACATTGCCTGGATCAACAAAGACTGGCACACCTCGTCAGTCGACAGAGGTGTTGCATCACTGAACAGGGGTTCAGTGATGGCATGTTCAACAGCACTGTAAAACTCGCAGGCTGCCCTGGCACCCATGATGATGACTAGTACAGTACCTATCTACCTTGGGTTCTGGCAGTTCAGTGTGGCTGAACCAGGAGTTGGAGAGTGATACCTGGCATTGGTTTAGCCTTCCTGCAATGATTGTGAAAACCACGACCAATGTCTCTGTAAACGGTGGCCACCACTTATGTCAACCATGGCCTAGAGACAGACCATGCCACCCCATTATTGCCTTTTCTGTGTGCATGGTGCTGTGATTCCATCAACAGGGCAGTTTTCGGCAACTTTGATTTCTTTGGCGGTGACTTCTTACCAGGACAGGATCCTATCCATGTTTGCTGTACCTTCTAGATACTTATTACAGCAATAATAGCCAGTATATTCCAGCAGTTTACTGTGCCTTTCATGTTGCTTTCTACCCAATTCAGGTTATTTCTTTTTTTTTTTTTTTTGTTATTACATAGTTTTTACCGAAACATTTTACAATTGTCTGCAGCATTTATTAAAAGTAGTAGTACAGAAAAAAGGAATACTGAAATGGTGTGTTTTTACAGTGAATTATCAATACTGTTTGGAGTGGCCATGGCCAACACACCTACCATCATTTCTGCAGATCTTCCCTCCATGGTACAGCTCCAGGGCCGGTGTTAAGACTTTGGGGGCCCCCAGCAAACCCCAGCTCTGGGGCCCCTCGATGGGCCCCCGCATCCTCCTCCCCGGGCCCCCTTCCCCGTTCCCCCTCCACAAACCCCCAGTAATCTTTGTACATCAATCCAACTACTGCATGATTTTTCAGACACAATCTGACCTGGAGACACTAGAAGTATTACTTTTCTAACAGATAGTTAATAGAATAAATTGCAAAAATTGCTCCTCTCCAGCAGCTGCAATATTTGTTTTACCTCTGCTGTTCTGCTCTCTACCTTTCCAGACTCCATCTCCCTGTACTTATGCTGCAGACACGGACCTGTGGGGGAACAGAAATTTTCAAGTTGAGTTGGAGGAGGTGCGATAAACAGCCACGGACCTATTGGAGCCCTGTGATTGGTTCCAGCACAGGACCTCCTCCCACGCCAGCACGCTCTGTGCAGCACAACAGAGGACCATGGGAAACATGAAACCTCCTGGGAAAGAACTGAAGGCAGGATGGTGGCGCGGATGACTGCATGAATCTGGCGTTTCCTTCGGGAAATCGGGGCCCGATTTTCTGCCAGGGTTGGTACTAATAATGCTGCTTGGCTATGGGATGCTGTGGTGATCCAGGCAGGGAGTGGTGGGACAGACAAAAGTATGCTGCTGGTGCCCGCCAGACCCAATACATATGCCCTCTTGGCTCACATTTGGGGCCACCATGCGGCTGGGTTCGCGGGTGCCTAACGCTGGCCCTGTACAGCTCAAGGGAGGTGGGCCCCCGGGTTCTGAAGTTAAAGCATTTTATGTTCATGGGTGCTGTGTACCTCTGAGTGTAGGAGTTGTGCAAGTCAGAGGGGGGAGAAGAGAGCAGGAGCAGAGGGCCCATCCAGGGAGGTGAGAGGGACCATGATGGTCCTCTTGCGCGCCACTACTCTGTGGGGTCTATGAATTCTATGTTAATGTGGAGTTCTGTTACATAGGAGGCTGAAGCCTTCATACTGAGGAGGGTCTGTAGTCAGGGACTCACCAGTCTGGGGCATGGAGGGCAGTTCATGTCTACAGGAACAGAATAGAGTCTTTGCCTGTGGCATATAGCAACCATCCATTTCACCGGAAATTAAAGTGGTCTACGCAATCATTAAGGGAATGAGTGATTTTCTCTACCATATAAATTTGTCCCAGTAGCTTATGCCATGAAAGAATATCCAGGGTCTGCGGCATCAGCCATAGCCTTGCAGGGCTCTCGGTAGGATTTTTTGTTTGGGGGTCGGGGACTGGCTTAAAAAAAAAAAAAAAAAAAAAAAAAAGGGGCGGCGTTTCACAGCCCAAAGTGGGAGTCCCAGAACGCTTCTGGAGGTTCCCATTCAAATATATGGAGCCGCACCTCGCTACTAGCATTGCTTGTATTGGAAGATTCTGTAGAGGGGGATGCTCCATTGTTTTGGGGTATTTTAAATATTTTTTATGTTTAAGAGGGTGACTGCAAACAACTATGTCACTGCTCAACTAACAAGGATTTGTTAGTTGAGCAACGGCCGTAATTTGTTTGCAATCGCCTCTGAAACATAAAAAATGTAGTTTAAAATGCCCCAATAGAAATGAATGGAGCATGCCCCTGCGCTTCTTACAGAAAATTACAGTGGGCGGGGCGAGCTCTCTGTTGTACTCCCGCTGCTTGGGCTTGGTGGGTGAGCGTCTTGGGGACTTTCGAAAAAAAAAAAAAGAGCGTAAAAAATGCGGGTACCCACGTCCCCGAGAGCCCTGGCCTTGATGAGATTTTCTCTACCATGGTTATCAGGATATCCAAGACGGTATTTGGTATTTGAGTCTGTGACAGAGTCTGGGATAGAGAAGAAGTAGATAAAGTTCAGGAGTCGGAGTGGTTTCCCAAAAATCTCAGTGTGTTCTGTTTCCAGTTCCACTAAAAAGGGCTGGAGTACCGGGCATGCCCAAATAACGTGGGTGTGGGTCGCACTTGTTTCTCCACAGTTACACCAACATGCGGTGGAGTAGGTGGCATAGTAATGTGCCATCATTACTGGCGTCTTAAAGTACTGAATTACCCGTTTCCAACCATACTCCCTCCATTGGTGTGAGCTCTTTACCTTAGAGGAGGCTAGACGTGAACTGTTCCAGTCCTCCGGTGTAAGGGGAGACCCATTTCCTCCTGCCATTTACGAGCTTTGGCCAAGGAGTCCTCACCCAGTGGATCTTGTAAGGCTTCACAGATGTGGGAGATCATGCACAAGGAGAATCTGACTTTGAGGAAGGAGAGAAAGTATTGTATAACTGCCAGATGGGATGAAAGTTCCGTGCTCCCAGGGGCAGTGACCAAATATAGTGCCAGATTTGGAGGAATCTACAAAATTCCATGCACTGCAGAACAAAGTCAGTCTGGAATTCCTCTAAAGACACGATTCCACTGGGCAGGAGAATCTGTGCACAGTATTGCAGGGTGTATCTCCCCCATGTAGGATAGCCTGAGTCCAGTTGGGTGACAGGAAAGTTTTCTAATAAGGGGATGGGGCATAACAGCATCAGGAATTGAGTAAGGTTAGCAGTGTCCTCCGGATGGAGTGCCAAATCTGGTACTGATGGAGTAGCCACAGGTTACTCCCACACAGCTGGTCCATAGATCTCCTAGAGTGGCATGTAGAGCGGGTCCAGTACGCATTCGAAAGGAATTCTATTTCTATTTCCAACCAGGTAGTCAGTGGTACACAATAGTTGGCCCTTTACACTACTAAGCAGTGATTATATCAAAAGAAATAACTTTAGTTCTGCCAAAAAAGGCAGAGAATGTCTGTGAAGTCTCAAAAGCTTTATCTGCTTTTTTTATTAAATAAAAGCTTCTGGTACACACACAGTATTTGGCTTTTACTTACTGAGCAGTTTAAGTGATTTTTAGAAACTGCAGAAGTTCTGCCCAACAGGGCAGAGACTGAGAAAATTAATGTACGTGAAGTCTCAAAATCTTTTTACATTATATATATATATATATATATATATATACACACATACATACACACACACACACACACACACACACTTTTTTGTGCTAAGGTACACACACACACAGTATTTTGGGCCCTTTGGACTTGTACTGAGCAATAATGCTATATCAAAAGAAAATGTAGTTCTGCCAAACAGGCAGAGAATATGAGTCAAAATAAAATTGTGCTAGGTGGTACACAGCATTTGGCTCTTTGCACTACTGAGCAGCGATTATATAAAAAAAAATTAACTGTAGTTCTGCCGAAAAAAAAAGGCAGAGAATGTCTGAAGTCTCAAAAGCTTTATCTGCTTTTTATTTTTTTATTAAATGAAAGCTGCTGGTACACACACAGTATTTGACCCTTTTGCTTATTGAGCAGTTAGTGATAATCAAAAAGAAACTGTAGACATTCTGCCAAAGAGGGCAGAGACTGAGAAAATTCATGAACGTTAAGTCTCAAAATCTTTTTTTTAATTAAATAATATTTCTTTGTGCTAAGCTAGCTTGGTGGTACACACACACATATGCACAGTATTTTGGCCCTTTGCTCTTTTGGATGCTTTACTATATTGAAAGAAGGCAGTATAGCGTAGTGGTTAAGAAAACTGAACTGCAAACCTGAGGAATTGGGTTTGAATCCCACAGCCACCACTTGTATACTGTGTGACCATGAACAAGTCACTTAACTTCCCTGTGCTCACAGGATGCAACTGGAAACAAACCTTGGCTTAATGTGTCTTTCCTGGCTAAAAAATTGTAAAAAAAAAAAAAAATGTAATTCTGCAAAACAGGCAGAAAATATGCGAGTTATAAAGCTGTATTTGCTTTATGCTTTGTGGTACACAGTATTTGGCCCGTTGCACTATGCTATTTCAAAAGAAATGGTTTATATCATTATCCGCCAAACATACAGGCAGATTTAAATCAATGGTGAAGTTTCAAAAAGCAATCTGCTTAAAATAAATTTGTGTTGGATCTTTGCCCCTTGTTTGCGCTACTGAGCAGTGATTATCAAAAAAGTGTTTAGAAGTCTGCCAAACACACAGGCAGCAGAGATGCAGCTGAAGTATCCAAAATAAGCATCAGCTTTTAAAATTATTGAAGGCAGCTATTTTTTTGATAGCTAGTGATGTTAAATCAAAGAGATAAATTACTCTGCCAAACACAGGCAGAGAAAAGTCACAGCAGAGATTTATAAAATATTACCCCCTCTCTGTTTTGCAAAAAGGTGCACAGAGCAAGAACTTAGGCTCAAAACTGTCCTCTGCCGATCACTACAGGCAGAAAATGTTACATCAAAGCAAAGCTTTATCTGCTCCTTTTTGTTCAAATAAAAACAGATTCAGTGTGCCACAGCAGACATACTCTGTATGTCTCTGATAGATTGTATACACTTTAACTCACTGTATGTAAAGCGCTTTACTTTGTATGTTCAGATATATTGTATCCTCTTTAACTCATTGTATGTAAAGCACTTATAAATTGTTATCCTGTTAAGTTTCTGCATGTCTGTACTCTCCCGGGTTGTGCCCGAAAATAGTCATTTTATGGCTAGTGCACTTACCCGGTTAACAAAAGCTAAATAAATAAATAAAATAAAAGGCTCAAATGCACGAAAACTGCTTTACTAGTTTTTGCAGCCCTCCCTCAAGAAACGTTTGATCAATTGAGGTATATATTCCTCCCCCTTCCATCCCCGACCCCACACAAATATACACACACAAACACACGTGGTAGGGAGCGCCTGCCGCTCTTGGGGACCGATCTTTTCTTAAATCTGTTGCAACAGTTCTATTTCTTAGCCTAATCTATCCTTTACAATTTGTAGTCCATAAGGTTGGCCACCTATGGGCATCCCCTTTCCTTTCTGGACTATGCTATAGTGTCCTCTTTAATTTTCCTTTTCCCTCTCAGGTCCTCGTACAGGGAGGTTATTGTTGTGACTTCCAAGCATATGTAAAATGGCTTGTGTTTACTGTTGTTGGATTTAGTATGTAATAGCACTATGTCATAATATATCTTATGTTTATGAAAGCTGTAAATGTTGAAAATAGCATGGCACTAGGTGTTGTTGATAATAGTAAAAAGTACTAGGTGACTATTATAGAAATTAAGTTAGTTGTGCTATTTAAAATGCATGTGAATTGCTGTAAATTGAACAAGGCTGAAATTTCATGGTGATTTGCATATATCCCATGATACTTTGCATTATGGAAGTATATATGATGATGTATTTCTTTGAAACTTGATTTATTGCCAGTGCCCTTTGAAGTAACCCTTTTTTCAGTGTTTCTGCACTGAGGTTCTTTGTTTTTAGCTTGTTTTTTTTTTCCTTTTTGAGCCTCCACTACTTAAGCAAACAGGGCCCACATAGGGATAAAGGGTTTTTACTAAAAACGGTTAGATCAGAGATCAGTGTAAATGCTGGCTAACTGCAGAGAAAAAGACAGTCATAGTCTGTTGCAACAAACTGACGTACTGAAGAAGGAATATGGGGCGCTCGTCATCCAAGGTTGCTCCTTCTTACATTGCTCAGATACATAGAACAACCCTTCCCCTCCCCCTGGAACTGCTCTCCTTCGAACCCCGCTGGAAGTCCTTACTCCACTTCTGGCAGCCTAAGCATGAGAGGCTAAATAAGCTTAGCCAAAGCATGCATGGACCACTCCTGAAGAGCTGCCGCTATAACTTAGCCTTCAACCTTAACAAGTACGACCTACTGAGGCCCCCCCTCCCCTCACAATTCTACTGGCCTCCCTGTCAGGCTCAAGCTAGCACTTGGGGGGGGGGGCATCAAACCTAACCCCGGTCCCTATTCTCCTAATCTTAACCTTAGTGATCCTGCCAACCCCCTCTGGGCCAACTCCAGTGGTCTCAAGCTGGTGCACATGAATATCGGGAGTTAAGGCACAAAATCCATGACCTCGAGGCATGGACTCTACTCTACAAACCTGATATACTAGCTGTAACAGAAACATGGCTAAAGCCTCAAATCCTCCCCCACGAAGTTGATCTAGCTGGCTACCAGGCTATTAGAAAGGACAGAATGGGGAAAAAAGGAGGGGGGGGTTCTCATCTACCTCAACTCCTCCCTGAATGCTTCCCAGATAGATCCCCCTCCCCTTAGCGGATGCTTAGGCAGATCCTATTTGTTAAAAGTGCTCTTGGGAGACATCAGCCCCTCTACATAGGATGTGCCTACCTCCCACCCCAATCTGCCGCTCTCTTGAATCCCTAACCAATGCCCTCCACGAGCACCCCCTGGGGGAGACCATCCTCCTCAGAGACTTTAATCTAAACTGGCTTGCCCCTGGGGCCTCCACAATCAAGAACTTAATATTGGACTCCTTACTTACCCAAGTTATTGATCTGCCAACTAGGCACAATACTAAGTCTGGCAATCATTTCCTACTCGACTGGGCACTAGTCTCTTGCCCTGACCAAGTACCAACTGCTGGGATTATGTCAGACTCTCTGAGCGACCACTCTCCTATTTTCTGTGCCTGGTCCAACAAACCCCCCCAAAACCGATGCCAGGGTGACTGAAGCCAGGAACTTCAGCAGGTTTGTACTGGCAGACCTCTGCTCCGACCTGGGGAAAATCGACTGGGACTCCATTGTCTCCCTCCCCTCACTCGATGAGGCACTTGAATACTTCACTAATACATTCCTGTCCCTAGCCAACCTTCATGCCCCCTGGAAGAAACTCAGGGTACAGGGAAAATGCCACAAATGGCTAAGCCCTAACCTAAAGCAGACTATGCGTCTCCGTGACAGGGCATGGGGACTCTACAAATCCTCTGGCTGTAAACCTGACTGGGAGAAGTACAGGAATCTGAGGAACCTATGCAAAAAAACTGCCAAAGAGCCCAAGTCCAGGTACCTAAGAGACCTCCAAACCAGCCCTCTATGTGACCCTAAGAAATTCTGGGGCCATATAAACTCCCTGCTCAAAGGTTCTGCAAAAGCACTAGACGACTCACTCCTAGTTGGGGATACATTTACCAACGACTCCTCTACAGTTGCCGACGCCTTCTGTGCCTCCTTCGCCAATCCAAACAGATACTCCTCCGCCTGGGACTCCTACCACCCCAATATGGACAGGTGCTTCCGCCCCTATTCCACCTGCAACTTGTTGAACCGGCAGCTGTACTTCCCTACTACTCAAAATAAATCCAAACTCTTCCATGGGAAATGATCTTCTAGAATCTCAGCTGCTGAGGGCAACTGTCCCACCTATCGCCTACCCTGTCACCCTGCTTATCAACAGGTCCCTTCGCGAAGGAACTGTCCCCAGTAAGTGGAAGGTAATGACCATTATCCCCATCCACAAAAAAGGACCCCAGGACAGAGTGGGAAACTATAGGCCCATCTCCCTTTTCAGCCCCCTGGGGAAAGTTCAGGAAAGGCTTGTTATAATCAACTCCAGGACTACCTTGAGCAACACCTACTCCTTTCCAATGTACAACACGGCTTAGGAAAGGCCATGGCACCGACACCGCCCTCATCCGTCTAACATCTGACATCCTCAAGGCCATGGACTAAGGCTTCCCTACGGGCGCCATATTCATTGACCTGTCCAAGACCTTTGACCTGGTCAACCATGAACTTCTCCTTTCTAAACTTCATCGACTGGGCCTGAATGAGCTCTCTCTCCTGGTTCGTGAACTACCTAACAGATCTCAAAAAGTCAGTTGGAGAGGAGTACTATCTGGCACTAGACCCATGATCTCTGGGGTACCCCAGGGCTCGATCCTGGGCCCCCTATTATTCTCACTCTTCCTCAACGACATCGAAGGGGACTGCGCACCCAGCAACCTTATCCTTTGTCGCGGATGACACGTTGTCTACTGCAGCGACCCGCAACCCTCTGTTATCTCCTCCAAACTTCAGGCCAGCCTCTCAGCTCTTGAGGTCTGGTTCACCTGTAACTCCCTACAGCTGAATGAAGACAAAACCAAAGCAGTCCTGTTCAGGACTAGACACCTGGGCACAGACCGAAGTGAGCCACTCCAGCTCAACACAGCCCAAGGGAGGAAAGTAGCGGTCACTGACCAGTTCAAGTATCTTGGGGTTCTCCTTGACCAGGAGCTGACCTATAAACTACATATCGAGGCTTTAACTAAATCCATCCACCAGAGGCTCGGCCTTCTCTACCACCTGGGAAACTCCCTCTCCGGGGAAGCGCGACATGCCATAGCAAACTGTAACCTTCTCCCCTCCATGCTTTATGGTTCTCCTGTTCTACAGTCCCTCTAAGAGTCGGAGCTAAACAAACTTTCCACACTCTACCACCGAGTAGCTCACTTTGCAACCAACTCATCCTCGAGGAGGCATCACTGTGAGGCCATCTCTGACCTAAACTGGCCTTCCCTCCGGCATAAGCTGGCCTATTCTACGGCCTGTCTGGCCTTTAAATTCACCTCCTTAGGCCACCCGCCTCACCTAAGTGGGCTGCTCACCCTAAAGTCCATTGCTGAACCCTCCGTCCGCA
This sequence comes from Neoceratodus forsteri, assembly GCA_016271365.2. Classification (NCBI taxonomy): domain Eukaryota; kingdom Metazoa; phylum Chordata; order Ceratodontiformes; family Ceratodontidae; genus Neoceratodus; species Neoceratodus forsteri. The sequence goes on from CM028134.1 coordinate 432,183,175, forward strand.
GCAAAGTCAGTCTCTGCTATCCTTCAAGTCAGACTAAGCTAGGAAAGTGCTCCTTTAAATACGCGGCTTCCTATTTATGGAACACCCTCCCAGCAAGCCTTCTTGACAAACCTGCTCTCCTAGGGTTTAAATCTAGCCTCAAAGCGTACCTCCTGGAACTCAGCCTCTGTGGTTGTAATCACTAGACCACGTCCTGACCTACCCCCTTGCTACCTTCTGCTGACCCACGCCTTCCACCCCTTGAATCGCCTATGGAAAATGTTAAAAATACTGTTTACTTGACTTAAGCACCTGTTTAACCTTGTGATTCCTGCTGTTCCCTGTACCCCATGTATGTTACCCACTCCCTGACCTGTACCTGCTATTAATCTACTGTACCCCAATGTTTATGTATGCACTCACTGTAACTTAATATGTATTTCACTTTATTCTACTGTATTTTACATCTATGTATGTAGCCATTGTAACTAACTCCGGGTCGCCTCTGAAAAGGGGATCTCTGGTCTCAGTGGGCTTACCCGGTTACCAAAATAAATAAATAAATAAATAAATACTTGCATTTACATACTAACATACTATTTGCCAGCAGATTAGGCCTTACGGTCTATCGAGTCTGCTCGAACCTCAGATCCCTAGTTGGGTGCCAAGGCCCCCCCCCTTGTGTTCCAGAAACCCCTATTATTCATTCCCACCCCCCTTGGCCAGGCCATCATCTGATACATCCACTTTCTGTGTCTGTCCCACCTCTCTTGAAGCCCTCCACTGTGGATCTCTGAACCAGCTCGCCAGGCAGTGCATTCCAGGGTCCACCACCCTCTCAGTGAAAAACCTCCTCTTTTTCCCCTCACCCTTCCACCTTCCAACTTCAAACCATGCCCTCTGGTGATACCTCCTGCTTTAGTCTAAAGATCCTCCATGTTTACCCTATTTATTTCCTTGAGGTACTTTAAGACCTCAATCTTGTCCACCCTGTCTCTCCTCTCCTCCAATGAAAACAGGCAGAGCTCCTCAAGTCTGTCCTCATACGTCCAAATCCCTACCCTCATATCATCTTAGTTGCCCTCCTCTGTACCTCTCCAGGAACTGTATGTCCCTCTTCAAGTGTGGTCTCCCGGTGCTGCACAGTACTCAAGGTGTAGTCTAACCAGTCCATTGTACAGCGGCAGAATCACTTCCTTGCTCCTAGAGGTGATCCCCTTATGATGCATCCCAACATCCTGTTGCTCGCTAGCTGCTCTCCTGCACTGCTCAGAGTTATTCACACATGCATCCACCATGACCCCAGGTCTTTTTCCTCATTGAGGCCTCCAGCTCCTCCTCCCAGGGTGTATCTGTGTTTAGGTTTCCGCCCAAGATGCAACCACCTTGCACTTGGTGATATTGAAATTTAATTTCCATGTGTGAGCCCAGCTTTCCAGGGTGTCAGGTCCCTTGCAGGGCCAACCTCCCTCTTCTCCCTCAACTACTGCTCCCATCTTGGAGTCATCAGCTGAAGAGACTCATTTCACACCCTATACCCTCCCTGATGTCATATGTGCATGCATTAGAAGCAGGATCGGACCCAGGACCAGACCCCTGCGGTACCCCTACCAACCTCTCTGGGGTTCGGGGCTCCCCACAGACCACTACTCTCTGGGTGCGTCCAGCTAGCCAGTTTTCAATCCATCTGACCATCAAGGGCCTACTCCTAACCCCATCAGTTTCTCCACCAGACCATTGTGGGGACAGTCAAACGCCTTGCTGAAGTCCAAGAATAATACATCACAGGCTTTCCCTGTCCAGTTCTGGCGTTACCCATTCATAGAACTCCACAAGATTAGTTTGACATGATCTACCTGGCACAAACCCATGTTGCCGACTTATCCAGACCTCCCACCTCTTCCAAGTACACCCCCAATCGTTCCTTTAGTATACCCTCCATTAATTTTCCACCACCAAGGTCAAACTGATGGGTCTATAGTTACCTGGTACTTCCCTCGACCCTCCTTTTGGATTGGCACACCATGTGCCTCGCCAATCCTAGGTACCCTCCTGTCTCAAGTGACCTGTTGAAGAGCTCCGCTGAGGGTGCAGCCAGTATGTCCACCAATTCCCTAGTACTCTTGGATGGAATGCCATCCAGCCCAGGAGATTGTCTTTCTTTGGGGCCTTGAGGGCTAACCACACCCTTTGGCAGAGATAGCATCATCCGTCCCCTCCACCTTACTGGCCTTTTATCCTATCCAGATGTGACACCTGGGGTACCTCTCCTCCCTCTTGCTCCATTTCTGTTGCTCCCTAATCCCACTCAGCGCTTCTATCCCCATTGTGCCTTGCTTTGTAGATATCCCATCCCCCTCCCTAGTGAACACAGAGGCAAAGTACCGTTAAATACCTCTGCCTGGTCCTCTCTCTTCCACCCACCCTCCTTCTGATCTCAATCTGCTGAGATGGCCTTAGTTTTTCCACTCCCCAATGTACGGAAGAACCCTTTTCCCTCCATGTATCCCCTGTGCCAGTCGTTGCTCTTTACTGGACTTTGCTCCCCTCACCATCCGGGTGACTTTTCTAGATGCAAGATGGTACATTTCTTATCCCTATCCCTCTTGTTGTTTTATATTTTTGTAGGCCTTCTCTTTCTCTGACCACTACCTGTACCTCACTGGACCACCAGCATGGTTTATGTGACCTTGCTCCCTTCGTTTCAACTTAGCGCAGATCCTGACTGCCTCATGAAGTCCCCATTTATGACCTCCCATCTCCCTTCCACACTTGTCATTGATGTAATCCTTCAAGTGATCCTTGAGAATATTCCCATGCCCACAAAGTCTGCCCCCCTGAAGTCCACTGCCAGTGTCCTAGATCTCACCCCCATGCTTATTTGAAACCAGACAGTATTGTGGTCGCTCCCAGTCAGGGGGTCCTCTACAACCAGGTCCCTTACCAGATCCCCATCTGCCAGAAGCACGCCGGACATGCTCCTCCTTTAGGCTCCATCACATGCTGTGTTAAGAACACATCCTGGAAGCCGTCCAGCAGCCTCTGCTCCTTGGCCACCTTAGAGGACATGGTTCCCCAGTTTGTACCTGGCATATTAAGGTCCCCCATCAACACCACTCCTTCCCCTTTTGGTCCACACTGGGCAATGATGTTGTCCAGCAAACCATCCTCTAGAACATCACTCATCCCGGGGGGCCTATATACTACACCCAGCTTGACCTTATCTCCTGCAGGGGATCGTAAGGTGACCCATAAGGCCTCCACGTTTCCCTCTGCTTCTTCTACCCTAGCAATTTCTATGTCATCTCTAATGAACATAGCCACTCCACCCCCTCTGCCCTCCTTTCTATCCTTCCTAAGCATAGTGTACCCCTGCACGTATGATATTTATGATACTAATTATCATGGAGGACTCTGTATAAAATCCTCTCCCTGTAACTGTTTTTTTATTTAATGGTCAGCATCTTTTATGCACAGATAGCAGTGGTTTATTCCCTGTTACAACCTCCCAGTTGCTATTTTCAATTACAACTGGGAGGTTGCAATCGGCACCTATCAATCTCACTGGCGCTCACCTTAGCACGAGCTAAGCAACCCACTCTGAACCACCTGAATGGACTTCCTGACAGAAAAAAAACACTCAGCCAGAAAACGGCACAAAATCTCACAAAACCACTGCATTAAAAATGCTGGTTGTTAAATAAAATAATGTATGGGTGGGTGTGTGAACCAGAATTTTACACACATCCTCGGTGTGGGATGCTTGTATAAACCCCTCGAGCTTCGCCCTTGGGGTTTATGTAGCATCCCACACGTCAATGTAAAATTGTGGTTAACACACCCACCCATACATTATTCATATAGATAGTGCCTGACGTGGCCTATGTGGCCTTGAAAGCCTATAAGTTTCTGTTAGTCAAATAAAAGGTATTACAACCTACCTTTTCTTTTATCAATTTGCCCCTTTTTATGAAATATTCTTCAGAAAACTTTTTTAAGGAGTACTGATACTCATCCCAACACTTGGAAATGCTACACAACCCATAGAACCGCGCTTCGTAACACCATTGGTGCTTCAGAAGAAGTTTATGTTTTCCAGGTCTGAAGCATTTGTATGCACCCATATTTAATGGCTGCAAACTGTTTGCTAATACTGTTGCACTCTTGTTATCTTTCGTTGCTGTTTATATCTTATCACGGACTGTTACCTGTATTTATAAATGACTGCTGAATGTAATTAATTCCAGCTCACGCCTGAAAAAGGGATTTTTTAGTCTCAGTGAGCCTAGTACCCAGTTAACAAAATCCAAATAAATAAATTTTACTCACCGTATTTAAAATCTGGTGAGTAAATTGCTTTCATCTGCCAATATTATCTAGTGCACTGGCTAGAAACTCTTTTCTTGCCCCATGTATGAGCACAAAAGAGTGCTGCCAGCTGCAGAATGAGGGCAATCCCTAAGGCCCTGTCCACACTGCAGCCCGAAAACCCTTCTGTAACGTTACAGAGGATGTAAACCGCATCCATAACAGCATGCGTTTACACTGGTAACATTACAGCAGGCGTTTTCGCAACTGTTATAGAAACCCTGTCAGGAAGTGTTTCTACAATGGTTACAAAAACGGTCACAGGGCTGTAACGTTACCGCCGCCCATCTAAACGCACGACCGTGTAGCCCCCAGTCAGCCGCTAGACCAGCAGGCAGTGCACCACAGAGGGGCACATGGGAGGCAAAAGAACAAGGAAGCGCCCGGAAAGCAGAGAGGCACGCAAGGAGTGAAAACAGTGCAGGGCAGTGCCTGCACAATGTCAGGGGCATGGAGCCCAAATCCGCTGGGTGCACACACCTGAGAGAGGTGCAGCCTGGAGGCACAGTGTGCCAATAGGGGGTGCTGCCTGCAGCAGCAGCAGTACATGAACTGCGAGGAGGGAAGAGCGCTGGTGCCCAGGGCAAACAGTGGGCACATGCCATAGAGAGACAGCAACAGACGCCAGCACTGTGTGCCAGAGGTGTGAAGGGGGCCCCAACAGCTGCCACAACACACGACCAGCCCCCAGAGGACAGCAGTGCCAGAGCACACCACACCAGCACCACTGCAGAGTGACCCCAAGCACCACCTGTGACTGGTGGAGGATAGACAGGCCTGTGCCAAACAGTGACCACAGCCGCACGCCACCCTGACCACCAGCAGGACCATGTCAGATCGCAGCGCCACCTGGTCAGATGAGGCCACAAAACTCCTGGTGGAGTTCTGGACCCAGGAGAAGGTGCAGGCAGAGCTAGCCAGTGCAAGGCACAACACGAAGGTCTATTAAAAGATGGCAGACTACCTGTTTGGGAATGGGGTGGAGCAGACGGCAAAGCAATGCTGTGACAAGATAAAGCAACTGAAGGTGCGGTACCATAAAACCAGGGACAGCAACAGACGCTCAGGGGGTAAGCATGTGGCGTGCCCCTTCTGTGACACATTGGATACCATACTTGGAACACGGCCTACCACCGAGCCAGCGTTCATCCTAGAGAGCTCACAGGTGACCAGCCCTGAACTGAACACAGAGGATGATGGGGACACCACCAGGGATGCGTGCCCACACCTGGGGAATGAAGACAACGACGGTGTGCAGCGGGAGTGCCCCGACACAGGTACGTGCATTGAGCAATGTATGCTGGGATATGGCATGCCGGTGGAGGTGTAGCCTGGGCACACGGCACATGGTGATAGGCATGGTATGGGTGGTGGCACAGGTGCACTCGAGGGAGTTTGCATGTGGCACCTGTGGTGTGCGTAGGCACACAGGTGCGTGGGGGACAGGGGCATGGGGCTGGGGTTGGCCGTGGGGGTGGGGTACCCACATGTGTGTAATGGTGACAGGTGTGTTCTGCCATTCCAGAGCAAGACCCCGGTGAGGGGACATCGCTGGACACCGACGCAGCGGAGGCCTCCCCAGTGTCCTCGGCCCTGCAGGACAAGATGCCAGGAACCTCCAGTGACGGCTCCACTGTGGGAGGGGGCAGCCTTGAGAAGCGGTGGGGTGACCAGTTACCCCTGGTGAACCTCAGAAAGAGAAAGTCAAAGACAGCATGGATGGCAGACGTACTTGGGGCAGTGCTGGAACCAACGCGTAAAATGATGCAGGACACCACAGGGAGCTGATGGATCTGGAGAGGGAACGGGCATGGAAGGAAAGGGCATTGAAGGAGCGGTTACGGAGACAGGAGGCAGAGCAGACACAGCAGTACTTCACACAGATGGTCCAGTTACTGGCCATGCAATGCCAGCAGCCACCCCCTGTAGCCGCACCGCAATGGCCGGGTTCCACCCCCATGGTACACACCACCGCAGCCCCTGTGCCCTGTTCCCCCATGGGTGTACCACCATGCCAATGGCCATTGGGAACCTCAGTGGCATGGCCGACCCTGCCATTGTCCACCCGTCCACCGCTGGCAGACAGACAGGCTGCGTGGCACAGCCAGCCGCCACCAGGATGCATTCCCGGCTATGCCAGCACCCCGCAGGGGAGACACCCCACTACAGGGTGCTGTGTACATGGGTAGCGTCACAATCCCACCACCCTGCCACCCACGTCCCTGGCAACACCGGCTGGTGCCAGCATGGCACAGCAGTACCCCACAGGTGTCACGCCAGCCACCACTGGCCTGCACACAGCACCCCAACCCCCGATGCATGGTGCCGCTGCTCTGCACAGTGCTACACCCTTGGATCCCGCAGCAGGCATGCCCAGCTTCACACAGGACCTGTTCAGCGACGGGTTCCAGTGGACCACCCTGTGATAACCCATGCAGCATGCTGACCAGTGCGTCCCGCCGGTTGCCTCCCGGGACTTCCTGTTTGATTTCCCTCCTACGCTGGGGACGCCGCTGGGGTCCGCCCAGTGACAACAGTGCCTGGTTCATGTTGGCACAGTGGTATGTGCCGACTGTGGCACTCAGTTGCACAGTGCAATTCCTGGGTCACAAGCAATGTTGCACGGCATCTCTGCAACATGCAGCATGGCCACACGGATGCCCGTTAGGGCACCACCTGTGCATGGTTCTGTATTTCTTTGGTTCGGGTAACAGTACAGTGACCCACACGTAGGTTCCTTTATATGTTGGTGTACACTGCCGCCAATATGGTGGCCCGGCATTGTGTACTGCATTGTTCATTCACATGACAGTGTCAGTTTCATTTGGGGATTTGTGGTGTTACGCAGCAATGCACATGGTCCACTGCATGGCCATGCTACCGCTGCACATTGTTTACTTGTGTTATTGCCACCAGAAGCCATGGCGATGTTGGATAAAAGGCTGTCTTGTGTCACCATACCGTGTTGCTGGTTTGCTTGGGCGGTGTGCATGCATGTGCACATTGCTTTATGGGGCACAGTGGGGCTTCCGATTCCATGGGTTGCTGGTGTGGGGGTTCTGGGTGTGCGGCCTGGCTGCACAGTGTTTGCCAGGGCACGCAGCTTGCATCCGGTGGCAGCGGGGCATGTTATGCCATTTCCTGGTGGTGCACCGCATGCCTGCCTGTGGGACGCAGCGGGGTCCCTGTTCCCAGCATGTGTTGGTGCGTCACTGCACCCCTTCATGCCATGTGTAGGGGCCTCCCCTCATTTCGGTTCCACACCTTCACCTGCTGCACACCCTTGGTCCCCCACGGGTGCCACTCCGCACACACTGCTGTAGGACACCGTGCCATGTTCTGCCACACTCAGTGTGCCCTGTGTACACTGGCAGCCAGGTGTTCATTCAGGTGGGTTTCTGTATTTGCAGCTGTCTTCCCCAGGTGCACCATGGGATGCACTCCACATTACAGGGGTTGGGTGCACACACTGATCACATCTCAATGTGGACAGGCTGTGCTGGTTCCAGACAGTTTTCACACCTGTTCCCTGGCAGTGTGGACACGCTGTAACGTTTGCAGCCTGTAACGGTTTGGAACCATTTCAGCCTTGTTGGGTATAGTGTGGACGGGGCCTCTATGTCAGAAATGTGTGATCAGACTTTGGGAATGAGGACCCAGTGGAAACCTGATCACAAATAAACCCACACCAGTTAATGTCATTTTGTGGCAGCTCCTTTTGCACGTCCATAAGCGACAATGGGAGACACTAGGAAGTACTTTGGGCAAGAATGCAATATACAGTAGTTGAGAACCACCAAAAAAAAAAAAAAAACACACCTGCTGCTCTCAGATAGTGCAACAGAATATGAATTAATGCTAGCTGAAGTGTTAACACCTCTTGACTAAGAAACAGTAAAGTCAGGTATCAGAATATGCTGCAACACTATAGAGGAGATCACACCGACATCATTGATATTTGATTCAATAAACTTCCCTTGATGGTTGGCAAAAAAATGCTATAATACTATTTCTGGGCAATAGCAGGTTTTTGTGCCAACTAACTGTACACAGGCATTGAAATCATGATATGTTATTTACATCCCATGCTCTCCCCTATAGTAGACGAGAGTAAGTGGAGTCACTGCACCGTGAAGATACAATGATATAGCAGCCTGATTCTCAGATGCTGAACCCTTGAGACATATGAAAGTCATTTCTTAGTTTGCTGCTACAGACCTTCACTACTTTAAAGCCTATTTTTTCCCTCCTTATCAGAGTCAACCACCCGTCATCAAACCCTACACTGCAACAGGATTTTGATCAACCTTTTATTAAAAGTATAAGGCTGCACGGTCTGGCTCTTCAGCACAGCGGTAGCACTGCCACTTGCAATGCTAGGCGACATGGGGTTAGGAAGTGAACCACAATCACCAAGGGCCTGCCAGGACGAGGAGGAGGACAGAGCATCCCACAGGAGGCTCTCCCCCTACAGGAAGGGAGGATTGTGAGCTCCACTGTGTGACCGCCACCTAGGGGACCACAGGTGGCTGTGAAAGCTGGAGCGGCAGTGGGTAGGAAGTTGCCTCCTGATGGCAATGTGAGCACACCTGCATTGTTACATTACTTGCCACCCTAGCCCATGAAGCACTCAGGGGGCCAGGAAACAAAAGAACAATGGAAAAACTGTACAGGGCCAAACAGAGTGATGCAGCAAACCTCCACTGGCCCCACCGTATACTGTGCACTCTACCTCCATCCAGGGTAAACACCTGAGGAGGTTGGGGAACCTTGCAGGCCTCATCACAGGGCATAAACTGTGGGGCACTAAAGGTAGGTGACTAAATCCTGGTGATGGGGGTTTGGAGGGTCACCAGTGATGGGGGCCTGCAGGGTTGAGGAAGCAAAAAAAAAAAAAGTACAAAGCTGCATGCATGTAGCAGGAGGCTGCCTCACATAGCTCTCACTGGGTCAGCCGTTGGTAGCAGTTTAAGCTCCTGCTGTATTCGTTATTTTATCTTATTTTATTTTTATTTTGTTTTGTGGTGTAAATGTAATTTGTTTTATTTACTTTTTGAAGCCAATTTGTGGCCTTTTCATCGACTGCGATACTTTGTGTATGTCCTGGACATTCTCTGGGTATTTGCTAAGTGTCGGTAAAACTTTTCCAGCGTTGTATGACTGAATTAGACCTACAAGATTATAAGACCGTGGGGTTAATCACGGCCTGTTCGGAAATGGGATGTGAGCCTCAAAGGCTGAAGTGAAGAAACCTCACTGCTGTTATCAGGATTGGAATTGGAAGACTGAGGGACTAACCGCAGCTTGTTCAGGAGTGACGTGGTGAATCCTTACTGTTGTTATTGGGATTAATGGCACTGTGATTAAATGGAGGAAGTATGCTGGTTTAGCGAGCTCCAGTGCAGGTGAGTAGTGCTGGGTGGGGACCTGCCTTGTGCCCTTGGGAACCGTGGCCGCCGCTTATGCCATCGACCAGGCGGGAGTTGCTTTGTTTGGCCTCCGGGGAGCCAGGGGGTATTGAGGCTTCTCCTAAGCTGCCATAGGGATCAGTCATGGGGTTGGTCTTTGGGGCATCTGTGGCGTGGGCATGGGTGGATTGGAGGGTGCTTTGGTTTCTGGTGGTGCAGAGGGAAAGGGTCTACCTAATCACCCATTATTGCACTCCTTGAGTGATCCGCCTGCTTTGAATTTTCCCTGAAGTGCTCGAGAAAGATAAAGATCACGTTGACCTGTGGAGATTTGCCATTGTGAGGATTATGCTAGACATTATCTATCTTCTGGTGGAAGAAACCGATCTGTTTTCCTTTCCCGTTCTGTCACGAATTTATGGGTGGTGAGAGTGCTCTGCGCACAGTTTTTTATTGCTTCAGACAACTATTGCATTATGGACTAAATCGTGAATTAACCTATAAAGGGTCCCCCACCATGTGACATGTGGTTTGGGGGGTTTATTATTATAGCATTACTTCAAATTATTTCAATATACTATGGACATTATTGGACTTGCATGCATGTGAGAGGTGCTGCACTGGAGGTTACAAACAGAGTTTTTCCTTTTTTCTTAATTTTAGTTATTCATTTAGTTAATTTTTTTTAGTTCTCCTGCACTATGTGAGAGATGGTGTTGGAGTTTATTAATTTATTTATGTTTTGTAATTTTGTGAGAACAAATACATGCATGTGAGAGGTACTGTATTTAGGCCATATATAGTTTTTAAGGATTGTTAGTAACACATCTGTGAAGAGATTTGTTAATAGGTGTTTTTATTTAGTATTAGATCTTTGATCTAAATGTTAAAGTGGGGAGGTTATTGTTAAGAGGGTGGGTGTACAGGGGGCCAATAGAAGTGTTAATTTTGGGAGGGATTTAAATTGACATAGCATTATTTTGGAGTCTGAAATATGTGCTGGAGTGGTAAGAACACAGTCAGGCAGTACTCCCCCTCAAGACTGAAGGATCTCCGTCCATTTGAGTGTCCTTCACTACCTTTGGAAGTTTATAGAATGTGCCGAGCTTTCAGCATTGCGAGACGAAGGAGTGTAAGGAACAGGAGATCCTGGAACTCTTGTGGGGGATGGGAAAGGAGAGGGCAGATAGAGGCAGTCAGAACCAGGAGACCCCCTGGGGTGAAATGGATACAGGAACGAGCTTTACCTTGCCTTGTACCCATACCCTAGGGCACTGACTTGCTCAGGCAGGAGGTGGAGTCATCCTTGGAATCTCGTCCCTTTCGGGCGGTGTTAAGCAATGCTAGGTCTATCAGAAACAAGACCGCAGTGGTGGTGGATCTTGTTGCATCTGTGGACCTGGCTTGCATCACCGAGACCTGGCTAGATGAGAATGCGGGCCCCATTTTGGGGTCTGCGGTTCTGGCCAGGTTCTCGGTGATTCACTGCCCGAGAGTGGACAGTAGGGGCAGGGAGTTGCAGTCTGTTTTAGACAGGAACTGGACCTTAGGGACTTGCCAGTTGGATGTACCAATTCCTTTGAGTGTATTGTGGGTGCAGGTGCAGGCTTCAGGGTCCTTCTCATTTATCGTACACCAGGTGATGGGAGGGAATTCCTGAAGGAGGCTGCGGACTTCATCGCCGAGAGGGTATTGGAGTCCCCCAGATGGTTAATTCTGGAGGACTTCAATGCCTGGGTCGACGATGAACTCATGCTTTTTGGACAAAACCTTCTCCAACTGATGGATTCATTGGGCCGGACACGGGCTGTTACCTCTGCAACTCACGAGGGGGGACACTCATTGGACTTGATATTCCATCTGGGGATGGAAGTCTCTGATGTGGAGGTGGAGCCTATCAGTTGGTCTGACCATCACGCCCTGAGGTTCAGTTTCACGGCCCCCCCAAAAGAGGCCTGCCCTAAGGAGATAGTACAGTTCCGTCCTTTGGGAGGAGTTACCTCAGAAGGCCTAATGACGGAGCTGGACTTCTCGGGATTGCCAATGGATAGCACTGACCCAGGGCCCCTAGTGCTAGCCTATAATAGGGCAGTTGTGAGGGCCCTGGATGTCACTGCTCCATCCCGAGTTCATCCCTGTACTCTCCACCCAGGGGCTCCATGGTTTGCCGGGGAGATCCGTGGGTTGAAAAGACAGGGCCGAAGATTGGAGAGATGCTGGTGGAAAACTCACCTGGAGGTGGACAGGCTTAGACTGCTCGATCATTATAAGATCTATCAGTTAGCAATTTCCCACAAGAAGGCAGAGTTCCTGTCCAGGGAAATTACTACAGTGAGGAATAGACCGGCCCAGCTCTTCCGGACTGTGGCAGACTGTGCAATCCAGCTTGTCTTCAAGCCAGTCGAGCTTTGTCACAGTTGCAGTGTGAGGAGTTTGCGATGTTCTTCGCTGATAAGGTGTCCACTATCAGGGATGAGATCAGCCAGCGCCTCCCCATTGGGTCTTGCAGTGATCAACCGAGGAGCATTAATACCCAATTAACTTGGTTCACCTTTAGTCAGCTGGCAGTCATGGATATAGTAAGGATTATCCAGACTTTGCGTCCAACGTACTGTAGTTTGGATCCGGGCCCTACTCACCTACTAGTGGGGTGTGTAGAGGTTATTGGCCCGATCCTTACTGGGATAGTGGTGGTATCACTGGAGAGAGAGATCTTTCCAGATCCCTTAAAGGAGGCAGGGGTGTGCCCCCTTTTGAAAAAGCCCTTCCTTGATCCCGACTGCCCAGAAAACTACAGACCGGTTTAGAACCTCCCCTTTTTGGGGAAGGTTATCGAGAAGGTGGTCGCTTTGCAGCTGGAGGATCATTTAACCAACCACAGTATCTATGACCCTCTTCAGTCTGGCTTCAGGAAACGGCATAGCACTGAGACGGCTCTTGCACGGGTACTGAATGATCTCCTGATGGCAAGAGATCAGAGAGCTCATTCTATCTTGGTTATCCTTGATCTCTCAGCAGCATTTGACACCGTAGATCATGGGTTACTGCTCGAATGCCTATGTTTTTTTTGTGGACTAAGGGGGTGGTCCACAACTGGTTTCAATCTTTCCTGTAGGGTAGGACTCAGAGAGAGTAGTGTCGGGGATTTATTCCTCTACCTCTCACTGCCTGTGCTGTGGGGGTGCCACAGGGTTCGGTGTTGTCCGCCATGTTATTTGCAGTGTATATGCTTCAATTGGGGGACATTATAAGACAGTATGGGTTGAATTTTCATTGCTATGCTGATGATTCTCAACTCTACATGTCCTTCGTGCCCGGGCAGGAGTCTGATTCAAGTGCACTGTTTAACAACTGCCTCCTGGAGATACAGAACTGGATGAGTACCAACTGGCTGAAGTTGAACCCAGGAAAAACAGAGGTATTGGTAGTGGAGCCAGGGGTGAGGATGTCAAGTTCATGGGCAGGAAAACCCTCAGGTTTATTTCTGGGGGGGAACCCGCTTATGGCATCTGGCCAAGTGCAGAACCTTGGTGTTATGTTTGACGAGGGTTTGACCCTGAGGGCACAGGTGTCGGCCGTAGTCAAATCATCCTTTTTCCATCTAAGGAATATAGCACGGATGAAACACCTGGTTCCATCAGAGGATCTTCCTACCCTGGTCCACGCCTTAGTTGCCAGTCGTCTTGATTACTGCAATGCCCTTTATCTAGGGCTGCCGGGAGTGGACATCCTTGGTTGGACTTCTCGCAGCTGGTGCAAAATGCAGCAGCTGGGTTGTTGACTGGAAGCCCGAGAGCCAACCATATAACACCTGTACTGCGTGAGCTGCACTGGCGGCCTGTACAGTGGCAGATCACTTTCAAGGTTGCATTGATGACCTACAAGGCCCTACATGGGTTGGGGCCCCACTACCTGAAAGAACTCCTGATTTCTTACTGCCCCTCCCACTCCCTCCGATCCTCTGGCGAGGGATTGCTACAAATTCCCAGGGTAACCCTGAAAACATCTGGTGGAAGGGCGTTTGCCTTTATGACACCTACCCTGTGGAATTCTCTACCTTGCAGATATGAAACAGCCTGACTGTGGAGGGGTTTAAAAAAGCTCTTAAGACCTTTTTATTTACTCAGGCATTTTCAGAAATGTAAATTTTGCTATGGATAATATGTTGTTATTGCTGTGGATTTTAACAATGTATGTGAAGTTTTGTAAAGGCACCCTGAGCTTGGGAAGGGCGCCTTATGTAAATACATTTTTTACTTACTTACTCTCTAATAAACCCAATAACTCACACACAGAATTATTTTAGAGCAGGTAGGGACAAAACCAGGGTTCACAGCATCAAAAAAAGCAATACTGAAGCTGGCAGTCTAAAACCTTGCAGCACTTTGGACAACTGACTTCTGAACATTTTAGCCAAATGACAAAATTCTTAGCCAAACCTTTAAAAAAAAAAAAAAACTCATTGAACTGGCCAGTAATTGCAGTAGAAATTTGATTTCCTGAACAGAGTTATTTGAAACTACATACATAAATGCTTAGCAAAGTGCTATTTGGCCAGTGGCACCATAAACACTGCAAAAGTAACAGTGAGCACCCTGTAGCTGAACTAGAGGAATATCTGTTACCCATGCTGTTAATTGGGCTTTTGAGTTCTTCCTGACTGACTTCTTACAACCTCCCCCCTTCAAAATAAATCAATTAATAAATAAAACAGAAAACTAGCCCAATAAAATATCACATGCATACATAGAGGAGAAAGGGAGGGACATTCATGGCGGTAAGGAAAGCATGGGAAGGTGAAAAACAGAGAGAGGGAGAAAGAGAGAGAGAGAGAGATTAAGCACACAGAGACTAGGTGACTTGCTCAAGTTCACACAATGAGTAAGTGATGGAGGAATTCAAACCAGGATAGCCAAGTTTACACTTCTGCGCTCTAATCATTAGACCACAATACTTAACAACATTTTTTTTTTTTTTTTAAATTGAGAATCGCAGGTCGGGCAGTTGGTGACTTGTGTTCGTAAAAAGCTAGTCCACCCTAATAAGTATGCTGTGGATGGATTTGCTCAGCCCTTGGAATGTACATAGCTGTCTCTGCAGTAAAAAAGGGAACCTGTAACTTGGTTACCAACACAGATTCTGCCTTTGGCTAGGATCGTCAAAAGGATTTATCCTGACTAAGCCACTTTCCAGCATTCGTTTTGGGTGAAAGGGGAAATATGTACCGGAGAAAAAATAAATCCTTTCAAAAATATCAGTCTCTCCCGGCCTGAGTGTGCTGGCTGGTAATTCACTGCAGTACTGTGCAGGGTTGAATTGAGAGCAATTCCAGATCCCAACTGCAATACTCCGAGCAGGTGGGGCTTTGGGCATGTGGCACAGGCAGTGTGTAGAAGCCCCAGCAGGGGACAGATGTGGCTACCCACTCTGCAGTGCCTCCTGTGGATCACAGGGGAACCTTGATGTTGTGGGTGACTGAAGGGTGCCACCTCCCCCACCCCCGGTCTGGTCAATGTGCAATGTCTTGGGTTGGAGGGACAGAAACCTAAAACCCCACCAGAGGTGGGAATAGCTCTGGAAGTCTGAGCAAGTAAAGAACTGAGTTTCGTCAGTGGGCTGAAGAGTTACAGCATGGACAGGCACCGCCTGACTGAACCAGCTGGACTGCTAAGGTGAGGAGAATTAACTGTAAATTTTAAAAACAAAACACCACTCTCAGATAGCTGGAACCACCTGACCTACTCCAACAGCAAAGATTTCAAGATTTCTGTTTAAAACAGGAAAAGGTGCAACAATCCAGATGAGTTTGTGCTAATTTTCAATGGCTTCCTGCTGGAAATTTACACATGTAAAAATACAAACACTAAAAGTTCTGTTGCAGATAAATATATAGCATAATTAGACGTAAATTCACAGATTCACAGAGGAACAACACATTTCAGTGAAGTATACATCCAAAGTTCCCCGCTGCCTAGGAATATGGGTTGGTGGCTGTAGTGATTGGAACCAATGGAGCATTATTCCTGTGACTTCCTATATGCACTGTGTATGTGCACAAGTGCTTTTTATGTAAGGTACACAGCACTGGTATCAAAATGGGTAGTACTGCAAGAAATAAAAAATGGTGGTACAAGAAAATTTGGGAGGATTTTATTAAATTAGGCTGCCGGCCAAAATTATACTAAATTGGCAAAAAAAAATATAGGGTGGTGGTGGTGTCGGTGCCATTTTCTTGGATCTTAGTAAGGCATTCGACACAATCGATCACAGCCTGCTTCTTTCCTCCCTAAGCACCTTAGGCCTGGACATAAATCTATGTGCTGGTTTGCAGACTACCTCGGAGAACAGAAACAGCAGATTAAAGCCGAAGGTGATCTTTCTCCATTAAAACCTATGCTGAGGGGTGTGCCCCAGGGCTCTATCCTTGGTCCCCTCCTCTTTGTAGTCTACATTAACAACATCAATGACTCCATCAAAAAAGCCAACATCCACTTATTCACGGACGACACTGTATTGTGAGTCGTCCCACTCCAGAAGCAGCCTGTGAAGACCTACAAGCTGAATTTAACCTTCTACAATACCAGCTCATAAACAAAAAGCTTTTGCTCAATGCGAAAAAGACGAAAGCCATGCTCTTCTCTCCCTCCTTGCATGCGGCAATTCCTGCTGGAGGGGGGCTATCCCACAAATTACCAATGTTCTTGGAGAAACACTTGAGTATGTAGTTAAATTCAAATATCTAGGAGTTTGGCTCGATCATAAACTTTCCTTCACCGACCATCTCAAAGAACTACAGAAGAAACTAAGGCAAAGATTAGGACTATTCTTACAGAATTAACCACCTGCTCACAAAGGAGGCCAAGATTCAACTGCTTCAAGCTACCTTCCTATCTTTAATAGATTACGCGGACCTGCTCTACAGCCACTGCACTGGCTAAGTTGGACACCCTCTACCACACAGCTATCAGGTTCATTACTGGCCTTCCACTTTCCACACATCACTGCTCCCTGTACTCATCGTTGGGCTGGACTTCCCTTCAGTATACAAGGAATAGAAACGCTGCCCTATGGGCCTTCAAAGCGGTGACCAACAAGCTCCCCTCATATGTCTCAGATTGTATTCCCCGGAGTGTGTTAGGCACCTACGCTCTAAGGAGCTATTCCCTAATTGCCCTCCAAGTTCCAAGGGTCAACACTCGTTTCAGCAAAGCTGCTCTAAGCTTCTTTACCCACATTGTGGAATGGTTTACAAAGGAACTTGAAGCTGAGCTGCCCTGTTAGCCTGAATATCTTCAAGGCGCTCTACGATCTCCACATGAAAGCACCTTGCAAATGTTTTCCTCACTGCTAGCCCACTAATTCCACAACTACCCCTTTCCATCCTGACGCTCGCCATGTTTCTACCCCTGGCTCTCACTCTTTTCCTATTAACTCTTCCTGCTGCACCCACCCTTCCCTGTCCATTACAGCCTGGCTAAAGTCCCACCCCATCCATAGTACTGTCCCAATTATCTACCCCTCCTCCATCATTATCATAATAAACAAGTACACGACAGTCATCGTCACTTTCTGTGGTTTTAGCCCAATTTTTCCCCCAGTCGTCGGTAATATATACCTCTCTAACCTGCCACCCCATACACGGCCTCTTTCCCCTATATGTGTAGCTACTGGCTGCCTCACTCAAAAGATCTCTCCTTATAACCCCTGTATGCCTATGGTTGATTGTACATCTGCTGACTTCTTCAATTGTAAAATAATGGGGTTTTTTTTCCATTTATTTCAACCTTGTACTACACTGTATATACTTTTTCTTCTTTGTATATTATTGCTTTTTGCATACCTGCTTCTTTACTGTACTTTGATGTATTCATGACCAGGTCCACCTTGCAAATGAGCCTTGCTCAATGCTGCCTGCCTGGATAAATAAAGATTTTGATTGATTGATTGACTGAAAACGTACAGAGAAGTGGTAAAAAAAAATTTAGGGTGGTGGCCTACTGCATTAAAACAATGAATGGGGAACACTGATATCACTATTAAGTTTTACTGCTCTCACTCCTACATCCCGCTGCAAAACAGACATGCCCCCCCTTACAAAAAGGAGGGTGAGGGGCACTGTCACTAAGTGGCTCCATGGAGGCCTATTAGCCTTAATGAAAGAGAGAGACAAGTGCTGGATAAACCACAAAATCTCCAGCGACATCCATGACCTCATTGAATATCGCCGGCTTAGAAACTCCTGCAAGTCTGCCATACATGCCGCCAAGAGCGAGTTCTGTAAAACTGCCATGCTCAACTCGGCTTACAACCCCCGGCGCTTCTGGCAAAACATTAAAAATATTGTCGGAGGGTCCGCCAAGAATTCGGTCGCAGACATGAATGTTGAGGGGGCTAACTGTACCAACCCCCAGACCATTGCTTCAGCATTCAACGGCTTGTTCTCCGAACTGCGACCCCCCTGCCCTGCCGCCCCACCCCTGAACCTCTGGCCCCCCCATCCCCCCGACCATCTTTTTACCTTAATCTCTGTTAGAGAGACTCAAGCTCTCCTTGCTGGTCTTTCACGGCACACAGGGGCGGGATATGATAACCTTGAGCTGAAGTTACTTATTCTGGGGGCGCCCCTCCTCGCCCAGCCGATTACTCACATTTTCAACTCCTCCCTCACCTCGGGCAGTTTACCTGATGTTTGGAAAGTGGCAAGCTTGTCCCGGTGTTTAAGCACGGTGACCCCAAGGAAATGAACAATTATCGCCCCATTGCCATACTCCCTGCTACCAGAAAGCTACTTGAAAAGGCCATAGCTGGACAAATCTCCCATTACCTGCAGGAGTATGCAGTTCTCTCCCCTGCACAGCATGGGTTCAGGAAGGGGCACAGCAACCGCCATTGCCGTAGTCACCTCAGAGATCAGATCTGTGACGGACCTTGGTAAATTGACTGGAGCCATCTTCGTCAACCTCTCCAAGGCCTTCGACCGGGTCGACCACGACCTCCTTCACTCCACTTTACTCTCGGTTGGCTTCTCCCCCCCAGCCCTTGCCTGGGTCTCCAACTACCTGGGGGGCAGACAGCAATACACATGTTTCAACCATGCCCTATTGGATCTTTCCCCAATCCGGTGCGGAGTCCCCCAAGGGTCCATTCTTGGTCCCATTCTGTTCTCCCTCTACGTAAATAAACTCCCCTCTGCTGTTACCCTCAGGTCCGCCACACTCTATGTGGATGACCTCGTACTATTATCTAGCTCCCAGGACATCACTACTATTAACTCCCAACTCAACTCAGACTTTGGGCGTATCCATAACTGGCTCATGGGACACAAGTTCACCATTATCCTAAACAAGACCCATGCCATGTTATTCGGTTCGGTGGCCAAAACCGCCTCCTGCCCTTCACCCCTTGTCATCCAAGGGGAAATGGCTCCCTCCTGCCGGTCCTGCAATCCACGAGGTATCTAGGTATGACCCTTGATCCTCAGCTTGATCTCACTGAGCATCTCCGGAACATCTGCAAAGCTTCAATTTGCAAGCTTGGTCTAGCCTACAGGGCAAAGGACTGCCTCACTCCGGCTGCCCAGCTCGCCATAGCCAGGGGGATTCTCTTACCCACACTCTGTTATGGGCTTGTTGCCTTTGCACCGGTCCCGTATGCCAGACTAGTAAAGTGGGATATGGCTTACAACAACATATGTCGCTTCACCCTCTCTGCGCCACGCCTTACACACTGTTGCGACCTCTACACCCAACTAGAGTGGCTTCCGCCCAAAAAAAACACAGAGAATTTGTCCTCGGCAGCTTTGTGGACAACATAGTCCGTACCTCATGCCCCTCTGCTCTTGCAATTCCCATCAAACACTGCACCCTGGCCTACCGCCTCAGATCTAGCTCAACCAAAGTCTGCACAGTCCCGAGGACCCGCTCCCTCACTGGTGACCGGGCCTGCTCTGTCTACGCTCCGAGACTTTGGAACTCCCTCCCCGCCCTAGTCTGGGCTGCCCCCTTTCACCCCAGCTTCAAAACTTCCCTATGGAAGTTCCTCAAAGCTACCTCCACTTGCCTTTGTTCCCACTAGATGCAGGGCAGTCCCTCCCTCACCCATGACACCCCTTCCCCAGGCTGAAATTGGCCCCGCCACTCTCCACTACAGCACTTACCTCCTTACCTACTAGCTCCCTTCTTAGTAAGCACTTAGACGCCCCCACGCTACCTTGTCTTGCCCTCTAGGATGCAACCGTTGGGGGCAGTTCTCGTCTCTCAGCCGGAGCCCTGTCTCTGTCGTAGGTGCCCCCCCTTATACCCTAACCTCCTGCCTCCCCAAACTTCCATGGAATCCTTGTGTTCGATTTGTCCTCCTTACTGTATCTTGTATGATACCATTGTCATCTCTACCATTTAATGCAAGTTGTATTTGTTTCTTTCTCTGACTCTGTACCGCATCTCCATATTGTACTCTGGCTCCACATGTTCCGTGGACCCGTGTGTTACCATGACAATGTACATGTGTACTCTGGCTCCACATGTTTCGTGGGCCTGTGTGTTACCAAGACAGTGTGCCTTGTTTGCTGTTTTGTAATTTGCTGTACCATAAATTTTTTCTCTTCTGTATTGTAATCCTCCCGGGTCGCACCTGAAAATAGGCACTTGTTGTCTAGTGTGCCTACCTGGTTAACAAAAACAAATAAATAAAAAACACCCTCACACCACCATATGTGAATGTACATCTTTCAATAATCCTGGTGCCAGCAGCAATGCATCGACACAAGTGGAACCTCCATCACGCCACCTATAGATGTTGCTCAGTGAGCAGCACACTGCAGCCACTCAACTCAGGGAAGAGGCTGCCTTCATGGGCACTTGTCAACCTCTCTGCCAGCCTGGTAATAAAGGGAAAGGGAACATTGTTTAACCAGGAGTAGCACACTAAGCCGAAACTTGTTTCCAGATGTGACCAGGGAGCACAAGGAAGTTAAGTGACTTGGCTCAGGATCACACAGTATGCACCTAGGCAACTGTGGGATTCAAACCCAGGTCTCCAGATCTGCAGCTCAGAGCTTTAACCCAATGCATTATACTGCCTCCAATGGGGCACAACCCCAGCTTGCCAGTATGCCAAGCAGCTTTAACAAATTCTCACTGAAAAGTACATTTTCTAACAAGACCAACAAGTAGCATAGCAGTCAAGGTCAGAAGTTAACATAAAAAAGAATGAGCCGAGGGGAACAGAGAGAGTGAGCTGTGTTAAGTGTCCCACAAAACAGCGAGATGTGTGTTCCATTAAAACAATTTGTAAATTGATTCTGGGAGTGAGATAAATGAAACAAGTTTGGCAGCTACTGAAATGCACTGTCAATCTCTTAACTTTAAGGGTGAGGCTTGTGCCTCAAAGAGTGAATCTCACTCCGAGGGGGCTGGCAGCACTAGAGTAGTTTCTTTATGAAGCAAAAAGGCAGTTTGGCATATTACACCATTCTTCTCAACTGTGAGACACCATAGAGAAGCAAAAGGAGGGCCACAACACATTGCAAACGGCACAGAAGCTCCCGGTATTGTGTAAATAACTTAAAAACAACTGTCTTCAAGTCCACAGTGTTATGTCGCATGAGAGTCAAGGATTAATGAGAATTATGTGCATGTGAATAACTGGCTGTACAACTGGACCCTAAACATAGTTTTGGTTACCAAAATAATTTCAGTGTTACCTTTCTTCTTACTTTCTTCGATTGCACTGCTTTCACCTTTCACGTCCGCAAATGCTGGAAACAAAGCCATTGTTTATGATTTTTTTTAACCCCTTATTCACTCTCTATGCCAAAACAAATTCTACAGCGATGTAATTCAAGTTCGGAACTGTCGCCAAAACTAACCGTCAGAACAACGCGTCAAAGTCACGTCTGTCGAAAGGGGTCCTGGGAGTAGTAGTTCTTCATAACATTCTAAGAGTCAAGATCACGGAACTCTAAAGGCTACAATGGCAACGCCCTCTTTTGAAGCAGGTGAAGCGCGCCGCCATCTATTGGATGGCAAAAACGCGCGGGCGGCAGGGGTTGGCGCTGGGTTAGTGTGTGGTTTTGTCTGCTTAGGCTACGGTGGAGCTTTCTTGCTCCAAGTTCACATGCAACTCGTATTCCTGCTTTCCTGGCCCCATCGGGCCAGAGAACATAAGCACCGCAGCCGTGCTTTGGTGCGATTGAAATCTGCATGTGTTTTCCGCTCCCCTTCCTTCTTCCTAGCTGCAGAACGGTATGGGGAGCACAGAGGAAGTCTTATGTTTGGCTGCCGGTGAGGGCATGGGCGCACAATTCTCAACTGCTATGACTTTTGCATGGCGCTGTGATTTTTCACACTCAAATTTACCCTTGGTGTGCTAACGGTTACTGATGTTCGTCACAATGTTAGAGCTATTTCTGAAAGCACAATCTATCGGACATTGTCCTTTTTCACTGACCAATTGAGGGTGGCACACCCTACTTCCAAACATTCCTTAAAATTGAACATATTAGCCCACTATTCTTTGATATATTATTCTCCAAAATAAAGCGTTAAACATCCTGCCTATTTGCTCTGAATTTTGGCAGTGTAGCGCAAGACCATCTGATCCTTTTGTAATTTCATACCTGAGAGTGAGAGACAAAACTAGAAGGCTTGGCCACTCAGATTGTCTTTACATCCCAGAAACAATACAGTATAGGTACTGGGGTTGTATGTCGGTGTGGAGAGATTTGTGTATAGCAACTGTATTTACCAGTGTATGGATGGGGCAACAAACAATATGACTGTGTAGAAAATGTGTGTCAGATGGGGCAACAAGCATGGTATTCTCTACACATTTTTATTGTCTAGCTACACCCATGGGTGAGGGTGTCCAGCTGCAGGAGGAGGGGTGCATGTTGTAGAAGGGGGGTCTTGCTGTGGGGCTGGTCCCATACACCACAACTGTCTCTCTATGAGGGATGTCCCTTTTTTATCCCTCAGAATTGCTTGTGGAAAAGGTACTGCCGTAGAGAAGGTGATGTGAACTCACCTGAAGATATTAAGGCAGAAATATATAACACACTATTTATTTTTTTCTCAAATATACTTTATTAACGGTTTTTCAGATAGACAACACAATGAACATTGAGTTTCACATGTTGCTGCATAACAGTATTTGGCATTTGTATACAGAATGAAATGACAGCATGAAAAAACAAAACAGACATTATACAGTTTATCATTGTACAGGTCTTGTGTACTTTACAGTGCGGTGGTCCAACTCAGTTGTTAGTTGGTGGTGGGGGGGGTGGAGGGATGGGATTTCATTCTTTCTCATACTGCTCATAAGGCATCCCAATTGTTTCAAAAATCTGCTGTCTCTCCTTGATTTTATATACCAGCCTCTCCCGCATTTTCTTATCAGACATAGTCCTTCTTCACTGACCAAATGAGGGTGGCACATCCTACTTCCAATTTGTTAGGATGCCTATTTTTTCTGCAGAAATAGCTATACATGCAGAATTACTTTGTGAGGCCTGTAGGTCCTCTATATCCACTAAATCTCAGAGGAATAACACGCCTTATTATTAAATCAAAATTTAACTTGCACAAGAAAAGGCACATGTTTCCACAGTGTCCGGAGCGTGCTTCTCATTTCTAATGTGTCCCACCTTCTGAGGGCCAGTGTCTCTCATTTATCCACATTTTAAGTGTCTGTGTCTCACATTTCACTTACGCTCTGTTGTACGATATGTGGTCCATGGGCAAGAAGGGTGGTCTGGGGAGGGGTCTTGTTGCGGGGGTTGGGGGTCTGGACCAGAGGGAGTGTGGGTTCAGCTCTCCAGAAGAGCATCTGGGAGATGGGGTAGTCTAGCAGCTTCAGTTGGGGCATTGAACTGGGGGGGGGGCTGTTCCGTGGGTGGGAAGGATGGCCCTGTGGGGGAGGTCCGGCTGCAGGGAATGTGGTTAGCTGGTCTGGGGGCTGGAAGGGTGGTCCAGCTGCAGATTTGGTGATGGGGGGCTAGTACATTAGTGTGAACGGTGGTCTCTGGGATCCAGCTGCAGGGAGTGTGGCCTTCTGGGGTGCATGAGGGCTCAGCTGGAGGATGCTGGTCCAGGAGCTGGAAGTGTTGTCCAGCTGTATGAAGGATGGTCAGCAGGGTAGGGGTACGTGATACAGGGGCTGTAAGGGTGGACCAGCTGCATGGAGGGTGCTGGGGTCTTCAGACTGCAGGGAGATTTATCAGAGGTTGGTCCAAGAAGGGTGGGGGTGTTACATCTACAGGGAGATTTGTGATCAGAGGATGGTGCTGGTATGTATGGTGGAAGAGTGGATCTCTCTCTTGAAGGAGAGTGGTCACCTGGAAGGAGAGGCTGATCCATGGGAGGGAGAATGGTGGTGGGCGGGTAGGTCCAGCTGCAGGTGGGTTGTCCACTGGGGAGGCTGTACGAGAACTGTTCAGCTGCTCAGAGAGTGGTTGGTGGGTGGGGTATAGAGGTTAGTCTGTGACCTTGAAGGGTGGTTCAGTGACATGGAGGGTTATTGAATGTTGTGGCAGACCGGTAATGGGGCTTGGTAGATGATCCAGCAACCAAGGGTGCCGGAAGATGGTAAAAGCTGAGGGGGCTGAGAATCAAAAGGGCACTTATGAAGGTACAAAGGGCACTTTTTCTATCCTAGTTTTTGCCATACAGAAATAAAAAGTGGAGTGGCTACCGCCCTTCCCCCGGTTCCAGCACCTATGCCAGCAACAGGGAAGTTGGGTCAGCTGAAGGTGGAACCTCTAGTTCCAGAGCTCCCTTCCCCTCAGCCTCAGTTACCTTAGTCCCCCTCCCTGTCATGGCAGCATGCTCCCTAGTCCAACCCCCTGCCCTCGAGGCAGGCTCCTAAATCCCAACTTTAGGCTTCTCATCCCCCATACGATTCAAAGCAGGAAAAAGTGGCACCACTCATTGACATGCCTGGTCCAACTCAGTGCAGTCAAATGGAAAAAAGGACCGGCACAGACACCAACTTTAAGTTGCATAAACTTTTTAATGGTGGAAAATGAGCACTCACAATCACAACGTAACAACTGGAAAGCAGGTCTCCATTCCTAGATGCCCCAGCCAGTTTCCCGCATATGCGCTTCCTCAGGAATGCCAGTTGTGCATTGAAGATGAATATATAATTTATAGTGTAAATATCTTAAAGTGATAACTTCCTTCCCCAGTCAACCACAGTCAATGCTGGTGGGTGACCACCCACCCACCCAGGACACAGTCCACATGCCCCCTGCCCAGGGAGCGTTGTGCCCCCCAGTGCTCATTCGTGGGCATATGTTCCGGATATCCCTGGTAGTCCAGTGGACCATTTTCCAATGCCCGATCAAGACTTAGGTTACTACATATCCCTGGTGGTCCAGTGAAAGCCCCCATGCCCGATCGGAGGCGGAATTAACGAAGGACACCCTGGTGGTCCAGTGGTACCCCCTCCCCACCCGTCCATTGAGGCCCCTGCCACCAGCACCCCAGTCAGCTGCGGGTGGCAGCACCTGCCACATGCCACCTGGCCGCCCACCGACTGACAGCGTACAGTGGGTCTGTCGCCTATTGGTCCATTGCATGGGCCAATGGACGTCACGAGACCATACTGTACTACACAGGCCCAAAATGTGAATGAACGCATTCATTCACATTTCGAGCCTGTGTAGTACAGTATGGTTGACACCCATTGGCCCACGCAGGACCAATAGGCGTACAGACCCTACTGTACACTGTCAGTCAGCGGGTGGCATGCGGGTAGGGTGTTGCCACCCGCCGCTGACTGGAGGGGTGCTGGGTGGTGGGGGCCTCAGTGGGTGAGAGGGGGGTACCACTGGACCACCAGGGTGTCCTTCATTAATTCCACCCACAATCGGGCACTGGGGGGGCTTCCACTAGACCACCAAGGATATGTAGCACCTAAACCTGTGATCAGGCATTGGAAAGTGGTCCACTGGACCACCAGGGATTTAATTCACTTCTGCCCTCAATCGGGCATTAGATAACAGTCCACTGGACCACCAGGGATTTAAATAACTTATGCCCGTGATCGGGTGTACGGGTGTGGAGACCGCCTAAGGTCAGCAGGGTGTCGGCCCCCGACAACTGCAGCCTGGCAGGGTGTCAGGCTCAAATCACTGGGGATCAGCGCATTGCATGCAAATGGGGCCATTTGCACCTTGCATGCATAATGGCCTCATTTACATGCCCAGTGTTGAATATCGCAGTTGATGCGCGTAGCGTAACCGCATTTGTGCTGGTGCATCCCCCTGCTCCCCTACTGACACTTGCGCTGGCGCAGTGCCACTGCGCCATGTGCTGTGCGTGCATCCTCAGTGCCATATTCAACAGTGCTGAGCCATGGCGCAGCACCGTTGAATTTCATCTGGTGCAGCCTAGTTGTGCTGCGCCCAGGCTTGCACCCCTGCCTGGGGCAGTCTGAATATCCCACCGCTTATGTTTATGAAACCTGTAAATGTTGAAAATACCATGGCACTAGCTGTTTTTGATAATGGTAAAAAGCATTAGGTGACTATTATAGAAATGAAGTTAGTTGTGCTATTTATAATGCATGTACATTGCTGTAAACTGAACAAGTCTGAAATGTCATGGTGATTTGCATATATGTCATGATGCTTTGTACTATGGAAGTATGTATGATGTTGTATTTCTTTGAAACTTGATTTGTTGCCAATGCCCTTTGAGGCAAGCCTTTTTTCAGTGATTCTGCATTGAGGTTCTTTGTCTATAGCTTGTTTTTTTTCTTTTTGAGCGCCCCACTACCCAAGTAAACAAGGTCCACATAGGGATGAAGAGTTTTCACTAAAAATGGTTAGATCAGAGATCTGTGTCAGTAGGTGATGGCTAAGTGCAGAGAAAGGGCATTCATAGTCTGTTGCTGCAAACTGATGTACTGAAGAAGGAATGTGCCATTGCCGAAGGTTATTTCTTGTATTTTGAATAAACATTCAGAGATTGTGTGTTGAACTTGAAGTTCAGTGTCTGGTCCATCTGTACTCCCACAACCCCTCCACAATGCCATCTGATAGACATACCAGATCACGCCTACTGAAAAATCAGCTGTTTCTAAAGTATGCACTAGTCTAGTATGTCTTTGTGACGGCGTCTGGCCGAGGTGTTAAGCAGGGAGCTGTGCCTGTCACAGTCTGACATGCCATGGATCAGATGCAGTGACAGTGACCAAGGTGAGGGGTTTTTGGGGAGGTAGGTTCTGAGCAGACAGGCTGTTTGGGGGGTCTGATGATTGTTTTGGCATGGCGTTGGGGCCACTAGACCACCAGGTTAAGGTACACATATTGCCAGAGAAGGTGATCGGAGTTAAGGGGCCCACTAGACTAACAGGGATATTACAGTCATGATGGGGGTCTGCAGCCATTACTGGGGGTTGGTTACTCAGGATCCCAAGGACATGGCTTTGGGGGATGAGTCAACAAACAGAAAAAAGGACCAGCACTGACACCAACTATAAGTTGCATGAATTTGTAAATGGTCAAAAAGGTTCATTCACAATCACAGCGTAACAACTGGAAAGCAGGTCACCACTCCTAGATGCCCCAACTGATTTTGTGCAGGCATGCTTCCTCAGGGAGGCCGGTCATGCACTGAAGTTGAACATTTATAGTGTAGATTTCTTAAAGTGACAGCATAAGAAATTAATCAGTGCAAAACCAAACAGATATTATTAAAAACAATGTCCTCTCAACAGCAGTGTACTTTCAACTAGCAGTGTAACATAATAAACCAATTAATATCTTGGTAGCTATAAGCCATCCATACATGGGACTTCTAAAATAACACCAAGATAACACATAATAGGAGACTGGCAGAGTACTGGGCCATGTAACAAATGATATGCAGTAAAGACTAGGTGAAGTATCCAAATATACAGTTACAAAAATCAAAGAGTTGTTATCATTAATGTTTGCCCATACAATCAGGGAGGTCAAGAGGTGACATGCATATCAATGAACAGCAATCAACAGAATAACTGAGTCACACAATAACCATCTCAATAGCCACTAGCATTTTTACTCTAGATTAGATAATTTTCTCAGGATCTCTCAACATACAGGGTGGGTGACCGAGCAGAAATAGCCCCCATACTGCTTTCGGATGATGCGCCGATAACAGTAGAACTAACTCTGCCCCTGGAAAAGACACTCTGACAATGGCAATTTAGCATCACACTCCTTAGAGACCCCCAGTTTAGGAAGCTCATCAAGACCCACTTCCCAAAAACTCTACAAGGGAACAGGGGGTACTCTATATGGTGCTCTGCGACACACTTAAGGTGGTCCTTCAAGGAGGGATCATTAGCTATGCATCTCAAAAAAAGTGACAGAGAGGACAAAGGCAGATGCAACTACAAGACACTCTAGAGTTCTTGCAACAGGCTTATATGCAGGGGGACCAGACAGTGCTCACGCAAATTCTGATAGACAAAAACAACTCCAGGACCTCCTACAATATAAACAGATAAGACTCTGCTCTATATTAAACAGAGATATTATTGGGGGGGGGGTGAAAGTATCATGTATTTTAGCATACCGGCTGGGGCAGAAGCTCTCTAGCATCGTGAATCTAATACACCCCTCAATGGAACAGCACCATTATAAGACATGGGATATCTTGGAAGGGTTCTCCCAATTTTATGAGATTCTAAACTCAGGTCCAGAACAAGACCAGATGAATATTAAAGATTCTTTGACCAGGTACAGCTCCCGAGTCACCACCATAACCGAGGAACAATAAGGAGAGCTGATTCATCCAGTGACAGCTGCAGAAATATACCTGGCTATTATCAATACAAAGACTATTAAAAGCTTGGGTCCAGATGGATACTCATCTGAATATTTAAAAATATTTAAATCCCTACTGCTTCCCATTTTTTTTTATAGGTTTTCTTTGTTGAAGGTAGCTTTCCCACCCAAGGCCCCGGCACACAGCCGTACATGCATGTGGAGGCACTCACGCATGCACACCGTGGTGCCAGCTTAGCCCCTGCCACCCTCCTGGACTTGCCACCCCCTCTGCCTACACTATCCCACCGGACCTCCACCTGGTGGGAACCAAACTACAGGAGGGTGACAGCCCACCCCCAGGAGAGGAGAGCAGCCTGCCGGCTGTGCTCAATCCTGCTCCCCCCCCCGACACCCTGATGACCCGAGGATGTTCCCGAACCCAGGTCACCTGCGTAGAATGAGGTAAGGCATCCAGTGCCTCAACCCTCAGCGCCACTGGGCCGGCTACTGCCCCCCATTCTACAGTCCACCTTCCAGATATCTTGGGAGGGGATTCGCTTATACAGCTGAGCTGGCAATATGCTAACATATTGGTCATTATGAAACCCCATAAGGATCCTACTCACTGTGAATCTTATTGTTCCAACCCTGTCCTTAACCATGACTATACATTGCTCACCAGGGTGATGTTTCACCTTCTTTGTGCACTTACTGTAACTATATTTCACCATGCATAATTATGTGACGCAACTGTATGTATTACTTAATACTCCGCGCTGTTGATGTCTTTGTTTACTGGATGCAGTTGTAAAAGAGAGCTCTTGCTCTCAATTTGCCTTCCAGTAAACACTGAATGTTTAAGTGATTCTATCTAAAAGACTAGAGAATCTATTACCCGTCCTCAAGGACCAAGAAGGATTTGTTTCCTGCAGACAGACCTCCGAAAATGTCAAATGCACACTATACCTGGTGGAACATGCTATCATATCCAACCCTCCGACACTTTAATTAAAAGGTATTTGATGGAGGCCAGAGAGCCAGAGACTGGGCAGGATGTTCCACACATGGGCTCCTGTTGATAAAATGTATTGTGACAAAAACACTGAGCTAATTCTTTTTCTGCACTCTTAAAATTGGAGCACTAAACAACTCATTTTCTGCCAAGCATTCTGATCTGAAATTTGTTATGGGGAAACAAAAGGGAACAACTCACAGAGGTCAGAAATAACAGGTGCATGGAGAACCTTCAGTGAGCTCATGTACTAGACAGCCAGAAGCATCGGGAGTGGAACCACCATGGGCTACCATTTTGGAAGCAGTTAAGGCAATGGACTTACAAATAGAAAACAACCCTACAGTGCCTGGAAAGCCAAGATGCACAAATGAAGGCTCTTACCTCTACGGTGGCTGTGGCTGATTCCCGTTCAACATAGACCTCAATGGCAGTAGCTGAACTGACAATGGAAAACATGCAGCTATGTACCAGGCTGGAGGCCTTGGAAAATGCAGCACGGGTCTCGCATATTCAGTTGGTGGGAATCCCTGAGGGGGTAGAAGGGGATGATCTCCTGCCCTACATCACAGACTGGCTAAGGAGTAATGTGCAACTCTTGGAGGACATAGACCTACACTCCTTCACTAAGGCATACCGGATTAACATGAGGAGGGCACAAAATACTCCTAACATCCTTTGAACTGTCTTACTTAAAACTGCCAGTGAGGATATCAAGGAGAGAATTGTGTTGGCAGTCAGAAGTGCATATCCGCTCACAATAGAGGGTTAAGACATTAAGTTTTTCCCAGATTTATCCTTCGCCACCAGAAACAAAAGGAAGCAGTCTGATGCTGTACGAGTGAAGCTGCGCTCCCTGGGCATTGTCAGCTCACTTCTGTTCCCAGCATGACTCCAAGTTGTATATGGTGGCAAGCAATTCCAATTTTCAGAAGCCCAGGATGCAGGTCGTTAGACCGAGAAGACTACTGCAGAGTTCCAGTCCCACTCAGAAGTGTTGGCTGAAACAGGAGGATGAGGACTGAGGTTTTTTTTTTTTTTTTCCTTTCCTATTTGACATTTACTGCTATAGGCTTGTCATTTGCAGGACTGTGGTACATTTTGCCCCACTTATGGACTTCTGTTTGTGAGCACTCCTGAGAATTTTGTCTCTGTGCTGTTCTGTTCTGTGTACTGTTCTAATATTTTGATCATGACAGGATAGGCTGCTTTTGGCTTTACCATTTGACTATAACTCGCTCGCTGTCCTGAGACATAAGATGGTGGCAGCCTTGTGGTGCACTCAAGAGAAAAGGCATCAGGGCTTGTTGATGTTGCTTCACGTAAGCCTATGTCTGTTTCTTAATTGTTACTTTAGGTCATTCCATTTTTAGAGGCAGATATAATCATTCTGATTGCTACTTTTATTTTTCTGTTGTTTGCTGTTGAAAAGTATTAACTTTTAGTCAGGGGAGAGTTGGATTCCTTATTTAGCCCATTAGCAGTATATTAGCAGGTTTCCTGTGTGGGCACCTATAACTATTTTTTTCTTAATGGACTGGATGGCGTACATCCCAGGGTGCTGAGGGAACTGGCAGAGGTACTGGCTGGGCCACTGGCGGACCTATTCAATACCTTCCTGGAAACAGGGTGTGTGCCACAGGACCAGAGGATGGCCCACGTGGTGCCCCTCCATAAAAGTGTCCCTAAGGATGAGCCGGGCAATTACAGACCTGTAAGCCTAACATCCATCGTGAGGAAACTGATGGAGACAATCCTGAAGGAGGAACTGGTGACATTTCTGGAGGATAATGAACTCCAGGACAGCCATCAACATGGGTTTGTCTCGGGAAGGTCCTGTCAGACTAACCTAATTGAGTATTATGTCTGGCTAACGAGCGAATAGGACAAAGGTAATGCGGGGGATGTCATGTTTTTGACTTCAACAAGGCCCTTGATTCGGTGCCGCATGGGAGGGCGGGGAATTGAGATACGTGGGGGTGGGGACTAAGATGGTTAACTGGATCAAGAACTGGCTACAGGGAAGACAGCAGAGGGTAGTGGTGGGGGGGGCTTTCATCTCCAAGGGCAGTGCCGAGCAGGGTACCACAGGGATCGGTTCTGGGGCTGGTTTTGTTTGGGATATTCATTGCGGACATCTTACATGGCATCAGGAATAAGATCAGCCTCTTCGCTGATGATACCAAGTTGGGGGCGGTGGTGAATGACATAGAAGGATGGCAGGGAATGCAGAACAACCTGACTAAACTGGAGGAGTGGTTGGAAGCATGGCAGCTGGGGATCGATACGAAAAAGTGCAAGGTACTGCACTTTGGAGCAAAGAACCCAAGGAGGAGTTACTAGCTGGGTGGAGTACAACTAGGAGCCACCGAGGAGGAAAAGGATCTTGGAGTGGTTGTAACAGGGAAGATGAACAACTCTGAGCAGTGCAGAAAGGTGGCAGCAAAGGCCAACAGGATGCTGGGGTGTATTGCAAGAGGAATCTCCTCCAGGAACAGGGAGGTGATCCTGCCTCTCTACAGGTCACTGGTTAGGCCACACCTGGAATACTGCATGCAGTACTGGCACTCATATCTAAAGAAGGATATCAGATTACTGGAAGGGGTACAGCACACAGCAACTAAGATGATCCAGGGACTGGGGACAGGCCATACGAGGAGAGGCTGAGGGAGTTGCATATGTACTCCCTGGAGGAGAAGAGGGATCGGGGATATGATCAAGACCTTTAAGTACTTAAAGGAGATTAACAAGACAGGAACAGAAGGGATATTTAAGTTAAGGAGGGGGAAGGACATGAGAGGTCATGGTCTTAGATTGGAGGGCGGAAGATATAGGAGGGAAATGAGGAGACACTTTTTCATGGAGAGGGTGGTGGTGGATTGGAACACTTTGCTGGAGGAGGTGGTATTCTGTAAGACAGTGGGGGGATTTAAAAGGGGATGGGACAGGGTGAGAGGGGGGATTATTGTGAAGGGGAGGAGGAGCAGCTGCAAGGTAAGGGTGCTAGCTGCACATTTGAGTAGACTTGATAGACCACATGGCCAGTTTCTGCTGGCTAATTCATATGTTTGCATGTTAGTATATTCATGTTTTATAGCAACAAGTAAGTCACAGTTATTTCTACCTTTGTAATTAATACCTGTACCATCCAAGCCCTTGTCCTGGCTGACAATAATTGCTTTATCTCTTAATGTAGGCTGGTACATCCCCCAACTCCTTGGTGTAAAGATTAGAGGGTAACTTTTACTATTGTGATGTCTACCTGTGACATGAATGTCTCTGTATTACTATTATGCCTTCTATGACCATGTATCATTGTTTCTGCTGGCTTAGTTGAAAACAATAAACATAAAATTAAAAAAAAAGGCATTTAATCAGGTCTCATGCCAGTTCTTATAATACACACTGAAACACTTTCAATTTCCAGATGTCTTCCGGATGATCATCCAAAGCATCTACACTGACCCTCACCTGGTAGTAAAGGTTAATGGCACCTACTCAGACTGTTTCTGACGTTGGAGAGGCACCCAGCAAGGATGCCCACTGTCCCTGCTTTTATTTGCAATCTACGCTGAACCCTTAGCCCAACTCCTCCAGTGCAATCCCTTGATCAACCGGCCTCACCATGAGCAGATAGAACACAAAGTGGCATTTTATGCCAATGATTTATCAGACAGCCCCAGAGATATCCCTGCCAGCTCTTTTTGCAGATTAGTGGGACATGAAATCCTTAGTGGGCTAAAGATTGAACATAGACAAAACAGAAGTGCTGCTGTTAGATTATGAATCCCGACCCCCAGGCTACTTAAGCAATCCTACCCCTTTAAATGGAATAGTCCAGCTACACATTACCTGGGGGTCATGATCCCTCAGGATCTGATACAGCTTCACACCCTTAACTATGGACTGCTTCATCAACAAATAAAGGAAGACCTTCAGAGATGAGCATCCTTACCGCTGCCACTCATACACAGAGCGGGGGCAATATGAATGAATGTGTTGCCGTGACTGCTGCACCTCTTTCAAAAATTACTGCTTTTACCCCCTCAATCTGACTTGAATAAATAGGATAGATAGATACTGCGGTTTCTGTGATTGGGTAACTGCCCCAGGATAGCCTACAGCAAACTACAACTATGTAAAAACTAGGGAGGCCTAGCTCTTTCTAATCTTAAGGCATATTGCCAGGTGGCCCTTTGGGTGCATGCTCTGAAATGGATGGATGCCACAAATCCTCTACATTGGAGAATGATTGAAATGCAGCACTCTTACGGGCAGCTCATCCGTATGTTGTTTTGTGCACCTTCCACTAATTGTCACATAGATCATCCTTCCTCTTTCTCTCAAAGTATCCTGGGAAACTGGGAGCACTTAGTTAAAATGCCTAGAATCCAACAAGACCTGTGGTACTTTAATATGTCTACAGACAACTGACTGATGTGAGTTTCTATCGAAAACTGAGCCATGACCCTACAAGGAAGTTCAAATCTGAGATTGGTGTTATCAAGACCACAGAGTAGTTTCAGCTCCCAGGAGACACTACATCCAGTGCGCAGATCAGCTACTGGGACTTCACAAACCAGAGAAAACAAAGGATCTTCCAAAAATGTTTGAAAGGTCTAAAGTGTTGAACTAGCACCTGAACATATATCTAAAGTGCAAACTTATTCAAGCATCCTGTCAGCTAAGTTGCATCTGATACAACCTCCAAGAAAAAACTGTCCACACAGACAGTAAAATAAATGTCAAACAGTTGAATTTTTACTCTTCAACAGTGTTCATTTAGATACATCTTCTTGAACATCTTTGTATTTTCAGGTTAACACAACTCAGAAATCACTGTTGGGCTCACATTTGACTTAACTGGTAGTGGAACAGGTATTTATATAAGAACTCCACTGATACCATATTTACAATTTGAACTTTATAAAAGCAGTATTGTTGCAGTCTCCAAAAAACACTTCCCGCTGTGGGGTTGTGATAAGATCAATTATCAAATCTGCTTGTTTTACCAAAACGTAGCAAGATAAACTGAAAATGTACTTGCAGTTGTAATTCCAAAGAACCCACCATCACAGTTTATAATCTCGACTTCACTGGCACCAAAATGTAACAACACTTTCTGTCTCTAGCATGTTATGCGTCTGTGTCCTCGAGTACCTGTGCACACCTTTGGCACCTTTCTTCATCTGGGTTTACACACACAAAAAAAAAAAAGTCCTTTGCAGACAATTACTCCTCCTACATTGCTCTCCGTAGAAATCCTCTCAATCAATTGCAAGCCTCTACGATATTTTGAAAGCCGGGATTATAAGCCATGACAGCGGGTTCTTTGACATTACAGGTATTTTTAGGTTGTCTATCTTGCTATGTTTTGATAAAACAAGCAGATTTGCTAATTGATCTTATCACAACCCAGCTATGGGAAGTGTATTTTGGAGACTGCAACAATACTGCTTTTATAAAGTTCAAATTGTGGATAGTTCTCTGGCTACTGAATGAACTTTGTAAACAGTGCCCCTTTCAAGTTTTACATTACATGTCTCTCTGGCTATTTAGTGAACTGTTTTCTGGCTATGGACATTTGATTTATAAACCACAGTCCTTTTTTGGGCAGAGGCTAAAACTTTGAAACGCAACATGTGGCTAGTATTAGCCCTCCAGCTTAGCACATTCTGTTCATTCATTTACGTTAAGGACCTGAATAGAGTTATAACTGGTTGTTAACCCTCACTGCCAAACCAGGTCAGGTATATCCTGACTAAGGGAGGTATATCCCCCATTGACATTTAGTGTGCCTAGCAAGGTACTTAGTGGGTTTGGCACACTGGTAGTTTACTCATCTGGTAAAGGTGATTGTGGGGGTATACACCTCTGAGGCACTCCACAATCATTACATCTGGCACTTGTGTTCACCTGATAGGTTACTGATGCACATGTGACTTCAAATAAGTCCGACCCATCTTGTCCTGTAACCTGATCAGAGTAACTCAGTTTCGATGTCTTCCAAAGCTGCATCTAGATTAAAAACTAGTTACTTGTTGGCTTGTGACCACGTACTACACTACTGACAAACGTGATTTGTTCAAATGGGTATCACTTTATTTCCTATTTATACATTCTAATATTGTTTGGCCTGTATGCAATGCCAGATAACTGTCCTGGGCTGTCTGAACGTAAGTGCCTCCCGGGTGGGATGTGGAGTGCCTCAGAGATGTATACCCCCACAATTGCCTTTACCACTTTATCAGGTGAGTAAACTACCATTGTGGGGGATAACCTCTGAGGTGCTCCACAATCATTACATCTAGGGTTATAAGAAGCAGTACCCTCCTCCATGGGTGGGGTAGA
Source organism: Neoceratodus forsteri (assembly GCA_016271365.2). Classification (NCBI taxonomy): domain Eukaryota; kingdom Metazoa; phylum Chordata; order Ceratodontiformes; family Ceratodontidae; genus Neoceratodus; species Neoceratodus forsteri. The sequence continues at coordinate 432,219,053 of CM028134.1, forward strand.
CAAGTCATCTTCTGGCTGAGGCAACTTGCCCGACTGGAGAATTGAGAGGCCAAAGTTGGTTTTAGCGTCATGTGCTACATCAAGTCTGTAGTCTCTTGTGAAGGTATGCATTGAGGTCCATGTTATGGCTGCACATATTTCCTCTGTAGTGGTGAAATTTCTTTCAGTCCAGGAGGTGGCCACTGCTCTGATAGAATGGGCTTTAAAGTCTGCTGGTGGGTCTTTGTTGCTTGCCTTGTACAACTTTAGGATGGCTGTCTTGAGCCAGAACACTATTGTAAAGTGTGATGCCAGTTTTCCCTTCCTGTGCCCTTGGATGATGATAAATATTCAATCAGGCTTGCGTCTGTTTTTTGTTCTTTTGACATATGTTGCGATAACCGTCTTCATTTCCAGCATATGGAGGTGAGGCTCCCGTGTGATCTCTGAGGCTGGCATTTAAGTTGACAGTTCAGTAGTCTGTCTGACATGAAATGGTGAGGCCACCTTCGGTGTGAATGATGGGACCATTCTTAGAATTACTCAGTCCTCATGGAATGTTAGGTATGGGTTCCTGCATGAGAGTGCTTCTGTATATTAATATGTCCCCCAGAGTCACTCGTTGCTAAGTAAGAGTGGCTTCATACACATTCTGCTCGGGAGAGAACAGCAAAGCTGAGCTGTTCTGGTTTGAGCAGAACACAAGTGAAACAGCTCATCCAGCAACAAGAGGCAACAGGGGAACACATTATTGTATTATTGACTGAGCATGATAAATATATATATTTAGTTTTTGTTTACCGGGTGGGTGTGCTAGCCATAGAGATGACTATTTTCAGGCATGACCCAGTAGGTTACAGAGCAAGGTATAAGCAAGGTGTTACACATCAGGTTATGCAGCATAGATAAAATACAAAGTGTTGAGAGCAAGGTACAGAGCATAGTTTCAGTCATAGCATTGGGAAAAAGCTTTTAGGCTGGTAGAGCAAAATAGTAAAGTCACAGTCTTGCAAGGAATAAACCAGAGACATCGAGCAAAATACAAAGAGTAAAACATACAGCAGGTATACCCCTAGGGGAAAACATTTTGTACAGATCTAAGAGATATGAGACAATAAAAAAGTGAAAAGGTGGAATGCTGCAGGGGATAGGAAGGTTGAGATTAGCTGTGGTTAGGAACAGGGCTAGGCTCAGAGATATAGGTCAGGCAAAGGGATTACTGCAGGCATTGTGAGGAAAAGCGATAATTAGGGGGTGAGGAAAGGGACAGGGCGAGGGAGGATTTGTATCGCAAGGGTATAATGGCAGTAAGCAGGTTAAGAGCTTCAGGGAGTGAGGAGGAGAAAGTACTAAGGAGGTTTAACGCAGGAACACTGACTAGATGAGATAAGGTAGCGGCGGAGCACTTTTTTAAAGGTGTTGTGTAAAGATGCTAGGTGGAGAGATTATATATATATTTTTTAATTGTCCCAGAATTTGCCCATTTCCTGGGCATCTGCACATGAGATGCTACACAGAACAAGAGTGTGACACTGGCGCAGAGACAATGAGCACTCCGATTGGTTGGGAATGCTCCCTCTATCCATAATAATTCACCTGTTCGTCTGGCTGAACAGACTGCCACCATGAATATTGTCTTGAGGGTCATCCATTTAATGTCCACCATGGCCAGCAGTTTGAACGGTGCAGAAGTCATTGTCCCAAGTATCAGACTGTGGTCCCAGGGAGCCATCACCATCACCAGTTTGACCTTCAGATGTATATTGGTTGTGGCCTTCAAGAAATGAATGATGTTCAGATGGATCTGTTTGTTCTGTTATTGTTATTCTGTTTGTCTGTACTCATGCCACTCCTATCACTGACATTTGTACTCCGTGGGAAAAGGGGGACAGACTCTTGTCTAGTCCCTCCTGGAGTAACAATAGTATGTCCACTATGGAGGTGTTCTGTGGGACTAAAGCTCTGCGGGAGCACCAATTTGAGAAGATGGACCATTGTCCCTTATAAGTTGCAGTGTTAGAACCCCCTCTAGACATTGACATGGTCTTTATATTTGTAACGGGTGGTAGCCAGCTTTCAGCAGTTCCCTCATTTTCAGGAGCCAGGCTGTCAATTTGAGGTTGTGAGGGCTGGGGTAGCATGCTGGCTCAAGTCACAGGATGTTGTACCTGATTGGTAGCCTCTATGGGTGTTCCAGTGACATGGCTATTACTGTGGCAAACCATGACTTTCTGGGCCAAGGAACAGCAAGGTGGCTCTAAGGTCCTGTGGTGCGTCAATAACAAAGTCACAAGGAACAAGAAAAACCTCACACACCCTGCAACAAAATTAAAACAAAGCTGAAATTAACAAGCTGAAGGCTTCCTTTATTTGCAGAAAGTTCCAGATGCAGTAACAGGCACAACAGATCTTGACATTTCACGCATGCTTGTTTGTGTGTCTGGAGCTTGCTGCAAATAAAGGAAGCCTCCAGCTTGTTAATTTTGGCTTTGGTTTAATTTTGCTGGAGAGTGTGTGCACAATGTTTTTCCTTTTCCTTGTGACCTCCTGGGCCAGTGAGGAGTGATCAGGATTACTCTTGCCCTGGATTTGTGGAAGCTATTCATGGACCAGGCAAGAAGATGGGGATGGGTGATGACTGAAGAGGGGTGGGTTTGGCGTGGGACTAGCCTTAGTTGGTCACCTGAAAGAATGGGCCTGCAAATTGTTTTGCAGCACATTTCCTGCAAAACACAGTCATTCAAATAACAAATGTTCATGAATATCCAAGTGTACAAATATATATAATTAGCACATATTCACCTAAAAGTAGTCACACACACCAGATGGCGTACCCAGTTTGGTTTAACAAAATACCACTTCCCCAGGCAGGATGAGAGTCTGAGAGAGACTGGCCACAGAACTGATGTCAAGATGCCCGCTTTATGCAGGGCCTTGATTTGAAAACATATGCAAAGGCAGCACCTTCAGTAGTGCCATGCCATATAAGGGAAACATGTATACAATGGGGAGTTTAGTCAACTGGTAAGATCATTCTGTATAAAATCAGGGTATAGTTCTGGTAGCGGCTCACATCAACAGTATTTCTCTATCACTCTAAAGCTAATTATCAGTCACTTTAAAGAGAATTATTAATGATAATGAGGCAGTGTGGTCTAGTGGTTAAAACACCTGCTTGGGAACTAGGAGATCATGAGTTGAAACCCAACTAGAACAAAAATATTCGCTGTATGACATTGGGCAACACAGCACTTCAGTTCACCAAGCTACACAAATGAGTAAAAGCAGGGCCCACTGTCTGGAAACAAGATGCTGCATCTCAGCAGGGCTATAATGGATAAATAGATTGTAATATAAAATGAACAAATACTGTGATTCAGAGCAGCATGGATATAAAGGGATCATAGAGTGTAAATTAAAGCTGGCTTTCTATCATTTGTTTCCCTGAATGAAACCACATTGACGGTTTATCCTAATAAATAATTTCTTCATATTTTACTTATAAGAGTTTGCTGTCAGCGTTTATGTGTTCTTTTCTTTTCACTACTGTGTACAGATCGGCACCGTACGTGTACCTTGTCGTCTTCCTATTGAAAATTGGCCACTGCCAAGGACTTGGAATTATTGTACTTGAAGTGCCATGCACTCATGCAGCAACCATTAGGAGCAAATTTTATATAAATAATAAAAAGGAAAACCTGTTACTCTCTGCCCTGCTCACCCAAGCCAAATACAACATTTTAAAAGACAACAGTAATTAAGTAATGAATACAGTTACACAAGAGGTTACTTTGTTTACCTGCTGAGAGATTGAGACAACTCACAAACAGTACAGAGGAAACAAAATACAGTATACATTGGTAGCACCACCGCATGGGGTGGGGAGGCATGGAAAAGGATGTCTGTCAGATGCTCTTAGAGGAGGATGACTCAAAGCAGTGTACATTATCAAGCTGACTAAGAAACTGAACCAACTACAAATGAAGTCTGCCAGCAATAACTCACCACAGGCTGCATGGTAGGGCTGATATTACTGCATGCCCTGAAGCAGATTATTGCACTGACAAAACAGCTCATTTAGTCAGCAAAATGTCTAAACGAAACTATTATGGAAAACAACTGTTTGCCTGATTGACAGCCAGCCATACAAAAAAATCTTACCGCACTGTCATGTGATGAAGTTCAATCACATTGATCTTTTTCTCCCTAATGTATTTATAATTCATACATTCAATTCACGTAACTGCCTCAAGGAGGACATGATTCTGAGGGGGACAAGGATACGACAACCACTAACAGTGACCAAAATCAGCTCAAATGATGGAGCAATAGCAACATCATTGCATATGCTGGACAACTGTATTTTGAGAGATCAAGATTTATCTCCAAAATGGATGGAGTACTTTTTTCTTGATATATGGCTTTTCTGTCTTTTTAGAAGATTTTATGTTTATTTCAAATATGTACCACTTAGAAAATATGTCAAAATCATATACTGTATGTGTGTTTCTTTTTATACTTTAAGCATAATAGTGTTAGGTTGGCATATGTATTTGTATGCATAAGATGTGTAGCAGTTTATTTCCAGGATCCAGTGATGTGCTGGAGGGGGCTCTCCTAGGCTCTACAGAGGTAGTTGTTAAATCCCCCCCCCCATTAAAATGAATGGAAAAGGAGGAGTAAATAGCTAGTTGTTAAACACTGAGGGCTAGTATCTATATCCTTACAGTCAATTGTTAAACATTTAGCAGCACGTCACAGCCTGGATCTGTGGATTAATGTTTGTACGTACTGTAAATGTATATTTGTATTGTTGAAACTGTTTAGTAAAATATACATTTTCAACAAAAAAGAAACTGTAACCCCTAGGTGGAGCTATCCCAAGGGCTACTACCCCTGCCTGCGCAGCTAGTAGCAGGTTAAGAAGACTGAGTTCAGAAATGGGTGCCTCTACCCGGAGGTCAGGGTTGATAGTGGTCAAACTAACCTGGGCACAGCCCTCCGGGACACTGTAACCCCCCTCTTTCCCTTCTAGTGGCCTGAGCAATATATGATAATCACTTTCAAAGTACCCCTTGTACACCATACCAGTACCCACTTTGTTGGCACTTACCACCAGGGCTGGTTCCTCTGGCTCGCACCCTGGGGACACCCTGTAAAACAAGGTTATGCACAGTAAATAGCAACAGTACAGTACTCTTGTCACAAACTGGAACCACAGTTAGGTTAAATGCAGCAAAAAAGTCAGATCTGATTTATTCAGGGGACTTGAACAAGAAAGGGGCATAATCAGGTTGATTGGCTTAAAGGCTATATTAATCAAACAGTTATGCATGCGCTTTAAGTCCCCACACAGTCACACACTCTGGGTACCCAGGTAGGAAAATGGTGAGCTAGCCAGGAACGTTGCAGCTGGTTGGGGCCCTGTGATGGAAGAAAGCAACATGCACAACACACACACTACTTGTAATCCAGAGCCGGAGGGCTCAGTTCGTGACAGAAAAAGCAACAAGACAATCAGATGACACCACTTTAGATTTAGCTGTTGTTGCAGGGAGCTACCCTGATGTTTACTCACGAAACCCAATACAGGACACAGGCAGGATGAAATTGAGACTGCAGGTTGTTGAACTGGAGTGCCAGGAGAAGCAGGGCCCACACGAATCACCAAGGCATCGTTACTGTTCAAGCGTTGAGCAGGGGGCTGATCCCCAGGCAGGTCTCTCGTCGATGGCTTTCTCCGTGCAATGGGTAGTCTGGCTGGAGCAGTGTGGCAAGGCCCAGGTGAAATGGCAATGAATTCGGATTCAGTCTGTTGGAGTTGGATGCAGCCTCCAGTGAGCAGAACGCAGTTCAACACACAGTGGGGAACCAAATCATGACCCGCTAACAGCACACAGCACATTTACATGTAAGAAATTCCACTGTACTAGGCAGATTGCTATCTATCATGCCAGTATTGAGAAGAATACAGTTCAACACACAGTGGGGAACCAAATCATGACCCACTAACAGCACACAGCACATTTACATGTAAGAAATTCCACTATACCATGCAGATTGCTATCCAGCCACAATTACCTAGTCTCTACACAAACCAGGAGTTCAGAGGTGGCTAGAAATCCTGACAGGCTGATCACATTCAGCAAATCTTCGGTTTTCTTCAGGTTAAAGCCTGGTCATAGTCCAGTGGCTTAAACAGTCCTCACAACTCGGATTCAGTCCAAACAAACTCTATTTTCCCTCTCAGGGACAGCAGGCAGACAGGCACGCCAAAACTCAGCCCTGTCACAGTTCTCCCACGCAAAACTACACAGAACTGCTGCTCAAATCACTTGAGCTGTTACTTATTTCACTTCCCAACTCAGAACTAACTGAAAACTGCAAGCAGTCTGGGAATTTCCCCAAGATCCAAAAGGTTTGGTTGGCTGATCTGTCTGTCAGTCACAACAAGGGCTCTCCTTCAGGTTCATTAGGCGCCAAAATGCAAAAACTACAATTCCTACAAGTTTTGACCCCACCAAGCCCCTGTAGGCAGGCTCCATTTTAAAGTCCCAACAGTACTGATTGGCCCATTCTGACAGTCCTGGACCAAGATGATGGAAACAAACAGAACTGTCCATGCTTCAAAGAAGGCAGGTTAGAACAAACTGCAATATTATTACTACTCTAACAAATGATCAGCAAACAAGTACATCTTCGAACAGAGCTCCCTCTTCAGATTAATTATGTTCTCAATAAAATTCTGGAGAAGCTGGTAGCTACTCAAATGATTGATTTCCTGCTGAAATATGAACTTCTTACCCCAGCCCAGCATGGCTTTCACAAGGGTCATAGCACTACTACTGCCCTCCTCAAGTTTACATCTGACACCCTTATGGCAGTGGACGATGGCCTTCTCAAGGGGGCTATTTTCATTGATATGACCAAAGCATTTGACCTTGTTGACCACGCCATCCTCCTAACCTCCCTTGAGTCACTTGGTTTCTCTCAAAACGTTGTAAGGTGGTTTGGCAGCTACCTATCCGGCAGGTCTCAAACTGTGAAATATAACTCCACCTGCTCTGACAAAACCTCCATAAACATTGGGGTGCTGCAAGGGTCCATCCTTGGACCTCTGCTTTTCTCCATTTTCATCAATATCACTACAAACCTCCAAGGGACTGGTTCACTGCTATATGCTGATGATATTGTTCTTTACACCAGTGACAAATGCATTGATGTCATCAATCAAAAACTCTCTTCTGACTTTCAGCAAATCTGTCAATGGATAACTAGTCATAGGCTTGTCTTAAATGAGTTCAAAACCCAAGCTATGCTATTTGGGTCTAAGGCCAAGCTTAAACTCTCCCAGCCTAAATTTAGTGTCTCCTTCTCTAATGGTTTAACTGCAGGGATGGTAGACTCATTTAAATATCTTGGGGTCACACTAGACCCATCGCTAAACTTTGATCTGCATATTCAACAGACCTGCAAGCTGGTCAGCACTAAACTTGGGATAGCATACCGTACCAGATACATGCTAACCCCCTCTGCTAGGCTTGCCCTTGCCCGTGGCACACTCCTTCCCTCTCTCACCTATGGGGTTGCCACCTATACCTCTGTGTCCAAATCTAGCCTCCGAAAATGGGACGTCACATACAACAATATCTGCCGCTACGCTTCCTCCTCTTATCAGCTGAAACACCACTGTCTCCTTTACTCGGATCTGGGATGGCTTCCTCCTACTGAACTCCGGCTTTATGCCTGTGGCTCTGTCATTGACAACACTGTCCATTTACAAATACCAAAACCCTTAGCGGATCTCTTCCTTAAACTTACCCCACACTATGGCCTACGGTCTGCCAACAACACACCAGCCCTCACTCCCAGACATTATTCTTCTAAAGGTGCTATGGCTTTTGCCTGCCTTGCCCCCCTGTTCTGGAGCTCCCTCCTGCTTGCCCTGCATCAATCTTCCTCCCATTCTTCTTTTAAGACAGGTTTATATAGCCACCTTGCCACTTTCCACAGTTGCACTTGCTTTAAACCCCCTTAACCCGTTTCCTCCTTCCAAGCTGCTCCTTTCTTTTCTGTCACCTCTGTTGTACCTTTCAACATTAAGCACTTTCCCCATTTTTCACGTCTTTTCCCTTTTCATTTTCCTCTCACATGCCTCCTTCTAAGTACCTCCTCTGGCTGTTCCACTTCCACCTCCTTTCCCCCTCTTACCTCCCTACATAAATTTCTTATGAACAGCGTAGTACTACTAACTTAATATGTTTTTACCACAGATTAGTAATTTATGTTATCTAGCCACTATCTACAAGACGGTCCTGTGTTTCTCTGTTTCTTGTGTATTTTTAATACTGTTAGCTTTAGCCACTCTTGACATGCTATCAAATTATCTACTGTGATTTTACGCTATATGTATTTCAATTGTGTCAATCATGTCTAATCTTGTATTTGTGATGTGTTCATGCCATGTTTTGTACTGTACCCTCTCGGGTCGTGCCTGTAAATAGTCATTGCTATGGCTAGTGCACTTACCCTGTAAACAAAAACTAAATAAAATAAATAAATGACTGCAATCCAGGCAGCTCTTAAAGAGACAGTACACAGATGCTATACAGGCACTTTCTGGCAATACATTTAAACTTCTAAAATGCAGAACACCAGCCCGGCAGTGAGCATTTAGGCAAGCTCAAGGAACACTTTTCAGGAACCCCCATTTGTAGGGAGGTTACAAAAAGATTAAACAACCACCTAAATTGCTACTAATTTATGCTTATGGAGTGATGGACTTCAGTTCAGTACAACAGAGTTGCCTGCCAGCTGAGCTAATAGAGTTTTTCCTTTGGTTTTTGAAGTAGACCTGTTACTTTTGGACTGGACGATATTAAGTTTAAACCCACTGAGCTCCCAACTATAGAATGAATACTCAGACCCAAATCTTGAAGACTCATCATGCAACTTGGGTGCAGGTACTCATACAATGTTATTTTTTAAAAAACAGTTGGTTTTTATGTGAAAATCCAGTGCATACTAAGAACAGGTTTGGTTCTTACACAAACTGCAATTTTGTAAATGACCCTATACTAGACTGTACTCTTAGTGAGCTGAATAGCATATCTTTTCTCAGTTGCTAATTAACATGCCTAGCCTGATGATGCTGGTGGTAGTATGTTGTGTTCCACGTGGGAGACCTGTGATTGAGGCCCAGTCCTGACCACCATCCCTATGCCAGAAGAGTCATAGGGTACTACGGATCAAGTTTTCTCAAACTCTGGGGATGGGCACAGCTCAGCCTACTGCTATCCCTCCTCCTCAGTTAAGTGCTTGGTAGTAGTCAGACATTGCAGGTGGCCACTTGATGTTGTCTCTCCCTTCCCCTGAGGTTAGGTGTGGTGGGGTGGGCCAACTAAGGAAGGTGAAGCAGCATATTGTAACAGTTTGCGCCATGCAAACTGGGATAATGGTGCTCTTGTACTGTGCAGCCCATAGCCTCCATTCACTGTGAGGAGTAATGTGCCTTGATAATGACATATAAATGGCAAAAAATTACAAGGTGAGGAGGTGTTTATGCCTTGCATGAAGCTTAGTCATTTTCATTTTACCTTTCCAATATAGCAAGTATGTGCTCATGTGCAGAGACCTTAGGGCCTCGCAAATAGATGGTGTGTGCCTCAGTTTCCACAGCTTCTACCACTCAGCAGCCCTGTCAGGTCTTTTGTGCAGATCTAAGTTGTGCCTGAAATGGTGTCTGTGCCTTGTATAGCACTGCTTTCAAAAGGGGGTGTATTCAAATTGCAGTTTCTTGAACACACATTACATCGGCCACGTTTGGATATACCCCCGTCACCCTGTTGTACTACTTTACATGGGGGGGGGGACTTGTTGTATTGTGCTGCTGGAGTTTCAAATATATATGGGGCCCATGGGATGTGAAAGAAAGGGGTTAAAGAGGCTGACCATAGACAAACGACATCCATGCCTTCCCCATTGGCCATCCAGACACTGATTGCTCTGCTTCTTCTTCCACATTGGATCCTGGTTAAGCTTACTGCATGATTATCCAGGGGAGTGGAACTGTACTGAAGGCTTGGCTTAGGACTAGAGGAAGGGCTTATTAGATAGATTAGGAACTGGCTGACAAGACTTAGATCGAAGTTCTAAATTTAAAGTTCCCTGATGATGGGTGGGGGGGGGATGGTCACTGATGGGGTTCTACCCTGGGGCCAGTACTTTTTTGTTATGTATACATTAGCCACATCAGGGTGGGGTTACAGAGGAAAGTGAGTTTGTTTACAAATGACAGAAAACTCTATGGGAGAGTGGATAGTGAGGAGGAATCAAAGAGCATGAAGACAACAACACAAAGGCTGGAGAACTGGTGTTGAATTTGGCAACTGAAATTCACGGCCAAAAAATGCAAAATGATATACACTGATAATAAAAAAAAATTTGCAGACAGGAAATTACATCAGTGGGGTCAAAGTAGATCACTTGAGGAGTAAAGAGACCTGGAGAGATAAATAGTACAGTGGAGCCCGCTTAAGTGCACACCCTTGGGATATTACTTTTTTGTGCACTTAAGCAGGCTGTGCATTTAACCGGACAAAACTGTTTTCCACAATTGTGGTGAAGTACTGAGGTCGGCACTTTATTACTACAGGTGCGGTCACATAAACTCATTACTGCATGTTCTCATTAATCACAATCCACACATTTAAAAACTTGATCTAAGATCACCAAACTGTTTGTATAACATAACTATCAAAGCTGAACAATAAACTAAAGTCACTTCTCTCCCGACTCCTGACTCAAAATGAAACATCTTACTGTTTCCATAGCTGCGATTGCAGCTGCTGCAGTAACTGGCTCATCCTCCGGACCCTTCTCCTCCTTCTCATCCTGGTCAGCACTTGTAACCCCCTGATGTCACTGCATATCTCCTGCTTGTCCAGAGCTCCCTCAGTTTGTAAGGCTGCATCTGTGTCCGCATAGGCAACGAAATCACGGACCGACATACTGGGCGGCAGATCTGTTTCTTAACAATGTCAGCAGTCTCTACCTCTGTGTCTTGTTCAGCAGTATAACTTTCTGTGCTGCCCTGAATATTTTATCTCTGTGTGCCTTTTACTGTGATCAAACCCTTCTTGTTGTTTTCTCTGTTTTGTATCCCCTCTGCTTCCCTTCCTTCCCTGGTTCAGTGATCGTATTGTGTGTTTCATACTTTCTGCTCAAGCATCTGGGTATTTTTCTTTATTTTCTCCGTGCTGCGCTACTGAACTGTGCCTTGTTCTAAGTTGTCTTTATGTACCAGCAGTCCAGTGGTCAATTGTGGTACTGTTAGTGTTCAAGATGTTTCCAATTTAACAATCAACTAAGGCAGACCGCATTGTTCATGTACACTTACCTCGGGTTTACATAAAAAATGGGCATTTTTTACACTAAATGTTGGGCATTTATCCGACATGTGCACTTATGTGTAGTGCACTTATCCAGTATATTTAACGTTGCAGGTATAGGGAAAAAAACCGGATATTGAATTTATGTGCATTTAACAGGGATGTGCACTTATCTGATATGCACTTAAGTGGGCTTGACTGTAATAGTTTGGAAACCTCTTCCCAATGCAATACACCATGCAGGAATACAAACAGGCAATGGGGATGCTTCAGGCAGGGTTTTTACTAGTCATAGGAGGGAGGTGAAGATGCCGTTGTACAATTCATTGGTTCAGTTGCACCTGGGCTACTGTGTACAGTTATGAAAACAACATCTAAGGAAGGACAGAAACACGTAAGAAAGGACAGAGACTATTCAGTGAGAGGCTAGAAAATTATCCAGGGGCAACAGGATAGGTTCTATGAGGAGTGATAGGAGGGAGAGGGTGGATATGATATAAACATACAAACATATGCATGAATGTACAGTAATAGGATGGTCCACATGGAGCCACTCAAGTTGAGGCATAGTACAACCAGTAGGGGGGCACAAACTCAAGCTAGAAGTTGGGGGTAAAAGGACATCAAGAAGTATTTTTTCATGGATCCTGTGGTGGACAATTAGCACAATCAGTCTAGCAATGTGATAAATGCTGAAACTATATCAAGGTTCAAAACACAGTGAGATATCCTCAAGGGGTTCTCAGGAACAAGAGGGAGGCAAGCTGTGGGAAGAACTCTAGAAGGCCAGAATTATTTTCATGTAGGACATCAAGGCAGACTTGATGAACTTTTTCTGTCATCAGTTATTTATATATCTATGTTTCTGGGTATCATGTAAAATGAGCGATGCGATTTGCGCGATGGAATTCCAGAGACTACAAATGAGTGACCACATTAAGGGCAAATGGCAGATTACGGTGCATGGTACATTACGGTGACCCCACATACAGTATTTAACTTTCCCCGGTGTCAATGTGCCCCTCAGAGTGAGAATAATAGAGATGGGGGGTAATGTGCCTTGCCGTAGTTGTCGGTCGCTGAAATGACGGTCGCTGTAAAGTATTCGCCCAATTTGCGTTCGCCCAGTTAAAGTCACATGGAACCATGTTTCTGTCGCTCAACATTTCAGGAGGAGAATTCTGCTGTAAGTGAGAGATATGTAGTCAGAGTTTCAAGAGTAGGCCAGATAGAAATGTAACTAGTCCCCCCCCGTGGGGGGGGGATGTAGCTATATGCCAATGGGTCAGTCGGATGTGGATTCAGGTCTCAAAGTGTTGGGTATTTAGGGGGTTACGGGGCACAACACTCAGGCTCTCAGTACCTAGATATCAACCACCAACAGCTTAGCCTGCCTCAATTTCAGTTGGTTTGCATCCCCCCCTCCTCGGATGAGACTGACAATAGGCAGAATGATTTAGTCCTCCTTTCCCAGTTTCCCAATCAGCAAAAACTAAATAAAAATAAATATCAACAGCAATAAAGAAGTTCATTGTCCACAATGATGAAATTTAGGTCACACCGTGCAGAAGTTAATTTCAAACAAAAGTCACAGCCCACACAAATCAAGTTAAACAGTCAAGGTCCTAGGCAAGGGTCCCCCTTTTCCTAGCTGGTGCAGTCTGTCCTCACTGAGAAGTATTCCTAGGGCTACTAGACTCAAACTTCTAGCTATAGATACCAGACTGCTGGATATAGCTTATGGGCATGGGCTTGGGGCCCTCCATCAGTTGACTCCATCTTCCGGCACCCAGCTACCATGCTGGACAGCATGTGGTGGTGGGATAATGCCTAGGTGGACCAGAATGTTCATGCCTAGTGCAATTACGCACTTACCCTCTTCCATCTATTGTGGGGGTCCTTTCACCCAAACGTGTCTCCCTGTGGTATTGATGAGAGGGTGCTCCTTCAACCTCCAGCAGATGGGGATGTACCTCCCATTTCCTTTTCACCTTCCCTTACCCATGTTTTGAACTGGCTTTAGACCTGCAAGGGTCTATAGAGGACCAACGTGAGGAAGGTCCCTGGAGCACTCACAAACCTTCTCCCCTCCTGACTCCTCTCTTCTCCTCCCTGAATGGTGCCAGGCACCTTTTCTTATGCTGTGACATGGTCACATGGCCAAGAGGTGGCTTAGGCCCCAGAATCCTTAAGAGGCAAAACAATACTGGGGAGAAATAGGTGGCACAAAGCACCCTGTTGGTGGTGGTAGTTGTGTGGTGATAGATATATAGACAGAAAGCCATCCCAGTGGCGTGGAATGTTTACGCATCATGCCTTACCTCCTGCAACACTCACGACCTGTGTTCGCGGTGCAAGTGGGTTGCTGGGGGTCGGTCAGGGAGGGAGAGGATCAAGCATCTGGAGGACAGCTCTCCTGTCCTAGGGAGGGGTGGGGACAGAGTCTGCTGCATGACTGGCCGCTAGCGGTGGCTGGGGGCCGGTGCAATGGATCAACACAAGAGGGGCTGATCTGAGCAAGAAACCTGGCATGCCACATACGGAAGCATGCGTGGTTCGGCCATTGGTGTCATTGCATGCCTTGGCTCCGCGCTCAGGGGTGGGACACAAAATGGAGGAGAAAAAGAAGCTGACCGGTGGGATGAAGCCAGTCTCCCCTAGGCACCAGGCCAGCTGTTGCCTCAGATTGGCGAGAGAGGCGATTGCTGGCAGAGCAGCCCAGTGGTGGTGATGGGGGAGCGCCAGTGAAAGGGGGCGGGTCAGTGGGGGAAAAACAGATTAAGAAAAAAAAAATAGATATATAGACAGATAAACTGACAAACCATAATAAAGTACCTTTAAATCCGATATGGTGATTGTGAGGAAACTCAAAGAATCTAGCACACTGGTATCAAACTTCAACAAGGAGGGCTACAATAAGATGAAAATTCAGCGGCCTGCAGGGGATTCAGGGAGTAGAAAGTAAATGGGGAAAATGAGTAACATGATAGTTTAAGCCACCCACAGGTGTGTGAAGGAAGGGCACAACGTACAAGAATCCACTTTGGTACACATGCCAGTGAAGAGGGCAGTTAAAGATAAGTAGAGGGTATTTAGGAAGTATTATAATAATAATAATAATAATAATAAACTTTATTTCACACAAGCACCTTTCAGGATATCAAGGTGCTTTACAAAAGATTAAAAATAGCAATGATAGAATCAATAAATACAGTATAAAACAGTGATAATAATCTGACGGGGTTCATTCATTCGGTACCATTAAAGGCCTGGCACCATAAAAAAGTTTTTAGCACCTGCTTAAAACTTCCCACAGTCGTGCACTCCCACAGCCAACGGGGTAGAGAATTCCTGAGGGTAGGGGCTGCATACATGAATGCATGGGCCCCAGAAGATTTCAAAGACACCCTCGGGATCTCCAGCAACCCCTTGTCAGCCAAATGGAGCTGTTGCTCGGGGAGATAGGGAACAAGAAGCTCTTTCAAGTAGTCAGGGCCAAATCCATATAGGACTTTGTAAGTCAGTAAACCAACTTTAAAGGTGATCCGCCACTGAATCGGCAGCCAGTGCAGATTGCGAAGCACAGGGGTGATGTGAGATGTTTGGGAAGTCCCCGTCTGCAGTCATGCTGCAGCATTCTGCACTAGCTGCAGGTGGTGGATATCAACTCGAGGGAGCCCTAAGTACAGGGAGTTTCAGTAATCAAGGTATAAAGAAGATCAAACAGAAGCAAATAGGGTCATATGTAAGGAGACAATGCTGGTAGCAAGGATGTGCTCAGAAGGGACAACTGAACATGGAACAGAATAACAGAGGGAGTTAAATACAACAATGGGACTTTTTTCATTACATATGTGAGAAAAAAATATTCGCATAGGCATTGAGAAACTGGAAAGGGTATATAGAGAAGGACATGGATAAAGCCACTGTGCTGAATGAATACTTCAGCTCTGTATTCATAGTGGAGAAGACAGGGTCACTTCCTGATTGCGGTAACAGGTAGCTGTACAGAACCCATCAGGCCGTCCCTGGGGAAAGAGAAAACAAGAGGAGTCTATTCCTAACAAGCTATGTGCAAGTTAATCTAAGTTAGGAGAAATGACACACTCACCACATAATATTAACAACTTCCAGATTCAATTTTTTTCTTTCTGACAAAACAGCACCACATTAGACTGCTTCAAATTAAGCCAAAGTCTTGAGACGGAGCCTCTTCATCAGGGCAGTAAACAGTAATACTTATGCAGCCTGTAGCAATCCCAAGAAGTTAATACCATTTTTATAGTCAAATAATCTTCATATTTTTTACATGTCTCGTTACTGGCATGACTTGGTAGGATGCATACTTAAAGGAAACCACATCTGTGGCTACCCAGAGAGAGAATCGCTGGCCTGGCACACTGTGTGTCAGATCACAGGCATTGGCTCAAATTGAAGTATTCTAATGTGGTACTGTTTTGTTCAAAATAAAACACTGAATCTGGAAACTGTTAATATTTTGTGGCAAGTGGGTAATTTCTCCTAACCTAGATTCAGTGCAATAACAGGTACACATGAATGCAGGAGGGCAGATTAGAAACTGTGATAATCTCAGTTAACAATTATGAAGGGACTGCAGCAGGAATTTAAGGAGACCAAATCTCCAGGTCTATAGGAACTGCATCTAGGGATATTGAGGGAGATAAATGGGTCACTGGCAGTACTTCTGGATTATGTTTTCTTTGAGTCACTCAAATCTTGGGTTGTTCCTGGAGACTGGAGGACTTTTACTATGATACCCATTTTTAAGAGTGGGGATAACGGCAATCTGGGAGACTATAGTCCTGTGAGTTTGATCTCCCTCATTGGGAAACTGACGTAAATATTATTCAAAGAGAAAACAGTAGATTTCATTGATGACCAAAGCCTTACAGACTCAAATAAACATTGGTTCACAACAGGTTGATCATGATAAACTAATGAAGGACAAAGTAGCTGCTTTTTGTATTATTTTTTTGTCATACTATACTAAGTAGCTTATTCTAATTGGAATTTTTAATTATGCTAACTAGCTAATAGTATTTTAGCTGTGACTTATTTTTTCTTGATGATAATTCTTACCTTGTCTTTCTGACTACTTCAGCCTTTGGACAACATTCTTCTGTATAACTCTTTCATTTACAAAAATATTTAACTCTCATAATATTAGACCCACGTAGCCAACCCTCCTGCCAAAAAAAACAAACACTTTAATTAACTTACCTTTTCTTTACTGCTGCCTACTGCCATGAACACCAAGCTTTTCGATAGTGTTTCTGACTCTGAAGAATTCCTGGGATTCACAGACAGTGACATTGAAAATGCAGTTTGTGACCTATATCAGTTTCTTTCTTTTGTTTTTGTTGTTGTTTTTCTGTGTGTGAATTTTAGTGTTTGTGAAAGGTGCTGGATTGACTGCTTTGGAACTTGAAATCCTCTGTTTATCCACATGACAGGTACAGCATGAGTGATCACAGTGCAAGCTTCTCCACACTGCCCTGTCAATGTGCCTCAACTCTGCCTTGGGGGAGCTACCACGTAGGTGAGCGGGTAGTTCAGACTCCATGCCCATTCAGTCCTTGGCCTCTCATGTGAGACTGCCAACAAGGATGCCAATTTGTGCCAATTGTGTTGGTAGTTTTGTGATGTGGATACCTGTTCACTAGGAACTGGATTGAGACCACCACAACTCATTTCACACAGGCCACTGAACAGCCCTCAGTTGGTAATGGCTTTCTGCCACTACCAACCTGTGCTGGATTTGAACCTATGACCTACAGGTGAAAGGACCTTAACCCACTTCTAATCCACCGAGCCTCCCAGTTTCTTACCAATAGCAGTTTCATACAGATGAAGAAAATTATGATTATTATAAAGATGAAGATGTCGCCATGGCTACTCCTGTGGAGATTCCAACAGAGTGGACAGAAGTGTTAACATACATCCCTATTCTTGAATTGCCCAAAGGTCAGAACAATGTTCTATTAGGATGAAGAAAAAACAGTGCTTGATTTTGTAAATATAATTTTCAATCCAAGCCTGTATGCGACAATAGCGGAGGAGACAAACAGGTATGCAGAACAGTGCCAAGAACAATTTCAGTGCACTAACCACAGGTAGAAACCAACACCAAAAGAGATTCAAGTGCCGATTGACATGAACCCACTCATGGGGCCAGGTCCACTGAGCTCACAGTGCCCACCCCTAAGTGCAATCCGTGATGGGGGTGGCAGGAATACCCTCCAAGTGTCCTTCTAGAGTGCTCACCGAGTTCACAACTGAACACCCACCATGAGGTCCCATGGCTCCCTCTCTATTCTGGGTATGGGCAAAATAGAGTCTCAAGTCTGTAGCCAGGTCAGAATTCTGCTTGGTTACTGTACTGGGGGAGGGAAGACCCAAGCATTATGGGCTCTTTGGGATTTGCCCTCTTAAACCTGACTGTATCCTCTCCCACAGGGTGTGCAGCACCCAGATCCCCCTTACAGAATCTCTCTGAGACCTGTGTATTTCCCTTATGAAAGTCATCCCTGAGTTTTATACCCTCTTCCTGTTGATTAGCTGACCAGGGAAATCCATCCCTTTGAAATGGACTCTTAGTTTCCTGACTAATCAGCCTGTTCTCAGTTCACAGAGGAATGTCAAATATTTTGCAAAACCTTCTCTCTTTCCTGTGACCTTTTCAGAGAACTCTGTATCCCTCTGTCAAAGCTCATTCTCCTGGCCTGTTTGGGAATATTAAACATAACCAAAATCCTCTACATGTAACCCCTTTTAAAGCATAAACAGAAAAAAATATACAAAAAAATATTGTCTACAATGTTATTATTTCTGCAGTGGCCAGATCGCAACATTCTTCCCTCCTTAGAATGAATTTATGGGAACATGCTCCTATTGTATGGCAGAGTTTCCATAATTCTGTTCACTGTTTTAACTGGTGAGACAGGCCATCTATATTTGCGTTGGCCAACCCAGCCCTGTGCTTAATTGTCATATCATAGGCCTGTAGGGCAATACTCCATTGGAGTAGCCATCCATTTGCCTTACCCATCTGGTTTAACCATACCAGGGGGGTTGTGATCGGTCTGTACCTTGAAGCGTCTCCTATAGAGGCATGGTTCTAATTTCTTCAGGGCCCATATCAGTGCAAGACATTCCTTTTCCACTGTAGAGTATGCCTTCTCCCAGGGAAGTAACTTCTTGTTAAGGTACACTATTGGGTGGTCTTTGCCCTGATTAGATGTCTGACCGAGGACTGCTCCAATCCCCACATCCGAGGCATCTGTCTTGACTACAAATTGCTTAGTGTAATCTGGACTGGCCAACACAGGGGCACTGCATAGTGCCTCCTTCAGTCGTGCAAAGGCTCATTCACAGGCTGGCTTCCAATTTACCCTTTTGGGCTGTCTTTTCTTTAGCAAGCCAGATAGGGGAGCCACCAGGGTACTGTAATTGGGCACAAACATTCGGTAGTACCCTGTGGTCCCTAGGAAGCTCCTAATCTGCTTCTGGGTCTCAGGCATGGGCCACGCCTCTATTGCCTTGATCTCTGCTTGATTAGGATGAAGCTGCCCCCACCCCACTACATGGCCTAGGACGGTATGCCACCTCCACCATAGCCACCTGGCATTTTTCAGCCTTTACAGTGAGCCCTGCCCTCTGTATCCTGCCCAACACTTCCTTCAGGTGGGACAGGTGTTCCTTCCAGCTGGTACCGAAGATGGCAGTATCATCCAGATAAGCCACTGCGTACTCTTCAGTATCATGTAACACCTAGTTGACCATTGTTTGGAAGGTGGCAGGGGTGTTCTTCATTCCAAAAGCCATTACCCGGAATTTGAATAATCCTATTGGAGTGATGAAGACCGACTGTTCTCCTGCTCTGGCAGTCAACTCCACCTGCCAGTACCCTTTTGTCAAGTCAATTGTGGTAAAGTATGTCGCCCCTCCCAGCTTGTCTAATAGTTCGTCCATCCGTGGCATTGGGTGGGCATCAGAGTTTGTGACTGCGATGAGTCCATGATAGTCCACACAAAAGTGAGTAGAGCCATCTGGCTTGGGAACGAGGACTATGGGTGAGGCAAAGGGCCTGTTGGGTTTTCTGGATTACCCCTAAATCCAGCATTTCCTCCACCTCCCTCCTAATGTTCGTTAGGATGGCCTCAGACACCCAGTTGGCTGTCCACTGTATGGGCACTTGCATCCCCATGTCTACATCGTGTGTCGCTAAGGGGATTCATCCAGAGTTGGCCGTAAATAAAGGGGCAAAGTCCTCTAAAATCTCCCTCACTTCCTGGGACTGTTCCAGGGTCAACTAGGGCAACAGTTCGATTGCCTCCACAGATGACTTCCACTTGCTTTCCTCTAGCAAGTCCAGTACGGGGTCTTCCTTATCCATTCCTTCCCCAGGACCACATACTGCAAATACCATGTTAGAAAAACAAGCAAAAAGTGGAGCTCAGGCCAGCACAAGGAACCACATTCCAGACTCTTGAATGTCTGATTCTAAAAGCTGCTTTATTGAGCTAAACAGGAGTCAAACACCAAAAAAAAAAAGCCAAACGTTTTCGAGCCCTCCTGGACTCTTTCTCAAGGATTAACATGCATGTACAGTAAGGGTACTTAAATAGCAATCCATTTAAAGTGCCAGTGCTTCAAACTTATACACCTTCTACTTACCATATACTAAAAAACACACTACTTAAATTAATTCTCTGTACAAACACACCATCCTATATTATGAATAAATACATAGCTTAAAGGCATCATCAATATTAAATGGGGAAGAGAATAGAACCAGCGGGGGAGAATGAAAAGGGAAAAGGGAGGGCAAGGAAAAAGAAAAAAGAGAGCGAGAAAGAGGCAATATGCTTTTTACTTTTATATGCATATATAAGCTGTGAGACATATACATCTGAGTTTAGTTTGCCCTGTTGAGTATAGTCCTATAGGTTTTTTTGTATAAGTCAGTATTATTTTAACATGTCTGCTGTCTTAGCATTGGATTTACAAGGTTAACAGTGCAAAGCATGTACGATCATTTAGCAGACTTGAAGTCAATTAATTCCCCCCCTTTGCCTCTTTCTCTCTCTCTCTCTCTCGCTTTTTTCTTTCTCCTTCCCCTCCCCTTTTCCCCTTTTCATTCTTCTCCCCTTCCCCACTGGTTCTATTCTCTCCCCTGATCAATATTGATGATGCCTTTAAGCTATATATTTATTCATAATATAGAATGGTGTGTTTGTACAGATAATTAATTTAAGTAGTGTGTTTTTTAGTACCTGATATGTGCAAGGTGTATAAGTTTGAAGCACTGGTACTTTAAATGGATTCCTATTTAAGGAACCTTACTGCACATGCATGTTATGCCTTGAGAAAGAGTCCAGGAGGACTCGAAAACGTTTGCCTTTTTTTTGAGGTTTGGCTCCTGTTTACCTCAATAGAACAGCTTTTAGAGTCAGACATTCAAGAGTCTGGAATGTGGTTCCTTGTGCTGGCCTGAGCTCCACTTTTTGTTTGTGTTTCAGTTGTAGATACGTGAGCAGCTCGGCTTATTGTCTGGTAGCCGGCCTTCTTGTGTTTTTTTTTGTTTGTTTTTTTTACTGTATTTCACTCCAGTCACAGCTTGTGGGACCTTCTCTCAGGCATCCCGTCCTTTATCCTGCCCACCTGTGGATCCCTCAGTCTGTGCCTTCTCTCTCTCCCCCCCCCCGCAGCCAGCACCCCTGGTTTCACCCACCCAGGGAGGGTCGCTCCCACCTCTTGGGCTCACTTGTAAGTCACACTCTGGCTACAGGTGGGACCTGGAGGGAGGAACTAGAAGGCCAGCCGAGGAGAACCCAGCGGAGGGCATGGGGGACAGGTGCAGTCACCTGTCCCACAAAGCCGGTATTTTCCTTGTTCTGTGCTGGATCCCCCACCCTACGTGGGCATGCCACAATGCTCTGGCACACGGCAACCCTGCTGGCATTGGCCACGCTGTTCTCATGCTGCCTGGCTTGCTGCAACATCCCCTAGTCTCCACCAGGGGTCACCGGCATGCCGAGCCATCCCAACTCGTTCTCTCAGGGAGGAGAGCACCACAAGGGTGCTCTGTCCTCAACCCGCCCCTGCTGACCCACCAGCGCCCGAGCTCGCTCTCAAACCCAGGTCATCGGCATAGCGTGAGGTGTGGCGTCCAGCGCCTCAACCCTCAGTGCCACCGGGCAGGTGATTCTTGTGTTTTTTGAAATACCATGTTAGCCCTATTTGCATATGGCTTCATCATGTTGACATGGTACATTCCATGGGTATGTCTCCTGTCAGGCAGTTTCACAATATAGTTTACGTCATTTACCTGTCGGACTCCCTTATATGGTCCTGCCCACTCAGCCTGCAGCTTATCCTTCTGGACTGGAATTAGGACCATTACTTCCTGGCCTGCACTGAACGAGTTGTACCAAACTTTTTGCTTCTGTTGGGCAGCTGACAGGTTGCTTTGTGCCACTCCCATAAGCTCCTTCAGCTTCTCCCTAAACTTAAGGACATACTCCACTATGGGAGTTCCCTGGGTTGTGTGTTTGTCTTCCCAGTCCTCCCTGATCAAGTCTTGGGGCCCATGCACCCTACGATTGTATAAGGGTTCGAAGGGGGAAAACCCTGTCGACTCTTGGGGCACCTCTCTGTATGTGAACAACAAGTGGGGAAGTATTTCTCCCAGTCCCTCCCATGTTGTTTAGCAAATGCTTGGAGCATCGATTTTAGGGTACCATTAAACCTTTCCATGAGCCCATTGGCTTGTGGGTGATAAGGTGTCATGCATCTTTGCACCACTTCACACTTCTCCAACAAACTCTTCATCAGGTCCAACATGAAGCTACCTCCTTGATCAGTGATAGCCTCCTGTGGAAACCTGACATGGGAGAAAATCCCTAGCAAGGCGTCTGCCACTTTTTTCTGAGGGAGGAGGGAGAGGGCGACTGTCTCTGGGTATAGGGTAGTGTAATCAACCACCATCAGGATAAACTTCTTCCATGAGGAGCTTGTGGTACTCAAAGGTCCCACAATATTCAGTCCTACCCTCTGGAATGGCTCCTCCACAATGGGCAAGGGAATTAGGGCAACTTTGGCTTTACTACATGCCTTCCCTATCTGTTGGCGCCGGTGACAAGACCTGCAATATTCCTTCACCTGCTGGGTGAAGTTGGACCAACAAAAATTCTGGGCCAATTGCTGCGTGGTGTGTGCGATGCCCAGATGTCCGGACTTGGGGATATCATGAGCGACCTTGGGCAATTGCTCACAATACCCCTGGAAAATGACATGCTGCCTGCCCATCACCCATCCCTCAGTACTCACATCCTGTGTATACAACAGTCCATTGTCCCAAAATACCCTATGTCTCATGTCACATTCTGCACAAGCCCTCAGCCTCTCCAAACTAGGATCAGTCCTCTGAGCAGCGGCAAATTCCTTACATTTTCCCAAAGCATGGAACATGTCCCCCTCAGTTCCTAAACTGGGGTCTATAGCTCTAGCGTCAGGGCACTCAGAGTCACTGCCATCCCTAACTTTCTGACCATTGGTTACCCCTCCTTCCTCACAGTAAATGTCTGTAGCTGTTTTGTGAATGGCTACTTGGGGAAGTCCTACTTCCCTTTCATTACTCTCCATGTCAGGAGACATGGGCTGGGAAACCAGCCTCCTATTTTTTTTCACATGGGCTTCTGTTGGGTTCAGGGAATCACAAGTGGCCTTAGCCGTCTGACTCTGGGTAACTGCACACACCACCCCCTGCTGTAGATTATTCCCTATAATCACATCCAGGGTGGGATTGTTTGCCACTGCCACTTTTTGCACCCTCTCTACTGTCTCACCCCAGTCCAGGAGAACTCTAGCTAGTGGCAGAGTATTCTCCTCCCCAGTGAATCCCCTCACCATTACAAACTGATTAGGTATAAGCTGTTCAGACCCAACCAAATCCCCTTTTACTAAGGTAAGAGACGCCCCTGTGTTCCTTAACCCATGGGTCTGCACCCCATTTATAGTAACCGGGTGTATGTGCTCCCTCATGTTTACAAGCATGCTTTCAGGGATACACAGTGCACCCACCTCTGTTTGAGCACCACTTTGACCACTCTGTGCCTTTTTAGGACACCATCTAGCAAGATGCCCTGCCTGTTTACAACACCAACAGTCTTCATTTCTTTTATCTAAGAAATCCCTTTTTGGTAACTTGGGGCTTCCCCCTTT
This sequence comes from Neoceratodus forsteri, assembly GCA_016271365.2. NCBI lineage: Eukaryota > Metazoa > Chordata > Ceratodontiformes > Ceratodontidae > Neoceratodus > Neoceratodus forsteri. The sequence goes on from CM028134.1 coordinate 432,242,668, forward strand.
TGGCGGAGACAGTGAGGGTTTAAGCTGCCCTGAAGGCGCGCTTTCCCTTTCTGCCCTGCCACACCTGCCCCACTTCCTTTCAGAGCAGGCCTGCTCCTGGCATAGCAGTCTGAGAGCTCAGCACCTTGCTGTGCTGTGTGTTTGATCTTGGTTCTCTAGCCAGGTTTTCAACTCTGCTGGGTAAGTCCAAAAGAACTGCTCTAAAAGTACAACCTCCTCAATTTTCCCCACAGAGTTTGCTTCCATGTCCTCCCACCAACATTTTAAAAACTGATGTTGCTTTGTGGTGAGTTCCTCAAAGCTCATGTCAGGGCCTTTTCAGAGTTTCTGGAATTTAACCCTGTAGGCCTCAGGAGTCAGTTCATACTTTTTAAGCAAAGCAGCTTTAAGTTTCTCATAATCTTAGCTATCGACTTCCGGTGACGTCAGTGGTCCGAATGGATGCCTGATCATGAGGTCTTAGTGCCGGGTACACAATCCATCATCATTGGTCGCCGATCAGTGCAATTATGTGGCTTTTTTCTGTATTATTGAGCCTCTCAATATGACGGGATATGGGACGCACCAAAAAATCACCCACAGCGAGTATGAAACAACATCAACCGGGTGCATTGTCCCAGCAGTTGGGAGGCTTCAGCCCCGCTCCCTCACTTTCATCATTACTCACCGGATCAGCAGAAGAGGGAGATGATTCGGGCTCTGATACAAGTTCAACTGTTAAGAAAGTGGATAGCCACAAAATATTGAAACTCCTACAGAAAATTGACACAAAGTAATGGGCATACAGAAGGACTTTTGAAAGTTGGAAGCCAGCACCTCCAGTTTAGAATCGCATGTAGACAACCTCCAAGGGGAACACATGGCGTAAGGGCACTCTCTGGGTTTTTTTTCATCGAAGAGAAAGAGTCTTGACCCTCAGAGCAGAAGATGCAGAAGCTAGGGCCAGACGCAATAACATTCGAATTTTTGCGGTCCTGGAGGGAGCTGAACAAGCAGACATGGCCCAATTTATGGAGAGCTGGCTTAAATAAGAACTTGGCTTGGGGGAAGACTTTAAGATGGATATCGAATGAGTGCATCGAGCAATAGCCCCGAAACCCAAATCAGGTGCTCCCCAACAATCTATTATCATCCATTCCCTCAAGTATCCGGTAAAAGACCAAATTCTCAGGATGGCATGGGGGAAAAAAAGACCTAAACTTGGATGCTAATCAAGTGTATGCTGACCACGATTATCCTCCATCAATGCTGGCTAAAAGGAAGAAAGTTTTATTTGTGGTCAAACAACTCCGGGAAAAAGGAATGAAGCCCCAACTACGCTATCCGGTGTGGTTATGGGTCGAGGACAAAGTAGGGGTCAAACAATTTGACACCCTTCTAGCGGCTATACCCTTTTTGAAAGCAAGGGATGTTTCCTTACCTGATCTCAAGGAGGACAAGGCGTAGCAGCAAATCGAGGAGATCCTCTGGTTAGTGGCTCCGGGGAATAAATGATCGGGGGAAAACGGAATGGATATGCTACTACCCTTACACTCTGATATAGCCAAATGGGATGTCCCCAAGAAACACTCCTGACTGTACCTTCGGTGTTAATCATATCTAATTTGTCCTCTGGTCACTTTGTGGTAACTTGACTCGGAACCATCTGTACGATGGAGCAGCCTGCAGTTAAATTTGGATACCTTCACCTTTGAATTGTTTAGCAAGGTTCATTTATGTTCAGCTCCCAAAGTCAAATGCCTCCCTTTTCTGCTGAATTAACAGAAACACACCTACAATCGGACAGAACTTTATTCTGAAAGGTTGTTTTGAGTCTGACTTCCTTCTGATCTGGACCCAAGTGGTACTGGTTTAATTAGTCCCTCACATTTTGTTTTCCGTGATCATTAACTCTGGTGGTGGTTTAGCAGTTTGCTATCCTGGATTTCTTTTGATGCCCGACTCCTCATTTCAATGCCCTTACCAGAGGACAATGGATACTCACGCAAGTGTTTCATATCTATCCCCAGTTTTATCAGTCTCTGCTCCCTTGGTTGACCAGTCCTTGCAACTGTATGCATTGGAACATTGTTATACAAGGGCCAATTATAAGTTTGACACTGGGCAATATATACTGAACATTTATTAGATAGTCAGACAGTTTTATTCTTATTTTTTGAATTCTTCTTATTGGTGAGGCCATTGCAGATTTAGTAACTGTTCTGACCTGAAGATTTAATTTGATGTGTAACCTTTCATGGGTACTGAAGGAGATGGGACTATTATGGGGACAGCATACTGAAATGCACCCCCTATTTGGATATCTGATTGGTGTCTTTTTCTTAATTTTTTTTAAATATTTATTAAGGTTTACATATTCCATAAGAGTATATATGGCTCCTTAGTAAATAGACTATTAAGGTTCTGAATTAAGATTCTGAACTCCTAGGGTGGCAGGTTTTAATTTTTTTTATTGGACAAGCTACTACTTTTACTCAGATGTTTCATGTTATTTTCTTTTTATACTCTTCCCCTAGATGTCGAGTTTCACTATTGAATTATCAGTTAATAAGGGGTAAAGACTGTTTATACTCTCTGAGATGAGTTCTCTGCCGCCTCGGAGGTCATTTGAAATGTTTTCTTTGGCTAATGGATTGTGTGCCTGGACACACCGGCTCCATTTGGGTTCTTGTGCTCTGGGTTTTACTAAAGGGATCTGGCATCACTACCCCGGCACTGACTGGGGCGTTGGGCCATTGCTGTGTACTACTGCAGCTATTCCCTTTGGGCTCATTATCCCAACAGAGGACACCTTTGAGCACCCTCTTTACAATTGTTTAAAGTTGCTGGGATCTCTCCCAGCTGGGCTAGTTGCCCTATCTTCTTGTTTACCCCAAATGTAATCAGGGGTTGTGCATCTTTCTTATTGTGTTATGTGTACATTATATTGTCATTTGTGTTTTCAGTATTGTGAATATTTTATTTTTGGTATGCTGAATCCCGAGGGGAAAGGTTGGTTGGGGGGGAGTGGGGTAAATTTTAATGTTCTTCTGATTGTATTTACGAATTACCTTGATAATGGCTGAACTAAATATTTGCACTATTAATGTCAAGGGGATTAATAATATTGTGAAACGTACCAGGATTTTACAGGAACTCAAAAAAGAAAAATGTGATATTTCTTGCATACAGGAACTCGACTGTCAGATTCTGAACATTTAAAACTACTTGTGTAGTGTACTCCGATGTGCACCCCCAGGGTGAAAAAGGCGGGAGTGGCGATCCTCAATCACCAAGACTTGCCTCTTCAAATTACAAATGTTTTTACTTTGATAACAGGGAGGATGGTTGCACTTTCTGGGATATATTTGGGTCAACCTATACATATAATCTACATTTATGCTCTGACCCCTCCCACAGGGGAATTTTTTAGATCCTGGTTCCACAGGCTGTCTGCCCTTCCACAGGGGCAGATCATCTGTGTGGGGGATTGGAACTGTGTTGGGGACCTCGGCCTTGACAAGAGTCCTGCTGGGTCAGAAGGACACGTAGTTCATTCCCGCTTACTAAAAATACTTCACTTGGAGGCTGGTCTGATTGACCCCTTGCAAGTACAAAATCCTCAGCATAAGGCTTTTTCTTTTTTTTTCTGCAGCTACCAATTCCTATTCTAGGCTGGATAGATTTTACATGCAAATGGGGATGGCCTATACTCTTCATGATATTTGGATTCACCCAGTAACATTTTCTGATCATGCTATGGTCTCAGCCAAGCTCCGATGGGGTCCAATCAAAAAACAGGGAAGCTGGAGATTTGACGCAGGCTTGCTGCATGATAAGATTTATTTGTATTCCACTAAACAAGTAATTAAACATTACATAGCGTAAAACATGGTGGCAGATACTTCTTTAAAATTAATTTGGGACAGACTGAAAGCGGTTGAGCGGGGTCACACTATAGCTTATGCTGCACACAAAAATAAGCAATACCAGGCTAAACTACAGAAGGCCTTAGATTTGATTAAAGCTCTAGACCAAGAACATAAATGTACAAGGAACAATTCCCTCTTCCCAGACTTAAGGAGGCAAGGCAAGCATATAATAAGTTCATGTTGAGGCGTACTGAAAATTCTCTTAGGTGCACTAAACAGTGCTATTATGAATGGGGGAGAGAGCGGGTAAACTTCTGGCCCAAAGACTTGGAAACAAGAAGCAGACACATATGTCCCAATAATCAGGTCACAAATTGCCCCACACTCCATGGTCTCTCAACCATCTCAAATTGCTTTTGAATTTTTTGCAGTACTATAAACAACTATATACTGAGGAACGTGGTTCAGACCACGCTCAACAGATGGAGCAATTTTTACAAATAGTCCAACTGCCTGCCCTTTCATCAGAAGATAATATGGAGCTTGAAACCCCTATTACTGAGGCAGAGGTGGAGCTGGCAATTAAATCTTTCAAATCGGGAAAAGCGCTGGGTCCAGATGGCTTTGTGGCAGATTTTTATAAAGCCTTTACAGCCAAATTAGTGCCTCTTTATACTGAACTCTCCATGTAGCTCATGAGGAGGAGGCAACCCCAGACACATGGAATGAGGCTTTGATTTCTGTGATTCCAAAGCCTGGGAAAGATCTGACCCTTTGCTCTAGTTTTAGACCAATTTTGCTTTTGAATCAAGATGCAAGACTCTTTACTAAGGTCCTTGGCACCAGACTTCAGAAGATTATACCTAGTTCAGTTCATCCTGATCAAACAGGCTTCATGTCTGGTCGCAATGTCCGGGACAACATTTACCTTCTTCTTTATGCCTTAGTTGCATCAGGATCAGTTTTGGGGAATACTTTACAAGTTGTAATATCTTTAGATGCTGAGAAGGCGTTTGATCGCCTGGATTGGCAATATCTGGATGAAACTTTGAAGAAAGTAAAGTAAAGTAAAAGTTATTTCTTAAGTGCCTTTCATATATCAAAGTGCTGTACAATAAAATACACATAAATTGTAAACAAATAATAACAATAAAATTATTTTAAAACATTTAGAAAAAATCTGATTAAATAAATAGGTTTTAAACTCTATTTTAAAACTTGAGATGGTCGGGCATTCTCTTTATTTATTTATTTATTTATTTATTGAAGAGTTTCACCAGGTAGGGCACACTGAGCAAAAAGATGCTCGTCTCACGGTGCGACCTGGGGGGGACACATGGGAGATAGCATATACATTTCATAGAGTTACACATAGGAGACCATGGTGCATGATACAGAGTGTACAGGGAATACATAACGTTGAGATATACATTAGGATCTTGATACATTGCTACATATAGGTTTACAGAGTGTAGATACATACGGGGAAGGTGGCATATTGTGTATAGATTACAGACATACAAACAGTCATGTATGCTTACATAATTTCACTGACATGATACAGATTATTCGTAATACTGGTGCCTAGTACTTGTTGTCTATGGGGAGGTTGAGAACAGGGTGGGTGGGAAAGTGCAGTAATTTAGAATGCGCCCATAGAAGACAGACATAGACAATGGGATAACCGAGTTATTGGGGGCTGAGCAGAAGTGCAGATAGGATAAAGTGCAGGGTTGGTTGAACTTTTATGCCAGCATGAGAGGAGAAATGCTAGGGCCACTGGTCAGGTCGCATAAGAAGGAGGGGAAGTCGAAAAGGGGGTATGCGCCGGGGGAGAGGTGGGTCAGGAGCAGGAACAGTTTGTGGTATAGTAGTTAAGTAGGGCAGAGGATATTGAATATCTAGAGGAGGAGTGGTGGATTTGGGCCGGTTGGGCATTCCATAACTTAGGGAGATGGTAGGAGAAGGCTGAATGGCCTGCGGTGGTCTGCCAGAGAGGGATTGCCAATAGCCGGGAGTCAGTAGACCTAAGGGCATGGGGGGTTGGTAGGGAGGAGAGGGTGGAGGTGAGGTAGGAAGGAAGGGCACCGAGCCAGAAGTGGGACACAAATTTGATACTGTGAAGTAGCCGACGGTTGCTCAGGGATGGGAGGACCAGACCGACGAAGTAGAGAATTCCACAGGGTAGGGACAGCATGAGGAAAAAGCACGTGCCCCAGATGTTTTTAACCGAACCCTGGGACACTCTAGCAATCCCTCATTGATGGATCGGAGTGAACGAGAGAGGCAGTAGGGAGTAAGAAGCTCTTGCAGATATTGGGGTCCCTGATCATGTAGGGCTTTATAGGTCAGCAAACCAACCTTGAAGGTGATCCGCCACTGTACCAGCAGCCAGTGCAGTTCGCGCAGCACAGGTGTAATGTGACTGGATCTAGACGTACCTGTCAATTGCCTTGCCACCGTGTTCTGCACTAGCTGCAAGTGATGCATATCAACCCCCGGAAGCCCTAGGTAGAGGGCATTGCAGTAATCAAGGCGGGTGGTTATGAAGGCATGGACCAGTGTAGGAAGGTCAGTCAAAGGAACCAGGTGTTTCACCCGGGTGATATTCCTTAGATGGTAAAAGGAAGATTTGACAACTGCAGACACCTGTGACTTAATGGTCAAACCGCTGTCAAAAATAACGCCCAAGTTATGCACCCGGTCTGAGATCATGAGTTGGACACCATCAAGCCATAAGCCCGATGGGTGCCCAACCCCAAGACCTGCCTCCGAATGACCCGGGTCCATAACCAATACCTCGGTCTTGTCTGGATTTAACCTCAGCCAGCTAGTGCCCATCCAATTCTTGATTTCAGCTAGACAGTTGTTAAACACGGAGATCGCATCATCCTGTCCTGGAATAAAGGGCATATACAGTTGGGTATCGTCTGCATAACAGTGAAAACCCAAACTGTATTGCCTAATGATATCTTCTAATGGCAGCATATACACTGCAAACAACATGGGTGCCAATATGGAGCCCTGCGGCACCCCACAGGACAAGGGGAGGGCATCAGAGGAATAAATTCCAGTGACAACCCTCTGAGACCTGCCTGTGAGGAAAGATCGAAACCAACTTAGGACTGTTGCAGACGCTCCACAGAGAAGCCGCAGGCACTCCAAAAGCACACGATGGTCTACAGTGTCAAATGCTGCCGAGAGATCAAGAAGGACTAAGATAGTATGAGCCTTTCGATCTCTCGCAATTAGGAGATCATTCAAAACCCGAACAAGGGCAGTCTCAGTGCTGCGTCTCTTCCTAAACCCAGATTGGAGAGCATCATAGACATTGTGGGTTGTAAGATGGTCATCCAGCTGCAATGCAACCACCTTCTCAATAACCTTACCCACAAAGGGTAAGTTAGAGAGAGGTCTGTAGCTATCTAGACAGTCTGGGTCCAAGGAGGGTTATTTTAAGGAGTGGTCAAATGACCACCTCCTTGAGGGTATCAGGAAAGACCCCTTTCTCCAAGGAACTTCAGACAATTTCAGCAAGGATCGGGTAGATAACATCTATGCAACCTACCAATAGTGACGTAGGGCCTGGATCCAAACTACAGCTGGTTGGTCACAAAGTCTGGACTATCCTCACAATGTCTGTGAATTCTGGCCTACTAAAGTCAGACCAGACAGAGAGGGTGCTCGCCCCCTTCGATTGATCCCTGCAATCCCTCACAGAGGGAGTTGGACCAATACCCGACCTGATACTGGCAACCTTATCTGCAAAGAATCAAGCAATCTCATCACACTCTATTTGTGAAAAATCTCTTCCAGACTGAAGTTAGGTTTTAAGGAAAAATTTCTCAATTGGATTTCTAACATATATAGAGACCCAAGGGCTCAGATAAAAGTTGATGGGGGTGATCTCCTCAAGATTTAAAATTGGAAGGGGGACCAGGCAGGGTTGCCCATTCTCTCCCCTTTTATTTGTGCTTAGTATGGAACCTTTGGCAGCCCTTATAAGACAGTCTGAAGAATTCAAAGGAATAAAATTAGGGGACACAGAGATTCGTATTTCATTATATGCAGACGATATCCTGTTATATGTTGACGATCCTGCCACCACAATCCTGCTTGTGCAAAATTTACTGAATAAATTTGGTTCAATTTCTGGGTTCAAAATAAATGACTCAAAAACTGAAATGCTCCCAGTGGGTGTATCTCTGGTGGAGACTCTTCCCAAGGTAGGCAAAACAAGGGTTTCGATACTTAGGGGTATGGATCCCATGGGATATAAGAAAATCGTACACCCTTGACTACCTCAAGTTACTTCAAGAAGTACAAACAGGCTGTAATCAGTGGAAGGAATTACCTCTTTCACTATCCGGCAGGGTAGAATGCATTAGAATGAATGTTTTACCCTGTTTGTCATTTATTTTTTCAGTTTTACCTTTACAGCCACCAGTTGCTTTCTGAAAATCTCTGAGAATGATTGTCTCCACGTTCATTTGGTCTGGAAAATCCCCTAGGACTTGCTGGAAAGTTCTCATTACACCAAAAAAAGGGGTGGTTTAGGTTTACCAGACTTCCACAAGTATTATTGGGCAGCCCAACTACAAGCCCTTATCCCAATTTTAACCAATTCTGAACCCCCTCTGTGGGTGGAATGGGAGGCAAGATCAGGTACAACAGCTACATTAGCAGATTTAATTGTTATGGATCAAGAGGGTCTTCAGATACTTAATTTACATAACCCTCGGACGGAGGTGATAAAATCTATTTGGAAAGAAGTGTGCAGAGAATTTAAACTAGGTCTAAATTTAAAAACTATAACTCCATTAAGGGCATGCCTAGCTTGTCTCCCCTATAAATTAGACTCTGGATTTCACGCCTGGGCTAGATATGGATTGCACTTGGTAGGTCAGTTTTTTACAGATGAGGGATTTAAATCTTTTGCAACACTTCAGGAAGAATTTAATTTACCAAATAAAGATATATTCCAGTTTTTACAAATCAGACACTATTTGCTAGATGGGAGCAAAAGTTCTCAGTTGACCTTAAAATTAAATGTGCTACAAGAATGCCTGATGACACTGGCTAGTAATGCCACTATGGGAGGGAAGATATCACAGATTCTGACCACCTAATGCATATTAAACATCCATGAAGGGCTGAAGCTGGAGTTCAATTGGGGGCTTCCGAATGGGACAATATTTGGTTGGGTATACACTCTACAACTGCCTCTCTGTTCTGGTGGGAATTCTGCTGGAAAGTGGTCCTGAGATATTTTAAGACTCTAGTAATAACCAAACACTTTGGATACCATCACTCTGAGGCTTGCTGGAGAGGTTGTCCTGATATGGGTACACATACCCATATTTTTTGGTCCTGTCCCGAGTTGCACCGGTATTGGACCACCATTAAAGCTGCAGTGGAGAATATCCTGGGAGTGGTGGTACCAATGGAGCCAGCCTATTGGCTTTTAGGGTTGCCCCCAATGCAGGTTAAGACAAGGGCACAGAAATATTTATTCAGTATATTTGTTGCTGCTAGTCTGAAAGCTATTACCCAGTGTTGGCTATCTTCAAGAGTTCCTACTCTAGACTCTTGGTATAAGATCTGTTTGAATATAATGGATATGGAACGACTGACTTCCCAGCTTCACCTACAATTGGATAAGTTCACTAGCAGATGGCTCCCCTTCATGCAGTTTAAAGCAGAGAAAGAAAACAAAGACATTTTATAAATCCTGGCAGAACAAACATGACTTAAATAGTTTATTCTGGACTTGATCATCCCGTCCTATTGAGCCTCCTCCTATCACCCCCCCCCGCCCATGCTTTTTGATGTCAATGGTGGGTTGTTGGGGGTTCCTCCCGGGAAATATAGAAATATATAAGGAATTTTTTTGTTTTGTTTTGTTTTGTGTATGACTTGCTCAGTCGTTTTTTGTCAGTCTTTATATTTTGATTAGTGTTAAAGTAATGACTAATTGTATATTTGCATTGATTCTAGCTGAATATTTTGTTGTTGAAGTTTATGTGTTGTTGGATGGATGACAAAACTTAATAAAGTATAATTTCAAAAAATCTTGGCTATCATTATTGTCCATTTGGCCTAGTGTCTCATGCCCTTTACCAGTAAGTAGCAAGGATAGCTGGAACCTCCAGGACTCCCTGGGTATTTTGGCCTGGATACAGACCTTTTCAAACAAATTCAAAAATGCATCCATATCCTTCCCCCCTTTAAATTCAGCTATTAATTTGGAATTTAACTTATACCCCAGCCCTGGAGTTTCAGGTTCACCCCTGTCACTTACCTCCTCTGGCGCTGGTCATTGGAGTCTTAGCTTCTCCAGTGCAAACTCTCTCTGGTGCTGCTTTTCTTCGGCCTCTCTCTGAAGCTGCTTTTCTTGCATGGCAAGTTCCCTCTGATGCTGTCTTTCTTGCATCTCCAGTTTCCTCATTTCCAGCTGCAGCCTGATCTCTTCCAGCTCCAGCTCTGCGGTGACCTTCCCCTGGCACTGTGGCTCTGGGTTCCCTCTGGCCTCACTGTCCTCCTCCCTGGGACTGGACACTGCGATGTCCCCTGGCACCCTCACGCCCAATGTCTGGTCCCTTTCAGTCACTTGCTGTGACTTGAGGTTCAGGGCAACCGCTTGCTCATTGGCTGCCATGAGAGCCTCCATGAGGTTCCTTTTGGTTCACCCATTGTGCTGGACCCCTCTTTTCAGACACAACTGCCTTAGGTGGTCTGCAGTGTATTCACTGTAGTTGGAAGCCATCTTCTTCCCTAACTACTGCTACACTTACATCAAAAAAAAAAAAAAAAAAAAACCAGGGTAGGAAACTTTATACTCTAACCAAATTTTTTTCCATATCTCTGCCCTGTTTTGTGTGTGTATTGTTTTTAGCTTATCAATCTGATACACTGGCCTTGAATCCAGCCTCTATGCCTGTGCCACAAATATCTTGGATCCCACCACTGTACACCACATCAGTCATCAACCCACTCCTGGGGGCCACATCCACTGAGCTCACAGTGCCCACCCCTAAGTGCAATCTGTGACAGGGGGAACAAGAGTACTTTTCAAGTGTCCTTCTAGAGTGCTCGCTGAGTTCACAACTGAACACCCACCACAAGGTCCCAGGGCTCTCTCTCTGTTCTAGGTAAGGGCAAAATACAGTCTCAAGTCTGTAGCCAGGTGAGAATTCTCCTCAGTTGTTGTACTGGGGGGCCTGGTGTTACAAGCTCTTCAGGATTTGCCCTCATAAACCTGATCCCATGGGGTGTGCAGCACACAGATCCCCCTTACAGACTCTCTCCAAGACCTGTGTATCTCCCTTACTTAAGGCACCCCAATCCCCTTTTTCAGGATCCTAGTTTTAGCAGCGAATGGTAGCACTTTAGCAATTACAGCCTGGTCTCAGAATTGACTAAACCTTTTACTTCTACACACACAAAAATCACTCACAGGCAGTTTTAAAAGCAAAAATGCTTTTACTAAATCTAAATGTTTATCATATAGATTTTACAAACAAAAAGGTTTAGAAATGTGGTTAGAGAATAACAAAAATAAACATGGAAAATGTACTTCAAATGCACTGAAAACTTCTGTCTGGTGTCTACCTGGTTCATGGATGATCAAAGTGCAGAAGAATAAATGAGTTTTCAAAGACCCATTTCTCTCTTGCAGCCACTGGTCTTCAGTGTGGTAATCTTGCTTCCCTTGTGTGTCAGGAACAGTGTCTGAAATGAAATGCCATGAGATTCTGTTTGGAGGGACTGTTTATAGGTCTGGCCCCTCCAGTCTGTGGATAGCTGGTGGCTTTCTCTTTTTTTTTGTCAGTAGGGATCTCTCTTGCTCTTGCCCAGGTTTTAAGTGAACCATATTATTTGTTAGTTAGATTTTCTTACTATTCCAATGTTCTGGCAGCTAACCAAATGTACATATACCATGACAGTTTCCTGGAATCTAAAGCACTTTTCCTTTGAAGTGTAAAGTTTATGACAGGTAAGGGCTTCCCTCATCTCCCTGAGTTTTATGACCCTCTTCCTTTTGATTAGCTGACCAGGGAAATCCATCCCTTTGAAATGGGGTCTTAGTTTCCTGGCTAATCAGCCTGTTCTCTGTTCACAAAGGAATGTCAAATATTTTGCAAGACCATCTCTCTTTCCTGTGGCCTTTTCAGTGAACTCTGTATCCCTCTGTTAAAGCTCATTCTCCTGGCCTGTTTGGGAATTTTAAACATAACCAAAATCCTCTGAATGTAACTCTTTTAAAGCATAAACAGAAAAAATATACAAAAAAATATTGCCTGCAATATTATTATTTCGGCAGTGGCCACGTTGCCACACTAATAGTCATTCATATTATATGTTGACTGTCCATTTCCCATAGTACTGGATGTACTGGTCAATGGATGGGCTGTACAGAAACTTCCAGATCAGGGAAGAAATACCAAGAGATTGATCTGAAAAGCTTCTGCAGTACCTCCACATGAACGATAGCACCATTAATCCAGGCAAAGGTGTATACAGGCATGACAAGCTTCACCATGTAAGACTTATACATAACTCTGTTCTTCATGCTTGCAAGACATCCTGTTCACCTCACAGAGACCAATCTGTCAATAAAGTCTTGGTGGGGTTCTGTGGAAGGTTAACATTTCATCAGTTTATGCCAATGAAGCCAGAGAGGTATGGAATAAAGTGTGGATATGGGCCAACTGGGACTCTCAGTCCTTCCCCCCACCCCAGCAGGCCCCTGACAACCCAGGCTAGTTCCCGAACCAGGGACAATGGCATCAATAGCAGTAAAACTACAGCTGGGCCAACAGGTCAGCTATAATTTATTTCTCTGTTTTTGTTTTTTATTAACATTTAATCTGCTAATATTGGCATCCCTGCCACTTACCCACAGGGGTCTTGAAACCTTGCCACCTTTTAGTGGTGACCAGCTGAGATGATGCCAGCACTCCACCTCATCCAGTGGGCTCCCTTCTTTTCTGTGCAGAGAACAATGACTGGGTTGGGGCCAAGTGTGCTGGGGTTTCATGGTGCACAAGTCTTTTTCCCTGTAATCCCTGCACATGGGATGACAGCACACTAGGAGTCCCTAGCATATGCACATAGCATGTGTCTCGGCTAGTCTTGGCCAACATCCCATATCCACTGCCTGACTGCTGCCTGTGGTCACTCAGGTGGCAGTCTCACAGGAGTAACCTTACCTCCCTAGAAGAAGAGTGCAACCTCTGGAAAAAGTTCAGCCTTCCTCTCCCTGGCCTGCCCCAAACAGCCCTAGCTTGTTCCCAAACTTGGGTTGTCGGTTTGACAAGTGGTAGTGCTACTACAGTGTCGAGAGGCAGGCATAATTATGCTGCTTTGCACTTTGTTCTCTGCTTAGTTCTCTTCCTTGACTTGCAGGTGTGTACAGACAAATTAGATGGAGCAAAGGAGCAGGGACTTTCTGAACGAGTCATCAAAGATCTTGCCAGAATAAAAAGTATATTTTTTACAATTTTTTTTTTATTGGTGTTGAGCTTGCAGAAGACCTTCTGCAGGTTGGAATTTAGTCTTGTGGAACAGTAAGAATGAACCACATAGGATGGCCAAAAAAAACTGCCTGCAGCCTTCAAAAAAAGAAGGGAAAAAAAGTAGAGAGTCTTCATAAAGGAGCTGCAAAAGGGACAGTTGATAGCCACAGCATGGAAGGATGCACCATGGCACTTATTCCTCCTCCCAACCCCCCACATCTATACAGTCGCATTCCCTACCACCCTTCCTTCCCCCTCCCCCATCCCTACCTTCCAGACAATGCTTCCGTGAAGTGGCCTTTTGTAATACAAGAATGTACAACTTGTTGCTGTAAACCAATGAACTGTGTATTTTGTCCAGATATTACTATTGTAGCTCTGTACACTGTATCAGGAAATTACTACTTTCTGCTGTAAACCAATGACCTGTTGATTTGTTCAAATGCTACCTTTCTGTTGCACTGTACAATGTTGATGTAGAACCCTTGTAAAAGAACTCTGATCAATGGTGTTTCTGAATTTTCAATAAATACAAAAACTGTATTCATGCTTTCAACAAACTATGACCCCACTGGCCCTGTGGCAACCATCTCCAAAACACAGAAGGACAGGGAGTGGAGCAGAGGTCCACGCACCATCACTATTCACATGTACAGTGACAACATAGATGGACTAGACATGACGGATCTAAGAACTCAATACTGGACCACAAGGCACTTCAAAAAATGCTGCCAATATCTTTCCTGGTTCCTTTGGGATGTGATTTATTTCTTCCTTTTATCTCAAACGTTTTACCAGGAAAGTCATACTGACCTGACATCAACTAATTTCCAGATGTGTCCTGGGGGGTGGAGGAAGAGACGAGAACAGAACAGGTACAAAGCATAACGTACAAACATAATATAATGATATAGAAATAAGTATAACAAAGCATACAAATTACAAGAAATGATGCACGAATAAACTTGTTATGTAAGCAATAATACCTGACAGGGTGGGCGGTATTGTGCTATACCGGACTGCCAGGGGCATAATGAGGCCAGACGCCGCAGGCGGAGGGCCTTATAGCCCCTGTAAAGTCCGGTATAGCACAATACTGCCCACCCTGGAGGGTATTATTGCGCTTAGAAAATGGGCACTGTAAAAAAATTTAAAATAGTTGAAAAGTGTTCATGAAAAATAAGTTTAAAGTAACTTTTGAAATAAAATAGTTCCTCCGCCTGCATTTGACTTTTGACCTGTCTGAAGATTGTACTTAAAAACTGCCTCATTTTGTTTTTCTGCAGTGTCTTGTCATTACCTGCCCCCGACCCCAACAGAAACACATAGGCACAGAGACTCAATTTAATTTGTTTTCCTGCAGTTCTTATCGACCCACCCACCCACCACACACACACACACACACACACACCTCGTGCTCTTTTTTTTCCCCTTGGAGATGGAGCTCCCTTTACTTATTTATTGAATGGGTGGGGAGTTTCAGGGCTAATATTTTAATACTTGAGTGGGTACAATCAGACCCAGGAGTGATGGTGGCACATTGTTGACTTCGGCACCATGGAGATGCAGACGGTTGCCGTTGCCAGTTTGATTGCGCTACTACATTAGCCTGCTTTGGAGCGGGTGCCGCCGTGAGTACCTCTTTCCCCTTTTAGAGGGCAACAAAAATGTTTAGGGAGGCAAAGGAAGGGGAAACAACTCAGTTTCACTTTTTTTTTTTATATACTGCCACATGACATGAGCGAGACAGCGCTATGTCCGGCAGCACTACTGATGTTGAATCGGAATGAGGTGGCGAGAGAGCGTTGTTGAGAATGGCGCCATTAGGAATTTGAACGGCTGGGATAAACGGTCTGTTATTCTCCTCTCTCTCTCCCGACTGCATTATAAATGGCAGTGTGTTTCTTTTCTTGTTGCTTGTTTTTTTTTAAGCCCTTTAGTACTTTATGTCCGATTCGGTTTGTAGCTTGCTTATGGAGCGTTGAGCCACTATATAATAAACTTAGCGATGCGAAAAAAATGGCAGAGATTTGAAATTAGATTGGGGGTTTGGCCAATTAGGAAGCAGGTGTGTGCACCAGGATGCTGGTGATGGGGCAGGCTAGACTGGCACTTTTAATAGCTGGGCATCTGTTGTCTGATAGATGCCCAGCTAGAAAAGTGTCTCAGCCAATCGGAAGCCTCAAATCATTTTACCCATTTTCTAAACAGTAAATACCACACAGTTAATTATGAAACAGGCAAAAGAACATCAAACTGGGAGTAACAAAACAATACTATGAGGGGCAGGGAGACAGTGACTAAATGAACTGGGGGGGGCTATGCTGGTGTAAGTGTAGCAGGTGGCAGAAAGGCAGGCGACAGAAGTCCACCCCAGTATCAGAAACAACTGCAAGAGTGAATACAGAAATCAAGGAGGGGGGATTTCCAAGCATGAAGGGAAGCAGCAGAGTGAGTGGAAGCAGGTAGAGAGCCCCAGAGTTTAGGGAAGTGGAATAAGAGAGCAGCTTGGCCAGCAGCAGATTTCATCGAGGGGAGCAAGAGCAAGCATTGCATTGCTGTCATGAATGCCCTTGTCATTTATCCAGATTCCCTGAGTCATCAGAAATCTACAAGGACTAATAGACTTAAAACTATGACACAGCTTGATTCTGAAATAGGTATCAGAGCAGATGATTGCAGGATTTGTTGAAAAAAAAAGGAAAGCACCACAGGAACCCAATCCTGCCTTACTGTGGAGTTGTCATCAGAGTGTGGACATCTACCAGTAAGGAATGCAAAGCAAAAGCAGTACCAGATGTGCCTTGATAAAAAGCCACCCACAAGAAAAGACACAAACATCGAAAGCATTGTGTGCAAGATTGCACTCTGAATGGATTACTTTGCCATACATAATACCCAGAAATGAATCTACCTGCTCGTCTTGATTGCTGGTAGATGGTTCCTAAAATAGATTTGACTTGGTGGTGATGGAGAACACTGACTGCCTATCAAAAACTTAATATGACATTCGGGGGGGAAGGGGGATGCATTTCATTTTAATTTCATTTCATTTTTATTTAAATTGGTAAGCAGATTGGCAAAAATGCAATTTTTCACAGCGACCAGTACATAAAATACTTTAAAGTGTTATTTAAAACATTTACTGTACCTTTTATTGGACCAACATAGATGTTACAAAAAGAAAACAATGTCTAAGCATTTGGACCAACCAAGTCCCATTGTCTCAGATGAGATTCCACGGCTTTGTACACATTGTTGAATGAATTATTTGGTGTTGAGTTGACATCTTATAGTTTTTAAAAATGCTTTTATGTAACACATTATTACATACAAGCACACACACAGTCTTAGACATGCACAGACACATCCAGTGGTAACTGTTTATTTACTGTAATTTTATTATAGTTTATATCATATTTAGAACTTATTTGACATTGTTGATACTTTTACCACCTAAAACACATTAATCCACATACAGTATTAACATGCAATGGGTATACCCTGGTCTGTCATCTGCAAGCAACATGGAAACTTGTCCTGTTTTTCCCTTCCCACTAGGTTACCAGAACTTTGGACTCCATGCCCACATTAGGCAGACAGTGCGTGGCTGCAAAGCATTGGTAAGTAATCTCCTCCCCAAAGGTTTACTCCTCACTGTGGCCCCACCAGTGGGCAGCCATGTGGCACTGTTGTGTCAGTACAGTGCAACCTCCCTCACTGGAGAGAGACACTGTCATATGGTACACTTAATCCCTCCAGCCCTCTACCAGAAATGCCCCTGATGACCATGGTACGCTCCTGAAATCTGGTTGCCGGTGACACGAGTGGTTACAGTAACACTGCACTAATGGTCTGGCTTGCACGTATCTCATATTGTGTCTTGTGCTATCACATGTCTCAGTTATCATGTCTGCTCTGTATTTAGTCATGATGGATTTTAGTTTCAGGTTTGCCATTCTGCACACCGTGGGAGGAAAAATGGAAGACAAGGTACTTTTGTTTTTCACTTTATTTAATCAGTAACTTGTGCAACTAATCCAGATGTGGACATTGTATGTTTAACATTTACATCAGTTCTCCCCGCCTTTTTCAGTAAAACAAAAACTAAATAACTTAGTAGTACAACCTTTGCTGAGTGCAGTGAACAGAATAAACTGTGCAGCAGAATCTTTGAAACTCCACACAATTCGCTAAAATGTAAATATAATGAAAAAATTAAACAACAAAGCATTATGAGACCAGCATGAAAAATGTTTGGTACTAACTGATCTTTAAAATGAGGGGTGACACATAGCTGTATCATTTGCATTTTTTAACTAGACAACAATAAATAGCCAAAAACACAGGAAAAATTGTGTTTTGGGCTATTTTATGTTGTCTAGTTAAAACAAAATAATGGCCAGGATATTCAAAGGGGTTGCACCATGTGCAACCCCCAATGCTCCCTGGTGCGATATTAAAAGGGGAATGTTCCATGGTGTAACATCCAATGTGCCGGGGTGCACTGTTAAGGTATGCGGTGCAGATGAAGGGGGCATGCCCATGCATATGTGGCACATTCCAGTATTCAGCCCAGGATGTGCGGTGCATATGCTGGCACAACCCTACATGCGCCACATACTGGTGCACAAAGATGAGCCAAAAAAAACAGGCTCAAATGCTGGCCACCCACAGACGGGTGGCTATATTGCTAGGCCAAACACAACAGCCGTCAGCTATGGGTGGCCACCCACCCAGCAGGACCACCGTCCACAAGAGCCCTGTCCCCCTGGTAGCCCAGTGCCCCCCCCACCCTGCATACCCGATTGCGGGCATCTGAATAAATGAAAGTGACCCTGTAGGTCTAGCGGACACCCCCATGTCCAATTGTGGGCAGTTGTAGCTATCAGAGAAGTACCTGGTGGTCCAGTGGTACCCTCCTCCCCACTCACCCACAGAGGGCTCCCGGCCACCCAGCACCCCCCCTTCATCGGTGGGTGGAAGCACCCTGCCTGCATACCAGCTGGCCGCCCGCCGAATTACAGCGTACAGTATGATCTATACACCTATTGGTCCACAGTGTGGACCAATGGGCTTGCAGGCCATACTGTATGACACAGGACCTGATATGTAAATGAATCGTTCATTCACATATCTGGTCCTGTGTAGTACAGTATGATAGCGGGGGGGTGCTGGGTGGCGGGCCCTCCGTGGGGAGGGGCCCACCGATCACCAGGATGTCTCTGATAGCCAGCAACTGCCCACGATCGGGCATAGGAGGGGACTGCTAGAACACCAGGGTTACTCTCATTTATGCAGATACCTGTGATCGGGCGTGGGGGGACCACTAGACCACCAGGGTCACTTTCATTTATGCAGATGCCTGCAATCAGGCATCAGGGAGACCTCTAGACCACCAGGGTCACTTTCATTTATGCAGTTGCCCATGACTGGGCATATGGGAGTGGGGAGGCTGCAATAGCTCACCAGGGACCAACCCTGATGGCAGCAGCTTGGCAGGGTGCCAGGCGTAATTCGCCAGGACCCAGTGCATCGCATGCAAATGGGGCCATAATGACATGCAAATGGCTCCATTTGTGCCTTGCATATATTATGGCCTCATTTGCATGCCCCCGGCTGAATATTGCAGGTGATGCACCTAGTGCAACTACACTTGTGCTGGCGCATCCCCGTGCTCCCTCTGTGTGTCTTGTGCTGGTGTTGTGCCACTGCACCATGCGCAGTATGTGTGCCCTTCATGCCATATTCAGCGGTGCTGAGCCATGGTGCATCACCTTTAAATATCGCCTTGTCCTGGCCCTGGTGCAGCCCAGTTGCGCTGCGCTCAGGCGTATGCCACTGCCCGGCACAGTCTGGATATCCTACCCAATGCGTATAGCCATATCCTGACCCTTGTTTTAAAGATAATTTCGTTTTGAACATTTTTCTTGGTGCTGCCATAGTGTTATGAAGTTGAGTTGTTGTGTAATTCACATTTTAGTGAGTTGTGTGTAGTTTCAAAGATTCTGCTGCAACTTTTGTTCTGTTCACTGCACTTGGCAATGGCTATACTGCTTAGTTATTTAGGTTATTTTTCTTTTTTGTTACTGAAATAACCATGAGAACTTGAGAATGGCTGTAAATGGTACACACACACACACACACACACACACACACACAAACACACAGTTTGATTTTGAAAGCCCCAAAGGTTATGCAAAGAGCCTGCGTCAAACAGAATTGATGCAAGTGGCTCCTTGCATCAAAATCTGTGCTGGTTCTGATTTTGGAACACCTGCTGCATCCAAGATGGGACCCCCTGCACCAAACAGGCCCTGTGGAAGCATTGTGCTCTACATGGGGGTGCACCATGTCACAAAGAGGCTTGTGCCACAGCAGGGCTGCAACATCCCCATAATCGGGATTTTGAAAGCCTGCTGTGGCTGCAAGAGCTGGCAGTGGTTAGGTCAGCCATAAGCTGGTCTAACTCCCCCTATGCCAGCCCAGCCATACTGTCCATGACACGGCCCCTCCAAACAGCTGCCAGGTCAATCAATAATAATTGTATACTGTGGTGAAACATCTGAGCACCCATTTTCACCATATGACTGCCTCTTCCGATATTGTCCCCCTCCTGCACTTGTCTTCTTCCCCTAGGCAGTAATAGTGACATGTACTTACTATAAGTAGTAAGTACTGACTGTATTTAGTCTTCCCACGAGTATTGTATGGTGTGCTATGGCAGCTGGTGGGTTGTCAGCTCTCCAGCAGCTGCTGAAAGCCTATCTGCAGCTTGTGGCATTCCCCTATGATGCACCTTTTCTTTGGCGCAGCTTACACCTTGCGGAAAACCCAGGGAATTTGGCGCCGGGACCCTCATTTTTCCAAAATTAGTCACAGGGTCCCTGGCTCACCCCAAGATTGCTGCAGCTCTAGATTGATGCAACTTGTGCCGGTCTATGGGCTGTTTGAAAATTGAGCCCACAACATCCACATCTGGATCTGTTGATAGAATCTAAGTTTATTATCAGATGTGGTAACAGTAGCATTTTTTAAGGTTTTATGTGAAAAATGTACAAAAACAATTGTGCTTTTGATTATTTATTGTTGTCTATTTAAAATACTTCAAATGGCACAGCTATGTGTCACCCCTCATTTTAAAGATATTTTAGTTCTGAACATTTTTTGTGCATGAGGTTTTATGCTGTTGTGGTGGGCATGCACCTTATGCCACCATCTAAAGGACTATGGGTTCATTCTCATTCGCTCAGACCTGATGTTCACCTGACTTGCAAGGAGAGGCAGGCACAACTTTAGATGCAATTAAAACATTTTATCGTAGGGAGGGGTGCAAGTGTCATAACAAAACACAAATGAACTGAGCCACTGGAAGGAGTGTCACTATAAGAGACTATGGTCTAAGGCAATTACAAGGATTCTGGACTTCTATAAGATTGCAACAGTTTACATGATTGCAAGGATTTGAAACTCTATAAAGTCTGAAATTTTAAAGCCCTATGGAAATTGCAAAAATTCTAAAGCTCTATGACAACTGCAAAATTCTTCAGCGCTATCACCCTGGCCACAGATAACCCAAAATAATAGGCTGGTTAACCTTTGTTGCAGCTGTGAATGGTGACCTGCAGGTGGGCACTACAAACAATGGGGTGCACACAAAAAAGGAATTTCCAGGGGACAAATGCACCAGAGTGAATTGACAAAAGATGCCTCTAGAACGGACAGAAGAACTTTACTTTCGAAAGTGGTGACCACCAGAGGATGAATCTTGTTCCATGGACTAAAGAATTTAACTGCCTGGAAAAGGTCAGGTCAGACTGCCAGGCCAAAGGCACTTTGAGGCTTTGGTATTAGTAGATAGGTCATGGCAGACCAAAGATCAATGCAGAGCAACTGGGTTCTTACACAAGACCCTCTAGGTGTCAGTAGGGAGACCATGACAGAGCACTGAACAGGGTCTCACTGAACATACAAGGATTTGTAATCTTGGTATACTGAACTTTTTCTTGAGCTTTCATCACTCCTGAATTTGGCTGCTTTCATCACTTGTGGGTCTGTTCTCTTTCATCGCTCACAGATCTGGTCACTTTCATTGCTCTTGAAAGAAGAAAAATCCACACCACTGCATGTCAGCGTCTTTAACTTTCGAGATGTGTCAGCTCCTAAACTTCATTTCCTTAATGGGGTAGGGATGCAGTAATGTTGAGTATCTGGAGGGTCCTGTCCTGACAAACCCCCAACTTTAACTGGGTCAGCCACCTGAAACTGTAGTCCAACAGGCGCTGGGTGCCACCAGCTGACAGACAGGAGCAATCCCTGTTGGGTGTGACACCTGAGCAGTCAGTAGATCATTACAGAAAGTATCAGCTTGGTGTGCAGCACAAACATGGTTGTCTACCTGGGGTTGGTCTAAGGTTGAGTACTGAAATTTCATAGTCTTTTGGAGAAGGTATCACACTACTATGTGGTCCATTTCGGCACAACACACTTTAGACAGTTGCTTTAGATTGAACAAAAGTCTTCCAGGTCCAAATAATTCCTTTACTTCACAAAGCACAACACAGGACGGTGATACAGTTGCAAAATGGGCAAAACATGGACTTGGCAGTTTGTTTGCAAACTGGCACAATTGCAACACAGTATTTGGCAGTTCATTTGCAATTTGGCATAACACAGTATCTGGCAGTTTGTTTGTAGTTTGGGTAAAACACAGGGTTGACAGTACGTTTTAGGGCAAAACACAAGTTCACAAGGCAGTCTTAATAATGTACCACTGTATCTTTAAATGCAGCTCATTAGGCAGTCTATCAGATAAAACACACTATCACTTTAAGTAGGACACATTCGGCGGTTATTCAATTGTTGCTGCAGCTCCACGATTTCTATTCTTATAAGCCCACATATTCAGATGAGGTGCATGGTGCATCCCTAGATGTGCCATGTATCTTTGGGCTTGCGAGGGACATTGGGGATGTGACAATACTCAGAAGTCCCTGATGTGCCCCGCAAACCCGACTGCACTGCCACCTGGAATATTGTGATGCGAGAATGCAAATGAGGGGTTCCTCATGCATATGCTGTGCATTGCAATACTCAACCCTTAGAGTAACTATGGTCAGCTGCGCCAGCGCATAGTTACGCTTTTGAATCCCTACTTTAACTATGCATGGGGTTGGGTGGTTCTTTGCTCACAATGTAAGGCTGCGTACAAGGTCTCCCTCCCAAGCCCCAATCAGTGTTAAAATAAATGTATACCTTATCCCCGTTGCTGTAGTGTAGTGTCTCCCCACTCCGCCCGATCCCTATCTGAATAAAAACATAACCCTATCCCCTTTTCTATAATGTAGGGACCCCCATCCCCATCCGATCCCTGTCTGCATAACAACATAGCCCAATCCCCTTTTCCATAGTCTAGGGACCCACTTTCTGGTCACTGTAAGAAAACAACCAATTACCGTTTCCATAGTGTAGTGTCCCCCCAACCCCCACTCCAGTAGGCAGTAACCCCGTAACTGTCGAGACAGCCAGTGAGTGCATACTATTTACTGTATATGCTCGGGTACCGATCAGTCGGTGGCTGGCCATGGCAGGGTGAGGAGGGCTGTGCCAGTTGCCAGCATGGGTTGGAAAGGGGGGGTGCGGGTGGTGGGTTACTGCCTACTGGTGTGGTGGGGTAGGGGGACACTACACTATGGAAATGGCAATCAGTGTTTTTTTGTACAGTGATTGGGTGGGTAGGGGTGTCCCTACACTATGGAAAAGGGGACTGGGCTATGTTGTTATGCAGACAGTGATCGGGTGGGGAGGGGGGTCCCTACACTATGGAAAAGTGGATTGGGCTATGTTGTTATGCAGACAGTGATCAGGTGGGGAGGGAGTCCCTACACTATGGAAAATGGGATCTGGTTATGTTTTTCTTACTTACGGTGATTGGGCAGGGAGGGGGGACCCTACACTATGGAAAAGGGAATCTGGTTATATTTTTCTTTCTTGCGGTGATCAGGTGGAGGGAGGGGGGTCCTTAAGCTATGGAAAAGGGGATCTGGGTATGTGTGTTTTTCTTATGGTGATTGGGTGGGGAGGGGTGGGTCCCTGCACTATGGGAAATGGGATCGGGGTGTATCATTTTTGTTCTTACAGTGCTTGGTGCTGGAGTAGGGGGGTGGCCCAGTGCATTCCGCCAGGTGCAGCCATACAAATTAGCCCATAATGGGCATGCAAATGGCCCCTGTGCACTGTACATGCCCAATGGGCTCATTAACATGTTTTGGCTGAATATCACCTATGGGGCTGTGACTCATAAGGTATGCACCACGCATTTCCCGATGGGTGGTCTTCAGCCCTGCACCCTGGATGCGCCGCACCATACATGGCATCAGCTTGCTATGTGCCATGCATCCAGGGTCCAATATTCAAATAGAATGTGGGATCAGTTCCCATCATGCATTCTGTTTGAATATTGCAACAGAGCCAGCCGGCACAACTTATTTGTGTGATGCACTGTTATGCATGTGCATCCAGCCAACTCTGAATATGGGGCCCATTGAGCTGTAGTTAATGTGACCCATGGGCACTCAAGATTTCCAACCCACGATACTGGCTCCTATACCACCCTATAGGTGGTCCTTTTATTAGGGCCCTGCTGGACCCAACACTGCTCCTATGGATGTGACTCAGCCACCTCTGTGGGTGGTCCTGAGGTGGGGTTACCTGTCCACCTGCATGGTCTTGGCTGCTTTACTATGTGCCACTCGGCATGATTTATTACAGTAAAAACAAACTTTTATTAGGCTGAAATTAGTTGGAGGTTGCCCTGCCCCTTGCTCTGCCCTGTTGGAGCTTCCTTCACTTTGTGATGATGGCTTCTGGACCACTGCCCCACCTTCTGGGTATTTATTACTGGGGCCCTACCTGCCCCTTACAGCCTCAGCCACTTGCCCACTGCACTGTCCAGCACTGTTAATAATAATTTTTCTTTACTTGTTTTGGCAGTCAGCACCTGCCCAGTGATGCTGCTAGCAACTCATTGCCCCAACCTAGGGTTAAGCACTGAGGAGGTGGGTGCTGGAATCACTGGCTCTGGTGCTGGCTGTAGATGGGTTCCTGCTGCTTGGTGGGTGGTCCAGGAGGGAGGGATCTGTTTCTCCGCCGGACGCTCAGTCATCACTGCCGTAGCTTTGTCCTGGGGCTCTTCCCTCACACTATGGCTCTACTCACTGCTGTGACCCACTAAAGCAGCTAATGAGGAATCAAAACAAATTTAAATAATAATATAAAAAATGGGGCTAAGCAAAGAACACTCATCTACCTTTGACTCCCACTGCTGCTGACACTGGGAACACCCACCCACAGTACTGCAGGTGCTGCTGATGCTAGGGAAAAGGCTGCTGAGTGATGGACACTGGAAGCACCCAACTGCAGGAGAGGTATGCAGGTGGAGCCGACGTAACTGCTTCATCCTTCAGATAAGCCTCTTCTGATCCCGTCACTCCCTGCATCTGACCTCCTTCCTGGTCCTCCTGAACTGCCTAACAGTTGCACTAACCATTCTCAAGGGCTCAGGGTTCCACTCTCAGACCCTGAGTGTGAGCCACAAACAGCTCCTTCATTTAAAAAAAATTTCTACATGCTGGGCAAGGATGCAGGGCAGTAGTCCCAGTGCATGGTCTGCCTTCCCCATGCTGCTTGTTTGGGGGGATTCTGCTAGACAGCAGGCAGTGGGGACAGAGGGAGAGAAAAAAAGTCACAAAGCCCTGCCTTGGGCTGGCAGAACATTACTTGCTGTGCTGGGTTTAGGCTACAGCAGGGGGAGTCTTTGCTGGGGTACTAACTACAGTTTCATATCCTGATGGTGCTGGCAGGGGGATCCACTGGGGAGACTGCTTGGAAATTTCACAATAAGCAGAGTGCCCACAAAAACACATCCTTGTCACCACTCAATATCCTGGGGACTCTGGGCACCTAATGTATTCCCTGGGTTTATTTTCAGTAGGGCCACCATTTCTGGGGCACTACAGATTCAGGCCTGCCTAAAAATATATATCCATATGTATTGGGAATAATCTCATTAACAGCTTAGACACTATTGTTCCTCAAATGTTTCTAAAGGATTATCATGTAACAACCTATTAAACCTTATCATTAGTATTATTTAGTGGCTGTTATGGCACTAGGCTTTAGAACTTGCAGCAAAAGGGAATTTTGCTGTATTACAGTAGGTTCTACAATGTGGTTTGAGCTACTTCCATAACAAAATGTTTTGGGGGAATCCCAAGGTTTGATCACTGAGACCATCTAGACAACTGTGCGGTCATCAGTGGTCGTGCAGGCATAGGATTCTAAGAACTAACGGGGATACCACAGATCCATGGCACCATGGGACAACCTTCTGGGATAAGGTATGGTAATTCTCTCTTGAAGCAGCTCTGCCTCTCACTTTCAGTCAGGTCCTTGGCTTCTTGATTCAATTCTTTATTCTTCTCTGCAACTCTGAAAGTACATGGCTTAATAAGGATGTGGTGTACAGTCTTTGGAAGTGGGATGCTGGACTCAGACTGGATTCGGTAGAGAGGCACATCTGAATGCGGAATGTTGGTGATGATGTACAGGTCTGGATTCCACTTAGTTTTCAGTTTCTGGCAACTGTGAGCACATCTGTGCATTACTCTTTCCCCAGTTTGTAACAGTTCTGCTTTAGCACTTTTATAGTACAGGTCCTGTTGTTGTTCTCTTCCTTTGGCCATTGCTTTGACACTGCTTCAACAGCAATCTGTAGTCAGTCATGATACTCTTGTATCTATTCTGATTTAGTAAGATACTTCTGCAGATTCCGTAGGCACTCCAAGAACTACATCTATTGGTAATTGGCACGGTGTTGAAATATCGAGTAGAACGGAGTGTGCCTATGGAACAACGGACAGTGTTACTGCACAGGTATAATAGTTCTGGAAGGATAGTAGGCCACTCTAGGTGTTGTGGTTCTGGCATGGCTCTCAGCATGTTGATGATTCCGCAGTTGGTGCGTTCACATAATCCATTTGATTGTGGGTGGTAGCCAGTGGTTCATATTTTATGGCTTTCCATACAGTGCACACAGTTCTTTGAAAATGTGTGACTCAAACATTGTCCCTTGGTCTGTCAGGATTTGAGTTGGGTACCCATATGGCTTCACAAAGTGATCCCAGAAAGTTCAAGCTGTGGTTTTGGCTGTGGGTTCTCACACTGGAACTACCACTAGGAATTTACTATAATGATCAGTTTTCCTGAGTGGGTACAGTGAAGCCTACAGGATGAAACCCAATTCTGCAGAATTCTACAGCAGAGTTACTGCAGGAAACAAGAGTTACTCCCTTTTGCCATCATTCAGGAAACTGTAGTAGTATAAGTTCATATATCTTGTTAAATGTTAAATTTCAGCCAGTCAGCGCATACCACATCATTTGACAGGTGGGTATGGCCTAAAACGGACCAATCAGAACTGTCCCTTGTTAAAACGGAAGTCCCTCCCTGAAATGTGCTAGTTCTGCCCACTTCTGGTGGAAGTGACATAAGCTCGAACCCGTGTCCCGCCCCTTGCGTAGGAAATGGTATGCATTCAAACCCGTGTCTCACCCACTTGTGCAGGAAATGACCCACACTGAAACCCTGGAAGTGACATAACATCACCATTTTGTAAGCGTCCTATGCCCCTTGTTCTCGTACACTCCTCGAACCCCTGCCACCCACCATTTTGTAAGCGTCCTGCGCCCCTCCTTCTTGTACACTCCTCAAACCCCTGCCACTCACCATTTGGTAAGTGTTCTGCACCCCTTCTTCTCGTACACTCCTCAAACCCCTGTCATCCACCATTTTGTAAGCATCCTATGCCCCTCCTTCTCATACACTCCTCGAACCCCTGCCACACCATCCTGGCTGGAACCCGAGCCCCACCATGCTAGCTCAAACTCCTGTCCTCCTCCTTTCTCCTGCACCCCACCATCCTGGCTTGAACCCCTGTCGCTCTTTACCACCGTGCCCCATCTACCCCAAAAAATAAGTTAGGGTTTATATAGTGTTATGTGCCCCCTGTCAGCTTAAGTGTATAACTGCAGGGGCATGTGTGTGTTTTTTTGATTAGGATATTTTCAGAAAGAAGTATCTAGGAGGCAACCTGATTGTGCAGAGGTTTCACAGATCTGTTTGGCGAACCCTCCCAAGGGAAATCCATCTGCATGTGTAAGTACACTTTTTTCTGTTTTATAACAAGTTATAAAATGTGTAAAACTTGTACCAAAAGGATACCTTTATGTATATGCATGTAACATTTATAAGCTAAAACAGGGACCTGCGTGTAAATAAGATGGTTCAACAGTTTTCTCTGGATAGCATTGTAACATGCTGGTTTTGTGTGTGTGTGTGTGTGTGTGTGTGTGTGTGTGTAATTATTCTATAGCAATCACAAACTAATCATTTTACCCCATCATGAATTAAAAGAATAAAATATATTTAAAAAAAAGGAATACACAGACCTATAATTCTCCCCTCAGCTCTGTGTAGTATCAAGGAGAAGGCTGAATGAAATGTGAGTGATATTTATAATGTTTTTAAAAAAGGGGGTGGGGCTACAACAGATGTGCCTCTGACACGTTACCATATATAGTATGATGGGGTGTGGTGATGGTTTTACCAAGGGGCAGTCCATCTTGCAAAGCATTATATAAACCCTGCATTTGAAGCCAGAAGGCACAGCTTTTTGAAAGACTCCTCAGATTCTGTTTTATAGACTTGGAGCAGATTATCAAAAACATTAAGAAGAAGAAGATGGTGCAGTGCTTCTCAATTCAACCTCCCAGCAACAGGCCAGACTGGCACACTACTGAATGAAAAGTCTGGAGATGAAAAACCAAGCAAGAAGATGGCTATCGGTGCCCCACAACCCAAGCCAATGTATGTTTACTACATGAGGTGTGAAAAAGAATGTCCCACACAAGTCTTGTTGAGTGGAAGAGTGTCTGATATAAAAAAAGAAACTCGCTGAACAGTTTGGTGAATCAGAAAATCCTAAATCTGACTGTCCTTCTGAAGAGGCACTACTGCAAGATCTTGAAGAGTTGCTGGGCTGTGAATCTGATGCAGAAAAATAAATTACTATGAAACCCAAAACAGAGAGTGACAAGAAGGGGGAGCCAGAGAAGATGGTCAGTGAGACACTGCCCAAAAAAGCATCAGAGAAAATTGTGAAAAAGAAATCCAAGACACAGCCAAGAGGTGCCTCTGCCCAAGAGGTGGATGATGATGATGATAATGCAGCCACAAGCAGTCAAGGCCAGGCTAAGAAAGAGAAAGATAAGAAAAATGAAGAAGAAGAAGAAAAGAGTTGCCTTGAGGTAAATGCATTTTAACATTTAAAAAAAATGTGTGAGTGGTGACAGGCGTACATGGAGTAACTGAGATGAGTTAGCAGTAGAACTAAATCTTACCTATAATGAGCCACATTACCAATGCTGTTTTCTGTTTTTACTTTAATAGACTGAAGGATCTGCGATGGAGCAGCAGTCATATTCGGACAGCATGGATTCGTGACTTTTCACAAATCTACTGCTTGACTGTGTTTGCTGTGTGAAAGATACAAATGTGGTTGTTAATGAGTTGTGTGAGGACCAGTATGTTAGAAATACAGAGAGCGACAGAATGTTTCAAAATGTCATAGAACAGGCTATGATCACTACCCAACCCTCTTCTTCTTCTACTGAGATTAGACAGAGGACCTCATGTGAAAAACCAGGCCTCAGTAGTAAACCCCCCAAAACTGACCACGATATGTATTGTAAGTACGTTATGTATCATACCATCCGTGGCGTAATTGCCTCAGTGATACAGAGGGTGATACATTGTGAATTTGTCGATTCCTGTCCCGGGTGTGAGACAGATGATCCAAGTCAGAAAAACCATTCATGTATCCTTGATGACTTGTTGTCTAAAGAAGCATACAGAAATGTTTCTGAAACCATACATATAGGGCAACTCACGCCAGTGATCTTGGCAATCACTATGAAGCATCAGGGGTTAAATATGACCAATTGTACCCTGGAAACTATAAGTCACATTTTAAATGATGTGAGAAAATCCGATGACCCCATGTGGTTAGTTATACAAATGTTACAGCAGACAGACAGTGAAATTAAAAAAGATGCCTGCCGTCTGGTCAGCAAAGGCTCCTTTAAAAAATTTCTAAAAAGAAATTCAGGAACCCTGTTTATATTGTAAAAAAAATTACCCCACCCTGCCCCACCCCAAATTGCTACATGTAAACATTTCAGTACCAAAAGTGTCACATTTTATTTTACAGATAATTATGTGGGACACAAGTACAGAGAGAATCCAAAGACTTATGTATCTGATCCTAAGCCATTACTGCCATCCATCACTGTTTGGTTCACCTCAATATGACATTTGCCTTTGTGAGATACATGCAGCCTCTGAACTGATGATGCGTGCCCTTCCAGAAGTGTGGGAGGATACAGATAAATATATAAATGAATCAGTGTTGCCACTTGTAGAAAATGTCAAAGTGTTTGCCGATATATTTGTGGAAGACAATGAATATCTTTGTGGACTTTATATCATGATCGTCATAGTCGTGCGTGTACTATAAAGCAGAAAAGACCTTGTGATATTGTATGTGTTGTTAGCCTGGCTTCTCTGCTTGCTGAAATGATCCACTGGTCAAAAAAGGTCCCTTTAAAAAAAATTCTATAAGGAAATTCAGAAACCTTGTTTATGTTGTTAAAAAAACATTTACCCCCCCCAAAAAAAAACTGTTACTTGTTACCATTTTAATACTGTTCATGTCATTACCCTGGCTTTTTCCACTTGCTAAACTGCACCATGCAGTGAGAGGTCACTAAAACATAGTGCTGTATGTTTTTTTCTAGAGTATACCATGATGGGAAATGCCCTGTCAGTGCGTCGAGGCTTATTTACCAACTAGTCAGACACAGAGCTAAACAACCTGGTTGAAATCTACCTACAGGACAAGCATCATCTGTACTTTTAGAGACATGCTAAGGTCTTTTTGATGGTCTCCTAGATGGACCCCAAAAGGAAACTGTGGATTATTTTAAGGATGAGGGGGCTACTCTTGAGGAAGCAATGTATAAAATTGCTATAGAGTTTATGCATAATCCTTATGATGTGGTACACTTTTGTGGTTTCATCTGTAATGCTGTTGAATTTTTAGTGTTTAGTCTGCAGAACGGGGGGTCTGAGTCTGTCATCATATATTTTGCTTCTTTTATCGCTTTTTTTGTTTTCATAAATCAGATTTAGCATATGCTTTTCTTAAATAGTGTATTATAATGTACTTACAGATGGAACATACTGGCATGCTCCCAATATTTCAGGCAGTCTTGATGTTTACAATGTACAGTGTGATAAAGGACATTTTAAAGGAACCTGTATACTTTGGAAAGCAGCCTGTATTAAATGTCTGCTCTGAAGATGCTGCTGCTTCACTGGCAGAAAACACACTGACTCTGTTTAAAGCATTGCCTCACTTTATATGGAAACTCTATACTGAAGTAATGGAAAAAACTAATTGTAGAGCAGTATGTAAGGTGAACGACATTGTAGATGTAACAGATTTTTTTTTAAATCAGGCTAATTATTTTGAGTGGTGTATGGCATATGTGTATATGTATTGTGCCCGCCTCATCACTAAGGGGAAGTGGATGATGCCCATGCTTGTGTAAAACATGCAGCTCAAAAGTTACTGTCTCTGGGTAGTGTAAAATGTGTAAAACTGGAAGAATAGAAAAAAAGGTATTATGTAATCATTGCATGTTTGCCATGTGTTATGCCCTTTGTAGGTAGCACCTATATGCATTAGTTTATGTATTATAAAGTATATAAAGTTAACCTTCAAATACTGTTATTACGTGTGTATTTATAAATAAAATATAATCATGCATTGCACTTTGTGGTTGTCATAGTGTTTTTAAAAGAATAGAAAGAACACATGCTTTATTTTACTGGTGACAAGAGTTTTGCTAGCTAACAGATGTATCAGGGGTTGACGAAAGAAGATGAATGATCACCTGCTCCAGAATATATATTTCAATGCAAAAAAAAGTGAGTAGTTTCACAGGGGTGACTCAGCTGTATAAGACTGCAAAAAAACTTGATAAAGATGTCACCAGGAAAGGTGTTGCAGAATGGCTTGTGAAGCAGGACCCCTGTTCATTGCACAAAGCAGCCAGAGTCCGATTTAAGAGAAATCCTGTCATTGTTTCTGACATAGACAGACAATGGCAAGCTGATTTAGTGGATATGAGTCAATATGCAAAGTACAATAATGGGTTTAAGTACATACTGACGTGCATCGATGTGCTATCCAAGTATGCCTGGGTAGTGACTTTAAAAAGACAAATCAGGCAAGGTAGTGATGCAAGCACTTTAGAACCATTTTTAAAATGGACACACACCTCAGAAGTTGCAGATTGATCAGGGTAAAGAGTTTCTAAATGCCTCCTTAAAGAACCTATTAAAACAAAATAAAATACACCATTTTGTGACAAATAATGAAGTTAAGGCCAGCATTGTAAAAAGATTTAATAGGACGCTGAAGTCACGCATGTGGCGTTACTTTATAGCCCAGAATACTTGGAAATATACAGATGTGTTGTCAGACCTGGTGCACAGCTATAACCATACTTATCACAGAAGCATTAAACACAGGCCTGTGGATGTTAACCATTCCAGTGCCCTGGGTGTATGGAAGATCCTCTACGATAATACTGTTCTTGGCAAAAAACAAAAGGGTACCCTTCAGAAAGATGATCACGTGAGACTATCTGAGTTAAAAGGGGTGTTTGAAAAGGGACATGAACAGACGTACACAGATGAGAGATATTTATTGTGATGGAGGTCTTAAAGACACAGAGGCCCACTTATAAGCTGAAAGACTATCAGGGGGAAGACATCAAAGGTACTTTATATGCTGACAAGTTGCAAAAAATTGAACCGGATGGGGACTGTGTGTATAGGGTGCAGAAAATCCTGGCAGAGAAAAAACATGGCAGAAAAACTTGGTATCTGGTAAAGTGGAGAGGGTGGCCCGATAAATTTAATAGCTGGGTTGAGGCAGCACAGATTCAGGACATTAGAAGCAAATGAGGCTTAAAATGCTCAAAAATGGTTTTTATATCACTTTTCCCAGCAACGCCTCGCACAACATTTTCTCCAACAATACTATATCCACTTTTACAGTAAAGTTACCACAAACGCTTGAACTACCTGGCGAACGGGAAGTGGGCTTAGCAGAAATTCAGTACTCTCATACCTGGGACAATGTGCCTGCACAGAAAAACGGGTTCAGTATGCTCTATCAACCTCTAAGCGTAGCCCACAGTAAAACACCACCAACGGGACCCTTTACTGAGTCAGCAGCATTTAAAATTCCATTGGGCTATTATCCTAACATGGCTGGTGTTATTACTCAAATTAATAAAAGCATATTTTGAAGTAAATGAACTGCCAGTGGTTTTGGAACAACAAGCCATCGGGAGAGAAATAAGCATTGACAGTGACATCAAATGCATTTTATTCATGCACGGGCAGTTACAGTACCTTTTGGGTTTTAGCAGACTCGAGGTAGGTGTAGGGAAGACTCTAACAAAGAACCCTACAGATATTAATGGGGACTTTTACACATTATATATCTACACGGACATTATTATCCATGAAACAGTGGGTGACAGTCTAGTGCCTTTGCTGAGATGCATACCTGTCAGGGGCCAAGACAATGAGATAGTGACCGTGACCTATGATAAACCCCATTATCAAACAGTCAGTAAACATCAGATCGATACAGTCACTATTGAAGTAAAGAATGGTCAAAATGAACCTGTACCATTTCTATTTGGAAAGGTGATCATGAAGTTGAATTTTCGCCCCCAGAGAATGCTTTAAAATTTACACAAGGATGGTGATCGTTCGACATTATGGGGACCCTGTGTTGTACAGAAGCTATTACCAGGCACAGGCAGGATACGGTCTGCCCGGCTTTCAAGGACTTCCTACTATGTATGGTTCTGGTATAGGTGGGATATTTTGTAGTCTGTTCAGAAAAGCAGTTCCATTTTTAAGAAGGGGGGTTTGAAATTGCAAAACCACATCTACAGACAGCTGCTAAAAATGTTGCAAAGGATGTTGTGGAGCATGTGACTAGTGCTGTCACTCAAAAGATGTCAGGGGGTGATAAGCCTACTCAGGTGGTTCAGGGCTGATTGTATTCAAGAGAGGTAAAAAGAGAAAGCGCAGAGTACACCCTACGCTTCTCATCGGACCTCCCAGCTACTTTAAAAGAGGTGTTTCAAACGCCAAAACTTCATAAAAGAAACGTTCAAAGGCAAAAAGGATCTTCAAGGGTCATAAAAAAGCAGAGACCTGTTCTAAAAAACATGGCTTTCTTGCACTGTGGTTCTGAAGAATGCACAAAATCAGAACTTGATCTGTTTGCCATTTCTCCCACACAGACAAGCATTGAAAAAAGCATTTATGTAGAGATACCCCCTCTGGCTGCCCTTTCAGAAAACTCACCGATTGAATTTTATATAGCAGGGAATGGTGACGACTATTTGGATCTAAACAACAAGCTTCTTTACCTGGTTTGCAAAATCACTGAAGTGGATGGTAGTGATATACCTGCAGCAGCCAAAGTGGGACTTATAAACTACCCGGTGGCCACCATTTTCAGTCAGCTGGATGTGACTGTCAGTGATCAGCTCATCAGTCAGAGCAATAACTGTTACCCCTACAGGGCTGTCATAGAATCTGTGCTGAACTTCAGTGAAGAGACCCTTTCTACCCAATTCACCGCAGAGTTATTTTACAAAGACACCCTGGGGAAACATGAAATCACAGACAGAGACAGTGACAATGTAGGTTTTAATAAAAGAAACTCCTTCACACATCTCAGTAGAGGGGTTGAGCTGCTGGGACACTTGCACACAGACTTGTTTAGTGTGGATATTAAAATTAAACTGACACGTAACAGGGACAGCTTTTGCCTGATGAGTGGAGATGCTGAGCCTTATAAGCTAAAAGTCATGGCCGCCTCTCTGTTTGTCAGAAGGGTTAAAGTGACCCCTGGTGTTCGTCTGGGACACTCAGAAGCCCTGCTGACCTCCAACGCTAAATACCCTATAGACAGAGTGGGAATGAAAGTGTTCAGCCTCCCTGTAGGGTCTGCAACCCAGATAATTTGTTTTTGGGACAGTTAACCAAAAATGATAGTCATGGGATTTGTTGACAATGATGCTTATTTATTTATTTATTTATTTATCAAGTCTAGGATTACAAATACCTTTGAGCCTTGGCTCTTTTACAAAGGTTCCACGTCAGAGAAATACAAATTATGGGGAACATCAAGACAGACATTACAACAATGTGGACATTGCAAACAGAGTACAGATTAATACAATTCAAGGGTAGCATTGTAACAAGGCAGCCAGCGGCATTTGTCAGAGAAAATAGACAACAGATAAGAAGTGCCAGAGTCATAGGGAGAGGGAAGAGGGGAGGGGGGAGAAGGAATGTAGGAAGGGTGGGGAGAGGGTGAAAAGTGCAGCATTGGGTATACCAAGATGTGAGGGTAGAATCCAGTGAGGAGGGAGGGACAACTAGAGCAGAAAGGAAGTGGAGAAACAAGGTTAAGTTGGGCAGTCACAGGAGCTGTTGGTAGTGAGATAGTCCCGGAGCCTAGTTTTAAACATACCAATTGTTGGGGCAGAGGAGATGGTTGGGCTGAGGCCATTGAACCAGAGTGGTGCTCGATAAGCAAAAGAGCGTTGTCCCTGTGAAGTGTGACAGTGGGGGACTTTCAGTAGCTGTAGCGTGGATCTCCTAAGGCACCATTTGTTAATTCGGTGTTGTAACAGAGTTGAGACCCCAGAAGGTGCAAGGCCAAGGTAGATTTTTTTCACCATGGAGCAGGTGAGAAACTTTATGCAGTTTGATAGTTGGAGCCAGCTGGTCTGAGTGTACAGGTCACATGTGTGGGTGAGACGGTGAGCACCAGTGATGAGCCGACATGCTTTATTTAAGGCAGTTGAGAGGCGTCTAAGGGTTGTGGTTGTGGCCGAGCCATAAATGATGAGACCATAGTCTATTACAGAGATCACAGAGCTCAGGACTGCAACCTTCAAAGCTTCTGGCA
This sequence comes from Neoceratodus forsteri, assembly GCA_016271365.2. Classification (NCBI taxonomy): domain Eukaryota; kingdom Metazoa; phylum Chordata; order Ceratodontiformes; family Ceratodontidae; genus Neoceratodus; species Neoceratodus forsteri. The sequence continues at coordinate 432,278,232 of CM028134.1, forward strand.
TGAGGTGTGGTCTGTGTTTGTAGAGGAGACCAAGCCATGTATTAGCAGCTCTAGCTACATTATCTACATGAAGTCCATAGGAGAGATTAGGGTCAAGCTGTATCCCTAAGTATTTGAAGGACCCCACCTGATCTAGAGTGTTCCCCTGGGTGGTGGAGATAGCCAAGTGGTGTAGCTTGTGTGGGTTATGAGAGCTGCAGAAGAGCATATATTTGGTTTTCTTGTCATTGAGGACCAGTTTATGATTAAGAAACCATGTCTCTACAGAACTGAAACCAAGTTGAAGGTTGTGTTGAAGAGTTGCAGGATCTTTGTGAGTGGAGAATACAACAGCATCATCGGCATATAGTATGATCTGCTCAGAGCAGTGGTAAGGGAAGGAGTTTAAGAAAAGGCTAAAAAGGAGGGGTCCCAGTATGGATCCCTGTGGGACACCTGAGCGAACAGGCAGGGTGTTAGAAAGAGCGTCTAATTTTACTCTCTTGACCGGTTTTCTAAGTAGCTTTTAAACCAGAGAGAAGAGTCAGGTGATAGCCCGGCATTCAGTAGTTGGTGTATTAGTAGTCCATGGTGTACTGTATCGAAGGCCTTGGAGAGTTTAAAAACGGCCCCTGTGAGAAGGCCGTTGTCAAGGGATTTGTGCAAAGCTCCAGTGAACTCAAGAAGGGCTGTGGTGGTGCTGTGACCTTTCGGAAGCCGTGTTGTTGTGGACAAGGTATATTGTATTTATCCAAGTGGTCAGTAAGTTGATCAGCCACGATGCGCTCGAGTGCCTTAGAGAGTGGGGGCAGTATGGAGATAGGGCGATAATTTGAGTGATTCGTCTTGTCCCCACTTTTATGGACGGGTGTCACGGTGGCTGTTTTCCATAGGTCCAGGAATTTTCCACAGCTGAGAGAGAGGTTTAGGATTTTTGTTAATGGATGAATTACCTCATCGAGGGTGAGCAACAGAAGCTTAAGGTCCAGGGTGTCGCTACTAGATCTAGATTTAGAGATAGCTGCAGTAATATAGCGGCGAGCTTCATTCAGCCTTACCTTCCTGAAGTAGAAGAGGGGATGGTTAGACTGAGGGGCTGAGGTATTTGGGGAGTAGGCCCTGTTTTCGAAAAAGTCATGGGGTAGAACAGCACTAAGGTCTGAAAAAGCCAGTGTTAAAGATGTTTGCGATCACCTTGGGGTCGAGGGTTGAGGATCCATCAACCATTAACATGGCGGAGAGGTTTTTGGCTGCTTCCCTGTGACATCCTTGATATTGTCCCAGAAAGCACGACCATTTCCCCATGTATTGGTGAGCATCTTTGTAATAGGTGGATTTCATTAGCCGTATGGCTTTTGTGCAGGCATTTCGTGCTTGTTTGTAATTTTGGATGTCCAGTTGTTTGCCAGTGGCCCTGGCAACTGCCCAGAGGTGATCCCTTAGTTTCAGCTGTGAGAAGAGCCACGGTGACCCATGGGTTAGAGAGAGATTTTGTTTTGCGCCTTTTAGCAGGGGCAAAGAGGTTGCAGGCTTTGTTGAAAATTGAGATGAAGTGATCAAGAGCCAAGTTAACATCTGTTGCTTCATAGATGGGTAGCCAGTCTTGTAGAAGCAGGTGTTGTTGAGATGTGGAAGTTTTCCACGAGGAAGGACTCTGCTAGCGATAATTTTGGGAGGGGGCTTAAGGAATTTGTTAGACCATGCACACATGACTGGGAGTGGTCACTGAGGAGTCTGGGAGAATGGTCATATGAGAAATCCTTGTGGGGTGAGTGGTGAGGACCCAATCCAAGAGGTACTGGTGCCAGTCTTGTAGTTAATCCTAGTAGGGGAGTTTACCATTTGCGTGAGGTTAGCAGCTGAGATGGAGTCTTTATAGGCACTGGCACTCAATGCTAACCAGTTTATGTTGAAATCCCCTAGTAGAATAAGTTCAGCTTCGGGAGGATGAGAGTTGATAAAGTTTAGGACATCGTTGAATCCATGTTTAGGGTCCTAGGGTGGGATGTATATGGAGACAATAGTCAGGGCTTTATGGTTGGGACCTAGGATGATTTTATTGGCAGAATCTGGGCCGAGGCAGAAAGTGATGGAGTTGCTACAGGGTGCCAAGACAGGGAGTCTTTGATATAGATTGCGCAACCACCGCCTTTTTTGGATATCCGGTCCAGCCTGTGGACATTGTAGCCCTGTATTGTTACTGCTGAGTCAGGAACTTTAGGTGTCAGCCAAGTTTCCACCACTGCAAGGATGTCAGGGTTGTGTTGGCATATGAAGGCTTGGAGTGCATCCAGCTTTGGTAGTAGGCTGCAGATATTAATGGTTGCAAGGATAAGGGCACCTGGAATTTGTGTGTGGCCTGAGCTTCTAGGGTCAGGATTGGGATGGACGCTGCCTGAGATGAGAAGGAGGAGGAGGAGTAGGAGTTTTAAGGAGCAGAGTCACAGCTCTTTGAGAGATTAGTTTTGATAGCTGTTTTAGTGGTTCCTACACTAAAAACCACTTTAACTTTAAACAGTATAACATTAATTTTGTGGCTCTGTATCTGGACGGCGAACAAATCTCTGCTAAACCTCTGCCACCCAATTTTAGAAATGGGAATGCTGTGGGAGAATATTTTAATCTAGTACTAATGGTGGGGAAATCTATGAAAGATCGGCCGCTAGTTGTTAACCGTCAGAAATTTACCCAAGGGTACGCACTGTTTTCCTTTGATCTCACTCCAGACCAAGAATGTGCTGATCATTACTCTTTAAAGCTGGGAGAAACCTCAGAGCTGAGATCAGATTTGCAGAAGCCCTTCCACAAACAGTTAATATCATTATCTACGCTGTGTTTGATAATGTCATTGAAATAAACCAAAGAAGAAACGTCATTTTTGATTATATGTGATAAACCATAAAATATGAACACAAAGCAGCTGGAAAAAATTGTAACCAATGACTCCCACATCCGTGACTGCTTTCTGGGTGTGTTTCCCTGTGATGTGCTACCCAAGGAGAGACTTAGAAACCTTCCCGCAGCACTAGTCATCACTACTGACCTCCATGACCTCCCTGGAAGAGCACTGTATACATTTCAGAAAATGGGACTGGGAAGTTCTTCGACAGCTACAGTTTTCATCCTGACAATCATGCACAAATGATTGTTTTTTTTTTTTAAATGGAAATGCAAAGAACATTTTGTACCAAAACACACAGTTGCAAGATACCTTCTCTACCACCTGTGGATTTCACTGCATATTTTTCTTACACCACAGATGCAAAGGACTTTCTTATGATCAGATTCTAAACATGTACTCTTATGATTTGATGAAAAATGATGCCATGGTAACTAGTTTTGTACGTCGCCTTTTCAGACATGTAAACATGTCAGGGCACATATCAGTGAGGTGGCAACATGTTCAGACATGTTTGTCTTGTAATGAATTTAAAATATGTAACCGCTTGTAATTTTATTCAAAAACAGTCACTTATAAAATTATATATAAGCACTCATAATTGTGTGTCTGTCAGTTTTTTCTGGGGACCTGTGCTTAAACTTGGGTGGGGGGGGCACCTGTGTTTAAAATTTTCAGATATGCAATGTCTTCAATAATGACAAAAATATATAAAATATAAATATATTTATTGTAAAAAAACATGCCAATAAAATAGAACATACATCAGTGGTATCATCATGGATAAGATATAATAAACAGAAGCATCTCCTGTTAAAAAATGCACACTATATATACCATAGCACTGAGGTAGAATTATGATAAGCACCTCTTTCTAAAAACATGTTAACATATTTAACTATGAGGTAGGCTAACGTGCATCAGTATAAACACTTTTTTGCAAAAATAGGATTACATAGTCAATGTGAGGTAAATGGTTAACATAGGTTGTACACAGCAATCACTGAGGTATATAACATTCATACATAGAGATTGCATTTAAATTTTACACAGTGAGCCATGTAGATTTTTTAAAAGACTTTCGTCTTTTGGGTGTCACTGACCATTGGTTGACTGGAGATGGCTGTGGTTGTCTTGCACCAGCCGATTTTAACCTTTCTACATAGCTCCTGTTTGCTGAATGAGCAAACACTGAGGTGGGTATTTGTATGTTAGACGCAGCCATTGCTTTGACAAAAACATTCCAGCCCTCTGGCTTTCTGTGGTCAGGGATTGTGTGAGTGGCTGTAGCCGCTCTTACCAAATCAACCATGTGAGACCCAGAAACAACAATACCTTTATACATTAATTCCCCCTTATCACTCCAAAAACAATATCATTGTTCTTTGCCATATGCTTTAACAAAAAGTTCAGCGTTGGTTTTAGACCGATGAAACACTACTTAAAATGTCTTTTCCATAGTACTAGGTACAGAAGCTGTCTCTGCCGTGTCCGCAGGGGGGTCAGAAATTGATTCATTTTCAGGAATCAGTAATGTCAAACTGGTTTTAGCTTGTTCTCCTTGTCTTACCAAAGTCAGACAGCACTGTAACACAGCAGAGTACATTTTGGCTTTGTCATAGTCTGATAAATCAGTCCAGGACAGTAAAGCTCTCATGTCAGTGTCCAAACTGTTAGTTGCAACTTTTCCTATATCCTGATCAGGGTAATTAGTTTTAATGTGATACATCTGTTGTTGAGGCACCAAATACATTTCTAAGTAAAATCCATTATCTGTTAGCCAGCAGGCCGGTGATCAAAGGGATGTCAATTCCTAACAGTGTCCTTATAAAGCCACCTGTATGGTTAACTATTTTCTTTTTCCTTTTTAAGGTTATTTGTTTATCGCTTAAAGTTTTAATGACTCTTCATTTTTTTTCAGCAGACCTAACTGTTTTGCTGACAGTGGACTATTTCTCAGCTATAGCTGAAAACAGATCATCAGAGGCTGAATATAAAATAGCTTTTCTTAAGCTGGGAGACCCTTTTACTAGTAACTTTAGAACAGACATATTTCTCTGCAGTCTTTTAGACATAATAACAATACAGTATCAAATATTTTTAGAAGCAGAATGTGTTTTTTTCATGACACATACCACACACCAGTCAGGGGGAAACAACCCACTACACAGTCTACATTTGTCTGGTGTATTGGATCTTAAATCAACCAGTAAATAGCCATGAGGCTTTCTTGTGGCATCTTCAAAAGCTTCTAAGAGAAATTTTGTCTGACCAGGATACATCTGCCTAGCTAGAGTTATGATCTGCAGCTTGTCTCTGGGGATTTTAAACAAAATCATGTATTTGGCATTTAGTGTGATGGTCCTGCTTTTTTTACCTTGACAGAACACATTCTGGACAATTAAAAATATTGTCAACTGTTTTTGATGACTGTACTTGGTAAACCCATACTTGACTTCACTATTTTGACAGGCAGAGTCCATTAAATCATCTATAACAACAATATTTACCTTCCCGGGGGTAAGAGATCATTGTCAGCTAGTTACATCAGTAGCCCCTCCACAAATTTAATCTGAGTAACTTTAACAACAATTCATTATACAAAGGATGCCAACAGCTGTAGAACCAGACAATATTTTCAGGCTTGTGTGATAAAGTGGCTTCAGCATGTTCCAACAACTGTTTTATAAAGAAGCTCTTCCCACTATTAGAGGGGCCAGCCAACAGACAAGTAAAGGGATGCTGCAACCTGATATCCATTTTTCACAATCAGTATCCATATGGAAATGTTTCAAAATTGTCTTGTAAAACTCGCTTGTCATAAACTACTTTCTGGGTCTTGGACAGCATTTTTATTTCAAGGGACCACTGCTTTTCATTTCTAACAATGCTGGGTTGACTCACAGTAATTTCTTTAGAGATCTGTGACCCCGTATAATCAAAGACCAGGTCCTTCAGACTTTCAAAATTAATGTGTTTACTGCTGGCTACATTAAGGGTAAACCCTTTCACTTTAAGAACAACCTCTCCACTGGACAGCCGGTAGCCGTAAATTTTTGGGCCTGTGGAAACAAACTCTGTAATGTGTTCATCTGCAGGAACTTCACTGGTTAGCTCCCCTAAATAATCACCTAGAGGTGGGGTCCAGTCGCCCGGTCTGGAAACAAAAATGACAGAGTCAGTGTCGTGGTAAAAGCATCTGTCCTGTAACCTATCTAGCAGGTTGTAGAGTTCCACTCTGGCATATGCTGTTGTAAAACTAGCTATAAATATGTTGATATTATTAGACTTTGGGTAATGAGCTCTTGTGTATTTCCAGTTTAAACAAGCTGTTTCATCATCAATGAAACAGCATGAGACTATATTGTAGTATGGCTCAAACACATACTGAAAGAGTTTATCAGGGTCTGTTACTATGCTTGTGGTCGGCAAATTAGCTCTCTGCCTAAATTTGCCCCAAAGAGAATTTAAAAACAGTTTAGATATCTGTCTCCTTGCGGGGTTAACAGCTATGGCTGCAGAGTTCAAATGTATATTTTCCCTTTCAAAATACTGCTGTATGTACCTGACTTTATCCGCTTCATTTTTTACCCATGAAGGGAAACCAGATGCCTCTTGCTTGCCTTTTAGATGCAGCTTGATGTAGTCTGCAAAATGTTCTTTGTATGACTCTTTAAAATGCCAAACTTCATAAATGTTAGTGATTTTGTAGCCTTTTTCCAGTGCCAGGTTTAGTTCTACAGTACAGTAGGTACCTGTAAGTGACCTTTTGCTCATCACCGTGTGCGCACAATGTCGTTTGAAGTCTGTTTTCAGCGCATGTGAGACATAATGAAAACACAAGATTTTTATCAATCCTGGATGGAAGCACTGGAAAAAAAGGCCTCTGGGGGGTAAGACTTTTACTTTTGCTAAACCAAAGTACTGAGTGAGGTCATCAAAATTGTCATAAATGATGTCAGGATGACTGACTGGATACTGTTTTGTTTTGTTAACAAAAGGGTAGAAGCTGGTAAAATCATAATAGTGTATTTTCTCATCAGGCAGCATCTTCTAGTACAGACAAATGGCATTTGTTCTCCCCCCAAACAGTGACTGCCTAGGTTTGAGTGGCTGTGGTAGCTGCCTGTCCCTCAAGAAATTATTCAAACCCTGATCTGTAGCCAGCATTGCTTTCCATTCATGTTCCCACAATACTCTAATGGCAAAACCCTTGCTTTTTAGAAAATAAAATTTGTACATGGTCCTATTGAATAGCTGTCCAAAACTAGTCCCTGTCATGTGGTTTCTATATTTCTCACAGTAACAGATGTTGCAGCTGTGAAAAAAACAACCATTAAATTCAAATGCTGTGGTTATGCCATTTATGACAGAATAGCTGTCCAAAAAGTACGGACCCACCTTAAATTCACCACCCCTTAGCGTGTGCTGAATAGAAATTTTTTCTTTCTCAGATATGTACATAAGCCACTGAATAGCAGGTGTGGAGTATCTCTTTTATTGTCTGTGGTAGTCATCTGGGGGGGAGAACAGCGACGGTGCATTCTTTCAAAATAAAAATCTGTACATGGCCATGCAGACTGAGGCTATCGTGACATACTGGAAAGGGTCTAAGGATACTGTTTCATACTCTACTGTATCACCGTCTGACTGTTTTAAAACACTTTTGGCTGTCATGTTCATAACTTCTTTCCTAAATTTGACACAGGCTTTTTGAAGAATTTCAACATCTAACCGACAATAGTAGCAAAGCTCTCTTTTCAGATCAAATTCTCTATGTCAGTTAGCTAGGTAACATTGCAAAAACTCTTGCTTTTCTGCAGGCAGCATATATTCAGAACCATAAAACTGAGCATTGGGCAGGGGGCCTACATAATTTTCATTAGCCTTGGTGTTAAAAAAATTGGGAAAGTAACCTTTAGCAGTCTCATTCTCTAATCCAAGGGCTGCAGGGATTTTTGCTAGTTTAAAAGGAAGAAAACAATGGCTGTTGATAAATCTGATGTGTAGGGATGTCATTGTGACACAGAGTAATTTTCCTTCTTGTGTGAGCAATTTAATATCAATTCTTTCCTTGACTAGCTGGCTAACGATAAAATAACTGTCATAGCCTTTGGTATTGTGTGCTATAAATGTGTAGTGTCTAAATGGTGCGTCAATAAAATGTCCTACAAAATCTTTTATACAATCTTCCCCTTCAAATTCCCAGGACCTCTCCCCATCTAATTGCTTAGCATACACAAAATTTGATATGTGCTCTCCTGTTTCTTGTGTGGCCTTAAAATCAAAGTTTTACATCTCTGAGTGGTGACATGTAACACAGATGCTTGTCTGCGGTCGTGAAAGAACCACATCTGTTACACTGAATCAATTTACATGGATGAGATCCCTTGTAAAAGACAAAACATTGTTCACACAGTTTCATGGATTTACAAGACCCTGTACTCCCATCAGCTCTAGCTAAATGCCTTTCTAGGCATGCTGAAGACCTACAAATATTTGTACAGTAGGGGCAGGATGCAGTGTCAGTTTCCTGTTCAAGACAATTGGGGTCAAAGCAAACTTTGCACTGTTGTGCACAGGTATGATTTCCCGTATGGCTATATGCTACGTCACAATATTTGCAATGGTACCTAGCACCAATGATTTTTTTTTTACATTTGTTATGCCATAATAATGGTTGTCATGCAGTAATACAAACAGTGTTTTAGGAAGTCTTTCTGGCCCTGTTAAAAATGTTTGCCAGTTTTCTTCATTATGATATAAAATCTTAATTTTAACTCCTAAAGAATGTTCAAACTGGGGCACATCACTGAAAGTGACAGGGGTTTGGTCTGACAAACCTAGCTCAGCGTGCAATATTTTAGCCTTATTCAACAACTGACTGTCACTCATATGTGGATTTAGGAGTGTGAGAATGGAGGCACCGAAATACAAACTATTATCTCTGTTATTTAAATCAATCAAGTATTCTCTTTTTTTGTAAAATCCTGCTATATAAGATGGAGCTCAGTGTCCGTCTCCCCCCCACCCCTGAACCCTGGTGATTCCTGATAGTAGTCACTATGAGATGTATAATGTCATCAGTAATGATTTCCTTATTGCTCTGTAGCATATCAGCTAGTTGATCTAAGAAGGTGGCAGCATTTAACTCATTAGGGTGTGTTTTCCTTGAGAACAAGGGTTGATTTAAAGAAGCAGCATTTAATCTTAACTGTATAAAGTCTCCACGGCGTGTTTGTCTCAGAACCCTGTTCAGCAATTCTTGTATAGCCTGGTGAATTGCAGCAATGGCCTCTGTAAAAGATTTTATTTTATCTAGATTTATAAATTTATATCGTTGATGGCATTCTGTAGCGTTAATTTTTTTTAAAACACGTTCATATTGCTGCACAGATTCTAAAAATACTGTAGGGGCGACCTGTTTGCTAGCTCATCATCATCTTGCATATGTGCCGCAACCTAGTTTTCTAAGTCACCAGCTTAATTAACATCAGCAACCTACATTGTAATATTTTCTTGGCACGCTTTACTTTTTTGTTTAAATTATCTTGGATTGTTTTATTTTTTACCCAGATTTTTCTTTTTTGACCCCATTTGTTATGTTTTTATTTTGTTAGTGCTGCCACCCTTTGTACTCAGCTTATAAGAGCTTCTGTGATTTCACTTTGTAATTTTATTTTTGTATCTGGACACCATTTCCTCCATTCTCCTGTACTTTTCAAACATGTGGGCCACATTTGCCATCTGTTTCAGCTCTGAGTATGAGTACTTGGCTGCACATAATAAAGAAAATACACTGCTCAGTAAAGTACCCTTACAAAACTCAAATTTAAACATCTGATGATCATAATCCTCACTAGATATTCTGCTCTCAATTACCAAGCCATTAAGCAAACAATCAAATGCATTAAGAATATATGCTTTTCCAGCACTGACCATGTCAATGTTCACTTCTTGAAACCTTGGGTGCAATAACTCTTTGCTAGAACCCCTTGTGCTGCTGCTACTGCTCATTGATGTGTGTATGTCATCATTCAAATTTACAGATGTGTTTTGCTGATGACTCACACCAGCGGAAACTTTTGAGCGCCTTTGAAAACATTGCATTCAAGTAATTGTCTCTTTTTCCCTCCCTTTCTCTCCTACAGGGGTTCTCTGTGCTGTTGGTAAAAACAGAAAATACACCCTTATCACTACTTTTGTATTTTCAACTTTATACTGTAAGACAAAATTTCAACTCTAAAAGCTTGCAGCATTTTTAACCCCCACCAATCTCCTATTTTCAGCATTATACTGTAAAACAAATTTTAACTCTAAAAACTTGCAGCATTTTTTAAACCCCTCCTTCTCAATCTCCCATTTTCAGCATTATACTGTAAAACAGATTTCAAATCTAAAAGTTGCAGCCTTTTTCCTAGTTAAAAATAAAAATACACACCTTCTGTAGTGGTAAACTGTGCATTATTCAGCTCTTCAATCGATTGGAAAAGGGTTTCATTTCCACCTCATGACTCCATTATTGCTTGTTAAATGTTTTTAAAAATTCTTTTTTAGCTCAAGACGTATTTTTGGCAGTCTCACTTTGTTCTTTTGTCTTTAGCTTCCAGTATCTTGAAAACAGTTATATAAAATGTGTGAAACCACACCCCAGGTATGTGGTTAATCCTGAAAAAATGTCTGAACATCTGGTACTGTCCTTCAAAACCCCGCTCCCCACCCCTTCTCCATGGGGAAATATATCAGTCCTAGGCTACTCCTTGTAGGCTTTGTTTTTCACTTCCTCAGAAAGCTGGAAGGCACCTCTCTAATGCCTTTCTGCTAAAAATTTGGTCATAGTCTAATTAAAACAGATTTTTTTTCAGTCTTAAGACAGAGACACAGTTTTATAATAAGGTCAGTTGCATGCCCCAACTTAGAAGTTATAATGTTTTTAAAAGTCAAAATGGAAATTGTGACTCTTCCTAAAACAGCTGCATCCTTTAAATTAGTAATTCAGTGTAACATAGCTTACATTTTACTAATCAGAAGATAAAACTTATTTTGTCTTTTCTAAAAAGTTAATCATGAGAATCACCTTTTTTTCTCTTTTACACAGTAGGGGGTCTAGCAAGAGTAATGTTTTTTTTGCTAAAACTTTGGTCACAGTCTAATTAAAACAGATGTTTTTTTCTCAGTCTTAAGACACAGTTTATAATAACGGTAGTTGAGGGCCAGCTTAAGTTATGTTTTTAAAAGTCGAAATGGAAATTGTGACTTTTCCTAAAACAGCTGCAACCTTTAAATCAGTAATTTAGTGTAACATAGCGCACACACACACACACACGCATAGCGTGTATTCTTTTGCACCGACTCTAAGCAAAGCTGTAGGTACATTTTAAGAAGACTGTGTGCTTTGAAATGATTCTGAGAGAGAAACATTATCATTTTACATTCTGTCTTTTCTTTGTAACATATTATTTATTTTCTTATTTATTTAAGCTTCAGATTAATGCCTTTGAGCCATGAGCTCTTTTATAAAGGTTCGAAGTCAGACAAATTACAGAAACATTACACAGGTAATGGTTACAAACCTACTACATGATTTTTAGTCTTTTGATAGTGTGACTATAGACATTTACTTTGTAACAAAAGCATAAAGCTACATTTTTACAGATCCATGTAAATACAGGGACCCTGCAATCCAAAAATCTTGAGACACATGTTTCCACAGAGAATCAATAGTCCTTTGTAGCCATGGCTGTGTAAATGAAAACAGATGTTTTTTTCTCAGTCTTAAAAGACAAAGACACCCACCACACTGCCAACAGGACCATGGGCTCCAGAAAGGCCATCTATATTTTAAACATACATAAAAGACATTGCTTTTCCTACATGCCTAATGAGGGACACACACACACACAGCCAGCATTTTGCCATGATATCCAGAGAAACTTGAACCATCTTATTTACACAGAGGTCCCACTGTTTTAGCTTATAAATGTTACATGCATATACATAAAGGTATCCTTTTGGCACATGTTTTACACATTTTGTAACTTGTTATAAAACAGAAGAAGGGGTACTGACACAGGCAGATGGATTTCCCTCTGGGGGTGGTCTCCAAACAGATCTGTGAAACCTCTGCACGATCAGGTTGCCTCCTAGATACTTCTTTCTGAAAATATCCTAATAAAAAAAACACATACACATGCCCCTGTAGTTATACACTCAAGCCAACAGGGGGCACATAACACTACATAAACCCTAACTTATTTTTTAGGGGTGGGGCACGGTGGTGAAGAGGGACAGGGGTTCAAGACAGGATGGTGGGGCTACAGGAGAAAGGAGGGAGGACAGGAGTTCGAGCTAGCATGGTGGGACTTGGGTTCCAGCCAGGATGGTGTGGCAGGGCTTCGAGGAGTGTACGAGAAGGAGGGGCATAGGATGCTTACTAAATGGTAAGTGGCAGTTGTTTGAGGAGTGCACGAGAAGGAGGGGTGTAGGATGCTTACAAAATGGTGGGTGGCAGGAGTTTGAGGGTTTCAGTGTAGGTAATTTCCTGCACAAGTGGGTGGGACATGGGTTCACACATGCATCATTTCCTGCGCAAGGGGTGGGACATGGGTTCGAGCTTATGTCACTTCCGCTAGAAGTGGGCATGGTTAGCGCATTTTAGGGAGGGACTTCTGGTTTAACAAGGGATGGTTCTGATTGGTCCATTTTAGGCCATGCCCACCTGTCAAATGACGTGGCACGCACTGATTGACTGAAATTTAACATTTGACGGGATGTATGAACTTATACTACTAACTGTGACACTGTGATTCATCCTGGTGGGCCCCACTGTACATGCATCCTTTCTTGTTGATGTCCAATTTGAGATGATCCAATGCTACAAGGTCCAAAGGAGCTTTGCTGATTATGGGTACCAATGGCTCTCACTCTGTATTGCTTAGGTTATGTTTCAAAGTGCACACTTCACAGTTTTTACACTGTTACATAATTTCCTCTCTCATTCTGATCCAATAGAAACATTCTTTTAAGTTACTTTAAGTCTTTTCATGGTTAAAATGTCTGGCTAGGTCATGAAATGCTTCTAGAGCAATAGGCACAGCTTAACGAGGTATGACTATTTGTAGTATTTCTCTGTGGGTCATGAGATCCCTGGTCTTCCTGATCAGCCTTCCCTGCTGGACAGTGAAATGTTCTCGGTGTCAAAGTAACTTGATTAATTCTTCTGGTGCTTTCTCTTGTTCCTTTGGCATCAGAATCTGGCCAGTGAACATTAGTTCTTGAATTTGCCAGATGGTTGGACTTTGAGTCTGGACTTGTTTCCAGAGGTCTCTGTTTTGCTTAAGCCCTGTGGGTTCAGATTCTGGTTAATCTCTCACATTTTGAGGTAGGCACTGACAACAGGCTTGTATGGCCTCAGCCGGGATCTGTAGGAATAGAAGGTATCTCCAGGTTCTCTTACTGAGTTCCATTCTTTTCTGGTTTGTCCTGAGCAGGTAGACAAGACAGTGCATCTGCACTGGCGTTCGCTCAACCTGAGTGATAATGGATGGTGAAGTCAAAATTTGCTAGTCGGGTTGCCCACCATTGTTTCAATGCTTCTAATGTTGCTTTGTTCAGATGAGCCAGTGGGTTATTGTCAGTGTATACAATAAAAGAGTGAGTAGCTAAGTAATTTTTGAACTTCTCCATCACTGCCCACACTAATACCAAGAATTCTAACTTGAAAGAACTGCACCTTTTTAATTGTTTCATTCTCAACCATGAAGTTCTCTGCTTTCATATGCTATTACTCACTCTGTTACATCCTGCTGTTGTGCTAGAACAGCTTGTAGTCCCCAGTTACTAGCATAGGTATACACTTGGAATGGTTATAATGTGGGTAGACAAAAGTAGGTGCCTCTGTTAAGATTCACTGTAGCTGGTCAAAGGCACTCTGCTGTGCTGTGGTCCAATTCACTGGTGTGTTTACGAGTTACTCTCTGTTTTTTTGTTTCCCCTTAAGAGTCCATGTAATGGAGTGGCAGTCTTGGACATGAATCTCCTGTAGTAACCTATGAATCCAAGAAACTTCCACACATCATGAATAGTTATTGGGACAGGCCATTCTTGTACTGCTCAGATATTCTCAGAGTCTGGTGATACTCCTGCAGAAGTATTGATTTGTCCTAGGTAGTTGACATGATCCTTCAATAAGTGGCACTTAGAAGGCTTAACCTTCAGGTCATAAGCTGCCAGTTGCTCAAAGACTATTTCCAAGTGGCATGAGTGTTCCTGGTGTGTTTGTGAGTAGATGATTACGTCATCCAAATATAACAGTACTATCTCAAAGTTTTGACTGCTCAGCCTCAGACAGTGCTTTATGAGTCTCTGAAAGATGCCAGGTGCATTGCATAGTCCAAATGGCATTCTAGTGAATTTGAATAACCCCATGGTGGTTATGAAAGCAGTTTTCTGCTGCTCAGCTGGAGCAATTGGCACTTGCCAGTATCTGCTGGCTGCAGAGCGTATTAAGTGCCTCAGCATTTAAAACCCCTAATAATTGTCCATTTTTTCTGCAAAATCCCCATGGCTGCAGAGCGCGCCTGTAATTTGCTAGTGCCTCAGCTGTAACAGTGGGGATAGAGTAGCGTAGCTTTAATCTGCAAAGCAAATACAGCCCAGCTTATAGAACTGGGGAAGGAAGCCAGTGAAGCCCGAAGCTGGGATTTAAACCGAAAGTGCACTAGGCACTCTCAACAGAACTGCCTGCACTGTGCAAGTAACTGCTGATTACCTGGGACCGGTTCGCTGAATACCCGCAGTCACTTCGCGACTGCTTCCCACCCGCCCCCCACCACACCCACCCTTGTCCGGCTTTATTTTTATAGGGTGTAATCCCACCCTCAAACACGCCCCCTGTAAAAATTAACTATCTCCTCACTTTTCCATAAGCAGCCTATACCTTTTGACTGCTAGACGGTGCTAGATCGATCTTATATTATTACTGGTGCCCAGACTGTCCCTTTAAATTACACTCTCACACCTTCCTATTATCCTAATGCCACTTTTAACTGTACCAAAAATCGCCATCTCTCCATATGTCATTCTTTTAACAGCCTCTACAGCTCTCTGCCTCATATGGCTCCCTACACTCTACTATTCCATATCTTTTAACTATTGCCACACCTACCCTGACTACTCCAGTTTATCTTATTCGCACAAAATGCCACAACAGCCTCCTGCCACCTTCCCA
This sequence comes from Neoceratodus forsteri, assembly GCA_016271365.2. Lineage (NCBI taxonomy): Eukaryota > Metazoa > Chordata > Ceratodontiformes > Ceratodontidae > Neoceratodus > Neoceratodus forsteri. The sequence continues at coordinate 432,293,339 of CM028134.1, forward strand.
CTGCTTATTCATTATAAACTCATCTATCACTTATTCTACACTCTTAAAAAACCCAAGGTACCTAACCTAACCCTATCCATCTCCTACATCCATCGCAAACTCTTACACCTGTCTCACCTAACCTTGATGTTAGCTGGGGACATTGAGAAAAATCCTGGACATCCAAGTAACCTATCTTGTAAGGCTACTGACTGGCATGACACCAAGGGCATCCGTATTGCCCACCTTAATATTAGGAGTCTGCTTTGCAACAAGGCTAAACTGGAGGCGTGGGCTGCTAAGCACAACCCTGATATCCTCTGTTTATCTGAAACCTGGCTAAAACCCTCCATCCCTGATCATCTCTGCTCACTGCCCAACTACAACATCATTTGGCAGGATAGGCCATTAACTAAGCAGGGTGGGGGGGGTTGCCATTTTCTTCAAACCTCACATTCTAATATCCCACTATGCCCAGCCTACCCTATCTTACTATGAAGCAATCTATGTTACCATAAAGCTTGGGTCAAAGAAACTTCACTTGGTTTGTGCCTATAACCCTCCAGCTGGTGGTACAGCTGGGTTGGATGAACTTCTATCTCAGGTTGATAAGGCCATTGGTCGAAATGAAGTCCTCATTCTTGGGGACCTGAACTTAAACTGGACTAGCAAACTAAACCAGTCCTCTCATACTATTGTCCAAGGACGTAACCTTCATCAACTAATTACAGACCCTACCAGGATCATGCCCCCTCCTCGGGCTAGTACTCTTATAGCTGGGTACTTACAAACTGCCCGGATAGCATGGCATGTTCAGGGACCCTAGTTACTCAATCAGTGATCACTCCCCAATCTTCTGCACCTGGCGTGCTACTAGTAAACCTTTTCCACCTCCTAAACTCATCACCTTCCGAAATCTGGCTAACTTTAACAAAGAAAATTTCTTACATGATCTCACATTGATTGACTGGTCTCCCATTCACACCTCTAATAATGCTCAACTGACGTTAGACCATTTCCTCACTAAATTTCGTCTGCTCCAAGACACCCATGCTCCCTGTCTCACTCGTCGGATCCGTGGATCACAGATGAAATGGCTCTCAAAAGACCTACTTGCATTGATTAGGTCCAGGGATAAAGCATGGTGCCGCTTCAAAGTCACTGGGCTACTGGCTGATTATAATAATTACAGAGCCCAGAGAAATATATGTAAAAGGCAAATTCGATTACTAAAAGCTCCTTTTGTAAAAATCTGCTAACCAAAGCAGAGGGGGACTCGAAAAAATTCTGGGCTACAATAAAAACCCTCCTTGGAGCAAATCAAACAACACATACAAATGACATGCTGATTAACGGCATACACTGCAATAATCCTACTACTATAGCTAACTCTTTTAACCACCATTTCTTGGACCTCACCAGTTACCAGATCTCATTCCCTAATACTCACGCCTCTTCGGACAACATAGCGTTAAACCTCAATTCACACTCCCTTTCAGGTTCTGGAATATTACAAAATCTGAAGTTCTGAGGCTTCTTTTCTCAACTCCAGACCATACCAGTTCAGGGTCTGATGGGCTGGAACCTAGGCTTCTAAAAATCGCTGCCCCGTTTATAGCCTCTCCCCTAACCAAAATCTTCAATCTATCTCTACGTCTTGGCTCAGTCCCCAACATCTGGAAAATAGCCAAAGTCACCCCCATTCCAAAAGAGGGTGATCCCAAACTAATCTCCCACTACTGTCCTATAGCTATCCTCTCCCTCCTCAGCAAAATCCTCGAAAAACTTGTGGCAACCCAAACCCTTGATTACCTGCAGAAGCACAACCTTTGTCTAGCTCTCAACGTGGTTTCTACAAGGGGCACAGTACATCTACTGCCCTCCTCAAACTCATTAACAATATCTTTTCTGCTATGGACTCTGGCCTCCTGACAGGTGCTATCTTCATTGATTTAATGAAAGCTTTTGACCTGGTAAACTATTCCCTCCTTCTTTCAAAACTTCACTTCCTCGGTTTCTCTACTGATGTAGTAGCCTGGTTTGACAGTTACCTGTCCGGTAGAAAGCAGACCGTCATCTTCAATTCAGCTTCTTCTGATCCTTCATCTATCCATGTTGGAGTGCCCCAGAGCTTCATACTTGGCCCCTTGCTCTTCTCCATTTTCATAAATGACATCCCGCTGCGTGCTTCAACCTGCTCAACACTCCTTTATGCAGATGACCTAGTGATTTATCACAGTGCAAGGAACTCACTTGACGTCACCCAACCTCTTGACTCTGACTTCTCATCTATTCGGTCGTGGCTAACGGTGAATAAACTCGTTCTTAACATTAGCAAGACTCACTCTATGCTCTTTGGATCGTTCGCCAAACTTAAAGTAAACCCTGATGCCCTAAAAATCACCTGTGCCGATGGCTCCACACTTAACAGCACCAAATCCTTTAAATACCTGGGCATCACTCTGGATGAATCCCTTAACTTTGACTTACACATAACTAACGCCTGTAAATCTGTTAATGCAAGATTAGGTGGTGCCTACCGGAACAGCTATGCCCTTACCCCTTTGGCTAGACTAGCTGTGGCTCAAGGCTTTCTGCTCCCCGCCCTGGCCTATGGATCAGTCACATATCTATCTGCCTCGAAATCCTCCCTCCACAAGTAGGACACCACCTATAACATTATCTGCTGGTATGCCTCTGCATCCCCTCATTTCACACACCATTGCCAACTCTATTCTGACCTAAACTGGCCTTGCCCCTCTGACCATCGGCTCCAATCCCTTGGGTCACTTATAGACAACACAGTCCGCACTGGCATTCCATCTTCACTTGCCTGTCTGCTTCACTCTCACCCTCTCTCCTATGAGCTCCGATCTGCTGACCTAGCCCCCTTTCACATTCCCAGATGTAAAACTAATATGGGCTCACGCACCTTTGCACATATGGCTCAAAATACTGAACTCGCATCTTCAATATTCATGAGCACCTACCCATGCTAGCTTTAAACATCGCAACTGGAACATCTACAAACAATCACCAATGTACCTGCTTTGAATCCACCTTAGACTATATCATCTCCCCCTCTCTTTCACTATACTACCTTCCTCTTCTATGCCTCCTTCCCCACCTCCCTATCTACCCATCTCTCATCCCCTTCTCTTTCTCCCCTCACCCTTCACTCTTTCTTCCTCTCCCTCTCCCTCTCTCATCTCATCTCATCCTCAATTTGGCACTTACTGCACTTTGTTGTGTATAAACCTGTCTTTGCAAATGCCTGTTTCACTTACTGTTTAACTCTAGTTGTGTATGTTACCTAAGTGTATTTCCAGTTCTTCCCCCATTGTAACACTTCCTCTAAATATTCCAAATGTGACGTACTCTTTGAATTTACTGTTTCAGCTGTATATTGCTACCAGCATCCTCACTGTGCTTCACCAATATCATGTGCTGCATCACATGTATGCTTCTTTTGTATGTTTAAACTGTCTTCTCCCGGGTCGTGCCTGAAAATAGGCATTGCTATGCCTAGTGCACTCACCCGGTTACCAAAAGCAAATAAATAAATAAATGAAGTGTTGAGAATGATGAGACTGAGTTCAAGGCAATAAGTGAATCCTTGATTCTGGGGAGTGATCAGGCATCTTTGTGGGTCACCTAGTTTAGTTTTCTGTAATCAACACAAAATATGAGCTTTCCATTTTTTTCTTACTATAAGAATGGCTTCCACCAATGGGGTGTGACCTTCCTGAATGACCTCCGTTTCCAGCGTCTCCTTGAGCATTTCCTTCATTGGTTGATACATGGCTGGGGACTTAGTCTGAACCTCTCCCAAACTGGTTGGGGGGGGTTAGCAGTCAGAATGTAATGTTGTATGGTCTTGGTACATCCAAAGTAGAGAGGGTGCTGAGAGAAAGTGCCTTGTTTCAGCTGCAACACCTCTTAGTGTTGGGCTTCTGTGGTGTTGTCTGTGCCTACATCAATCTCCATCATCCACTCTTCTGTGGTGTTAATGTTGGAAATATCTGTGACTACAGCAGAACAATTAGCATCTAGGGTATCTGTATGGACTCAAGGACTTGCCTTCATTGGTTTCCTCTTGTAACAACCATCCAGCAGCTGGTGTCTGTACCGTTGTATTGCAGTAGCTCCACAGTTGAGCACCCTCACTGGTACTTGTCCCTTTTTGACCACCATTAGACTTCATGCAACCATCACTGGGCTGTCTTCTGAGCTTAAGCACGGTTCCAACAGTGCAGTGTAATCTTGTTCTCGGAGTCCCACTTTTGCCTTGCACAAGAGTACTGTCTCTGTTCCTGGTCCACTCGCACTGCCTGTCTGTCCATGATACACACCTTGCCAGTCTCTTCCTTCTTCATTTGCAAACTGCCAATCACTGTAGATCAAGTTGATGGTCTGTTGCCATGCTCATCTCTTTGTCTTGGGTAGTTGGGTCTCTTACAGCTTCAGAGCAGTTACAGGTTCTTGGTAACAGTGTTGGAGGAAATACATCCCCACAATGACTGGTGGTAGGTTTTCAGTTATGGCATCACTGACAATAAGTTCTTGATCCTGATATGTGGTGTCTCCCAACTGAATGCTGGCTTCCATGTATCTCAGGTAAGGGACTGTAAGACTGTTACTTGTAATCAAACTGTTCAATTTATGGGGTGGCTTCTGGAGTTGAGTATCCAGCCAGTGCTGGAAAAATGCTTACTTTGAATGCTTATAACTTGTGAATCGGTGTCCAAAAGCACCTGGGATTCTATACCATTTATTTTCACAGGTACTATCAAACATCTTCCCATGAACTTCTGTCTATCGGGATATGCTGAACCTTTTCTTTTTGCCTGAGGGTTGGTCCTCTGCCTTGGTTCCATGTGATAAGGGCAAAAGCAGAATCGTAATTGCCAACAGGATGCATGCAGGACCGGGAAATCCCTGAAAGTGACCAGGCAGCAGCACGAATGGCAGCCAGGTGAGAGTGAGCCCATGGAAAAGGGTGCAGGCACAATGTGGAGGACAGGGATGGCACACAGGCATGGGTGTGACCATCAGAACGGTGAATAGGATGTGTTTAAAAAAAAACTGCCACCACCACCAGACATAGAGAGGGGAATACGCAAATTGGGGGAACGCAGGGAGAGGGGGGAATACAACATCCATGTTAGAGAGACACAAGAGGGATACAGGGGACGCTGACAGCCTGCCATGACGGCAGGCAGGGTGATGCTACCATGAGGCCATGGGCCAGAGGTACAGCAGGGACGGAGGCCACGCTGCATGGGTGCAGAGGAGGATGGACCCTGAGGCACCCAGGAGGGCGGCAGCTGGGCGGGCACTGATGGGGGCATCCGGGGTGTAACTGTGGCACACGATGTCATGCGGAGGAGGGGCTGTGCCGCAGGGTGGGCTTTGGACCTGGGGCAGCAACCAGGCCCATGCCACACCCAACTACACCTGCAGCTGGAAGTTGTAGGCAAGTCCACACAGGTAGTCGGGTCTGTCCCTCTTTCCGTAGTCTGCCACGAGTGCCTCAGTCTGTATGGTGAGGTCCCAGTAATGTTGCTTTCGGCATGTTGGCCTGGCGCCTTACAGCAGCTGCTCCATCCAGACCCCATTAGGCAATCTTCCTCCAACAAGTAGTCCAGGAACCACCACAGGCTTGGGTGGCAGGCACCCACCCTGGTGGAAAAGCCCCAGTGCCAGCCCTCCACTGAGTTGCTTATCCTGGCTTGACCATCCAGCATTGTCTGGTACATATTCCAGGTACGCAATGGGAATAGGGGTCAGCAGCATGCCATCCTGCCCACCAGCCATCTGAACCACATTGTCTCCATATACTCCAGAAGGGGATGAAGTAGCTCCTCCTGGGATCTGTAGAATGCAACATCAAGTAGCTCACCATAGGCACCCTTCCAGGTGTCTGTGGAATGTATGCCAGGGCGAGGAGCATATGGATGTTCAGGGTGAACTCCCCGTCCCTGGCGTAACAGGCATGCAGCTCAGGGGACTACTGTACTTTTCACCATATGGACTGGCAAACATGGAAAAAGCAGCCCCTGACCACGGTCCCCTCAAAGATGGCCAAGAACGCATGCCAGGCAGCCCTCTTGAAGTCCATGAGGGCCATCTCAGGACGCATGCCACCCATGAGCCTGCTGACCTCCCCAAACACATGTGCATAGGCCCTCTCAATCCGCCCTGGTATGAGGACAAATACAATCAGTAGGATGACGCCCTCATGCATGCCATGCACCGTATAGACCTGGCCAAAAAGTGGAGGTGAGCAGCGGAATGTGTTGTCCATGTACCAGCTGGCACTGCCAGCGAGGTAATTCAGTGCCCACTGTGTAGTGAAGATCAATATGCAGTCCTCAGAGGGACCACTGTCGTGCTGCAGGAATGTGTCCCCAGCCCTGGTGATGGCACATTCTGAGCGTATCACTAGATCCTGCAGCGTAGTTGATGTGGCATGTCCCCCCCCCGACTGGCCTGCCGCACATGCTGCACCATTCACTGCATGAGAGGCAGTGCTGATAGCCTGCCAGTAATGGCTTTGGGAATAGCAGTGGTACAGCGTGCAATCATTTGGGATGTCCCCTCCCTGCTGGAGAATGCCCGCTCATGCATCCTTCTCAGGACCTCATGGACACCCACCTCCCCTGCACTGGGGACATGACTGTGGGGCCATCCTGTAAACACTATGGCGTCTGCCACGGTGTGTATGCATGCAGGACAGCTGGAGCAGTGGTCCTGCGTGTAGCGCCATTAGACCTTGCCCTTGACCTCCTTGTCCCACCAGTACAGGTATCCCCATTGGGACAGGAGTAGCTTCCCCTTCTGGCTCACAATGAACCATGTTTCATCCATTTGCTGAGTTCGCCGTACTATCAGGAGACAGGACTGTCCACAGTGCAGGCTTTTATTGGCCAGGTGTGGGTCATGTGTGACATCACGAGAGGTGACATCTTTGTATTAGGATCTCCTTCCCCCATCTTTACAGTGGAACCACTTGCACTTTCTAATCCAAAAGGCATCATGATGGAAGTGAGTACTGTTTTGGGCTTCTTGACTTTCAACTATCCTGCCAACTACACAATATTTTGCCTGGTTGCAGTGGGCACACACCTTATGCCACCATTAAAGGGACTACGGGTTTGTTCTCATTCACTCAGACCTGATGTTCACCTGACTTGCAAGGAGAGGCAGGCACAACTTTAGATGCAATTAAAACATTTTATCGTAGGGAGGGGTTCAAGTGTCATAACAAAACACAAATGAACTGAGCCACCAGAAAGACTGTCACTATAAGAGACTATACTCTAAGGCAATTACAAGGATTCTGGATTTCTGTAAGACTGCTATACTTTACATGATTGCAAGGATTTGAAACTCTATAAAGTCTGATATTCTAAAGCCCTATGGAAATTGCAAAAATTCTAAAGCTCTATGACAACTGCAAAATTCTACAGCGCTATCACTCTTGCCACAGATATCCCAAAATAATAGTCTGGTTAACCTTTGTTGCAGCTGTGAATGGTGACCTGCAGGTGGGCACTACAAACAATGGGGTGCACACAAGAAAGGAATTTCCAAGGGACAAATGCACCAGAGTGAATAGACGAAAGATGCCTCCAGAAGGGATAGTAGAACTTTACTTTTGAAACTGGTGTCCACCTGAGGATGCATCTTGTTCCATGGACTGAAGAATTTAACTGCCTGGGAAAGGTCGGGTCAGACTGCCAGGTTGAAGGCACTTTGCGACTTTGGTATTAGTAGATAGGTCATGGCAGACCACCGATCAATGCAGAGCAACTGAGTTCTTACACAAGACCCTCTAGGCTTTGGCAGGGAGACAGTGACAGACCACTGAACAGGGTCTTACAGAACGTACAATGATTTGTAATCTGGGTATGTTGAACTTTCTCTTGAGCTTTCATTACTCCTGGATCTAGTTGCTTTCATCACACCTGGATTTGGCCACTTTCGTCACTTGTGGGTCTGTCCTCTTTCGTTGCTCATGGATCTGGTCACTTTCATTGCTTCTGGATCTGGCCACTTTCATCGCTCTTGAAATAAGAAACATCCCACCCCACTACACATCAGAGTCTTTAACTTTTGAGATGGGGCAGCTACTAAACTTCACTTCCTTAATGGGGTAGAGATTCAGTAATGTTGAGTACCTGGAGGGGCCAGTCCTGACTATCCCCTAACTCTAACTGGGTCGACCACCCCACATTGTAGTCCAGCAGGTGTTGGGTGCCACCAGCTAACAGACAGGAACAGGGTCTATTGGGTGTGACACCTGAGCAGTGAGTAGATCATTACAGAAAGTATTAGCTTGCTGTGCAGCACAATGGGAGGGCTTTAAGGCCGAGGTTCAATGTACGGAGCAACAATGTCACTCCTCCGTCGACCTCAAAACGTCACTAATCCTGGACTCTCCAAGGATTCGTTTTCGTTGCCAACCGTCCACCCCTCCTCCTCCAGCGGCTTGTCTCTCTTATCTGTGGGCTTCTTCCTAACCTACCTTTAGCCAATGCATTCATTTCCGGCACGTATGGGGGGGGGAACCCTCCTCTAGGGTTCCTTGCATCGTACCCCTACAGGGTGGTATATCCCACGGATAGAGAGGCAGAAAGCCACAAAAGTAATCAAGTTACTCAAGCATTATCACATATCTTATCCAGTTGCGTAAGCACATTGAAACATGGTTATTCAAGCTGGAGGTGGTCAAAGGTTGAAATTAAAACAGTCTTTTGGAGAAGGCAACACACTGCTAGGTAGTCCGTTCAGGCACTACATACTTTAGGCAATACAAAATCACACATGCCCACACAATGCAAAGCATCATGGGCTGCATATGCACATCACCACAGAATGTTATGCTGGTTCAACTTTAAGAACCCTTGCCTCAGTGTTTGTGCACAGAGGTTCTTTGTCTTTTAAATAGTTTTTTATTTTAATGGGTTCACCACAACATATCCAAGACACACTATCTTAGGGTAGCTGGTCCATTCCACTGGGGTGTCAAATAGACGAGGCATACTGATGATTCCTGGTAGGACGAAACATGTGTCTATGTCATCTGTTAGCACCCTTTGCAAACTGTGTGAGAGGCCTTTCGGCACCATGCAGTTCTGCTTAAAGTTGAACCAGCATAACATTCTGTGGTGATTTGCATATGCAGCCCATGATGCTTTGCATTGTGTGGGCATGTGTGATTTTGTATTTTCTTGAAACTTGGCTTCCCAGCCAAATGTCCTTTGGGGTACCCTTGCCTCAGTGTTTGCGCATAGAGGTTCTTTGTCTTTTTTATACTTTAGGCAGTTGCTTTAGGTTGAACAAAAGGCTTCCAGGTTCAAATAATTCCTTTACTTCACAAAGTACAACACAGGATGGTAATACGGTTGCAAAATGGGCAAAACATGGACTTGGCAGTTCATTTGCAAACCGGCACAACACAGTATCTAGCAGTTCATTTGTAATTTGAGCAAAACACAGGATTGGCAGTACATTTGCAAATTGGCACAGCACAGTATCTGGCAGTTTGTTTGTACTTTGGGCAAAACACAGGGTTGATGACAATACGTTTTAGGGCAAAGCACAAGTTTACAAGGCAGTCTCAGTAATGTAGTACTGTATCTTTAAATGCAGTTCATTAGGTAGTCTGTTGTGTAAGACACACAGTCACTTTAAGCAGCACACATTCAGCAGTTATTTAATTGTTGCCCTAATCCCACAGTTTCTACTCTTATAGAGCTGTAGTTAATGTGCCCTGTGGGTACTTAAGGTTGCCAACCTATGATACTGGCTCCTATACCACGCTGTGGAAGGTCCTTTTATTGGGGCCAAGCTTGAACCCAGCACCACTCCTATGCAGCTGACTCTCAGTTGCCTCTGTAGGCAGTCCTGAGGTGGGGTTACTCGCCCACCTGCATGGTCTTAGTCGCTTTACTGTGTGCCGCTCAGTGTGATTTATTAAAGTGAAAAAAAAAAAAAACTTTTATTAGGCTGAAATTAGTTGGGGGATGCCCCATCCCTTGCTCTGCCCTCTGGGAGCTTCCTTCACTTTGTGATAATGGCCTCTGACCCACCGCCTGCCCTTTGGGTGATTCTGATCGGTGCCCTGCGCACTACTTATGGCCTCAGTCATTTTCCCACTGTGCTACCCAGTGCTCTCAAGAATTATTAATTTTTCTTTAACTGTCCTGGCAGTCAGCACCTGCCCAATGGTACTGCCACTGACTTATTGCCCCAACCCAGTGTGAAGCACTGTGGAGGTGGGTGCTGGAATAGTTGGCTCTGGTGGCTCTGGTGCTGGCTGCGAGAGGGTTGCCATTGCTCAGTGGTCAGTCTGGGAGGCAGGATCTGTTGCTCCGCCTGATGCTAGGTTGTCACTGCCGTGGCCTCATCCTGGTGCTGCTCCCTCACACTCAGGCTCTACTCACTGCCACATCCTGTTGTAGCTGCTGATGAGAGACCAAAACACCTTTAAATGATAAAACAAAAAACAGAGTTAAACAGAGCCCACGCCGTGGCCTCTGTCTCACACTACTAACGACACTGGTAGCACCTGCTGACACCACTGTAGGAGCAACTAATGCTGGGGAAAAGGCTGCTGAGTCACCAACACTGGAAGCAGCTGACCAGAGAGACATGCAGGTAGAGCCGACAGGACTGCTTCAACCTTCAGGTAAGCCTCTTCTGGTTTCCCCTCGCTCCCTGCATCTGACCTGCTTCCCAGTCCTAACTGAGCTGCCTAATGCTCGCACTTACTGTTCTCAAGGACTCAGACTTCCACTCTTGAACCCCGAGCGTGAGCCACAAATGGCTCCTTCATTTAAAAAATGAAATGGCAATGCGCTGGGCAAGGACAGCAGTCCCAGTGCATGGCCTCTCTTTCCTTACGCTGCCTATTTGGTGGGGGTAGGGTGGAGTTTCTGCTAGACAGCAGGCAGCAAGGATAGAGGGAAAGAAAAAAATGTTCACACAGCCCTGCCTTGGGCAGGCAGAACATTACCTGCTGTGCTGGGTTTTGGCTGCAGGAGGGGGGTCTTTGCTGGGGTACTAGCTACAATGGCATATCCTGGTGGTGCTGGCAGGGGGATCCACTGAGGAAACTGCCGAAAAATTTTGCAATGAGCAAAGTGCCCAACTGAACACATGCTTGTTTCCACTCCTTATTCTGGGGGTCCTAGACGCCTAATGTATTTCCTGGGCTTATTTTCTGTAATTACCCCAACTCTGCAGCACTAAGCTATGACTTATGTTTTTTAGGCTGTTATTGTTTTAATAAAGACAGTACCAGTTCTAGCAGTGAACATTCTAAGAGCTTAGAGAAATTACTACTTTAAAGTGGAGTAAGTATTCTATCCAAGATTCTGTTGCTGGGACAAATTATATTATTTTAACTAATATTAACTTGCCACTTAGGGATAGAAGGTCAGTGTAAGATGTGCCTCTTTATGAATGACACCAAGATCTGTGGGAGAGAGAACAATGAAGATGGGATCAGAACAATGAGGCAGGACCTGGACATGCTTGAAAAGTGACCCTAGATATAGCAACTCAGATATAATGCCAAGACATGCAAGGTAATGCACACTGGGAACAAGAACCCTGAAAAGTGACACCTGATGACTGAAGGGGTAATAGAGGGCATGACAGAGGAAAAGAACCTGGGGTGATAATATCAGAAAGCCTGAATTCCATGGTGCAGTTCAACAGGGTGGTGGGGAACGCAAACGGGATGTTGGGTTGCATAGGAATGGGACTCAGTAGCAAAAACAGGGAGTCGATCTTTCCTTTTTACAGGTCTTGAGCTTGCCTTCACCTGAGTACTGTGCAAAGTTCTGGAGCCCACATCTGCAGAAGGGGTGGAGGCTGTACAAAAAGGGCAAGCAAGATGATCCAGCAGATGGGGGAAAGCATATGAAGAAAGATTACAGGACCTTAACATGTACACCCTGCAGACAAGATGGGAGATAGGGGACATGACAAACATACAAATGTCACCATGGGATTAGCAGGGTGAACTACAATGAACTGTTCACCCTTAGTACAAACACACACAAAAGGGGGGATCCACTAAAGCTGGTTGGTAGAAGGTTCAGGAGGGATGTGTGCAAACACTTTCTTTCAGAAAGAGTGGTGGACAAGTGGAACAGACTGCCGGAGGAAGTGGTCAGTGCCAAAACAGTGAGTGGATTGAAACATGGATGGGACAGGTATAAGGGCCTGATAAGGGCAGGAGAAGTAGGTGGAAGGGGGAGGGGGAAGTGTAGAAGATTGTCATTAGAGCCATCAAAGAGTATTAGGTAGGCTTGGGCAGACAGGATGGGCCAGCGAGATGTTTTCTGGCATCACATTCTATGTTTCTGTAAGCTCTGTTTACACTGACCAAGCTGTTACACACCTTGTGGCTCACACCAGTGTGAGTCTGCACATGATCATTTCTGAAGCCAGTGGTATACACCACTTAAGGATATTGACTACCACACCAGTGTTATGTACACACAAATGGTGTCTTGGGGAACTGCATTGTGGGACCCATCCTGCAAGGAGTTCCCTGTGTGTTGTGATGCTAAATTACCTTCAGGCAGTGATGTGAAAAGTGGCTGCCATTTACACAGCACTTGAAACCATCTGCACCAGTTCAGCTCCTCTGTCTGAGAGAGGAGCAGAAGAGCCACACCGGTTTGATGCCTGTGCAGTTTACAAATGCAGATGTACACTGGTGTGGCTCTCCAAACCATCTACACTGGTGAAGAAATGACCAGTGTAAACGGGGCTTATGCTGGCAAATTTGAAGCTGCCGCTCATTTCTGGGGGGAAATTGTGGTGGAAATAGTGTTTTGGATATTTTTGGGAAGCATAAGCACTTTACTCACCATTTCTAAAATGATATTCATGTTTTTTGTTTGTTTAACAGGTAGGGCTCTCTGGAAACAAATTCCATTTACAAAAGTGATCTAAACAATTATACAAGGAAAAATCATACAAATACAGTTGTGCAAAATGTTTTATATGTTTTAACATTCGTAAAACCTACAAAAAGTTACATGGGATCTTCACAAATGCTCAGGTCAGGGAAAAAAGTTACTGACCGAGTTTTTTTTTTTTAAATAAATAATTAGAGGAGTAAAACCTATAACTAGGTAGGCTGGCTGTAACCAGAAAGTGGCACCACACCGGAGACACTTTTCAGTCACTGTAGCAAATAAGCAGAGGCAGGCCCAACTTTTCCCTTTGTAAGTGCAGATGTGTCTTTATTAGAACAAAGAAAGCAGATCCAATTTAACAGCCAAATAAACCAAACACAGGTAAGAACAGATACAAACCAACGAAACTTTAGCATGCATGCATAACAGCGTGTGCTCTCCTGCATGGTGGTGGTTCATATCTGTTCCTACCTGTATTTGGTTTATTTGGCTGTTAAATTGGATCTTTCTATGTTCTAATAAAGACACATCTGCACTTACAAAGAGATAAGGTAAGCCTGCCCCTCCTTATTTACTACAGTGGCTGAAAAGTGTCTCCAGAGCAGTGCCATTTCCTGGTTTTGGCCAGCCTACCGGATTGATTTTCCAGGCAAAAGCACAGCCTATGTGTACTGTCAACCATAGTAGGTCTGAGCACTAACATTCCACTGTTTGTTAAAATGTGTAACCCCAGGGCTGGCCCAGTGGCACACAAGTAGCGAGTGACCTGGTATGGGGAGCGGTCTTGGGTTGCTGGGGGCCAACTGGAGAGGAAGAGGATGAATGACCAACAGATTGCTCTCCTTTCCTTGGAAGAGTGCTGTTCCCACTGAATGATTGCCTCCAGGTGGAGGCCTGGTAATAGTGTGGGCCCACAGGAAATGAGGGAGCTGTGGGACTTCTGCTACGAGGTGCATGCCTCCACGCATGCACATGATGGTGTGCATACCCCAGCATGGTGAACAGGGAGAAAATGGGAAAATGTAGGGGTTTGGGCTTTGTGAAGCCCTGCTGATATCTTGGCAGTCTCCCCAGCTGCTCTGGTCCCAGGTGTATCTGGGTGTGTTTTTTGGGGGGATGGCCCTCCCTCTCCTGCCCACCATGGGGAGAAATCTGTGGGAGATTGAGACCTCAGACCAGAGGAGGCAAGGGACAGCTGCTGAGTGCAGGGACAGGGCTGATAGTTGCCCAAGCCTACTACTGGAGGGTAAAAACCTTTGTGGCAAAAAACCCTATGACTGTCAGATACTGCTATCTCACAATACAGAAAGGGCATTGAAGAGATTGAGAGGGTCCAGCAATGGGCTACCAAGGTAATTAATGGTTTAGGAGACAAGAGCTATGAGGCGAGATTGGGCATAATCAGATTATTCAGTCTAGAAAAGAGAAAGCTAGCCAGCCCACTGGCACAGTGGTAGCATTACCGCCTGTGGTGCTGACAATCCATGTTTGGTAGCGAGCATGGTGCATCAGAGGGTTGGTTGGGGGAAGGTTGAATGAGTGTCCCATGGACAGCTCTCCAGCTCTAGGGGGAGGGATGTGGTTTCTTGGCACACTAGTGACATCCAGTGGAGGCTGGGTGTCCAGTAGCTGGGAACACCTGACTCTGTGGAGACAATGGTGGACGTCTGTGGAGTGGGTGCAGGAGCGTGCCTGTTCCATGCTGATGTCATTGCACATCCGCATCTCCGGGATAACCAAGCAGAAAAACCCTGGTCATGGAGCTCCATGATGTTCCTGGACCACCTCCCAAATAACGCCCCAGTCGTAAGCCTTGGCTGTAGCATCTGGTTGATATCGGTCCCTCCCCATCCCCTTGGGTAGGCCCTACCATAGGGTGCAACCTATGGGCCACCCAGTCTGGGCAGCCTGGTGGGGGATGCTGGGAAGGCGTGTCCAGGTGCCAATAGGAAGGTACATCCCCCTCCCATAGATTGGGTGAAACACAGAGTTTAAAAAAAAAAAGAAGAGAGAAGGCCGAGAGAGGACAGGATCATGGTTTTTGTTGAATAGGGGCATATAATTTATTTATCTGACAATTGGTGACTGGGAAAGGCACACTGAGCCAAGGCTTGTTTCCAGGTACTATCTTGGGGAGGGGAATAGAGGATATAAATACAGTACATAGTACAGACACAATTCGCTGTTACAATAAAACAGATAAACAGAGAACCCGATGAATCCGGAATAAGTGCATGATGAACACACAATGCAAATGCAAAAAAAAAAAAGATCTTTTTGGGCAATTGTTTGAGAAGCTGTTAGGGTGAGGGAGTTGGTTCCAAAGTGAGAGAAGATGATGGGTATAGATTAAAGGGGTACATTAGAACACATGGCTTCGCAGAAAGGATAGTTAACATGTGGAATAGACTTCCTGGTGAGGTTAGGGAAGCTAGTAATGTTCAGGCTTTCAAAACAGGGATAGGCAGATTCCTGAGGGAAAAGGATATTGAGAATTACACAGCATCCATAAAGGTAGAATTCGGACTCGTAGGCTTGGATGTTGTCCATATTCAAACTGAGTATAGTCACTGCCAGGCATGGATGAGGGATGGATAAGATGGACCTGAAGTCCCTCTGTCATCACACTACTATGTTTCTGTGTTCCGGTGTAAATCTGTTTTTGATGAGTAAAGTCACGTCTCACCCAGAAGAATCCTGCTACTGTTTAGCACCAGCAGTATTGCGAAAACAGTGTCCTTGCTGACTGGAGCATTTCTAAGTGACTGGGTGAGTGCCAGCGCACATGAAAACATATTTTTTTAAAGATTATTTCCTTAAAACAATGAGTAAAATAGGCAATTATTCATTTTATCTGGAGCACTGAGAGGAAAAGTAGCAGCTCTGACAGCAGTTTAGTCATCTATCATTTCCTGCATTGGGTAGTACCATTAAGCATCCACAAGGTGGCAGACCTGCCTAAATCTGGCTACTCCACATCATAGCTAATTGTGGTTTACACCAAAGATCCCCAAACTGCAATGCTACACACCCTAGCATATTCTCCAGATTTCATAGATTTTGTACAGTGACTCATCACAGCTAATGCAATCTGCTTAACCAGTGATGTGGCGTCTCTGAGTCTTAGCCACAGGAAGGAGACTCAGGCCTTAACTATGATACAGCAGGGTGCATGCTGAAGTTCTGTAATCCTATCCCCCCACCCCACCCCATCGCCTTGTGTTTATTTCTCCCTAATTGTGAATGAGTTCACAGAAAAGTATGACTGGGATGGGGAAAAGAAACTAACCACTGTGGGAATGAGTGGCTTGTTTTTGGGCAGGGAATGAGACTTTAAATGCAGTGGTCCTTGCTTACTTACCTACATACTTAAACTGATTTTGTCACTTTTGGGAAAACTCAGAAAAACCTAGATTTTAAATTCAGTTAAGCTTATACTGTGCTTGATGAATTCTCTGCATTTCTGTTCCTTCCACTCTTCATTACTAGGTTCATTTACATGGAAACAGGCTCATTATCCTCTGCAGTTGCTCTGCTTCTACTGTTCAATCCTTTGCTGAAGTCACAATGTTCTGTTTGTGCTAGCGTACAGAAACACATAAACTGTTGGCAGATAAAAGGCTCATCTAGTCTGCACAAGCCCTCCTAGTTATGGGACTGTACCCTAAGCCCCAAATCCCCAAACTACTAGCGACTTCACACTTTTTTACCACCCCCCCCCGCTTTTAGCAAATCTCTTCTTTTCATACACTACACAGCAAATCAAGTTCCTGCAGTTTCTTCTCTTGAATGTTATCTTCCCTGTTTTTAAACAAAACGAATTTCAATTTATATAGTGCCTTTCATACAAAATATGTTCTTAGAAACATTTACTAGTCTTAACTTCCG
Source organism: Neoceratodus forsteri (assembly GCA_016271365.2). Lineage (NCBI taxonomy): Eukaryota > Metazoa > Chordata > Ceratodontiformes > Ceratodontidae > Neoceratodus > Neoceratodus forsteri. The sequence goes on from CM028134.1 coordinate 432,310,150, forward strand.
TACTTATAGGTTTTTTCAGCCTCATCTGGGTCTTTCTTACAGTGAAAAATTTACAATTTCTTTAGATTCTATTATGGCTAAAAATCATATACTTGAATATTGGGTAGATCGGGGTTTTCCTTCCTTGCCTGAATGGAAGCAAGAAATCATGGAAGCCCTTAAATTGGAAAAGACTGCACATGGTCTTATGGATAAATCATCTAATTTCAGTAAAAAATGGGACCTGTTGCTAAAATATTGTACAACATCTAAACATCAATATTGAGTAGGTATACGCTTCTTTTTTTATTTTAGCTCTCATTTGCTTTAATGTCTTTTCTTTCTTTTTCTCTTTACTACCTATTCTTCCTTTCCTTGAAAAATGTCCTGTAATATTTAGATTCAAATCTCTCTAGATGTTTTTTAGGATATATTTATGAAACTATATGGAATTTATTATTAATGGATTTACTTATTACACGTTTACTGTTCATTTTTGTGCTTAAATGTATCTTGTTTGGAATTTCTGTATATTTTTTTAATAATATTATCATTATGTTATTGTTTTATGTATAGTACTTTTGGAAAGAGTCAATAAAAATGGTATGCCCCTTCCCGGCAGCAACATCAACACAGTGGCCTACCAACCTGTCGACGAAGTCGACAGGTTGCTGTGTTGGTGCGCCTGACACAGGGGCTGTACACAGTCTTCCAGTCCTGTACCCCACCCCGAATCAACTCTGACTGGAGTTGATAATCCTAAATATGGGGGGGGCAGGGGGCAGAGGGGGCAAAGCCCCCTGATGAAAACAGTGGACTGGAAGACAAACAGGAATTATGTCAACTGCAACTTGCGGTCGACATAATTCCTGTCGATGAAATTCCGGTGGACAAAAGTGTTGTCGAACCAGCATCGTAGAGCCAATAAAAATTATGGAAAAAAAAGAAACATAGAAGTTTATTTATTTATTTATTTATTGAATTTTGATGACCAGGTAGGCCCGCTGGGCCCCGGAGGTCCCTTTTTCAGGGGTGACCCGGGAGTAACAATTACATACAGGTAAGCAGATAAGTACAATCGGGTAAATGTAGTGTTATTTAACAATAAAGACTTCATAGGGTTACAAGCGGTAAGGAGGAGGAACATACAGGCAAAAGGACTTAAGAGTTAGACATAAAGAAAACATTTTAAATACCAAGTTCATGTTGAGATTGGGAGTGCTCTAGGTAATGGCAAGAGGTTGCTAAAGACATGTGGTACCTTCCTTGTGGGCATAGTGGAAGGGGGAATATTGGTACAAAAGTGCTCCCCTTCCTTTGATGTATGGTTAGGTCCTGTGACATAAGCATATGCTCCTGTTGAGCAGGTGAGCCTTGAGCTTGGTCCGGAAGCAGGTGATGGACTCTGCCTCCCGTACCTCCAGGGGGAGGTTGTTCCGGTTGGAAGGGGCTGGGTACACGAAGGACCTGGACCCTGCTTTAGTCCTAGTCTTGGAAACCACAAGGAGAGTTTGGCCAGATGTTCTTAGACTCCGCGGGTTAGTTTTAACCCTAACGAGACCGTTGAGGCTGGGGGGAAGTGTGGGACCCAATAACTTAAATGTAAGGCAGAGGGTTGGGTAGATGAGGCGAGCTTCCAAAGACGGCCAGCTGAGCCTTGACTGAGGTTCGCAATGGTGAATCCTAGGGTGTGATAGAGTGGCGAAGCGGACTATCTTGTTGTACAAGGACTGCAGCCTGCCAAGCTCCGTCGTGGCCACGCCTGGAGAATTGAGGCCGCGTGTGTGAGCTTTGGGAGAAGTACACTAGCAGCAATGGCTACCCTAGCTTCCGGGATAATCTGGTCCTTTATTCTGTAGAGGATTCCGAGTTTCCCATGGATGGCTTTGGTGATTTGGTCTACGTGATTTTTTAGTGTGAAGCCTTGGTTCAAGGTAAGTCCAAGCTATTTGGTGGAGGTAACCACCTCAAGTTTTTCACCCCCCCTGGTCTGAAGTTGTAGGAGCAGTGACCTCTTGGATCTCAGTGATCTAGGCCCAAACAGCATCACCTTCGTTTTTTTGGTGTTTAATACCATTTTGTTCAGAGTAAGTCAGTCCTCCATCTGAAGGATGTCCTCTTGGAGGGCTGTCTCCAGTTCAGTTAGGTTAGGGGAGGCTCTGTAGATGGCAGCATCATCCGCATACTTGATAATGCTGCTGCTCCCACAGCTGCATAAATCGGTCCTGTGACCCATCAAGTCTCTCCAGCTGTACCCATTGTATGTTGTCTGTTAGGGCCCTAGTTGTACCTTCACTCCTCCTCACCCCTCCCCATTTGCTACCGTCTTTACCAGCCCAATGTCTGTCCAACCCATGTTTGAAACCCCCTGCTGTCTTTGTATTAACTACTTCACTTGGCAGTTCATTCCATCCTCCTACCACCCTCTCCATGAAGCAATGCTTTCTGTTGTCCCCCTAAATTAACCTCTTATCAACCTCCCTCAATAACCGAAGAGATTTCTGTTGCCACTCCCTGCATTTTACCTTGTCTCCCTGTATCCGGCTGTGCCTTAAATCCTTCTGACACTGTATAGGATCTTCACTTACTGCATCTTACTGTATGCACTTTGTATGTATTATGGCTGAATAGTCAGTTCTATGGTTGTGCTTATATACCATGTATTGTATAGTATTTATGATTCTTGTCTAACCGTTGTCTATATACCTAACCTGTAACTAATACCATTACAGTTCACGTCAGGTGTCTCAATATTTTGTTTCTAATTTAGTCCAGGATAGCCCTGTAAAGGAGCTTGTGTATTCTGCCTGTAACTGTCACTGTATCTGTAGCTGTCATTTATATGAATATATTGTTTGTAATGAATTCTGGGTCACCCCTGAAAAAGGGGTCTCTGGCTCCAGAGGGCTCACCCAGTTACCAATATTCAATCAATAAATAAATAAATCTCCCACCCACCAGCCTCATTGAGTTTTTCTGCCACTTGTGTTCCCAGTCAATGTGAACCAACTCTCTGCTCTCTACTTTATTTATCCCCCCTTCCTGCCTCCATGTGTGCGCTTCCACCAAGTCACTTCAACACTGAAAGTGTCAAAGTCCCTTACAGTGATGAATGAAACTTTGATTGTCTAAATTTTGCCTGTCAGGAAACGGGGAGAAACAGTGCTGAAAGCTGTGAAATTTCACAAGTGGACCATTACAGCAGTGAAATTTCACAAGTGGACCATTACAGCAGTGAAATTTCACAAGCGGACCATTACAGTGACAATTTCAAATTCTGTTGAAATTGTTTCTGTAATGGCTTTTGCTGTCGAAACTTTGCTGTTTCAATGGTATACCAGTGTGTACATGTAGGGAATGGATTTTTCAGTCTCTCCATGTAGGTTTTCCTGTTGAGCCTACATCATTTCGGTATCCTCCTCTGCACCACCTCTGCCCTGTCCTTGCCTTTCCTCAAGTGCATCATAATAATTTCTACAGTAACCAACTGTGATGACACAAACCAAGAATTGTGACTTTAGCAAAGAAAAACAACAACAGGAGTAGCTTGACCACACATGACAAGGATTCTGTTTCCATGTAAATAAAACCTAATAGTGAAGTGCAAGAGAAGAACTGTAGACAATATATAGATAGAAGCCGAACTGTGTGTAAATATTATTTTTTTAATGTTTTCCCAAAAGTCACTAAATCTCTTCAAAGACTCCCTGACATCATTGCAAAACTACAGAAGCACATCTCTCAGTGCAGGAATCAAACAGAAATGGAGAGAGAGAGGAGTATTGTTGATATTCATGTTTGTCTTAAAGCTTTTTGTTTGCATGGGGCTGCCTGGCTGGTCAGTGGTAACGCATTTTGCTACCCTTCCAGTGACCTGGGCTTGGATGCAAGTCTGGGACTCTGACAAATAGGTGGCCAGTGATTAAGGTGAGCTGCTGGTAGCAGCACATCCTCAATAAGGTGGGTCAGCACTCTGCTTCCACAGTGACAGAACCCTTGCAGCAGGTCCCTGCCCTGAAGGCTCCCCTTGCAGCCACAGGGGAAGCTGCCTGCTGACTTTGCTTGGGGCAGAGTGGATACCAGGTTCAAGGTCACTGTTTTTTTATTTTTAGCCAAAAATCTGGTACAATTCTGGAATTTGGACCATCTGCACACTTGTAAAATACAATGGATTTCATGGAATATGACTTTTTATCCTAGATCGGTGAATCTGCAAAACTTGTGTTTTTCTTTACATTACTCCTTGTACTATTTCATTTTACTTTATTCACTGTGCTGTAGACTAGGAATTATTTAATTCTGTTAATTTGTTGACATACTAACAGACTGACAATAGAATCTCAGTAAAATCCAGAAATTAGATAAGCAATCACTGGTGCAATCCTGGCATTTTAAATCTTAAAAATGCAATTGCATTACTTCAATTACCATAAATCAGTGGCCTTACTATTATGGATTATACTGAGTGGGTGGAAGTACATGACCCCAGACTGGTCAGCTGTCCTTTAGGGAAAGAGGAAAGTGTTTAACCAGGAAAGGCACACTAAGCCAAAGCTGGTTTCCAGCTGTGACCTGGGAGCACAAGGAAGTTAAATGACTTGCTTAGGGTGACAAAGTATGCAAGTGGGGGCTGTGGGATTCAAACCCTGGTCTGGTCTGCTGGATGTCACCAGATTTGCAGCTCAGAGCCTTAAACCACTGCTCTGTACAGCCTTCTTTAATGACAAACATGCTGTGTGCGTTGTTGATGCATCACTCACATGTATACAACACACCTAACTACTTTTAACACTGGAGTGAAAATCGCCCCCCCCCCCAACCAATAGGCACCAATATTAAAGACATCAGCAAATATGCTGGAAAAATTACCTTAATTCGCTATGGCAAATTACACCTGGTTGAAATGACATTAATACTCAGTTTCAGCTAATAATACTTTAAAGGTGGTAGGAAACGATATGCGACATATGTACCTTTCAACACATTCTTGCTTCTTCCCTTCAGTTACATCCACTCTTCTGATATTTTTGGAGAATTTTCTGTTAAAGGAATTTTTTTTTAATTGTAACTAATACACTTCAGAAAATGCTTATAAAGTGGTGTTATCCTATAGCATGTACTGTAGCACCTAAAGGAAGACATTCTGTAGAGTTTGTAGTGCTATAGTACGGGATCAGAAGCTATGCATTCCAACAATTTCTTGGAGAAAACTGTCTACTGCTGAGCAACATTTTATTCAATTAGTCTATCCATCTTAGGGCAGTAAACCATCAGTGAAGAGAGACATTAACAATATGAATGAGCACACACTGAGCCACGCTTGAGATGTTACAACTTCCACTGACGTCATCATCAGACTGCTGAAGTCCTTTGGGGTTTTTTTGTTAAATAAATTATTTTTATTTTAATGGATCATCTTTAAACATGCCGTGTAGTTAGAAAACCATTATAACATGGTGTTTTTGGATAACAGCATCAGTAAGAGTAACGTAAAAAAAAAAGGAACTGCCTGTTGCATTTGCAGTAGTATAGTCATAGAAATCATTTTAATTGTGTCAACAAAAATCGTGGTTGTCTGCTACAAGTATCTTATTACATGAGGCTATCTTTATAAGGACATTAAAACATAAGTGCAAGAGACATCAGGGGCCCAATATTCAGAAATGGGCAAAGTGGAGCGTAAATATTTGTGCTGTGCCTTGCCCTTGCCTGGGTGCCCAAAAATGATATATTCAGTGGAACAGCACACTTATGCTATTTGACTGAATATAGGGCCATTGTGGCCCATCACTAAGCCACCTCGTGCTCGGCAGACACGGCTCCCAAAATAAGGCGTCATAATGACTTGTGCCCTCACTAAATGTCCGATGTTCAAACAGACCCATGCAAATGAGCCAACTGGGCATGCAAGGCACGTAGAGGCCATTTGCATGCTCATTATGGGCCCATTTGCATGGGTAACCCAGCAATTTAGTACCACACCACCTCCCACTTGCCCGGTCCTGGAAAACTAGCACAGTTGCTAGTGCCCCCCTGGCTGATTGCTGGCCCAGTGTAAAAGAGAAATTTCCCTGGTGTCTAGTGGCCCCCCTCACCTATTGCTGGCCTGCTGTCAAAAGGAAAGGTTTCCTAGTGTCTAGTGGCCCCACCCCCTTGCTGATTGCCAGCCCGGTATAAACAATAGACTTTCCCAGGCTCCCTCCTCACTGATCACTGGCCCAATATAACAATAGACTTTCCCTGGTGTCTAGTGGTCCCTCCCGTACCGATTGCTGGCCTGGTGTTACAATAAATCATACCCTGGTGTCCAGTGATCCCATCCCCCATCTGCACCCATAGCCACTGCGGAAAATGTATTCCCTGATGTCTAGTGGTCCTTCCCCCCCCCCACCTGCACCAATGGCCAATATGGTATACTGTATTCCCTGGTGTCTAAGTGGCCCCTACCCCCACCTGCACCCATGCATAATGTGGTATAATGTATTCTCTGGTGGCTAACAGTCCCTTCCCCAACCCAGTCTCCCACCCGACACAATAACACCATGTCTCTGGTGTCCAGAATATCCCCAACCCATCCTGAACCCCTATATATTAAAAAACAGATAAGCCATTCCCTGGTAGTCTGGGAGACCCCAGCAGGTAGTGCCCCACAACCCTACTCCCTCCATCCCAACCTGAGCTGGCGATCAGCACAGCCCTTCACTTTTCACCACGGCTGGGTGCTGACTCAGCTGTCAATGAGCAGTGTTGAGCATGTTCCCGACTGAGCTCATTGACAGATCAGTCATGTGTGTGCACATTGACAGCTCAGTTGGTGGCTGGCTGTGGTGGAGAGCAGATGGCTGTGCTGGTTGCCAGCTTGGGTTTGGATGGGGGGGGAGAGGTGTGGTGGGGAACTACCTGCCAGAGTGAGGATGGGAGGGGGGTCTGCTAGACACCAGGGAATGGTTTATCTGTTTTTTTAATATACAGGGGATCAGGTTGGGGGCTGGGATTCTCTGGACACCAGGGGCATGATGTTATTGTGTCAGGCATGTGATCAAGAGGGGGAGGGACCACCAGCCAGCAGGGAACACATTATACCACACCGGGCATGGGTGCGGGTGGGGGAGAGACTGCTAGACACGAGGGAATACATTTTCCACAGTAGCCATGAGTGCGGGTGAGGGGTGGGACAACTGGACACCAATGTATGATTTATTTTAACATTGGGGTTGTGATCAGTTGGGGGGATAGGGACCACTAGACACTAGGTACACTTTCTATTTTACAGAAGGCTAACGATCAGCAAAGGGGGACCACTCGACACCAGGGAAACTTTATTATCACCTTCGGGCCAGTGATCGGTGGTGGTGGTGGGGCACTAGACACTAGGGACACTATTTTGTTTGATCGAGACCAGTGCAAGGAGGGTGCCACCACACTTCCTCCACCAACCGCTAGGGTTGTGCAGGAGTACATCGTGGTCTGCATCGGTTGTATTTGTGCCATGCAAGGGGACCATGGAAAACACCCTGGTGTGGTGCAAATACTCTGAATATTGGACTGTGCCCACACCTCTATTTGCATTCTTGCACCCCTCCAAAATTTGCCCGGGTACAAAGCCTGTTTGCCTGCACTAACTGGGCTTTTCAATATTGCACATCCGTGCAATGTCCACTTTGCATGGGCAAACTTGTCTTTGAGCCCAGGCAAAGTTTTGAATGTCACACCCCAGCAGCTTTAGCAGCAGATAGTTTGCTCCATATGGAAGTGACTGCAATGCATACATGCTGTAGTATGTGACTCCAAACCACTGTAAACTCTGCAGGTCCTTAGAATTTCCTCTCTTTGTGTACTGCATATTTACACTGGGAGAGCACCACTTTATTATTGTTTGCTAACTACGAGGTCATATTCCCAACATATTTGCTGTAGTCACTGAAGTACTAGAAGGAAATAAAATTATTTGGAATGTAAGATGGGTATAATATATGGATTGACTATGGGAAAAAAGAACATATGAAATTATACAGAAATAGGATGGCCTGGTGACTTACTGTTCACTCACTACGTGCGGATCTGGGTGCATTCACATCTTGAACCTGGGATCCCGGTAGAGCTGGTAGGAGGCTTAGCGCACCTTGCAAGGATGTGTGATGCCTCTGGTGGAGGGGGCAGTGGCATCTGCCACCACATAACTGCACCCTGGTGCTTCAGGTGCCTGGTGTGCCATATCCGTAGACGCCTTCTTACGTGTCCCCTCCATGCATGGTGAGTCCCTACTGCTGTAGCACTAGTAGAGCACCAAATGTTGGGGTGCTTCAAGCGTGCTCACCATTCCCCTGCCCCTTGTTAGATAAAACAGAATTTTGCCAGAAACTTGAAGGATAGACTCACGTATATTGTGCAGTGCTCCTATGTGTTTCCGTGGAAGACTAATAGAAATATAGAAACATAAACAATGATGACAGGAAAAGACCTCGTGGCCTTTTAATGTACTGGTGCGCATGCGATTGTAGAAGTGGCTGGCATCTAGTTTGATTGCTCTGACATTTGTTCTTTCTGTAGAACAAATATGCATGTCAACATTTTATTAAGCAATTTACATGTGATTGTCAAATAATACTGAAATGTTGATTCATTGTCAAATAAGAAATGTTAACGTGTGCTCCAAGTAGGTCACTGGAATGGAGTACTACCACTTTAGCAAAATGTATTTATTTATGTTGAAATGTTGCCCAGGGAAAGCAAACTGAGCCACAGCATGTTTAAAGGGGAAAACTGGAGGATGGGATCATGGGAAAATATTTACAGGAATCCGTAGTATATTCGGTAAATGTGCATTAAAGAACAGTTACTCAGCTTAACAGTAGCTGTTTGAGAGAATCTCCTCCATTGGGCCACACCTTTGGAACTGTAAGCCATCAGTGTCAGAACCACTCAGAAACGTTTGCTTGCTGGGGCCACCCACAGTGACATGCAACGTCGGCGCTTATAAAGCATGGGTGGCCCCCTTGTTCAGTTCTCCACCGGAGACAAGCCTGGAGGACCTCTTACCATGAGGAACCAGGAGATCAAACCAGTAGTTTCTCTGCAACCCTCTGTGATATAGCACTTGGACCATGACTTGTGCAAATATCACATTTATTAAACTTACACTTTTACACAAGTTGTGATACTAAAATTTTAGCAAATGTTTCTTTGATATTTGTTTAAAGTTAATGAATGTGTAAAGTTTTTGGATTCGCATTTCGCCATATACCAATGCACATCTCTCTATTATAAGGTGTAACAACATAATTGGTAAAACTGTGAAGTGCCATGTATAAGAAGGCTGGGTTTAATCCAGGAGCCCGCTCCCTGACGAAGCCTTTACAGGTGAAGCACTGGGACACCCGGAGCACTTGTATCAACATGGCTCAAATTTTAGAGCCATAACTTGTTTAAACATGTAAGTTTAGTAAATGTGAATTTAGCGCAAGTCTTTGTCCGAGTGCTGTATCATAGAGTGCTGCAACGTCTTGAAACTTCTGTGTTTGATTGGGGCTGGCCAGCCTGCCGCAGTCCCCCACTCCCTGCACAACTCAAGCATGAGTTTTTCTTGCTTTGGATATCAAACAGTACTAGGCTCACAAGCAGAGGCATGGAACTGGAAATATAATATATGTAAGGCACTTATTGACACCTCCAGACAAGGCAGTGGGCAAACCTGCCAGCTGATACCTCATAAAGATGATGGAGGGTAGGTGCGCTGTAGCCCAATGGTGGAGAGTCTCTTGAAGATCTACCGTTATGGTGAGTAACTGTTCTATCTTCATCAAGGATATCTCCTCCCTTGGGCCACACCACTGGCATGATTCCTAAGCAGTACATAGTGTACTCAGGGAAGATGGGAAAGTCTGATATACGCTCAGGGCAGAAGGTCTTGCAGAACAGCAAGACCAAATCCATTATGTCTGCATGAAATGATGTCCAGACTGTTGTTCTTAGTGAAAGTATTCTCAGTGCTCCATGTGTCAGCAACACATATGCCAGCCACAGAAACATTCTGAAAACAGGCAACAGAGGTGGCTACACCACAGGTAGAGTGGCCATGTACTGCACCAGGAAGTTCCTTACCACACTTCCTATAACAGACCCAATACAGTTAGCCAGACATTTGGACAGGTGCTGTTTCATAACTGGTGCACCCTCTTTCCCAGGGAAGAATCAAAAAGCTGAGAGGATTTTCTGCATTCCACAGTGCAACTGAGGTAGAGATGTAGTGTTCTGTATACATCAAGTGTACGGAGCAATGCCTCACCTTTGTTAGCATGCTTAGGATAATACACGGGAAGGTTTATAGTCTGATTCACTGTGTGAAGTAAGAGATCACCTTGGGTAAAAAATGTGGAATGGTATGCAAGGATACTCTGTTCTTGTGGAAGATAAGCTAGGGAGGCTCATGTATGAGAATCTGAAGTTTTGAAATCCTTCGAGCAGAGGTTCTAGCAACCAAAGACAGAGTCTTCCATGAAAGGAAGCACATTTCCTATGCTGCAGCAGGCTCAGATGGAGCCAGAGTCAATTTTTCCAACAATAAAATTTAGGTTTCCGAGGCAGAACCAGTTTACAAATCAGGGGACACATATGCAGAATACCCTTAAGGAATGTATGGGACACTTCTAGTTGTGCCACCGTGTGCCCATCAGTAGGGGCATGGAATGGCAAAATGGTAGCCAATGCACCTTAATGGATGAGTACTTCAGACCGGAGTCAGATAAAGACAGGAGGTAGGTTAGTACATTATTGACAGTACAAGTAAATGGGTCCTTGTCAGAAAAGGAAACACACCATACGGAGAAATGCCTCCACTTTAGTGAATCGGTATATCTTGTGAAAGGCTTTCTAGCTTCCAGTAAGGCATCAGCCGACTGGGGAGAAACCCCAAAGCTTGCAATGGCTATGTCTTCAGGAACCATGCATACTGATGTAGGGGCCACAGGTCCAGATCAATGTGACCCCCTGTTCTGTGACAGTGGACCCCGACACAAGGGTAGTTGAACAGGAGGCTCCAGTGCCAGATGCTGTAGGACAGGAAACCATATTTAGGGAGGTATTAGGGTGGTCCACCCTGTCCGCAACTTGAGCAGAACCCTCCAAATTAGTGAGATCACAGGAAATGCATAAAGGAGCTTCCCTTTCCAGGAGAGTGACAACACGTCTTACCAAAAACATCCAGGCTCTGGAGTGAGCAAGCCGATATGTGGCATTTCTGCATTTTTAGTGGGGATGCAAAAAGGTAAAACTCTGGATGAACTCATCTTGCAAACAGGAAATTTGCCATGGATGTCAGTAGTTCCTATTCTTGTACATGTGACTAGGATGATTAAGCTTGTCTGCTAAGACATTCTGGACACCTGGGAGAAACATGGCTGACAGTTGAAGGCCGTGAGGCATCATATCACCCAGTACCATACACTCATCACTTCCCTGCACAGGGTATAAGAATGAGTGCTCCCTTGCTTGTTGGTGTAGTGCATTACACTGACGTTGTTTGTCCTTATCAACAAGGGACCAGGACTGAGGTGTTCTGTGAAGGCTTGGTGACCAAACAGAACAGTCCTCATCTCCAGAACACTGATGTGGAGATCTGGGTCTAAGATGGTCCATAACCCCTGGGTCTGAAAAGGTGCCAAATAGTCACCCCATCCCAACCTGGAGGCATCTATCGTCGGGATCTGTACTGGAGTCAGGGAGGAAAATGGGATACCCAGTAGCAAGTGCTAGATTCCATCCACCAATTCAGTGATTTGCGAACAGGAGATGTGACAAGACCCATTTGTTCCAGCTCATCCGTCAACTGATCCCTATGTTCCTGAAGTATCTATTGTGGGATTTTCATATGAAGGCGGGCCAAGAGGACTGCCATAATGGCAGCTGCCATAAGTCCCAGGAGATGGAGCATGGTCTGGGCAGACACATAATGGCTTCTGTGAACCAGCCGAGCCTGGGAAACCAGGGCCTCAGCTCTGTCTGTAGGCAGGATTGCACTGCACACTGCCATGTCCAGCACTGCTCCAATGAATTGCAGGCACTGACAGGGAATGAGTATGGATTTCAGTACACTGATTGTAACACCCAGGTTCTTGAACAGCTGTTGTGTTCTGGACAAGGTGTGTTGAACCACTTCCCTGGATGGGCCCTTTAGTAGCCAGTCATCCAGATAGCAGAAGACATAAAGATCTTCCCTCCAGAGGGCTGCTGCTACAAATGCAAAGCATTTGGCAAATACTCGGGGTGCCAAGGATTGGCCAATGGGCAAGTCTGGGAACTGATAATGGCTGCCCTCCAACATAAAGTGGAGGTACTGCTTATAGCATTTTCTGATTTTCACATGAAGATAAGTGTCCTACACATCCAGGGTGCAGAGCCAATCCCCCTTTTGTAGTAGGGGATAACAGCTTGAAGAAACACCATTCTAAACTTTTTGTATTTGATAAATGTGTTCAGGTCTCTGTGATCCAGTACAGGGCACAGGTCTCATGGGATCCATGAGACTGGTTCTACAAAAATTATGTTGACCAACATCACAGTGATGGATTTATGTTGACTGCAGTTGCGGTCGGCACAAATCCATCATGTAAACTGTCTTTTTTTAGAGGGGGCTTTGCCTCCTGAACCCCAGATGATGGGGGCAGTTCCCCTCACACTCACTGTACATTAAGATTATCAACTCCAGGTCGGAGTTGATTCAGGGTGGAGTGCAACACCTGGTCAAAGCAGTGCCGGGGTCCTGCAGGCACATTACATCAACAACAGCGAATTGCCTCTGTAATGTTGTTCGCTCTGCAATTGTTGCCATTCAGATGGCACACCAGTCTCATGTTCATTTGGTAAACATTTGGTAACCAAGAAGTACCTGGAATAGAACTCTTTGTTCCTTTCCATGGGAGGGACAGGCTTGACTGCATTCTTTTGAATGAGTAAATACACCTCCTCTCTCAGAAGGGACATGTGACCTGGAGGAAAATAAGAAAGAGTCAGAGGGTGAACTGGTGGGTTGGACAGCAACTCCAGACCATGCCTCTTTAGTATTATGTCCAGGGTGCACTTGTCTATGGTACTTGCCCTCAATTTTGATAGATGAAGGAAGATCCTTCTCCCACTTGCACACCTGTAGGCAACAGTTGAGGGGGAACAAGTGGGGAGTCAGAAGGTGCAGGGGGGGCACCCTGACTGATACCTTTGGCTGTATTAATATGGGTACTAGGGGTTGGAGGACCTGGAAGGGGGCCACCACCATGACCTTAGGATTGCTGACAGTAGCCACAGCCACCACGGACTGTGGGTCTATGAAAAGAACTCTTACTGTATCTTCCAGTAGGTTGAAGGGTCAAGGATTTAACAGATTTTTTTATAGAGATTTTTATGGTGCTTTTGTAGGTTTTCTCCTGCTTTGTTTCCCCACTCGAGGCCCCGGCACACAGCCGTACATGTGTGTGGAGGCACGCATGCACACCGGAAGCCAGCTCAGCCCCATCTTCCTACCTGTACTGCCGCCCCCTCCTTGCCTACGCTACCCCACTGGACCTCCACCTGGTGGGGGCTGAACTATGAGGGAGGTAACAACTCACCCCCACCACCCCTGGGAGAGGACAGCAGTCTGCCGGCTTGCTCAATCCTGCTCTCCCCCGTGCCGGCACCCTGATGACCCCGAGTTTGTTAGCGAACCTGGGTCACTGGCAGTGCGAAGTAAGGCATCCAGCGTCTCAGCCCTCAGCACCACCAGGATGGCTGGATTTAACAGATCCCAAGGTCATTTTGGATGATTGAAGCTCCTTATGGGCATAATCAACATCCTGTCCATACAGTTTGGGACCCCTTAAAGGGGCATTATGGCTTGTTGTACATCAGTAGCAAAGCCAGCCACCATGAGCCATGAATGTTTTCTGAAGCAGATGTCAGAGGGAGCAGGCCTGGCAGATGCATTGGAGGCATCATATGCTGATCATAACAGATGCTTTCCAGTACCAATACCAGCTGCAGGGCTGGCCTTCGCTAGGTGCAAACTGTG